>OW388301.1:47505598-50148078 GCA_936450465.1 Gibbula magus
ATGCATTATTAAAATCCGAGTCGAATCTTTGAATTGATCGGCATCTCAAGAACCCTTCTCTGGATTTTTATCATATCTTACACCAATGTTCGTCTAGGGACACTTCAAGTAGGTTTTGGTGACCTTGACATTATTTTCTCGTTTGAAGTATCAATTTGCGGCAGGGCTACATTGCTTGCTGATATTTCCACAAATAGTTTTTATTTTAGAGATTTATATATTAAGTGAGGTAGGGAGATATATCCTTGATATTGCATGTATAAATATCTCCTTTTGGATCTGAGTCCAACACCAAACCATTTATTTTTATAAAAACAGTGGATGGGAATATAAATAGTTCAACCAAATTTATTGGTTTTCGTCAAGTCATCTTAATCGTCCCAAAATTACCTACATATGTACATGTAGCAGGATGCCCATTTGGGGATTAACCCCGCCAGGTATTGCTGAAGAACACGTATTTAGACATGTTTTAGTTTGAAGTCGAATGGGTTGCATGGTGATTGAAAGCTGTGCGTGTATAATTAGGGACATTTCTATATAAGGTCCCTGGTATAATTAACGCGTTGCATTTATAACACACTATACTTTGTCGTCATTCAGACGAACGAGATACGTCAATATTTTGTTATAACAAATAGGGGTTAAACATATTAGATTGTATTTATTGTAAAACGCAATCTCAGTTTGATATACATCAGCATGGATTGATGTTTGACTTTATGTGTTAAACGTGCATCGCACCTATATAATCACGTGACACACCTCAGACGTAAGATGCCTATTTGTGCATATGTTTCAACTGATTTACGTAGTTCTATACGTACTTGGTGGGCTGTCATCGTAAATGTGTGCGGAACATCGTGTTGTGTAATTTTATTTTTGAATCTCGTCTTAATTTATCATGATATGAGTAATTTTTAAAAAATAACTTGAGTTTATGAGTGCTGCACCCTTCGTGTTTTATGCTTCCTGCTATAATTTATTCAACGTTAAAGCACGTCTAAAACTCGTCTTCTATTTCTTAAATAAACTGTGTCTACTTGTTTTTATAATATGGACAAACGAATTTCGTCTTCAATACAATTGTAACCGAGCAGAAATTTTGAATATAATGTGTTAGGGTTATCGTAACGTTTATATCTTAGTAACTGTACCTTTAATTTATGAGAACCACAACGAAATTTACAAACCATCCTCAGTAAGTTATTCTTAGGAAACAATTCAAGGATATATTTTCAACACATAAAATATAGATTTAAAACCACTATAGTATTTTAGAAATGACGATCCTGAAATTTTACTATGCCAATTCTGAAATTGTATATATCTGTACATCTTTGAAAAAAACCCAGATTCTTAAATATATTTATACTACCACAATCTTGAGCAATCCATACATATGAAAAACCGGTTTCAAACAAAAGCATCCGGACACGCGAGACAATTCTTACCCTGTTCATCAAACTGTTTCATCATTTCATAGGAAGCCCTTGGATATCTTGACCTTTCCATACGAATAAGTCGACACCAATAACTAATACAACGACTATAGTAATTGACGCACAGATAACTTCTCCCTATATATATATAAATAAGATGAGTTGCTTCTCACGTGAAGTAAGGTTATATATAGAAAATAGTAAACATCAGATGGTTTTGACTGGATCAATCTTCTTTAATACAATACGATGAGCTCATTTCGACCAGTATATCGGTCTTTTCAACTATCAGATATATAGTAAACGCTGTGCGAACATTGAACTAAATGCAGATATATGGTAAACGCTGTGCGAACATTGACGAATTAAATGCAGATATACGGTAAACGCTATGCGAACATTGACAGACTGAAGTCAGATATATGGTTAACGCCAGCGAACATTGACGAATTAAATGCAGAAATATGGTAAACGCTATGCGAACATTGACAAACTAAATGCAGATATATGGTTAACGCGATACGAACATTGACGAACTTAGGTCAGATATATAGTAAACGCTGTGCGAACATTGAACTAAATGCAGATATATGGTAAACGCTGTGCGAACATTGACGAATTAAATGCAGATATATGGTAAACGCTATGCGAACAATGACAGACTGAAGTCAGATATATGGTTAACGCTATGTGAACATTGATGAACTCAATGCAGATATATGGTTAACGCTATGCGAACATTGACGAACTGAAGTCAGAAATATAGTAAACGCTGTGCGAACATTGAACTAAATGCAGATATTTGGTAAACGCTGTGCGAACATTGACGAATTAAATGCAGATATATGGTTAGCAAACATTGACGAATTAAATGCAGATATATGGTTAACGCTATGCGAACATTGATGAACTGAAGTCAGATATATAGTAAACGCTATGCGAACATTGACGAATTAAATTCAAATATATGGTAAACGCTATCCGAACATTGACGAACTGAAGTCAGATATATAGTAAACGCTGTGCGAACATTGAACTAAATGCAGATATATGGTAAACGCTGTGCGAACATTGACAAATTAAATGCAGATATATGGTTAGCGAACATTGACGAATTAAATGCAGATATATGGTTAGCAAACATTGACGAATTAAATGCAGATATATGGTTAACGCTATGCGAACATTGACAGACTGAAGTCAGATATATAGTAAACGCTGTGCGAACATTGACAAATTAAATGCAGATATATGGTTAGCGAACATTGACGAATAAAATGCAGATATATGGTTAGCAAACATTGACGAATTAAATGCAGATATATGGTTAACGCTATGCGAACATTGATGAACTGAAGTCAGATATATAGTAAACGCTATGCGAACATTGACGAATTAAATTCAAATATATGGTAAACGCTATCCGAACATTGACGAACTGAAGTCAGATATATAGTAAACGCTATCCGAACATTGACGAACTGAAGTCAGATATATAGTAAACGCTGTGCGAACATTGAACTAAATGCAGATATATGGTAAACGCTGTGCGAACATTGACGAATTAAATGCAGATATATAGTAAACGCTATGCGAACATTGACGAACTGGAGTCAGATATATGGCTAACGCTGTGCGAACATTGACGAACTTTATTCAGATATATGGTAAACGCTATGCGTACATTGACGAAATGAAGTCAGATATATGGAAAACGCTAAGTAGACAACGACGAACGGAAGTCAGATATCTATAGTCAAATCAAATCAAATCAGTTATTCAGTACAATTGAATATGACCACATAACCACGTCAATGTTCATAATATTTTTTTAAAATGCAAATACGTGTACATATTTCATATACATTGCAACGGATTTTATTAATTCAATTTTTGATGAAGTAACATGAGCACACATGTTTCTATGGTTTACATTACCCAAATACTTATTTCTCAGGTTTGCATATCGTTCACATACAAACAACACATGATATCCATCTTCAATTTTTCCCAGATTACAATTTGTACAAACAGCAACGTTTTCATCAACACATTTGTTTTGTCTAACAAGGTTTACTTTAGTAAGTGTAAGGCGATGCGTAATATAATTTACAAAAAGAGCGTAATAAAGTGTTATCACTAAGTGCTGTAATATATAATTCAGGCTGCATCAACGATTTAAGATATGAATAATGTTCAGGAAATTGGATGTACATAGCGAGTCGTGCCAAACCTGGAGATAAATATCTTTAACTCTCTGCGTGAACTCCATTATAAACAAGTGTAAGTTGCCAACATCTTGTGCCATCCAGACATATGAAAACCCGGTTATGAATAGTAAATGATATCTATAGTGAACGCTATTTAGACAAAAAGGAACTGAAGGCAGATATGATTATGGCCGTCAGGTCAATTAAAACTTTCATTTAATTGAATTGAAATGAAATGATATGCTGTAAATGTTTTGGAAATGAATGTTAATTGATATGTAGATGTATTTGAATGTATATGTATAACCAAAGACGTATATTAATCTAATTCCTTGGTATATCGTCTGTAATAATAAGGAAAAAATATTGTGATGATGATTTTGGCTAATTATCCCAACACCCCATAACCCCTACAATGAGATGTACATTTTTTTTGCTCAAATAAGTTGATGAAATGTATTTTGAAAAATAACGTCACTATAAGTAAAACACCATTTAGAGAATTGTGGTTCATATGTAAGGATATTATTTGTAGACTTCAGCTCAGCATTTAATACCATTCAACCTCAAGTATTAAAGAAAAACTCTTAGACATGAATATCAACTCAAATTTGATTAGATTGATAAATTCCTTTATGGTCAACAGCCCACAATTTGTTTGTGTAAATAGTACTGATTCATCATGTGTTTGTACAGCCACAGGTGCGCCACAAGGCTGCGTTATTTCACCAATACTGTTCATACCATATACAAATAACTGTAGATGTAATACTGACACAACATTTACTGTTAAATTCTCAGATGATGCAGCATTGGTTGGACTTATTAGAGAATCTGAAATATGTTACAGGAATGAAATTAATAATTTCATAGAATGGTGTAGTTCAAATTTTCTATTTTTGAAAGTTAATAAACAAAAGAAATGATAATCGATTTCAGAAGAGGTAAGCCATCTCACTCAAAAGTAAGCATAGATGACAATTATATTTAGGTTGTTGAAGAATACAAATATCTCGGCACTATTTTAGACTCAGAGTTATCATGGCATTCTAACACTGATCATATATACAAAAAATGCAAGCAGCGATTACATTTTTTATGGAAATTAAAACACTTCAAGTTAGACCAAAACATAATGATGCTCTTTTATAGAAGTTTTATCCGTAGTGTCCTTACTTTCAACTTCCTATGTTGGTATGGGAATCTGTCAGTTCAAAACAAAAATAAAATTTTCAGAACTCTAAATACTTTTAGTATTGGCTATTTCTATGAACAGCAAATTATTAAAAAGACAAACAAAATTTTAGGTGGCTCATCTCATGTTTTGTTTTCGGAATAGTCTATTCTTCCTTCAGGCCGAAGATTACGCATGCCAACATTGAAAACAAACAGGGCTCGCTATTCATTTGTACCATCTGGTATACGAGAATTAAATAAGAAAAGAGACTGTGTGTAAAACTTGGGGTGGGGTGTGGTGGGGGCTTGTTGGGGGTGGTGGGTGGTTGGTGAATTTGTGACTTTATTGTGAGTGATATCACTTGGTTTATATATGTGTGTATTGTATATATATTTATCTCTATGAGATATATAAATTTTATGTATTGTTTGTTTTGCCTGAAAACAGTGTACAACAAATTTCCAATGGACATTAAAGAATTATCTTATCAATTATAGGAGTAAGTTGTTAGTCGCGGATAACTACATTCTCCGTAGTCGCTACGAATATTTCTGTGACAATGTTGGAAAACCTAATGCACAAAATAGTGCATATCAGACATAATCATAGCTATTTACTATTCAAAATATTACTCAATTATGTTACTTGAGTCAAGTCCTATGTTGTTAACATAATAACTATGTAGCTTATATGTACATTCTCCTGTTGTAATTTCAGTATATTTATTTCTGTAAAACTGAGTATCACCATACCATCCGGTCCTTGTAATTTGTCACGTATCCGATGAAATGTAATATTAATTTCAAGGAATTAAGAATCGAATTGAATTGTATTGAGTGATCAAGTATGGAGGAGGAATGAAAGTGATTAAGCTTGAGGGAATTACGGGAATTTTAGGATTCTTTATAAGTTAAATGAGGAGAAAGCAAGTATGGCGGGAAAAGTTTGATAACAAAACAAAAAATCCCAACAGTTTCATTAATGTCAGGATTTACAATTAAAAGAAATGAGAAACTGAGAAAATAAGATTTACAATTGAGATGGGTTAGTTTGGTATATAGAATCTACCTAACATGACACCAACATTGCCGCCTTCGCAATGTTTAATTTGTCTTGTCACATAGACATGTGATAGACAGTTTCAAGAATGATAATCTGTGGAATATGTGAAATGTGAAATATGTGATATGTCAAATGACTTTTCTTACAGTTTATCGTATTTATTTTTTTAAACGTTTTGTAACCATTCAGTGAAATAGGAACTGTATTAGATGTGAAACATGACTTTTCATACTTTTGAAATGTGCTAGATATGTTCACATATATATTTTCTTTTTATCAAGTTAAAAAGTGGGTGTACATATGCATGTTTCGGTGAAGCCATGTTTTTGTAATTCGAAATAATAAAATGTGAATACAATAAAATGGCCACCATGCAATTTTTGCTTTATACGCAACACCGTTATTACCACTACGGACAATCGGCTTGTGTAATACGGTGTCTTACCCTCTAAAGTAAATATAAATGACACAAACTATCATTATAAATGGTAAATTTGTAAAAAAATAAATATTTAAAAAAAACGTTGTACAGCCCCTTTAACATAAATGTACGTACACTCACCTCCTATACATGTAGGAGACAACCTTCAAGGTCCTTACTTCTAATTTAGTAGAAATACTCTCTCTGAAGTAATATATCTCGCTAGTTTCCATCATTAACTCTTCTGTGTTAACGTAGTGAACCTATACTTCCCAGTGGGCTCTGTCACGCTATCACAGGACAGTTAAAGAAATGCAGCAAGGTTTAAATTAGCCAGTGACGGAAAGTGGCGCGAGTTATAACTTTAATCAAATTGCTATGCTCCGGGGCTGTTGTATTCATACTTCTCGATTAAATGGAATAAAATAACTTAAGTTACTAACACTTCTCAATTTAGTTTAAAAAATAGGTTTCTAGAAGTAATGTAGATCTAACATTGTTTTACCAGCACCTCGTCCCATTCAACAATGAGCAGGTAATTGCATGACAAATGGAATATGATATATACCTCCCACTCTAAAATTAGATTCACATGCAATTTAGCAAACGTCACTTACCTAAACGTTTTTTTTAAATAGTCTTTACCCCCGCTATCAGCAGAACATAGTGACGTCAATGTGGATTATCTGAAACTACATGACATCACAGTAGAATATTGTTATATAACGCTTATCGGTGTGCATGTTTGTTTGTTTTTTTATTATTAAATTCGTGTTGAATAATTAACACAATCAAATTCTCTATTTCATGAGTTCCACAACGACTTGGATTTCTTATGTCTTATTTCTTATATTTTTACGGATGTCTTATTGATCACGCAATGATTGACCTGGGCATTTCTATGGAGATAAAGACTACATCTGTGTAAACACCCAGTTCCAGATCATCGATCAGCCAGCTTATGAAAGTCTCTATCAATACTGCCCAATTAAATATGGGCATTGTGACGTCAATTTGCTTGGCACAGGCGATATGACGTCACAGGAAAACTGTTGGTTTGGTAAACAAGCAAAGCTAAAATACACAAGAACTATACAACATCAATATAATAAAATGAACATAATCATAATATAGTATATGTATTAACAATTTAAACGCGTTCAGTTGCTTGTTCTTGAGTGGATGGCTCTCTTATCTCCTTGTACTCTAAGAACATCAATAGATGTTGCAGCTGCACTGTTGCACTGTACAGGCTTTGAACTATTGTACAGTATAGAGACAGTGGAGATGATGGTCGTGCCACTCAAAACCGTCAGGAACTGAGAAGCTCAAATATTGAGAATATGAACTTTGTTGGATGGAGACTAAGGTTTGTAGATTCCCTTGTTCATTGTTAAGCTTTTTGTAAATTCTAGTAACACTAGGCCCACCTTGTCACCGCGATAATATACATGTTCAAAATGTTACCTGAAACAGGTAGGGAGAACCAGGTGTTAAAGGATAGATGAAATGACATGTGGTCAAATCGGATTCATTAAAATGGGATGTCAATTTGACAATTGCTCGATTTTAATTAATATTCATAAATTCATAAACGAGTCTGCAAGGAGCGTGTCGGTTCGCTGGTCACAGAAGACCCGTCAGCATTAAATCCGTATTTTTATTCTTGGCCAAATCTTAACAAATATACAAAAATTAATGTCAACAAAAAGTACCAATGAACTAAACAAATTACAAAATTTGTAAATATAATTTTAAAGTAACCCTCACTAGCACAGTTTATACAATGACTAGCTTTATAGCTTTATACTTCAAGCTTGTACTTGACATGTTTGTATTTTGTTTTGAAATGTTTTGTTGAAGCTCATGTACCACCGTTGGTGGCGATTTGGAGTAATAAAGAATTTGAAATTTGTTGTTAACAGGTTAATCAGTCATGCCTCAATGATTTTTCTCAAAACGTTTCCTGGCAGAAATCGCGGTATTGTTAAAATGGGTAAATTGATAATCAATTTCAAGTGTATATTGTCTCGATTTTATGCTCAATTGATTCCGATATACAATACACGTAGATATACTCATTTGTCATTATTGAGAAAAATGCATTTCACCAGATCTTTGATTAACTCAACATCGACAGGATCAGGGTATATACCGGTGATGTTTCAATTGTCTTGGGCATCAACGTAGTCCGGATGTACAATCATAATTGTAACCCGTTACACAATAGTATCTTAAAATCTCTATTTCTAATCCAGAAAGTGTTCCATATGCAATTAGGATGACGATAGAAGAATTGAGTGGAGTAACCTGTTGAAAGAGAATGGGGTGGAATAAAAGTTGTATTGTACTGTCCATCTGTTGAATTAATATCTGATGAAAGGCTTTTAAAATTACATAAAACTTTTCCCATAAATGTTGAATGACACAAATGATAACACACCTGGGCTCTGTTCTATAACAGTGAGCGCTTATACTCGCTCAATGATCACAAACTACGTTGTACCTGTTAAACGTCACTCATGTTTCGTCGTTAGTATAATTCAACCATAAACACCTTAAGCGGAAATAACAGGAAGAGAAGCCTCGTGATATCAGGTGTAGAAGCCTACATCGGTGTGTTGTGAATGACGTCATCGTCAAATCGACCAATCAGATATTTTGTTTACACTTTTCTATTTCAGGCGACTCAATACACCCGTTTCTGCAATCACTGATAGTTTCAGTGCAAACATCACACCAACACAATGAACTGCATTACCGAAGTATTGATTGTACCAGTGATTGGGCATATAGAAATGGAAGCAACATGTACTCATCCCGAATACATTCGGCCATTGTTCTTGTTTCCGATGACGTCATTATGATAATGACCAATAAGAAGTCGTGTTGACATCGGAGGTGTTTTCCTGGGAAATGTTGATCGCGTTGGTTCGATGTTTGATGTGTCATGTAAACAAGTCCATTGATGCGCTATTCCTTGCCATATATGGAAGATCTGGATCTGAATGAACGTGACAATGAATGTATCCGATCAGAACGAGGTGTAGTGATGACTGAATACCTTGTTAGGATGTTCTGTGAAGCGGAACTGTACGGGTAATTAATACGTGAATCAACCACTGTATGTTTGAATGAACCTGATGAACGAATGTGTTGATTCTATTATGTAACGTGGCGGCATAGAGTGTCACTATATGAAGGAATGAAGGAATATATGAATGAATTGCTACGCATTGCATGTGTGAGAAATATCTGAATACTTGTTCATTGTTTAAAAATGACGCTGTCCATGAAACTTATTTAAATGTTTTAAAATCCACGCAACTCCGAAGAGCTCTCACAATATTTAGATGTGGCATTAGTAAACTTAGCCTATAGAAGATCTAAAGACGATGATATAAATTTAGCCATGTGTTCCCATTGTGTAAACGTTGTTGACGATGAGTATCACGTATTGCTGCAATGCCCGTTGTACTCTGATATCCGTAGCAGATATATCCTACAACACTATTATTTAAACAAAGCATGCCGAAGTTTGAACAAAATGCAAAAGTTATCTTACGTCTAGCCATATGTGTACACAAACTACATCAACTTGTATACATGTTTATAATGAATGTATTTTACCAGCGCTCTGAGGAACTGTTTGTAAATGATTGTCATTGTACTATTGGCCACATGACCACTCTACGAAATAATCTGTCTGTCTGTCTGTCTGTGAGAATAAAGCACAATGGGCAATTCTAGAACATTCATGTTACACGATGCCTTTGGGGATCAATTGGTATCACATTGAAACTATTTATTCTGACAATATTTCTATCAATTACAGCAGTATGCATTACATATCATATTTATAGGCCATAAACAAGAAAACGAGAACAATACATAACTTTTCACATTTCACAGTATGTATACTGCTGTAATATATATAATATATTTGTCATATTAGAGAAAACTGGTCACGTTGTAATATATTTATCATAATGAAGAAAACTGGTCACTTTGTAACATAGTTGTCATTTGGAGAAAAAAACTGGTCGCATTGTAATATAATTTGTCATATTTAAGAAAAATGGTCACATTGAAGCATATTTCTCATTACATAGTTGTCATATGGAAGAAAACTGGTCACATTGTAACATCATTTGTCATATTGAGTAAACCATGTAACGTACATGTAAGTGTGATACTTCAGTCATCGGCGAAAGAGTTAACTCTCAAAGACACCGTTACAGGATATCAATGACTTGTTACATACTTTGTGGAAGTGACATTTACATAAGGAAGTTAAAGGTGCATCCATTTAGTTTCATAAACATTCATTTGGCTTTAGTACGTTCCAACATACCATGTGTGTTGGTAACAGTACAAATAATTTCAATCAACGTACATGTTTATCCCCAATCACTAAATATATCATAATTACTAGTTTCCAACTATAATAGAAAAACACCTTTATGCATGTGTAGAAACCGAAATTACACGTATCATTTACATGCACAGTAGCTGTATGACCTATTTAACATTATCAATTTGTCTTTTTATCTGTTGAAAAACGATTCCAAAATTACGTTTGACTAATTGGCGCGCGTCAATCGCGATGCATTGTCCGGTTTTCGATCAGAAATCAGTACTTTTACCTTAACTTCATATCTTCAATACACTTTGTTTATTATCATCAAAATGGTAGTTTTCATTAATAGTCAGTACTTTTCGATAAAACAGCACCATTTATAACGTTTGGAATATGTGACTCCAAACAACACAATAGATGTACAAGAGTTCGGGGTATTTTTGTGGAAACGAAATACGAGAGAATATTCCCGTTTACGCAGTATATGCTATTAATCCATGGTTAAAACACTTTTAAATTGTAAGATATTAACGAACGTAATATTGTGAGAACTTTATATTTAAGCGAGAACGAAGGCCCTCGAAGCTGGATATGGGCTACTCCGGGTCAACTGAATGTCAAGGTCATGAATAGCTGACATGTAGTGACGAGCGAACAGCATGGCGATGATTTGAAACAAAATGCCGTAGTACAGTCGGAGAAATGATATGTAGGTATATAATAATATATAATATTATTTTGCATATGTGGTTCACTCTTCGGTTCGAATCTGCAAATTCATAGGTGCTGTCAACATTGCTGGAATAAATAAACGATTTTATAAGGTGAGTTTTCGCAGCTTTTCATGAATGGGGAAAGGCTTTAAAGTTTGGAGGTAGCTATCTGGTCGCATATCTATTGAAATAATGATCCGATTATGACCATTTATAGCTCATTTTGTAGGGAAATCATTTAGCTTTCGTATCGTAGTCATCGACTGTGCCAAATACGACGCGAAATATGACTTTGAATGATCATGGGGTGGTTTCGTCGTTACATCCCTTTCCTTTTATACAGTAATAGGTTAGGGTCTATATAGGTATATGTCTTTCAATGCTGTTTCTAAGCGATACACGCCCCTGTGCCTAAGTTTGTTTTCCATTCCAAGTTTACATAAATAAATAAGTTGAAACCATATCTTATGAAGAGATCCACACGACAGAATGTGGACATCGATTCCCTTGTTGAATCTGACAATTATCTTCCGATTGATTTGGATAAACTAAATTCAGTAATATGTGTTACTTTTGGAACTTCACACCAACTAGATCAACCCATCCCCTTTCAGGCGTTATATTGTTAACATGTCACATGTCATTTTGTTATTAGTTAATTAGGCATAAACATTTGTTGCAACAACTACATATTCTGAGTGTTTTCAGTGTTTGTCATTATGTTCCTACTGCGTATATTCATCGCCAAATGTGTAAATGAATGAATGTCAGGTATTTCATTGACTAAAGTATTCCTCTCGGTCCTTATAAATATACACTCATGATAAATAAATGAATATAACAATAGATTAACCGGGTCGATAAATGTGTGTTTCGCCAGAAACAGTCTCATCACTAGTGATGTATTTACCTGTAATTTTGACATTTGAACTACCCGTGGTTAATATGATTGCATTCAACACGCACGTCGTCCATCCTAACCTTAATTAGGTTTCTAACAACATACTTGGAGTCTGTTTTTGAAATTCGTACTTTTTTTGTGCAAATTTGGAAGTTTTTTGAGGAACACATCACACCAAAAGCTGGCATCAAGCTGACAAGCTGAAAAAGAACAAAATCTTGTATTGCTGGGAGTGCTACGTTTCGATGTCAGCAGTTCAAAATCGGTGAAGAACGAGTTTCATTGAGAACCGAAGTTATCGCCCAACACAAGTGTTTTATCACAGTATATTTCCATGGGCGGATTGTTTATTTATCAAAAGGGGATTTGGGTAGTGCCCCCCCCCCCCCCCCCCCCCCCCCCCCCCCCCCCCACACACACATACATCATTCTCCGCGGCTGAATTGCTACCAAAATTACTTTCGTGCCAACCTATTTGGTCAACCAATGCCACGCCATTCTTCATTCAAGAAATGGTGTCCTTGCATGTCCAAAATAATTTACGTTAACAAGTTGGAATGTGTATTATATAGCAAATTAACGTATATTTTACTACATGAATCCTGTCATGTTGTGTGATCTTTTGCAGTTATTGGATCTTCACGCCTACGAGTAGGTTTGCATAACAGCAAATTACATAAAACAAATATATAACAGTGCTACATGTAACTTTGAAAGTGCATTAGCCGAGATGCGTCATTTTCGTTGCAAGTTGAGTAAAGACAAACAAAGTAGATGTACATGTATTCCAAGTAATTTGTCAACTAAGATTATTCTCAAATAATCAATGTTTAGACTCTGTTATTTTAAAAACGAAAACAAAAAATGTTTTTAAGTACATAGTTAAATTTCGTTTGTACAGTAATTGATTCAACCAAATAATTGATACACAATGTCATAAGATCATCTACGCTCGACGTTTTGTATTTTGTATCATTAATAAAGACAGTTAATTAATGATACACTAGCATGTATAGCTATACTCACGTTCCATAATAGATTGCATCTGCAGATAAACAATAACCATTTGCACTTTCAAGAAATTTTACTTAAAATATATAAAACCTCAGTCGCCATGCAGTTTAGTCCTGATTCGACGTTTATGGTAGGTCACTGCAAATATATATCCCATACCTGTATGGCGAAACACATAATTTCTGATGATGTTCTAGTACATTTGGTAGTACATCACGATCATTTCATGACATTATCGTCTTCACACAAGTGACAATTGTTTTGTGGGATCACCAAGAACAGTAGTTATTGAAGAATAACAGATTACTGATTTAAAACTTGTTTGATCTCAAAATATGCCAGCTATATCGAAATAACAATATCACTATTGCTGATGTTTTAATAACAAGAGTTCATTGAGGAGTATGCCACGGGCTTCCATTTGTATCAACGGGTGCGTGTCCATCGAAGAATATTGTCCGTGGTTGTGTTAGTCAATGCATTGATGCTGTAACAGATACAGGAACTTGAGTTTAACATATGCAAACACCTCGTGTTGACACTGACTTGACTGAATCCGTGAACCCCGAGATTTGTATTGTCTCCAGTAGCTTCCATGGAGATACTTCCGGTTTCTAAAAAGTCATCAAGTACAGAAATAATACAGATGAGTGTAATATTAAATTACACTTGTGACGTGATTCTATTGTTCTTTCACTCAATTATTTTTCAGTAATCGACAGTTACACATCACATAATATTTTTAAGGAGAAATGTAATTTATCTAAATATTTAAGGTAATTTTTATAAAGAGTGTAATTTAAGTAGGTTAATGACCTCGTAACTCTCTATTCCTTAAAAATAATGGGCCTCGGTCCTTCTGACCTTGGCTCCATTATTTTTAAAGAATGGAGAGTTACTCGGACATTAACCTTTACATCTTGCACATAACGGTCTGTTGTCCTTCGTGTTAAATATTCGTATTTTCACGAATTAAATATCACGTTCTGGCCATAATTCTAATGTGAGTTCTACTGAAGTAACTCATTCATGACTGTGTATTTCAACATTTTGACATCCAATAAATAACCATCTACCATTTCTCAATGAATGAGTCATGTACATTCTGTCACTTGCGACATTATTGATCGTCTCGAAATTGATATATATTTCCATTGTTGCTATATCGGGAGCATAACTATCCAAATATAACAAATCTGAACCGAAAATAGTCATTTATGTATTTATATCCTTGTAAATAAAATAATGATTCACCACGGGATAGGCCATGAGGTAAGTGATTGTTATTGATCGATATGCAATATGATAGCATAGCAGTACAATTATCTGGATCTGATGTGATTCCTGGAAAGGTGTTTTCTACGTAGGCTTGCATATGTATCATTGTGTACGTTTTGTACTATATAGTGGGGTGCCAAGTCACTCAGTCATTTCAAATTGATGCAACAGTTTTGTTTAGTACCAATTTGTGTGATGGTCTATAAAATAATTTTGGTTCGAGTGTCAATCAGTTAGATAAAAAAATTGAAAATGTCTGCCAAAATCCAAAATGGCTGCCGATGTCCAGGGCCCTGTTCGTCAAAACACTTACAATCGATTGTAAGGCTACAATAGATTGTAACCAATGTTGAAAGAATGGACTACAAATGATTGTAACTTTACAATTGCTGTTTTTGCATTACACCACAAAACCTTTGTGCTATTGAACCAAGAATAGTCTTTCCAACTGATACAAAGTTTAATGTTTGGTACCAATTCGAAGGAAATGGTCTATAAAACAATTTGGGTTCGAGTGGCCGCCAAAGTCCAAAATTAAATGGCTGCCTCTGTCCACCTTTGTTTCGCATTACTCCTCGAAACCTTTGTACGATTGAACCTAGAATGGTTGGTGATTTTGGACTCTTAACATAGGTTTACATGAGTAAAGTATAAATATATGCATGTGGCCTCTAAGTATTGAATACAGGTTGATAGCTGGATCTGGGTCATGATACGGCAGCCAATACGTTATCTAGC
This sequence comes from Gibbula magus, assembly GCA_936450465.1. NCBI lineage: Eukaryota > Metazoa > Mollusca > Gastropoda > Trochida > Trochidae > Gibbula > Gibbula magus. The sequence continues at coordinate 47,520,915 of OW388301.1, forward strand.
TTCAATGGAGGTCGAACGCTTAGATGAGGATTTAGGCATAGTATCAAATAATCATTTCAAGTTTTTGTAAATTCTTTGAGAGGCCTCTACAAGATGGTAAAAACAGGTTCTATTGGTTACAACTAATTTATTGCAAGAGGCCGATGTTTCGAAATGAACACCGTTGTCATTATTTGCTGAATAACACCGTTGATAAAATGATGATAGCATTGTTGAAATATACACATAAACATTGCATCATTGCAGTAAAGTTATAGGGTAACTCTATGACGAAGGTAGCCTGATAATGAACTCTGAACAATAAAGAGTCCATTTAGAACCGGATGTCAGTTTTGAAGTTTCCATTCCAAGAAAGCAAATGATTCAGCGTCCATGAATATATTCCTTGTACTCAAGAGAGCTGAAATGTGTATTAATATATGTAAATATTAGATATACCCACACTTTCACAGGTGTTTCGTCACATATTCCTCCTTATTAAACTGACGAGGATTGTTCACATTTAAAAAATGATAACTATCCTGCTGACATGGCCTCTATATTTATGAGAAGGACCTGAATCGGGATAGTTACCTTTTTAGATTTGTCTAATGTTTGTGGGGAAGATAGTGATACAGCGGGGAAGTGTGGGGCATCTGACTTATATGCCACTCAATAAGTTGTTTATCCTTGAAATCACAACGAAATTCATTTTATCTTGGTAATTTCCACACAGCGGTTGAAAACCTCCTGTGACATGACTCTTTGAAGACATATCAATGCAATTGTGTTACGCATGCATTGCACGGAAATTAGCAATGTCAGCACCTCACGAGCTTTCAACTTAAAAACACATTTTCGGGGTAAAGTACGATTTCATTTGGCCCTAAATGTGTCCAAAATCACAGCCTGACAACTGACACTAGCCACCGCTCGAGTGTTACAAGACAGCACTGTCAGCGGGTTTGTCAAGCAGTAAAATTAGAAACAAAATACGGAAATCACTTAGTCTACCAAGAAGTGCTAATTTAACAACTCTGAAGTTGTTGTCGTATATGAAAGACACATCGTACATATATTAGGACAGATTGTTTGTATTTTCATTAAATACATAAACTTTTTCCAACTTTAACAGTTCTTAAAATAGTCACATATTTAGACAATGTTCAGGGATGACTGTCATTATTTCAACTTTCCTACTTAGAAGAAATGCATCAGCAACTACAAGAACGCGAACTAATCGACAATCTCTGGTATCCAACAACTGACCAAGTTGATTTCATTTGTAAAACATCTTTTATCTCTTTGTGCTCGTTAGGTCACTATGCTGTATAGTTATGTTGGTTTAAAATTGACAACCAACATCATCATAGTACATAGTTGTTAAAAAGATGTACGTGTGCCATAATAGTGTATGTATATGAGAAAAGTGTGCGTGTGTATTGGCTTATAAACCTACACTTTTAACAAAGGAAACCATAGCTACGAGACCGGAAGTGGTGTATAACAATGATACACAAATCAATGGAATACACTTTTGAGTTTCACTTTTTTATTTCGTCCATCCAGAAAGTTTCCAAGCAAAGTGAAACATCACGCAACCAGTTTGCGCATCTCATGTCACTTCCTGTAGTGCTGTAGACTGCTTCCCATCGACTGCAAACAGTAAGCAAAAACTACATGTAATGAAACAACACAACATTGATGTCGGAGATTTATTTAGAAATGAATATTTCGTTTCCCTGCATAATTGCAATTTGTAAAAATCTACAATCAAAACGAATACCAACGGTATTCTGGGTTTTTTCATCTCTCGTTGGCAAGTATTGATCAACCGGCAACATCTAAACTACCTACGTAATACAATTCTCCCACGAAGTGATATTGAATTGACACGAGAAAAAGGTTAACTCCCAATCAAAACACCTGAAATGAAAACACGGCTGGCGATTGGCCAATTGCACCTGACGTCACTGAGAACAATGCATTAGATCGCATGGAACTGATACGGATTCCCTATACCTGTTGTTGCTGCCTGGAGTGTTATTGTGCAGGGGATTGGCTTAAATTAAACATTAAATGAGCTTCGCTTAGTGAGCTGTTTTGCTTCTCTTGTAGTGTTTTTGACAGAATCAGCAAATACATCAAAACGTCCCTCAAAGTATTTATCTCATTTTGGCAAAGCAAATATGTGTATACGCCATGCAAATCTACAATGAATCACTCACGATAAGAAGTTGAAAAAAGGAAATGTATGTTTATCGATCTTTGTTGATTGAACCATTGACTAATTGTCAGTAGACATGAATACATGCTAATCCGTCATATGTGAATGATATTTCACATTTTACAATCAAATGATACGTTTTATGTTATTTTATTTTCATCTTCTCAATTTTTTGCGTAATATGTTCAAGAAACTACGTTCCTAATTTCATTGAGATACATTTACGTAATATAATTCATTTAGTTATTTGAAGCTAAATCTTCCCAAGCAACTCATCTTTGTCTCTAAATTGTTTAAGAACCAGTTTCCTATTCTTTAAGATACGTACTGTTAGGCAATTATAAAATATATTTTCCTGAATACGTTTAGATAATATCAGAGAATTCTGTAATTATTAAAAGAATGTTTAAACGGTTTGGTAAACCGAACATTCTCGATTTTTAAATCCGATAAGGATAAAAGGACGTTCCTTATAGCTCCAATGAAAGATTGATCAGGAAGCGGTAGGACTGTTTCTCTGTCCTACGGGTGTCACTGGTTCCTTAATCCGAGCGTGGTGACCTCCTGACATTCAGATGAGAGTAAAAATATCCTTAACTAGGAGGCAGAGACCTATCTAAAGACGGAAGTAGGTGTTGACCAGGTGTTTGATGCACAAGGGGTTGTGTTGATGATAATAATATGCCTTAAGTCGAGGATTTGTTCACTGACACCTATCTGCAAATAGATACGCATATAATGTAGAAAGTGAAGTCAGTTTTTCTTCAAAATCGTGATATGTCATTTCAGCGTTTTTTCATGCTCATGCAATTCTCAACACAGCAGTTGCATTAAACCAACAGTGAGGTGATGTCATATCACTATGGCGTCATCATGTTTACAGTGTCATGGCATGGTCTGCCATCAAGTTTATTATCTGAGAGCAATGATGATATAAAAGCATTGTGATGTCATACGGTTGACGGTGACAGGGCATTGTGCAAAATCTACTGTCAACAGGATATCTACCAGGAGAATTTACATCATATCTTATGTAGAACACAGTTTTGGATGATACATTTATGTTTGTAGTATGTGATTCGAACATACTATCCCTAACGTGAAGTTTTTCCCATCGGGTTACGACAGGCGATAATTAAGATGGTTTTGCATTAGTAACAAACAACTTTCTCCACAAAACGGTTAAATACTTTGGAACGTTACACGAACGCATGAATGTGGCGTTTTGGCTGTCAATCACATCGTTCTGCATGGTTAATAACTTTCAATATCATGAAACTGCGGGATGAATATTGCATTATACCTGATTTTAAGTATATTGAAACAAAGGAGTATATTTAGTATAGAAGCCGTGGAACCCATCGTACAAAGTGATACAAAGATGAATTTGAGTTACCACCAAACTGAAATGTGTACAGGCGCAAAATAAACACATTCCAGATATGTTACAACATTATTAATAACATTAATTTTTCATGTCAGATGATGACTTTGGAGGGGGTAGTAATATCAAAGGATAGTTATGAGAAAGAAGTAACCTGTTGCTAGCAATGTTTATCAGACCCTCCCTTACACGAATAGAGAGCACTGGTAATGTCTTGATGAAAACCATTTTACCAGTTTATCAATTATTATGAAGTAGAAACCTTTACCCTCACGAGTGGTACAGTCACGAGATTAAATAAGTGTTTTCTACTTCATGAGATGAGATAGACATTGTTTTCAACCAGAAATATCAAATGTTAAATAAGTGTTTCCTACTTCAGGAGATTAAATAGACATGGTATTCAACCAGAAATATCAAATGTTCAATTTTATTTTTAAAAAATCACGCAAATATTAGTGAATTTGTATCCAGATCACATAGCTTAATAGCGGTCATCTCATGATGACATCATATGGTTGAATGTGTTAATTCAGTGAGTAGAAGAAAATGTTATTTCACTCAGAAAAAATACCTATATTTCACCATTGAGAATATATATATTTTTTAAATTATTCATTTATATTGAATTCTGACTGCTGATACATAAGTTAATTCAGGAAACATAAGTAAGCATCAGTCCGTGACAACATATTAAAATCCTTCCTTGGCATATAGTTCAATATTCAACTTTGGTGTCGATATCAATCCAACATCTGCAGTTTCTCAATAAATGAGTCATGTCAAATTTTACTTAGAAATTATTTATAGTTTCAAAAGTTATATATATATATATATATATATAGTTATATATAAAAGCTATATCGGAACCATACATATCCAAAAATAACCAGTTTGGAACCTAAATAGTCACTGATGTATTTATATCCTTGTAAACAAAATAATGATTCATCACGGGAAAGGTCTCCGAGATAATCATTGTTATTGATCAATATGTAACACGATAGTATAACATTGTCATTATAGAAGATGTGGATCACGACAGGGCTGTCAACAACGGCGTCAACATGCAGCGCACAGCTTCAGGGGTCGAAAGTTGAGGACATGGGATTTGTATTAAGAGACCCTATCAGATTTTTTAAAGGTGCTTTGAGAGACAATTGAATCGGTTGTTATTGAATTCCAACTTCGTGACTGCAAGGGTATGGTGTTTCGTTGTAGAATCTAATATTATACGTTTCAAGCTTCTCACGAGGGTAATACGGTAATACAAAGATGGTACATGAGACCGTATTACCCGAGGGTGAAGACGGATCAGCTGAAATCTCTTAAATGACCTTGACCCTAAACGTATGACGTACATGTATTACTACAAGCAAACTGTCTTAAAACGAGTTATTACTTGTTTAATTGAGTGTGCAAGCAATGGAAAATAAGATTTATTTCCAAACAAAGCAGCAACTTTTGGAAAAATAAATCTGAAATTAATAGACCCGTAAACAGCTGATGGAACTGTTCAAAACTCTGTACGCCGCGTGCGTCATTCTATAGCGTCACATGACCATAACGCGACACCTAATCTTAGCTAGAAGTTATAACAATGGCAGAAGGGAACGTGAAATTTGTACACCGTGAGACTGACGGGGTAAATATGGAAAATGTAACGACCGTTAGCCAATCAGAAACGAGTATTTTACTGTAAGGGAAGATAATATATGTCATTTCCTTGATAACGGTGTTTGCATGTACACCGAAACGTCACACCCTTGCAATAAAGAAATTGTATATCAACGTAACTCGTTTGGAATTAAAATGTATTAAAAAGAAACCTTGACCTGTGGATGTCGTACAGATAAATCATGGAATAATGGCAGGCTGGTTGGAACCTTATCTTTGTCAAGATCTGATCTGATGTCAACTGTATGTGGACATTTATAGTAAAATTCAACAGGGATCACTTTGATATTAATTACACTTAACTGTAGGTATGTAAAGGCATACAGTCCACAGTTAAAGATACATCCATTGTGTTGCTTTGAGTCACATATTCCAAACGTTATAAATGGTCTGTTTGAGAGGCATTCCACAAGTTGGTGTGATGAAGAAGACAATTATTTATGGATGATCAACTTCTTTATTAACAATAGCGACGTTTCGGTATAGATCCTTATACAGTTATCATGCTTGATAACGGTATACGGATCTATACCGAAACGTCCCTATTGTTATTAAAGAAGCTGATCATCCATAAATAGTTGTCTTCGTTATAAATGGTGTTACTGTATCAAAAGTACCGACTGTTACCGAAAACTACCATTTTGATGATAGTCGACTTAGTATATTCACGAAAAAGTAGTGATATCTGAGCGAAAACCGGACAATGCATGGCGATGGGATGTGTAGTTTCAGTTTCTGCATTTGCTTAATGATGTCACTCGATTTTAATTGAAAACTAGTATAATTATGATAAATTTGGCAATTTGGGATGAATATGTAAGCTGAGTGAATTTATTTGTACTGTAAACAGTACATACAGTGTGTTGGAACGTATTACAACCAAATAACGAATGATGAATGCAACGTTATATTGAATTTGAATAATGAAGGGTTCATTAAGAAGTGTCAGTTGCGAATCGGCCATTCCACGAAGCAAATGATTCATCATTAATGGATATGTTTTATTTCATCTTTCAGATAGTCTCTGATCAAAGTGAAACTCCACAAAGCCGATCCACTTCATCAAGTGCTTACAAACCAAACTGCTTTCCAAAGCTTGTCAACGTTTACCAATAACTTTATCTGATGTTATTACACCAAGAAATAAAGATGTCTTAGATGTATTTAGAAATAAGGATGTTCGCTCCTCAAATTTATAGTATTAAACTTATGTTCTAACTTATATTTTTAAAAAGATCAAAGTATATGATTGGAAAATCAGCATTAAAAAATAGGGAGAGTGTGAGTTTTTTTTCGAGATATGACGCCTGTAAGATAGTGGGGTGAATTACAATTATAACATGGGGGTCTATGGGAAAATGAGAAAAAAACTGCTAAAAACTTTGAAATACTACATTTCTAGTATTAAACTTTTTTTCCTTTTTTGATATGTTACAAAGTTAATGTTAACCTACCGAAATCGATGAAAAAATAATTATTACCTACGGGGGCAATCATATCGGGGTTCATATTTTTCATACGATGCCCTAGGGCAACATATCACTTTGCTATGGTGACGTGACGTCATAAACAATGCTATGACGTCACGTTTCGTCTATGACGTTGCGTTCTAAATGCGTGACGGCGGGTCGCCAGCCTATGGTTGAAAGTGGATTTTAGCGTGTTTTCGTTAATTTTACGACTGCGGTAATAAACAGAATATTATATTCGTGTCTATGCCATACTATGTTTACGACACTCGTGTCTGAATATCGGTATATCCCTCGCTCTCGCTCGGGAAATACTAATATTCAGGCACTCGTGTCGTAAACATAGTATGACATAGACACTCATATAATATCCTCTATATATGATAGTGTGGTTTTTTTAAGCCCCTGACACAAAATGTACCGGAAAAAAAACCCCTTTTTAGTCAAATTTAGGCCATTTATGCTGTTTAAGCACTTTTTAGAGGTTCTAAAGTCACATTTTCTTTATTTCATTTGTTTTTTAAAAGTATGTAGATGATGTAGAATATCATGAAGTAAAATAAAGATGAGAAAAAATCTTTACTTAATCATATTTCATTTTTGAAGTTCAACAGGAAGGAGCGGACATCCTTAATATCTCATTTCAATTCGTAAAAAAAAGACATTTTTAAATGTTTTATCTTTGGTTATAATCATCCTGTAATCAACCATTTCCGGCGACATTGTAATGTGAGCAGCTTGTGATCACAGATCATACGGCAGTGCTGTGCTAGATCGGCTTGACATACATGTACATGTAGCATAGAGAGCTGATATTCGTTCATACCTGACAATCCCATACTGCATGCTATTTCTCAATGAAGCTGTTGACATCTAAACTACCGTATACACTTCTCCCATGCAATTATATTGAATGGACACGATAACGAGGTTAAGCCCCAATCAAACACCTGAGATGTAAACACGGCTTCCGATTGGCAAATTGCTCATGACGTCACTGGAAACATTGAATTGCATGATAAGGATTCCTCGCTCGTTATTTCCGCCTGTGGAGTGTTTACAGTTGGAAATGGTGCTTGCCTTAAATTAAACATTAAATGGGGTTCGATTCTCTTGTAGTGTTATGATAGAAGCTGTAAATAAACTCGTTATTACAATGTATATATTCGAAAACGCCCCTTCATAACATTTTCGACACTAATAGCAATTACTACTGTTATTTTCCATCTTAGATTTCTTCTAACTTTATGTCTGTTGCTGTTTTCAGGAAAAAAAACTCGTCACCACTGCAGTTTGATATCACATTCTCATCACAGTCGACATATCTCACAGATTATGACGCCATGTTTACAAAGATATGACGTCATCGCCGAAGGTAACAATACAACAGTGGTATGACGTCGCCAGTGTGATATCTGTTCTATCATCTCGTGAGGGGATAAAGCCTATATTTCACTCGTGGCTGCGGCACTTGTGAAAATACTGACTTTTCCCCGTCACACTTAACACACAAAACTACCTCTATTAATTAGCAAATATTGGTACATCAGTCCATAAACATATTTGGTCAAATTTAATTTCATTTAGATAGTATAAGGTAAAAATCGTATTCCATAATACGTTAAGATGATGTCACGCAATTAGAAACTATTTTCCTAATTAAGTTAAGATAAAATAAGGCAATATTTAACACTCGTCAAAATTCGTAAGAACACTGAATAATAATGTATAGATTTCTCTATTTGATGTTTCACTCAGACACTGCATATACAAGTGAGAGGTTAGGATAAAAGAACGTTCCTTGTCGAATTCCACTGACTAATGGGTCGAAAATAGCTCAAATGTAAGATTGATCAGGAAGCGCTAGGACTGTTTCTCTGTCCCTTGCAGGTGTCACTGGTTCCTTGATATGAGCGTGGTGACCTGCTGACATTTAGGTAAGAGTGTGAAAATCATTAACTGGGAGGCTGAGATCTCTCTGAAGTCGGAAATAAGTATTGACCAGGTGTTGGATGCACAGGTCGGAGAAAAGAATAACTTACAGCTGTGTACATTTATATAGAAATATCGAAATTATTGTTATTGGATTGTTTGTTCATTTGTATCTGCCATACCGCCAAATGAATGTATTTTTTTTACGAATTTCATTGTGACAAATTACCTTTATTTCCCCGCACAATTCTGTTAAACCTTTTCATTGTATAACAACAGAGGCCTTAAGTACAGATAAACTATCTTTGATTTTGACTATAGATACGTATAGGCAGTTGTCAGTGAAAGAATCTTTGACCTAAGATGGGTTTTTTTTCCTAAATATACAAGCTCTAGTCTAACTCTTAGACTCTAAAAAAATAAAGATATTGAAAAGGAGCCTCTTCGCTTCATTGCTGAATAAACTGAGAATTTGAAGGGTCATTCACTGTCCAACACTGAGTCATGAGTTGAAAGACTTATGTTGTCACCCTGGGTAAGTGACTTAGTTCGAAGTGTGCCTCTGTCCACCCAGCAGTAAATGGGTACCTGATACAGTACGATGAACCTTGGGCGCCTGACAGGCGACCGGTTGTAATCTCCTACGGGAGTGTTCTGTACTCGTTGACCAGGGGTAATATGTGGACCAGCGCTTTGGGCATGCAATGTGCATGGATATATGCGCTATATAAATGGTCTATTATTTATTACATTTGATATGAATTAAAATTGACAAACTTTTAAAAATAATTTTGACCATTACCTATGTCAATGCTATAGTTTTTCGAAATCTGGAATATCTGAAGTAGTGATATGTCGATTTGCCACATAGTAACGCTGATATGTGACCATTTGCCCATCGAGCCACTTATTCAAGTGCTGTTACTTGTTTTTTCTAGAGGATTGACGCGATCCGAAATGTTAAAGTTCTTAACTATATATTACATGTCATACACCCAAAATATTACTAAAATTAAATTACTTATTGTAATCCACGTCCGTGCCAAAAAAATGACCAATACCGTGTATATGACCCCTTGTCCAGCAAACCATTTACTCAAGAAATGTTACTTATGTTGATGATTTCCGTTCGGGCCTCTCGTTTTTGAGATAATTGTTTGGTTTGGGTGAGTGATTTCAAGTTATCATATGTACTTAGATTTAATTTGATATAAAACCAATAATGCTTTTGATTTGTAATATAGCATGGCGTTTTGGAGCACTTCCAATAGAAGATTTCCGTTTTCCCGCACATACTGGTTGTTTTGAATAAATCCTACATTTTAAGACAGTCAACAGAAACTAACGTAGTTTTAACCTAGATCCACGAGCGAAGCTGTCCATGTTTTTCAGTTCTTTTGTACATGTATGATTAATCAAAACAAACTGACGAGTATTTAGCTGATTAGTGCGTAAATCCACAATACGTAAATCCAGCAATACATAAACCCAGCAATACTAAATCCACAATACGTAAACGCACAATATGTAAATCCACAATACGTAAACCCACAATACGTAAATCCACAATACGTAAATCCACAATACGTAAACGCACAATATGTAAATCCACAATACGTAAATCCACAATATGTAAATCCACAATACGTAAACGCACAATATGTAAATCCACAATACATAAACCCACAATACGTAAATCCACAATACGTAAACGCACAATATGTAAATCCACAATACATAAACCCAGCAATACTAAATCCACAATACGTAAACGCACAATACGTAAATCCACAATACATAAACCCACAATATGTAAATCCATAATACGTAAACCCACAATACGTAAATCCAGCAATACCCAAATCCATAATACGTAAATCCAGCAATACGTAAATTCACAATACGTAAATTCACAATACGTAAATTCACAATACGTAAATTCACAATACGTAAATTCACAATACGTAAATCAACAATACGTAAATTCACAATACGTAAATCAACAATACGTAAATCCAGCAATACGTAAATCCAGCAATATGTGCTGTTGTTTGAAACCGAGCATTCTAGTTCGCCTATAGCTAGTGATTAAATCTAGTAATTTAGCTCGTTTAACGTTAAATATGCATCCATTGTGTTTCATAAAATTCTCCTTGGCTTTAATACTAGTCAACATTAGAAAAGTGCTGATCTCAGTTCAAATAATTTCACTCACCTTGCATATTCATCCCCAATCGCCAAATATATCATAATTATTAGTTTCCAATAATTAAAATCGAGCAACACCATTATACAGGTGCAGAAACCGAAACTGCACGCCCCATTTACATACACAGTAGTAAAAAGACCTATTATCAACCCAAATGTGTCTGTTTGTCTGTTGTAGATAATTACTTTTGATCCATTTATAAGCGCCACTCGCAGTGCATTAATTTCGATCAGAAATCGATAATTTTACCTTTATATCATCGTTATGCTGAGTCGACGATCATCAAAATGGCAATTTTAGGCAACAGTCAGTACTTCTCGATAGAATAACACAATAAATAAATGAATAATAATAAATGTTTACCATATGTGGCCCTAAAACAACACAATGGATGTACATTTAAAGTGTTGGCACTTGGCCCCCCTTGGTTTCCGCCAATGCACAAGGGGACAAGCCTAGATTACACCGAACCGAAAGTTGGAGGACGTCAACTTTTTATCGACTTGATAGACTCGTCTTTTTCAACTGGTGTAACCCCAGAAATTATTCACTTTACAATTTTTGGAACATGACATATCAGTAATAGTTAGAATTTTAACGTTTCGGACTACACCAATCATCGATTAAAGACAAAAAAAAATCTGAAAACATTTCATATGTTATGTAATTAAAGTCTAATGGGATAATTTAATAAAGAGTAATTGATAATACATGTGAAATACAGCAGGGCTTATCCATGGTCAATGCTAGACAAAGTTGGTCTCCGGTCCGTCACGATCAATGTCCCATCTCAAGTGTAAGTCGGCTGTAAACACATCGGCCTGGCGCAATGACGTTATGGTTAAAGGGCACCTAATGTGTTAAAACCCTTAGTAATCACGGGCGTGCTATATTAAGAAGAGATCGAAGATTTTCATCGATTACATACTTAAGCAACTCATCCTTGATGGAAAAACATGTGACGTCACGTTATGCAACTCGTTTACCTTGACGTCACGCAGCTTCTCTCAATTTTTATAAAATCTTAAATATAATATTTTTGTTTTCTACGGAAAGCATCCTAGTGACACAGTGAGATTTATTATCTCATAACTAGGAGATACTATTTCCTAATTAGGACTTTGTGATGCTTCCGTAGTTTAACTTTATTGCATAAAAATGGAATTTTGTTTGAAACGCTTTCCAAATGGATTAACGTGAATTTCGTATGTTTTTTTGTTCTTGAAGATGATTTTTCAACCTATTCAGTTTCTATTACTTTCTTCAGAACGTAAGTTTAAAACTTACGAGATGACATTCAACAGAAAGCGGGTTATTTTGTAAATGGTAAAATGATAAACATTTTGGAACGTACAAACAATTACATCGATGTGTTTTTTTTTAGATTCATTAAAGACTTACATTTTACTTTCACTATCAAGGGCGTTCATCAAATTTAAATACATTTTTTCAAAAGATGATCCAGGGGAGTCGAAATTTTACCCCATCCGCACAGCACCCCTATCGCATACCCATCCCGACCCCTCTGGATCCGCCATTAATAATTCAGTTTTATAGATCACTTCGGATCCATTCACTTAGCTGGGAGCTGATACAGGTCTAGGTTGCAGACATATCACGAATGTAAATCTATCCGGCAGTAATCTTGACAAGAAACCTGTTCACCATATGACATCACTCCTTTGATCCTGCCCAGTGTGATGTCACGGTGAAATCATCCTCCGGACGGTGATGACCATCGTAATTTCCCACTACTTCAATTTTCAATTTGCTAAAACATGACGTTAATGTCAAAGGGTTATTGTTGGGAATTGGGAGGACTTTATTCAATCAAGCTGTTGATAAGATAGCCATGCTGTGAGGCGTTTATTAGTTCTTAACTACAGGGGAAGATTAAATGCATCGATCCGGAGATATGGAGCCTGTCAACCCTCCTGTTTGTAGCGGTGAGTGGTACAGAGAATGACAGCTTCCATGTTCCTAGACGATTAACCAGCACCAATTAAAACAAGGTATTAATTCCCTGTGTAAGTTATCTGTTAACGTGGATCTGTTGCTTGAGATTATCAAGCGCTTTCAGCTGATTTATTCCTGGGCGTTTATTCTCAAAGGTCACTTAGCATTAAAAAGCCCTAAGCCAGTTTTAGTATTCTTATATGAGAGATTATCGTTGCCATGAGGGGGCTGTTGGAATCCATAGGCTAAACGAAAAAGCTTTAAGTCTCTCCTGCTTTTACTTCAAAACAAACGGAAATAAAGTCTAAATATTATCGGCAGGCATGATCTAGGTTTGAGCCATGGCATGGTGTTTGCAATTGGTTCTTAGACATTTTTTTAATATTGCAAAATGTCATGAGGTGTGCTCGTTGACGATGAAAATTTTGACAAATTTCGCCTTGTTGAACAGAAACAGTACCATGTGTCCAATCTTAGCAAGATGACAAACTTCTTGTAGAACAGAAACCGGACCATGTGTCAATCTTAGCAAGATGACAAACTTCTTGTAGAACAGAAACAGTACCATGTGTCAATCCTAGCTAGATGGCAAACTTCTTGCAGAACAGAAACAGTACCATGTGTAAATCCTAGCTAGATGACAAACTTCTTGCAGCACAGTTTATTCCGTTTAAATATTGATTTTGGATTGTGAATTAAGGATGCTTGTTTGACGATACATAACAAATAGATACAAATTTTAACAGTTTTATGACATTATACATTTTGTGATATCATAAGGGTTATATCGTGCAGCATTGTAAGTCATTTTACGTCATCAACTTTAATATAATATATTTGTGGCATCATTACCATTCAAACAGTGTGAGACATTTTTTTGATGACCTAATAGCATTGTGAAGTCATTAACTTTGTGACGTCAGGACAAATTGAAAGGAAGTCTTGGGCCTTTGGTTTTAAACTTGTGTTTCAGGTAGCTACAATTGACACCATGGCTTGTTTAACTTAATTCTTAGTCAAGAAAAATTCTGGGTCTCCTTTCAAACAGCAACCTTTTCTATGGTTAACCGTAACTCCCATTTTGTAACATTGCACGAAGGTTACCTTAGTGACTTAACTATCACCTTAGTGATTTGTGAAAGGAGGCTCTGGTCAACAATTTTGATTTTTAATGTGAATCAAACTGATAAATGGGTTATTCCGTTATATACCTGTTTCAATTACCTATATTCCGAAAGACGCAGCTATTACAAAAACGGTCTTTCCCTATGTTTTCCCCTTCAAATGTTTTCTTCAGTGACTTAAGACTGGTCCTTATGTATAATTGACCTTGACACTTGTCCAGCAACATTGACCTGTCTCAGATATCGGACACCATCTTCAATGCACATCCGAACCCTGACGATTCGGTGTTGGTGAACCACCTGAAACCTGTTGGCCAATACCTGAAGACGCATATCATCAAACGCACCTGTCTGACTGTCCATAACGTTTCGTGTTGTATAACTGTAAGATAGCGATGTAACACGAACATACTGACCATAAACTTGACATTGGCTTTGCATTACCTTGGTCGATGATCGAGTTTGTGTACGTAACGGCGATTCTAATTAGAAGTGACACATGAAACGAACCGCGTACTTGAAATATTGACCGTTACGTATTACCTGTCCCGTTCAATGATACATCTTGAAACACCTGTTCCACGCAGCGTTAACGTTATATAAGGGAAGTTCCAGTTAACGTTTGGTAATGGATGCTCCAGTTAACGTTGTGTAATGGGTGTTCCAGTTAACGTTGTATAATGGATCTTCCTGTTTACGTTGAAAATGGATGTTCCTATTTACGTTGTGTAATGGATTCTCTTTAACGTTGTGTAATGTGTACAGGTGTTCAAGTTAACGTTTTGTAACGTGTGTTCCAGTTAATTGTATGTTATGGATGTTGCAATTAACGTTTTGTAATGGATGTTCCTGTTTACGTTGTGTAATGGATTTTCCTTAACGTTATGTTATGGACGTTCCAATTAACGTTGTGTAATGGATGTTCCAATTAATTGTATGTAATGGATGTTCAAGTTAACGTTATATAATGGATGTTCAAGTTAAAGTTATATAATGATGTTCCAGTTTACGTTTTGTAATGGATGTTCCAATTAATTGTATGTAATGGATGCTCAAGTTAACGTTATGTAATGGGTGTTCCAGTTAACGTTGTGTTATGGATGTTCCAATTAATTGTACGTATCGGATGTTCCAGTTTACGTTATGTAATGGATTTTCCTTACAGTTATGTAATGGACGTTCCAGTTAACGTTGTGTAATGTGTGTTCCAGTTAATTTTATGTAACTGATGTTGCAGTTAACGTTGTGTAATGGATGTTCCAATTAATTGTATGTAATGGATGTTCAAGTTAACGTTACATAATGGATGTTCCAGTTTACGTTTTATAATGGATATTCCAGTTAACGTTGTGTAATTGATGTTCCAATTAATTGTATGTAATGAATGTTCAAGTTAACGTTATGTAATGGGTGTTCCAGTTAACGTTGTGTAATAGATGTTCCAATTACTTGTTTGAAATGGATGTTGAAGTTAACGTTATGTAATGGGTGTTCCACTTAACGTTGTGTAATGAATGTTCTTATTAATATTACATAATGGGCGTCCAAGTTAACGTTGTGTAATGAATGTTCTAATTAACGTTATATAATGGGTGTTCCAGTTTACGTTATGTAATGGATGTTCCAGTTAACGTTATGTACTGGATGTTCAAGTTCACTGTATGTATTGGATGTTCAAGTTAATTGTATGTAATGGAGGTTAAACTTAATTTTATGTAATGGATGTTCAAGTTTACATTATGCAGCTCTTGTTCTAGTTAATGATGTGCAATTGGTGTTCCATCATACGTTATGGAATGGATGTAACAGGAAGCATTGTGTAATGATTGTTCCAGTTAACTTTGTGTAATGGATCTGTTGACATGAAGTCTTGACATTTAGAAAAATGTTCACATTCGATAAGGCTGCCTGCTTATCTAACATATATACTTAGTTTGAATATATTCTATAGTGGTCCCCTTGACCATGAATGTATTGCTTATTTTAGTTTCTCTTTTGTCCATTTTTTTTGCTTTGAAAACGCTACCACTGTCAATATACTCTATTAATTGTCCCGACAGAAATGTTAAAATGTTCATTTGATCCATACCAGTATGTACGTGTCTACATGACCACATGCACATAATGCTCTATATTACCAAAATAATGAACTGTTATAATTTGTACTTTGTTAACGTAGCCTCAACTTACAGGAAGTCAGAGTAAGCCCTAGTATTGCTTGTCTCAAAACTGTATCCACTCGGCCACCGAGTCCTCGATATTATTGAGGTGCAATAAAAAGATGGTTTAGTTTTTTTGCATTCAATACCTCACTGATAGATATAAAGTTACACAATTCCTAAGGCTGAATGCATTCTAAAGACATGCCAGTTAGCTGATGAATATGCTTTCATTATTTGTACAGTATATTAAGATGTGACAAAATTCTATATTTGAAAATAGCATTTGGGTGAAACATATAAAGAGAACATGATCATCTTACGATTTATATCTTATTATATTTATTAGAGCTAACATTTAGAACATCATTGACACGTTCAATCACAGCCTCCAACGCTTCCATATATGGCTCTGGTAATATTCTCATTGTGAGTATTTACACTGCAAAACAAATATTTAATCAACCCAATAGACACCTGGAACGTAAACAAAATACGTGATTGGTCAATTTCTAATGACGTGATTGAAAATATCTTCCCATTCCACAACAATTGACAAATGCAATCGAGTGGTGAATGTACTGTTTCTGCAATGCTTGTTGAAGCATTAATGAATACGTACGGGTGCACTCAATGCAGCAAAATAAACATTGACAGCGATTGGTTAATATTTTGATGACGTCATTGACAAGAGAGACAGGATGACTAAGGGGGCATCCCCTTGGGTGTTTTCGAGCTGTCAATATGTGAGCAGAGATTCTCACGATTGTATTTATTCAATTAGACACATAAAGGATCATCTATATACTCATTAATGATACATCAATTTATTTTGTTCGAGGCATGATCGATAATGGTAGATCGTTACTGGGAGATTGATTCTTGAGTTGGTGTGACATTATGGCCAACGTAGATGCACTTGTGACAGCTGTTAGTGAGTTTCATCGCTCGCGATACAACGTGCCTTTACTAGTTGTAATTGACAGAATTTAATTTCCGAAGCAAAGTATCTTGTTGTTTTGTTCTGAGGAGGTTTTGACCGCAATTAATGATGTTTACAACAATACATATGACTTAGTAGGATAATCCATAAAGGACATTCAGGTTTTAAAAATAGTACCTAGATTTATTTTTAACGACCGGATGAAACATCGATCATTGAAACCTCTGATTGATGTTTTCCACAACATAATTTAATGCGAAATCGTGACTGAAATTATCATTATCCCCGCATATCATTTACTTTGGCTAATAACTTGTAGATATCCGTTACAATGATCATCAAGGGCTATGGTAAGTTAAAAGAGTTCATTAACCCACGCTACGTTCATTCATAAACATTATCTTACATTGGTATCGATATTAGTGATTGCAGTCTTCGTCAAGGTCACACAGGTTTAAATTGTGTACAGTGAGTTCTTTTAATGAACGAAGAACAATAATAGTTAACACATTCAATGAATACCCGAATATCTAAAACAAATTAAATAAGTATTATTTCATAAGATGTGTTTTTAGGATAATAATTTGTAAAAAGTAAACGTCTTAATTATTATAAAACACTTGAGTCAAAAAAGGAAATCGGATTTTTGAAAATATAGAATGGAAATAGTGAATTTTTAAAAAAATATTACACCTCAATTATCAATTGAACAAATGACATGTTCTGAAAAGTGTCACAAAATTATTTAAAGTTAATGTTTGATTATTAAAATCAAAGTAAAACTTCTTGTTATGATTAGTACTCAAAGTTTATTCAGGAGGACCCATTTTCAGAATAAAATAAAAAAATTTTGCATTCATACACAAGTAGTTATCAGGACTAATACGTAATAAGTCTGGTATGATATAACAAACGAAATGTTGGAAACCTCAGGTAACCTCAGTTGTATTTCAATCGATCGGGTTGGTCATACAAATGATTTATAAATTGTTAGAAACGATACAATATTCAGTCGATATAATATTCAGTCAATACACTATCCTACATTTGATAGTGCGAACGTCATTTCAGAGGTCTAGTTAATTATGGTCCTTTGATATTTTCGCCATCATGGTATTTCATATAAAGATGATACTTAATGGAGTCTGTCAAATACCAGGTTTGTATAGGATAAAACATGCCAAAAGGTGTTTATGAGATTTAAAACCCGCAACCCGAGGGATGTTTATCCAGAGGGTAAGGGTTTTATATCTCATAAACACCCTTTGGCAAGTTTTATCAAGCTTACAAACCGACCCCGTGGTTAAATTTTATGTTTAATCTATTCTAATTGATAGTGCGAAAAAATAAAGGAGTCGTCCGTAAAATATCCCTTTTGGTGAAAGGCAGTATGGTATAAAGTGAAATTAGGAAACAACCTCATCAGCCTAGTCCCTGTAGCACAGTGATATCATCGCTGCGTATGGTGTGCAGGAGTAAGGAGGTTTTGGGTTCGAGACGGGTAATTGCAAAACGCATTTGGAGATTGATGTTTGAATTAACAGTTGTTTTAGTTAGACATAACATACACTTACTTTCATCTTAAACTTAACATCTCAGTATTAAATTCAGATATTTGAAGAGTGGCATTATTAAGATAATTGCCCTGGGTAGAGGGTAATTACGTTAGAATCTCGGGGATTATCACATAATCCCCAGGATAATACATCCACTTAGGAATTATTGAGTATAAAGTTATAGGTTTGTAAATTTCATCAAGTCTCATCAGTAAAGTTGACATTTCAAGTGGTACCATTAGTGATATTAATAAAGTGACATCATCTCCAAATGTAAAAAATACATGTACTTTTTTTCTAATGAAACTCAAGCAACAGAAGCTACAGAAGCTGAAATTACATGTTCCCTTCACAAGTATACTAATGAGATGACCTATTAAACAATATCAAACCAATCTGTATTTATGTAATGGGCACAGAATACGTTTGACAGAACCAACCTCTGCATAGTCAGATTATCGTTGTAACCACGCCTTTAAACCTTTATGGTGTCAATATGCTTACAATGAAATGAAAATGAAAGTTTAAAGCAATCACCAGTTTATTTATTCTAAATAAAAAAACATTCATAACGACTGATATATGTAACTCCAACAACAAACTTTAATACGTTTTAAAAGACCACGATGTTATTGTATTTTTGGTATCTATTACCATGTTCCGATGTGTAGGTAACATCCATCTGTGAGAATTGTGAACTTGACCCTGAATATGTTTTATTGATGAACTACTTCCAGACTGTTGACCTATCTGTTCTGTTCCAGTATCATTGTGACCTTCATGGATCTATTGGCCATGAATTCTTGACATTTAGACTGCAAGCAGTGGATGACCCAGAGAGGGGTTCACGGTGTTCCTGTTTACGTTGTGTAATGGATGTTCAAGTTAACGTTATATAATGGATGATCCAGTTAACGTTGTGTAATGGATGATCCAGTTAACGTTGTGTAATGGATGTTCAAGTTAACGTTGTGTAATGGGTGTTCCAGTTAACGTTGTGTAATGGATGTTCAAGTTAACGTTGTGTAATGGATGATCCAGTTAACGTTGTATAATGGATGTTCACGTTAACGTTGTGTAATGGATGTTCAAGTTAACGTTGTGTAATGGATGATCCAGTTAACGTTGTGTAATGGATGTTCCAGTTAACGTTGTGTAATGGGTGTTCCAGTTAACGTTGTGTAATGGATGTTCAAGTTAACGTTGTGTAATGGATGTTCCTATTTACGTTGTATAATGGATGTTCAAGTTAACGTTGTGTAATGGATGTTCAAGTTAACGTTGTATGATGGATGTTCCTGTTTACGTTGTGTAATTGATGTTCAAGTTAACGTTGTATGATGGATGTTCATGTTTGCGTTGTGTAATGGATGTTCAAGTTAACGTTGTGTAATGGATGATCCAGTTAACGTTGTATAAATGGATGTTCCTGTTTACGTTGTGTAATGGATGTTCAAGTTAACGTTGTGTAATGGGTGTTACAGTTAACGTTGTGTAATGGATGTTCCAGTTAACCTTGTATAATGGATGTTCCTGTTTACGTTATGTAATGGATGTTCAAGTTAACGTTGTGTAATGGATGATCCAGTTAATGTTATATAATGGATGTTCCTGTTTACGTTATATAATGGATGTTCATGTTGACGTTGTGTAATGGATGTCCCAGTTAACGTTATATAATGGATGTTCCAGTTAACGTTGTGTAATGGATGTTCAAGTTAACGTTGTGTAATGGATGTTCCAGTTAACGTTGTGTAATGGATGTTCAAGTTAACGTTGTGTAATGGGTGTTCCAGTTAACGTTGTATAATGGATGTACCTGTTTACGTTGTGTAATGGATGTTCAAGTTAACGTTGTGTAATGGGTGTTCCAGTTAACGTTGTGTATTGGATGTTCCAGTTAACGTTGTGTAATCTATGTTCCAGTTAACGTTGTGTAATGGATGTTCAAGTTAACGTTGTATAATGGATGTTCCTGTTTACGTTATGTAATGGATTCCCAGTTAACGTTGTATAATGGATGTTCCTGTTTACGTTATGTAATGGATTCCAAGTTAACGTTGTGTAATGGATGTTTCAGTTTACGTTATGAAATGGATCTCCAAGTTAACATTATGTAATGGATGTTCAAGTTAACGTTGTGTAATGGATGTTCCAGTTTACGTTATGCAAAGATGGTTCTACATAATGATGTGCAATGGGTGTTCCATCATACGTTATGTAATGGATGTAACAGGAAGCTTTGTGTGATGAATGTTCCAGTTAACGTTGTGTAATGGATATGTTGACGATGAAGTCTTGACATTTTGCAAATTTTTCATATTCGATAAGGCTGATTGCTTATCTTACAGATATACTTAGTTTGAATATATTCTATAATGGTCCCCTTCACCATGAATGTATTGCTTATTTTAGTTTCCCTATCTCCATATTTGTTGCTTTGAAAACGCTACCACTGTCAATATGCTCTATCAATTGTCCCAATAGAAATGTTAAAATTGTCATGTGATCCATACCGGTATGTACATCTACATGATCACATGTGCATAATGCTCTACATCACCAAAATAATGAACTTTATTTGTACTTTGGTAACGAGGCCTCAACTTACAAGACGTCAGAGTAAGCCCTAGTATTGCTTGTCTCAAAACGTTATCCACTCGGCCACCGAGTCCTCGATATTATTGAGGTGCAATAAAAAGATGGTTTAGTTTTTTTTACATTCAATACCTCAATTATAGATGTAAAGTTACACATTTCCTAAGGCTGAATGCATTCTAAAGACATGCCAGTTAGCTGATGAATATGCTTTCATTATTTGTACAGGATATTTGGATATGACAGAATTCTATATTTGAAAATAACATTTGGGTGAAACATATAAAGAGAACATTATCATCTTACGATTTATATCTTATTATATTTATTACATCATTGACACGTTCAATCACAGCCTCCAACGCTTCCAAATATGGCTCTGGTAATATTCTCATTGTGACTATTTACACTGCAAAACAAATATTTAATCAACCCAATAGACACCTGGAACGTAAACAAAGTACGTGATTGGTCAATTTTTAATGACGTGATTGAAAATGTCTTCCCATTCCACAACAATTGACAAATGCAATCGAGTGGTGTTTCTACTGTTTCTGCAATGTCTGTTGAAGCATTAATGAATACGTACGGGTGCACTCAATGCAGCAAAAATAAACATTGACAGCGATAGGTTAATATTTTAATGACGTCATTGACAAGAGAGACAGGATGACTAAGGGGGCATCCCCTTGGGTGTTTTCAAGCTGTCAATATGTGAGCAGAGATTCTCACGATTGTATTTATTCAATTAGACACATAAAGGTTCATGTATATACTCATTAATGAAACATCAATTTATTATGTTCGAGGCATGATCGATTACGGTAGATCGTTACTGGGAGATTGATTCTAGAGTTGGTGTGACATTATGGCCAACGTAGATGCACTTGTGACAGCTGTTGGTGAGTTTCAACGCTCGCGATACAACGTGCCTTTACTAGTTGTAATTGACAGAATTTAATTTCCGAAGCAAAGCATCTTGTTGTTTTGTTCTGAGGAGGTTTTGACCGCAATTAATGATGTTTACAACAATGACTTAGCAGGATAATCCATAAAGGACATTCAGGTTTTAAAAATAGTACCTAGATTTCTCTTTAACGACTGGATGAAACATCATTGAAACCTCTGAATGATGTTTACCACAATATAATTTAATGCGAAATCGTGACTGAAACTATCATTATCCCCGCATATCATTTAGTTTGGCTAATAACTTGTGGATATCCGTTACAATGATCATCAAGGGCTATGGTAAGTTCAAAGAGTTAATTAACACACGCTAGTACTAATAACAACATGGTTCTGGGTGAGTGTGGCAGAACTCCACTGCAGTATCACTACATGAGTAGAGCAGTCAGCTACTGGTGCAGGCTTATTCATATGGAGCTTAACAGGCAACCTCACCAAGCTTATCTCATGCTCAAGTCCTTAGATGATAGTTGAAAGAAGACATGGGCCAGTGACATCAGGGCATTACTCTTTCAGTATGGATTTGGCTTTGTGTGGATTAGCCAGGAGATTGGTGAGACCAAGGCGTTTTTAAATATCTTCAAACAGAGAGTACAAGACTGTCTCACTCAAAACTGGCATTCATCTCTTTCAGAATCCTCCAAATGCAATTATTACTCACAATACAAATCTCTGTTAAATGCTGAACAATATCTCATCTCATCTGAAATCCCACTATATTATAAAATAGCCATTGCAAGATTTAGATGTCACAACTTTAGATTAGCCATAGAAACAGGTCGCCACTATAATATCCCTCGTGAAGAAAGACTCTGCTCATTTTGTTTTTCAAAAAAAAATATGTCCTACATTGAGGATGAATATCATGTAATGATGATCTGTGAAAAGTACAGCCAAGAACGACAACTCTGCCTTCCTGATGTCAGCTACAACCCTCCAACCATCAACAAGTTTATAAACCTAATGTCGACGCAAAACATAAAAACTATTAAACAAATAGGAACATATCTCAGTAAACTACGCTATTAATTATTCTGCTGTATAACTTACTTCCCATTGTAAACAATATTAAGCATGCAAAATTATCAAATGTTACATGTATGTTGTATGGGCCAAAGGCCTTGAAAACTGAATAAACTCTGTTCTGTTCTGTTCTGTTCTTAACACACGCTTAGTTCATTCATAAACATTATCTTACATTGGTATCGATATTAGTGACTGCATGTTTTCGTCAAGGTCACACAGGTTTAAATTGTGTACAGTGAGTTCTGTTAATGAACGAAGAACAATAATAGTTGACAAATTCTATGAATACCCGAATATCTAAAAAAAATTAAATACTTTCATAAGATGTGTTTTTAGGATAATAATTTGTAAAAAGTAAACGTCTTAATTATGATAAAAGACTTGAGTCAAAAAAGGAAATAACATGTTCTAAAAAGTGTCAAAAAATTATTAAAGTTAATGTTTGGTTATTAAAATCAAAGTAAAACTTTTTGTTATGACTAGCACTCAAAGTTTATTGAGGAGGACCCATTTTCAGAATAATAATAATATCCAGAGGGTAAAGGTTTTAAATCTCATAAACACCCTTTGGCAATATTTATCAAGCTTACAAACCGACCCCGTGGTTAAATTTTATGTTTAATCTATTCTAATTGATAGTGCGAACAAGTAAAGGAGTCGTCCGTAAAATATCCCTTTTGGTGAAAGGCAGTATGGTATAAAGTGAACTTAGGAAACAATCTCATCAGCCTAGTCCCTGTAGCACAGTCGTATCATCGCTGCGTTTGGTGTGCAGGAGTATGGAGGTTTCGGGTTCGAGACGGGTTATTGCAAAAAACATGTGGAGATTGATGTTTGAATTAACAGTTGATTTCCAATAGAGTTAGACATCACATACACTTACTTTCATCTTAAACTTAACATCTCAGTATTAAATTCAGATATTTGAAGAGTGGCATTATTAAGATAATTGCCATGGGTAGAGGGTTATTCACATAATATCACATAATCCCCAGGATAATACATCCACTTAGGAATTATTGAGTATAATGTTATAGGTTTGTACATTTCATCAAGTCTCATCGGTAAAGTTGACATTTCAAGTGGTACCATTAGTGATGTTAATAAAGTGACATCATTTTCATATACATGTACTTTTTTTTAATGAAACTCAAGCAACAGAAGCTACAGCAGCTGAAATTACATGTTCCCTTCACAAGTATACTAATGAGATGACCTATTAAACAATATCAAACCAATCTGTATTTATGTAATGGGCACAGAATACGTTTGACAGAACCAACCTCTGCATTGTCAGCTTATCGATGTAACCACGACTTTTCACTTTTATGGTGTCAATATACTTACAATGAAATGAAAATGAAAGTTTAAAGCAATCACCAGTTTATTTATTCTAAATAAAAAAACATTCATAACGACTGATATATGTAACTCCAACAACAAACTTTAATACGTTTTAAAAGACCACGATGTTATTGTATTTTTGGTATCTATTACCATGTTCCGATGTGTAGGTAACATCCATCTGTGAGAATTGTGAACTTGACCCTGAATATGTTTTATTGATGAACTACTTCCAGACTGTTGACCTATCTGTATCTTAGTATTAGTATCTCCTACGTAGGAGATAGTAACTCCTACGTAGGACTTAGTATCTCCTACGTAGGACTTAGTATCTCCTACGTAGGACATAGTATCTCATACGTAGGAGATAGTATCTCCTACGTAGGACTTAGTATCTCATACGTAGGACTTAGTATCTCCTACGTAGGACATAGTATCTCCTACGTAGGACTTAGTATCTCCTACGTAGGACATAGTAAGCCTATCTCCTACGTAGGAGATAGTATCTCCTACGTAGGACTTAGTATCTCCTACGTAGGTGATAGTATCTCCTACGTAGGACTTAGTATCTCCTACGTAGGAGTTAGTATCTCCTACGTAGGACATAGTAGGGTTATCTCCTACGTAGGACTTAGTATCTCCTACGTAGGAGATACTATCTCCTACGTAGGAGATAGCATGATAAAGTACTGATCACTTCGTTTCATACTTATCCACGAGTTGTTGAGACACCTATGCATCTTGCGTTTGTCTTTTTCATAATAAACATAATTATGTTAGTCTGATTAAATCATGTAATTTCGAAGTTCCGTCTTGATTTTCAAAATAAAGTATTGTTCACTTGAAATGTTATGAAGGGAATATTGTCTTTCGGTTACTGCTCCCTTAGTGTCCATTTCGTTAGTGATAGTTTGCGAATATACTGTAAGAGTTAGTTTCAAATAATTATAATTATTTGCACATTATTTTTTCTCTCAGATTTGCCATTTATTATTATAGATTATACAATATTGTGTTACGTTAGATGGTAAAACATCCTATTACACAACCCGACAGGCCGCATGTATAGAAAACGGTTATCCGTATTGGTAGAAAATGGGGCGACGTATAAAGGAAGCATTTTATGGAACTCTTCAGTCTGAGAGATAGATTTGTAGGTGTCATGCGATTTTGAGAGTTCATTGTTGACCATTCCGTCATAGTGCTATATTAAAAACTATATTATTGGGTGATTAGTTCTCGCTACGTCAGTCAGAACACTTGTACCACATTCGAGCGGCCATTTTCATGTGAACACTTTAAAATGGCCGCTCGAAGGGAAATGGACTCCAGTGGCTTAACCAAACCATTACATTCGTTTTAGAACTCTTTTTATTGATTCAGGAGTGTTATTTAGCCATTGGTAACACTTAAACTGAAGCACAAATGAAACGTCACACCTCAGTTGTTTTGATCATATGTATAATTTTAAATGTCAATTTTCTCGAGTTTTCGACGTCGTATTCAAAAACTGAATAGTTTGGCAAATTAGTCCAAAATATTAAATCAGTCAAATAATGATTTACGTGTTTTTAAAAAAAATAATTAAAAAATCAAAATTTTGAAATTTAAAATTCCCAAAAATAATTATTGATACAACACAACTATTAATCGACATATTACACATACTCTATGTGAAAATCAATGAATTTGCCTAGTCCTGCACACATTTACAACATTTTAAACATGGTAGGGGTCATGTTGGTGTAAATTTCATTCTTACCCCTGTCTAGTTTAAAAATGATATTGTAGTCAAAACATAAACAAAATTCACCAATTAAGTCATTAAAACTACTGCCAAAAGGTGTTATTGCATCGTGCCATAATCAAATGCATCTCATTTCTTTAAAATATTGAATTAATCGAAACCAATTGAGGTGTGACGTTTCTATTGTGCTTCAGTTTATTAACCTTTTTGTGAGAACACTTTATTTCAATTCATTAGGAATAGCGTGCTCCAACGCCTTTAAAGGGTTAGGGTTTGGAGACAACTGACAACATAAAACTTTGTTAGGCATTGAAAGGGGTCCTGGCATAGGATTGAACTTTTGACAAAAGTTATATTTTTTGCTTAAATGAGGCACATTCTTACCTATTTGATATGTTAATTTGTCTTGTGTTCTTGGTCTCAGATTGTTTTACAAAAAGTTTGCTTTGAAATCGAATATAAGCATATATTTCAGACCTGAAAAAGGAGTAAGCACCTAAATTACTACGAGTCGAGTCGCCATTCCTGTTCACATTTACGAAGTTCTCATTTAGAAGTCTTACATCATTTCACTTCATTAAACATTTGATTCGAATTGAAATGAAATGAAAGTCAAATAAGAACAACCTCATTTATTCAAAATTAATTTCCCTATTTCACTTCAAACCTACAAAATACCATTCAAATAAGTTATATGTAATTAGATGTATACACCTCATATCAGCAGTAGTTCTACTGTCGTTCTAATGACGACATTCTATAAATGACAATAAGAACACTTAACAACTGAGGTAGATTTTAAAATTCGTCACTTCAGATGGTTAATTTACCCATATGGTAAATATACTTGTCAAAATAGGTTAGGTATATTGGAAGTTTATTATGGATATTTAATCAGTGTGTAAATGTGCAAATAATTCAATATAAACAAATTCATAATTTACATTAATCACTAACTATTCTTCTCCAGTACATTCATAACATTCACAAGTACAGAAATTCATTAACGGTAATTAATTATGGAAGCTGAGATCCTTTATTGATGAGTAATGTTTTGAGTGACGTCGTGTAACAAATGTCCAACACCAGGTTCAAAGTGTAATTAGGTCGCTAGTAATGACCGTGGATTTTCATTTCACGGTAATATTGACTGTACTTGAATTATTGAAGGAGTTTTAAACTGATATTCCAAAACATAAATAGGGAAACCGCAATCAGATCGCAATCAATGTAGAGATCTACCGTGAACTTTTGAATTAATATCAGGTTATTGAATATAATCGTTCAGTGCAAAACTATACTGGATTGCATAACACATGATGACTCAATCAACTCTACTTGTATAGATACCAATATATAAAATATATACTTAAAGGCGCTCTAGCACGTTTTTCTTAATGAAAACATTGATCTCACGAAAAGGTAAATAAGTCTTACCAATGGCTAAATAATACCCCCGAATCAATAAAAAGAGTTCTACAACGAATGTACATTTTTCGGTTAAGCCACGTGAGTCCATTTCCCTTAGAGTGGCCATCGGCTGCAGCGATACCTAAACACTCAAAGTAGAGTTTTGAATATGGGACCATGATAGAATAGTCAATTATATTGTTGTCTGAACTCTCAAATGACCTACAAATCTACCTCTCACACTGAAGAGTTCCACACCACTGTCGCTTTATACGTCGCATCATTTTATTTCAATAGGGATAACCTTTTTCTATGGATGCAGGCTTATCGGATCGTGTAACGCGATGTCTTACCCTCTAACATAACAATATATTGTTTAAACTGTAAAGTATATGGCAAATTTGAGAAACAAAATACAGCTACAGCGTCTTTAAAGCTTTTTAACGGTCATATATACTATCATATACTTATATATCATATGATATACACAATATTGTGTGTGGGCATTCTAGAAAGTGGGGTGATGAAGAATGAAGAACAATTTGATGGATACACAACTTCTTTATTCTATGTCGAAACGTCGCCTACATAGAATAAATATGTTGGGTATCCATAACATTGTTCTTCATTCTTCATATACACGAGAGTTTACATACACTATACGCGTATACATGTGTTTAATATAATTGTGAAAAACGCTAGATGTGATAAAGTGGTCCAGGCATTATAAGAGTTATCTCCTACGTAGGAGATACTAAGTCCTACGTAGGAGATACTAAGTCCTACGTAGGAGATACTATGTCCTACGTAGGAGATACTATCTCCTACGTAGGAGATACTAAGTCCTACGTAGGAGATACTAAGTCCTACGTAGGAGATACTATGTCCTACGTAGGAGATACTAAGTCCTACGTAGGAGATACTATGTCCTACGTAGGAGATACTATGTCCTACGTAGGAGATACTATCTCCTACGTAGGAGATACTAAGTCCTACGTAGGAGATACTATCTCCTACGTAGTAGATACTATCTCCTACGTAGGAGATACTATGTCCTACGTAGGAGATACTATCTCCTACGTAGGAGATACTAAGTCCTACGTAGGAGATACTATGTCCTACGTAGGAGATACTATCTCCTACGTAGGAGATACTAAGTCCTACGTAGGAGATACTAAGTCCTACGTAGGAGATAGTATCCACAATTTTTTTTTCATCGTGACACTAATACGCTTCCGTATGTAACTCTAACAACAAACTTTAATACGTTTTATAGCAAAACTGATAAAACACCACGATGTTATTGTATTTTTGGTATCTATTACCATGTTCCGAAGTGAGGTAACATCCATCTGTGAGAGTTGTGAACTTGACCCTGAATATGTTTTATTGATGAACTACTTCCAGATTGTTGACCTATCTGTTCCAGTATCATTGAACGTGACCTTCATGGATCTATTGGCCATGAATTCTTGACATTAAGACTCCAAGCAGTGGATGACCCAGATGACCCTTCCCCGTCCCCTCCCCCGTCCCTTTAACAAATTTTGCAGGTAAATTTGACAAACCATGAGGATGATCCCCAACAATTTTCGATATGTGAACAGATCCCTTAAGAAGACCCCTTTGAAATTTCCGTCTAGGACTGCAAGGTATGATGGCTTTTGACTTCATAATATCTGTGAAAATTAACACTTACATGCGTTTTTACTGAAACACCTGGAGTGTACTACCTGTCCCTTGTGTTATACATGACCCTGGAGCACAGGCTGGGGAGGAAATATAGATGTAGGTAGATATAGGTAATACACTATATATATAACAAGGCTTATCAACCGGAATTTTGAACTCCGATATAAATGTTGTTTAAACGTTACCATTAAATGACATCGGTAAGTATCGTCTGACACGTGTTCCCTAATGCATTATCTATCATCAACATCAGTCTTACCTCTATGTCACCTCCTCAATAAGAGCTACATCACTTTAATTACACCAGGCAATAATTACGGCGTTTCGATAAGACGGCAGTGACGTATCTAGGTCAACGGTGGAGTCTACTAACGCCTACAGGGACGATCGCCTACAGTCTTAAACAAACAAGTTTATGCACCAGTGGTTCTGATTTTTACATCCTTCAACCTTTCATCAAAGTGGAATGAGCCGTTATTTTGTGGACTAATGCCTACAGTTAAAACAAAAATGTGTGAAATGTTGAACTTGGTGACATTTTGGTTTTGAAAAAGATATTTTGCATTAAGTGAAATAGGAGGACATTTCAAACTGTCGAAGATCCTCCGTGTAACACGTGCGTTTGTTGTGGTCGTGAAATGGACCAACGAGAGAAGAGGTCGCCTTCCGTGCGAAACTGTTGACCTAGATACGTCACTGCCGTCTTATCGAAACGCCGTAATTATTGCCTGTTGTAAGTAAAGTGATGTAGCTCTTATTGAGGAGGTGACATAGAGATAAGACCGATGTTGACGATAGATAATGCATTAGGGAACACGTGTTCGGCGATACTTACCGATGTCATTTAATGGTAACGTTTAAACAACATTTATATCGGAGTTCAAAATTCCGGTTGATAAGCCTTGTTATATATATAGTGTATTACCTATATCTACCTATATCTATATTTCCTCCCCAGCCTGTGCCCTGGAGATGTGGTAGTAATGAAACACCTCAAGTCTGTTGATCTGTTACAGAGACTGGACATTTTCATCGACATATACCATCATTCTGGAGCAATTGTTATAGAAACATATTTGCTGTGTTTACCTGTTCAAGGTAGCGTTGTGTAAGGAATCGATTGGCCATGAACTCAATTAGGTTGTCACGATGACCGGAAGTACCAACGAGATCTTAAGAGCTAATCAATACAATGGGATCAATGGCATTTCTCATTCACATTACCTTTGCATTGAATTAGCCTTTCAGGTAATTCATATTAGACACGGTAGAGGCATTGATAATGGACGACCTTTATTCTGCCTATCTGTCCTTGGTCGCGTTGTGTAATACATCGATTGACCTTGAACTCTTCACATTTATCTCAAAACTCATAATACGACCGAAGCATGTAAATGAGCGATCTTTAATTAACGCCCAGCTGTATATCAATATTGTAAAAATCTGTAAATGATCTCTTGAGTAACTCCCCTTGACCACTTTACACCACTGTTCCTATAGCGTGGTGCACTGGGTTCTTTGATCTTACGCCCTAGAAGGATCTATGTTTACGAGGTAGATACATCGAACTGATCCACGGGAGAATATTGAATGGACTCTCCGGATGACACTTTATATTTTCATTGTAAAATCAACAGCATTAAGTTATATTTGAATCAGTGATGTATATATAGGAAGAAGAAACCGTAATCACAGCATCAACATTTTCATATCGATGATCTTAATCTTTTTAATAGTTTTATTAATAGGTCAGAAAAAACATTATTTCCATAGACAGAGTTATGGGTGGAAATCTTTGGAGGTTGAATTAAAATCATGCCCACTGGAAGTACGTTATTTTAATTTTAATTTACTGACTATCATTTTACCAAAGTCAATAGATTTAACTGCATGTGAACATTAATATGAGGAAACGTTTGCCATAGATCACAAATGGAGCACCTTTGAAGAGGACGAAACATCTTATACATACAATATATTAAATAGAGACCACCAGTGTATTCATATTAGCGTTGTGTAAATGACATATTGTCCATTACATCCTCACATTCAATTTGTCCTGCAAACTGAAAAACCCCTATTCATAAGACAACTAGTGCAGATAAATGGATGAATATAGAAATGATAGTGTCAAAGACCTGTTATAGATGTCATCACAGCTGTTGACCAATGTTGAGCATCTATTTATGACGAATCGCCATATAAAGGTAAATTCCCCCAGAGTGTTGCATTTCTCGTTGAGTGTTTGTAGTAAATCCTTGAACGTTTGCAGACTACTATAGTCTATATACTATATACTATGTACAAACGTCAACTATGATACTGTGATCCAAATAAAACAAAGTGTGACGTTATTTAAAATCCCCTTGATCAAAACATACAACGAAACAATACTGCCCTCTTATTAACACATCATCTTCCTTTCGAGAAGAAACGTTTTCTATACACGGAATTAATGTTAATCACGATAAGAGAACTGACGGCAAATTATGATATTGTAATGTTCATTCACACACTTAACAATAAAAATAACGTTGATGAAGAGTTGAAACAAGTAGTGCCATTCGGTTTGACTCTATTGCACCCTGAAATCAATGACTTTCTTGTAACAAAACAACCAAAAGCTGTTAACCAAGTCAATCCCATTTGTTTTACAGTGGGAAATCGACAAGAGGCGGAAATAGTATGTTACGAATCCTTATTATTACAATTTAGTGACATGTTACTCCATGCTGCCAATGTCATTAAAGAAAATTTCTTTTAATGATTCCATGATAAATTGACCAATATATTACAACGTCTTCACTGACGTCCGCAGTAGACGGCTTATCACAATGGTATTTTCGTTTCAGTTGTTTTTCCATTCATCGATCTCGTAGCTATTGCATATTTGTCATGGGCCAGAAGAAACCAAACTTGTTTTTGTCTTTAAAAATCTGATATCGAAATGAACTACATCAACTCATATTCAAGAATTATTCAAATAACAATATTGACAAATTAACGTTTCATAAATTGTATTTGTAAAACCTAATGACATCTATACCCTTCTGCTGAGGTCATCTTATAATTTAAGGTATGAGTATATATGGACAAACAAGAACATTCGACAATAAGCAATATGTACATTGAAGTCTTTGAAGGATATTTAGAAGTGACATACATAACAACAGGCCGAGGGAGATTTTCTGGATGATTTATTCTTGACAACAGGTGCCTGCTTGATTTAGCCTTTAGGGGATAACAATGTGATAATTAAACACCTTGCTAATGACTATTACCGGTGCATGGGCTGAGCTATCCTTATTATCGCAATGATATCAATATATAATGTTATTAACTCCCCCCTCCCCCACACACACACTTTCTCATTGATATATGCAAACGATCACGAACACTTAAACGATTAATACTTTGAGGCAAGCGCATCTACGATTCGTCAAAATAAGATGACAACATTTATACGACATCTACCATTGACCATTGACACCATTATTTCAATATTCACTGATTTATTAGTAATCTATTTAACATGGACTTTTTCATTTTACAAGACAATCTGAATGTGGAGATTTAATGAACAGTAGTTATCATTTGCACAACGCTAAAAGGAATACACTTCAGGCAATACATTAACATGCTTCGTACTTGTCCAGTGATCCTCGACAAACGTTTATTTGTATTATTGTACATAAATATGTAAATCTAGTAATATTGGTAAAATGAAGGGTAGTAAATGTAATTAAAACAATGTACTTTCAACTTGGATGGTTTCACATCAATCTGCAAAGATTTACAATGATCCACCCATATTTCATGCGTCTGTGACCTATTTAATAAAACTATCCAAATATATTAAATCTGCATTTATCAATAGTTATCTACACTATCAATATTACATGTTGTGACTGACATTGCGGTTGTTTCTTACTTCATATACATTACTCATAAAAATATAACTTAAAAGCTATAGCTTTACACTACAAATATAAACTGCCACAAGTATATTCTATTCAATATTCGCTAAGTATCTACCTCGTAAACAGACATCCTTCTGTGGCGTATGGTCAACGAACCAGTGCAACATGATATAGGAATATTGGTGTCAAGTGGTAAAGAGTGGTCAAGAGATCATTAAGAGATGGTTACAATAATGACTGAGTTGTTAATTAAGGGCAAATTCGAACACCCTAACCACCATCCGGGTCCTCCAAAGATTGCAGGACAATCCAAATGTAATGGGTTCATGGTCAATAGATCCAATAAGTATACTTCAATGATACTGGAACACAATAGATAGGTCATCAGTCTAGAAGTGATTCTTCCATCAAACTTCAGGATCCAGTTATACATTACTTATGTGGACCACGTTCACAACTTTCAAAGATAGATGTAACCTGCACTCAGGGATATCATTATTGATACACACCATACATTTACTACGTGGTCTTTACCAGAGGTTTTGAGATAAAACGTATAAAATATGTAGTAACTGTTGTTGCAGTCACATTTGTCAAACGTGATTATGAATCGAAGTTGCAAATTTTCTGCATAATATATTTCAATTTCAGAAATTGTCGTGTCTCAAAAGAATGGGCCGGCGATTGTTGAAATGAGGCGACATAAATTGTTCAGTTCTTATTAAACGCTTGATCAGAAACACATTTGAAACAGACTTTCATACAACCAAGAGCAACGATAAAGGCACGCATTAATATTAAATTGGTGATGACGCTACAAATAAACGTGATTACGGTGCGCAAGTGAATCAACCGGAAAATAACGGTCTTCACAATTTTTTCACGATTTCAATGGATTTTCATATGAAACATTGATGGAGTATAATGTGGAGACTACCATTAATTATATTTCAGAATTTATTTCATCTTTCATTTAAGGAAAATCAAGTAGGCGTTTCTTTTGGCCGACAGTGTACATCTAACATTCTCTCCTTACACAGGCTACACATTTCCAATCTAAAGACTTGATTAATCTCTGGGGGTAGAAAATGTACATCTACAAGAAAATAGTACGCTCAACTCGATTAATTGCAACACAACGGGTAACCTTAAAGCACCAATATGTTCAATGACGTGAGCTGTTCCACATTTCCTTTGGAAGTAAGCCTGGATTGTTTACAATCACTAAATGGTTTGGTAATATATTAAACATTTCCCCCAATGACAAAGGTTATGAACACATATTGTATCATGATAAGTGTTGTATAATGGCAGACTTATGACGTATTACTCCGGATAACTACTTGTGTATGTTCGCAAAACTCTATATTTTATTCTGAAATTGTTTTTGACATATTCCTGAGTAAACTTTGAGTGCGAAGGTATCATATATTAAATTGAAGTGTTGTATCATGGCAGACTTATAATGTTTTACTGCTTGTGTATATATGAAAAAAAATGTATGTTTATTCAAATAGCGTCAACATGTTTAAACTGCTGAAAATATGTCATGCAGTTATATGTAGTTACGTGTCTTCTTTATCTATTTATTTTATACATCAGATCTTTAAATGTAATTTTAAAACATCCTCTGAACAACACAATAAGATAATTTGCTTTAGAAATTGAATAATATATTATGCCAAAAACATCTTGTAAAGGCACGTTGTACAGCGAGCGACGAAGCTCACAAACAAATTACTCAAATGTTTTATCACAATCAAAACGTTTACTTTTGTTTACAAATTATTACCTTAAAAATTCAATGATATTGTATAATATATATTTTAAGTTTTTTTAAAATAGATATTCTGGTAGAATTATAATCATTGAATTTGTCAGCTATTATTGTTCTATGTTCATTAACATAACTCACTGTACACAATTTAAACCTGTGTGACCTTGACGACAGCAACATGCAATCACTCTTTCGTAACGATATCAATGTAAGTTAATGTTTATGAATGATG
Source organism: Gibbula magus (assembly GCA_936450465.1). NCBI lineage: Eukaryota > Metazoa > Mollusca > Gastropoda > Trochida > Trochidae > Gibbula > Gibbula magus. The sequence continues at coordinate 47,556,245 of OW388301.1, forward strand.
GTCACATTGTAACGGATATCCACAAGTTATTAGCCAATCTACACGATATGCCGGGACGGAAAAATTGATTTAATACAGGGATAATAATAGCTTCAGTCACGATTTCGCATTGAATCAAATTGTGGTAAACATCTTTCAGGGGTTTCAATGATGTTTCATCCGGAAATCCAGGTATTTCTTCTGAAAAACCCGCATGTCCCTTATGGGTTACCGTACTTATTCATTTTGCATTGTTGTAAACATCATTAATTGCGGAAATGAAATTCTGCAAATAACAGCTTTGAGAGGCCCGTTGTACAGCGAGCGACGAGGCTCACAGACAGCTGTCAATACAGTAGTGCATCTACGTTGGCTATAATGTCAAACCAACTCTAGAATCAATCTCCCAGTATCGATCATGCCTCGAACAAATTAATTGATGTTTCATTAATGAGTATATAGACGAACCTTTACATGACTGATTGACCAAACACAATTGTGAGAAGCTCTGCTCAAATATTGATATCCAAGGGGCTGTCAACTTGGCTCCTTTGACAATGGCGTCATACAAAAATTGACCAACCGCTAGCAATGTTTATATTTTTGCTGGATTGAGTGCACCCCTATATACATCTACTGGTACTTTAAAACATTTCTTAAATAACAGGTTCGCCACTCGATTGCATTTTCCTATTGTTGTTGAATGGGAAGTTACTTTCAGTGACTTCACTGACAAATTGACCAATCACATGCCTTGTTTACGTTCTAGGTGTCGATTGGGTTGATTCAATATTTGCTATGCAATGTCAACATGCTCATTGAGAAGATTATCCGACCTATAAATGGAAGCGTTGAAGGTTATCAATGAACGTGTCAATGATATGTTATGCTAGCAACCAGCAATTTTTTCTGTTACCTTATATTACTCGTTTCTTACAAGATGAGTGGATGTTTCGAAAATGCCTTATGATGAGCGGTACGTGATGAATGATTGCCACTTGGTTTTATTCCTGCTATAAGGGCAATCACTTCAAATGGGTGTGAAAGTAGTGCATGAATGTTACATTAAAGGCAACATGGCACTTTCTTGTTGACACTTTTTGAACATGTCAGGACAGATAAGTCAATTGAACACTTTTAAGTTTCCTTATGAGAAATTTGCCATTTATAGAGTGGACATATTTATATACCGTAGCACACTCTGTTGATGATTGCCAGACTGGACACAATCATAAGATCGATGACTATTTCCTACAGGGAAAGTTTTTTGAATTCATCACCTTGTAGAGCAAGTAGTATCGAATTGTGTTGAACTCTTTTGTTTAACTACATGTAGTTGTTTTAAAATGACAATAAAGATTTCACGAAATATTTTTGGAAATAAATTGTTTCAAGAAACTAAAATATTTTTGCCCGAGTTTGATAAACTTTAAAGCTTGTTCCGGGTTAATTTAAGTTTAATTATTCCGGATGTTATATACTGTTGCCTTATGGGTAAATATAGAATGAATGATTTGCTGATTTTGATTTGCCAAGAAGTTTGGTGATCAGATTGACAATAAAGTCCATTCACAGTTTGTTTCAGAATGGACAACATATTTCGATTAAAAATTATTCATGGTTTAGAGATTCTCATTTCAATTTATTAACCTTTCAGTAGAAACGTTGGCAAAAACTAAAAAGACCCATGACCTATGGACGTGCTTCCTCGGCTCATGACAGACAAACAATATTTCCAAAGTATGTTATTATAATTTAAATTTCAAAGTGACGATGGATTCAATTTAAATGTTTTAGTTTCTTGGGAACGACAGTCTTTCTAATTTGCATTTATCCTTCAAATACACCCACTATAAATTCAACAAGACACCATCAAAAGAGACAACAAACTACCCTTTTTAGATGTCCTTATCCACAGAATTGACAACAAACTCAACACCAGCGTCTATCGAAAACCTACCCACACTGACCAGTATATCCACTTCTCCTCCAGCCATCCTGTCCAAGTCAAGAGAGGAATCATCGCAACCCTCACAAGACGCGCTAAGAACATTTGCTCAACACCTCACTCCCTGGCTACTGAACTCAACCACCTCAGACACGTCTTCCACAACTACAACAATTACCCTGCCTCCTTTGTCGACCAGACCATCAAGAACACCCTCGACCAAGTCACCAAGCCCCCACGACAAGAAGCAGCCCCCTTCTCCATCAGTCTACCCTACATAGGACCCACCAGCCACAAAATTCAACGACTCCTCAAGCAACAAGCAAACATTGATGTCACCTTCCAAAAGGGCCAGACCATCTATTGCAGGCCACTGGCAGACCTACATCATCAAAGAAGTCAGATCCCTCCGGAGTTGTATACCAGATAGATTGTGAGTGTGGCGACACCTACGTCGGTGAAACATCCAGACCATTGACCCTCAGAATTAAGGAACACCAAGCATCCGTCAGAAAAAATGACTCCAAGTCAGCCATCTCTTACCACACCAAAACCAACCCAGACCACAACATCAACTGGAGCAACATCAAGGTCCTAGAAAAGAACCAGGCCAACTACAAAGTAAGGAAATACCTCGAAGCCATCCACATTAAGAAAATAGCACCAGCCCTGAACAGAGACGAAGGATACTACATCCCAAACGCCTACCATCACTTGCTACGTTAATCACTCATATTCATATTTACCTCATCTTTAAGCACCATATTGCTGTGTACATCTCCTAATTACCCTTAATCATTAATAATCATGTTGTTAAATCATCTATATCCTTAAACAAGCTCTGTTCTTAATCTCCTTAACAAGCTGTGTACATCAACCTCATCTGCTGTATAAACACTGTAAATCATTCTCTCTGGCCTCTACTCAATATGTGTACATCAAGCCTATCTACTGTAATAACAACTCAAAATCTTCTCATCCTCCTCTATTGTATAAACACTACTTGTATATAAACCCTGGGAATTTGTTCAATTGTACCACCTGCTTGACAACGACATTAGTATCTATGTCGAAACGTCGCCTATACAGAATAAAGAAGTTGTGTATCCATAAAATTGTTCTTCATTCTTCATCATCTCAACTTCTAGAATGCCCATCAAAGATGTTAAGACACCATTATCTTGCCTCGAACTTGGTCTTTTCTTTCTATCAGCATGTTTTTTCCCCATAAATCAAAAGAGTATGAAACAAGTTTGCACATTAGAAAGGACAAGCCTACCGATTGCAAATTTAGCCAGAATATGATGTCTCATTTTAGTATGAAGCCAAGTATTGTCTGCAGGAATATTTCATTGAGTTCACCGCGCTATGCAAATAACCATAAAAGGACCCAAGGCAGATTTATTGCAACTCATTTGAACTTTCAAGTTGCTTCAGTGGTTTTACTACGTGCTTATATAAAGAAATAGTTTAATACCAGCTTCTCTGATGATTGACTGTTATTATTTGTGACAGAAAAACACTATTTGAAACACTCTTATCTGAGCTTTAGTGCCTTGAATGCTAAGTTTGGTCTTTAAACGAGTACAGGAAGATTTTCCGGATACAACTTCTTTAATATGAAAAAACGACGTTTTGGAGTATATATATAATCTTATTTCCTCCAGTAATGAAGATTTACAACAAAGATTGAAGCAAAACACATTATTTACACAAGTACATATATACGACAATTAGCCAAAAGATAGAGAGAATGTCAGCATCTTGTGGGACTAGAGTCGCTCGGATATGTCGAGGTATTTCCGACACATGGCAGTCACAAAGTGGACAGCACTCAACGAGAATTGTTCTTTCTCATAAGCACAGAGCAAGTCACTACATTCTCTTGCAGCTAGAAGTGAGCAGGCAATGTCTCTGTCTGGTTTGTTGTGCATGTAGACGCAGAAATCCAGACTGCCAATATTGGAGAGTTCTATCCAGAGATTGTCCCGGATTGACATTGTGTAGTCGCAGATTGTTAGAGCGTGCACGATAACGTTATTGTAAAACAGTCCACACCTATGACATAGAGTATCTGATGTTGAGGCTCTGGCATATGTGCACAGTAGGACGTGAAGTTGGGCATTGGCTGAAATCTCTGGATACAACTTACACAGATTCCATGCAACATGTGTCTCTACTCTCGGATGGATTTGCCTGAATAAATCAAAGTCGCTGTCATTAGCTATCCTGTCCGCCCTCATTTTCGTTTGCACTCTATGGATAGTCTTTACTGTCAATTTCTTCCACGAGGAGTGGCTGGGAAAGCTGTTTGTGTCAAGGAATTTTTCAAGGTGGATGGAGAGTTCATACTTCTGTAGTATCCTGACAACATCAGGGACAAAACCATAGTACCTGGGAGAGCACTGCTGCCTGTATTCCATGAGTCTGGTGAGGAGAATCTGCTTGGGTAGTGCTCGTGGATGAAGATGGAGAATTTGACTCAGGAATAGAAGCTTCTTCCTGTCGATGAAGGCTTCGATTGGATGCCATCCTAGCAGACTCTGGCACATGTCAGAACGTGTTCTATTGGGAAGTCCTTGAATGCTTTTGATGCAATGATGTTGTGCCCTCTCCAACATCTTTATCTCTGTACATGGAATAGGATTCCAAAGTTCGCATCCATATAGTGCTTTGGGAAGACAGCACAGTTTAATGAGCTTAGCACTTGTCATTGGGTTGAGAGCTGACTTGTGGACCCCATACTTCAGAAGACATCTTACGCTTGTTTTGATGGACCTGCATGCTGCGACGGTTCGTTCCATACTGCTGAAGTTCTTGTCGAGGAGGATACCGACATGTTTGACACTATGTGAGACAGGAAGTGTTTCTCTGCATAGGGTAAGGCTTGCTGAGTTGACTTTATCACTGGACTTGTTCTTGAAGGATATAACTGTGCACTTTGAGGGAGAAAAGTTGAAGCGCCAATGACTTCTGTAGTCTTCACAGATAAGAAGGAGTTCTTGAAGACATGGGATCCTTGGACTGATCACAGCAATGTCGTCTGCTTGTGTTGGACATCCAGCATTTATGTCGAGGACTACAGCTGCTTTATTAGAAGAAGTGAGTCTGTCTAGGAGGTCATTAATGTAAAGGAGATATAGCTTGGCAGAAAGCACTCCTCCTTGGCGAACCCCACGATGTAAGGTGAAGTACCGGGAGCTTTCAGAGCCGAGTTTAACACAACTCTTCATGTCAGTGTAGAGCGAGTCAAATAGTGACCATCTTCTACTGGATACACCAATATTGTGAATCTTCAGCTTGAGTCCATCATGCCAGACAGAATCAAAAGCCTTTGATGAATCTAGGAAAGCAACGTGGACAGAGTCATTGCGTTCCTGATAGTGGTGTATAGTCTCTTGTAAGTTGAAGGAGGCATGAACTGAAGATAGCCCTTTTTGATAAGCCATTTGTTGTTTATTTGGAAATATTTGGCCTGTTTGTAATTCAGGAAGTCTCTCTTCAAACACCTTTTCGAAAAGCTTAGCAATAACAGGAGTAAGAGATATACCTCTGTAGGAATTCGGATCAGACTTTGGTTTGTTTCCACCCTTGTGGATTGGTACAATTTTCCAACTTGTTGGAATGTATCCTGTTACCATTACTAGATTGAACAGGTCAGAGATGTGCTGATGTAAGCAAACACCACCGTATTTAAGATGTTCATACACAAGGCTATCGTCCCCGCCTGCTTTCTTATTCTTAAGAGAAAGACATATCCTAGACACTTCATCGCAGGTTGTAAGCGGGATATCATTCTCAGATCTGGAGTTCTCTTTTCTAAGCTGCTCAACCTGCTTGGAGACAGATTCTGCGAAGGTTTTGTCATACTTCGGGTTGTTGTCACATGTGAACACACTTTGGAAATGGTCAGCCCATCCGCTAAGAACATCAGCTGTTGACGTTAGTCTCTTACCGTTTAGAACAAGACTGCCTATACTTGGTCCCTTCTTAGTCTGTTCTTTGTTTTTGACGAGGCGCCAGAACAGGTTTTGATCTACTTCACATGCTGTGTCTATTTCGATATGTGTGGCCCTTATGTATTCATTGGATGCATGTCGTAATTCTCTTCTGAATTCACATTTCGCTCTTTTATAATCATGGTAGGTTTTGTCACTAGGATCTCTAGGCTTGCCTGCAGCTAACCACTTTTGTCGAAGATGTCTCATCTGATCATGATGACCCTTCACAGCTTTATTCCAGTAAGGCTTCAAGTGTGGCAGGAACTTTTTGCGTGGTAGAGTATCTTTGCTGGCTGTACTGATGCAGTGAACCACGGCATTGTAGTAGGATTCGACATCATCATGACCCTGGCTACCCGGTCTTACATCAATATTATCCAGTTCATAGGCCAGGGCAGTTTTATAGAGTTCGATAGCTTCGGTTTTGATAGCTCTTTCCCAAGATATATTGTGGCTGCAATCAATCTGCGGGGTTAAAATGATACTATCTTGTGACAAGGAGCAAACAATTGCATTGTGGTCTGACACATTATACACATGGTCATCCAGGATATGTATATCAGTAACAGACTTGAGCAGGTCGCATGACACAAGTATGTGATCCACCATTGTAGCAGGTCCTTTGTCATGGGATTGGAAGGTCCATCTTGGTCCTTTGCAGTAAGGTAAGTTGTTTGCAGGTACTAAAATACAGTCGCTTATAAATTTGGAAAAGGCACTCGTCCTCTTTTTGGTACCAGTTTCAAGTTGGGCGTTGAAATCTCCAAGGATGATGACCTCACCATATTCAGAGTATGTGCTATGCAGTTCCACTATAGTGTCAATCAGAGCATTATAAAGGTGATCACAATAGTTAGTCGATGGTAGATACACTCCTATAAAGAAGATAGTCTTACATCCAGGAATATTTCCCTCTATGATGATAATTCTATCGCTTTCACATGGAATATCTCTAAAGTATGGCACTAATCCATCTGCTACAAGGAACCCAACGCCGCCCCTGTGTTGGGACCTGTAGGAACTACCATTAACCCTTTCCTCGCTTGAGCACTTAATAAAGGTACCATATTCAGGCATCATTTGGGAGAAGAAGGAAACTTCATAATCAATCATCCAATGTTCAGCGAGAAAGCCCACGTGTATATGGTCGTTCTTTAGACAATGCATCAAATATGGAATGCTGGAATGTATTCCTCTACAGTTCCAAGTAAGAAGGTTGAGAGTCATGATTAGTACCTTCTCCTGTTGTTGCTCCTTTTGTTGGACTTAGCTGACCATGGTATCCACGGTTTTACATACACGTTTTCAGGCCAAAACGCATCTGTTGATAATATGTCTTTATCCTCGCTTCTGACATTCAGTTGAGCACAAGCTGTTCTTCTTCCTGGAATGTTCATGTAGCGGAGATGTGTTGGAGTGACATTTCTTTCATTCAAATAATTACGAATAGCAGTCTCTGTAGTTTGAGGGTTTATACCGCCGATGAAGAACCTTGCTGTTGTGTATCGTGAAGAAGCAACACCTTCGAATACAGATTCTCTTGTTGCTTTACATTGGTCTCTGTCAAACCTTGTCTGGATGTGATTTTGTCTACCCTACATAGGACCCACCAGCCACAAAATTCAACGACTCCTCAAGCAACAAGCAAACATTGATGTCACCTTCCAAAAGGGCCAGACCATCCAGCACCTATTGCAGGCCACTGGCAGACCTACATCATCAAAGAAGTCAGATCCCTCCGGAGTTGTATACCAGATAGATTGTGAGTGTGGCGACACCTACGTCGGTGAAACATCCAGACCATTGACCCTCAGAATTAAGGAACACCAAGCATCCGTCAGAAAAAATGACTCCAAGTCAGCCATCTCTGACCACACCAAAACCAACCCAGACCACAACATCAACTGGAGCAACATCAAGGTCCTAGAAAAGAACCAGGCCAACTACAAAGTAAGGAAATACCTCGAAGCCATCCACATTAAGAAAATAGCACCAGCCCTGAACAGAGACGAAGGATACTACATCCCAAACGCCTACCATCACTTGCTACGTTTACCACTCATATTCATATTTACCTCATCTTTAAGCACCATATTGCTGTGTACATCTCCTAATTACCCTTAATTATCAATAATCATGTTGTTAAATCATCTATATCCTTAAACAAGCTCTGTTCTTAATCTCCTTAACAAGCTGTGTACATCAACCTCATCTGCTGTATAAACACTGTAAATCATTCTCTCTGGCCTCTACTCAATATGTGTACATCAAGCCTATCTACTGTAATAACAACTCAAAATCTTCTCATCCTCCTCTATTGTATAAACACTACTTGTATATAAACCCTGGGAATTTGTTCAATTGTACCACCTGCTTGACAACGACATTGGTATCTATGTCGAAACGTCGCCTATACAGAATAAAGAAGTTGTGTATCCATAAAATTGTTCTTCATTCTTCATCATCTCAACTTCTAGAATGCCCATCAAAGATGTTAAGACACCATTATCTTGCCTCAAACTTGGTCTTTTCTTTCTATCAGCATGTTTTTTCCCCATAAATCAAAAGAGTATGAAACAAGTTTGCACATTAGAAAGGACAAGCCTACCGATTGCAAATTTAGCCAGAATATGATGTCTCATTTTAGTATGAAGCCAAGTATTGTCTGCAGGAATATTTCATTGAGTTCACCGCGCTATGCAAATAACCATAAAAGGACCCAAGGCAGATTTATTGCAACTCATTTGAACTTTCAAGTTGCTTCAGTGGTTTCACTACGTGCTTATATAAAGAAATAGTTTAATACCAGCTTCTCTGATGATTGACTGTTATTATTTGTGACAGAAAAACACTATTTGAAACACTCTTATCTGAGCTTTAGTGCCTTGAATGCTAAGTTTGGTCTTTAAACGAGTACAGGAAGATTTTCCGGATACAACTTCTTTAATATGAAAAAACGACGTTTTGGAGTATATATTTACTCCTTCACCAGGTGGAATGTGAGAAATAACAAAATAGGATACATTCATACATCAAAGAAAACAATGGTGAGGAAACTCAATCAGGGAGCACGAGAATGGTATACATGCAATGATGATTTGCAATGCAACCATGAGAAGAGTTAATATATAATGATTGCATGATCGCTTTAGTGAAGTATTTGATACAAAGTATTTTATGTACACAGTACAAATTGGTAAAACGAGTAAGGCCAGATGGCATTATTGAAATGGTACATACAATAATTACCGTTAATTGGATGTAAAATACAGAAGACATTATGAATGAGGTTAGAAGTAGAGACAAATGGTTGAGACCGGCAGCTTTAAAGTAGTTGGGTGCTGATAGGAGTTGATTGGTAGAGACTCTTCGGATAGGCTCCAACAGGAGTGAATGGATGGTTGGGTGGGTGCTCCTCTGATTTTGGGTGGTTGCTCCTCAGATTTGCCTCCGACAGGAGATGGATGTTCTTGACGAGTGAGTCCCAAGCACATGGTAGAAAGATGCCTTGATCGTGGTTTATTGCACGTTGTTTATTTCGAATATTAATGTCAATCGTTTTAGGAGTTCTTTCGCGCTAGTTGTTGTTGTTGGTTGACAAAACTTTGGTAGCCTTCCAATAATATTGATAATGTATGGTCAGATAAAACGGATTTGTGTAGATGGACCCTCTTGGATTGGGGATTGCAGTGCTGGTTCCTCTGCTGTTGACTTTTAGGAGTTGCCTGAGGGTCTTGCCAATGGAAAATGTAACATCAATGCTGGCTTGATGAGATGTGCGATCTTATGACTGAGCGACACGATAAAAGGAAGTGATTAGCCGAATGCTTCAGGTTTGTGTGTTGTGTCTCTACTGGTGGATGTTGTGTCGATATAGGCCTGCAGGATATCCATTGAGTGAAGTAAATGCGTCATTTAGTTGCTGTAGATCTTTATTGAGTTCATGTGAGTGTGACCATGATGATAGTAGATTGTAGCATGTTCATTTGACCAGGTGAACCTATACATAAAACACGTTTAAAAAATCAATCCTTTGAAATTAGATAAGCATTTTAGCCATTGTGTCTACAGTTTTTCGCTTAATATTATAACCTTTATCAAATGTTAAAGCTATTTACTTTACCCTCAGTGGTTCAATAACATATTCATATAATGTATATTTATTTATGTCAGTTCAATTCATTAATCTGAAAGCATTGTGTCGATCAGATGTCGCATAAATGTCAATACCATTACCGATTGAGATACACATTCGCAAGTCCAGAGAGCTGTTGGTATTCTGTGTGAGGAGGAGGAACATGCAACAATGGACAGAGAGATAATCTGGATTATTTCTGTCTTCGTGGCAGCCACCACTTTGACCATAGCGGCTTCAGCAGAGTCACCATCACGTGAGCTATTTCCTTCTTAGTAGTACTTATCTTTCATAACGAGTATTTTAACATTGCAATCCTGAGTCTTATTTAACTGTAGTAATATTTTGACCAATTCACTCTGTGTCTCAAACCCATTTTAATGTCTGATAACTGCACTTTCTGTTTCAACAATGCAAATGAAATCTTTCCAACTAAAACAAAGTTGTTTTAAAAATATTCCTCTTAATTTTCAGAAACGTTTATGGACCTTCTTTTTAGTTTAAATAACGTTAATCGGAAACGTTTTAAAAACATTTTATTTTTATCTTAAATACAGCGATACCATTGTCAAAGTACTGTGCAAGCATAAAAAGGGTTGTTCTTTGTTCTGTTCACCAATAAATTTGTTTTCTTGCTTTTTTTCTTCTTTCACTTTTTATGAATCAAAACCAGCCTCCAATTGTATTCAGTACAAATCAAATTCCATTTGTTCCATCAGACTCCACCAAATGCGCGGAGTACGAGTTCCAGTGTACCAACAGACGGTGGTGCATCCCCCTGCAGTGGAAGTGTGACGGCAACAACGACTGCTTTGATTGGTCCGATGAAAGTAACTGTCGTAAGTATTTAAGTAAGCTAGTTTCTATAAATAGCTTTTATAATTATAATAAGTTCTTGTACTTTTTCCTTTTTCTCTGAAGCCGTCACAAACGTCTGCGTTATTTCAACTACATGTCGTGTTGTATGATGAGCGTAATCTACATAGTTATCCCACTGTACGGGACCTGCGTCGGCAGAAATAATTTTTTAAAGGGTATTTGTTACGCTGCTTCACTCGGGTGTTCAGATTTTGCAACGGGGAGGTACCCCTACACTAAAAAAACACGTGAGTGAAAGAGACGGACCGTCTACAGTAATATTTGTTACTGGTCGTTGATCACTTATACATTTGTTAAGAAGTTGGTATGATTTCATTAACATTGGTCATCTTTTTTTAACAGTAGAAGTCAGTTTATTGTATTTTTTTTATATTTTCTGACTTTCGAGACATAATATTCTCTAATTAAATACTATTGTTTAATAATTCTTATTGAGATAGTGTTCAAAACCTCTTATCTTCATGTAAAAAATGACTGCAATCTAATTAATTCACGCGTTATTTCAACATTTCCATTCAAACACAAGCGCCCTAGTTTTTACTGTTACGTATTTTGAACTTGCTATTACCATTTTTGAACGTCAGTAAATGACAGTGTTACGATTTTGGAAAAGAATTCGCAACATTAAAATGTTAAAGGACACGAAATAAAACAACTAAATTACATTTTAGATGATGAAATGATTGCGACAAATGTTCCTACGATACTGATTTTAAACAAAAGCTGCTTCATTGACAGGATATTATGTTAGTATACGATAGTCGGTATAATCAGCTACACTCTAAGGGAGTATAGAAAGTCCCTGGTATCATGTACCTTCTTCGACGCGTCATTATTAGTGTAGGTCGTCATTAGTAAAAGCAATTTTTGGATCTATCTCATCTATTTAAGGGTATAGTCTACCCAGAAACAAAAGTTTCAAGATTTTTCTGATTTTTTGTTTGTAAGTACTTTTCAATGTGCTGAATTCAAATTTGAAATAAAATTGGGGGTCACGGACCAAATTAAAGAGTTATAAGCAATTTAAAATATGGCCCCAGTGAAAAAAACGGGAAAATACATATATTACTTGTTTTAATCATATTTTTATTATTTGGCACCGGATTTCAACTATTGTTGTTTTTATCAAATATATTAATGATAACCTTTGTATTTATTGCAAAAATATGTTTAAAAAACATAAAATTAATTATATTTTGGGGGATTCAATTTCAATTTGTCGATTTTTATGACACTTTTTTTTCATATTATGCTGAATAAAACAATTTTATAAATTCAACGATTTTATAAAAAATCTCGGAAATGAAACTTTACTTTATATCGATCATAATCAACAGTTTACATAACAATAATTTTTGAAAATCCAATGTTTTCATGGACACAGTGTTAGCCACATGATCAGAGTAATTGTGTATTTCTGACTTCTTTCTGCAATCAACTGAGCTTCAATGTACTGGATGACCCTTCACTCTAGAGACACTGTTGGTTGTATACAATACAGTTCATGATGTAATCCTGTCCAGGTAGAAGAAAGAAGCGAAATTGATTCCAGCATAACAATTGTCCAAAATCTGAAATGTAAACAAAACAATACAGAGCATATAGGGAAAATCTACAGTCTATATTTATATCAATGAATAAATTATTACCAGTGTATATAATAAAGCTAAGCTGGTGGGTTAAGGTAAGGATAATTTATGTTTTGAACTTGCTTTTCTATATCAATTCATGCCTGTAGTATTATTGCTTGGACAAAGCTCTCAGCATCATAGTCTTACACATTAGGCTTACACTCGGACTCAAAAGTATTTATTCTGAAAATAGTATTATTTTATTAAAAATTTAAAAGTAGACTGTAAGAAATGACGATTTCTTAAAACGTATATTTCACATAAATATGAACAGATATTAGTTAAGTTGGCTTCTGAAAACAAGATGTTACACTGTTTCAGTAATATGTACCGCTTGTTGGTTGAAATATATTGTATTTTATATGGCGACGAGTTTATTAAACGCTATATAATTTGTTGGATTAAAGTGGAAATTCGGTTATTTACATCACGCTAAAGAACGGTTTGTGTCGAGTTATTCCATTGCATTTTATTGGAAGGAAACGATTTGTTTTCAATTTGTGAATTATTTTTTGATATAGTAAATGTGGTATGGATGGTTCAATCAGTTTTGAATTTTGAAGGGGTGTCATGTGAGGTCAACAAAGTGAAATATGCTTTACTGTGAGCATGCAGTTATTTCGTTATTTCGCTCCTTCGCTCTTTCGCTATTTCGCTATTTCGCTATTTCGCTCCTTCGGGATTTCGCTCCTCCGCGATTTCGTTTCGCGGACGTTTCGCTCCTTTGCGATTTCGTTTCGCGGACGTTTCGCTCCTTCGCGGTTTCGTTTCGCGCATGTTTCGCACTTCGCGATTTCGTTTCGGTGTTTCGCGATTTCGTGTCGCTGTTTCGCGATTTCGTTTCCCTGTTTCGCAATTTCGTTTTTCAATTTCGCGATTTCGTTTTGATTTTTTTGCGATTTCGCGATTTCGTGTTGGAAAGTTAACACGAAATCAAATGGCCCCTCTCAGCCATCATAGATAGGACCCAGGAATTGAAGTCGCTTACGGTAACATTTTGCGACAACAATTTATTGTTGTGAATAAATCTCAAAATATATTGTTTTAGGCCTATTTTTATCCGTACACTAACGGGAAGCGCTTAAATTTACCGTAACGCTTTTATAACGGTAATTTGACGACATGCCGCATAACGTTACCGTCACCTTTTTTCGCGGTTTTATGTTACTTTGTGTGTTATTCGAATTACATGGTATCTCAAGTAAATGACGAATTTAAATAACCTGGTATAATCAACTAATAGTTATTATTTCACCATGGACTATTAGATTGATAGTACGTTAAATAATGATTACATGGTAGGCCGTCAAAGTTACACTTGAAATCATCAAAACTGCCATGACGTCAGGTTTTTAAGTTTTTGTAGGTAATTTAAAAAATGACGGTGAAGTGATGAAAAACGTTGGTGACCACCTATTATCATTTCAAAATTTGTTTGTTCAGTTAACTGCGCACATCATATTAAAGTTTTAGCAATGTCTAAAATGTGTGTGTTAGTGAAAACTCCTGTTGAATATGCGAAACACGATGATAAAAATGCCGTTTTTAGTTAAACTTTGCTTAATTTAATTTTGTTTCTCTTTCCAGCGTCATTCATTGTCAAAATATAGTCATGCAATACATCCCCGTATGTGATTGAAAAATATATGAAAGGATTCGGAGTTTATTCGTGAGAGCGAGCGCTTAATTTAAATACATCAAATCAGTCAAAATGACGTAATTAGCCGACAGGAGTATTATTTTTAATGCCGATAACTCTTTAAATTGTTTGGTGACCCCCAAATTTGCTTACATTTTTAGATAAAAGACATAATAAACTTGCTATGTTGAAAAAATAAACAAATTCTAAAAGATTTGATTTCATCGTCCCATCTCTCCTTAAATACAAACATCAAACAAACGATTCCTGACAGTTTACGATGATGCCAAAAAATGACGTTTTGGAAAATTGGATATATTGTTGTGTTTCTAAATATCTAATAGGAGTAATCAATACGATTAAAACTTTATGTCGATGATGTCCAACGAAGCTAACTTTTTGAAAATTAATGTGTTTATTTCCTTCTAATACAGATACATTTAGAAGTTTGTTTAAGAATCTATCGAACTAAAGGATAGACACGAAATAGAACGTCCTTGTTTTTGGCATATTTTATGACATCTCACATCAATGATGCGTTAAGAAATTAAAGGCACTAGTACAATAGCACGGTTTTTGCATTATATATATATATATATACATATATATATATATATATATATATTTAAATTGCCATTCATAATAAAAGTTTATGTTGTATATTTTTTCTTAGGACGGTAATTTAAACAGCCCATCAAACTACCGGATTTCCATAGTCATTGAAACGATGTCACGTATAAACAAACTGCCAGCGATCATTTAATTGTGTACACCTTTTATAATTCAAGTGGAAATGGCTACTCATTGCTCAACCGAACCATAAAGATTCTTTTTAGAACTGTATTTATTAATTGAGGGGGATTGTTTTGCAATTAGTAACATTTCTTTTCCATTTTTTAAGATATCTCTTTTTTCTATTAGAAACGTACTACAGCCCCTTTAATGTCCCAGAAGTATTTTATTGAGAGAATATATTTTAATACATTAATTTGTATACATTTCACATAAATGTCAAGCATGCTGTCCAAAACCATTTTGAAACAGCAATGTCAGCACACCATGTGTATACGAGCAGCCATATAATTTAACAAACCATACCCTACTGGATAAAATTGTGCATACTTCTTTATAAAGCATATGCATATGAGAGTAATCAAAATCGATCCTTTTGTATGTTTGTACATTTTTTTTATTAATCAACATCGAATAGTTACGCTGATACATGTATTATTTTCATGAGAGGCATATGTCATGCTGCAATTTATAAATGTATAAGCTCAATTCCACAGAGACCGACAGCGAACTAAAGAAGATCGGGATAATCTCGAAAGAGAAGACGTTGGCCTCCAAGCTTCTGGACCGGTATAGAACGTACGGTAGAGAAGGTCGTCCCGTCCTACAGACCAATGACTCGGTGAAAGTTGACTTCGAGATCAGTCTGATCAAGATTCTGGAGGTCGATGAGGAGAAAGGAATGATCAAACTACGTGTGTGGCTGCAATATGTGAGTACAGTATTGAGTTGAACAATAAATGGTCAGTGATTGGGTTTAGGTTAAACTAAAAGGAACGTTACCACACTTTCGAACTTGGTACAAACTTAAATACTGCTGCCCGAGAAAGTTGATTTTGAATGTCTTTGATAATATGTTGTGTTCACCAGGGTAGGTTAATTTTAGTTTCATGTCTGTTCAAACACACACAGGGTGCTGAAATCGTTATTTTCAAAAGGGTTTTGAACATACTTTTTACCATGTTGCCAATATGTGATTAGGTAAAGTTGTTATGATAACAAAAAACTGCAAAGAAACACATGAAGTAAATCTTGTACTTAAACTTGGTAGATGTCTGCGACATTCTCAGTAAACACAATTTTAAACAGTGTTCTTTCAGATTAAACACTGAACACTGTAGTTAATCAACACTTTGCTATTGTTATGCGCATTATATATAAACTAATATTCACCCTTTTCTGCAGTCATTGACTCATTTTCATCCTCTCATTCTGAGTACGTCAAACGTTCCATGACTCTTAAAGATACATCCATTGTGTTTCGTAAACTTTTATTTGGCTGAAATACGTGCCAACATACGATATGTGCTAATTTCAGTTCAAATAATTTCACTCAACTTGCATATTCATGATCAATAGCCATTTATATCATAATTACTAGTTTTTAATTAAAATTGAGCAACATCATTATACATGTACAGAAACCGAAACTACACGGCCCATTTACATGCACAGCAGTTATAAGACCTGTTAAACACTATCAATCCAACGTTATCTGTTTGTATGGTGAAAATAAGTTTCCAAAACTACGTGCATTGTCCGCTTTTCGATCAGAAATTGACACTTTTACCTTTATACCGTCAATATACTAAATTGACTATCATCAAAATGGCAATGTCCGGTAAAAGTCAGTACTTCTCGAAAGATTAACATCATTTATAACGTTTGGCATGTGTGACCCACAACAACAAAATGGATGTACCTTTAAATGTTCTCAAACTTCACAACATCCACAAGTTCCAAAACACGTCGACACCCACAAGTTCTCCAACACAACGACACCTAAAGAATTCCCGACACCCGAAAGTACTGTTTTACCATGACCTCCAAATATCATGGCACCCAAAAGTTCTCCAAAACCACGAAACCCAGATGTTATTCTACGCCATGACTACCACAAGCTCTTTAACACCATGACACCCCGACGTTTCCTAAACAATGCCACACTCAAAGGTTACATACATAAATAAGCATATGCATGATTCATTTCCTTGCTGAAAACCGGAACTTGGATAAATGAGGATGTTAGTCGTTCAACTGTAATATATTTGTCGAAATATCAAATAAAAAAAATAAATAAAAAAATGTGTGTTCTATGCAAGTACATTTTCGACATCTGACATTTTGGATAAACCTTGTTTCGATAAAGCAAAAGAATAATTCATAGTTTCACTTCCCGACCCCGTGCTGTGCAGTCTCTGAAACCTTCCTTCAACCGTGTTTTAGTCCTGGACTGATGCCCTCCTCAGCTGGGAACCGGAAGAATTCGATAACATCAAATCTGTCCCTCTTCCTGCAAACAGAGTTTGGCTTCCTGATATTCAACCTGATATTGCGTATGTATTACATGTTACTATTATTTTTAATGCATATAATTCAAGCATGTTACTGGTCTGTAAAAAAGCATTTACATTTTTTAAAAATATTTACTTACCTTCTTGTGATAACAAAACTCGTTGAGTACTTATACTAGGGAATATTTAGAATCCAGCATTACACATAAAAGTGGAACCACACTCAGAAGTCGTTTAGCACCCCTATGTATCTCAAACTAAATGGCCATTTGAGACTAAATGTATCAGTGTTAGTAATCCTTATGTTAATTCTTTCAATTGCAGTACAGAGCAGGATTTCAAGTTGGACGAGATTTCGCTTATGGCGGGTAGTGGTGGAGGTATTTACTGGGTCAAAAAGGCAAAACTGAATGTGCCTTTCGTGATGGCAACACGTCATCACCCCTTCGATGTGATCAGCTGCTCGCTGAAATATTCATCCTGGATGTATCATGGCGACCAATTGTTCCTTAACTTTATGTACAATAAGTCAAACTGGGATCTCTCTGAATACATCTCTGACATGAACTGGGCTATCGTTAAGCATGAAGCAAGACGCAATATTAGATATTATACTTGTTGTCCAGAGCCGTATGTAGATTTGAGATATAATTTGGTTCTAAGACGAAGACCTCGAGTCCCTGTGTTGTTTCTGCTCCTACCAAGTGGTCTACTCAGTCTGCTCAGTCTCGCCTCATTCTTCCTTCCTCCGGGCACTCAGGAGAAGATAACTCTGGGTAAGTGAATATACAGGAGAAGGTAACTCTTGGTAAGCGAATATACAGGAGAAGGTAACTCTTGGTAAGTGAATATACAGGAGAAGGTAACTCTTGGTAAGTGAATATACAGGAGAAGGTAACTCTTGGTAAGTGAATATACAGGAAAAGGTAACTCTTGGTAAGTGAATATACAGGAGAAGGTAACTCTTGGTAAGTGAATATACAGGAGAAGGTTACTCTTGGTAAGTGAATATACAGGAGAAGGTAACTCTTGGTAAGTGAATATACAGAAGAAGGTAACTCTTGGTAAGGAAATAAACAGAAGAAGATTACTCTTGGTAGGTACATATGCAGGCAAAGGTAAATATACCAGAGAATGTTAATATTGGTAGGTAAATACACAGGAGCAGGTAACTCTGGGTAGGTAAGTACACAGGCTGAGATATAACTATATATATGTCTGTACATCACACCCGGTATAGATCCGTGTCTATAATATACCGGTTTTATACTGGTATAAAGTTGCCGGGAGAGGATTTGTATTGGCAAAAACTCGCCAGAGGGAGATTTTATACAGGGGCGAATTTATACTGGGACACAAGCGTACTCATCTACAATTTCTACAATTCGAATCGAATGCAACTAGATTGTGTAAGGGGATTGTACCAATGTACCTTTTTTATGTGTCAATAATGAGCTTACAAACGTTCTAGAATAGTCGCTTAGTAGTTGATTCAAGCAACGAAATACATTTTATCACTATTATTAATTTCTAAGCACGTTGTTAAGTGTGTTAAACGCGAAATCATTCAAACAAGAGATCATTAAAAATGGGTATCATACACCAGTAGCAGATGTCTTCTGTGTTTTGCAGGGATCACAACGTTCCTCGCCGGTGTAATCATCCTATTTCTACAATTTGATTCGTATGCAACTGGGGTTGCTTTTGATCTTCCTCTTATAGGTAGGTGAGGCAGTTATTTACGATGTCTTTACAAGACGTACTTGTTGCTCAGGAATTTGAAGTTGATTAACTTTTAAATGAATTAACTCACCAACAGAAGACGTCCCATAATCATGGTTTTTATTAAAAGTGTAAAGTGATGCTTACACATAATGTGTAATATATACTAGGATCAAAGTTTGTAGTGACATTAACGCTTCATGATATAACGTATGCTTGAATCACAATGCAAACCCCTAAATGACAAATGACCTTCTTGTAACAAATCCCGTTTCCTGACACCTAGTGCTGCTGCTCTATTTCAACCTGATCCTTACTGCCCTCTCGACTGTGGTATCCTGCATTGTGGCTAGAGTTGTCTCCCTTGGTGGGTACCGGAAGAGGCCTCCTCGGTGGCTGAAATTGGTAAACATTTTAACAATTATTTCGCGTCTTCCTTTTTATTTATCTTGACGTAGTTTATTATTTAAATATGAAGAAACAAGATGTGTTTGTTAAACATGGATGCCCCCGGATATACCAAAGTTATGGCCAAGGTTAAAGTTTTCTGAATATTGTCCACTGCGGCAAGTTCAAGGTCACAAGGTAAACTATGATGACCTCATCTGAAAGATCTCATCACAAGGTATGCTCATGTTAAGTATGATAGCCGTATCTCTGAGCAATCATAAGTTATGGCAATGTTAACGTTTTCTAAATATTGTCCACTGCGGCAAGGTCAAGGTCACAAGGTCAAATATGATGACCTCATCTTAAAGGTCTCATCACAAGGTATGCACATGCCAAGTATGAAAGCCGTAGCTCTGAGCAATCTAAAGTTATGGCCAAGGTTAAAGTTTACTGAAGATGTCCACTGCGGCAAGGTCAAGGTCAAGATCACAAGGTCAAATATGATGACCTCATCTGAAGGTCTCATCACAAGGTATGCACATGCAAAGTATGAAAGCCGTAACTATTAACAATCAAAAGTTATGGCCAAGGTTAAAGTTTTCTGAAAATGTTCATTGCGGCAAGGTCAAGGTCACACGGTCAAATATGATGACCTCATCTGAAGGTCTCATCACAAGGTATGCACATGCCAAGTATGAAAGCCCTAGCTCTGAGCAATCCAAAGTTATGGCCAAGGTTAAAGTTTTTGTGGACAAACACACGGACAGACAGACAGACGGACGGACGGACAGACGGACAGGTGAAAAACAATATACCCCCGGAATCTCCGATTCGGGGGCATAAAAAACGTTTAGACAGAGGCACCCATCCAATTTCGGCATCTGCATTAACAATTTGCATTGATTATTTGTCATCAAGAATATTATGTCTTAATTTCATGCATGTTCTATTTTATAATTTATCAAATTGGTAACTAAAAGCGTCATTAACTATTTCAGATAGATAACATTTTGCCAGATTTAGTATCAATATTCTTACCTGAAAAAGACCATTACCAAATGTCTATTTTCTATATATATCACATACTAACAAGAGGCAATTGTTTCCAAACAATCAAATGCAGATCGTTATCAGCATACTGGGCAAGTGTGTTTGTGTCGGCAAGAATGAGGAAACCCAAGCTCCACGCATTACCATAGAGCCAAGAACCAACAACACTGATGTCCAGTTGACTGACAACCTAGCTAACTCCAAGAGCGAGAAACCAGAGTCGCAGACAAAGAACTGTCTGTCTGAAGTGAGTGAAAACCTGCAGGAAATTGCTCAGATGAGGGGCCTGCTGAGTCAGATCTGTGACTTCAGGTTGAGAGAGGAGGACAAGGACACCTGCAGGAGAGAATGGATGGATGTTGCCCAGGTGCTGGACAGGATCATGTTCCTGCTCTGCCTTCTGGCCAATGCTGCAGTGTACGGAAGCATTGCTTTCATATGAAGCACTGTATCTGTCAGAAGTATTGCTTTCATATGAAGCACTGTATCTGTACGGAAGTATTGCTTTCGTATGAAGCACTGTATCTGTACGGAAGGATTGTTTTCATATGAAGCAATGTATCTGTAGGGAAGAATTGCTTTAATATGAAACAGTGCCTCTGTACAGAATCATTACTTACATATGATGTATTGACTCTGTACAAAAGCTTCGCGTTCATTTGAAGCACCTACTATTTACGGTAATAATCACTTTAATATGAAACACTGATTGTTTTGCTTCTACATGAAGCACTGATTCTGTAAGGAAGCATTGCTTTCACGTGGAGTTTCTTTTGTGTATGGAAGCATTTCTTTCACATGATGCATTACTCAGAAAGCATGCATTGGTTTCATGTGGCTGAAAGGTCATTGTCTGTGTCCGCTCCTGTTCTCTGGAATTGTCTGCCAATGGACATCAAGCTGGCAACAGACTATCAGACATTCAGGAAGCTGCTAAAGACACACCTGTACAGACAGGCATACCTATCAGCAGCCTGCTAGACTGTGACAGCGCCGTTGAGCAGCAGATACGCTGGAAAGCAGGCGCTATATAAATTCATTATATTATCATTATTATTATTATATGAAGCATTTACTCATTTCATATGATATTATTTTAGGTGTTTTCTTGTGAAGTAATACTGTTGATGGAAGGCTTGTTTTCTATGAAGCATCTACTGTGTGTGATACTATGATTGCATTACATGAACCACTAGCTATGTGATGAACGATTGCATTCATTAGAAGCATATGTTGTGGACTGAGACATTGCTTTTACATTCAGCAGTAGTTTTTGTATGTAGTACCTCCATTTCACACAACACTTATGGGTTGTTTAATTGTCTCATTGTGATACTGTCCTATTTGGGACCAGTTGTACCTCGTTTACGAGTATATTCTCATGGTAAAAATGGTTGACACCTCTAAACAGGTATTTTAAAGTACAATTGAAGAAATAGGAAATGCTCAAGGACACAATTCACAAAAGGACATCCAGTAGTAACATGTTTGACCAAAAACAATACTCGAAACTGACACGTTACGTATTTTATAACATTTCATTCCTATAACTTTTAGGGGTGTCAATCATTATTACCGTGAGTTTATTTACTCAATAGATACGTTTACATTGTCATTACTACATTACATACTGGTACTATTAAAAATCCAAGGCAGCGACAAATACTATTTACCACACTTTGATAATTAATATTTAGACAATGCGTGTATATATTTAAAAATTACAACTTTCACCAAACAAATGCAACAACTTCTTGCAAACAAGCACTCTCTTACCACACAGACAACACCACGTAGATCTTCCACGCTTCCATCTTTTGATTGCCCTGCCCTATGACAGTGAATACAAACGAGACATTAACACAGTCTCGTTTTTTTATTCAACAATTCGAGGCAAACTGAATATACACATGGAACTGGAAGTTTAAAGAAGTAAAAGGTACAGTCATTATTAAAACTCCAAAACAGTTTATGCTTTTTAAGACTTCACATTTATGAATGTATGTTTGATTATTGTCTGTTTGCTGAATAAACTAAATTTCTCTCTGTCCTTCTTATCTCATGGATATATCAATGATCATAAGCATCACTAAGTCAATAGACCACGACCACTACATTACGTTATGGAAAACTATTTTATATATGCTTTGTTTAATCTATGTTATGCGATGAGACTAGTAACTGTTATTTACATGTGCGCAGTTGGCATGTGCCTAAATCTTCATATATCGTCCTTTTAGGTATTACACATGTTCAAGTAAAGGATTAGGGAATAAAGTGGAACACTTTATTCCTTAGTATGCCCGGCTATCGTTAACATGAAATCCTTGTGCCATAACAAACTATATTGTAACTTATTTCTCAACCGTGGTGAGATCACTCATTAGATAACATTGAGTTCGTTGCACACACGTGCACAATGTCATAATCGTTGCGTGTCGTCATAGTCGTTTTTTGTTGACGTCACAATGTTAGCCATAGCCATGTTGCAATAGTGGGTGACCTATTGGCAAGTGAGCGTTACTTACAACGTTTTTCCTGCAATTCAGCGCTATTTACATCATTGAGTAATAAATAGAACTAAACTCGATCCCGTTTGATAATTCGAGAATGGCATCGGTATTTAACTCGCTTTCGCTCGTTTAAATACCAAACCATTCACTCGTTTCATAAACATGTTATCAAACGGGACATCTTTTAGTATTCTATATGTCACATATATAACATGATTGCGACGTCACGTGAGTAAAACGCTTGTGTCATCAGATAGTAAACATGATATTGACGTCACACTATTAAAAAGATTGTGACGTAACAAAATTAACAAATAGAGCCCAGTGGTTAGCGCCTTCGGCTTCGGATCAAGAGGTGCGGGGTTCGAATCACGCCAACTTTGTCTGATGAGAACTGTTCTGCACCCAGTCCGGTTTGGGTGCAATACTACATTGAATTTCAGCGTAGTACAACCCATGGCTCGCTAGTTCCAGCCGATGCTCGCAGGTTTCACTGCAATGCAGTCGTATGGTTTTGCGGGCTCTCCCCCTGAGCAACCGTAATATAAGTGAAAGTGGCTTTAAACCCCAAATCATCTCACCTTATATTCAAGCTCATTTCCGTCATCATAGAAACTCCAGAAGTATCCCTTTGCTAATTGCATGTCGTCACAAGGGGTCATGTGTATAAGTCATTTGACTGCAGGCAAAAGAAAATCAGACCTCATTCACGGGACTCTAAACTGAGATAATTTGAAGGAGAAACTTTGCCTCACGTTTACTATGCCACTTTATCTTTTTACATGGTTTCCTCATGCAAAGGTTAGATTTGTCCAATCGCCATAAAATATTAGTTATTGTGATTGAAGAAAAATTGAAAACTAAGCACAGATAACAACGTTGTGGTTTCATTTTGGGCAAGACATCACTAGTTAAGTTCGTCCAAAGCTCCAAGCTCCAGAACCGTAACAAATAAGTTCAGAAACAAATTTCGTTTCACCAATATTTACTCGTGTCATGTATTATCCAGTATCCTCGATAATCCAGAGTTTACTCTGAATTATTTCTAACCATCTGGATACTCTAGATTATCGAGAATGATTGTCAAGAGATTGATGCTGACTAGTTATGTCATCTGAAACCGGAAACGGACGTGAGTTATCTCCCCCTTGATCTGGTTCTCCCCTGAAACTACTGGTCCGTGTTTAAATAATAACCAAAGGTGTTTAAGCATAAAACATTCTACATATTCAAACTTCTTCCGGAAGAAAAGTGACGAGTATAAACGCCTGCTCAGACGCCACGACAAACGATAAACGATGAGAGCTTTCTATAAGTTCGAGACTTGGACTCCTTCACCTCTATCAGTGTCGAGACGAACATCGGACACATTCTTCATCACACCAAGACGCTGTGGCTTGGTGCACAGATCCAGTTTAGCGCAAATATGTCCCGCAACACAGATGTACGACCACTTTTCCCTGCCGTTCATCTATGTTGTGGAATGTATTTGTGCTAAACTTGGCCTGTGATTGGTGACTATTATACTTGTAGCTTTTATGACATTTTAACGCTAGTGTTGGTATCAAACATGTGTGTGCTTATCAAATATATAATCAAATAACACACTATCTTTTACAAATATCATTTGATATTAAGTATTATAAATACTGAAATTGAATAGTCTAAATGATGTATCGCATCACGTATCGTTTTACTGTATAACAGTGTAACAAAGCGAGTTAATATGCTTTGTTATAAAATTATCTGCATAGAACAGGCACGAGCCAGGTTTTATAACACCGACTCTGAGGTGCATCACAACAGGATGTTTTGCAACCGGGAACAATGGGTCCTGGTCAACCACAGAGTGGTCAGTTGTAAACATCGCTATCAACAACACCACGTGCTGCCTGATAATGCAGATAATGAACTCAGTCAATGTAACTATTTCTTCCTACCTGGTCTGTACCTGTGACCCGGTCAGGGCTGAGTGTGTCTTAAAAGACGGGGTGTGCCAGGTGGGCAGACGGAGAGAGAGGGAGAACTGACAGAGAGGGCAGAGCAAGACACCGGTCCGAGAAGGCTACCCAGCCAGTAGTAACCGGCCCGGAGAGGGGAGGAGGGGGAGAGATTATTAACTATGCACTAGTTGGAATAAAACCTGATAAAGTGAGACTGTCTCCTTCATGGTTGATTGTAAGCTGTAGTGCTACAACATGAGTATGTCTTGATCGATGATTGACCTTATTCCAATGACATAAGGCAACTGAAACCTAAACATTCAATTTGAAATTAATTGACAATAGTGTGTGCAATATAATGTATATATAGGAAAATTATAAGACTTGTTATACCCCCGGGGGTATATAGCGGTCATTCCGTCCGTCCGTCCTTCCGTCCGGTCAATTTTCTAAAAATCCGTCAAGTTACATCAACCAAACTTTGTACAGTTGTTAACCATGTTCTTCCGTTCGCGCACAGACAATTTTCAATTTTCTGAGATTTTATTATTTTGTAGTTTCCATGGAAACGTCATTTTTTGGACTTAGTTTTATTGTGTTTATTGGGACAAGTTTTCTCGGAAACTGTTCAACCTAGGTGAATGAAAATTTGGTTGTGACTACTCATGACCATACTCTTTATCGAGTTCGAAAACCAGTTCTGAAATATTATTTTTTATGGAGTTATGACCCTTGAATCCGAAATTGAACTTTGTACCAAAAGAGCTGTGATGCTCCAATTGGGACAAGTTTTCTTGGCAACTGTTACATCTAGGTGAATGAAATTTTACATGTAGGTAGTCCATATGATACTCTTCATCGAGTTCACTGTCCAGTTCCGAAATATTAGTTTTTACGGAGTTATGAAACCCTTGAATATGTAATTGGACTTATCAGTGTGATGCTCTTATGGGAAAAAATAAGTTACCTGAAAAATATAACATCTGGGTGAATGAAATTTTGTAATAACAGTCAGTTCCTAACATTTTTTGGGACAATATTATGATGCTTGAAGCTGTTTTTTAAACATAGTAACCTTCACATCTATAATTTTCAATGGACGGATAGCGGATAGCGGGGGTATGTGAGCCATGTTCACTTTTTTCTTGTTTGTTTTCACTTGCTTGTTTCCATTAGGTTAGAGTTTTATATATGATAGCAAAACTAAATCATGTCAAAGAACCCGAACATATCCTGGGAATCTTTCATAACTTAATCGCTCTCCGACACTGTACCTGCTTGAAATCAGATGAAAACCTGATACCGTTAACGTCAATAGCAATCCATGGTTACTGAAATGCCACAAGGCAATGCACTATGGAATTTTAGCACGAAACGTATCAAGAGGTAGATTACTTGTCCTACTTACACCTACTTAACACTTAAACAAGGAAGTACTTGTATCTCACGTTGACGTGGCTGTTTGAAAAAGTCACGTTGACAAGTTCAATTGTTGACATTTTGTTTTTATTATTTCCTGTACTGATCAATACTTGAACTGATACTTTCATGGCGGACTTTTACATGAATTCGCTTACTTTGAACCTCACTGAGCTGATTTACAAAGGTCATAGCGAAATAAGAAAGTCAGGAAGTCAGGTAATACATAGTGTATTTCAAAAGGGCTGTAGCATGTTGTTTTTTTAAAATTGTTTTTTTAAATGTTCCATTTATGATAGTTTATGTCATATTTACTTTAGAGGGTAAAACATATTTTTACACTCATCAGTTATCCGTTGTGGTAATAATGGCGTTGTGTATACAGCAAAAAATGCATGGCAGCCATTTTAATGTGAACACGTTTTATTATTTCGAATTACAAAAATGATTCCCATGCCTTTGCCGAACCATATACACTCATTTTTAGATTGATATTCCGAAGAGAAAAGGGTGTCTTACTACTGGTGACATTATTTTCCAAATACATTTATATTTGAGCGAAAAAAAAGTGCTACTGCCCCTTTTTTTTACATTGTTGACATTCTATTAATATCCTGAATTAGAAATAAATATTGTATTTTAAATACATAATAAGTGTTTATTCTTAATGCAGGACATTTACCACAAACATACGAGCATTAAACATGTATGTTATCCCATCACAAAATACATATAGATGCCTGCCAAAATCATTTTGTTCAGTTAATGCATATAATCGCATTAATACATATACAGTTGATGACCCGAATAATAAACCGGGAGATAACAAATGTCCATGAATTCTGCATTCATCCAATACAATA
This sequence comes from Gibbula magus, assembly GCA_936450465.1. Taxonomy (NCBI): domain Eukaryota; kingdom Metazoa; phylum Mollusca; class Gastropoda; order Trochida; family Trochidae; genus Gibbula; species Gibbula magus. The sequence continues at coordinate 47,583,443 of OW388301.1, forward strand.
GTTATTTCGGCATAATAATATAATAATAATAATCATCATTTTTATTGTATCAAATACTAAATAAAATTCAATATGGAAAATGAAATATTTTGTTAATTAAGTATTTCCGTATTGGCCCAGTTACAGGTCCGAGGTCTGTTGTATTGGCCGAGACGAAGTAACTCGGCCGTAACTCAGCCGAGGACTCGGCCAATACGGAAATACTTAATTAATGACAATTTTATTAATTAACTTCTTTTCATTCTATTTGCACAACACTTAACATCTCATTTATACTGAAATAATAATTATAAACAAGATTGGTTAACAAATAGCACGGGTCAAAGTTGTGAAGCGACAGCTTCTGGCTTACACCAAATGTGACTCATATTGGCCCAGTTTGTCTCGTATTGGCCCGGTTTTTCCCGTATTGGCCCAGTTACCCAGTATTGGCCCAGCTGTCGAATCATATGGTCTAAGCCGTAAATGCCATTAAAATACCATAACATTGATAGTTAATTAATAATGAACGTTATTGCCTCCCTCAGCTCAAATACAAATGGCAGCTTTCGTCCAAACAACAAATATACGGAAAACTGAAGTTATATAGTTCCCAATCCGAACTCGGTAAACCTCATGGAAGGAATAATGGGGGTGAACATTAACTACATCAACGCATTGCCAAAAGAGCCCAAGTTACCTGTGAGTAATAATATTTACCCCGTACATAAGACACGGAGATGATTTGATATCGGCACTACTCGATAATACATGTAGCTAAACTATCGCTTTTGTGTTTAATTTCTAGAAATAATGTCTTCGAGTGAAAACATATTTTTAATGAATTTAACTCCTAGGAATATTCTGTCGAGAACATCTATTATTGTAAAATAAATGTGTTGTTTCAAATTTGTAATGGTGTATTCATATCGAGCACAGTGCAGTGTCAAATATATTGAATATATTGTTAACACATTAAATACTTAATCACAATTTTCAGATCGTATACCCTTGTACTCAAAGTATCCGCCCTTGGTTGATATAAGTCCAAATGAAAAAGAAAAAAATACCAATCGAACCCACATCCTAACCGCGAGCACTAGCTCTACTAGCAGCTTATCTATTCAGCCACTGTGACTTCTTTCGGTTGAACCGTCGGTTGGAGCCTTATAGTCTTAGGGTGTGGATATATTCAAATTCCGCAAGGGGCTCTTTCAGAAAAAGTACAACAAATTATACTATAGAAGATAGTGTGATCCCAAATAAAACAATGTTACATTTGGTTACTACCTAAATGACATGTATTTCTAAAGTTTTCATAAATGTCCACCTAGCGTCTGAGTATGTAGCTACAAGACTGGCACTACTCAGTTGATAGTTCACACTTTCTAGAACATTATAGATACGAGAAGCAGACCCTTGTAAAATCAAATTATTTAACGACACTACCATCCTGTCTCACAGTATGACGTATACGCTCCACTCTCATACCCTGGGTTCAGACCAAGCTCTAACACTTCGCAAGGTGACGTATGGTCCAGCCAATCAAACAGTTTTCTCGTCATGGTTTGTGATAAAAGTGGAGTGGAGTGTATACCCTGAGACAGACAAACAGAAATAGTTTATTTAAGTGTCACAAGTTAAATATGTACATGAATATAAACGTGGTTACAACTAAAACATGTTTAACAACAAGCAATTTTTGGCTTATGAGACACTATTAAAAACAATGTTACATATATACAACATACAAAGTGATATGTAAATAGTAAAACAGGGTAAAGGAAATAAAGCAATATAAAGCTAAAATGTAAAAAGGGAAATAAGGTAAAAGACGTTCTAAACAACATTCTTTTTTACAGTTAAAGCTACATTTTACAATTTTGTACAATCAACAGTGATAAATAAATTTTTAAGAGTATTAATAACATTGCATCTAAAAAATTAAAACGGAGGTCTGAATAAAAGCTACACTCTAAGAGAAAATGAATCTCGGACTCTACTTTATCACAGAAGGGACAGGATGCGTCACTAAAGGACAGAGAGTCGACAGGAGCCAGGAGAGAATATCGCTACTTGACCTGGCATTGAACAAGGAAACACCTGGAACTGTGACAACATGCATCAATACATTGTGTCCGCATTGTTGGTACAGGAGATGAGTTGTTGCCAAGGTGTTTGCCAAATTATGTTATTAATACTCAAAATATGATCCGCATGTTGATACACTCATGGGCCAAAGAAAGCCTAACTTCTTTTCAATGGAGTCAAACACAATTTTGTTTCTGCCGGATAAAGTAGATTTTGAATGTTTGTAATGACGATATATCTCGCTATGAGATATACACAATTTCATCCGTGAGACATGAGGTGCTGAAATATAATTGGAAATGTAATACAATACAAAGTTTATACAATATATTGCTACGTAAAACAACTCATTAAACGATCCCATAAACTGTATCCATTGAATACGGCTATCCGTATTCGAAAGAAATGGTGCGACGACAGTGGTGTGGAACTCTTCAGAGTGAGACGTAGATTTGTAGGTCTTATACGAATTTGAGAGTTCTGACAGCAATATGGTTGACCATTCCATCATTGTTCCATATTTAAAACTCTTTTCTGAGTGTTTAGGTATCGCTGCATCAGTCAGACCACTTGAATTACCTTCGATCGGTCATTTTAATGTGATAACATTAAAATGGTCGCTCGATGGGACTCGCTGGTTTAACCGAACGATTTACATTCGTTTAAGAAATCTAGTTATGGATTGAGGAGTATTATGAAACCATTGATAAAACTTACTTATGTTTTTTTGTGAGAGTGCTTTATTTTCGTACTAGTAAGAAAATTCTACAGCGCGTTTAAGGAAAAAGTTAATGATATATTAAAATCATGTTAGTGGATGAATATGTCGGCATAATGTACCTTCTTTGACTTTAAGTCAATGACTTATCGTTCATTATTCATTGGATTAGTCAGGATACGAAATGTTTTTGTTTTAGGACGTATTATTTCCAGCAATGCCAGTCCCTGTGGTATCGTTGATGTAGGATGTCATTAGACAAGCCAGAAACCCATCTTTCACTCTCCAATTTCGCCTTATAGAAGATTCTATAACGACGATCTTATAAAAGCCGTGTTTTTCGAAATTATGAACAGATATAATGTTTTACATTCAAATTAAGTTATTTTGAGGCATGGTGTAATTATGTTTCTGTCGTGTTCATCACTCGTTGATTAAAATATCTTGCGTTGATGTACCTATACTTTCTTTTGCCCGCTAGTGTAGTAAAAATATGTATGTCTCCAAATCTGTTGCCTTTTACCTCAAACGACATGTATTCAATACATCAGATCTACACGTGATCTAACTGTATTCTTGATTATTTCTGGCCACATTAAATAAACACCTTAAATAAGCCACAATATATAAATACTGAACTACTCGTCACGACCATCATAAAAGTCTATTATTGATCGATCTGGTTCCATGCATTGATCTGCTAATAACCCGTGAAAACATAGTGTAGATACGTCATTACAGACGAACATTCGGATGTTGTCACCTTCCTGGTTCGTGTGCTTCAGTGTAGTTTATCCATCGCAGATAGCATTGATGTGTAATCATAATGTAGATTAAGCTTCAAAGACTGTCAACTTCCGGGTTCGTATGTTCAAGATTTACCAAGTTCACCAAGTGCAGATAGCATTGATGCGCAGACATACTATAGCTTGTGCAAATACAGACTTTCTGATATGTCAACTTCCGGGTTTGTAGAGTTCACCAAGTGCAGATATACTAATGGTAATAATGGTTTACCCCCCCCCCCCCCCCCCCCTAATTGTTATATGAATGAAATGTTATATAAACAACATAACGTGTCGTTTCGATATTTTTGGGGTAAGACATGTTACTACTTGATGTCCTTTTGCGAATTGTGTCCTTGAGCATTTCATATTTTCTCCACTTGTACTTTAAAATACGAAAGAAGACAGAATATAAGAAAAATGAAATTTATTCAAAAAAGTTCATTCCTCGTGTCTTGAGATCTTGGCATCGGTATATTGTTACAGTGTTTGAGTGTTCTCATTTTTGTTCCAATACATAAATGTTCATAATACAAAAAAAATTCTACTGAACCCAAATATACACAAAATCTTTCATGGAGTCCTATTGTACACACTTCATACATGGCAAGTATATATAGTTTACATCATGTGTTTGTGCAATTTGATTTCGAAAATACTATAATACCGAACAATCGTAATTGTCCATGCATTTAATTTGCTAAAATTAATGTTCTGTTTAAGGGTGTCAACCATTTTTACCATGAGTATATCATCGATGCGTATAGTACAGGTAATTCTTTCAAAGACAAATTTTCTGACATGATCAACTTCACCAAGTGCACGTGACAATGACAGATAAGTCAGACAAACTTTCACGAAGATGGTTTGGTATTGTTTATTGGAGATTAAGATAAATCTTACAATGTATATCAAGGAAGACGGGGCATAATTCTTGCTATATACACCGGGGCAAAAGATAAGCACTACGTATATTTTAAACTGAAAAGCTGTGATGTGGATATGTTAGTCTAATTTAACTGGATTAATCTCTCTCGACATCCCAAAATAGATTATTTGATTTCTTCAAAGACAAATAATTCATGTTGACATTTTAATAAATTACAACTGGAGTTGTAATGTTACCGATATTTCTCTAATAATTACTGTTGTCCTTCTGACGAAACCGCTCGATAAAGTTTAGATATCAGTTGACAAAAATAACAAGTGTTTGTCACAAACGTGACAATGTACCCAACTGCAATCGAGAAATGAGTTGAAAGGATGGACAGAGTTTCTAGTGAGCTTTTCATGTTTCATTCGATTGTTATTTAAAAAACTGGTCAAAGTCTCGTAACGACCTTGAAAATGAGGTCAAGGTCATCCAAATCGACTGGTGTCTGCGTATTCCCCAAAATGAAGACTGGTACCAAATCTGAAGACTCTAGGTGCAGCAGGTCATGAAATATTGCGCTAACAAGAAACATTGAATTTTCCGAAGATCTGTGAATGAAATTTACACGGCAACTGATTATAACATATTATATGATTGTTTTTACTGACACGATGTTTTCCTCTATTATAAGATGACGTTTGTGGTGAACAAATCTGGGGGTGCTTAACTGTTGCCCAGGTGTACATTATATATATTATTTTTCATTGACCCTCACTAAATGCATGTCTTGATGTACTCATAAACATACACGTTAGTCAGAGCAAGTCTATCATATCAGTCTATATGAATAGGGTCCTTATTTTCATATAACATAATTATAGATTTAAATGTCAATATTTGGAGATTTTACAAGCGCTTCCATTAGGACTGATCTCGCACTGGGGTTTTCGATCTACCAAAACCAGGTACTAAAGAGGTTATCAACTCACATCCGTGGCCAAATGGGTAAAAGGACCAGGCTCTTTTTGTCCACGATCAAGGGATAGGACTATCAATAGCGGAATACAAAAACAAAACAAAATAATGCTACCATACAATGTCAATCGTGAATGTCTTGGATAAATATGTTTCGTAAAGAAGTACTGAACATGGTATGGTACTTTTATTTTCCCCTTCTTCCAACAGCGATTGGCGCTAAAATTGCTGTTTCAATAAGGTTTTTTAGGCACAATAGTTTACATTTAAAATTAAAATTTTCATATGGAAATTATGTTAATAAATCATGTTGTCAACATAATGTATAACCTTGGACTCTAATTCGTTGATACTTGGTTACTGTAGGACGTCATAAAGACATAAGCCAAATAGCCATATGTCACTCTCCAAAACGATATTTTTTTAAATGGCGTGTTTTTCATAAACTTAATAAGGTTACTTTATTTCAGTCGTCTTTTAAAAAACCCCAACTACATTGCCTTGTTATTGGTAGCGTTTCGGTCGCTAGTTTATGTTCTCGCTGTCTGTGACTTATATTATTACCAGGCATGGAAGTGTAAACTTATCTATTGAGTAAAGATCCTCCCAGTATAAGTGGGCTCTGTGACAAAGTGTTCATAACAAAATGTAAAAGCAATGTCTCCGTCCACAATATATACTTCTAATTAATGCAATCGTTCATCACATAGATAATGATTCATGTAAATGCAATCATACACAGTAGATGCCTCAAAGGAAACAAGCTTTCAAACAACAGCGAATACTTCATTATAAAATGTTTGACACTTAGTGGCGAAAGCCAAGTTAAATGGAATGATATATTTTCAAAAAAAGCGCTCTATTAATACGTAAATCTTTCATGTGAAGGCTTCACATCTTAAGCAAATGCTTTATATAACAACAATAATTTCGTCTACAAATGCTTCACATAAAAACAATGTTACTTTCTTTAGCAAATGCCTCAAATAAAAACAATATTACCATATTAAGCAAATGCTTCAAATAAAAACAAGACTTCCGTCTAAAGCATTTGCTTCATATAAAACAATGTTAACATCTTAAACAAATGCCTCAAATAAAAACAATGTTACCATCTTAAGCAAATGCCTCAAATAAAAACAAAACTTCTGTCTAAAGCAAATGCTTCGCATAAGAACAATGTTTCCATCTTAAGCAAATGCTTCATATAAAAACAATGCTTCCATTTTAAGTAAATTCTAAGTTGAAAGCAATGTCAAAGTCAAAAGAAGTTTATTGTATGTAAGGCCTCCGGCCCATATACAGAAGAGTATATTATTACATATAAATGACAGCAACATTCTTGATAATACATACATATTTAAGAATATACACTTTCTTTTAGTAAAAGTTCTCGTTTTGATAATGCATGTTTTACAAACAAAGACAGTTGAATAATAATATGGTCATTCTTGGTTTGTAACAAACAAATATATCCATCCCTTGGTTGTTTTTCTAGATAATAATGAGGAATATATTTCTTTCTTAAATCAGAATAATAAGGACAGGAAAGTGTGAAATGAATTTCATTTTCTACATCAAGGGCACACAAAGGACAATATCGACTTTCTTTCTCTATAGAGGTTTTTCTTCCCTCATTAACCATTAACGCTAACAAACCCAAACGATATTTAACAAATAGTCTTCTAACATTATAGTTTGTAATTACTGATAGATATTTTTCTGGCTGTAGTAACGATTTAAAGGTCCTGTAATATTCATAACGTGAGCTTGAATCTAGGGTTGAATTCCATTCTTGATTAAACATGTCTACTGATCTGAGACGAAACTCATTAATGAAACTGTTGATATCTCCAATTGTTTCGCACAACCATATAAAACCGAAACCATGAGAAAATAATAAGTTTCTAATATCAGTTGTCCAAGTATGTTTACCAAGATTATCAAGATTTAAAAGCATATTATAGGCTAATTTAGGCAGACGTTGCTCATGCATATTTATAATCTTAAACCAAAATCTTAAACATCTTATTTGAGAATTAATATACAACGGAAATCTGCCACATTCCCCATAAACCATGCAGTTGGGTGTCTTGCAGGCAAAAAGATGGACTCTCTCAATGCAATCAAAACGCTGGAAACCCCATATTTCAGATCCATACAAAAGAATGGGTTGAATCTGGGTATTAAAAATCTAAAAAAATGTTTTGGGTGACATGGTTCCAACTTTACATAAAACTGATACAACTTGTACTAAAGCTTTTTTTCCACGTAGGGCTAAGTTATTTGTACATTTATTTTTATTCCTGAGTGAATGCATCATGTTAAAGAACTGCTTCCATCCACATTTGAAACTCCATGTGTAAGCAATGCTTCCTTACAGAGTTAGTGCTTCATGTGGAAGTGATGATTCCATACTTAGTCGGTTTCGTACACAATTAGTACTTCGTCTGAAAGTGATGTTTCCCTACAGTCATTGCTTAAAAGGAAGAAATGCATCAGTACAGAGACACTTCTTATATGGAAGCAATGCTTCCGAAAACAATTATTGCTTCGAATGAAAACAATGCTTCCGTACAGATACAGTGCTTCATATGAAAGCAATAATTCGGTACAGAGTCAGTGCTTCATATGAAAGCGATGCTTCCCTACAGATACAGTGCTTCATATGAAAGAAATACTTCCGCACAGATACAGTGCTTCATATGAAAGAAATACTTCCCTACAGATACAGTGCTTCATATGAAAGCAATACTTCCGTACACTGCAGCATTGGCCAGAAGGCAGAGCAGGAACATGATCCTGTCCAGTACCTGGGCAACATCCATCCATTCTCTCCCGCCGGTTTCCTTGTCCTCCTCTCTCAACCTGCAGTCACAGATCTGACTCAGCAGGCTCCTCATCTGAGCAATTTCCTGCAGGTTTTCACTCACTTCAGACAGACAGGTCTTTGTCTGCGCCTCTGGTTTCTCGCTCTTGGAGTTAGTTAGGTTGTCAGTCAACTGGACATCAGTGTTGTTGGTTCTTGGCGCTATGGTAATGCGTGGAGCTTGGGTTTCCTCATTCTTGCCGACACAAACACACTTGCCCAGTATGCTGATAACGATCTGCATTTGATTGTTTGGAAAAAATTGCCTCTTGTTAGTATGTGATATATATAGAAAATAGACATTTAGTAATGGTAAATGTTTTTCAGTTACAAATACGGGAATGTTTAATGCAGATATCAAACTAAGAGGCATACTCATCAACATCCCTCGCCAGATTGGTTCAGATTGAGTAAAAAAAATGGGAACCAGGGCTCCAAAAACTTAATCGCGAGCATTTCAATTTCGACCTCAATGAAGGTATTGATCCCCTCCAGCCACAAATCAAATTTGGTCATCCTATCTTGAACAGTTTCTGAGAAAAGCTTTCCCTTGCGGAGCGCAAGCCTATATCCCTCTTCCACTTGGTGGCGTGGCGTAAAAAGGATGTGTTGCCTCTACTTTGTATTTAAATCATTTAGTAACCTCAATAATGATTTAAAATGTTTACCAATTTCAGCCATCGAGGAGGTCTCTTCCGGTACCCACCAAGGGAGACAACTCTAGCAACAATGCAGGATACCACAGTCGAGAGAGCAGTAAGGATCAGGTTGAAATAGAGCAGCAGCACTAGGTGTCAAGAAATATGATGTGTTACAAGAAGGTCATTTGTCATCTAGGGAGTTGTGACTTTACCTTATATCATTACACGTTAATGCCACTACAAACTTGAATCCAGTACAGTACACATTAAATGTAAGCATAACTTTATACTTTTAACTAAATCAGAATTAAGAATGTTTTGTTAACTGTTGATGATCATTCAGTTAATTAATGTAATAGATAGAGGACGAGTATCAGTACAATATCGGGAGATAAATGTACCGTCTTCTGGTCGCGTTCGGCGAGGCGCAGTCAGTGAACCAATTTTATGAGCATGATAACCGAACGCGACCAGAAAACGGTACATCTATTGGGATGTAATTGTATACCACGTGACCCCACTACAATCATATGTTTGAACGAAAGCATTTGACTGGGTTCTTATTGACAGTTAAAGTACATAAACTTCACATTCCTAATCAACAAATACGTCGTTTAAAATATCTTAAACGAATGGAATGCCTTACCTACCTAAAAGAGGAATGTCATATGCAGGTGCAGATGGTTTCAAATCAAATTGTAGACATATGATGAGTACGCTGGCGAGGAAGGTTGTGATCCCTGCAAAAACACAGATGACATCTACCACTGGTGTATGATTCTCATTTGTAATGATCTGTTATATGAACGATTTAACATGCTTAAGGGGATACTCATTGTATCAATGTTGTCACATATGTCAAAAGTTACCAACTGTGTTATTTTGACGAGAGGTATTGTCTGTTGTCACTGATGACATCTGCTACTGACATACTGCTCCTTTTTTGGTTACTAGCAGCCTAGTAATTTTAATCTTCTTAAGCAAGCTGCATTTTGCCACAATATGAATCCATCAGGAATTTTTAACTTAATTTTTTAAGTTATTCAGCTTTCTTTTTAACCATTCAATTCTTAAATATATTTGATACTTATCAAGTTATTAAAAAAAGAAGCGGGGTAACGTTTCTTTTGGCGTTTAGTGTAAACTACTAACCAATATTCAATGTGGTTTCCGCAGTACCACTGATCATCTTGTTCATTTAGAATCTTTTATTCGTGATGCATTCATTAGTAAACAACATGCTGTGTCTATTTTTTCGATTTAGAAAAAGTTTATGACACTACATGTAAGCATGGCATCCTTAGCGATTTATTTGAATTCGGCTTTCGAGGTCGTATGCCAAATTTTATATCCAACTTTTTACATGATCGCAAATTTAAAGTTTGTGTCGGTTCCACCCTTTCTGAAATTGGTGTCCCACAAGGAAGCATACTATCTGTCACATTATTTAGCAGCATCATTAACAGCCTGGTTAAAGTTTAAAATGATAATACAGATGGTTAACTTTTTTTGGACGATATCGGACTTAGTTACCTCCAGAGGCCAAATATACTATTAAATCGAGGGTCAGTTGCTCTCTGCCTCAATAAAATTCACAATTGAAAATGGCTTTAAATTTGCAAAGCTCAAACATTAAAAACCTTAAAGCTAAATGCACAGGGGCGTGTATCCCTTGGGAACAGCGTTTGGAAGACGTATACCTATATAGACCCTACCCTATTACTATATAAAAGGAAAGAGATGTAACGACGAAAGCATGCTCATTCAAAATCATATTGTTTTTGGCACAGTCGATGACTACGATACGAAAGGTAAATGATGTCCCTACAAAATGAGCTATAAATGGTCACAATTGGATCATTATTTCAAAAGCTATGCGACAAGTCCGTATATCGCTACCTCCAAATTTTCAAGCCAATTTCCACACCCACGAAATTCAGCGAAAACTCACCTTTTAAAATCGTTTATTAATTCCAGCAATGTTGACAGCACCTATGAATCGGCATATTCGAACCGCATAGTGAAATTACAGATATAAACAAAAATTACAAATTATATATCTATATATACCTATATATTCTCCGACTGTACTACGGCATTTTGTAGTTTGCTAATCAACCATTGATGACCTTAACATTCAGTTGACCCGGAGTATCCCACACTCAGCTTCCCGGGCCTTCTAGCGAGAACGTAGGCACAGGAAGCTAGATGATAGTAAATTACCTTTTATCCTGCATATCAAACCTTAAAGCTAAATGCTTAAAGGCATTAGACCTGTTAAATGTCGTATCAAATAATAAATGGGGTGGAGATGAAGAAACTCTTCTTCATCTCTATCGATCACTCATCCGCTCAAAACTGGATTTGGCTTTGCCTGTGGGCCTTCAGGACTTCGACTGTTGAAAGCCTCTATGTTGAAGCTGATGAGCCATCTCTTGAAGATCGGCGAATCAAACTATCTCTTCAATATATAACTAAAGTTAAATCCATCCCTTCTAATCCTGCATACAACTGCGTATTCAATCCAGAATACCAGCAGTTGTATAACTCAAAACCTAAAGCAATTCCACCACTAGGTATCAGACTTCAACAACATGTTGAAGATTCGGATATTGACCTCAAAATAATAGCTGGGCACGGATTGTTTGCCATTCCGGCATGGCAGGTTGCCAGACCCTGTGTCAACCCCTCTCTATCTTCTCATAAAAAATCTAAAACAGACTAATTTCAACAGACATATTATGAGCTATGTGCTTTTACGTAGACAATTAACAAATTTACAGTGACGGTTCTAAGGTTTGCCCCACAGTTGCATGATGGCAGCAACATCCTCACTGCAGAAGCTAAGGACATCCTAAATCCGTCCACCACATTAAAATCTTAACTACCAATACTTATATTAATATTTCTGACTCGCTTTCCTGCTTGCAGGCAATAGAAAAACCTGTAAGAGTGATAATGTTATTATCAGCGATTTTTCATTATTTCATAATTCTTATCTCCAATGCGACATCCTCTTGTGTTGGCTTCCTAGCCATATTGGTATGAGAAGCAATACGAAAGCGGATTCAACAGCTAAATCAGCTTTTACTCTAAAACATATCTCCCACACTAAAGTTCGTTATACAGATTGCAAAACTACAATTAAATCTTACATCAAGCAACGGTGGAGGTCACAATGGGACCAACAACAACACACTAAACTCTTTAACATTCAATCTCATTTGTATTATAAATCTATATCCTATTTTAACCGGCAGAAAGGGAATGTTCTTCGATGATGTCGCATTGGACACATTCAATTAACACATTCTCATATTTTAAAGGGAGAAGACCCCCCAATGTGTATTCCTCGCCAGTGTCGCCTCACAGTAAAACACATTTGGTGTGAGTGTTTGGACTTTGTGCATATTTTATCCAGACATTTCTATGACAAATTTGGCGAACATCGTATTTTAGATTTTGAAGCAGTAAATTCATATGACAAATTATAATTTTAAATTTATTTGATCAGCTTTTAACCAAATTGCGATAACTTGCTGTTGTTTTTTTACGGCCTGTGCGTTGTTACTTTTTGTTACTGATATCATTTTCAAAATTAATCATTTAACATAGTTACGGCTAATGGCTGCAATACTGCTGAAGCGGTCTCACTCATTCTATACTATCTCATGTATCTGCATCTTCTGAAGCAACTAACTTACTTTGAGTAGGATGTGACTAATTCCTTAAATTTGATCTGAAAAAACAACATTTCTCTTTGAGTACAAACCCACACTAACATGTTCCTATGGTGCTGAATGACAATGGGTGAACATAGAGTGAACATACTGAAAAGTGTCAGTTTATACACGCACCTAGAGTAACATTCTTCTGGTTCTTGCCTCACGAGGTGACATATCCAACTGCTAATTCACTGACAGAAAGTACTTGTTTCTACTTATATGTATCGTTCTATCTTCTACCATATACTTACTTACCTTAGTTAGTTATCTTCTCCTTATTTCACTTACTTTACTTTACTAACTTACTTTCAGTTTCGTACCAAGAGTTAAGTTCTGCATATTTACTTACCAAGAATTATCTTCTCATGTATATTTACCTACCTACCAAGAGTTAACTTCTACCATATATTTACTTACCCAGAGTTACCTTCTCGTGTATATTTACCTAAACAGAGTAACCTTTTCCCGTTGATATGCCAACCAAGAGTTACTTGCTCCTATATATTTACCTACAGAGTTACCTTCTCCTGCATATTTACCTACCAAGAGTTACCTTCTCCTGAGTGCCCGGAGGAAGGAAGAATGAGGCGAGACTGATCAGACTGAGCAAGACACTTGGCAGGAGCAGAAACAACACAGGGACCCGCGGTCTTCGTCTTAGAGTCAGGTCATATTTCAAATCTACAAACTCCTCTGGACAACAAGTGTACACAATAACATTGCGTCTTGCTTCACTTTTTATGATCTCCCAGATCATGTCAGGGATATATTCAGAGAGATCAATTTCTGACCTATCATTTATGAAGTTGAGTGACAGTTGGTCGCCATTATACATGAAAGATGAATATTTCAGTGAGCAGTCGATCACATCAAACGGGTGATGGCGTGTAATCATCACGAAAGGCACATTCAGTACTACAGCTTTGAACCAGGAAATACTTCCACCACTAGCCGCAATAAGCGAACTCTCGTCCAACTTGAAACCCTCTTCCATTCTGCAATTGAGAGAATTAACACAACGAAATAACACTGATACATTTATTCTTACGGGTAGCTGGTTATGTGATGTATGGGAATACTCAAAGGTTTAGGGTGTTATTTACTACTTTTATCAAATGAGTAATGATTTAGATTATATTAGATTATATATATTCCTCTAGTTTCGATTTTTGAAATGTCTTTCGCGACAATACGGTAAATATTCTGTTTGATATTCATATGACTCAAATGAGTTTCATATTTCTAAAACTTAAAAAGTTATGTTGAAAACAATAGTAACATGTAATACATACGCAATATTAGGTTGAATATCAGGAAGCCAAACTCTGTTTGCAGGAAGCGGGACAGATTTTATGTTATCGAACTCTTCCGTTTCCCAGCTGAGAAGGGCATCAGTCCAGGACTAAAACACGGTTAAGAAAGGTTTCAGAGACTGCAGAGCCCGGGGGTCGGGAAGTGAAACTATGAAATGATTCTTGTGCTTTATCAAAACAAGGTGTTTATATCCAAAACGATTTTAACGAAACAGTTTACTTTAGATAATGCACATTTTCCATTTGATATTACGAAATAATTATTATATTGAACGTCTAACATCCTCACTACCCCAAGTTCAGGTTTTTGATAAGCAATAAGATCATCTACGTAAATATTTCCGTTTGTATGATAATGTATGGTTATGATTATGTTTACGTATAATGTAAACGTGCACTGATTATGTCCGTTGGTGTTGGGTAACTTGTGAGTGTCAAAGTGTTTAGGACATTGTGTTGAAGAGCCTTTGTTGTCATGGTTTTGGAAAACTAAACCTTTAGCCTGCTGGATTGTTTTCAGGGTTTTACAGATAGCGTCAGATTTGTAAAATTGTAAGAATTGCGTCACATAAGTACCCTTCATGTAAAAATTTTCTCTCCTAAGTACATGTAATTGACATATTTTTAAAAAAAATTAAAAATATCTTACTCACATTTTTTTCTAACTTATTATTGCCATGACAAATTATCAATTAATGTAATAGTTTTCAAATATAAATTATGTTTACACTTGTCTATGAAATAAATGAAATAAGACAGTAGTTCTAAAAGTGTACTAAAATTACAAAATTCGAATTAGTTTGTCATTATTTTTTTATGCAGCCCAATGTTTACACCATTTTGTTCAGCATTACATTTTATACCATAACAAATTGATCATGATCATTTGTGTTTTTCTTCCGACTTCCAAAGATTTCCATTGTGTTATAACATTTTGACGTAATTTGTAACAATGGATATTCTTAAATGCACAATGCATTTACTTCCGTTGGAAATATTTGTAAACTAATGCATCCATAATACTAAAATTTACCCAAAGGTTGAAATATCTTTCAAAATTTATGTGTTCCAAATATCAGCATATGGCATTGCATTTCAACATTGAACATTCATCGACATCGCGGGGAACATATTGATGCGGGGAACATATTGATGTCGTGATGTTGGAGATCTTTGAGTGTTATGGTGTTTCGGAAATTGTTGCCGTCATGGTGTGAGAACTTGTCGTAGTTTTGGAAAGCTTCTTGATGTTGGGGAACTTGTGGGTGCATGGTGTTGGAGAACTTGTGGATGCATGGTGTTGGAGAACTTGTGGATGACATGGTTGTTTGGAACGTTTTGATGTCGTGGTGTTGGAGTACATGTAGTTGTTGTTGTCATGAACATGTTGAGGTACTCAGAAGGAGAAGTTCAAAAGGAGTCAATGAGTAAAAAGGTGAAAATTAGTTAAAGATACATCCATTGTTTTGTTTGGGGTCACATATGCCAAACGTTATAAATAGTGTTATTTTATCGAGAAGTAATTACTTTTGTTGAAAATTGCCGTTTTGATGATAGTCGACTCAGTTTACAGTTGATATAAAGGTAAAAGTATCAAAAACTAGATAATGCACCGCTTTTGGTGCGCGTCAATCAGTCAAACGTACTTTTCAAAAACTTATTTACAACAGACAAAAAGACAAATTTGTGTTGATAATTTTGAATAGGTCTGTTAACTATTGTGCATGTACATGGGGCGTGTAGTTTCGATTTCTGCACATGTATAATGATGTTTCTCGATTTTAATTGGAAAGTAGTAAATATGATATATTTGACGATTGGGAATGAATATGCAAGGTGAGTGAAATTGGTTCAACTGATATCAGCACATATTAAAGCGAAATAAAATGTTATGGAACACAATGGATGTATCTTTATATATCATCATGTTAAATAATCAGTCCTTCTTTGAAAAAATGTTGTAATGCGTATTACATCAGCTAACATGACATGACATCAGGTCGACAATTATAAGATTTTCCGATTACATTAATTACACCAGTAGTCGACCATCGACGCAATTAATTATTTATTGACATTGACGAGCCATTTTAAAAATATACTTATATACATATGTACAATTTATAGTATGCTGATATATTCAACTTAACTTAATTAATTTGTATCGTCATATTTACTGAAATGGATTCACAAACACGACACATTTTACATTACATTGTCCATATATGCCTTTCAAACGATGACTTTGGTTTTTAATACATTGTTCATGGAGTTGTCAAGATGATAAAGAATATAAAATATGCATTCAGCAAAGTGCCTTTGAATAAGATCTAGAATGTTCAAACTAACTAAATGTTTATATTTTGTGAGGGATATTTCATTTTACAGGCAAGCTGGACTATCGCTTTGTAATCAGTACATAAAAGGCAGTGCAAAGAGTTTATTTATAAAGCGTTCAGTTACGCTGGTTATCGTAATTTGAACTTAATGTTTTACAATACCATTACACCTCAGACTGACGAAAGATTACCCTGCCTGTTATTGTGAAAATTTGTAGTAAAAGACTAAAAATAACTACTCGACCACCGGACAGTCTGCTTTTGAAATTTCGGTGTCCGACTGGAAAAAAGACTGTCTCGGACAGTCGGTTAGACGGGATTTTTCTACGCTGGTAAACGGCAAATTTGACAGAAATGCATCCACCAAAAAGTATAATATTTTAATCCACCGGTTATATAAACAACCGAAACAAGGCCCCATCATTTCTCCAGAAGTAGAGTAAATTAATAAAGTTGAAACATCCTCTGTTCATGTTTCCAAAATAAAGAAAAAAATATTTTAATAAATCGTCGTTAACCAGGCAAGATCGAAGAGGGAAATGTGGCTTTTTGTTTGTTTTATGACATATCGGTAACATCATTTATTTGCATTATTTCAGTATTTCATAAACAATTAACTTCTTTAAAAGAATATGTTCAAAACCCTTTTGAAATAACGATTTCAGCACCCCGTGTTTGTGTTTGAACAGACATAAAATTAAAAATAACCTACAGTGATGAACAAGACATATGTTTATCAAAGACATTCAAAATCAACTTTCTCGGGCAGCAGTATTTACATGTATTTAGTTTCAAACCAATCACAGTCGAACGTTTATATTGTACTCACATGTTGCAGCCACACACGTAGTTTGATCATTCCTTTCTCCTCATCGACCTCCAGAATCTTGAGAAGACTGATGCGGAAGTCAACTTTCATCGAGTCATTGGACTGTAGGACGGGACGACCTTCTCTACCGTACGTTCTATACCGGTCCAGAAGCATGGAGGCCAACGTCTTCTCTTTCGAGATTATCCCGATCTTCTTCAGCTCACTATCAGCCTCTATTGAAGTGGACAAACATAAATTTACATTTATGAATTTAAGCATGAAATACGTTTATACGATAATAATGATAATAAACGAGTAAAGAACACGGACATTCTTTTTCGTGCCCCTGTCTATCCTGTAGTTAGATAGATTCTTAAACGTTTTTTTTTAATTTCAGAAACATTTTGAGACATATTATTGTTTAACAAATTAATGCTCGTCAAGACAAAAACAAAACAATACAATTCTTCAATTTTTCAAAAACATTTTTTGCATTATTGTAAAGTTCTTCATTGCCACTTTTAAGACAAGTTTTACCTTTTCTTTCTTTTAAAAGCATTTGAAGAAATATTGGATAAAACAACACTAAGAAAAGTATAGTAAAACGAAAACAGTAACAAATTATTGCTCGTCAATTAAATAACACTCTTCAGATTGTTTGACTCCTGTACAACAAAAACAAAAAAATACAAATATATCAATTCTTCAAAAATGGCATTTTTTTGCATGACTGTATGCTTCTTCTCTGCCACTATCAAGACAAATTGTACCTTTTCATTTCAACTTTCGAAGAAATATTGGATAAAACGCCAATGAGAAATCATACAAAGTTAAATGAACATGAGATTAAGCAGAAAATGATTGGATTTTCCATAATAATTAAAAGGCAAACGTTGAAAAAATATTTGTTTCATTCACACCACTACTGCCACAAATATAAACATCGTAATTGGTCGCCTTAAGGTTGAAAAGTCAGAGTTGGCAGTTGGCAGTTATTTTTTAACCAGAATTAAAGCACCATATTTGACCTTTTAGATTATTTCTTCCGCCAAAAATCGCCAGAGAAGTGGCCGCCCAAGAGTTACCATCTAAACTCACGGGCAAAAGAAACGCTACCAGTTATTTTAATCTAGATTGAAGAATAAATAAAGAAGTCAGATTAAAAAAACAAAATGTTTATTCCAAAAGAACATGTGCCGATATCATATTCATAAAAAATGCAACCAATCAGCTTCCGGTACCAACATCACAGTGTCCGATATTCGTCCGGGGTTCAAAAGTCCAAGTTTACGTTTATGACTGATCCCGGTACAGGGAAATCTAGGCTCAATGTAACGAAAACAGTTCACACTAAAAACGTGTATGGGCTCCCCTTGTCATGATACACGCAGTGACCCTCCGACGCATGGAGAAAATCAAACGCCTGACGTACATGGAATACGCGGCCATTCTTCTTGGAGAGCTTGGACAAGTTGCAGGCAGTTATGTGGAGGTGGTCGTCTTTGGCGAAAACGACGATACATAGCGTCCCAAAGAAAGTGTTGAGTAATTCGAGCTGTGTGCGGTCTGGCATTGTCTTGTTGAAAGATCACACCTTGTGCCTGTTGTCGAATAAAGGGACAGACGACGGGACGGAGAATATCATCGACGTAACGCTGAGCCATTAGATTTCCATTCAAGATAACCAGCGGTGTCTTCTCCTCACCACGTATGCCTCCCCAAACCATGACACTTCCTCCCCCGTAGATCACCACTTCGAATTCCTGAAACCAACATGCAGCTGTTCTCTGTCCCCGACGGCGATAAACACGTACACTTTCATCTGCTTTGAAGAGACAGAACCGACTTTCGTCAGAGAAAAGCAACCTCTGCCACTGACGTCGCCGCCAACGTAACACCGTCCTTGCCCATCTCAGTCTTCTTCTAAAGGCGATGTTCGGCTGTCAACCGCTGTCCCCAGAACGGTCTGTATGCCCTGATGCCATGGGATCTTAGACGTCTGGACACTATGCGTCTGCTTACTCGATGACCCAGGGCATTTGACGCCGATGACGTCACAGTCAAGAAGCGGTTCCTGAGGTGTAACGTGCACAGGTAATCGGTCCTCCTGGTGGGTTGTGACTCTTGGTCGGCCTGATCTTGGCTTGTCTGAGGTCTGTCCGAAATGAAGATGTATTAGTCTTGTGACAGTTGTGCGGTGACAGCCAACCGTTCTTGCAACATTTCCCATTTAAAGCATCCCGATTGCTCACTCACGTTCTTGTAAAGTTAATCTTGCCATTCTTCAAATGTTTTTTTTTTTAACAAAGTGGGTGTCTAACAACCAATTCGCCTTGTTTTTATACCCGACAGGCATGGGTCTTGTTTGCTTTGCATGAAAAAGGCGAAAACCACAATTTGGGAAAATCATGTGTTTGATACCACAGTTCAATATGAAACAATCATTGTTGTGTTTGGGCGATGTGTTTTCATGTGGTTGGGTTTGAATCTGAGTTTGATTTTTTCGTAATTTCATATCTACAGTGGTAGCGTTTCTATTGCCCATGAGTTTAAGTTAACAAAAGCTACATCCGGATAACTTACGCCGTTGTCATATTACAGCTGTGGAGATTGCATTGCTGCTTTGAGGAGTCTTTCCAACTAAACTGCATCGTTTGTTTGATGTTTGTATTTAACGACGAAAACAAGTAATCGCTCCTGTTCTGAGAGACGTCTGATTGAGTAATAGCCTGTAATGGTGTTTTAAAATCCGGAACCGAAACCGAAAAAACTAGAAGTGAGTCTGAATTGGTGATTATTCACGATTTTCTCCTTTGAACATTTCCCCCTCATTGTACTATTCGAAAGGTCGGGTTTCACAATTTCTCTTCCCATTTCGTTTGTTTCAAAGGTAACTTTATTTTCTACGGCAACTGTCTATTCAATGATGGTGTCAAACTCACAAATGCGATCTGTCTGCAACTACTGCTGCGTTTTACAGCGACGTCCGCCATGTTGAAATTATGCTGTGCAAAGGGAGACAAACAAAAATTCCTTGTTCGAGATTCAAGTGCCTTCACGACGGGTTGATACAGATTTTTGCCCTTGACGTTGGGCTGATACAGGTTATCTGCCCGCTCGGCTGATACAGGGTGTTTGGTGGTTAGTCTGTCATACATGCAAAATCTTCGTATTTATTTATATTCAAGTATATGATAAGTCGTTAGATCACATGCTTTGATCATGGACCGACAGCGGAAGTTGTTCCAGCATGATAAATACTCATACAAAAAATGGTTTAGATAGACGTGTATAACTGTTTAAGGGAAAAGCAAAACAAAACGTATTTCAAATGCAACGAGAACCTCAACTATAACAGCAAGCTATTAATCCAAACTATCTTAAATATTTACGGCAGTTCACTTCATCGGACCAATCAAAGCAGTCGTTGTTGCCGTCACACTTCCACTGCAGGGGGATGCACCAGCGTCTGTTGGTACACTTGAACTCGTACTCCGCGCATTTGGTTGAGTTTGCTGGAAAGAGTCGAATTTGAATTGTACTGAATAGACTGAAGGGATTTCTTTGGTTTATAAAGTTTATGCAGATGTTCGTCAAAGAAAGCAAATTTCTTGGTGTTGAGAAAGTAATAACAATCTTACGTCAACTGCAGCTTGAATATATATATAATTTTTCTTTAAAATGTTTCGTCAAAACGTTATTTAAACCAAAAAGAAGTTCCATAAACAACCGTTTTAGATATTTTAGAGATACTTTCTAGTACGCTTTTTAAAAAGAAATATCCGGAAAGAATTCGTTTTGTTGAAAAGGAAAGTGCAGTTTTCAGACATTTAAATATGATTTCATTTATGAAGACTGATTCTGGGTTTGAGACACGGGTTTAAGACAACGAGTGAATATGTCAAAATAATGCTACAGTTAAATAAGCATATGGAATGCAATGTCGAAATACTAAGAAAGAAATAGCTCACATGATGGTGACTCTGCTGAAGCCGCTATGGTCAAACTGGTAGCTGCCACATAAATAATCCAGAATATATCTCTGTTCATTGTTGCGTGTTCAAGCGCCTCACACGGAATACCAGCAGCTCTCTGGACTTGTAATATATCTATCGCATTCGGTAATAACATTGGCATTTGTGCAACATGATAGAAATAACTCTCTCACATTAGTCTATTTCCTAAATAAATAAATTAGTCATTATTAGAATATCACCAAACAGTTAGCGATAACTGATATGCTGTAACATTTGACAAAGGTAAAATGGTTATTGTCAAAACTGCGGATAGAGATACAACAGTTTATATGCTGTCGCATCTAATTTCAATTAAAGACCCCATCCCCATCCCCAAATCAATTAATCACTCTGTATGTTATGACTCCACACTGTTAATCCATTAATTTTTTTCTTTACGTTTCAAATACCTTGAATTAGTCATGTTTGGAACTGTCTTTACTTCCCTTTTCGAAAAGTTCATATAAAAATATGGACATTTCATTCTTTACACTCCTTTAACATCAGGGAAGCTTCCATAAAACGTTTTGGTGAATCAACATCTCATCCATGAATGACTTACATATCCATTAACATAAGCAATTCGAGGTTTGTGGACATGATTGCCTTTATTCAAAGAAAAACACAGTGACGATCATTCATCACTTCACAAATCACCTACTCGGATGCTCAAAGGGGATGTAAGCTGGGGCTACCGATACCAAACACTGAGGAAGAGTACCGATTCATTGGATTTCGCGATAATTGAAAGAAATGTAAAACGTCCCTCAACTCATGTCTCAGTGTGGGGCAGGGAATGACCCTTCAATCTCACAGTTAACCCACCTATGCGGCGAGCTGCGCCCATTGTTGCTGAACTTCACTGATAGCGGTCGACTGAGCTATACACAGGACCACGTGCCACCATAATGCTTCGTTTGTCTTCTTGAGTGAAAAATCATAGTGAGGTCATTTTAATTTGTTCTATGGTGATCATGGACGTATTTTCATGTTTGCAGGTTAAACGTAAAGCTAAACCTGCTGTGATACGTCTGCAACCTATTTGCCCCATTTCTGTCGTAATGATCGTCACCAACTTTCAATTAAAACCGTAATGGCATAATATTCCATATGAATGTCTAATGTCTTCTAGTTTCATTTCTATACCGGTATATATCTTGCCACTCTGATTAAATCCGTTTGACTAATGAAATAACATCAGTTTCATTTCAAACGGTTCCGAATTATATCATGTTCAAGCTGAAATCAGTACCTACAAGTGGGTAATTTCAGTCAGTATACTTACAGTATTGTGACCAATTACGAGAGTCTACCATGCACAGTATGGACAGCACTGATATATTAATAAGAACAGACAATCTCTTCCCACACAGGTTACTCCCTACAGATTTCCAATCCTAACCTCTGTTGTTTTTCGCTTGAAATCGAGAACAGAATCAAACTCCCCTAGCGGAGGAAAGCGGAACCTCATACTCACTCATATCACTGCTTCTTAACCAATTAAAATTCATCTTTTAGCGGCCATGTCGACCGACTGACTTCAAAGATCTAGGCATTTGACTCTTAAGGGTCTTGCTCATTAACATATGCCCTTCGAATATGTCTGATGTAAATAACAAAAATGAACTATTTTTGTTATTTGTCTTTGATTTGGTTTTCTTTATTTATCAGCATGTTTATGATGGATTGTTTTTACAACATCAAGTAGCATATTTCGAAATAAACTCTGTGGGAAGACATTTGGATTACAGGGGATATCACTATATCTATTCCCATTACATCCCAAGTTTGATACATAGCATGTATTAAATATACAACCATTTTTGTTTTGTTTGCACAGGTGATGAAGGAGTGAGTCGTGTATCTACACAGCACAATAGTTGTTATTTTCTTTGTTTATTTGATAAGTGTTGTGTATGAAAGCGGTACCACACACTGCTGAATGTAAAAGCAATGTCTCCGTCCACAATATATGCTTCTAATGAATGCAGTCGTTCATCACAGAGCTAGTGATTCATGTAAACTCATGGTGCCATACACGGTAGATGCTTTATAGAAAACAAGGCGACTATCAACCGTAAAGACTTTATATGAAAACAATGTTGGACATTCAAACAAAGAACGAGTTAATGTCAAAAAAATGAAAAAATGACTAACATGAACTGAAAGTTTAAAATACAGTGCTTCCGTAATGAGTAAATGTTTCCTATGTTGGGGTTTGAAGTAGATGCTTATTTGGAAAACAATGCTTCCATCTACAGAAAATGCTTCATATAAAAACCATGCTTCTGTCGTCAGTAAATGCTTCATTTGAAAACAGTAAATGCTCCCGGCATTAATGCATCATATGAAGCAATGTTTCCATCCACAATATAAACTTCATAAGAAAACTAAGCTGCCATCCGCAATATAAACTCCATGTGAAAGTAATGCTTCTATCCGCACTATAAACTCCATGAGAAAGTAATGCTTCTATCCACAAAGTAAACTCCATGTGAAAGTAATGCTTCTTTACAGAGCCAGTGCGTAATGTGAAAGCAATGTTTAAAAAGGAATCCGTTGCTTCATATGAAAGCAATGCTTCCGTACAGATACAGTGCTTCAAATGAAAGCAATGCTTCCGCACAGATACAGTGCTTCATACGAAAGCACTGCTTCCGTACAGATACATTGCTTCATATGAAAGCAATGCTTCCTAACAGATACAGTGCTTCATATGAAAGCAATTCTTCCGTACAGATACAGTGCTTAATATTAAAGCAATGCTTCCGTATAGATACAGTGCTTCATATGAAAACAATTATTCCCTACATATACTGTGCTTCATATGAAAGCAATACTTCCGTACAGATACAGTGCTTCATATGAAAGCAATGCTTCCGTACACTGCAGCATTGGCCAGAAGGCAGAGCAGGAACATGATCCTGTCCAGCACCTGGGCAACATCCATCCATTCTCTCCTGCAGGTGTCCTTGTCCTCCTCTCTCAACCTGCAGTCACAGATCCGACTCGGGAGGCTCCTCATCTGAGCAATTTCCTGCAGGTTTTCACTCACTTCAGACCGCACGTTCTCTGTCTGCAAGCCAGCCTCTGGTTTCTCGCTCTTGGAGTTAGTTAGGCCGTTAGTCAACTGGACATCAGTGTTGTTAGTTCTCGGTTCTTCGGTAATGCGTGGAGCTTGGGTTTCCTCATTCTTGGCGACACAAACACACTTGCCCAGTATGCCGATAACGATCTGCATTTGATTGTTTAGAAACAATTGCCTCTTGTTAGTATGTGATATATATAGAAAATAGACAATGGGTAATGGTTAAAAAAAACACAGGCACTAATGCAGATGCCGACTGTGTGCTAAACTGTATATTTCTGACATATTTGATGAATTTAAAAAAAATTGATATAATGTTAAACTGATAAGAGAAGCAGGGCATTCAGAAATTCAAAGAAAACCAGGATACGATTACTCAGTCAATATTATTGTGTACTGTTATATTAAACGCAACAAAAATTAATCAAAAGGGGGACATATAATGTTGTTTTTAAGGCTTACAAATTTCAGCCACCG
Organism: Gibbula magus; assembly: GCA_936450465.1. Taxonomy (NCBI): domain Eukaryota; kingdom Metazoa; phylum Mollusca; class Gastropoda; order Trochida; family Trochidae; genus Gibbula; species Gibbula magus. The sequence goes on from OW388301.1 coordinate 47,608,144, forward strand.
AGGAGGTCTCTTCAGGAACCCACCAAGGGAGACAACTCTAGCGACAATGCAGGATACCACAGTCGAGAGAGCAGTAAGGATCAGGTTGAAATAGAGCAGCAGCACTAGGTGTCAGGAAACATGATGTGTTACAAGAAGGTCATTGGTCATTTAGGGATTTACGACTTCACAAAGTATACCTTATATCATTACAGGTTAATGTCACGTTAACCATGATCAATGTAATAGGTATTAACATATTTAGCGGAAAGATGTCCTGATGAATAGTTGATGATCATTTGGTGAGATTTATTGGAAAGTTAAAGTACACCCCTTTCAACTTCCGAAGCAACAAGTACCTCTTGTATAAAATCATAAATAAATGTCTCACCTACCTATAAGAGGAAGGTCATATGCAGGTGTAGATGGTTTCGAATCAAATTGTAGACATAGGATGAGTACGCTGGCGAGGAAGGTTGTGATCCCTGCAAAAACACAGATGACATCTACCACTGGTGTATGATCCTCATTTGTAATGATCTGTTATATGAATGATTTAACATGCTTAAGGGGATATTCATTGTGTTAATGTTGTCACATATGTCAAAAGTTACCAACTGTGTTATTTTGTCTAGAGGTATTGTCTGTTGTCGAAATTCATCCTTTTAGTGCCAATCAATTCAGTAAAGTGACACTACGATTTTTAATCATGATTATAGTCGAAAAACAGACAATGTTCACTGGCGTGTGCGCATCAATTGGTCAAATGTATATTATCATGATATAATTCAATAGATCATATAAACGGTATACTTGTACATGGGTTTGGGTTCCTGTCATGTATGAAGCCATTACTCGATTTTCATCAAAATATTTGACATTAGGTTAGTATTATAAAGCCCTAAGTCAACGTGCATCGTTATCAGATAATCTAGGGATTTTGTTTTGTTTTTTATTTTACGTTTTCCTTTAAAAGGATTTTTGAAAATATTGGAAATAATTACTTGTATACTTGATGATATTCTACATTTCCCTTACTTGTCCTAAACGGTTTCTTGTCTGGTCATTACGTTTTGAAATGTGCTTTTCTGACAATTTGTCTCTTTTCCCACATTTTTCCTAAAAATGTTGCCGTTGATCTCAGCATTAAACCATCTGTTTTATATGTATTTAGCTCCATTATATTTACCTACAAAGAGTTACCCACTCCTGTATATTTTCCTAACACAGAGCTACCTTTTCCTGTATATTTGTCTACAAAGAGTTACCTTCTCATGAATATTTACCTATCAAGAGTTACCTTCTCATGAATATTTACCTACCAAGAGTTACCCACTCCTGTATATTTATCTACCAAGAGTTACCTTCTCCTGTATATTTACCTACCAAGAGTTACCTTCTCATGTTTATTTACCTACCTACCAAGAGTCACCTTCTACTGCATATTTACTTACCCAGAGTTACCTTCTCGTGTATATTTACCTAAACAGAGTTACCTTCTCCCGTGTATATGCCAACCAAGAGTTATTTGCTCCCGTATATTTACCTACCGAGAGTTACCTTCTCCTGCATATTTACCTACCCAGAGTCACCTTCTCCTGAGTGCCCGGAGGAAGGAAGAATGAGGCGAGACTGATCAGACTGAGCAAGACACTTGGCAGGAGAAGAAACAACACAGGGACCCGCGGTCTTCGTCTTAGAGCAAGATTATATTTCAAATCTACAAACTCCTCTGGACAACAAGTGTACACATTAACATTGCGTCTTGCTTCACTCTTTATGATCTTCCAGATCATGTCAGGGATATATTCAGAGAGATCAATTTCTGACCTATCATTCATGAAGTTGAGTGACAGTTGATCGCCATTATACATGAAGTAGGAATATTTCAGTGAGCAGTCGATCTCATCAAAGGGGTGATGGCGTGTCTTCATCACGAAAGGTACATTCAGTACTGCAGGTTTGACCCAGTAAATATATCCATTACTAAACGCCTTAAGCGAACTCTCATCTAACTTGAAATCCTCCTCTATACTGCAATTGAAAGAAGTAACACGATAATAATAACTTATAAATTTCATAAATTTAGTCTTAATAGGTCACATCTTTATGAGGATACTAAACGACTTAGAATGTAATACCACGTAATTAATTAAAGCTATTTAGATTCTAATTGTTCCTTTAAGTTTTAGTTTTCAATTTGTTTTTATGACAATAGGTTAGTTATAGTTAGATATATTCAAACTGGGTCAAAAAGAGTAGAAATAAATGAAATATTAAATAAATAAAAAACAACTCCAAATGCATAATTTAATTATTTATAAAAACATGCCCATCGTAAACTGAAACAATAGCAACATGTAATACATACGTCATTGTGGACTGAATATCAGGAAGCCAAATTCTGTTTGCAGGAAGAGTGACGGCCTTGATGTCATCGAATTTTGTGGGTTCCCAGCTGAGAAGGGGATCAGTCCAGGACTAAAACATTGTTAAGAAAGGTTTCAGAGACAATAGAGCTCGAGGGGTCGGGAAGTGAAACTATGATTATTTTGCTTCCTTGATCGAAACAAGGTTAAACATCCAAAATGTGTCAGCTATATTGATTCATAATGGGGCATTTCATTAAAATTGATTCACATTACAACTTTGCTGTTGTTGAGGTCAAGATAAGTTCAACCAACTACATGTGTCAGGAGCAAATGTATCCGCAGCGAGCCTGGATGATGGCGTTGCCCCTTCTCTAGCCTCCAGTGAGTCTACTCATTTATTTAGCTGCTGCCTCGCGTGATGCATTACAACCTCCAAAACAACAAGATTCTGTGGAAGAGGCTCAAAAACAGCAAGATTCTGTGGAAGAGGCTCAAAAACAGCAAGATTCTGGGGAAGAGGCTCCAAAACAGCAAGATCATGTGGACGAGGCTCCATTAGTTGGATTTTACGTCCAATGTATTCAATTTGAAATATTCTGGACTTATAGCAGACCAGGGGAGTTGGTGATGGCGTTGTTCTGAACATACGCCTTCAAGGGAAGGGAACAGTGAGGCCGAGTGTTGTCATCCATGAATAGAGGACGAGTTGCTAAACCATGATTGTCAAAATAAGGTACTAGGACGGTGACAATGTTGTTGTGGATGTATCATTTCCTCCTATCGTCCAATGATCCAGCTTACAGTGATGGGAAATGCATCCAATACCATATTGAACCAACACCAAACGGAGCTGAAGCCTGGAGGTTTCCCGGTAAGAAGAAGCGGCTTCTGTCACACCAATGCACCTCCATCCTAGACGTCAAATTCCACTGTATTTAGGCCAAAGCCCAATCCAAAAAGGCTCGTATAAGATGAGTAGTAAATGCTGGGCACATGCTGTTTAATTGTGATAAAATTATCAAGAATTTTTACCTATTGTCACATCCGATTGGAATTGGTCTTTTTCAGGAATTTCATGCAATTTTATTATATTCACGCGATTTGCTTAACTCCAAAATTGAAAAATCCATTTAAAATCTGTACACCACTAAAACAAATATACATTAAAACATTATTTTAAAAGGTATCAGATGTCGCTTGATAAATTAAAATTAAAATGCATAACAAAGCAGAATGTCAGTTACAGTAGTCAGTGCGTAATTTGTAAAAACAGTGTTTATCATTGTGTTTGCTATCAATCCGTACTCATGTGTTGCAACCATATACTCAATATTCAAGCACTGACCAGGTACTCACATGTTCCAACCACACTCGTAGTTTTATCATCCCTTTTTCTTCATTGACTTCCAGAATCTTCAGCAGACGAATCTGGAACTCTACTCTTAACGAGTCATTGGACTGTAGGACGGGACGACCTTCTCTACCGTATGTTCTATACCGGTCCAGAAGCTTGGAGGCCAACATCTTCTCTTTCGAGATTATCCCGATCTTTTGTAGTTCACTGTCGGCCTCTATGGACATCAGGAAATACATTCGCTTATCACTGTGATAATAACAAGATCAGTGAAACTCGGGTACGTGTATGTTGTGTTACTAACAACAAGGCAATACATCAATTCTAATATATTCATGATTGTAAACTACTTTATTGCCACTAAGCAGCAACTTTTAATTTATTTTGAAGTCATTGAAGCATCGCTTAGAAAGCATGCACAATAAAATGAATAAGCGAGGGACAGACAATGATGTCAGTCACAATTAAAAGGCAAACGTTTTTCTGCTCAGACAATTTCTGCTCAAAATCCCCCGAGGATGTGGCCTTCCAATATTAACTATCGAAGCCAAAAACTGCTACTCTTGTCAAATTTTAGCTTGTGTCATCGAATTGTCACGGCCGTGGAAACTGCCTAACGCATCATATGCTTTGATCAGGGAGAGAGGAACTCTTCTCGCATGATTCAGGTACTCATACAACAACAAAATCGGTCTAGATAGATAACATATACGTGTATAACTGGTTCAGAGAAAAACAAGGGAACGTACTTAAAATGCAACAAGTACCATAACTCAAACAAACAAAGCATTAAATGCAAACTGTCTAAAATACGTACGACAATTCACTTCGTCGGACCAATCAAAGCAGTCGTTGTTGCCGTCACACTTCCACTGCAGAGGGATGCACCACCGTCTGTTGGTACACTGGAACTCGTACTCCGCGCACATGCTAGAGTCTGCTGGAAAGAATCAAATTTGAATTTTAACATGACATATCAAGATCATATATTTGAATCAACATTCGAACTCAATATTTGTTACAGACGATTTACCGCGTTTGACCACATGATGACATAGCACTTTGCGGCCCATTGACACAAACCTTGTAAAAACAGTAGCCTCCGCTTTTTGATTTCCATTTTGCATAATTTAATTTTATCTGAAATAATTCTAATTTGGAGATTTCTGTGCAGATAAATATCGAATACTGACCAATTATGTGAATAGTGCAACCACAGTAGCTGATCACAAATATCTGTGTCGTTCAGAACTATTGAGTATGTGTATGTTCAGAGACTACATGGTGCTGGGGATAAATGACAAGAACACAAAACAAAGGGAAAGACACTTACATTTAGAAAAAACACTATTGACATTTGTAAAGCATCGAAAGAAAAACATGGGATAAGTTGACCATTTTAAAAAGAGGAGTTTGACTTTCAATTTTGTAGGCGAAAACACATGTTCTGAGAAAATATGATTGTTCTGCTTGTTCTTCCTGTGGAAATAAGAATCACTTTGCTATGAAGTGCCCAAACACAGGAACAGGTGAGAAGAAACACAAAGTGTGACAGATAAAGATTACAATAGAGAATTTTTGATTGAAGAGTCGTTGGGTAAACATAAATTGATAAACAAGAAGTAGCATGGATCTCCAAAATAAACTTTGAAGTGAATGAAGCTGTTATGTCTGTCTTAATCTCAGATTAAATGCCACGTACACACATGCTTGTGTATGTACGGGATAACATCTTTCATATAGATGCTCCAGTAAATATTCTACCAAAGTATGTGTACCCAGAAAATATTAAATGTGTGGAATGATACTGAAATTGTTCCAATTGTTCCAATTGTTCCCATTGAAACATCAATACTTTCTGTTCGGACTCCAAAGAACAAACACAAACACTTGTTGTTGGCATATGGCATTACAACTTCCCATTCGAGAAGAACCTCTTCACAAGCTGAGCAAGCCACATGTATTTTGGAAGGCATGTACAGCTGGATATGGAGTCTGATCACTTTTCAAACATGCTTTGGACGTTATCAGTGGTTAAGAGTTTCGGCATTTTTGTTGCTTCTGAAATATATCACAAAAAGTTGTCTGAAAACTTATCTGACCCGAGAGATGTTGTGTTGATTGCATATGATGTTCTTATCAAATTGGAACTGAGAATGTAACCTACATTGGATATCTGATTACTGAATAGGATCTACAATCCGATCTGGAGAAGGTACGAGGTGTTGTTGACATGAAGCAGCCTGAAAACCTTGAAGATCTATGAAGTTATCTGGGTTTACTACTGACATAAAGACACATTGGAACCGGTCTGAAACAAAAGAGAATTCATTCTAGGAAATGAAAAGGAAGGTAATTGACAAGCCTGTTCTCACCTTCTACGATCCTCAAAGAGAACTGATCATTTAGAGCGATGCATGTTAGCATCGCCTAGGGTCAGTATTGCTACAGGGGGACACACCATACATGTGACAGAAGGGCGCTCACCAATTCATTGCACGGATACGTTCAATAAAAATAGAGAAGCTTGCTCTCACATATGAACTGGAAAAATTCAATCACAACACGTGTCCATGGACGACCTGTAAACGCTGTCACAGATCATGAATCACTTATGTCGATCTTTCAGAGTCTTTTGTTCAGGGCTCAAAGATACAATTATGAGCTTACGCACAGACCAGTGCGAGACTTGACATGGGCAGATACATTATCAAGGGCTCATCTCCAAGAACAAAACCAACTATAGGGACTATTAATGTCAACTTTACATTTTCTCCTATAAAGGAGCAAACTGATGGGATGTGATGATACTCTCTGTCAACTTAAAGAGACTAACATGAGAGGCTGGCCTGAACACTCATCACGTCAGCGCTGGTTCCCTACTTACATATCCGTGAGGAACTAACAGTATTATATGGCATCATTTGCAGAGGATTCAGGGTGGTAATACCTGCAACATTGAAGTGAGACATTCTGTGAAGTTGAGCTCTGGCCATATGGGTATCAATTCCTGTTTGATAAGGGCCAGACAGCATTGTGTATAGGCCTCAGGCAGTTTGTGGAAACAGGCACCTCAAAATGGCTAATGCCCCGAATAGACCCTGGGATCAAGTTGGGATCATCATTGTCGACTTCTGTAGCACATTCTTCGAGTTGGACTCGCGACGATTGTGACTAATCTCATCATGTTTGTAGACATGGGTTACCTGACACTATTGTTAGTGACGGAGTCCGAAGTATACCTCACAGACATGAAACTTCGAGTCCATGGAACAGTAGGACTAAAGGAGAAGCAGAGGCAGCAGTCAGGGGTGCTAAGAACATCATGCAAAGATGCAGTCAAGCCGGAGAAGACCAGTACATTGGACTTCTTAATGTGAGCCAATACTCATGTACAGAGATGGTTGGACGTATGACCAAACCACAATTGCCAACAACATTCTCCATATTGAATCTGACAAATTACAGTTTCCAGGGAGAGAGGGAGTGAATGATGATAAAAAAAAGTCACACCACTACACTCAGCCCTATACATAATGACGCCTCTTCGTGAAGAAGACTCTGTCCAAATGCAACCTATCGAGATGGGAAGAGTGGAAGCAAGCAGTAGTTAAAAAGACTCGCATAATAGAACATACGAAGTACTGACTGGCGAAGGGCAATCTTTCAGGAGAAAATTATCAATTCCTGAAATCATGGAAATAATCACGGATCATACCACACAGATGTCCCTGGTACCTGGTACAGAATGAACACTCCCAAATGAATGACATTGTATTCAGTAGGAGTAAAGACAACTAATCTCTGCCTTGAGACAAACCTCAAAAGAAAGATCGTGAACCTAAAAATGTCGGGCAGAACCTAGAGTATCGAACTCAATATAGCACAAAAGCTTGATCTGTGAATGAACGTGAGATCACTGTTAAAATTTTGGGGTTGATAAAGTTCAGACTGAATTTATGGATTTATGGATTTTATAGAGCTGATATATTCATGTTTTACATGTTGAATGTCAACTGGCGGCTATACTCTTGCCTAATAGTTTTGTAAATATGTGTATATACTCAAATTTGTAAATTGCACGTCTTCACCTATTAATGTATTTGTATAATTGTTGCTGATCTTCGATATAAACTGGAGGAAATAAAGAACATATCTCTCTCTCTCTAAATCTACTTTGCATGTGTGTGATTCCAACAAAGATTCGATACTGTTGACATTAAATTCAAAGGCTCACGCTGATACTTTCGGTTCCGCAGGGTATCAACTCTATGTTCGATTAACACAAAAAAAAATTAAAGAACATAATATATTTATCTCCTGATTTTTCTACACACAGTGGAGATTTTGTCCTCACATCTATGCACAGTATCGTTTGAAGAAAGTAAATCTTTTTTTAACAACAATTCAATTTAAGTCATGAACAGTAATATTACATTGATATCGTGGGATTTCGTGTAGTTTTAAAGATTATTTAAATATTTCCTATTAACGCTATTAACATAAAAAAGAAGCCCAATACAGAAACGTTTTAGAAACGTTTCTGACACTTTAGAGAAACGTTCAAGAAACATTTTTTTAAAATATTTTCTTGTTACCTGGGAAGAAGTCTTGTTGAAATGGAAAGTGCAGTTTTCAGACATTTAAAAAGGATTTATTTAATAATGAGTATTTGTGGGTTTAAAATGCGGGTGGGAGACACCTAGTTAATTGGTCAAAATAACAAATCGTTAAAGAAGTATCATGTTAAAGAAGTCTCACGATAAAGTTGTCTCACGTTAAAGAAGTCTCAGTTTAATTGGAAAGTGCAGTTTTAAGACATTTAAATAGGATTTATTTAATAATGAGTATTTGTGGGTTTGAGATGCGGGTGGGAGACACCTAGTTAATTGGTCAAAATAACACATCGTTAAAGAAGTATCATGTTAAAGAAGTCTCATGTTAAAGAAGTCTCACGTTAAAGAAGTCTCACTTTTTTAAAGAAGTCTCACTTAAAGAAGTCTCACGTTGAAAAAGTCTCAAGTTAAAGAAGTTTCACGTTAAAGAAGTCTCACGTTAAAGAAGTTTAACGTTAAAGAAGTTTCACGTTAAAGAAGTTTCACGTTAAAGAAGTTTCTCGTTAAAGAAGTCTCATGTTAAAGAAGTCTCACGTTAAAGAAGTTTCACGTTAAAGAAGTTTAACATTAAAGAAGTTTCACATTAAAGAGGTTTCACGTTAAAGGAAGGCCGAAATGAAATATTTTCTATTGAATTCTAACCTGCATTTGGTTCATCAGACTAATATGTGAAAATCAGACCCAAAAAATAGGTAATAGGTTGTTGATTTATTAAACTAGACCGCCTCAAACTTTGCAAAAACATCGTCTGCTTTTCGACGGCGAACGACAAACGAAAATGGGGCGGGGCTTAGTGAGTTGGGGTTAACCGGAAGTGACGTACGAGAAGGGACGAGTTGTAAACATCCGCTTACTACTTATAATGGAAAACACTAGGAAATCGGTCAGTTGATCTGTATTATCTACGCTTTGCAACAATGCCACACCGCTGTTCTGCTGTAAACTGTTCAAGTAATGTTAGTTATCAAGTTTCACTTTACAAATGTCCCAAAATATCGGTATATATATCAAATATAATTGATATGAATAGTGAAAGATGGTGGATTCATAGACGTTCATAGACATAGGATAAATCAATGCTAATGAGGGGTTGAGATATACGATGACATATGAAACAAGGATATGGTAATATGAACGAAGTAAAGTTGAGACAACAAAATCAGATAGTCGGTGTTGTTGTTATCTTTTGTTGGAGAATGTTTGTGTATAAACTAAAACAACAAACGTGAGATTAGCAGACGCCGGCGAAGCAGGCCCTACGGTAAGCCATCGACAATCAAAGCACATCACAACATCCTGATTTTTTAACGTCGTTAATCTATCGACAACCTAATTTACTAACAGTACATTACAACAATCAAAGCAACTCACCAAATATTTAAGAAAACAAAGGAAGTTGGTTATCAACGATAATAATACGTCTACGAATCCACCTCCGAAAACACCGCATCCCAATGTTACATTTTATTTAGCTATCACTTATATACACATTAAAACATTCAGAATATAATAGATATAAAATAATGTTTTCAATAAAATGCTTGGTTAATCAAATAAACATCGTATTAAATTGACATTTCAGCAAGAGTGTCAATAATGTAAGAAATTTACCTTATCCAAACGGACATAAGACAGAAATTGTAAACCTATAAATCCATCAATGACAGTACTTGGAAACAGAATATGGTCAAATGCTAACCCTCTTTCAGCAAAAGTCTTTTCGCAAATGGCAAGATAGAAAAACAAATAGACTGAATGTCGCGTTAAGTGTATTGTGTGTCACCAAGACAGGACGTTTGACAATAAACATATATGACATGCCGGTCGCCGACATGCCATTTGTTATATAATTGAATCGGTCCATTAACTTGTTATCTGTACAAACATAATTACACTCCTTCCTTCTCACATACCCAGCTTCTTAATTGCGTAAACTAATATGCTGTAACAACACTTCTCCCCTTTGATCTGGAAGTGAAACAAAACAAACATCTGTCTGGAAGATTCATCTATATGGTCGGCTAACCTGAGAATTGTGTGTTGGTGTGCTGACGTGACATATACAGGCTATCAGACAATATTTTAAACCATTTCGTTTTCATTTAAGATGCTACTGGTAACATAATTCTTTAATTCGTTAATGTTCGTTGTCTATATCAATCTGTGTAATCATAATGTATATGTTTAGCGTGTACAATAGAGCAATCTTCATGTAAATTTCATTGAGCTTGTTGACCAATCCAGTTCATTTATTTATTCATGAAAGTGAAGTGAAAATGGTTTGCATTGCATTACATCATATATAGAATATTTTAATTTTTAATTGATAAACTTAAAATACAGTAATCTTTTATATTAAATACTGAATGTTATTTATAAATTTGCAATATGTTGTCTCGCTTGTTTGAACAGTCAATCGTTCAGTGTATATGAAATTATACCTACCATATATATTTATTTATTAATACATACAAAACAAAATTAACATGCAGATTATTCAACATAATTTGATCGATTGATGATACTTAATCTGTCTTCACCCGATTCCCGCGAGTCTTCTTCCCTTGTTTCAGTGTCACTTGAACTGTCATATGTTTCCTTCTAGTTCCGCGATTAATTGCTACAAACATACTATACAAAAGCGCCGAATGCACTCCAATTAAGCACGCCCCAGTTGTTGTAACCATATGAAATCGCTAGTTGAATAGTTAAGTAATCCGTTTATCGAAAAGTCGGGTTGTTTTGATGACGTTTTCTGTCTTATATGAGCAGTTTAAAAGTTGCGAAAACGCGTTAATTAACATTAGCGGCCATGGTGAGGCTCCTCCACGTACGTCACAGCCCGATACGCTTCAGTGACCACCCCGCCCACTTTCATTCTGGTCGCCGGGGCTTAATTGGGCACTTTTTAAAAAAAGCCGTATATAAGTTATTTATTGGTCGATTTAAAAAATTTAAAATCGAGCAAATGTCAAATTGAAACCCCTTTTCAACGAATCCGAAAGTGACCATATGTCATTTCATTTAACCTTTAAAGAAGTCTCACGTTAAAGAAGTCTCACAACTGCAATGTCAAAATGCTCATTAAAGAAAGATAATTAGTAAGAAGGAGACAGCTCACGTGATGTGATTCTGCTGAGGCGGTTATGGTCAAACTTGATTTTTTTGGGAAGGAATGTGCGGTTGTCAAACATGGAAATAGGATTTATTTAATACGGAGTGATTATGTGTTTGAGACACCGAGTGAATAGGTTGAAATAACACATCGTTAAAGAAGTCTCACGATTGCAATGTAAAAATCTTCGTTCAAGAAAACAAAAGTAAGAAGGAAATAGCTCACGTGATGGTGACTCTGCTGAAGCGGTTATGGTCAAACTTGTGGCTGCCACGAAGACTGAAATAATCCAGATTATCTCTCTGTCCATTGTTGCATGTTCCATTTCTTCACACATAATACCAGCAGAATATTGGACTTGGAATGTGTATCTGTATTATTATTATGTGTATCCAATAACATTGGCATTTATGTGGCATATGATGTAAAATAAATCTCTCAGATAAATGTAAAGTTCTTAAATAAATCAATGAAATATATCCTTTATGAATATATTAACGAAACATGTAGGGATAGCTGAATCACTTTAACATTTAACCATGGTTATGTTTTAGAATCTGCTGATAAAAACGTAATTGTTACAGACAGACATATTCTTTATTTGACAATAAGTCAAATTATACATTTGTCAATTAACATAATTTCGCAGCATGGTGAATTAAGAACAGTATAAATATACATAATGCTAGTTAGCATGTTACATGCTGTTCATTTCATCTGTATTTTAAACTTATTGTATGTAGAAAATCAGTAACAAGCTTTTGTTGGTATTATTTGTTAAGTTTTGAAAATTTCATTTTGGTTAATGTATGTGTAGAGAAGAGAACTGAGATAATTCCATCTTCAATCAATGTTCAAGTTTTCTGTATACACTATGTAGGCACCTAAGCATGCAGTAAGTAATTAAGCATGTAAGTGTTTATGAATCGAAGTTCAAAGTCAACAGCGGTGCCTCTAATCCAAAGAGAATCAGCATGACTCTTCTTGAAAAAGTAAGATGACAACTACATGACAACCACGAATAGACAGCATACGAATTATAGTTAATATTTAATAATCAATAAATCACATTTCTAAGCCCATACCCTAAATTGTTATGGTTCTTTTCAAATGTTTTAGGCTATAACTTGAACTTTCTCTTCCACATAAGCGAAGGCATGCGGATGCATAATGATCTGAAAAAGGACGACGTTATGACAGAAACGGTCAAAACGTTGCTAGAAAGAATCGATTCACTGAGTTAACTAAAAAACTGATCGTAATGTTATTCTCGTGTAAGACAACGAATTAAAGATAACCCACTTCTTCATGTACACAGTTGCAGTTGACTGAAGCGATGCCATTGTGAAATAAGGAAGTTGACTATCCATAAACAATTGTCTCCGCTTTATGATCAGCTGTTAGAATACACTAAACGCCGATGGAAAGTTTACCCGTCTTTTAATTTAAATATCATAAAAAGTTATGTGTTCAGAGGAAGTTGGTTTATTGTGTTTTAACATCCATTACGTTATCACCATAGTTTCATGGGAGGGATCCTATTTCCGATCACAGAAAAATGAAAGGGAAAATTGTAAAAAAGGTCAAAAAGTGAGCCAAAACAGTAGTGTTTACTTTGATAATTCACATTCATAAACACCGCAATCAGTTATGTTTTGGATGACAATTATTCATTATTTTCTTAAAACAATTGACCCAATACTGAGATTTGTAATGTTTCTATTCTAAACACAATTCAAGGTTCTAAGACAATGTTTTTGGTTAAACTGTATTTTGACTATTTAGGAAGCTTTAGCACATGTTAAACGAGTAAATATGTCTCTGAATCTTACAAACTCATGTAAATTTTAAATTCAAAAAGGGGTAACGTTTCTTTTGGCGTTTAGTGTACTTTAGAGAGTTTACTCTTTTAGGATATTTGATCTTTTGTTTTGCTATTTAGCTGTCAACTTTACAGTGTATTCCATACACCAGTGACAGTCCCACGGTATGTATCCTGTGTCACTAATAATCCTCTGCTAGAGAAATGAGACACAGGAGCAGAACTAAACAGAATATGACATTATATATAATTTACAGCTGTCAGTCATTCATGGAATATTAAATTGTCATCTGTATAATGATGCTGATCAATAAAATATCATTGACATTGACTATGAGACATGACGCAATTTGTCAAAATGTTAAAGGCGTTGTAGCACATTTTTTGTATATTATATTATATATTATTTCTCAAATTTGCCATTTATCATCAAGGTTAATACAATTTAATGTCAGTTCAAGAGTAACAAATCTCGTTACATGACCTGATAAGCTGTATTTATTGAAAACGGTTTTCCTAATTGAAGGGGTGCATTCAAGAAGGGTACATGTTCTATTATATAATTATATTATTATCCTTTCCTGAATGCACCACTTCAATTGGAAAAACAGGTGCGATTTGTACAGCGACAATTTTGTTGAACTCTTCACTGTGAGCTTTTGAGGGTTCATACAGCAAGAATCATGGTACCACAATTAATACACTTCTCTGAGTGTTTAGGTATCGCTTCATCAGTCAAATCAGTCGAACTACCTTCGAGCGGCAAGTTTAATGTGAACACCTTTAAAATGGCCACTCGAAGGGAAATGGAATTGCATGGTTTAACTGAACGATGTACACTGTCGGCCAAAAGAAACGCCTACTTGACATCTTATCAGATATCGTAAAAACTATAATGAACAGCTTAGCAATATTATAGCATAATGAAGTTGCACCATTTCTGCATAATATATTTGAATTTCAGAAGTTCATGTAACGAAAGAATGGCGATTGTTGAAATAAGAAAACAATAACTGTTCAGTTTTCGATCAGTCCTTGGTCAGAAACATATTTTTAAAATATTTTCATACAACCACGAGCAACAATACAGACACACATTCGCATTAAAGTGGTGATGATGCTACAGATGTACTTGGTTACGGTGCGCAAGTGAATTAACCGAAAATAGCCGTCTTCATTGGGCGTGGATTTCATAAATGTTATTGACTCGAATCACAGTTTTCAAGGATTTTAATGGACTTTCATATTAGTTATTGCTACAGAATAACATGGAGACCACCATTAATTATATTTAATAAATTATTTCATCATTCATTTTAAGGAAAATCAAGTAGGCGTTTCTTTTGGCCGACAGTGTATATTTTTTGGACTTCTTTTATTGATCCAGGAGTGTTATGTAGCCATTGGTAACATTCATTAACATTTTAATGAGATCACTTTATTTCAGGATGATAAACGTGCTACAGCCCCTTTAAATAATCTAAATGTAGAAAGAATATAAGCTGTATTTTGCTCGTTGAATTCAAAATATAAATAACAAATAATTCATATAATTTTTCAGTAACTGATATCCTCGTTAGAATGACAAGTTTAATTGAAAATACCTAACACTATGGTTAAAGAGAGTTTTCTATCGGGGTAACCACCATTTTGTTTTTGTGTTATTTGAAATGAGAAAACGCTGATTTTTGTACTCATTTTACAACTTTCTAATATGAATTAAATACATGTTAAAAGAATAGTAACAAATATACTCATGGTAATAGTGGTTGACACCCCCTGAAAGTTATCCGAATGAAATGTTATATAAACCACGTAACCTGTCAGTTTTGATTATTGTTTTGGTAGAACATGTTACTACTGGGTGTCTTTTTTTTAATAATGTTCTTGAGCATTTCCTTTTTCCCCACTTGTACTTTAAAATACCAAGGAAAGAGGAATATAAGAAAAAAAATGATTTATTCAAAAGAGTTCATTCCTTGTGTATTGAGATCTTGGCATTGGTATATTGTTACAGTGTATGAGTGTTCTTGGTTCTAACATCATCATCATCATCATATTTATTTCCTCCAATGGAGATTAATGATCACATCATGGATACATGAAATTAATATTTACAAAAGAATGAAAAGAGAATTAGAGAAGATATAGTGTTTAAACTGAAGGTTTGGCTGGAAAAGTTGATCATAATGTTCGTTTCACACAGTTATTATTCTTGTTTAGAAATCGCTCTCTGGTAAATTGCCATGATGGACATGACAGACACAGCACACATGTCCCGGAAGTCCCTTATGTCTGTAAGGTCTGCAATGGTATCGGCAATTGGTCTACCGAGCAGGTATTGAACACAGGTCTCATTGTCTGAGCTGTCCAGAAGCGTGTAAAGTTCTGGTGTAAAGAAATCAGTGATTAATGTCCAGAACTGGTCGTAGCATTCACTGAGATGGTCACAGCACAGGAGTACATGGGCGAGGAGGTCAGTGTAGGTACCGTCACACAGGTCACAGTTCTGCATGGAGTTCTGTGGAACACATACCCAGAGCTTAGCACAATGGTGTACTGTCTTCGTAAGATACTATGTCTTGAAGATATGTACACAGGAGCCGGTCCATAGTTCTGTTGCAGCGCTTTGAAGCGGGAGAAGTCAGGGTCGGAGTTCAGATGAGATGACCAGGAGCTGATGTAGTGTGTCTTCACCCTCTCTGTTACAAGTTGTTTCCAGCGGTGTTTAGATGGCAAGATGTTCTGTTGAAGATAGGTGTAGAGTTCATCAATAATGCCGTACTGCTCAAGAAGGCTGATGATATGAGGAACGAATCCTCGTTGTCCGTTTGGGGATTGGAGATGTTGGAATATGCGTCTGTGTAGGAGCTGCTTTGATATATTGTCTGGAGGTAAGGAGCAGAGTCGATGTAGGAACATGAGCTATCTTTTCGTTATCTCGGCTGTTATAGGTAACCAGTCCAGCATGCTCAAACACATGTCGCTTCTGGTTCTTGGTGGAAAGCCCTGCAGCGCTTTAGCCATGTAGTGCCATGTTGATGAGAGTTTTGAGATATCAGATCTCGAGAGCTCAGTCCATATCTCACAACCATACAATATGGATGGTAGTACTGATGTCTTGACCGTGTTGGCAGAGATTAGCTGATTCACTTGAAGGAGTCCAATATCTCTCAGGGCATGGAATCGGGATTTAGCCTTTCTGCAGTTCTCCTTAATAGATGTTCCTGGTTTCATTGAATGACAAACATTGATGCCAAGATGCATGGTGTGATCAGTTACAGGAATCGGCTCTTCTGTCACGGTCCATTGTGTAGGTGAAGTAGAAGAGTGACATTTTCCAAATGCAATTATGTTACACTTGGAAGGATTAAGTTCATATCGCCATTTTCTGCTATACTCTGTTACAATGTCGAGTTGATCTTGGAGGGCACGTGGGGATGTTGCAAGTAGAGTTAAGTCATCGGCAAGTGTAGGGTTCCAAGCTTTATATCAAAGGCTGAGATTCCCAGGTTGAAAGTTTCTAGCTGTTTTAAGAGTCCATCAATAAACACCAGGTACAGGAGAGTGGAGAGAACTCCCCCTTGACGTACACCTTGTCCAATGAAGAAAGTCTTTGATTGAGCTCCGTTTGTAACAACGTAACTTTTGAGGTCGGTATAGGCATTTACAATCAGTCTCCACGTCAAACCAGTGATGTCAAGTTGGTGAAGTTTGAGAAAGAGACCAGCATGCCACACTGTTTCGAATGCTCTTCTGTTATCTAGGAAGGCGCTGTATACATTGCTTCCCAGTTCAAGATTGTACAATACCGCCTCTTTAAGGTTGAAAGCTGTTGTCATGCATCCTATTCTTGGTTGGTAACCTTGCTGTTGCTTGCTTGGAATTGGAGCATTTTTCAGTTTCAGGAAGGCGTTGAGCCTGTTGTGGACTAACTTCTCAAACAGCTTGTACAGGACAGGAAGAAGCGTTATGGGTCGGTAGTTCTCTGGGAGATTCTTAGGCTTCCTACCCCCTTTGTGAACAGGAATGATTATACCAATCTTGCACTTAGACGGGATATAACCTGCTTTTAACATCTGATTGAACAAATATACTAAAGATGCTGCTAGAGCAGTACCTCCATGGATGATATGTTCGTTATGAATTTTATCATTTCCTGCTGCTTTCGATGTTTTCAGGGCTCGGATTAGTTCTTGGAGTTCATCTAGGAGCACAGGTTCCTTCATCACATCTATGTGTGTAGATGCTTCTGAGGACATCAGTCTTGAGACTTCCTCATTTACATACGAATGAAAACTGTCATCAAATTTGGCATTTTGCAAAGGTGTGTGAACAGACTCGTAGAAACTGGCAAAGGCATTGCTGATTGAGTTAGGCTCCCAGAGTTCATTGCCATTAACAGTCATGTGCATACAGTCAGAGCTTTTCTTGGTTCTTTTTCTATTCAATGCACATGTGTCCTTCTTGAATGCACCACTTCAATTGGAAGAACAGGTGCGATTTGTACAGCGACAATTTTGTTGAACTCTTCACTGTGAGCTTTTGAGGGTTCATACAGCAAGAATCATGGTACCACAATTAATACTCTTCTCTGAGTGTTTAGGTATCGCTTCATCAGTCAAATCAGTCGAACTACCTTCGAGCGGCAAGTTTAATGTGAACACCTTTAAAATGGCCACTCGAAGGGAAATAGACTCGCATGGTTTAACTGAACGATGTACACTGTCGGCCAAAAGAAACGCCTACTTGACATCTTAACAAATATCGTAAAAACTATAATGAACAGCTTAGCAATATTATAGCATAATGAAGTTGCACCATTTCTGCATAATATATTTGAATTTCAGAAGTTCATGTAACGAAAGAATAGCGATTGTTGAAATAAGAAAACAATAATTGTTCAGTTATCGATCAGTCCTTGGTCAGACACATATTTTTAAAATATTTTCATACAACCACGAGCAACAATACAGACACACATTCGCATTAAAGTGGTGATGATGCTACAGATGTACTTGGTTACGGTGCGCAAGTGAATTAACCGAAAATAGCCGTCTTCATTGGGCGTGGATTTCATAAATGTTATTGACTCGAATCACAGTTTTCAAGGATTTTAATGGACTTTCATATTAGTTATTGCTACAGAATAACATGGAGACCACCATTAATTATATTTAATAAATTATTTCATCATTCATTTTAAGGAAAATCAAGTAGGCGTTTCTTTTGGCCGACAGTGTATATTTTTTGGACTTCTTTTATTGATCCAGGAGTGTTATGTAGCCATTGGTAACATTCATTAACATTTTAATGAGATCACTTTATTTCAGGATGATAAACGTGCTACAGCCCCTTTAAATAATCTAAATGTAGAAAGAATATAAGCTGTATTTTGCTCGTTGAATTCAAAATATAAATAACAAATAATTCATATAATTTTTCAGTAACTGATATCCTCGTTAGAATGACAAGTTTAATTGAAAATACCTAACACTATGGTTAAAGAGAGTTTTCTATCGGGGTAACCACCATTTTGTTTTTGTGTTATTTGAAATGAGAAAACGCTGATTTTTGTACTCATTTTACAACTTTCTAATATGAATTAAATACATGTTAAAAGAATAGTAACAAATATACTCATGGTAATAGTGGTTGACACCCCCTGAAAGTTATCCGAATGAAATGTTATATAAACCACGTAACCTGTCAGTTTTGATTATTGTTTTGGTAGAACATGTTACTACTGGGTATCTTTTTTTTAATAATGTTCTTGAGCATTTCCTTTTTCCCCACTTGTACTTTAAAATACCAAGGAAAGAGGAATATAAGAAAAAAAATGATTTATTCAAAAGAGTTCATTCCTTGTGTATTGAGATCTTGGCATTGGTATATTGTTACAGTGTATGAGTGTTCTTGGTTCTAACATCATCATCATCATCATATTTATTTCCTCCAATGGAGATTAATGATCACATCATGGATACATGAAATTAATATTTACAAAAGAATGAAAAGAGAATTAGAGAAGATATAGTGTTTAAACTGAAGGTTTGGCTGGAAAAGTTGATCATAATGTTCGTTTCACACAGTTATTATTCTTGTTTAGAAATCGCTCTCTGGTAAATTGCCATGATGGACATGACAGACACAGCACACATGTCCCGGAAGTCCCTTATGTCTGTAAGGTCTGCAATGGTATCGGCAATTGGTCTACCGAGCAGGTATTGAACACAGGTCTCATTGTCTGAGCTGTCCAGAAGCGTGTAAAGTTCTGGTGTAAAGAAATCAGTGATTAATGTCCAGAACTGGTCGTAGCATTCACTGAGATGGTCACAGCACAGGAGTACATGGGCGAGGAGGTCAGTGTAGGTACCGTCACACAGGTAACAGTTCTGCATGGAGTTCTGTGGAACACATACCCAGAGCTTAGCACAATGGTGTACTGTCTTCGTAAGATACTATGTCTTGAAGATATGTACACAGGAGCCGGTCCATAGTTCTGTTGCAGCGCTTTGAAGCGGGAGAAGTCAGGGTCGGAGTTCAGATGAGATGACCAGGAGCTGATGTAGTGTGTCTTCACCCTCTCTGTTACAAGTTGTTTCCAGCGGTGTTTAGATGGCAAGATGTTCTGTTGAAGATAGGTGTAGAGTTCATCAATAATGCCGTACTGCTCAAGAAGGCTGATGATATGAGGAACGAATCCTCGTTGTCCGTTTGGGGATTGGAGATGTTGGAATATGCGTCTGTGTAGGAGCTGCTTTGATATATTGTCTGGAGGTAAGGAGCAGAGTCGATGTAGGAACATGAGCTATCTTTTCGTTATCTCGGCTGTTATAGGTAACCAGTCCAGCATGCTCAAACACATGTCGCTTCTGGTTCTTGGTGGAAAGCCCTGCAGCGCTTTAGCCATGTAGTGCCATGTTGATGAGAGTTTTGAGATATCAGATCTCGAGAGCTCAGTCCATATCTCACAACCATACAATATGGATGGTAGTACTGATGTCTTGATCGTGTTGGCAGAGATTAGCTGATTCACTTGAAGGAGTCCAATATCTCTCAGGGCATGGAATCGGGATTTAGCCTTTCTGCAGTTCTCCTTAATAGATGTTCCTGGTTTCATTGAATGACAAACATTGATGCCAAGATGCATGGTGTGATCAGTTACAGGAATCGGCTCTTCTGTCACGGTCCATTGTGTAGGTGAAGTAGAAGAGTGACATTTTCCAAATGCAATTATGTTACACTTGGAAGGATTAAGTTCATATCGCCATTTTCTGCTATACTCTGTTACAATGTCGAGTTGATCTTGGAGGGCACGTGGGGATGTTGCAAGTAGAGTTAAGTCATCGGCAAGTGTAGGGTTCCAAGCTTTATATCAAAGGCTGAGATTCCCAGGTTGAAAGTTTCTAGCTGTTTTAAGAGTCCATCAATAAACACCAGGTACAGGAGAGTGGAGAGAACTCCCCCTTGACGTACACCTTGTCCAATGAAGAAAGTCTTTGATTGAGCTCCGTTTGTAACAACGTAACTTTTGAGGTCGGTATAGGCATTTACAATCAGTCTCCACGTCAAACCAGTGATGTCAAGTTGGTGAAGTTTGAGAAAGAGACCAGCATGCCACACTGTTTCGAATGCTCTTCTGTTATCTAGGAAGGCGCTGTATACATTGCTTCCCAGTTCAAGATTGTACAATACCGCCTCTTTAAGGTTGAAAGCTGTTGTCATGCATCCTATTCTTGGTTGGTAACCTTGCTGTTGCTTGCTTGGAATTGGAGCATTTTTCAGTTTCAGGAAGGCGTTGAGCCTGTTGTGGACTAACTTCTCAAACAGCTTGTACAGGACAGGAAGAAGCGTTATGGGTCGGTAGTTCTCTGGGAGATTCTTAGGCTTCCTACCCCCTTTGTGAACAGGAATGATTATACCAATCTTGCACTTAGACGGGATATAACCTGCTTTTAACATCTGATTGAACAAATATACTAAAGATGCTGCTAGAGCAGTACCTCCATGGATGATATGTTCGTTATGAATTTTATCATTTCCTGCTGCTTTCGATGTTTTCAGGGCTCGGATTAGTTCTTGGAGTTCATCTAGGAGCACAGGTTCCTTCATCACATCTATGTGTGTAGATGCTTCTGAGGACATCAGTCTTGAGACTTCCTCATTTACATACGAATGAAAACTGTCATCAAATTTGGCATTTTGCAAAGGTGTGTGAACAGACTCGTAGAAACTGGCAAAGGCATTGCTGATTGAGTTAGGCTCCCAGAGTTCATTGCCATTAACAGTCATGTGCATACAGTCAGAGCTTTTCTTGGTTCTTTTTCTATTCAATGCACATGTGTCCTTCTTGAATGCACCACTTCAATTGGAAAAACAGGTGCGATTTGTACAGCGACAATTTTGTTGAACTCTTCACTGTGAGCTTTTGAGGGTTCATACAGCAAGAATCATGGTACCACAATTAATACTCTTCTCTGAGTGTTTAGGTATCGCTTCATCAGTCAAATCAGTCGAACTACCTTCGAGCGGCAAGTTTAATGTGAACACCTTTAAAATGGCCACTCGAAGGGAAATAGACTCGCATGGTTTAACTGAACGATGTACACTGTCGGACAAAAGAAACGCCTACTTGACATCTTAACAAATATCGTAAAAACTATAATGAACAGCTTAGCAATATTATAGCATAATGAAGTTGCACCATTTCTGCATAATATATTTGAATTTCAGAAGTTCATGTAACGAAAGAATAGCGATTGTTGAAATAAGAAAACAATAATTGTTCAGTTATCGATCAGTCCTTGGTCAGAAACATATTTTTAAAATATTTTCATACAACCACGAGCAACAATACAGACACGCATTCGCATTAAAGTGGTGATGATGCTACAGATGTACGTGGTGACGGTGCGCAAGTGAATTAACCGAAAATAGCCGTCTTCATTGGGCGTGGATTTCATAAATGTTATTGACTCGAATCACAGTTTTCAAGGATTTTAATGGACTTTCATATTAGTTATTGCTACAGAATAACATGGAGACCACCATTAATTATATTTAATAAATTATTTCATCATTCATTTTAAGGAAAATCAAGTAGGCGTTTCTTTTGGCCGACAGTGTATATTCTTTCAAAAGAGTTCATTCCTTGTGTATTGAGATCTTGGCATTGGTATATTGTTACAGTGAATGAGTGTTCTTGGTTCTAACAAATAATGAAAAGTTGCATTTGAAATAAAAAGAATGCTACTAAACCCAAATATACAAAAGGTCTTTCATGGAGTCTCATTCGCGCATAATACATACATGGCAAGTATTATGTAGTTTACATCATGTGTTTGTGCCATTTGAAAATACCATAATATCGAAGAAAATTAATTGTCCATGCATTTAATTTGCTTAAATCCATTTCTGTTTAGGGGTGTCACCCATTTTCACCATGAGTATACTTATCGTTATGCTGATCAGTAAAGCAAACGAATTTCGTGACTTCAAATTGTTTTTATATCTAATTATATCTAAGCAGTGTGTCGGTTTTATCAATGACCGCCAGTTTTATAAAATTGACATATCACAGAATATTACACTCGGTAGTATGTTTCAACAGGATTGTGTTTTTATTATGTATTAATAATATATGCGTACAACAAGAATGTCCTCTCGTATTTCGTTTCCACTCAAATAATATGATCGCGATAGAACCCGCCCTTTAAATGAACGAATTCTAAGAATGGTTGTTTACCATTATGGTATCAATGGCATTGTCACCAACACTGATGGCATTATCATCCTCACAGCTCCCCTCGTCTTCCATTTCAGGCACTTACATCACCACAACGATCCCAGTAGCTGGCATTAACAAATTATCTGTAAACCAATACCAGTTCGTCAATCTAGCTGACGCTAGTCCTTGTCAACAGTTGACTTGAAGTCAGAACTGGAATTGGTTTCCATCAAACTGTTATCGATGAAATGGTATGTGAAGTAATGATGCCGGATAAAAACATCGATGACATTATCATGTTGTGATGACTCATCTTCCGAAACAAAAACAAACCTAAAAATAATTAATAATTAATGAACGCGTAAAGGTTATACAGGATAACTGTTTACATGATGGTTTGATGACTCAGAACAGTCCTGAAGCAACTGCAAAATAATAAAAAAAAGCACAGTAATGCCAGCGATAGGGCAATGCTGGTGATATGTAGAAAATATCCCTCAAGTTCAGGTGCAGAGCGCCGCTACGCTAGTACAGAAGCATTAACGAAATTCAGCAAGGTTTAAATACAGCTGAGTACAGAACGTTCGTTCACCTACATGTGAATCTTAGTGCAAATATCATGTAAAATACCTTCACTGTAACGTCGATAAAATTACGTCAAATACAATGACAATGAATCATCATATATCCTTGAGTTAACTTATACTTCTCAAACGTATCCTGTGATCACCAATTGGAAAATTCAAATTTCATTAATTTTCGAATAAAGTTTTCATATCGACTAAATGAGACCAATTTCACTGCAATTACATTGAATGCGTACAAGAGGAAATGCATGATGTATGTGTGATCCAGTTGATCACTTTCTGAATAGTTTACAGAAGAAAATACACGGGCTGCCAAAACTGTAACTGTTTAGTATGAGGTATCAAATCATATATATCCTCAACTGCCTTCTTGTAATACAAATACAAAGTGGTGGGTTGAGTTTACGCGTAGATACGATGCTTCAAAGAAATGCCAAATTACGTGCTATTTGCACCGAAATACACAAGCAGGTGAACAAACTTTCGGTATGCAGCTGTACATTGTATTACAGTGTATAAGAAGCAAAGAAAAATATGCCAAATTTCATTGAGTTTTAAACATAAAATTTCGAAATATTTTATTTAAAAATATTTGATTAACAAAAGATTGATTTTTCAATAATATTTTAGAAATAAAAGTGACTGGTTATCAAGGAGCGACATTGATTTTAAGAGTACGAACACATCTCTCTTATCTAAGATTTCTAGGTGCAGCCGTTCCGGCTAAACCCTCTCGAAGGAATGTTATTTTTAGAAGAAATCGATCAATTTCATTGATTACATGTTACTCAAACTGCCCTGTGTACAATAGAGATGGTTGAAGATGTGACGTCACTTCTGCTCACTAGCTAACGCTGACGTCACCTGCGAAAATACTTTTCTTTGAAAAAAATTCAAATGGAAAGCTATCGATTTTTCTATAAATAAATTCTAATATGCATGTTTATATAACGAAGGTTCCATTAGATGCATTTAAACAAAAACAGATATTATGAACATTTCTCATATCATATTGTAACAGCTTCCATGTTTCAGATACACCAACAATATATCTAAGCAATACATATCGTTGATCTTGTTAATCATGTACATATATGTATTGACAGACGCTTTCCACAAAGAATACAGTAACGCGTTCAATAAGAACATCTGCATCATCACATTACCCACCTTTCTCCGAAGGGCGTAACTCGCGTCAGTCTCCATCACTGGCTAATCTAAACATGCATTTCACGTGCAGCGGTCCGCTACATGTTAGCACGGAAATGCTGTTAGTCTTAAATTAGCCAGTGATGGAGAGTAAAGACTTGTAGAAGAGAGTTGCAGGTTATTGTACATTGTATGGAGCGGCGTAAAGAATTATTTATGTTCTGACACAATCGCCATGACACGATGACAAAAACCAGATGACATAACAATGTATGGATGCAATGAACCAAATGGTATCAAGGATCGCCTCGGTGCTATGTCGCAGTTTAGTTGACATCATAAGAGTGTGTCATCATTTAGTGGATTAAGTTGCATTAAGATGTTTTATTCATTAAAATGATTTTTCGTAATATATAAACTGTGCAAATCGAAGAAAAACATGTTTATTTGTTTGTTAAACTGTCGATGTTTCTCTATGACATCACATTGGATTTCTGCTTCATGATGACACCGTCCTGTTCTAGCTCACTATGACGTCACTGTGGTGTTTACAACCTTAACATTATCAAGATCCTGGATCCTTAGTATCACCTCTCCCCAAATCAGTAATCAATTGCCGGGACATTATCTGAATGCCAGAGGATGATGACAAGATTTGCCAGCCCGTTATCGATCAGTACTTCTCATAAACACGCTTTAATAGAAGTTGGTTATGCCTTAAGGCCCCAACAAAGAAAAGAGTTTGTTTCTGGTTTCCGCCAGCATCAGTTTCAAACCCACGCCTCAGGTCTTTTTTTCTAGGTTTTGAAAAGTAATTTGCAGGTAACTGTACTTTTTTAGCCTCAGAAAACATTCGACGTAGAAAATGTCACTAGTTTCTGTTGAGATGGAGTATAGGGTTGAGATTATTGACTATTTGGAATATTAACACATATTTAAGATGGTTTGTGCTTTATTTATATAAATAATTGTATAAATTTAGTTTTTTTAACTCTTCATTCAAAACAAAAAAATGTCGTAAATAGATGTCATCGCATCATTTTTGTTAGCCTGTAAAGACCAGAAACATTTGTTTTTATTGTTTAGGCCTAATCTCACAAAGAATTAATCAGTCGATCGCATGGGCTGCTCGTTAATCCATGCTTGGTTTGTGGATTAGGATATTTCTGGTTTATCGGATCCTTTGAATTTTTTTACTTGAGGTATATCAATTAAGAATCAACCATTTAATAATTTGGAATTTGTTTGATGTTTAGTGCATTTCACATTTTGAAACGTCAATATTAGACACTATGCAATTACGATGTCATATCGGAGTTCCGTCACTTTGTGACGTCACAATAGAGTTTGGTTCTGCTATGACGTCAGAATGGTGTTTACAACCTTGAGACCAATAAAGCAGATCCCGGATCTCTGTTATCGTCTCTACTAAATCAGAATTCAATTTTCCGAAGTAGATTCAGAATGTCAAAGAACGACGCCAAAGAATGGCCGGCTCGTTAACCACTCAGCAGTGCTGATAAAGTCTCTTGTTATAGATGTTGATGATCCTTGTAATTACACAGAGAAAATTAAATCAGTCGACCCAACGAGGGACGGGCAATCCTATATCGGATGTTTGTGTTCAGATGACCTTTGGGGTGCCCTGAGCGCTGATTTATAAGCAGATAGTCACTATAAACATTCTTGAGGACAACTTTGATATCTTTTAATAGTTTAAAGGGGCTGTAGCACGTTAACGCATATTCCTTTTATAATGATAGTTTATATAATTGTATTTACTTTAGAGGCTAAAACATCTTATTACACAAACCAATTATCCGTAATGATAATAGCGCTGTTGCGTATAAAGCAAAAATTGCATGGCGGCCATTTTAATTTGAACAAATTTTATTATTTCGAATTACAAAACCGATTCTTAGCGAACAGCGACCACTCATGTTTTAAATTGATTTTCCGAAGAGAGAAGGGTGTTATACTATCAGTGATTTTTTTTTATAGAGAATCTCACCCAAGTGTCTTCTGATATCAAATATATCAACACGAGTCGATTAAAGTTACAAATATCCGAGGCTTGCCGAGGCTTGCCGAGGCTTGCCCGTTTTCTCAGTAAAAGTGTCATCACGGAGTTATTGCCCTTGGGAGATTTAGCATTTTAATAATTCAATATTCTATACCGTTGAAGGGCAAAATGTGTCTGTACAACTGGTTTCATAATTTCAAAAATTGGTATACCTCCCTGTAGAAAATTTAATAAAACTACATCATCAACATTCCAAAAATCAACTTCCCAACGCACGGCATAACTCTTGCTAGTCTCCATCACTGGTTGATTTCAGCTTTGCCGCATTTCGTTAAGGTTTCCGTGCTAGAAAATCATAGCCCACGATGCATCTTAGCACGGAAAAGCTAGGGAAATACTGCAAGGCTTAAATCAGCCAGTGATGGAGACTGGCAAGATTTATGACTTGCATTGGGGAGTTGTCAAACACTTGCAAAAGTTGTTACCCCAAAAATATCAATGAATAATCAGTGTTTTTCCTAGGAACAACAGTGCTCTCTGGTCGATTTATGCATGGATTGATACAATGCCTAGACAGTCTCTGGCAATGACTGAACAAGTGCGTTTAGAAAACCCATATACTCTGTTAGTGTAATACTTGTGTACACGTTCAAGATAACCATGACACCATATATTGTAGGCGAATAGACCACATAGTAATATAATGCGTTCCCGTATGCGTACAGCATGCATAGGGTGAAAAACACAAACCATGATTTTGTTTCAAATTAACTAACTTTCTTAGCTTTTCACGTGTTGAAATGGTAGGGCTAAGGTTAGATTTAGAAGTATTAATGTACAGGCCACCTTATGTTACACTCGTATTAGGGCTAATGTTAGGTTTACACTACGCTCACCTTCTCCACGTCGCAACGTTTGGACCGAAACGGCATGACCTTGATGAAACTTTATAGACCGGTGAAAATTTGAAAGAAGAGAACGTGATGACATCCGTAGTAGAATTTGACCTTACCGTAGTGGCCGTTTGTCTTTTGTCGCTTGTGTACAAAATAGGACATTATAGAGTGTTGAGAAAATAGAAAAAGTTGAATATTTAAGTTATTTAAGTTATTGTTTACAAGCAAAAGATAGGTTCTTAGATCATGACCACTGTGACCCCATTTGGGGTCACGGGGTCACATAATCTACAATTAAAATCCCCATTGGCCACGTCTGCACACATCTTTTCAGCTCTCTAGACCTTTTGGAACTTGAGTAGAATATGAAAATAGGTTTTTAAGGATGTGACCCCTGTGACCCCATTTGGAGAGAGAGATACAATCCACTACAAATAAAGTCACACTTGAAGATTTAATTAATTACTGTTGTTTCCTTTAAATTACCTCCCTTTAAAGAGCACATAAAATCTATAGAAGAATTAGCTTTTCAGGTCATGACGTCTGTGACCTATATTTGGGGTCGCAGGATCACAAAATCTACAATTTAGAATCCCCATTGGCCAAGGAGACTGCACACAACTATTCAGCTCTCTAAACCTTTTGGAACTGGAGAAGAAGATGAAAATAGGTGTTTAAGGATGTGACCCATGTGACCCCATTTGGGGTCATGGGGTCACGAAATCTACCATTTAGAATCCCCATTGGCCAGGGAGTCTGCACACAACTTATCAGCTCTGTGGAGACATTGGTTCTGGAGAAGAAGTCGAAAAAGCGAAAAGTTTACGGACGGACGGATGGACGGACGCCGGACACCATGCCATGCCATAAACCCATCGGGCCTTTCAGGCCTGATGAGCTAAAAATCTAAACGAGTACTGTGTGCAACTTTTGGGTATACCTTAATCTGCATCAACCATAACGGCTGTCGTTTTTTTTATTCAGGTTGTGTACAAAGGTTGAATATTACCGATATCGTAGTTCATGCGGCTTTGATACAACGTTGCATTGAGAAAGGCCGGTCATGGTAGAAAACACAATGAAATCATAAACTTTCTATTGTGCGCTCCAGTCACCTGTACAATCTGTTGTATTATGGGCCGTTGGCCTCGAATATTGAATAAAATGTCAGTCTGTCTGTTTTGGTACATTACTTGAGGGGAAGATTGATTTAATATCGAGATATGTGTATTATCTGAGCATTATTTAGATTTTAAAACAATATGCGTGCAACAGTGCCTTTAAAGTGCCAAGTTTGTGCATAGATAAATCGTTTAACAAATTCATTGATAAGGAAAGTGTATATACGTGTCTCCAAGTTTTATCTTTCATTCCAAAATTGTGCAGTTTTAGAAAAAGGCCAAACGCATCAACAAATGCACAGTATAAGGGCGTGTTTCTGTAATTGTAGAAAGCGAACATTTCTAAAAGCGTAAATCAAGCTGTCTACATACTTATCATAAATAGTGTAAATAGTGACCTAGGATGTATTGATGTGTTTGTCAGCAATACAAGCTCAAATACAAAGCTGAACGTACGATCTCCTGATAGCCGATGATGCAAGGGAGGTAAACCCATGTTTGACCTGTTTACTGCAATAGTGAAGCGCACATAAAATAACAGCACAGTGTTCTCAGGGAATGATCGTATTACATGCTGTGTAGAGTTATGCAATTTGAAGAATCTTTTAAATGACTTTTTATTGCATCGCTATGAATTGAAAAGAAATGTATTCACTTATAGCTCAATAATTGTATCTTTGACATTGATCTGTTACAAGAGTTATCCTTGGAAATTGGACACTGACATGTAGCATCTAAAGAAAACGATCGGAGTTGCACTAGCCCTCGTCAGTCTCGAAGAGAATCATATTTAAAATGATATATATGACCTACAATCAAACAATCAAACTGCTTCCTATATTCCGGAGCTGCTCTGGTGTTAAAAAAGTGTTATAAAGCACTGACTGTATTGAATCATTGTTTCACATGAAGCACTGATTCTATATTGAAGGTTTGTTTCATATGAAGCACTGATTCTATATTGAAGGTTTGTTTCATATGAAACATTGACTCTGTATTGAAGCAGTGTTTCCTATGAAGCACTGACTCTGTATTGAAGCAGTGTTTCCTATGAAGCACTGACTCTGTATTGAAGCAGTATTTCCTATGAAGCACTGACTCTGTATTGAAGCATTGTTTGATATAAAGCACTGACTCTGTATTTAAGCGTTTTTCATATGAAACATGACTCTGGTCGAAAGGATTGCTGTCATATAAGGCACTGAGTGTGTATAGGAACATGCATTTGCATATACTACAATTTGATGTACAATAAACAATGCCTCGTTATGAGGTGGTATACCGTTGATGAAAAAACTGCCTTTAATTATAAATATATAAATTGAAGCTCTTTTTAGCGCTAAATATGAAAAATATGAACTATGATAGAAGCATTGTTTTCATATGAACCATCAGTTACTCTAGATATATACGGAAGCATTGATTTCTCATGAACCATTGACTGGGGATGGAAGCATTTTTCATAATGAAGCATTTACTCAGTACGGAGATGTTTGCATTGAAATAATACTTTCATATAAACCACAACATCTAAATGACCTGGCTATTCCTTTATATGAAACATATTCTGTAAGAAAGCATCTGCTTTTATGATCTTCAAATACTTTGCACGATAGAACTGTTTCATAAGCATCTTTTCGATGCCGAAGTAGAGATTCATTGTGCAATTATGATTGCGTTCATAAGAAGCATTTGATGTAGGCCTAATCTAATTTTGAATTAAGCTTTTTTGTCTTGTGAAACATTTAGGTTGAATGAATTCTTCTTTTAAAATCACTTCATTACTCTATGTACTCCGACTGAAAATAGGTCACACCATTTCTCCAGAAGTCAAGTAATTTAAATTTTAAAAAAGTAAACATTTCTGTTCATGTTTCTGAAAAAGCTTTTAATAATCATCGTGTTGGAATCTTACCCAGTTTAGATCGGGGAGTGGCCAAAAGCTCTTTCCCATGTTTTGTGACGTCCTACATTAATGATGCGTCAAGTAATTTAAGTCCAAGCAGGTTATTTTTGTCGACATATTGTTTTGTAAATTAAAGGTCTACATTTTATAAATGTTTAACGTAAATGATAAAAAATCTGACCAAAACCCATTTTGAAAAAGCGATTTCAGCAACCAAAACGCATTTGAACTGACATAAAATAGAAGTATCACACTGTGATGTATGAAATTATGTGTACTTCTTTACGGAACATGCTCTATCAAATACATTCAAAATCTACACTCTCAGACAGCAATATTTCGTTTTAAAAACTATTAAAAGTGTGGGGACATTCCTCTGCACGTGAGTTTATACTTTATTAATTGCTTAGAAGGATAACCATTTAAACTCACTCCTTTACTGTATATACTCCAATTCTGTGCGAAACGTATATTTCATTTTCATCATTTAAATGTAAACCTCTTTATTCATTGCGTTTCTCTGTAAAGAAGCGATTGCAATTCTCGTTTGATTGTGTATTTATTTCATTCATTTCATGCGGTAATTGTTGACAAATTTCGATAAATTTTCATTTTATTTATGTCTTATTTCATGTTAGATTCATGTTTTTAATTTTTTTTAAAGTAACAAAACATCCTTCCTTTATGTCTTTGCAACAGACACGTATTACTGCCAACTTTCAACACTTCCTTTACGATATATTGGTGAACATGATACAGTTGTTGTGAAATGTGTAAAAGTGTGTAGACTCTTTTAAATATTATCTCAAGACATAGTTATTCAACTCCGTTCTTCCTTAGTTACAATGTACAGCTGTACATCTGTTTTCAAGCATTGTTTAATCCCTCTATGTATATAATTAATTATTCATATTATTTATTCCTATTGTATACCTTACTCATGTAGCGCCATGAGCATACATTAGTGTATGGATAACAAACATAACAAATATCCAATATTATTAAATGAAGCACCCGTAAAATCGCCACTTAATCCACCAGTTTGAAAAAAACCCTGTACTGTTAGATATTGAGTATTTGAGACTTTGGTTCCGTTCCATAACAGCGAGCGCTTATATCGCTCATCGATTGCTCAATGTACCGCTCAAATAGCGAACAAGTAGCGCTAATTCTCTCCTGAACGACACGGTGCAAAAACTCAAAGAATATGAAAATCGAGTAAGAAGATATAACCTAAACCAGCACTTGGTGTAATATGGTACATTTTAGAACCAAATAAAATATCATGCAAAACTGATTTTGCATCTTAAAATAGATAACCACATGTCAATTTTACTCAAGCGTGCTATCCATTGACCACCATATTCGTTTTGTCGTTTTGCTTCGGGTGTCGGTGAATGACAAATAAAAAGACTTAAGTTGATCCCGTTTATGGAAAGGATAAACAACGTCACCCATATAATCCAAGAAGGTGCTATCTGCAGCGCCTTTATGCATGAAAGATGCACCTGGAGTTTCACAGAAAAGTCGGCGAAATGCAGCAATACTTAAACTCGGCCAGTGATGGAATCTAGTGATAGAATCTAGTGATAGACTCTGGCGCAAGGAATGCCAGAGGGGTAAGTGCCGATATGCACGAAATACTAAACTATCAGGCAAAAGAAAGTACTCGCCTCAGTTGGTTTGGATTAATTCAATATTTAAAAGAAATGGCACGATACAATAATACTTATCTGCAATAGTTTGGTTGAATTAAAGGTACATCGATCCATTGTGTTGTTTGGGGTCACATTGGCTAAACGTGATAAATTGTGTTATGTTATCGAGACGTACTGACTGTTGTTGGAAACTGCCATTTTGATCTTAGTAGACTCGGTATACGGACGACATAAAGGTAAAAATATCGATTTCTGATCGAAAACCGGACAATGCACCGCGTGTGGCACGCGCCAATTAGTCAAACGTAATTTTGGAAAATTATTTTCAACAGACTAAAAGAAAACTTTAGGTTTATAATGTTTAATGGGTCTTATAACTACTGAGCATGTAAATGGAACGTGTAGTTTCGACTTATGCACAGGTATATTGATGTTACTCGATTTTAATAGGAAACTAGTAATTATTATATATTTGGCTATAGGGGATGAATATGCAAGTTGAGTGAAATTATTTGAACTGATATCAGCACATATCGTATGTTGGCATGTATTAAAGCCATAATATAAGTTTATGAAACACAATGGATGCACCTTTATTTGATGACTGTGGTTAAATTTAAGTTGAAATATCTTCGCTCAATGAAGACAGGGGTAAGAAATGAAATCTACACCAACATGACCCCTACCATGTGTATAATGAACTTCTAAATGTGTGCAGAATCAGGCACACTTACTAATTTTTACATAGAATATGTCTTATATGTCGATGAACAGTTGTGTATCATCAACAATATTTTTCCAGAAATGTTTTTAAAAGATTAAATTAAAAAAACATGTAGACAGCTGACTAAACACATGGGTTCCGTTCCATAACAGCGAGCGTTTATAATCGCTCATTGATTGCTCAATGTAGCACTCAAGTAGCGCTCATTCTCTCCTGAAGGACACGGTGTAAAACCTCAAAGTTCGCTCGCTTTGCTACGTAGCGCTACATTGAGCAATCGCGTTCAAGGGAGAATTAAAAGCAATCGCTAATTGAGCGATTACTTTGAAACCTCTCTTGAACACGGCCCAGTAATTTTCAGTTTAAGATTATGACAAAACTTGAGATATTTACAACTGAAAATCATACAGAAGTGACTGCTTTATTTTGCCTGGAAGTTTAGTATGCATCTAGAGTGTTCAAACTTTTAATTACGTGTCGTCATTTTCATTTCCTGTCAAATGAGGCAATTCCGTATGCTTGCGTAACACATCTTAGGACGCTGCTCAAGTTTAATGTACACTTTGTAGATATAGGCAATTATCTGACAGTCTGGTGAGTTATTGCAATAGCTAGATGGAACACTACTGTAAGTTATGCAATACGTTTCCTTCCATGCATACATTTGGCCTTGCTAATTAAAACAGCCTCTTTAATGAACAGGGCACACATTTTCGAAGCTTTCTTAGTGCTAAGATAGTCGTAAGGCATTGGTCATTTATATGTATGGTACTCAATGAGTTAGAATAGCTTCTAAACTCCGAAACGTTATTAGAGTGTACAAATAGGCAGACAATTCGAAAATCATTAGCTGCTGAATAACTGCTGGTTGCCTTCGTTTCGAAAACTAAACTTTCAAATTCAAGATTTGAGCCTCTTCAAATGTATTTCAAATCGTTTTGCAATAAAATTACTAAAAGAACATTCTGGGAGGTATTTTCCGCCTCGCGACCTGTCAGACTGATCTCGTAGTTAGCTTCGTTTGACTTTTTCTCCGTGGTGGGAACGATTGAAGGCGACGAGGGTCCTATTGTGTCAGAACCAGCCTATGTCACTCACCGCGGAGTCCGACCTCCTCTTACCGAAAGAATTATCCTTCCCACAATACACTGCGGGAGATGAGAGGAAGTCGTTTGCCTCTTACAGCCTCTCGTCTGCTCCTCGACAAAACAGCGCCCTCTATCGCGTGTTTGAACGTTCATCCAATCCCTCGCTCATATGTAAAGGACCCTTGAGTGACAACCCTCCTCCAATTAAAATCTGACCCTTGGTTAGACAGTGGCTTCGACTTTTCCAGAAGTTGCTTCTTTCGGACACATTGTTATTGATTTGCAACTCAGGAGCCAATCAGAATGCGCTCCTTCTCTCTAGCACATCCCAGCATTCATAGCAGCAGAGCCTCTCTATCGAGTCGGACACACTTCTAACCCAAAGGACAAACAAAGAATACGTGACAGTAAAAAGGCATGTGCATGGTCGTAGACTTAGTGGTTTGTATAATAGAGCGCGCGTCTAATGTGATTGAGCGGTTCTGCCTCTACAATGCGCTGCGTGGTTCTCTTAACCCTGCAACCGATTAACACGTTGGGCCGCGTGCCCGAACAATCGGCACCCAGTCCTCTCATAGTGTCCGCTTATACAGTGAAGTCCTCGACACGACTGACGTCAGAGAATACGAGATGACTACTACTTAAACTTGCCCTGAGCGGTCCACAGAACACTTTCACAAGAAGTCGTTTACAGTTAGCACAGAGAGAGACAAGTGGCCCTGTTCACACAGGCTCGACTGTGAAGCAATTAATACCGGGGATGCTATTCATCCCGTCGCTTTATTAGAGACCAAATTATCTATTTTTTCCTGCCTCTTTAAACAGTGATGACAATTGCTTGCTAGAGTGTTTGTTAATGCCTCCCAATTAAAACCGCAATCAACACTTAAAGCAAGAACTGACTTTCAGAAATAACCCTCCAAGACCCAGAACCACGTCCCAGTTTGTCCTGTTTTCAATCTTGCGGGCGAGACCCCAAGTCATAGAGATTCCGGATTGTGTCCTCCGCCAATTAACCACCATTGGAAACAAATTAATTGTATCTTTCTGATCCGACCTAGCATATTCCATAGACAGCTAATGTGGAATTGATTACGTAAATGGCAATTTAACTAGAGGCTGGTTAAAGGACGAGTTATCGCCAGTGTTAGCATCTCCTCTGATGAAGAGCAACCGTGCGCTAGAATACTTCACTTATCCGCAAGGGCACTGGTACCAGCCTAGCTAGATGGTTGTCGGTATCATGAAGAATAGACGGCAGTTGACACTAATCAGAGATTAATTAACATCAATCGACGTAGCAAATTATGTCATTAAACACATTGAAGTTAGCTGTTTAATCACAGAATGATTTCGTCCTGAAAAATACAAGAATTTGTACACTATCAGATAGTGTGAGCCTGACGTCTGAAAATGTTACATGTGTGACATTTGTTTCTAATAATGTACAGTTGCCAACCGAAAATTTGTTCACCTACTTGTGTATTTTGGTGTAAATATCATGTAATTTGGCAGGTTGGAAACATCATATCAACTAGACTAGACCGATCATTTTTCAATGTTGCATTATAATAGACATTTGAGTGTTGTATAACATAATCTGTTTTGATATCACATAGTAAACATTACAGTTTTGGCAGCTCTTTGAAGTGACCAGGGGTTAGTCTTTTCAAAACTACAGTTTTTGGGGTTTTTTTTATTTTGTAAAATATTCAGTCAGTGATCAACTGGGTCAAACATACATGAACTATTTCTATACTTATTCTAAATTTAATTAAATTTGAATTTTCATAATAGTACACCTTAATAAATATAATAAATATACATCACATCACAGGATACGTTTGCGAATGATTATTTTACTCATGGAGATATGATTATTCATTACCATTGTATGAAATGTAATATCTTTGACGTTACAATGAACGTCAATTCGCATGATATTTGCACTACGATACACATGAAGGTGAACAAACTTTCGTTACGCAGCTGTATATTGTAATAAATAAGTTTCTTATTAACAATGTCATCAACAGTTGGACACCCCCATAACTTAAATTATCAATGATGCTGGACGATCCATGAGATAATATTGAGATTGTTTACGTTAATTATATTTAAATTGATAAACGCTTTGCGATATTCTGAATCAACCAAATTTAAATTATTTGACAAAAAACGAGGATCTTGTAAATTATGTATTAAGAGAGAGAGAGAGAGAGAGAGAGAGAGAGAGAGAGAGAGAGAGAGAGAGAGAGAGAGAGGGAGAGAGAGAGAGAGATAGAGAGAGATAGAGAGAGAGAGAGAGAGAGAGAGAGAGAGAGAGAGAGAGAGAGAGAGAGAGAGAGAGAGAGAGAGAGAGAGAGAGAGAGAGAGAGAGAGAGAGAGAGAGAGAGAGAGAGAGAGAGCATTACCTATACAGATAATAATATAATAATATACTTGGATTAAAAAAAATAAAAGCATCCAATTATTTTGCTTTTACTAAGCTGCCAGGCAAACAAAACTACTCACCTCAGTTGAATTTATCATATGTATGATTTTCAATTGCAAATATCTCAAGTTTTCGATGTCATAATCTAAAACTGAAAAGTACAGAAGTTTAGTCAACAGTCAAAGAATATTTCTACGTGGTTTTTTTATTTTAAAAAGAAGCAATTTAAATTTTAAATTTCTTCAAAACATTTGTATTGAGAAACATGGTGAAAAATTAACAAGATATAATAACAAGATATTTTAATCCATGAGTGATACGAATGAAATAGAGTTACGTCATGTCTTCAGAAGTCAACTGAACTAAATTTTAAATTTCAAAACATTACCTGTTCATATTTTTTAAAAACACGCGTTTTAATAAATCGTCAATGTCGAATCTCCGACGAGATAGGAGAGTCAAAAGATAAGAAGCCCCGTTTCATAGTAAAACTTTAAATTAATATTACTTCTAAGTTCCTCATAAAAGTGGGACTGTGAAATAAAATGAACTTCTCTTTCAACGCTAATTTAACATATAAACCAAATCTACGCTCTAATTGGGGTCTGTTTCCAATGGCCAATTACATATATGAACACATATAAAAGCTCCATTTGGCAGAAAAGTGTCATGACTGAAAACCCTGACATTTGTTTCTTGAAAGTTAAAATAACAATGTTATTGATATCACCATCCTTGTCTGTTTGTGTGATATATGTATATTTGTATTTATTGTATGATGTTATCCTTGTATTTCCGTCTGAACAAGGTCGTTTTCGTGATGTCACGGCCGCTAGGGACACCCCGTCGTCGTAGTAACAATGTGATGTCATAAGAGAATTTGCTACGTCTGACCATTGTTTTATGACGTCAAATTATATCAGTCACTGGTCACAGTGAAAATATAAGTTATTTTCACTGTTGCTTAAAAGACGGTTTATTTCTCTGTATTTCCCAGTATTTCATTGCTAGTCATACAATAAATGTGTATATATGTATTCTCTTGTAGCATTGTGGGTGGTTTTGTGAGAGATAAGAATAATTGATTGTAAAGCTGGTGCTGTTTTACTGACAAATGCAAAATGTTCGAATATTTACTCAATTGGCACAAAGCATTTTTTGACATAATTTATTGAGTTATTATTTGTCATTCTTTTAATGCAACAGAAATGAAAGAAAAACAACATTTTCTTGATAACAACATATTTATGGTGAACATACACGACGTTTCGGAGTAAATGTTATTCCTTCATCAGGTGAAATGAAGGACTAAGTATGTCTTGTATGTTCACATTAGGACTTTGCCATCCAGACATTTTTTCTTAAAAATAATGTATTCCACTTCTAAATGTAATTAACATACTTGAAAGTATGGCTAAAATTCCTACTAAATGATATTTGTTTACCAACGTTATTTACACCTACGCACTATGAAGTTTGTGTTTGAGTCTTAACTAAGTGTTTCCAGATAGAGAGATATATCTTATTTATTAATTCTCGCCCAATCAAATACATAAAAAACATCACTTTTTTAAATCATACCAGCCACCTAAAATACCACGAATTCGCAGAATCACTTGCTTGATAAGGGTGTTAGTATTTACGCCGTATAACGTCGTATGCTTGCATTCAAATAATGTGTCTGCAGATCATGTTGTTGCTTCTGCTTGCCAACCTGTTAAATGCATCCCCAGGGATATAACTACTTAAGAAAATGACCGCTTTTCGTACTTTTTAAACATTTCAAATGTAAATATATATATACCAAAATGAACGTTTTATTGTTGAAAGAAATATATTTATATATGTCAGTTATTTTCATATTATGATATGAAATGTGGTTTCTCATATCCTAAAAGAATATTTATATCAAAATTTCGGTTTTAATAAAGCGTCTCATTGAGATATGCATAACACCAAATATCAACGTATAATGCTATCAAGATATAATTACAATGTATTCTTAAAAAGAAATTATTCTAAATCATTTTTCGTATCATAAAGCGAAAAGAAATGTTATCAAAATGGTTAAAATGCCTCTTTCAGAGAGCAGATAAAGTCATGTAGATGAAATAATTCCCTTGTGTAAATGCGAATTAGCAAGTGTGACTAGGGTCATAAATTAAAGTGTTTAGATGATTAGAGTCGCGTGCACCCACCAGCCAAATAGTTTCACTTAAAGTGATACACTGCTTAGCGTATCCCGGGGTAATGAACAGGAGGTGTTAATAGGGTGGCAGCTACTGAAGCGATTAATAACCTTGATGTATATTTACAGAAAAATATTTTGTTTGCTTCTTAACGTAATGAAGACAAGTATCTAGTCAATTAACGATGCGCCTCGTTTATAATTATTTTTGTAGATTTTTAAATGTTTTATGCCATTGACATTAAAAGTTTTGATATATCAATTATCATCATACCAGCATACCATTGCATTGCTTATTTAAACAATCATAAGATATCAGTTATCATCATGAACAGCATACCCTTGGTTATTCAATCCATAAGATATCAGTTATCATAAACAGGTTATAAAAGTCATACCACGAGCATACCATTGGTTATAAAAGTCATAAGATATCAGTTATCATCATAAACAGCATACCATTGGTTATTAAATTCATAACGTTTCATTTTCATTATCAACCTCCTACTATATGAACTGACATAGACTAAAGAGAAAGTTCGAATAACTTCTTATAGCATCGTATCGAATTGAACTTAAAGGTACATCGATTGCGTTGTTTGGGGTCACATATGCTAAAATGTCTTATTTTATCGAGAAGTAATGACTGTTGCCGAAAATTGCCATTTTGACCTTAGTCGACTCAGTATACGGACGATATAAATAATGTTAATAAAACTAAGATTGTTCACTTTCGGCTTCCATCTAGATCAAGATCGCACTTCAGTTTTACTGTCTGTGGTGATAATATTAACTACTGCAATGCTTACAAATATCTTGGACTTTGGTTCCATGAATTTCTCGACTTGAATTACACTGCTAAAGAGTTGGCAAAATCGGCAAGTCGTGCCGTAGAATTGTTATCTGTAAGGCTAAAACAGTTGGTGGTTTACCTTATAGTATTTTTAACAAATTGTACGAAAACCTTGTCCACCCAATCCTATCATATGGCTCAGCCATTTGGGGAACTAAGCAATTTAGATGTATCAATAATGTTCAGAATCGTGCATGCAGCTTCTTTTTGGGTGTTGGCAGTAAAACCCCTAACTTAGCAGTCCGTGGTGAAATGGGCTGGTTATCTTGTCTTACAAAACAGAATATTGAAATAGTTAGATTCTGGCGTCGTATACAAACGTCGCAATGTAACACTGTATCAATCATTAATGTATGGTCACGCCGTTATAGGAGTTCTTGGTATAACCGTGTTTTAAACTTGATTACCAAATGGGATTTACCATTTACAGATGTTTTTGATTTGTCAAATGTTTATTTTGATGTCGCAAAAGAGTTGTTGTTATTTTTAGACAATAATAATTGGCTTGCTGATTTATGGAATGATAAAGGTTTGATTAATGGTAACAAATTGCGAACATATCGTCGTTTTAAGACTGTGCTGCAAGCAGAAACTTATGTCACTTGTAATTTAGACCGTTCTGAAAGAAGTATTATTAGTAAGCTACGTTGTGGAACGCTCCCATTAGAAATAGAACTTATAGATGTTCACGTCCTGTAACACCACTTATCGATAGAAAATGTAAATATTGCAATAATGGACATATAGAGGATGAGGTGCACTTTTTACTTCGTTGTGAAACATATTCTGACCTTAGGTATGATTTTATTAATTATATGAAAACCATTTATCCCTCTTTCCCAAAGTGACATATTGTAGACCAATTTAACATCATAATGTCATCTGATGTATCTAAATCATTAGCCGTACTATTACTACGAATGTTTAAGCGGCGAAAATCCCTCAGCACACACTAGTTTTGTCCTATATTTTATATTTCAATCTATTATTGTTATGTATTTTAATATATTATGTATCGTATGTGTATTATGTATATTATGTGTCCCGTAGGCCTTATGAGGCCGGCAGGTGTACTTTTATCTGTATTATCACTGCTCCAACGTTTATTGTACAACCTGGTGACACACAAATAAAATAATTTTCTTCTTCTTTTTTCAACCGGACAATGCACTGCGTGTTGCGCGCGTCAATAAGCCAAACGTAATTTTGGAAACTTATTCACAACAATCTAAATGAAAACTTCAAGTTGGTAATGTTTATTAGGTCTTATAACTACTGTGCATGTAAATGGACCGTGTAGTTTCGGTTTCTGCACAAGTATAATGATGTTGCTTGATTTTAATTGGAAACTAGTAATTATTACATATTTGGTGATTGGGGATGAACGTGCAAGTTGAGTTAAATTATTTGAACTGATATCAGCACATATTGTATTTTGGCATGTATTAAAGGCAAATAAAATTTATGAAACACAATGGATGCACCTTTAAAGGTTCAGGTTATATAAAATGTTAATTTGCTAATTTGATCGTAAACTGATCAAACACATGCTGAATTTCTGCAAAGTGCAAAGTATAATAATAAAAGTGTTTCGTGCTTAAACGTCTTCTCTGTGAAAATGAAACAATTAAAAATATATATATAATGCTCGCCAGTTTCATAGAACATGGAAAATGATGCAATTTAATGTGTATGGCTGTTAGTATATTACAGAATATTCCTTATTGTGCATTATTTATAACAATATTATTGACTTCTGTGAGTTCTTCATTTGTACAACATCTATATCACATATTTAGTTTAATTTGACAATGCTTTAGATTAGGATCCACGATATCTGTAAGAAAACTAGTATTATATCTGAAGACAAAATATTGTTTTTAGACGGATAATTAACAGAGCAAATTAAAGCATTCCCACTGTAATATACAGTTACATATGTAACGAGCTTCACACGAAGAGCGTCGTCGCTTGGGGTCACGTTAACCCAGTGGAGAAGTGTTAAACGGTTCCAGGCTGACCCGAGTTCAAACGAAGCGATGGAGCGGATGAGTGTGAAGCTTAACAAATTTTAATCTTCTTTTGAAAAGTATTTCTATCGCTAAAGAGGTGAAGAAACAACGAGAATTTGGAGCGAAAGAAGAAAGAAGATGGTGACTGATGTAAGAAATAAAAGAGAGAAATACAGCGACAAAAGAAATTAGAAATATTAAGACAAATAATACTAAGACAAATAATTATTTCCACAGAACATTTTTTTAAAATGATATTAGAATAAACAATTAAAGAAAAAGATGCATGACGATGAAAAAAGATCAAGATCAATTAAGTAGAGGTGAGGTGAGTTGGGGTTTAACGCCGCTTTCAAGAGTTTTCACTTATATCGCGGCTGCTACTATTTTGGCAGGGAGAAAGCCCGCAACAACATGTGGCTATGCATTGCGGGCTTCGGCTGGAACTAGCGAACCACGGGAGGTACTACGCGTGAAGAACAGTTCTCTACTGCAGACAAAGTTGCCGTGCCTCTGGCGGGATTCGAACCCCGGACCTCTTGATCCGAAGCCGAACGCGCTAACCGCAGTTGATGGGAAGCAGTCTCTGAAAGCACTACAGGAGGTGACATGAGATGCGCAAACTGGTTGCGTCATCATGCTTCCAATTAAGTAGACTAAGGCTGTGTATTTAATTATTTTGTAAGATATTGACTGAATTGTGAGTGTATTTTAACTAATTCCTTTGCTTCTCATTTTATTTACTGTTTCTTCTTTTGTTCATTTGTCTTGGTTATCTTTACGATTGCTTTGTGGAACCGGGTCCTGAACTTTTTCGTGAACTTTCAAAAACGGTTTAGAAATATATCTTCAATTGAAAATGGCAGCATTATCATTATCAACTTCCAACTACATGAACTCAAATCGACCAAAGAGAAAGTTCGAATAGCGTCCTGCACAGTAGCATCGTATTGAAATGAACTTGAAGGGCAAGGTTACACAAACTGCTAAAATGATCAAATTAAAGCTGAATTTCTGCAACGGAGACATGTGGCCTCAATGATACTGTAGCACGTTTATTAAGATTTCAGATGTGTATGATGTAAATAAGCACAGTATGTATAAAACATAATGTTTTCTCTCATTTACCAGCTTTCTTATTAATCCATGATAGTTGTGTTACTTCTTATAAGCTATCTAGTTTCATATCGGCGAAGTTAACTTCATCAAAGGACTATAGGTGTGGATTAAGATTAGGTCCTCTAATCGGTTTGCGCTGTTGAATTGTGCTCCAGTGATAATTTCAACATATCTGGTGTTAATAGGGGTCATAAAACACCTTCTTGACCCATCCTCGGGAGAGAGTTATCACACTTCCATATAAGCCAAGTCTAGTTAATTGCTCTTCAGTTATATTACCCTTCAGTTGGAATTTTCTTTTCCATATTATTTACATTCTTTAAAATTATAATTGTTCGACTTTAATATTGCGTTTATAAAATTATCATTATGATCGGTAGGATTAATTTCATCAAACGGATAAAAACGCTCTAATCGGTTTGCAATGGTGAATTGTGTTGAGGTGACAATTTTGACGAATCTGGTGTTAGTAGGGGTCATAAAACACCTCCTTGACCCATCCTCGGGAGAGAGTTATCACACTTCCATATAGACCAAGTCTAGTTAATTGCATTTCACATGCATGATAATTTACATATCTCGCATTCATTCCATTGCGTTTAATTAATCTTAAATCCTAAAAACATTGTCGTCTTCAAACTTTTAAATATCCAATTTGGCTGTTGATTATATATAAATACTGTACGAAAGTTATGCTATAACAACGTATAACTAAAATGTGATATCTTGGGAAAACTATATATATATTCGTCTTTCACACTAGTCAGGCACTCTGCGAAACATCGTCTCTGGTTTAAGTATTGATTTTCTTACATGGCTCCAGTCCTTTAACTGTTTTGTCCTTTATATAACTCGGTTAGAGGTGAACTATTTGCTTCTTGTTTTAATAAGCTAGGGACTTTTAATATGTTATCGTCAAACGAACAGTTTTACTCTTTCCTCAACAAAAAAAGACAAATGTATAGGTATACAACATCTTTATTCTGTGTTATTTTGTTGTGTCTAATTACAGAATAAAGAAATTGTAGATCCATAAATTAGTTTTCATTCTGTATCATATTTTAGAAAACAAATAGACCAATTTATTCATATTCAATGTCCTTGATATAAAATGTTTTCATCAAGTACTCTTGTTTCTCTACATCATTTCTAACTTCTCTTGACAGACTTATCTTATATTCATATCACATCCTTGCCAGATAAAACAAAATGTTGTATTGATAAACTTTGTTACTTATAAAAAAAAAACTTTATTGTACACATAATATTTTCTTTGTTTAAAATTTTAAATACTTTAAGGGTATGTATCTCAAATTAAAAAGGTGGAATAAAATCTCAATATTGAATGTTATTGCTGTAAACGTTATGCCTGTAAGAATAGGTAACGTATGTAAAATTCAAAACTCTAACCAAACACGTGTTTTTATATCATATACAAATGCATGCTCAATTCCCGAAAAGGAATATTTCCTTATTAATATATAGGCGCGTTCGTTATTTTATAATTTTAATGTGTATATATAAAATATGGACATACCCATAGCTGTCGGAAATTGACCCTATTAATTGATTCTTACAATAAAATACATACTTACAGTGTAGTTTTCATCTTTAAAGAGCATGGCTGTTATATTTCTTTAATCATAAAGACACTTCTTCCAGAGACAGCTTAATCATTCAGCAAGTTTATTTCATTAAAGGACTTTGCAACAACCTTATCAAATATCGGAAAAGAAAATGGAATAGTTTCATTTTATATACCCAAATATGACGATCCAATAATAATTCCATTAGCTTAATACAAATGGTGTGTTTCCATACAATGAAAGTACGGTATCAAACATTTAGTGTTAGTTCGGGATTGTGATGTGTTATAGTACTGATTATCTGCCCTTTTTTCATCTTACAAACACATCACCCATATCTGGTAGAAATAAACGATATATTTCTAATATATCTATTTAATATTACAAGTTTGAAGGTCATTAAATCTGTTTCCTTAGATGGCTCCACGCCTTATAGCAGTGTACTCTTTCTTGTAACGGTTCTAAACTGAGGTACAAAAGAAACTTTACACCCGTTTCACTCATACAGTAAAAATAACAAAACAAATTGACATGATAGAACCGGGATATTATTTAATGTTCAATGTTGACTGATTCGGCAAACAATCATACTCGTTTTTTAAACATGCAGAGTTAGAGTCACTG
Organism: Gibbula magus; assembly: GCA_936450465.1. NCBI lineage: Eukaryota > Metazoa > Mollusca > Gastropoda > Trochida > Trochidae > Gibbula > Gibbula magus. The sequence goes on from OW388301.1 coordinate 47,653,100, forward strand.
AAAGGACCAAGGGGTATAAAAGCATTTTACACCTACATGACCCTACCATGTTTATAATGTTGTAAATGTGTGCAGAATGAGGCACATTTATTGATTTTCACTTAGCAGATGTCTTATATGTTGATAAACAGTTGTGTTTTATCCAAATTAGTTTTGGAAGAATTTACGAATTTGCAGAACGAGACACATTTACTTTTTTCACAAATAATCGAAAATATTTTTTGAAAAGTGTATAAACTCAAAATATTTTTTAAAAACATTAAAACCACATAGGGTTATTCCTTGGCTGATGACTAAACGCCTGCACTTTTCAGTTTTAGAGTACGACTTCGACTTTTGTAATTGAAAATCAAACATATGATATTAAACCAACTAAGGTGTAAAGTTTCTTTTGTACCTCAGTTTATATGCCATGTGTTCAGACTAAGGTCATCATGATGGTACTGAAATAATGTACATTATGAGAGTCGTTGACGCTAAATTGTTGTAGAATGTCAAAAAAAGCATGCAATTTCACGTTCCTATCTCTTGTTTAGTTACAGAGAATCAGAAACGACGAGAAAGATGAATAGATGGTGTTTCATTTTGAAGATTTCATTTCAGTACATGGCCTATTCTTTGCTATTTTTTCGCTTGGAAAGTACTGTTATTTGTTTATTAACAAGATAATGATTCCACAAAAGAGAAGTGATTTGGCTTGGTAAAGCGATCTACTAATTAATGACCTTGGCTGTTTTCTTCGCTGCACCGTTGTGCAATGAATAGGTTCTCCTAGAAGTTATGCGATTGATAGTTTAACATTTTAGAGAATATTTGCTTAATTAAATCGTTTTAAAACGTAGATTTGTTATATCAGAATTCAAACGCGTATAATTATAAATCAAATAAGATTAAGATTGCGCTGCGGATTCAGTGTGTGGCCATTTTCAAAGACAAAATTAAAATGACAATTTGAAAAATCTTCATAGTTTACATTCATCATAGGAAGAGTTATGTTCACCTCTCAACTATATATTAAAAATATCTTGGTTAATGAAACACTTTGTTTCATACTGAAAACAAAATCCTTTTAGAAACAGTGTGTATGGTCACGAAGAAGGACTATCAAAATTTAAAAGACAATTTTAGAACACCTGCAGTTAACTAACTTCGCAAACAGAAAAAAACTTCAAACCAAAACAGGTACATCTAATGAACTCCTAGAAAAAATAAAAACATCGTCTAATTTACTATTTCCATAGAAGAAGCACCTCGTTTAAAATATTTCTTTAAAAGATTAAACACGTGAAATAATTTCATCATAATGCCTGGAGTATTGTTCTTAATTCACCCGGACACCGAGAGGAGCAATATTTACTCTTGATTGTCCAGGTACAAAGATCAGCGTTTACCAGGTAACAATTGAACGGTGCGAAGCTTCCTCGCTGATGGTGGAAGAATAGCGGAATCTACCCGTAACGCTAGGGGCTTGGGGATCAACGTTTAGCCGCTTTGCCAATCAACGTGTGCATTGTTTGCACGCTGAGCGGTTAGAATGCGGTCACGGTGCATTGCGCATTAAACCAACACGATTTGATAAGTCACAAGCTTCCGCGCCGAGTTAAATTGGTCCTCAATGGAACCGCTTTGCTGGGGGCGTGTCGACCAATCAGATCGCTTCATTTGATTGTCTCCTGCATCTGCGGATTCCCAGAGGTTTAACGTAAAAGGGGGTTGTGGAGGGTGATCACTCATTCTCAATCTGTCTCCAACTCGTTTAAGTCCTTCACTGCATTAACGCAGCGATCAAAGGTACATTACAGGTGAAATATTATATAGCTGGGCCACGACTCCCAAACAGACCAGCATCATGAGTGCCATAGTCGGGACAGAAAGTTTGGGTGAGTTGGATGAACGTATTCAGATGTTTAATACTTAGGTGAAATTCGTTAAGATTATAACAATGAGGCCTAAGGTATTCTTTCGGTAGGAATTTTACAAAAAAGGAAATTTAAACATACTTAATGTTTGAAGAAGTTTTACAGTAAGATTTGTTTACGGATTTGGGTGAATTTGACGTCCATTTTGAAATAAAAAATAAAAGCAATAAGTTCACTGGTCTTTATTTCACCTGTATAACAATGGTGAATTTATAGAAGCTAGATTTCCTAAACCTTCGGAAAGACAGTTTAAAACGAGGAGTTATCTATGAATTTATGTTTTGAAAAAGGCGTTTTTAAGTTATACTTTGGGTGCTTATGATGCAAAGGTATTCCAAGATGTTGTATGATAAAGTAGTAATTAGTGGTTAGCCTATCAAATAATTCTTAATATGTACATCTTTTTCTATCAGGAAAAAAATGTGTATGAAAGTGCATATTGTTATGATTTGGTTTAAATTATAGGAATGTATACCCATGTGAATAAAATGTTTGGGAGGAAAACTTTTCTAATTCGAAATCATATTTATTTATACGTGACAGTTCATGCATTGTAAGATATGATCAATATTAATTTATTCGTTCATTAAAAGAATGGCAAATAAAAACTTCATGTAAATTTTAACGATATGTTAAAGTACTTTAGACGTTATTTTTTTCATTTTCAGTTGTATTTTGTACCTACTTCAACGTTTCCGCCAAACACCATTTTTTAAATAAATAATTAGATGTTCATGGCAATTATAAGTATATACGATAAAAATAACAACCTTAAAAGTGTCTATATATGTTAACAGACCACACTGAATAATGTTTTGTCAAAACTTTCCGATTTATGAAATAAGAGTAATAAATAGTATAAAATCATATTCTGATTTCAACATTATTATTTCATTAAAGAATTGGACTGGTAAACAAATTGTGAACCCCTCCAAAATATTGAATTTACAATACAGGATAGATTTACAAACTGAAACAAAAATACAAGTAATGATGAATCGATAATACTTAATAAAAGTAAATTATTTCTAAAAACTTGAATAAATGCCAAAAATACTAATCATTATACCTGATACCTCAAACCAGATCCATTTTCAAAAAACCACAAAAACTAAAACATTATAACTTTAAAAAATCAAAGTTAATAGATGCATTTATCCTAAACCATTTCTGAATTATATAACAGCAAATGTGATGAAAATATTATTCAAATATATTTGCAGAACAATTTACCTACACCTTCCATAAAATAACACATTTTCGCCAAAGGTGTTCTCGTCAACGCCGTGTTGTTTCTCATCACACCTTTTAGTTTTATCAGGTAAACAAAGACTTAATCACTTTTGTAAACGCTCGGGTAATAATGCACTTTCCCCACCTTCCCGATGTTAATGATAAGAGAACTGGATTAACAAAAGCCACACGTGCACTCGTAAAACAATAGGCGCTATTGAACACCTTAATTGAAATGCAAGCTGACGAAGAAGGGAAAAACTCAAGTGAGGTTTTCCTATATCAACTCCGTTATTGAGCCAGCCTCTGTATTCTTAGCTTACCCCACCAAGGATTAGATCATTGTCCCCGCGAGGGATTTAACGCCGATGTGATCCTCTTCAGGTAGGCATCTGTTGCTCTCAGGTAAAAGTCGCGGCGGGCTCCTTTGATCATGTGATTACAGGTGTGCGTTAAAAACGTAAAGCACCTCCCATTTTGCATTAGAGATATTGTTGATGTTTTAATATTGGCAAAAAATGAAACTGATTACAAATACTGACAAGCACTTTCCATTTCGCAGTAGAGATACTCTATTGAAATAGTTAGCGGGCAAAGATATTGACTTTCGAATAAAGTAATTTTCATACACATTTGATGAATATCTGTACAGGAAATTAGATGAATATCCATAGTTTGAGGATATTCACGAAATGAATATTGGTCATATCGAGACATTAGAATAAATTTATCGGGTGAAATTAACCTTTAAAATTTGCATCGTATTTTGTATGCAGGTAATTACACAATTTAATCATTGGCCATAACAAACTCCAATACTAAAATATGATCGACTTCTATTATGATCATTGGTGATTTTGAATTTGATTCTTAGCATTAATATATGTAAATTTTTTACTTATTTCACAATTACTTTTTTAAATCAACAAAAAAGTAATATATTTAAATAATAATTTTCATCAAAAATAATATATGTCTAAATCATAAAAAAATCATAAATTGATCCTTTAGATTTACTATTAATATAATAGTTCCGGTCAAGGAATTACCTGTAAGAGACAGTTACCCCTAGTTAATAACGATTTTGACCCATGATGCATGTACTTAACTCTATACTCGCCACATACTTAACTTCATACTTGCCATATACACAACGATTTCTATTATTATTCATATTTAGGACTTCCAGTTTTGGTTTCTAACGCCCGGGGCAAACTTTATGAGGCAAACGATCAGCGATATTACTCAAAATATCATAATAATACGTGGATATCCCTAATCGTTGAAAACCATTACATGGCGGGGTACACGGGTAGCCTTTCAATTCCATCAGTTCGTCACTTAATGCAATAAGAGAGCAAATTAATAACAACAATGCCGGTTGTGAGAGCACAAAAGAATCGTAATATTACTGAGTTAAGAAGATTTTTAGCGGTAAGCGCCGATCTTATCGCAATGCATTCTGGGTAGAACAAGACCCCATCGGGTCACTTGTAGAAATCGTCTCCAACTGAACGGACGGGGCCGAGAGTACTTTCATCATCATGTTTGGTGACATTCATTTTCTTTCATTTTAAATTTGATACTGGCATTTCTTGTCCTTTTTCAAGGCGCTCTTCATTTTAAAAAATACCTAACCTTATTAAGAAATGAAGTTTTGTGCAGAAATAAGTTTGACAATTTTCAGTACATGTCTTCTTTCGTTTACTTAACTTTCAATGAGAAATGTATCATTAACATTATTGTTAATATCATAGCCTATTTTTAAATATCAACTCTAACTTTTTAAATGTAGAGAGTTGTCAATTTGATTTATATCATACTCTAGTATTCCCTATATTCCCTATCTATATCCATCTATCCCTATTCTATATGGCGGTTCAAACTATTTGTATTCCATCTTCATTCATTTCATTATTATTCTATATAATTGTATCATATTTAAAATCTTCATTTTCTCACCAACTGATATTTATTATGTGATGAACAAAACAGTTGCCCCCAACATGAAAAATCAACCTATACTAAGATTAACCGTTACCCTAATTAACATTAAACTAAGATGACCTTAGTGATTTACAATTAGCACAATGCTTTGTGAAAGAGGGGCAAGCTAAACAATAACAATGTGTGATATATTTTCATATTGATAACGGAATTTTATAATTACTCCGAAAATAATGTTGTTTTGATTCGACTCTGACGATTGCATGATAAGTAGTCATTGCCTTCGCATTCACAGCAATAATAAGGAAGAAACCCAAAGAACCAGGTCCTGGATCTCTCTTAGTGCTAATTTAGTGTAGGCATTATTGACCAGAGACTCTTTAATGAGATGCATATAAAGTCCCTGCATTAACCAACGACCCTCTTAGTGCTAAGAGAGCTTCTAAAATCTAGGCCCTGCCGCTCATCTCAGCATAGCCTCTCTTTTTCTTTTTATATAATTATTTGTATATGGAACTATTTTAAATTTAAACAACCATCATTCCCCACAATAAAGTTGTCTCTGTTTCCCCCCACAGTTGACAGCAGCACGCTGGGTATGAAGAAGCCGGACGCCCTGTGTCTGGTGTGTGGGGACAAGGCGTCAGGGAAACACTACGGAGTCCAGAGCTGCGACGGATGTCGAGGATTCTTCAAGCGTAGTATACGCCGTAACCTAGATTACGTATGCAAAGAAAACGGAAACTGTGTTGTGGATGTTGCGCGAAGAAACCAATGCCAAGCCTGCCGTTTCAAGAAATGCCTGGAAGTGAAAATGAATAAAGATGGTGAGTAATTTACATTTGAAATATGCCATTTTACGATTTAATGTATCGCGTATTTAGCAATTGGAAGATTGAACCGATTCCTTTAGGTAAAGGCGAACAGATGTTCCTATAGCAAAACAAATAATTTCGTAAAACAACTTATTGTACTTTTGAAATGATATGTTATCATCACAGAAGTATATTTGTCCAAAAGACAAATTCAAGTGGATTTGAAATGGTAAAATCGCTTGTTCTCACAAATCCCAATGTTAATGATTAGTCGAGACGAAATTGTAGCATGTTCTGCCCAACCAGTAGCTCCCATCATTAACACATCTCATGAAACGCTTACAACAAGGCAGTAAATGAACGTAATGCAATAGTTTATAGAAAAAGTCAACAAACAATTCAGCCTCTAATCAAATTAGCACGTGTAGACTTCGATAGAGTCAACACATTGAAACCGACCTGCTAGCATATGACGATGCTGTTTACCCATCAACTTGTTGTATTGATAAAGTGTTTCTTTCACTGGTGTGTTTGCGAGTGTTTGTCAACCTAACGACGGAAGCCATTATACCATTAAACATTTGTCACGTCCGGGTTCCATGTTAGCGCGAGAAGACGTGAGCAAGGCGGGGCGAGTAGCTCAGTAATCATTATTTACGGGATCAAAACCACGAATTAGAATGTAAACAGCTGGGCTACACTCTATCACATGAATGCAGACTTTGCTCTTCGATTTTGTATCAGATTTAGTCAAGCTTTGCCTTCCATCGTCACCTGAAGATTCCCAGAAATCTCGGTTTAAAGTTTCCGGCGCACGAGCCATTCGTGAAAACACGTGACTTGACACTCTCGCGAGATCTCGGACCCGTCACGTGGAGTAGCTGTCAGTTCTCACTGAGATTATTAATTGTACTAACTGATTTCAGATTATCCTGAATAATTGAATATGAATAAGTAAGTTTCTCCTCGAGTGCGTGCCTTTGTTTGTGATACAGTTAGGTTTGCATGTCCACCTGCAGCTAATCTGTTGAACATACGGGTCACCTTGTACCCTTACGTGCACGTGCATACTCGCGCCGCTCTCGAGCGTGAACGAGACCCACGCGCCTCTATTTGTTGATAGATTAATTCATCATAAGGTACCATGTGATGCATAAATTCAGATAGCAGTTATCTCCCGTTGAAAGCAAACTTTTGTAGAAATGTGATTATACAGGTTTTCGGATTTGATTTATTCTCTTAGTACTTCCCCTCTATCAGTCAGCAACCAATCTTAACTCTGAAGTAGTTTATAGGACATAAACACTGCACAAAATTAAGGGTTATAAAACCGCTACCCATTGTCTCATAGTTTCGATCAGTTGCTCGTGTCTGCGACTGTTTCTCAAATTCAAAGCGTCCTTTCTTGTGAGACTGTAAGTGCCGTTTTCACCTCTTTCACTGCACCTGACATCCGGCAAATATCTGAAATTAAGATTTGAGCAAGTTAAAACGAACTGAAGTGGTTCCGATGAGTATGATTACGGTTTATTGAATATATACGTCACCAATTACCTCCCCTGTTTGTCAGACTGAGTGTCTGGCTATGATATTTATCCGGGCCGATATTTGCAGTAGAGCATGTAAGTCAGCTGATATGGGGCTCCAGCACTGCGGCTTGGCTGGGAAAACGACAGCACTTCTTGTTTGCTTTCGTTTCGTCTCACTCCGCATTCTTTATTCGATCCTAGTTTTGTAAAGAACCTATTGATTCCGAGGCAGCTTTCTGACTGGGGTCTAAGAACGATAGAAATAAGAGCCGTGATAAAAGCCACTCCAACTTTTGAGTTATCCGCGCGCTACCTGATATATTGAGCGTTCGTGTTTTTATTTGTGCGTCAATTATCCTCAATCAAAACCAACAAGAATGGCTGTGCGGTGATATGAATATTTTATCAATTACGTTTTCAAGTCAAACAGCCATCTATGAAATTTAAGAATTCTCTCGATATCACTTTTCTTTAATTAATGTCTTCGCCGCGAAATCACGGTTCTAGAAATGGCCACACAAGTGGTTCGATTCAATATGTTAAAGGGAACAGTGAGAACTTGACGATATGGCTAAATCACAGGTGTAATAGATGAACACAGGCTTAATTGTTCGTTCTGTTAAAGATGTTATCCCAATTATGGAGTGAAATCAATCTATTTACTGAACCACTTTAACCCTATTACAGCCGTACAGCACGAGAGAGCTCCTAGATGTTACCAATACAAGCGAGACAGCCCGGATGGACTAAGACTGGATGAGAAACAGAGTTACGCCCCTTTGTCAGACTTCATGGATCGACCAAGGTAATTGAGAAATATTTTCCGAATATAATTTATCTCTAACAATGTATACCTACAATTAAAACAATGGAAGAAAGCTCCAAAGAAAGCGCCGATGAAACAAACCAAGTCGTTGAGACCTGTTCTTGTACTTTATTGACGCATACGACTACGTCATTGTTGAAACATTCTAACAATTTATCTAAAAAACATATCTTGTACATGTGTTGATATGACTGTAGATATCGATTTACAAAATATTTTCGTTCTCTTCAGATTTGACTTCCCACAGTACCCCCAATACAGTTCTCCAGTCGCAATGGCACCGGAATACGGTTACCCCGCTTTTTCACATCTTCATCTACAAATGGCCGAACAACACAGACGTAACAGCCTGCTTGCTGGCACCGGAATAACTCCCACCTCGTTGCCTAGCAACATGATTCACGTGACGGGATTGACCAATGGCATCCATCATCATCCCATCCCTCCCATGCCACCAATGAACGACAGTCTCAGCAGTAGTAACAGTAGTCACACAGAGAGTGACGATGACGTCAAGAGGTCAAAAGTGAAAGTAGCGCCCTCACCTGACTCAATCAAAGGGAGATCACCCAGTCCCATCAAATCCAAACACGAAGAGAGCTTGAAAGGTAAGCTGGTGAACGATATTCGTGAAAAAATTGTGTACATTGTTTCAGGCATAACATTCATTTCGTAATCACCATCAAAATGTGCAGTTAAAGGGTGCAATTCATAGTTATCGCATTACGATAAGTGGACTCGTCCGTGGATAAGAATATATCATTATACAAAATATGACAGGTCTTCACGAATAAAATAAAAAAAATTATTTCTTCCAGATTCGCCCTCCTCCAGCCGAAACTCTGACATGTCGATGCCCTCTCTCTCGATGTCAACACCCAACTCATCGTCATCATCCGGGTCCTCGTTCTACGCCCCCTACAAGACCTCTACTCCAGGGGGAGCAATACCGCCTCCCCCTCCCCAGTTCCCCACCCCTCAACAACTCCTGCAGAACAACATCGACCACAGCTCGTACGTAAATGCGGCTGCTGAGAACACGTACGAAACTGCGGCTCGGCTTCTGTTCATGTCTGTCAAGTGGGCAAGGAATATCCCGTCATTCCTTCAACTTCCGTTCCGGGACCAGGCGATCCTGCTGGAAGAATCCTGGAATGAACTCTTCGTCCTTAGTGCTGCACAGTGGGCGCTGCCCATAGATGCTGGTGAGTGCATTGGCTTTTTTAAATGGTTTGAGGAAATTAGTAAATGTTTTAAATGTCATTAGACTTTCTAAACAATTATAATAGGCCCACGGCGAGCCATAGACAATTGGAAAGTATGAACATGTATATTTAAAATAAAAATAAAAAGATTATATTCCACAGTTTAATCTTAGAATGAATCTCTTCAATATATCATGTGGATAAAATATTTTTACTGTCTGCCCTGTCTGGCAATCGGGATACGATCACAGGTCTTGTTCCTGTCTTCTCTGAGCACCCCCTTTACCCCTGGTTGTATGTGAGTTCCGGGTTGTTATCAACGAAGTAGGGTAGTAAGTGTAGAAATATTTTACTTATATCACACACAATACACACGTCATCCTCCACACGACGTTCAACCCTCTCCCCTCTTCGTGCAGCTTCCCTACTGGCTGGAGGAGCGATGACGACAGAGACACTGACGTCAGACAAGACTTCCACAGTGTACTCGCAGATCCGTCAGCTACAGGACGTCATCTCCCGCTTCAACAACCTTCGAGTGGACGCCACTGAGTACGCCTGTCTTAAAGCCATCGTTCTCTTTAAATGTGGTGAGTTGACGTCGAGTTTTAAGTTTACTTATCTGAAGAATAATTGCTGTCCAAAACCAACCATGAAAAGACATTGTAGACATTTTTTGGCGCATTGAATAGTTCAAAGATACTTTAACCGTTTCTTTGTTTTCAAAATATTACTTAATGATGACAGTCAGAATTCCAATTTTCAAACATTGTTCTATAACGTATCCCTTCTTCCCGCAGAAACCCGCGGACTCCGCGACGCCCTGCAGGTGGAGACACTGCAGGACCAGGGCCAGATGATGCTGAGCGAGTACACCTTCACCCAACATCCGGCCAGCAAGATGCGCTTCGGCAAACTCCTTCTCCTTCTCCCTGCGCTCAGAACAATAAGTGCGCGAACCATCGAGGAAATATTCTTCCGCCGAACCATCGGTAGCATCCCCATTGAGAGGCTCCTGTGTGATATGTTCAAGTCGAGCTAAATCCTTGTGGGGAACGTGGGACTCATTGAAGAAAATAGTGCAATTTGTTGAATTTGTATGCGCATGGATACCAGACGCTCATATCTTGACTCGCCTGACGTATCAGAAGATTGTTCATCCTGGAACCATTTCTGTCTGTATCTCTGGGTTTGGCTTGAATCTACATCTACGAAGAGAACGTGGTTCTTGAAAATTCCAGGATTTAACAACTTGCTGGACTTGAGAAAAGAATCCCATTCTTTGCCACATTTCTAGTCATTTGTATTCTTGATTGCCGATATAATACCGCGTGACGTGTTCAATCAGAGAAAAGTTGTTGTCATTGAACCATTCTAGTCATGAGTATTTATTTCACCGTACCACACACAGCAACACAAGGAGTCATCGTTCTTAAACAAGTCTAGTCACACCTGTATTTATTTGTCTATTTAAACATAGATATTTTAAGACGCTTCACTGATATGAGTATTGTTATGTATGAGCTTGTCAAATTGTTTGTTACAGTACTTTGTTTGTGATTATGCCGTGTTGATGTTGTCCACTGTTGTTATGTACATATACCACCTGTACATAGAACATTGTTGTGTATAGTATATGTATATAGATGTACATACTGTCATGTGTTATGTAATATCGGCGCCGTGTGGCGGATATAGTGCAATAAACACATATCAATAAGTATACTTACGTTGTATGTTATCTCTCTCGTGTGTTGTTTCTTTAGAAATGATAAACCAGTTTCTAAAGGGGTATTTTTTGTGGAAACAAGGTTCGAGAAGATTAAACATATTACTTAGGGAAATACATTTATGACTTAAATTTGAAGGCTTAAAGGCTAGCACACATTCATTGAAATTTAACAACAATGAGAAACATGTCGTAAATGTTATCAAAAGCCTATGTATCTCTTAAACAACGAAGCATCTTATTAATCTCCTTTGATTATTTTGAAATATTCTAAATGTATTCTATAGAAAATTATGGAAAAAACAAGGTCTTATATCGCATTGCATTGATGGAGAACCTACCTTTCCATAATACTCGTCCAAGATAAAATACATATCCACTTTAACAAGTGAAATAGCCTCCTCTGGCATAGGGTTTAAAATATATACCCAAGTGAAGTGAAGTCATTCATCGTCGCTACGAGTGTGAAAAGCTTTGCTACCAAAGAAACAAGTAATAGTTGATTAGTTTAATGATAAGTATGTGTTACTTTGTGAATATTCTGCCAATACATATGTTTTTGTATTTTTTTAAAATTATAATTAGTGACAATACTGCATTTTCACGCCCATTACGCTAAAAAACAAGATGGCGGCCAATCGACGATAGCATCCCCTCTTTCCCGAAAAAGCATTTGTTGATTCATTCCCGTGAAAAAAAAAATTGAATATTTTATCTGAATTACTACACACATAAACAAAGTAATATACTGCACGCTGTGGGCTATTCAAACTGTCATTTGACTTTAATCATTCTGAATGTAGGCATGTCATAGAACAATGTCGCTATGAATTCAGAAGAGTATCGATTCCAAAAACAAATCAAACACCGAAAACCAAAGCCACATTGTTTGTAGTTAGTGAGGCACAGCTGACTTTGTGTATGCACAACACATTCATGTTTCTCATTTACACAAACGATGAGGAAAGCGCTGCATAGCCAAGAAGCTATATCATATATACATGGCGCCAACCTACTCCACTAAAACAAGCACGACTGGACTTCTTTCTCATATCCCATAATTTGATATCCTCAGTTGATACTTGTGAAATTTATCCAAGCATCAACTCTGACTACTCACTTATTGAATTAACGCTAAAGTTTTCCACCTTTGAACATGGAAAAGGCTTTTGGAAATTTAATAACTCTTTATTAACTGATAGAAAATATATAGAACTTATCAAAGACACTATTAAGTCTACTCTTGACCAATACAGAACAGATTGTCACGATGGTATCAGTACATACTCAATTAATGACCAGTTACTATGGGAAACACTATTATTAATGATAAGAGGCAAAACTATATATTACGCATCAACTAAAAAGAAAATAAATAAAGAGAAGGAAACGGCGTTGCAAAATAAACTGGATTGCATGGAAAAGGAACTAGATAAAGCAGATGAACGGGATAGAAAAGAGGAAATTTTGAGTGAAATAAATGAGGCAAAATCGAAATTGGATGAAATGTATGATCAAAAGGTTAAGGGAATGATGATAAGATCTCGTGCGAAGTGGATTGAAGAGGGAGAGAAGCCTACCAAATATTTTCTTAAATTAGAATCTAGAAATTTCCTAAATAAAGCCATTATAGAGTTAGAGAAAAATGATGGTACGATTGTGAACAGTGCTAAGGAAATATTAAGTGAGACAAAAATATTTTATGAAAAGCTGTATACAAAACACGACCTTACATCTATCAATCTCGATGAATATTTCAAGGATGTTAGAACATCCAAATTGTCTGACAACGAACGTTCAACGCTTGAGGGTGATTTAACTAAGGATGAAATCTCGTTTGCACTTAGAAACATGAAAAATGAAAAAAGTCCAGGACCAGACGGTTTTACAACAGAGTTTCTAAAATTCTTCTGGAAGGACTTGGGTGACTTTTTGCTTAGATCTCTAAACTTTGGCTATAAGAAAGAAACATTATCTCTCACACAAACCGAGGGATTGATAACCTGTATTCCAAAAGGTAAAAAAACCTAAAAAATATCTTAAAAATTGGCGACCTATTTCTCTGTTAAATACTTCATATAAGGTTGGAGCTTCTGCCATCGCAAATAGAATTAAGAAAGTGCTACCAAATATTATCAGTGAAGATCAAAAAGGTTTTATCTCTGGTAGATATATTGGTGAAGTTACAAGATTGATTTATGACTTGATGGAATATACGGAAACATTTCAGGTTCCTGGCTTATTACTGTTAATTGATTTTGAAAAGGCCTTTGATTCAGTCGATAGGACATATCTCACAAACGTTTTACGGTTTTTTAACTTTGGTCCTAGTATTATACAATGGATTGAAACTCTGTATAACGGTATAGAATCACGTGTACTTGTGAATGGTTTCGCCTCAGAACCCTTCAAAATTCAACGCGGCTGTCGCCAAGGTGACCCGATTGCACCATATCTATTCATTCTTTGTGTTGAAATTTTAGGCATTATGATTAAAACCAATAAAGAAATTAAAGGGATAAACTTAGGAAATATTGAGTATCTTCTTGCACAGTTTGCCGACGACACCACTCTGACTTTAGACGGATTCAAAAATGCCTTTATGCAACACTAAACACTCTCAACATTTTCGAACGTTTTTCCGGTTTAAAAATAAATGTAGAAAAAAATAAACTGATTTGGATCGGATCCAAGAAACGATCTAGATACAAATTATGCCAAGATTGGAAATTGGATTGGACTCAAACGAGTTTCTCTCTTTTGGGAATCAATTTCGATATTGATCTTGATAATATGGAAAAACAAAATTATGATGACAGCTTTTCCTATATTGAAAATCAAATGAATGTTTGGTCAGCCCGAAATCTTACCCCTTTAGGCAGAAATACTATCTTAAAATCTCTCTTACTTCCAAAATTAAATCATTTATTTTCGTCACTGCCAGACCCACCAAAACACACACTTGAAAAATTCCAGAAGAAATGTTTCAATTTCATTTCGAGGGGTAAGCCGGACAAAGTCAAACGAGATGTATTAGTTCTTAAACCTGAGCATGGGGGAATAAAAGCACCAAATATTAAAGAAATGATATCATCTCAAAAACTTAGGTGGATTAGTAGACTGCAAAGCGGAGAACAGAAATGGGGTACTATTTTCACAAACAGATTAGTTGATACAAATTTACTTTGGCTTTCAGATAGCAGCTACATTAGAAATCAGTTAATTCCAGAAATGACAAATGCTTTCTGGAAGGATGTCCTATTGTCATACTCTGTATTTCTTAGTAAGTGTAAAACAACGGACATTTCAGAATGCGAATTTGTTAGTCAGTCTTTATGGAATAATGATGAAATAAAAATAGATGGAAAACCCATTATGTACAAATCATGGTACACAAAAGGTGTTGTATTTATCAATGATCTTATACACCATGAGGGTAGACTGTTACATCTTGATGAATTCCAACGAAAATTTAATAACCAAACAAATTTCTTAACATACGAAGGAATGAAAAGAGCTGTTTTGTCATATATCGCTAAGTTGGATATGAATCTTATGCACAGTGTTGGTTCAAATCCAATCTATCCTTTCAATTTACTTCACGTTAGTGCAACACTAAACAGTAAACATATATATATACGAAACTAATGAATTCTAAATATGTACAATTACCCTGTTACAGTAAATGGGCACGTATTTTAGATTGTGAATTGTTAGAAAAAGATTGGAGAGTATTCAATTTGATAGCTCACAAATGTACTCGCAGTGCTGACTTAAAATGGCTGCAGTATAGAATTATTCATCACATTCTTCCTACTAATTGCTACCTATTCAGGATAAAGATATCGGAATCACCAATGTGCAGGTTTTGTAACAAAGATTTAGAAACTTTAGAACACATGTTTTGGTATTGTGATCCGATATTAAATATTTGGAAAAGTTTAGAAAAATGGCTAGAAGCCGCTCAAATCTCTTTAAAATTTACAATTTCAAAGATAATGCTCGGAATCAAAGGAAGGAATAACAACCCTATTAACGCTATTATTTTGATTGTTAAAGACATAATATTAAAAAACAGTCAAAAAATGAATATTCCGAATTTTAAGTATGTATTAAGTCAAATTAAGCAGTACTACGATATAACAAAATACACTTATTTAGTTTCTGGTGAAAATGATGCATTTATTAAATTCTGGTCATCCTTACATGTCATATTGAACAATTGATTTATGTTTCACATTATTCCTATACACCTATATACTGTTTAAGTGTGAATTAACATGTATATATCTTATTGTCTGTATGGCTTTAGGTCACTGGAACCTGTGTGTCACATGTGTATTTTGTTTTGTGCACTGTTGCCAAATTGCTGAAACTAAACATGTACCTTTCTTATTGTCGGTATGTATTTAGGACATTGTAACCTGTGTGTCGCACATATGTAATTTGTTGATGTACACTGCTGTCAAACCGAATTAATGTAAAAAATTAAAAATATGGAAATAAAATTTTTTTTTAAAAAAGAAGCTAGGTATATCATGACGTATCTTATTAGTTGAATGATGACAATGCTACAAGGCAAGTTTGATGGTTGAAGTGGAAGTATCATGGTCTGGTGGACAAATCTTCACTTGTCCATACTATACCAGTGTCAGAGTATACTATACAGATGGAAACTGGGTACTGAGTACATGGTCTCTGTTTATGAAATGCTGCATACATAACCACTGTTACAGATATGATACATTAATGACACCTGTTTATAGAGATACTACTTACAGGGCAACTGTTTATAGATAGAGTCTGGACACAACAAGCGAAATAAAATACAATTTCAAAGGTTTGAAATTATAAGCTTACAGACATAAGTTACATTACAAACATGTAAGCGAACATTGGTAACAATAACATATACTGGTTATATACTGGTTATATATGGAGTGTCTATCTATATAGAGTATATGGTATAGAACATATACCTTATATAGTAAAGGATGTTTCTAAGCGATACACGCCCCTGTTTACCTGTCTGTCTACAAACAGCAATATCTGTCAACGTGAAACTACCTGTCCTTTTCTGTAGTTAAGAATATATATATATATATATATATATATATATATATATATATATATATATATATATATATATATATATATATATATATATATATATATATATATACATACATAGCAAATGAGTGTGCCGGTGTTAGAGTGAGATGCTTCGTTGTTAAAGGGATACATGGGTTATTGATTACATTTACGATTTTTCTGAATTAATGAGAATAATGGCATGCTTCAATTTCCCTTAGCACATTTATAATCACCGGTAAAATATCACAAGTTTTTGTTCACGATTTAACCGAGTCATGCTCCTGGAATATGTACTTACGTTTACATCATGTTGCTTCTATATATACATGTATATAGTCAATATTGTCAATCATTCAATGAAGTAGACTTACTATGGCAAAATGGATACAGTGGGTTGTATGCATTGTTATAAGTTATACTATTAAAGATATACTTAATTATTCCCGGCTCAGTCGTACATATTGGAATAACATGGAGCTGGGGTACCCTCATATGGTTATAATGGTATCTTCTCATGGTATCCTGACCTGGGTATCTTCATGACTTCATGTATTTAATAGGAGAGAGGGAATCTCTAAACTTACACTTGTAGTATATGTACATATGCTAGAAGAAGAAACGTGGTACCGTCACAACCATCCTCTCGTCTGTATTCCCTAGATTTAAAGTAGATCGATAATTCATCCTGTCTCATTGACATTTCAAGCATTCGTAAAATCCCTTAGCAATCTTCACTGATAATTTCGTGTGAAATTTTAAAAATAACCATTCAAACCATAGTAAAAAAAATGGTGCACCCCCCTCTTGCGAGAGAGTATTTACACCATACACTAACTGTAACCCCCCACCACTGAGAACAATTTTGGAGTCCTATAAAAGTGCCTTATTTCCATTACCGGGGTATTTCCTTAGAAGCCGTCACTGATGATGGAAATGGAAAATTCTTATGTTATTTTCTTTTGAAATAGAAAAAATCAATACGCAAAATGCATTGTTAATGAACATTTCCTTATGTGATATCCATTCACCATCTGAACAAATATATATATTGATATACCCCTCAAAGAAGAAAGTGCCGAAAGTGAAATTTAACTTAGTTAGTCAGTTAACTGAGATTTGGACAATATTGAATTCAGACACAAATGCAAAGTATAAAACATACCAAATGTATATTACAAAAAATAAGCTCTACTAACTAAGCCCAAAACATTTATACAATAAAAGAAAAGCAAACTCACAAAAAAGTATTTGCAGAAATAGTTGACACTACCATAATGCCAATGTTGTTGATACAGATGATGATGTGGTAGGAGATGACGTAAAGGAGTTGTTTATGTGTACCTTTAATTGACATCTACACAGGGGCCAGAACAAATGATACCAAATTTTCAACATTCAATTTTGAATATCTTTGATGAAGATATATCTCGTAAAGAGATATAAAAAATGCATTCATGACAGTATGATATTTGTTCAACCACACACGGCGTGCTAGGACTGCTATTTCAAAGGGTTTACTTTTTACATAATGTTTGGTATTTAAGTTAAAAGTATATGAAACATGGAAATCTTGTCAGTATATGCTGTCGTCATAATGTTCCTTCTTGGACTTTAAAATCAATGACGCATCATTGCTGTATAATGTCGTAAAACAAGTCAGAAAGCCATATATCATGTAATTTCCTATCTCTCCTAATTAAGGAAATTTCAGAACAACGATTCCAATTCTTTTTTTTTTACAAATTCCGTTTATTTGGCTATATCCCTTGGATTAAAACATCTTGCATTTTTGTTGGTATGTAGTTTCTTTCTCCACGGGTGAAGAGTTGTCAGGCCCTGGTAGCTGTGTTCCTTGTTTATAAACCTCGTCTTAAAAATCACATATGTAATTCAGATGACTTTGTTTAAATAGAAAGGTGGTCGTATTATCAAAGTGTACACATGTGCATTATTTTATGTTCCTTTTGGTAAAACTTTTATTTTGCTATGTGGTGTTCAATCTACTGACAGGTCAAAAGAAATTAGTATTCTTTATGTATTGATAAAATGTGTTTTAAAGATATCTTAGCTATCCTATCCTGTCCTCAGCTGACATACCTTTGATTAGGTGTAAAATATAGGTATTTTGTGCTGTGAGGAATGAGTAATGAATGAATATCTTTGGATTGTTTTTAAAAAAAAATGTAATTAGTGTGTTTATATTTATATAAAGTTTTAACAATAGTTATTTTTGCTTTATGTTACATCATCTCTTATAATGAACACAGACTGACTGATAATAGGTAACATTACTTTGATGAGGTCTTATTTTGACGACATGCTTTCAGAAGCGGTGTCATGGGGGGTTTGGGGGAGGGCGGGATTGATTTGACATAAATCTTTTAAGAAAATAATACCAAATTAAGCTTTTTCCTGAAATGCTGTTTGTATTGTTTCTCTTCAATCCTAGAATACAGTGATTACAAGAAATGTAACACATTATTTGCATTAATAAAACAAGCTGGGGGAATGGATGGCATTTCCATCTCTGTACAAATGGTGATTGCCGTGAAAAATAACATTGTTAGTCAGTTATTTTCTGATTTTGTAAATTTTCATCAAAACAGCAACATATCCATGCCCCGAGATTTTCCAATGAGGAAGAGCTTCTGCTTCCGGAAACAGGTTCAGGGAAACATTGTATCC
Source organism: Gibbula magus (assembly GCA_936450465.1). Classification (NCBI taxonomy): domain Eukaryota; kingdom Metazoa; phylum Mollusca; class Gastropoda; order Trochida; family Trochidae; genus Gibbula; species Gibbula magus. The sequence continues at coordinate 47,672,082 of OW388301.1, forward strand.
AATTCGGAGATCAAATTGGACGAATCAAGCCAATAAACTTTCATTTTATGATTTGGAATAATTTGTGACAGGAAAAAATTGTCCGTTACATATAATTTCTTAATCACCAATTTCTGTGACGGATTAGATCCAGAAAACCCCAAGGTAACTGAAACCTACGTTTTTGTACTGATTTAACGCCGAATGCTTTATGATATAAGAGGAGATGAATCCTAATCGGAGCACGGAGCAACATACATGTAAACAATTGTATATGCATCCGTTACCTACAACAATATACCGATACTTTACCTATGCACATTTTTCGTCACAATAAACAAGGGCATAGTGAGGGTCAAAAATGCTTGCTTGCTCGAAGCTTATTTTATAGTAAATAAGTTAAAGCCCCTTTTTTATTGTACCTGAAGTCAATTTGACACGAGCGTGTGTGAGATCGTATGGCACAATTGTTAATTTGCCTGTCGCACTATTTCAACTATTTAACATGGGTTCCCTCTCACATGGATAGTGTCCACATTGTGATGTCCCATTTTGTTGCAAAATTGCAAGAGGAAAAAGATCGCAAACACATTTTTCTGCAAAAGGAACATAGCACCATAAACGTTTCTCCTACGTTTTTGACTCCAAACAAGCTAACTGTTACTTTTTAAGGCCTCACACGCTCACAGACATTGTTTCTCCTTTCTCTTTGATTTCACAATGTTAAGGATGTCCGCTCCTTCCGGTTGAACTTCAAAAATGAAATATGATAAAGTAAAGATTTGTTCTCATCTTTATTTATTTCATGATATTCTACATCATCTACATACTTTTAAAAAACAAATGAAATAAAGAAAATGTGACTTTAGAACCTCTAAAAAGTGCTTAAACAGCATAAATGTTCTAAATTTGACTAAAAAGTTTAGTTTTTTTTCAGGTACATTTTGTGTCAAAGCTAAAAAAAAAACACGCTACCATATATATTTTTTCATCGATTTCGGTAGGGGAACATAAACCTTGTAACATATCAAAAATAAAAAAAGTTTAATACTAGAAATGTAGTATTTTAAAGTTTTTAGCATTTTTTTTCTCATTTTCCCATAGACTCCCATGTTAATTGTGTACTTCATCCCACTATCTTACAGTCATATCTCGAAAAAACCCACACTACCCCCTATTTTTTAATTCTGATTTTTCAATCATATACTTTGATCTTTTAAAAGATATAAGTTAGAAAAAAGTTTAATTCTAAAAATTTGAGGAGCGAACATCCTTAAGGATACTGCTTTCAATGACAACAGATAACTCTTGATGGGCTGAATCATTGTATCGTCGCTTGCTACTATATTTTGTATTTTGAGATTTCAAGACAAAGGCTGTATTGTTAAATACTAATTCTTATAACTTATCAATTTTTAAATAAAGATATTTCAGTAATTTAAATATTCTCATTATCTATGATATTTAGTGGTAGATTCAGTTCAAATGTTTTAGCCATTGACCAAACGATGGTTGTGTCAATTTGAATATTTTCTTCGAAAACGTCTCATATAAGTTCAGTAAGAAAAACATTTATTAGGTTTTGTCTCGGTATCGGTCTTCACTATATAACTTTATGTATGGCAACTATGTTCTTTAGACTAAAGTTTATACAACAAGGCTTATACAACAAAAGAGGAGAAGGAGAAGGTTAAGTCTATGGCTTTCGCTTTGATCTACATGTATACGTGTCAGGATCGATTTAAATGCAACGTTGCATTAATTCTTTCTACAATTTAAATTCGATTCTGGTACTTATTACGTGCATAGATTACATATTTTACGATAAACTTCCTTGATGATTGGTCGTTGGTATTCCCGATTGATACCGTATTTCTTCTAATAGGGGCCCGGGCCCTTACTAAAGGGACACTGCGTCGAGGATACAAATTAGATCAAAGTGATGATTAACGTGCCTGCTAATGAGTTACGCTTCGCTTCACTGTCTACATGCAGAAGTTTTTATTACTAGTTACTTGAATTGTCTTAATTTGGGGTCTGTGACTCTTTACCAGACACGTTAATCAGCATAGGTAGATCCATCTGATCTCATATTTCTCCTCGAGGCAGTGTCCCTTTAACATGTAAGGGCTCTTGCTCCCGGCGCTTATTTGAGGCCCGGCCCTTATTTTATTTTCAGGTTTGACCAATAACCTCTGGTAACTGACTAAAATTTATTAGAATAACACAATCATATATGTACACCGACTTTAGCGTGTAGTTGGACCCTTTAAGTGCCTGGGAACATGTGTGGGTAAAAAACTGGTAGGGAGTGATCATTGATGTTTAATAAACCGGGTCCCTATTTGAGGCCTGGCTCTTATTCACTTTCAGGAGGCTTAACCCCCGGCTCCTTTTTGAGGCCCGGTCCCTATTAGAAGAAATACGGTATACGCTATTTAAACACTATTCATTATCAGAGAAGGGTGCTGTGACATACCGCTTTTAAGTATTGCAGGTTACTTAATGTTGTGTTAACTATTCAAATGTTACATGATACTTTTCAGGTATTTACGTATTGCACTTGTAAGTAAATGAAATACGTTGCTAAAAACAACATTTCATTAAATATTAAAGGGAATTGTATTGAACTTTAGAATCGTTAGTTCATTTCACAGTGTAATACTTGTTAGACACATATTGGAAGTCGTCACTGTTAAACATGTTAATGGTAAAAATTTTGAAAGTTTTTACTGTATTACATCTTTCATATGAATATATGTTTTTTTACGAATTAGATTAGGAAACAATAATTAACGAACAATTGAAACAGGAGTTTACTTAACCTGTTATCGACTCTTAAACATAAATATAACATTTGTATTTTCAGGAAATTGAAACAACCTTGTTTTAAACTGGACTTAACATTCATGTTTAATTCTAACACAGTTTCAACCTTTTTAATTTCTTGTTTATTCTCAGTGTTCTTTTTCGTACACATCCGTGACTAAAATAACGCCATACAAATATATTTGATTGAATTCGTTTCCAAATATAAATTATTCGTATACTGGCTGCCAAATGCATACGCATGACATTGTATGTTTAATAACAATTTATAAACGAATAAGACATGGGGAAATACTGAGAAATGAATACAAATGTTTTATACATGTTGATGTGCACTTATAAGTTATGTGACTGTAATTTCATTATATGTATACGTGTATATATGTGAAGCATGAGATTGATATGGAGATTGCTATGTACAGCTGCGTCCAGAATGTTTGTTCACCTATCTGAGTACAGATGTCATGTAATTTGGATTTGGTTTTCACGTCCATTTCACTGCCTCAACGAAACTGACAAAGGATCATCCATTGTCCATATGTATAGTACTCATTCCCAAACTTAATATATGGTCGGTAGGTCAAAGATGCAAGTTTTCACGTTTGAGATGAAATAGACAGAAGGGGTAACATTTTCAAGAGAACAGAGATCGGCAACATCAGCTGCGAGGTACGAAAGAGGAAATGGACATTGGACAGATTGGACATAGCCTCAGAAGGGAAGGAGAAAATGTGTTACTGCAATGGGATGGGATCCACAAGGGAAAAGAGCAAGAGGAAGGCCAAAAACAACATGCCGTAGAACTGTGGAGAAAGAAAGAAAATAATGCAAGCTGGATGGGCAAGCTTGGCCCCAGCACAGAAAGCAGCAGCATATAGACCCGGGTGTTTGCGCAACGTGGAGGCCTTATGCGCCTATGGCGTGGAGAGATTCAAGGTTAAGATAAGATCAAATTTTAGGAAATTCGAATTCATTAAAGTTAGAATGAAATATTCAATATCGAGTCAATGAAACTATTTGCATCAATCCAAGCCTAAGTCCATCGAAAGCGCATAGAAACAAAACCATGACTACTGTTTGACATTGTTGATCACCTATTTGAGGTTTTATAGAGACAATTGAAGCCTTCGAAATATTGACCCCTGGTCACCTCTAAGAGCTGCTAACACTGTTACGGTTAACTGGCAGGTATTAAGGTAAAACATGATACGTAACATTCAATAGGTACTCACCATTGAAACTACAAGTTATCGGTTTCGTTGTTGCCATTATAAGATGTCTCATTGACATCATAATTGATATTTACATGAGACATGAGACATGAGACACAATCAAGTGAAATTTACACTAAGATACAAAAGTAGGTGAACAAACATACTAATTAAAAAAGAAGAAAAAAAGATACACAAGTAGGTGAACAAACTTGCAGTTGCAGTTGCAGATGCAGTTGTAAGGTGAACATAAACTGAAGTACAAAAGAAAGTACACACCTCAGTTGGTTTTATCATATGTATGAGTTTCAGTTACAAATTAACAATTAAAGTTTCGACGTCGTACTCTAAAACTGAAAAGTGCAGGCATTGGCATTAGCCAAGGAATACTTTTTTTTAAATTTCTTTGAAAACAAATGATGTTTTAAATTTATACACTTTTCAAAAATTATTTTCGATTATTTGTGAACATCAGTAAACGTGTCTCGTTCTGCACACATTTACTACATTTTAAACATGGTTGGGATCATATTGGCTTAAATTTTATTTCTTGCCCCTGTCTCCATTAAACAAAAATATTCAAACAAAAAATAAACCTGTCACCAATGTCATTCATTCAAACTACTGCATATATGTGTTATTGTATCATGCCATAATCAATTGCATCTAAATAAAATAGAGCCATGGGATCTGTGGCTCATCAGGATTTCATTGATTTATTATCTAAGGTTGAATATCTTATTTATCTCAGGTTATACATTTTTAACAAGCAATACTGGAGAAGAAGATGAAACTAGGTTTTTAAGGTTGTGACCCTTGTGACTCACAATTGGGGTCACAGGGTCATGCAATCTACAATTTAGAATCCCCTATTGGTCAAGCTGTATGTACTCGAGATGATGATGAAAAAAGTTTTTTAAGGATGTGACCCCTTTGACCCTATTTGGGGTCATGGGGTCACCAAATCTCCAATTTAGAATCTCCATTTGCCAATGAGTCTGCTCTATAGACTTTTTGGAACTGGAGAAGAAGATGAAAATAGGTTTTTAAGGTCGTGACGAAATCTACCATTCAGGATCCATGTTGGCCAAGGAGTCTGCACATAAAAGTTCAGCTCTCTAGAGTCATTGGTTCTGGAGAATAAGTCGAAAATAAAAGCGAAAGTTTACGGACGGATGGACGGATTGACGGATGGATGGACGGACGCCGGACACCATGCCATGCCATAAGCCCAGTGGGCCTTTCAATCCTGATTAGCTAAATATCAATATTGTATTAATCGAAACCAACTGAGGTGCGTACTTTCTCTTGTACTTCAGCCTCAAAGAAACGCTAGTTATATGAAGCAAACATGGGTTAAATAGTATAATATACAATGATGTCAACACGCTGCAACTGAACCAGTATCAGGATCACGGCTGTCATCTGACATACACTGTACTTGCTACATGTAGATATCTAGACATCTTTATAGCCATGAACATTTACATAGACAGATACATCAAAAGCTTACTGATATATATCTGAGTTGAATAAATAACAATATACTACAATATCTAAGAACAGGCAGATTTTCTGGATAACAACTTCAACTTAAAATACACGACGTTTCAGAGTATATATTTACTTCATCCTTAGATGGAGTAAGTGTATACTCCGAAACGTCGCGTATTTTCATATCAAAGAATGGGGTAAGCATATACTTCGAAACGTCGTGTAGTTTGTTATGAAAGAAGTTGTTATTCAGAAAAGGTTGAGTAAGTATATACTCCGAAACGTCGTGTATTTTCACATCAAAGAAGTCGTTATCCAGAAAATGTTGAGTAAGTATATACTCCGAAACGTCGTGAACTTTCACAATAAAGAAGTTGTTATCCCGATAATATTCCTGTTCTTACGTATGTCACTTCTAAATGCCCTTTAAATACTTACAATGTCAACCATACCAGAAAACAATAGCTGCGATACATAGAGATTAGGATATTAACCAAGTTTGTTTCCGTATTATTAATATCATATTTTTGGAATAAAAAATGTATTATGCGATTATTTTTTATTTCAAGTATATGATACTAATGATAACGTTTTGTTGTGTTAAAAGGGCCCATTATTTAAAAGTGGTAAGAGAATTGACCCAGTTTTAGCGGAGTAATATCATAGACGGTACAAAGTGATGGTCACGATATCGGCGATATATGGCTGTGAAGTGCCTGGAAATAGTTCTTAATCAAAACAAAGACATTGCAAATAACTTCGTGAGAGAAAATTCTGATGATGTACGTAACGTTTGCATGTTAGTTACAAGTATCGTGTCTAAATTGACAATGACAATAAACACAACTGACTCTATATACTTCGTAAGGAGTGAAGATAGGATGTTAATTTTTGGAAAATTCTGATAGTGCAAGTAGATGTTTGAGTATAACGCATACTGCGTTGACAAGTGTTGCAACGTTTACCCAACGTTCCTTTTGAGGATGAGTAAGCTTAAGTACGAAGGCACTGAAACACCCCCCACACTGAGCTTACAAATTCCAAATTCGGCGCGTCGGTAGACTACACACGGACACATCAAGATTCATTTTGTACAGGAAACTGAAACTACTTGCTGATGCTGTTGGTAAATAACGTACTAACGTTTTGTATTATTTTTAAAATCAATCTATAATTATCTTGACTGTGTTAAAGTATAGATGCACTGTATCATAACAGATGATTTCGTGTTTTCGAATATCGATTCATTCATTCAAGCGGATATACTCAGGTAAACTTCCGGTTACGCTTTTCAACGATTCGTAAACAGTTGTAGGATTCGCATGAAAAGAGTGGAATTTTGCGTAAGTAGTTCATGTATTTGACCTTTGACCCGTTTTGCATATTTATCAGATTTGGATACCAAGTTTATCAGATTGCTTTATTGCATCGATTACACCCTCCATTATATGATAAATATTTATATGCAATTATCGAAAAACTAAAATGTTCATCGCATAAAACAATAATATAGGAACCAAATTAAAGTTCACTTATCATTATTAAAAAACACAAATAAATAACAATAAATATGCATATGCAATATGCCGTTTTCCGTCTCGCCTTTCTGCGGGATAGCCTACGGATGGATTGTCACATGATCAAATCATATGACAGTGCATTGTAATACGAAGGAGGTTAAAAAATGGTTGTTAGAAGATGTGCTTGGAGGAATGTAAGAGTGATTCGCGATTAATACATAAACAATGCATTAATGGTGTGTATTTTGTGAGATTTTTCAAAATCAAATACGCAACCAAATAAATGTGATCGCTGGATTCGTGACTGCTCCTTCGACGATGACTTTTCGCCGCAACAGGATAACACCTGACATTTACGTCTGTTCACGTCATTTCATCGGTGGAAAAAGGCCAAACATTGAACTTCCGGACGCCATCCCTGTAACTGCACTTCTTAGGGACCGGTCATTTATTACAGGGGGGGGGTGGGCCGGGGGTTTTCAGGGGAGGGTCATGAAAAAATATACAGCCACAAGGGGAGGGTCATGAAAAAAATTACAAGGATTTGGGGAGGGTCATGAAAAAATAGACCGTAATAAAACAATGTTTGTTACATGCTTAAAAGAGGATCTGAAAAATGATTGTAAAGCAGTTGATAAAAAAGCATAGACAGCTGGATATTCAAAACTGATGCTAGTATTTAAAAAATCCCCATGAGTTTTCTCCTTTGTTCGCGGAAACAAAAGTAGAAAAGTAAAACTGACACTTTTTTTCCATGCAGGTAGTTTATTTTCAAGGCTTTTGTTTCTGTTTGATATATTTTGATAGATACATATCAAAAGTCACTATATAAGCTAATAAAGTCAGTCAAATTCATAATCTCAATGATGCAGTTATGAATATGATACAAAGGAAATACGACACCTATTTAAACTCCTGAAACCTTTGTAAAATTCCTTGATTTTTGCAAATATCTGACAACAGACACACATTTAAAATATATTAAACAGGTACCGGTATATGTAAATGAATTTCAATGTCGATATCCCTATGAGGAATATTTGCCGTATTTTGAGGATATATATTTGGGAATATTGTATGGACCATCGTTCATATTTGACATTTTTAACTTCTCCTCCAAAACCGTTGCACCCCCAAAACTGAATTTCTGTTGGGAGGTACCTTTTACTTTAAGTAAGGGATCATTTGGTCCTTACCCCCCTCAAATATTGAAGTGGCAGGCATTTTACCTAAAACAATCTTCTCAGAAACCAGTTAACATAGGAAGCTGAAATTTTCTGAATGACATCTTTGTTACATAGAGACTAAAGTTTGTTCATTTGGTCTTGATCCCCCTCGGATATGGGCATGGCAGAGTGTCCACACTGAAATGTTCTTTCTACAACTAGTAAGTTAATAAGCTAAAATTTTGAGGATATCAACTTTGTTGGATAGAGACTAAGATTTGTAACTTTTGTTGCCCTATACCAATACCATTTGGTCACTATACCAATTGTCTGTAAAGATAAATCCAAAAAATGAATCAAATCTTATTGTCATAAGTACACTTGTTTTCGAAAAACAATAATTATTTGGGTGGCAGTTGTTCTTCAAAATCATTTCTCAATATAGCAATCCATTTGGGAGCATTTGCTTCCTGTAATTTTGAGTAAGGAAAAACAAATTCAGAGTCAGCTTGAAAATTCATATCTGAATGTAAAAGAACCCACCTTTTCTTCAAAATGGTATTGACTATTAGCTACCTAAAATATTATCCTGCTTTCATTCATAGATAGAGGTATTTTTAGCAATCTAACTTTTTTAGTGCTCCTTGAAATTTTATTTTGCTCTTAACAATGTGATTTACCTTTTTTTACTGCTATAAGATGTGCTATGTAGAGGTGTATATTGACTCATATTAGAGGGAAGGGGGGAGAAGGGGAAGGGGGGAGAAGGGTCATACCAGGAGGGCTGGAAAGTAGGGTTAGGGTCAGGGAAGCAGTGATATATTTACCAAATACTCATAACATTTGGAAAGGACTCCTAAAACTTGAAGCTGCGAGTTACCAGGACACAAGGTTTTTTGGGGGGTTGTATTTGCCTAATTATTGAGGGAATGACTTTAGTGACTTATATCTGCTGGGACTCTCACTAGTTTGTAGTAGCAAGTTCTTGGACAATGCAGTCATATTTGTAAATTTATCACTGGGGAGGGTGTGAGCAGTGGGGGAACTTAGAGATTATTGTGGTACCATTGTACAAACCTCTCACAGACAAAACAATAGAGGTCACATCTTTAAAATTTATGTGTAATACAAATTATTATGAATCTCAATTTCTGGTTCCTTCCCCCTTTATCAGGAAAATGGTGAACTTTAGAAATATATATTTGTTACTTCTTCCTTAGAATGTAAAAGTCTATGATAATTAAAATTGTGTGTTGACAGTGGGGATTATAAATTTGGTGACTCGGTAATGCCTTATCATTTAAGATGTTAATAGTTTTTACCTAAGAGAGATAATGTAATACCTGTAATAATGTGTACCTGATGAGCTACATAGCCAATGAATCTGTTGTTCTACAGACACTTTTAACCCTAGATGTTACACATGTTAAACCCAAAACTGGTATATATTCTATAACCGTTTTTTTTCTTCTCGAGAGAACCTTTCTTTAAAGTGTCAAAAGAAAAATATTTCCAATGTAGAACCGAATATATCTTCAGAAGTCCAATTTCAAGACAATTTATAGATGTATGTTGGGGGAGGGTCGTGAAAAAAAATACACTAAAATGGGGAGGGCCATTTAAAAAATTACAACAAGCCGGGGAGGGTCATATTGTTATGTACAAACCCAAGTAAAAATCCCCCGGCCCACCCCCCCCCCCTGTAATAAATGACCAGTCCCTTACGACTTACGATTCTTGCTTTGTAAAATCGTCTGGTGAAATTATGGCTGCATTCTTATCTTCTGTCAGTCACCTAACTGCCCACTGTCTATGTGATTAAAAGTGTTATTTTTAATTAATTTCTAGTACTTACTGATAATTGATATAATTAATAATTAATTGTAATTATATGTGAACTGTGTTTGAATATGTTCATGTCATGTAATATAGGTGTTATGTAAGTTTGTGCACAAATTCATGATCAATTACTACTTATTACTGAGTCAGAATATTGAATCAACATGAGAAAGCACAAGCACATATGCCTTTTACAAAAAACATGAATTAAAATTACTGAAAGTTTTTTTCATTATCTTTAAGGTTTAAAATGTTGTCATTGTAAGAAATAAGAAAGAAAAACAGTTAGATATTCAAATGTACGATAAGAGATTTTAATATTTAACTATATTTCAATATGAAATATTTTCATTTTAAGCAGGAGATTTATATTTATTTTTTAAACATATTCTACTTTATTCATGTATATAATATAAATAGACAAATGTAATATTTTTTTACTGAAAAATACTGTGATTTTGTTTTACTGAACAATTTTGAACTTGTGACAATATGTCTATTTTGTTTTACTTTTGAAGAGTTTACTGCTCTGGAAACATGAATTTGTTTCAATACATTTTCTTATTAGTCCATTAGCCAGGAGCTGAAATTTGGCATATTGGTACCACTCAGAGGGACCAAAGGTTTTGGGTTTTTTTATATCCCTTTATGTCTCTGTATTTCAAAAAAGTATGATGGACATCTCAATTAGTGTTCATATATTTTATAAGACGATAAAATAAATGTATTTCTTATCACTGAAGTTGTTCTTTGTTGGTTTATATCTTGATTTATCAATGACTGTGTTGGGAGGGAGTGTTTGGTGTGTTCGGCTTACAATCAGTAGATCTGGGGTTCAAATCCCGTCTCAGCAACTTTGCAACTACTGCAGTAGAGAATGCTTGTTTATGAGGAAAGGTATTGATGCAATACTTCCTTGAATTTCATCCCACTAGTACCATCCATGATTTCTGTCTGCAGGATTTAAATCAATGAATGTAGATAAATATTTGTGGATTGAAATGTCATTTGTAGTATTGACTTCACATATTAATCAAGATTGTATTAAAACCCCTCAAATGAATAACGCAGCTCTGATTATTGGAGAAAGGATGTTGAGTAACACCTCTATAAATGCCAGCAACCCCCTTATAACAAAGCCGTTATCTGTCATGATGTCATCTCCATAATTAACTATATTCCCAGAAAGCCTGATTGTTCAGTTATTATTCTATAATATCAGATGCTGACCCAGTCCACAAATCTGTGAAGTTAGTGAAAGCCACGAAAAGAAAAATATATACCAACGTTTTAAAGTATAATGCAAAAAGGTAATTCGCTGAGATTATTACAAAGTTTAGTTTTGAATGAAACATTCTATACAATCAACTATCTAAACACACATTTTCATCATTTGCTAAATACCAATAATTACTTCTAGCTGTTACAAGACTAGTGTGAATAATAATTTTTAAAAAAGCCAGCTTAAATTAGCATGATAGTTGAAATATTAAAATCAAAGTGAAACTCCAAACTAATGGCATGGAGGGACACAGATTTTGATTTTAACATATTGAGTGATATATAATATATAAATAACTTTCATCATTATATTTTGTTAGTCTTTGAGGACATATAAACCTCCGATGAGAGGTTTAAATCTGCATTAAAATCATTAAATCCATCCTGTCCCATCATTCGCTCACTCAGTCGGCGATGTACCCGACAAAAAATCGGATGCAGATTCAGCATTGTTTTCTTGTTCAAGGTATCAAAAAGTGGAAATACTATTATTTATTAATTATTAATCTCTTGAAAAACACTCTAAACCTTTATTGTTTTTGTACTAGTCGTGAATCTCTTTTGGTTTCCCTGCAAGCACATATTTTAACACGCATTTGTCAAGCTTGTTGCCATTACGATACATTGTTAATCGCCATTTTGTCTCAAAGTGTGTCCCATGTCGCGTGAGTTGATCATGTGACAAGCCATCCGTATCCCGCAGCAAGGCGAGACGGAAATCCAGTATTATCTAAAATGATAACATAGCCACCAGTTAATATCGTGCAGCCATCTATTTCTGTAACAAACGAATTTTCACTTTACTGCCTCAAAATACTTGCCGTATATAGGAATCATTATACATTATGTATATATTCTTAGGTAATTAAATAGACAAATTGTGTAGAGCAACAATACAACATTACAACTCTTATTACCCATATGGGAAGATGGACACATGGTAGTATTTATCCTGTAAGTAACGGGAGGTAACACCTTTTGCTGAACTTTGATTGGTTGTTTAAAGAAACAATCGTTTTCATTAAGTGCAGGAACTACTTCAATCATATTTCTAGTTTTCCTCGACTGGTAAATTGAGAAGCTGTATTTAAACGGTTTATTTGTTTTGCCGCAGTTTTCATTAGCGTGTGCATGTGCCAACGAATGATGTGTTTGAAGAATCAGAGCAAATTTTCCGAAAAGAAACTATCAATTACTAATTTATTATGTATAACAAAGGAAAGTTTGCAGCTGAACAGAATCCGACAGCTTTTGTTTGAAAGCAATGATGTCATTGGCGCTGTGATGTGACAATACCGCCATAACGTTACATCGGTTTTCGGTTTGAGCCTATTCGTTTTTTTAGCCCAACTGACCTCTTGATATGAAATTTGATAAGTAATTGGGGAACATACACAACTTTTTCTTTACTACAATTATTGTTATTGTGACATTTTAGTAAACGTACGTGGGTAGTTTCACGTTTATTTAAATTAACATATGGGTAATACAAACAATAACCAAATCGTGACTGGAAATAACGGATTAATTAGTTAGTTGTTAGTTATTGTCTGAACATGAACATGTGAACACTATTTTTGTTATTTTCCGTAATCAAACAGACCCACCGATGAACATGTTGGTAGAGCATGAACTGTTAAGACATGCTGAGCACTTATGATGCCGTTTCGCTAAGACCTTATTTCGCAATTTCGCGATTTCGTTTTGATTTTTTCGCGATTTCGCGATTTCGCGATTTCGCGATTTCGTGTTGGAAAGTTAACATGAAATCAAATGGCCCCTCTCAACCATCATAATCATAAGCACTGGATGGCCAATCGTTAGCCAACAACACACAAGAGAAGAGGGTTATTAGATTTTCATACATTAAATATGAATTTAAAGGTCAGCTAAATTGGAATTCTCTCGATATATATCTTATATGTTGTTTTTTGTTTCACATTGTATATATTTTAATATTCTTTACCAATGTCCTGAAATAATTCATCATCATTGATTTAAAAAAATGAGATATGACTAGAAAAATTACAAAACAGTGGACAAATATATATATACATTGTAAAATCATATACATATAAATGATTAAAGATATATACAGTTTATAAGCATTTCATTACCTGTACGTTTTCAGATTGTAAGAGTATTGTTGTTGGAACACTGTGTACACTTTGTACAATAGTGAGAACAACTTCCCGTTGATTTTAAGCCTCTTTAGACAACAATTGTTTTACCACGATGATTCTCATGTTGCTTAAGTGTGTACTGATAAATCTTGTCTTTCACACTGGTGCCCAGAAAACACTTCAGCCCTATGGTCCTAAAATGTGTGAAATACTTTGTCAAGAGACCAAAGCTTGTCTGGATTACACATTTGATAATGAACAGTTGAGATGTCGAGTCGTTGCCAATGACTTTACTTCCATCCAAAGCTCACGGGAAAAGGAAAAGGACGGTTTTGATATTGCAGATAACAATTCCCTTCTAAAGACTACAACGACCAAACAACCAGGTAAAATAAATAAATAAATACATTATTAATAAATTGATAAATTGATAATGTTAGTAGCATATAATTGTGCCATCTTATTAGTTGTCAAATGTTCGATTAAATGTGTGAATTCGCTTCCGCAATTTACAGTATTACATTTACCGTATTTTCAGTATTTATATTGTGTTTTTATACGTGTTATATACTGTGGGATTATGTGAATGTTATGCAATTTTCGATGGTTTGATTATATCAACATATTTATCACTTCAAGATGTCCTTGGGATTTTATGGTTGACTTATAAGCTCATTACCCTCGTTGATAGAGAAATCTTTCGAAACCAGTTGACATACATGTATGAAGCTGACATTTCAAAATAACTTCTTTATTTATATTAAGCAGATTCAAGTATGGACTTGACATTTGGACTTGACTCCCATCAATTATGGGCGTGACAGGAGTCAACCCTTACATTTATATATATACATGAACGAATTCTCCTCAAAAACTGGCCATGCTAGAAAGTTTATGAATATAATCCCCCCCCCCCCCTTTTTTTGTCAGCGAGTTAACCCCCCTTCCTCTTCCCCTCCTTATCAACATTTCTGTATACGCCCCTGTCAGTAATGCGAAGACTTGCATCCACAGATGTGAAATCTTCTACAGATGATTCGACTGACACTCCTTGTCCTCCTACTGTTGTGCGATCTTTAGCAAAAGCCTGTGAATGCGGGGATCTGGACGAGGTGAAGAGACTCCTGTCTCTGAGTTCCGCAGATGTCAACTGTCAAGATGACCACGGGATGACTGCTCTTATGGTTAATGTTGGGTATCAGAAAAGGAATATTATATTATTTGACTTTCTCATGCAACAAAAGCCTGATCTGTCTGCTCTGAATAGTCTTAATCAGAATGTCTTACATTGTGCATGTCTTGCTGGTGGAACTAACATTGTGAGGTCATTGTTAGATGACCATAAGATGGACATAGAATTCAAAGATGGTGACGAGCATACCCCTCTGATGCTAGCTGTGCAACAAGGTCAAATAGAGGTTGCACGGGTGCTGAATGAAAGAGGGGCAGATGTCGCTTCAGTTGATAAGAATAATGACAACATCCTTCACTTGGCTTGTAAATATACATGTATTAATAGCAATGTTGACACAGTGAAGTATGTACTGTCACTGAATAAATTGGATGTCGATGGTAAAGGAAATAAGGGTAGAACCCCTCTTATGATGGGAGTAGCGGCAGACGAGATAACACTTGTTCGTCTTCTATATACACAACACCATGCTAGTCTGACAGCATTAGATAATGAAGGACAAACGGTTCTGCACCTGGCGTGTATATATTGTGATAACGTTATGATGAGCTATCTGGTCACCTTACCGGAACTGAAGGACTTTGGAAAGAAGAAAGACAAACACGGGAGGACACCTGTTCGCCTTGCAATCAAGTATAGAAAAAGATACATGATACCATTCCTTAAATTAGTACTGTAGGGGCGAAACCAGGTTTTCGAAAGAAAAGAAGGGGTTGAAACAATCAATGTTATAGCGGTTAGAAAGTGGACTCTGTTCATCCGTGTCAGTGTGTGTGTGTGTGTGTGTGTGTGTGTGTGTGTGTGTGTGTGTGTGTGTGTGTGTGTGTGTGTGTGTGTGTAACAATCAATAAGTGTAGATGTGACTTTTAGTTTTTCTTCGAAATTTTATTTTTAAAGATCAGGTGCAATATATTATTTTCTATTGAATTCTAATCTGCAATTGGTTCATTAGACTACTGTGTGAAATTGAGAACCAAAATATGTTCCTGTATTAAACTAGAGCGACTCAAACATTGCATAAAAATCGTCTGCTTTTCATCGGCTAGCAACAAACGAAAAATGGGGCATGGCTTAGAGGGGTGGAGGGTAACCGGAAGTGACGTACGAGGGGGGACGGAATGTAAACATCTGCTTACTATGTATAATGGCAAACACTTGGGAATCGATCACTCGATCTGTTATGTCTACACTTTGCGACAATGTCACACTACTGTTCTGCTGTAAATTGTTCGAGTTATACTGGTTATCAAAATTGACTTTACAAGTTTACCACTCATGTCTCGCTTGATGTCAAATGAACCTATTTTGTTCGAGCGAAACGTTGTGCCAACCAAAGTTCAGATCACTTCCATGAAGATTGTTTTTTTGCGTAGCGGCTAGGCAAGCGCAATCAAAACAAATACTACTAAAAATGTTTTCGTTTTACATGGTAATGTATTGTTATGATGAAAGAAGTAGATCGGCAAACCCACCTGGGACTTATGTATCGTCTCCAAGAAAACATACACGCGACGTATATCTATATCATTTTGTAAATATAGTACATATTATCAGTTATCAGTTATACATTGTGATAATTTTGCAAGTACTTCACAAAGGAATATCAACCTGCAATGTGTCCAACTATTAGAATAACGAACCTCTGTTCATCATGAGCTTGATAATCCATAAATATTGTCGTATATCCTCAGTAATGGCATATGTTTTTTCTACAAATGAGTGCATCAACATAGAAGAGCCTACAGAATAAAACTTTATCATCCTATTCCTAAATTCCGTTGGTTGAATAAATGTTCCTAATTTTCATTGGCTGACGATATCTAGACTATATCTAGAATGTCGCTTTAAGGTGTATGTCCTATTTTATGATCAACTTCGTGTCACCAAGACATTTAATTTTATTTATTTATTTATTTATTAATTTTTACTTATTTATTTTTTCAAATTATTTATTTATCAGTATTATTATTTTATTTTTTTTGTTTCCATTTACTTCTTCAGTTAGTTAGACACTGCATCCACATATAGCATGATGCCTCTTTGACCATTAGGACACTGCTCTTTCGATGCTGGAAGTCTATGTTCCAATTCACGATAGGCTTTCTTCTTTGGTGTACACCTGGATCAGACTGGTACTGGTTTTGTAGGCCAAGAGTTCGGACAGAACAGAAAAAACAGAATGCACACTGTTTCTTGCGGCAGTTTCAAAGTCCATAAAAAAACATATGATGGCACACTATTTGACAAACGTGCTCCATGTATAACAGTGAAAGGTTTATTGTAGGTCGACTCTTTCTTGTCAGGAAGCAGAGCATATACTAAAGGGAACATGACACCATCGATCATCGCATGGACAGTGTACAGTTGACAGAACAGGATTGGATTGATATGCGACCACCATTAGAGGTTGAAAAGAACCGTATCTGAACGTTGACATTTTCCATTTTGACATAGTAACTGAAGACGTAGCTCAATTTATAGTCTATTAAATTGGTTTTAATCAAATTCATTACTAAATATTCGCTCATTAAACACAATTCACTCAAATATCCAAGGCACTCATGAAACACAGTTCACTCAATTAGGTGAACACATTTCAGCGACAGACTATAATCCCCCAGCCCTAATCCCTTAATCCCTCCCAAACATATTTTGAGCTGGTTGAGAACACTCCCTATATGGTACCCTAAACTATGAATTATGTGTTGGAGCGGCACGTTAAGGCTATCAATCCGTTTCGTTTTTATTTACGAGATGTGCATTAGGATGCTACTGGTAACAACATTCTTTCATTCGATCTTGTTTCTTGTCTATAAATCTGTATACTCATTATGTGTCTTGATATAAATTTCACTAAGCTTGTTGACCAATCCGGTATCCAATGTATTTATTCATGAAATAGTTTTTTTAATCATATAGGAAGGAAAATGCTTTACATTACATTACATCATATATAGAATATTTAGAGAATAACCAACTCGGTACGAGTGATTTCGGGAAATATCCACGAGTCTAAATAATGTTCAGCCACGAGCTTTAGCGAGTGGCTCTGAACATTATTTAGACGAGTGGATATTTCCCGTAATCACTCGTACCGAGTTGGTTATTCTATATATTACCCATTATGCAATTAAACTGACCAAATTACGCTTGGTTATTATATTTTCATGTTGGGCGGCCGCTGTGAAGGACCCGTCGCCACAGTAACATTGTGACGTAATAAGATAATTCGGCGCGTCAGACCATTGTTTTATGACGTCATAGTCATTCTTTCTCCGGGTAACCGACCAATCAACGTTAGGAATCACTTGAAAGCACATGTGCAAATATCACAAAAATAATCACCTGTGTCTTCTCACCCGTATGGGTAATATATATATATATATATATATATATATATATATATATATATATATATATAATTCAAATTACAGTAATCTTTATATTAAATACACAATTTATAAATCTCCAAGGGTGTCTCGTTTGTTTGGACAACCATACGTTCAGTGTCTATGAAGTAATATTACCCATTTAAATTAAAAGTGAAGCGTTACTAAATATTATCTTACACGGATTATTTTTCACCTTATTGCTACTATCTCTATTACCAATCACCTCAACTACGTGAACGGTGAAGTCCAACAAAAATATACATCTTAAATCTTTACCGTTCAGCTGACTTCATAGCGACTTCTCCTTTGACGAATCATTTGATAACTGATATTTTCCGAAGAAGAGAAGTGTGTGGACGATGAACTTATCTAATTTCACAATAGTGAAATTTCGCTATACAATAAATCGCCGATTATTCAAGGATTTACGGTATATCGTATTAAAATTCCTTCGTGGCTTGAAAACGATAAAAGGACCATCCGTTGCGGCGTAAATCATCAATTAGAATTGGCGCAGACATTTTGAAAACATAGATCCACGGCTTTTAAATTAAGGAGATACGATACAACGAAACTTCGCTAAATAAAAAGAAGTTGATCGCCTGAACCCTTAGATACCACAAAAGACAATTGAACATTATACTATAATTCGTGACCTTGACCTTTGACTTTGAATGTCACAAGAATGGAGTGTAATAAACGACTTATTTATATGTGTTCTTAAAACCTATATCTCATTTGACAATTTGATCAAAGACTTCACACGA
This sequence comes from Gibbula magus, assembly GCA_936450465.1. Taxonomy (NCBI): domain Eukaryota; kingdom Metazoa; phylum Mollusca; class Gastropoda; order Trochida; family Trochidae; genus Gibbula; species Gibbula magus. Next base: position 47,690,875 of record OW388301.1, read on the forward strand.
CTTCAACCTATATCTGGACCTAGTCTTGACTGTAAATTAATCACCACATCAGCTTTAAAAACTACACGGAGCATTGGAGCATGCGCTGTCTTACTTATATCAGTTGTGATACACGCGTTCCAATTTCTGAAAAAATAAAGATTGACTGATAAGCGTTGTCTACAACAGGAACGTCTGTGCCTGTTATCTTTAACTGACGATTAATTTCCCACTACATTTCATCAGCCATTCTTGCATCATCTTTGTCTTCATGTTGGAAATTTACTGTCGCTTTTATGACAGTAAAGACACGCTTTTATACTGTGTTCGCATGTTTCATTGCATCAGCAACGCAGTAATTGAGTGGAAATGTCAAAATAATTCACTTTTATGTTTTACTTATCCGGTTTGGCGGTTTACCATTAAAATTGATCGTGATAGATGTTTTTTAAACTGTTGTCACGTGCTTGATTACATCAACATTGACATTCATCTCAGAACTACACTGACGGACAAAAGAAAGTATATGGCTCAGTTGCATTTATCATATGTATCAAGTCAAATATATCGAGTTTTCGACGTCGTATTCAAAAACAGACTAGTTTCTGAAATAAGTCTAAGACATTAAATCAGTCAAAGAATACCTCTACGCGGTTTGAAATTTTCTAATTAAAATTTAAAATTTAGATTTTGAAATTCCCTCAAATTAATACTGATAAAACACAACGGTTCGTCGACCTATAACACATACTCCGTGTGAAAATCAATAAATGTGCTTCGTCCTGCACACATTTACAACATTTTGAACATGGTAGGGGTCATGTTGGTGTAAATTTGATTTCTAACCCCTGTCTACCTTAAATAATGATATTTTAGTCAACAGTCACCAATAAAGTCATTCAAACTACTGCCGAAAGGTTATTGTATCGTGTCATAATCAAATGCATCTCATTTCATTAAAATATTGAATCTGTCGAAAACAAGTGAATGTTATACTTTCTTTTGTCCGTCATTATTTGGGGAAAGAAACGTTTGTGTTTAAGTTACTTCTCGGCTCAACATTAAAACGATGCATCTTACCACCGCAAGATGAAAACGTTTCGAGATAAAATCTAGATATCAGAACAGAGTTGGACATCTGTACATTACGGTCGTGACGTTATGAAGATGCTTTGCAACTGACAGTACAAGGTCTTCACAACTAGAATTCTTTAAGGGGCTGTAGCATTTTTATCATGGAATAAAAATATCACACAAAATGGATATGTTACCAATTGCAAAATAATCCTCCCCAATCATAAATAGAGTTCTTAAGTGACACCGTTTTCTACCACTATGAATAATCGGTCGTGTTTTACCATTTTAAGATATACTGCATACTATTCTTTTTTTAAAAAATGGCATATTTTGAAATGCAAAAAAACGTGCTACATTGATTTTAAGGTTTTCTGTTAACACAGAACAATTAGTTAATACTAAACGACGTCCCGTTTAATAATATTTCTTAAACGAGTGAGTGGTGTAATGCCAATATCATTCTCGTTTCATAAAGGCGGGCAGAGTTTAGTATTTAGTTTAATACTTTATTCATTACTCGCTGGTTTAAGTCAAGTTTAATTGCATGAAACACGCCGACTGTAATGCGTATTTGATAAATACAGCATTTTGGACACTCAGAAATGACACTGTAGTCATCATATCTTTTGCAATTTACATTTTGTCTTACAAAAAGCTCACCTTGCATACTTTTTTCAATGGCTGCCTAAGTCAAAACAGTGGTTGGCTTATGAGACTTGACATGTGATTGTGTCATTTTGCACCAAACATTTAACTTCCTGTGAACAGGAAATGTGCATCACACAACATACAGCGAGAATACAGTTTTGGAGGCTTACATTCGCCTTGCACTACCAGGTATTCCTGTCAAACGAAAACTTTAGCCTATGAATTAAAATATGGTAATTACTTCCATTCCACGGGTTTATAATTTCATATCATTAATTTCATGAAATATCATGGTTGAAATATTTCACCAATAAAAGGTGAATTTTCATTTTGACACTGTGTAACGTAAGTATTCTAGTTCACAGAATTAATTCGGAACTAATATTCATTAATAATCTACAAACATGAACAAATTCATCCTGGAAAGCAGACCAATTGTTTCGCTCTCTTCTCTTAGAAACTGTACGTTTTGTAAGCGAGCAAACAAAGCACCTGGTATATTGATTTATAATTTTTGAATTATGATATATTGTTGAAGCTTGACTCAGCATCGGTTATACTCTTGACAATTTATGGAAATATGTATATTTGGCAGAAATTTTGTGTCATGGTGGAAATATTAACCAACAATAATGTTTTCAAATTTCGATAGGTCTATTAACCAATATGTGTATAAAGGCGTCGCTACCATTATGTAAAAAAATGATTTTTTTTTGCTCAACATTGTTTTCTGTTGTTTTGAGCAAAATTTTTAAAAATTACATTTTCCTGCAATCGTTCCTCTCTGAATAGTATACTACACGTACAGTAATAAAGCACAAAACACACAACCTTTACAGTCGCAGTTAATGACAAAGATAATATTCTATGTAGGCCTATCATGAATTATTTGAAAGATGTCTTCATTGATGCATTTTGCCATGTACATATGTGTAAAAACTCTCTGAAACATGATGTTGGTGAATCATAAATTAAATTCAGATAAATGCAATCACCCTTCAACGTTACCAGACATTTAGAGTGAAACTTCGTTGAACTGGTTTGATAGATTGCATGGTTCTCTGGGTCAGTTTGAAACGTTAAACAACATGACCTGGTTTTGATAAAACCTTAATGCATGTTTACATTTTTATCCCACCGGTATGTAATACCGTGGGATATAGTCATCGCCCCGTCCGTCTGTCCGTCCGTCCGTCCGTCCGTCCGTCTGTCCGTCCGTCTGTCCGTCCGTAATCATTTCGTTTCCGGAGCAGAACTCGAAAACCATTCATGATATCTTTCTGAAACTTTGCATGCGTATTACCCACTAACTGAAGTGGTGCCTTTTGATATTTTCAGATTTCTGAATTTTTTTATTTTTTTTTCGTTTCCATAGAAACATGTTGAAGTTGGACTTTGTTCAGAGACAGGTTCGTTTCCGGAGCTCAGCTCCAAAACCGTTTATCATATCTTCCTGAAACTTTGCATGTGTATTACCCACTAACTGAAGTGGTGCCTTTTGATATTTTCAGATTTCTGAATTTATTTTTTTTTCGTTTCCATAGAAACATGTTGAAGTTGGACTTTGTTCAGAGACAGGTTCGTTTCCGGAGCACAGCTCCAAAACCGTCCATCATATCTTCCTGAAACTTTGCATGTGTATTACCCACTAACTGAAGTGGTGCCTTTTGATATTTTCAGATTTCTGAAAAAAATTTTTTTTTTCGTTTCCATAGAAACATGTTGAAGTTGGACTTTGTTCAGAGACAGGTTCGTTTCCGGAGCACAGCTCCAAAACCGTTTATCATATCTTCCTGAAACTTTGCATGTGTATTACCCACTAACTGAAGTGGTGCCTTTTGATATTTTCAGATTTCTGAAAAAAAATTTTTTTTTCGTTTCCATAGAAACATGTTGAAGTTGGACTTTGTTCAGAGACAGGTTCGTTTCCGGAGCACAGCTCCAAAACCGTTCATCATATCTTCCTGAAACTTTGCATGTGTATTACCCATTGACTGAAGTGGTGCCTTTTGATATTATCAGATTTTTTCTGAAAAATTATTTTTGTTCTGTTTCCATTGAAACATGAGAGGGATGTTGGTTGTTGTTGATTTTGACTGCTTCTGGAGCAGGAGTCTAAAACCCTTAACATTCCTGAAACTCTGTAATACCCACTAACTGAAGTACGGTAGTAGATACACAAGTATCTGTAAAAGATGTGTTTTACAAATTTTGTGGAACCGGTGGGATATGTCATCTTCTGATGACTCTTGTTTTTAACATGTCATTTGTGGGTGATTTCAAAAGAAGATACCAATATCACATCCAAATAAATTAGAGTGCATATGTTTTCTGTAAGCTGTGAGTGTTCATATCTAATGTTATATATATAAATATGTACAAACATATCTATTCTTAACATATTGATGACATATAATGCTCATTTCCCCATGTCCCAAACGTAAAGTATAAAATTTCACAACTTTAATCTTAATTACAATTAATTTTCTAAAAATAGAGCCATTGGCTCTGAAGCTTGTCAGGAATTATGTTATTTATTATCTTTTAGGAAAATATTAAGATATCATATAATGAGGCATTGCTCGGTCATCAGACTTAAAGTTTATTATCAGAATTTGTTACACATTAATCAACATTCATATAGATATTATAGACTTTTGCATTTTATTGTTTTAGTTATTATTTGTATACTGGAAATATCAACACTTATTACATGATGAAAGGAGAACTGAACTGTTTCTGAAAATCCCGTTTCTCATAGGTTCCTTTTCAATATTTAATAATATGTTCATATTTTATGAATAATTCTCTTGAGCAAACTGAGTCCAAGACTAAACCAGCCTCACACACAGACTGTAACTGTAACCTGAAAACTCTGTGTATTAGCAATGACACCTGCTGTTTGCATGTGGTCACTGACCAGGTCAACACAACGCAATTACACAACATGCAGACCCTGGACTCACAGCCAGTGAACTATATATTTTAATTGTTGTTTTCCCCACACTTCAATATTTTTCTGTACTGGAGAAGAAGATGTGGTGTCACGATATCATGTATCGGTAGCTACTTTTAATAGTCTTATCTTATCATTTTATTACCAGGCATATTCAGTTCACATATCTCATGTAAAATAACAAATTTCTTAACTTCTCTTCAATTTCCTTCAGTTCATAGGCTATTCATCAGTTCTCATTTCACATTGATTACATCAAACATGTTAATAATGTAGATATTAGTCGTCATATATTTCACATTCCTTCTGAATAAGATTAACTGCAAAGTTATTCTTTTCGCAATTTCTGCCTTTCTCAAACCACATGTTAGGACTCTCACATGAAAAAGACGAGATGACTCTCTCTCTCAGGTCTTTTATAAGGGATATCAATTCAATGAAGCACACATAAAATCTCAAGAGTTCAAACCTTATTACAACAGTTGTTTAGGCTGTAGCTCATATTTGTCACAGGTTCACCAAATCTACAATTTATAATCCCCATTGGCCAAGGAGTCTGCACACAATTTTTCAGCTCTCTAGACCTTTTGGAATTGGAGAAGAAGATAACAATAGGTTTTTAAGGATGTGACCCCTGTGACCTTCTTTGGGGTCACAGGGTCACCAATTTTACAATTTAGAATCCCCATTGGCCAAGGAGTCTGTACACAAAATGTCTGGAGAAGAAGACGAAAATGCGAAAAGTTTACAGACGGATGGACGGATGGACGGACGGACGCCGGAAACCATGCTATGCCATAAGCCCATTGGGCCTTTCAGACCAGATGAGCTAAAAATGTGAGTTGAAAAAAATATAATGCAGAAGCCTTTAAATGTAAATGGTGTAAACGACTGACACAGGGCAGCATCTCTCCCCAGAAGTCAACTGAATTAATTTCAAATTTTGAAACATTTCGGTTCATGTTCATGTGCCTTTTAAAATATCTTTTTGAATTATCCTTACTGGGGAGATAGGAGAGTGGCATGTTCTCTATTCGCCTACATCCCGATTCGCCTACAGTCTTAAGACAACATGACATGGTCTGTTGATTACTCATTACGCAATGATAAACTGTTATCACCCGTAAAATGTCAAAGTGGACTCATCTAGTAGTACGATAACAGGAGAGATTGGGACTTTTCGGCCTGATTTATGACGTCCTACAGCGATGACGCTTCAACAAAGTAAAGTCCAAAGACGTCAACATCTTTCGTTAACTAAACTTCAACATTTCATAACCGTTTAAACATAACTGCCAAAATCATGACCACAATCCATGTTGAAAAAACGATTTTACCACTCCATGTGTGTTTGAACAAACATTACAATAAAAAAAACTCATACCCTGATGAAATTATGAGTAGATCTTTACAAAACCTGTTACTATCAAAGATACTTAAATCGTCTTTATGCGACAGCAGTATTTCAGTTTTCACTCTTCTGAAAATATGGTGGCGAGTCTTTTGCAAGTCAGTATAGACGGCAAAATATACAGAAAACATCTGTTGATATACCTACCTAACCATGTCTATCTGCCTACCTGCATATATCAACATTATATACATATCATATACTTAGCATTGAACGTGACAGAAATGCAGAAATAGGTAAACATAACCTTTGTTTTTCAAACAGTGTTGTCGCATAACTAACATAGTGTTTCAAAAACACACAATATTTTCATTATACAAATGTTGTAAACATTCCAGCTGTTGCAAATGTTTGTTTGAATAGGTGATCGATTTCACACCATATTAACGCTTATAATGGCTTTTGGTTATATACGTTTTTAACAGATAATAGAACATTCGGACAGTTAAAGGCGCTGTAGAATGCCGTTCTTGCTGAAATAAAGTGCCCTCACAAAAAGGTAAATACGTGTTACCAATGGCTAAATGATGCTCCTGAATCTAAAAGCCATGCGAGTCCATTTCTCACCAAGCGGCCATTTTAAGGTGTTCAAGTGATTTGACTTATGTAGCGATATCTAAAAACTCCCAGTAGAGTTTTGAATATGATTCATGGGTGGAATAGTTAATCAACTTGCTGTCTTAATTCTTAAACATACACAGCTCCAGCGAGTTCCACACCATTGTCGATTTATACGTCGCACCATTTTCTTCGAATACGGACGACCGTTTTCTGTGGATACGGCTTGTCGGGTCGTGTAATGGTATGTTTTACCTTCTAACGTAGCAATATATTGTATAAACTTTGATCATAAATGGCAAATTTGACAAAAAATAATATGCAAACAAGTGCTACAGCGCCTTTAAAACATCTTGCATTGATAACTTACCATGATGAACGTATATGTTGTCAGAACATACGTGACTAATGCAAGCAAAGTACAGTAGCATGTCCTTCATAAAAACAATCCGTACTGATAATATATTTTAAGAAACACAAACATTTCAATTAAACGTGTTTTTAGGAACCTCGTACGGGTATTTGGATCTCTCTGCAAGATGTCTCAAAGGAAGCGTCATAAAATGGGACAACTTAAACAACGTGACAAGTTAACTGAACATACATGTTCACAGTAAAATACTCGTTTTTGATTGACTAACGGTCAATATATTTTTCTCAGTCTCACAGTGTACAATGTACGTATTTCATCTACCCCGCTGCCATAGTAACAAACGAAGGTGTCGCATAATCGTCAGATGAATTACATAATGACGCACGCGGTGTTCGGAGTTTTAAACAGTTCAATCATGTGCCATTGTGACAGCGGTTCGGCCATAGTGATGTAACTGCACATTATTGTGACATGATACTTATAGTTTAATATTGCCGCATAAATACAACACTGTAGTTTCCTCCATTGCCACGTGGTAACAACTGATATCAACCGTACCGGTGTCTTAAAGGGGCAGTAGAACGTTTTCTGCAAATTTTATTTTTTCAAATTTCCAATTTATATTATAGTTTATGTCATTTACATTTACTTTAGAGGGTAAAACATTATGTTACACAAACGGATTATCCGTAGTGGTTGTAACGACGTTGCATATAAAGCAAAAATTGCATGGTGGCCATTTTATTGTGAACACATTTTATTATTTTGAATGACGAAAACGATTCCCATGGCCTTACTGAGCCATGTACGAGAAGGGGCTTTCACTATTGGTGAAATTAATTTTCAAAGACATATCATCGACTTAATTGAGCGAAAAAACGTGCTACTGCCCCTTTAAACAATGACATGGTCAGGTCACGCTCGTTAGTCACATCTCGGTGGGAGACTTGACATACATTTTCTTACTAACTTCACGGAGTTGGCGAGTCCATTGCCGTACTGAGGAAAAGTGCGATTCCTAACTTGGCGACAATACAGAACAATTGTCATTCAATGGATTTCAATTCACTTACGATTTTCACATACACAACTGTGTAAAGTACTTGGCGAGCAGTTTCCAAAACATCAAACTCGTTCTATGGACAAATGAATCAACTGAAGTACAAAAGAAAGTACACACCTCAGTTGGTTTCGATTAATTCAATATTAAATTATTTTTAGATGCATTTGATTATGGCATGATACAATAACACATAGGCCTATATGCAGTAGTTTGAATGAATGACATTGGTGACTGGTTAATTTTCAGTTACAATATCAAATAACAATAGAAATGAAATTTAGACCAATATGGCCCCTCCCATATTTAAAATGTTGTAAATGCGTGCAGAACGAGGCACATTTACTAATTTGCACAGAGAAGATGCTTTACATGTCGATAAATAGTGTGTTTTATCCCAAATTATTTTTTGAAAAAATTATTAACAAAAAATATCATTTTTTCAAAGAAATTTAAAACAAAAGTAGAAGTATTCCTTGGCTGATGACTAAATGCCTGCACTTTTCAGTTTTGGAGTACGACGTCAGAAAGTTAAGTTACTTGTAATTGAAAATCATGCATACACGTATGAGAAAACCAACTGATGTGTGTACTTTCTTTTGTACTTCACTGTATTAAAAACCTACATGACGAAATCGTATTCATTAGCCCTGTCGCTACATAATCTCAGGGTAGGTTGGACTGTATAACAAACCACTATTCATAAACACTGTAATCTGTGACATGTGTACCAATGACCAACATACGCTGTCACACACCATGTCTAGTCAATATATAACGGAGCGCTCTCTCACTCGCGCTTTCACTTGCAGACATCGCCCAGTCCTGCCAACATGACCGACCAGGAACATTTTGAAGGCTTCAACGAAGATTTCGCCCTGTACAAAGAATGCAAAGAAATTCTTCTCCGCGAGATAGACAATTATGAAGAAAGTCCGGAAAACAAGAAGCGAGTCCTGAACGGTTACTACACCGAGCGATCAGACAGCAGCAAGTTACGGATAGTTATGCCACAGGGAGGAACCCTCCTCCGAGACATCAAAGAACGTTCAGTGAAGGGCGAATGTGAGATGTATTTCGTTGGCTTTGTAGGGTTCGCTCGACATGACTGCGATCCCGAAGTTATCCGAGCGACGTGGGCTCACGATCAAGCCCTGGTGAAAGAGTTACAAAGTCATGCCGACATCGTAAGTTACATGACGACAGAACGCTACCCCGGCGGTGACTGGGTGAACCTGGTGCTGTACTCCAACCCTCGAGCAGTGGATAGATGGAACAACGCACAGGTCCACAGTGATGCCGTCAAGTGAGTTGTCAAACGAAATCATTTTTTGAAATTTGAAAATGTCCCATTTTGTATCCTCTTTTTATTTATTTTGATTCTTTGGGAACGTGGTGACTCATCCTTACGGTTGTATAAAAAACAATCCGAATTTGCTCTCCAACCGGTTTCACATTTCGCTCAAATAAGTTGTTGAAATGTATTTGAAAAATAATGTCACTTATAGTAAAACACCCTACTCTTCGGAAAATCAAGTTAAAAATGAGTATAGATGGTTCGGTAACACCATGGAAGTGTTTTTTTTTGTAATTCTAAATAATAAAATGTGTTCACATTAAAATGGCCGCCATGCGCTTTTGCTTTATACGCAACAACGGTCCACTTTTCGTGCGACGCCAAGCTACAGTGACGTCGCGAACAGTCGTTGTACAGTCGTTGTACGACGTCACAGACGACAAAATACGGGAAGTCGCGGTGAAACAATGGTTGCTAGGCAAACATGATATGTGCACATGTGCTCATATCAATAATATTAACTTGGTTATTTTTAACCATATGGGTAATAATAAGACATACACAAATGTATGACAAACGTTTGACGTGTAGATCCTAAGTGAATTATAGTATAGAATATATGTAATATAGCATCATTTAAATATTGTTGTAAATGTGTAAATAATGTAGAGTGTGTAAATAATATCATACGTTTTCATGTATAAAAGAAAATTGATATATGCGTATGCGAACTTATTTATGTTTTCATCTGTATTCCAAATAAATACTTTAAGCTGACAACAGTGTCTGGATAATCCACGTGAAATCCATATTTAATCCATGTGTATGACAAGCTATATATATTGATGAATGTGCTAGGCATTCATGTGATGTCCACAATGTTAGTCCTTAGTTCCAATTGTTTGCTATGTGCAACAATATGACAATATAGACTTTCGACGGTGCTAACGAGTTCATCAGGTTTATTAATAACGATAGGTGCATTTCAGGGTGAAGGCTCACAGCTTTTTTAACACCAGTAAGAGAGTTTTGTCAAATAGACTTAGACTAAAATTTAGTCTATGGAATTTTTATAATTACTGTACCTTCATCATTTTGATTACATATTTTTTATTATTCAGTTTATCTAGACTTGCTGAATAAAAATCTAGACTGTATTAAAGGCTCTTAATAATACACAGTCATGGAGCAGGACTAAAAAGGACTGTAACGTGTTTGTTTTGCCGAGATTTTCCAATTATGGTTTCGAACAAGTCAAGGTTATGTCTTGTTATTGTTCAATTTTAGCACGTTGGAGTCATATATCATATGAGACTACATCATCTCAGAGGTACCGTCCGGTTATCACCATATGTATACACAGTAAATAGAATAGGGCTCAGAACTCTCCCTTGTGGAACTCCATACATGAAACAGTCTGATCTGATGTGTGTGACCTTTGACACTCACATATTATCTTGGTTGGGCAATGTTTAAAGGAATCGTTCGTGATCTCTCGCGTCAAATATTGGAGGTAGTAGTCCCAACTTATCCATTCAACTTGCAGATAATTGAGAACACTGATAAGTATAGTTTCTGCCTCAGTATGTTTTGTATATTTAACTCCCTGTATTTTTCAAAATTATACCTCAATCAAATTTGTAAGAATGTCATTGGCAAGTTCACACCACGTGTTCGAAAATATTTCTGTTACACTGAACCCGCTGCCAGTGATGAGGTCAATTTTGTGACAGAAAGTTCTGTCGCTGACCGGAGATATTGACTCGTCACGTGATTTTTCACGTGACTGTTTGTTTTGACGTTTGCTGTCAAGATGGCGTCGGATGATTAGCTCGCTGATTTGACAAATAAGGAAATACCTTCTATTTTCCAAAGGGAAACTAATTTCGGTATAATAAAACACTTAATTACTCATGGTGGGTTCATTATGTGAAATACAAGGCCTGACTGAGTGACTCCCTGCGGTCTCGGTCAAGTCAGACCACCTCGGGAGTGAGGTCTCGAGTCCTTGTATTTCACATAATGACCTCACCATGAGTAATTAAGTGTATAATATGGAACACTTACTTGACTAAGACATTAGTATCTATGTCGAAACGAAGTCTCATTAAAATCAGACCACAATTGGTTGCACTGCACTACACAATATACATACGTATATCTTGTAACGTGTGCAACATTGATTTGAACTGATTTTGATTTGACGTCGCCTACAGAAATTACATATCCATAAAAAATGCTCACCATTCTTCTGTATGCAGACTGATATTTATCCAAAAGTCATAATGACATAGACGTGAAGGCCTGAACAGAACGCACGGTAACTTCGCATAAGAAGGTGAAACTGGAGACTTGTCTGTAATTTTTTTTAAATTTGATGAATGCAAATCGTGCTTCTGTGTGTCACGGTGGCTGGTTTCACGGTGTTAGGATATGTTCCTGCACGCAAACTTCTATTAACGATTATTGCTGTTGCGTTAATCAGTACACCAGTATGTCACAGACCAGCTTTAGTCGGATTGAGGTCACGTTGGTTTCCTTTAAGAGATAAGTTTGCTTATATCCTGGTCCGTGAAGACACAGAGATAAGGTTTTCGATAATTAAATTATATTTTGTTTTGTTTGTCCAATATTGAATACATTTATTATCGAATATTCGCCTGGTCGAATTGTTGTTTGAAGTTTACAATCACCAACCAAGCTATATTGAATGATTTATGGTTATCAACTGTCTGAAAGTAACTAGACATAGCTGTCAACTTTTGTCAAAATACAAAATCTATCTATCCTAACAAGTGAATTGATCTGGAAGATTACAAGTCCACTATAACCGGCTTAGCGTCCTTCTCGTTCGTTTTTCTCGTTCGTAACTGGTGACTTCGTATACCTTTATTGAAACTACAATGAAACCTACAGAACGAAATAGAAAACGAAACGAAAATTAAGAACCAGTAACCTTCTAAAATAAATCAGTCAACTATCAAATTGTCAAAAGCAAATTCATAAAAAGTATTATTGAATTTCGCAAGGATAACATTACAAACGCCATTACACGCCGCCTTCGACGGTCATTTCAAACTGGAGCATTCGGAATGTGTCTTAGGCGTGCGCCGGGTTCCAATCAAGTGATTCGCCGGTTACGCCGCTTCCGGGTCCCGAATCAAGCATAGCCACTGTCTTGAATGTATGACACATTTGGCAATGCACGAGCATTGTCATTTTCAGATTTCCATTGCACTTTCGTCCAATGGGAGAAGGAAGTTGAGTTTTAGCGATTCTATCTGCTTCCAAAAACATGAATTAGATATGGACTCGGACAATGGACCAAAGCACGTCTTAAGTTAACAATTCCAAACGTTAGATAATTCCTCTACGTTTGATGTATTTTACAGTCCGCTAAAACCACATATTCGTTGAAACGCTGCCAGGGAATCGTTGACATATAAACGTGGACACTCTTACCTGGCAACTAGCCAGATGCACTTTGTATCTTGGCCGTGTTCAAGAGAGGTTTCAAAGTAATCGCTCAATTAGCGATTACCTTTAAACCTCTCTTGAACGCGATTGCTCAATGTAGCGCTACGTAGCAAAGCGAGCGAACTTTGAGGTTTTGCACCGTGTCGTTCAGGAGAGAATGAGCGCTACTAGAAGCGCTACATTTAGCAATCAATGATCGATTATAAGCGCTCGCTGTTATGGAACGGGGCCCTGGTTGCCGTTCACTTCACACGGAGATTACTCAAGTAATTTCGTCTACGGTAACCTTTGTTAAAAGTGAATCATATTTCACTTAATTCCAGCAAAAAGTGATGAAAATGTGCAACACTGATAGCGCCATTATTTCTATTCGATCACATTTGACACTTCCAACTGACTTATGTAGTATGCATTTTATGCGCAGTCAAAGTTTTCTGGATCTGGCGTACTAATACCCAGGGGCTGTAGGCAGTGGTTAGGTGGGGGCAATGAGTGTTAAGGGTTTAGGGTCCTCCCATGATGACTGAGAGTAGTGCTAATTATAATTATGGTTAATCATTGGAAGCTGATTTTGATCGTTTGTCCAATGTTTTATTCCAACCTGTGTTAAATGACGAGAAAAAATAGCTGGGTAGGAGAATATTTCCTATTATTTTTTCACAACTTTGTTTTATTTCAAAGTTGAGATATTGATACAATCTACAAGATGCCGATGGGATATCATCACCATTTGATCGTGTACAAAACACGTGTAAATCTAAGCTATTATTCATTCCTTGTATCATACACATCATGTAATGGGGTTATATATAAATATTTTCCATAACGTTTATCTATAGTCTGATTAAAAACTTTTCCGAGGAATAATAATTGCAAAATAGTGACATTACACTCATATCGTTCAGAGGTTTCCTCGCAAAACCGTCTGATAACAGCCCGTAGGCTTGCATGTTCTGACGCACTTCTTTCAAGTCTTTCGGTGCGGGAAACTAGGGGCAGATAAGTCCAAATAGCTATCATTTCGTCTGTTCCGAATGCTTTCAAAACGGCGATCGTTCAAAAACTATGATGTGATTGGTCAGCTATTTGACTCGGTTTGGCTGTGTTAAACTGGTATTGAACACGCGCCAATACGGGGTGTCCTCAAACCTTGGGGCGAGGAATCTACAGAATCTGTTCGTATCCCGGTAGATGCATTATTTTGCAAACTGTACTCCTCGAAACAAGGTCGATTTTAATCAGACTGGTTTTGCTGAAACAACTCTTTTTCATGGGTTCACTCGTAGCTTTCGTTGTGAAAGTACATAGTTGCTATTGCAAAACATGTGAAATTACATAGTTGCTATTGCAAAACATGTGAAATTACATAGTTGCTATTGCAAAACATGTGAAATTACATAGTTGCTATTGCAAAACATGTAAATTACATAGTTTCTATAGCAAAACATGTCAAATTGCGCCAATCGTGAAATACAAATTCTACGTCATTTGACATGGTATTCGACGAGAAATGGTAAATATATATCCTTTATATACATGTAGTCCATAAACACATGCTTGGATATAGCGTTGAATATTCTTCATCCATGCAAAGCCCTGTGATTAGAACAGGGAATGACTGGAATGTACATGACTCGAAGGTCGGTACGGGCCTTGCCTTGTGGATAGGTTGAGAGTCCGTTTATAACCTTGTTAACTCTACTAGAGATTTACCACGGACCCGTTAACCGCCGATCGTGATTGTTACCTAGTTCATTTTGTGACCTGTATCTAGTTACAGTAACCTCTGACCACTTGTTCATTGACAGATAGGCAGACAACAGATGTTTTATTTCAATCTCACCTCAGATAAAATACTTATATACACGCACAACGATATCTCTTAAGAATGAGCCACCCCTTTAGGGTTATGAGGGACTGAAATGATGAATATATTATACTTTCTAAAAATAATAGTGATGTAAACGTGGTTACATATACAACAATATAAAACAGGTAAATTAAGCAACTAATAACGTATACATTACTTTATATAACTAATTTATTAGTAGGATTGACGCGTCAATACTCAGGTCTTTAAGTCTTCTGCTTGACCTTGAACCAGATGTTTGACTTAAACCCCCTGAATTAATGATTTCTCTGCTTTTAACACAAATTCTCTTAATAATAACCCTTAATGGAAAAATCACTTATCATATGACCTCTACATGATGTTCTTATTCGTAGTACAAAACAGCTAACCTTTTAATAATAAAGTGTAACACAGAAAATGTTGCCCTTGGCATACCACATAAGAATATGTGTAGGAGAATGTCCGAAAACTGGCCATTAGTTTTGCACGTGGACCATGTTTGAAGCCGTTAGATCCACGTGCAAAACTAATGGCCAAGTTTGAGGATATTCTCCTGCTTAAAACAAAGTTTAAGTAAACATGTTCGTGCTACTGAAATGCACGCCACAACGCACTTTATCATGTGCACAACTAATGGCGACTTATGCTCTATATGTATTTCATGATCTTCTCCGAATTGTCAGTTGCATACCCTTTTCTGCCAAGTTATAACATGTTAAATCATCAGGCGTTTTCCTAGTGGAACGCCAGGTTGTAAACATTATATTTTGAAAGATTAAAGTAAGAAATGATGAAACATTGTACTTAAAAGAAAAGAATTAGAAAATCAAAACCAACATGCACAGTATTTCATAATGGATTGATAAATTAATGGGCAATTCATATTTTACTTATTTACTTATACCACCATGTTCTATTTCATATTGATAAGATTGATTTTTAAAATATTAGATTTCACAGATTCATCAACCCTATTAGGGCTATTATGCTATTATTCAGTATCTTTTATTTTGAAATGTTAGGCTCTTGCAATTCAAGATACTAAGTTGAAAATTCGTCTTAATATTTTGAACATTTAATTTAGTATCTAGAAAAATTCATCTCACTATTTTGAAAATTAAACAAAATAGGGTTGAATATTCAATTTAGTATCGTGAAAATTCAAGAAACTACTAATTTAAAACTTGAATATATAACAATAACAAATACTTTTTAGCTCATCAGGCCTGAAAGGCCCGATGGGCTTATGGCATGGCATGGTGTCCGGCGTCCGTCCATCCGTCCATCCGTCCATCCGTCCATCCGTCCATCCGTCCATCCGTCCATCCGTAAACTTTTCGCTTTTTCGACTTCTTCTCCAGAACCAATGACTCCACAGAGCTGAAATTTTATGTGCAGACTCCTTGACCAATGGGGATTCTAAATTGTAAATTTCATGACCCCATGACCCCAAATGGGGTCACAGGGGTCACATCCTTAAAAACCTATTTTCATCTTCTTCTCCAGTTCCAAAAGGTCTAGAGAGCTGAAAAGTTGTGTGCATACTCATTGGCCAATGGGGATTCTAAATTGTAGATTATGTGACCCCGTGACCCCAAATGGGGTCACAGGGGTCACATCCTTAAAAACCTATTTTCATCTTCTTCTCCAGTTCCAAAAGGTCTAGAGAGCTGAACAGTTGTGTGCAGACTCCTTGGCCAATGGGGATTCTAAATTGTAGATTATGTGACCCCGTGACCCCAAATGGGGTCACAGGGGTCACATCCTTAAAAACCTATTTTCACCTACTTCTCCAGTTCCAAAAGGTCTAGAGAGCTGAAAAGTTGTGTGCAGACTCCTTGGCCAATGGGGATTCTAAATTGTAGATTTCGTAACCCCGTGACCCCAAATGGGGTCACCGGGGTCACATCCTTAAAAAATCTATTTTCATCTTCTTTTTCAGTTCCAAAAGGTCTAGAGAGCTGAACAGTTGTGTGCATACTCCTTGGCCAATGGGGATTCTAAATTGTAGATTATGTGACCCCATGACCCCAAATGGGGTCACTGGGTTCACATCCTTAAAAACCTATTTTCATCTTCTTCTCCAGTTCCAAAAGGTCTAGAGAGCTGAAAAGTTGTGTGCAGACTCATTGGCCAATGGGGATTCTAAATTGTAGATTATGTGACCCCGTGACCCCAAATGGGGTCACAGGGGTCACATCCTTAAAAACCTATTTTCACCTTCTTCTCCAGTTCCAAAAGGTCTAGAGAGCTGAAAAGTTGTGTGCAGACTCCTTGGCCAATGGGGATTCTAAATTGTAGATTATGTGACCCCGTGACCCCAAATGGGGTCACTGGGTTCACATCCTTAAAAACCTATTTTCATCTTCTTCTCCAGTTCCAAAAGGTCTAGAGAGCTGAAAAGTTGTGTGCAGACTCCTTGGCCATTGGGGATTCTAAATTGTAGATTTCGTGACCTTGTGACCCCAAATGGGGTCACCGGGGTCACATCCTTAAAAAAAACTATTTTCATCTTCATTTTCCAGTTCCAAAAGGTCTAGAGAGCTGAAAAGTTGTGTGCAGACTTCTTGACCAATGGGGATTCTAAATTGTAGATTATGTGACCCCGTGACCCCAAATGGGGTCACAGGGGTCACATCCTTAAAAACCTATTTTCACCTACTTCTCCAGTTCCAAAAGGTCTAGAGAGCTGAAAAGTTGTGTGCAGACTCCTTGGCCAATGGGGATTCTAAATTGTAGATTTCGTAACCCCGTGACCCCAAATGGGGTCACCGGGGTCACATCCTTAAAAAATCTATTTTCATCTTCTTTTTCAGTTCCAAAAGGTCTAGAGAGCTGAACAGTTGTGTGCATACTCCTTGGCCAATGGGGATTCTAAATTGTAGATTATGTGACCCCATGACCCCAAATGGGGTCACTGGGTTCACATCCTTAAAAACCTATTTTCATCTTCTTCTCCAGTTCCAAAAGGTCTAGAGAGCTGAAAAGTTGTTTGCAGACTCATTGGCCAATGGGGATTCTAAATTGTAGATTATGTGACCCCGTGACCCCAAATGGGGTCACAGGGGTCACATCCTTAAAAACCTATTTTCACCTTCTTCTCCAGTTCCAAAAGGTCTAGAGAGCTGAAAAGTTGTGTGCAGACTCCTTGGCCAATGGGGATTCTAAATTGTAGATTTCGTGACCCCGTGACCCCAAATGGGGTCACCGGGGTCACATCCTTAAAAAATCTATTTTCATCTTCTTTTTCAGTTCCAAAAGGTCTAGAGAGCTGAACAGTTGTGTGCATACTCCTTGGCCAATGGGGATTCTAAATTGTAGATTATGTGACCCCGTGACCCCAAATGGGGTCACCGGGGTCACATCCTTAAAAACCTATTTTCATCTTCTTCTCCAGTTCAGAAAAGGTCTAGAGAGCTGAAAAATTGTGTGCAGACTCCTTGGCCATTGGGGATTCTAAATTGTAGATTTCGTGACCCTGTGACCCCAAATGGGGTCACCGGGGTCACATCCTTAAAAAAACTATTTTCATCTTCTTCTCCAGTTTCAAAAGGTCTAGAGAGCTGAAAAGTTGTGTGCAGACTCCTTGAACAATGGGGATTCTAGATTGTAGATTATGTGACCCCTTGACCCCAAATGGGGTCACAGTGGTCATGATCTAAGATCTTTTGCTTGTAAACAATAACTTAAATAACTTAAATATTCAACTTTAGATAGTAAATCAATGAAATCCTGATGAGCTACAGAGCCCATGGCTCTATTTTTAATGTTTTAATTCAACTATAAAATTTGAATACAATGTGTTATTATAAGTTTGTATCATTGGCATTGTACTTGGTAAGTTAAGATAATAACTTGAGTTTTCAAGATATTGAGATCATTTTTCAAAATGTTAAGTTGAATGTTCAAGAAAGCAAGCTGAATTTTCAAGAAATTTGTTGAATTTTCAAGATACAAAGTTATATTTTCAAGTTATATTTTCAAGTTAAATTTTCAAGATTCTATGTTAGAGAATAGGATCTTGAATTTTCGAGTTAACAAGTTGAATTTTCAAGTTAAAATGTGGTAAATAATAGCGTAGCATGGTCGTGATTAAGTTGAACTTTAGATTCTAAGTCAAGAATTGTCAAGATAAAACGATGCTTAAGACCCTTAAAGCTTTCTGGACATACGTACAGATCTGTTTGTCTTATTCAGGACTGACATCTACGGCGGCATATTATACAGTGGCATATTAGGGCTATCTGTTGTTATGTTTATATCTTGAAATTTAAAGATATAAGTTGAATTTCATGACCTACAAATCTACCTCTCACACTGACGAGTTCCACACCACTGTCGCTTTGTACGTCGCGCCATTTTCTTCAATGACAGATAACCGTTTTCTATGGATAGGACATATCGGGTCGAGTAATGGTGCTACAGCACCTTTAAATACAACTTTAATACCATCTCCTTCGATAATAGATTGTGGGTGCATATCATTAGCTCATCAGGCATAGCATGGTGTCCGGCGTCCGTCCGTCCATCCGTCCGTCCATCCGTCTGTAAACTTTTCGCATTTTCGTCTTCTTCTCAAGAACCACTTGGTCTAGGGAGCTGAAACTTTGTTTGCAGACTCCTTGGCTAATGGGGATTCTAAATTGTACAGTTTATGACCCCGTGACCTCATTTTGGTCACAGGGGTCAGAACCTTAAAAACCTATTGTCATCTTCTTCTCCAGTTCCAAAAGGTCTAGAGAGCTGAAAAGTTGTGTGCAGACTCCTTGGCCAATGGGGATTCTAAACTGAAGATGTCGTGACCCCGTGACCTCAATGGGGTCACAGGGGTCACAACCCCAAAAACCTATTTTCATCTTCTTCTTCAGTTCCAAAAGGTCTAGAGAGCTGAAAAGTTGTCCGTCCGTAAACTTTTCAGTTTTTCGACTTCTTCTCCAGAACCAATGACTCTAGAGAGCTGAAAGTTTATGTACAGACTCCTTGGCCAATGGGGATTCTAAATAATAGATTTGGTGACCCTGTGACCCCAAATAAGGGTTCCAGTGGTCATAACCTTAAAAGCTATTTTATCTTCTTCTCCAGAACCAATGACGCCAGAGAGCTGAAATTTTGTGTACAGACTCCTTGGCAAATGGGGATTCTAAATTGAAGATTTCGTGATCCTGCGACCCCAAATATAGGTCACAGACGTCATAACCTTAAAAGCTATTTAATCTAGAGATTGTATGTGCTCTTTAAAGGGAGGTAATTTAAAGGAGACAACGGTAATGAATTAAATCTTCAAGTGTGACTTTATTTGTAGGGGATTTTATCTCTGGCCTCAAAGATAGATCAGAGGGTTAAGGACCATAAGACCTATTTCATCTTCTCCATTTAAAGTGCTTCCTATGTGTTGTACCTCTCACCTAGAAGTTGACATTTTGAATTACTTAATGTATATAAAGCCTGATGAGCTACAGAGCCCATGGCTTTATTTTTCTTTCTCAATAAGTGAATAGAAATAACCCAAGGACCCTGTTGCTATGTAAAGCCTCGATGTCTAGCCTTACTTGAGCTCTCCAATACTAAATAATACCAATAATAAATCTCGATAGCAATTCAACCGTGGGAGATAGGCCTATACATTTGTCATGATTTACTTCTGTGTCTGTATTGTTATTCCGCATCATCTTAAATTAGCTACAAGTGTATATGTGTGGATTTTACCATGTTAACATTTGAACTTATGTCCTTTCTTGACCGGAAATGTCTGTTTGCGATCGATTTTATTAATGATTCTTTTGCGATGATTCAGCTTCGAGGTACAAGTATCTTTAGTGGAAAAGATTGCATGGTGCATGGGATCGGACAATTTTAAAAATAAAAAACAAAAATAAACCACATGACCGACATGTTTACTTTTTGTTTGTATTGTTATTGCGCATATTTTAAAAAGAGTCCATTTTGCAAATTTTCCCATCTTAAAATGCGGGACGTTTGCTTGTCCAGTGCCTTTAATGCCATGACCGGATGAGCGTTTTACCTGAATCCCGTTAACAAGATCCGTGGATAACAATAAAGATTCAGCGAATTAGCTATATAATAATTAACTTTTTTATCCTTTTTTATATTGACATTAAGTTGATCATATCAATTTCTGTCAGAACGCTTATGTTCAAAGAAACTAACTTTTGTATATATATTTTTGCTGCCGAATAATTTATATACATTTTTATGTCCACAAACCAGTATAAAGGGAAACTTCAAACTGAAAGACTACATTCATGCATCCTAATTCTCTGGGTCAGTTAGACTGCCCTTACTTTAGCGCAGCGTAACTGAACCAGTGAAACAGGATGTGTACCAGGAATCCTGTTTGTATTGATCCTTGGAAAATAACATTAGAAATATGCAAAATCAATATATTTTGTTGTAGGCCTATAGTTTTTTTTTATGAAAAATGTTATCATTTGTGATAATATTTTATAAAAGTCTATTGCAATTAATAATTCATAAATCATTCCGTGTAAAATCCAATCTGAAAGCCGAATTTATGGGGTTGTCAGATGGTTCCGATCTAAATGCGAAGATTTACGTGCCAGGATTCACATATTTCTGATGTCAATTCCAAAATATCATTTTAAATGTATGTTATTCACCATTAGTTAGTCCATCAGATTTAATACTATTTCATATCAATTAGACCAAAAGTTACGGTAAAGAACACAATAAAAGCCTATGCACAAGACGGTAACAGAATCAGTATATCAGTACAAAACTTTGCCTTGAGATTCTTACATGGAAAAAATGTGTTGCAATGTGGCGCACTCATTATAGATTTTAGCCTCTGTTAAAACGACAGAATAAAACGATCACACGACAGAATAAATAGAATTATTTAACAAACAAAAAACGGGGAGTTTTTCCCAATACATTTATAAAGAGAAATAGGATACAGTTCTAGCAATGATAATTAGCATCCGCAATTTACATCGAACAATTAGCTTGATTACCTATTACCATTATCATCACAGTGCGCTGACGTTAAACATAATATAAAAAAAAACTTTTACTTTACTTACAACATAAACTCGAAATCTTAAGAAGTATAGACAATTTAAATATTTCCACTTTTATTCTCATATTTTCCCCAAAATAAATGTAGGAGATGATTGAGGGGACATTTAAGATTGGTGCTACAATTCGTTAGGCGTAAACTTTGATCTTCCCAAAAGGCACATATACACTGCTTGCTCGATACTGATATTATGTAATTGTTATTACCCATATGGGAAGATGGACACAGGGTAGTATTTAACCTGTAAGTCACCGAGAGGTAACACCTTTTCCTGAACTTTGATTGGTTTAAAGAAACAATCGTTTTCATTAAGTGCCGGAACTATTTCAATCATCTTTCTAACTTTTCCGGGCCCTGTATTCTGCATTTAAACAAGTTTTATTTGTTTTGCCGTTTCTTTAGCGTTTGCTTTCATTGTGCCGACGGATGACGTGTTGGATGAATCAGTTAAATTGTCCAAAAAAAAATACTTACATAGTTACTGTGTATAACAACGGAAAGTTTGCAATTGCACAGAATCCGACAGTTACGTTTGAAAGCAACGATGTCATTGGCGAGAGCCGCTGTGATGTGACAATACCGGCGATAACGTTACATAACGTTACATAACGTTATATGGGTTTTCGGTTTGACCCTACTCGTTTCTTAGCCCAGCCGACCTCTTGGTATGAATTTGTAATAATTTTATCATATCATTTTGAAGTAATTTGGAGAAATACACAAGTTTGTTTACAACAATTATTTTTATTGTGACATTTTAGTCGCAACTAGTAAAAGTACTTGAGTAGATCCACCTCCTTTTCGGATAGTTTCGGTTTTAGTAATTCACGTTTTATTAATTTATATTAACACATGGGTAGTACACACACTAACCTACTCGATTAGCTTTCCTTGTTAAGTTAGTTGTTAGTTATTGTCTTATCATGAACATGCGCATAATATTTGAGTTATGATCCGTAACCAAAAACAAACCACTCACCGATGCATATGTTGTTAGAGCATGAAATGTTAAGACGTGTTGAAAACTAGATATTTGATTATACTGGTGAATCATTAGCCCAAAAAACACAAGAGAAGAGGGTAATTAGATTATCATACATTAAATATGTATTTAAAGGTCAGCTAAAATTTAATTATCTCTATATAGTTCAAAAGTATATTCAAATTAAATAGGTTTATGTTATTAAGTATACACCAACTTCCATTACACCAACTTCTAAAATGTCTCTCAAACAGTTATTAAATATAGCTATAGATTTTCAACATATTACCAAATAAAGACTTTTTATCACTTTAAAAAATAGTTATGTATAGTTCGTCTTATATGTTTTTTTTGTTTCCCATTGTTATCACAAGTTTTGATATTCTTTACCAATGTCCTGAAATAAATCATCATCATTGATTTTTAAGTAATGAGATATGACTAGAAATAACAAAACATTGCAAAAAAACTTATCTTTCGTTTCTGAATTTTCAGATTGTAAGCTAATTGTTGTTTGAGCACAATATTCTCTGTACTGTGTTTCAATAGTGAGAACATCTTCCCGTTGATGTTAAGCCTCTTTAGACAACACTTGTTTTACCACAATGATTCTCATGTTGCTTAAGTGTGTACTGATAAATCTTATCTTTCACACTGGTGCCCAGAAAACACTTCAGCCCTATGGTCCTAAAATGTGTGAAATACTTTGTCAAGAGACCAAAGCTTGCCTGGATTACAAATTTGATAATGTACAGTTGAGATGTCGAGTCGTTGCCGATGCCTTTATTTCCAACCGAAGCTCACGGGAAAAGAAAAAGGATGGTTTTGGCATTGCTGATAATAATTCTCTGCTAAAGAGAAATGAAACCACAACATCCAAACAACTAGGTAAATAAATAAATAAATAAATAAATTATAAATTAAATAAATTACATAAATTTACAATTTAAAGTAAATGCATCTATTGTACGTGTTTTGTAATGTGGGATTATGTCAAACGTGAATTTCATGCAATTTTCGATGTTTTGAATATTAACATACTTATCACTTTAAGGTGTACCCGGGATTATATGGTTGCCTTATAAGCTCATTACCCTCAAAGCTGAACTTTTGTGTGGAGGTACCTTGCACCTAATGAATAAAAAAAATTCATTTGGGCGTGACAGGTGTTAATAGAGAAGCCTTTCTAAACCAGTTGACACAGGAAGCTGAGATTTTCAGAATAACATCTTTATTGATATTAGATAGATTCAAGCATGTTCTTTTGGACTTGATCCCCCATCAATTATATTAATTAACGATTTCTCCTCAATCTGTGATTGTTGAATACTATTATTTGTAAATTGCATTACCCTACTTCAAAAATTAAGGGCATGGCATGGGTGTGCCATTTGAAAGTTGTGGACTTTTCCTTAGAGATCATGAATAACGTGATTCCTGCCGAGCCAGTGGTTGTAATTTATTTCCATTGACCTTTTAAATAATTATATCTAAAAGGGTAAATGCAGTTAAACGGGAAAGAGCGTCAACCCCTTGTAAAAAGGATAACACGGCGATGGGTCAAGGGGTTCCAGTGGGTCCCCTCCCGCTTTCGAAATTGTTTTACATGTAAACTTGTTGATGGAACATAACACATATACAAATTTCTGTATCCGCCCTTGTCAGTAATGCGAAGATTTAATTCCACAGATTTGAAATCCTCTAGAGGAGATTCGACTGACACTCCTTGTCCTCCTACTGTTGTGAAATCTTTAACACGAGCCTGTGAAGGCGGGGATCTGGACGAGGTGAAGAGACTACTGTCTCTGGGCACTGTAGATGTCAATTGTCATGGTTTTGAGGGGATGACTGCTCTTATGTCTGCTGTTGTGTATCAGCAAGATAATATGATATTATTTGACTTTCTCATGCAACAAAAGCCTGATATGTCTGCTCTGAATTGCCTTAATCAGAATGTGTTACATTGTGCATGTCTTTCTGGTAGTACTAATATTGTTAAGACATTTTTAGATGACTATAGGATGGACATAGAATGCAAAGATGGTAACAAGCGAACTCCTCTGTTGGTGGCCATACAACGTGGCAACATAATGGTTGCACAGTTACTGAAGAAAAGAGGGGCAGATGTCACTTCAGTTGATAAAAACAATGACAACATCCTCCATTTGGCTTGTAAATGGACATGTTTTGACAACAATGTTGACATAGTGAAATATGTACTGTCACTGAATAGCTTTGATATCGAGGGTAAAGGAAGGAAGGGTCGAACTCCTCTCATGATGGGAGTAGCGGCAGACGAGATAACACTTGTTCGTCTTCTATATAAACAACACCATGCTAGTCTGACAGCATTGGATAATGAAGGACAAACGGTTCTGCACCTGGCGTGTATGTATTGTGACAAGGTTATGATCAAGTATTTGGTCACGTTACCGGAACTGAAGGGGTTTGAAAAAAAGAAAGACAAACACGGGAGGACACCTCTTCGCCTTGCAATCAAGTATGGAAAAAGATACATGATACCATTCCTTAAATCATTGGGGGGAAGACTTGTTAAAAAAAATAAGATGTTAAGTGGTTGGAAAAAACATATACCTCTTAAGATGTCTAGCGGTTAGAACAATCAAAAAAAGTACTTTATCAGACAATATAAGAAGCCCATGGCAATAAAACACAGGCAGTCAATGGGACCGACGGCGTGCTTTATGAGACAATATAAGATACCTACGGCAATAATACACAGGTGGTCAATGGGACCGACAGCGTGCTTTATGAGACCATAAAACATGCTCGTGATTTTAGACGTTAGTTAGAGCGTCGCTTAGCAAATGACGTCATAGTTTACGTCACTTTGATTGTTCATTGCCAGAGAATGTATTCTACGACGGGAGGCATTAATATTTTAAAAATATAGTTTATACAAACAAAATAATATCTCCACGTTTTTTTTATTATAGAAAAGTGAGTAACTAATTAAAGGCATCTCATATAAGAAATATAAGACTTGTTTTTGATCTTTATCGTAGAATAAAACATAGCAGAGAGCATAAAACACTCAGGGCTGCGCCCTTCGTGTTTTATGCTCCCTGCTATGTTTAATTCAACGATAAAGCACGCCAACTCGTCTTCTATTTCTTAAATATAAGATTTCTAAGGCAATAAAACACAGGCGGTCAATGGGACCGACAGCGTGCTTTATGAGACAATAAAACATGCTCGTGATTTTAGACGACAGTTAGAGCGTCGCTTAGCAAATGACGTCATATTTTACGTCACTTTGATTGTTCAATTGCTAGTGAATGTGTTCTACGACGGGAGGCATTAATATTTTCAAAATAGGGTTTATGTAAACAACATTATATCTCTGCTGTATAGAAAAGCGAGTAAATATTTAAGGGCATCTCATATAAGAAAAAGAAGACTCGTTGTTGTTCTTTATCGTAGAATAAAGCATAGCAGGGAGCATCAAACACGCAGGGCTGCGCCCTTCTTATTCAACTATGAAGCACGCCAACTCTCTTCTGTTTCTTAGATAAAACATACTCATTATTTAGGATTGTCAGTTAGAGCGTCGCTTACCAAATGACATCATAGTTTACGTCACTGTGATTGTTCAATTGCTAATGAATGTATTCTACGACGGGAGGCATTAATATTTTCAAAATATAGTTTATACAAATAATATTATATCTCAACGGATTTTATATGAAAGCTTATAAGTGTTAAGGGCATTTCATATAAGAAATAGAAGAATCGTTGTTGTGCTTTATCGTAGAAAAAAAACATACCTTAGATGTTGATCAACTACCTATAATTCTTTTGGGAATATTAGTCACGTGGTTAACCATATATGGATAGTAAATGATTGCACGACGTGAATGTTTGCAAGTCTAATGTTTTTTAAACCAGCCGTGTTTATTTTTTTCTTTTTCTTGTGAAAACAATTAAGCAGTTAACAAGAAAGATTTTATTTTAAGAATTTAATTTCAATATTAAATCTACTGAATCAAAGCTATGAAATGTCTTCTTTTTTTTTTAACTAAGGCGTACATGGAATAGCCGTCCGCTGGCCCTGTTCGTGGAATATTAACAATAAAGAATGTAAACAATATGTTTTATGTTTTCGAAATTACTGGAAGCAGAATGTTATCTGTAAAGAAATAAAGTTCGCTGTACCTCAATGTGTTTTGTAATAAAGTATAGTTTTGCCCTGAACTATTATTACGTTAAAGGACTCATATATATTATAGTTTGATATAACCAGTTAACCAAAAATATCTTCAACATAGTTATTAATTGTTCCTGACAGTATAGTTTACTATGTATCATTAACAGTTATTGCACACATGTACATAGGTGGCAATATAACTGTTATCAGTCTCCATTACTGGCTGGTTAGACCTTGCCGCATTTCCTTAAGGTTTTCGTGCTAGGAAATCAATTTTAATTTGATTATTATCTAAAGTTAAATTGTTAATCAAGGTATGGCGAACATATTGCAATGGTGTTTTGACGAAGTTACGTCACTTGGAACATGAAGCTGAAAAAACGCCAGGGCCACTTTTTTTTTAGTCAAATAGCATTAAAACTATATAGCACATGTTCAAACCTAAATCTGCATTATATTGGCTTGCACATGATAATCGATAAACGCTGCTATGGGTTTTTTAAAGACGGATTCAGTCCAAAAGTGGGGAACTTCAAAACAATTTATATTTTTCACAATAATAAAATAGTACGAGCCAAACCGCATTTGTCCAAATCGATCGGAAATGTTGCTGCCTATATTATGGTGAAGGTGTATGTCTTGACATGTGTCTTGGCGTTCGTCCGTCCATCTGTTTTCGTTTCCAACGTTTTCGCTTTTTCGACTTCTTCGCAAGAAACACTTGCCATAGAGACAGCGCTCTAGTGATGTAACTAGTGAGCTACACTAACATTTTCTAGTGAAATTTGAGAATTTCAACCAACAATTTTACTCAAACTTCTTATTTAGGATGAAACTATTGAAACAATCTATTAGCAAAAAACTTAACACCGATGAACATTTTATTTTAATTTGAATTTAAAGTTTTACTTAGCTGTAGCCAAGCATTCAAAAAGTTAACTTTGAACATTGAAAGAGCTGAAATACTGTGTAGAGATTCCTTCGACAAGCATAGATTTGGTGACAGTGAACTCTCATGAGGGCCACTGGAGACACGCCCCAAAGCAGGGTTCTTCCCACAGAGGTTACTCCCTTCAGATTTCCTATCTTAAACTTTGTTATATTTAAGCGATATTTCGCTATTCTCGCATATTCCCCTGGCGGTGAAAGTTTGCAACACTGGTTACACCCTTAACTGTGTCCAGTCAAACATTGTTTAACATCTGCGACCGAATTGTCTCTTAAATTACACTTCTGACGTCATCCTATATTGTTCTTTCACTCCATTGTTTTTCAGTAATGGACAGTTACACATCACATCGTATTTTTAAGGAGACATTTAATTTATTTAATGATTTAAAGTAATTATTATAAACAAAAAGCATTACTTTGAGTGTAATTTAAGTAGGTTAATTACCTCGTAACTCTCCACCGTAAAAATAATGGGCCTCGGTTCCATTAGTTTTAAGGAATGGAGACCTTAACCTTTACGTAAACAAAATGTGCTCATCGCACAAAGTGAAACAAATCTAGTCATTTCGACAGTTACGTAATGCTTAGTTTGAAATAACGTCGCTGATTGCACCTCTAACTTCTGATGAAACCAATCGGGATTCTCAATTCCTACTCGAGAAAGTAGCCCAAATAAAACAAAGGTTACGATAGAAAATCTGAAGGGAGTAACCTTCTTTGGGAAGTGAATGTCCAGAAGTAAATGCTTTAAAAAGCTTAAATACAGTGTGCAGACTCTTCAGCCAATGGGGATTATCAATTGTAGATGACGTGGCTCTGTTGCCGCAAATAAGAGCCTCAAGAACTGAACCCCTTAAGCATGTTAAGGATGTTCGCTCCTCAAATTTATAGTATTAAACTTTTTTTCTAACTTATATATTTTTTAAAAGATCAAAGTATATGATTGGAAAATCAGCATTAAAAAATAGGGGGTAGTGTGGGTCTTTTCGAGATATGACGCCTGTAAGATAGTGGGGTGAAGTACAATTTTAACATGGGAGTCTATGAGAAAATGAGAAAAAAACTGCTAAAAACTTTAAAATACTACATTTCTAGTATTTAACTTTGTTTCCTTTTTTGATATGTTACAAAGTTCATTTTACCCTACCGAAATCGATGAAAAAATATATATGGTAGTGTGGTTTTTTTTAAGCTTTTTAAGTCAAATTTAGGCCATTTATGCTGTTTAAGCACTTTTTAGAGGTTCTAAAGTCACATTTTCTTCATTTCATATGTTTTTTAAAAGTATGTAGATGATGTAGAATATCATGAAGTAAATAAAGATGAGAAAAAATTATTACATAATCATATTTCATTTTTGAAGTTCAACCGGAAGGAGCGGACATCCTTAACTCATGTGGATTACAAATTGTAGATTTGTTTACCTTCTCTTCGAACATAATATATTATGTATTATCTAAAGCTTGATGTGCTTTAGAGCCAATAGCTCTGTTTTGTCAAAATACTTTGCATAAATACTTAATTAAGCCATGAGCGTAAATATGGTTTCTTCATCGCTAGAAATGCCGGCAGGTATAAAATTACTGTAACATGGAGCAATTTTCGAAAACAACAAACAAACCAGAACAAAATCAGAAAGAAAAAACAGCAAAACAGTATTACATGCGAGATAGGGACTGTTTAGGCGATGTACGACTTCTTCATGGCGATGTATGAATTTTTTGTATATTTCGACAAAGCTATTTGTCTTTACATGGTACACCGCATCGCACAATAACTTGTCCGGATAAATAAAATAGTCCGGATAAATGAAGTCGATGTCATAAGAATTTTTCGCATGTGTACATCGTTCACCATCAGTGTATTTGTCTGACTGTATCCATATTTTCCATGTTTCAGGAAGTTCTCTGCACGGCTGTACCGACATGTCCGGATTCACCGTGGTGTATTGGACCGGGGACTGTACGCCGAAAGATTTGGGGTCCAGAGGACTTTGTTCCTTAAATACGATCCGAAAGAGTTCTCAGTGAAGGAGAGATTTGTCAAGATGTGGGGAGAACAGAACACTGTCCAATTGGACAACTGCTATACTCTGTGAAGCCAGGTTCAGACGAGTGTACTCAGATACAGAGTAATATTGACTCGACTTCAGAGACTGTGAGAAGGATAACTAATACACTCCATGAAGCTTGGCTAGATTCTTGACTCGATTACAGAGCTCGAGACTGTAAGAAGGACAAATGATATTCTCTTTTGTTCAACTTCCCAATGCAAGGCATAACTCTTGCCAGTCTCCATTACTGGCTGATTTAGGCCTTGCAGTATTTTCCTTAAAATATCTGTGTTTAAAAATCCAGGCCCGCTAAGCATTTCTGGTGCAGCGATTAACTGTCTTGACACAACAAAGCGAGGGAAATACCGCAAGGCTTAAATCAGCCAGTAATGCAGACTGGCGGGAGTTATGCCTTGCGTTTGGAAGTGGGTATTCAGATACAGAGTAATCTTGAGTAGATTTCACAGACTGCTCGGGAGGACAACTGCTGTATATTTGGAAACCATATCCCATCATGTCGGCGTCATGGGAAGTATTCACATGTATGTGCTCTTCCTTCTCCATCAGTGTATTTCTACCCGCTACGCTACAACAACATCATGGCCATGTTCAAGAGAGGTTTAAATGTAATCGCCCAATGAGCGATTGCTCAATGTAGCGCTACGTAGCAAAGCGAGCAAACCTCGAAGAATCGCACCGTGTCGTTCAGAAGAGAGTGAACGCTTAAATGAGCGCTACATTGAGCGATCAGTGAGCGATTATAAGCGCTCACTGTTATGGAATGGAACCCTGGATTCCCTGAGCCCAATAACTCACGTACAAGAACATAAATAACCAGCCAAGGAAAGAACTTCAATTCGAGGAAAAGAGGCAGTACCCGGATATGAGGACTGATTAGCGATCGTCGATGTTCAAATCACGACATTTCATTGGCTGAAAATGACACGCTATGCTAATGATGAGTAACCAGGTTACGTCATACGAAAGTTCTAAAGCTCATAGAATCGGGGTATTTTAGAAGCAAATACACAGATGGACTAGAATGATAAACTGCCAGGCTGAAGAAAATAGTCACTTCTATTGATTCTATCATATGTATGATTTTCGATTGCAAATATCTTAAGTTTTTGATGTCATAATCTAAACCTGCAAAAGTACAGGTGTTAAGCAGTCAAAGAATACGTCTACATGGTTTTAAAAAAAATTAATTTTAAGAAAAAAATGAAATTTTTAATTTTAAGAAAAATATTGCTGATGATACACAACTGTTCTTTGACATATAAGACATATTCTATGTGAAAAGTAATGAATGTGTCTGATTCTGCACATATTTACATTTCAAACATAGTAGGGGTCGTGTTGCGATTAATTTCATTCCTACCGCTCATTAAACAAAGATGTTTTAACTAAACTTTTACAATAGTCACCAATTTATGTATTCAAACTACTGCAGATAAGTATTATTGTATCGTGCCACTGTCAAATGCATCTGATTTCTTTTAAATTTTGAATTTATCGAAACAATATGGGGTGAGTACTTTCTTTGCCTGGCAGTTTATGTGTACTTTCAATAATCAATATATAGTCAATGTCCCGAAAATTCTTCTCATGAGTATGGATGTCATATGAACTCACATACATGTATATGTATTTCCGATACTTATCTTAGAGAATGTATGTTGTCAATGATCTTGAAAGCTTAAAGCCGTCGATGTAAAACAGTGGTTAGCAATATGAATTTATCCCGAAAACTAACTGTATCTATCCACGTCATGTGAATCCATCAATGATCTACTTAAACCTGTGGATGCAATGCTGGGATCAAATACTGGCACCACCTGTGATGTCCATGGCAATTCCTTTATTCATATCAAGTGTAAATATATGTAATGTATAAAATATAACAATGTATGAACTAATTTAACTTGTTTTTTGTGACCTGATATATTTTAGATAGTTGACTTCTCCATTGCAATGGATACGACGTTTCAATGTAGATACTAACACCGTTATCAAGCAGGAGGCATGAATCTGACAGGACATGGTATAATAAAAGGGACTGGCTCTTCGACTTAAAGGGAAGGTTCTGTCGCCATCTTGGATTTTTTTTGCATTAGTGAAATGAAAACACGCAATATTGTACCTATATTTACAACTTTTTAATAACAAAAGACATACACTGACAGAGTATTGTCATAACACATAACATGTCATAAAACTAATACAAAATTGCTGTTATGCTGTAGCGAAGTTTCCCCACTCGCAGCGCCGATGAATGGCTTCAGTTCTCATTGTTTTATTTTTCAACAAATGTGCGCTTGTCTTTATCAAGTTGTGAAATGAAAAGTCATCAAAGTATTAACTTCATTGTTGTCATTTTATTTGATAGTGTTTTTAATCACGTGTTGATAACATATATGTGTAAACGGGGATATCCTCTCGAATTTCGTTTCCACAATTAATACCCTGGTAGAACGCTCCATGTAATATGCCTTCTACTTAGACGCTAGTTTTTTGACAATGCAAGCCGCTGTGGGCAGGAGAAACGAATAACGAGACGGGGAGAAGAGGGAATGGAGAATGCATGAGGAATAGTGGATTCGTGTTCGGTGCTCGTGTATTATTTTTAACGAATCCACTGCTCCGAGTACATTAACCCATGTATGACGTCATGAGAAACATGCATATGCGAGTAGTTTACATTATAGACGATAACTTTCATTTATGTGCCACCGAAGTTAATGTTTTTGTAAATGTCGGTGTCCATTCATCGGATGTGGTATAAGTAACTACGACTCTCATCAAATGGATTCGTCCACCCTCGTGCAGCGCAAAATTTCCACGATGTGATTGACAATTTTTGGAAAATATACTTTTAACATCATTCGCCAGAGAAATCTATTATCTACAACATGGCATATGTTAAATAATTTTCATATCACGACAATGTATTACAATTTGGTTTCAAAGAGAAGTACCACTTCGACAAGCGCGCGCTAAGGGTATCTGACGTCATATAAACAGAATCCCCTTTTTTGCGTAATACGTTAGCGCTTCCGAAGCGTGAAGGCTCATCTCTAGCGCAAGTCGCCATAACAACCCATGTGCTGCACGTGCTGCACGTGTCTCTCTTGCAACTTACCTTTGTGACACATTACTGAATGCGACGATTGCTTTACAATGTTTCTAAATGTCCTGAGAATATACAAATTATTGCCTGTTTAATGTACTTTTTATTGAGATAAGAACAGCAAATTATAAAAAATTTGTACTCTCATTAATAAATTACAAAATTCAAGAAAAATACCTAGTTGGGTAAAACAATTATTCCAATATCTTTAGCAAATACATAATTAAATGAAATGGTAAATAAAAACCGCCAAAAAATTATATATTTCGATTTCTTTCATTGCTCATATTTTTGGTTATTCTTTCATGTCTTTGTTTACCGTGTGTGAGCTAGACCATAATGGTTAGCGCTTGAAAATAATAGAGTGGATCTATATTAAGACTGGAAAACACCTTTACTAATTAATGCCATTTCTCGGCTTATTTTAAGTTGGAAAAAAATGGGAAAAATTAAGTGTATTTATTTCACGGAGATAGATTTTGGGAAACTTTTCGATATGTTCTTCAACATCCTTGATGGCTCTTTAAACCCTGCCTTTCAAGTGGTCCCCGAGCGTTACCTGTCTTATACAGAGAACGCATGATTCTTACTGACAAACAATCATGTGGTTTCTAACAGCCCTTCGTAGCCTAACGGATAACAACGCTGACGACAAAACGAAGGGTTTCATGTTCGAATCATGTTTCATACATTACAAAAGTAATTTCTCATAATATTGAGATATTTTAAGATCCTATTCAGATACACCAAGACAAAACACATAAATCAAGAAAAATGTACTCGTTAAGCCATTAGTGAAAATGTCAAAACTAAATACCCCTCCTGACTGAGACAGTCAATGACCAGTAGATTCGTAAATAATAATCAACTGTTAACACAATAGAGTGACGTCATGACCACGACTTAAAGTGGCAAAAACCAAACTCACATGTTCAAATTTTAACTTGTTATATGACCTATTTATTAAAAACCAATCAATCAGTTCAATGTGAGACTGGTCTGTAAAAGTTACCGACTGAGACCGAGGTGTTCAAGTTAGATGAACGCTCGCGCACGTGAATCATGAACACCGAGACAGTTAGGCCGAGTTACCTCGTGAATCATGAAGACCGAGGCCGTTAGGCAGAGGTGTTCATGTTTCACGTGCGCGAGGGTTCATCTAACTTGAACCCGAGGTCGAGGTCGGTCACTATTTTACACACTGGCTCAACACTATATCAAACCACATACAGAATGAAAACACCTTTGGTGTAAATTCTAGGGATCTTATTGTGGCAGGGTGAGGTCAATAGCGTTCCTACTAGCTTGTACTAGTGGGATGTCCCTGTAGCTCAACTGGTAGAGCGTAGAACTCTCACCCGGAGGTCCCGGGTTTGAATCCCCCTGGATGTTGAACATATTGGGGTAAAAACGACGGTTGTCCTTGTCAGAAAAACACGTGTGTCAAAATCAGTCAGCTTGCACAGGCCTGAGCGAGTCGTGCTGAAATGTACAAACCATTGCAATTGACTGCATAGCCATTGTCAATATCGCCTGTTGATACAAAATACAATACACACTTTCATTTAATTTTAAACATTTTGCACTCCAGTTTTAGATTTAAATCTAAAACTTGTTAACAAATTTATGACAGCTTTAATCCAAACAAATAAAAGAACACTATGTATTTGGTGATGAAAAAATCTCCCTCATCTGGTTTCCGTGGTGTAATGGTTAGATCCCAGAAACCATAGGGTTGCAGGTTGATCCCACATTTCGTCGGAAGTATTTGCGATTTGCTTGTTTTGAGAAATGCTATTTTACGAATTCTCATCACTCAGAAAGATCAAAATGAAACAAAAGTAAATTTACAAACAATAAGTACTCTCATATCAGGTATCCATGATGAACACCCGATATGCGTCATGAACACCTCTGTGCGTTCATAACAATATACAAATTAAGTTAGTATGAAAAATGAACACCCAAATAAAACAAAGGAGCCAGTGTGTACGCTCTAAGTATGCGCTGTGAGAAAATCTGGAAATTATAACAAAAGAAACACATTTTATTCTGAGAATGTAAAAACTTATTTCATCGAGAAAAATAGATACATAAATAAATAGAGATTATTAACCAAGTGTGTTTCCGTATCATTAATACTCGTATCATATTTTTGGAATAAATTTTTTATTATGCTGATTGTGATGATGGAGATTTGTCCACCCAAGAATGCTCATGGCGCATTAAAACTATGTACATGGATAACAGGCAGTTTCAGTTGTAGGCTTTTGTAAAGAATGGTGTCTTTAAAGCTGTCTTGAAGGAGTCCAAAGCACAGGAACTCGATATCGTACTTACAACGTAGATAAAACGTAGGTAAAAACAAACCTACCCCCCTATATAACATGAGGTAAAGGAACAAGGGCAGCCATGTTGCCGATCTAAGGGCCCATTCAACATTAGGTCAAAAGTTACGCTAAGAATTGGTGACATACACAAATGAACGCACGTACTTATAAATTATACATTTCTCAGCAAAACCCGACTGATCTCCAACATATGTCACCCCTAAGATAACTTGTATAGCTCTCCAAACTCGAAATTTGACAATAAAAACCTCTCCCGTGAACGTTAGTCCGCAGTAGACACCCCTTCGAACGATCTGATTGGTCCGTTGAGCTGGCTCTGTAGTTCACATTTCAAAGCTTCCATCTGATCAAGTGTTGAATTCATAGCGAAGCAATTTTCGAAATATCCTGTCGTCTCGCCACGCCGTCATGTTTGTTTACCGATACTATATTAATAGTTCAGCTCAACAGACCAATCAGATCGTTCGAAGGTGTGTCTACTTTGTGTCCATTTAGTGTCCATTTAAGGTTAACCAAATCCGTCCAGAAACTAGGAAAGGTCAGACAATCGAAATTGAGTTTATCTTATAAAACTACTTCCCGCTTCTATAATAATAATAATAATGGGCATTTATAAAGCGCTATATCCATACACAAGGTGCATGCTCAAAGCGCATTGAAAATAAGAACATTTAAGGTGATGAGATGAAATACTATGGAATAAAGCCTAAATGTAATACTGTTAGCATTGATTAAGGATATTTATCATTAGAGTCTATGGGTAAAATAATATGAAAATAGAATCTATGAATAATAGCTAGAAAATAGATGAGTTTTGAGCTGTGATTTAAATACAGTCAGTGAGGATGACATCTTGATGACATAAGGAAGTTGGTTCCAAAGTCTTGGAGCAGTACAGCTGAAAGAGTTTAGTCCATAACTGGTGTTTTTATACTTTGGCATCTGGAGAAGCTTCAAATTCTGGGATCGAAGTTCTTTTGCAGGGGTATAGTCCTCCAAGGAATTTAAGAGATATGCTGGAGCCATATTATGTTGACATTTGTAAGTGATACATAGAACTTTAAATTTGATTCTCGCTTCAATGGGAAGCCAGTGTAGACGCTTAAGCACAGGCGTTATGTGACATGCTTTTGGTGTTCTGGTCACAATTCTTGCCGCTGTGTTCTGAACTTTCTGGAGCTTGTACAACTGACGTTTACTGATTCCTATCAGTAAGCTATTACTATAGTCAAGTCTTGAATGAACAAGCATTTGCACAAGTATTTTGGCGGCATCTCTGGTTATAAGATGACGTATTTGACTGATGCAACGGAGATGATAATAGCAAGTTTTACAGAGTTTATATATGTGTGATTCCATTGAAAGTTGAGAATCAATGATGACTCCAAGATTTCTTGCATGGTCAGCAAAAGGGATTTCAGCAGTTCCGATTTCAACAGAGGTAGCTTGAATATCACGCAAATTACGTTTAGTTCCTATCAACAATGCCTCTGTTTTCTCATCATTTAGCTTCAGCATATTTGATGACATCCATGACTTTATATCAGTTGTGTAATCAGTAGTACGTTGCAGAGCCTCCTGTGCATTTTCTGGCTTGAAACTGTCAATCAGTTGCATATCATCAGCATAAGACTGATGATCCATTTTATGATCCTCTATCACTCTAGCAAGACTATTAGTATAGAGTACAAACAGCACTGGGCCCAGCACAGATCCTTGAGGTACTCCACACGCAAGTGAAAAGCGTTTAGACTCTGCTTGATGTATAACCACAGTTTGTGATCTGTTTCTCAGATACGATTCAATCCAGGAGAGCGCAACATTTGTTACACGCATCTCCAGTTGAAGTTTCGAGAGTAGAAGCTTGTGATCCACAGTGTCAAAAGCTGCCGAGAGATCTAAGTGTGTTAATGCAGCAAATATTCCCTGAATCCACTCGACTTCTTAGTTCGTCCATGACTCGTAGCAAAGCCGTTTCTGTACTGTGGTAATCACGATAGGCAGATTGGAAATCATCCATAAGCCCATATTTTTTAAGATGATCCTTAAGTCTTAAATTCACTGCCTTTTCAATGATTTTCGATATAAATGACACATTTGATACAGGCAAGTCGGGTTGTAGTCAGGTTGTAGACGGATTGTTAGATCACACATGCTCTGGGAAACTGCAATCTGCCGTTCAGATAATAACACAAAGTATGTCTGGCTTTAAATTTTAACCAATTATTATTGTCCCCATTGTGGTTTTGTTATTTAAAATTGAAGATATACTGAAGAAATAGCTTTCTTCCAGGTCTTTGAAGGACATTTAGAAGTGGTATACATGTACATAAGAACAGGAAGATTTTCTGGAAAACAACTTCTTTAATGTGAAAATACACGCCGTTTCAGAGTATATATACTCACTCCTCCATCGGGTGGAATATGATGAAGAGAAACGTCGTGTATTTTCACATTAAAGAAGTTGTTTTCCAGAAAATCTTCCTGTAGCTCTCTTAATATGGAAGGTCAATAAGTACAGAGAATACTAAGGATGTGAAGTTCACAACAATCTCACAGTAATTCTGGTCATTTCTTGTTATTGTTGATTTGAACTGTCAAAACAAGTTTATAAGCAGCTACTCCATGCATGTGAAAGATGAAACCATCTGGTTCATTGCAGTAGCCTACTACAGCCTGGATATGAACTGATACGAGGGGTCTCTCTACAGAGGGCCTCTGGGGCAGGAATGTATCGGACTAATAAATGCAATATTTTACAACTTTATTCCTCTGAAAAGGTCGAATTTAATCAAAACCAATATGATCACATTGGCAAGTTTATCCGTCGTTAAATGGAGGTCGAATTCAACTCGTTAGTATCCAGCCATGAAAGTTCAAATTTGAGCTTCACTTGTTATTTGCTCGAAGGCATTTTCTTCCCACAGAGGTTACTCCCTTCAGATTTCCGAACCTAACCTCTGTTCTACATGGCCTGAATCCGAGTGCAGAAATAGAGTGTCCTGATTGGTTGCAATTGAATCTAGTTGTGCAATCAGCGACGCCGTTGTGAAAGTGATTTTTGCCACGTCATAATGATAAAATATACGTCAGATAAATGTTTTCTCGTTTAATGTGTTTTCCTCGAAAGAATGTGTGAAAACATAATTGATCATTTATATGCTGATAAACATAGAGGACAAAATCAGAGACAAGGTCGAAAATGGAACCTGATGAACTAAATACCCGAACTATGTCAAAAGACTGGAGTCATTAATTCCCATCTTCACTCCCAATTTCACTTCCCATTTTCTTACCACGTGTAGTTTATATTCAGACAGAAGAAGCCATCTTTGGAATCCCTCCTCGTCTCTAGATTCAGATCATCCCATCAGTCAACTCGTATTTCTAGTGAATCACCGCAGTATTCCCTCAGTTGCCGCTTTAGTTAAATATGTTTAGACGTAAACTCACAATTATTATAACAGTTTGTATTTTACTTGTTATACCCCCGCCTTACAGCGTGAGCAGGGGTATAGCGTTCATTCTGTCCGTCCGTCAAAAAACTTTGTGCAGAGCTTATTTCTCAAACTGTACATGCTAGCTTCACCAAACTTGCTACACATGTTAGCCATGATCTCTAGTTGTGCCTTTTGAGGGTTAGACCGATTTCTGAATTTTATTTTTTGCGGTTTCCATGGGCAAGGAAGTCATTTTGTGCGGAGTAATCTCCCAAACTAAACCCGCTAGCTTCACCAAACTTGCTACACATCTTTGCCATGATCTCTGGGCTATGATCTCTTTATTTTTTTGCGGTTTTCCATGGAAACATGACCAAAACAGTGACTCTGTGAGGAAGTAATTTATCTCCCAAACTATTAATTCTAGCTATACCAAATTTCATACACATGTCAACTATGGTGCCTAGACGTGTCTTTTGAGGGTTAGACCTATTTCTGAATTATATTTTTGGCGGTTTTCATGGAAACATGACTTAACAGTTATATCTGGAATTGTACATTCCATATTCATTCAACTTTACACACAGGTAAGTCATTCTCATAGATGTGCCTTTCCTATTTTCAATTATGTCAAACTATATTTGGAAGCGGGGGTATGTAAGCTGTGCTCGCTTCTACACTTGTAAATAAACTAGATGAGCGTTTGCGGGACACCGCAAAAGCAGAGCAGCTCCGAAACTTTGGGTCTCGCCTTTCCCTGTTCCGCCTTCTCCTAAGCATAAATAAAATGGGATTTTTTTGGGACAAAAATTTGTTCATTATTCAAGTTATTCTAACAAGTTGAATCATCACTGGGGTCACTTTTCACAAGTTTGTTCTTAAAACCTATTTCTGATTTCAAAATTGGATCAAAGGATTAACATGGCCTTAACCAATATCTCATAACCTTGACCTTTGACCTTCAAGGTCCCACCATTAATGATTACTTTTCATTGTGTATAACAATCATGCAATGACTCAAAGTGTTCATTGTTAACATAAGGCATATTCACAATAACATGCTTAAGTTGTGACCTTGACCTTTGACAGATTTTAGCGAAAACGTTTTCAAATCTTGGTCTTTCTCCATAGTTGATATATGCCTAATAAAAGCCTGACAGCACAAAAATGTTTGAAGTTATCGTGTTTACAAGGATTATTGTAGTGATTTAAGAACTCATGACCTTGACCTTGAAGGTGATCTTGTCAAAATAATTCCCAAGGTGTACAAGAAAGAAGCTATATATATGAGGTGTTGATACCTTCATGGAAAAAAGTTATTTAGTGATTTCAGAACTGGTGACTTTGAACCTATCTCGTGACCTTGACCTTTAAAATTGATCAGTGATCACTTTTCATTGTGTATCACAATCATGTAATGATTCAAATTGTTAATAGTTGAAATAAAACATTTTCGCAAAAGCATGCTTAAGTTGTGACCTCGCTATGACCTTGACCTTCGACGGATCTTAGAGAAAACCTTTTCAAATCTTGGCCTTTCTCTTTTTTTAGCGATTTCAGAACTCGTGACCTTGACCTTTGACCTTGAATGTGAACATGTCCCCAGGGGCATAAGTAAGAAGTTATGTATATGAGTTCTCAAAACCTTCAAGGAAAAAAGTTATAGCGAATACAAAACGCGGCGGCGGCGGCGACGGAAACTGCGCAAAAACTGATAGCAGCTCGACTAAGTCGGAGCTGCTAATAAAAGGCAACAATGTTTATACGAACTACTACCTTTTAGCACCTTATGGTGCATATTTTCAGTCTGTTAGTGTCAAAAAGGCCCAAGTTGGTCAGCGATGTCATATGCCTAGTTTACAGTGTCAGAGACCGTTTACTAGTATAGCTATGGGATGGGAGGAGTAGGAGTGTCAGAGACCGTTTCCTAGTATAGCTATGGGATGGGAGGAGTAGGAGTGTCAGAGACCGTTTCCTAGTATAGCTATGGGATGGGAGGAGTAGGAGTGTCAGAGACCGTTTCCTAGGATAGCTATGGGATGGGAGGAGTAGGAGTGTCAGAGACCGTTTCCTAGTATAGCTATGGGATGGGAGGAGTAGGAGTGTCAGAGACCGTTTCCTAGTATAGCTATGGGATGGGAGGAGTAGGAGTGTCAGAGACCGTTTCCTAGTATAGCTATGGGATGGGAGGAGTAGGAGTGTCAGAGACCGTTTCTTAGTATAGCTATGGGATGGGAGGAGTAGGAGTGTCAGGGACTGTTTACTAGTATAGCTATGGGATTGGAGGAGTAGGAGTGTCAGAGACCGTTTCCTAGTATAGCTATGGGATGGGAGGAGTAGGAGTGTAAGGGACTGTTTACTAGTATAGCTATGGGATGGGAGGAGTAGGAGTGTCAGAGACCGTTTCCTAGTATAGCTATGGGATGAGAGGAGTAGGAGTGTCAGGGACTGTTTACTAGTATAGCTATGGGATGGGAGGAGTAGGAGTGTCAGAGACCGTTTACTAGTATAGCTATGGGATGGGAGGAGTAGGAGTGTCAGAGACCGTTTACTAGTATAGCTATGGGATGGGAGGAGTAGGAGTGTCAGGGACTGTTTACTAGTATAGCTATGGGATGGGAGGAGTAGGAGTGTCAGGGACTGTTTACTAGTATAGCTATGGGATGGGAGGAGTAGGAGTGTCAGAGACCGTTTACTAGTATAGCTATGGGATGGGAGGAGTAGGAGTGTCAGAGACCGTTTACTAGTATAGCTATGGGATGGGAGGAGTAGTAGTGTCAGAGACCATTTACTAGTATAGCTATGGGATGGAAGGAGTAGGAGTGTCAGGGACCGTTTACTAGTATAGCTATTACTAACTTGTTATTGACACAGGCATGCAAGGCTCCTTTGAAATAGTCACAGGACAACTATGATTACACGTCAA
This sequence comes from Gibbula magus, assembly GCA_936450465.1. Lineage (NCBI taxonomy): Eukaryota > Metazoa > Mollusca > Gastropoda > Trochida > Trochidae > Gibbula > Gibbula magus. Next base: position 47,732,621 of record OW388301.1, read on the forward strand.
GATAAGGACACTAGTAATTTCAGGGGCTTCTCAAGTAATAAATTGTTCAAAATGTTGCCAAATTATCTTAAATGGCATTGAAAATATCATCCCACAAAATTTTAGCTGAAGGAAAACTCGAAAATGTGGTACAGGCTGATGAGGTAAATATGTTTTTAGATACATGCCTATAAATCAAGGCATATTTGTGTTTCTTCATGTACAAGATCATTTTTAAAGTTTAAACTAATAAGTCAGTTAAATACAACAATAACAATAACAAATTTGTATAATTATTTTTTAATTAGGTATGAGCAAATGTAACGTTAATTCAACAAGCAAAATGTCTTCACAATGTCAAAGTAAAAAATTCTCTGTGAATATACACTGTTAGTTGACAAGACCTCGTAAGTCCCTGATATCATCCCACATAAATTGAATGAAGTTGCTATAAAATCATCCCACATTCAGTGAACAAAGTTCCCATAAAATCACCAAAAATACAGTGAATGAAGTTCCCATTAAATATCATATGATCAAATGAATGTGAACATAATTTTAAGAGAAATGCAGTTTCATTTCCATCACAGTTTTGTGTAATACTGATAATCAAATTATTCATTGACCAACATCGAATTTGGACAACCGTGAAGAGGAAGCATTGTTTGTATGATACTCACTTTAAAACTTCCCTTGTTTCATATTCCTTGATAATCTGCAATGTGTATATTTTGCTAAATCTCTGCTCATTCCTGGAATCATCTACAGCTTGGCCTGATGAGTTTAATCTTTCCTAATCTTTTTTCTCATCAGGGGAAAGTTATTAGCGTACTAGACTAAAAACTTAACTCGTTTCCTCTTCTTCATTACAGCTATTGTAAGGACTCATTCAATTGGCTGCTGACTCTAAGGAGGCAAGTAATGTCAGACAATTCATAATATCCAAGCCAGGCCATATATAGTAATCAAGGTCCAGGGTGTAAGTAGAGACAAGTGGCCTATCCAGGAAGTTTGACCCTCTCTATACCTGCCACTGGAGATATCATAGGATATTTAACCTAGATCCTGGGGTGCTCGAGACAACCGTGGCAAGGAACCATCTTTATGGATAAACAACTTCTTTATTACAGAGTAGCTACATTTCGGAATGAATCCTTATGCTGAGAACAATGGGGTACATCATTTTATACATGAGATACATGAGGGTATGAAAATAACAACAGGATGAGATAACAATAACAATGAATAATACATGTGATGATAAGATAACATAGTGAGCTAAGTAGGCACTGCCTTTACAATTAGTAAATGGCAAGTTAATTGCAATCTAGGAAAAACTTCCCTACACAAGTCATAACTCCACGGGTCTCCATCAAAGGCGAAAGCCTTGCAGCATTTCCCTCAGTTCAAATGCATAGTGGGCTCTGATTTGTTCACACAGAAACCTTAAGAAAATGCGGCAAGGTTTAAGATTGGTCAGTGATGGAGACGGACAGGAGTTATGCCTTGAATGGTGGAGTTCCTCTGGGAACAACACTGTACACAGTGAGATTCGTGGAAAGTTGACTTTCTGTCCCTTATTGTATTGAACAGTCAAAGATCAGCTTAACATGACATCAATCAATAAATTCCAAAATAAATGACAGACTTATAGGACAAAAACATTACCGCTAGTTTTAACTAGATCACTTACACATCAAAGATGACCATGTTATGAGAATGAGCTTGGGGCTCAATAGAGAAAATTATAATAGAGGAAATGAACCACTGTTCGTATGTTACTCACTTGAAAACATTCATGTTATTATCCTAACACAACCCTGAACTAAACAGTTTAGACTGTGCATGAGTGTCCGCAGAGAGAATAACAACACAGGAAATGAACCTCTGTTTGTATGTTACTTACATTTATCATATTGTTATCCTTACAGATCACAGACAGTCCTGGACTAAACAGAATGAGCATGAGGGTCCATAGTTATTATTCCATCAAATTCAACCAGATTATTGTGCTTTGTTGTCCTCAAATTCACTGAGTTGAATCTTGGATCTTTCAAAAGGTGCTGGACAAGCAATTCTTGAATACCGTCTTGGTTCACAAGTTCATGCAGAGAAAGAAGCCGTTTGTAAATTTCAGGGAGACTGGCTTCGGAAGCAGTTAAGATCCCGGACTCGATTTTCTTTAACGAGTCAAGACACTTTTGGCGAATTTCAGACGGATGATTGTTGAATTCTCCCGTTTCTATCACGATTGTTTCAACAGCCTCATCATCTTCATTGTCAACATAAACTTCGGGTATTTGAACTACTTTCATTGACTGGTGTACTGTTTTTGCATGTAAGCACATTGCAGACTTTTCTATTTCTTTGAGGGCAGTATGAACATGGTTTCTGATGGTTCTCTCATTTGGGTAAAATCTTCGGTTGTCTGTTGAGATTTCACCAAACAGAGGCACAAGTTCGTCCCGAACAAACATCTCGACATGTTTTGTCACTTCAGTGAGATCTTTCAGTCCTTCGTGAACCAAATCATGGATTTTCTTCGTCACACGGTTGTCAAGTCTTTGGATAGCGTTTGCCTCCTGAAGAAGATTCAACAAAAGTACTTGATTATTATGATGAGAAAGGATTTTTCTTTGAATAATATTAATAATAAGTTTAGTTGTTTTGGGGTCACAAAAGTTTAAGTCAAGGGTCATTTGGTTTTGAACTTGCTTACAAAAGTCCATCCTCGGTTACCAAAGGGTTTTATATATACTCCATTACTCTCAACTATATCAACCATGGGAAATTTCATCAGAAAAATCTGTACTCAAATTACCCGCCCTTGGCCGGCGTGAGCCAATCAAACCGCTACGCAGCTTGGACCTGCGATCCAATGACAATTCATATCACTTCAAGGTCATTTTCTTAGCCATCCGTCACCGGTTATCTCCCTTGACCATTTCCGTCTTATTGTATTGAGTATTTTCTTTGGTTACTGCCTTCGTCACGCCGGCCAAGGGCGGGTAATTTTAGTACAGATTTCGCTGACAGAGTTTCCCATGGGTGATATAGTGGAGAGAGAGCATATATAAAACCCTGGGTAACCGAGGATGACTAAAGTCAGTAAAAATATTAATTTTAATTTCACATTTATTACCGGTATTAAAGTTTATACAATATAGTGTTACTTTAGAGGGTAAAACATATCATTGCCATATCCATAGATAAGCCATATCCATAGAAAACGGTTATTGTAGAACTCATCAGTGTAAGAGGTGGATTTGTTTGTTCAGACAGCAAGATGGTTGATATTTTTTACTGACAAGGGTTAAACAGCATGGAGTAAGCTCCCTTCACATATCTTGCGGAATATTCGGATGGATATTAGAAGTTTGATGAAAATGACCGTGTTGAGTTTTGTTGATCATCATAATACTTTCTAGAAGGTAGTTTGGATATATAAAAGGGCTGTTTATGGGAAGGACTGACATTCTAAGGACATTGTTTTCATTGGATTTCTGTCATTGTCAACAATGTTTTCATCGGACATTTTACATAATATACATTGAATAATAATTTGACTTATTTGTTGGTTTCCTTCATGACTTCATTATAAATTGTTAGTTCATCTTATCAGAATGTTATTGGTAACATATGTTTGTTGATACCATTGAGAAGATAACATTTCCAAAAACGTACCAAATTAGAGGTTGTTTTAATTTCCTGCAAATACTGAGAAAAATTATACAAATGTATGAAATAAGGCGCGCATCTGACAGCTTTAATTTGATTATCTTTGGTCAGGGCTGGTAATTTGTTTAGCTTTTTGTTCGATTTTACCATGACAATTCCCTGAGCCAAAATGAAATAACTCATTTTGTTGTAGGTGAGGTGAGGTGAAGTGAGGTGAGTTGAGTTTTAACGCCGCTTTCAAGAGCATTTCACTTGTATCGCGTCTGCTAGTATTATGGCAGGGAGAAAGTCTGCAACGCCATGTGGCTATGCATTGCGGTGAAACCTGCGAGCATCGGCTGGAACCAGCGAACCATAAGTGGTACTACGCTGAAATTCAGTGTAGCATTGCACCCAAACCTACTGCATGTAGAACAGTTCTCTACTGCAGACAAAGTTGTCGTGCCCCTAGCAGGATTTGAACCCTGGACCTCTTGATCCTAAGCCGAACCCGATAACCACTGCGCTATCCCGCCCCCCCATTTTGTTATAGGATTTTTTGTATTAGTAATCGCTCAATAGCGCAGCATGTAATTTTTCAGCCAATGATATGTCGTGATTTAAACCACGATCCCTCATCGATGCTCTCATGTGGGTACTGCAAATATTGCCGTAATTACAGTTCTTTCATTGGCTGGTTATTTATAGTCATACAATTGTTATTGGGTCAGGGAATCAGGGTATTGTAGTTGGGTAGCAGATACAAATGCAAGGATGGAGCAGGACGTTTTAAAACAATCTGAAGAGTTGACAATGATGAGAGTGTACGTACTGGACCAATGGGGTGACCCTTGTGGTCGTCTAGTGCAGGAAACCTCATATAAACACGGTACTCTCTCTCAACTTTAGGGAAGTTTGCCCTCAGTTTCGCAGAGACCTGATCCTTCTGGTATTGTTTAGCTTTATCTGGGTCCAGCTATGGTGAAAAGGTAAACAAGACATGACATGAATAGAATCATCAACTGTTTTACCAAACAATCACTTCTCCACGTTCTTCCCTTTTGACGTGACCTTTGTTCATAAAATGTTGAAATAAGATACTGAAGCAAAAAGAAGTCTGGAATAATCCTTGGTAATTCATTTATAAGCAGAAGGTCAAAGAGAAATTGTTTTACGCTCCAATGTATTAAACAATGTGATTTTAAAGTAAGTCTAGATTCCATTGGATTTACATTTTAGCTTTAACTACCGTAATCATTATTTCTAATGAGATTTTCAACCATTCTTGTTAAAAATAGGATCGAACCAGGATCGAACATAACACAATGTTGCCTCCTTGATCGGAGTACTACTCAGCAGGGGTCATGTCTTCTGACCTTTCACTCCAGCCAATCAGTGATGAGACTAGGAAGTTGTCGGACCAATTTGAAGTCTGAGCTGGGCTCTGATTGATTGAATTAGAGGAAGGTGAAAGATCACAAGACATGGCATCAAGAACATGAGATTATGTTCAAGCTGATTTTAATGAGATTTAGTTTCAATAGCATCATATCCCAAGATCCCTGCCCACTCCTGTGTAAAGCTCTCCACAACAATTACCTTCCACTCGGTGAATTTCAAGACCTTCGTGGTGTAGATTCTGGCTGGACAATCTGTCTTCATGGAGGGTTTAACTTTACGCCGTTTCCGACCATCGTCTCCAAGCACCTTCACCATACGAACAAGATACTAACTCAATCACACTTTACTAATAGCAAATGAAATGATCAATTTTAGGGCATAGAGTAGATCCAACAACACCACCAATGATCATTAAGACATCATACAATACACAGTGTTAAATCTAGAACCAAACTTTGAGGGGGAATTATCACTCCATCTCATAGCGAGGAGGGATTTTGAAAAATTATTTTCTATTATTTCAAATGTAGGCATAAAATTGCAATGCACCACAGTCCAAATATAATTTTCTAAGGAACTATTTGATAATTTCCACTGTGGATCAAACAATTGCATGTCCTAGATTGGCCAATGATAACAAGTTAAATTACATGCAAATTGCAGTAACATCTTTGTCAATGGAAAGAAGAAAATTTCATAGACATCAAAAGACTTGGGTATTTTCCTGAGTCATCATATCCAAAAGATCAATAGATATACTCATCTCCTAAATACAAACATGCAACTATCAAGCCTAAAACCTGGTTTCTTACCTGGTAATTATTCTGGTTAATTTCAGTTCTTAAGTTTTTATCTTAACTCTTTTGGGTTGGCTACTTTTTAGGACTATTACATATATCAGATACGTATACAGTATATTTACCATTTCCCTGTCCTTTAACTGAGACCCTGCGAACTGACATTCACGTGATTCCGTCCCAATCACAACAAATGGGATCCCGTCATACGGTATGTGAGGACTCTCCCACCACACCTTCCGACCACTCAGCGTCTCAATATCTAGAAAAAATAATAATAAAGATTCTTAAACCCTCCTGTGAACTCGATAAAGGGCATGCTCAAAATGCACACACATTATTACCTTGGTGTAAGGACCAGCATCGTACTTTTCTTATTCTCAACTCACTGTATGCAACCTAGCTGCCAATGAAGGCTTTAAGGTTATCTCACTTCACTTTCATACCAGGTACCCAGTTGTACTGCTGGGTGAACAGCGGCTCACGTTGAATAAAATCACTTGAAAGTACGCAACTCATGGCTCTGTGTGAGACAGGGAACCAACCCTTCAAAGTCTCAGATTATCCAGTAATGAAATGGGTCACCTACCCACACGGCGAACCATGCTCATTGGTGCTGAACTTCACTGATTTCAGTCAACTGAGCTATGTACAGGACCATGCGCAAGCAATAAGTAAAAGTATGGCTGGTGCAAAACAAATAAGACACAGTGTTTCTGTAGATAAAGTTCCCCTTTTAGGAACTTTAAGTATGAAGACAAAAATAGTGGTGTTTGTCGGGCTAGTATCTACAGTTCCCATTGACCAAGAAATTGAACACAAGATTTTACTTGATAAAACCTTAATTTTTGTTTATCATAATTCTTCTATGTTAGCAAGGCATGCCAAGGATGTCCTAAATACAGTCTGATTGAAATCGACTGTTTTCTGAGGAATAAAAGTAAAAAATAGTGCATCTACCGGGATACGAACTTATATCGTTCAGAGGTTTCCTCGCAAAACTGTCTGATAATAGCCTGTAGACTGCCATTCTCTGACACAATTCAGTTAACCAATCACAAGACCTCCAACAAAAGCTTTCGTTGCGAGAATCTAGGGGCAGATAACTCCAAAAAGCTATCCTTTTGTCTGTTCAGGTCAGCTATTTGACTGGGCTTTGTCTGCGTTAAACTGGTTCTGAACACCTGCCTATACGCGGTGTCCTCAGACCTTGTGGCGAGGAATCTACAGAACCTGTTCGTATCCAACTAGATGCATTTTTTGCAAAGTTTATTCCTCGGAGCAAAGTCGATTTTTAATCAGACTGTCTTAACTTAAAGTCAAGACCAATCTTCCTTCTAAACATCAAGGGGAGTTAACTCAATACATGATAAACTTTACCTGTGACACCCAGATTACGACTAGATCGGGCACAGAACCGTGTGCCTGTCTTCACTTCCTCTGATACAATCAGCGCGTTGGCCGCCTCGTCAGATGACAGGTAATAGATCACTGGAGACGCCATCTTCATAGGAAATAAAGACAATGAGAACAGACAGTAAGTAATAAATTCAGAAAATGAAGTCATGTGATCAGTTTATTATGTTCTCAAAAGCAGGAAATTGACAGTTGAAATTTATAACCATCATACTTCGAGGTTTATTCAAAATAACCTTCAGGACAGGACTACTTTATCATTGTTTCATTGCGTAAATATGACACTACTATCAGATACTGTTTTCACATCATACGTTCAAATGAAAATTCTAAACTCGAGTGATTGGTTTTCGGACACTCTAGACAAAATTAAATCATGTTCACGATAAACTTGTTTTAAAATTAATAAACACGCATCTTATTTGTTCACATGAGCTTTATCTTAAATAAAATGGCGACAATTCTTTGGGAAAATGTTTCGATGAGGACTGTCATTGATGCTATCTTGTCACATTAGTGAGTAGGCTACATGCGGAATTCCAACAGTCACCGAATGAATGCTATTTTCAAACAAATGATTGGTCGATTCCAAAAAGGGTATCCTAAGCCATGTATGAAAATTCTGTTATAACACTGAATATCACACTAACACAAAGACGAATGTAGAAAATTTGTCAGCAGTCGGGAAGACTTGTTCAAATTATCAAAATACTTTTTCATAGCATGCAAATGAAAGTTCAGGATAGAGATTGATTTTAAGTTTAAAAGTGAAGTTTACTACTGGCTGGAGACCAGTTATCGCCGCATACCAATTATCGCCAACACATAGATACAGCGCTTGCGCAGACAAATTTATTCTACGGTTCCCTATTATTTCACACATTAAGATATCACCAAACTGATAACCAACAAAAGTTCAATTCAACTTAAGTATTTAGCTTATGTAGCTATATGTGTTGCTATAATTGGTATGCGGCGATAATTGGTCGCCAGCCAGTACAAATCTTAGGAAGTTTCACACCATGCATTTTATTCTGATGGCTAGCGGAGACCTCTCCTTTGGATTGATGACATTAAATCGCTACAAATATCACACAAAAATACTCTTATGTGAGCCGACCGATAACTGAGTAAAGTCCTTGGCGATAAACGATAAAATATGTTTTGCATAGATCTATTTCTAATTTAAAATATTAACACATTGGAAAGAACTATGAGAAATGAATTTTGTTCAATGACTTATAAACTGTTTGAAAGTTGGGGTCTACAAATAAATAAAGGGAGCTAACTCTCGTCACACATCACAACACAACCACTGCACTACGATAGTACGAACAAAAATCGATCTGTACAAGTCATTAACTCATTTACCGAATATCAACCTGGATAAACTTCACCCTAAAAACATACGGATATACATGTACCTCATGTCATAAATAATTTGAGTGATAAAGTTTGGAAAAAGAAGATGAAGCAAGTTTTCTGAGGTAAACACTGTGGTAGTGGTTGACTTTTAGCTCTGATAAAACATTGACACCAAGGCACGGAAGTGCTCCTTTGCGCATGTGCAGAAGGCAAGCGAGAAGTACAACGAGACTAGAGAAAGGCTAAAACTAAACACGTTTAGGTTGATTACAAGGTAAAGTCATATTTCAAGACAGACTAATTGTGTAAAATACTTTTTATGATAACTTGCAAATATTTATCGCGAAATTCACCACATTTTATGTCAATTATTGATTAAATTGTCGACACAATTGCACTTTATTCGACATTGTCCGGTTTTCGATCACGTTTTGTTTTCTGATCTCTTACACCCGCGGAGGGTAAAGATACGCACTAACACAAAATTTAAAACAGTTGATAAATACATAGTATAATGAAGTGATTTATCATTTCCTTAGCAAAAGTTGGACATTTTGATTAATAACACTAGGCCTATGTTTGTAAAAAGGTACTGGTAATTATCGCTCGCCGCATACCAATTATCGCCAACACATAGCTACATAGCTAAATACTTAAGTTGAATTGAACTTTTGTTGGTTATCAGTTTGGAGATATCTTAATGTGTGAAATAATAGGGAACCATAGGATAAAGTTGTCTGCGTAAGCGCTGTAGCTTAGCTGCTATATGTTGGCGATAATTGGTATGTGTCGATAATTGGTCGCCAGCCAGTAGGGTTTTGAATTGCTGATGAGGGGCACAAAATAATGACATTTTTTAAACTACTCAAATTGAAAAAATATCTCAACAAACAGAGCGCCGTCAGCAGTTTTCCTTCTCACATACAAAATGTCAGTGGTAACCAAAATATTGTTATTACCAATTTACCACCTACTAATCCTTTGTTCAACAAATCTATAAAAATAAAAAAACTGAGAATTTTCATTCAAACTTTTAGCCATTTGACTAATGGAAATTTGGAATAAGTCATATAAGAACTTTCGATGCGACTGTCACAAGCATTTCTACTTGTATTTTCTACATTGATTTTAGCAACAGAAGTCTAATCTTTAATTAAAACATGGATTTGCATATATATAAATGGCTCTTTATTGTTAGACTTTACATTACAGCAATAAAATGAAAATGGACATTTCATTTGGTCCCAGTAAAATGCAGTCAACCTGTAAAAGATGCCAAAAATGTTTTCTAAATGTGTGATGATCTGTGTCCAGATAAGAAATGGGGGACGTGAAACAATTTCTGTACTCCTGGCTGGGGAAAAAGAAGCTGACACCGACATACGAGTTCAACAGTGGCGGACCAAAGCATCGCATGAGGTTCAAGTGCGAGGTACACAATAATGAAATAATAAAAATACATTTCTGATGTAATTCAAGAAAATAAATCAGGGCTCGACAAACACAGTGGTCAATTGGCCAAAGGCCAGTGAAATTTGTATTTGGCCAGTAGTTTTCATGTTCTATTGGCCAAACTGGCCAGTAACATTTTCAGATATCATCTATACGTCACTAGCCTCATGTTTAATTGTAACTTTTAGAGGTAAAAATGTTGTTGATATATTGTATAATTCAAGGCCAGTCTGCTATAAAAAACAACAACTTTGAAATGCATGATAATTGTTGTTTATATTAATCTAAAATATTTGAGTAAATTTATTGAGGATAATGTCATTAATGATGGTTTTGCTGAAATTATACGAGGAGGAAAAAGTGAACTCATATTAAACCATGGTCATTTGGCATTTTCCATTTTGGATTATAATTTGGCCACAATGATTATATTTTGACCAGTAAATATTTGTTGGCACTGGCCAACGTGACCAGTAAGTAAAATTTTATTTGTCGAGCCCTGTAAATAATGTAAAAACAAAGTAAATATAATTAGTTAAACTCTTTCCTCTGTCATATTAAATGCATTGGATAGAGAAAGTGCAACAAAAGATAAGGAAACTTTTATCATGTGTCATCCATCTACAGGTACGTGTTGACAACTACGACTATGTTGGGATTGGTAACTCGACCAGTAAGAAGGATGCTCAAGCCAACTCGGCCCGAGATTTCTGTCAGTTCCTCGTCCGCAAAGGAGAGATGGTCGCCAGTGAAATACCAGGGGTAAGAATTAATATTATTTAGTGAAATCTTTTCTCCAAAATTTTAAAGGATGGAAACAATGCAAAACTCCTACAACTCAAAAAGAATACATCTAACTGTTCTCTTTCAAAGTAGTCATGATATATTTGTGGAATCTCGCCAGTCTTGTTTAATACGGTAAGTCAGTCAACCAAATAAATCATAACTGACAGGGTCTTTGGGTGGGATGTTGAAAGTGTAATGAAACAGGAACAGTGTTGTTGCTGTATGAATTCATGTGAAATTTGTCTACTTTAGATTTCACTTGTCAACGTATAGAGATAATTTACACCAATATTCTTATAAGATAGAAAAATAATAGTGGAAGATAAAGTATATTCTACTTATATTAAAACTTGTTCTTTTGTTAAGATTGTTCATCTTTCTGTCTGTAATCCAAGTAGATATAGCCTGTATTTCAATCTGATGTAGCTTGAGCTGACCACAGCCCCACCGCCACCGTCCGAGTTTGGAGGGGACGGGTCCGGATTCGGGGGGAGTTTGAATCTGCCTGGCGGGAGGATGGCACCGCACCAGAGTCTGGGACTGGGTATGTCTTCATTTGGGTTTAACCATGATTATCAAATATTCACTTCTAACTTAACCTTTTGCTTGCTTGTGGCATATGGTTCTATTAGTGTCTAACCATTCAGGAGTGGTTGGAGTACAGGAATGACTAATAATTAACAACATAAATTTGGTTATGACCACGGACAGACTTTTGATGTTTTTTTATTTGCAGGTTTAACCTTTATGTCTATTTTTAGATGGAGCCCAGCCAATGGGAGGACCCCGTGAGTTCCCAGCCTATCAGAGAGGACCTCCACAAGCCTACCTTGACAGGCTCGCAGCCGATAAGAAGAAAATGGAGGAGGTATTTCATACTATAACTGAGTTGAAATATTTAAATGTTAAATTGATTAGATTGAATGTATTCTTGGTTTAACATATTCAAGGCAGCAAAATTGAAGTATAGACTTTGGTTGATCAACACATTCAGTGGAAGGAAAAAGAGTGAGATATATTTATCTGGAGTTGACCATTGCTTATTTCAAGTCCTCATGAACTGGACAGATTTTGTTGGAATATGTTCAGTTTTAAAACCCTTAATGTCAAACATTAACACTATGAATCTTATTTTAGTCTGACTTAGAGATTACTTGTGCTTGTGCGGTTTGTACAATAATGGTTTGTGTTATTCGTGAAATGGGACAGAATAATTAGAAGTTGAATCTCACAAAGCTCTTGTTGCTTATAATGAATAAATAGTTTTGAGATCAGCTTGGACACCAAATGACCTCACCTCTTGTGAATGTTTATCTCAGTCAGAGGACGTAGATCTGAATGCTGATATCCATGGCAACTGGACTCTGGAGAACGCCAAGAGCCGGCTGCACCAGTTTCTCCAACAACACAAGATACAGGTGGACTACAAGTACAGTATGATCGGACCAGACCACAACAGGTGTGCTAAGTGTCTCCGCGTCATCTTTATTTTATTCAAAATTTAATTGGTTACTAGTAATTGTTCTATCTCTGAAAATGAATGCTAAGCAATAAAAGCCTGACAGTTCCCTGTAAATGCTAACCGCTTACCCAACCCCCTCAAACATCCGTCCCCAAGTCACCTCCCAATAAACTAGTAAACTACCAACCCTAGCTCGCCCCACAAACATCCAGCCCCCTGCCTTCACCAGACACAGCCCACTCCAGGCTCAACCTCAGCCTCACAAACACCCCACCCCCAGTTTCATCTTTATACTTTTGCACTAGCACTACAGGGTATATCTGCCCTGAACAATGAGGCCTTTTTCGCATTTCAAACTGAGTTGACCCCCGCCCCCACCACCAACCCCTCCCCTTTGCAAATTCCTGGATCCTTCTATGCTCCCCATCTCAATTTAGCAGTGTATGACATAAGGCCTGAGTCGTAACCATGCTGCTGCTGTGCTTTTTGCTTAATTTTAATTATGAAATTGACATAGTTTTGGACTCATAATGTTTCAAGCTTGTACCATATTCTTTCGGGTATAAGACAGAGGGCCAGGCAAACAAAGATCTTGAATACATGGGGGTGGGCTTTTAGACGGGAGAGATCCCAACTCAGATGAAAATTCATACCGGAGACCGTCAGAATAGGTTTTATGTAGGTTTTTGACACTTAATGTAAAATAATGTTATAGATTTATGTTATGTATGATCATGGAACACCTGGCGAAATTGGGGGTGGGATATAACCTGAGAATAACCCCAACCAGGACAACCCTTCGAAAAGTGGGGGTGGTCTTAAGCTGTTATGTGTGTATGGTCTTATACCCGAGAGAACACGGTACTGTATTTCACTCTTTCATTTCTACTTAGATCATAACTTTGTTGGTTCATTTTTTTTTTAAATCACAAGGATAAATTAAAGTTCTTTGTCCACCATCTTCAACCACCTGTTTCTGAAATATGTTGCATGTTTTATTATAGCTATAATGGCATAGATGCCTTCATCAATTTATTTTTTGCTGTGTAAATTTTCTTCAGACCTGGTTTTAGTCTTAAAAACTTGCACAATCTCTTCTTAGAAAATATTAAGAGTTAGAAATTAGCGAAAAAGAAGCTGGTATTGTAAAATTATCCTTTGGGTAAGTTTGAATTCAAAGATGATATATATATATATTGATACATTTGGCTAGATGGAACGGGTTCTGGCTAGTAATCTAAAATGCAATTGTTTGAAATGCTATTGCTTTCATAATGTTGAATTTGACCTCTGCAATATTAGTTCCATATATTGGCAACGTTAAAGGGACACTGTCAAGGATAGTTATGAGATCAGGTTAATTTACCTCTGCTGATTAGCTTGTCTGTTAACGAGTGACGTTTGGCTTTACCGTTTTCATGGAATTGTTTTAATTACCAATTACTTCAAGGTGTCTGAACTTAGGGATCTGTGACTCATTAGCAGACACACTAATCAGTATGGGTAGATTACTCCGATCTCATAATTATCCTTCATGCAGTGTCCCTTTAATGTGTGATCTTCTCAGTGTGAGAGTGTTTTGTGCAAGTTTTTAATATTTTAAACTATATATATATTGAAACTTTTGGTAAAAGCCCATTCACATTTCTGTTCTGGGTTCTCGAGCGAGGTTTTTTAATCTCCAAACTTTCGTAACCTTAAGAGTTCTTAACTTTGATCGAAGCCTATGTATGAAAAATGAACTAAAGTTAAGGAAATCACAGGACATTGCAAGAAAACCTGTTCAGAAATTGACTGTAGATATATGAATATATGATTTCCAGTTAGAGACATTTGGTTGAAGGTGGTAGACGGCGGTCAGATAGAACAGATCATAGACAGACAACCTTGTGTATTTGTGGTATATTTGGCAAATATCCGCCATTTACCGACCACCATGTTCACCATTGCATCAGTCAGCTTTCTTCACAGGTTCAGGCTTCTCAAGGAGCACATTTGCTTATGTTCTGTTATAAGCTACTGGGCTCCCACTCTTTGAAAAAAACAAAATAAAGGGACTCTAGCACGTTTTCAAATGGAAATAAAGAGATCTTACAAAATGAAAAAGAAATGTTACCAATTGCAAAATAATCCTTCTCATACAATAGAGTTCTAAAAGGAATGGTTAATGTTTGGTTAAGCAACACGGATCCATTTCCCATCTTCAAATTATTTAACGGTGTTCACACTAAATAGCCATTAGCCTGACACCGAATCTTTGACTACTGATGATTGGCCCATGTAATGTGCTGTTTTGCCCTCTAAGTAAAGATATGTACTGCATTATAAACTTTTATTATAAATGGCAAATTTGAACATTTTTATAAATGCCAAAATGTGCTACAGTGCCTTTAACCGCATTTCTAAAGAAACTCTGGATGTGGACTTTTTAAGCTCTCAAATATATTTAACAGTTGAAATACAAAGAGATAATACACAATTAATGTTGAAGGATGAAAAGAGAGCTTTAAATTTTAGATCTTGAGTTTTCTGAAGCAATCTCATCAAGTATTGAAGGCTGGGTTTTCAATTACAAATCTATTGGCAGATTCATAAATATGTCAGGCACAGTACTTGATCATTATACTGTCGAAAACATTGCTTGTTTTGTGGTGTCACTTTACAAGCAATGGATGAAATCTGGTGACTTTATTTGATGCATTGGTGAACATTACGAGGTTGTCTGTCTATGATCTAGGGGGCAGCACTGGGTCCTCTGTGCTTGATTCTGATTGGACGAATCCTTTCTCAGGTGAGTGCCTTGGTGTGGTGAGAGAGATAATTATGTACATTTATATATATTTCCTATATTTCATGATGACATTTAAAAAATTAAGCGACATGTTTATTTTATTGATTTAGTTGTATACATTAATATTCTTTTAATGAATATTTTAAAATGTTTCTCTTGCATTTCGAGTGACTTTGGTATGACATATATGCTTTCATCGGTAATTTTGAGAGCAAGGATTATGTCATTAATATAGAAAAATTATATCCACTATCTTTCACTTTTCCTTATAGAATTACGACAACTTTTGGTTTACATTTTACTGGCTATTTGATCAAAGGAATATTCAAATTCAAACTATCTTCTGATTGGCTTAATTTGTCATGTTTTTAAATTGTCATCCATTGCAATTTTCTTCTTAATGAGATATGAATCTATTAACAAACTTAACTGTGCTTTTGTAGGAGTTTTGTTGCTGAAATGAACTTCTATGTGAAAAGAATTAATGCAAGTAAGTAAATGCTTATATATTCTTATAGTCTTGTTTCTGATTGATTTGTTCTCTCTGTTTTCTTGAGATAACTCAACAACAAAATAGCAATATTTCACTTTAGATCCTTACAGAGTTTTCAAACGCAATGGAAAACATACATTGAATGACCTAATTAAAAAGTATTTTTCTGTGACTAAAATATTCCAAAACATGTCATTTGAAAACCTAGAATTATTTTGTTAAGTACATAAAATGAGAAAAAGCAGATTGATAGTTTCCATTTTTATAACCCTACTATGACGTGCATCCGTCCGTCCGGAATGTTTTTGTTCTGCTTTTGCATGTTTCATACTCTCATTTGCATAAATTAAGCAATTTTTTTCGTTTTTCGACTTTTACTTATTGATGTCTATCTGCTATTTAAAAACTTTTCATCTTTGACCAATGTTAAAAGCGGGGGTATGTGAGTGAGCTGTGCTCACTAATTCTCTTGTCTTATGAGTACTATTTGCAATACTTTGATGGATATCCTTAAAAAATATTTTGGACAGAATGTTAATACAAAAATGTTTTGCTTATTTGTAGACATCCATGCAAAAGAGCATGGGTCCAACAAGCAGATAGCATCCAAGTCGTGTGCCCTGTCGCTCGTCAGACAACTGTTTCACATGAACGTCATCGAACCCTATACTGGCATTAAAAAGAAGAAGGACTCGGAACAGGTAGAATATAATTGTGAAAGTCTTCATTGTCCTTTTGTTTGAATTCAGGTTGTATTTGTTAAAGCAGTATCGTCAACCAGTGTGTATATGGCTTGTTTTTCCTTGCGATTTGAACCAAGTTGATAATTGTAACCAGCCATGTTCAACAATGTTCCAGCTGGAACCGTATGATGTAGCAGTGAGCCCGGACCTGAACTCACAAATCAGCCAGGTGCTGGAGAAGTGGAACATTGATCCTGTGCACCGGGTATGTTATAGACCCTAGCTCCTGGAACATTTACACTATGGTACATGTATTGACCTTTGGCTGACTAAGGGTTAAAGAGTATTTATGTTATTATGTATATTAGCACTTATTTTTAAAAACACCCTTTTGGGATTCGTTCTAGAAGTTGGTAGTCATAAATTTGACATTTATTTATAGATATTCAACTTCCTTATTACACCATAGCGACTTTTCAATATAGATTCTCATACCATTGTCGATCATGAAATTTGGTACCTGACTCTTTTCTGCACGTTTGATACCAAATCACTATCGCCTTTAATAAAAATGGTATTGAAAGGAAAGTTAAGTATCCTCTATATATTATATTCTTTCCCCTCACATAGCCTACCCAACCCCCAATTCCAAAAGAAGATGGTTCTATCCATATCTTCTCTTTACTAAACTATACTTTCTTTGAACCTACCCTTTGAGTTGTCATTTATTCATAAATATAAGGTACCAATGGCAATAAAACAACAGATAGTCAATGGGACAGACAGCGTGCTTGATGAGACAATAAAACATGCTCGTGATTAATAATGTCATTTTGGTAATATAGAGCTGCGCCCTTTGTGTTCTATGTTCCCTGCTGTGTTTTATTCTATGATAAAGCAGATCAACACGTCTTCTATTTCTTAATTATCATATACCTATCAATAATATGGGATGTTTTCCATATGTGATAGAGGTAAGGACACTACACCCATATCGCTGCCCGGTCCGAAAATCCATATCAGCCATATCAGCCCGGTCCGCAAATCCATATCAATATCAGCCCGGGTGACATTAGGTCAGAGTGATCTCCCTTTGCTTACAGGCGTGAACACAGTAACGTCACAAGCGAAGCAGTGTCAGTTCATTTGAATCCTTTCCGAGTAGCCTCCAAACAAGGATAATTTATTATTAGGATGTTGTTGACGCTTTTAATTTATTAAATTAAATATACTTTTAATTTTAAAATTGAATAGGAGGCACGGCTCACATAATATTAAAAGAAAAATTACCCCCAAAGTATAAATTTTCGCATAACATCACATTATTACTATTTCTGTAAATATTTTGTCATGTTTTAGGAAAAAAGTGTGATATATGTTTAAAAGGTTACAACATGTCGTTTTTCATACCATACCCCATATCAGCCCTCGACCCATATCAGTCTTCTGGCCTGCGGCCCTCGGGCTGATATGGGGGTGACAGGCTGATATGGGGTATGGCATGAAAAATGACATGTTATAAACCTTTAAATATATCTTCATATTCTATTTCCATATCAATAACAAATACTCACCAGCGCAATACTACACCCCTCACCACCTCCACAGTATCCTGAGCTGTGGTTTGTTTGAAAATAAATTTGTATGACTATTAATCCGCTTCTCCCCAAACAGCCGAGCCAGCCCCCACCCAAAGGAGATGATGGATCTGTGCCCCCCTTCTCTATGCTGAGCAAGATCAAGTTGGATGAGTTCGAGCCAGCACCCAAGCGGAACACTCCGGGGGTTGTACCGTGGTCCCCGCCCCAGCCCAATTGGAACACTTGGATTAACTGTAACATAGATGAGGGGCCTCTCGCTCTTGTGAGTATATTATCCTATTGTTTATCACTGAAATTCCCTTGTGTTAGACAGCACTATGGACTGAGAGATCTTGTTAAGTAGCAAGACTCAATCCAATTTCACTTTATTGAGAAATAATAACTACTGAAAAGTTTTAGATTAGAGTTTTGTAGTATTTCGCAAAGGTTATAGAAGTACTGAATATTGACCATCAATTGTAAAGCTTTTTGACTGGCCTCAATGTCAAATAGATACTGAATCAAAGCTTGAAAACTGATGACTGTCCATATTTCAGGCGACCCTAGAGCAGGTGAGTCAAGACCTGTACAACAATGCCGAGAGACAGAGAGAACAGGACGAAGGTCTGCAGAAGGTGAGAACCAACCACAGTGTGCCTATTTCTTTGTACTATATTCTACAGGATATAAAACCTTTTACTATATTGTACCTTTTACTGCCAGTGCCAATGGCATAACCATCTCAAAAGAACAGTTGTTTTACGTTTATACGGCCAAACTAAACTGACAACCTGAGGATGTCTATTGAAGGGAGATAACTCTTACAACCTCACAGATGACTTAACGTTAACAAAGCAAAGAGAAATATCTCTATTTTAAATTCATCTCATGTACGGAATTGTATTGCGATACGTATTGCTGAACTGTAATGTATTGCAATACGTACCACAATATATTGCAAGATTCTCTGACAATGAGATATTTCTCTAGAAACCATTTTAACTAGTGCCAAGAATATTGCAACTGCTAAATGAATTCTACATTCAACTTTTATACTTCTTTTTGCAGTTTAAACATGACACATTTGAAAAAATGACTTTCAGATCTTTAAAAAGATCATTTGTAATACAGTCCAACACACTGTCTAACACTTCAAAATATTTTTCTTAATACGAATTAACAAGTAAATGTGGGATATGAAAATCGTATTGCCATATGTGTATTGCACAATTCTGTATTGCAATATATTGGTACTGCAATAATATTGCACAGCCTTTATTGAATTCATTCAAACCAATATATATTGTGTGCAGGTATTGAGTTATTGCTCATTGAAGTGTTTGTGTTTGCCAGATGCTGAGTGAGAGGTCGGAGCTGCCTGTGTCCAAGTCCCACGACTACATCCTACAGTCGATCGCTCAGAACCCTGTTACTCTCATCAGAGGAGAGACGGGCAGCGGTAAAACTACACAGGTAGAGAGCAGTTCCATGTTGGACCCCAACCTGCCCCAAACTCTGGATCTGCCACTCGATTAGTCTGACAGTTGTACACATGCAAATTTAGGAAGAGTCATAGTGACATTTATCTGTTTGAACTGCATCAAGACAATGACACTTGCTGTCTTGATTTAATCTTCGATCTCTTCGTCAAAATTTTAATGTATTGAGATGAATAGAGTTTGAGATATCATCTTGACCTAATAACTTTGTAATGTTATTTCATTCATTTCCGCCAACCAGGTTCCCCAGTTCATATTGGACCAGATGACAAGTGAAGGTCGCGGAGCTGAGTGTAACATCATCATCACTCAACCACGTAGAATCAGTGCTGTAACGATAGCGGAGAGAGTCGCCAATGAGCGGTGTGAGAACCTGGGAATGTCTGTTGGCTACAGTGTCCGCTTTGAGTCTGCCCTCCCGCGTCCTTACGGAGCTATCATGTACTGTACTGTCGGTAAGTGGTGCAGTAAAGTATGCATTTCTCATGCTTATTATTCATTTTCCATAGTCGACCACATTCTGTGTGTATGCCTGCTCGTACAAATTAAGGAAATGATCTGTTTCAGGTACACTTCTAAGAAGACTGGAGGGAGGGTTGAGAGGAATATCTCACGTAATTGTCGACGAGATTCACGAACGTGATATCAATGTAAGTCATCAAACATCTGTTCATTATTATCGCTACAACTGCTAAATTAGTTAATGCCAAACTTTTTGGAGTGGCCAATGTATTCTAACAAAAAGTAACATTCAGAATTTGACACTGGGCCAGTGGCAGACTATTCAGGACCCGCTGGTTATAATATTCCTCATAATTTTGTCTATTTTTATCTGCCAAAATATGGATTCACAGGGATATCAATGTTATACGTTATATATTTGCATGAGATTATTGTGTCATTTGATTATTCAAATTATTCAAATAGCTGACAAACAGCTTGGTGATATACTCTTGAGGGAGTTGAAAAGTAAACATTAATGTTCAGTAATCTGATGACCAGTATTCTCGGACCTTCAAGAAACAATGCAGATTATAACAACTATGATTATATGACATTCATGTCTTATGCATATTCAGTTAAATCAAATGCAATTCTCCTATTTCCAGACTGACTTCCTACTGGTATTGTTGAGAGACATGGTGCGTGCGTACCCTCAGCTGCGCGTGCTGCTCATGTCCGCCACTGTGGACACTTCCCTCTTCCAAGATTATTTTGGTACTTGCCACGTCGTTGAGGTGTACGGGCGTGTGTTTCCTGTACAAGGTGAGAGTGAAACTTCAAATACGAAGCAAAAAGAAATAATTTTATACATGTGTACTGTAAAGTCTACGGATGCTTTGCTTGAACCAGGGCGTTTTTAACAAAGCAGGATTGGAACTCACTATGGTATTTGTGTAATGGTAAAGAATAAGAGTTACGTTAAACTCAGTAAAGGTTGCTTTGTGAAAGGAGACCTGTGGAGGTTATTATCTTGTCAGTAGCCTAAGACTGATCATATCTGTGAAATTTGTTTTTAAATCCCATGCAAGTACCTTGTGATATTAACAACCTTGAAATGTGAATCAGTTTTACTACTAGCATGTACATGCACATAGAAAGAGAGATGTTTGGAATTTCTATGATAAGTCTACAGGTGATTATTTCCTTGATAAGCAAGGATATTTCTGTAGCAAATATTGTCAGAAGAAGTACATCAAGAACTTATTCTGATCTGTGTTTTAAAACTAGTGTGAAGTTCAACATCTAAACTGTTTTAGGCAAACTCAATGGTTATACCCCAAAGAGCCCTGTATTTATGTTGATAACCTATTTCAGAGTACTACCTGGAGGACTGTATACAGATGCTGAACTTTGTGCCCCCTCCCAACGAGAGGAAGAGAAAGAAGGGAAACAACAGTGAAGATCTGCCTGGAGAAGATGACCAAGAGGTTAGAAACGACTTCATGTGACTCTGGCATCAGTATTTTACCCAAAATTGCTATAAATAGGCTATTTGTAGTTCACTCTCATGACACTAAGTGTTATGATTTCTTTAATTCCCATTTTGATACCAAAGAGTCATGATTGGCCAGTATGTCCTATTATCAGCTCTTGATGTTGCATTATTGCACATACAATTATTAAAACAAAAGTTATCTTTGACATTAAGTCTTATAATCAGAGGGGCCGGATAGCACAGTGGTGAGTGCGTTTGGCTTCGGATTAAGGGGTCTGTGGTTTGAATCCTGTCAAGGGCTTGGCAACTTTGTCTGCAGTAGAAAACTGTTCTATGTGCAGTAAGGTTTGGGTGTTTTTACATTGAATTAGTGTAGAACCACCCATGGGTCGCTAGTTCCAGTCGATGTTCTCAGTTTTCACCACATGTGTTGCCTGCTTTTTCCTTGCAATAATACTAGCAGCCGTGATATTAGTGAAATACTCTTGAAAGCGGTGTTAAACCCTAACTCACCTCACCTCTATCAGTATGATAAAGCACTGTTCTTGGTCAACAGGAGAACTGCAACCTCGCTGTTTCTGAAGACTACACACCAGCCACCAAGGCAGCGATGGCAATGTTGAATGAGAAAGATCTCTCCTTCGAGCTGATTGAAGCAATCCTCCGCTACCTGAAGCAGCTGCGGATCCCAGGAGCGGTGCTCGTCTTCCTGCCGGGCTGGAACCTTATCTTCACCCTGCAGAAGCATCTCGAGAGTAGTCCCGAATTTGGTGAGGCTCTTTAAATATGTTAGATTTGCGAAAAAAAACTGCAAAAAAATATTAGATGTGGTGAGTTAAAATGATAAAGCTCAAAAGATGTACATATAATTTCTTTTTTGAGCATTATGATGAACTCTACCGGCCTCAAACCGTCAGTAGACAGATGTAAATCTTCATTGAAAGTTCGATGTTCAGTTTGCCGCTGATCTCCATTGGGCTCTGTAGCTCATCAGAGATTATTTTGTTTGATGATGAAAAAAGAAATATGTTGTCTCAATATAATGCACAATCCCTAACCCTGACAAATCTTAGTCTTGAAATTAAGAGAGAGCACTCAGCAAGGTCAACACACAGGAGATTATGCAATATTCTGACCCCTTGGCTCTGGTTACAAGCCAGCTGTGTTTTTTGTGTTTTACCGCCAAATTATGTAATAGACTCTTGCTTGCACTAAACACTGGCAGCACTGATCTAACTGTATAAGGCTTAAAGAGAACAGGCAATGTGATGAATCTCATGGTACATAGTACAATTTTGAATCACCTTGGCTAAACAATCTCGGTTCTAAGCCTTGTCATCCAAACATCTAAACATTCTGAACAAAATATTCCTTCTAGTTTGTTCTGGATGAAAACAGGATTTTAGGTAATGGCCTACGGGGCTCTTATTTGGGGCCACTGGGTCACCAAATCTACAATTTAGAATCTCCATTGGCTAAAGACTCTTTACACAACATGACAACCTTCTAGGTCTTTTCGTTCTGGAGAAGAAGATGAAAATAATCTTATCTTATCATTTCATCACCAGTCATATGCAGTTCACATATCTCATGTAAACCATGGCGTCCGTCCATCCGTCCGTCTGTCTGTCCGTCCGTCCGTAAACTTTTCGCTTTTTCGACTTCTTCTCCAGAACCAATGACTCCAGAGAGCTGAAATTTAATGTACAGACTCCTTGGCTGAAGGGGATACTAAATTGTAAATTTGGTGACCCTGTGACCCCAAATGTGGGTCACAGGGGTCATAACCTTAAAAGCTATTTTCATCTTCTTCTCCAGTCCCAATGAACGTAGAGAGCTGAAATTTTATGTACAGACTCCTTGGCTGAAGGGGATTCTAAATTGTAGATTTGGTGACCCTGTGACCCCAAGTGTGGCTCACAGGGGTCATTACCTAAAAAAAACTATTTTCATCTTCTTCTCCAGTCCCAATGAACGTAGAGAGTAGGGGTGAAACGGTTTACCGCGGTGTATTCGTATCGCGGTATTTATTGACGGTTCGGTACACCGAAAAATTGCTTTGAAAAAACCGTACCGTTCGGTTTTGGTAAAGTTCGTTTTTATCTACTTTACTCGTGCATTTCCCTGTCAAAAACACTTGAAAATGTCACTCAAGTGTCAGCACAAATTATGATATTCTATTAAATTTCATTCTAGACTAGTTCAAAGTTCACAAGACATCCTTACGTAGCCGTAGATCGAACTTCCGTGTTATGACTCGAGTGGACATGTCAACAAAAGTTAATGCGATATGAATAAACTATTTGACAGAAAGTTACCGTATATTGCAAGGTTTAAATTATCAAGTTGATTCTAAAAATTAGGGGTTCAAAGAATGGGGTCGACTTTCAGATTTAAACTTCAAGGCAGGTGAAAATGTGACAAAATTATCGTTTATGTTCAGTTTTCATTTGGAAAACCTTTTCTATATTTAGAACTAATTGAGAAGTAACTACCTTTGTGATTGGTCAAAAAATTACGCGTCATTGGGTTCTCGTACTACAGTCATACCGATTGGTTGACATGTGTCACGTGATACATGTGGCATGAGATTTCTTTATAGATCGTTTGACATGTCGACCGTTTACTACAAAGTTTTGACGGGTTATATTTGAGTGTTTTCACCGGGTTCTTTATTCAAATTCATGAACAAACACATAAATAAAAAAATAACCGACTATTTCACAAGTTTCTGTGAGTAAAAAATGCAAAATTAATTCCAAAACTAGAAGCGACTGCACCATTCGGGCGACATCATGCTAGTCGGTAAGTTAGTGTAGATTTTATTAATCATTAACTACGTTTAAATAGATAAAGAACGTAATTGTTTTATATTTATTGAATATCAATTGAGAAATCAAATGAACTTCGTCTGAATTAATTAATTTCTATTTTCTTGACAAAAGAAGTTTGATAATTTTCCCGTTTTATATGCTAGACTACGTACACTTTGTATTTAATTTTCTGATTGGCTAAGAAAAGGGAAGTCCCCAAGTTAACCAATGACACTTGATATGTATACCATTAAAACAATAATTAAATAGACACAGCAAGTCAACAGTTGTACTTTTTATTTTTAAGATATTACTTTTCACAAGCAAGTTTACATGGCAATTAACTGTAAGCTTGACCTTGTAGTTTACTTGTTCTGGGAGTCTGGCAATGAAACATTTTCACAGCTGTTTGATAAATTACAAAAGTTATGGTTATACACAGTAAATAAACATTCCTTCATATATTGAAAAACAAAATAAGAACAACATAAGTAATTACTTAATCAACTTAAATATCACTGATTTTCTTTATTGAATTTGTTGAATGTGATTTCAAATTGTTATTTTACTGTCTAGTCATTTTAGATGAAATTACAAATAAGAATTTATGGCACATGCAAAGCCCAATTGAACCTTTTTATTCTAAAACAATAAATTCACTCACCATTCCGTGTGTGATTAGTCAATTTGATTACCAGATGATTTTCAGTGCTTGTTCTTTTGAGTGTCCAGGGCTTAATTTAGCTCTCTTTTGAATTATTTGAATGTTTTCCTGTCAACTATTTCCAAATTTAAAATTATCTGTGAAATTCATCTGTTATTTTTATTGTTGAGGAGTGGTATTGAACTTTTGAAGAACCGAACCGAAAAGTACCGAACCGAGAGCTCTGTACCGCAATACGCACCGAACCGTGGCATAGGCGTACCGTTTCACCCCTAGTAGAGAGCTGAAATTTTATGTACATACTCCTTGACTGAAGGGGATTCTAAATTGTAAATTTGGTGACAGTGAGACCCCAAATATTGGGTCACAGAGGCAATGACCTAAAATGCTATTTTCATCTTCATCTCCAGTCCCAATGGCTCTAGCGAGCTGAAATTTTATGTACAGACTCCTTGGATGTAAGGGATTCTAAAATGTAAATTTGGTGAGTCTGTGACCCCAAATATGGGTCACAGGGATCATAACCTAAAAGCCTATTTAGTTTACAGCATCTTTCTGAGATTATATGTGCACTTCAATCAGTAAGTAGGTAAGGGAGGTAATTTTAAAGAAAACAGCTGAGTTAAAGGCATTTCATCTTTCTGATGTGAGAGTTCTAACATGTGCTTTGAGAATATAATATGTCTGATGAAAAAGAGATATTTAGAATTAAAAACTTAGAATTGGAGGTCTAACAAAAATTATAAGTCATATTTTATCTTTGTCTCACATTTCACATATGAGTATTTATTTGTATTTTGCAAGTGAATTTGCTGATAAAGGTACACAAGTCTAAAAGTATTCTAAAGACTTAATACAGAATCTTTTATTAAATCTAATATTATGTTCTTTGTAATTTAAGAGTAAATAATGGAGTTTTTTAATATCTCATGATATTGTGTAATTATTTGGAGAATTAATTAATTAATTAATGAGAATTTCCAGTACGAGTCAATTTGGTATACCTTATTTATATCATATTTTATACTTTATAACTGATTTAGTTTTCTATTAACTTTGCAGTTAATTTTATTCAATAGGAACAAGAAATGAGATAGATGTCTACATCATGGACATGTTTAATGTGAATCTATTTGAAATGAGAACTATTGAATACCCTTTGCAGGAATAACTTGAAGAGGAATTAAATTTTTTCATTTTACATGAGATATGTGAACTGAATATGACTAGTGATGACTGGTGATAACATAGGACTATAAAAGAAGTAGCTATATGAGATTGTGACATCACACCTATTTTCATCATCTTCTCCAGTACAGAAAAATAATTAATTGTAGGAAAAACTGCATCTAACATATAAATTTTACTGGCTGTGAGTCCAGTGTCTGCATGTTATGTAATTGCATTGTGTTGACCTCTTCCTTGCAGAAGAATGAAAACTGATAGTTACACAGAGGTTTCAGGTTACTTCAAACTACTGTGCAGCACTGTGTTATCATAGACTGTGCGTGAGACTGCTTTAGTCTTCCACTGACTCTAAAAAAGAATTTATTCATAGAATATCACCATTTTATCAAATATTGAAAAGGAGCCTATAAGAAATGGTGAAAAAGAATTTACTAAAAAAAATTCACCAATTTATTAAGTATTGAAATGGAGCCTATGAGAAATGGGATTTTCAAAAACTGAGGCTCCTATTCATTATGTAATAAATGTTGGTATTGCCATAATGCAATTAAGAATTAAAACAATATAATGCAAAGGTGTATGATATTCATAACGAATGTTGATTTATGTGTAACCAATTTTGATAATAATTAGCAGGAGTCATGACCTAAAAAGGTTTTTTTCATTTTCTTCTACAGCCCCAGGCCATTATTGCAATAGCTGACAGTGGTGAATTGTATGCAAAGAATTGTACCCGGTATATTCATTATTATATGATGTGTGTACGATCTTAAAAAATAGTATGATCTCTCCACCACATTATTATATGTTTGATACCAGCAATTTATTTCCAAGCTTTGTGTTGCTCTTTCAACACATATATATAGCAGATTGGCAAAGTTATGGTAACAAAATATTTTTAAACTGCTTTAATCGTTTCACTACCTAGATTCTTATTACTACATTCCATTATCTGACCATTGCTATAAAGTCCACTCCATAACATACCCCACTTATTATCTCCTGATGAGCTACAGAGGCCATGGCTCTATTTTTAACATTGCTTGATAGCGAGCACTAGTCATGAATGGATTGGCACAAGCCAAAATCACCTCGTGAGCTCTTGTGATCATTGTGTGACAATATATATTTTTTAATGCAGAACTCCTGAAATGAAATAATAGAGGTAATTATTATATTTAAGGAAGTTCCGAGTACCGTATCCTGCCCCTCCACTCCCAGATCCCGAGAGAGGACCAGCGTAAGGTGTTTGACCATGTACCTGATGGGGTCACCAAGGTAGGAACAAATACAATACTGACTCGTATGGATGTAAAAATGCATGTAAAAGAACATTTTACATGTTGTTAGCAAAGTAAAGAAATAATACAAAGAGAGAACATACTTTTGATACCCCTGCTCTGACGTAGTCTGGGGTATATAGCGCTCCTCGTGTCCGTCTGTGTGTCTGTGTGTCCATCAGAAATCGTTTCCGGTTTCTCAAAAACTATTTTACTTGGAAACATCAAATTTGGTATGGAAGTAACCCATATGGTGTTGTTGTGCCTTTTAGGGGTCTCAACTCCAAGATCCAAATCATTTTTGAATTTTTGACCAAAAACTGTCAGATTTTTAGCTCATCAGGCCTGAAAGGCCCGATGGACTAATGGCATGGCATGGTGTCCGGCGTCCGTCCGTCCATCCGTCCGTCCATCCGTAAACTTTTCGCTTTTTCGACTTCTTCTCCAGAACCAATGACTCCACAGAGCTGAAATTTTATGTGCAGACTCCTTGGCCAATGGGGATTCTAAATTGTAGATTTCGTGACCCCATGACCCAAAATGGGGTCACAGGGGTCACATCCCCAAAAACCTATTTTCATCTTCTTCTCCAATTCCAAAAGGTCTAGAGAGCTGAAAAGTTGTGTGCAGACTCCTTGGCCAATGTGGATTCTAAATTGTAGATTTCGTGACCCGTGACCTCAAATTGGGTCACAGGGGTCACATCCTTAAAAACCTATTTTCATCTTCTTCTCCAATTCCAAAAGGTCTAGAGAGCTGAAAAGTTGTGTACAGACTCCTTGGGTAATGGGGATTCTAAATTGTAGATTTCGTGACCCAGTGACCTCAAATGGGGTCACAGGGGTCACATCCTTAAAAACCTATTTTCATCTTCTTCTCCAGTTCCAAAAGGTCTAGAGAGCAGAAAAGTTGTGTGCATACTCCTTGGCCAATGGGGATTCTAAATTGTAAATTTCATGACCCCGTGAACCCAAATGGGGTCACAGAGGTCACAACCCCAAAAACCTTTTTTCATCTTCTTCTCCAGTTCCAAAAGTTCTAGAGAGCTGAAAAGTTGTGTGCAGACTCCTTGGGTAATGGGGATTCTAAATTGTAGATTTCGTGACCCAGTGACCTCAAATGGGGTCACAGGGGTCACATCCTTAAAAACCTATTTTCATCTTCTTCTCCAGTTCCAAAAGGTCTAGAGAGCAGAAAAGTTGTGTGCATACTCCTTGGCCCATGGGGATTCTAAATTGTAGATTTCGTGACCCCGTGACCCCAAATTGGGTCACAGGGGTCACAACCCCAAAAACCTATTTTCATCTTCTTCTCCAGTTCCAAAAGGTCTAGAGAGCTGAAAAGTTGTGTGCATACTCCTTGGCCCATGGGGATTCTAAATTGTAGATTTTGTGACCCTGTGATCCAAAATTGGGGAATAGGGGTCACATCCTTAAAAACCTATTATCATCTCCTTCTCAAGTTCCAAAAGGTCTAAAGAGCTGAAAAGTTGTGTGCAGACTCCTTGGGTAATGGGGAATCTAAATTGTAGATTTCGTGACCCAGTGACCTCAAATGGGGTCACAGGGGTCACAGGGGTCACATCCTTAAAAACCTATTTTCATCTTCTTCTCCAGTTCCAAAAGGTCTAGAGAGCAGAAAAGTTGTGTGCATACTCCTTGGCCCATGGGGATTCTAAATTGTAGATTTCGTGACCCCATGACCCGAAATGGGGTCACAGGGGTCACATCCCCAAAAACCTATTTTCATCTTCTTCTCCAATTCCAAAAGGTCTAGAGAGCTGAAAAGTTGTGTGCAGACTCCTTGGCCAATGTGGATTCTAAATTGTAGATTTCGTGACCCCGTGACCTCAAATGGGGTCACAGGGGTCACATCCTTAAAACCCTTTTTTCATCTTCTTCTCCAATTCCAAAAGGTCTAGAGAGCTGAAAAGTTGTGTACAGACTCCTTGGGTAATGGGGATTCTAAATTGTAGATTTCGTGACCCAGTGACCTCAAATGGGGTCACAGGGGTCACATCCTTAAAAACCTATTTTCATCTTCTTCTCCAGTTCCAAAAGGTCTAGAGAGCCGAAAAGTTGTGTGTATACTCCTTGGTCCATGGGGATTCTAAATTGTAGATTTCGTGACCCCGTGACCCCAAATTGGGTCACAGGGGTCACAACCCCAAAAACCTATTTTCATCTTCTTCTCCAGTTCCAAAAGGTCTAGAGAGCTGAAAAGTTGTGTGCATACTCCTTGGCCCATGGGGATTCTAAATTGTAGATTTTGTGACCCTGTGATCCAAAATTGGGGAATAGGGGTCACATCCTTAAAAACCTATTATCATCTCCTTCTCAAGTTCCAAAAGGTCTAAAGAGCTGAAAAGTTGTGTGCAGACTCCTTGGGTAATGGGGAATCTAAACTGTAGATTTCGTGACCCAGTGACCTCAAATGGGGTCACAGGGGTCACATCCTTAAAAAACCTATTTTCATCTTCTTCTCCAGTTCCAAAAGGTCTAGAGAGCAGAAAAGTTGTGTGCATACTCCTTGGCCCATGGGGATTCTAAATTGTAGATTTCGTGACCCCGTGACCCCAAATTGGGTCACAGGGGTCACAACCCCAAAAACCTATTTTCATCTTCTTCTCCAGTTCCAAAAGGTCTAGAGAGCTGAAAAGTTGTGTGCATACTCCTTGGCCCATGGGGATTCTAAATTGTAGATTTCGTGACCCCGTGAACCCAAATGGGGTCACAGAGGTCACAACCCCAAAAACCTATTTTCATCCTCTTCTCCAGTTCCAAAAGGTCAAGAGAGCTGAAAAGTTGAGACTCTTTGGTCAAAGGGGATTCTTAATTGTAGGATTGGTGACCCTGTGACTCCAAATACAGGTCACAGGGGTCATGATCTAAAAACCTATTTTTTGCTTGTTAACAATGTATTACTTGAGATAACTTAGATATTCAACCTTAGATAATAAATCAAATCCTGATGAGCTACAGAGCCCATGGCTCTATTTTTGGACTTTGTCTCGTTTCCGAGCATATCTCAAAAACTATTTGACTTGGAAACTTCAAATTTGGTATGGAAGTAACCCATATGGTGCTGTTGTGCCTTTTAGGGGTCTTAACTCCAAGATCCAAATCATTTTTGAATTTTTGACCAAAAACGGTCAGATTTTTGGACTTTGTCTTGTTTCCGGAGCATATTTAAAAAACTATTTGACTTTGAAACTTCAAACATGGTATGGAAATAACCTTTTAAAGCTATTATGTCTTTTAGGGGTCCCAAGGTCCAAATAATTTTTGAAATTGTCATTTGTGAGCATCACTTAAAAACTATATAACTTCAAAACTTAAATATGGATGTTGCCTAACTATATGATATTGTTGTGCCTTTCATTGGTTTAAAATCCACGGTTCCATTAATGTTTAAAACTATTTTCATTAAATACAATTATTGTTATTCATTGACGTGATTGACTAGAATATATTTTCCAATTTATTTATACTGTATGAAGGCGATCAAACTACAGGCGGGGGTATGTGAGCTGCGCTCACTTTTGCCTTGTTCTTAGGAGCAAAATAAAATTAGATTAACCAATATTAACAATATTAATGGATATATGCAAAATAATGCTTCAGCAACACTTCCTAGCTTTTTGGTTCCAATCTCACTCACAAGTCATAACTTTTTGCCTTCTCCATTATTGGCAAATTGAGCCCTTGCTGCATTTCATCAGTTTTTCTGTGCCAGTTTGTGAAAATGCTGCATATCAATCAGAAATCTCATTACAAAATTGAATCCAGAGATCAAAACCATCATGGAGACCTGTATGTTGCAGTCTGTCAACAGTAGGATTCATTGGCCTTGCCATTTTGATTATTTTGTGAATGAAACTGCGTCGCCAATTGGCTTGATTAGGAGTGATAACTGGAGATATATGATAACTATGATGGCTGGTGCTGAGCCATGAATTGTGACAAACTGCAACAATGCTTGCATTAGCCAGTGATGGAGACTGACAAACTGCAGCAATGCTTGCATTAGCCAGTGATGGAGACTGACAAACTGCAGCAATGCTTGCATTAGCCAGTGATGGAGACTGACAAACTACAGCAATGCTTGCATTAGCCAGTGATGGAGACTGACAAACTGCAGCAATGCTTGCATTAGCCAGTGATGGAGACTGACAAACTGCAGCAATGCTTGCATTAGCCAGTGATGGAGACTGACAAACTACAGCAATGCTTGCATTAGCCAGTGATGGAGACTGACAAACTGCAGCAATGCTTGCATTAGCCAGTGATGGAGACTGACACGAATTATGCCTTGTGGGGAAACTTCAAGCTGTGATGCAAGGAACAATATTGAAAATAAGTAAAGAGGATAACTCCATACTCCAGTAGTTAAACAGATGTTTGTCAGAAAATGTGTTGATACTTCTAAACCAAGGGTGATTTAAAGTTATAACTATTTTGTTAACATTACTGTTCACAGATCATCTTGTCCACTAATATCGCAGAAACGAGTGTGACTATCAACGATGTGGTGTATGTCATCGACTCCTGCAAGTAAGACATCAAATCTTTATTTCATCCGTTAAACTTAACTTGATGAATATATTCCACTTTCAGCATGCAATGTTAAAGAATGGTTGAGATGAACCTTACTGAAATCCTTTTGTTCACAGAGCTAAGATGAAGCTGTTCACTTCCCACAACAACATGACAAACTACGCCACTGTTTGGGCGTCCAAGACGAACCTTGAGCAGCGGCGTGGTCGAGCAGGACGTGTGAGGCCGGGTTTCGCCTTCCATCTTTGCAGTCGATCCAGGTTTGAAAAGTGAGCGGACAATTTACTAATCTTTAATGGAATTAAATATATATGTAGCAATCTCCTAGATTTCCTGCCCAGTGTTATTTTTCCTGGAAAAACAAGGATATTTTATGGATGATCAACTTCTTTATTTTATCTTTCCATTGCACCAACTTCTAGCATATCTCTCAAACAGTAGTTATTTTTCTTGTCAGTTATAATATGAATTAAATCTTTCAATGCTGTATTTAGACTAGAACAACATACAACGCCTGAGATATTCCGCACACCGTTGCACGAGCTTGCCCTCTCTATCAAACTTCTGAGACTGGGACAAATTGGTCAGTTCCTGGCCAAGGCTGTGGAACCACCACCGCTTGATGCTGTTATAGAGGCCGAGGCGACACTCAGAGGTGAGAGCTTCATGAGCTCTTGTTGAAATTAGATAACTTCTTGGCTTGTAAATTTTATTCTTAAAACAAAGAGTTGTAAATTTGTTTGCAGTTCTTTATTACTAATTGTAACAGGCAGAAGGCAAATGTTTTTTTTAGCTCATCAGGCCTGATAGGTCAGATGGGCTTTTGGCATGGGACTGTGTTCGGCATCCATACTTTTTTCACATTGTAAAAACTGCTGCACCCCCAAATTCTTGTCCACATACATTACCATGTTGTTATTGCATGTTTGGTGACATTTCATTGCATATTATAAACCTATTTTAACTCTTCAACATCAGATAATATATCATATACAGAGCCAATGGCTCTTATTTGTTAACAAGATTTTTTTTGTTGATATTTATAAATGTTTTGCTATGTTTGAAGAGATGCGAGCCCTGGACACTAATGATGAACTGACTCCACTGGGGAAGATTCTTGCTAAACTTCCCATTGAACCAAGACTTGGCAAAATGATCATCTTTGGCTGCATATTCTAGTAAGTATTAATTATTTCAATACTGAAGGATTAACATTTGATACTGATTCACTGATAAATTATCATTATTTACTCTATTCAGCATTCCTCTATGTGGTGAAATAGTAGGTATAACATTTCATGGGTAAAACTTCTTGAATCAAACCTTCAAAAGCAAATCTATCGAGCAGTATTGGTCACGCAAGGGAAACTAATCAGAGATAGCAAGACTATTTCGTATCTTAGAAGGTTTCAAATATCCCTCTCTTACTCCAGTTTTGAAGATGAAATGTGTTCATTTGAAGGCATTGCAACATATTTATGAAGCATTATTTATCAAACATAATTTTGAAACAAACAAGCTATATATATATATATCAAAAACCTTTTGTTTGGCTGTTTAGACATGGGTCTGTGGCTTTTTGTGAAAATATTGTAATTTTCACCTGCACACGTTAGAAATTCCGAGAAATTTAGTAGTTTTTAAGTAAAGGGTTTCAAAATATCCCTCTCTCCCTCCAGTGTTGGAGATGCAATGTGTACAATCGCAGCCAGTACAACCTTCTCGGAGCCGTTCATCACGCAGGTGGACCGCCGCCGACTCGGCTGGGTTCACAAGAGTCTTGCTGGGAACAGATCCAGCGACCATGTGGCTCTACTCAACGCCTTCCAACTCTGGGAGGAGGCCAGGTTTGTGTTTACAGTTGATCAGTCGATAACATATTGTGGTATCGTGGCCTTCATCGTACACCACACGACACAAGCGACAAGGGAGCGAGGTATATTCTGTATTTCTGGCATGCATAACTTCGGCAGAAATGCGCTGACACAACACTTCTCAAGATGCATTTCATAGGAACCAGTCATTTACAGAGGGAGCATTACGTGCTATTACTATTACGATAAGTTGCTACACATATGAACATAATAATCTATAGAAAAGATCATCTGATATTGTGTACTTTCCATGATTTTCAAAACATTCTTCTTTCGATGGAGGTAAGCTAGTCTACATTGGTCGCCTTTTATAAAATAATAACACTAGAATAGATCTTCTGATATAGTAAGAATAGTTTCGGACCATAACTTGATGACTATATGAGTTTAACTCTTCAAATTTGGTATGGATGTAAGCCATGTGATTGTGCAAAGATTTTTTGAAAATTTTGACCAAAGATGACAAAATTGTCAGACTTTCTTTTCTGGAGCTTGAAAACTTGAAAAGGATGTATGTGAAATTTACCAATGTGATGGTGTTGTGCCTTTGAAAATTCATTGAAAATTATTGTTTTTACAGTAACATGATTGAGTTCAAGTGTTTTCAAATTAATCAATGCTATATGCAGGCTATCGAACTACTGACAGGTCTATGCAATCTGTACTCAATTTTGCCTTGTTTTGAGATAAATCTAATTTCACTAGTCATACAACAATATTCCCAATCAACCTCTCCAATAACCTATATCATCAATTTGATCTGTTTTGATTGATCTTCATGCTTGATTCAATATTTAAGCATTGCGTATTTAAGTTTTAATGTTAATATGTTTACTTTGTAGATCTGGAGGGGAGGACAGCGAGATATATTTCTGTGACCAGAAGTCCCTCTCTCTACCAACACTGCGCATGACGTGTGAGGCAAAGGTTGGTTTACAATTCATCTGTTAATAATGTTATTACTTATTTTAGCAATCCTCTTTGACACTTGCTAATGCTATTTTTTACTTAGAAGAAAATATAATTTCCATTACTTTAAAGACAAGGTACTTGTGTGCTTTAAAAAGTACAGAGAACAAACTAAAAAACACTGAGAGCCAATGTTCCTCAATTGGTCATATAATGAGGATTGAATCTGTCTAGAACTTTGTGATAAGCGGCCCCTTAATTTATGCTTGCTCTTTATTTCTCCTCAGAATCAGCTGAGAGACATTCTGGTAAATGCAGGCTTCCCTGAGGATTGTTTGATGCCCATGTCCTTCAACTTCACTGGACCCGACAACCGTCTTGATGTAGTAAGTCTGTTTTGGAGTCACTTTACTGGCATAACTTGTATCAATCTATGTCACTGGCTAATTTAAGGCTTGCCACATTTAGTTATCTTGTCTGTGCTAGTGTAGCAGCCCGCTGCACCTGACCTTTATATTATGTGATACTATGCTAGCACAGAAAAGTTGTGAAAATGTAGCAAACCTTCAATAAGCCAGTGGTCTAAGCAGCTTTTGCCTTTTATCGCCCTAAAAGAATGTCAATGAAAGAAGTTTAAATCTAGTTTTCTCTCTCCAGGCTATCACGCTGCTGTGTATGGGTCTCTACCCCAATGTGTGTTACCACAAAGAAAAGAGGAAGGTTCTCACCACCGAGAGCAGAACCGCTCTTGTACACAAGTCCTCCGTCAACTGTAGCAACTTCGAAATCAAGTTCCCTTCACCCTTCTTCATATTCGGAGAAAAGGTTAGTTTTGGAGCTGCATTGTTATAAGGAGTCTATAAGAGAATACTCCATTTGATTATAATTATGGCAAAGACATATGTCAATTTATTCAAGATCTATTTCTCTAGTTCAGGTTATACAGGCTTTGTTCTGTGATAGTTTGACGTTGCACTCATTGTGTATGTTCCTGTCATGAAGTTGTATACTTGAAGCACTGAATTTATCCATTGAAACCAGCACCAGCATTGACTATTTTGCAGTTATGTCATGCACACAAAATATTTATGATAATATTTGAGAAATGTGTGTTATGCTTCAGATCCGAACCCGTGCTGTATCATGTAAGCAGATGACGAATGTGGCTCCACTACAACTACTGCTGCTTGGGGCGAGGTCGGCCACTTTACAGGGCGATCTCATCGTCCTTGACAACTGGTAATCGTCATACTGATAATAATGGGATTATTTAAATACTACCATTAAATAATTCTCCATATTAACAAGTTATTAAAGCCCCTCAGTGAAAGCTGCTTTTAACTCTAAATCACCTAGATAGTATAGCAATGTCACCTAAATCACTTCAAGCCTGGCACAAGATATACATTAATGTTCAAAGCAATTGGGTACAAATAGCACCATGAGCATGCCTTCAAGCATGGGTTTGTGTGCACAATCAATTAAGGGTGCAATGATACACCGGTGCATTAAGATTTATGGCATACAATACGATACATTTTTGCAAGTGAAACGATACAATACAAAACTGTACAGTATTACAGTGTAATTTAAATTCTTATCCTGTCAAATATAGTAAATGTTCACATGTACCTAGTGGATTAGTGGTGTTGTTTGTGTTGAATTGAATAAAGCATGTACTTTGTGTATCGTGCTATGTATCAAATCATGGCAGCAGTATCGAGATACGTATCGTATCGTGACCTACCTGCGTGGTTGCACCCCTACAAGCAGTATGCATTATTAATATCAATTAAGATTCTTAAACTGTTTGAGGTAACTGCATCCCATTAGGCACATGACGTTCTTTGATTTGTAGGATCAACCTACGGATCGAGTTTGAGCTTGCATCCAGTGTGTTGGCCCTGAGGCCAGCTCTTGAAGCCCTGATTGTCCGAGCTACGAAGGAACCAGAGGGCGTGTCGGAACCTGGTCCACAGGAGGAGTGTCTGCTCGCCGTCATCCGATCCATGTCTCGACCTCACGCCGGACGCTTTGGGCTCAGTCAGGATACGTAAGTTGATAGTTTTCAACAAGAGAGCAAAATGGCTGCTTTGGACAGTCCCGTAGTAATTTCTATTGGTATATGTTCTTTATAGCAATGGTGCTTATAAACTTACTTTTGAAGTTATTGTGATGCATGCTTTGACCTACCTTTAAACACCTTGGGTTACTGTTACTTCAAAATAAGAATACATTTAGTAGTCGTTACCCAACCAAAGATTTGAATCCTGCAAGGGGCTCAACAGAACTGTTCTACATGCAGTAAGGTTTGGGTGCAATGCTGCACTGAATTTCAGTGCAGTACAACCCATGGTTTGCTAGTTCCAGCCAATGCTTGTAGGTTTCACCACAATGCATAGTCATATTAGTGTTGCGGGCTTTCTCTCTGCAATGATACCAGCAGCCATGATAAAGTGAAATACTCATCCAAATTACCACACCTCACCAACTAAAGATTGTTTAAACTATATTTTAGGGTATTAGCTGTTTTCATGTTAACAAAGTAACCACAGTGTATTTCTCATGTCTTCTTCAAACAAATAATATATTCTTTCCATTTCAGGAGCTCCAGTATGCGTGGCCCATCAGCCAAAGTTCCACGTATGGGCGGCGGTGGATTTGAAGGAGGCAGAGGATTTGGTGGGGGTGGAGGATATCGCGGCCGAGGAGGTGGTGGATATGGTGGGGGAGGTGGAGGATATGGTGGAGGTGGTGGAGGATATGGTGGGGGAGGTGGATATCGAGGTAGAGGAGGAGGATTTGGCGGTGGGGGTGGAGGATATAGAGGTGGGTTTGGCGGTGGGAGTGGAGGATATAGAGGGGGATTTGGTGGAAACAGAGGTGGATTTGGCGGAGACGGCGGTGGATACCGAGGTGGTTTCAGGGGTGGATCAAGAGGAGGTGGAAACTCCTCATTTGGGGGAGGCGGCGGTGGTAGGGGTGGGGGTGGATGGGGAGGTGGGGCAGGAAGTGGGGGTGGATGGGGAGGAGGAGGAGGAGGGGGTGGTGGCGTTGGAGGTGGTGGCGGCGGCGGTGATGGCGGTGATAAAAGTGCTGGTGGACAGGAGTAAATGGAGCCAAAGTCATCACCATTCCTAGCTATGGCCTGTGACTGACAAACTTGTGTCAACGTCATCACCATTTCTATCTGTCATCAGCTGTTTGAGATGTTTACGTGGATTGCAGATAGATAATGCGCAGATACAAGTTTTATTAATCTGCAAGGACATTACATTTGGAATAAACAGTTAATTTATAAAGTCACTCCAGTGATGAAAACAAATAAGAGTTAAACAATTCCTCAAATAACCATTGCAAAAATGTCTACTGTACACGAAAAAGGTGTCGAAAAATGCAGACGAACCATTGACTTATCTCTTTAATATGATAGAAACAGTTTATGTTAATATTATTAACATATTTAAGTGATGAGATGACAAAAAATGCCTGTATCACTGTCCAAGAAACTGGAGCGGATTGTGTATTGTCATGATATTGTATTAAAATTTGCTAATATAATATTATTTTTTATCTTAGTAGCATATTCTGAACTAATGCAAAATCAGTACAGATTTTTCTAACACTATGACTTTGTATTCTTATTGTTTTTGCTCCAGATGCTCTGGGGGAAAAACAATTTGTCCTTCAATTTGTTGCTTGTGTTCATTTTAAGATCATTCTTATAATTACTTTGTGAGCCCATATGAAATGCAATAAATTGGTTGAAATCTTGTCTCATAAGAATAGAAAGTTGTTTGGTGTAATAATATTACACCGGCTCAGATAATCATGTGGTTTATCTTGTCTTAATTGTTTGTCTGTCATCTTATATGTACAATGTGTCTAGTTGTTGACATTATTGAAATAAAACATCAAACTGTTTAAAATTGTTTTGTGTTCTTTTTAGAGATTTACATCTGTATTTTAATGAACCAGTTGTATTGCTTTATAAAGGTAGATGAGAGGCAGATATAGAGATAATAAAAGACAAATGACGATCCTATTTTATTGCATATATTACATTGTAAAAAACCTGGTAAATCATTCATGGTATGAGTATTTTAATGCCTTACTGCACTTTGATTGCAAGTTATAGTCGACACTTCCTTATTTGGAATTTCGTTAAAATCGGATCAAACAACATTTGTGCATTGCTGTGTTCATGATAGAAGTACTGCTCGGCAAGGTACGAGGATTAAGTTTGATCTGATTTTGATATTGACTTATTTCACACCTGAACATAAGGCCTACTACTTTGATAACCGAAGTTCGGTCCACTAAGTGAAAGAAGTGTCTCCGAACACTTTTACTGGTATGCAGAACTTAGGTGGTGCAAGCCATACTGCACTTGAACATGTTTGATTGATTGATTGAAAACATATTTTATACCTTTAAGAAATGGAACAAGTTGAACATGTTCCTCACGCCAAGAACAGTATTCAGAGTCACTACTTTCACTTTGAGCATGTTCCTGATGTTCGGAACAAACTTGGGTAATCGAAAGGAGCAGGCCTATAATGACTATGGTTGACACATTCTTGCCACAGGAAGATTACTGGATACCCTATATTGCTTCACCTTTTGAGAATGGGCTGAA
Source organism: Gibbula magus (assembly GCA_936450465.1). Classification (NCBI taxonomy): domain Eukaryota; kingdom Metazoa; phylum Mollusca; class Gastropoda; order Trochida; family Trochidae; genus Gibbula; species Gibbula magus. Next base: position 47,771,844 of record OW388301.1, read on the forward strand.
TACTCATGTCTTTGAAGGCATTTAGAATTGGAATACATAAGAAAATCAAGAATTTCTGGATAACAACTTCTTCATTGTGAATATACTCTTTCATCAGTTTGAATAAGGAGTATGACAAGATGGGATACATATTCATGCACAATCAATCAGCAGTGAGGGGGCCATGTTAAAATTGTGAAAATCATGGAATAAGAATAATAAGAATTTCAAATACACGTGTGAGACTTTAAAGTCTTAATTGGTGAAAAAACACAGTTGCTAAATAATGAACTAATCAGCACACTTGCAGCTCCCAAATATCTCCCCAAAACTATGTACCTACGGTACCGGTATTTGGAGTCTGTGCTTTCACCAAAATGCATTCTTTTAACAATAATGAATAGTTCTTGTATAGCACTAAATCTCCATAATTGGTGCCTGATCTTACTCTGTCGGCATTGTCATATATGTCATATATAATTACATATATTTTTGTCCATATCTCTTGTTTTCTCGAACAATTTTTCACTGGATTGAATATACTGTACTGTTCATTTATTGCCTTACATGTTTGAATGTGTGTGAACATGAACAAAAATGAATAAAGTTATAAAAAAAATAAAAAAATAATTGGTGCCTTATCTTACTCGGTCGGTATTGTCATTTAAGAGCTTCCAAAAGTGCTATACAGAACCATGTAAAACAGTAATTCAGGTAGCCAAATTTACAGCTGGGTGAATTGAGAGTATTGTGGATGAAGTGCCTTGCCCAAGGATGCAACACAAGACTCAGGTCACAAATTTTAATAAAAATGAAAATTTAATAAGGCTAGCGCATAAATAAAAGACAATGAGAAGTGAAGCCGGTACTACAAGTGTGAAAAGCTTTGCTATCGCACATCACAGTATTGTTGATTAGTTTAACTGTACATTATTTGTTACTTTGTGAATATTCTATCAATAATTATGTTTTATTATTTTTAGAAATTAAAATTAGTGAAAGTACAGCGTTTTTCATTTCACATATTGCAAAAAATGCAAGATGGCTGACAGTCGGTGATAGAATTCCCACTTTAAAGCGAGTCCCTGTCAAAGGGCTATATCATTATACCGGCTCGCCGCTAATGGCTGCGATATTGCCGAAGCGGCGTTAAACAATAACTCACTCACTCACTCATTATACCGGTAGACCCAGACTGATTAGTCTGTCTGCTAAAGAGCCAAGCTACGCTTCACTGCTTCCTAACTGCTGATCAACTTCCCAATGCAAGGCTCTTGCTAGTCTCTATTAATGGCTGATTTAGGCCTTGCAGTATTTCCTTAAGAAATCTGTGCTTAGAAATCCAGGGCCACTAAGCATTTCTGGTGCAGCGATTCACTATCGAGGCACAACAAAGCGAGGGAAATACTGCAAGGGTTAAATCAGCCAGTAATGCAGACTGGCAAGAGTTATGCCTTGCGTTTGGAAGTTGACTGATGATTTGATCAATATGGGTCCCATGGAAAAAGCCGACGACAACTCGCTTTGAACTTAGCACCCTTGGCTCTCACAAGGCCAATCACTGTACCTTGAATAGAACATGTCAAGCTCTAAAAGGAAGAAACACACATGGCAATATATTATTCACCAATAATTTATGGATATTAAACTTTTATAATATGGCACAATAACGATGATTCTACACTATAGGCCCGTCCTTATTCCATTTTTAGTATGGAATGAACTGTAAACAGTAAATAAAACACCCTCATAGTGTAATAAAGAGGTGAATATCCATACAGAAATGTTCTAATAGCGAAAAAACGTTTTTACTCACAAAATAAATCTCCGTTATGTGGATTCGATCTTAGATAGGATGCACATTATGTACTTGCACTGAAGGTAATCTCAGAAGCAAGCAGAGTTCTCTCCCTTGTACAGTCATCTTCCGGTTTCTTGATTTTAGTTGTATGTGGCATCTTCCACGATGATTAACAGCCTTTTCGTAATTAATAACAGTGGGTAAGTGATGGTAAAGTTTAAATATACACCCGTTCACAGACACCGTTTATAACAGAAGCGTTAAATCAAAGAATAAAACGTCAATCTGGAAAAAGTCGTCACTCTTGTCATGTGGGTGTATCACATATAATGAAAACACGAATGATTTAGAAGACATATTCTACGCCTGGTAAAATGAAGTACTCTCACTCACTTGTTTCTATTTGTTTGTTTGATGAAAACAATCTTATGAAATTATAAAAATAATAATGAATCACTGACTACATATTCTACTTTATATATTATAATTCTATTCATCATTAAGTCCTAGACTCTAGCCCAACATTTCCAATTTTGAGATTTATGACATCCTGCTCGATATATTTTAATCCGTTACACAACATGAACATAATATAGGCTATATATATGCTGAGTGTGAAATCGGAAAATGCTTCTATTGTTTAGCCTGCTACTCGTTGAATCACAGTGGGTTATAGACGGAACGGCAAACCGGGGACAAGCCAGAACGGTGACAGTCTTGACGGAACGGCGATAGATGGAAAAAACATTCTAGACAGAACGGCGAAACACATTTTCGACTAATTTTTAGACCAAAATCGCTGGACTAAACAGCGACACATTTGGACTAAACGGCGACAACAGTTTTTAATAAAATAGTTTTTATAAGTTTGATTGACAAATCTTTCTTGTCTGATATGTTTATTCACGATATCTACATAGTTCTATAAAGAATTTCTGCTGTGCATGAGATGTTGTTACAAATATATAATCCATTCTTTCCCAGGCTTTGATGTTGTATTAATCTATGAATTGTTTTGTTTGTCATTAATTAATTGCTAATTAAAAGTTAAATAGATTGACTCAATGTCACTATTAAATCATGATGGCCTAGATCTCTTATTTTCATATGGATGAAAGATTGCTTATACATTTATAAATTGTTTTTAGATTTTCTTAAAGTGCACGTGCGAACACGCATGCAGTCGCTCTTTTGTTAGAGATCCAGAATACCCTGGCGTACTGTATTATCTACATCTACATTATATTGCGGGAATCGGTCAATGTACTGAACTGAAGGTTCTGAACCGCGATACAAACCCAAGTGGAATTCAAAGGTAACGTTTCACCCCTACTTGATGTGCTGTTTCAGAGATGTGTTTATGGAGAAACACTGGAAGAGTGTTATACACAAGTCTATCTGCGACTACTTCTTTGAAGCCCAAAGTAAGGTAAGCGGCTAAGCGCAATCTCGAATCATTTCAAAATGAGGAACCAGTACAAAGAAATTGTCTAAGGATATGCAAACTATTTCAATAATAATGATTTTTTGGGCATGGGGTGCTCACTTTTTATTAAGCTTTAGTTATAATCAGATTTCTTTTCATAAGAGATCGTCCTAGGGCTACTAAAATCTGTATGTTAAGTAGTCTTTTAAAATTGTCAAGAACACATGTTTACACTTATTAAAAAGGACATTTTACGATAAATAAATTCTCACAACATAGATTCTTTATAAATTCTTTCTTATTGAATTTGAACACATAACCAGACGTCATGCTCTGAAGACGTGCCGCCGGTGATCCCCACTCCACATCATTACCTCATCAACATCTACCGCAACAGTCTCTTTCTGGTTGCAGTCACAACCACAGAGGGTTCGTAGTATTGCTTCACTTTCAATAAAACCTTAATGCCTTCATCATAAACCTGCAGAGCCCAGGATATTATTGTTAGCAAATGGCCAATGTTTGACTTTTCTCTTTGTTAATGTGTTGGGATTCCTGTAAATTGGCTGCGCAGAATGGTTTGTCTTTAAAGGGACACCGCGTCGATGATAAATATGAGATCAGATGTATATGTACCTATGCTGATTAGTGATTAACGTGTCTGATAAAGAGTCACGGACCCTAAATTTCAGACAATTGAAGTAATAAGTAATAAAACTACTTCATGTAGACAGTGAAGCGAAGCGTAACTCGTTAGCAGAAACGTTAATCAGCATAGGGAGATAAAGGTGATCTCATATTTGTTCTCGACGCAGTGTCCCTTTAACTCAAAAGCGAAAATGTTAAATAATGTGCTGTCAGTCTTCTCATAAATGTAATGTATTGAAAATTCTTTTTAGATTTGCTTAGTCATGTGTACAATTATAGGTCAATTGAAAATAATGTCAGTTCTTATTTTGCACTTGTAAATATAAACACAAATGTTTCTGAAGAATAATTTTGATACAGTTTTAGAATTCAATGGCGTTCAGTTCCAGTATACAGATTGACTGAAAGAATACTCTGAACAGTAATAGTAATATTGTTTCTATGTTTCAGTCCCGCCCCTGTTTGTGGTGGAGTTTCTGCACAGAATCTGTGACACATTCGAGGATTACTTCAACGAGTGTACAGAGTCCCAGCTGAAAGAAAACTATGTCATCGTTTACGAGGTGAGACACCATTTTTCATGGATAAACACTCAAAGTAGAGTTTTGAATATGGTACCATGATAGATTGGTCAATTATTGTGCTGTCTGAACTCTCAAATTTGCATGAGACCTACAAATCTACCTCTCACACTGAATTATTCCAAACCACTGTCACTTTATACGTTTCTTTCAATACGGATAACTGTTTTCTTTGGATATTCGTATCGGGTCATGTAATGAGATGTTTTACCCTCTAACATAACAATAAATTGTATAAAATTTAGTGGTAAATAGCAAATTTGAGAAAACAAAATATGCCAAAAAACGTGCTAGAACGCCTTGAAGGCAAATGGACTTGATCGACTTATCCATGAAAATAATGATATCAAAATTAAATGGTGTTGTCTGCCAGCTCCTGGACGAAATGCTGGATAATGGCTTCCCGCTGGCAGTCGAGTCTAACGTGTTGAAGGAACTGATCAAACCTCCCAACTTCCTCCGCACAATCACGGACACTGTGACCGGCAAATCTACAGGGTGAGGCGCTAACATATGTACTAGAACTTATCAATTCATCCTCTAATGTCTTTCATCCAAAGTTTATAGACCTTTCTTGGTCTTAACTGCAAGTTAGAATAGGAGTGGCTTAAAAGTGTTCACCACCTCAGTTTATTTTAGAATTTAATTTTAAAACTAGGCAATTTAGAAAAATACATTGTCTGTTATCCTTTCTGCAAACTAAGTCTGTTGGGACTGTATGACCAATGAGTTTGAAGAGCATAATTTGAAAACATTGACTTCTCCCTCTTGGGATTTAGGGTTGTATACTCTTGGAGTTGAAAATGAAAAAAAACATTATGCTTATCTTTGTACTACCGGTAGGTTTATAATGTAGGTAATGCCATGAGCAGGTTATATAGCTCAGTTGGTAAAGTGTCCGCTGATCACCTGGAAAGTCAGGGGTTCGATTCCTGGCCGCGCCATACCAAAAGAGTTGTTGCTTCCTTGCTTGGTGCTCAGCATTGTAAGGATAGAACAATGTTTGAATTGGCGCTGCACTATGGCTGCTTGGTGCCAAGGGCACAAAAAGAATACTGGGTGTCCGATTTTGTTGTAATGAGGACAATAGTGTTATCATCCCCCGCCACGAAGTGGAAGGGAGATATAAGTTTGGGCTCCGTCCGTCCGTGCATCCGTCCGTCCGTCCGTGCATCCGTCAGTCCGAGATAAAGGGGACAGCTTTTCTCAGAAACCGTTTAAGATAGGTTTACCAAATTTATGTGTTGTTTGAAGGCATGAATACCTTGATGGAGTTCGAAAATGAGAAGCGTGCAATTATTTTTTCCAGAGTTATTGCCCTTCCTCCGTATTTTTGGACTTTGTTCATGGTATCTCCAAGGGGACAGCTTTTCTCAGAAACCGTTTAAGATAGGGTTATCAAATTTGGTGTGTTGTTTGAAGCTATAAATACCTTGATAGAGTTCGAAAATGTGAAGTGTACAATTATTTTTTCCAGAGTTATTGCCCTTGTTCCGTATTTCTGGCGTTTTTTCATCGTATCTCCAAAGTCGATAGTTTTTCTCAGAAACTATTTAAGATAGGAGAACTAAAATTGGTGTGTTGCTTGAGGGCACACATACCTTGATGGAATGAAAATGATAAATTATTTCGAATTATTTCCCTTTTTCCAATTTCTTGGCTCTGGCGGGGGATGTTGATGACTATGTCTTCTTGTTATTAATGGATATTGTGCCGTTTGAACATTCACTTTATTATCATATTATCGCTTCATTTATAGATATTTGTTCATTCCAATTCATTCCAATATTTTCTTGTACCAGAGTTGGAGCCACATTGCCAACCGGTCAGCTGTCAAACATCCCCTGGCGACGAACAGGAGTTAAATACACAAACAACGAGGCCTACTTCGACGTCATTGAGGAAATTGACTGCATTATTGACAAGTCTGGTTCTACTGTTATTGCTGAGATCCAGGGATATGTGAGTCTCTGAGAGTCTCATTTCTTCTCTATTTGATCAAATTAGTTGTTCTCAATAAAAGTAAAGAAAATAGTACGATCAAATGAAATTAATGTGATTCAAATACTCAAAAACATCTCAAAATCTGCAAGCTCAAGATCTTTACCTCTCGTAAGGTATTCAAAGAAAATATAAACTGTGCTTTATAGAATTATTTGTCCTAGATGAAAGCAAAGAAAACAGAAAGACATGTTCAAATGTAATTAGTATGATTCAAATACTCAATACCATCCCAAAATCGGCTAGCTCATGATGTTTATCTCCTAAAGTATTAAAAAATTATAAATAGAGAATACTAAACGACGTTCCGTTTAATAACATATTTATGAAATGAGTGAGTGGTTTGTATTTAACGAGCGAAAGCGAGTTAAATACACATACCACCTCAAGAGTTTCATAAATATGTTATTAAACGGGACCGAGTTTAGTATTTTATTTATTACTCACTGATTTAAATGCCACTTAATCCCACAAACTCGTCGATAAATGGGACACACTCCATTGCGACCGCGGCGCTGACATTGTGACGTCATAATTTTGCCATTATGACGTCACGTCAATCGGCAGCACGTGATGTTATTACACTAAGTTTAATAACACAGTAGATTTATTAAACCGTGATATTTTCAACGGGTGAGTAATAAACTGTGCTTAATATCTTACTTCAATTTCATAGTTAGGATTCTCAAAATTTCATTCTATTGAGTCATGTTATGTCTGTTGTCTATTATGTAGATCGACTGCCTGATCAAGTTGAGTGGAATGCCAGACCTGACCCTTTCCTTCATCAACCCCCGTCTCCTTGACGACGTCAGCTTCCACCCCTGTGTCCGATTCAAACGCTGGGAGGTGAGTTGTCATGTTTAATTTTAGGGATCATTGTAGTTATTTTCAATATATTTCATTTTTTCAGGAAGGTCATTGTAAAAGTGCCAAATGCCATTGACATGTCGTAATGCTAAGCTACAGAAACGTAAGATAAACATTTTCTTTTATTATGTATTTTCCTCTAAAATATGCTATTTGATTTTGTGAAAGCAGTTGATCATAAACATGCTGATAGAAAAGATGACCAAATCAGAGACAAAAAACGAAAATAGTTTATTTGTGTCATTTACATCAGACATATTCAAAAGACATAGCTAATTAACAAGACCCTTAAGCGTCACATGCTGAGATTTTTGTCACTCGGTTGATGTAGCCGATGAAAGATGTTTTCATTGGATAAGATGCAGGGATAGAGTATGCGGTACCCCTTTTCCCCGCCAGGGAATGTTGCTGGAACCAAGATATGTTACAATTAATCTTTGTGTTTCTTGTTTTCAGAGTGAACGAATTCTGTCATTTGTGCCACCAGACGGACACTTCCGTCTCATGTCGTATCACATAGGAGCCCAGAAGTAAGTTCCTCATGTTTTGGGAAATCACACCTTGGTTTCATTTTCATTGTGTCCTTTTATAGGACGGGTTAGCACATTGATTAGTCCGTTCAAGAGGTCTTGGATTTTGAATCTCTCCAGGTGCTTGGCAACTTTGCTGTAGAGAACTCTTCTATGTAGAGTAAGGTTTTGGTCCAATATTACACTCAATTTCAGCACAGTACCACCCATAGTGCGCTAGTTCCAGCCAGTGGTCGCAGGTTTCAACGCAATGCTTAGCCACATGGTGTTGTGAGCTTTCTCCCGGCCATAATGCTAGAAGCCATGATATAAGTGAAATAATCTTGAAGCGACCTTAAAGCTCAAATCACCTCACATCACCCCATTGTGTCCTTTTGACTAAACCCTCACATTTCATGATGTAATATTTTGTGTATTGCCTTGCCATCTTTTCACAGAACTTTCCCCATATACGGTAATTACTGAGGACATTGACACCCAGTGTGACCCAATTTGGCCACCTGAGATACAAGACCAAGCAAAAAAGTTATAACTGATGATCGGTTCAAGAGAGTGTGTCTCGATAATGTCTACCAAACTCGTCATTGAATAAAATAGATCTATTATGTATCATGATTTATTTAATGTTTTTTGAGGGAAGATTCACGATGTATGTTTTTGATTTTCAGCATGGTAGCCATTCCAATCTATCTTCGACACAGCATCTCAATCAGAGAGGGTAGCGCAGGAAGGTTTGATGTAACTATCGGCCCTAAACAATCCATGGGCAAAACAGTAAGTACTGACTTCAAATTTATACAGCCTAGGCAGCGTTAAACAACAACTTACTCACTCTCTCATATTCATGGTGAAATATCAAATAATGCTTTGAAGAAGTGGCAGTTTTCTGAATATATGTGTGACTGTAATTACCATTTCATAATTTGTATATTTCATGTATAAGTCATTATTGATATTTTGCGCTTGATCAGTGTCCAATCTAGAACCAAAATTCAAGGGGGAATATATCACCTCTTCATGCAGAAAAGAGAGGCGATTTTGATAAAATATGAGAGGAATACTATTGCTTTTAAAGGCAGGAATAAAATAACAATGTATGACAGTCCCATCTATGATTTGTATAAAGGCTTTGTGATATTTTCCAGCGTGATTCTTGCACAAGAATCATGCATCCTAGATTGGGTACCGCTTGGTCACCTTTGAAAATTATCGACCTCAATTTGTTAAATAATGGTAAAAGATTCCATAAAAAATAATTAATTTTCTTTTACCTGATGATTTTTCTTTTCAGATAGAAAATGTATCATTAGAAGTTCCGTTCCCGAAATCTGTGCTAAATGTGACCCTAACCCCTAGTCAGGGTAAATATTCATTCGACCCCGTCAGTAAGTTGTTGACTTGGGACGTGGGCAAGATTGAGTCATCCAAACTACCAAATATAAAGGGAAACGTAAGTAGAGTATATTTCTGTGTAGAAAATTCAAAATGATCATTTTCCAAATTTACTGAGGCATAGTGTATATTTCTATATAGAACATTTTAAACGACCGTTTTCCAAATTTACTGATGCATAGTCCATATTTCTATATCGAAAAAAAATAAAATGAAAATGATAATTTTCTTTTTTTGCCGATGCGTATTGTATGAATTAAACCAGCTTGAACAGTAGCCAGACTGAATGTATTCCTTGTAAATTTTAATGGCAAAATTTTTAAAAAATCTCACAGGGCAGAGCAAAAACAGCATCTTTTTTTCTGTCAGCTAAGTCTTGATTTCTCTTCAGTTTTGTAGTAATTATTTGCGTCCTGGGATCATATCAGGAAATGTTTAATTGCTTTCCAAAACAAAACATTTGAATGTGTTGTTTCAGATTATCCTACAGACCGGTGCTCCAGTTCCAGAGTCCAACCCTGTGTGTACAGTAAGTACTGTAGGATTAGACTCTCTATACGCATTGAAAAGTTTTGTTTTATTATGACAGTGTGAAATTCACAATAGAATGGTAGTCTCAGTGGGAGGCCACCGTGCCTTGACATGGTGGTCTTGTGGTAAGCTGTTGGCACGGTCAATGCTGGCAATAGTTGCCTTGTTCTGAGGGTGTGGGTTTGAATCCCGCAATGGACTCGGCCCGTGAAAGTACAAGAATTTGTACTATTGACGGTAGTGTTATCCCAAATAAGCATGTTATATTTATTCCCTATCTAAATGGCATGTATTTTTTATGAAAGCATTGTTTAACCACAAATCGCCTAACCTAACCTAACCTAACCTTACCTTGATATTCTGTTCTATTTACAGGTGACCTTCACGATCAGTCAGCTGGCCGTATCTGGGATCAAGGTGAATCGTCTGGACATGTATGGAGAGGTGAGTCGAGGGGAGATGGGGAGGGGGATATTGTGTGGTGTGATGTGATAGTTGCCACTTCACCATCTCCGCTTGTCGAGTGTCGTCAGTGTGTTGGATGTGTATTACGTTAACTTGATAGAGTTACCAGCTCACTCTTATTTAGGAAAATAAAATTTTAAGAAATTAGTGAATAATTCTGTATTTTCATATGATTTTGACTGAAAATTATTCAGATTTACATAAAGTACTAAAGCTATCTAAGCTGCTTATATTCATTTGTTTATTTCATTTGATGTAATAGATTGTCTGCTTTAGGACCATAACAAATCATTTAACTGGACAAAAATAGTTTGAGTTATATGTAAATTTTAAAATCATAAATAATGATCAAATTATTCACAGCCTCACTGAAAGTTATCAATCATAAAAATTCCAATATCCCTAACTTAATTTGTCTAGTATGTAATGGCCCAAATCATATAAATGTGTGGTTATTGGAAATATGAAAAAGTGTCAAATTCAATCCAATCATTATTTGATAACACCTGTAAAGTGTTTTGATTTCATTTAATTCCTTTTTTTGGATGGGATAGCACTGTGGTTAGCGGATTCAGCTTCTGATCAAGAGGTCCGTGGTTCAAATCCCGCCAAGGGCACGGCCACTTTTGTCTGCAGTAGTTCCACACTCAGTAAAGTTTGGGTGCAATGCTGTAATAAAGTTCAGCATAGTACCACCCATGGTTTGCTAGTTCCAGCCGATGATCTCAGGTTTCACCGCATTGCATAGCCACATAGTGTTGCAGGCTTTCTCCCTGCCATAATACAAGCAGCCATGATATAAGTGAAATAATGTTAAAAGCAATGTTAATCACACCACACCTCACCTGAATTCCTGTTAGAATTAATTTCATTCTCATGTGTGATCCTATCTCTCCTCAAATTATAACTTGAGCAAACAATTTTGTACAAGTCAATTATCTGTGAATCTAAAATAAATTTTACATTTATTATAATAAGAGCTGGTAACTTTATCACCTTTAATTAATTATGCAGTTGTTACTTTACTTTCCCTGATTATAGAAGTAAATTACGTCAGATTGCTTCTTAATTTTAACATATTGCTTAACTCTTATGTATATAGGAGCTGCAATGTCGTCACTTTTATAGACGCTTTAATTATTATTTTTAATATTTCATCCAAATAACTACATTAGAGCTGAGTTATCCCATGTAATACTCCTATTATCGTGAAGGGAACGGTCCTGTGATTAACTCATTCATCATTTTGTGACTTTCAGTTGAGTTGGTAGTGAAATCTTTCCAGTCCTGTTTATTTCACGTCTCAAAATACTTTTTGTAATGCTGTTTATGGATTTTATTTTTGTCCAATACCTCTACGAATATTTTCTTTCAAATAACTAAATTAATTAAGCAATGATTAACTAGCTCATCTCATGTGCACCCTACAGACCTATTACTTCAACAGGCAAAACTTAATCAAAACAGGTGTCAAGGAATATTTCTGAAAGAGCCAATGTATCATGTCTACGTTCAAAGCAACATGGTTCAAGTAAAGATTTGACTGTACCGGTAGTCTATGACCAACTGGTGACCTGTTTGATTCCATTGACACAGCCAGGGAGAATGTGTCTGCTTGAATCTGCAAGTGATTATTTATTTGCAGTTAAATTACAGTGGCGGATCCAAAGAGGCGGTTTTAACCCAACCACTGCCACCCAACCACCACCCTCACCCCACAACCACCCCCCTCACCCCACAACCACCCCCCTCACCCCGCAACCACCCCCTCACCCGCAACCACCCCCCTCACCCCACAACCACCCCCTCACCCAACAACCACCCCCCTCACCCAACAACCACCCCCCCCTCAACTCACATCCACCCCCCCTCAACCCACAACCACCCCCCTCACCCCGCAACCGTCCCCTCACCCCGCAACCACCCCCTCACCCCGCAACCACCCCCCTCACCCCACAACCACCCCCCCCTCAACCCACAACCACCCCCCTCAACCCACAACCACCCCCCTTACCCCACAACCACCCGCCTCAACCCACAACCACCCCCCTCAACCCACAACCACCCCCCTCACCCCACATTGGATTTAGCTATGGAGGGTATTGTTTATTGACCAGTCCCTGACATCTTGCTCCGGCAATCTCTTCATAATTCTTATGCGGAAGGAAACATTTATATACTATTGAATTAGTCTATGTAGTCATCCACTTCTTCTACAGGTTTGTTACACTCATGTTCGTCCATCCCATCAGGTTAAGTTGTTAAGTTAGCCATCCTGTCCCCGTCCGCTTTCTATAGGTTTGATGCCCATATTTCTCTACAAGTTGCCACTTTACGTTTCACAGGGTGACCAGAAAGTAAGTACCCCTCTCTCTCTCTCTCTCTTTCTTTCGGAATGCTCCCTCTCTCCTGTTTGCGATCGTACTAACTAGGGTGTGGTTGCCGGCATAGTTCAATTTATATGTTTAGTTTAGTCGCCATAGTTCTGTATCTTCTGTACCCCATGTCATGTATTGCAATGTAAGTTTACAATCAACCAGTCTGATTTGCCAGTGTATGAACTAAGCTTGATAGTAAGTCAGCCTGAAATTCTTATTTTCTCAATTTGATGACAAATTCGAGAAAAACTTCAAAAAGTTATGAAGTCTGAAGCAAATTTACTTATTTCCTACACTGCTAAGAATTACAATGCCTGAAAATATATTGACAAGCAGATTGCATTTATAAAAATTATTATTTTAAAATTCTTCTATTCTTCTAAAGTTCCCCAGGTGGATTATTTGTACAACTGTTGAAAAATATATATTTAAAATGTTCTTTTCAGAAATGCATACATTATTATTGAGCTGACGTATTTCATTCTAAACTGTACACTATTGCTTCAGCTACAAGGACAATCATCTGCTTTTGGTTATCGTTAATATGTATTTTAGCTTTAGAAATTTATTTATTGGATAATTGAATAGGGAAGCGTATATATTTTAATATTTATTAACAAATATTAATTTAAAAACTATTTAAAACACCCATTTGTAAATCAATATATCAATGTACCAATAGGTTTATTTATATACAAAATATTTGATGAGAACATGTAAGAATATTTTGAAATAAGAAAATTACTTTATTAAAATTAAAACCAGACCCAAATCCTGAAGCAAAAGAGTTAAAAGCTACAGCTGGGAAATCCTAACAAAAATGTGCTTTAAAAAAAGTTATTTGACTATGAATTGTCAGCTGTAGGATGGTGATGGTTGTTTTTTGCAGTATTGTGTAACAGTTACTAACAGTGCATGTCACTTACTCGTTGTCATATAATATAGAGTTACGTGGTGAAAGTTTGTATCGTATCAGTGGCATCTTTGTCAACATTGGTCAGGAAATTTATTGTCAAAAGATTACGTGAAAAACTTTTTATGACAATTTTGTGAAATTAATGAGAAATGTTTGATAATTTCTTAGAATTTTGTTTAGCTGTGTCACTAGTCCAGACTTCTTTGATAGGCATTTTAGAAGCTGGTGTGATGAATGAGAACAAGTTCTATGGATAGTCAACTTCTTTATTGCAACAGAGGTGACGTTTCGGTGCAGATACTAGCATCATTATCAAGTTGCTAGTCCTGACCTATGACTGAAAAAAAGAACCTTTAAAGGGGCTGTAGCACGTTTGTTTTGTCAAGTAAATGATAGATTATGTCATTTATAGTTACTTTAGTGGGTAAAACATCGGGTTAAACAAACCAAATATCTGTAATGGTAATAACGTTGTAAAGTAATAAGCAAAAACCAGCATGGCGGCCATTTTAATGTGAACACCTTGTATTGTTTCGATGGACAAGAATGATTGCCATTGCTTAACCAAACCACAAACACTCGTTTTCTGGTCTTCCGAACTACGAATGGTGTTTGACTGTTGGTTTTCATTGATTTTCACATCCATTTCAGCAACTTATTTGCTAAAAAAAATTGCTTCATTCCCTTTCAAACAGTCTATGTCCTTATTCAGTAAGTCGTATAAACAAGATTTATTTTCCACAAAAAATATCAAGATAGAACTGTGCAAGTTTATTATTGGCATCTATATTAGCAACCTCACTCTTATGGACAAGCTGCTAAATATGTATTTATAACACACTGGTTATGATTGCTTCAAGTCAATTTAATTTTCGTTGGGGGGGGGGGGGGCGGGGGGGGATAGCGCATTCAGCTTCGGATCAAGAGGTCCGTGGTTCGAATCCCGCCTTTGTCTGCAGTAGAGGACTGTTCCACATGCAGTAAGGTTTGAGTGCAATGCTTCACTGAATTTCAGTGCAGTTCCACCCATAGTCCGCTAGTTCCAGCCGTTGCTCACATGGCGTTGCAGGCTTTCTCCCTGCCATAATACTAGCAGTCGCGATATATGTGAAATACTCTTGCAAGCAGCGTTAAACCCCAACTCACCCACTTATAATTACACGAAGTCATTTTGGTCACATGTTCAGTATTTTAGTAAACGGTCTGTGCAGTTATCTTTTAACATCGGCAGTGATGAATGAATTGGTTATTTTCGATCTGTACTGAATATCAGTGACAGTGGCTTTCTCCCTGCAATAATACTAGCAGCCATGGTATAAGTGAATTACTCTTGAAAGTGGCATTAAACCAAAATTACCTCACCTCATCTCTTTAATGCAGTCTATTATTCCTTATTCAACAAGTCTAGACAAACAAGATTTTTTTCCACATAAAATATCCAGATAGATCAGTTCCAAGTTAATTATTGGCATCACATCGGGGTCACTCTTTTGGGCAAGCTTGCAAACTTGCTTCAAGTCAGTTTCGTTTAAATTTGTAATTCTTTTTATGCCCCCGAATCAGAGATTCCGTGGGTATATTGTTTTTCACCTGTCCGTCTGTCCGTCCGTCCATGTGTTTGTCCACAAAAACTTTAACCTCGGCAATATGTTTGAATTGCTCAGAGCTAGGGCTTTCATACTTGGCATGTGCATACCTTGGGATGAGACCTTTCAGATGAGGTCATCATATTTTACCTTGTGACCTTGACCTTGCCGCATTTGACATTTTCAGAAAACTTTAACCTTGGCCATAACTTTAGATTGCTCAGAGCTAGGGCTTTCATACTTGGCATGTGCAGGCCTAGTGATGAGACCTTCAGATGAGGTCATCATATTTGACCTTGTGACCTGGACCTTGCCGCATTGAATATTTTCAGAAAACTTTAACCATGGCCATAACTTTTTATTGTTAAGAGTTACGGCTTTCATACTTGGCATGTGCAGGCCTAGTGATGAGACCTTCAGATGAGGTCATCATATTTGACCTTAAGACCTTGACCTTGACCTTGCCACAGTGGACATCTTCAGTTAACTTTAACCTTGGCCATAACTTTAGATTGCTCAGAGCTATGGCTTTCATACTTGGCATGTGCATACCTTGTGATGAGACCTTTCAGATGAGGTCATCATATTTGACCTTGTGACCTTGACCTTGCCGCAGTGGACAATATTCAGGAAACTTTAACCGTGGCCATAATCCGGGGGCATCCGTGTTTAACAAACACATCTTGTTTATTCTGTACTGTTAAGAGTTTGGTTGAAAGTTCTGCTGTTTAGATAGAAAGTACTGCTATGTAGTAAGAGTATTGCTGTTTTTAAACAAACTGCCCGCTTAGAACTTATGTCATCTTTAACTACCAATTTATTTCAAGTGGTCATGTATGTCATGGTATCATTTCTTTTTCAAATTCACAATTTGATATATCATTTTGAAGTTTCTTTGAATGCCATCTTTGTATTATTTTCTGAAATATTTATTTGTCTTTTTGGCTTCTATGTCTTTTTGACATCTTAAATAGACTTCTTTATTGAAGTTTTTTGTCTTACTCTTAGAGATATCTTTTTAGTGGAACTATCTTCACTGTTGTCACACATTCTGATTTTAACCTTTTGCCTGCTGATTAAATAATATAACAAGGACCAATATCACTAAGAGGGCGTCAGTTGATTGCTAAATGAGATTCCTGGTTAGTCTTTAACCTTTGTCACGGGCTAGTCTGGGATAGAAATAGTGAATTCATATGTCCCTACAAGCGAGTCCCGGAAGCGGAAGTTGGACTTAAGTTTGCTCACAGCCGACAGTTACTGTTGAGATACTAACCAGGGACTCCCGATCAGTTAGATGGTACCAGTTTCACTCTCTGGAAAATTTGGTTGACGGTGTTAATTAACATAACAGAGCTGCGAACAAGGTCACTCCGTGAGCCTCGGCTGATTCCTCAAGGACATTTCTGCTTAATCTTAAATATGTATGTTAGCGCTTCCTTCGAAAAAAATGTTTAGGAGTCAAACAAAAGCTGATCTTTCAACAAAGCTGTAAGCGCTGTAGGTTAAAGATTGTAAAATAGTTGAATTTTGTTCACACACAAGGATTAGAGATCATAACTTTGCCAGTCACAAATTATTCTCTTCAGTAGCAAGTTCTGATTTGTTAAAGTAATTAAATTCAGCAGGCAAATTGGGCTAAAGAAAGTTCAATCTCGTCACGTAAATGTTTCTTTTTTAAGCAAATATCTCATTTGAGATGTATATCCGTTGACTTGGTGATTCTTTGTCATTGGCAGGAATATGAACAGTAATTTTGTAGTTTTGTATTATTTATAATCTGCAACAAATTTCAGCCTATTTTATTTGTCTCATGTCTCATCAGGTTGTGTGACCACATTGCATGTAATATCGTATTGTCTGACTTTTTGTCTAGATATTGTTGGGGGTATTGTCCATTGTCCTCTTGGTTCTTCTTCAATGTCATTGATGTGTGTTCTTGTACTGTTTTATTGTTGTCTTTCTTGATCTATTTTTTAAGTCTGAAAACATATTTGAATGATAAAAAAATTATATTTTGTCACTTGTTGATTCTGTAAATATATTCAACTATGGTACATAAAAAGAAAAAGAAAAGAAAAAATGGCAATTTTGCCCTGGTGTTTATGAAAAGTGCTCAGGTAATTCTGTATGGAATCTCTACTCAATAGATCAGTCACTGATTCTCCTAAAAAATTAAAGCCTTAAACAATATTGTGTCTGTGATATCATGTTCCCTCCCCTGCAACAAGCTGCTACATTGCACAGGAAAGTTAAGGAAATTGACAAAGCTTTAATTATTGAAATTGGAATGATATCTTTGATGAAAGTGTCCATTTTTCTGACTGTTTTTTTGCCCCAGTTACTTCAGCACATGTGATGTATGATTGCATTCCTGTATTATTGACAGCGGGATGATTTGTATTTTGCAAAAACACTAATAAAGCTGATCTTGAAATTTATGCCGGGGATGAAGGTGGTTTTAAAAAATAGATGCCTGTGGTATCTTTTTGAAGAAAGACAGTATCTGAAAACATGATATGTTGATACGGGGATTCTCAGATTGTTTGTTTACTGTTGTTTAGCACGTGATGTGATGTGTTTCTGTGGCACAGTTTTGTTTGCATTAGCAGCCATCACCTGTTGTCGTCTTTGTTTGATATACACCTACATTTACTTGTACATATCTAAATACCTGATAAATAAATGTAATAATTAAGAAAGGAAATGTTGTTAAGCAACTGGAATCATTCCACATCATTAATTGCTGGAATATTGACCCATAACAACTCAACTCCAAAATGTTGATTAATTCTATTTTTTACAGCTTTGACCAATGGATATGAAAATATGCCCTGTAACGCTATTGATAATCTATGTGTCTTGTAGTAAATAAAATATTGTATCTCTTTTCAGAAATACAAGCCATTCAAGGGAGTGAAGTACCTCACAAGAGCTGGCAAGTTTCAAGTCAGGACGTGATTGGTTGAAACAGCAGTGACCTTCATCACCATGGTTACAGTCTGTGCTGTGACCCTCCAGATGACCTCTGACCTGTCTCACAGGAATCGGAACCGGAACAAATCTCATTGACAGTGTTCAATATGTGAACTTTCTGTGTTGAACGAAAAGGTCGTTTTCTTGTATATTGCTCAGAATCATTTGTTCACAGGAGCTTGTATCATGTTATAAGCAAGGACTTTAATCTTTAAGAATCTTGTCACTTGTACAATATAAAACAACTTTTAATTCGTTCAAAAAGATGATCAGTTATGATGGTATAAATGTTTTTCCAGGTAAATGAATTGTTAATATTTAATTAGACAAAAATTATGTCTGGACCCACCTATGTTCAAACTGAGTTGAACAACGTCTTGTTTGATTCATAGGGAGATTGGAATTTCACATACAACTTAAGAAAAACGAAGACCACAAATTGTAAAGCGAGTTTTTATTCCTTACTAAATCATTCATTAGTCGCACCGTCCGTTTAATGGACTCTTTATCATTGTCGTTGTTGTAGTTATGCACTCTGTGGGTAGAACTTGTTGATTCACACATTAAGTTAATAATTAGTTATCTTAATCAGTAGAATCATGAAGAAGTATCTATTGTCAAATTCTGATTCAAATTTTAATTTATTTTTATCACAATATGATGAATTGACCAATGTTATTGTTTATCTTGTTGTATATGTATGTATGTAAATATATGGCAATATTGAAGAAATATGAAAATAAAATATATGACAAAAAGAGTTTTATTCAGATTTTGATGAATGATGCTATAAAATATATCTGCCACTGAAAGTTTGAAATCTATGAAGAGATTACCTAGTTTAAATAGTGATGAACACAAGTATTATGACATGACGAACTACAAATTAGTGTACCAAACTGTAAAATATTTCAATCTGACATTGGTCAGGTAACTGATCAGGGCCTGTATTTATTAAGCTCACTTAGCACTTAGAAAGTGTGAAGTATTATACATTAAAATTGGCTTACTATAATGTTGAGAGAGCTTTGAAAATCTAGACCCTGGCTAAGATTGAATCCGGATAAATTAAAATGGTAACATATTTCTATGCTTGATTGGCATTATATTCTTACAGCTACACATTGTTTTGAAAGAGTCTTATAAATTTTGAGTATCCTGATGTCTACAAAAGCATCTTAGACTCAGCGCAATGTGAGCCAGTAAATCAATGTAAGGAGTTTTGAAGATGTAGTCATAAGGGAGACAACTGCGATTTCAACTTACTCATTATTTACAGCACAACCTTTATGGGCTAATTCTTGCACGTAATCACTTTATTGGGGGCAAAAGTGGCTCATAAAGATTTCTAAACAACTTCTCTATGCAGAGGAGGGGATAGTGCAGTGGTTAGCCTGTTCGGCTTCTAATCAAAGTAAATCTTAATCAGAGATACGGTTCGAATCCCGCCAGTGGTAACTTTGGCATTGAGAATAATAAGGTATGAATATCAGTGCAGTTCAACCATGGTTTGCTAGTTCCAGTTGGTACTTGCAGGTTTCACCGCAATAAAACTAGCCGCCATGAATTACTTATGAAACCCATATCACTTCACCTCTCTTTGCCATGAGCTCAAACATACTTGTCAATATCAAGTTGGACACATTGACCACTTTAGCTCATATAGTACAAGAAATGCCATTGCTATGAATATGATAACTATTAATAATTTATGGACGTGATGAAAGGACTTCAAGTATGTAGATAGAAGTGAAATGGTAACTGACATATTTATGTAAATGATCAAACAATCAACATTTATATTTGTGGACTATATATACTGTAATATATCTATATATCAACAATCAACAGCTCATAAGGTAACAAACAGATCATGGTAAAACTTGCCCCAAACAAATCATCACATTTGTAACGAGTTACATATTTGCCTAATTGTGAACTGTTTACATGTGATAGTCACACATTTTTCACTCCAACTAAAAGTCACAGCCTTGAAAATATAATTGATGATTTTGGAATGCAATATAGGTTTTGCATTTAAACTGAATCCATGATAAATATTATATACAAATTTAACCAATAATGAATATTACTTAATCATTGATAAATATAACATATAAACAATGATAAATATTACATAAAACTATTTAATCTGAACTAATAAACATTACATCCAAACTGAATGATAAGTATCACATCCAAAGTAAATGTTAAATCTTACAAACTGAGTGATAAATATTACAAATTGAATGATGAAATCGGTAATCTCTCTATCTAAGAAGTTCATGTGATATATCAAGCAGTTATTCCATATCAACCTTTGAGAAATCTACAATTTGTACAGCCTGTGCCACTGGGAGTTCACTGGATCTTTCCTTCTTGTAGAATTCTCTTGTAGTTTGTCTTCACTCAAATCAATCTCATTTACATCAGATGAAACGTAGCACTTTGTTGGAGTGGCCACTACTTTATTCCTTCAGAAAATCTTAGGATAAAATGTTACCATCTGAACCCGAGGTCAATATATCCACTTTTCACAGGGTTATTGCCAGTCTTGTGAAGATGAATGATGTGGTCAGCTTGTCTCCTCACTCAAGAAGAACAAAGTCTCTCAAGTCTCTCACATCTAGTCTCTCAAAGTCTCTCACATCTATTCTGAAAACAGTATCTGCAAATATCTGCAGTCCACAATGGTCAACTGAATCAAAAAGCTCATCTTAGTTATTCATACAGAAACTGTGCACTCTGGTAACCATGACGTCCGAGTTCATTCAACTGGTAACCATGACGTCCTGAGTTCACTCAACTGGTAACCATGACGTCCGAGTTCACTCAACTGGTAACCATGACGTCCGAGTTCAAATTCTGTTCTTGCTATAGTTTCAATGGTACACTTGAGCTTCGGTGCAGTATGAACTGCAGTACAGAACCCAACGTTTCACTCCTTGTGGCCTATATCTCTTTGAAATTAAAGATTTACATTGCTATCAACATTCGACCACATGACCAACATGTCATGGTGTAAGATTAACATCAAACAGATCATAGCTTATTCATCTTTCATCGACATTTGAATGAAAAATGTCTCCGCTTTTGGTAAGGATCATTATAAGAGAAAATAAGTCATTGCCATCAATATGACAAAACATCCCCAGTTCCATTCAAAATAACGGCACAACTTTGACTTTGAACTCCGTATTTTGAAAGTAGAGCATCAAATCCTAAATGACATTTTCTTTCCAATGAGCAAAACTCTTGTCTCCATCTTTCCTTAGTCAATAAGAAATGAAATGGCTTTCATCATCAGAAGTTGGCGACTGAACATCAAGGAGTAAAAAATCCTTACCGACAAACCAGTAACACAAATTCTTGCTCCAATCTTCCTACTAGAGGAGTTGAATAGTGTTCAGCACTCAGAATTGTAAGATGCACCGCAATGCCATTGAAAGTTTTCCAGGAAATATTACCACAATCAATTTATTCTTTGTTCTCAGCAGTATTTCCGTTACTGACACCAACAACTCCTTTCACAGCCACGCCAGAGTCTGTAACTAGGAAATCCATTTTTGTTGCCTGTTTGTTCTTGAAAGCTTCTGCAATGGCCTTTGCGACCTCTGTGTGACCAAGGTTTATCATTGGCTGACCGTTGACCTCCAGGATCACGTGACCGACCTTAAGACCGCCCGACTCGAATGCTGAACCTCCAGGCTAAAGTAAAAGAAGTGTGTTAGTATATGATACAAATATTACAGAAAGATAAAGACAGAAAAATATATGTACAACTCATCTAAAATGTTCAACTAATCTAAACTGTACCATTTATCAAAACTGTACAACTCACTAAAACTGTACAACTTATCAAAACTGTACAACTCACCAAAACTGTACAACTTATCAAAACTGTACAACTCGCCAAACTGGACAATTTATCAAAAATGTACATCTCACCAAAACTGTACAATTTATCAAAAATGTACATCTCGCCAGAACTGTACAACTCATCTAAACTGTACAACTCATCTAAAATGTTCAACTAAAATAAAATGTACAACTCATCTAAACTGTACAACTCATCTAAACTGTACAACTCATCTAAAATGTTCAACTCATATAAAATGTTCAACTAATCAAAACTGTACAACTCATCTAAACTGTACAACTCATCTAAAATGTTCAACTAATCTAAAATATACAACTC
Source organism: Gibbula magus (assembly GCA_936450465.1). NCBI lineage: Eukaryota > Metazoa > Mollusca > Gastropoda > Trochida > Trochidae > Gibbula > Gibbula magus. Next base: position 47,794,122 of record OW388301.1, read on the forward strand.
GCCAAAAATGTACAACTCACCAAAACTGTACAACTCATCTGAACTGACCTGTACATTAATGACTCTAGGGAGTGGTTGTCTGGTGTTGGCGCCCCCCTCAATGGCGAGACCGAGGGTTGGTTTAGTTCTGTAGATGCTCACCAGGTGGAAGGGGATGTCTCCATACTTCTCACGGTACTTCACTTTCATACTGTCTTCCTGTCAAGACATAATCAGAAATGTTTAAGGACTCGGCCATGTTGTACTCGCAGAATATTTGAATATGTGTCATGGTATTGTTAAAATTCTTGTTTGATCACACATCTGCAATAGTACAAATTCTGATGCTTCTATCAGAGGGGAACTGAATGTAATACGTTCTTTACTACCCGTTGTTGGATGTCATTGTTTTCAAGATCACGGTAGCTGAATAGGTACCGTATATTTTATTTTGGTACATTTAAAACAATTTATTTAAAAAACAAACGATTATAACAAAACATTTATGTCATGTTACCTAAAAAATTACCGGTATCATCTTACCATTACCAAATCTTACCAACGTGTTTTCCCATCACGGCATGTCGACCTGTTTCCACGATTGCTAGAAGGGGGGTCGTCTTATACATGAGATACATGGTTTTTACCTGATTTTAGGGGTCTGAGAAAGGGGGTCGTCTTATACATAGGGTCGCCTTATACACAGTAATATACGGTAAGCTGTTGGTACAGTCAGGGCTGGCGGTTGGTGACTTACTCTGAGAGTGTTGTTTTGAATCCCTCAAGGGAGTCCCGGAAAAGTATGATAATATGTACAATTGTAGATAGTGTGGTCTCAAATATAACATTGTTACATTTGTTCACTATCTAAATGGCATCTTAATATAATGATATAACTAATTGAGTATTGAATAATGTATTAAATACTGACCTGTAAACAAACCATTAACATGAACAAAAATGAATTAAATTTTTTCAAATAAACTGTATACCATTCCGCAGCATACAAAATATGAACTTTTTTCTTCATAAGTTCTACTAGGAGCTGACCATTCATAGAACATTGTGACAACTAGACTCTGACTTTCTGAGATTATAAGTTTCACATTTCACAGTACATGGTTACAAGTTCTGCTGGTCACAGGCTGGTCCAGTGTCCAGGGACTCGTGATTCTGTAATTCATGCTGACAATGATCAAATAGCCGATTATAAAGAATCATATTGTTTCGTATGGTAATTTTAAGTCCACTTTTGAAAAGACTTTCTATCCTACGGTATCTTTTCAAAATCCCTCTTCTTTTCTACACGGAGGGGTGACAAATCCCCCTCGAATATTGGTTCTAGATGGGACACTGTGGTCATGTATAGAATTTGACAAATAAACATTGACATTCATTTGAACATTATACATTTCATTTCATTTCACATGACAAGATTGACATTGTTGTTGAAAAAAGCAACCTGTTCTAGTTGTTCAACAATGGCCACCTCAGCACTTGAATAAACTTCTGGTCTTGGAATCCGAACTGGATCAATGGAGAGACATCCTTCCATCGGAATGTCTCATGTTTCATCAATGTCTCATTTCAAACACGACACTTTGATGTCTATTCATGTCTCATTTCAACTTGGTCAGTCAAAAACTCTTTCTTGAAGAAAGTGAAATTTGTGTGAACATGACACTTAGAAAATTGGCAATGTCTTCAATATGTCATATTTCCAAGAATGTCTCCCTTCAACTTGGTTTAAGTAAAGTACAAAATCCTTTCTCCTTTCTTGCAGTTGAGCTGTTCAAGGCATGTCTGTCCCAAATCTCTCATTTCAACTCCGTACAAGTACAAGATCCTTTCTTGAAGAAAACATTCTTAAATTAGAAATGTCTTATTGTGTGTCTCATTTCAACTGCACATAATGATAAACTAATTTTAAAAAGATTTTCGTCTGTATAATGTATGTCTTGATGTCCACATGATTTCATTTTGAACATGATATATATTATGTATATACACACCACACTCCATGAAATGTGCGACAGTTGAACATATTATCACTTCTCTATTACACTTCATAATATCAAATAATATGAATATTTATACCATGCACTGTTCCACACAGGATTCCTGCTCTCAGCTCTACTCACATATGATCACCCTGAAGGAAATGTACTTTCAAAGCGACAACTTAGCACTTTGTGCGACCAATGTTGTCCGGTACATCCGGTCGTCAGGTACCCAGTTAAACAGCTGGGTTGACTGAGTGCAGTGTGAATGAAGTGCCTTGCCATAAGACCCAGGTCAAAATTTTTTTGTAACACTCCAGATGGATCCTTTGGCGTGAGAAGCCAGCACGCTAACCACTACACCACTTGCCCTTTTGAAAGATATGAAGATATGATATGAGAAGATATGCTATGAGAAGATATGCTATGAGAAGATATGCTATAAATTCATCATCATGGAAATGTCCAACATTTCAACATATTTCCCTGATTCACTTGAAAGCAACAAAAAATATGCATTTAATTCATGAAAATGTCCAACACTTCAAATTATTTCCTTGATTCACTTGAAAGCAACAGAAATATGCCATAAATTCATCATCATGGAAATGTCCAACACTTCAACATATTTCCTTGATTTACTTGAAAGCAACAAAAAATATGCTTTAAATCATGGACAGGTCCAACACTTCAACATATTTCCATGCTTCAAATCCACATCACAGACCCTTATCGTAGCAGTTTAGAAAAAGCGATAAATGTTATATTTTCCAGGGTGTATCCAAAGTTCAACACAATTTATGTCCGATAACGTCCACCCTCCCCATGCAGGTAGCTGATACATTGTGATCATGGAGGATGTCACTCATACAGCCTCTCTATTCCGCAGTCGGCACTTTCATCAAATTTCAGGAATTACATATTAACACATATTTCAAAGCCACTGGACTTATTAATCACTGGTAACGATATAATATTTAGGAAGGCCATCACTAGTCTAACACATCTACCGCCAGCCACGCCTTTTCAAACATCAATAATTCATCATACAGCATTGTTTACACACAATAGCAGCTGCCTGTCCGTCTAATTGTATCTCTGCTTCTGTTATGACCCTTCCTAATGGAGTCACACAAGATCAATGGCTTAGGTAATGGTATTTCAGTCAAACACGTTTCATAATCATCTTGGTCATCTATCAAGATCTTGCATTTACTGGTTAAATCATTCAATCATATCTATATACATTCTATATATTTATATGTATACATGTGTACACATTAACTGTATCCCCTCAAATTTTGTTTCCACCTAAATGCCTTCATAAAACACTCTTTTTAAAGGTGTATCTATTGTGTTGTTGAGGTCACATATGCCAAACGTTAAAAATGGTGTTATTTCATCAAAAAGTCCTGACTGTTACTGAAAATCATTTTGATGATAGTCAACATAACATAATGACGACATAAAGGTAGCTAAGTTAGTAGAGCCTCTTCTCATCATACGGAATACTTGGGTTCAACCCCCGGCCATGTTATACCAAAAGACGTCAAAAGATGGGAGTAGGTGCTTCTTTGCTTGGCGCTTATAATGCAGAACAACGCTGAAACTGGTGTTGCCTGTGGATGACCGTGCCAAGGGCACAAAAACAATTTCTAATGATGTAATGAGGACAGTAAAGTGTTTTTGTCAAACCCAACTCAAACTGATAGAGTGTGAGAAGCAGAAATCCAATACTGTGAAATGAGAGAACACGACACGACTGTTGTTTACGTAATCAATAATTACTGAGGGATATTCCAAATGGAGTCAACAGGTGATCTCGACTCCACTAAAAGCTTTGATGACAGGTCTAATCACTCACAGTGTGCATCCATTGTGTTGTTGGGGCTCACATATGCCAAGCGTTAGAAATGGTGTTATTTTATCAAAAAGTACTGACTGTTGCCGAAAATGACCATTTTGATGAGGTCAACTCAATATAGTGATATAAAGGTAAAGGTAGTGATTTCCAATCGAAAAAATGGACACTGCACTATGATTTACGCACGTCAATGTGCAAAACAGACCAAATCACTCACAGTTGCAATGATGAAATGGGATTTATTGGTTCTTTCAAATAAAGCATTATGTCAAATTAGAATATTTGGTACTATATAATTGTTGAATCAGAAATATATTGCAATAATGGTATCGACTTCAGTACACATGTACTGTATATTGCTAGATACTATAATAATAAGTATATTTATGCCTAATGTCAAGTTCAATGCTGTTCATATGCAAAGTAAATAAAACCTTGAAGTCTTGTAGTTTTGGTGCCGCTGCTAAGCACTCAACATGAACGTATAGATCTGGACTCTCCAAGTTCTGATACCAATTTAAACAGAAGGATGCAGTGCTAATGCTCAGGTGTAGATACATGGATATGGGTGCTGTCAGTTTGAATGAGTTTGCATATAGACTCTCTGAAAATCTTCTCACGTATTATGAAGAGAGTTTTTGCTAAAGCCATTTGTGCTTAGGTGCTGGTACCACGAAAACATCACATCATTGAGTCTACCATCTGAATATCTTTTCTCTTTCTTTCATTTTAAAGTGATAATACATGGCATTAATCTTCTCCTAACATCGAGTTAGAAAGATATATTGGATATAGAGAATCTCACTCACCTGAGTTTTCATCGTTAAGGACAGGTAAACATCCAGGTAAACACTAACGATCAATAAACTATTACTACTGTAGATGCCACACCCACCAGTTGTATTGGAACTGAGGCGAAATGATCAACAAACGTTATTATGACTAGTATAGAAACAATTACTTTGCGATTTCCCTGTAACTATTGATAACCAGATAAAACACCCACCATTCATTCATTACAAGCTAGATTTAAGTGAGATTAATCCATTTACGATGATTGGAACTGATTTCTAGAACACCAAATGTGCAAGGACAATATGTCACACATGCAAAGCACAGATGTACATAGATTTTAGGGCTCTTGAATTGAAAACAGAAAATATTTTCAGCAGTTAAATTCCAATTATCCGAATGCAATCAATATCGATATGCCACGTGACATGTCTATTACTCTTAGTATCTAACAAGATAGATCTATCCTAAGGATAGTCCAAAATTCACCTGTCACCTTTATTATAGTTCCACTGTAATGCATTTTCGTAAATAATAATAGATTATTATCTCTATGGACATTATGCATCGGAATCAGCATAAAATCGAGACAATATACACCTGCTATTAATTATTAAGACAACTTCTATAACCCGGTTTGATTATAGCTGCAAATTAGGTCAGTGAGCCCACTGAAGCATGACTGTGTGATTGGCCATCTGTTCGCCTGTTGCACGGGTCAGGAACAGTGTGCACCGTGACACATTAATTAGCTTTGTCACTGCAATTGCATTAGATCATTGGGTATTTGAAACTGACTAAATCACATGTTTATATAACAAATGCAATTGTCATTTGTGAAATGACCAAGCTAGATATCTATTAAATTGATAGTGTTAAAACATGTTGAAATATCATGTACACGGATATTTAAGTGCCGGGAGTGACATCAAACCCCACTCTCCCTCTCCCTTAGTGTTTTTTTAACAGCCCGAAATGTTCTGGGAAGTTCACAACGTAATGGACACTCAGCGTCATGAGCAGGATACTCGCCCGAAAATAGGCAGATTTCAGCTCAGTGTGATTGTGTTGATTTCAGGAAATATGGTTTTATTTTTAATGTCATTAAAACTAGCAATACATCAAATGCTAGACTCACTTTGGACTTCCTTGGTGCTGGTTGTGGTGAAGGGGTAATGTATCCATCACTATGATGTCCGTTGCTATGGTGACCGTTGCTAGGCCGAGTTGTTTTTATTTCAACTGGGGCAGCAGCAGATATTGTCACTCTGTAAGGTTAAAAAGATATAGGTTTTAGAAAATGTTCTTCATTCTTACAGGAGAACATTGGTTCTATGAAAAGTCAACTTCTTTATTGCAATATATATATATATATATATGCAATAAAAAGCCTATCAAAGAAGTCATTATTGATGTGACATTGCAGTTGCACAATTGTTGTTGGCTTGCTCAAGATGGGAAGTTTTCATTTCATCTTATTGTAGACACTTGTTAAAATGATAATTCATAATTAAAATATTCCTGAAAATTGATACCTGTAGTATAAATCTAAGAACTTCCGTAATTCTTCCATAATTTCGACCCTCAAATATTTCAAATATTTTTACGACATGTTTATGGTCAAACTTTGTTCAACTCATCCTCGTTTGTTTGTTGGTAATTTTATTCTATATTAAATATTTCTATTACCGGTTTAGTTACTTAGCAAATCATTTTTTTAAAATTGATTGTCATCGTAAAGGTCTTTTCCCTAACAACTCTTCCCATTTAACATTTAAGACATTTATTCTGAATATATATAAGATACTTTAGTACTAAATTGTTGGACCAGGTCAAATTAACTTTGTTGACAGATTTTAAAAACATATAAAAAAGCAAATTTGCTCTAGTGTAGTGATAAATGTTTAGGTTAACAAAACAGGTACAGAAATGATCAAGGAAATCACTATGTTTCACTTTTACTTTAAAAAACGAAACATTTTTAATTTAGATATTCTGAGTAGACTTTTTTTCCAAATTGGTCAAAATCATGATGCGAGAATCAATAAACCTCAACTAAATCATTCAAGGAAAAGTTTTTACTTTGAATTACATCTTTTGAATGTTTGAATAATTTGCATTATGAAAAGTGAACCGATGAATGTTTTATTCTCATTTACTTAAACCTAAGAACATACCATATTTCCTCTAATAATGAGAAATTAAGCGCCTCCAATAAGTGCTGGATCTCTAATAAGCAAAGGGTCTAAACCATTAGATTATGTTTCCTTAGTTAACTTAAGGGTTCTATTAAAGAAATAAGCGCTGGGCCTCTAATAAGCACTGGGGGGTCAAGGGGTGCTGAAAAATTAAGCACCCGGGCGCTTATTAGAAGAAATATGGTAACTATACCTTAATAAAACAACAACAAAATGACACATATAATACTACTACCACTACAACTAAGTTGTGCAACATAAAATGCATCAAAGAGATTGCAATGTAAACAACAAACAACAACTCGCAAACCTTTTTCGAATTTCCAGTCCATGTTGGCTTTAATGACATAACATCAGTTGTAAAAAAGAAGTCTTTCCATCATCGTAATTTTTTTAATTTGACATTTTTCAATTAACAATAAGAAGTTAATGATCAAATTGTCATATTTTACAAGTTTTCCCTCATAACAAACAAAAAGTCAACAAATAAGAAATAGAGTCCTGAAAAAGTACAAGAACTTGTACTATTGAAGGTAATGTTAACCCAAATGTAACAATGTTATATTTGTTCACTATCTAAATGTCATGTATTTCTAATTGATAGTTAATTAATAATTTTCTTTTTCACCCTGCCAGTCTATACATGTGTAGTTCTGGAGATCTGTTCCAGATACAATTTTGGGATGGGCGAACGGACTCACAGAATGAATGATATATATTCTCAACGTCACCCATGCTGTAAGATTAGGTATATCTATTGATTCATAAACTGAGGTACAAAAGAAAGTTTACACCCTATTGTTTCACTCATGCAAAATATAACAAAACAAATTGATAAGATAGAACCGGGATATTATTTAATGTTCAATGTTGACTGATTCGGCAAACAATCATACTCATTTTATTTTCAAACATGCAGAGTTAGAGTCACTGAAAGGACCAAGATCATTTTTTCACCAACATGACCCGTACCATGTTTATAATGTTAAATGTGTGCAGAATGAGGCACATTTATTGATTTTCACTTGGAAGATGTATATTATGTCGATGCACAGTTGAGTTTTAACCAAATTAATTTTTGAAGAATTTATCAATTTAAAATTTCATTTTTTCTAAAAAAAATTATATCATAGAATTATTCCTTGGCTGATGACTAAACGCCTGCACTTTTCAGTTTTAGAGTACGACTTCGAAAAACATAAGATATTTATAATTGAAAATCAAACATATGATAAAAACAACTGAGGTGTCAAGTTTCTATTGTACCTCAGTTAATTTTTGGCGAAGCAGATTAAAGCTCACTTATCAAAGGAATGTCCGTTTTGCTGTGCCGTGTTTATCTCCACTCCACTATCATCACTCGGGTTGTCTTCACTCTGTTGGATAGAAAATCAATTAGTAAAGAGAACAGTAAAAGCAAAAATTCTGGATAACTTGTGAAATACATGAGAGTCACATAATGTTTCAGGTGAATTCAAATAAAGGTTTCAATGAAGAGATTATCTAGAAGATCATACTGTTGCATTTCACGTCCAAATGCCCTCCAAATATTTGGTTGGTGATACTCCGTCCATTAGGCTAAATAAAAACAGTTAAATGTTTCTTGCACATCAGCGCATCATGTTAATTTGTGCACGTGACTGATTTTTATAGGCATTCAAAAAATAAATTTAAAATTTAATAAAAATAATATTTACCCAGCAAATATAAGGGTCTGCTAGAACAGAGTTGCTCCCATTTTGTATACTTCTATCACTTCAAGGTGTATTTTGAAGGAAAAAAGTAAAATATACTCCTCGCTCGTCATTATTTTTTCCAGCAAAAAAATATTTTAAAAATCCTACCACGCTCACCATTTAAAAATAAAATATGCCAGAGAAACATTTAACTTTTTGGGGGGTAAAAATCAAAAGAAACCCAATTCTCCCTTTGTAATAGCCACTGTCAGAGTCAAACAATATCGAATAACCGATTACTGAAGTTTATGTCTTGTTGATAAAGGGGATGAGAGCACTCAAACCTTATGTCTGGATGAAGGGAGGTAAATCTTGGAGGTATTGGTCTGATGGACTTGTGCAGTGACAATGTGTTGGTCATGTGACGTGGACGGCAGCGGTTCCATCAACATCGACTTTATCGACGGTCTTGGAGATTTTGACCTTGACCTTGACCTGTGTAACTTCTGGGATGTTTGAAGGAATACGTTATCATTTGGTGGAGATCTTCGGTCTGTGTCTGATTGGCTGCGGAAACTGAAGTTTTCATTCTGAAACTGAAATCATAATTTCGGGTGAGGAAGATTTTTAAACTTTAAACTAGGCAAAACTGATAACTTGGTTTACAGATTTACTTGGCAAAAATGTAAAAGCAGGAGGCAAAAAAAAAGAAAGAAAAATAACAGCTTCAAAGCAAATGTCTAGGTTAGCATAACTGGCTCAGAATTTATTAAGAAAATTATAATTTGTCTCTTTAATTTTGGTTAGGCTGTAAAATCATTTTTTATTGAAAGGGAAAACTTTGTAGCATATTATCATTTGGGAGGGATTTGGAGTCACATTTTAAAAAATAAATTGGTCAAAACCATCGTAAAGGAATCTGTTAGCAACTAATTCAATTGTTTTTTTGCTTTAGCTTAACAAAAAGTAGAATTGGTCCTCATGACACCTTCAACAATATTCAGCCACCCAGATATATTCTTATCCCAACTTACTGTTCCCATTACAGGTTTTTAAATATATTTACGTCCGAGGTCACTGACTTACCAGTTTTGATCTTGGACTCCTAAAATCACCAAAAAGACTTCTCTTCTTTTAAAAATGACAGCTGTTAACATTGGCATGACGTTTATGCAAAGCTTGGTGACTTAATTGGCACAAAAAACAGCTGTAAGTCATGACTTATTAACACATAAAATATTGTTCAACCCTGCATTACTCTGAATGGCATGTACAATTTCACAGATCACAGCTCCTATGTGTGTGTGACCTACCTCTGGACTGATCTGTCCGTTCTCTCCATGAAGATTCTCCAGGGCTGTTCTCAGTGGCTCCAGATCTCCTCTTTGTGGTGACTGCAGTCAGAACATGTCTCACGTGAAACTCTATTGTGAATATACAATGTAGTCCAATGTCCATAGAAAAACAGATATTTACCTAATTCACCCATCCATAATTGTTTTATTATGCATTATCGTATTATTTTAGGCATATGAAGACAATTATTCGGTTATAGATCAGAGTCATTTAAGGGCGCTGTAGCACGGTTTTTTATTATTATGGTTTTTTCTTCAAATTTGCCACTTATTATTAAAGTTTATACAATATATTGGTACGTCAAAGGCAAAACATTACAAGTAATATTTTGATGAATTCATATTTCAGAATTTGATAAAGACAAGCGTAATTTGTTGAAAAATAAAAACAATGAAAACTGAATAAGCCATTCATCGGCGCTGCGGCTGGTGGAAAGAATGCATAACAGCAAATTGTTAATTAGTTTTATGACACGTTATGTGTTACTATATGAACATTCTATCAGTATTTATCTTTTATTTATCAAATTTGTAAAATTAGGTACAGCATAAGGTGCTTTTATTTCATGTAATGCAGAAATTCCAAGATGGGCATTTTACCGACAGAACTGCTCGGCTTTAAAGGAAGGCTGAAATGAATTATTTTCTATTGAATTCTTAACTGCAATTGGTTCATCAGACTATTTTGTGCAAAAAGAAACCAAAAATAAATCCATATGTTGTTCCTATATTAAACTAGAGCGGCTTAAAAACACCCAAAAACATCGTCTGCTTTTCACCCGTGACCAACAAACCAAAAATGGGAGAGTTGGAAGATACCGGAAGTGACGTACGTGAAGGGACGGGGTGTAAACATTCGCTTACTATTTACAATGGCAAACACTGGGGAATCGGTCAGTTAATCTGTTATATCTACGCTTTGCAATGATGCCACATCGCTGTTCTGCTGTGTAATCTGTTCGAGTAATGTTAGTTATCAAGTTTCACTTTACAAATGCACCAAAATATCGTTATATATATCAAATCAAATATAATTGGTACGTTCGTAGACATAGGATAAATCAATGCTAATGATATATAAGATGACAAAATGAAACCAAGATATGATAATATGAACGAAGTACAGTTTAGACAACGAAATCAGATAGTCGGTGTTGTTGTTATTTTTTGTTAGAGATTGTTTGTGTTTAAAATAAAAAAAACAAACGTGAGATAAGCACGCCGGCGAAGTAGACCCTATTGTGAGCCATCGACAATAAAAGCACTTCACAACATCCTGTTTTTAAACATCGTTAATCAACCGACAACCTAATTTACTAACTGTACATTACAAAAATCAAAATAACTCACCACATATTTTAAAACATCAGAATAATACGTCTACGAATCCACCTACGAAAACATCGCATCCCAATGTTACCTTTTACGATTTAGTTATCACTTATTACACATTAAAACATTCAGAATTTCATAGTTTATAAGATAATGGTTTCAATAAAATGTGTGGTTAATCAAATATAATCAAATAAACATCGTATTAAATTGACAATTCATCAAGAGTGTCAATTAATGTAAGAAACTTACCTTATAACCGTATCCAAAAGGACAATATGAATATCCAAATGCACATTAGACACAAAATGTTAACCTATAATTTCATCAATGACAGTACTTGGAAACAGAAGATGGTCAAATAATAACCCTCTTTCAGCAAAAGTCTTTTTGCAAATGGCAAGATAGAAAACCAAATAGTTATGATGATTTTACACTAAAAATAATTTCATTGGTACATTAGATTTAAACAAGAGTTTTTATTGGATAACTTGATAGAGATATGTTCATTGGCTGAAATTTCTAGACTGAATGTCGCGTTAAGTGTATTGTGTGTCACCAAGACAGGACGTTGGCAATAAACATGACATGCTGGTCACCGACTTGTGTTATATAATTAAGTCGGTCCAGTAAACTTGTTATCTGTACAAACATAATTACACTCCTTCCTTCTCACATACTCAGCTTCTTAATTGCGTAAACTAATGTGCTGTAACAACACTTCTCCCCTTTGATCTGGAAGAAACATCTTTATGGTCCGCTAAACTGAGAATTGTGTGTTGATGTGCAGAAGTGACACATAAAAGCTATCAGACTATTAATTAAACCATTTCGTTTTCATTAACGATATGTTCATTAAAATGCTTCTGGTAACATAATTCTTTTATTCGATAATGTTCGTTGTCTATATCAATCTGTGTATATGTTTAGCGTGCACAATAGAGCAATCTTCATGTAAATTTCATTGAGCTTGTTGACCAAAACAGTTCATTTATTTATTCATGAAAGTGAAGTGAAAATGGTTTGCATTCCGTTACATCATATATAGAATATTTTAATTGACAAACTTAAAATACAGTAATCTTTTATATTAAATACAAAATGTTATTTATAAATCTGCAACGTTGTCTCGCTTGTTTGAACAGTCAATCGTTCAGTGTATATGAAGTTATACCTACCATATATATTTATTTATTAATACATACAAAACAAAATTAACATGCCGATTATTCAACATACTTTGATCAATTGATGCTACTTAATCTCTGTTCACCCGATTCCCGCGATAATCTTCTTCCCTTGTTTCAGTGTCACTTGAACTGTCATACCTTCCCTTCTAGTTCCGCGATTAATTGGTACAAACATACTATACAAAAGCGCAGAATGCACTCTAATAAAGCACGCCCCGGTTGTTGTAACCATATAAAATCGCTAGTTGAATAGTTTAGTAATCCGTTTATCGAAAATTTTGGTTGTTTTGATGAAGTTTTCTGTCTTATATGAGCAGTTTAAAAGTGGGGAAAACGCGTTAAATTATGATTAGCGGCCATGTAGAGGCTCCTTCACGTACGTCACAGCCCGATACGCTTCAGTGACCACCCCCGCCCATTTTCATTCTGGTCGCCGGGGCTTAATTGGGCACTTTTAAAAAAAAGCCGTATATAAGTTATTTATGGGTCGATTTCAAAAATTTAAAATCTAGCAATTGTCAAATTGAAACCCCTTTTCAACGAATCCGAAAGTGACCATATGTCATTTCATCTAACCTTTAACCGAACCATATACATTCATTTTAGAACTATTTTTATTGATTTAGGGGTATTATTTAGGCATTGGTAACACTTTTTTTGTGAGAGCACTTTATTCCAGTAAGAACATCTCTCTACAGCACCTTTTAATTTGCTTGTTACAAACAAATGATGTCATGCTACTGTCCTCATGACATATTCTTATTATAGTCATATTATTTCTATTTTTAGTAACTAAATTCAACAAAACTCTGAACTAATCAAATTGCAGAAAACATATGCCTATAATAATATGTGATGTGTCATGAGTGAAATAGAAAATCACTTGCTCTAACAGCTCATCATGCTTTATATAATACATTATATCAGGTTAAACATCAAATTTGTCCAAAACTAGTTTCTGAGGATTAAAAATCTAAAATTTATTCAGACATATTTAAATCCAATCTACAGTTTGTAGTCCCCATCTGCCAAGTAGTTTGTACAACATATTTTAACTCTTTGCAGCCAGTGATCTTTGAGAAGAAATTGAAAAAGCATAACATTTACGAATGAACAGGTGGACAGACCGTCATCGTCACAAGCCATAAGGTCTTTCAGTTTGAGTTATATAAGTTATATATTGAGTGACTATAAGAATAGATAGAGATTCTCACCCATATGTCTTCTGATATCAAATATATCAACGAGTGTTAATATATTTCATATCAGAAGACACAAGGGTGAGATTCTACTTATCATTCAAAATAATTTTTGAAATTGATTTCAAAATCAATGAAAATTGTACATCTCTGAGCACAGCAAAGCCATTTGACTTTCAATGTCAAATGTCAATGCATTGTGATGTCATCGTCTTTATGACGTCATAGAATTGTGATGTCATTTATAACTTGATGATGTAAAAGCATTATGATATCATGTAGTTGACGATGATTGAGCATTGTGCATCTTGTCAAAACGATATCTCCTGGGAGATATCACTTGATCCCACACAAGCAATATCTCCTGTTGAACACCGTTTTGGATGATAGAACTCACAGAGTCCCTGTCTGTAGCATCAGGGAGTGATTGAAGTATCATGGGTTCCATAGTAGTGACAGACTGTCGTCTCAGGGATTTCTAGAAAAATAAGAGGGAAAATCAACTTTACCAATGTCACTAGATGAAATAAACCATTATTTTACAAACTACATTAATTATTCATTTATTACATAATTTTTTAAAAGCTCTTTGTTCACATAGTGAAAAGAAGTTGTGGCTTACAATATATCATGTCATCACTGGCCATACTAAAAAGATAAGATATCATCACTATAGCTTGATAGACAGTTTAATTCACCGATAAAAGCCAATAATTCATATATCATTTTAGAAATAATACATTTAGTTCCATTGACAAAAAAAGTATTTTGATTTTATGTAGTATAAATCTGACTTTTTTTCGAAGTTTAAAAAATTCTCCTTGAATAATCTTCCAGGAGAATCGTACCTCCGATGAAAAGAGAGTTCTGCGGTATCTGTCCTCAATGTAAGCTTCTGTACTCTCAAATGATAACAAAGAGAAGGTGTCGAGTCCAACATCATCACTGTCCTGAAATAATATAAAACTATGTGAAACAATGTCACAATTTTACAACCCACAACATGATATATGAAAAACAATGAAAAGATGTTCAAACAATAATGACGTGAAACCATGAAAAACAATTAAAGTACAGTTAATCATTGCAAAGTTATGAATGAATACATGAAGAAATGTAAAAATTGTGTGAAATAATAGTCAACTATGAAAAACAATAGCAAAGGATGTATCACAAAATGTAAAAAAAAACTCAACCGACAATTGCATAAGAATGTTAAATAAACTAGAAAACAATGTTACAACAATTTAAACAATGTTGAAATAAGTTTTAAGTTTGTTTCAAATGTGAAGGAAGGATTTTTTTGTTATTAGTTGCATCAGTATGTAAAAATGAGGTGAGGTGAGTTTGGGATTTAATGCCGTTTTCAAGAGTATTTTACTTAGATCATTGCTGATAGTATTATTGCAGGAAGAAAGCCCGCAACACCATGTGGCTATGCACTGTGGTGAAACCTGCTAGCAACAGCTGGAATTAGTGAACCATGAGTGGTATCGTGCCGAAATTCAGTGTAGCATTGCACCCAAACCTTATTGCATTTAGAACAGCCCTGTACAGAAGACAAGTGCCCCTGGCGGGATTCAAACCTCAGACCTTTTGATCCAAAGCTGAACGCGCTAACCACTGTGATATTCAGCTATTGGGTTCTAATAACTTCTAGTGGACAAAATAAGCACTATGTGTTTTGCTTATTAATCAATCAATCAAGTGTCAAACTTTTCTGAGGTGTCAATTTACAGGAATCACAACTGATGAACAAGGGAAGTACCCAGGAATATCAACCGGATGAACAAGGGAATTACCCAGGATTATAAACCTACCTCCGTATAACCCTTCATTTCAGACAGTCTTTTCAAGATCGTATCATATGGTTAGCATTGGTTACTTTTATCACCAGGTACGAGGGACTTTCCAACATTGTAAGTCCCTCCAGGAGGGTTTAAAGAGCCAATTGTAAACCCTGTTAGGAGGAATAACAATGATTATAACCCTGACAAATATCTGAAGACACTGTCTTAGACTGATTTTGACAAATTTCTCAAATATATAGTACAATATGAATCACAAATGTTTTGACGAAATTGCGTCTCGAACCAGTAACCAGTAAGACCTGTGGTTCGTGAGCTAATGCTTTAATTAGCCCATTGCGGCACGGAGGACAATGATGGAAGACAGCGAATAAAAGCAGCTTTCATAGGAAGCATGGCCCTGAGACTAGGTGCACACTACGTCCAATATTTATTGCGATGCGTCATGCACATTGCGTTGCGTTTTTCCGCGCAAGTGCATTAGATATTGCGTTTTATAAAAAGTTCATATAAGGTGCTATATATTTCTAGTGTATTGTAGTCTATAGATATGGATACCAAAATAGTTATGCTCTTATATTCAAATAATAGTCTTACAAAACATGTTTAAGAAATTTCAGTATTATCTTCAAAACAAACAATATGTTCATGTATATGTCTGCTACATTAATATATAATATCAAAAAAATACAATTCAAAATTCAAAACCATATCAAAAGCAGGATTTGTTATTATGGATCAAGAAGTAATCATAGCACGCATGATACATAGGCCTACCCACTTTCCTTCAATGTGTTTTGAGTGGGGAAACACCTCATTATAAAAAGTATAAAATATGACTTAAAATAGGGAATCCTCCATGCGATTTCGTTTGTGATGCGATAAATAGGTGCAGCACCTATTTTCATCGCATCGGATCGCATCGCATTGACGCATCAGACGTAGTGTGCGCAGCCTATGAAAAATACACCGTCTGCGATTTTTTAACGCATTGCATGACGTATCGCAAGAAAAATCGGATGTAGTGTGCGCCCAGCCTAACCAGGATTTCACACCAGTTCAGGGATTTTAAAAGCGACTCTTATATTTACCAGGGAAATTCAATAACGCGATAACTAAATATCTTTTAAACTTAAAAACGATGATAATATTGATAAACTATTCTACCTCGGATATGGTAAGTTTGTATACTTCGCATCCTCGGATTTTTCCACAACCTTACCATATCCTCGTTATCCTGGTTTATCCTTATATTAGTCACTGGCCACACTGAGACTTCAAGGTAGGGTTTATCAATGCTTACCCGAATCATCTGGGCTTCTTTCTTGCGAACCAGACCATCAAATCTTCCAAGATCTCGCGGGTTGATGAGGGGACGTATTTCCGTCAGTAACGTAAACTGTAAATTTAAGATGATTCGTCGTTAACGGGATGGTTAAAGCTTCAAAAAGGCAAACATTTCAATGTAGAGCCATCAATTACAAATATTTCAAAAATTCAAAAATAATCCAATAAATATCAAAGTTAAATAGGGTATTCTTCAACACTTAAATCCTACTGAAAAACTCAGCATCAACTTATGTTACATATTCTCTCACCTTGGAAATGGTTCAATCCAGAAAACGTTATACCATTTTAAAAACTTTTCATTACTTGACATCTATATGCATCAATTGTAAATATTTCAAGGTTTAAAAAGTTTCAATCCATTAAATGTAAGTTAAAATATAGGATTCTTTTATCCTAAACTTTATAACTTAAATCCTACTCTAAAACCAACATTAACATAAATAAAAATAGTTTCATATTCTCTTACCTTTGCCTGTGTGTTAAACAGCTCAAACAGGGCAAACACCAGCCCATCTGTCTGAATGCTTCCTTTGTGGTATTCACTCAGGTAATATCGGAGAGTTGTCTGCTCCTTGTTGTTGAGGAGAATCCTGGAGTGCTGCTCAATGACGTCAAAGCGAGGTCGGGTCGGGGAATTTCTCATCAACTGGGTTCCTGCACCTTTTGAAAATCCCATCTGAAAAATATTAAAATTAAATTTTCAATTTCAATTCTCCAATCATTTATTTTGGTTGAATGAAACAGAAGTTCTGCTAATTAAAGAGATAATAGAACAAGATAAATTTATGGAGATTGCCCCATTTGTGACTTTATGCTATTAAAGGCACATCTTCAAATTTGTTATTTTGCAGTGTCTTGTTAGTTAAGAGGGGAAGAAAATGTGTAAATAAGCAAAACAGGTACTGAATTTTGTGAAAAGAATTTTAAAAATCACTTTTTAAAAGTTCTTTATTAAATTTGGTAACAGCATTTATCATGAGGTATTCTGACTGGCGTTTTTTTCTCTTCAATTTTGTCAATATGATGGAAAGAGATTCCATAAATAATTAGATGGATAATTTTGTTTCACCAAATGCAAACGGTCACTTTGAATCATATTGTTTAGGGGAGTAATTGATGAACATGACAACAATTGACTAATTAATTAATAAACTTTTCCATACACATGCAGAAGAATTACTGGACTGGCAGGTAATGAGTAAAAGGATGAGTTCTATCGGGTATTTTTTTAAAATTGTAAAATTGTAAAATTTGTAAAATTATATAGATTTTCTTCTATCAAGTATTACACAAAAACAAAATGGTGGATACCTATAGAACTCTCTCTTTAAAATCATGCCTTCCAAACTTTCCTTAACCCAATTCTAAAAGTTCTAAAAGCGGGATTTTCAAACGTTTTAACATAAAAAGATCAAAATGGTTTCCAGTTGTTTGAACAAAATATTGCCACTAATGGCAATACTGTCCAAGCAGTGTTAAACAATAACTCATTCACTCATTGAACAAAATAAAATGAAACTAGATTTCATTGGCAACTGAAAATAATGAGATTTGTTAAATTCTATGACGATTAAACCTGTTTAATTGGAAATACATTTTAATTGTTATATTTGTTGCACATCTACTATCTCCAAGTTTGATATGAAAATGGTTAAATATCAATATTCCGTCAAAAAATTCTGGAGCATGAGAGAAAGGCAGCTGCATACAGTTGAGTAGTCGTTCTTGAATTTGTCCAGACCAGCTCGCTCCAGACTTCCCATACTCGTTGACAATCTGGAAAACATGCAATAAAAAACTGTGAAAAACCTTTATAAAGAGGATATTATATGAGTGTTTACTGTCTATGAAATACAAAGGGGTTAGGATAACACCATGGTTATCTGCCATTTTAAAATTTGATAGTAAATGAATTATTTTTCAAATATCTGAAAATTATTTTATTTTTTCCATATAGTGTTAATAGCTTTCTTTTAAATAATATCCTGACCTAAAAAAAATAAAAATAAAATATTTGAATTAAATTTAATTTTCAACAAAATTTTAAAATTGCAGATAATAACCTCTGTGTTATCCTAACCCCTTCTGTTACTGTCTGTTACTATGTTTACGACAAGAGTGCCTGAATATTAGTATTTCCTGAGGAAGAGCGAGATATGTGGATGACAGAGTCTGAAAATACAGTATGACTAAGACACGAATTTAAATTTTTTTATCTATTACCGAAGTCACAAAATAAATGCGCTTAAATCTACTTACAATCATAGGATGGCTATCCGCCATCGCATCATTTAGAATTTATCATCACAGACTAAACGTAACACTTAACTTTGTTTATATACAAACAACAACCTTGTAACATGTCAACATGGCTGGCTAAGAGCTGGATAGCATGTTGAAATTGTAAGGATGAGATAGTTAGAATAAGATATATTTTATGAATGCTTCATTAGAGTCTCAGAGTTTGGTCACACTTTAAGTAATAGGAGAAATCTTGGAATCTTTCTTTTTGATTATTTCATCATGCTGTGACCTTGAATTCAAATGAAGTGTAATAGTTTATGATACTTTAATACCTATGGGCATTGTCAGCGACATCATCTGAAACGACAATGACTTGTGTCAGTGTTATTCCTAAAAAAAGAATTTACTGTTGGTAGAACCTATCATTTAGTTACCTTCCACTGAGAGAGGGGGCACGTGAAGACGTCTCATCTCGAGATAGCCACTGAGTTTTGTCAATTGTTGTCTTCCCAAACGGAAGTTTGCCGACATCTTTGACCGTGATCATCATGTGACGTCCAGTCTTGAGAATGTTGACCGCTTCAGCATGACTGATGTCCAAAAAACTCTGACCGTTCACATCAAGTAGTTGGTCTCCAACCTATGTGAAGAATAAACATTATAATTCTAATATCTTTAAGTGTCAAAATACAGGAATTATTTTTATTGTAGATGAAATGCAACTGGCCGCCACAGTGCAGTCCCATTTAAAGCGTTCTTACTCCATTTTTAATGGTGAGTGCCAAGCTAGAAGCGACAACTCTTTTCAAGTTTTTCCAGAAAAAAGATCAGAGTCTATTCTAAGTGACAAGTTCTCTCTGACAACTGAGCCAGATACCCAGTGACCAAATACAAGAGAGAGAATTAGCAATTTCTTCTCAAAGGTTAAGGGGGTTTGAATCCCACCCCAACCTCCAAGCAAGTAAATTGACATAGTGGGTGAACAAACCCCCCTCCTCCCTTTCAATATGTGAATATTCTGCTTCCCTTGTTTCGGGTTTCTAGAGCTTAAGATTCTCCCTGCTGTGGGCTTGATATCAAGCCCAAGAGGTGTTGACGTATTGAAACATACCTTTATTCCAGCATTCTCCGAGACCGAGAACGGATCTATTCCAGACACGTAGACCCCCAGACCAAACTCTCTTCCTCCTCGGATCATCAGACCCAGACACTCTCCCTTCTCTACCACCACGTTCACCTGCAATAATAACAATAATAAAGTTAATGAAGAAATTTAAATACAAATTATGGCTGCAAAATGTGTAACTTGATTTACAGATTTCTTAGTGAAAATGTCTTAAAAGGGAAAGTCCATCACCGATCTACCAGCAGCATCCGCCATCTTGTTTTTTTTTACATTACTTGAAATGAAAACATGATATATTTAACATAATTTTACAGCTTTTTGATTATAAAACATATACAATGATAGAAGATTCGCATAGCAACAGAAATAATAATTGCATACATGTGTAAATGGCAATATATCTTCTCGATTTCGGCTTCAACAAAAATTACCCGATAGAAGATAGGAGGCAAAAAAAAGAAAAAGCAACTTGTGTAGATGAACAAGAGTCATCAGAAGATGACATATCCCACCGGTCCCACATAATTTGTTACTATGGAAATGAAAAAAACCCATTTTTTTCAGAAATCTCAAAATGTCAAAAGGCACCACTTCAGTAGGTGGGTTATACACATAGGAAGTTTCAGAAAGATATCATGAATGGTTTTCGAGTTCTGCTCTGGAAACAAAATGATTACAGACAGACAGACGGATGGACGGACGGACGGACAGATGGACGGGGTGATGAGACCATATCCCACGGTATTACATACCGGTGGGATAAAAATGTTAAGGTAAGCAAAACAGGCACAGAGTTTATTAAGAAAATCATAATTTTCAACTTACCGCCAAACCAATAACAGCCACTTCAAACTCATAATGATCATTTGTTAATTTTTTTTTTACCTTAGTTAACTAAAATTCGGAAAATTAAATGTCTAATTGGTAGGGTAAAACAATGAGGAATTGTAATTTTCATTTCAATCTTCAAATTCATTGGTACGTTTTCACAACAAACAGGATATAATGCTCTGTATACATCACCCTTTATAACCATGATTCATTATTGTATTGTAACAATATTTGAAAAATCTTTTACAATGTGTGTTCACTAATAATTTGTAATTTGTCAATGTAAAAAATCAAGTATTAACAATCCTACATAAAACAATAATATTGAGATGCCAGTGATGAAAGAGTACAGAATGAATCTTTATCAATCACAAATCATAGAAAATCAAAATATTTGAAACATACTCACTGAGCCTATTAATTGAAATATTAATTTTGGGTAAAAAGAAATATTTTTTCAATATTGCTCATGATAAGTATACTTGAAATAGAGATATCAGATATAAATATATTATGGTGATTCATGATAGTAAATGAATCACTTTTCTTTATGATTTTATTGAATTACCTTGCTGCTCTGAAATCAATGACAGCCTTTCACAAAGTCTCTTTTAATCATCCACAGAACAGAAAAGATATTGTTTATCTTCTCAAAATCAGAAATATTTGTTTCTTAGCCTTGTTACTACTTCCTTGACCAAATTTTTGTGGAATCTTCAATATTATACACTTTTTACACAGGCAACATGAAGTACAATTTTGCTGTGTCTGATGTCTACAAAATGATTAATTTAAATTGACATTTGATTGAAAATTCATTATGTATTTGAAAATGAAAGTGTAAAACTTGTATCACTTAATTTTGTTTGTGATATTGACTTAAATTCTGTTATTAAATATTCTATTTATGAAATTCCAAGAAAGCAGAATTACCTTTGGAAATGGGGGATAATTGCCTATATGATGCATATATATTATTTGATGTTATGACTTATTATATTATATACTTATTATGACATTTATGGTATACTATATTATGTTTTAACATTATGTTATGGGATATGTTAATGTGTTATAATATATCATGATTTGTTATATGTTATGGTGTGATAAATATGTTCTAGTTTGCTACATGTGACAGTATGTTATGGTATGTTATAATGTTATGGTAAGTTCTAGTTTGTTGCATGTGATGACTTAATATGGCTGAATTTCTTTTAAACTGATATATTATTCAATGTGTGTTCCACAAACTGACAGTTGATTCATCCATCTGGTGTTAGTCAGCTAGCTTCTACAATTTCTAGAAAACTCTTGGTTAGGTGAACACAATTACTTAGTTATACGTAATCTCATTGTATGATTTTGACAAAATTGGAAATGAAAAAATAACCCTTGAGAATCCCTCCTTAATTTTATAATTGAATAATTAAGATCTTTTTAATAAATTGTGTGTCTGTTTTGGTTATTTTTCATTTACACTGGACTGCTTTTCTTTTGTTTTCTTTCCCCTCCTTCTTATGGACATTTTGTTGATATATCTAATGCTAATTTGTTGTTTCTTTGTGGATATTCTATAAATTATATTATATGTTTTATGATTAAAATGTTATAAAATTAGTAAAATTACAGCATGTTTCTCATTTCATATAATGTACAAAAACAAGATGGCGGATACTGTTGATAGTTCTAACCATCACTCCAAGAGATAATACTGATAGAGGGGACAGTGACAGAGTCTAGGTGAGAAGATTGTTATGGTTTATCAATCTGTATCAACAGCTGTGTTATTGACTTCTCTCTAGATACACAGATGGTACAGTGCTTTAACATAGTTTTATATGTCATTGTTATGCAGCTTCTTTCAAAATGACACAAAAGATATAAATATATTTCTATTTTGATTTTTATGTCAACCTACTTAATTTTCCTATTGATATGACTTTCTGAATTATTCAGTAGAAACTCACACAAGTTTCTTCATAGTCAACAGGAGGTACAATTAATTTTGTCAAAGCACAAGTGATTTTGGACTTACCCAGGTAGTCTACATTTCTGAAAGTACCTACCGGTAAGCCTAAAACCCCCTCCAGCTAGTCTATCATACAATATCGTTTTAAAGGGATGTATGGTTCGTATAATGGGGTATTGATTTTATGAGGAAACAAAATTTAAGGAACATTGTTTGTGTATATACCAGTATATAAATATGTTTTTAATGCATAATTAAAACACAATGGAGTTAAAACACATAACTAAAAGTAGCATTTTGACGACTTTTGGCAACAGGCGCAACGTGACCGTGTGACGTCGCTGGTCTACCTTCGTACAACATAGTCATGTCACGTAGCCAAGACGTTGTTTTGTCCTCATGCACAGGCATAGGCATGTTGTCTAGTCATGTTGCCGGCCAACACATAAATGGTACTAATAACTGTGACCAAACGGCAACATTGCAGTGCCACCTTCACACAACGAGACTGCCACGTCGTGTGACTGCTGGAATCTGGAGCAACCTCCAGCAGAAGAGACAAGTGTGTAAAACAGTCTGCAACTCTCCAGAGACTCTAATCTTTGATTAAATCCAGCTTCCCTTTGATCAATTATTTAAAGTTAATTACTCGATACACGTCAAATGTGTTACAGGTGGAAGTCAGCTTAGCATTGTTGATGTCAGCTTCTGAAGCAAGCTTTGTAAACTTGAAAATAGATTCTTTTGGTACAAATAAAACTACAATTAACCTTTAAGCTATTGATGAAATCATATGCAATAATGTTTGCAATTTTATTAACCTTTGACATTGCGGACAGAAAGACGAAGACTACATCAAAGTGTACACCTCTCGTACAGTATCAGCTGGTTCTACTACGGCTTCTTTGGTGTGTAAAATAAGGCTTATCCAACAGCAATTATTGCTCAAAGGGTATTTTTTTCCTGGTCTAATCTAAATGGCCTTTACCAAACATTCCACGGGGGAAGTTTGTTTTAGGATAGTTTTACACCTGGGAAGTTTAGGTAGATGGTGTACACTTACCTTACTTTCATTGCTTCTCTTGAGTTACAGAGACGTAGTGAACATGTACCTTACGCTCATCGCTTCCTTGAATTACACAAACTTGTGTACATGTACCTTACGTTCATCGCTTCTCTTGAATAACAGAGACATAGCGAACACGTACCTTACGTTCATCGCTTCCCTTGAGTTACAGAGACGTAGTGTACACGTACCTTACGCTCATCACTTCCCTTGAGTTACAGAGACGTAGCGAACATGTACCTTACGCTCATCGCTTCCCTTGAGTTACAGAGACGTAGCGAACATGTACCTTACGCTCATCGCTTCCCTTGAGTTACAGAGACGTAGCGAACATGTACCTTACGCTCATCGCTTCCCTTGAGTTACAGAGACGTAGCGAACATGTACCTTACGCTCATCGCTTCCCTTGAGTTACAGAGACGTAGCGAACATGTACCTTACGCTCATCGCTTCCCTTGAGTTACAGAGACGTAGCGAACATGTACCTTACGCTCATCGCTTCCCTTGAGTTACAGAGACGTAGCGAACATGTACCTTACGCTCATCGCTTCCCTTGAGTTACAGAGACGTAGTGTACACGTACCTTACGCTCATCGCTTCCCTTGAGTTACAGAGACGTAGTGTACACGTACCTTACACTCATCGCTTCCCTTGAGTTACAGAGACGTAGCGAACATGTACCTAGTGAACATGTACCTTACACTCATCCCTTCACTTGAATTACAGAGACGTAGTGAACACATACCTTACACTCATCACTTCACTTGAATTACAGAGAAGGTAGTGAACACATACCTTACACTCATCGCTTCACTTGAATTACAGAGACGTAGTGAACACATACCTTACACTCATCGCTTCACTTGAATTACAGAGACGTAGTGAACACATACCTTACACTCATCGCTTCACTTGAATAACAGAGATGTAGTGAACACATACCTTACACTCATCGCTTCACTTGAATTACAGAGACGTAGTGAACACATACCTTACACTCATCGCTTCACTTGAATTACAGAGACGTAGTGAACACATACCTTACGCTCATCACTTCCCTTGAATTACAGAGACGTAGTGAACACATACCTTACACTCATCGCTTCACTTGAATAACAGAGATGTAGTGAACACATACCTTACACTCATCGCTTCATTTGAATAACAGAGATGTAGTGAACACATACCTTACACTCATCGCTTCACTTGAATTACAGAGACGTAGTGAACACATACCTTACACTCATCGCTTCACTTGAATAACAGAGACGTAGTGAACACACACCTTACACTCATCGCTTCACTTGAATTACAGAGACGTAGTGAACACACACCTTACACTCATCGCTTCACTTGAGTTACAGAGATGTAGTGAACACATACCTTACGCTCATCACTTCCCTTGAGTTACAGAGACATAATGAACACGTACCTTACGCTCATCGCTTCCCTTGAGTTACAGAGACGTAGCGAACATGTATCTTACGTTCATCGCTTCCCTTGAGTTACAGAGACGTAGTGTACACCTACCTTATATTCATCGCTTCCCTTGAGTTACAGAGACGTAGTGTACACGTACCTTACGTTCATCGCTTCCCTTGAGTTACAGAGACATAGTGTACACGTACCTTATATTCATCGCTTCCCTTGAGTTACAAAGACGTAGTGTACACGTACCTTATATTCATCGCTTCCCTTGAAATATAGAGAAGTAGTGTACACGTACCTTACGTTCATTGCTGCCCTTGAGTTACAGAGACATAGTGTACACGTACCTTATATTCATCGCTTCCCTTGAGTTACAGAGACGTAGTGTACACGTACCTTACGCTCATCACTTCCCTTGAGTAACAGAGACATAGTGAACACGTACCTTACGCTCATCGCTTCCCTTGAGTTACAGAGACATAGTGAACATGTATCTTACGTTCATCGCTTCCCTTGAGTTACAGAGACGTAGTGTACACTTACCTTACGCTCATCGCTTCCCTTGAGTTACAGAGACGTAGCGAACATGTACCTTACGCTCATCACTTCCCTTGAGTTACAAAGACATAGTGAACACGTACCTTATGCTCATCGCTTCCCTTGAGTTACAGAGACGTAGCGAACATGTATCTTACGTTCATCGCTTCCCTTGAGTTACAGAGACGTAGTGTACACGTACCTTATATTCATCGCTTCCCTTGAGTTACAGAGACGTAGTGTACACGTACCTTACGCTCATCACTTCCCTTGAGTAACAGAGACATAGTGAACACGTACCTTACGCTCATCGCTTCCCTTGAGTTACAGAGACATAGTGAACATGTATCTTACGTTCATCGCTTCCCTTGAGTTACAGAGACGTAGTGTACACTTACCTTACGCTCATCGCTTCCCTTGAGTTACAGAGACGTAGCGAACATGTACCTTACGCTCATCACTTCCCTTGAGTTACAAAGACATAGTGAACACGTACCTTATGCTCATCGCTTCCCTTGATTTACAGAGACGTAGCGAACACGTACCTTACGCTCATCGCTTCCCTTGAGTTACAGAGACGTAGCGAACATGTATCTTACGTTCATCGCTTCCCTTGAGTTACAGAGACGTAGTGTACACGTACCTTATATTCATCGCTTCCCTTGAGTTACAGAGACGTAGTGTACACGTACCTTACGTTCATCGCTTCCCTTGAGTTACAGAGACATAGTGTACACGTACCTTATATTCATCGCTTCCCTTGAGTTACAGAGACGTAGTGTACACGTACCTTATATTCATCGCTTCCCTTGAGTTACAGAGACATAGTGTACACGTACCTTATATTCATCGCTTCCCTTGAGTTACAGAGACGTAGTGTACACGTACCTTACGCTCATCACTTCCCTTGAGTTACAAAGACATAGTGAACACGTACCTTACGTTCATCGCTTCCCTTGAGTTACAGAGACGTAGCGAACATGTATCTTACGTTCATCGCTTCCCTTGAGTTACAGAGACGTAGTGTACACATACCTTACGCTCATCACTTCCCTTGAGTTACAGAGACGTAGCGAACATGTATCTTACGTTCATCACTTCCCTTGAGTTACAGAGACATAATGAACACGTACCTTATGCTCATCGCTTCCCTTGAGTTACAGAGACGTAGCGAACATGTATCTTACGTTCATCACTTCCCTTGAGTTACAGAGACGTAGTGTACACGTACCTTATATTCATCGCTTCCCTTGAGTTACAGAGACGTAGTGTACACGTACCTTACGTTCATCGCTTCCCTTGAGTTACAGAGACATAGTGTACACGTACCTTATATTCATCGCTTCCCTTGAGTTACAAAGACGTAGTGTACACGTACCTTATATTCATCGCTTCCCTTGAATTATAGAGAAGTAGTGTACACGTACCTTACGTTCATCGCTGCCCTTGAGTTACAGAGACATAGTGTACACGTACCTTATATTCATCGCTTCCCTTGAGTTACAGAGACGTAGCGAACACATACCTTACGCTCATCACTTCCCTTGAGTTACAGAGACGTAGCGAACACGTACCTTATGTTCATCGCTTCCCTTGAGTTACAGAGACGTAGTGTACACGTACCTTACGCTCATCGCTTCCCTTGAGTTACAGAGACGTAGTGAACACATACCTTACGCTCATCACTTCCCTTGAGTTACAGAGACGTAGCGAACACATACCTTACGCTCATCGCTTCCCTTGAGTTACAGAGACGTAGCGAACACATACCTTACGCTCATCACTTCCCTTGAGTTACAGAGACGTAGCGAACACGTACCTTATGTTCATCGCTTAGCTTGAGTTACAGAGACGTAGTGTACACGTACCTTACGCTCATCGCTTCCCTTGAGCAACATCAGCCCACTTCTACTTCTGACGCTGCCTCCATCCAGATGTAAGCCCATCTGCTCCAACTCTGGGGGTGGAGACACACCCCTACCCCGGGGATCCACCCACGTGTACGCCTGATGCACCACATGGGTACCCGGGATACGCCCCACTCGACACACTGTCAGCTCCAGGCGTTTAGCAGCACGGATGATCTGGAAAGAAGAGATATATTACTGAGTATTGAATGAATCACATATCAAATCAATCAAATCAAATTGTGTCACATTTACTCTTACCAAACTACATAACAAGTCTCAAACTTCTTTTGCGTGAAACTTTAGAAAATGGTATGAAGATGAATGATGACAATATTTATGGATATACAATTTCTTTATTCTGCATAGGTAACATTTTGACATAATTTTCTAATGACGTTGACCTTCTTTGGCAATGAAGTTAGAACGTATGTTGAAACGTCATCTTTGCAGAATAAAGAAGTTGTATATCCATAAATAGTGTCTTCATTCTCAAGTGTCAACTTTTCAGTAACTATTGAGGAGGAAAGTAGCATTTAGCTGTTCATGTGACAGATTTGAGATATGATTTCAAAACAGATATCAGGAAAAGTCGACAGTTACAATTTGCAGAAAGATCTGTCTCTCTTTGAGAGATAAAATGTACATTTTTCCATTATCAAATTGGCCTACTTTGTACGTCACTACATCCAATCAGAATCAATATACTTGATTTCAAATTGATAAACAAATCAATCACCTTTGCAGCTTCTCCGTGGGATATCTTCTCAAACGAGATGTCATTAGCCTCGGTGATGAGATCGCCAGCCTCGAGACCTTGATCTTCGGCCGGTCCATCCTCGTCGATCGCGGACACGTAGATTCCCAGCCCATACTCGACACCTCCCCGTATCGTGAACCCAAAACCTTCACTCTCGTCCGCTGGTGTTCCTATGTTGATCTTCAACACCTCTCCCTTGATGGCAGTTTTCGAAAGTGGGGTCAATCCATTAACTTTGGATATTGCATGTTTTGTTCGTTCCCGCACACTTCCTCTCAGACTAGCTGAACGACTGTGCTGTTTCTTATAAACTGCTATATCAGCTGCGTGAGGTCTGTATAGAACTGGTCGTGGGAGAGTGCTGTAGCGCTTACCTCCTTTTGTAAGAAGGTCAAATGCTTGAAGGTCAGCACGGGGAATAACTCTCTTTACAAGGGGAAATAACTGTCGTTTTGTTGGAGAATTGAGTATTTTTCGTAATGAGTTGACAAATTCAAATACATCCCTCTGATTGTTATACTGGTTTAGGGCCTCTACAAATGAAGTCACTTCCTGCGGGTCAAGATGGACGTTGAGAGATTCATGGAGTCTCCTAACGTTTATGGACATTGTCCGATATTTGGGAATCGTCTCCCCTTGTTGCAGTTGGGTTGCCATGGAGATGTCCTCAGTTGTTTATATCACACAAGTTTACACATTGCTGGAATTAAATTTTAAAAAAAGGTCATTATATTTGATACATGTTCATATATAAAGCAATATACAGATAATAAGAATTTGCATACATTTCATCAAAGAAAAACATGCAAAATAAACAAAATAGGAGAAAAACATAAAAACTCAGAATTCAAATTGGAATCAATTATGATAAGAGTTTGCAGTCTGAAAATTAAAGAAAAACAACAAATGTATTATTTTTCTTTTGTTCCTTCAGTTATTCAAACTTATTTTCCCCAAAAAATAAACACTTCATTCACTGCATGTTGGTTTCAATGGTAACAGTACTTTGTTAATTGAAAACAAATGCCTTACAGTCTACTATTGAATGAATATGCATTAATATACATATATGTATCCCATATTGATATGCCCCACAAACTATGAACACTGATGAAGGATTAGGTATAATACTCTGAGACGTTGTGTATGTTACAATATATATATATATATATATATTACAATATTTTAATAATGAAGTGTTATCTAGATAAACTTCTTTCCTTATGTTTTGGATTTTCACTTCTAAATGCCTTTAAAGACTGATATTTTAAAGTCTATAATTCAGTGCTTGATAAGTTTAAATATGCCTAAAACAACTGTTCGTGAACATGACGACATAAGGTGAGAGTAAAACTGTTTGTTTTATTCTTACATGTATTTTAACAAGTTCAAAGAGAAGACTACCAACTACCCCACTCGGACCATCAGTCTCCATCACTGGCTAATTTAAATCTTGCTGCATTTGTTTAACTTTTCTGTGCCAGCGTAGCAGTACACTGAACCTGAATTTCATAATGTGGGCTGCTATGCTAGCACAGAGAAATTAATGAAATGCAGCAAGGATTAACTTAGCCAGTGATGGAGATTGGCGTGAGGTATTACTTACAGAGAAAGTTGGACTGATACATGAATTAATAGAATAGACTATAACCATTTTGTTCCAGATGTTTTTATTAGATTTGTAGCGCTATTGTAATACTGATTGTAGAGACACTTAACCTCACAATAAATACATTAATAGATTTTTTGCATCGCAATACTGACTGAAATAAACTTCATTTCCAGTAGCACTTGATGATTATGTAAATTTTACACTGTAAAAATCTACTATTTCAAAATATAAAGATAGAAATAGCATATCATGATATGTATCACAACCTTATGGTGAAAATGTCTGTTTCATTAACACTTTCAGTTTTATGTATTTATGTTAAACTGTTTGGAAGGCGATCTAGAAGTTGGTGTAATAGAAAGACAAGGATAACGGTATAAGGATCTATACCAAAACATCGCCATTGTGAAATAAAGAAGTTGAACATCCATAAATATATCCTTGTCTTTGTGGTTATGTTAGGTAAACTACTGAGTAAATATTATGTAACTCATGCATGCTGCATGTACTGCAATCAACGTCTTTAGTCGCTTCTTCTTAATAAGCACTGTTCATTAGAATTTATGCACCAAGTTTGCCCTCCCTTTCAGGTAACTTGCACTAATGATACATGATAAAGTCATATTCGTTGTTGATCTAGTCATTTTCATTTTTGTTTGTTATAAATAGAAAGTGAAATTTATAAAATTTTACTTCCTTGTTTTCATTATAACAAACATGTCCACTGATATGTCAAACCAACTTTACATTGTTTCAAAATATGGTTGATCATTATTTTCCGTTTGAAGTTTTTTCACATATTTAATGTGAATTAATATATAGGCTCTTCATAGAATTATGAGTGTCACCAACATTGTGGTTAAGCACCAAAGAAGTTAATAGTTTATAGTTGATAGTTGAATAGTTGAAATATTTTTTATTCATAGGCAGACTCAAACATTTCAATATCTACAAATGTACATGCAAAAGTTGTGAGGGGTTGAGACAAGGCCCCTGAACCAGCACTCTGGGTCCACCACTGTTAGCTAGAGGTGAATATTGCACTCAATTTAATATTGCGATATATTGCAATAAACAGCCTCTGTATTGCGATAATACTGCAGGATATTTATGAACTTGATGTTCAATATTTTACACTTGTACATGCAGCTTAGCATTACATTTTACATACTAAAGGCTCCAGAACTTTCAAACTGTGTAAAATTTCTGAAAAGAAATGAAAATATATCAGACACAGTAGATTTCAAAACAGCAACTATCACCTTTAATGAAGCCAAAAAATGTTCCTGCACATCAAGAGCATTTACTTGCATCCAAAACCTGCTATTTGATCCTTGAAGATTTATGCATATATTTCACTTAAAATCGTTTGGTGTGATAAATTGCCTAATGGAAAAACATATTGCTAATTGTAATGCACAATTTGTACCAGTATATACAGATATACCAGTAATATTGCACACCCCTACTGTAATGGAGTTCATAGTTATGAAATATTTCTTATTCACAGGCAGACGCAAACATTTCACTATCTGAAACAGAAATTCTTCACAAATGATATTTGACCACTATTGCAAGTGTACATATCCTTGAACAAAAAAGAATCTGGAAGCTGAATTACAGGTGAGTGTTTACCTGATGAGGTGAGTTACCATGACGACAATCACCTCCCCTCCCATTCAATAATTCATCTCACCTGCCCAATTAGACTGGAACAGTCACATTACATTGTTTCTTTATTTATTGGCTTGAAGGTTAGTTTTAGGATCTGAATTTAGACTTCAAATTCTATGAAATTATCACTTTTTTTCTTTTATTTATTTAATAATTTATTATTTTTATTGTGAATAATGTTCTTCTTCCAAATATGTTAGCAGTTGTATAGATACGTTGCTGGGTTTATAGGATTGACATTTCTATTTTGAAAATAAGCACACATTTTGTCTTCTGTATTTTTAATATCTGATTTTTAAAAAAAATCATATTAATATTTAGACTAATAATCACTGTGGCACTATTAACATTTTTTTCTAAATCAAACTTACAACTTGTTGAAAAATATCAGAATAACCAAGGACTTATATATCCTTGGAATAACCAAACATATTTGGATGTTTCAGTTAGTTTAACTTTCAAACTTTCTCAGAACATCGGAAATCAAACTTGACCAAGTTCATTATGTTCCTGGATTTATCAATGGTTTGTATAAGATAATAAATTAAAACTAAGTTGTTTGATATAAAAACAATTCCAGAAAGAGTGAATCAAGAACAACAATCGGGTACACCCTCATAATGATAACCCTGTTTCTAACCATGATTTTACGTTTGATAACAACCCGAGGTAGCATTGCACTGAAGAATGAAACACCTCGATGATATATATAGCTCATGTGTGGTATACAATATGTGCTTTAAATATATCCACTGACATTTGATAAATAATTCAACGTTCACAATATTATAGGAATGCAGTATCAAATCATATTTACCGTTATCTAAAAGGCAGGCCTATAAGTTACCAAAACTGACGATTCCAGGAACAAATCACCAACTTCATATTCAGTCCCGGTGTATATCGGTATCCACTACACGATGGTACGTACATCCAAGTTTTCCTCAACTTTTTACTCCAAAATCACAATTCTTCAGAAATCCGTAAGAAAAGCACTCTCTTTGGAACAACCACGCCCACTTTTGACGTTTGCAAAAGTTCTCAAAATCACGAGAAATTTCTGCAAATCGTAAGAATTATCCGTTCCGACGTATCCGAAGCATCAAAAGGCTGGTACATACATAAATATCGATGGCTCCTCGTGGATGAATATTTAAACAACGCAATCTGCCCAGTTTTCTGCACGCACATATGTTGAAGATCGATCGAAAAGTCCCGCGCTGTTGATTAGATCACGTGACATGTAACAGGTGCCGGTCTTGGAGACCGCATGGAAATTGAAAATATTTTATGTGCGCCTCTCTCACTTAGAAAATCACTACGTGCTTATTAGTTTGGTTGAATGGCAGTCATGGAGAGTAGAACTTATTAACTTGTTATACCACTAAAGGTTGAGCACGGTAATATTAACGTTGTCAATTTTAATCATTGTTTGATATAAGTAAGTAAAGATCGCCCGAAATGTTTGCCAATTCAAATGATAAACTCTCAGTCCAGCATGCTAGACATCTTCCTACGTCGACATCGTCGGCTGCGCAGTCCTCGCACAAAAACCAATGTTTAGATTATCTGAACTAGATAAACTCTAACAAAAGCATCAACATGTTACCAGAGCAGTGTAAATGTTACTAGGTTTGGGGCTGTTAAACCATTAACTGTTATTATAGTGTATTTCTTTCTTTGTTCATGGAATTAAAAACTCTGATGTAAGTTATCCATTTTGTAACTTGTCTGTAAAAAGTGCGGGCCCATTTTCTTCACCTTCAATATAATGTCCCCACCTCGTTGTATTTCTTTCTTCTTCGTTTTTTCTTTGGTGTGGTTTGAAACTGGATCCGTCAATGTTTTTTCTAAAAATATATAAAAGGTTAAATCTATCGTGAATTTATAGGCATATCTAACATAAGTAACATTGTTATATTCTCGTTCACACTATCTGCAGTAGTATACATTAATATATTGCACTTGTTTTCTGCACGCGTCACTTGCGTGTTTCGAAACCTGACCTTCAAAGTAACTTAAGGCAGCACTGACTGTGCCAACAATTTACCTATTCTGCCACTGTGATCTCGACATGTCTAGTCCACACTTTTATCTGCACCATGAAAGATCAAATACACCCATCCACACACATCCATAACCTTCAAAATGATATTTCTGCCTATTTAATGTCCATTTCAAACTATGTTAAAGATGCCTAAAATTTTACGTAATTCATTTAATAAATAGCAACTCTGAATACATGTACTATATATAATTCTGTACGTGGGCCACAGGCCTTTCTACTGAATAAACGATTGATTGATTGATTGAATACACCCACTGTACCCATCTAGAGTACCTATATGTACGTATCTGCATCTGTATCATCACGGTGTTTACTTTCTGTATTTCCTCAAATTATCCAATCGGGAGTGATTTTGTCAACAGACATTGTAATAAAGTCTTTGTGAGACATTTAGGAGGAATCGTAATAAAACGTTGGTTAAAAACAGTTACTTACTACAATGTATATATGCAAATAATGAATACATACCTATATTTTAATAACAACTTTTTATAGTGAAGATCCTCGACATCTCGGAGTACATGCTTAAAGGCGCTGTAGCACGTTTTTTGGCAAATTTTAATTTTTCAAATTTCCTATTTATAATGATAGTTTATGCCATTTATATTAACTTTAGAGGGTAAAACATGTTATTAAACAAACCAATTATCCGTAGTGATAATAACGGTGTTGCGTATAAAGCAAAAATTGCATGGCGGCCATTTTATTGTGAACACAATTTAATCATTTCGTATTACAAAAACGATCCCCGTTGCTTTACCGAACCATGTACACTCATTTTCATTTTGATTTTCCGGAGAGAGAATGGTGTTTTACTATTGGTGACATTATTTTTCAATATTTATTTTATTTATTTGAGCGAAAAAACGTGCTACAGCGCCTTTAAACCTTCATCGTGTATCTTCACAACCAAGAAGTTGTTATTGAAAACAAAGGAAGAAAGAGGATATAAAATTGACGACCTACAGTTATTTACGGTTTCCGAGCTAGGCCATATGAGAGCCCGCTATGCATTTCAGTACACCGATCCACTGTCTTAGCAAGGAAAAGCGAGGGGAACACTGCGAGGCTTAAATCAACCAGTAATGTTGAGGGTATTACCTATATGTGGTCTTTATTATGGGCTAGGCAGTCATCCAATTTACAATGGGTTGTCCACAACATTCAAACCGCTGTTCAAAAGCACAAAACAATTCTAAACGATCTGAATATCAGCTTAATTAGAACATGTTACCCCGGTAGACTTACGCGTACCACTCCCTCCTCAACAAGTATCAATTATAGCTTCGGGGTTATGCGTAGGTATCTTTTTATATAACTTTATTTCTTTTAAGCAGGTACACTGTTTACATTATACATTCTTGGTTCAAAGGTAACTTGCTTAATAACAAAAGAAGAAGGATTAAGAATGAAGAAGATAATGATGATGATGATGATGATAATGATGATGATGATGATGATGATGATGATGATGATAAAGAAGAATGACGATGAAGAAGAAAAATGAACATGAAAAAGAAGAATGAAGAAGAAAAGAACGAAGAAGAAGAAGAAT
The DNA here is from genome assembly GCA_936450465.1 of Gibbula magus. Lineage (NCBI taxonomy): Eukaryota > Metazoa > Mollusca > Gastropoda > Trochida > Trochidae > Gibbula > Gibbula magus. The sequence goes on from OW388301.1 coordinate 47,829,645, forward strand.
GAAGGAGAATTAAGAAGAATGAAGAAGAAGAATGAAGTAAAATTACAAAGAAGAATGAAGAAAATTAAGAACAATGAAGAATAAGAATTAAGAAGAAGAATGAGGAAGAATGAAGAAGAAGAATGAAGAAGGAGATTGGAGATTATTTCATATAAGTGTCCTATAGCTATTGTACGCGTAAACGGCCCAGTAATATGGCAAGAGGCTATATTATAATCAAAAGCTGCAACCAACCAAAGGCAGAGAACATAGCCCAATAAAGCATAACACCGTGTTAGTACGACAGACCTTGTACCTGTAACTACAACATGTACATGTAGGTCTTTACGAAAATACTTCACGGAAACACATAACAAAATTAGTTTTTTAAAAAGATTTAATTATACCTACTATATTAACGCTTATTTTCTATACAAAACCCGCGTAAAATTCAAATATTCCTTAAAAGTAACTATATTACTATAGTTCTATATAGTTACTATATTACTATACTATTCATGTAGGATTTCTCTAAAACTTTCACCTCTAACTGTTGATTTAACACATATGCTGCGTGCTAAAGCCTAGCTGTGATGAAGCCTAATCAATGTTTTTCAAAAGTTACCTTTTATGTTCACTCTATTGCTAGTTTCTTTAACATTTCTATTTTGTCTTCTCCTAATTCTTATAACCCATATTCATAATATTCTCCTTAATTCCCAAATACTGCATGATCATATCCCATTCCATCTTCCCACGGCAAGGTAAAAACCTATCGAGATCTCTTCTCGTTTGAGAGAGAAAAAGTTGGCAGTTTTTCGTTACACCCATGACGTTGTGAACATGATGTCATTCTAATTTCCTTTCCTTCTTCCAACTAATTCCTCGATTTTGCAAGGATGATAAAGGTCCCAAAAATTTTAAAATGATTAATCGCATAGGCGTTGATTTGTATTACATGTCTAACCTGACCGTTGGCATCTGAATTTACCCGACTTGAACGTCAAGTGCAGAATGGTCCATGTTTGTTTTGGAACAACAACATGGGGGTGGGTGGGGTGGGGTGCATTGAGGCATTACGGTATTAATTATAAAGGGTGGGGATTGAGGGTATTAATTATAAAGGGTGGGGATTGAGGGTATCAATTATAAAGGGTGGGGATTGAGGGTATCAATTATAAAGAGTGGGGATTGAGGGTATCAATTATAAAGGGTGGGGATTGAGGGTATCAATTATAAAGGGTGGGGATTGAGGGTATCAATTATAAAGGGTGGGGATTGAGGGTATCAATTATAAAGGGTGGGGATTGAGGGTATCAATTATAATGGGTGGGGATTGAGGGTATCAATTATAAAGGGTGGGGATTGAGGGTATCAATTATAAAGGGTGGGGATTGAGGGTATCAATTATAAAGGGTGGGGATTGAGGGTATTAATTATAAAGGGTGGGGATTGAGGGTATCAATTATAAAGGGTGGGGATTGAGGGTATCAATTATAAAGGGTGGGGATTGAGGGTATCAATTATAAAGGGTGGGGATTGAGGGTATTAATTATAAAGGGTGGGGATTGAGGGTATCAATTATAAAGGGTGGGGATTGAGGGTATTAATTATAAAGGGTGGGGATCGAGGGTATGTGCACGCCTGCATCTGTGGTGAAGGAAGGTGGGGTTGGTTACCGACAAATGCAAGGATTGATGCTATGCTGATGGTGTGTGTGTGTGTGTGTGTGTGTGTGTGTCGCGGTGGTGGTGGGGGGCGGGGTGTCTATTGGTCCGCTCCCTCCATGCACTGTTGATATGGCAGGTGTATTCCAGTGTACAAGGGGACCACACACTGGGGGTTTCAGGTAGGTAAGTATGTAGGTATCTCCTCCCATCTGTCTGGCCAGCTTCTCGTGCTGTGGCTAAACAACGATAACATTGGAACCAGTTGTCCAGACCTCCGTACATGTACACTGTTCCTACAGACTGCCAGTGTCTGGTTCACCATATCGCGGAGCTCTAGTATACCAGTGTTATTCATTGGTGTATCCTCGACCTTTCCAGGTCTGCTTCTGTATCCGAGTCTGGCTTGTTGTACATATATCCAAATACACGACCAATATTTCGTTGTTTTCATCTCTTTATAAGGCTGTAACAAGTTCAAGTAATTCATTCGCTGTTGTTAATACAATAGACAGACATATATATCATATTGGCATTCAATGTCTGGAAGCAAAGAGTATCATATAACCTAAAACAACGCCAATCGTTATATATGTAGATATAAAGACGCGCAATTCAGAAACAATATCCAAGTGCCTTGTTTCATGTGTTGTTCATTAATGTATCATCTAATTGAACTATCTATTGTGATGCACCATAATTCTCAATTCTTTTTGATTATTGTTGCTAAACTAAAAATATATCACGTTTAATTTATTCGTAAAGGCCATTCCCCCGATGTTTCTGTCAGTATAAAGGTCATTCCCCCGGTGTTTCTGTCAGTATAAAGGTCATTCCCTCGATGTTCCGGTCAGTATAAAGGTCATTCCCTCGATGTTCCTTTCAGTACAAAGGCCATTCCCTCGATGTTCTTGTCAGTATAAAGGTCATTCCCTTGATGTTCTTGTCAGTATAAAGGTCATTCCCTCGATGTTCCAGTCAGTATAAAGGTCATTCCCTCGATGTTCCTGTCAGTATAAAGGTCATTCCCTTGATGTTCCAGTCAGTATAAAGGTCATTCCCTCGATGTTCTTGTCAGTATAAAGGTCATTCCCTTGATGTTCTTGTCAGTATAAAGGTCATTCCCTCGATGTTCGAGTCAGTATAAAGGTCATTCCCTCGATGTTCCTGTCAGTATAAAGGTCATTCCCTCGATGTTCCAGTCAGTATAAAGGTCATTCCCTCGATGTTCCAGTCAGTATAAAGGTCATTCCCTTGATGTTCCAGTCAGTATAAAGGTCATTTCCTCGATGTTCCAGTCAGTATAAAGTTCATTCCCTCGATGTTCCAGTCAGTATAAAGGTCATTTCCTCGATGTTCCAGTCAGTATAAAGTTCATTCCGTCGATGTTCCTGTCTGTATAAAGGTCATTCCCTCGATATTCCAGTCAGTATAAAGGTCATTCCATCGATGTTCCTGTCAGTATAATAGTCATTCCCTCGATTATCCAGTCAGTATAAAAGTCATTCCCTCGATGTTCCTTTCAGTATAAAGGTCATTCCCTCGATGTTCCAGTCAGTATAAATGTCATTCCCTCGATGTTCCAGTCAGTATAAAGGTCATTCCCTCGATGTTCCTGTCAGTATAAAGGTCATTCCCTCGATGTTCCAGTCAGTATAAAGGTCATTCCCTCGATGTTCCTGTCAGTATAAAAGACATTCCCTCGATGTTCCAGTCAGTATAAAGGTCATTCCCTCGATGTTCCTTTCAGTATAAAGGTCATTCCCTCGATGTTCCAGTCAGTATAAAGGTCATTCCCTCGATGTTCCTGTCAGTATAAAGGTCATTCCCTCGATGTTCCAGTCAGTATAAAGGTCATTCCCTCGATGTTCCAGTCAGTATAAAGGTCATTCCCCCCATGTTCCTGTCAGTATAAAGGTCATTCCCTCGATGTTCCAGTCAGTATAAAGGTCATTCCCTCGATGTTCCAGTCATTATAAAGGTCATACCCTCGATGTTCCAGTCAGTATAAAGGTCATTCCCTCGATGTTCCTGTCAGTATAAAAGTCATTCCCTCGATGTTCCAGTCAGTATAAAAGTCATTCCCTCGATGTTCTTGTCAGTATAAAGGTCATTCCCTCGATGTTCCAGTCAGTATAAAGGTCATTCCCTCGATGTTCCTGTCAGTATAAAGGTCATTCCCTCGATGTTCCAGTCAGTATAAAGGTCACTCCCTCGATGTTCCAGTCAGTATAAAGGTCACTCCCTCGATGTGCCAGTCAGTATAAAGGTCATTCCCTCGATGTTCCAGTCAGTATAAAGGTCACTCCCTCGATGTTCCAGTCAGTATAAAAATCATTCCCTCGATGTTCCAGTCAGTATGAAGGTCACTCCCTCGATGTTCCAGTCAGTATAAAGGTCATTCCCTCGATGTTTCTTTCAGTACATAGACCATTCGCATGATTTTCTAGACAGTATAACGGTTATCCTCACCTTGTTCTGAACAGTATAAAGGTCATTCTCAGGATGTTCATGTCAGTATAAAGGTCATTCTAAGGATGTTCATGTCAGTATAAAGGTCATTCTCAGGATGTTCATGTCAGTATTCAAGTCATTCATATGATTCTCTGGATATTATAAAAGTCATTGTCAAGCTGTCTGGACAATACAAAGGCCATTCCAATGATGTTCTGGGCAGTATAACCATAAAGGCCATTCCCATTGTGTTCTGGGTAGTCAAAGTCAAATAGTTAACGTTTACTGATTTAAGGCCCCCGGCCAACATACAAAATATACATTTCAAATGATAGAATAAAAATGATACCGCAATACAAACGATAGAGAACATCACCTGAACAGCATGACAGGCAGTTCTAAAATTGTGTGTTAGCTTTCAGGACCTTAAAGTCATAATTTCATAGAAAGGCCATTCGTCTGGTGTTGTGGACAGTATTGGCTCCATTTTCACTCGAGATGCTCTGGACTTGAAGACTTCCAGAATTCTGTTTCAGAGTTCCTGTATATATTAGGCTTACACATATATGTCAGTTCTTTCTTGTTCATTTATTCCTGAACGTCCAATAAACGCATTTCCCCCGGATATACTATGATGATTTTGAAAATGATATCATATAATTTAGATTTAAAATGTTAGGTTGGAAATTGATGTTTTGAAAAAAGCAAATGTACGATAATGTTATCAACCATAATTAACTTTTCGAAGAAGATAAGCAGAATGCCATTATGCCAATAAAGATTGATTGATCTATCAATAATGCTTCATGAATTACGAGCTATCAACGTTAGTGGAAACCACGTAAACGGAAGCTCCTGCACACCTATTTCTCTTCGCGAATGTCTCCATACATAGTTAGCATTGAAACAAACCCTAAAACTGTAACCACGTCATCTTGTTATAAAAACAAATTTATCACCTGTCATTTTCCATTAAGGTCTTATTAATTTCCTTCTTGAAACCCGGAAGCTTTAATTACCTCTCTGGACATGTTGTCATTTCACACATGTTTATTTAAAGAGGCAGAAGCACGTTTTTTGCAAAATTTATTTTTTCAAATTTCCCATTTATAATGATAGTTTATGTCATTTAAATTAACTTTAGAGGGTAAAACATCTTATTACACAAACCAATTATCTGTAGTGGTAAAAACTATGTTGCGTATAAAGCAAACATTGCATGGCGGCCATTTTATTGTGAACACAATTTATTATTTTGTATTACAAAAGCGATGCCCATGGCTTTACCGAAACATGTTCACTCATTTTAAACTTTATTTTCCGAAGAGAGAACGATGTTTTACTATTGGTGAAATTATTTTTCAAATACATTTCATCAACTTATTTGAGCGAAAAAACGTGCTACTGCCCCTTTAACACATTCAACACCAAAGTAACATCTAATGCTTCAAATATGTACATTTGCATTATAGTTATGTTGACATTGTAACAACATATTTATGGACATCTTCATTGGTCCTATATATGGCCTTAACGGGTCATCCAGTGTGTTGTCGGAGTCACCTTAAATGGTTTCTAGTCTTTGGGAAGAACTGACTGTTGCTGAAAACTTAAAGGTACATCCATTGTGTTGTTGGGGGTCAGATATTTGTTACTTTATCGAGAAGTACCGACTGTTACCAACAACTAAAATTTTGATGATAGTCGACTTAGTATATTGACGATAAATGTAAAAGTGGTGATTTCTGATCGAAAACCGGAAAATGCATCACGATTGACGCGCGCCAATGAGTCAAACGTAATATTGGAATCTTATTTATGACAGACAAAATGAGAAATTTGGGTTTATGTTCCATAGGTCATATAACTACTGTGCATGTAAATGGGTCGTGCAGTTTCGGTTTCTGCACATGCATAATGATGTTTACTTGATTTTAATTGAAAACTAAAAGTTAGTACTTGTGATATATTTGGCGATTGGGGATGAATATGCTGAGTGAATTTATATCTACTGTAAACAGCACATATAGTGTTTTGGAACGTATTAAAGCCAAATACCATATTATGAACCACAAAGGATGCACCTTTAATGATAGACGACTATATAGTGGCGATATACACGTACAAGGTGAAAGTGGTGATTTCTAATCGAAAACCGGACAATGAACTGTGAGCTTCAATTAGTCTTTTCTACAACAGAAAAAAAACATTTAGGTTGATGAAGTTTGGTAGGTCATACAACTACTGGGCATGTAAATGGGACGTGTTGTTTCGGTTTCTGACGTAGAACGCTATTGCTCGATATTGATTGAAAACAAGTAATTATGACACAAGTGACGACTGGGGATGAATATACAAGTTGAGTGAAATTATTTAAAGCAAAACGAGAACATGATATACACATGTGGGATTTTGGAACGTATCAAAGGTCCATATCAAAACCAGATACAAATTTATAAAAATACAGAATGTCACTTCAACCATGTTCTATCCAGAAATTAACTTCGTCCACTTTTAAAAATTATACGCTGCAAATGAAGTAGGTTTTTACAGTTGGGATTGACTTTTTAAAACAGATTTTGATTGGATATCGTGTCACGATACATGCGTTGTTTATTAAATCTCACAAACCTCATTACCTCGTTTCATCCCATTCTGATTGTCACGAAGTTGAATTGCGCGATACAAATTTTAATCATGAAATGCTTCAATGGATACGTTAGGTTCGAATCTCAACCTCTTGATTGACGTTTAGACTCGAACCACGCCACTGAAATCAAGTAAGCTGTCGAAATAACTTATTTTTTGGATTTGATCACAGAACTGTTGATTTTCAATTTTTAATTTTCAAAAAACAATAACCTTCTAAAGGTTGTCCAGTCAAATGCCATACAATATTAACATTTTCATTTTGTCGTGCGATTTTACTCAGATTAAAGATACATGATTAGACTTCATGAAATGTAAATACTTTGAAAACTAATTTCAACGTATTCCTTATATATTTAACAAAACACTGCAACCAGTCCAAGGAACTCTGAACGTTATTCGTGAAAATACAAACTTTAAACGTAATGACATTTCCGGATTGGCTTATTGCTATAAATAGAAAGAGGCAATTTATTTGTTAGGTCGCGCAATGGATTGTGGGACGTAAACAGTTGGCTGATAGGTCAACATGATCGCGAAAATCAATGCGACAGCTGTCGACATGTAATCTTGTCAAGATCAAAGCTGCTGCTATCCACCGATTGCCTCCCCTAAACACACTTGAATTTCGCCTTTCTCAGAAATCGTCCTCTGCTTTCCGAGTCTGACAAACTTGCTCGTCCAAGACGATAACCGTCATGTGTGATCGGTCGTCCGTTTTGTTTTGTTTACAAGCAACACGTGGGGAATTCCTACACATATAACAGTGACGTCACAGATTGTGGGGATCAACAAAAGGCTGCTGTCAGTTTAGGGGTGTACTTGTGCTTCAAGCGTGAAAATATGTACTTTTTCCTTAAGTTTTGGTAAGGTTTGATGTCATAATTTTGCTGAATGATTTTCCTACCGAATGATATGATTGGATATATACGTTAGTAATAATGAATCCAAAGATGATCATGCATCTTTAATACAATTTAGAGCGATATCAAGAGCTAATAAAGTTATTTGACTTTTGTATTTTAGTCCTTTTAAGACACGTAGATTGGAAGTTAATTATCATTTTCTCTTGCAACGTTTATCTCCTGTGATGGACGTTCAGTCGTTTTATGACGTCAACAAGGGTGACTCCTGCAAATAAAAATGTCTATAGGGCAAAGTTATATTTGCTTATATAAACTTAAGAGTACAAAGGGTATACTGCAAGATCCACACAGAAAAGGGACGTCTAACACTTAGACTCTGAAAACATAATTTTTACATCTGAAAATAATATTGAAAAAAATATTGAAAGGAACCTTTTTTTCTGAAACTCATTTCTTACAGTCTCATGTTCAATATTTAATAAAATGGTGATATGTTCAGAATAAATACTTTTTTCTGAGTGCAAGACTAAGAAAAGGGAGATAACTCGCAATATCATGTGATTGCACACCGCTTTAGGAATGATTCACCACAATCGATTCCCACTTAGACAGTTAGCGAACCCAGACAGTGGGACACTGGTATAGTTTATAGAAGTAGCAAAAGATAAAAGTAGATGAACATACCGTCCGCAGACGCTGGTAATTACCTAGAGATGTATGATAAGTGGATAAAGTATGGGTCTGAGTGACTGGGGTCTGACCTAGAGATATATCAATAAAAAGTATGTTAGATCTTGTTAAGGATGGATCAGTCATGGTTTAAGAACGTTTTAAGGATATTGAAATACTGATGCGATGTTAAATGTAGCAAAATCAAAATGATGTTAAATCTAAAAAAAAATTTTATTTCATCATCTTGCAATTTATCATGAATGAACGCCATCGTATTCTTCAACGTCAGTTTGTTAAGAGATGACGTCAACGGGTTCCTACATGTCATGGAATCGATATAAATAATACTGTATGTAGCGCTTTGAGCACGGCCCTTTGTGTTGTGGATTAGGCGCGATATAAGTATCCTCTTTATCATTATTATTATAAATGTCAACGTATACCTATAGAATAAAAATGTTTATTACCCATATGGTTGAAAATACCCGAGTTACTATTATTGATATGAGCACATTTGCACATATCACGTTTGCCTAGCAACCATGGTTTCACCGCGAGTTCCCGTATTTCGTCGTCTGTGACGTCATAAAACGATTGTTCGTGACGTCACATGTGCACAGTTGCTTGCCTTCGCAAGAGAAGTGGGTCGTTTCTTGACTAGTATTACGGGAATCAAACTTAATAGAATGGGTAATAAAGAAATTATTACCTGAGGAAGTGTGTCATATGACTTTTACGAAACTCGTGCAAATTCGCTCTCGCTCGGGCAATGATAATTTCACACTCGTTTCGTAAACGTCATATGACATACTTCCTCGGGTAATAATCTCTATATATACATGCAGTAATCCCTATAATGCCACCGTTTGTCCAGGAGAAAATATGGCACAGTGTCAAGGGAGTTATTAAAATCAAATATGACAGCCAGAGGCACCGTGTCATTACTCTGTTCATTCTTTATTTCTTTGTCATCTAAACATCTTACTCCATTATAAAGGCAAACCATAAAGAGTTGTGCTTAAAGGGACAGTAAATGTTTGTCATTATATTGTATTCTATTACACGTGCCAAAATACCATTTCAATCCAAATAATTTCAATATACGTATATATTCATTCGCCAAATATATACATTACTTACACAAACACTTAAATTACACGGCCCATTTCATAGCACAGTATACGTAGTGATACGACCCATTAAATATTACCAACCCAAATATGCCTTTTTGTCTGTTTGTGAGAAGTTTCCAAAAATAACGTTTGAAAAGTTGACGTCCACCAACCGCGATATTCAATCAGAAATCCCAGATTATATCGTCACTATACTGAATTGATTATCATTAAAACGGTAATTTTCGGCAACAGTACTTCTCGATAATATAACACCATTTATAACCTTTGGCATATGAAACTCCTAACAACAGACTGGTAGTACCTTACAGGGTGACGAGTAAGGGTGACGTCACAGCACGTGGATGTCTGGTATGACTGACGATGACGTCGAGTCAGGTCATATAGGAAGTGACGTCACCGCCGAGTACAGTATCTCCACTGTGATCAGATGCGTCCTATATGATTGATGTACATGTATGTAAACATCAGGCGATCTATACACATCTATATATACACCTTGATCACAAGTTACATAACGCAGGTGCAACATGATAGTTCAACGTTGAACAATTCTTCTATCACGCTAAAATCACTTGGTGTCAAGAAAAGTTATCTGAGATTTATCCTGTGCATTGACTTAATCATGACATTCGTTAATAGTTGTTATATGAATAAAGTAATAACGTTACAGATATTGAAGATCCAATTGGAATTAACTATGAATGCCCAAGACATTCCAATACCCAAATATTAATATGATATATCATGTTTTATATATCATGTATTTATTTATTCTGTTTATTGAGGATATCTTGTTATTTTCAATGGCGAGAAATTATCATTAAAAACAAAAGTTCAATGTTCCGCAAAACAAATATATTTGTAAAGAACGAAATCAAGCGACAATTATGTGAATCATCTGTGTGATCACTGAAACATCATGTAGACAACTTGGTTAACCAGTGTATGTTCAATGAAACATGTTCATAACAGAAATCTGTGCTCTCAATCCTGTTAAGAAGAGAGTCTGTAGATGAATGTTTCAACGTCACATCACAATGGCATGTTATCATCAAGTACATAATTCACATTGCTCTGACGTCACACAACTGATGACATCTTACTACAAAGACGTTATAGATTGACAGTACAATGATATTACTTCTATGTTCTGCAAGTGTGATTTCTTTACATAATAAACTGCTGCTCCTCCTAGCTCAAAACTTTACAAAGTATCATTGTACATAAACAGTATAATGTCTTCCATTTATAATTGCCCATGCCATCCACCTGCGTTTATTTCAATTCCCATTGGGTAGATTTGTACTTTTCTCTTTCAAATGATTTAAATAAAGTCTTCTGCTAAATTTAATAAAAAGATCAAGAATAGCTTTAAAAAATAATTTCATTATTACCCAAGACGTCCTGTAATAAATCAAGGGAATCTAAGTTGACACAAACACGAGTGAGAGCACTCACACGATCAGCTGGTCACCTTGACACAGATCACAACAAAGGGGTCCGTTTATAAATGAGCTTCTTTTAATCTTAAATCATAAACTGCGAGGCATTGTTGCATTTTTATTTCTGGAAAAATAATTAAAGGCGTAATCAAAACGTAAATACTGACACTGAGATAGTATCTGGATTATACAGCCGACCTGGCAGTTCAGGACAGATGGGAATATATTTTCTTCTTTTGGTTTATATTCTGGTGTAACCATTAGGTCTACCTCCCCACAGGGGTTAAGCATCTTAGTTGTTCGATCCTAACATTTCACAATTGAGTAGAGTCACCTTGTGGGAAGAGAATTGGTTCAATGCTTACATTCTACTGATAATTTACATGAAGTTTAATAGGTACTATACAAAGAGCATTTGCTGTGATTTAATTTATAATGGATAACATGATAGTTTTCAATTAATTTGATGCTAAATCTTAAATAAGCATATTGCTTACATTCAATATCAATGGCTAATATACTATGATTCACACGAAATGTTAATGCGTAAAGAACGAAATGTACGTTTTATATTCAATTTGGGTCATAAGTATAGTTTTGGTGTCATTCATACTTTTAAAAACATCAAGTTTAAAGTACAGTCAGACCTCGATAATCCGAACAACTTCCACCTTCCATCAAACACATTCGGATAGTGAAACGTTTGGATTACTTAAATGAACCAAACAAGATGGAGTAACTTCCTTTGAATGTACAGACAAGAACGTATGTAGAATACCAAGCAATATAAGCATAAACAACTGAGATACGTGTACAATACAATAATCAATGCAGACATTATTTCCCGGATTCTGGACGTGTTGCTAGGTTTTACATTTATCTTATGTTTTTTATTTATTACAACTTACGTCGTAAAGTTACTTCTGGAGTCTTCTTGATAGTTCTCGGTATTTGTGACCAAGACAAATGTCAAATGCAACAAATGTCAAATGAAGTTATTACTGATTTCTTCCCGGTTTGTTATTACTCCATACATAGAGATTCCTTTAATCCGATCTGAACATTTGAATAACAAATCATACATCCGGTAACCCTAGCGGGGAAATTTACAACCCGGATACCGTCTTTTTTTCTATTCCATCATCGTCTTACATATCCGGCTGACTTCTTCCTTGTAAAGTATGTAGTCATAGCACAGGTGAAGGAACTCCGGGCTTCTCTACAGTTACGGGAAGAGATCAATGCTCAGTTTGAAACAATGTTGCTGATACCACAACCAACTTTAACTGCAACCAATCAGAATTCTATGTCTTCGTTATTGCTTGAAGAGGCATTTGAGAAATCTGTGGGGAGAGAACGTAACAGGCTATACTTGGGAAGATATGATTTGAGAACTCTTTTGGGAGATAATGTAACAGGCTATACGTGGGAATATGTGATTTTAGTAACCTCTGTGGGGAGATAATGAAACAGGCTATACGTGGGAAGATGTGATTTGAGTAACCTCTGTGGGGAGATAATGTAACAGGCTATTGGTGGAAAGATGTGATTTGAGTAACCTCTGTGGGGAGAGAATGTAACAGGCTATACGTGGGAAGATGTGATTTGAGTAACCTCTGTGGGGAGATAATGTAACAGGCTATACGTGGGAAGATGTGATTTGAGTAACCTCTGTTGGGAGAGAATGTAACAGGCTATAGGTGGGAAGATGTGATTTGAGTAACCTCTGTGGGGAGAGAATGTAACAGGCTATACGTGGGAAGATGTGATTTGAGTAACCTCTGTGGGGAGATAATGTAACAGGCTATACCTGGGAAGATGTGATTTGAGTAACCTCTGTGGGGAGAGAATGTAACAGGCTATAGGTGGAAAGATGTGATTTGAGTAACCTCTGTGGGGAGAGAATGTAACAGGATATACCTGGGAAGATGTGATTTGAGTAACCTCTGTGGGGAGAGAATGTAACAGGCTATAGGTGGAAAGATGTGATTTGAGTAACCTCAGAGGGGAAAGAATGTAACAGGCTATACGTGGGAATATGTGATTTTAGTAACCTCTGTGGGGAGATAATGAAACAGGCTATACGTGGGAAGATGTGATTTGAGTAACCTCTGTGGGGAGATAATGTAACAGGCTATTGGTGGAAAGATGTGATTTGAGTAACCTCTGTGGGGAGAGAATGTAACAGGCTATAGGTGGGAAGATGTGATTTGAGTAACCTCTGTGGGGAGATAATGTAACAGGCTATAAGTGGGAATATGTGATTTTAGTAACCTCTGTGGGGAGATAATGAAACAGGCTATACGTGGGAAGATGTGATTTGAGTAACCTCTGTGGGGAGATAATGTAACAGGCTATTGGTGGAAAGATGTGATTTGAGTAACCTCTGTGGGGAGAGAATGTAACAGGCTATATGTGGGAAGATGTGATTTGAGTAACCTCTGTGGGGAGATAATGTAACAGGCTATTGGTGGAAAGATGTGATTTGAGTAACCTCTGTGGGGAGAGAATGTAACAGGATATACGTATACCTGGGAAGATGTGATTTGAGTAACCTCTGTGGGGAGATAATGTAACAGGCTATAAGTGGGAATATGTGATTTTAGTAACCTCTGTGGGGAGATAATGAAACAGGCTATACGTGGGAAGATGTGATTTTAGTAACCTCTGTGGGGAGATAATGAAACAGGCTATACGTGGGAAGATGTGATTTGAGTAACCTCTGTGGGGAGATAATGTAACAGGCTATTGGTGGAAAGATGTGATTTGAGTAACCTCTGTGGGGAGAGAATGTAACAGGATATACCTGGGAAGATGTGATTTGAGTAACCTCTGTGGGGAGATAATGTAACAGGCTATAAGTGGGAATATGTGATTTTAGTAACCTCTGTGGGGAGATAATGAAACAGGCTATGCGTGGGAAGAGATGATTTGAGTAACCTCTGTGGGGAGATAATGTAACAGGTTATTGGTGGAAAGATGTGATTTGAGTAACCTCTGTGGGGAGAGAATGTAACAGGATATACCTGGGAAGATGTGATTTGAGTAACCTCTGTGGGGAGATAATGTAACAGGCTATAAGTGGGAATATGTGATTTGAGTAACCTCTGTGGGGAGATAATGAAACAGGCTATAGGTGGAAAGATGTGATTTGAGTAACCTCTTTGGGGAGAGAATGTAACAGGCTATAGGTGGAAAGATGTGATTTGAGTAACCTCTGTGGGGAGAGAATGTAACAGGATATACCTGGGAAGATGTGATTTGAGTAACCTCAGAGGGGAAAGAATGTAACAGGCTATACGTGGGAAGATGTGATTTGAGTAACCTCTGTGGGGAGAGAATGTAACAGGATATACGTGGAAAGATGTGATTTGAGTAACCTCTGTGGGGAGAGAATGTAACAGGCTATAGGTGGAAAGATGTGATTTGAGTAACCTCTGTGGGGAGAGAATGTAACAGGATATACCTGGGAAGATGTGATTTGAGTAACCTCTGTGGGGAGATAATGAAACAGGCTATACGTGGGAAGATGTGATTTGAGTAACCTCTGTGGGGAGATAATGTAACAGGATATACGTGGAAAGATGTGATTTTAGTAACCTCTGTGGGGAGAGAATGTAACAGGCTATAGGTGGAAAGATGTGATTTTAGTAACCTCTCTGGGGAGAGAATGTAACAGGCTATACGTGGGAAGATGTGATTTGAGTAACCTCTGTGGGGAGATAATGTAACAGGCTATAGGTGGAAAGATGTGATTTGAGTAACCTCTGTGGGGAGAGAATGTAACAGGATATAAGTGGGAATATGTGATTTGAGTAACCTCTGTGGGGAGATAATGAAACAGGCTATAGGTGGAAAGATGTGATTTGAGTAACCTCTGTGGGGAGAGAATGTAACAGGCTATAGGTGGAAAGATGTGATTTGAGTAACCTCTGTGGGGAGAGAATGTAACAGGCTATAGGTGGAAAGATGTGATTTGAGTAACCTCTGTGGGGAGAGAATGTAACAGGATATACCTGGGAAGATGTGATTTGAGTAACCTCTGTGGGGAGATAATGAAACAGGCTATACGTGGGAAGATGTGATTTGAGTAACCTCTGTGGGGAGATAATGTAACAGGATATACGTGGAAAGATGTGATTTTAGTAACCTCTGTGGGGAGAGAATGTAACAGGCTATAGGTGGAAAGATGTGATTTTAGTAACCTCTCTGGGGAGAGAATGTAACAGGCTATACGTGGGAAGATGTGATTTGAGTAACCTCTGTGGGGAGATAATGTAACAGGCTATAGGTGGAAAGATGTGATTTGAGTAACCTCTGTGGGGAGAGAATGTAACAGGATATAAGTGGGAATATGTGATTTGAGTAACCTCTGTGGGGAGATAATGAAACAGGCTATAGGTGGAAAGATGTGATTTGAGTAACCTCTGTGGGGAGAGAATGTAACAGGCTATAGGTGGAAAGATGTGATTTGAGTAACCTCTGTGGGGAGATAATGAAACAGGCTATAGGTGGAAAGATGTGATTTGAGTAACCTCTGTGGGGAGAGAATGTAACAGGCTATAGGTGGAAAGATGTGATTTGAGTAACCTCTGTGGGGAGAGAATGTAACAGGATATACGTGGAAAGATGTGATTTGAGTAACCTCTGTGGGGAGATAATGAAACAGGCTATACGTGGGAAGATGTGATTTGAGTAACCTCTGTGGGGAGATAATGTAACAGGATATACGTGGAAAGATGTGATTTTAGTAACCTCTGTGGGGAGAGAATGTAACAGGCTATAGGTGGAAAGATGTGATTTTAGTAACCTCTCTGGGGAGAGAATGTAACAGGCTATACGTGGGAAGATGTGATTTGAGTAACCTCTGTGGGGAGATAATGTAACAGGCTATAGGTGGAAAGATGTGATTTGAGTAACCTCTGTGGGGAGAGAATGTAACAGGATATAAGTGGGAATATGTGATTTGAGTAACCTCTGTGGGGAGATAATGAAACAGGCTATAGGTGGAAAGATGTGATTTGAGTAACCTCTGTGGGGAGAGAATGTAACAGGCTATAGGTGGAAAGATGTGATTTGAGTAACCTCTGTGGGGAGAGAATGTAACAGGCTATAGGTGGAAAGATGTGATTTGAGTAACCTCTGTGGGGAGAGAATGTAACAGGATATACCTGGGAAGATGTGATTTGAGTAACCTCTGTGGGGAGATAATGAAACAGGCTATACGTGGGAAGATGTGATTTGAGTAACCTCTGTGGGGAGATAATGTAACAGGATATACGTGGAAAGATGTGATTTTAGTAACCTCTGTGGGGAGAGAATGTAACAGGCTATAGGTGGAAAGATGTGATTTTAGTAACCTCTCTGGGGAGAGAATGTAACAGGCTATACGTGGGAAGATGTGATTTGAGTAACCTCTGTGGGGAGATAATGTAACAGGCTATAGGTGGAAAGATGTGATTTGAGTAACCTCTGTGGGGAGAGAATGTAACAGGATATAAGTGGGAATATGTGATTTGAGTAACCTCTGTGGGGAGATAATGAAACAGGCTATAGGTGGAAAGATGTGATTTGAGTAACCTCTGTGGGGAGAGAATGTAACAGGCTATAGGTGGAAAGATGTGATTTGAGTAACCTCTGTGGGGAGAGAATGTAACAGGATATACGTGGGAAGATGTGATTTGAGTAACCTCAGAGGGGAAAGAATGTAACAGGCTATACGTGGGAAGATGTGATTTGAGTAACTCTGTGGGGAGAGAATGTAACAAGATATACCTGGGAAGATGTGATTTGAGTAACCTCAGAGGGGAAAGAATGTAACAGGCTATACGTGGGAAGATGTGATTTGAGTAACCTCTGTGGGGAGAGAATGTAACAGGATATACGTGGAAAGATGTGATTTGAGTAACCTCTGTGGGGAGAGAATGTAACAGGATATACGTGGAAAGATGTGATTTGAGTAACCTCTGTGGGGAGAGAATGTAACAGGCTATAGGTGGAAAGATGTGATTTGAGTAACCTCTGTGGGGAGAGAATGTAACAGGATATACGTGGAAAGATGTGATTTGAGTAACCTCTGTGGGGAGAGAATGTAACAGGATATACGTGGAAAGATGTGATTTGAGTAACCTCTGTGGGGAGAGAATGTAACAGGCTATAGGTGGAAAGATGTGATTTGAGTAACCTCAGAGGGGAAAGAATGTAACAGGCTATACGTGGGAATATGTGATTTTAGTAACCTCTGTGGGGAGATAATGAAACAGGCTATACGTGGGAACATGTGATTTTAGTAACCTCTGTGGGGAGATAATGTAACAGGATATACGTGGGAATATGTGATTTAAGTAACCTCTGTGGGGAGATAATGTAACAGGCTATAAGTGGGAATATGTGATTTTAGTAACCTCTGTGGGGAGAGAATGTAACAGGATATACGTGGAAAGATGTGATTTTAGTAACCTCTGTGGGGAGAGAATGTAACAGGCTATAGGTGGAACGATGTGATTTTAGTAACCTCTGTGGGGAGAGAATGTAACAGGCTATACGTGGGAAGATGTGATTTGAGTAACCTCTGTGGGGAGATAATGTAACAGGCTATAGGTGGAAAGATGTGATTTGAGTAACCTCTGTGGGGAGAGAATGTAACAGGATATACGTGGGAAGATGTGATTTGAGTAACCTCTGTGGGGAGATAATGTAACAGGCTATACGTGGGAATATGTGATTTTAGTAACCTCTGTGGGGAGATAATGAAACAGGCTATACGTGGGAAGATGTGATTTGAGTAACCTCTGTGGGGAGATAATGTAACAGGCTATTGGTGGAAAGATGTGATTTGAGTAACCTCTGTGGGGAGATAATGTAACAGGCTATAGGTGGGAAGATGTGATTTGAGTAACCTCAGAGGGGAAAGAATGTAACAGGCTATAAGTGGGAATATGTGATTTTAGTAACCTCTGTGGGGAGATAATGAAACAGGCTATACGTGGGAAGATGTGATTTAAGTAACCTCTGTGGGGAGATAATGTAACAGGCTATAGGTGGAAAGATGTGATTTTAGTAACCTCTGTGGGGAGAGAATGTAACAGGATATACCTGGGAAGATGTGATTTGAGTAACCTCTGTGGGGAGATAATGTAACAGGCTATAAGTGGGAATATGTGATTTTAGTAACCTCTGTGGGGAGAGAATGTAACAGGATATACGTGGAAAGATGTGATTTGAGTAACCTCTGTGGGGAGATAATGTAACAGGCTATACCTTGGAATATGTGATTTTAGTAACCTCTGTGGGGAGATAATGAAACAGGCTATACGTGGGAAGATGTGATTTGAGTAACCTCTGTGGGGAGATAATGTAACAGGATATACGTGGAAAGATGTGATTTTAGTAACCTCTGTGGGGAGAGAATGTAACAGGCTATAGGTGGAAAGATGTGATTTTAGTAACCTCTCTGGGGAGAGAATGTAACAGGCTATACGTGGGAAGATGTGATTTGAGTAACCTCTGTGGGGAGATAATGTAACAGGCTATAGGTGGAAAGATGTGATTTGAGTAACCTCTGTGGGGAGAGAATGTAACAGGATATAAGTGGGAATATGTGATTTGAGTAACCTCTGTGGGGAGATAATGAAACAGGCTATAGGTGGAAAGATGTGATTTGAGTAACCTCTCTGGGGAGAGAATGTAACAGGATATACCTGGGAAGATGTGATTTGAGTAACCTCAGAGGGGAAAGAATGTAACAGGCTATACGTGGGAAGATGTGATTTGAGTAACCTCTGTGGGGAGAGAATGTAACAGGATATACGTGGAAAGATGTGATTTGAGTAACCTCTGTGGGGAGAGAATGTAACAGGCTATAGGTGGAAAGATGTGATTTGAGTAACCTCAGAGGGGAAAGAATGTAACAGGCTATACGTGGGAATATGTGATTTTAGTAACCTCTGTGGGGAGATAATGAAACAGGCTATACGTGGGAACATGTGATTTTAGTAACCTCTGTGGGGAGATAATGTAACAGGATATACGTGGGAATATGTGATTTAAGTAACCTCTGTGGGGAGATAATGTAACAGGCTATAAGTGGGAATATGTGATTTTAGTAACCTCTGTGGGGAGAGAATGTAACAGGATATACGTGGAAAGATGTGATTTTAGTAACCTCTGTGGGGAGAGAATGTAACAGGCTATAGGTGGAAAGATGTGATTTTAGTAACCTCTGTGGGGAGAGAATGTAACAGGCTATACGTGGGAAGATGTGATTTGAGTAACCTCTGTGGGGAGATAATGTAACAGGCTATAGGTGGAAAGATGTGATTTGAGTAACCTCTGTGGGGAGAGAATGTAACAGGATATACCTGGGAAGATGTGATTTGAGTAACCTCTGTGGGGAGATAATGTAACAGGCTATACGTGGGAATATGTGATTTTAGTAACCTCTGTGGGGAGATAATGAAACAGGCTATACGTGGGAAGATGTGATTTGAGTAACCTCTGTGGGGAGATAATGTAACAGGCTATTGGTGGAAAGATGTGATTTGAGTAACCTCTGTGGGGAGATAATGTAACAGGCTATTGGTGGAAAGATGTGATTTTAGTAACCTCTGTGGGGAGAGAATGTAACAGGCTATAGGTGGGAAGATGTGATTTTAGTAACCTCAGAGGGGAAAGAATGTAACAGGCTATAAGTGGGAATATGTGATTTTAGTAACCTCTGTGGGGAGATAATGAAACAGGCTATACGTGGGAAGATGTGATTTAAGTAACCTCTGTGGGGAGATAATGTAACAGGCTATAGGTGGAAAGATGTGATTTTAGTAACCTCTGTGGGGAGAGAATGTAACAGGATATACCTGGGAAGATGTGATTTGAGTAACCTCTGTGGGGAGATAATGTAACAGGCTATACGTGGGAATATGTGATTTTAGTAACCTCTGTGGGGAGATAATGAAACAGGCTATACGTGGGAAGATGTGATTTGAGTAACCTCTGTGGGGAGATAATGTAACAGGCTATTGGTGGAAAGATGTGATTTGAGTAACCTCTGTGGGGAGATAATGTAACAGGCTATTGGTGGAAAGATGTGATTTTAGTAACCTCTGTGGGGAGAGAATGTAACAGGCTATAGGTGGGAAGATGTGATTTGAGTAACCTCAGAGGGGAAAGAATGTAACAGGCTATAAGTGGGAATATGTGATTTTAGTAACCTCTGTGGGGAGATAATGAAACAGGCTATACGTGGGAAGATGTGATTTAAGTAACCTCTGTGGGGAGATAATGTAACAGGCTATAGGTGGAAAGATGTGATTTTAGTAACCTCTGTGGGGAGAGAATGTAACAGGATATACCTGGGAAGATGTGATTTGAGTAACCTCTGTGGGGAGATAATGTAACAGGCTATAAGTGGGAATATGTGATTTTAGTAACCTCTGTGGGGAGAGAATGTAACAGGATATACGTGGAAAGATGTGATTTGAGTAACCTCTGTGGGGAGATAATGTAACAGGCTATACCTTGGAATATGTGATTTTAGTAACCTCTGTGGGGAGATAATGAAACAGGCTATACGTGGGAAGATGTGATTTGAGTAACCTCTGTGGGGAGATAATGTAACAGGATATACGTGGAAAGATGTGATTTTAGTAACCTCTGTGGGGAGAGAATGTAACAGGCTATAGGTGGAAAGATGTGATTTTAGTAACCTCTGTGGGGAGAGAATGTAACAGGCTATAGGTGGAAAGATGTGATTTTAGTAACCTCTGTGGGGAGAGAATGTAACAGGCTATACGTGGGAAGATGTGATTTGAGTAACCTCTGTGGGGAGATAATGTAACAGGCTATAGGTGGAAAGATGTGATTTGAGTAACCTCTGTGGGGAGAGAATGTAACAGGATATACCTGGGAAGATGTGATTTGAGTAACCTCTGTGGGGAGATAATGTAACAGGCTATAAGTGGGAATATGTGATTTTAGTAACCTCTGTGGGGAGATAATGAAACAGGCTATACGTGGGAAGATGTGATTTGAGTAACCTCTGTGGGGAGAGAATGTAACAGGCTATACGTGGGAAGATGTGATTTTAGTAACCTCTGTGGGGAGAGAATGTAACAGGATATACCTGGGAAGATGTGATTTGAGTAACCTCTGTGGGGAGATAATGTAACAGGCTATACGTGGGAAGATGTGATTTGAGTAACCTCTGTGGGGAGAGAATATAACAGGCTATACGTGGGAAGATGTGATTTGAGTAACCTCTGTGGGGAGAGAATGTAACAGGCTATAGGTGGGAAGATGTGATTCGAGTAACCTCCCTGGGGAGAGAATGTAACAGGCTATGAGTGGGAAGATGTGATTTGAGTAACCTCTGTGGGGAGATAATGTAACAGGCTATACCTGGGAAGATGTGATTTGAGTAACCTCAGAGGGGAAAGAATGTAACAGGCTATAAGTGGGAATATGTGATTTTAGTAACCTCTGTGGGGAGATAATGAAACAGGCTATACGTGGGAAGATGTGATTTAAGTAACCTCTGTGGGGAGATAATGTAACAGGCTATAGGTGGAAAGATGTGATTTTAGTAACCTCTGTGGGGAGAGAATGTAACAGGATATACCTGGGAAGATGTGATTTGAGTAACCTCTGGGGGGAGATAATGTAACAGGCTATAAGTGGGAATATGTGATTTTAGTAACCTCTGTGGGGAGAGAATGTAACAGGATATACGTGGAAAGATGTGATTTTAGTAACCTCTGTGGGGAGAGAATGTAACAGGCTATAGGTGGAAAGATGTGATTTGAGTAACCTCTGTGGGGAGATAATGTAACAGGCTATAAGTGGGAATATGTGATTTTAGTAACCTCTGTGGGGAGATAATGTAACAGGCTATAGGTGGAAAGATGTGATTTGAGTAACCTCTGTGGGGAGAGAATGTAACAGGATATACCTGGGAAGATGTGATTTGAGTAACCTCTGTGGGGAGATAATGTAACAGGCTATAAGTGGGAATATGTGATTTTAGTAACCTCTGTGGGGAGATAATGAAACAGGCTATACGTGGGAAGATGTGATTTGAGTAACCTCTGTGGGGAGAGAATGTAACAGGATATACCTGGGAAGATGTGATTTGAGTAACCTCTGTGGGGAGATAATGTAACAGGCTATACGTGGGAAGATGTGATTTGAGTAACCTCTGTGGGGAGAGAATGTAACAGGCTATACGTGGGAAGATGTGATTTGAGTAACCTCTGTGGGGAGAGAATGTAACAGGCTATAGGTGGGAAGATGTGATTTGAGTAACCTCTGTCGGGAGAGAATGTAACAGGCTATGCGTGGGAAGATGTGATTTGAGTAACCTCTGTGGGGAGATAATGTAACAGGCTATACCTGGGAAGATGTGATTTGAGTAACCTCTGTGGGGAGAGAATGTAACAAGATATACGTGGAAAGATGTGATTTGAGTAACCTCTGTGGGGAGAGAATGTAACAGGCTATAGGTTGAAATATGTGATTTGAGTAACCTATGTGGGGAGAGAATGTAACAGGATATACGTGGAAAGATGTGATTTGAGTAACCTCTGTGGGGAGAGAATGTAACAGGCTATGCGTGGGAAGATGTGATTTGAGTAACCTCTGTGGGGAGAGAATGTAACAAGATATACGTGGAAAGATGTGATTTGAGTAACCTCTGTGGGGAGAGAATGTAACAGGCTATAGGTTGAAAGATGTGATTTGAGTAACCTCTGTGGGGAGAGAATGTAACAGTCTATAGGTGGGAAGATGTGATTTGAGTAACCTCTGTGGGGAGAGAATGTAACAAGATATACGTGGAAAGATGTGATTTGAGTAACCTCTGTGGGGAGAGAATGTAACAGGCTATAGGTGGGAAGATGTGATTTGAGTAACCTATGTGGGGAGAGAATGTAACAGGATATACGTGGAAAGATGTGATTTGAGTAACCTCTGTGGGGAGATAATGTAACAGGCTATGCGTGGAAAGATGTGATTTGAGTAACCTCTGTGGGGAGAGAATGTAACAGGCTATGCGTGGGAAGATGTGATTTGAGTAACCTATGTGGGGAGAGAATGTAACAAGATATACGTGGAAAGATGTGATTTGAGTAACCTCTGTGGGGAGAGAATGTAACAGGCTATAGGTTGAAAGATGTGATTTGAGTAACCTATGTGGGGAGAGAATGTAACAGGATATACGTGGAAAGATGTGATTTGAGTAACCTCTGTGGGGAGATGATGTAACAGGCTATAGGTGGAAAGATGTGATTTGAGTAACCTCTGTGGGGAGAGAATGTAACAGGCTATGCGTGGGAAGATGTGATTTGAGTAACCTCTGTGGGGAGAGAATGTAACAAGATATACGTGGAAAGATGTGATTTGAGTAACCTCTGTGGGGAGAGAATGTAACAGGCTATAGGTTGAAAGATGTGATTTGAGTAACCTCTGTGGGGAGAGAATGTAACAGGCTATAGGTTGAAAGATGTGATTTGAGTAACCTCTGTGGGGAGAGAATGTAACAGGCTATACGTGGGAAGATGTGATTTGAGTAACCTCTGTGGGGAGAGAATGTAACAGGCTATGCGTGGGAAGATGTGATTTGAGTAACCTCTGTGGGGAGAGAATGTAACAGGATATACGTGGAAAGATGTGATTTGAGTAACCTCTGTGGGGAGAGAATGTAACAGGCTATAGGTTGAAAGATGTGATTTGAGTAACCTCTGTGGGGAGAGAATGTAACAGGCTATAGGTTGAAAGATGTGATTTGAGTAACCTCTGTGGGGAGAGAATGTAACAGGCTATACGTGGGAAGATGTGATTTGAGTAACCTCTGTGGGGAGAGAATGTAACAGGCTATGCGTGGGAAGATGTGATTTGAGTAACCTCTGTGGGGAGAGAATGTAACAAGATAAACGTGGGAAGATGTGATTTGAGTAACCTCTGTGGGGAGAGAATGTAACAGGCTATACGTGGAAAGATGTGATTTGAGTAACCTCTGTGGGGAGAGAATGTAACAGGCTATAGGTTTAAAGATGTGATTTGAGTAACCTCTGTGGGGAGAGAATGTAACAGGCTATAGGTTGAAAGATGTGATTTGAGTAACCTCTGTGGGGAGAGAATGTAACAGGATATACGTGGAAAGATGTGATTTGAGTAACCTCTGTGGGGAGAGAATGTAACAGGCTATGCGTGGGAAGATGTGATTTGAGTAACCTCTGTGGGGAGAGAATGTAACAAGATATACGTGGGAAGATGTGATTTGAGTAACCTCTGTGGGGAGAGAATGTAACAGGCTATAGGTGGAAAGATGTGATTTGAGTAACCTCTGTGGGGAGAGAATGTAACAGGCTATAGGTTGAAAGATGTGATTTGAGTAACCTCAGAGGGGAAAGAATGTAACAGGCTATACGTGGGAAGATGTGATTTTAGTAACCTCTGTGGGGAGAGAATGTAACAGGATATACCTGGGAAGATGTGATTTGAGTAACCTCTGTGGGGAGATAATGTAACAGGCTATACGTGGGAAGATGTGATTTGAGTAACCTCTGTGGGGAGAGAATGTAACAGGCTATACGTGGGAAGATGTGATTTGAGTAACCTCTGTGGGGAGAGAATGTAACAGGCTATAGGTGGGAAGATGTGATTTGAGTAACCTCTGTGGGGAGAGAATGTAACAGGCTATGCGTGGGAAGATGTGATTTGAGTAACCTCTGTGGGGAGATAATGTAACAGGCTATACCTGGGAAGATGTGATTTGAGTAACCTCAGAGGGGAAAGAATGTAACAGGCTATAAGTGGGAATATGTGATTTTAGTAACCTCTGTGGGGAGATAATGAAACAGGCTATACGTGGGAAGATGTGATTTAAGTAACCTCTGTGGGGAGATAATGTAACAGGCTATAGGTGGAAAGATGTGTTTTTAGTTACCTCTGTGGGGAGAGAATGTAACAGGATATACCTGGGAAGATGTGATTTGAGTAACCTCTGGGGGGAGATAATGTAACAGGCTATAAGTGGGAATATGTGATTTTAGTAACCTCTGTGGGGAGAGAATGTAACAGGATATACGTGGAAAGATGTGATTTTAGTAACCTCTGTGGGGAGAGAATGTAACAGGCTATAGGTGGAAAGATGTGATTTTAGTAACCTCTGTGGGGAGAGAATGTAACAGGCTATACGTGGGAAGATGTGATTTGAGTAACCTCTGTGGGGAGATAATGTAACAGGCTATAGGTGGAAAGATGTGATTTGAGTAACCTCTGTGGGGAGAGAATGTAACAGGATATACCTGGGAAGATGTGATTTGAGTAACCTCTGTGGGGAGATAATGTAACAGGCTATAAGTGGGAATATGTGATTTTAGTAACCTCTGTGGGGAGATAATGAAACAGGCTATACGTGGGAAGATGTGATTTGAGTAACCTCTGTGGGGAGAGAATGTAACAGGATATACGTGGGAAGATGTGATTTTAGTAACCTCTGTGGGGAGAGAATGTAACAGGATATACCTGGGAAGATGTGATTTGAGTAACCTCTGTGGGGAGATAATGTAACAGGCTATACGTGGGAAGATGTGATTTGAGTAACCTCTGTGGGGAGAGAATGTAACAGGCTATACGTGGGAAGATGTGATTTGAGTAACCTCTGTGGGGAGAGAATGTAACAGGCTATAGGTGGGAAGATGTGATTTGAGTAACCTCTGTGGGGAGAGAATGTAACAGGCTATGCGTGGGAAGATGTGATTTGAGTAACCTCTGTGGGGAGATAATGTAACAGGCTATACCTGGGAAGATGTGATTTGAGTAACCTCTGTGGGGAGAGAATGTAACAAGATATACGTGGAAAGATGTGATTTGAGTAACCTCTGTGGGGAGAGAATGTAACAGGCTATAGGTTGAAATATGTGATTTGAGTAACCTATGTGGGGAGAGAATGTAACAGGATATACGTGGAAAGATGTGATTTGAGTAACCTCTGTGGGGAGAGAATGTAACAGGCTATGCGTGGGAAGATGTGATTTGAGTAACCTCTGTGGGGAGAGAATGTAACAAGATATACGTGGAAAGATGTGATTTGAGTAACCTCTGTGGGGAGAGAATGTAACAGGCTATAGGTTGAAAGATGTGATTTGAGTAACCTCTGTGGGGAGAGAATGTAACAGTCTATAGGTGGGAAGATGTGATTTGAGTAACCTCTGTGGGGAGAGAATGTAACAAGATATACGTGGAAAGATGTGATTTGAGTAACCTCTGTGGGGAGAGAATGTAACAGGCTATAGGTGGGAAGATGTGATTTGAGTAACCTATGTGGGGAGAGAATGTAACAGGATATACGTGGAAAGATGTGATTTGAGTAACCTCTGTGGGGAGATAATGTAACAGGCTATAGGTGGAAAGATGTGATTTGAGTAACCTCTGTGGGGAGAGAATGTAACAGGCTATGCGTGGGAAGATGTGATTTGAGTAACCTATGTGGGGAGAGAATGTAACAAGATATACGTGGAAAGATGTGATTTGAGTAACCTCTGTGGGGAGAGAATGTAACAGGCTATAGGTTGAAAGATGTGATTTGAGTAACCTATGTGGGGAGAGAATGTAACAGGATATACGTGGAAAGATGTGATTTGAGTAACCTCTGTGGGGAGATGATGTAACAGGCTATAGGTGGAAAGATGTGATTTGAGTAACCTCTGTGGGGAGAGAATGTAACAGGCTATGCGTGGGAAGATGTGATTTGAGTAACCTCTGTGGGGACAGAATGTAACAAGATATACGTGGAAAGATGTGATTTGAGTAACCTCTGTGGGGAGAGAATGTAACAGGCTATAGGTTGAAAGATGTGATTTGAGTAACCTCTGTGGGGAGAGAATGTAACAGGCTATGCGTGGGAAGATGTGATTTGAGTAACCTCTGTGGGGAGAGAATGTAACAAGATATACGTGGAAAGATGTGATTTGAGTAACCTCTGTGGGGAGAGAATGTAACAGGCTATAGGTTGAAAGATGTGATTTGAGTAACCTCTGTGGGGAGAGAATGTAACAGTCTATAGGTGGGAAGATGTGATTTGAGTAACCTCTGTGGGGAGAGAATGTAACAAGATATACGTGGAAAGATGTGATTTGAGTAACCTCTGTGGGGAGAGAATGTAACAGGCTATAGGTGGGAAGATGTGATTTGAGTAACCTATGTGGGGAGAGAATGTAACAGGATATACGTGGAAAGATGTGATTTGAGTAACCTCTGTGGGGAGATAATGTAACAGGCTATGCGTGGAAAGATGTGATTTGAGTAACCTCTGTGGGGAGAGAATGTAACAGGCTATGCGTGGGAAGATGTGATTTGAGTAACCTATGTGGGGAGAGAATGTAACAAGATATACGTGGAAAGATGTGATTTGAGTAACCTCTGTGGGGAGAGAATGTAACAGGCTATAGGTTGAAAGATGTGATTTGAGTAACCTATGTGGGGAGAGAATGTAACAGGATATACGTGGAAAGATGTGATTTGAGTAACCTCTGTGGGGAGATGATGTAACAGGCTATAGGTGGAAAGATGTGATTTGAGTAACCTCTGTGGGGAGAGAATGTAACAGGCTATGCGTGGGAAGATGTGATTTGAGTAACCTCTGTGGGGAGAGAATGTAACAAGATATACGTGGAAAGATGTGATTTGAGTAACCTCTGTGGGGAGAGAATGTAACAGGCTATAGGTTGAAAGATGTGATTTGAGTAACCTCTGTGGGGAGAGAATGTAACAGGCTATAGGTTGAAAGATGTGATTTGAGTAACCTCTGTGGGGAGAGAATGTAACAGGCTATACGTGGGAAGATGTGATTTGAGTAACCTCTGTGGGGAGAGAATGTAACAGGCTATGCGTGGGAAGATGTGATTTGAGTAACCTCTGTGGGGAGAGAATGTAACAGGATATACGTGGAAAGATGTGATTTGAGTAACCTCTGTGGGGAGAGAATGTAACAGGCTATAGGTTGAAAGATGTGATTTGAGTAACCTCTGTGGGGAGAGAATGTAACAGGCTATAGGTTGAAAGATGTGATTTGAGTAACCTCTGTGGGGAGAGAATGTAACAGGCTATACGTGGGAAGATGTGATTTGAGTAACCTCTGTGGGGAGAGAATGTAACAGGCTATACGTGGGAAGATGTGATTTGAGTAACCTCTGTGGGGAGAGAATGTAACAAGATAAACGTGGGAAGATGTGATTTGAGTAACCTCTGTGGGGAGAGAATGTAACAGGCTATACGTGGAAAGATGTGATTTGAGTAACCTCTGTGGGGAGAGAATGTAACAGGCTATAGGTTGAAAGATGTGATTTGAGTAACCTCTGTGGGGAGAGAATGTAACAGGCTATAGGTTGAAAGATGTGATTTGAGTAACCTCTGTGGGGAGAGAATGTAACAGGATATACGTGGAAAGATGTGATTTGAGTAACCTCTGTGGGGAGAGAATGTAACAGGCTATGCGTGGGAAGATGTGATTTGAGTAACCTCTGTGGGGAGAGAATGTAACAGGATATACGTGGGAAGATGTGATTTGAGTAACCTCTGTGGGGAGAGAATGTAACAGGCTATAGGTGGAAAGATGTGATTTGAGTAACCTCTGTGGGGAGAGAATGTAACAGGCTATAGGTTGAAAGATGTGATTTGAGTAACCTCAGAGGGGAAAGAATGTAACAGGCTATACGTGGGAAGATGTGATTTTAGTAACCTCTGTGGGGAGAGAATGTAACAGGATATACCTGGGAAGATGTGATTTGAGTAACCTCTGTGGGGAGATAATGTAACAGGCTATACGTGGGAAGATGTGATTTGAGTAACCTCTGTGGGGAGAGAATGTAACAGGCTATACGTGGGAAGATGTGATTTGAGTAACCTCTGTGGGGAGAGAATGTAACAGGCTATAGGTGGGAAGATGTGATTTGAGTAACCTCTGTGGGGAGATAATGTAACAGGCTATACCTGGGAAGATGTGATTTGAGTAACCTCAGAGGGGAAAGAATGTAACAGGCTATAAGTGGGAATATGTGATTTTAGTAACCTCTGTGGGGAGATAATGAAACAGGCTATACGTGGGAAGATGTGATTTAAGTAACCTCTGTGGGGAGATAATGTAACAGGCTATAGGTGGAAAGATGTGTTTTTAGTTACCTCTGTGGGGAGAGAATGTAACAGGATATACCTGGGAAGATGTGATTTGAGTAACCTCTGGGGGGAGATAATGTAACAGGCTATAAGTGGGAATATGTGATTTTAGTAACCTCTGTGGGGAGAGAATGTAACAGGATATACGTGGAAAGATGTGATTTTAGTAACCTCTGTGGGGAGAGAATGTAACAGGCTATAGGTGGAAAGATGTGATTTTAGTAACCTCTGTGGGGAGAGAATGTAACAGGCTATACGTGGGAAGATGTGATTTGAGTAACCTCTGTGGGGAGATAATGTAACAGGCTATAGGTGGAAAGATGTGATTTGAGTAACCTCTGTGGGGAGAGAATGTAACAGGATATACCTGGGAAGATGTGATTTGAGTAACCTCTGTGGGGAGATAATGTAACAGGCTATAAGTGGGAATATGTGATTTTAGTAACCTCTGTGGGGAGATAATGAAACAGGCTATACGTGGGAAGATGTGATTTGAGTAACCTCTGTGGGGAGAGAATGTAACAGGATATACGTGGGAAGATGTGATTTTAGTAACCTCTGTGGGGAGAGAATGTAACAGGATATACCTGGGAAGATGTGATTTGAGTAACCTCTGTGGGGAGATAATGTAACAGGCTATACGTGGGAAGATGTGATTTGAGTAACCTCTGTGGGGAGAGAATGTAACAGGCTATACGTGGGAAGATGTGATTTGAGTAACCTCTGTGGGGAGAGAATGTAACAGGCTATAGGTGGGAAGATGTGATTTGAGTAACCTCTGTGGGGAGAGAATGTAACAGGCTATGCGTGGGAAGATGTGATTTGAGTAACCTCTGTGGGGAGATAATGTAACAGGCTATACCTGGGAAGATGTGATTTGAGTAACCTCTGTGGGGAGAGAATGTAACAGGATATACGTGGAAAGATGTGATTTGAGTAACCTCTGTGGGGAGAGAATGTAACAGGCTATAGGTTGAAATATGTGATTTGAGTAACCTATGTGGGGAGAGAATGTAACAGGATATACGTGGAAAGATGTGATTTGAGTAACCTCTGTGGGGAGAGAATGTAACAGGCTATGCGTGGGAAGATGTGATTTGAGTAACCTCTGTGGGGAGAGAATGTAACAAGATATACGTGGAAAGATGTGATTTGAGTAACCTCTGTGGGGAGAGAATGTAACAGGCTATAGGTTGAAAGATGTGATTTGAGTAACCTCTGTGGGGAGAGAATGTAACAGTCTATAGGTGGGAAGATGTGATTTGAGTAACCTCTGTGGGGAGAGAATGTAACAAGATATACGTGGAAAGATGTGATTTGAGTAACCTCTGTGGGGAGAGAATGTAACAGGCTATAGGTGGGAAGATGTGATTTGAGTAACCTATGTGGGGAGAGAATGTAACAGGATATACGTGGAAAGATGTGATTTGAGTAACCTCTGTGGGGAGATAATGTAACAGGCTATAGGTGGAAAGATGTGATTTGAGTAACCTCTGTGGGGAGAGAATGTAACAGGCTATGCGTGGGAAGATGTGATTTGAGTAACCTATGTGGGGAGAGAATGTAACAAGATATACGTGGAAAGATGTGATTTGAGTAACCTCTGTGGGGAGAGAATGTAACAGGCTATAGGTTGAAAGATGTGATTTGAGTAACCTATGTGGGGAGAGAATGTAACAGGATATACGTGGAAAGATGTGATTTGAGTAACCTCTGTGGGGAGATGATGTAACAGGCTATAGGTGGAAAGATGTGATTTGAGTAACCTCTGTGGGGAGAGAATGTAACAGGCTATGCGTGGGAAGATGTGATTTGAGTAACCTCTGTGGGGACAGAATGTAACAAGATATACGTGGAAAGATTGTGATTTGAGTAACCTCTGTGGGGAGAGAATGTAACAGGCTATAGGTTGAAAGATGTGATTTGAGTAACCTCTGTGGGGAGAGAATGTAACAGGCTATAGGTTGAAAGATGTGATTTGAGTAACCTCTGTGGGGAGAGAATGTAACAGGCTATACGTGGGAAGATGTGATTTGAGTAACCTCTGTGGGGAGAGAATGTAACAGGCTATGCGTGGGAAGATGTGATTTGAGTAACCTCTGTGGGGAGAGAATGTAACAAGATATACGTGGAAAGATGTGATTTGAGTAACCTCTGTGGGGAGAGAATGTAACAGGCTATAGGTTGAAAGATGTGATTTGAGTAACCTCTGTGGGGAGAGAATGTAACAGGCTATAGGTTGAAAGATGTGATTTGAGTAACCTCTGTGGGGAGAGAATGTAACAGGCTATACGTGGGAAGATGTGATTTGAGTAACCTCTGTGGGGAGAGAATGTAACAGGCTATACGTGGGAAGATGTGATTTGAGTAACCTCTGTGGGGAGAGAATGTAACAAGATAAACGTGGGAAGATGTGATTTGAGTAACCTCTGTGGGGAGAGAATGTAACAGGCTATACGTGGAAAGATGTGATTTGAGTAACCTCTGTGGGGAGAGAATGTAACAGGCTATAGGTTGAAAGATGTGATTTGAGTAACCTCTGTGGGGAGAGAATGTAACAGGCTATAGGTTGAAAGATGTGATTTGAGTAACCTCTGTGGGGAGAGAATGTAACAGGATATACGTGGAAAGATGTGATTTGAGTAACCTCTGTGGGGAGAGAATGTAACAGGCTATGCGTGGGAAGATGTGATTTGAGTAACCTCTGTGGGGAGAGAATGTAACAAGATATACGTGGGAAGATGTGATTTGAGTAACCTCTGTGGGGAGAGAATGTAACAGGCTATAGGTGGAAAGATGTGATTTGAGTAACCTCTGTGGGGAGAGAATGTAACAGGCTATAGGTTGAAAGATGTGATTTGAGTAACCTATGTGGGGAGAGAATGTAACAGGATATACGTGGAAAGATGTGATTTGAGTAACCTCTGTGGGGAGATAATGTAACAGGCTATAGGTGGAAAGATGTGATTTGAGTAACCTCTGTGGGGAGAGAATGTAACAGGCTATGCGTGGGAAGATGTGATTTGAGTAACCTCTGTGGGGAGAGAATGTAACAAGATATACGTGGAAAGATGTGATTTGAGTAACTCAGTGGGGAGAGAATGTAACAGGCTATAGGTTGAAAGATGTGATTTGAGTAACCTATGTGAGGAGAGAATGTAACAGGCTATACGTGGAAAGATGTGATTTGAGTAACCTCTGTGGGGAGAGAATGTAACAGGCTATGCGTGGGAAGATGTGATTTGAGTAACCTCTGTGGGGAGAGAATGTAACAAGATATACGTGGGAAGATGTGATTTGAGTAACCTCTGTGGGGAGAGAATGTAACAGGCTATACGTGGGAAGATGTGATTTGAGTAACCTCTGTGGGGAGAGAATGTAACAGGCTATAGGTGGGAAGATGTGATTTGAGTAACCTCTGTGGGGAGAGAATGTAACAGGCTATAGGTTGAAAGATGTGATTTGAGTAACTCTGTGGGGAGAGAATGTAACAGGATATACGTGGAAAGATGTGATTTGAGTAACTCTGTGGGGAGAGAATGTAACAGGATATACGTGGAAAGATGTGATTTGAGTAACTTTGTGGGGAGAGAATGTAACAGGCTATAGGTTGAAAGATGCGATTTGAGTAACCTATGTGGGGAGAGAATGTAACAGGCTATAGGTGGAAAGATGTGATTTGAGTAACCTCTGTGGGGAGAGAATGTAACAAGATATACGTGGAAAGATGTGATTTGAGTAACCTCTGTGGGGAGATAATGTAACAGGCTATAGGTGGAAAGATGTGATTTGAGTAACCTCTGTGGGGAGAGAATGTAACAGGCTATGCGTGGGAAGATGTGATTTGAGTAACCTCTGTGGGGAGAGAATGTAACAAGATATACGTGGAAAGATGTGATTTGAGTAACTCTGTGGGGAGAGAATGTAACAGGATATACGTGGAAAGATGTGATTTGAGTAACTCTGTGGGGAGAGAATGTAACAGGATATACGTGGAAAGATGTGATTTGAGTAACCTCTGTTGGGAGAGAATGTAACAGGCTATAGGTGGAAAGATATGATTTGAGTAACCTCTGTGGGGAGAGAATGTAACAGGCTATAGGTGGGAAGATGTGATTTGAGTAACCTCTGTGGGGAGAGAATGTAACAGGCTATAGGTGGGAAGATGTGATTTGAGTAACCTCTGTGGGGAGAGAATGTAACAGGCTATAGGTGGAAAGATATGATTTGAGTAACCTCTGTGGGGAGAGAATGTAACAGGCTATAGGTTGAAAGATGTGATTTGAGTAACCTCTGTGGGGAGAGAATGTAACAGGCTATACGTGGGAAGATGTGATTTGAGTAACCTCTGTTGGGAGAGAATGTAACAGGCTATAGGTGGAAAGATATGATTTGAGTAACCTCTGTGGGGAGAGAATGTAACAGGCTATAAGTGGGAAGATGTGATTTGAGTAACCTCTGTTGGGAGAGAATGATTGAGAAGAGACATCAACCAAAACTATGTATTTGCACTGGGAAATTATAACATATCAGTGACAACATATAGAATCCAATTGGGGTTATCAACTGTTTTAAATTCACAATAACAACGTTCCGGTATAGATACGAAACCACTTTAAACATTCACATTCATGCATTTATATCGAAACGAATCATAAAGTATCTGATCGTCAATAAAAGTCTAGTTTTCTGCAAACTACCAACGGCTTATTATCTTCCTACAGAGATTACTCCATTCAGAGTTTCTATCGTTATGGTGTAAAATCAGAAGGGAGAAAGCTCTGTGGGAACATGCTTCTCTAATATTGCAGTTTGATGTAATTGGTTTATCAAATGTATGAGGATAACAAACAGCGTGTGATCAATGAACAGATGATAGATGAAACCTGATAAGTATTCCAGAGATGTAGATGGCAGCCCTCATGGCCTCCGCTCTTCATGAACGTGAGAGAATACATATGTCTGCAATAACAAATGGTTCGAATTTAAAATTTCTTATACTTTCCTGAACGACATGACCAATCTTTTGAATATTAACCATGGGTGCCTTTTCATTAGTCGACTGTAAATCATGGGCTCATGATTGAAGTGTAACCGTTATGTTTGCCTATTTGGTGTCAACACTATTAGGGAGCCAATATTTCACCATATTCCTCCTATAGTTGCACGGCTTCTGGATTATACCAATTAAACTCTTTCATTACACCTCATTCAGAAGTCAATGATGGTTAAAATGGTTTGATGTTGTCTTTCTGCCAAAAGGAGAAAATGGTTTTCCTCACCTATCTCATTGTCAGTATTATCAGGCACTTTATACATGTAAATACCTAATTAGAGAGTCCCTTGTGTTATTGCGTGTCATGCGTTATGTTAAACCAATATGTGATTGAAGTTTTGTTAGTATTGTCCCTTTACATGTATATGTAAGAGCATATGTTGTATCATACCTTAATCATATGTGTATTTATTTATATGTCATTTTAGTGCAATTGCCTCTTGTCGCCTTTTGGTGGCTTATGCATATTCTTTATCATCATGTATACATACATGATTTTGCATGTTTAAGATAAGAGATTAATAAACAAATTCTCTCTCTCTCTCTCTGTCTCTCTCTCTGTCTCTCTCTCTCTCTCTCTCTCTCTCTCTCTCTCTCTCTCTCTCTCTCTCTCTCTCTCTCTCTCTTTGAGAATTAATATTTCGAGACATGCCCCTGCCCCTTTATCAAGCATCATCTACTATACCTGTTGATGTATTTTCTCTTCATCCGTTTTATTCACCAACACTACTTACCTTAATTCTAATAACTTATAATCACTCTACTCTACATATACAGTGATTAATATCAGAGAAATTAAAGATTTGTACAATTCTTTAACTCCACATGCCCCCAGTGTGAGTCTGCATGATTGTATCAATTGCGTCATGAACTCCCTGCACGATTCCTCGTCGCGCTGTGTGTATAGGCGCCCTGTAGCGCGCTGTGCAGAGCTCAGCTCGCAACTAAACATAGCGGCTCGGACTTCCCCCTTCCACTTTACACAGACGCAGACAGTTTTGGATACTGCAGCAACTGAAAGGTAAGTCTTGTTGATATGTCAATATAGATATAAACTAGAAGCGTCATTTACATCGTGTCATGCAGTTTCATGTGACAAGCGTGAATGTTGGTTAATTAAGACATGGATCAGCTTTTGCTATGGAAGTCCGTCTTTCAATAAAGACATGATATTTGAAGTAGGGTGTTTGAAAGTCTATTGATAAGGGCGTGCATATCGGCAAAGTTCAGGTGACTTGAGGCCTAGAATCGACAACAAGCGTTGTGCACAAAGTGTATTTATAGAACACGGCGCAAGCAGTATGGCGAGGTGTTGAGGCGACCCCTTGACTCCCGGCATCTTAGTACCACATGTGAGTTCACCTTTAACCTTTTCTTTAAAAAACAATCTTTGATTTGATTGGCATGTTAACACGACATTATATTCGTTGATGTCATGGTCTAGTTCACAAGACATCTCACGGTTAACGGGATATGACATGAAGTGTGTCCTGTTTACCGCCATTAAGAAAATGCACTCTTTTAAAAATGATCTCCTTTATCGAGAAATCGATATTAAACTGCGTGTGTTTAGCGAAGCTTCCGGGTGGAGATCATGGCGGCTATAACGCGACACTTTTGGCGCAGTATCTGTGAATTTAATTTCAGAGACCCTGCCCCTGAGATGAGTTGATGTTTATATTTAACACCTTTTTGTCAACTTGACTTAAGATTTAATATTCCTAGCAAGTGCCTTCGCCATATTGTTCGCAGATGTACTCCAAATATGTGATATCAGAGTCATTGTCAAGTTACCATGGCAACGAAGAAATATTTATTTGTCCAGGGCGGCGCTTTGTAAGGCGAGGAAAACAGTTGTGGTCTTGTTGTATGGTTGAAAGCGGAGATGGAAGAATATTCTTCTCACCATGGGTGTCTTGCGGTGACCCAGCCACGCGTACCTGCGTGACCTCTGACCCAGTTTTCACTTCCTGTTAGGTCTTTCGTGCACAGACGATGTCATGTGAAACAACCTAGCTGGTTTTCCTTGTTTGTACTTTACTGATTTTCTCATTTCTTTGACAGATCGCTTTTCGTTAACGATATGGGTTTGACTATACGCGGAGTCATTTTAAACGTAATCTCAATCGTGAAACTTCAAAATACCCAAATCATTTCCGTGTTTGTAGGCCTACAAATTGTGTAAGATAATGTGTGTGGCAAATAGTTTTTAATAAATACATTTCATGTTTTGAATTTAAAAATTATTACTCTCGATGTTTAAAAGAAGTATTTACAGATGAAACTGTAAACAATTACAAATGTCAAGCTATATCTTCGCAACAAGAAGTCATTTAACTTCCTTTAGGTTATATTGGTAAAGGATAATGTCATATGAAATTTGAGAAAACTCTTTTGTTTATGATCTGTTTGTGCTTTTTAAAAAAACCAAATGAAAACAAAATAAAATACTCAATGATAGTCTACAAGTAGTCAATGACTTTCATCTCAGATAATGTAATGTAACGTGTCATTTTATATTTTTACCAACTTCTAGAATGAAAAGAAACCACTTATATACATATTTAACTGACATTTGCAATTTCAAACCAAAATAATGATCATATGAATTCTCTGCGATCAGAACTGTTGCTTCTTCATAAGCGAATTAAACAAATACAAGCATACATAAGTACACTATCACTTGCGTATGGACAGATCAATGGCGTGTGTGGTTCGCTCTGAGATCGTTAAAGCATGTTTAAAGCCATCACTGTTTGACACGACACAAGCAGGGTTAAGAGAGGAAGCGGAAAGTTGCATGAACTAAGCTATTACAGTCAACACTCGAGGCGAAACAATCGTTGAGTATCGTTTGCTTAACAGATCGAATCTCGCTGTCCAAAAAAATGAAAATAGTCCGCTTCGCAAAGACTGCGTAATGACCTGTCACTTTAACAGGTGCTCTGGCGTTCCAATCAACTTGCTATGAATTTTTAACAGACGCGGATTAATATTGAATTAATTAGGCGTTAATCGGCAACGGAGTAAACAGATTATATATGTTATCGACCATGTCTTAGTCGCAGCATTCATCTTGTATACGGACCCTTGTTCCTGACCTACTTTGTTGGTTCATGTATTTACGCACTTGCGTGTGATAGACTGTATTTCAGTGACTTTATGTCGCACTTTCATTTTTGTCGTTTCAATATATTTATCAACTGAAATACGCATAAACATGTGGAATAACAAGATATGACATTAAGCGTTGCATCATTTCAGAACATGTTTCATGGACTAAATTTTAATCTGACCTTTACGGCAAGAGTCATCTTATTATTGGGTATTCAAAACATATTGACAATTCTTGACAGCAATTACAGTAACGATTGACTTTAAAGAAGTATCAGTTTATGTACATTATCATTTGGATTCGTTTTAAGGTATCAGAAACTGTGTGTAGAGACCTCATAGCAGTCTACAAATCGATTGCTATTGTTACTATTATAACAATTGGTGACGCTCAGCTGAATTACGTGTGGACCAGAATCCCAATGAAATTGCTTCACTACGATAGTACACAGAACACATTCCCATTTCTGAGATATAAATCTTTAGAGACTACTTGAACAACTATCATAATAAACGTAATATATTAAGTGTGTCCAGTCAAGAAGGTAAAACTAGAAGCCACATTTGTCAATACTTAAAGAGTTTCTATCATTTGAGAGAATATACATTATTAGACTTGCTGTCAGTCTATCGATATGCATTCCGAATATATTTACGGATATTCACAGTCTAGTAGTAGCGTATCATTCACTATTCTAACATTTAGCCTCTGAAATGAATTATTTCATAAAAAATAAAAATTTCAAAAAATAAGATAAAATAAAAAGGAGCCTATGAGATGTTTTCTGAGCTCAGAGTCTTGTTGTAGACTTGCCTAGGCGATTAAAAAATAAGGGGTCTGGATGACGGACTATATTCACACGCCAAACTGTCGATAACTGTTTTGTACCGGCGTATTCCTATTTATCATTAGAGAGAATATATATTAACAGACTAGGTGTCAGTCTATATATCGATAGCCATTCCGAATATATTGACGTACGTTCACAGTCCATAGTAGTGACTGCTTTCACTATTCACACACCAAACTGTCGATAACTTTTTTGTACTATCATATTCCTTTGTAACAGGCACACACGTTATATTTCATGCGAGTTTCATTTAGAATTGATGGGAATTGATATGGCATATCCGCGGTATTATGCTTGTTAAACGTTGATTACATTGAAGTATTGACAACTTGTATTTCTATTTGATATTATGATAGAGTACTCAATGCGCTTGAATGAGAATAATTCAATCATATTGTAACAACCTATCCGTGTATCTAATGCTTTAAAAAGTGTCACAATACGTGTGATTGAGAACAGTGAACGCTTGAAGTCAAGATGTTAATGACATAGACGTATTGGCAGTTTGTAGTTGTATCTATACTTAAATGAGAAACGAAAAAAACCTGGAATTAATGTAAGATTAATGACATAGAACTATTGACAAGATGTATTTGATATTGATACTGGTGGTTCATGATAACGATAGAGTGCTAGAAATGAGTTTCAATGTGTGGTTTTGTTTAATTTACTCCATTACAACATAATAACTGTCGAACTATGACAAATGGTATGTTTTGCATGGACTTAATACAAATGCGAATAGTTTCATTTTCCCTTTGACTGGTTATTACGAGTTGCCTAGGAATATAATAATAGATGCAAGCAACACACATTTCCGTGTTGTAGTGGAATTTCAATATATACGATCTGTTAACTTTTCATCGAATCTTTTATTATCTTTTATATATTAACTTATCTAATCATCGATGTTAAACCCTTTTTACATCTTTCAACGCTCAAAGCTAGTTTCTGTTTTTGTCCCGTACTGCACAGTGATATGCATATATCGTTATTTATTACATCATTTGGAGTGAGATACTCGGTTCAATCAGTGAAATAAACCCTCTATCAAGCTACAGTGGTGATAACCTTTATCACCA
The DNA here is from genome assembly GCA_936450465.1 of Gibbula magus. Classification (NCBI taxonomy): domain Eukaryota; kingdom Metazoa; phylum Mollusca; class Gastropoda; order Trochida; family Trochidae; genus Gibbula; species Gibbula magus. The sequence goes on from OW388301.1 coordinate 47,868,781, forward strand.
CTCTACTGAGTGACGATAAACTTAATCACCACTCGCGTGACGTCATCGGGACAGTGTTATGAGGTCATATTGTCATCTTGCGAAGGCTGTACGTTTGCCGTTGAAATCACTCCAACTCAACGTAAAACTCGTGAAATATCAACTTTTCTACCTCACTCAATGAGATAAACATGGTATTTGTCAAGGAAAGACAGAAATCCTCTATATATACATGTAGATGATTCGATATATTGATAAAGCCTTACTTATAGACTAACATTTAGCCTCAAAAGTAAGTTTTTTCCTTATGAAAACACCATTTTACAAACAATTCAAATAGATATACAAAATGGAGCCCTAAAATACCTTGCCGAGAACTGAGGAATCTAGACTTGCTATGTTCTAGAGTGGGTTGGTCTTCAATTGAATATTTTGCTCTATGGTCTGAAGGATAGACTACATTGCGTGCTACATGTATGTTTAACTTGATGTGTTTTGGGTGAACTGTGACATTACATAGCATGAATGGGGTACTTGATTTCAATTTCACCTTAATAGCTATATTTGATTGATTTCATCATTTCTCTCTCAGTATTTGAAGTACCCGACAAATCGATGTTTGGAGTAACGTTCGACGTGCTTATATTCAGTTTCTTCATAGTTTCTTCTTTCTTAATTCAATCAACGTCATGGATGTTACTAACATCAACGTTGTATTCATGTGTGATGACAATGTATTGAGACGGAACATCAAACCTACTTGGCCTCCATTCAAGCATATTCAGTTTTATCGATTTCCGTATTTGTCAAAATGAAATAAATATCCGGCATGGACAACTTGTATATTTATCTTATCACTTGATTAAGCGTGTAAAACGCAAAAAGTTTTGTAAATATGTAAATCGAAAGAAGTTTTATAGACCTGCTTGACTCTCGATTTAGTTTCATCGATTTTATTTTTCGTAACATGGTGATAGATGGCGCTATGGAAGCACGTCCATCAATCTAATGACCTAATGAAGTGTGTTACGTGCTAATAGTTTGCATGTCTGTTAAAGATTTGAATTTATGGACACCTTTGATTCCTTCTCAAGTAATGGATGCTAAACAATTGACAAATTAATTCCTCATCGTGTGATTAGTGTTTTCATCGTAAACTTTCACCTATTTGGTGTTTTGTTGCTCTGATAAATGCATTAAGCAGGAATGCTTAATGAATTAATTTAATTTCTCCTTTCATCTTATACGCTTATAAAGAGTTTAACATGTAGCACTATGATACTAGTTTCTGTCTGTTGAACGATATGTGATGAAGTTCAACAACATCGGACGAAGTTATCCCCGGACGGGTGACCGGAGTAAAGCGTTGATTCCCAGGATCACCCTGGTACATTAACTGTTGGACTTTTTGATCTAATATTTGAGGTAATATTTTATATTCAAAATATCCATCCGTTAATCAAGCAGCGTGAAGGGTACGCTTGTTAAAATTAAAGCAACAAGAAGATTAAGAGTGTACGCTCCCCTGATTAGATCAAGATCTAAACGTATGTTTCCTTAGACGAGGCCAGGATATTAATATATTCTTACAATTAGACTCTGAAATTATATTTGTAAATTTGAATAAAATGAAAATTAAATAACATGGAATCTCTGAGTTTTCATCTATACAATTATCTAAAACTGAGCTCTGTAGTCTTGTAGACTTGTCTAGTTGTAAACACTTTAAAAAAATAAGGGTTCTGACAGACTAATCCATATACTGATACTGGTTATGTGTGCATTATATAAGTAAACTGGCATTATCAGCACAGACCACTCGAGCTGTCTAATGCTGTATACACGAGGTCACGGTGACATACAGAAGGACTACACCCCTGTTATAAATTCACGCAGTAGCGCAGTAGGCGGAGTGGTTTGTATACCACCAATAGATCAAGGTTCAAAGCCCGAAATTGATTTCCTGTTGTCTGGTGGAGTTGACGCAGACAACGAGATTATTTATCACAGTCTTCCTGATAAAAATTCATTAAACGACACGATGTCAGTATGTTTTAATATCATTGCTTTACTTTATTATGACATTGTATATAATATAGTAGTTATATATTGATCCATTTCCCTAAGCTGTGAGAAAAACAGGTATTCCCTATTACCCTTTTACTATAAAAGAGATCCTTTACGATTATACATATGCTGTGAAGTCGACAAAGAGCCAAACTGGTGAACACCGGAAACATAGGGAAACTAAGCATTAACTTTGACTTGTTCCAGCATCTAACCATTTCTATTGAATAATTATACTGAAAATCTTGTTGAAACTTGGTGATGTTGATCTTCTCGCTACATTTATTTCTAGCAACCGTTAACCTACACGTAGAATGATAAATATGTTTTGGGATGTTCAACCTCTTTATTCTGTACAGGCGGCGTTCGACATAAATTCCAATATAGTTGTCAAGTAAATGATATTACACCACTATGTCTAAACATCGCCATACTGAATACAGACGTATATCCATAAAAATAGTCTTCATTCTTCATCACCCCAACCTTAAGAATGCCCCAATCAAAGAAAACAGTCACGCATATTTTAAATTTTTTTTTATTTTGTTTAATTCCATAACGTGTTTTCATTCATTCTTGTAAACATTAGTATAGCGCCGATATCCAGCTGTGTTCAACTGCTCAAAGGTGTTTTGTTTTTCCCCTCTATCATTGGATGTCACTCTTCATGGCACATCTTTCTCATTCTCAACTCCCTGAGGACCATACAACTTGTGCAGCCATGCAAGACAAAACCCTTGCCCCGACTCAAGCAATACGGCGTCAGCAATACATGTACATTATGGAAGTCTCTTTAGTTCGGCGATTTTTAACGTTTTTGATAAATAATTTTTCACAATGGGATTTTAAGAAACCTTAGTCCCGAGTGTTGGCGTTTGTAGTTTCCTACATGCGCTAGCAATTTGTGCATGCAATAGAACTGATGTGGTGGCTAGGACAGAATTTCCTTCAGTAATAGGATCTATAGTTTCCTTACATTAGTCACGCCTTGGAAGTGATATATCGTCATGACAGCGGAGGTAGTTGATTTACAGTTATATGCAATAAAAAACATCCATATCTCAAGCATAATGGTAATTAATGAAATTTTATAGAAGGGATTTCATTGAATGACTTGCACCCAATCGAAGCTTTTAATACATATGTTCAACTTTCAAATCAACAGAACAGCACTTGACGTAAGTTTAGACTCGTGTATTTCTGTGTCAAGGACAAACACTAGAGAGCAGACTTCTTGTAGTTTCAACACTCATATCCCTGCTCAAATGATAATGAACGTAATAAACACGCCAGCTGTAAACCTCTTGTACTGACCTCCTATATCAAGATAATGTCACAGTAGTAATGGACAGATAATTGCTACTGTGTCAAGGTAAGGTGAAGACGATACCTGTTGGAAGATAATAACACGTTAACCCTGTTGCCGCTAACTACACGTTAGGGGATATTGTATGAACACATTTAGAAATATACAGTGGGTACCTGGTTAAAGTAAGAGGCAAAGAACCAACAAGGGCCATTGAATGAACATAACGTATCACACGGATGTACTGGTTCACGTTTTTACATATATTTACATATATTCCCTGACAAAACGATTATTTGGCTGATACTTTACATATTAATATTATAGATGAAGTAAAATAAAATGGAGTTCTGATCTACAATACGTAATTTCAGCCTCGAGCTGGGGCAACTAGACTGGTCAACATTTTTTAAACTTCAGGAGGCTCCATTTATTTTTTTGTTCTAGGGTTTGGATGACAGACTACACTACCGGGCAAAAGAAACGTCAATTTGGTTTTCCTAAAATTTAAAGATGAAATAATTTCTGAAATGTAATTAATGGTGGTCTCCAAGTAATGCTGAAACAGTGATAAAAAGAAAGTCCATTGAAATTGAGGAAAACTGGTGATTCGAGTCAATTATGACATTCATGAAAACCACGCCCAAAGTTATTTGCGGTTGATTCACTTACCACATACATCTGTAGAGTCATCGCCACTTTAATGCGAATGCGTGCCTGTATTGTTGCTCGTGGTTTATGAAAATCTGATTCAAATGTTTTTCTTATCAAACATTGATCGAAAACTGAACATCTTCTGTTATCTCATTTCAACAATCACCATTCTTTTGTGACATGATAACTTCTAACATTCAAAGATATTATGCAGAAATGGTGCAACTTCATAATGCTATAACATTGCTTATCTGTTCATTATAATGTTTTACGAAATCTGATAACATATCTTGTAGGCGTTTCTTTTGGCCGACAGTGCACATGTAGATTTTGCACTTTATGTCTCAAATGGGCATCACCCAGCGGCTATATGCCTAAGTATGAAGTGAGGGTGGTGTGGATCTACTTCAACTAATGTGAGTTAAAGGGTATACAGTAGTAGTCATGATAACCTCCGTCCGAAGATAATTATTTGTCGCACCGAATGCAAAATTTTTGACAAATTGTCCAGACTGAAATTAGATATGCAGGCTGTTACAAGGGGTTTCGATTGTCTGTTTTGTTTTCTACTGTATCTTGAAAGAGCAACGAGTAAATTTAGGCGTATGCGCAGCGAATTGTCGTCAGTAGTTTCACTATACAGGATATACCACACTCCTCCCTTCCTTTAGATGCACACTGCACCAGTAGTTGGAAGAATAACTTGAATATGTTGTATTTCATTAAAAAAAAAACCTCCCTCCCTAACCTGTGCATTATGACAGAGTCTTGCTTCAAATCTGACGGCAATACTGTCTTGTATTCTTCTGAACACACACTTTCAGAGCTTCTAGTAAATAAGTTCGTTCTATTCCCTTTCGCCCTTAACTTTACCTTAAACCTAAACATGATATTTTCCTGAAAAGAAAGTATATATATTTATCGAAAGTAAACTATATAATCACATTCCTTTGAAGGTCCAGTATTTTCACAAAATTTTCTTTATATCAATAGCTGAATTTGAATTCTTACAATTAAATATTTAATTTTGAGAATGGCTCAGTCTAGGTATGGAACAATCTTCTCTTTTAGACTTCTTGATCAACCTTGAAAGTATTATTTTCTGATTTTGTCGTCTGAATGAAGTATAGCTACATAGCCTACTGGTCTGTAGTAAACACCGAGACACGTTGTACCGTTACAGTGTTTGTAAATATTTGTTTTGATGACCTTGAACAAATTCAACAATTGTCACAAATTGAATATATCGTATTATTTGTATAATTTGTTTATGATCAGTATTTCCTCTGCATTATGAACAGCATAGTTTTATCTGATATAAATCCGTTATACATGGTCATTCTTGCAGCTCGCTGTCTCTCTTTATCTATCTCGAGATCTTCCTCTACTCAAGTCACACCACAAACCACACCGGCGTTTTAGAAAACATACAATTCAAGAACATATATTCAGGTTTTCGTTTCAACCTTTGGAATTGTTTTCGTAGTGATGGAAATCTGTAAGAGGATATTCGCCACACGTTTAGCTAAATAAAGGTGGTCTGCTCTTGTCCTATTGTCTCTCAGGTTTAACTAAATAAAGATGTCCAAATGCAAGTGTATTGCCTCGGGGAGTGATAATATTGTTTTTCTCTTCACGGAATGCTGTTATTGCTCTGTAGGGTAAACCATGTCCTTTACTTGATCATATCAGAAGCCCGACTACTGGTTGTGTTCCTCTGGATCTAGACTTGATTCTGTCTCCCTTTTATTCTGAGAAAATCAGAACATGATTCGAGACTTGGTCTTGCTGTTATAGCTTATTATATGTGATATTGGGTTAAAACTCTTGATGGTTGACTTCATACGGTTTCTAGACTGTTGTTATCGACAATACACGCCCCTTTGTTTCTGTCATAGCTTATTATATGTGATATAACGTCTACAACTCTGACATTGAAATTAATTCGTATTGACATCTATTCTCAATATGATCAATATATATATATATATACAATAGGCAACCATTATGGTAATTAAGCTAATAATCTCTCATCAGTCTTTTAAATCCATAATTGAGGTAGCTATTTCATTACATCATTGTTTCTAAGAAGTTAACCCCATCTTAAGTTTGAATTGCTTGACGTCCGTTGTAATAATTTAACACAACAATGTAGCAATCTGGACTCTGAAAAAACATTGAAAGGGAGCCCCCTTGTACCTACACCATATATACTGTTAGACTCGTTTAAGAGATCGTTTAAGTCAGATCCATTCTAAAAAACCACCTGCACTCTGTCCGTCAGTTCGACTGTCCGCCCCGCCTTGATCTCCAACAGTTCATCATGGCATGGTCATATCAATCCCAATTGAGGTGTGTGACGTAACCTGGTGGTCACTGCAGCCGAATATACATGAACTTCATCAACCTTCATCCCCATCTTCACTGGCCTCTCAGACGAAACCATGGGCAGCGGCGACTTCACCATTAAGCAAAGTCTTTCACTTGTACAATTCTTTCATCATTGACGTTTAAGCATAGTGTCTCAAGTTTCTTATAGTGAATAGGATGTTGGTCTCCTAAAGGGGGGGGGGGGGGGGGGGGGTTCTATCGAGATATTGTTTGTGGAAACGAAATTCGAGAGGATATTCCTGTTTACAAATATATGTTATTAATACATTGCTTATTACGCGATCTAGGTCAACCATATTACTAAGGGCAATATGTTTATGACTGTACATGTGACACTTGACATGTGATAAAGGCTACAGCACATACGTTACAAAGTAAAATCAGTAAAATCATTGAAAAGGGATCATGAAGTAACTCATCTGGGCTACGAGTTTGGAAAGCTTTCAAATTGCTAAGGCATAAACAGACATTGCTGATCAGTTTAATGATACATAATCTGTTACCATGTCGATTTCCTTTCAACAGGTGATTTTTTTTCAAATTCAGCGTTTTTCTCATTTCACATAATGCACAAAAGCAAAATGTCGGATACTCGGCGCTAGAACAATCTCTTTAACTTCAACGTAGAGTTACAAGCATTGTAGTGGTAGAACGATTTCATCTCAGCTTTATTATGATCGATAGCAGATACTCCCTATGATTCGAGTTGATGGTCACTGTCAAATCTCAAGTTTCAACGTCAGATATAGGGCGACAGGGATTGTCATGTCATAAAGGATCGATAAAATGGCATTGATAATGTATATAACCTCTGTACAATTTTAACAGCCAAGTGTGCAAAAGAACTGAAAAGTATGTAAAAATTCATAAGTATCTTACAAAGTTTGTTAAGAAATAGTAAAGGCACATATTATGTTATCTTTGTTCTGCTCTTGTACCGTTGATGGTTTGTGAACGAATAAAGATTGATTGATACAGAAGGTAATCTAAGATCAACGACACATAACGACCTCGTCCTAGTGTGTAAAACAATTTCTTAGAAAAAGTATAGCATACTCTACAGAGACGCAGCAGCCCTAATCGATATATATGATTTGTAAGAATATTTTGTAAATTTTAAACGTGCAGAGCACCCTATTAACCTTCACCAATGACTGCTTTGAGAGGCATTTAAGAAGATGAAATGACAACAACAAAAAAATATATGGATAACAACTTCTTTATCCAAGTGTAAAAGTTTCTGAAATATTCATCAAGGAGTATGTTCAAATATAATTCAATACATATGCGACAAATAGGTGATTTGCACATGTCCAAATTGACAACAGCAATGTATGTTAGACAATGAGACTGTCTACTATGTATAAAGGAACAGTACGATTGGAATATTTTAAATATAAAATTCGATTGAGTACTCCAATCAGTCAAAAGAGTTCAGTAAACCAAAGATGCCTTACTTCGACCGTAGACGTAGGAATGTGTGTTTAATAGATAGTCCACGGTCCATGTGCTGTAAATGATACTAGCCACTAATGTATCAAATGACCTGTAGTGACCCTACAGAGGAAAGTGTAGGAGAATGTTTGAAACTAGTCAGGTGTGAAATAAACACGAGCACCTGTCAACTAACTAGGACATATCTCGAGGTCAAGTAGCTGGGTATACATGTCTATATTGTTGACGTGTTAATTGACCTCAGGTTCTGTGACCCCTTGATATAGAGGACAGTTTCTACTGACATCGTATCGGTAGTACACACACTATAAGGTTCCCATGTCATACTGTGTTAATGGCACAAGTGCGTTAATTATGGTATCTTCCGAGCGAGAGAGAGGGTTACACCGATGTTTGGGCAAGAATGAAGTAAAATCGTATGTTTCATATCGGGTTATAGGTAATTGATTAAATTTATAAATGTGAAAGGATCTGCATGTGTGCGGGTGTCTCCAGACAGGTTCCTGCTAAAGAAGGTAATCTTGTTTGTTCGAATGCCAAAAGTTCAAGCCAGCTATTCCATTCTCTTCTGAGAATTCCTGTCATTTAGCGTGCTTATGGAATTGCCTTTGACTATATGAAGACTTTGAACCTTTGATTAATCTGACTGTTTGAAATGTAATAGATATCACTTTAAAAATATCAATATTTAGATAAATTCAGTGACAGGACTACCTCATACACAGACTGGACAAACAACGCTAAAATGTTAACATTCAGGATTCAAAGTGTTACCCAGGAGTCCACATGATAGTCCACATGATAGTCCACATGATAGTCTAGGGTATTTAGTTCACGTACACATCTCTCGCCTCTCTAATGACATGTGTTGTTAAGACAGAAGCTATGATTGAAGATAAATATTTAACGGACTTCAACTGTTAATAGCCCAATTACCTCCCTTGACACGTAAAGGGATGTAACTCGACCTGTAAGTCCCCTACAGACCATGTCAACACGTAGATGACATGTTTAGAGACTTTAAGGTCAAAGACCGAGTAAACTGTGTCCCTAGGCGAACTAATCTCTTCCCTTTCACGGAAATCTTTGCCTTACCTCTGAAGAGTCAATTTCAAAAATCGATGGATAATTTCAACCTAGTATCTGCTCGACATCGCCGACTTAAATAGACCAAACACGTTGGAATGGTTCCAATGACCTTACATTTAAAGTCACTGAAATATTGTATAAGAGCTTTTTTTTCAGAATTCGCACTTTATTCATGTTCTATAGTATTATCGTTGAGACAGTTTTTTTTTACCCGCTGCTTTCTTTTACCCTTGTACTCTTTGGACAATGTATGCCAGTATTTACAAAGCTAAAACTTTTGAAACTGGTTCAGTTAAGATCGGTGATATTTGATATCATGAAGTCTTAATGTTTCAACAGCGTTCCGGAAACCATTTGAAAAATAATAATTTTAATGAAAAAATGTGGAATGAAAAAATTCATGATGATAAAAGAAATGATCAGTAAGCAATATTTACTGTTGGTGCTCTGATAATAAATCATATTCAACAGTTAGCTCTTCTTCACGGGTTCTTTCCGGATACTCTGAAATATAAACATGCTATATAATGATCTTTGACACACAGAGCTAGCTGTTATTCGGATACGTGAAGACGGAGAGCAGTAGTGGTTGTGTCATGCTTCATAGTGAATTCCGATCCCGATCCCCAATGTCATCTCTTGTCTAATAACTCCCATTCAGATGCTGAAACATCAACACGTCCGTCGCTGTAGGCAGACTATGTGAAGAGATGCTACATTGTTGCTGGTGTCTTCAAGAACGTCTACAAGACGAAATACATGTACTAAAATTGTAGAACATTCATCCAGATCCAATATTGGCACCGTATTCTTAACATCTTTGTAAACCTCTTTGACAGGCATTTTAGAAGTTGTAGAGATGAAGGAATACCAATATGTATGTATCGTCAACTTCTTAATACAATTAATATGGCATGCTCGATAACGGTGTTATATACTCCAAAACATCGCATTCATTGTAATAAAGAAGTTGCCTATCAATACATTTTGGTTTGTCGTTACCTTTATGAAGTCTGTAAGACTCTGCAAGTACCGGCTTTCGTTACGTGCTATTTCTATCTTAACAGTCTAAATTTGAAGTGAATTTATGCTAAAGCATCGACCTAATGTTAGTGTACAAGTGTTGTTGTTCTGGAGTAAAGCACTGTTCTGAAGTCTGTACGCATACTCTAGGAATAAGTTTATCTACAGGTTACCGTTTAGAACCTCGTTCTATAAGTCTTCATCCACTGTTTCAAGGGCTTTACACCCCGGATCCCCTGTAGTTACCAGGTTAATGTACACATCAGTTAAACATAGAGCTAGACACTGGTGTTAGCTCGATTGTGAACTTTAGAACTAAGTTTTCCTGTACATTAACGTTTAGAACATAGTCTTGTACGCCATCATCCTCTATTTCAAGAGCTTACATCACCCTTGCAGTTAACATGTTGTCGGTTTACACATAGACTTATAACTGGTGTGAGATCGAACATGAACTCTGGGAATACGTCTTCCTATAACTTAGCATTTCGAACCTCGTTCTCAACGTCTCTATCCACTTTGCAAGACTTTACCTCCCCTGGCAGTTAATAGGTTAATGTACATGTAACTTATAACAGGTCAGATAAAACATGGACGTACACACTGAAGGTATACGTTTTCCTGAAAATTTGCTTCTGAACGTCTTCATCCACTTTGAAGAGCTTTAACTCCCTTGGCAGGTACTAGCTTAATGTACATGTCAGTTATAACATGGAGGTGCATACTGCTGTGGCTCCACTGGTTTAGAATGGTTGTTGTATTCCACAAATGAGCTGTCTGGAGTATTCTGAACTACAATGGTACTTTGTCCTCAGAAACGTATCAGTTTCAGCTATATTAGAGCCTGCAGCCACTGTGTGCGTTCAGAGAGACCTGCACCATGTTCAATTACGTTAATAGATGGGCGCGGATATGTTGCAATGGGCGTGTTATTGTTATTGGCGTTCCAGACTTTGTATTAATGTGCGTCAGGACACCCAAGTTATATCTGAAATATATATATTTATGTCCAGAAAGTGTTTTCTGATAATGGTAATTCGTGGAATGCAAAGTATTTGTTTATATATATATATATAAAGTTGACATGAAAGATTTATGTAACCAACGCCTCTATTAATTTGTTTTTCGAATACATTGATATTTCTAAATAACTGTAACAAAATCTTCTTATATATCTTCTTATTCATTTGATGTTTGGGATAATAAGATGAAGCAGGTGTCTTTACATACTAAGATGAAAACTACCCAGAAAAGATAATTATAACGTGTAAATTTATATGCCCGCCCTATACACCTGGACAGACATGATCCATTCTGTGCAAACTACCCTGAAGCTATTCCCCGCGCGAGCCTAAGGGTCCGTACCTCCGTGTCCAGGTACCCATTTAATCAGCTGGATGGACTTGCCCAGGGATACTAGTCCGAGCAAACGTTGAAGAAAGTATATACCCCTGAGGTAAAACAAACCAGATGTCGTATTTGTCATGTGTACATATCCATTTTGCTAAATTTGGGTATGACTCTTGCTCACGCTTTATTATATATAAACAATACTCTCTTTTAATTATTCTCGGGCAATTATCTCAATTTATCCTACAATATACTGCTCTATCATTTTACAAACTTTTGCAATTAATTTAATTAATTAAATTGTTCTCTTAACTATTATGCTGAGTACGATGTGTTAGGATTCTACATGATAACATTCAAGCAATTTGATATATTCAAATTATGCCATTGTCGATTCATGCGCTGTGAGCTATTTCGATAGCAATTCCTTCACTTTGATATGTTGAACCTATTCCTGTATCTATGCACTTTGCACACATTTTGATAACAATTCCATAAACGTTCCTCTCTCGTAGACTAAACCTATTGTATTTCGTGTATGAGCCTTTTGCACAGATGTCATATGAATCATTGCAGTGTTTATTGATCCATTTTCAATAAACATCAACAAGAATATCGCAATCAGGGAAGTAATAAATATCTGCCCAAAATCATCCAGGAATATACTTCTGTCTGTACATTACATGAGCGACATGCAGGCGTGATGAACGTGTTTAATCCCCGTTAGAGGAAGTCGAATGGGGGTTTATACTGTGCCATAGTCGATCCGTTCGTCCGTCCGTCTGTCGCAAAAAGGATAACTGTGTTCTGAAATGAACTTCTCCCATATTTTTCTGGCCGGGTTAATCTTTCTGAAACTTTACACATGCTTTTGGTACACATCCGGGATGCGCATGTGGAAAGGTCCGGCTTAATATTTATGAGTCATAGCTCTTCAATAATAGCCATTTACTTTCCCATATCATACTTACTCTTAGGGTTAAACTTAAAGGGACACTGCGTCGAGGATAAAAATGAGATCACTTTTATCTGCCTATGCGGATTAACGTGCCTGCTAATGAGTTACGCTTCGCTTACATGCAGTAGTTTTTATCACTAATTACTTGAATTGTCTTAATTTGGGGTCTGTGACTCTTTACCAGACACGTTAATTAACATAGGAAGATAAATCTGATTTCATATTTCTCCTCGACGCAGTGTCCCTTTAAACCTAGCTTGGCTCTGACTTTTGATTTGTCTTTTAGAACTTGATATGTGTTTCCCTTGACAAAGGATCGTTTAATTAAAGTCATAGTCTTGACCTTCCCACTTTGACCTTGATGAACAATTTCAGCATCTAGGCCTTTGATATTTGACATATATTTCCCATGTCACTACCTGGGGTCATAACCTCTAACCATGTGACCCTGGCCTTGATGTAAGGTTAAGAAAAGCAATGGTCAGAAGTGACGTTTGATAGTATCATTCAGGTGATGTCCTAATTTTCAATCTGACCAATGGTCATCTCATGATAAACTATGTTTAACTTCATTTATAAATCGATATCATTGCATAGTGTAACTAACCATTAACTGAGATATGATTATTTCAAATTTCATGTTCTTTCTTCTAATTAAGATATCAAAATTATCGCAAACAGGAAATTATAGTCCGCAACCATTCCCCTAAAATAGTAAATCATCATGAATCCTGTCCTTTGTCAATTGAAAGAGACACGCTATAACGTAAACATAGAAAATGTAATATATGAACTAATAACGATATTATTATTGATACTAATATCAATATTTCCTCAACTATGATATTATCAATCCACCATCAATCAAGTTTCAAGTGGTATATGATTCATTCTCATACGTTTTTTGCATGATCATAAACGGGAAATTATCACCCGCAAAGTTGCCCAATCTGCTAGTTCATCAAGTCAGATTGCCCTTTCAGATTGCCATTAAGGGTTCGGTCGCGTGATCATATAAACGCTGTGTTGTACAATACCTGGCGAGGGACCTGGCGATGGTGATACATAATACGCACTATATAAACTGTAGCACAAGAGAAAGTTTACACCTCAGTTGGTTTTATCGTAGGTTTGATTTTCAATTACAAATATCTTATGTTTTCGACGTCGTTCTCTAAAACTGAAGAGTGAAGAGATACTTCTATGTGATTCTCAAACCTTTTGGAAAACTTTCCTTTTGTCTTTAAATAAAAAAGCATCAAATGATGTCTTAAATAGTCCCAAAGCTGGACTGCCCTTAGAGTAAAATTTACTCTTTGAAATTTAATAATCAATATACCTTCCTTTATTTCTTGAAGCTTTGAATTTCTTGTGTATTCAGTTTATCTAGACTTGCTATATCTAGACTGTATTAAAGACTCTTATGTTGACACAGTCATGGGACAGGACTAGATTGTCCTTTCAATTTACCAATTTCGTCTTGTGTTCATGTTTCTCTGTAAACTTCTATTGTATTAGACTCAAGAGAGAGACCAGGGACAGATCGATGTCGGAACATCTGTGGCGGGGTTGTCATACTTGGAGTTGACTGGCGTCGGTCGAAGACCTGCAGCACATTCCTAAGATACATGCTGTGTAGACTTGCTAAAGTCTCTTCTTCTTTGTTTCTTTAGCGACAAGTAGCAGAAGATATAAAGCAACGTATAAAGAGACAACATATTTCTAGGGCCCGGTTGTTCAAAAGACCGTTAAATCTGTTAGCATCATGCCATTAGTTAACGGTACGTTAAAAGACCTTTCAACAACCATTTTTTAACTGGCCGTTAACTAACGTTTCGTTAACAATTTAACGGACCGTTAGTGTTTAACGGTACGTTAAAATAACGGCACTTTGAACAACCGGGCTCAGAGGAAATATTGTTTACACACATTAGTCGCAATTTGCCTATTTTAGCATATAGGACAGATGATACAACTTCATGTTCAGGCTAGACTGAAAGACTTTCTGAAAGGATAATTTAGCCCCAAAATTAAAACATGATAAACTAAAATTAAAAAGAGCACCTAACAGATCTTCATGTTCAGAAAGTGTCTAATGTCTAATTAATAACAATCATTCGACACACTACACTACCAAAACCTCAATTACCTCTTCGGTATCATACTCAGTACAACAGACACTGCGTTCAGATAACCGGGGGTTGGTCGTCTGTAATGGCGATTCATTGATGAAACAGTGTCCAAGATATATTTAAATTGATTACTAACAATCAGTCGATACACTACCATACCAACACTTGAAACCTCAATTACCTCTTCGGTATCACACTCAGTACAACAGACACTGTGGGGGTTGCTCGTCTAGACCTGTAATGGAGATTCATTGATCCAATGTATGTGTAAATGGATTAATAACAATCATTACATACACTAAACTACCAAAGTTTGAAACCTCAAATTAATTCTCCCGCGTTATACCCAGTACAAGATACACTTGGCTCAAATGACAGGGTCTTTGGTCGTCTGTAAAGGCGATTCATTCATGAAACAATGTCCAAGGTGTGTTTACGAGCATTCAAATGTCCATCAAGGTGACCTGGTCTCTTTGGACATGGTCATGTGACATGTATTGACATTTTTCAGTCAAAAGGTCAGCTCCTTGACCGGACAGACGAACGAACAAGCAGCTGTCAAGACCTACGCCCCCGACTGCAAATAATTGCTGTAATAAAACAAGATGGCGCGTGGCTCGGACAGATCAAATATTGAATATTATGATGTTCTAAATGACTGTTCCTAGTCTCCTTATCGTTATATCTGATCAATATTTGCAACTATTATATATATATATATATATATATATATATATATATATATATATATATATATATATATATATATATATATATATATTACAACAGTCACGCCTACATGAGTTGATTTTCTTTGAAATGTGAGATTTCTAAAATATTGTTAATGTTGATCTCTAAGTTATGCTGATACATGTACACATAATGAATATGACAATCCATCAAAATCGTGGGAAAGTGTGATCCTAGTCAATAAAACCACGCCCAATGAAGACCGCTACCGCCGTTTGATTCACCTGCGCACCGTGACCGTGTACATATGCAGCGACATCTCCACTTTAATGTGAGGGCCTGTCTGTATTATTGCCTTAGGTTGTTTGAAAATCTGTTTTAAGTGTTTCTTAGAACGAGCATTGTTCGAAAATTACGGTCGTCTCATTTCAACAATCGCCATTCTTTTGTAACGTGAACATTTCTGAAACATCAACATATTGTGTAAAAACGGTGCTTTTATCTGTTAATGTGATGCATTATATATGTACCGGAAGCAAAACTTCAGACTGAACTGTTATATTCCTTTAATAGTTATACTAAACAAGCAAGTACAACACTCGTATGCTAATAAGACATACAATACACTGAAGGAAGTGGAAGACACCGATACCCAGACACATTGCCTATTTTAACCAAGGACTATACACAGAAACAAGCACCCAAGATACCTCGTAATCAAATACTATTGTAGTATTTACATATAAACAGGTTTCTTTGATTCGATCCTCGACTGTCATTAAATACACTGACTCACATTCTGTACTCAATTATCTACCAAACACATGGATGAAAGGTCATGTCACCGTGACCTAGGTACCTGTGTATACCTGTACTATGACTTTAATTAACAGGTATGCGAGATAGATGCTTCGATTACTCACACTTTATCATTGGTTATATGTGACAAAGGTTTACCAAACACCTGTCAAGGTATGTTGAATCTGTTTGAGCATGCACACTATATGTTTAATATGTGTTTATCAAAGTTTTAAAGTATATTCAAAAGGTGTGATTAAATATTTAATATTGTATGATATAAGAATGTTAATATATATAAATGTCATTTAATTAATTAAGAAACAAAACTTGAGAATAGTAAGTTTGTTTGATGGCCCACTATATCACTATTTAAAACTACTCGACTCATCACAAGATAAGATGACCCGACTCTTAACACTTCAGTTGGTCCCATGTGTTTGTTTGATATTATTCTTTTTTTGTATTTTCCTTGTTTCCATAGCGACAATTTTGTTTTTGATATAAAACTTACGGTTCACGTCTGAAGATAAAGGAGAGAGTGTTCTCTGTGTACTATATTGAAGCTCAGCATGTCAGTCTAATGTATCGATCTGATGTTTTCTCAAAATGTCATGATGTGAAATTCATACAAGTAATAGAAACCGTCAACTGTGGAAACACATGTTTTAACTGATCTGTACAAGCAACCGCTTCAATTTAAAGCGACAGTAACACTAAGGTTGTATGGAATTCGAATATACTTTGGCATTGATTTTATTTTTAGTGTCGATCGAGATAACATCTTATCCAAGTTGTTTCAAATGGATCTTACTGTTCCTTTAATGTGGGTAATGCGATCTTTCATCTTTACCCAGATATAGTTTATGATGTTGTCAAATCCATTGTCACATTGTCGCCAAGCAGTGTCGTCACTTTGTCACATAACATTTCATATCCATTGTAACATTATCACCAAACAGTGTCACCTTTTGGTCACATTACATGTCATAACCATTGTCACATTGTCACCAGACAGTGTCGACACTTTGTCATATACCATGTCATATCCATTGTCACATTGTAACCAAACAATGTCGACGCTTTGTCACATGTTATGTCACATGTCATGTCACATTCATTGTCACAGTGACACCACGCAAGGTCGTCACTCTGCCATATACCCTGTCCCATCCATTGTCACATTGTCGCCAAACAATGTCGACACTTTGTCACATAATATGTCATATCCATTGTCACATTGTCACCAAACATTGTCGACACTTCGTCACATACCATGTCACATCCATTGTCACAACATCGCCAAACAGTGCCTACATTTTTCTCATAGGATATGCTCAACACACATTCGTATTCTCGTTGTAAAACATATAATTATAAACAATCACTGTAGTTCAAGCACTCGATAGCGTCTTGTAGAGTATTCAGTGATAACTATTTTATGGAATCAAAATCAACGAAGCAAGATATCATAATCCGCGGTTGGAATGTAAAAGATATATGATCAAATTCACGTAAAGCTATGTCAGCAGTTTATTTACCGAGCTTAGGAAATTGTCAAAGGTTGTTATTATATAAATATGAAAAATTTAGTTGTAGAGTTTTTGCTCTAACACCGTTTTGTAAAATTTTCTCCAGAAACCAGTATTGCTAGGGAGGTAAAATTTGCAGAGTATCACCCTTGGTGAATGTAGACAATATTTAGGGCTCTATAACCTATTTATCCTATATAGGCGACGTTTCGACATAGAGACGACCTAGGAAGTTGTATATCCATAAATACGGTCTTCATTCTACTTCACACGAACCCCTAGAATGGCTCTCAAAGACTTTGTTGTATCTTTGTAGGATGGAAACTAAAAATTCGTTGTGCTTCTCCCACAAATAAGGGTAAAACAGGAGTCTAATTTACAGTGTTGCAAAGGGCAAATGTATACAATCAGTTTGAGGTGAGAGGGTCGTCAAATGTGGTAAATCATCGGAAATTCCTATGAATATCCCGTTTAAATTCTTGATGCTTCATCACTATATTGATTATAATATTACTGCCTGTCCAAGGACTAAATGATGTATGTGTGGTATTACGACATCGCTGCATTTTGTATAGCAGGTACCGTATTTTCTCTATTTAAACTTAGACTTATTTTAAACTCTGGTGTGGAACATATACACATCAGATCAGTCTTCAATGATTTCCTTCCTAAACAATCATATTACTTTCTCTTATTTTTTTCTTTATACAAGGGGTGATTGATACAAGTAAGTTTTGAGCCTCGAACAAGAAGATAAAAGGAATCAAATCAAATCCATTTATTTTCAACATATACTCACGTTGTAAAGAAACGTTACCACAATTTTAAGAGAGTATAAAATTTAATATTGTTGTCGGAGAAAGTAGATTTTGAACGTAATTGATAAAAACATTTAAAACAAGAAGTACTGACATTTATTTACGTACGTCAGAGTATGATACTTTTATTTTTTAATTTTTTAATTTTTTCTATATATTCCATCTCAATTCAGAGGTAGAGTACAAGCAATGTATAGTGATGAACATAGAGGCATGATACTTTTATTTTCATGTCAGTTCAAATAAACACGAGGTGCTGAAATTGCTTTTTCAACATGGATTTTCACCAGATTGTTTTACATTTATTTTATAGATTTATAAAATGTAGAAATTCTTATTAAACAATAGATGTTGTCGACATAAATAACCTTATTAGAATTTAAGTTTTAGACGGAGCATTGCTGTAAGACGTCATAAACCAAGCCTAAAGCCCTTTTGACTCTCCTATTTGTCTATTTGAGGAGATCCAAATCGACGATTTCTCAAAACGTATGTTTCTAGTAAATATGAATAGATAATGTTTGAATTTTCAAATTTAATTTAATTGGCTTCTGAAGACATGATGTAACTCTATTTCAGTCTTATGTATCACTAATGGATTGAAAGTTCTTGTATTTTGTATGGTGGCGTTTTTTTTGCACGTGAGTTTAGCTGTTTTGCAATGCGATACATTTCCGTCAGTTTCTATTGGAGCTCTTTGATACCAGTTCTACAGAGTCTCCGTCTGCAGTGTCTAAACAATTAAACAACGATAATGACAAACACAACTAAATGCCTACCGGACTTATTATTAAACATACGGAAGTTTCAAGAGGCTAGATCAGATTGGTACTGAAGAAATAGAAACACCGATAAGTGAAAAATGGAAGTGTTTGTGAAAATTTAAGTAAAAATGATTTAAACAATATTTTAAACAATATTTATTTAAAAAGATGAATGGATTGGTAAACAGACATTACGCCTATATAATACCTCTCCAGAAACTATATGAGAGACAACATCAAGGCGCTTTTCACAGGACGTACGGTACTTGAACGTTAGGACACGAGTGCATGGCCTATCGATCAAGGTTAGGCGTTAATTAGTGTCTCGCATTACTTCAGTGCAATTAAGCATGGCTGTAACTAAACCCGACTACTTCCTTAGTTTCAGATCTATTCCTGGTATATCCGGCGGGTTATTTCTGTCGGGTATATGCTGTATATGCTCAGCTGTACTCGGAAGGATTGTTGACTTACTTTAAATTCTTATCTGAAATTAGTTTGTATGGACGTTGATTCTTTCATTTTTTAAACAATTTGTTTCTGGTTAAGGCAACCATTTATCTATTTTGTAAAATATTATGAACGTGAAGATAATCTAATAAATTATTCTGCATTTACTCACTGAATTGGTAATGTGACATCTTGATCATGATATACTTTACCCTGTAGACAGGTAATGAACATTTATTTATTTCTTACCTTCAATTAGAGTATACATTACAGATACACTATAGTCGTCGATGTTTTTTTCAATTGGTGTTGGTACTGTTTTTACCGATTTATAGTGCCAAAATTATTAAATTATGATACAAATGTAGAGATTTCATTTCATTGTTGTTATTGAAAATTGCAATAACAACGAGATCCATTTTGTAAGTAAAAATAATATTTATTGAAAGAAGTATCCAAAAACACTTAAATATCCAGTAATATAAAAATGTCTGCATCATATTTAAAATTCTTTACAATATTTTCAGGAATCGGGAGAAATTTTCCTATCAAAAAATATTTCTTCAGAAAACATATCATATTCTAAACCAGCAAAAGGTCAGACTTCTGACTTGTCAAGCATTATTCATAGCCCCAGGTAGTGAATTGAACAAGCAGCTGTTGTATCCATTAGGCGGGATCGAACGCAGACTCACCGAGTTGGCCAACATGTGCTCAGATTTGCATCCAAACGAGATACATCGAGAGTCTACGAGACTTGAGAGGTCGATTTTCAACCAATGTCAAGGTGACATAACGGTTTAAGGATTGAAATAAACTGAATTATATCAGTTGTCTCTGACATTATTTAGTACTGTCCACCGAGTACTGTCCCCCGAGTACTGTCCCATGACTGTGTAAAACAAGAGCCTTTATAAAGTCTAGGCAGTCATTCAGCAAGTCTATATTTAAGAAAATACAAATATCGCACGAATGAAGGTAGGGCTATTATAAAATTTCATAGATTAAATTTTATTATGTACATTATTCTCCACCTGTATACAGTTGCCATATTCTGTAATCATCTTAAAAACGTTCACCTTTGGAGGATTATGAAACAAGTGGATGGAAGTGAAAAAGGCAGAAACCTAGATATATCAATAGGTTAGGTTTTACTTACACACAGTTGTCATACACCTGACATACCTATGTCACATTCTTGTCAGATATTTGTCATAGCCTCTAGGCAGTATACTGTCCTTCACCTACATACAGGTGTCATTTACCTTAGTTATGAGTTGTTTGAAGAACAGCTTTCGAGGATTTCCTTTTGGCGATAATCTGCAAATATGTTAATTCTTTGAGAGGCAGTTTAACAATTGAAACGATGAGGAAAAACAAGTTATATGGATTCACAACTTCTTTATTGCAACGAGATACTGTTATCAATCAAGTGAAAGTTGAACTTCTTCTGTAAATGCATTTGGAACTAATCAACATATTTCGTTTCAAGTTCTCAAAATATTAGTAACTCACACACGTCAGCTATTTGCAATCGTTAATGTTCTAGTTATAAGTAAGATTTAGCGATGATGTGTTGCCAGAACTGGCGAGTGGCTGTTAGACTAGAAAGTGTAAACACCAACCCACGACTTGAATGAAGAGCCTATATAGACAGTACATGTATGAAACGACATGTGATAGAGGATGTATATGTGATTTCAATCTGATTTGATCTGATTTTGATCTGATTTGATCTGATTTTGATCTGATTTGATCTGATTTTGATCTTATTTTGATCTTATTTTGATCTTATTTGATCTGATTTTGATCTGATTTCGATCAGATTTGATTTGATTTTGATCTGATTTGATCTTATTTTGATCTGATTTGATCTTATTTTGATCTGATTTCGATCAGATTTTATTTGATTTTGATCCCCTTGATCTTATTTTGATCTGATTTTGATCTGATTTTGATCTGATTTTGATCTGATTTTGATCTGATTTTGATCTTATTTGATCCCGGACGAGTGCCTCCCGTTCCACTTCATCATCATCATCATAAAACGATATTTATATAAAGCGTGTTCCACACTAAAGCATGAAAAGTTAGACACGGTATGTTTTCTTGAAAAGGTATGCCCTGAGTCTGCACTGCATCTTTTGGCTGTGGACTGTCCTTAACTTCAGCGGGAGTTGATTCTACTTAATTCTTATGATAGTTTGTATCGACTGTTTTATTCATGGCGATGAAGCAATGAAGCTGTCAAGTCCCGACCACTGTATATACCATGTGGCCAGTGTGGGCTGTGATTAGCTCCACTCTACTGTTCTTCTCCCCTGGGATTAGTTGACCATTCATTAATGACAAGCGAAACTGCGTTGACATGACAACTAACATGACATGACGGTCAATCAGCTGTCCAGATATTGCTTTGTGTATATGTATGAGGAAGGTGCCGTAGACACTGTGCTATTTAATTTGATGTCACATAAATATGAATTACTGACAACCTTATTTTATCCGCTTATTTCGAACATTATTTTTAACAGCATAGGTCGTTGTCAGCTACTTTTAAGTGATAATATTTATGTGACGAATCCAACCAGAACCTCAAGGGTTGAACGTGTGCTTCGTTCTGCATCACTGCACACGAAGCCGTGGGAACATCCATATATACATATAGATATAGATAAATACTTATCTTGATGTGGTGCAAACCGCCCAGGGTTGTGTGTCAGCTGAACATAACCAGACGGAGTGTGGTCTGTATCAACTCGTTCAAAGCAAGATGCTATAGCATCTGGTCTTTATCAACTCGTTCATAGCAAGATGCTATAGCATCTGGTCTGTATCAACTCGTTCATAGCAAGATGCTATAGCATCTGGTTATGTATGAACTTGTTCATAGCAAGATGCTATAGCATCTGGTTTTGTATGAACTTGTTCATAGCAAGATGCTATAGCATCTGATATTTATCAGCTTGTTCATAGCAAGATGCTATAGCATCTCATTTTCGTATCAACTCGTTCATAGCAAGATGCTATAATAGCATTTGGTCTGTATGAACTCGTTCATAGCAAGATGCTATAGCATCTGGTTTTGTATCAACTTGTTCATAGCAAGATGCTATAGCATCTTATTTTCGTATCAACTTATTCAAAGCAAGATGTCATAACAAATGGCCTTTATCAGCTTGTTCATAGCAAGATGCTATAGCATCTGGTCTTTATCAACTCGTTCATAGCAAGACGCTATAGCATCTAGTTTGTTAGTCTAACATTTAGACTCTGA
The DNA here is from genome assembly GCA_936450465.1 of Gibbula magus. Classification (NCBI taxonomy): domain Eukaryota; kingdom Metazoa; phylum Mollusca; class Gastropoda; order Trochida; family Trochidae; genus Gibbula; species Gibbula magus. The sequence continues at coordinate 47,891,514 of OW388301.1, forward strand.
AATGAATATTTCGTAAAATGTCAAAATTTTAAAGAAAAAAATATAATAAAAAGGAGCCTCTGAGATGTGTTCATTTTCAGAAAACTTAAACTGAGCTCAGAGATGTGTTGTAGACTTGCCTAGGCGCTTAAACAATTAAGGGGTCTGGATGACAGACTACTAGATTGTATCAACTTGTTCATAGCAAGATGTCATAGCATCTGGTCTTTATAAACTTGTCCATAGCAATATGCCATAACATATGGCCTTTATCAGCTTGTTCATAGCATAATGCTATATCACTTTTCCTTGGACTGCACAAGATTGTTTACAGCATGGTGCTATAGCACCTGGGTCCTGTTTTACGAAAGTAAGGTGACCGTAAATCACTAAGGTATTAACAGTGCAATGTTAAACGATACCACCAAGGTTAACCTTAGTGTTAATGTTGCTTTGTGTAACGAATCCCTGGTCTGTATCAACTTCATAGCATGGTATTACACCACGTTTACTTACCCTTACCAAACCCTTAGTCAATGACACTAAGTAACTTTTAGACAGACACTAAGTCCTGAATTATTCATAAAAAAATGATGTATTGGAAGAGGGAAGTATGTCTCTTTGCGTCGAAATCTAGCCTTTCTTTCCAGGAGGTTGTCACGTTTCGGCTTAGGCTTTATCTAAGGGCAGAGTACATCAAAATACAAGTTATTACTCATACAACGTAACTTTACTTAACCAGGGTTACCTAACATATACTGTTCGTTCGTCGTTACGGAAATGTCATGGATCTTTACATAACATAGCATTATAAGAAAGCAAAACTCCCTGGTCGTTGTATCTGGTCAGCAACATGATGTACGAGCTCAGTTGATAGACCTTTGGATGCAAAAAGTGATCAGTACTGCAAAAGAGTCTCCTTATGTCTTGTCGCTCTAGGCTGTTTAACAGATGAAGGTCACCAGACGTTGTTAGGAGCTGCAACGTCGTCTACTTGTCGTGCATAGACTGGTACCAGTCTCTTAATCAATTTGTTTCGTTCTTAATTTCCTGATCTGTTTTGATATCATGAGATAAGTTGCATATGCAGAAGCATATTCTTAACGTACATGTAAACCGAACAGCAGAACATACGCTGGAAACAGGTGCTTTAGAAATCAATTATATTGATATTATTATACAGCATATCGTCCAATATAAGAAAAGCAAGAACGTATTTGAAACAAAATAGAGTTGGGCGAATGAAGGGGAAACTATGAACCAAGAAACGTCTTGTTTTCATAAAAGCGTTTTCATGTAAGTATTAATAGTCTATGCAATGGTTCCGACAGAGTGTCCTTTCCTGTACCATTATGTAATATAGCATACTCAATTGTCTGTGAATGATTTTCTGTTACTTTTTATCGAACATGTAATTTAGCATGAACTCTTGTCTGCGAATGATTTTCTGTTACTCTTTATCGAACTGATTCAATTGAGTTATATACATACAATACATCATCTTTCTAGGGGGTGTCTCTTACCAAGAGACACGGTCTGTCAGGCTTCATGTGCAACTCGCCATATACACCGTATATAGACATATATTGACCGTCAGTCAGTCTCCGAATGACTTTCTCTTTATTCAGTTGGCGTGTTATACATTGTTGATCTCAGTCACTGAATTATTTTGATATCTGTCAATCAAGTACAATGTACGTTGTATACTTTGTGGAAATTATTGTCATTAGAGCGAAGGATCCCAGAAACATCGTAAATGTATAAGATGTTTCAACGAATGTAAAGAGCAAGTGGACGGAGCTCTTGAAAGACGTGAAGCTTGTTACCCAAAAACCTGAAAACGTCCTCATGGACAACAATTTATATTAGACATTAACAACCATTTAAATTAGATTTTGACAATAATTTATTATCGAATTTGACAATTAGATTTTGACAATTATTTATATTAGACATCGACAATCATTTAAAGAAGATAATGACCTTCATTCATATAAGATATTGACCATTTATATTAGATATTGACAAAAATTGTATTACATATTGACAATCGTTTATATTAGACATTTATAAGCATTTAACTTGTGTATCAACAAACATTCATGTATTATTCAATGACATGTATTTATAGTATATGTTGAAAAGCATTCAGGTTATTATATATACGAGTGTATATTGACAAGCACTTAAATTAAGTATTGACATGCATTTGCACTATATTGACAAGTGTTTAAATTAAGTATTGACAATGTCATGCATTTGTACTATATTGACGAGCATTGAAGTCAAGTATTGATATGCATTTGTACTATATTGACAGGCATTTAAATTATGCATTGACATGCCTTTTAGAATATATTGATATGAAACATCAGGGAATTTGCAATTCGAGAAACGCAATTAGTCCGCTGAAAGTAGACTTAGATAGATTAAATGAAATTGTTTGAAGTTAGTGCACTGAGAAATTAAAAGAGCCCTGACTTCAAAAGGCCATGCTTAATCCATTCGAAAACAAGACGACCCGTAATTGTCCATTTATATCTAACTAGCAACGCTTCTCTTGAACTGTGACACGCATATGTCATCAATGGTGTATGATAAAGCGATTATAAAGTCTATATTTGCACGCACCTGTTTTCAGAGTTGATGTCCCTTTGTGTTGTAGGAAACTAGTACAGATTTCTTTGCACAGAGACGAAGGGAAAATTGCAGGTCTATTGCACTGGCAGTTTAATTCCGGCTAATCGTTTTGTACTGAGTCTCGTCGATATTGATGTGTAACGCACAGCAGGATGTTGTTCAATTCAATTTCTAAAAAGGCAGCTTAAGACGCCTTCGTATTCAAATGTGAATTTGTTACTCTGTTGTCACGATTAGAATAGGTGAATGTAAATGTCAATATGAATCGATCGGTGTGCACTTTAATGTTATAACAAATCCCATATCCCTGTACTAAAGAAGTAGATTGCAAGTTCGGGTGCAACGCAGAAAAGATAAGGAAATGCGGCAAGGCTCGAATTAGCAAGTGATGGAAACTGACGCGACTTTTTGAATAAAGACTGGAGTTGATTGAATAATACAATTGACCATTCTTTTAGTGACTGGCTGGTATCCGAGTAAACTTGTATGAAATATATCAAATGTGAATCAGACCAATCTAAAGGGTTTATTACCAAGTGGTCATTTAAACACTGAGATCTCCATGAAGTCGCACATCCGTCTGACAGGTTTACTATGCTTCACAAAACGTGCAGGCTTTCCTCCTCTCGGGGTATCAGCTCGAAGAATTTTTTTAACAGGTTTTCGGGAAGACGAATGTACACATGTACACAGATACAAATCTTGATAACTGCACTGTGAAATTAAACTGTCTTCGTGGATGTCTTAATTTATGTTGTAGGAAATAATATATATAACATTCTAACACTACATTAAACATTTTGGAATATCTTGACCTTTTGAAAATAAGCTTCATATATATTAATTTGAAATTAAGTATTTTCTTATTACGCACATATCTTCAGATAAGAGAAATAAAGGAACATTTTATCGTCGTTTCATTGGGAATACAGCATTCCAGGCATTACTGAACGATATCATTTCATTGATACACTGCAGCTATTGGAGACTACACGGGGTAACGAGATGTCACTATCGCTACTGCGTGCACATACCACTGGATAAGATAGCCCATATTCTTACTGTTACAGATTATGAAAGCAGAGTCAGGGCTATAATAATGTTTATGAAGTCATCTGACTGTCATTATTTCTCAAAAGCGTCCATTTCACGAAGTCATGTCAATGTAAAAATACCTCTGATAAGAAAAAAACTTGACCTAAGATTCTGAGAAGAATCGTGAATACATTCATTCTCTTCGTACAAATTTATCTCCCTTCAGAGAGAAGATAATGAGAAGAGAGGAGAATGAATGAATAAATGGAAACATTGTCGCTTTAAAGGGGCAGTAGCACGTTTTTTCGCTGAAGTAAGTCGATGAAATATATTTGAAAAATAATGTAACCAATAGTAAAACACCCTTCTATCTTCGGAAAATAAAAAAAATGAGTTTACATGTATATGGTTACGTAAAGCCGTTGAAATCGTTTTTTTCTTTCGAAATAATCAAATGTTTTCACAATAAAATGGCCGCCAATGTCTTTTTGCTTTATACCCAATTACCACTACGGATTATTGGTTTGTATAATAAGATGTTTTACCCCCTAAAGTAAATATGAATGACATACATTATCATTATAAATATAGGACATTTGAAAAAATAATATTCGCAGAAAACGTGCTACTGCCCCTTTAAATATTTAAACTTGGTGACGAGATGGTACCAGGGATACCATAAATTGTATACTTCAGTGCTACTTCAGAAATTAACCCAAAGCCTCACCGCTACTACATTAGATACAGTAAGCAAAGATAATCTCAAATAATCATGAATATATTGCCACGTTAAACATTTAATCATGTTGATTGCGTCTATTTAACCAGATAATATCAGTGAGACATGTACATTTTAAATGCTACTGGATAAGATAACCTAAATCCTCACCGCTACTACATCAGAATCAGAAAGCAAAGGTCGGGAGTATAATCATGAATATATTGTCACTTTAACTACAAAACCGCGGCGATTTGGTCCCGATGGAATCGTGATAGCTTGTTCTGTGTATCCAACGATTCACTCTCTCTGATTGAAGTCATTGGGAGCGTGTTCGCAAATAGATGACAGTGTGTGAGAGACCATTGGATATATACTGTTATGTAACTAGGCTGTAAGGTAAGTTGGCATTTCTCAGTCTCGTTTGAAAGAGAACTATTGGTCTAAACATACGACTCAGTGTTGAAGTATATCATTTGACATTTATCTTGCCACGTGGTATTTGATCAGTTTAATGTAACTCGCATCAAAGGCGTATCGGTCGAACGAGAGAGATTGATTATTGAATTATGAATTATGAATTATTTTTGGCGATCTGTTTTTTGTTACCGTTGTTTTACTTTACACACATGCCCGTGTATTTATTTTCATCACATCACAATCATATTTCATTTGTTTGACCAAGCAACATACATGATAAGTTAAAAAATGTGACGAGCCCATTGAAATGTTACGTATCAGGTTTCCACTGTACGTCTCCTTAAATAATTACATATAAAAATATACCCGCAAGTTATAAAATGATAATTACACGATAATTACATATTAATGATTTATAATTGCTCATCATGTATATTCAATTTGTCAATATGTTAATAATAGGTTTATTATTGTAACAATGCTGTCATTAAAGATGCATCCATTGTTTTTCATAAACATGTATACCGCCTTAATACGTGCCAACATACGATATGTGCTGATTTCAGTTGAAACAATTTCACTCGACTTGGATATTCATCCCCAATCGTCGAATATATCATATTTACCACTTTCAAAAAGTATTCTCCAACAACGTCAGCATACATGTGCAGAAACCGAAACGTCACGCCCCATGTACATGCACAGTAGTTATAGGAACTATTGAACATCATCAAGCAAAATTTGTCTTTGTGTCTGTTGTAAATAAGTTTCGAAAATTACGTTTGACTGATTGACGCGTGCCCCACGCTGTGTATTGTCCGGTTTTCGATCAGAAATCGATACCTTTATAACGCCGGTATACTGAGTCGACTATCATCAAAACGACAATTTTCGGCAACAGTCAGTACTTGTCGATAAAATAACATATAACTTTATAACGTTTGGTACATGTGACCCCAAACAACACAATGGATGTACCTTTAATGTCAGAATGAATACTGCCATATTGTAACACTACAGTAGTATCAACAGTTTTATATTAAAGGGAGGGTTCTGTCTCCATCTTGGATTTTGTGCATTACGTGAAATGAAAACAAGCTATATTGTTCCTAACTTATAACTTGTTGATAATAAAATATATACACTGATAGAATGTTCACAAAGTAACACATAACGTGTCATACTAATAAACAACTTGCTGTTGTGCTGTAGCGAAGTTTTTCCCACCCGCAGCGCCGATGAATGGCTTCAGTTCTCATTGTTATTATTTTTCAACAAATGTGCGCTTGTCTTTATCAAGTTGAGAAATATAAATTCATCAACATGTTACCTTAATTAATATCTTTTAATTTGAGTTTTGTTTTAATCATTTATCAGTAGCATATTTGTGTAAACAGGGATATCCTCTCGAATCTCGTTTGCACAAAAACATAACGTAACTTGAATTCATCATGTAAGAGAAACATGCTTTGGATAACTATAGTTCATGTACACGAGTGTTAGAGAAAATACTCAACTCAAGATAAGACACTCAGGATGAAGAGCCCACTTCCGGTCTGTACTCGTGTAGAGATATCACGTCCTTGTCGGATATCCCCCGGAAACTATTGGTTGTCTCAACACTTGAAAATATGTCTGGGTCTCTCGGCAATTATTACAAGTGCTAGTTACATAACGGTAAGTTTATATTTATCCATGTATACAGAGTTCAATACAACCTAGTTAAACTATATGTTATGTTATATACCATCCCGTCATACGGACTAAGAGGATGTATAACATTACATCTTGTTTTAAAGGGATAGTAGCACGTTTTTTTGCTGAAATAAGTTGATGAAATATATTTGGAAGAAGAAATACTGTGTTTCGGAGAATATCCCCATTCCTTCACCAGCAGATAATGTTGTTTGAACTTTACAACGGGATATTATATTAAACTGCTATTTTGGTGATCCGTGTTTACTAGAGTTTACTTATATAAGTTCTTATGGAGACAAAATGTTGCAGTGAACCTCCCCTGGGTTCTTGGGTCCATCACCTTCCACTCCCACTGGTAGACCATTCGACATGGGTTCTTGACCATCGTGTATACTGACACTATTAATCCTTCACTAAAATACAGGAGTGGTATCAACGGTATACCCAGTTGTCATTTCTATCTGCCCATCTCAGTGATCCTTCACTTATAACATGAAATATGGATGACAGATGTAGACATTGATTAGCACGATAACGTCTATGAAAGATATCATCAGATATTATTAAGAACTGAGGCAATGGTCATTACTTTTGCAATGTAATGATCAGATTGCTAATAAATAGAACTCTCAAGTCTGATAGGTTCCGCCTGCCTCGAGATGATCCTATCAATGCTGTGTTATGTCTAGACTACGTTGTATGTAGTAGCAATTTTTATTAATGATGAAAGCAAAGACATTTATCGACGAAGTTACATTTGATTATAGTAATACTCGTAGTGATTACTCTTGTAGTTCTTTGTTTGCTCTAGCGTATGGTTCAGAGAGTTGACTAGATTTCAGAATGTAAATCGTCGTTAAAGAAAAGTGTTTTATCAGTGTTAAAAGCTTGTGTTTAACACGTGAAATTGTTTAGAAGATATTTTGAGATCAAGCTGCACATGTTTCACAATAAAACGCAATTTTGGATGGGACTTTTGAAATAATTATTAAGAGGCGACGAGTGGCTATTTTTTTAGAGAATACATAATCGAAGATCATTCAATACTTTCTGTAATCAAATAATTAAACGTATCGGTCTTATATGAACTCATGAAATCACAGATATAGACGAAATTTAGGTCAACTGAGCTTGAGGCAGCTAGCGTACTGAAAGAATCAGGATTCTAAGATTGTGAGATAGTCTTACACTCAGACTCTGAACAAGTATTTATTCTGAAAATGTCACCATTTGATTTTAATATTGAAAAGGAGACTGTAAAAATGGAATTTTCTGTAAAAAGAAGGCTCCTTTAATGTTTTTCAATATTTTTTTCAGATTTAAAAATAATTGTTTTCAGAGTCTAAGTGTTAGACTAATTGTGAGATATTAACGTAAAATGCTACAGGAAACAAGAACTCATGAACTGTGAAATTCATGCAATAAGGGTCAATAGACTGTGAGATATACATGCAGAGTAAAGCTCATGTTAAATCCGAGGAACTAGGGACTCACAGACAGTGATCTGTAATACTAATAGCATAGGGGTTCATTGAGTGTGAGATGTAAATGTACAACTAAACCCCATAGAATAGGGATTCATAGGCTGTGAGATGTAAAGGTACAAATTTTAATGCCAGGAAATAGGGGTTCATCGACTGAGATATATAGCTTTAGCTACCATTCTATACCAGGAGATAATTAACTATAAAACAAGCTATGTACACAAGGAAAGAGGTTTAATTATCAAAAGGATTAAGCGAGTATGATAAAGGCAGAAGGAAATTGTTATACAGATTGTATCGGTACTATGAGAACTTCCTACTAACGACAACAGAGGTCTCGTTATAGATGACGTATTATAACCTGATTCAGAGACCAACATGCAGGCTGTGTACAGAATTGAAGAGGTTTAACATTAATAGAGATTAAGTTACATAGAAAAGGGATGTAACTAAGTGCTGGACCCACTCTTAGATTGCAAATATTGCTCACACTAGGTGTTTTGATTTCTTTTAATTCAGAATTACTGGAGGAGGTGTTTCTTTCTTGTATATATGTTACGTACCCTATACATGGTGGTGTCACTAAATTGATAACGTCTCGTTCTCATGCAATCTTGCCAATGCCCATGATTATCAATATTGATTTAAGCTTATCCCCTGTTTCCAAAACAGTTTTTTCTCAAGCTCCTAATAAAAATATAATAGAAAATATCTTCCTGTCTTTAAGAAAAGGATCTGAGAAGTTCATTTGGTTTTGGTATTACTAAACTAAATTGTAATGTTGAAACACCGCTGTCTACTGAAAACGTAATTTACGAGTAGATCAGAAGATAGAAGGCTCGACTAACCAACAGTTCAGAAGGAAATAATCCTACAATGGATTACAGATAATAGGATTTGACGTAATATGAATATCGGCACGTGCGAACACTCAGAACTGATGTCACTAATGACCTTGACATTTGTTACCGACCTTCACCTCCGAACTAATCTCATCTTCTGATAAGCGTCACTTGACTCCAAGGTTTCTCATCAGCAATACTGGTTCTGCCCTTGATAAAAAGCTTAGCCGTATTTAATAAATAATGATGTTCTTAGAAATAATGATGTCTTCAAGCTCAACTCTTGCTGGTGAATTTAATGAACTTTTCCTGGATACTCGACATAGTAAATTAAACAATCTATAATCTGTTTGCATGCATACTTGTCTTTTCATATTTTCATATGTTTTTATCAAATGAGACATTAGAAGCCAGCGTTTCTTTTTACCGTGATTTTAGTCCCTCATATCCCCTTTAGTTTACTTTTACCTCTGCAAATGGCAAAACTTACTTCATTTAAACGTAAATTGTATCAATAAACTACATTATATCAAATTGTATTGTAAATTGTATTGTATTATCATCCTTTAAAACTTATATTGTATTATTTGTACTTGAATTATTGTCAATCTAAACTACATTCTCTCCCCACAGAGGTTACTCCCTTCCGATTTCTGTTCTGTTGCACATCGAGCACTTTCACGGCTAAGAATCGTGATTGGTTGCATCAGAAACTGTTTCAAACTGAACATTCCATACCTGTCGAAATGACTAGAGTTTCTTCACCTGTGCGATGAGGACATATGGTTAACAAGACAAATTTCAGTCGCAGATGTAAAACGATGTTTGATTGGACAAAAAAAAGGACGTTACCTGTGTCCACACGTCAGGTCCGAAACTGTCTTAGTGCTAAGATAGTCGTAATTCAGTGTTAATGAATGGCATTTAAGACTATCTTAGCGCTAAGAGAGCTTCGAAAATATGGGTCCAGAACTTTAAGTTTTTATATATTTCTAACGAGTAATGTTGTAACCAGAATGATTCAACACGTTGAGTTTTGTTGGGTATGTGCTTGTTTTTAAAAGATTAATAATGAACTTAAAGGGACACCGCGTCGATGATAAATATGAGATCTGATTTATCCAAGTGTGCTGATTAACGTGTCTGGTAACGAGTCACAGACCCCAATTTCAATCAAATGAAGTATTTGGTAATAAACACTACTGAATGTAAACAGTGAGGCGAAGCGTATAACCCCTTAGCAGACACGTTAATGAGCATAGATAGATAAATCTTATCTCAGTTTTATCGTCGACGCGGTGTCACTTTAAGACGCTCGACCATAACACTTTATAATAAACACTTTTAAAGATCTGTAAGGTATCATCAATTAACTATATACATACAATGCATTGTTGTGAAAATCAAAGTATTATATTTAAAGGTTTGAGGTAAGAAATATCAGTAACCATGGCGACACACATTTAACTACCGTTCTTTTGTAAGATCAATGCTCGACTGTCAACTGCTTATTCGCACAATGATTTCTTTTTTACAGTTTATGATTGAAATCTTTCCGCTTCACTTTGAAATACAAAACCGTATAATGTTGTAGGAGCGTTTTAGAGACCAAATCCAGAACTGTTGACGAATCAGATATTGGAGGACAATGCAAGAACATCAAAAAGAGCCAGGATATAAAACCGTGCTTTCCTTGCTTGTCAAGACTAGACTATATTCCTCATTAGGAGAAACGTTCCTTGTATGATCCAACTTAGATTTGTCCATTTTGTATCACTTTGGCTCCGTTCCATAACAGCGAGCGCTTATTACAAAAAAAATAAACCAAATACAAATACGAATATAGGACAATATTAGTTATTTTTGGGAAAACAATCATCACCATTTAAATTTCATTCTTAATTTCTTAAAATGGGAACTTCAGTCATTTTTCCTTGAAGAAATCTTCTTTTCTTATGTCGTGAGTGATTAATTCAATCAAGTGATCGCAACACTCCCAAAGCATCACATTTTAGTTTTGAATATTGAGGAAGCATAATGACTTTTTCCGTATGTATACATTTATATTCTGAAAGCTAGATTTAACAAGATGGTCATTTAACGAGATGGTGAACAATGGGGATATTGCTGTATACCTATGACCTTTTAATAATCAGACTTGTATATGTGTTATGTGGTGGTGATATTGAAATTCAATAAAATAGTGATTCGAAGACAATTTGAAAGGCTATCAAAACTTTCAGTTTTGAGAAGCGCACGTTATAAGCATGTACAACCCACATTATTTTCCACTCAATTCACCATTGAACCGGTTTGTCAGTGACATTGTACAAGTGAAACATAGTGTAACAGGTTTGAGGTGAATTTCTCTCCGGATGAATCATCAGTCAACTATTCTATACGAGCTGCTGGGTGTACGGATTGATAGCGAGTGTCAAAGTGCACTCCGTGAAATGACATAGAGTTGTAGTCAAAAGAAATGCGTCTCCTCTTGTATTCTATAATATGATTTCACTCAATATCATTTGTTTTCGATTCAGTTGAAAATATATTGCGGGACACCTCTTTTCTCTGTTAGTTCATGATCTCAACAATTCGCAGGTTTTAGAATCCTTCATCAAACCGATTCGCAATGATAACAATTTTACCAACATGTATTTTGCTACTCAAAAAGTGCTACCCAAAACACTTTGTTAAGTAAAACCCTATGTGATGATGATTGAAATATTGGAATGAATTATGATTGAATCAAACTTTAAAACGTCGAATAACTTAAAAATTCTCCAAATAACTTCCTTCAGAAGAATGAACAAAGCTATTGAAGAGAAAGTCGACTGATTCATCGCTAAATTGTTAACATGTACTAGCTTACCGTTGGCACTAACATTTATACATAACTGTAATTAAAATGCTTATGCCTATTATCATATTCAACAAGTTTCATTATTCTGTAATGCTTTTCCATAGCGTTGTAGAGAGAACAATTTGCACCATGACAGAGGGGTTTAACTTTCTTGATCAATGTTTTTGAAAAATACAAGCCATGGTATCTCTGCTAATATTTGTTTATTTTGCACAAAAGTAGTATCAAATTGACATTCAGCTTCCCTCGCGCCAATTTCCATTTAATTTAAACACAATATTGTCAATCTTATTTGATCTGACCCTGTAGGTGATTTTGAGGCTGGGTATCATATATAGTCATATGGTATTCTAAGGGTTAACTGTGTATCATGTGTTGCAGGTGAAAGCTAACTTAAACTACCAGGTCCTTAAACACTTTACAGAGATTGGAGTAACGTAGACGAGCGATGAGTGGTCGCAGTCACTTAATAAGTCTGAACACGATCAGAATCAATAGCTCGTTTGAAGTTAATGTACCTATACATCGCAATGTACCTTAATGCATGTATCACAGCACGTGATAGCGAAACATCATTTATCGCCTGCGGTGATATTGCAATAAACACTAATAACCCCACAACAAAGAAAGCATATATGTATAGCATATTCTCATAAGCAGCAACACGTAAACAGTAAACGCTTTGACTGAAATACAGCATATGAAAGCCTTTGATTTGTGTACTAAAAAGAGTGTTTTATTTTTAGCTCATCAGGCCTGACAAGCCAGATTGAGTTATTATATGGGTCGTCCATAAACGTTTCACATTTTCGACTTCTCCAGCAGTGCTTCATCCCAAAGTCAACATTGTATGTTAAGGTGCCCAGCACCTAGGGGGTCGACGTTTGGAAATGATTGTCCTCGAATATGGCATGGCGTCCATCCTCTCCTCAAGAAGCAGTAATCTAGGAAGCTCAACGTTTGAGAATATAATCTTTGCTGGGAGGAGACTAAGTTTGCAAATTTCATTACCCTACTCCAAAAATAAGTGCGTGACGGGTGCAATTTCAGTTGTTGAAGATATTTGTTTTAATGTGTTATATAACGTTATTGTATTACAGTGACCATATTGACATGTGCTGTTTAAACGTTAATGTATATATCTATTGTATTGTATTGTAAACGTAATTGACATTTTAATAAACAGAGGCGGGATAGTACAATGGTTAGCGCGTTCGGCTACGAATCAAGAGGTCCGGGGTTCGAAAGAAGTGTGGTCAAGAAATGTGTCTCATGTAGAGAACTGTTACCTGCAGTAAGGTTTGGGTGCAATGCTACTCTGAATTGGTTCTCTACTTCAACCAAATGATCGCAGGTTTCATAGCAATACATATCCACAATGGTGTTGCGGGCTTTCTTCGTGCAATACTACCAGCAACCGTACAACCGAACGTTGTCTCTCCATTTGGTACCGTCAATATATGTATAGATTGAAGACATCATTCGACCGTTATAACACCTTGCAATAATCAACCAAGCGTGGCTACTTACAAGTCGTCACACTTAGGTGAACTGAGCTCTAATGAACGACTTTATAATTAACCTCGATCACTGAGTTCACAATCGATCGTTCACACACAGGAGACAGCCACGTCGCTCTTGTCCATCGATGTTTATACATGTATATGTTACGAACCATCTATGGTATATCCCAATCTGCAGAGTGTGACCATTCCTAAATTGCAAGGAACATATGGAGTCACAGGAAACATCAATGTGCACCGTTCTTTGAGTCAATTCGTACATCTAGCCTTTCATATGAGAAACATCAAATGATTGTCACTGTCGATTGTTAACCTCACCATTTAATAATGTATTTATTATATCAAACATTGCAAGAGATCAATTTGGCTCGCGCACTGAAGTAAGTGTGTTTATTAGTATGTAACAGTGTCTCGTAATCCTATACAGACTGGATGTTATTTAACCTACATAGTGCATGTTGACGTATATTATATAATATACATATAATACATGTGACACTTATATAAACTATATCTGTCTGTTAATGAAAATAGGTGTTGTGTTTATGGAAACATAGACCTTAAGATATCAATAGCGTGATGAATTTCAAAACCATGAAGAAAAGATGAATGAATGGATGAATAGTTAGTGATGCTAAAAAGATAATCTTAAGAACAAGACAATGTCATATATTGTTATAGAAGAAGTTGTATTTGATATCTGATCAACTTCAAGTCGAACGGGATATTCGCAGACTTTGAGTTTGTCTCTAAGTCAAAGTAAAACTAAAACACGAAGCTAAAGTGCAGATATGTATGTATGATTTTGAATTCCTGGTCAAAATGATCCAAGTTTTGTCTTCGGTAGGGTTTCATTAAATATCCTTATTGAACAATGTTTCGAGTAAAGTAAACATTATTTCCAAACCAAAATACCTCTAAGAGTCTCTGAACAGGACATTTGATATGCTAAAACGTATCACTATGTTAGGTAGACAAATGTAAAATAAGCCGACTTACTGGTACAATTTAAATCACATTATGTCAAATATGCTAATTTAATAACCCATTTCATACATGTTTCTTTTATTCATGGGATTTTATATTATCTTTTTACCAGGATTCGTTTTCTGATGATATATTCCAAATGCCAATATATCCTTAAAAACCAAACTCATTTAGTTTGAAAGCATGTTCTTTCCATTCATTAAGAGTGCGGACAATGTATTCTAAGCATGTATAAATCTGTCACTTTTATCGCCCAGTGCACACACTACAGACTGTTAATGGCTTTTCTTTAAAAGTAACTGCCGATATATTCAAATGTAGCAGGCATGTTAAGGAAATGCTTTGCAGAAGCTGTAGTCACGAGTGATTAAAGTCTCATTTACACAGTGAATAACACAATCAATACAATATTCTAGCTGTAAGGCATTGAGCAATCCATAAGAGAAACCAATAAATGTTTACGCCTCAGTAATACAAGGTCCTTAACAGAGTAAAACGTTTGCAAATTCCGCTCTGAGAATAACGGTACAATATTAGAGAATATAGTTGACGAGACGTCTAGAACTAAACGGTAGATTTGGAGAACCTGGTTACATTCCTGTGTGTACCATACGCTACTATCTTTAGTTTATTCTCCAGTAAGAGGTTCCGTGAACCGAGATTAACAACCTGTAATACACACATTGAACCGAGATTAACAACCTGTAATACACACATTGAATCGAGATTAACAACCTGTAATACACACATTGAACCGAGATTAACAACCTGTAATACACACATTGAACCGAGATTAACAACCTGTAATACACACATTGAACGTGATTCGTTGATATGTAAATCATGTTGAAAATCTATAGGTATCATTTGACCCGTTTTACGTAACGATGAAACTATATTTCTAAATAAATAAGATATAAGGGACGTTTATATGTGGTGTACTTCTGTCTTCGTCTCTCACTGTTTAGTTCACTTTCAGTGTGTCTCTTGGTCTGTCTCTCTAAGCCTCTATTGTCTATCTACACTGACGGGCAAAAGAAAGTATATAACTCAGTTGTATTTATCATATGGATAATTTTCAAAGTCAAATATCTCGAGTTTTCGACGTCGTATTAAAAAACTGACTAGTTTGGGAAATTAGTCCAAGACATGAAATCAGTCAAAGAATACCTGTACGAAATTTAAAAAAATATATTGAAATTTGAAATTTAAATTTTAAAATTCCCTAAATTTAATTTTGATAAAACAAAACTGTTCATCGACATATAGCACATACTCTATGTGAAAATCAATAAATGTGCCTCGTCCTCTACACATTTACAACATTTTAAACATAGTAGGGGTCATGTTGATGTAAATTTAATTTCTTACCCCTGTCTACTTTAAATAATGATATTTTAGTTAAACAATAAAAAAAGTCACCAATTAAGGCATCTAAGGCAATTAAGGCATCTACTGTATCTATCTATCTATTCTCACTCCCTCCCCCTCTCTCTCTTTCAACGTTCATTCCCTCAATCTCTCACAATCACTAAAACGAGAAATCACCAGTAATAAATCCAGTACGTTTATGAAATGCTGCCAGGTATAGTTGATGGTTGACTGTGTCTGGTACATCATGGCACCCCACTATCCCTTGACGTAATACGAAGTCTGCCCTGGGCTATTGCTGATGTTAATAG
Source organism: Gibbula magus (assembly GCA_936450465.1). Classification (NCBI taxonomy): domain Eukaryota; kingdom Metazoa; phylum Mollusca; class Gastropoda; order Trochida; family Trochidae; genus Gibbula; species Gibbula magus. The sequence goes on from OW388301.1 coordinate 47,907,385, forward strand.
ACGTGATAACTTTGAATTGCTAGCAAACATTTAACAGCTTTTTGTGTTTGACTAACATCAGCGTAAACGTCTCTTTATCGCGTTATTCATGTAGATGATGATGATGCCTCCAGTACTGTAATGTAATAATGCCCGGCTTATATTGCTTCGATTATTTCTACTGTTACTGCTACTTCAACTGCTACTTTACTACTACTGCTACTACTACCACTACTGCCCCTACTACTGCTACTACGACTACGGCTGCTACTATAACTACTACTGCGACTGCTACTTCTGCTACTACTGCTACTGCTACTGCTACTACTACTGCTACTGCTACTACTACTACTGCTGCTACTATAACTACTTCTGCTACTTCTTCTAAGTACTACTGTTACTACTACTGCTACTGTTATGTTAGTACTACTACTACTACATTTACTACTACTACTACTATTACTATTATTACTACTACTACTACTACTACTACTACTACTACTACTACTACTACCACTGCTATTTTACTACTTTCATCAGTTCTAACTCATGTATTCGACTACTACTGTTTTTACCATTACTCACTATGTGGAACTGTAGCACACGTAGTACTTAGTAGAAATATCACACTTATTAATAAATCCGAAAAACGAGTTTACCCTTTTCTACCACAGCCCGTATAACTCATCGCTCATATTCCCCCACACACATATCTATACATCTACCCCCATAAACCTACATACCCCTATTAGCTCTCACAAATGTTTCCTTTCATGTCAAGTGTGTATACAAGCCGAGGCGAGCACCTGACAAGGGTAGCACATCTCCTCCACCTAGGGGCTAATCTGGACAACAAAACACTTGTTACATGTCGTGCCTTATCTGCCTTCAACTACACGGACCCGGGGCTCACTGACACTCCCTTGTTGCACATCTTTATCAAACGGTCTCGGCTCATCCGGGTCTTTAACCAACGCCAATATGACAAGAATCAGAAGGAAAAAAATCTAGCAGTAATTGTTACAAAACAGGATTTTCTGGATAACAATTTATTTATGTGGAGATACACGACGTTTCGGAGTAAATGTCCACTGTCAAATGGTTGAATGTGGGGCATAATAATACACATATTCACCTGGTGAAGGAGTAAGAATACACTTTGAAACGTTGCGTATCTACACAACGTTGAAATTGTTATCCAGAAAACCTTGTGTCGCATGTATTCAACGTGTAAATGCCCCCCCCCCCCCCCCCCCGAAAATGGAACAATTGTTATACGATTATTATTTCAAATGATGAATCGGCTACAATGAAACATTGAATAACAACATTACCTCATTCCTGGTAAGGTCTCTCAATGATTAAAATGTTTTATTACCGATTCGTAAACTGAATGTCTTGTTAAATCTAAACAACAAAACAGTTGTTAAGTCGCGCCTTATCTTCAGCTGGCTTTCTCAGACAGTCTTACACACCTCAATGTTGTGACCTTCTGTATCAAGCTAGCTGTGCTCATCCCCCGTAAGCGACGTTCTACCTACCCAACGCACAAGAACCGTTTATCTATCTGTCATCGTCTTTCTGGCAATGGTTATATGCGTTTATTATTTAAATGCTCATTGACATATTGCGGTGAGGATGGATAAGGACATTTATATGGAAGGAAAACATAAGTGTTTACGATAGTTCACGATTTATTGTTTCAAAATGCTTTACAAATGTGATTGTGTAAAGCTTTTGCAAATAATAAATGACTTTCTAAGAATCACCCCTTAAGCTTTATATATCCTTATTTATTATAAAAATTTAGTATGTCATGTTGATATTACAAAACAGCTCCATGGACGAATGGTTCATGTTCATTTCGAAATGACGTTCAGTAGCCAAGAAAATAACAGCTAGTCTAAGGACTTACTACACATGCAGATACCTTGATGAATAAGTGATGGTTTATATCAAGTGAAGAGCTTCTCAGAACATGATGACCAAAGGCTAATCTCTCTCAGCCACAGCTAGCAGAGTGTAGTCCAGCTCTATATATATCTTGACATTTCCTTCAGAGGGGATCAGTATGCTAACATTAAGTCCATCCGCAATCGGAAATACGAGATACATAAAACGTCAGTGGTATACCCGGGGAATCAAGATGCGAGTTATTACGCAGATAGCTACATATCCTTTTCCTACCTACCAAGTAGAAATTGGTTTTACATGAAAAGTATTTGATTTCTTCGAAATTAAGAAAATAATTTCGAAATGATCTTTGTACCTCTCTATTTCCCTAAATTTCAAGTTGTGCATTAGGGATTATTTTCCATTAATTGCTCTTTGTGATATATAGCATAAAATGTATCAATGAAAATTATTTTGATTACGCAATAAATGAAGATCTTAAATGTCTTTTTAAAAAATGTCTGAATGATCCCATTTGTCTTGAAACATTTCTATATAAAGAGATATAACTGATTAGTACGTTCTCAGATTCCTATCAGAATTCCTGAAATAGCAAACTATTTTAACATTTAAATATGACAAGGGGATATTCCAAGAATATCATTTAATTACAAAAGCATCCTTTCAATATTCACATAACGAAAAAACATAACATAACACACAACACCAAACGGAGTATTTCTGTGAAGCTCGTTGTGTGGCTATTCAATATCTCAGTACAGCTCGTCACTTCCCCGCACTCACCGCTCTGTTCGACGCCTCACTGCTCTCCGACCTGGCGATACGCATGACTAGTCACTGCGCATCTTTTAGACACGCCGGGGTAAGGTTTTATGAATATCTAAGCAAATTGGCCATGTAAACAACAAACATAGCGTCGTTTTCGTGTTGACCTACTTGTTGGGCAGGAGCGAACTGGGCCGGATTGTTGGGATAATTTGCACCTCACCTGAACACACGATATAGACACATGTGAGTATCATCTACGCTGCGTTATTCCGGGAATTTCCTCTATGTGCGTACCTGTGTTTTCATAGCGTACACCTGAGTTTCACCTGGCGCGTGAACAGTACTAGTTCAGTTCAGGTATTGTTTGTATACGAAATTCATTTGATAACGTAAGTGTGAAATATATAACTTGCGATAAATATGATGTGAATATGATTTATGAATGTCTTATTGTTATGCATGACCTAGATGTGTATCGACATGGATGTCAGTTTATGCTATATACACGGTGAACTGTGTGTGAAATTTATTTGGTACTGAAGATGGAAAATCTGTAATTACTTTTATAAATATTGAAATGCGGTGTAAATATGAGTGATTTATGATTTATGAAGCGTGGTTTATGAATACGCTAGTGTGTATCAAACATGTCAAGTTAACCTATTTACATATGAAGTCTACATGAAAATCACTGGCAGCACGTTTTGCTTGTAACACTGATTCATTTGGAATGACTTTATATAGACACGATTTGCGACTTTTCATTAATACATTGAGTTGTGTGAAGTTTGAGAATTTTTGTATCATGACGAGTGACCTAGATGTTTACCCGCGATGTCACATGAACAGTAGATTGATTTAAGTAGGACACTGATTAACTGACAGAGCGTCTATTCTGGGCTTCTTCTTGTTTATCTGTATCAATGGAAGCTATCTTAATGAAATGAACGGATTACAATGTTGTCGTTTAATAATCTTTTGGAAATATGCAAAGTTGTGTACGTATGTAACCACCTTGTGTACATATTGAATATAATAAACACATTTTTAGACACTATAAAATGCGACATCGCTGATGTGATTTTATGACGCTACGGTTATGCCATTACCATTTTACAAAACTAAATACACGAAGCCTATTTCAAATATTCAGTGACATTGTATACTATTCAAGGCACGTAGCTATACCTATAACCTGATTACATAGCATGTTCTCATGTAGTATCTTTGATATACCTTGTGTCAGGAAATGTTGTAAAATTGTATGAAATGTGACACTGCCAATATGATTTTATCACATTAGGGCTCTGACGTCAGCATCCTACCATTATACACATATAAATATGCAATGCACATAGTGAAATATTCCAAGCATTTCTATTATAATGTATATTTTAGCCATGGAGCTGTACCCATAAATCCGACCGTAAATCTGATATACATATTTTCACAAAATGTAGTCAAACATATCACATGTTGAGCACAGCGGTGTATTGGATAGCGTGCTAGCTTATAACGCCAAAGGTACGGGTTCGAATCCCGGTGGAGAAAATCCACCATGGTTCTCGTACTGTGTTGTGTCCTTCGGCAAGGCCCTTCATTCACATTGCTCTCAGTCCACCCAGCTGTTTAACTGGGTACCTGAACACTGAAGTACGGACCTACATTTGTATAGCGGCATCGAAAGTATAATTCCTTCAGGCTGATAATACAACTGTGCTCTTAGTGCATGATATTAGCATGAAAATAGCGCTAAACAATGGGTTTTTATTATTACAACGAAGACGTTATGACACAACCTCTTTACACATCCAATACATATATACATGCTTTTAAAATGCTAAATGTCGAATTGCAATATTCAGTTACATAAGTATTTTATTCAAGTCACTTAGAAATAATCGGAAAGCGGTGTTATTCAAAGTTGTAACTAGAAGCAATCCATATGTGTTGTTTTTCTTGTATCATAAAATGTTTTAAACACGTAAAGTAATGAAATAACTAAGACATAAACATCCTACAACTTTACTTTTCTTTGCTACATGATTTAATATTCTCGTCACGTAGCAGAACGTGCGGTTTTATAGTATGTTCATATTAGTTACGACGTTGCGATGCTTGTAATTTCACCAAAGCTACATGATACCATGTATATTGTTAAAATAACATTGTTTGAGAATCAATTAATTTTACACTGATTTTCGCTCAGACTGGCACCGTGTCTCTGAAAAATACAACTTTTAAAGATTCATTTTTTGAAAAAATACTAATATTAAATATTGAATAGGAGACTCAGGAAAATGGGAATATAAGACTCAAATATAGACTTGCTTAACAAAAGATTTTTATGTATAGAAGCTTAAGCTTAAATATTATGAAATACAGTCTATATCTCAGGCAAGTATTCGCTATAAGGTTAACAAGTGAAATGAACCAAGGGAGGTAACTCCAGTATATAACGAAAGAAGCGGACATATCGACGTTTTGTAAATTTAAGAGTTCATGAAAAGGATAATGTCTGTGTATTTGACTTTTCTTCGCTTGCGATGCGGTGTTAGTATCTAAATCGAATTATTTGTAATTCAAAATTTCTCATGAATATTTTATTTTAAATAAATATTCACATCAACCTACATTGTAGCAATACAACCACAATGATTATTCAATATATTGAAAGCATAAATACAGATCATGCCATATGAGAGTAGAACGTGATAGGACTTTGGAGATTTCAGGTTGCTCCATAAACTATAACGAATATCCTCCATGTGCAGGGTTTAAAATAATCCTCTTTGGTGAAGCAACTTTCGCTATTTACCTATACATATGCATAACTATAACTGTCTATTGTAGATATTACTCAGGAGTATCTAAATCATTTATGCATAAAACATATTTAAATCCATTGTAATTATTTCGCCGCAAAACATACATGCCAAAACAAGATGTTCTGGATAACAACCTCTTTTGTGTGTGAAGATACACGACGTTTCGGAGTCTATGGTAACTCCTTCATCAGGAACATATACTCGGAAAGTTGTTATCCAGAAAATATTCTTTTCTTATGTTTTCCAATTCTAAATGTCCCTCAAAGACCTAACACGTTTGTACTGTCTCTGTGATGCATTTAGGTACACAGGTAAACGTTGTAGATGTAGGAATGGAAATACTGACCTGTTACGTTTATTGTGTTATATGTGTGTTCGTACCACATGTTAGCTTAATGAAGTGGATTAAAATGACAGCGTCAAAATGACAAATGAGAATACTGAATGAGAGTTTTCGATGACTATTTTGATAAGGTACTCTATATAGAATTAGAGAGTCCCTGTTTTGATATTCCGCCTTAGGAACTCTTCATTGCCCGAGTGTTTGCCGCATGTCAGTTTCCATGGAGACGAATAAAGTAATACGACAGGTCGACATCACTTCTAACTAAGAAAAGGAAATGGCGACATTCTAGATTTCTTCGTTAGTTAGACAGTGACAGATTGATCAAAACTGACAAACCTGTATCTTTATATTTTTAAAAAAGAAAACTCAAACGGAAATCGTTCATAAATCTCTCATATTAATATCAATATTCCTGTATATGTTTTTGAAAAAAAGAAGAAAGCATTTTAAATACTAACTCAAGATATATATTTAATGACACAATGGACACATATTGACAATGTCGTTTTTGTATTATTGAACAGATAACCTATATATCGTTGTTATTGTATTATTGAATGAATCGTATATTATGTATCCACATATAGTCAAAATCGTTATTGTATTATTGAATAAATAATATATTCTGTATCCACAGAGAGACAACATCGTTATTGTATTTTTGAATTAATAATATATTCTGTATCCACAGAAAGGCCCGATGGGCTTATGGCATGGGATGGCGTCCGTCCATCCGTCCGCCCGTCCGCCGTCCGTCCGTAAACTTTTCACTTTTTCGACTTCTTCTCCAGAACCAATAACTCTAGAGAGCTGAAATTTTATGTACAGTCTCCTTGGCCAATGGGGATTCTGAAGTGTAGATTTGGTGACCCTGTGACCCCAAATAAGGGCCCCAGGGGTCATAACCTTAAAAGCTATTTTCATCTTCTTCTCCAGAACCAATGACTCCAGAGAGCTGAAATTTTATGTACAGACTCCTTGGCCAATGGGGATTCTAAATTGTAGATTTGGTGACCCTGCGACCCCATATAAGGGCCACAGGGGTCATAACCTAAAAAGCTATTTTCATCTTCTTCTCCAGAACCAATGACTCCAGAGAGTTGAAATTATATGTACAGACTCCTTGGCCAATGGGGATTCTAAATTGTAGATTTGGTGACCCTGTGACCCCAAATAAGGGCCTCACAGGCCATTACCTAAAATCCTGTTTTCATCTTTTTCTCCGGAACAAAAAGATCTAGAAGGCTGTAACATTGTATGCAAACTCTTTAGCCAATGGGGATTCTAACTTGTAAATTTGGTGACCCTGTGACCCCAAATATAGGCCACAGCCTAAAAAACCTTTGAAAATGAATTTTGAACTGATATTTTATGTGCACTTCATTCACTTTATTTGAAATGTATGTCGACTTGAGATTACAATCTACATTGTGGACATGTTTGTCAAATTGATGTAATCAATGTGAAATGAGAACTATTGAATAGCCTATGAACTGAACATTGTGACAAGTCATAAAGGACTAAATTGAAGAGGAGTTAAGAATTCTTTTATTTTACATGAGATATGTGAACTGCATATGACTGGTGATGAAATGATAAGATAAGATTATTTTCATCTTCTTCTCCAGAACGAAAAGACCTAGAAGGCTGTTGGTTGTGTAAAGAGTCTTTAGCCAATGGAGATTCTAAATTGTAGATTTGGTGACCCTGTGGCCCCAAATAAGGGCCTCACAGGTCATTACCTAAAATCCTGTTTTCATCTTTTTCTCCGGAACAAAAAGATCTAGAAGGTTGTAATATTGTATGCAAACTCTTTAGCCAATGGGGATTCTAACTTGTAAATTTGGTGACCCTGTGACCCCAAATATGGGCCACAGCCTAAAAAACCTTTGAAAATGAATTTTGAACTGATATTTTATGACAATTCAATCACTTTATTTGAAATGTATGTCGACTTGAGATAACAATCTACATTGTTGACATGTTTGTCAAATTGATGTAATCAATGTGAAATGAGAACTATTGAATAGCCTATGAACTGAAAATTGTGACAAGGCATAAAGGACTAAATTGAAGAGGAGTTAAGAATTATTTTATTTTACATGAGATATGTGAACTGCATATGACTGGTTATGAAATGATAAGATAAGATTATTTTCATCTTTTCCTCCAGAACGAAAAGACCTAGAAGGTTGTCATGTTGTGTAAAGAGTCTTTAGCCAATGGAGATTTTAAATTGTAGATTTGGTGACCCTGTGGCCCGAAATAAGGGCCTCACAGCCCATACCTAAAATCCTGTTTTCATCCAGAACAAACTAGAAGGAATATTTTGTTCAGAATGTTTAGATGTTTGGATGACTGAGGCTTAGAACCGAGATTGTTTAGCCAAGGTGATTCTAAATTGTACTATGTACCATGAGATTCATCACATTGCCTGTTCTCTTTAAGCCTTATACAGTTAGATCAGTGCTGCCAGTGTTTAGTGCAAGCAAGAGTCTATTACATAATTTGGCGGTAAAACACAAAAAACACAGCTGGCTTGTAACCAGAGCCAATGGGTCAGAATATTGCATAATCTCCTGTGTGTTGACCTTGCTGAGTGCTCTCTCTCAATTTCAAGAATAAGATTTGTCAGGGTTAGGGATTGTACATTATATTGAGACAACATATTTCTGTCTTCATCATCAAACAAAATAAACTCTGATGAGCTACAGAGCCCATGGCTCTATTTTTGAATAAATAATATATTCTGTATCCACAGAGAGACAACATCGTTATTGTATTTTTGAATAAATAATATATTCTGTATCCACAGAGAGACAACATCGTTATTGTATTATTGAATAAATAATATATTCTGTATCCACAGAGAGACAATATCGTTATTGTATTATTGAATAAATAATATATTCTGTATCCACAGAGAGACAACATCGTTATTGTATTTTTGAATAAATAATATATTCTGTATCCACAGAGAGACAACATCGTCATTGTATTATTGAATAAATAATATATTGTGTATCCGCAGAGAGACAATATCGTTATTGTATTATTGAATAAATAATATATTGTGTATCCACAGAGAGACAATATCGTTATTGTATTATTGAATAAATAATATATTCTGTATCCACATAGAGACATTATCGTTATTGTATTATTGAATAAATAATATATTCTGTATCCACAGAGAGACAATATCGTTATTGTATTAATGAATAAATCTTATATTCTGTATCAACAGATTGACAATATCGTATATTCTATATCCACAGATTGACAATATCGTGTACTCTGTATCCACAAATTGACAATGTCGTATATTCTGTATCCACAGATTGACAATATTGTATTCTGTATCCACAGATTGACAATATAGTTATTGCATTATTTAATTGTCGTGTATTCTGAATCCACAGATTAACAATATCGTTGTTATCCACAGATTAACAATGGGAGGGTGCGCTTCCAAGAACAAGCAGCCCAAGGAGGAGGCCTACAAACCCGTGAGCGCCCCTGCAGCTCAACCAGACTTCGATGAAATCGTCCCGGAGTCTAAAGCACCTGTGTGCGACAAACCCCCTATTAAACTGAACGGAACAGTGGCAGAGGGCGATAAACGAGGTACTTTCATGATATTCGCACTTTTTTTAAATATGAAATTGTGGTTTTGTTTTTAATAAAACTATTAGATTCTCATTGAAAGAAGAGGGGCGGTAATGATGCTTTTATGATTTAAATGCTTTATTTTGTCAATTATGCTTTGGATTTTGACAAAAGAATTTTAATTACCTTCTCATTTGAAAGGAAATATATGTGACGTATGAGTTTGTTTCCCTGTGGGAAATTCCTATTTATTCTTTAAAGACCTTTCAAATGTAAACACTGAGAGATAATTTGCAGACATGACCTACTCCGCGCCAAAGTTCTAATTGTTTACTGTTGAACCTAAATTACCTGCCTCTTGTGTCTACATTTTCCAATTACTATTCGTGAGCAAACATTATATATAAGGGAAATATTTTGTAGAATGTTGTATTTATTCAAACTAAATGTATTAAGTTATTAATGAATTTCCGTTTGTTGTTTTGAAGAATACAGGAACTCATTGGTGGGCCCCGGAGGAGTTATCTTGCCAAACCAACCGGAAGTGAAAGATGGGGTAGACTAAATTATGTAACAATGTTAACTGTAAACAGTGTATATTATAAGTTTACTAAATTGAGTTAAATGTATGAACCATTGGTGACTTTGTGATACATATTCCAAATCTACTTGAAATTACTGATTCAAACTTAAAAAAGAACAAACATATTTACGTCGATAAGAATTTAGTTCTTAACTACGTGAGCACAGAACATACTGCTTCACAAACCCCCGTAAACTACACTTCTCTTTATGATCCTGATTATGAAATATAATCCCAGTCATACTTGTCTTCAAATATACTCCTTGTACCCACAGACAGATATATCGTCCATCCCATATATAGACGCCTCAGAAGACGAGTTGGACGAGGATTCCTCTCCAGCCCGGGTTAAACCAACCCTCACAGCCGATGTGGAGACAACAGTCCATACATCGCCTGGTGTCCAAGTACCTGAAGTGCCTCAACTCTCAGAGGTTGTCCCCGAAGTGTCTAAACAAGCGGAAGAGGTCAAAGTTGAAACTTCTAAGGAAATCAGAAACGCTGCACAGGAAGTTCAAGACTCGGTACCGGAAGTTGCCGTTGTCGTTGACACAATTCAGGCCGTGGAGGTCCACCGTACGGAGTCAGCAAAACCGGAAGTGGATATCCAAACACCAGACATCAGTGATGTCTCCAATGTTGAAGTTGATGTCCCTAAATCATGTATTGATATTGAAGTCAAGGAAGTTCAGAATGAGGTGATAGATGATCCAAGTCTTGAAATCAATGACGTCTCAAATTTGGAAAACAAAGATATCCCGAATGTGGAAGTCAATGATATCCCGATTTTAGAAGTGAAAGAAATTCCGAATGTTGAAGCCAACGATGTCCCCAATTTGGAAGTCAACGATATGATCAAAGGCGTTTCAAATTTCGAAGTCAAGGCTGAAGTAAAAGATGTTCCCAATGTTGAGATCAAGAAAGACCCAAGCATAAAGGTCAAGGACGTGTCTGATGTAGAAGTCAACGGTCTGGATGAAAAGGAAAATGGAGATAGCCTGGTTGATGAAGTTATGAGGGGTGTTGGTTCAGGGTTCTTGTCAAAGGACTCCTATCCCATTGACGTGGATTCTGTCACAGAGACAGCTGGAGAAGAAATAGGTAAAGCAGAGGCAAAGGTGGATGAAGCAACACAGGAAGCAAGTGAAGCAGCAGCATCAGCCGTGACTTCCGGTCAGGATCTGGTTGAGGATCAGAAGGAGATGGTTCAGGACAGACTTCAGAATGGTTTTGAAGAAGTTGAAGGCGTGAAGGACAAAGTTAATGAGGGTAAATTACATCTATAATACAATATTATATGAAAACGTAAGGCAATGGGGGAAGCTTTATATTGATTTAAAGTTTATACTATCACAGGGGCTAAGTTTTGCAGAAATGATTACGACAACAGTTCAGAAAATAGAAAAAAACCATATGATCTCATTTACATAAAACCATATAAATAAAAATAGTTTAAAATTCGGTTTAAAAATGCACCTCACTTAAACGGTCGACCAACTCTTAATTAGCCCAGAGACCGTTTCGCTAGTGTTATTGTTTATTGACTTAATTTTGTTTATTGGGTTAATCACCAAATGGTTAAAAAGGGTGCCACCAAAGTTGGTGGATAAAATGTCAAAAAGTTTCAACAAGTCATAGAAGTTATATTATATATATAAAAGAGCATACCAATATGTAAGAAAAGACCCCCTCTTCAAGAATTTCTCTATTTTCACACTACACAGTGGCCGCACCTGTTGTTGACGGGGTTAAAGGTTTTGACGTGGACAAGGCATTTGATGATCTGATCAACTCCGACGTGCAGTGTACCTTTGAGGACATTGAGGATTCAGCAGGTTGGTTGTTAATGTTGTAATTCTATTCATTCTGACACTTGGTTGTAACAAGTGTGTGGCAGCGATTAGGAACATGGGGCCAGTTGAACGAAAACACATAATCTCAATATATATATTTTTTAGTAGCAACATACAAAATAAAAAAATGCTTGGTTGGCCCAATAAGTTTATAAGCGCCAGGATTTTTTGAAAGAAGGGAGGTAATCCCATTTAAATCCAACTTGATCGGCCACTGCTGATAACTTTTTATTCGATAAACATGTATTTAGGTCACATTGTTTTTGAGTTTCGAGATAAGTTTGTTGACGTCGCTACAACCATTGCTTTAACAGCAACTGGTCCTATGTTCCTTCACATGTATAGAATAGTTAGGCACACACTTAATTGCACATTAGATGTGGTTACAAGAGTAGAATAAACTTAGAGGTACCCAAGTAGAATTGCCTTAGAATATGTTATGTACTCTAAATATAAAGAATGATCTTAGATTTGATATGTACGTTAGATATAAAGAATGACCTTAGATGTAATATGTACATTAGATATAATTATGACATTAGAATGTTATGTACTTAGATACACAGTAGAGTGACCTTAGTTATGTTATATAATGAGTTATAAACTTTAGATGTAGAAACAAGTGAATCCACCAATTATGTTTCATATCAGTAACGGAGCATGGCAATAATAAATCCCCCTTTGTAATGTCGGTTGTTAAACACTGGTTTTCAAAAGAAGGTTGTAAGAGTTCTCCATATCATGCACTTAAATTAAACTACATCCAGCTTAAATCATGTTCCCCCAACCAAATTTCGGTAATAACATTATTTTAACAGCATAGCCGTTTGGATTTCCTAAAACCTACTACGTTTAGTACTTCTTCTGAAGCTGTTTGAACCATTGCTGTAAGATGACTTGGCTGGGGAAATTCAAAGAGTCAAAGTAACTGACCACAACTGTTAACTTAAGAAAGTTTCAAAAAGTCAATCCGCATTATATAACATTGTAATGTTCAGATGAACATTGACCATATCACTCTTTGAAGGAAAACTCTTTCTTAATGAACGGAGTACAATTCCATCAACCAACAATTAACACGCACATTTGAGAACGGTGAATGTAGCTTAATGAAGTGAAATCCACGTGAAATGAAGTTGCTTGTTGCTAAACTCTTGTGAATAAATATATGAGTTATTTCCAACACAACACTAATTGAACACTCTGGTGAAGCGAAATGCTCATACTATACGTAAAAGAAAAGCCTTTAAAACTTTCTTTTGGAAACCAGAATGTTACCTGCACTCAAGCCCAAACTATGGTATAATAATTACCCAATTGTTCCAAACACTTTTAATCGTTAATCGCTAATGTGTCATGTTTGCCTGCCCGCATTTAGAAAGCAGTTGTTTTGACACACAGAAAAGAAATTGACCTCGAGGGGACTGAATATATTGACCCGTGGGTCAGTGAGTTCTGACCTTGACCCCGACAAGAAGGTCAAGGCCACCCAGAGTAATAACTGGACCGAGGAGTTTGAAGGTAGAAGCAGCTGTCAGCACCAGCTTTACGCAGCTTCAGTATTTTTGTATTGTATACTGTGCATCATAAGTAACGCACCAACTGGATTCCCGACCTGACTACTTCCTCCAACGTTTACTGAAGTTCTGTTTCAACTAGGCAGTATTTTAGGATTGCCAGTTGATGTGATGTCATATTTACCACAGCAACTAAGCTATCCTCATTGGTCTTATTGTATAAGGCATTAAGTATACATTATTATGGTTCGATATCAAGTAACAGACGGTCAATGTTTGCCTAAATATCTGTATGATTTTGGCTGTAGGACATTTAAAGCGTTGGTAACTTTAAATTATCACAAATCTTTACTACAAATCGTAACGAACGGTTATCATATTCTAAGTTAACCTTAGTCCAATGTTAAACGATGACTAATGTAATCTTATGAGTGCCTTATGCAACGGACCAATGCCTACAGCTGCCATGTTAACCAGAACTTCTGTTCCGCTAAGGCTGATTCCGCGGGTGCCCAGTTGCTGTGTTCTTGTGCTGTGCAGTTCGCTTCCAGTCCAGTCGGTTAAGGGTTTGGGAATGTTGAGACCCTACCATACCACACCATTCCATTAGCCGTAACTACAGACCATTAGCCTAGTATAGTCCATAGTGCACAGAATGTGTAGTGTCTATTTGTTTCCTTTTGCCTCGTCTCATCTCCTTTAGTCAGATACTTGTCTGCTTGATTATATGTATCCTATCCATTCAGACCGAATGTTTGTGCTGTTGCAAAAAGCAATCGTGACGTGGTTTTCAGTCAAAATCCAATTCTTAAAAATGGGTGAAGATTGATCTTGCGATGATTGCTTTGTGTAATGGTACCCGACTTTCATGGATGTTAACCCTCGTCATTTTGGTTTCGTCATCTGCTGACTTGCTGATTTGGTGTACTCTCATTGGGGAGAACACTTTGCAAGGATGGACAACCTCTTCATTGCAAATGATTCGTCTCAATAAAGACGTTGTCTATCCCTGGTTTGTAAACTCCTCTGTCATGTAAACTGCTCCTGCTCAGAATATATGATTTATTTTGTATTCCATAGTGTTTATGTTCTAACAATTGATTTGTATCTTCTTTATGGTGCATGATTGTTTGTTGGTGTAAGTATTGCTCGATTCTGTTTATGTATTTTAAGTTGCATTGCACTTTTTTTTACTAACTTCTCAGTATTGATTTCATGAATGTTTTTACAAAATGCCATTTACAAGAGCTTAAAACATGTAGCTTCAATAAGTACATGGTGCAATTTTAGCTTATCAGGCCTATAAGGACAGATCGGCATATGACACGACCCATCGTCCGTCGTCCATAAACTCTGCATATCTTACAACAGTTCGGCTGCATCAACAATGTGGAAATTTTGTGTAGTCTTCACATTTAGATAATAAAGCATGCAATGGCTGATGAGCTACAAATCCATTTGGTATATTGTGCCACACTGTTTTAAGACAACACTAGTAATTGAACACGTAAGTGTTACCATCAATATTTCACGATTTAAGTCTAACATATAAAAAGGACTTATTTACCAGTTTAAACAGAACATAGCATTCTAAAGAGAAAAACTACTTTCAATATTAATTGCTTTATTTTCTCAAATTTAAATTCACATAAAGTATTCCTACCAGAGACATGCAGTCTGTTACTGTGATTTTTTCGTGTGAAGTCTCGTGTAATTTAAAAGCAACTCTTGCCAGTCTCCATCACTGGCTGAATTAGGCTTGCCGCATGCTAGGAAAGAGCCCACCATGCATTTCAGGTGCAGCGCCCAACTATCTTAGCACAGAAAAGCGAGGCTTAAATCAGGCAGTTATGGAGAGTTACTTAGAGGGAATGTATTTCGATGGGGTTAAGGGAGGTTGTAAAGATTACGTTTAAGTCCAAGTAGTACTTGGGACCATGTATGTCCCGTAAGCCTTTACCCACGTCTACATAGTGTTATCAATTAATATCCTACCACATTCATTAGATCTAAGGACACCACTCAATTGTCTTTCGTCGTTCTCACACACACTGGCCAGTGGGGAATGTCCAAATGCACTAATTGACGTTATGAGAGAACAACACACCATGTAATTGATTCTGTTAGAGAATATCCCATAATGCCATGTACTTTTGTGAGAAAATATCAAAAACGTAATAGACTATCTTCTATAGAACTATATAACTTTGCATGATTTTATGGTAAAGAACATTCCTTCTTAAACTAATTAGATAATTACTTTTGTTGGAGGTCAATAAAGCACTATAAAATATCATTCCATAAAAAGTGATACATATCGTAATGATTTAAATTTCAAATGTTACGATCTATTTGAGCTTTGTTAAAGGAAACGCTACACATTGCTGAAACCTTAGCATCGAAACAGCCGAAATTGTAACATCAGCCTGGAGATGCATGTACGATACACGGACTCAGATCTCTGTGATTAGTGTTAGGTTGAGTCTCTAGTGGTTCTCTGATGCTTGCAGAGTTTTCCGGATTCCGGCTAGCAAAGGAGGAGGAAACTGATGAATCAGCCGGAGCGGAGCTTATAGACCGGACCTCGCTCTCTGTGGGCGTGTTGTTCTCCCCCTATGTGATGGGTGTTGGTTTCAGGGTGGGGGACAACTACATCATGACAGCGTACCATCTTGTCCGAGAGATGCTTGGTAGGTGACTTTGCAGTTACGTTCCTTCACCCATTAAGACTGAAATGTCGATTTTATCAATTGCAATCTAGCTTCAAGGCATATTCATTCATTCGAACTATTTCTAGAGTATAACTAGGATTGACGCGTCAATACTTAGGTCTTCAAGACTTCTGCTTGACCTTCACCTCCATGTTTGATCGAAGAATGTCACTGATAATGTTTCTAAGAAAACTTCTATGTGTAACATCCCATAATGTACAAACAAAACTGCCAAAAAAATTACATTCGTCATGATTTACTTTTTTGCTTTCACTGTTATTGCCCATCTTTTCAAACAAGTTTCAAGTCTCTATGTCAATTTTGAAAATTTTCCTCATGTTAAAATTCGAAATCGTGATTTTCTGTCATTTTTCAGCCTTAATTGTGACCGGAAATGACTGTTCGCGGGCGATTTTATTATTGATTCCTAAAGACACTCTAATGATCTAGTAGCCCTGAAAATTTCATGCAATTGTAAGACCGGGGAAGTGGAGTAATGTCCCCTTGAAGTAGGTCCAATGTAACAAGTCGCCCGACTTTGAAAGGTCACTGTGCGAAAAGTATTAAAAGTACGCTCCTGAAAAACATCACCATGTATTCACCAATGCTTCCGCTACATACAAAAATAAATGTCAGATTCGTGGTGCAAGTATCTTTAGAGAAGAAGATTGTCAAAGGTACATGGGGTCGGACACTTTTAAAAAGTGACAAAAATCAAAATAGCGGCTAAACCACGTGACCTACGAATTCGACATCTTTACTTTTTTGCTCGCATTGTCATTGCCCATCTTTTAAAAATGTTTCAATTCTCTTGTTGCATTTTGAAGACCTAATTACAATCTCATCCATAAGAGGCCAGCAGTAGGATTGATATATTGCCCAGGCTTTCGTATTGATTACCAGTAACCCCTCCAAAGGATAGGAAATAAACTGTCGACTTTGGCCATTCATTCATCACTTCCTTTGACATAAGTTTGAGCAAAACCTGACGAATGCGATGAGAAATATATCAAAATCAGAGCTTCTTATTCTCGAAACGTTCGTTGCCCTACTTACTTGTTAAGTCCATTAAATACATAGTCTACGATAAAAGTTAAGAATTCTTTAGGATACGAACGTTTCGTGAATAAGGGCCCTGATAATCATATCATCAATAATTGCAGACAAGATGGCGGCCCAAGGCGTGACGAATCCCGAGCAGCATCTGGTGGACAACAAGGAGATCTGGATCCAGTTCGAGTACTTGCAGTTCGGGGAGTACGAGTTCGACAACCTCACTCGATTCCGCTTCAGCAGTATCCAGTACACCAACCCGCAGCTCGACATCGCCATTTTGGAACTTGGGCAGAATGAGTTCAAGACCCTTCCGCCGCCGTTGGTAAACTTCTGCGGAATTGGTAAACGTCACAAGGTCGAGTTCGTAAGCCACGACCCTGAGAAGCGCCAAGAGTTGGTACCGTTAGCTCTTCAGCCAACTATAAAGGAAATCCAGAAGGCAGCAGAATGGTGCCAGAAGCAAGGGTTCCCTCCCAGGGGTTACGACGGTGTAAAGGATATTACCAAGATGAGGTTCCAGTGTGCCTACAAGAGGTCTTCGAGTGGATCTCCTGGGGTGGTGATGTGCGAGGATGAGGTCTACGTGGTGGCTCTACTCACGAAAGGATACCCCAGTTTCTACCTGGATGTGGATGAAAGGGCACAGCTTGAGATCCCTACGGAGTTTAAGCTCGTGGAAGCTTCTAGTATGACGGATGTCTACGTTGATATGAAGAACGACGACTCCCTCTCAGAACTTTGCAACAACATTTTCGGTTTAACGGTGTCCAAGCAACAGTCGTGAGAAGATGATGCGGACAGACTAAATGCTGAATATTTTAGTTTTAATTTAATTGTTAAATCTTTATTGATTTGGACTTGATCAATATTGACTTGATCAATATAGATGTGATCAATATTGACTTGATCAATGTCGATCTGACCAATATTGATCCATTAATATTGATCTGACCAATAATGACTTGATCAATATCGATGTGATCAATATTGACTTGATCAATGTCGATCTGACCAATATTGACCCATTAGTATTGACCTGACCAATAATTATTTGATCAATGTTTACTTGATTTTGACCGATTTTGGTTTGGTTAATATCGTATTAATCGATATTGACGTCATCGTTATGTGTTCATGTATGTAAATATTTTAGTTTTTCCAAGATCTGCAATCGTTAACACGAGAATAATTATTTACCATTCAAAAAGGAAAACGATGTCAAAGCACATGGGGGCCTTATTGTGGTATTTTCTGTTTTCTGAAATCCATGCCCATTGATGTGAAATTACGCGATTGCATAATTTTGTTGGTATTGTTTTTGTATGCCATTTTAGTCGGTAAATGTTGAACTTTTCAACGAAATGTTTAGTGAAATCGACACACCTTAACTGTGTTGTTATAAAGTTATATTTCGCTTCGTGAAGCGATAGAATGGACCTATTATCATTACAGGTAACCGGTCAATCTCACTACGCCAGTGACTTTTATGATTCATCAATTTGCTCGTATTACTGGGTTATCATAAATGTAACAGATGAATGTGCAGGGACCATTTATGAAGTGATGACTATGGAAAAGCTTATGGTCAAAATGATATGTTATGAGTTGAAGCACTCAAGAGGCAGAATGGTGAATTACTACATTTGATCATAAATATGTTAATGCATTCAGCATAGGCCTTTGTTGAGGCATATTTATTATCAAACATTGAACGTCTATATGCATGCGTAAATAATGCACAAGTGAACATCATAACAATGTATACTGATGAATGCATATGGGGTAAAAGTTTAAAATGTTTCATAAATAAGCCGATGCATTAAAATAATGACTGGTAAAACCTTAAACAGGTACATATATATATGCTGATATATTGAAAGCCACGATGGTAAAATATGTAAACACGGACATAAATAGCCAAAAACAGGGAAAGTCAGAATAGTAAAACTTATTGAAAACTAAATTTCCTGAGGCGTTGAAAACGTGAAATGTTTATTATATATGCTGATGCATTGAATATAGAATGATAAAACTATGAATAGGTACATACATATTCTGATGCATTGAAAGTCCGGTTGATAAAACTTAAACAGGTACATAAATAGTATGATGCATTGAAAGTCCGGATGGTAAGTCTTAAAACAACAAACATAAATATTCTGATGCATTGAAAGTCCAGATGGTAAAACTTAAAACAACAAATATAAATATGCTGGTGCATTGAAAGTCCGGATGGTAAAACTTAAAGAGGTACATAAATATGCTGATGCATTGAAAGTCCGGATGGTAAAACTTTAAAGAGGTACATAAATATGCTGATGCATTGAAAGTATGGATGGTAAAACTTAAAGAGGTACATAAATATGCTGATGCATTGAAACTCCGGATGGTGAAACGTGAAACTGTCCATAAGATATAATGCAATGAAAGTGAAGAGACAGGAATAAAGACAATGATAAGCCACGAGGAGCAGGGTTACATGCGTTTACTTGTATAGAGCCATGGCTTCACCAACTAATCTACAGCCAGGAGGCTTGCCAAAGAAAAACCTAGTACTGATGTATAGATACAAATATACAGAGGCAATATTTTGATATATTATATTTTAGTACATAAAATAAATCAACGAATTCATTTATATTTTTGTTTTAGATGCATATTTCACCCTTGCTTGAAACTAGTGGCAGGTGGGTAATTTATCTTATTTTGAATTTAAACAATATCGACTCGAACTGTGTAAAGGATCTGTTGACACATTTAAAGTTTTATTGTCAAATGTTGATATTGACTTTGGACATATCTAAAAAAAACACGGTTCCAGTGAAAGCTGAATATTTCGAAACTTTTTATTTGAAAGGTTTGATTTCGTATTCAACTTTACTAAACTGGAGAATCCTTGATGTTTGCAATATATGATATGCTCAATAGTGTTTTCAATATCTGAAAATGTGTTATTCAATAAATAATAGGTATATATATTTTAATAGACAAGTAAATGTATATTTGTTGATGAAATTTACTTTACACAAATTGCAAAAACGTAAATACTTGTATATATATATGTTTTGCTGTGTATATTTAAGTTGCAAATATTAAACAAATAAATTTAGCTTGTTGATGACCAATGTGATTGATTGAAGTTTTAAAGCAAGATGTATACATAGCTGCCGGACGGTAAAGTACATTTTAAAGGTAATTTTTGTGTTGTCATGAAAATAATGCTGGAAATTCAAGATGAAATTTCATTGTTTTCTGATACTTTCATTAAATTTTCATCAAATTTTATTGATGTTTCTTGAATATTTTTAAGGAATGTTTTTTTTTTAAAAAGAAGATTTTTATTATCAAAGTAGGTGTAAATAAACATGGAATCCGCCAATATCTGGTCTAAGGTCTTAGCAATATTGCGAATTGAAGTGTGTATAGATTGACAAGACGAATGTTTGATACAGTTTTTAAAAAGGCTTAGTCCATGCATACAGAGTTGGACATATCTATGATTTGTCGGACAGTCGACATTAACTGATTATTTCTATGACAGCAACTTCATTAACGCTCTTGAAATAAGTTCTTCAATTTGTTGGAAGTACTATTGTTGAATTCATGAATACACTATATGTACTAACAGTGTTGTTTTCGCGCTATTATATTGCATTATTGATGATTTGTACAGCTTGTTTACTTTGTTGTCCAAGCGTTATTATTGTTTCATATAGCTTTGATAGCTTGATTTCACCTTACACTGCGAGAAGTCCAGCTGCATCTCGCACTTCTATGTTTGCAATATCTAACTTATATATTGATAATTGATAGACATTTGTGAGTGCTCACACAAATAAAAAATGCACTTGTTTAATCAATGACATGGTCAAGACTAAACTAAAAAAAAATCCACGAAACAGTGCCATTTCAATTCATCCCTGCATCACGGACGCGTGAATTGAGCAACTTGGTTTGATTCATTCAGAGGTTTAGAAAGTACAACCAAATTAATTCATTAAAGTAAGATAAGATGTCTACCAGTTTTAAGAAGCTTATAAGGAAACACACTGTTAGGGTCAACATGAGGGTCTTGATAATATGTTAGCAATGTAAATTGATTCTAATGAAATGTGTTCCAATATTACAGACTTTGTGAACCATACAAGATATACTATTAGTTGATGAATAGGGATGCATCTGTAACAAAACGATTTGGCATAGTCCCCTCTTCATATTGATACGGCGAGGAGAGGTCATTGGCACTAAGGGGAGATAATTCATGTCAAAATGGCGTCAACTTCATCTTCCTTGATGCAGTTGATTCTCTCATCTTCCCTAGTTGTGGAGACGTGTCATTGGTTCAACCAGTAGAATCCTCTGGTTGCTTCATCAACCCTAGTAGCGTAATAAAGTAAGATTGGTTCGTCAACTTAATTTAGTACGAGCCCCTCATTGGCCTTAAGGGTGGAATCTCGTATTGAAATCTACCCGCAGTCATTGGCGACTACTATACGGTCAATGATGCAGTTCCTCGATGCATTGTAGTGCTTCAATCCATATATAGCGATGAGGATTTGAGTGACTTTGAGCGGCCCCTAATAGTTGATCAATCCTCATCGGCCCGCTAGTAAACTCTCGTTTTGATATCTACCCGCAGTCAATGGCGACTTCTATAGGACCGATGGTGCAGTTCATGGAAGCATTTTAGCATTTCATTCTATATTTAGCGATGAGGCTTTGAGTCACTCTGAGGAGCAGCCCCAAGAGTTTTACCAAACCTTTTCCGTGGGGATTACTGAGGATGTTGTACCTAGAAATACTCTGCAATCGTTACATTATTGGTTGTTGAAGTTTTTGTAAATACGCTTTTACATTCTCACTTTAATCACTTTCTAATCTGTGTTATGGCGCCGCTGGTTATTGTTGTAAGTACGATTTAGTCTTGCTTTTTATATGTGAGATCAATTTTAATAAATAATTCTTGATTTTTTAGATTTTTCTTTTTTTTGTGAGTTTGCCAATTTATTACTCCTGGTCCACAGACATTTAATTTCACTCCTACGGCTCCAGCTCTGGAACAAACACATGACCAAATGAAGGACTCGATGTAGCACACGTATGGACAACCTGAACAAGATAAGGAGAGATATACTATCCATTTAAGTGCTCTTGAAGATAGCCGTGGACAGTCACCAGACACCTGAACAGGATAAGGAGAGAGTTCTCTCCCTTTAACTTACATGTAACTATTCTTCTTCTTGAATAAGTAAATTTTATATACGTAAAGGTAAGTTTAATTGTTGGAGTGTGAAGATACACAATCTGTCATTCTTTTAGTTGCTTTTCGCATTGTGTTTGAAATATGATGTCACTGGCGCGGTATAAGGAATTTATTCTACCTGCATTAAAATTTGACCACCGGGTTGACGATGTCTGGATTTGTTCAAGCTCTTGTGGACCAATCGATAATCGATAATCGATGAGGTAGGATAACAACATTTACACTCACAAGCTGGACTCACTGGTCTTCTGTCGGCATTAATCTATACTATTGGTTATTGTTTGCTTCATTGAACAAAACTCTGCATTATGCTTTTCACGAATCACTCTTATACACTGAACAGAGAACTCCGCACGTCATGATAGGTCCGGACCTGGGCCTTCTTACACAGGACACGCTATAGGTAATTGTAAGTCACTGAGGTAACTGAGGTAAGAATACGTTGAATTTCGCTTGAAAGAGCATGAAAGAAAACGCAAGATAAAAACAAATTTAATATCATAAAATATGACAAATGAAAATGAGAAAATATGACACTATAGATGCCTAAAGTAACAGTTGACCAAATAAATAATACATTTGTATATGATCTGATACTATGTGCTACAAAAGATAGCGTGCGTGTATTGGCAAGTAACATATCCCAGATTTTACATTAAGTCCTAACATCATCAATTTTATGACATCACAACGCTATAACGTCAAATGGCTGATAGCATAACAGTATTATGGCGTAGCTAACTTGATGAGCCATAATGCTGTGTCGTTGTTTTATCAATCCATGATCATGACATCACGCTATTGTGTTATCAGTTGATTATTATTTAATAATCTACCGGTCATTTACTGTCCCAGTCAGGAGAGGGGTTAGGTTTTGACATTTTCCGTAATGGCTAATCGAGTTCATTTTTCGAGACTGGTGTGTTTTGTCTTGGAGTTTCTTAATAGGAACCTTAAAATATCTCAACTATGACAACTATTTTTTTGTAATGCATGAACCTGGATTCGAACATGCAATACTTCGTTTGGTAGTCAGCGCTCCTAGCCATTAGGCTACAAGACTCTGTTAGAAACCTTGGGATTGTTTGTCAGTAAAGGTGCGTTTAAACTTGCACGAATTTTCCATCCGCAGTTCAAGACCTCAGTGCATGCCAATGCGCAACTTCCCAATGCAAGGCATACATCTTGCCAGTCTCCATTACTGCCTGATTTAGGCCTTGCAGTATTTCCTTAAAAAATCTGTGTTTAGAAATCCAGGCCTGCTATGCATTTCTGGTGCAGCGATTCACTGTCTTGACACAACATAGCGAGGGAAATACCGCAAGGGTTAAATCAGCCAGTAATGCAGACTGGCAAGAGTTATGCCTTGCTTTTGGAAGTTGGCCAATGCGTGAAGCATTGTTTATATAAGTTTTTTACATAACAATGCGCACACCTTCGCTTGCGCTTTATTCGCGAATACCTCACGTATATGTTGCGCATTTGACCACGACTTTGTTGCGTTCTGTGCACGCATATGCTGTGGCTATGGTCACGAATATATTGCGCAATTGGCACGCACTGGAGTGCTTGAAGAAATAACCAAACATTTGCTTATTTCTTTACGCATTGGTACGCACTCACGAACAGTTAACGAATAATTCACACCGGTTTGTGATGAAGATACGCATTGCCACGAATTAATGCGTGCCAATGCCAGGCCTACGATCAGCAATTTAATATACACGAGGACGCGAAATGAAAAACGCGAAGCGCAATACTGTGACTTCGCATGCGCTGTCCAATTAAAACATGGCGGATTAAAGTTTGACCCCTTCGACTGGGAAGTTAAAATGCCTTTTCTGCTTCTAAAATCTCATTTCATGATGTTTTATGAATTAAAGAAGGGTGGAAATAGTTTACTAAAATGTTCATGAAATAAATAATCAACCTTCATCACATCGGAGAAATGTCATGTTTTGCTTCGCTTTGGTTACTGAGCATGCGCAGTCAGTGTTGCGCTTCGCGTCTTTCATTTTGCGTCCTCGTGTATTTATAATCGCTGATCGACTCATTCGTGTGCAGATTCGCGTCTTTTCATTCCGTATCGTTTATTTACGATGCAAATTCGTTTCTTTATGTGTGCATTTCGATTCTTTCCGTTGCAATTCGCCTTTTTCTTTGGTAGGCCTGAATGCGGATTCGAAAATCGTGCAAGTGTAAACGCCGCTTAAGAATCCCGCGTTCTATTCTAGACTTGTAACGCACGGGGACAGCATGGAAAGGCAGAGTTGTAGCTATCAATCACATCGTTTCGCGTGGAAGTTTTGGGCTACACGTGCATGGAAGAATCAATTTCACGAGGGTCGCAGTTACTTGTACCAATCCGATGAATGAGCACCGAAATTTGCAAAATAATTGACTAGGGTGTCTCATAATTGAAAGTTATTGTTTCAAATGTAAAACAATCACATATGCATGTTTCGTGACGTCATACATGGATGTAAGATAATAAATTTAAGCGAGATTCTCTGTTTGTCTTGTCTTGGATACCTGTACGTTAAACCTGACTACATAAAGTTTACTAACAAAATATAGTGAATGGCTCTGTAGCTCACCAGACTTTCCATTATAATCTGCTGGTTAAAGGTACATCCATTGTGTTGGCGGGGGTCACATATTGCAAACGTTATAAATGGTGTAACTTTATCAAGAAGTACCGACTGTTACCGAAAACTACCATTTTGATGATAGTAGACTTAGCATATTGACGATATGAAGGTAAAAGTAGTGATTTCTGATCGAAAACCGGACAATGCACAGCGTGTCACGTAATTTTGGAATCTTATTTATAACAGACAAAAAGACAGATTTGAGTTGATAATGTTTAATAGGTCATATAACAACTGTGCATGTCAATTGGACGTGTACTTTCGGTTTCTGCACATGCATAATGATGTTACTAAATTTATATTGGAAACTAGTAATTATGAATATATTTGGCGATTGAGGATAAATATGCAAGCTGAGTGAATTTATTTTCATTGTAGATAGCACATGTGATGAGTTGGAACGTATTAAAGCCAAATAACGTTTTATGAAACACAATGGATGTACCTTTAAGGTATGTCTTCCCAAGATTTCAGCACTTTTCGTTCTGTAGAATTACCAGCACGATGCGACTCAATGCTACACACATGCCTAAATTTGTTATCAAATTTTACATCTTGTGAAAATATGTATACCCGTCTAAAGCACTGAAAGGATTTTAAAACAGCAAACCGATGAAACATTAGTATCCTCTTTGTGAAAACGACAAGAAATTCTGAACAGTAAGCATGCCACAGCATCGAGCAATGATAATAGAATATTTAATAGAAGTGACAAGGTAAGGGGAGTGGTTCGACGCTTGTTGTCAGAGATAATCAAGTTATTGCAGGAGGGAAGTCGCTGACTTTAGAAATCACCGAGGTGGTGGAAGTATCTACATGTATATACAAGACGAGTACATACACTTCAGCGATGATTCCGAGTAACAGCCAGTGACGTAATAATGAAGTTCCAGTTACACGGAATTAAACTTAACTGTAACAAGTTATGCCGGGTATGGATAAATTATCAGTATACAACAGTCATTTCGGTATACGGAGCTAGAATGTCAGGTGTAGGTACAACAATCACAGTTAAAAGTCACTGTAAATGAAGTCACAGTAAAAAGTCACAAATTTGAATTCAGCCATTGTTCAGAAATTGCCATGTAGGTCAATCATTACATATGATTGCATTCTAACGACGAACAAAACCTTCTAGCCTGTGACCTTCACATGTGACCTCTGGTTGACAATACCGATGACCCTTATTCCAGAAACAGCCGGAGGAACTCTGATCCAACGTCTTGATGGTTTATTGTTATAAAATGGTTCATTAAACATTCCTCCTAACATCCGGTAGCTGGTAGGATAACTGCCCATAATATATTACACACGTGTCTCATGGAACGTAATTATAAAACAATTCAGTGTTTATATTCTAGTCATCATTAACAGCTAATGATCTTCCATTCGGAAAAGGCATGTGTCGTGGTTTTTTCGTCTTTGAAATAATAAAGGCACTGCAAAGAAACGGAAAACAATAAAATAAAGCTATAAACGATTTCCAATTTCTTCTTCCTTTGAGGACGCTCACATCAGTTTTGATGGGAGTAAGAAAAGCTTAAAGGTACTGTGGAACTGTGTTTTTATTGAGATAAAGTGATCGCACGAAAAGCAAAAGAAGTGTTACCAATGCCTAAATAATACCCCTCAATCAATAAATTGGCCGCTCGAAGGTAGTTCAAGTGGTCTGACTTATGCAGCGTGAGGCCACATGAGACCTACAAATCTACCTCTCACACTGAAGAGTTCCACAAAGGTGTCGCTTTTTACGGATATTCGTTTTGTATGAAGATGATTCACACTGTAACCGTAACAATATATTGTATATACTCAATACTAAATGACAAATTTGAGAATAAACTAATATGCATAAAACATGTACTATAGTGCCTTTAAGCTTCATATAAATGTCCTCTTATAACTTAGGAAAAATGTCCATTTGAAGGTACAGCTATAATATGCAATATTAGCACATCTATGAAGTTGCCAGTTGCCTTAAACATAAAACACCAGTTTTACGATAGAAATATCAGTAAATTATATTGATTTCCTACTGGTAGTAAAATGATTTATAGTACCACTATCTATCTTATCTATGGAAGAATCTACAATATTTTGCGATACACTTATGGGCACAAGAAACGATACCAAATTTTCAACAGCGTCAAACGCAAAATACTTCTGCCGTCGATTTTAATTGTCTGTGATGACAAACCTCGTGAAGAGTTATACAACATTTCTTTCATGAGGGCATGATACTTAATATTTTTATCTGTTCAAACACACAAGGGCTGCTATTGCTATTTCAAAGGTGTTTTCTGGACATTATATTTGGTATTTAAGGTAAAATGTTATGAAATATGGAAAAAGTGTTAGTATATATAAAATGTTGTCTGCATAATGCACCTTCTTGAACTTAAATTTGTTGACGCATCATTTCTGTAGGACGCCATAAAACACGCTAAAAATAACACGCCTTATAATGTGTATTTAGTAAGCTTCTGAAAATATATCAGTCGTGTGTATCGCTCGTTGATTGTATATCTTTTTGTATGGTATCGTTTCTTTTGCCCTTGGGTGTAGTGATATCTAAATTTAAACATTTAAAACTACACACTATTAGACATTTACAGGATGTGATACTGATGTCGCAATTGAAATCTTCTCGCCGTCATTGACAATTAAACCAATGGGAGACCACATATAGACTGGCTGCTAGACACAGGTGTCATTGCACTGGTGCTTATACGATATGTATGTCCGTCTATATTTTACTTATTAATTAGTCAGCCAATTCCATAAACTCATGGACAAAATAAAGTTTACCTTCTTTTCAAAAGAGTCAACCAACACATATTTCTGCCGGATAAAGTCGATTTTGAATGTTTGTGATGTGGATATATATCTCGTTAAGAGATATACACGATTTCATTCAGGAGTAAGATACTTAATATTGTATATCTGTTCAAGCACACATGCGGTGCTGAAATAGCTATTTCAAAACATATTAAGGGAAATATATTTTGGTATTTAAGGTAAACGTTTATGAAATACTGAAATTATGTTAGTACAAGATGTTATCTGCATAATTTACCTCCTTGGACTTTGTATCAATGACATTTCACTCTCCTATGTCGCCTGGTTAAGGAGATTCTATAACGACAATTTTAAAAAAAGCTGTGTTTTTTTCAGAATTATGAACAGACAATGTTTCAACAATTACTGATTAAGTTAGTTTGCTTTTCGATACATGGTGTTCATATGTTTCAGTCGTGTTCACCACTCATTGATTAAAATATCTTGCGTTGTTGTACCTATACTTTCTTTTTCCCGCGAGTGTATTAATGGAAGACAGGCGATGTTTATCATCTAATTCCTAAAATTACTATCATGACCGACTTTGAATGTGTTTAAAAGAATAACATGTTTAAGTGCTTCATGTGAGGTTTCGGCATGCCCGCCATCTTTTTGGCATTGCATGAAATGAGAAGATTGTTTTACAATTATGTAATAATAAAATATACACATTTTCTGACGGAGTTTCCCAGGGTTGATATAGTGGAGAGTAACGGAGCATATATAAAACCATGGGTAACCGAGGATGTAATACGATATGAATGTCCCTTTATATTTTACTTCTTAGTCAGCCAATTTCAAATTAATGAAAGACAGGCGATGTTTATCATCTAATTCCTAACATTACTATCATGACCGACTTTGAATGTGTTTAAAAGAATAAAATGTTTAAGTGCTTCATGTGAGGTTTCAGCATGGCCGCCATTTTTTTGCATTGCGTGAAATGAGAAGATTCTTTTAATATTATGTAATAATAAAATATACATGTTAATAGACAATTCACAAAGTAACAAATTCTATTGACCAAATTTCCTTATCATATAAAGCGTTCCATACTGTGCCGATGATTTATTTCAATTGTTGTTGTTTTTGTTTCATAGAACGCTATTCTTTGTCATACTGTCAAATCTAAAGTCACCAAAACAGTACCTCCAGTAACACGTTTTAGGTGAGGTGAGGTGAGGTGAGTTGGTGTTTAACGCCGCTTTCAAGAGTATTTCACTTATATCGCGGCTGCTAGTATTACGGCAGGGAGAAAGCCCGCAACGCCATGTGGCTATGCATTGCGGTGAAACCTGCGAGCAACGGCTGGAACTAGCGAACCATGGGTGGTACTACCCTGAACTTCAGTGTAGCATTGCACCCAAACCTTACTGCGTGTAGAACAGTTCTCTACTGCAGACAAAGTTGCCGTGCCTCTTGATCCGAAGCCGAACGCGCTAACCACTGCGCTATCCCGCCCCCAACACGTTTTAATTGAATTGTCTTGTGGTCATTTATTAGTATATAGGTATACAGAAATGTCCTCTCGAATTTCGTTCGCAATACCCTGATAGAACTCTCCCTTTAACGGATACTCACGACGGTTGATTGTAGAACAGGATTCCCATAACGTCGCCCACCCTCCAGAATACGGTACACTCAGCGCTCTGTTGTCCCAGTTCGTTCACGGTGGTCTTCAGTCCCAGGGGGAAAATAACGTGATAAACGACATTTGTATTGTCGTACCCGTAGTAGAAGATGTTCGTACCTGGGGTGAAAACATTTGACACAACACAAGAGTAAACTGCCATGCGAAAGAAAGTACTCACCTCAGTTGGTTTCAATTAATTCAATATTTAACAGAAATCATATGCATTTGACTACGATGCAATAATAGTTATCTGCAGTAGTTTGAATGAATTAATTGGTGAATGTGGTTAAATGTTAGTTACAATATCTTTGTTTCATGAAGACAGAGGAATTTACACGAACATAAACTCATGAACTTTACCATGTTAAACAGCTACAATTAATAATTTTCACATAGAATATGTCTTACATGTATATATATATTAAGAGTTGTGTATGATCAAAAATAATTTTTGAAAGAATATAAAATTCAAAATTTCATTTAAAAAAAACAACATGTAGAAGTATTCTTTGACTGTTGGCTATAAACACCAGTACTTTTCAGTTTTAGATATGACATCGAAAACTTGAGATATTTCCAATTTAAAATCATACATATGATATGATAAAATCAACAGAAGTGAGTACTTTCTTTTGCCCTACAGTTTAGTTCATATAACAGAACGGATGCATACTAAAAGAGCTACTCCCATCGAAGTAAGACGAGTTACATTGCTTTGCAACAACTCCGCATAGACAATGAAAAAATATGTTTTTCTTTGTCATTGTTTCTGTCACTCTCCTTTCTCTTTACGTTAGTCGCCATTTCTCGCCCTGTATTCATCTCCTAAAAATTCACCCTTTCTCTGTTCATCTTCCACTCCCCGTCGCATGTTAGTGCTCGACCTTTGACTCTGACCTGATAACTTTGAATTGCTAGCAAACATTCGATCGATCCTTATTTGATTGGCTGATTGATTGATTCCTAGTTACGATATCAAATTTATTTGATTGCTTAACTGATTTCTTAACTGATTCTTTAACTGACTGCTGGAATTGATTATTAAATGGATTAGCATTATTAAATACGACAATAAGCATACATTGAAAATAATGAAGAGAAAATACTAGAAACAAAAAAACGTCCATTAATAAGATGAATCAAAAGTGGATAGTTACAGTCATTCATACTTCTAAACTAGAAAAGGAATAAAACGTAATGATACTTTCAGGGGAGGAGGAAACTTTTAGTACTTTCCGGATGATTTGTCAGTGATTGAAAGTGATTCCAAAGTTTTTAGACCCAAAGTAACTTCATGTATAATCGAAGGAAAAACACTATTCTCATAACAGATTACATACTTAAAGTATAATTTCATGATAGTTTGCATACAATTTTTTACAAATCATAAGTGGAACTATTACATACCGTTTACGTACAACTGGAAGCATCCCGTAAATCGTAGTTTATTGAAGCTTCGTATGAAGGAACCATTATAGAAGACTTGAGTCATTTCCTCGGAGGTGTCCACATAGAAAACGCTTCTGTGGAGATACATGGAGGAGTACAATGATCTTAAATGTGCATTCATTGTTTGAGGTCACGTATGCCAAACGGTATACATGGTGTTCTTTGATCGAACAGTGTTGACTGCTGTCGAATATTTTGATGATAGTCGACGGAATAAAGTGACGATATAAAGGTAAAAGTAGTGATTTCTGATCGTAAACCGGACACTTCACCCACTCAATGAGTCAAACGTAGTTTTGCAAACGTATTTACAACAGAACGAAGGGTTTGAAAATGTTCAATTTGTCATATAACTACTGTACATGTAAATGGGAGTGTAAAAGTCCCAAAGATCAGCTACAAGGAACTAAGGGAAAGAACTGATGTGGAAACTGCCAAGGAAAGAAAGAAAAGATGGAAATATATCGGGCTTGTTATGAAGAAGGACTCTTGGAGATACGAAAGTGACACTGGCATTGGCTCCGGAAGAAACGCAACTTCCCTACGCAAGGCATAACTCTTGCCAGTCTCCGCTTTTCCGTGCTAATATAGTGGATCGTTGCATCTGGAACAGAAACCTTAAAGCAATACGGTGCGGCTTAAATCAGTCATGGAGACTGGCAACAGTCATGCCTTGTGTAGGGAAGTTGGAAGGAAAGAGGCAAAGAGGAAGAGCAAGAGAGACAATGGAGAAGGACAGCAGAAAAAGAGAGAAATGCTATGGGTTGGAACACCTGGAAAGAGGTAGATAAGTAAACAAGGACAGAACGAAATGGGGAAAACTGCTTTATACACCTGGAAAGCATAGCGAGCTCTGAACACTATGGGTTGGAACACATGGAGAGAGGTAGAGAACAGGGAAAGAACGAAATGGGGAAAACTGATGTGTGTGCTCCACAAGGACGAAGAGAATAGTAAGTATTTACGTACACCTTTGTTTCTGCACCCCCTTAAAGGGTCTATAGCACGTTTTCTGCAAATTTTATTTTCTCAAATTTCTCGATTAGAAATGATTGTTTATGCCATTAATATTTACTTTAGAGGGTAAAACATCTTATTACACAAATCAGTTGTCCGTAGTGGTAATAATGGTGTTGCATGGCGGCCATTTTAATACGAACCCTTTTTATTATTTCGAATTACTAAAACGTTTTCCATGGCTTTAGCGAACCATGTACACTCATTTGTAATTTGATTTTCCGAAGAGAGAAGGGTGTTTTACTATTGGTGACATTATTTTTCAAATACATTTCATCAACTTATTTGAGCGAAAAAACGTGCTACCCCTTTAATTGTCACTCAGAGTTGTGCGTTCCAATTTAGTTTTTGTGTTTATGGTCATAATCAATGTCTCAACAGACACATATGCAATTCAAACGACTTGTTGATTACTTATGTGATTTATTGTGTAATTATGTTTTGGTTTTCTGATGACATTTCAATATTGCTCTGTGACACAGTGGAAGGTGAAGGGAAATACATTATTCAATTATGAGTTACGTGTATTCCCCTTATATAATAATGAATGGATTTTCTGTTTTGATGTAGAATGTCTAAGCTGTGAAAAAATGCGTTATTTAAACAATTCAATTATCTTCATTTTATAAAATTCTCTTAATGACTTAGAATACTGATTTTGAAGACGTTTTGTTAATCTGAACAATTTCTACATACACATCTTTATAAATTAACATTTGCAGGCTCACTCATTAAAAGGATCACATGGATATCAGTACATCCCTCGCTCTCGCTCGGGAAATACTGATATGTATACACTCGTGTCGTAAACATAGCATGACATAGACAAGATTGTATTATTCTTTTCATTACCGAAATCATTAAATTGAGGGAAAATGCTTAAATCTACTTTCAACCGGACTTTCAACGCAACCTCAATGACGTCATAGCATATTTTTTTTATAACGTCACATCACCACGACAAAGGGATATTTTGTCCTCGGCCGACCAACCCCGATATTATTGCCCTCGAAGGTAATTATAGGAAATATTCTTTTGCGAGGGTATCTTTTATTGATGCATTGATGTTATGCTTTCAACACCCTGTGCTACAATGGGGCGTAAATTGTAACACCTTCCTTACGTACTCTAATCATTAGACTCATGACACATTTACCTTCAAAATGAAAATTGCAGTTATTGGAATTTTGGTATACACTAAACGCCAAAAGAAACGTTACCTCATTTCTGTTTTTAATAACTTTTTAAGTATCAAAGATATTTGAGAAATGAATGGTTCAAAAGAAAGCTGAATAACGTAGCTTTATGCTAATAACACGTTTAAAAATCCTGATGGATTCATATTGTGGCAAAATGCAGCTTGTTTAAGAAGTTTAAAATTGTCCGGTTTTCGACAGGGAATAAAAGGTGCCTACTTTGCATTATATGGCACACAGGTACGAAATCATGCCGTGATTGACCAGTGGAGAAAGAGAAAAAGCACTGGGGATGTTGCAGCTTGGGTCGACAAATAACGCTATTTCCAATGCCTTTGGATCTCACCGTATGACCATCATTATGCCTATCATGCCTATAATGCCTATCAGCGGTGACTCCGGAGTCGTATAATGGTCATACAGTGACATCCAGAGACATTGGCAACATCATTGTTGGTCGACCCAAGCTGCAACATTCCCAGAGCTCTTTCTCTTTCTCCACTGGTCAATCGTGATTTCGTACATGTGTGCCATATCATGCAAAGTAGGCCCCTTGTATACCCTGTAGAAGCATTCAGTTCAAGTAAATACTGCTTGAATTTTGCTACATTTGAGTGATAATGCGTTTGGGTGACAAACAAATTTAAAGTTTTCATTTTCAAGCGAAAATGTTCACATTAATAATCGTCTGTGTTCCTAAATACTTTTAAGTCATTTGACAACACAGTAAACTCGTTTTCACTAAGGTAAATTACGAGAAAAGATTTTAATGACTAGAAAAATATATTTCATAATTTTCACACTTAAACTTACTCAATAACAGTATTTTCATCGTTAAGGTGTTATGATGTAAAGCATACAACCATTTTGTCGTTACAAACGTAAAAGTTTACTTTCAACTTCTTCTGGACATCTAAATCACATTTATTGGTTACTACCAGTCTGGTCGAAAACCGGACAATTTTAAACTTCTTAAACAAGCTGCATTTTGCCACAATATGAATCCATAAGGATTTTTAAATCTTTAAAATTTGTTGTTAGCATAAAGCTACGTTATTCAGCTTTCTTCTGAACCATTCATTTCTCAAATATCTTTGATACTTAAAAAGTTATTAAAAAAAGAAATGAGGTAACGTTTCTTTTGGCGTTAAGTGTATTGTATCTTTCCTCTTCAAAACCCTCTTTGAAAGGCATCTGTGCCATATGTAAACCATTGTGCTGTTAAACAAATGAAAAACAATTCTTAAATAATCTTGAATTATATGCTTACTTTCTTTGTTTATTCACTTGAAAAATAAGTGTACACTGCACCAATTTTCGGAGCCATATTACGAGGGGATATCAAAAAGTTTCAATTCTCACAAACATAGATCAAAGGTACAAACTTTATTTTGTTTACTTCTCTACATAGTCACCATCCAGAGGTTCACATTTTCCCCATCGCTTCTTGACCTTGCGCAGACCGTCTGAATAGAAGACCCCTGATTTCATGGAAAACCAAGCCTCCACCTCTCGAATGACATCATTGGTGTCCTCAAAACGACGTCCTCGAAGTGCATTTTTCATCTCGGGGAACAAGAAGATGTCACTTGGTGTAGGATCGGCTGAATAGGAGGGATGCGATAAGATTTCAAAGCCACATCACCGTGCCTCCACAGCAGCTGCTTGACAAGTGTGAGCTGGGGAATTGTCAGCTAACAGGCATACACCTTTGGTGATCATACCGCGGCGCTTCTGTTTAATGGCATCTCGTAACTTGCACAGCAGGTTGCAGTAATAAGCTTCAGCAATGGTCTGACCCTTAGCTAGATAATCCGTCTAGATGACTCCACGACAATCTAAAAAAACAGACTTCATGTCATTGACCTTTCCTGCAGACTTTTTGTACCTTGGCCTTTTTGGGAGGTAGCATGCTTCCACTCATCCCTATTGTCTCAGGATCATATTGATAAACCAAGAATTCACCCATGGTAACAAGACGTTTGAAGACATCCTATTAGTCTTGTTCCAGAAGCTCCAACGCCTGCCGTAACATGTCCCTTCGATTCTGTTTTTGCAATGGAGTCAGTAAGCGGGGAACTCAACGTGCTGACACTTTGGACATACGCAACTGGTTATGGAGTATGTTCCATGCACTGCCATAACTCAGACCTGTTTCATGCATTATCATTTGTTGAGTTACGCGGTCATTTTCTTGAACCAGCATATCAACCTTCGTGATGACATCCATATCATCAGTAAGTGAGGGGCGTCCACTTCCTGGCTCATCTGCGAGGGATATGTGGCCGTTTGGAAATTCCTTTTCCATCTCACAACAGTGTCATAGGATGGGCCGTCATCGTCATAAACAGATTTTTTATCTCATCATGAATTTGACGTGCAGTATATCCCTTCAAATGTAAAAACTAAATTACACTGTGCGCTTCAATTTTCACCATAATAGGGGGTACTGTGCCATATGGTCAACAGACGTACATCTGGCTGTCGCGAAAAAAACTATTGTTGACCCAGGAACTAGACAAGGATCACTTATGCTACAGTGACCATTTGTTCCGTATTGACCAGTACATTCTTTGTGATAATTAAAACTTTTTGATATCCCCTCGTATAAACCACTGAACTAGTGAATAAATGAAAACCCAACCTTAAATAATCTCGAATAACATGCTTACTTTGTTTGCTTATGAACTTGCACTTTGGTAACTCTACGCTGCGCCAATTTTCGTTCCCTAACCCGGTGCTTTCGCTTGAAGAGATACTTCTTGGAGTCCCTTACTTCGCCGATATAGAAGTAGCCATAGCTCATGTCCACCGAAAGGTACGTGTACATCCTGTTCCCTGTTAAAGGAGCAATAACAAATAACAACAATATCAGCATAACAATACGAGTAGGTCCCTACGTACTCCTTACCCGTACTCCTTACTTTCAACCAGTACTTCCTACTCGAACTCACTATTCGTACTCTCTACTCACACTCTCTACTCGTAGTCTCTACTCGTACTCTCTACTCACTCTCTCTACTCGTAGTCTCTACTCGTTGTGTCTACTCGAACTCTCTACTCATAAACTCTACTCGTTGTGTCTACTCGAACTCTCTACTCATACTCTCTACTCGTTGTGTCTACTCGTACTCTCTACTCACTCTCTCTACTCGTAGTCTCTACTCGTTGTGTCTACTCGAACTCTCTACTCGTAGTCTCTACTCGTTGTGTCTACTCGAACTCTCTACTCATACACTCTACTCGTTGCGTCTACTCGAACTCTCTACTCATACTCTCTACTCGTTGTGTCTACTCGAACTCTCTACTCATACTCTCTACTCGTTGTGTCTACTCGAACTCTCTACTCATACTCTCAACTCGTTGTGTCTACTCG
This sequence comes from Gibbula magus, assembly GCA_936450465.1. Lineage (NCBI taxonomy): Eukaryota > Metazoa > Mollusca > Gastropoda > Trochida > Trochidae > Gibbula > Gibbula magus. Next base: position 47,943,972 of record OW388301.1, read on the forward strand.
AACTCTCTACTCGTACTCTCTACTCGTTGTGTCTACTCGAACTCTCTACTCATACTCTCTACTCGTTGTGTCTACTCGAACTCTCTACTCATACTCTCTACTCGTTGTGTCTACTCGAACTCTCTACTCATACTCTCTACTCGTTGTGTCTACTCGAACTCTCTAATCATACTCTCTACTCGTAGTCTCTAATCATACTCTCAACTCGTAGTCTCTACTCGAACTCTCTACTCATACTCTCTACTCGTAGTTTCTACTCATACTCTCAACTCGTAGTCTCTACTCGAACTCTCTACTCATACTCTCTACTCGTACTCTCTACTCATACTCTCTACTCATACTCTCTACTCGTTGTCTCTTCTCGAACTCTCTACTCGTACTCTCTACTCGTTGTCTCTTCTCGTACTCTCTACTCATACTCTCTACTCGTAGTTTCTACTCATACTCTCTACTCGTAGTCTCTACTCGAACTCTCTACTCATACTCTCTACTCGTACTCTCTACTCATACTCTCTACTCGTTGTCTCTTCTCGAACTCTCTACTCATACTCTCTACTCGTAGTTTCTCATCATACTCTCTACTCGTTGTCTCTTCTCGAACTCTCTTCTCGTAGTCTCTTCTCGAACTCACTACTCGAACTCGAATTATATATCTATTCGTAGTCTCTACTCGTACTCACTATTCGTAGTACTACTCGAACTCTCTACTCGTATTATCTGTACGAAATCTCTATTCGTACTCATTACTTGAACTCTCAACTCGAACTCTGCATTCTTACCCTCGACTCGAACTCTTTACTCGTACTCTCGATTTGAGGTGAGCTGAGTTTTGTGTTTAACGCCGCTTTCTAGAGTATTTCACTTACATCGCGGCTGCTAGTATTACAGCAGGGAGAAAGCTTTCAACGCGTACTATCGACTCCAACTCACTATTCGTAATACTACTCGAACTCTCTACTCGTACGTCTTATTCGTACTATCTACACGAACTCTCTACTCGTACGTCTTACTCGAACTATCTACTCAAACTATCTGCGTGTACTCTCTACTCATACTTGCTACTCAAACTCTCTACTCGTAATCTTTATTCTTTCTACTCGTACTTCCTGCTCGTTCTCTCTCTTTTCGTAGTGTTTATTTGTAGTCCTCTACTCGTACTCTTTTCGTGCATCATGTCACTGCTCCTTAGTTGTACTCGTACTCTCTTACTTTACTCCCTTGTCGTTCTAGCTTTTCGTACTCTTTATTCAAAATTACCAGTCATACCCTGTACTCCTACTCGTACTCGTAACTTTGTGAATATATAGTGATGGCACGATTAGTTTGCTTGCTACAGTTAAAAAGCACCACACTAGAAAGCAAAAGCTAAACATAACACTCAACAGAAAAGCCTCTACAATTTGCGCCGTCATATGAACGAATACCACAATATAGTCTACCGTCTTGTTGCAATGTAGCCTATTGCGTGTATATGTGTAGATGAAACTGTAGATGAAAATGGATACGCTTAGAATATAGCAGGTATACAAAACTACATTGTTTTCTGGATCATGTAAAAAAACATACCTTTTATAACCACAGCCTGTTTAAAGATCAATGTCTCTTGTGATAAATTTGCCGATTTGATCACCCCGCCTTTGTCAATGACGTAAAGCACATCGCCTTCATAGGCAATGGCGTAACATGCTTCAATATCCTTATGTTCAATATGTTCAACCCGAATCGCGGACTCATCGATGTGGCTTATTTTTGCCGACAAAGTACAGACGAATACACCTGCAAATAGAAAGAATAAACGATCATTACGATATGGACAGAAATATACCGTCCAATTGATTAACAAATTAAAGTCGTCGTTTTGAGAAAATTTTGCCAAATACATGTAATTACATGTCCATATGCAGGACATCGGCAAACGCCGTAAAATTGTGTGCGTTGGTAAAAGTGTGGCACTTTCTGTTGAATCATTGATGGTGTAATATATTGTATAATATTAATGAATCTTTTATACTAAATTCATTCATTGTTCAGAATAGATTGCCTGACTAACATTTAGTAACAACCGGTGATATTCTGCATGTGAATAGCACTGAGTAAAATGGACCAACATAATCCACTCTTGGTAAAGAGTCATCCAGACTACATTGATTTGCAACAGTTGGACTAATTTTCGATCTAGTAAATGAAAAGCTTTGAAAGAAATAATAACTGAATCCGTATCAATACAAACTTGTTTTTGCAATTGTTAATATGGAATTCTACGAAAAAACTGTGTCATTTGTCACGCAACAACTCGATTATTCACTGTACTTCATGTTGGTGGTGTAAGGCTACCATGAACAATGTGATAGAATATGCTTCCCATTCTCAGTGACACCGTTTCTCGGGATCGGGAGATGATCCTGGCTAAATACATTGTTTTCATGGTTATCTTCTTGCTCAATCTCTTTCACAGATGTTAAACAAAATGCTCTACATGTAACAGGGATTTCGTTGGGAAAATGACTTGAGTAACATTTGTGGAGAGAGAGAACGCATCTTGGTAACTGGTACGTTGAACTGGCTTAATGTATTCCTTTTATATAAACCCCCATTGTAAGCTGTTCATGTGGTCGTTCCACAAACCACCCTTAACACTACGGTATAACCTTGTGCCATCTTTTAACATTTTTAACGACTAAGGTTACCTTAATGGCTTACGATCACCTTTATTGTCTTGTGAGGAGGCCCTGGTAATATAAGTTAAACAGATTGTCATTCCGATTTTTTCTCACTGAATTTGTCATTTGATATCCTTGAAATATGTTTTACAATTACAAATACAGAAAAGCAGACTTACCTTTACGACTGGGCCCTGCATGGTCACGCGCTGCACGTGCACCCTCACTGACCACCTTCATCCCATGTACACGAGAATTGATCACCCGAGTTGAAGCCCCTTGTCGAGATGGGGCCGTGGTCTTGGTCTTCAAGAAACACGTCAGTTCTCCCTGGTGATACTGCGATACGTTGCAGAGAGAACATGAACTACAGAGCCTTTCACACAGCCTTGGTCCGTACAGTGATACGTTAGTGTGACACGAGGTGCCCTGACATCCGTGTTCCTGCGGATCATTGTTTAAAGGTACATTAATAATAATTATAGTGGCATTTATATTGCGCAGTATCCACGCCATAAAGATATGCTCAAAGCGCATGATTGTCACATTTTTACCCTGGTCTAACCTGAGCTGCCGCAAAGCGCTTAAAGGTCACCTCCACATCTTACACCAGGTACCCACTGGTAAGGGGCATAACCACGTTGGTGAGGTCACATATTTATCCAATGTTATAATATATGTTATTTAATTGAGAATTATTAAATTTAACCGAAAATAACCAGTTTAAGGTCAACCGGTTCAGTATAGCGCAAATGCAACCATTCAAAGTCGTGGCCATGATCGAAAACCGGACAATGGACCTTGGCTTGCTGTAGCCATTAAGTCAAGCGTAATTTTGGAAACTTTAATAGTAGATAGGTAAACATATTTGCTTCTATTGCGTTTAATATATCTTATAACGAGTACATACGTGAGATAGAGCCATAAGTGTCGGCTACTATACATGTATGAGACCGTTTCTTGGTTTTAATTGAAACATATATATATATATATATATATTTGATATATTAAGCATTTTGGGATGAATATGAAAGTCGAGTAAGAAGATATAACCAAGACCAGCACCTATTGTAATATTGTAGGGGAGAGCGGGGATGGTTCGGACGATTTTCAGATAAATCCTTCTGGACGATTAAATACTAAGATATGAATGCCATGATACATGCCTCAATAAAGCTTAATATCTTATCTATGTATATGAATGAGAGTGCTACTTCTCATAGTAAAATAAATGTATCAGATTTTGAAAGATGTCCACATAGTCCGGATCCGAAGTTACCCCACAGGTAGGGATACTTCGGACAAGGGTTGGGGTACATCCGGACACATACTGCCTTTGCTGAAAAATCAGTTTATTGCGATGAAGTAAAAATGAAAATGAAAATAATATGAACCAACATCAAGTTTAACTATAAACTACTACTGCAGTTGTCTGCTATTCTTTAACCACAACTTACATGACAAAACGTCAAGATAAGTAATCAAAAACGAAATCCAGGATATTATCCTAATATTTTACATCACTAAATAATCCTATACAGAAAAGAAGAATCATAAGAAGTTACACGTTCTGGAAATTTCAATAAAATCGTTTAAAAGACTTATATTGAGGTAATTGCAAAATATTTCTATATTTTATGAGTGACATTCAAGAGAAGGCATAGCTGTGGAAAACAATATTATTAATTAACGACTCGTTTATCGTATCAATGTTTATGAAGGTGTAAACATTTACACGTCTATCATATATGCGTCTATGCCGTGTGTTTGACCAAACATGTGTTTTAAGTCTATTAGCGTGTAACTACAAGTATGTCAACAAAGTAACGTTTAGGAAACTGCAATATAGACCATTACTCATTGGACTTTTGAAAATAAGCAACCAGTTTTCAATGAATAGGCATTAACGTTGTAATACCGAAGCAGAGAGTTAATATGCACTGAAAATGTCAAAAGCAAAGGCTTTTGATTAATTTCCCTGTCTGTGACAGTTTAAAACAATCTCACACATGATAAGGAACTTGTATTGGGTATCCTTTTTCAGATACATTGTATATACACATTGACAACCAGACAGGAGAGATTATACGAGAATGAAACTGTCCACACATCAGTTGTCCTTATCACTTCAAAGCAAAATTCAATTCTTAAAAAAACGATGCCTTTTATGGCAGTGAGCGCTTACGTTCTGCGAGTCAAAAGTTACATTGGATTTGGTAAAAAACAAAAAATCGTTTAAGCTGATCAAACTTCCCGCTTGCCCATCTTTTCGCGAATATGGTATGGTTGTTGACGTGGTGCGAGTTTCCTCAACCAATGAAAACATCTGTTTCATTTTCGGTTTGAGAGTTAGCGGGGATGTCCATCCCCGCTCTCCCTTACATTTTAGAACCAAATAAAATATCATTCAAAACTGATCATGTATCTTTAAAGGAACACTACGTGTTTTTCATGCAATTTTATTTCGATTTGATACACAAAAGAATATCAAATGTCCTGATTTACGTCCAAATCATCTCACTCGACATGCATATGTATCCCCTAACGCAAACTATTTGACAATAACTTGCTTTCAATGAAACTCGAGCAGCGGCTAAATACACAATGAGAAACCAAATTTTTGCACCCAATTTAGACGTTTGCCAGTTATCTGTTCCATTGAACAGTACCAATATATACCAATATATGTCTCTTTGTCTGCTACATATAAGTTTTCAAAATAACGTTTGAACAATTGACGCGCGCGACAGCCGAGGAATATTGTCCTGTTTTCGATCATAATTACGACTAAACATCTTGATAATGTAACTATACTGAACAGATTGGCACTAAAGGGTAATTTTCGACAACAGTCATTACTTCTCGATAAATTACACCCTTGGTAACTTTGACCTATGTTACTATGATGACATACGGAGTGTTCCTTTAAGTATGTTGTTGGAGTCACATTATGTCAAACGTTAAACACGTAGATAGTGTTATTTTGTCGAGAAATACTGTCTGGTGCTGAAAAGTCATTGCCAGTTCATTCAGTATAGTGACAATACAAAGGTGAAAGTAGGACAATAGCGCCTGCCAAATGGTCAAACGTACTTTTGGAAACTTACCTATAACAGACACAATACTTTATACAGATGAGGGTTGGTCATGTTTAATAAGTAGAGGTCATATAACTACTGTGCATAACAATGTAAACTACCGGGCAAGAAAGCACTCACCTCAGCTGGTTTCGATTAATTCAATATTTAAAAGAAATCAGATGCATTTGATTATGGCACGATGCAATAATACTTATCTCAACAGTTTGTGATGACTGTGGTTAAATTTTAGTTAACATGTTTATGTTTAATGAAGACAGGGGTAAGAAATAGAGAATACTAAACGACGTTCCGTTTAATAAAATATTAATGAGACGAGTGAGTGGTTTGTTTTTAACGAGCGAAAGCGAGTTAAATACCAATACAATCTCACGAGTTTCATAAATATGTTATTAAACGGAAACGAGTTTAGTAAAATTTTGTATTACTCACTGATTTAAATGGGACACACTCCATTGCGACCGCGGCGCTGACATTGTGACGTCATATCTTTGCCATTATGACGTCACGTCAATCGGCAGCACGCGATGTTATTACACTAAGTGTAATAACACGGTAGATTTATTAAACTGCGATATCCTCAACGGGTGAGTTATAAATGAAATTAACATCAACATGACCCCTACCATGTTTTAATATTGTAAATGTGTGCAGAGTCAGGCACATTTATTTTTCACATAGAATATGTGTTAGATGTCGATTAACAGTTGTGTATCATCAACATATTTTTGCAGAAATTTAAAATTTAATATTTCATTTTAAAAACAATAATAAAAAAAAACATGTAGAAGTTTTCTTTGACTCCTGACTAAACACCTTCTCAGTTTTAGATTATGGCATCGAAAACATGAGATGTTTGGAATTGAAAATCATACACATGATAAAATCAACAGAGGTGAGTACTTTCTTTTGCCTGGCAGTTTAATTTCAGTGTCTACACATGTGAAAAGATGTCGCTCGATTTACATTGGAAACGAGTAATTATCATATATTTTGTCATAGATTACAGATATGCAAGTCAAGTGAAATTAGTTCAACTTGACTCAGCACATATGTTCTTTCGAAAAGCAAAATAAAAGATTATGAAAAATGACAAAGGTTAGTGGCTCTTTAATCTTTAGAGAACAACACACATGAAACCACTCCAGCGAGAAGAGTTACGTGAGGACCCCGCCCTATCTACTCAGTAAAACTACCGGCCAGAAGAAACAACAATTAAAGATATGTTAATCCGCGAGTGATACATACGACTTAAAGATTGTTACAAAATTCTCAAGAGGTCAAATAAATGTTTTTTATTTTATGTTTTTAAACATTTCATAAAAATACGCCTTTATACAATCTTTTGTTTTTAATTCTGACAGTGGAAGGAACACACTTTACTCATCAGTAAAATGTGATATTTCATATTGGTACAAAATTCACTATTTCGATCTTTATTACAATTTTACCTGAAGGGGATGTAGCACGCTTTTCAATGAAGATACAAATATCTTACAAAATGGGAAAGAAATGTACCCAATTGCAAAACAATCCTTCTCAATCTAAAGATCTAAAACGAATGCTAAAGCGGTTCCATTTCCCATAATCGAATTATTAAAAGGTGTTCACACTAAAATTGTCACTAGCAGTTTTCGTTTTATACGTGACAGTTGTCTGTGACTACGATAATCGGGTCGTGTAATGACCTGTTTTGCTCTCGTGGGTAAACAAATACTGCATAAACTACTATTATTATATGAATGGATTATTTCCGTCTTTCTGATTGGTCTACTTGGTCACATGACAGCACTGACGCCAAGCGATGTCAACCTGTGTGACGCGCGAGAGGTTGATATAACAATCCGGACACCTCCGGTGGCTAAAAAAAACTTTGGGAGATCCCGGTCTTGAACTCCGTACTTCGCGTGTAGTACTGTAAATCAAGCGATAGGCATCGCTTCGTCCCTGTGACCGTGCTGAATTGGAGCTACATGAGTCGACGGTAAAACGATACAACGTCAAAGAAATAAACTTCAAAGTAAAAATTCGCCACTGTTTCTAATGAGAAAATAAACTTTCTGCTGAAAGAAGAAGGATGTGCCGAACACGAGGGTAACAGCCAGTGCTGAGAAGACCACGAAGGCGCACCTAAACGAGAAACGTCGCCAGAATTTGAATATTAGTTGGATATAAGTTTTAAGTGGACAAATACTCGCCAAGTTTTATCCAAAGGTGGCACAAGAGAACGGCTACATGTACGCAATACTTTAGTTTACCTTCATCATAGGATTAACAGACATTAAGCACGTATCGGGAACAAATGTTAACATTTTTCATGACCCACTGAATTCACTGAATCATACAAAGTACGTAGGCCTATATCGTAGCCATGACAAGGAAATTAAATGACTTATTTAAATATTTTCGACAGTGATATTTTGAAATTGTTGAAATATTGTTAACTGTTAAAAGTACAAATTTGATTCTAACTTTAAACAATTGAATTTAAGCTCGTTTTTTTCCATTGAATCTTGATGTATCATGATGAAATCGTTCACCTCATACCTGTTACATTTCACAGCAGAATAGAAAGTTAAGACATTGTTCATATAATAAAACAATTATAGACTTCAAACTCGGTTGATCCAATGATTTATCGACCTTGGACACGTGATATTCACCTCGGCTTCGCCTCGGTGAATATCACGTGTCCAAGGTCGATAAATCATTGGATCAACCTCACTTGAAGTCAATAATTGTTTATAATCCTAAATGGCAAATTAAAGATATAAATAATGCAAAAAAAGTACTACGGTGCCTTTAAAGGACACAGACACATAGTCCATGCATAAAATATGAGTATATATACATAAATAATTAAATTTATATAAATACTATAAATTAAATGCTACAATGCGTTGACATTTCACTACAATATCGCGCTGACATTTCACATTATGACATATTACGTTGACATTGGTGTGATTAACTATACATTCCGTAACCAAATTAAAATAACAAATTTAACCCAAAATACAGCATCGATCCCAGCCAATGCTCGATATCTATTTCGAGTTAAAACTTAGCTATAATGCCACGCCTCATCACAACACAACTTTTCTTAGGACCAGCACGCACAACAACCAACCCAGGAAGTCGTATTAGGTTCGGTTTATTGGATGGGTTCACATTCAGGTGACTACGGTCAGCTGTACTTAACTAGGCTGATCCCAAACGTCGGCTGTACACGACTAGGCTGATCCCAAACGTCGGCTGTACATGACTTGGCTGATCCCAAACGTCGGCTGTACACGACTTGGCTGATCCTAAACGTCGACTGTACACGACTAGGCTGATCCTAAACGTCGACTGTACACGACTAGGCTGATCCCAAACGTCGGCTGTACACGACTTGGCTGATCCCAATCGTCGACTGTACACGACTAGGCTGATCCCAAACGTCGGCCGTACACGACTTGGCTGATCCCAAACGTCGGCTGTACACGACTTGGCTGATCCTAAACGTCGACTGTACACGACTAGGCTGATCCTAAACGTCGACTGTACACGACTAGGCTGATCCCAAACGTCGGCTGTACACGACTAGGCTGATCCCAAACGTCGGCTGTACACGACTAGGCTGATCCCAAACGTCGGTTGTACACGACTAGGTTGATCTCAAACGTCGGCTGTACACGACCACCATAATCTCAAATGACGGCTGTAAAGACCACGATAGTCTGTACCACGACACGAAAAGGCTACCTATGTAAATTTGTAAATAATTAACCTCACCTTGTAAATCCAAATAAACAGGACGCCCAATATTGACGACGCCAACCAGGTACCCGCCATACTTAGCAAGCTCAAACAGGTAATACCTCCGTACTGAATAGAACCTTACACCAACAGGTACTGAAGTCGAGCCAGATGGAGGAATTGTTTCTACTTCGAATCTTCAATAAGCCTAAGATTTCTTCATCTTCCGTGGTCAAAGTTATAAAAAGCCATTTCCTAAGAAGATAACCAACATACAACTTGCAAGGACCTATTTTTGACTATGCACAAACTGATGAAAACTCCACGACAATTTGAAAATAGAGTTTTGAATTATGACATCCATGTACTATTTAGTAGCTAAGAAATAGTTCTATCCATTTTCAACACATTCACAGATTTTGTGAAGATAGACCATATCTCGTTTTCCGTTTCAGTTAAGTTTATAAATAAGTAACTGCTTCCGCTTCTTGGCAGAGAGTTGTGTACTTTTAGTACTTATTCACGACTTTCATTTATACATATCTGACTATCTAGATAGCGATCTCAAAAAGGAAGGATAACAAAGATATATGGATTGTCAACTTCTTTTATTGCCTTTAACGACATTCATTGCAATAAAGAAGCTGGCTAACCATTTGGTTTTCCTTCATCTCATCTTTACTTCTTCTAAATCTCCCTCTCAAATAAATCCCAAGGAGGAAACAAATAAAAAAAACTCTACAAAGTCGTTATTCATCCGTAAATGATGCATATTAAGACAGTAGTTGTATAGTACCTTGTCGACAGTTTTCTTCTTTGGTAATAATTAATGTGTTTAAGCTTCTGTGCAGTAACAAGCGTTGCTTTAACAGTTTAAAATTTCAATATCATGGTTTGAAATATTAATTGCAAAGCAAACAAGGAATGTTGAGTCGCCTCTCGACAAAGCTAAATCATTACCGTCCGGAGTTAAACGTAATGTGAACGAGGAGAATTTAAAAAAATACTAAACACTAGCTGCAATGTTATACGTAATGGATCAAAACCGTGTCAGAGGCTTTGTTTGTGGAGTATGCCCGCGGGGGAGGGAAAGGGGAAGGGCCGATAGGCCCGCCCCCCTTTCCCGACGCCAAGGGCATACTCCACAAACAAAGCCGAGGACCAGGTTTTGATCTTACTTATGAACCGACAGAAATTATGATTTAGATATAATTTCAATATTTTGTCTTCACGTGGCTTCATTGGTATATACTGCTATGAAGAGAGCACACCCGCGCCCTGCACGTGCTTTGCGCTCGCTACCCACGCCGTGCATGTGAGCTGCATGCGCTATCTGCCTCGTGGAGTTCACATGATTGTCACTGTGGAAAATACATCAATGTTCTCGTGGGCCCTTATAGCCGAGTTGTCAAAGGCGCCAGTGTAGTAAGCGGGTGGTGCAGGGTTCGAAACCAGGCATTCAAAGCTTATGTTTGTGACTTGTGATTTGTCAAAAATGTGATATTTTGTTATGGTATTTATTCGAAGAAGGACTTTGAATCAAAGTATTTCAAAAGGTGTATAATTCCCAATCAAAATAAATTTCCGATATATTCTAGAGTAAGCCCCGGGCATTCCTAGAGAAAGCCCTGGGCATTCTTGGAGAACGCCCGGCAAACTGACAATAGAGGTTTATCCGGTAAAAGTAGAACCTAATAGAACAATAGAGTGACGTCACTAGAGGTTTATAAGTGCTCTTAAAGGCACAAGTGCACGCTTTTCACATTCAAATAAGCTATTTTAGGTCATACGGGGGCATATAATATCTTTTTAGCGTCCTTTCGGCGCAATGAAATACTTATTATTCTTTACAATTGACCTGCAGTCAATAATTAAAAAGTCGAGACGGTCGAAGTCACCCAGGGATATCACAAATAGTAAGAGTCGCTGATGTGCAAAATCATATAGAGTGGAGAACACGGCTGAACTAGGAGTTTATTCAGTCTGCCAATATGTGAGAAAACATTTGAAGTGTCCGTAAAATACTTCATGATCCATTAATTTGATCAATCACGAAATGTTGCAAAATATATTTCTCTCCTTTGTACAGTATAATGATAACCATATATTGAAACACATAGTGAAGGAGCAAATAGTATCTGTGGAAGTATATACACACTTACGTATTCCTGCTGATGAAGGAGTGAGAATATACTCAGAAACGTTATCAAGAAAATCATGTTCTTACATACGTATACAGTTGTGAAATAAATAAGCATACCCCATATCTATGAACTATCTTAAAACGTTCTAAATATATCTAGAAATGCTCTAGAACATATCTCGAAAGGTCCTTGAATACAATTCCCCTTTTCAGCATCGCTCCATAGCGGTGATTTAAATTCTACGATTATTGAGCATCTGTCAGTTGGCGATCTCCCTTTTTTCGATCTTAAAGTTTTACATTCGAATATCTATGCCTAAAAAGGATTGTGCTGAAGTCATTGAAATGTTTAAAATCAGATTATGCTTCTTCAGAAGATGATTATTGCATAAAAGACGGTTCTGTTGCTACCTTTCAGCTTGTAAGGCAACAACTGAGCAATTCATCTTCTTGAGAGAAAATTTAAAGTAACATTCATTAGAAATATCATCATAATAATGGTTCAAAGGTTAATCAAAATGTATAAGTATATTAGTTAAACCCCCGCTACGAAGTAGTCGGGGGTATATAGCGGTCAGCACGTGCGTCCGTCCGTGCGCCCGTCCGTGCGTCCGTCCGGTTTTTGTTCCGCTCATAATTCTGAAACTAGTTGCTCAAATTTTACGAAACTTGATATGTACAATCACCATGATGTGTACATCTGCCTTTTATATGTTTCATACCCTCATTTGCATAATTTATGCAAATTTTCTCCGATTTTCGACTTTGCCATTCACAGTTTTTGTTCCTCTCATAACTCAAATACTAACTGTTCAAATGTCTTGTAACTTGATACATATAATCATCACGATTTGTACATCTGCCTTTTGAATGTTTCATACCCTCATTTGCATAATTTATGCAAATTATCTCCATTTTCGACTTAACCATTCACACTTTTTGTTCCACTCATAACTCTGAAACCAGTTGTTCAAATGTTACGAAACTTGATATATACAATCACCATGATGTGTACATCTGCCTTTTGTATGTTTCATACCCTCATTTGCATAATTTATGCAAATTTTCTCCGTTTTTCATCTTCGCCATTCACACTTTTTGTTCCACTCATAACTCAGACACTAATTGTTCAAATGTTACGAAACCACTGATGTGTACATCTGTCATTTTTATATTTCATACCCTCATTTGCATATTTGTATGTTTCATACCCTCATTTGCATATTTAATGCCATTTTTCAAATTTTTTCACTTTTACTTCTAAAACATACTTACAAGTGTAATACTTACTCTGCTATAATAATACTTATATATAATGGTCTGTTCATACAAAAGTTTAAACATTGATGCCCTTTTGCTATTTTCAAACATTTCTCTTTGACCAATGTTAAAAGCGGGGGTATCATGAGTGAGCTGTGCTCACTAATTCTCTTGTTGTGAATAGGTACTACACTGTGTCACCTAAAATATATATTAGGAGTTTTTCTTTGTGGGTATATATTCTGTCACGATGCTGTTAATGAACAACCATATGAATAAACCATATACATGTTTATCAAAAGCAAGACAACATTTTAAATTATTCAATGTAGATTACACGTATATACAAGAAATACATATGACCTTGAGCTATATATATAATCAAGACAGCGTCATAAAGATCCCATGATGATCACTGAAAAGTGTGAAACCGGTCGGGAATCCAAAGCATAACGTAACGTCCCCGATGCATATTCTTCACTCAGGTGCTCATCAACCGTTAACTGTGGGTTCCTACAGACGGATTGTTCTGAAAATGTCGTTTCCAACACTCAAACGTATTGCCTTACTTTAATGGGATTGAAAGTCTCCGAAGTGTCGCCAACATTATACATATTTCAGAGATCACCAACAAGTCAATTCATTTGAAAATCGTTGAAAAGAGTGTCATCTTACCATCTCCTGGACAATAAGCTTTGATAACATCACCTATTGAAGTATTGATTATAAGAACCGTCGGAGTTCATTCACTGTCATTTCATCTCTATAGAAACAAAATATTCCCAAAGCTAGTAAACAGTTCTTCAGAAAATCCATCTCTCTTGTAAGTTCTGTCTCACGGCCAAACACAATCGTCAATATTTAATGTCAACTGCATCAAAAAGCTTACTCAGCGACAAACCAAAGACGTAGTTCATTGTATAATACCGAAGTTAAAAGAATCACTCAGGAACAATAATATATAATTATATCATGTTTTCTTATGAATAAGCAATTGGTTTCTTAAAAATGTGCAAAACAATTTTTTCAATTAAGATTGTATGTCTGTTTTGGTGAGGTGAGTTGGGGTTTAACGCCGCTTTAAAGAGTATTTCACTTATATCGTTGTTGCTAGTATTATGGCAGGGAGAAAGCCCGCAACGCGAGCATCGGCTGGAATTAGCTAACCATGGGTGGTACTACGCTGAAATTCAGTGCAGCAATGCACCCAAACCTTACTGTGGGTAGAACAGTTCTCTACTGCAGACAGAGTTGCCGTGCCCCTGCCGTGCCCCTGCCGTGCCCCTGGGTGACCTCTTGATCCGAAGCCGAACGCGCTAACCACTGTGCTATCCCGCCCCCTATGTCCCTATAAACACCATGCGGAGGAAATGTACTAATATAGGTATAATATAAAGGAAAAAATATGAGTGATCACTTGGAAGCGGCTAATACAGCGTTAACTTATGTATTCTTTGTTCTTCTTGATAAATCCTTAAAGGTACATCCATTGTGTTTCATAAAATTGTATTTGGCTATAATACGTTCCACCACACCATATGTGCTGTTTACTGTACAAATAAATTCACTCAGCTTGCATATTCACCCCCAATCACCAAATATATCACTATTACTAGTTTTCAATTAAAATCAAGTAAACATCATTATATATGTGAAGAAACCGAACTTGCACGACCCATTTACATGCACAGTAGTTATATGACCTATTAAACATTATAAACCAAATTATGTCATTTTGTCTGTTATAAATAATATTCCAAAATTACGTTTGAGTCATTGGCGCGCGTCCACCGCGATGCATTGTCCGATTTTCGATCAGTAATCACTACTTTTACCTTCATATCGTCTATATACTAAATCGACTATCATCAAAATGGTAGTTTTCGATAACAGTCGGTACTTCCCGATAAAGTAACACCATTTATAATGATTGAAATATGTGACCCCCAACAACACGATGGATGTATCTTTAAGAGTTGGTTAATGTATCTTTATAGTTACCAAAGTTTTAATATCACAGAATTCGACCGGTTACTGTAATATATATATTGGCTTCCATCACATGGTATTTTGCTCGACTGTGTAGAACATTGCAAGAACTATGCCAAGGTATTTATTCATCCCTGGATCTTTTCCTCCCGACATTGTTGACGTTGTCGTCTCGTAGTTTCTAAGCACAGTGGGTCATGGCGAACACCTTGCATCTGCCTTCGTCCGTGTGAAATGTAAAAATTCTTCATAATATAATGTATAAAAGGAGATTTTGTTGCATACGCATTCTGGATATAAATTTCGGCCAGCGGCCAGTTTCTAGTCTGGTAAATGGTGTTTCGATGTCCGAATGAAATTCTGGGTCGAGAGAACTAATCTGGAAGTAAGAGGTCATTTTCAAAGGGTTTGATTTAAAAAAAATATTCAAAGTAACAACCCTTCGCACTTTTGTTAAAAATATATAAAGTGATCTTTAAGAATTGATTCTAGAGAGTTGCCACTGTTTACCCAGCCAAGATGATCAACTACATCAAACCACGAGTCGTTTATGTAAGAAAACTGTACCGTCGACTTACTGAATGCCTTAATTATGAAGATTATTGTCTAATTTGAACAGTTGAACACCTGATGATAGCTGAAGTGGGGAAAATTATATTTCTTAGTTATACCAGAATGTGATCATCCTTTTAGATATTGTAATGTTCTCAGGGAAACGACCCAATTCGCCATGAACAATGAAATAGGGTGTAGATCGTCGTTAATATTTGAGATTTTTTTCAATATTTTCCGTATTTTCATTCCCCTATATTTCGTCACCATATGACTAGACCAATATGTGGTATTAGTATATAAAATATTTGATTACGATATCAAGTGCTGATTGAAAGTTTTTTATTTCTTCAGAAATGCGAACATGATTTTCTGAGAGCTAGATAGAAAATCCTTTTAATGTGAAGTCATTTCTCCTACTGCGGTAAGATGCCGATATATGTATAATTATCAACAATTTAGATCGTCAACATGAATAAAACTGAAAAGATAGTTAAAAAAAATTTGATTTATGAGTAACACCCCCTCCAAGGATAACAATCGTTTTTTTGATTGGTTAACATTTTAGTTAACCTTGTATATGAGGAAGTACAGGTATGTGAAGAATGTTTGGGACGTAGATTGCACATGCAGATCCCAGCTGATGTTAACCCTCAGGCGCATTTAACCAATACACAAATATCTTAGCCCCATCCCCTGTCACATTATCAGGAAAATCGGCTTAAATCATGACAATACATGTACATACAACTTAATCAACATATTTTAAACATCCATAATTAGTTTGTTTAAAACCTGTATTTAACATCAACCCCTTATTTCAAGCTTTTTAAAATATAGATAAAAAATAATTTGCAGAAATAGTTTTAAAAAGTTGTTCGTTGTTTTTATAACAGGATTATAGACGTTAATGTGTTGATAAAAATGTTGTTTTTGCTAATTATTTCTTGTAAATCTTTTTTGGCAAGTCAACAAATATTTTGGCCAATATCGCTCATTTCATCCAAATGTTGGCTAGCATTCATGTTTACGCATAATGTTATGATGAAAGTTAAATAAATATATATCAACATGTTTTCTCAATATTCAGTGAAAACAGATCGTAAGTGATGATTTGTTCGTAGCGACACATTCTACGGTTTAGTCTTTCAGTCTGGATTACCTACGTTGTTTTGTAGTTATCTTTTTTTATAATTCCTTATCCAATGTGCAAGTGTTTCACAGTTCCTTAGTTGATAAGGCCAAGGCTGGAGAGGAGCGTTATAATGAGGAAGCGGTGTAGAGAAGGAAAAGGTCCACATTGAATATCCGGTTTTCTAATAATGTTATAAAGATACTATAAGATGTACTACATAGCTAATAAGCAGTTTTAAAATATGTCAAAATTATTTGAAAATGTCGCATAAAATACAAGCTCGAAATTTCAAAAAATTATCTAGATAGAGACTAAGAACTTCATAGATATGCACTAGATTTTCTAAGATTTTCTGGAAAGGTGATACTTTGTTTCTTTCTTAACTGTATACATGTTTATACATTTCATACATAAACATGCACGAATATACGAGCGTACATGCATACATATAAATATGAACTTATTCCAGAATGGGCCGAAACATTCCATTAAAGTGAGATTTCTACCATAAATTTGAGCAACGCTAGTTTCTCACTGCTATACCATATCACATTAAAGATAATAATCCGCAAAACATATCAACCCAGTCAATCCTAACAAAATCCACTTGTCCCTATTTAAAACTGATGTTCCAAATACCCAGGTGGCGGGATAGCGCAGTGGTTAGCGCGTTCGGCTTCGGATCAAGAGGTCCGGGGTTCGAATCCCGCCATGGGCATGGCAATTTTGTCTCCAGTAGAGAACTGTTCTACATGCAGTAAGGTTTGGGTGCAATGCTACACTGAATTTCAGCGTAGTACCACCCATGGTTTGCTTGTTCCAGCCGATGCTCGCAGGTTTCACCGCGGGGTTAAACCCCAACTCACCTCACCTCCAGTTACCCACTAACCGTCGTAGAGTCAATACAGATATTTCTTTGTGTAATATTAGGATCGTAAAGATATTGATGATTATCATTTAAATGTGTCAAACTGTCGTCAAATTTATCAAGATAGTCCCAGTAGCGATGCCACTCCATGTGACGGTGAAAATGCCAATGGCTATGCTTGATTCGGGACCCGGCGCACTACCCGGCGTACGCCGCCGGAAGCGGCGCAACCGGCAAATCACTTGATTGGAACCCGGCGTACTCCGAATGCGCCGGTTGGAAATGACCGGCGAAGGCGGCGTGTAATGGCGGACAAATGTTACCCTTGCAACATTCAATAACCCTTTTGTTTATGAAGTTGCGTTGTACAATTAAATAGTTGACTGATTTATTTTTAAATGTCACTGCTTATTTAAAACATTGCATTACACGCTAATAAAATATTAATCAATGTTTTGAAATAATTAAAAAAAAATAGTTATATAATATTAATGATATGTTTTTTTTAGCTAGTTTGAGGGATGATGACGTCTTCCTGTCTGTACGCCGATACACTTGTTTCAACTGAGCCTAGTAGAGGAACGGCGTACGCCGGACATGTGACCGGTGTATACGCCGCCAAAACGAATCAAGCATAGCCAAAGTAACAGAAACAAACAATTGGTACAGTATGACATTGATATTCACCGGCTATGGTCCGGCAACACTCAAAGCCCTTTCCGAGGTAATCGAAATTCGATCTTCGAAACTTTCCAACAATAGTTGATAATCATTTTTCAATATCGACCAGGCCATATTCACCCAGCGTTAACGAGTTCTAACGTCAAAATCAATAGACAGTCTCTTATATTGCCTACAGTTGTATTCAGTCCGTGTTCGACTTTCCGATACTACTACCGTGTAATAATCATTTCATTTCCCCTCTCTCCGGACATTCGTATTAATTGATTTGGGTGCTGTGCTACACTGAATTTCAGCACAGTACCACCCATGGTTCGCTAGTTCCAGCCGATGCTCGCAGGTTTCACCGCAGTGCATAGCCACATGGTTTCGCGGGCTTTCTCCGTGCCGAAATACTATATAGCAGTCATGATATAAGTGAAATACTCTTGAAAGCGGCGTTAAAGCCCCAACTCACCTTACCTTACCTTATTGATTGAGGTCATTTTGCCGTTGGCAAGTATTTGTGTCCTCTCCCTATCTGCTGGTAGATCACATATACATATCCCAAAATTTCATTCCGATGCTACCTTTATACAGCACATATTTAACTGTAGCAACACATTTTTTATGTCCATGAACAGAAGATCAAGGTTTGGCATGTAGGAACGTATTTATAACTTCCACTGTCTGGCATAATTTGCGTAAACTGATTAATTTAAGCATTGCCGCATTTCCCTAATGTGCATGTGCTAGTGCAGTGGCGCGATGCAACTGAACTTCATAGTGCGTTAATGCTAGCACAGGAAAGTAAGGGGAGCATGCCTTACTTTTCGGTGGTATACTCTGAAAAATCAAGGAAAGCGCTCAACCAATCAGAGAACGAAACCAATTTTATTAAGCTAACAGCTCTGCAAAATATCTTCTCAAATTCAAATCCGGACATCGTTCCCCGTGCCCGGTGTGAAGTAAAACAGCCAGAACGAATACATTCGAACGACCCACTAACGATTGCCCCCTGAGATTGAAACATATTCTACTGCAGGTGGCACCATTTCTTCACTTCAGAACACTCATATAGATCTATCTATATGATGAACAATTATCGGGTAAATAAATAGGGAGTTTTTAATCCAGTCACTGACTGATTAGATCTTTTCAGAGCCTTTCCTATTTCGATGTTTAACCAATTGATTATTTCAACATGTAAACTGACAATCTATAAATAATGCAGGTATGTCTACAGGGAAATCAAATGGATGTAAGCTTTGCAGGATCGATACCAACCATGTAGCTGTCACAATTAAACGCAATTAAGCAATTTATCTCCTCGCG
This sequence comes from Gibbula magus, assembly GCA_936450465.1. Taxonomy (NCBI): domain Eukaryota; kingdom Metazoa; phylum Mollusca; class Gastropoda; order Trochida; family Trochidae; genus Gibbula; species Gibbula magus. The sequence goes on from OW388301.1 coordinate 47,963,413, forward strand.
ACCAATGCCTAAGCAATACCGAATCGCAATGGGATAAATCTCGTCTTCATAAATCTATCTTCCTAAAATGTGCAACCCTACTGGCTGATTTAGGCCTTGAGATGTCTGTGCTTTGAAATCAGGGCCCACTATGCATTTCTGGTGCAGCGATTCACTATCTTGGCACAACAAAGCAAGGGAAATACTGCAAGGTTTAAATTAAATCAGCCAGTAATGGAGACTGGCAAGAGTTAAGCCTTGCATTTGGAAGTTGACACTCATCTAGCTGCACAACTTTGGAAATACTGAAAAATTAAAAGCAAGAAGGAAACGCTAAGTAGATGATCTACTGTAATATTAACCATTAATGCATCTACATTGTGATATGAAGTCCCGGGACCGTGTAAAGTGAAACGGTTGGTAGAATAAGAAGCATTTTGAAAATACCCTTAAATAATTTGTGCAAAATGCCCCCTGGAGACCAGCATGAATAATACAGACACGACATGAACATATTTCTCTTCTCCATGTAAACTTCTTTTTTAAAATAAAAAACTAGCGGTTAGAACAATCGAAAAAAGTACTTTATCGGACAATAAAGGTATAGTTTTTTGATGACGTAACAATCGAATGACGAAAGCCGCTCCCTCGTGATCAAGTGTGCCAATGGTAGCGTAACTACAATGAACATCAACTTTTATGATAGCAACAAACATTTGAATTAGACAAATTACGTTCCGCCATCACGCTTAGACTGGATCAAGCTCCACCCACAATTCTTTTTGGAATGTTAGTCACGTGATCTAAGTCTATCTTAGGGGGTGGGTTTTACACGTGGAATAGCCGTCCGTTGGCCCTGTTCATGGATTATTAATATAAAGAATGTTAAAAATATATTTTCTCCAAATTATTGGAAGCAGAATGTTACCTGTATCTGATCATTTGGCATCTTAGAAAAGAAATAAAGTTCGCTGTACCCCAATGTGTTTAGTAATAAAGTATAGTTTTGCCCTGAACTATCATTACGTCAAAGCACTCGGACTAACGTCCTCGTGCTTTAAATATAATAGTTCAGAGCAAAACTATTCTTTATTACAAAACACATTGGGGTACAGCGAACTTTATTTCTTAATTAAAACTCTTTATTTCTGTATATACATCTCTGGATTTCTGTAAAATTCTTTCATATTTTTTATTTGTGTACATTGGTCCGTATTTGTACTATCCATGTGTATGTCACTATTCAGGACACTGTATATGCGTAAGGGAGCGGCTTTGATTTAAGCATGTATTCGCTTGTTTGCCTATCTCGTTTTCAATTGAAATAGACATGTTTAAATCATAAGCTTGTTCATCAGGTATACACCACTCAGAGCCAGGATAAGTCTATCACAAATATCATATGGCATATATAAGTCGCAGAAAGCAAATGACACATTTTGGCAAATCATAGTCAATCAATCAATCATTATAAAAATCAATAAACACAAAAAAAACGTGACACATTATTTAGTATGAAAAGTTATTTACGGCAAACAAAAGTTTAATCTCACAAGATTCGGTCAGTTACTGCGGGAGATAATGGGATCGTAAAATGATGATCATCGACTTACGCCGTGGAGCTAGTTTGTCAATCTCTGTTCTCCATGTTGATATATTTCAGCAGGCCATGAAGGCCATGTTATGGACATGTTGTTACGATTACTGAACTTACCACAGAAATCCCCATAGGAAACCAGCAAATGAAAACACAATCCAGTCAGACTAGGATTGAAGGTAGATACAAGAGTGAGATTATTCTGAGTATTCATGTCTTTATCCCTCTTAGATCTCAGCTGTTGTTGTTCCGTTGTTAACGCCTGTTGTATACTATCACGTATCAATTGGTCTGGATACTTTTGTTGAAGTAAAAAACCTTTTAGTTCACCAAGGCGAGTGATTTTAACATCATCATCCGAAACCGAGTACGACAGTACGGAATGTTACGTTTGGTATGATGAGGGTGGCATGAACCAAAGTCAAGATACTGGTGTGAATCTGTTTTCTTATAAAATATATCCGTTACTATGGTACCTCCTGTTGCTATCTCAACACTGACATCCAGAAAGTTTAAATGGTTATCATGACATTCCATAGTGAATTTCACTTTCGTACCCATCGCAACGCCTTTGTTTTGGGAGTAAAAACTTCCATCAAAATAAAATACATTATTTTCAATAACAAGGCGTAAAGCTTCAGTGATAAAATGATTAGAAAATCTATCTGGTATTTCATGACGCAACTCATCCAGCCAGTATTTCACTGCTTTCAGTCCAAGTTCCGTATCTATGTTGCTATAGAGGTTAACCACATAAAAACTAACCCTTTCGAATTTCGAACCCTATATATATATATCGATATGCATGTAAAATACAAGGTGAGGTGAGTTGGGGTTTAACGCCGCTTTCAAGAGTATTTCACTTATATCGCGGCTGGTAGTATTATGGCAGGGAGAAAGCCCGCAACGCCATGTGGCTATGCATTGCGGTGAAACCTGCGAGCAACGACTGGAACTAGCGAACCATGGCTGGTACTACTCTGAAATTCAGTGTAGCATTGCACCCAAACCTTACTGCGTGTTGAACTGTTCTCTACTGCAGTCAAAGTTGCCGTGCCCCTGGCGGGATTCGAACCCCGGACCTCTTGATCCGAAGCCGAACGCGCTAACCACTGCGCTATCCCGCCCCCTGAGTTTCTGAAGTTGCAGGAACGTCGTTGCAGGATGACATTATGCATAGCTTTATAGAAACCTTGAAGGATTCGCCGTTAGGTATTGTGATACTGAACTATGTACATGCATAATTTATTATGCAAACATGTCTCTCGTTTTGTTTACCCATGTTATTTATGATAATGGAGTAATAGTTACTCCCAGTTGTTAAATTAATGTAGTCCAAACTGACATAAAAGGATTAACTTCGCAAGGAAACCAAGATGTATGGACTTCGATATTTCGTCATTGCAATCAATGAGACATTTCTCCTGACAGGAGAATATGTTATAATTTCATTATTGCGTCACTTCATCGTCATTCATCGTAATAAGTTGACTTTTCAATACACCTTGGTTTCCCTTCATTTCTACAAATTATGAAATGCCTTCTAAAACGGATAAAATTTGATTCAATAGCTTAATAAGTCTTATAGGTAAGGCGGGGGAAACAGAAAATTTGAACTGAAATGGAGGGAATGGATTATTGTATATTGTTACTATTCATGCAAGGGAACATATGCTTTGGTATGACGTCCATACCAAACTAATGATTCGATGTCAACGACAATGTCAATTAATACATATTTTAGGAACTCATTCTTGTTATTCTTTGTGTAAATTAAATGATGTATGCATTGACAACAAAACCACGTATAAGTTAAATGCAATTTTATTCAATGCTTATCACAGAAGTACTAGTACTTGTTCACAGCTTTAAATTTGCGTGTGGTTGCATGTAGCCAGTGAGAGTATGATTCCTGCCTGCACCCAATCCAACTCACTCTCTGCTCATACTCTGGGGTATATTCCCATCCACGTTTGTACAGGGACAGATGCTGTTGTGTTGATGCAGTCGACGGAAGGACTATTTCGCCGAAACAGTTCGAACAGAACACGAGCTCGAGTGCATGTGTAGCACGTGCTAGGAAGCTTGTGGTTTTCGCGGCGTGCAGACACATTTTTGGTGTCTCTGGCTTTTGATCATTTATTGAATTTCTGTAAGTTTATCTTTGTACATTATGTCATATTTGGACATTGAATACTGTCATAATTGGACATTGCTTATCGTCATATTTTAACAAAACTGGAAATACACGAATGTCATAGTGGGACAACAGCATGTGTGTAACACAATTAAAGTTTGTTAATTGTATTGAGTGGTGACTTACATTTTATGAGACAATGCAGTGTGAGGTTTAGGACGAGGTCGACTGGATGAAGCTCGACTTGTCGATGGCTGTGGTTCTTCCCTGGGGGTTTGGGTGGAGGGCTGGAGAGGATACAGCCCACACTATGTTTATAACTATGTTTATTTCTCTATCTAATATGATGAATGGTATTTACCTCGTCAGTTTCCTTAGACACTTCCAGAACTTAAGTTTTGTTTTGGTTCGCACCTTAATTTCCACCTCTGACCCAGAGGTTGTGGGGGAATTATTTGTCCTATTTAAGAGATTCATCGAGTTTTATATTAAGATTTATTTTAAGAAATAATCTTCAATCTAAAATTTTCGCCGCTAATGGCTGCAATACTGCCGAAGCGGCGTTAAACAATAACTCACTCACTCACTCAATCTAAAATTTAATTGCGAAATCTTGAATTACATCAGAGTAGTTACAATTAATATTGAAATGTTTGCAGGTTTAAGCAATATTGAGATTGCAGTTTCATTTGATTCATAATTATTAGAAATCATCGTCACCGATGTACTTTTTATATCCTTTTCACGATATGTGAATTATAAATTATAAAATCAATAAAGCTTGTATGGTTAGACAGTTCAATGAAATAATATTATCAACATCACGAATTACTGTAGTTATTATTTTTTTAATGTTTCATGATTTCTACATGTTGAGTGTATCGTACAATGACGCGGTTCAAATTATAATTCCAGTTTTTCGTCCGGTTATGACAATACGGATCACGGAGGTCTTTCAAAACCAAGATGGTGGACGTGTAGAAGGTGTGATAATGTCATGATACGAATTGTGTATAAACACCTGGCAGGAAACATTTGTTAGACTGAAAAGGCGTGTAATGGTTGGTACTTTGTAGATTTGTGCAATAACATGAATTTTACGTGTTCCAGTTCATTTTTTTTGTTTGTGTGCAAAGTAGCGGCATTTGGTAACATCGTGATGTTATTCTTCAAGTGGAGTAAAGGAGTAAAGGTAAAGGAGTAAAGACCAGTACTGCCGTGAACATGAAATTATATCCCGTTCCGGATATAGTGTTATATACCGAAGGGAATGAAATACCCCGATCGGAATATTTTATCCCGTTTAGTGGTTTCACCAACTTGGAGAAAATACTTCAGAGCACTGTTCAACGTTTGGGCAGACATTTGTGCAATAATCCTCTATAGACATTCAGCAGTCTATTACAGCGCGTTGACCACTTTGTCTTGCCATCGCTTAAAAACACCAAACGCCCAACAACTTTTGTACTGTGACTTTTTGAACTGCATGTTCTATATGCCTGTTCAAGTCTTCACTACTTATCGGTTCTGCAAATCGAAAATTTAATGCTTCTTTTTCTTCTTTGGCGACATCTTCTTTGTCAACAATCTTTGCCTAAGTGAGAAAGATGTCGTCTCCATCTTCTCGCTCCAAAATCTTGCCGTCAAAAGATCTCGGTCTGTTAGACCAGACCACGCGGTTCACAGAACAAGCACGTGCAGCGCGAGGCTGAATGACATGCCCAGTGTTCACTTCGAGGTGACTCACTATAACGTTGCTATACAGAACTAATTCGCCATATCACAAGTTCATCTTAATTTCGGTCTTTTAATTATTATTTTCATTTATTGTTTTACTGTGACAGTTTAAAAAACCATCCCCATTCCCCCTCCCTAAGCATTTACAATTACATTGGTGCTTTTCCCTTTGAAATTGTCTTTCAGCCGAACTAGAAGTTGTAATTAGCAAGTCAAATGTAGGTTCTAAACTGCCAGGCAAAAGGAAGTACTCACCTCAGTTGAGTTATATCATATGTATGATTTTCATTTGCAGATCTCAAGTTTTCGATGTCATAATCTAAAACTGAAAAGTACAGGTGTTTAACCAGCCGTCAGAATATTTTTTATATGTTGTATTAATTTAAAAAAAATATATCAAATTTTAAATTTCTTCAAACATTATTTTGATGGCACATAATTGGTCATCCACATATAAGACCTATTCTATGTGAACATTAATAAATGTGCCTGATTTTGCATACATTTACAACATTTCAAACATTTTTTACCCCTGTCTTCATTTGTTAAATATCTGGAAGCTTCAGGTGGAATATAAACATTGCCTATATACACATCGTTGCCCAATCATATATGAAACCTTGGTATCTTAACGAACGACATACATTGTTGTTGCTGTAAACTCCATAGCTACGGATTCGTATAATGGTACGGTTTTGATTAAACGTAATTATTCATACTTATCTGTTGACTAGACCTTCTACGCCTTGCCTCCCCGGGCAGGGTGCTAATCCAACCTAAACACAGATGAAAGTTCGAAGGAAGAGCAATCAGCGGCTAGTGACTCGGTGGTCCCGTGACGTCACTCCCATCACTCTCCGTACGAGGCAGACGATAGCGGAGAGGCTGGGCGCATAGGTCTAATCCACAAGTATAAATAATTACGCTTATAAAAAACGTACTATTATTTAAATACCTATCTGATTAGACCTATGTCTAGAATCCCGCTGAACTGTATACAGGAGAGAGACGAGGCGAGAGACTAGCTCGCAGTGTAAGCTAACCTACGAGTTCCCAGACACCCATTGGTGAGGACAAGGTAAAGCGCGAGAGACACTATCTCTACCGGCTAAGCGGATCGAAGAGACAACCCACTCACTCATGCTTTGAGACAGTACACATCCAAGACCTCAACTGGGAGGGAGGGGAGGGAGAAAGAGTGGGAGACATAGCAGAAGCAGTAAAATACAACACAAGATCAACGATTCGAACCGAATTTATTTAAACGAAGGCATCAGAGAAAGATGTCCACCCTCCTAAGATAACTGTCCTCTCTAGGTGGGTACCTGCGAAGACCTGCGGACCCAGACTTGACAAAAAACCCACCCTCCAAGACATCCATGTTGCCATTGTGGCACAGACTGCACGGATCCATTGAGGGTTGGAGCGAAACTCGGACAGGTCAGCGGCCTTGTAAGCGTTGATGACCGCTGACCTGAGGTACACGCCTACCCCTCGTTTGTCTAACTCCTTGGTGCTCCTCGGAGAGTGAGGTAAGAAAAGCCAACGTTTGCCATATCTCGGGTTGCGAGTGCATTCCACATACACCAATATGGTTCTGACCGGACAAAGGGAGAGGTCTAGATCTCCAGAGTCCAGAACTCCAGAAACCAAGTTGACGTAGAGGTCTGCCTGCAGCGCGTGGATTTTAGAGACCCGGTCTGCTTTGGCCATGCATGGCCACTGAAAAGATGACCTTGATGGTGAGAGGGAGGAGGAGACCAGAGGTCATTGAGTAGCACAGGTAGGTCCCATTCGGATGGGCGGAGCTTACACCTTCCTTCCACGGAGCCGAAGGTCTTAACGAGATTGAGGATTGACATGCAACACCTGGCGACCTCTTCCTGAGAACAGAAAGAATAGACGTTTTAGTGTTGATAGACGACGCCGTTGGATGCTTGGTGTTGCGTAGATACATTAGATACTCCGCAACCTCAGTGATGGTGACTTTGGCGACACACGTGGAGTAGCCACTCTTCCTAAGGCTATTCTTAATACAAGCCAAGCGTGAAAGGTAGAACATCTGAGGAAGAGGCACATCGGGATGAAACAGGCGTTCTTGGCGACCCGAATGTTGTCCGCACAATGTCTAGGTGCGCGTCGCATTTGAGCTGTCCGTATGGACTAGAAGGCACTAGCCTTGTAACTGGACCCATCCGTGCTGAACCCCAAGGCGGATCGCATTGCTTGCAGGTTTTATGATTTTTGTGCAATTGATACATGAAAGTGCCTCAACCCAGTTCCATGAAATGTAATTTCATAAATCAAAGGATCTATTAATGATTGAGTGACAATGTCCAACACTATCGTGTCTACTGTATACGGCTTATCGGTTCGTAGAATGAGATGTTTACCATCTACCGCAACAACATATTGTATGAACTTTATAATGAAAGGCAAATTTGAGAACGAAATAATATGCTAAAAACGTGCTACAGCACCTTTAAATATAAGCATATTAGTAAACGAAGCCATTAACCATACAGCAAATTGATACTGGTCTTGATGATACTTTGAAGTGCAGCTGTCACCAACGGAATTACGTAAAAAAATCAGTTAGGGATAGTCAAGTTTTGTGGTCGGATGCATTATTATATATTATGCAAGTTTTCCTTTAATACATAATCAATATTGTATAAACTATAAAAAGAGGGCATGTTACCGGGTAAACATGAATGACATGAGCCATTTGGTCAGACAAAGCAACTATAAACTGATTTGTGTGGACCGTTTCATACAGCAAGTAAGTACATTAAAGCCTTTTACGCGTCAGAATGTGATATTGATAAGTTAATGCAAATTCCTGAAATGATTCCTGTTATCTGACATACAGAACATGATATTTTATCTCAGTTATAGACTATAGGTACATGTTCCATCATATGGTATATTTATGTCATTGACAGCAATCAGTCAACAACTCTGCTCCTCGACTTTTGAATCAACCTCCTCATGACATGACGATTTCGCCATTATTGACTGTGTATTCAAATATAATCTCAAAACGTTCTTATTTCCAGCTTCTTTGATAAATAATAAAGAACCATTAGTATCTATTTCGAAACGTCGCCTATACAGAATAAAGAAGTTGTGTATACATAAAATTGTTCTTCATTCTTCATCACCTCAACTTCTAGAATGCCCATCACAGATGTTCTTTTCATAGAATTTATTTCATGATATGTTACTTTCTGTAATTTGTTACATACTATAATTCATACGATTGCTCTTAGAGTTTGTTCATGATATTATTACATAATGACCTCATTACTGTTAAGCGCATCAGACCTTCTTTTAAAGGTGAATACAATATTTAAGCAAACTTTGTGGTAATGTCGACGGTGTTTTTGTTACCCTAACGTCACTGTCGCCCTGATCACGTCTTGTCGTCCTAATGAAATGTTTCCTGTAACAAAACTTAAAACCACAACCACGCACACGCACACAAAAATACATACATCATAATGTCAATAATACAACGGTAAACATGGACGAAATTTATGATAAGTCCGCTTTTGAAATTATTGATTTACGGATCTTTCCCCCAAAAAAACTAGGGTTGGAGGTCGATATAAATATTTTATAAAAAATAAAACATATTATATGTCTATGTATCTTTTGTATTTCTTTCGTATTTCACTTTGGTGAAATGTTGACTTTGGAAATGTTTGTTGACGTTTGTGCAAGTTTAACTTATATAAAATGTTGACTTTGAAAATGATATTTTGAATTTAATGAAATGTTGACTTTGATCGAGTATTGACTTTGATGAAATGTTGACTTTGAAAATATTTATTGACTTTTGTGAAAGTTCAACTTATACGAAATGTTGACTTTGGTGTTTGTTGTTTTTGAAAAAGATATTTTGAATTTAGTGAAATGTTGACTTTGATTAAGTACTGACTTTGGTGAAATGCATCTTCCCACGGCAAGGTAAAAACGTATCGAAATAAATTATCTCCGTTTTTTTTACCTTGCCCTCAAAGGTAAACGGGGGCGGGATAGCGCAGTGGTTAGCGCGTTCGGCTTCGGATCAAGAGGTCCGTGGTTCGAATCCCGCCAGGGGCACGGCAACTTTGTCTGCAGAAGAGAACTGTTCTACACGCAGTAAGGTTTGGATGCAATGCTACACTGAATTTCAGCGTAGTACCACCAATGGTTCGCTAGTTCCAGCCGCTGCTCGCAGGTTTCACCGCAATGCATAGCCATATGGCGTTGCGGGCTTTCTCCCTGCCATAATACTAGCAGCCGCGATATAAGTGAAATACTCTTGAAAGCGGCGTTAAACCCCAACTCACTCACTCACTCAAAGGTAAACAGAACTGTGCAACAAAGCAGCGACATCTATTGTGATCACGATTTACGAGCCTCCCAGCTACCTACATACAGCCAATGAAATTGCCGTTTACATTCGGTACTGCAGTACTGAGAGAAACGATTATTCTAAAATTGCAATTTTTAGAAACATATGTTGGGTAAACATTTCTTTTTGCACATTGCAATTATACTCGTCTTATAGTATTTAAATCCATGAACATATTTTATCATAAACATGATATAAATGATAAATGCGAGCCAGGAAACGCTATTGGTTGATTGTTGAATTGATAACAGAGACATATGTAGTTCATATTCAAATGAGAAACACCCACGTTCAAACAAGTTAAAATAATTTAATACAAATCGTCGCATTGAATACGATTATTTAAATAAGTTTAACTTGCTTATTTGAAAATTGGAACATTTATATTATAAGAGTTGGTGAGAGTTAGGCACAGTTTATCCAAACAAGAAATCAAATCACAATGGCCACATTTTTTATAACGTTTTATAGCTTGTATTTCCAGTATGTAAATCAGTATTAATAATTGGAAATACCATGAGGCCACTCGCGTTATTATAAAACAAAATTCATTTTGAATCATTAATGATAGTTTCATTGAAACTCAACTCTTGATTTCTTCGATTTCGGGATGATTTTTTTTATAAATTGATAATAACATGTGCTAGTTATTTTAGTTAATTAGTTAATTTTATGGATACACAATTTCTTTATTCTATGTCGGCGATGGTTCGACATAGATACTAATGCCGTTGTCAAGCAGTATCATTAGTATTATGACATTAGTATCTGTGTCGAAACATCGCCTAAACAGAATAAAGAAATTGTGTATCCATAAAAATTGTTCTTCATTCTTCATCACCTCAACTTCTAAAATGCCCATTTCACCATTATTGACTATATATTCAAATATAAACTCAAAACTTGAATGAATGAATACAATATTTAAGCTCACTTTGTGGTAATGTGTGTACTGTGCACTAGTCGACGGTGATGTTGTTGCCCTAACGTCACTGTCGCCCTAATCAAGTCATGTGACGGTCGGGTGTCGACCTAATGATATGTTTCCTGTAACAAAACTTAAAATCACAACCACGCACACGAACACACAAATACATAAATCATAATATATATATTATTTTATATGTATATTTCTCTCAACATTTCAGTCGGTATGACACTCATTGAAACATGATCATGAAGTTACTTGTGAAACGTTTTTATGTTCATGGATACATGCACCACCTCACAGAGTAAAACGTATGCCCTCAGCTCAATTTCATGCACTGGGTTACAACCCCCTTCAAAGCTGCGCAAGGTGACCTTAACCCCAGCCAATCAAATAGTGTTATCGCGATGATAAGTAACAGATAGCCTTTCAAACTGAATATGGCTTCCCCTGTTCCGCTCTTCCGACAAATGGCGACGTTTTTAGATTAGTGAGCTGAAATGGAAAGTTTTTGACGTCAAATTATCTTAGGCGCAGACCAATGTACTTGACCGCCTGCACGCTTGTGAAGACGTTTTCTTATCTGTGAAAACCGGGGATAGCAAGCCTTTTTAGTATTACCGAGTCCCCTGTCAAGCGATGTTAATGGTTGTCTATTTTAATAGGTCATAGGTCACATCGCGCAGTTTTGAGTAGTGTTGTAACCAAGGTCAGCCTCTGGAGCGGAACATATAGATTTTACCCTGAGACAGTATGCGTGGTTACTTGCAATCGGATACATATCCCTTCATGTTAGTATATTGATTTGTTGACTGTTAGCCTCATATATCAAAGGAAAAATCAACGTTCGCTTAACACTGGTTCTCGTTGACTACACTTGCACTCTGCATAATGTATGATCATCCTATTATATACAATTGATTACTTGAATATAACTTATCTAGTTTAGAAATATTGATCAGGTAACATAACCCATTACCATGTTGTCTGAACGTGGCGTCCTAATCGAACTAGGGGGCGGGATAGCGCAGTGGTTAGCGCGTTCGGCTTCGGATCAAGAGGTCTGTGGTTCGGATCCCGCCAGGGGCACGGCAACTTTGTCTGCAGTAGAGAACGGTTCTACACACAGTTAGGTTTGGGTGCATTGCTACACTGAATTTCGGTGCAGTACCACCCATGGTTCGCTAGTTCCAGCCGCTGCTCGCAGGTTTCACGCAGTGCATAGCCACATGGCATTGCGGGGTTTCTCCCTGCCATAATACTAGCAGCCGCGATATAAGTGAAATACTCTTGAAAGCGGCGTTAAACCCCAACTCACCTCACCTCACCTAATCGAACTACATGTATGATACAGATAATGATAACACAAATTATAACCAACTTTGTGTAATAGTTTATCTTGAAAATTGTTCAATATTTTTATAATCCAAAAGAACATGGATACATGGTTATGTGGTAATATTTTAGGAATATGCTTATAATTTCAAACGTGCCATATGCGTTCGAAAATAGAGTATGTGTCACAGAATTCACGGAAAGTATTACAATACAAATGCTACGTTTTTTTGTGAAATGTTGTTTTGTCATACAAATTAAAACAAATTAAATTACTCCACTTTTTAAATAACTCATTAAAACTAAATTGTTTTTGTTTGCAATGTTAAGCAAAAGTTTGAATAAGCGTTCTGGCCAAATCATTTACAAGTCTAAATTTATTGATAAACTGTGAATGGCAATATCAATACATCTTTAATAACATCTTACAACTTTGGAGAGTCGAACTATTTTATATATTATGTATCAATCCACAGAATTCATTATTAAACAGACAACAAACACAGCATATATCATCACATAATTTACCCTGTCATCATTTGAATAATCTGGGCGTTATACTACCCTTACAGCTGTCGCCAGAGGAATTCATTATTTCGTTATTTTGAAAACAAAGCTTAAGTTACGAATGTACGAAAGCTCAGAGAGCCCAAAATGGTATTTTAATTTTTCTTCATAAGGAGAAAATTCAAACTACCATTTTGAACCCTCTCGGCTTTCAAAGGTGGTAATTACCAGAAAAAAACTGGTAATTACCACGAAAATGTTTTTAAAAAGAAAAATCAAATACCATTAAGGGCCCTGGCGGCTTTCGTACGAATGTGTCCTTCAGTTTAATTTGAATAACATTATTATATATTTCATATAGTATGGGCGTTGAGAACATATGTTACATGTCTGCAAAGTAATTGAATAAGTAGAGAAACATATTGTACTTTTATTGTTTTTTGTGTGTGATTCGAACGCAGATAGGATACCTAATGATATCATTCGTAGCTGAACGTGCATAGCCTAGCATCGAACGTATTCCAACGGTATCAATTTATGTTCGAATCACACAAAACATAAAAACTGGAAACGCGGTAGGTTTATCTCAATTCTACCATGACAGGTTTAAAAAAAATGTGTTTATGTTTAATTTGGGGGAGGGATAGCGAAAAGTGGTTAGCGCGTTCGGCTTCGGATCAAGAGGTCCGAGGTTCGAATCCCGCCAGGGGCATGGCAACTTTGTCTGCAATAGAGAACTGTTCTACACGCAGTAAGGTTTGGGTGCAATGCTACACTGAATTTCAGCGTAGTACCACCCATGGTTCGCTAGTTCCAGCCGATGCTCGCAGGTTTCACCGTAGTGCATAGCCACATGGCGTTGCGGGCTTTCTCCCTGCCATAATACTAGCAGCCGCGATATAAGTGAAATACTCTTGAAAGCGGCGTTAAACCCCAACTCACTCACTCACTCACTATGTTTAATTTCTTTGATGTTGCGGAGGCTCAGTCGTGATGAGATCATTGACTTACCATTTTAGGTAGGGATTCTGAATCGCACATTCAGCAATATTTGAGCAAAATGATTGTGTAAGAACATTTTAAAATACGAAAGAATATATAAATGTAATTAAATATAGCAATATAAGTATTTTAAACACCTTTATATTCAACACAAAACATGATGGATTGACTACCGAAAGACACTGAACCACCTTAAAACATTGACGATACCGAGTTCCAGCTTTTGACGTCATAACTGCTTGAGCTTATGACGTCTTTGTTTTCGAACGAAAGCTGTCCTCTCATAGTCAGGTGTGCTGCTTGAATTCAAACTGTTTCCCCCGACAGAAAAAAGCATCATGTAATGTTGTAAACTGAAGTACAAAAGAAAGTTTACAACGTAGTTGGTTTTATCAGTATTTTGTATTTCTAGTTGTTGTTTTATCATATGTTTGATTTTTAATCATCTTATGTTTTCGACGCCGTACTGAAAAACTGAAAAGTGCAAACGTTTAGAAGAGAATACTTCTATGCGGTTTCAAGGTTTTTTTGGAAAACATGACATTTTTAAATCATAAATTCTTACAAAATTAATTTGGATAGAACACAACTGTTCATCGACGCATAAGATATCTTCTATGTGAAAATCATAATAAATTTACCTCATTTTGCACACATTTACAACATTATAAACATGTCTACATTAAACAAAGATAGTCTAACTAAAAACTAACTACCAATGTAATTCATTCAAACTACTGCTGAAAAGTGTTATTGTATCAGGTCATGATCAAATGTATCTAATTTCTTTTAAAATTTTGAATTAATCGAAACCAATTGAGGTGTAAACTTTCGTTTGTACTTCAGTTTAGTTCCGCTTAGGACGATCTAGTGTTTTAGAATCGTCTTCCGACCGACACAGAGAGCCTCCGGGGCCACCTCGCCTCATGGTGGGGTCGTCTACTGCACACCGTTACGCCGCTTAAAATTATAATTATATCCCTAACCGATAAGATGACGTAGAAGTGGAAAAATGAAGGAAATCACAGAGCGAGGGTAACTGTTCTGTATCATTGTCTGGTAAAAGAATGTTACGTCATCATGTATTCAAACGCGGTAAATGGCCTTTCAGAAAAATCGTGATCGAACCTCTGACTGTTCAACGTTAAAATGAACCAACAAAACCAAGGATTTTTAAAATACATTGGTATAATCATAAGTATCAAATATTGACAGATGAAACAAATATGGCTAAATAAAAATGAAATTTGTATCGGGCAAAGGTGCATCATTTTTATGTGTGCGTGTGACAGCTTTTTATTGGTAATTTAAAAACATAAATTAAGAATTTGCCTCAAAATATTTGCTTATCCCCAACATTCATTTGTCCATCAAATACGAAGGAAGATATGTGCTTCCGTTTTGTATATTTCTACCACATGTAAGCTATGTTATGATGAAAAATAAGTATTTTCCACGCGTACCTTTTTTTTCAACAAAAAAGTAAAAAGTAAGGCCCAAACCGCCCTCGTCACATTTTGAAAAAAATGTGCCCCAAAAACATTTAACTTTCTGAGAGTGATGAGTTTCAAACAGTACAGTACTATGTATATCGTCTGAAAGTTAGTTATGATATAGATAAATGCTCTTTAGGCATAAACAAGTCTTCTGTTGATTTGTAGAAGAAAGGCAATTTCAGATTAACACTGAAGGCCTACGTTACAAGACATGTAACCATTCCGTGAATATATTCTGCTTATGGTATAGAACAGTGCCAACCATCATGCGTTTGTGATAAAGAACAATTTTGCCATGCACTATTAAAATAAGAAAAACTAATTTTAACTAATTAACTACTCAGAACTGTAACATTAGGTAAGCAAATGTTCAATTAAAGGAAATTTACGACCACGGTAACTTCTGGTGAGGGGCGGGATAGCGCAGTGGTTAGCGCGTTCGGCTTCGGGTCAAGAGGTCCGGGGTTCGAATCCCGCCAGGGGCACGGCAACTTTGTCTGCAGTAGAGAACTGTTCTACACGCAGTAAGGTTTGGGTGCAATGCTACACTGAATTCTAGCGTAGTACTACCCATGGTTCGCTAGTTCCAGTCGATGCTCGCAGGTTTCACCGCAATGCATCACTGGTAGGGAACTTGGTTACAGTGAGGGTGGAGTATTTGTGATTATTGCGACAGAGTCATTGTGATATGTAACAGAGTCATTTGTCACAGAGTATTTTCATTACTGTACAGAGTCTTTGCAATGTGACATGCTGAAATGAAAATAATAGCTTTAGTTCTGGTATTTTAGATTATAACTTGCCACATCAAGACATAATGTTATCTTAAATCAGTTGTATTCACTTTGACAAACAAATCAAACGAACAGCTTTAACTAAATCCCAAACTGTAATTAAAGTAATTTTCGTGGGGAATATGAGAAAATCAGTAATAATAATAGCATACAACAATAGACAAATATAAAGTGAATGTCCTTCAAGATTATCAGTAAAATTCCATCACTAGGATGTATGCTAAAATTAACAAACATATTTCATAATTGTCACAGAGTCGTTATCACTGGTAATGGAGAATTTGTGATGGCAATATGATGGTAACGGAAAATTCGTGTATTACTTTCTTTTCAAAAAGGAAAAATCAATACGCCGCATGCATTGTTTATCAACATTTCGTTAGCGAATACCTCATGTCATGTCCATTTACCATCTGTGTCTATATTGATATACCCCTCAATGGACAATATTGAATTCAGACACAAATACGAAATAAAACATACCAATATATATATTACAAAAAGTCCTCCTGACAAAGCCAGAAAATTCACAAATAATTCTTTCCTGATGCAGATGACAATATCATAATGCCAATGTTGTCGATACCGATGATGTGATAAAAGTATAGGATACATTTGTTTATGCCTACTCTTAATCGTCATCTACGCAAAGGGGCCAGAATAAATTATACCAAATTTTTGACAGTCAAAAATTCGACTATGTACGTATGCGATGAAGGAAAAACTACATTAATAACAGTATAATATTAATTTTGTTCAATCACAAATGGGGTGTGCTGAAACTTGTATTTCAAAGGGTTTTCAGTGTACATTATGTTTGGTATTTTACATTTATATCTTTTAACATTTTTTGAAAGAACGAAATCATGTTATAGTACAAGATGTTGTCGTCATAATGTTCCTTCTAGTATTTTATAATTGATGACGCATCATCGCTGTCTGATGTCATAAAACAAGCCGAAAGCCATATTCCATCTTGAATTAAACTATCTTGCATTTTTGTTGGTATATAGTTTCTCGGTCCAAGGGTGTAAAATTGCAGTTTTGTTCCATGTTTATAAACCGCGTCAATAGCACATATGTAATTCAGATAATTTGTTTTATTATCTATAGAAAGATTTATATCGTTTTACAACGATGTGCATTATTGTTTGTTCTATAATACAATATTGATTTTGCTCTGTGATTTTAGATCTAATGAAAGGCCAAAAGAAATGAATATTGTCTTTTTTTTAAATAAATTTGTTTTAAAGATATCTCATCTATCCTTTTATGACAAGTGTGAAAATATAGGCATTTTTTAAATACTATAAATTATGAGTGATTAATCGATATTTTTGGATTTTCTTTTTACAATGTTATTAGTATGTGGATATCTACATAATGTCTTGACAATAATTATTTCGTTTTTTGTTGTTGTTATATCATCTCTTTTAATAAACACAGACTGACTAATAATAGGATACATTTTACTTTAATGAGGACGTTATGTTGACGAAATGTTTCACACGCGGTGTCATAAGTGGGTGCCAATGCTTGAACAAATACTGAGGTGAATTGCTATTGAATTATTTAGTAAGATTCGAAAGATACATCTTTCTACAAAATAATACCAAATTAAGCATTTTCCTGAAATTATGTGTGTATCTTATCTCTTCAAGCCTATACAAATGTACATGTAATACATGGATTACAAGAACTGTTGCCTTATGTAACACATTATTTGCATTAATAAAACAAGCTGGAGGAATGGACGGCATTTCCACCTCTTTGCAAGGTGTGATTGCCGTGAAATTAACATTGCTAATCAATTATTTTCTGATGTAGTAACATTTCATCAAAACAGCAACATCCATGCCATAAGATTTTCCAATGAAGAAAAATCAGCATCGTTTATCTTCTGCTTCCAGAAACAGGTTTCAATTATCTAATTCGTAGGTCATATTGGACGAATCAAGCCAATTAACATCCATTTTGTGATTTGAAATAATCTGTGACAATGAAGAAAGTGTCCGTTACATCAATTTTGTAATCACACATTTTCTGTGACACATTAGAAAATTCAAGGTAACTGATATCTACATCTTTGTACTGATAAAACACCGAATGCTTTAGGATATATGAGGATGAACCCAAATCGGAGCAACATGCTTTGTTTATACAATATTCTATATGCACCGGTAACTTACATAATACCGATAATTTATGAAAAAGTATTAATTTTGTGACAATTACTGGCCTTACGACATTATCAGTGGTTATTTGGTCATCATGAATTTAGTTGTCACGTATGGATATATGTGTTAACTAACTTTTACTTCAATTCTCTGATAACATTGAGTTTGCAGATCTGAAATCCATTTATCGCTCCTTACCCTTGACATACCGAGGCTAAAATCGCAATGACTCTGTTACATATCACAAGGACTCTGTCGCAATAATCACAAATACTCCACCCTCGCTGTAACCATGTTCCCTACCAGTGGATATAAGTGAAATACTCTTGAAAGCGGCGTTAAGCACCAACTCACCTCACCATATTTACCCTCAAAATTATTCCTGGAAGTTGTGAGGTCTGATAGCACCTGACGATTGTGATTTCAGAACAGTATACCTATCCTAGGAAACATATGTACTGCTGTTTTCAACCATAAGCTGCAACCTGCAGTCGATATTGTATCTTGCAGTAATATTTAACCTCTCAATTGTCGATACATGACTTAACGTTTAACATCTCTTCTCTACAGATTTAAAGGTCTGAGCGTTTCATGTCACATGTTTGTGTTCATTTGTTTTGAATTAATGCCTATGCAATGTCAAGGACTCTTTGTTGAATTGATCATTGAAATTTAGAAGAAAAGAATTATTCATATAGTGTGTCTATGATTTATATGATTTTCATTTGAAAGATGGATCGATCAAACAATAACACTGATATAAATAGAGATTACATAACTCGTGAGTGTTGAATATCGAACATATTCCAACGAGATATTTTTAAATGTTGTGATTCAGTCCCCCTAAGTAGTTGAAGGAAATGCATCGAAACAGAAGGAAATCAGTGCATAATTGAAGGAAAGGCTTCATTAAAGACAGAAAACGCAGCATTTTCCCGAAACAAACACGTCAATGTCGGAGATTTTCGTCACTAATCGAAATTTTCTGTCCCTAACCGAAGGAACCTCGGTCGAAACTCGAGGCAATCTCGGTACTTTCCGTGAATTTCCGGTCGACTCCCGAAGCAAACGCTTCACAAAATGGCGTCGCAAGATGAATCTCCTGTCAATGTGAGTATTGTTTTTATTTCATACTGTGCGATTTGTTGGTGTATTTACTTTTACATAGAAGCGTTGAAGGCGTAATTGAATAACGAAACGATGGGATCTATGTTTGTTCTTATGATATGCAATAGTTACGATGATAATTTGAGAAAAGTTCGGTTTGTTTACATCGGACAAATGAAGCCGTATCGCGATTGGTACACTTGACCGGGTACTAGTAGATCGGGTCCCGTATCGCTTGTCAGCAGCGCGATGTTATAAAGATGATAAGATATTTCAGACCTGTTTAAGATTATTTAGACTTTATTACTGAGAATTATGAGTGTATGTGCAGTATTTTATATCTAGATCATGTAAAGTTTTGCATCTCGACAAGAAATGTGTGGGCCAATAATCAAAACGAAAATTGATAAATGATAAATAAATGAATAATTGATAAACATGATAAATATCACATTATCATTATCAGAATATATATGCTGTAATTAAATCAATGCATTTAAATCTGTGACCTCTGATATGATGAATATATGTAAAATTCAATTTTTCAAAATAGCCTATATACTTTTTTTTATAGGATCACCTTTTTGATGCAAGGGAGAGACTGCGTTTGGCAAGAAAAGAACCAAAGGGCCTGTCAAATCCCCAAGAACCCGGGCGAGGAGCGGTCGGAGTCCGCCACTTTCATAAAGTTAATGAAACAACTTTAAATCCACTAATTAGAGCAGGGCGAAACGTCTGAAATTAAGAATGATTTCTCAATATGAAAATGTGGGATGCGGTGTTTTAGTAGACCAGACGGGTTCGTAGACGTGAGGAATTCGTAGACGCGGTGAATTCGTAACCGGTGGATTCGTAGAAGTAGTATTTATATACAATATAATATGATATATATATAAGATGTTTTGCGACTATCTATAGACACTGTATATTTTGTGAAATAGTTTTCCAATGTTACTGGTGGGTGAATGCTTGAAAGTATACAAGTTCAGTGTTATTTATTATTTGCTTGAATTCATTGGTCCTGTCAGCTACCTACAGAAGTGAGAATCTGCGCCAGTGGGAAATAAGATACACAGAAACCTGCTTATTACGGGCCAGGGTCGGTTCGCCCCAGTTTTAATAATAAAGTTTGTAAAGGGTTCCGGATCAGTTCGTACCAAAACCGGTACGTCCCAGGGTCGGTTCGCCCAAGACTAAATTTAGATGTAGTAAAGATGAATAAAGAGATGTTTTTACACTACATGACATTGTTTGCATATGCAATCAGCCGCTTGAAGATTTGGTACGTACTTATCGGATTACGAAAATTGAGGTAGGTGAGTTTCTGTTTGTTTGTGCAGACTTCATGAAATAATTAAGAGTTTGTGAACACATATTTATTCAAGGAAGCCTTTGATCTGGATTATGCTAACTGCTAATTCACCCCTACTACACTGAGTTGGGTAACTGCATGCAGTTAACCACTCCAAATATGGCGGCTGGTCAAATTCATGCGCATGGTCAGTTACCAAAGAACATGTAGATGCCATGTTAACCTTAATGGGGTGTGTAAATACAACATAATCTGCGTTTGCAAAATTGAAGCGGGAGAAGGGTAATCTGTTGACAGAATTGAACACGAAGAAGGGTAACTTTTAAGTTTACTTTGTACAAAGGCGATAGAATGCCATGGACAAACACCTATTGCTATTGCACATTTACAGTAGAACACAGATAGCACCAAATTCAATCCAATCTAGTCGCTTTCTCCATAAAGAAATATACAGACAGACAGTAATAGTTTATTTAAGTGTCACAACCTACTTTTTACGGTTAAAGCTAGATTTTTCCATTTTGTAAAATCAACAGAGGTAAATTAATTATTAAGGCCATTTTTTTTATAATTAATTGGTTTACGGATTTTTTTAGCAAAAACCTAGGGTCGGTGGTCGAAATAAAAATAAAAATAAATATAAGCTTTGTTTCTTTTAAAGTATTTATCTCAACCTTTCAGGCAGTAGGATTTTTCTAAATTCACTGTAATTTATAAAACTCTTATATAGATAATTAAGGTTGTCAACAAATCAAAATCAAGTGATGTCCACAATGGTTTTACATATATTATATCTTTCACAAGACAATGAAGACATTTATACAAAAAAAGATTACCAGATGTATGTTATAGGACATCGATTCGCAATTTTCGAGTCACTTTAGTCTATAAGAACTAATGCAGACAGATTTTTTAAACTCAATGACTCGGAGGTAATAAAATTCATTGTCAAAAAATAGGGTCGGTCGGATCCGTAAACCAATTAATAAAAAATAAATGGCCTAAGAGTATTAATAAAATTGCATGTGTGGGAATCTAAACATTTAAAACGGAGGTCTGAATAAAAGCTACACTCTAAAAGGAAATGAATCTCGGACTCTACTTTATCACAGAAGGAACATATTCTAAGACACAGAGGGCTGGGGGGTCTGCTGTGTCTGCCTGTCTCTATGTGTAGTTGGAGTGATCCACAACGTAGTCTTGAAAGATATTTTCGTTGATTCCTCGACATGATTTTCTGTACATATATCACGGGAACAAGATCTTTCTTGAATAACCTGTATGTCCGTAACTTATTTCCATTAGGTTTTGATACAGCGTTCCACAGATCTTTGAACCACGAGGACTCGTCGATTTTCTACAGTTCAGCTTTCACAAGAGACATAATAAAATCCATTTAAAAACAGTAAATGTTCAATATTAAGACTTCTGCCTGCCTTGATAACTGAGTTATAAAACGATTTTTTTTCTTCTTTTGCTGTATTCTAAACTTCGTTTGGGTAATCCGACATCACTCATTTTGGTTATCTTGATAAAACTTCGGATAACTTCGATTCTCTGCTTAGTGAGGTCTGCCATCCATCCCATTTCACCGCGTACTGCGCAATTTGAGGTATTCCGGGGTACTCCAAGGACAAATCTGCATGCTCTATTTTGCACATTATTTATCTCTTGGTGGCTGGTAAGTCCCCAGAGTGGTGCTCCATACATCAATATGGGTTGAACTGTGGACTCATACAATTTAGTAAAAACGTCATATCCCATGTCACCACACATGTAGTATTTCGATATTAATAAAGATAAAGCACGACTTGCACTCTTTGCTATTTTTCTTGACAGTGAACTTCATGTTAAGATGCTCCTCAAACCACAGCCCTTTTCAAATTACTTATTTTACAAATTATTTGAATCGGACGGAAAAAAACATACTAATTTTGAAAAACATCCATATAATTATAAAAAAGCGGTAAATATAACATTCATATATGTCAAAAGTGGTAAATATAACATTCATATATGTCAATATTTCATAATGAAACAGAAATTGGATACATGTAACATATATTATAGTTGGGGCGAACCGACCTTGGGTGAACTGGTTCTGGTGCGAACCGACCCTGGGACGAACCGGTTTTGGTACGAACTGACCCGGAACCCTTTTTACAATGTTTTTTTTTTATTCCTAATGAATCACACACATTTTGAGGTTGAAACGAGTCAATGTGTAAACAAATTTATTAAATGTATAGTGATATATCATTTATTCAAATGAAATTATGTTTGAAGCTTTGTAACAATTGATTTTTTAAGGAAACACTGTAACATTGTCATGGTTTTCTCATATTGATTATTACTCCATAATAATGATGTGTATATATTAATATGTGTGTGTATGTGTGAACCAAATTGTACAGTATCAACCGTTTATGGATGCAATTTTTTAGTTTCACAGTTTTCAAATTTAAATTAGTCGTTGCATAATGTTGTATCATCAGCAGGTCAAAAATCTCATTACTAAAAACCAGATCACATTATGAAGTAGAAACAATTGGGAGCCATTGTTGTGTGAATGCCTTTGATTTATAAAAATTGAATTGGACACGGTAACTGAAATTGTTTGTAAAATCTTGTTGACTCCTTTCGTTAAATGTTCTACTTCCCCAGAAATGAGACAAGTACATTATACTTTAGGCTAATAATGGTTCCCCAAAATACCCATGAGAGAAATTAAGATTCTGATTGTAGTTTTTTTCCAGGTTAGAATATGTAAAAATGTATGGACTTGCTTCTGGTGTGTTTGAATAATAAATATGTACCTCTTATGTTAGATCAAGGAATTAGATGGATATACGTCCTTGGTTAGATGAACAAATCCTCATGGTCAATACTGCACATTCACTCATAATTCTCAGTAATAAAGTCTAAATAATCTTAAACAGGTCTGAAATATCTTATCATCTTTATAACATCGCGCTGCTGACAAGCGATACGGGACCCGATCTACTAGCGCCCGGTCAAGTGTACCAATCGCGATACGGCTTCATTTGTCCGATGTAAACAAACCGAACTTTTCTCAAATTATCATCGTAACTATTGCATATCATAAGAACAAACATAGATCCCATCGTTTCGTTATTCAATTACGCCTTCAACCCTTGTATGTAAAACTAAATACACCAAAAAATCTCACAGTATGAAATAAGAACAATACTCACGTTGACAGGAGATTCATCTTGCGACGCCATTTTGTGAAGCGTTTGCTTCGGGAGTTGACCGGAAATTCACGGAAAGTACCGAGATTGCCTCGAGTTCCGACAGAGGTTCCTTCGGTTAGGGACTGAAAATTTCGATTAGTGACGAAAATCTCCAATATTGACCTGTTTGTTTCGGGAAAATGCTGCGTTTTCTGTCTTTAATGAAGCCTTTCCTTCAATTATGCACTGATTTCCTTCTGTTTCGATGCATTTCCTTCAATTACTTAGGGGGGCCTGAATTACAACATTTAACAATATTGAGTTGGAATATTTTCGATATTCAACACTCACGAGTTATGTAATCTATTTATTACATATGAAACTTTATATTTGTTTGAGTCAAGCATCAGACTATGCGCGACATTACCGCGTAATAATACTAATACTGGTTAATTAATCTAGGTCAAACCGTAAAACAGTGAAAAATTTAGTCCCGTTTTCCGTTACGCTTTCGCTCGCATCTACATAAATCATCATATTTACACAATCATTATCACAATGTTTGTCGTCATCAATGTCCTAAATCAAGATATCAAGAAGCACTTTAACAGCAAACATTGACGCTGTTGACGTCGACGGAGGTCGTCATTCCTTGACCGGCTGTTTTCATTCTTGTCCTTGTTGAACGTTTCTACATGCAAGTTTCTTATTTTGATCTTCATACGGTGTATGATGTATATCTGAACGTTGATCACATCAAAAACTGATTATATATGCCGATTCTAAACGCAATCATTTAAAAACTATATGATTTTACCACTAAAACACGGAATTCGTGTTGACAAAAACACGGCCGTTGTAAACAAAAGGGAGATAACTCTTCCTACACTAAATTGAAGCAAAATATTATTGTCATCTAATTATAAAATATTCGAGATCGGAACCCGAATTCTCTATTTTTAATTTTGCACATCTATTTTTGCTATGATGCAAGTTTAATAATAGCCAAAAATACGTACAGGAAAAAGATATGATGAACTGAAAAACTGAAGTGGCGAGTGGGTTCGGCTGTACGCGATCAGCTGATGGCGAAAGTAGTACGGTATTATGACGTCACTATCGTTGAATAACTTGTTTTGGTTACACAACACTCGTTGAATAACTTTCAACTGGTTACACAGCACTTGTTTCAAATAACCAAAATTATTTCATAAAGATATTCAGAACACGTACGAGGGGCGTTCAATAAGTGTTGCAAATTCAATATAAAACCAACTCGCGTAGTCAATTTTTTACTTTTATTTTTCAATATAGTTACCCTTCACCTCAATACACTTATTCCATTTCTCTTTAAGACTTTTGATGCCGCTTTTGTAGAAGTCTTCCGTTTGCCCCCCTAACCACGCCTCTGTGGCAGCTTTGACGTCTTCGTCATCCCGGAATTGCCTTCCACGTAGGGCGGATTTCAGGTTTCTGAACAGGAAGTAGTCACTGGGGGCTAGGTCTGGGCTGTAGGGTGGGTGGTTAAGCTGTTCGAATCCACAATCACGTATAGCGGCCTGTGCAACTCTTGACTTGTGGACTGGAGCGTTGTCATGCAAAATCAGAACACCACGTGTCAACATTCCACGGCGTTTCTGTCGAATTGTCTTTCGCAATTCTTGCATTAGGTTGGCATAATATTGACCATTCATTGTAGTTTTGGTTGGCAAGTAATCAATCAATAATATGCCTTTTGCATCCCAAAAGATTGTCGCCATAACCTTGCCAGCTGATGGTTGAGTGCGAAACTTCAGGGGAGGCGGTGAACTCGGGTGCTTCCATTGCTTGGATTCCAGTTTAGTTTCCGGGTCCCAGTGGTGGATCCAGGTTTCGTCACCTGTCACCAGACGAGACAAAAACCTGGCTTCATCCGCATTTAACCGATCCAGGAGCTCAATGCAACTTTCGGTTCTTTTCTGGCGATCTTGTGCTGTGAGGTTTCTGGGTACCCATCTTGCAGATACCTTGGACATACCAAGATGGTCATGAATTATTTTTTCAACACTTCCAACTGATATCTGGAATTCCAAAGACAGTTCAGAAACTTTAACACGGCGGTCAGCTAAAATTCGTCTTTCGATAGCGGCAATAACTTCCGGTCGGGTGACTTCAGATGGCCTGCCTGACCGTGGGTCATCGTCTAAAGACTCACTGCCCTGCTTGAACTGAAGAGACCAGCGACAAACTGTTGAAAAGTTAGGAGCATCCTTACCCATCACATTACACATACGATTATGTATTTCTGTAGCTTTGCATCCCTCTTTAGTAAGGAACTTGATCACAGCGCGTTGTTCATGTTTGAGAGAATCCATGATTATGGAGACCCCTAGGTCAGCGCAGCTATTATATCTAAATAATTGTTATGTCTAGAACTTGTTTTGACATGTGTCAATGTTATGTTTTGACTATAGTAACACCTGCTATAAGCTGACACTGTTTATGTAAACACCAATGCCCCGCTTGCAACACTTATTGAACGCCCCTCGTATGTAATAATCTAGACTATTTGAGAATAACACATATACTCAGTCAGAATAAAAACTTCATAGTTTATGATATTAAAGAAAATTATGACTAGTTATAAAAGACAGTTTTTGGGTAACACAACATTGTTTTCATCACCCCCTTGTCCGGGAACAATCACCATAACACATTTAAGTCAGTCCGAACATCATGCATATACTGTTAAAACGTGTTTTTTCCGTGCTGGTTACCTAATCTTGTCATTGCACGTGCAATCTACAATCTACAATTCTAGCGGCTTGGGTTTAGGACATGCTGTAATTTTGAAAGAAGATTCTGTGGAATACCTAAAAGGAAAATATTACAGTAATCGAGTCATGAGATTAGCATTCCCTGAACAAGACCACGTGCAGCGTCACGGCCGATGATATGGTGTATTCTGCCAATGGCTCTCAGATTGAAAACGCAAACTGGTTGTATCTCTAATCTACGGAGATGTGTTGAAATTGATACTGGAGAGGTCTGGATCCAACAAACAAGACTTCGGTCTGGTCGTCATTCAATTTGAGAATAAAGGAGGTCATCCAAAACTTGACATCCTTGGTGCAGTCTGAGCTATGATGAAGATTAACGTTGATGTCTTCAGCATATGCATTTTCAAGGAGTTTTGTGTCGTCTGCAAATGAATGATGGGGTATCATGTCATAAATCACATCCGCCACATCAGTTGTGTAAGCATTGAACAGAAGCGTGCCATGAACGGACCTCTTTATGCAAATGTTCAGCATTTCATCTGCACACATAGTTGATACTCTATGCAAATTTCCACAAATGTAGTAAACTTAGAGTGAATATATTGCCTGATTTCTAGGAGAACTGTTGAAAGTTGCTGCTCAGCGCAATCAACTCAAAAATTAGAAAAACCAACCCAAGAATTTGTTTAGGATCTTGGTGCTGCAGTTTACCATGTGAGAAATGTATGAATAGTGATATGTTATCAGATGTCATCAGTCATGGTAAAATTAGTCAAGGTATCTCCGATTTTAAATCGGGCAAGTCACCTGGAATTCATTAAGAATGCGCCTTTCCTTTTTGATCACTTATATGCATTGTTTAACGTCATTTTAGATTCATATTTAGTTTTCCCCACTGCTCAGAATATTAGTCTACTTGTACCTATCTACAATGTGTAAATAGGGGAATAAGTATGATCCAAATAACCTATATTCTTATAAGACTACGAATTTCAATGATTTACTTAATGAAAGACAATGAGGTTTTAGAAATAATTATTCCACCGTAGACACTATGTTCACGCTTAATGCTCTAGTTCATAAGAACTTGCGTAAGCAAAGAATAGTTTTTATGTAGCATGTATTGAATTCCGCAAGGCTTTCGACCTTGTTGATAGGAAAACATTGCTATATATTCTGCTTGAAAAAGGTGTACACGGAAAGATGTATAATGTCATTGAGAATATGTATTCAAATGCATGTGCCTCTGTTCTCTCTTGCAAATATAAATCAGATTGTTTTACAACGAATAATAGTGTTCGTCAGGGATGCATGCTCAGTCCGCTGCTTTTCATTTTATTTATCAATAAACTTGCAGACAACCTTTGTCAAAGTAATACTCATGGAATATTTGTTAATGATTATATCGAAGTTATCAAGATGTTACTTTTCGCTGATGGTGTTGCTCTTCTAGCAGATAGCATTGTTCATTTGCAAGGAAAATTAGACATTCTGGAAGACTTTTGTAACATGTGGGGTTTGGATGTAAATCTTGACAAATCAACGGTCTAAAGCATTTTAAACTGTATCTTTAGAAGCCAAACTTGCATGTTTTTTTAGTTGTTCACCAGATACCAAAATATATATGTATTGCTCAAAGTATGGTCTTTCGTCAGTAAAATATTGTCGATTTTAACATATGGAAGTGAAATTTGGTGCTATACCCGAACATATAGAACATGTATTGAAAAGGTCCATAGTGAGTATTTTAAAAGGTTTGCGTCTATTAGTGAAACAACTACTGCATGTGCTGTACTTGGAGAAATTGGCAGATGTAATTTGTGTGTGCATTATTATTCAGAGTGTATTAAATATTGTTGTCGAATATTGCCGAAAATAGATACCCAAATGCCAGTTATAATATGTTAAAAGTGTATGATGATAAGGGTGGCATAAATTAGGTCTCACATGTAAGAATGCTTTTGTCTACTACAGGATTCTCTTATGTCTGTTTAGCCTAAGACTGTGGCGATATAAATACAATATTTTTAGCTTTTAAACAGCGTTGTATATGTATTGATATTCACCACTGGAATAGTAAAATAAGTAACTCATCATTTCTTGTAAATTACAGCACTTCTAATTCACTTTTACAACCTGAAATGTATATATCCTGTGACGCAATAAGCAAAGATTTAATGCGAATGTTTATGAAATTTCGATGTCAAACCCATAACTTGAACGTACAAAACAGCATTTTTCAAAGACATTGGTTCCATATAATGAATTAAATTTGTAACAAATGTAATTTTGACATAGTTGAAGATGAATGCCACGTTTTTATGCTCAAATAAGTCGATGAAATGTATTTGAAAAATAATGTCACCAATAGTAAAACACCTTTCTCTCTTTGGAAAATAAACTTGAAAATGAGTGTACATTGTTTTGGTAAAGCCATGGGAATCGTTTTTGTAATTCGAAATAATAAAATGTGTTCACAATAAAATGGCCGCCATGCAATTTTTACTCTATACGCAACACAATTATTACCACTAGGGATATTTGGTTTGTTAATAAGATGTTTTACCCTCTAAAGTCAATATACATGACAAACTATCATTATAAAAGGGAAATTTGAAGAAAAAAAAACAATCGCAAAAAACGTGCTACTGCCCCTTTAATATGTCCATCATATAAACACTATAGCTAACCTTCCGATGTCAAATTTCAAAGTCCTATGAAGGTACACAATATCCATGTTCTCAGAGGGATATGTATATTCTTGAAAAAACACCTACGTTGAATGATATTGTATTACCATTAATTATATATTTGCTCTAAACACCATGCCATTTATGTCACACCTGTTGTACTGTGCCGCATGGCCTTCAATTCTGAAAAAATGAAATGAAATGAAATATACTTCATTGCCGTAGCGCATTGTATTGGTATTAACAATATTTGAACTATGTTTCAAAATTAAAAGAAAATGTGGATAGCTCATCAGAGATAAAGCGAATTGTTATGTACAAGATACAAGATACAAGATATTTATTGTACATAGAACACCCATTATGGGCAGTGTACAAAGAAGTTAACCAATGTTAATACATATTATAAGTAAAATATACACAAGAGCATTATAATCTCAGTGTGAGACAATTATATCAAACAATGCATGTTATAGATTGTACAATAATTAACCAATGTGGCTTAATCTCATTGAATACATGTCATAAAGTACTTTACAAGTGATAGAAGCATGATGACTCTTCGGGTTTACAATTGATGAGAGGAGCTCTATCTTTGAGACCCCAAAGAGACCAGTTGATGAAATTAGTTTCGAGCGATAATGAACATATTTTGGGCATTCAAATATAAAATGTTCTTCCGTTTCTGTAACACCCTGGCTGCACTGTTGACAGAGGCGTTTGTCTACAGGGGTGTTGTTATATCTTCCTCTCTCAATCTCTAGCTGGTGAGCGCTAAGTCTTAACTTAGTTAAAACTTTTCTGTGGTCATTATTCTTAATGTTTAAATAGTCTTTGTAGCCAAACGAGTCTTTAATATGTCCAAGCAGGCGTAATTTCTTTCCTTTATCAGATGGTAGTTGATCAGTTTCCTGGAGGTATATTTGAATAAATTCAGTTTTTAAACATTCCATGAATTGCTGTCTTGAGATACTGTAAATGTTTGATGAAGGGAATGATATTTTAAGACGTTGTTCTATTGTTGAAACCCAGGATGATTTTGAAAGACCCTTATCAGCATATATAAGACTGTCTTGATTCATTCGCAATAATCGTTTGTAGTAGTTGAATACGTTAGAAAGTATTTCTATAGATAGAGGGTAAAGTCCAAGATCGCTAAGGCATCCGATATTACTGGTTCTCTTTGGTACTCCGAGTATTGAATTAGCTGTTTTAATGGTTATTGTATTACAAGCCAGCTTACTCCAGTTTTGAAACGGATTTGATATCGATTTAAATATATCGCTGCCCCAAACTTCTGATCCATAAGTGGCGATTGGTGTATGTATATATGTTCGTACTCGTATGTTCGTATAATATATCATGCGTTTCAGAGCAGACTACATTCAACTGTTATGCATAGACAAAGATGAATCAGAATGTAAATAGCTCATCAAATATAAAGTGAATGGTTCACCGTTATAACATACTTAAATGTACTTTATGTACATAGTATATCATGCGTTTCAGAGTAAACTACGATGTATGTACTTCATAGACCTTGTGGAACGTGTGATCTCACAATTCTGTGATAATTTTGCGAAAAAGTCGTATATGATTGGCTATTGCGAAAAATCAGAGACATTATAATTTGGGCATACAGAGATCTGTTTATTTCTTCTCCTGTATGTGCAAGTATATACACGAGTTGTCAAGCAATGATCATGGATACTACAATAATTACCATGCTTGTATGTACGAAAAGATTGTGTAAATTAAACATTCTTAAATATAAATAAGTACAGTGTTTGATGTTGGTGCTGTTTGAAAGGACAATAACATGAACACATTGCTATGAGTTCATCGATCTTGGCATGATTCAATAGAACTCATTCTCTTCCTTTGCATGATTCCATAGAACTCATTCTTCTCCTTTGCATGATTCCATAGAACTCATTCACTTCCTTTGCATGATTCCATAGAACTCATTCTTCTCCTTTGCATGATTCCATAGAACTCATTCACTTCCTTTGCATGATTCCATAGAACTCATTCTTCTCCTTTGCGTGATAGAACTCATTCTCGTCCCTTGCATGATTCCATAGAACTCTTTCTTCTCCTTTGCATGATTCCATGGAACTCATTCTTCTCCTTCGCATGATTTATTATCTACGGTTGTCAAGCTGGATATCACATTATAGTATGATAATATAAATTGTATTATTATACGACCTATGAATCTTGAATCACAAACGTGATGTTGGTTAAGGTATGTTTACACTGTCGTTCCTCCTTATATTGTTTCCAAAGTAGAAGAAAACATAACGGTACAATATGTACGTTCAAGCGGTAAAGCAGGAATCCTTCAGATATGTACAAAAAGGTCAAACAATAATATGAGATAAAAAGCACGATTACAACAATTAGTCTTCACGATTGTTGTCTTGAGACATAATTTCTGTGAAACAATAACGAATGTATGCCCATATTGTTACATATTTTACATATGTGTTAGTTTTATTATCTACTAGGCTCTAAATGAAACTCATATCACCTCACCTTTCATTAGCAAACTGTATCACAGACAGCCACATTGTTTATTCAAGTCTATATAAATATGTGATAGTTGCTCACAGCAGATGCGTGTATAATGTACGGCACTGTTTGATTAAATATGCAGTTTAATTACGCCTTGCAAACACGAAACCCAGCACCACATTAACTGCTGTACTGCTTGCGTTTAGGTACGCGTTTCGTCGCCACTGGCATCCTGTTAAAGTCACTGTTTTATTGGCATTATCCGCCATCTTGATTTTTGTCACCAACACTGAATTTGTACTGATTATGCACTTGTGTTATGATCAAACACATATCTTGATAGAATATTCCACAAAGTAACACATATAGTATAAATTGACTAACCAACAATGTCCTGTTATGCTGTAGCAAGGTTTTTCACGCCGATAAATGGCTTCACTTCTCATTCTTTCTATGTTTCAATGTATGTGCTCTGGTCAACATACTCACGTGCAAAAGAAACGTTCCCGTATTTTTGAAAGAGTATACAAAATACTGCCGTCGGTGAAAGTAGATTTTGGATGTTTTCGGACAAACACACGTTTATTCAGAGTATGATAATTTTATTGTATGTCCGTTCAAATACACCTGGGTTGTGGACATCTCTTTTTTTAAATGGATATCGGCCAGACAATTAAGTTTAGAATTATTAAATGTAGAAGTGTAATTTACAAAAGATGCTGTCGACATAGATAACCTGCTTGGACTTAAATTTGTTGACATGTCATTACTGTAGGATGTCATTGAACCATGTTTGACTCTCCTAATATTCTTAGGAATATTCGGAAACGACTATTTTAAAACGTGTGTTTGTCGGAAATATGAAAAGATAATTTTGAAATTTTGAATTGAGTAAAGTTGGCTTCTAAAGACATACTGTAATTCTGATTCATTCGTATGTATGGATTGAGATATCTTGTAGTCTGTATGGCGACGTTTCTTTGAACGAGAGTTTATAATGTCATCAAAATACGATCCTCAGTGATATATGTGCAAACAGGAATATCCTCATTTGCGAACATGCCTGGAGATGTGAACTCCCGAATGCAGCCCAGGTTGAACAAGTGGAAGACTTCTCCTTCTGTTTCCTTTCTTCAGTTTCACCCACGCGTATGCCAGGTCATTCCCCATCCTGCTTCAGTGTATAACGTACGATACCGCCACGTTCATACCCTGGGTGCAAAGGCAGCTCATACGTTCGCGAGGTGACGTATGGTCCAGCCAATCAAATAGTTTTCTCGCCCGGTTTGCGATAAAAGTTTAACAAACCACAGAGAGCTTGTCAAAATGAAGTTGGCTTTCGAACTTCCGCAAAATGGTAACTTCCTTATATAAGCGAGCTGAAATCGAAGAGTTTCCAGTTAAATTGTCTCGGACGCAAACCATGGAATGGGACACGGTAGGAAGGTGCGGTAGACGTTTGATGACTCGGTTTTGAAAGATCGTTATGGTTTCTGCATTGATTCACCACAAAGAACGTAGGCGGAAGCCTGCGAACTGGGCGCCGCCATTTAATTCTTCCTACTCAACTTTCCGGTGATGTCAATGGTTGTCTATTTTTAGATGTTCCTCGAAGCTTTTGGCTGCCTTTGTACCCAGGGTATGAAAGTGGTGGTAGCGTACGTTATACCACGATACGATGGGCCATTCCTACGGTACGTGTTTCAACGTTCGCGAACATCATAGAAAATACGTGCAGCCGAACGCATCCCGGTTGAAATAGCGGCTAGGCAATTATCTATCAATTAGTAATCATGGGTTCAAGCACGATACCAAACAATCACAGACCAAGGAAGCGCTGACGGATCAGTTGTCTCACGCTTTTAACATTAAACCTACTGGATTGCTTTTAAGGATAATGCTATTTTATGTTGGTCCCATCGCTTCCTTTCCCATGGTATTCCATGTATGCATTGAACAACATATAATATTACCACGAAGAAAAGTAAAACAAAGAAGGGAAAAAAGACATAAAAAGAAAAGCAGAAAAATAAAGATTTTTTTTTAAAACTAGAGCTGTGTAGCTCATCAGGACTAAAATAAAATCGATTGTTACAACTAGAGCCAATAATTTCGCGGGCCATCAGTATTTGTATGATGACTGTATATTCAAGACTTACATGTGATTTAATAGGTTTCTAATGTAAATGCATTGACTCGTCGTCAAATATGCAATTTTAGTTCGTTACTTTCATAAAAAGAAGTAGAAAAACAACTCAATGCTTGTTATCACAATAAACGTGCTTGCGAAAGTGCTTTTGAAAATATGCTTAATGGACAAAAAAGCTAAATAATCAGATTATCATTTTTCACACTCTCCCCATCCCTTCCCTTCCCTCCCCCTATTTCTGTCATCAGTTGTTATCAAGTCGTTCAATTTATAATCCCCATCGTGGAGGAGTGTGTAAGCAAGAATCAATCTTTCGGAGGGCTTTTCGTTCTGAAAACAAATATGACAATAGGTTTGTGGGTTGTGGCCCCTGTGACACACTTTTTGGCTTTTCATACTGGAGAACATGAAAATAGGCTTTCAAATCGTGGCTCCTGTGACTTCATAGGGGGATACAGGGCACCAACTCTCCTTTTCATACTGGTGAAGAAGCTGCAATTTGTTTTATGTCGTGACCCCTATGACCCTTAATTTGGGCCACAGGGTTACACTATCTACAATTTGTAATCCAGATTGGCTATGGAGTCTTTACACAACATTCAAGTTTTTAGCTGGATTTCCGTCCTGGAGAAGAAGAAGAAAAGTAGTTTTAGTGGATATTCATACCCTCCATTCTTCCATGCACTTGTTCTTGCTCAAAGTGCTACTCTCAGATTATTACCCCAGCATACAACTCACATTTTTGTTACAAAAGCACCGAAGTATATCTGTAAGGAAATATGAACGTCTGTTTTCCTTACGATGCCCCTTGCTGCAGGCTTGATAATCAAGCCCGAGGGGTGTTGACGTATTGATACCGGTCATTGTCTTTTGACCCTTCGACATGCATACGATAAAAGTGTGTGACGAAGTTCCCGGATTCATGTAAAGGTTAACATTTTTCGAATCAGAAATCAATTGGCTTTCACTTGATGTATCTATATACACTCATATTTTATTGAGAAATGATAAATTAAAATATTGAACCTATTTTCAATCACAAAACTGCCTGTGCAAAAGTTGCGTGTTTGACGTCATAATAAAAATGTTACCTGTTCGATTCAAAGGGTTGAAATTCTAAAGTAAGTGCATACAAAATGCATAAATTTTACATCATTATGTTCAGAATATCGTAACCTAGCTTATTAAAAAAGTTAACTTAAATAAACATATCTGTGCATTTTTGTCAATTCTTGTTTCCAAATAAAGCAATATATCAAACGTGTCGTCAACAGAAGTGCCACATCGGCCATTTTTTCAAGTCACCCCATGGAAAACTTCCCGCTATTTCTTACTTTTCGCGAATCATTCCGAATTTCATGTGACCGCTAGCTGTATCTATTTTCAGAAATGGTCATCGATCTAACCATAGAGTGTTATAAATTGTTAAAATCAAACAAATTGTCACTAAAAACGATGTTGTTTTATAAAAATCGATCAAAAAACAAAAAATAAGGTTGTAATAATTATATCATCAGTAGAGCCAGTGTTCTTGACCCGATTGATTTGCATGAGTCAAAACTTGCCAGGATGTGTTCGCTGTTTTTATGATTAAAATCACTGGGAGTAAATTGATAATAATTTAAACATTTATAAAAAATAAATGTCATATCCTACCATTATGACGAATTTGTATGCCCCCGAATCAGAGATTCCGGGGGTTTATTGTTTTTTTCACCTGTCCGTCTGTCCGTCCGTCCGTCCGTCTGTCTGTGTGTTTGTCCACAAAAACTTTAACCTTGGCCATAACTTTGGATTGCTCAGGGCTAGGGCTTTCATACTTGGCATGTGCATACATTGTGATGAGACCTTTCAGATGTGGTCATCATATTTCACCTTGTGACCTTGACCTTGCCGCAGTGGACATTTTCAGTAAAACTTTAACCTTGGCCATAACTTTGGATTGCTCAGAGCTAGGGCTTTCATACTTGGTATGTGCTTACCTTGTGATGAGACCTTCATATGAAGTCAAGTTTTCATTTGTAATTTGATAGAAATTATACCCGTTTTCAAACGAAGTCATAGATATACATGTCAATTTGAATTCATTGCAAATGGAAGCCACTGTGTCATGTCGGCTTCGTCACACACTAGTGTGGTCTGATATAAATTAAATGCATGCACATGTTATAACATCCATGAAATTAACAATAATGACAAACATATACATTTCAAAGAATAATGTGAGCAACTAGTGTTTGAATCGGCGATTTACAGTGTAGTGACAAACGAAACATGTTGGTCACATGATCAATTTTGTACAGTCGAGCTCATCGCGTGACATTGTTGACAAACACGACAACGCTACCCGACCCAAATTTTGATTGTATTTTTCAACTTTTAAAGACCATATTTACATAAAATCTTCAACAGACAATTGCAAAAATGAGTTCAAACTTTGGTTTAAACCAAAATAATTTGATTTAGATTCTTAGATTTGTTGATTTGAACAAATCTGTTATCGGCGAAGACAATGCATAATAATGGCGAGCGACGAGTGTTTCTAGAGCGTCATGTTTCGCGTTATCGATGGATGTTTGACGTTGAAATATATAAAAACTGTTATGCCATATGCTTATATTTGAACCACAGAAAAGTGAATATCTATTTTAACCTTTTGTGTACATTTTATTACGATTGATGCATTATTTTATAAATATTTTACACGGAGGTTAATGCATTGTTCATTGAAGAACATCCATTGTTACAAATTACGTCGAAATTTTGTAAATACAACGGAGATCGTTTATGACAGGCTCTTGTTATCTTAAAAAATACAGATCATCATCATCATTTTTTCTGGTAAAAATTTTGATTCTGAACAAAATGGTGTAAAAATTGACCTGCCAAAATAGTTTGACAAAATAATTCGAGTTTGAAAATGTAGTAAACTTTAGAACTGCTGTATCATTTCTATAGACAAGTGTAAACATAATTGATATTTGAAAAATAAAATATTACATTAATTAATAATTTTTCATGACAATAATAAGTTAGAAAAAAATGTAACTGAGATATTTATTTTAATTTCCTTTAAATATGTCCATTACTTAGGAGAGAAAAGCTAAAATGATGGGTAATGTGACGTAATTGTTACAATTTTACAAATCTGACGCTCTCTGTAAAAACCTGAAAACAATCCAACAGGCTAAAGGTTAAGACACTTTCTTCTAACCTACAGAAACTAGTTGTGTTCTAGAGATCAGTATAACATAACTCCCCCATTAATCTCAACGGATTGTGTTCTAATCTTGATAAGTCAACCGCGACCATGAAGAAAACACTTTGAAATTCAGATGTTGCATATCGGTCAGTCAACATGTTCTAATGTTTAGTTCCGTTTGGATGGTTTAGGCTGTACGGCGAATTGAAAAGAAATAAAATGTTCAGTATTATTTATAATCATTGACAAAGACTAAACTTGAATTTAAGCTTTGCATTGATACGTATGTAAATTATTGAATCATAACAATGTGAGAACTACATTAGCTTGTGTTATTGTTGTTGTTTTCTGTTTTCCCGTTTACCTGATTCGTGTGTATGAAAAGCCATATATTAAAGGCGCCGTAGCACGTTGTTCTAAAGGCCGGTTCACACTGTGCCGAATTTGACAAAAGATGGAAACACGAATTTGAAAATGTTCAAATTCGCAAAGGATCGTAAGCAATCGGGCCATTCGTAAACGCATCTTAAGCATTCGTTTGGTCATCGGCGGAATTCTTCCCTGTTCGGAAGCAACATCGGGAGAGCGAGCAAAATATTTGACATGTTAGTTTCGTGGTGCATTCGTGTCCTCATCGTGTCCTTCGTACGTCTATCGAGATGACATCGTATGGTTCGTATCATCATCGTATTTGCCATCGGGACCATAGGGCATATTTCACAAGCGAAGGCCATACGAATGTAACACGAAGATGACCGAAGTCATAAGAAGGCAACGCGACTGCGATCATACCTTGCAAGAATGCACACGGTGATTATACCATGTCGTATTGACTAGGTTACGAGGGCATTTACTACATCAAAAGGATTATGCCAATACGAGACATGTAATGATATATATATATATATATATATATATATATATATATATATATATATATATATATATATATATATATATATATATATATAGAAAAGAGTAAACATCAGATGGGTTTGACTGGATCAATCTTCTTTAATACATTTGTTGTTTGTGGACCCTTACCCTAGCTTGAAGATTGCTTGTTTGGCCAATATAAGTGAGATTACATTTGGGACAGAGGATTGCATAAATTACATTTTTAGATTTGGTCTATATATATATATATATATATATATATATATATATATGTGTGTGTGTGTGTGTGTGTGTGTGTGTGTGTATGTGTGTGTGTGTGTGTGTAATGAATATGTTCTTACTTAAGTTCCATCGTGATGCTAAACGATGGTTATACGCAGGTAATCACGAGGATTGAAGATAGTCGCGTTGCCTTCGTGTGACAATCGAGGAGCAAAGTGTTTAATATGCTGGCGATGGTACCGATGGACAGACGATGATAGTACGATGATGAAAAGAAGGAACAAGATTGCATCTCGATGGTCGTGCGAAGGGAAAGATTGAGACAGGGGCTGACCACGAAAATGAAGATTCGCACGCGGGTTCGGAAGTTTTTTAACACACAAAGATTTTCGAACATCCGCCGATGGTGCAACCGAAGGCGGAACAGTGAATTGAAAGGGTCACGTGATTTCCTGCTGTCATGGCAACTCACGCTAGACTGGTTTCAGCAACTTTATTGACTATATGTTTGCGCTATTGCTCAGTAGTCATCCTAATTATATAATTAACTCATAAGCTTATCCAGAGTGGTAATGGGGTAGTTGGGATTCAGGGGTTCGAAATTTTGTACTTTTCTTATCTAAATTAGAGAAAAACATTTTAAAATTTTTAAAACTTCAAAAATGTTGTATGTTACTTTGATATGTAGCACCTTGCACCAACTTCCATATAATATAACATGTTTTAGAATGCTTCTCCATGGTGTATAAAGGAGTAATCAGAGTTAAAAGAGAAAAAGTGCGGTTAACTCATTTCGGCAATCTCTTGTTTTCATAGCAGTAATCAGATTTATACTTTCTCTGCCATACTAAAACAAAGTCTATATTACGCTGTTCCAGTACTTCCTAACATTTGAAATTAAGCTTTCCCGGGCCGACACCGAGAGGCCAACCGTCACAGCAACAGAGTTATATAATGTGGATGTCACGTGATGCTTGAATCACCAAGCTCATCTTCGCATTCTCATCGCATACTCGTCGTGTTGCCATCATGCTGTCATCGTGTTGTATTCGTACAGACTGTATAACGTTAGGCCAATGCGACGATCAACCCGACATTCGCATTGTAGTCGTGTGTTACGTCGTATTACATCGTGTTACATCGTATTGCTTTCTGACTGCATCGTACCTGCTCCGCATTTTGATTAGTTTTTAACCAAAATCGAAACCAAATTCGTGCGAAATGAGAATTTTCTAATTCGTGTTGGCATCTTTTGTCATATTCGGGACAGTGTGACCCGGCCTTACTGAAATAAAGTGCTCTCACGAAAATGTAAATAACTGTTATCAATCGCTGCATGACACTTTTTGATCAATAAGAAAGAGTTCTAAAACAAATGTAAATGTACATGATTCGGTTAAACCATGTGAACCATAATGGCTTGATAATTTTCCTCAATCAATAAAAAGAGTTCTTAAACGAATGTACATGGTTCGGTTATGCCACGCTAGTCTTTTTCCTTTTGAGCGAATTTGTTCACATTAAAATAGCCCCTCGAAGGAAATTCAAGTGACCTGACTGATGTAGCGATACCTAAACAATCAGAGTAGAGTAGGACACCATGATCGAATGTCAACCATCTTGATGAAATCTCAAAATCGCTTGAACCAACAAATCTACGTCTCACACTGAAGACTTCCAATAAAATGTGACTGTACAAGTCGCACCATTTCCTTCCAATTCCGAAAACCGTTTTAACTGGATACGGCTTATCGAGTATTATAATGAGATTTTGCAACAAAATATTTATAAACTTTAATAATGAAAGGCAAATTTGAGAAAACATAATTCTTATGCAAAAAACGTGCTACAGCGCCTTAAATAGCAGACACGTGGGAGAAAAGTTATCTGTTTTGAATTGACACATTGGTAGAAGTCTTATACACAATAATGGTTACAGATGGATTAATGTGACACATAATTCAGTTATTTTGAGCAACAAGCATAAAGTAGACATGGAAACGGGACAGATTAGAACACGACACCCAAATATGTATTGAACATCTTCTCACTCCTTGAGCCATGCTAACAGTAAAACATGAATAAACGAAACAAGGTTACAATGGAATTAATGTATAAATATTTACAATTCATAAACAAATATCAAAAACATTCGTGTAAACATTGGCATCTTGAATATACAACACTGAACTTAGGAATGTACATATAAACACTACATTAATGAATGTTGCGGTTAAACAGTAAAAACTGAAAAACATGGCATTATCAGAATCTTGGCAGCCATTTTCATTGGTGATTTATAAAATCAAACGGATAGCGATTATAATATGTCGTTACATCATAATACTTATAACGTACATTCCAACTTCAGACAGATATAAAATCTACAGAAAATAGGTTCTGTTACATGAGTAAGAGTTTGAAACAGAATAT
The DNA here is from genome assembly GCA_936450465.1 of Gibbula magus. Classification (NCBI taxonomy): domain Eukaryota; kingdom Metazoa; phylum Mollusca; class Gastropoda; order Trochida; family Trochidae; genus Gibbula; species Gibbula magus. The sequence continues at coordinate 48,003,986 of OW388301.1, forward strand.
AGCTTAACCCTCTCTGTTACCTACTTGGTCCAGTGGGCCTTGATTCCAAACAAAACATATGAGACAAGTAAGATGTCAGCTTGTCAAATCACAATTAAAAGGTTCACCTATATTTACACAGTGATGTAAAATTGCGTACTGTTTGAAACCAAATTTATTTAATACTCAGTTAAATTAAATGTTACTTTTTAAGCAATGCCAATGATCAATTGGCAAAACTGAGATACACGTGTCCATATTCCCGCTGAACTATCTAAGTAGCGTGAGATAGATGAAGAAAATCATATTTTGTTAAAGTTTAATGAAAAATTACTTACGTAGTATTTGTTTGTTATAATCATAATAATTCTTACCTCACAAACAAGCAGACCAACGATTCAATCCATCAACGTACGTATCCACGTCTGAACATTTCAAATGCCTGTTTTCAAATGACTACACAGATATAACGCAGAATCTGAAATTCGGTCAAACCGAATCAGTTTAATTATACGGAACATAAGGAATTCATCGTGCATCGAAAAATTCTATTTGTAAATTAAATTTAACAGAAAAGTTAAAACTGTTTTTTAATTTTGATTTCAATCATGTGTTTAGTTGTCAGCAATTTTTTTTAAAAAATGTCCGTATTAAATTACATTCCAAAACAAAACTAAGGTTTATGACAATGATAATGATTTTGGTACTTTAAATGTAACAATCGAATACCACCTGCTGTCAAAGTTGTGAAGAGAAATATATTCATAAGAAAAACAGTCTTACATATTTCACATGCCTTATTCGGAATCACTAAATCATAACGACGAAATTCACTGACTTACTTTGTTTATTAGTTCACGCTGTGATGAGAAACACGCCCCTATATTTCCCACGATAGCGTGAACTAATAAACAATGTTATGTCTTCGACTATTGAACACATATTTCTCTCGTTTATATACAATAATGTCAAAATAGCAGGCGGATACCCTCATCAAAATAATACAAGAATTTCATTTCATTCGACATGTTCGGCTCATTATCAGTAATATACATTTGAGTACACAAAGTCTTTTATGAAATTCTGCCATGTTCGAGTATTTCATTTTGACATGATTTGTTGTCTTAACAGAAAATTGAAGACCACGAACAATAAACATACCTGGAGTGTAGTTATTTGAGGCAGTTCTTACTGACAATACATTTATTTCATTTAACCTTAGCTGATTGATTTGAAAGGGGTCCAGTTTTGACAATAGTTTATGAATCCTATTCAGTTCTCATACAACAACCTCCTTTCTTCTGAACGAATACAGGGTGTTCCTATAATAATGTATAACAATGTTTTCTATCAAATCATTTAAGCTAACTGCCTTAAATTTTAAAATCCGCTTATAGTTTAGTTATCAATCAACCAAACCCTGTGTTAGGATGAGGAGTTTGGCTGGGGTGTATAATGACACGAAGGCAGAAATTTAAAATCGAATACAGAACATATTTTCAATCTATAATTTTCTATTACAACGCAACGAACAGCCAGACAACTGGTAATTAAAGGCACTGTAGCACGTCGTTCTTACTGAAATAAAGTGATCTCACTAAAAGGCATCTATAGATGTGTACCAATGACTTGATAATGTTCCTCAATATAAGAAAAAGAGTTCTTAAACAAATGTACATGGTTCGGTTATGCCACGCTAGTCTTTTTCCCTTTGAGCGGCTATTTTAAGGTGTTCACATTAAAATAGCCCCTCGAAGGAAGTTCAAGTGACCTGACTGAAGTAGCGATACCTCAAGTTCGCGGTTTTGAGGGTACTCGCTTTGAAAATCTTCTCCTAAATAACGGCAATACATACAGCTATGTATCATAGCTCACCGTGAAGCTGAATAACTGCTGATTAACGTGAAATCGCCCGATTGTGGAATTGTGGCTTGGTTTTTGAGTCATTCTCCTTTTCATATTGTCATTTTTAAAAAGGGCCTCATGTTCAAAGGGGAATTACTCTGTAGGAAATGAGGATATGTCAAAGCTACTTATTTCATTCTGATCCGGATACGTTCCTTAACATTTCTGTTTCAGATCTATATCGTGTAAAAGTTGATAGTTTTGCCACAATTGAACCATTGGTCCAAAAATATAAAATTCTGTTAATTTTGAGACTTTTCGAGGGGTATATTCTTTGGAGAATTGTCGATTGTAAACCACTTAAGATATTAACACGTTTAATAGGTCATTTTGAAGCGGGAACATCATTTATTAAGGACAATAATGTTCAAGCTTGTATCTGTCATAGTTTAGGTGTGACAAGTCATAGAACATTTTTATTTTTAAAAAATCGCCATTTTCAGCAAAGTTCAAAGGACCGTAACTAGTGAACTAATTAAGATATTGAAATTGTATTTACACCTCCGGATGCACAATTTCAAGAACAACAACTTTTCTGTTGAACTCTTTCATCAAAAAGTTGATAGTTAAGTTGCGAACATCGCAAACGTTGTCTAGGGGTCCAAATTTCAACATTTTTGAGTATTTTCTTGAATATTCAGAACAACATAACGTATTACTTATGTGCGCAATCTCAATGATGATTACATCTACTTAAGTGGAAATTAAAGCACAACTTTTTCTATGTTTCACCTTAATATGAGAATATTAACCATTTTGTCTTAATCGTGAGAAAGATCATGTAGGGGTCCATTAATAAGTGATTGTTCCATTTTCAGAGGGTCGTTGTCTTTGGAGATAGACACATGTTTGATAGCTCATTTTAAAGCAGGGAAACTGATGAATAACCGAGAGTGCAACACCTAAGTATTGACGCGTCAATTCTAGTTTTGAATTTGGAATTATCACTACATTTAATCCTTGTAATCCAAATATCGATCCGAAAGTGAGGAACTATGTACAGGCGTTAGACACATGTCCAAAATTAAAACACGCTCTGGGAGGTACCAACATGATAAACAGCAAAGAATGACACATGTATATATGCCAAAAAGTGCTAAAATGTCTTTAAACTGGAATTAATTCATAACTACATTGATTGTAAGACAATAATTCAGTTTCAAAGAGAACGTCTTTATAAGACATCTGGTAGTAGTTTTGTAGGAGATACCATTCTGTCTTTGAAAATCAGCGGCATGTAACGGAATTATTATAGATCTAAATTGAATTTAAAATCGCACGAAGACGAAAATGTATATGTGTAGAGGCAAGCAAAGTATGTAAATATGTAGATGCAAGAACGACATTTATATATGTAGGCACGGGCGCAAAATGTATATATGTATATGTGTAGATGCATGCACAACATTGATGAATTTAAATACAAACATAGCATTTACATATGAAGATGCAAGCACACCATGCATACATCTATATGTAAATACAAGCACACCATTTAAAAAATATAAGCAATATATGCAAGCACAACATGTACATACAGGTACACTGTTTGTAGATATACACAACATGCATCTATGTAGGTGAAAGTATAGCATTTACATATGTAGATACAATCACATTATTTAAATATGTCGATACAAGCACAACATACATTTATTTAGATGCAAGCACAACATGCATATACATGTATGTAGATGCAAAAACTACATTTATACATGCAAATACAAGCACAACATTTATACAAGGTCATGTAAATACAAACACAAGACTTATATATAGAGAACAGCCCTAAAGATACCACCGTTGGTTTTTATCGATGCATCCGATACTATTTTGACACGGTGTAACCAGGACACAAACAAAGGCGGATGTACATTGTATTTGCACGCTACGGATGCCAACCTATATAGTCGAACTGCAGCGATTGATTGCTACACACTGTTTGGAGGACGCCGACAGACGGAGACCCAGTTGTGTGGGTTAATGGGAATATTGAATATGGATTAAACTGTGTGAGCGCAGATCACCCAAGTAAGTGTTAACACTTCTTTATTCATCATACATGAACTATATATATACTCAGACCTATTGTTTTGTTTCTCTTTGAGGCCTGGTTAGGCCCGGTTATAAGTGTGTATTATAACCCTGTGTTTATATTGTCTATTGTAGCAATATGACACGGTTGTTATCATTGTTGATCACTTCCGTCATGTAGCCGTAAACCATCAACATAAGCGATTAAAATCCTTTTCTAGTACGATTCGTTGATTGCTATTTTCATCAACTTATTAACATGTATAGAAACATAAGGGATCTTTTAAAACCCATTTCTAAACAAGTCGCTCCTTGTTTGAGTTTAATGTATCTTAATGTATGGGAACGTATTATGCGTTAAATCTGTTTTTCATTACAATTAGTTTATTGGTACGTTTTATCAGCTTCATCTTCTTATGACAATGTAACACTGCGTTAATCTCCAGTGGCAGATCCAAGAAGTTTGAAAGGGTCCACCAATGGATGGAAAAGGGGGCGGGGGACCCCACCCCTGGATCCGCCACTGAATCTCACTTCTCATTGCTCCTTTTCTAAACGATTCTTTCATTGGTGGTTGCATCTTTATGTATGGGAAATTAAAACAGCGTTTAAACTTGTTCTCACTACGATTCGTTCACTGGTAGTTGTATTAACTTCATTGTCATGTATGGGGACAAAACAGCGCTGAAACTTCCTGTTCATTACGATATTTTCACCAAATTGCTGGAAAAAATAGTGTGAAGCCTCCATTTCTGAATTAATTCTTCCTTCCTGGTGTTGATTCAGAGTCCATGGTAAGATGTGAATTTATAAAAATTAGTTCTGTGAGGAAGAAATATAATACATTCCCTTTGGTTCATATGACGTGTATCGGATCTTACTTTGAAAATCACATGCAGCATAAAGACACGTACTTGACTATCTATCAAACACTATTGTCTTACTGCCCCTTAAGGTCAAACTGTGCTTATACCTTGCTAATATGAATTGTGCATGTCACGAAGTTAGTTATTCAATACAGTAACAAGGAAATAGGTTATCAATTTTGATTTAATTAATGCCAACTTCCTGACCACACTTTCGATGCGACACGCTATTAACTCCAATTTCGCCATTTACATGAAATTCGATCACAGGATCGCATATATATACATGTATGTAAAATTTCGGAAACAAATCTCTGTGCATAATAACTATTCTGTTAACAGACTATCGGTTTCCACGTGAGGCTAGTATTACCAGTTGCCTACACCAACTGAGATGTGCCCTTTGACCCGACTGATTGTCAGTACGCGTCGAGTTCATTGTTGTCAACCTCAACTGTTGACAAACATTGACAAGCTTTATTCAGTCTCACTTCATATATGCACTTAATATGTTATAACGTCAGTAATGAGTTACCCCTATTGGATATGAGAGAATATTTAATTATATAGTGAGCAATGAAATACTGGGATTTGTTATATAGTGAGCAATGAAATACTGAGATTTATTTAATAATGAGCAATGCAATACTTGGATTTAGTATATAGTGAACAATGAAATAATAGGATTTATTACATAGTGAGCAATAGAATAATGGGAATCATTTTATAACGAGTAATGAAATACTGGGATGTATTTATTTGATAATGAGCAATGAAATACTGGGATTTATTATATAGTGAACAATGAAATACAGGGATTTATTTATTTGATAGTGAGCAATGAAATACTGAAATTAATTTTATAATGAGCAAAGAAAAGGTGAGATATTAATATAATGCGCAATGAATTTCTGGGATTTATTATATAGTGAGCAAAGACATACTGGGATTTATTTACTTGATAATGAGAAATGAAATACTGAAATTCATTTTATATTGAGCAAAGAAAAAGTGAGATAAATATATAATGAGCAATGAAATACTGGGAATTATTATATAATGAGCAATGAAATACTGGGATTAAACAGTGAAAAAGTGCCTATTAAGCTGTAGTGACGATAGCTTATATTTTTAATGTGACCAGACGGACACCAGAGACGAAAATGTATATAAACTACTACTACTACTACTACTACTACTACTACTACTACTACTACTACTAGTACTACTACTACTACTACTACCACTACTACTACTACTACTACTACTACATTTTACTATCTTAATCACAGTCGAGAATATTTTGTATATGAAATCACCTTTAACTACATATAGTTGGTATTATCATGGCGATGTAATAAACTTGGTGTTTGACAAATTAAATACTCTCAACTCACACATTTCCATCATCATTTTCTCATTAAGATAAATATGCACCGATGGTTCTAAAACGAATTAAGCTTAAGATTACGATTTTTAATTGAGTCTATATCTAATACATTTCCAAACCGATAGAAATTTTAATCACATGTTGGTGTTAAATACAAACCATATCCATTGGATAACAAGTTATGTATTTGTTTATCACGAACCTTTCAATCTACATGTTGATTCTATGGGTGAAACGCGTTAGATACTGAAATATCTAAACACTCAATGTTTACTGTTTAACGTTGACTTTCATTGGGAGGCGTTGACCAGGTTTGGGTAGTTTTGTGGTAAAAATAGACATATCCCATGGTGCTTTATTTCTAAAAGGCATAAACACTTTCCGCTTGGCTTGCCATTTTGAATATTTTGATTACAAATGTTAAAATTTCCCCTCACAATTAGAAATGTTGCCAAATTTAACCCTGCCAACTCAACAGGTTGAAAATTGTTTTTTTTTCTATTATGAGCGTTTTGCTTGCCTAAAGACTTCCATGCAAGTTTTGATTTACACAAAAGAATTTAAAAATTGTGTTTTGCCTCCTGCCTTTAGACATTTACTCCACAAAAATGTATTGAATTATTTTATCTGGCCTTTAAACATTATTTTTCTATTATTCTTATCAATGCCTCTCAGGCGTGTGATAACAGGAAATATTATTTTAATATACACTCATAAACCAGGCAACGTTTATTCAGCAGGTCATAAACATGTATTTATGAACAGGACAATTGGGTCCCTTATCTACCTTAACCTGTCTCAGTACACATAGCTAGATACCAATATGTGTTCTCATCTAAACAAACAGTCAAGTCACCAATACGGCCCGTACGTTTCATTCACAGAATATAACCGTGTGAGTCTAACTGACATAACTCACGTCCTCGTCAACACGTACTGGACGCTCCTGGAGTGTATAGGAGCAGACATTTCTTTTGAACCAATATAATAATATCAACCATTGTTAATGTCACATTCTGGCAATAAACAGGAGGATCCTCTCAAACTTTAATTCACTAAAATACTCCGCTCGCATTGTCGCTTTAATGGACTGTTTGCCATCGTCTTTGTTGAAGCCACGATGCACTAACACAAATATAACTGCGACACCTCTCCAAACAACCTTTCCATTAGTTGAGTGTCTTTAAACTTGAAACCCTACACTGTAATATGATAGGCAGGACATTCCTTATCGACATGACTATTATACAACACAGCGTGTTGGCTAACACAACGCATTTTAAAACTATGTAAATTGACATACATGCACATGTACATATTGAATGGTCTCGAATCTATTCCTTCCTACATAAAAGGGGCATTTTGATTATGCAGTGGGTAAATCTGTTTTCACAGTGAGAGTGATGTTTAATATGTCAACTTCATTTTTATATTTGCATTTTAATCGTTTGCATCTTACATTAGTTACTTGATGTTTAGAAACTTCAATTTCATCCGGCTTTAGATGCCTGCAGTGAAAATACGCAGCATTAAAGCTGTTTCGTTTTTAATATCTCGTTGAAGAAAGCGTTCTTGCAAAATATCCACAATATCATGTTTGTCCATTGCGTGAAATTAGAACACTGTATATTTGCAAATTTACAGCCTTTAAATGATATAACATATGTTTTGTCAGAATATCCACAAAGTAAAAAATAAATTATTTTTAGACTGCGGTGCAAAGTGTTCCTGCAATACTCGTAGTATATTGAGAAATGGTTGTTTAGAAAGAGAATTGTTGAGAATTGAAAACTAACAACTGATGGTCGAACACAAATTGTATATTATATTTATTTTGTAAAATCATCGTTTTGTAACTTTTATCTTGTTTCATGTAAATTATCATTAATAAGTTATTTTATTAAAGCCTGATGAACTACAGATCCAATGTCAGTCTGATAGAAGCTCTCCATCAGAAGGATTTTAAACTTTTGAACATACGTTTTCATTTTCTTACAATGAGTGAGTTATTGTTTAACGCCGCTTGGACAATATCGCAGCCATTAGCGGCGAGAAGGTTGAATGATTTACATAATTGCATATTTACATATTCGTATTTGGTGATCATATTACATATATGTATACATGCGAATGCATTAAGTTGTAGGACGCTGAATTCCATGTATCCTCACACATGATCAATGTTTCATAGTAACAACATTACATTATGTAAGCATTTACCTGTGTATTTTATAATATATCGATTGTTCTGACCATTCCCTTGACTTCGTACTGGTAAACCCTGAAACGGGGCCTCAAGGCCTTTCAGGCCCAGAATGACTTTATCATATATTAGTTTTTCAGTTTTCTTATGTATTTGCATTATTTGTTGTAATTGTTGTAATTGTCTACGTAGGAGATACAAAGTCCTACGTAGGAGATACTATGTACTACCTAGGAGATACTATGTACTACGTAGAAGATACCAAGTCCTACGTAGGAGATACTAAGTACTACATAGATGATACCAAGTCCTACGTAGGAGATATTATGTACTACGTAGAAGATACTAAGTCCTACGTAGGAGATACTATGTACTACATAGAAGATACCAAGTCATACGTAGGAGATACTAAGTACTACATAGAAGATACCAAGTCCTACGTAGGAGATACTATGTACTACATAGAAGATACCAAGTCCTACGTAGGAGATACTAAGTACAACATAGAAGATACCAAGTCCTACGTAGGAGATACTAAGTACTACATAGAAGATACCAAGTCCTACGTAGGAGATACTAAGTCCTACGTAGGAGATAATATGTACTACATAGATGATATCAAGTCATACGTAGGAGATACTATGTACTACATAGAAGATACCAAGTCCTACGTAGGAGATACTAAGTACTACATAGAAGATACTAAGTCCTACGTAGGAGATACTATGTACCACATAGAAGATACCAAGTCCTACGTAGAAGATACTAAGTCCTACGTAGGAGATACTATGTACTTCATAGATGATACCAAGTCATACGTAGGAGATACTATGTACTACATAGAAGATACCAAGTCCTACGTAGGAGATACTAAGTACTACATAGAAGATACTAAGTCCTACGTAGGAGATACTATGTACCACATAGAAGATACCAAGTCCTACGTAGGAGATACTAAGTCCTACGTAGGAGATACTATGTACTACATAGATGATACCAAGTCATACGTAGGAGATACTAAGTACTACATAGAAGATACCAAGTCCTACGTAGGAGATACTAAGTCCTACGTAGGAGATACTATGTACTACGTAGAAGATACCAAGTCCTACGTAGGAGATACTAAGTACTACATAGAATATACCAAGTCCTATGTAGGAGATACTATGTACTACGTAGAAGATACTAAACTATGTACTACATAGAAGATACCAAGTCCTACGTAGGAGATACTATGTACCACATAGAAGATACCAAGTCCTACGTAGGAGATACTAAGTCCTACGTAGGAGATACTATGTACTACATAGATGATACCAAGTCATACGTAGGAGATACTAAGTACTACATAGAAGATACCAAGTCCTACGTAGGAGATAATAGGTACTACATAGAAGATACCAAGTCATACGTAGGAGATACTAAGTACTACATAGAAGATACCAAGTCCTACGTAGGAGATAATATGTACTACATAGAAGATACTAAGTCCTATGTAGGAGATACTATGTACTACATAGAAGATACCAAGTCCTACGTAGGAGATACTAAGTACTACATAGAAGATACCAAGTCCTACGCAGGAGATACCAAGTCCTATGTAGGAGATACTATGTACTACATAGAAGATACCAAGTCCTACGTAGGAGATAATAAGTACTATATAGAAGATACCAAGTCCTACGTAGGAGATTGTTTGACAAATTTGTTTTCATCGTGACACTAATACGCGCCCTTACAAACGTGTTTATGTCAAAGTGCTGAAATTGTTTATATGCGGTACCACATTGTTAGCATCGAGTGTTTTGCAACAGAAAAGTATTGCAATACTGGGGATTATATATTCTGCAAAAATGCATTGAAGTTGGTTTGATGAATGTTGCCACAACATTTGTCAGTGTTCATAGACGCACACGACTCTGGGCATATTAATGAAACAAATTTTCTGACATGCTGTTAATGTGTTTAACTGCGTTAGATGGTTTTAGTGGGAGATATACCCATACTTTTCCGATTGTATCGAATGATACTCTACATATTTCCCCGTGGAGCCTTACTCCTGCGGGGAAAAGTGTAGCGTATCATTCGATACACTCGGAAAAGTATGGGTATTATGTGTCTTATACCCCACTCGCCTCGCTGAAATATACAGCTAGCGTCATAAACTGCATGGCTAATGTTAACATTAGTTTAGAGAAAACAGAAGCAACTTTCAGTATGTTAAGACATTTTGCATCCAGAATTAAATAACATTCTCATATAAAAAGAAATATAATATCACCTTATTCATTTGGTCATCATCATCATAACAAGATTTATATAGCGCCAGTTCCAGTCCATAAGCACTGCTCAGTAGCGCTCTCTGAACAACAAGAATGAAAAGTTAGACACTGTATATTTTCTGGAAAAGGTATGTCTTCAGTTAACATTTGAACAAGTGTAGACCGTGGACAGTCCTTAACTCGAGTGGGAGTTGATTCCAGAGAGTTGGTCCAGCCACCTGGAATGCTCGATCACCAAACCTGTTAGTAGGCTTGAAGTGAGGAACAAGAAGAAGATAAAGATTTTCAGACCTGAGACTTCGGCTTGGTTGATATCTTGTGATCAGGTCAGACAGATACTGTGAAGCTAGCTTATTGAGGCATTAGAATACAAGCAGGATGAGTTTGTAATTTATTTGTTCTGATATGGGAAGCCAGTGTAACTTTTGCAGAACAGGGGTAATGTGAGAGTGTTTGTGTGATCGTGAGATAAGTCTAGCAGCAAAATTCTGCACACGTTGGAGTTTCCCTAACTAGGATTGGGGCATGAACAAATCTACAAAGTTTCAACCGGCCTCGTGGTGTAATGGATAGTTCGATCAGCAAGAAAGCAACAGGACACAAGTTCCATCCCAGGTTTCAAATGAAACATTTGTAATTGTCTTCTATGTTCACATATAATCTTAAATTTTTATAAAGTTTCATCACTTAGATTTGGAATTTCAGAAAAACGACATTGATTTCTCAGTTGTTAAAATGTGTAGGTATATTTGAAAAGTGTAGGTATATCAGAAAACGTGTAGATATATATGAACAAGTATAGGTTTATCAGAAAAAGTATAGGTGTATCGGCTAATACACCTACACTTGTCATAAAAGAAACCATAGCAACGAGACTGGAAGTGGAGTATAAGATATATAAATCGATGTCCAGCCAGGTGAATAAACGCTAATACAATTGCGGATGCAGCTGTATGGATACAATCATATCACTGATTTAGGTGTTATTTAGTTATTAAGATGATAAGTTTAGTGGGTTTTAGTTAATATAAATTGTAACATGATTTCGGTGTATCCTTGATTCTGATTGGTTGATTTGCCTTTGTTGAATGACAATGAATACCCGCAAATTACTTTGGGCGAATCACCGCGACCATATACATTATGTTCACAAGATTCGGCCCGACTCAAAATTTAATTTTTCTTTTTCTCTTAATATGTGCTCCTTACTCAAATTTGACAGGTGGCATTGTCATCTTCTAACTTGAGTATAGCTGTATAGGTCACAGATAACTCTCAAAATTAATTAGTTTTAAGTAACTAAACTCTTTTCAACTCGTATGATTTATCCAAGTTTGACGCCTTCTTCCGTGACGTCATAGTGATCAACCGTTTTGATGTCACAATGGTTTAGGGCAAGTTAAGATGTTTGTTCCTATGTATTTTACTGTGTTGATGTCGTAGTTAATGTTTATCGCCATCTAAAAGGATACGTGAATATTGTGAAGTGAACATAGTTGAGTGACACTGTTTGAGCTTATGTGTAAATTGTTGCCAATGTACATATTACGCCGAGTATTTACATTTGTTTTGACCTGACCACACCTCTTACAAAAATTGAACAGTCGCAAAGTCCTTTCCACTCGGAGATAGGTACGCAAAAAGAGAGTTCGTTTCAAAACGCCTGCTAACTAACGGTCATGTTACAATATCGATAAATAGTTTCCGGGATTCATTGTTATTCAAAACCCGCATATTTCAGCGTTTAAAACCCCCGGCTAACGCCGTTGGTTTTAAACTAAATTTGCGGGTGTTGAATAGCAATGAATCCGGGAAAATTAAAAAAAAACTATTTAACTTAAATTATAATCGAAGCCCAGCCATGTGAATAAACTTTCCGGATACATCCGCATTCGTGTTTTCACATCACAGTGGTTACCAACCCAAAACTCATCTCATTTATGTTTATCATATATTGGGTTCTGGCTTCAAACCGAGGTTTAATATCCCTTTCCCCTTTATGACGGCCTGATATAGTTTACGTGATGAAGGTGGGTACAACATACACTATCTCATGAATATTCTATCACTGACGACGGAATCAATTCAAATGTTTTAATTTTGAAAGATGGAGGGGTCCTTCTTATTTGTGTATGAACTTCAAGTATATCTGAACAGCAAACCATTATCGTTTGTGATTGATTCGAACGGAAAATGGAATCTCGGCTTAAATGTTTAATCATATTCGGACCACCTATAACCGTCTTTCTTGTGTTAAATTTGAAAAAAGGATTTTCTGATAGCTTTGCGTTAAGAATTGGTGTACGCCAAGGTTGCATTGAGAGTCCCCTTTGTTTAACTTATTCATTAACGTGTTCGCGAAGGAAATTGAGGCAGGATTTTCCCTGGTGTTCAGTTCAACCCCAACTTGGTTCAGTTGTTCTTTTTGCTTTTTGCTGAAGATGTTGCTCTGTTTTCGTTCTCCAAAGAGGATCAATGTTTTAAACGATTTTTATCAGAATTACTCATTCTCGGTAAACTTGGAGAAAACTAAAGGGGCTGTTTTTAAAAAATATGGCGCCGAAATATAGGGATTAGACAATATTAAGTAAATAGAATCGGTTCACTTACTGGGATGTAAGTTATTTTGGGGTGTGATACCTTTAACTCCCGATCACCTTGTACGCTGTGATTGTGGAAGATATTATTTCTATATATTTAGGTTCCACTGATTATCATACTGTTGTTAACTTCTGGAAATGCCAAATTCACGTTTTCTAAGGAAAAGTAATAATATGTTTTATTATATGACGAGCAGTGAAATACTGGGATATATCAGTGAAATAAACTGGCTATCAAGCTACAGTGAAAATAACTTATATTTTCACTGCGAACGGTGACTGATATAATTTGACGTCATAAAACAATGGTCTCGCGTGGCGATTTGGCTTATGACGTCACAGTGGTGACGGGCCGTTCCTTGCGGCCGCTTGGTGTGAAAACGACCCTTTTCGGACGTAATTTCCTGGATAATATCATATAATAAATAGAATATCCGTCAATTCTTGACAAATACCATGTTTATCTCATCTCGTGAGGTAGAAACGTTATATATTTTCACTCGTGGCTGCGCCACTCGTGAAAATATAACCTTTCTACCTCACTCGATGAGATAAACATGGTATTAGTCAAGAAAAGACAGATATCCTCTATGTATATGGAGGCACCAGGTGGTAAGATAAACTGGGGATCTGAATTTAAATCGATGTTCTATATCTGTGGTTTTGGCTATAGAGCTCAATGTGTTGATTTTCTTGTTAATGTTTTGTCAGAATTTGAATTTTGATTGAATGTCAAGTATGGACAGAATTGGCACTCCGATGAGGAATAGTTCTAAGATGTTTACCACTGAACCGTATTTATTATCAGTAAATCTTGATAAGTTAAGAACAATTTTAGTACCTTTTCTTGGTAGTTCGCATACTTTAAATACTGACATGGGAAGGTACTATACTATTCTAGGAGTCAAAGGGTTTGTAAATTCTGTAACAGTGGTAATATTGAAGATGAATATCATGAAATATTAGAAAAATCACAGTTTTTACCTATCTCAGAATAACATAATGACAGGTGTTGCAATGTTTGTATTATATGCCATTAAATATAACAACTCAGTTGACCAATGCTGCACATACCATGAGCCAATGACCTAATTGCATGCTGTGGTAATAAACAATATGTACTGTCTTCAAAGTCATATATATATAACATAATGAATATTGTATTAATGAATCGGATTGTGGGTCAAATGAACTTGACAACAATAAACTATTGAATTGATTGTTATAAATACGTTATATCTCTTGGACCAACTCCAAAAGCAAGATAGTTTTTAGTAATAATAAGGTGTTATAGTAACGTATTGATACACGTATTTTCAGTTCTTCGGTTCATGAGTATGTTCAAGAAAGCATTGAGATCCGCCCATTTACAAATACATTTCTCCAATAAGGTCTCCTATAGTTTTATTTATATTTCACTTTGTGAAACGTTGATCGCTAGTTTATATTACCAAAATAACATTATTTTTTGGAATAATGAATGTGAATTAGGAGGTAGAAAGACACAGCATGTATTGCTTACAAGTCACAACAAAGCTGAACTACAGAAAGGTGAAACACGGGATTATTATCCTATTTAACCAATGTAAGGTTCATACGAATAGTTGATTAGTTTATGTACAGATATCATTATAACAATGCGTATTTATTACATACACAAATGAGAAGTGAAAACATACGAAAAACATGCAAACACAAAATTAATAACTTCTATTCAAGCTAAATGTTTATTACAGGATGTGAGTGTTAAGCATCTTGTAAATAGATGAACAATATGACTCATTATCTCATCTGATTAGCCCAATTGCCTACGTGTGACAACAGGTTATTATCAATACACAAACCTATATAGATTATCTCAGAAAATGTTGTCACCCCGTAATTTTGGCCAGCGAATTATATATTTTGATCTCTCAGTGGGGTTGTTAGATTGTTTACAGACGATTATTTTGAAAGTTTATTTTGTTTGTTCAAAAGTTGAAAGATAAATAAATAAATAAATGACTATAATACTATATTTATATAGCACCTTATCCCCAAGTCATATGCTCAAAGCGATGGTGCAAACACGCATATTGATGAACCGTTACCTTCTTTGTAAATGCATGGCATAACCTGTGAGTAGCAAGATGTTACAAAGCCATGCCTAACGTAACAATCAAAGCATACACCATATCATCATTTTGCAGTGTGAAAACGCCATATGGCAACTCTCACTAATTGGAGGTAAGTCAGCGCGCCAATTGGCGTCTGTGGTTGAGAGAACACGAACACAGGTCGATGCCATATGCCACGTGACAAGTCATTAGTAACAAGGCCACTTGCTGTCATTAGCCGCGAATTGTTAATGCAATATTTTACTCAACAAAGATTCACTAAATAGAGGATATTATATGAGTGTCTATGTGATACTATGTTTATGACACGAGTGCCTGAATATTAGTATTTCCCGAACGAGAACGAGGATATACCGATATTCAGGCACGAGGGTCGTAAACATAGTATGACATAGAAACGAATATAATATTCTGTTTATTACCTTAGTCGGGAAATTAATGAACGTATTCTGAAATCCACTTTTGAGCATAGGTTCGCTGCATTTAGACTGCAACGTCATAGTCGAAGCGTGACGTCATAGCATTGTTTATGACGACAGACCACCATGACAAAATTATATTGTGTATGGTATGAACAATATACGAAGCCCGATATGATTGCCCTCATAGGTTATAAGGTATGATATTAGCATGCTAATCAATATGTACTTAAAAGGTAACTAGTCATGGCGGGGAATTACAAATCTTCTATTGATATTCAATTAAAACAACTTAAGGTGATAAACCATGATCACCAGTATGGCAGACAAACAAGCAGTGACCTCAGAATATAAAAGTCTGTAACACGTTCTAAAATCCTTATCAAAATATCATAACATGCAATATTTTTACAATATGCAATCAAAAACCGTTTTTAATAATATTTGATGTGGTAGTGGAGATGTATTGTTCATGAGCCCAAAAGTGGTGGAGCCAACATTGTAGCCAAATATCTTCAAACAAAATTTACAGTTTTGGTTCATAACAAAATTTTTACCTTTTTGCCACACTAGTTTTTAGCATACATGTATACATGTATAACCAATTGCAAGTACATTTGCACTATTTACTTATTCTAATGAAAGTTCATTATTTGAATTACATGCTTGCATTTGAGTCGTGTCATAGCCTAATTACATAGTAGATAGAATATATGATATTCTTCGTTTCTTCCCTGGTTACCTCTAGGGCATTACATATTAACAATCACCAATTAATGTGTCTTTGGTTAAAACAAATTTCCCGCAATTTCCATTGAAACCCGTCTTTTAAAAACTAACTATTAGGAAATGATTTCGTCAGAACATATTCCAACACTATGCACCGTCACTTCACCTATCTTTCTAAACAAGTTAATACTTGTTTACTCAATGGCAACCTGTCCAAATGCACCCCAGAGATCAGAAAGGCCTGTGTTTGAATCCCTCCACAGTTCAGCGTCTCTATTTGTAGCTTGTGTTCGAAATAAGTCCCTATTCTTCAGCCAATTGCTAGTAACATTCATGTACGCAGCTGGTTGCAAAAGTGCCTGTCTCGCTTGTGAACAAACATAGTGTCAATATATACTGTAAACTATTTAAAGGGTCGGTTGTTTTTACAGTAGTGTTTACGCTGCCTGCAGTAGACTGTTGTAACACATTTCCTTGTTAACACTTGCAGGTTTAACTGCAAGGCGTAACCACAGTTTATTACAGGCTGTCACCGCCAATGAGGAACACCTTAATAGTCCTGAAATAACGTGGTTTGACACTTACTGTCTTAAACATTTATGCGTTTTAGTAAGTTCGATATATTAGAAAATAAATCCCCATTTCCTGTACATTCATTTGAAAGATTTAGTGAGATCATTTATACAATGAATACAAAATAAAAATTTGTAGTTTTCCTAGGTCAGCTTATTGCTTGAATACACACGAAAGCCGCTGGATATCATTTTTAATAACAGCATATGCATCATTTGCATACAAGTCCTGTTTGATGTTGGCTGGGTAATGTTATACATCTGCAAACAAATATAACTTGACAATTGTCATGAAAGACATATAACATTTTGAAAACTGAAAGGAGGGTCTTATAAACATCCATAGGTTCATGTAACATCTAGTTATAGACAGCAACAGAAAAGTTTGCAATGAATCTGCAAAGATCTTCACTGGAGCACATCAGAACATATAGGGAAGTGCCTTGAACCTTGAACAACATCTCTCCAGTGGAATGTAGGCATGATTGCTCATCAACAAAGAGGGTAATATCTTCTTTTATATGCAACAGGCTCTTTTGAATAGTCGATGAGTGACAACGTTTACAGGTACAGGTACACATGTAAGTGCATGTACAACGTGCATATTTGCAGATAGTAGCAAAAGTATATTTAATGTGCGCTTACATCAAGAGAAAGAGGGTAAGTGTTGCGATTTTATAACGGTTGTCGTTCATACTTAACATGTGGAACGATTCAGACTGTGCTCATCACTGAAGCGACGAAGAGACTTATCTTTTTAGCTCACCAGGCCTGACAGGCTCGATGGGCTTTTGACATTGCGTGGAGTGCGGCGTCCCAACGTCAATCCATCTGTTGTCATCCAGAAGCACTCGCTCTAGAGAGCGTTATAAAAGGTTAGATGGTCCAATTCGGATTCGCGAAAATGGGATTTCAATTTGGCAATAACTCGATAGCAAATTTCTAGAACAAAAACCTGGTTAATGACTTCAAAGGGCCGCCGAGCTAATTGCCAGCATGGTTAAAAAACGATAATAAAACAAATAATCGTCTTAAAATCAATTGTAAGTGTATATTGTCTCGATTTTATGCCCAATTAATTCCGATATATCATGTTCATAGAGGTAATAATTTCCACAACCAATATTAAGTATTCCCTCTTCATGATATATTTTAATAAAGTAAATTATTTGTGCAAAGTTTGAAAGAATCGGATGACAAGTCTATTTGCAATCAGTCAGACAATTTCAAATTTCAGAGTACTGAATACTGAAATTCCTAAAACTCGCTCGTAATTCGGCACCTAATTGCTACTATGATTGTAGAAGATTTGTGCAAAGTTCGGATGAATGTTTTTCTGCAATCAGTCGGACAAAAAATGTTTTCGGACGGACGGACGGAAGCCTTGGTAATACTATATACCCTGGACCATTCTGAGAACAACTGTCTCTGTAGGATTTGCCATGGACATAATCTAAAACAGACTCCTGAAAAAATAATTGCGCGCTTCTCAGTTTCGAACTCCTAGACGCTTTGTATCAGACGGACTGACACATGGACAGACGGATCTCAAACCTATAACCCCTTTCCACTTTATGTTGGGAAATAATATTATTTTAAACATTCCGTTTATACTGGCTTGGAACGGCTAACAGTGACAGAACACGCCATCACATACGAAAATATTGCCGAGCGACATCACCAACTCTTGATCACCAATATGACGGATAAACATATAGTGACGTCAGATCAAGGGACTTCGTGCACAAGGTCTATAAATGAAGTGGTTCGTGACATTGTGTTGTGTTCTTCTCGTTCAGGAAATCACAACAGTTTTATACATCTTATCAAGACGGGATAACAGGAAACATTGTTACAATGGGCAATCATAAACCAGCTAACGTTTATTCAGCAGGTCATAAATATCATTTATCATTTATGAAAAGGAAAATTAGGTCCGTTATTTGTCTTGATCCCAACCCCTGTCTCACTGTACACATAGCTACAGTACTGTCATAGGCGATATTTTCGTAAGGTCATAGCATTGTTTATAACGTCACATCACATCGACAGAGTGATATTTTACCCTAGGGCTTCGTATGAAAATTATGAACCCCGATATGATTGCCCTCATAGGTAATGAATAATGTTAACTTTGTCAATGTAACACATACTTTCATCTGCAATACCTTGTGTTGAGTGCTTGAAATGATCGATGTGTGATGCCATTCGTAGTCAATAACATCATGTCCGGCAGATTAACTCCGTCGCGAAATTGTTTCTAGAACTTATATTAGGGTTGACAATGTTGATCCAATATATGGTAAATGAATGATCTTCTGTGTATGATCAATGATTGATCTGTTATTGAGGAAGTTAATGTTAATGTGCGATGACTACGCACCCGACGCTTAGAGCCTCAAGCCTAATATTTATCTATGACAGGAGTTTGGCAGTTTTCTTCTTTTGTTCAATGGTATTTGCATTCTAAGTCAATAAATATGAATAATCCCCTTGGTATCATCTCTTGATAAATGCTGGATCTGATATTGGACAAGGTGTGATAGTGAACGGATTGATCCAGAATGAAGATGGGAGTGTACATCATCTCATAGATCATCCGTGTACTCGAACGGACATGCTTCCAATCAGGTATGACGAGATTTAAAAGGGTCCTGTAGCAAAATGCATTGTTATCATATTTTCATACTTTCATATTTAGTGGTACAATTCTTTTGCAATGTTTGTCATGATCAATAGAGAATTTCATAATATCATATAATTGAAAATGAGTGTAGGTGTATTTGTATTATATTCCTCATCAGTTTTAAGTGTAGAACATGTACATATCTTAATACAGTCTCAGCCTTTTATTGAGGTCTTTATGACGTCATAACATTGTGATAGCATCAGTTTATTTTACGTTATGTCCTTGTTGATGATGTCAAAGCCTTCCGATGTCATGTTGTTAACGAAGGTACCTCATGGTGCAGAATCGAATTTAAAAGCGAAATCTCATGAAATCTAATATTCGCTTGATCTAAAAGAGATATATCCTGTGAGACAAAGCTTTTGATGACAAAGAATTAAGTTAGGAAAATGCCATAAGGATTCATCTTGTTCAAGATACAAATGATTAAATCAACTGCAGACACATGATTTTATTCACTGCGGATGATGTTCTTGAACATATTTTGTTCGACTAACACGTTTGGACAGACAAAAAGTGGTGGAATCCATTTTCCGGATCCTTCCTAGAGAATCCGGTAGAACCCGGAAGGATCCGGCAAACGGATTCCACAACTTTTTGTCCTGTGACAGACAGAGAGACAGACAGATGGTAATTAAGTCTCACCTCATTACATTATAAGACAAATATACAGACAATATATGCAAACATAAAATATGTTTAAAAAATGCAATGGGCCACTTTGGAAATGTTATGGGTTTAAACTGTATCGATTGCATATTTGATGTCTCAATGGTCCTTTGTAAGCCTTTCTAACGACCATTAGCGACCTAATATACGGACCGTCAACTGCTAATTATCACCTAGCAACAAGCCGATACTCAAAAGGGTAAACAAGCACCCTGATCGTGTCAATAGGTGTTTCCGTTCACTCAAAACATGTTTCGATTTTCTTTCTTGTGTGTATCGATTATTGCACTTCAACACACGAACTTATTATAATATACACGAACAAAGTATTTACGTGCTTGATGTTATCGAAGAAGGAACACACAATCGGAATTCATTCTTTTCCCATACGATGCTCTAGCGTTTGGCAAAATCCCGTTCTCCTTGTGATGTGATGTCATGATGAATGTTATGACGTCATGTTTACTCTATTACGTGGCAATCTAAATGTGACGACATCGGGTAGTCAGCCAAAGCTTAAAAGTATATTAAGATTTATTGATTTTACAATTTCACGACTTAAGATCCTAGACTTACGTACTATCTACATGTTTACGACACTTGTGCCTAGGCTAATGCCATCTAAGTAGTAAAATAGTATAGGTGAATTGAGTGAGGCGAGTGAGTTGAACACCGTTTTCAAGTCTTAGAGTATTTCACTTATATCAGACAGACAGACAGACAGACAGACAGACATATTGTTTATTAAAGTCTCACATCGTGCATATAAACATGATCAAATATAATATAAACACATTTACGAGCCACCCATTCAGGGTTATGAGAGACTATATATACAAAATAAAAATATACACAACAAACACACCAAAAGGTACCAATAGGGGTAGGGAAATAAAATCGTATTTTAAATAAACATAAACTTTATCACCGGTATAAAATGTTTCTTCTATGGTCAAGTTAAAGCTTGCAGATTTTGGGACATATAGAATACATATCAGGGTATAAAAGGTAAAACATATCGTAGCATTCAACACATTTTTTGATCAGGGGTTTTCTTTTGTTGACGTAGAGCGGACAGTGCAATAAAAAGTGTATTTCATCTTCGACGACATTGCAGTTGAAACAGACTCGTTCTTCAATTGGTAGTTGTTCATATATTCCCTTCTCTAATCGAATAGGCGCTACTCCACATCTAATTTATGTCATTGGGCTTATGTATGTCCAAGGGAGGTAATATCTCAAATACGGGAAATACAGGAAAAAGAAAGTATATACCATAGTTAGTTTTATCATACAAAGTATATATTATTTTCAATAACAAATATCTTGAGTTTCCGACATTTAGTTTCAGATATGCCATTATTGGCCGGACAGCATATGCTATTTGTCTCATATGGTTTTAACAGTATGTTGTTAATATGCTTTTTGAAACTTTAATAAAAAAAAAAGTCTTCCTCTTCTCCTTTAAAACTCTCATCATTTTAAATTTTGAACAACAACTGTCATCGAGCAATCCTTTGTGTCTGTATGTTACGCTTTCATATCGCATTATATTATATTGTATTATCTTATCATATTATCAACATTTTTCTTCTACATAATTCCATTGTCTTCATTCTTTTCCCATACGATGCTCTAGCGTTTGGCAAAATCCCGTTCTCCTTGTGATGTGATGTCATGATGAATGTTATGACGTCATGTTTACTCTATTACGTGGCAATCTAAATGTGACGACATCGGGTAGTCAGCCAAAGCTTAAAAGTATATTAAGATTTATTGATTTTACAATTTCACGACTTAAGATCCTAGACTTACGTACTATCTACATGTTTACGACACTTGTGCCTAGGCTAATGCCATCTAAGTAGTAAAATAGTATAGGTGAATTGAGTGAGGCGAGTGAGTTGAACACCGTTTTCAAGTCTTAGAGTATTTCACTTATATCAGACAGACAGACAGACAGACAGACAGACATATTGTTTATTAAAGTCTCACATCGTGCATATAAACATGATCAAATATAATATAAACACATTTACGAGCCACCCATTCAGGGTTATGAGAGACTATATATACAAAATAAAAATATACACAACAAACACACCAAAAGGTACCAATAGGGGTAGGGAAATAAAATCGTATTTTAAATAAACATAAACTTTATCACCGGTATAAAATGTTTCTTCTATGGTCAAGTTAAAGCTTGCAGATTTTGGGACATATAGAATACATATCAGGGTATAAAAGGTAAAACATATCGTAGCATTCAACACATTTTTTGATCAGGGGTTTTCTTTTGTTGACGTAGAGCGGACAGTGCAATAAAAAGTGTATTTCATCTTCGACGACATTGCAGTTGAAACAGACTCGTTCTTCAATTGGTAGTTGTTCATATATTCCCTTCTCTAATCGAATAGGCGCTACTCCACATCTAATTTATGTCATTGGGCTTATGTATGTCCAAGGGAGGTAATATCTCAAATACGGGAAATACAGGAAAAAGAAAGTATATACCATAGTTAGTTTTATCATACAAAGTATATATTATTTTCAATAACAAATATCTTGAGTTTCCGACATTTAGTTTCAGATATGCCATTATTGGCCGGACAGCATATGCTATTTGTCTCATATGGTTTTAACAGTATGTTGTTAATATGCTTTTTGAAACTTTAATAAAAAAAAAAGTCTTCCTCTTCTCCTTTAAAACTCTCATCATTTTAAATTTTGAACAACAACTGTCATCGAGCAATCCTTTGTGTCTGTATGTTACGCTTTCATATCGCATTATATTATATTGTATTATCTTATCATATTATCAACATTTTTCTTCTACATAATTCCATTGTCTTTATAACAAGAAATATGACATTAACGTCACGTCATTTTAATGTCACGGTGCAGACAATAACAAAGGATTGGTATTATGTCGCTAACGCTCTGCCTGTTTAATGATGGATAAAGATTGAACATGTGATTAATTCTATTCTGGAAACCAAACACTTAACTATTGATTATATATTTTCGCCAAAATGAGACACTGAATCAGTTATTACTGCTGTTCCTGCAAAACAGACATTTAATCTCTAAATAACCCTGTCACTACAATCTAAATAATGAACAAGTGATTATTTCTGCCACTCAAAAACGGATACCGAACCAATGATTATATCTGTTCTCGCAAATGAAACATTGAATAAGTAATTGCTATTGATCCCCGAAACATATATCTTGAATACTGAATCTGTCGTTATTTCTGTCCCCCTAAACAAATATTGACCAAATTGGTTCTACATACGTTAAGTTCAAAAATAGTATTTTTGTCTTTATCTCCAACATTGAATTCGAACAAACGAAAATAATCAATCTTATGGACATGTTCCTTGGTCAAAGGGGTAAACATTCTAAATTTGGTAATCCTGTCGCCTCATATAAAACAATAGGCACCACGCCCTGAAAGCCTTGTTAATCTTCTTCCAAGACATGTAAAATGCTTAATAGGACTATGTTATGAACATATTTTTAGACCAATTGAGAGTGTGTTTAGAATACACAATGTTATATTTCCCTTACATAAAGTTGTTATCAGACGTTGAATGTGCAGTATCCGCTCAAGTTCCTCAGATAGATTGTCGTGACGAGGAACAAACCAGTGATTAGTTTGCACTGTACTAGGATCGCAGGTTGATCAGGAATCGATTGATATTGATTCGATCACGGCAATTGGTTAGTGCGACTAAATTGTCGTGATATAGACGGTCATGTAATGTGATTGGGGCAGTAGAATGATCGATAACCTATCGTGCAGAGTACGCAGGAAATCCGTTCATCCACCAACCATGTCAGAGACATTTCCAGGATTACGTTCAACTGGTGCCCGGCATGAAGCATGACTGTGGTCTGTGATAACGCTGTTCCGCGGTTCGGAAGACTTAAACTTACATGTACCACAATATTTTGAAGAGTTATTCCAGTTTGTACCAAACTCTTTTGAAAATTTATACTAGTCTGTACGGCACTCTATTGAAGAGTTATAACCTCGGAATTTTAACTGGGCAAATACGGAAACATTTAATTAACATTAAGTACCGCAGTCTATTTAAGAAATTATTCTTAATGTATTTGTTCAGTGGTTTATAAACGGTTTGAAAAGTGCAAGTTACACTGGTATAAATGCCGGAGTTGTCTACGAAAAACAAAAATCCTTTTCACGGATCATTATTGTTAAACGTAAATGGTACAATAAAACCACTTTATGCACTGTTTTCAAATACAAGCTTCATTTAATCTCGTTACATGGAAACAAAGTTAATAAATCATTCATGCCGTGCGCAAATGGTTAATATCAACTGTCCACGTGATACTCGATGACAGAAGCCTGGTATATGACAACTCCCCAGTGTATTATCTCATGGTGATGTTGTGTGAGGGGAAGCCAAACATTTCTTTCTCTAATATAATTCATTATTTATATAAGCTCGTTTCCCCCACGGTATCTTCCTTTATTGCATTAGACGTTTCATGATATTTTCAACTACTAAATTCCACGATCGTAGAATTTCTCAAATACATGTTGTCATTCACAATTTTATCTTTCTGAGTGAGTGAGTGAGTCATCGGCGCTACGAGTTTTGTCGATTAGCCTAATTTTAACGTATTTGTTTCTCGGTGGATACTCTATTAATATATTTGTTTTATTATTACATAGATGTAAAAGTAGAAACAATGCAGCGTTCACGAAACGACAAAACAAACTGTCGAAGTATCCGATATAATCCTCTCTTTAACAGGGAGATTCAGCTCATCGGGAGTCGACCGACATGATATCTTCACTATGTCACCCTGTACACTAATGTGAGACCGACATGATATCTTCACTGTGTCATCCTGTACACTAATGTGAGACCGACATGATATCTTCACTGTGTCAAATGTACACTAATGTGAGACCGACATGATATATTCACTGTGTCACCCTGTACACTAATGTGAGACCGACATGATATCTTCACTGTGTCACCTTGTACACTAATGTGAGACCGACATGATATCTTCACTGTGTCACCCTGTACACTAATGTGAGACCGACATGATATCTTCACTGTGTCACCTTGTAAACTAATGTGAGACCGACATGATATCTTCACTGTGTCACCCTGTACACTAATGTGAGACCGACATGATATCTTCACTGTGTCACCTTGTACACTAATGTGAGACCGACATGATAACTTCACTGTGTCACCTTGTACACTAATGTGAGACCGACATGATATCTTCACTGTGTCACCCTGTACACTAATGTGAGACCGACATGATATCTCAACTGTGTCACCTTGTACACTAATGTGAGACCGACATGATATCTTCACTGTGTCACCTTGTACACTAATGTGAGACCGACATGATATCTTCACTGTGTCACCCTGTACACTAATGTGAGACCGACATGATATCTTCACTGTGTCACCTTGTACACTAATGTGAGACCGACATGATAACTTCACTGTGTCAGCTTGTACACTAATGTGAGACCGACATGATATCTTCACTGTGTCACCCTGTACACTAATGTGAGACCGACATGATATCTCAACTGTGTCACCTTGTACACTAATGTGAGACCGACATGATATCTTCACTGTGTCACCCTGTACACTAATGTGAGACCGACATGATATCTTCACTGTGTCACCTTGTACACTAATGTGAGACCGACATGATATCTTCACTGTGTCACCTTGTACACTAATGTGAGACCGACATGATATCTTCACTGTGTCACCATGTGTACCAATGTGAGATCGACATGATATCTTCACTGTGTCACCTTGTTCACTAATCTGAAAACCCGAGCTTTCCAATTAAGAACACTGGCATAAATATGATTTACCTCACACTACAAGGCTATTGTGTATGGGTTGTGGTAGAAATCTGATTTATGATGCATCTTAACATTGGGTGTGTGCATGCAGTTAACATAATAAAATTATCGACATAACAACCAAGGAGAATGTAAATATGCACAAGTGGTCTGCCTGAAAGGTTTACTGTTTACGATAGCAACCTATGTCGATTGATACTTCGTATAATGTTGTAAAAATCCTGGATCTTACCTGGGGTCCCCACAGTCAGGTGAACGTTATTGATCTGAAAGTAAGAATCTCGAGGTTAGGTTCTTAGCAGTTTGGACGTCAAGTCATGTCAAGTAAGTGTATTCACGATTATAGGCCGTAGACCCATATACATCTAATTCTAACATGTACGTGCATTCCATATAACAATATCAGTTACTACAAATTCATGTTTGTCTTTTCTGAAGGCTGTGAGACATAAATTAAACATTAGTGCATCTTTGCCCGCCATCATGAGACATACAAACTTAATGTCATAAGTTTATTCATCATTTTAGGCCGTAGGCCAACATACATTTAATTCTAACATGTACGTGTATTCCATATGACAATTCAGCTATGTTTGCCTTCCTTGAAGGCTGTGAGACAAATAATTACATAAAATAAACATAAGTGCGTCTTTGACCGCCATCATGAGGCATAAAAACTTAAAATATTTGGGTTATTACAAAAGTACACAGAGAAATATTGCTCTCTCAAGTCGTTGATGTGAACACATTTTAGTAAAAAATGGTATTATTTTTCCACGTCTAGTTTACATAGTGGACAGTTGTCTTCATTTGCCTATAATCGTAACAGACCAGATCTTAATTGTGTATATAAAATACGATATTTCCTTACAATCAATGGTAGTCAAATATTTTTCTGGAGTCAAAAGGTTTTTGTACTCCACATATAATCTATATATAGTCCTATTTTCTAAGATTCTATTCCAAAATGGTCCAAAACATATTCATAGCAACATCTTTGAATCTGGGAAGAAATATAATATCTTGTTTCCGACTGATTGGCTAATCCACACAAACCAAATCCACGATTTAACAACAACATACGCAATGATGAGATATAGGTTGGTTATCCATAATTATCTAGATTAACCATCATGTCATAAGTTTTCTTAGGTAATATGTTATCTGGCATTTCAATTAACTTAAAACAGTCCGACATAAGGCGTTAATATATAATGAATATCGGCCATATTGGCTGTTAGTTATTGCCTTCGGCGTTTGTTGCCGACATTAAGAAATCTTTTGCACGCCATGATATGTAAATTTTACTTTTCTCAAATCCATTAAGTCTAAACAAATCAGAACCGTATAATAGGATAGGTTGAACCTATTTGAAATACGGAGGGAACAAGAACATTCACATTATTATAGTTCTGGAGAATTCCTGCCTAAATACTTTTAACGGCAATGTAGATACGGCTACAATCAAATTGTAATATTGCTATTATATCATCAATGTATGACATCATAAGGCTTTTACATTCACTTAGAACGGTAGTCGCCCAAACAACTTCATGGTACAGCGCACTCCTAAACCCTAGCATGTTACCTCTCACAATGCAGTCTAACGGCCCAGATTGATAGCGTGATCAAACTGGTTTAATGAACATACATTTTCATAAAAAGTAAATGTATGAACGTATCTAGCACATTCATTTCAATGTATGAGTGTTATAATCCTTAGAACACTGCTGACAATGCTTTGACATCACATAGTTGATGACGTAACTATGCTGTGCTGCCGTAATGCTAATTGGGATACAACACCTAGTACATATCATATACCTACTCATCAGTTTTACAGCTCGCTACCGCTTAAGAAGACTTAAAATCTTAAAACTAAAAGTATCGTACCACATGTCTTCAAGTATATTATTAGTTGCCTTTCGCCTTTAAGAAATGTTTCGATTAATTTCCAGAACATACTTGAGTAAGATCAATATTTTGGATCTGATTTTGAAATACAATGTGAAACTTATGCTGGTTTCTCAATCAACAATGCTCTGTCCTTCGATGTGTTCTCAAGCTCTTGTGTGCTTTAGAACCTACATCACTTTAAGTTTTAACACATGCCTTCCTCATAAAGTAAACAGAAGTGAATACTGTATCTGTAAATCTGCTAACAGTGAAGTTAATATTCGACTGTACGAGTGTAGGCAAATCCATTAGGGCGGCATGACTGAGATGATATCTGTAAAAGGTTATAGACAGAGATGACTCCCATCTGGGGCTGTTATGTTAAGTCAGGCGGAATTTGTTGTCTTCATCATGTAATTTACGTAAACATAAACATACTGGCATGTGCTTCGATTTTCCTCTGTAATCGACTAACAAGGAAAAGCACAATATATTCATATTGACGTAACCAGTCGATATTAGTGTTTTTGTTTTGTTTTTTGTTTTATTTGTTTTATTTATTTTTATTTGTTCCAATGTCTGTTTACAATTGGCATACAATTACAATGTCATGATCAGGATCCAGTGGTTTTAACCAAACTGAATTACACGTGAAGGATAAAACATGAAATACTGTAATGTAATCATATATTGATATTAGAGACCAAATATTGAAATTAATGGAAACCATCTGTCAGAAAAAGTTAATGTAAATTAATGTTTCTTCTGGATATGAACTTTTCAACAATGTAAATGTCTTTCAAAATTTGTATGTTATTACAAATTTTCGGAATAATTTTCTTGAGAGTGCATGTATAAATATATCTTTTAGCCGAAAATAATATATGCAGTAGCAACGGGGTATTATTCTTTAAGGCTTTTGTTATTTCAAATGTCTGTATGTTTTGAATAATCCAATTTTGAAGTTCCATCCAGAAGGACTTGGTTACATTACATTCCCAATATACATGGCATAAAGTTTCATTTTCCATATTACTAAAATTACAAATTTCATTGTCAATATGTTTCATTTTATATAGTTCTCTTTTTGTATACATAATTCGGCGCAAACAAACGAACTAAATGTTCCCAGGTATGAGGTTTACTATTGTCAAATAACAGTATATCATAGAATAGTCTTGAACCTTTATTGGAAGTTATAAATGTTTATGAAGAGAATTTAAATCAAGACCATTGGCATGTATATATGTATATATATGTATATATGTTGTCGAATATTCATCTTCCAAGCTTCAGGTAAATTATAGATTCCATAACCAAGACCCATATATGTACCTCTCATTTCGAACCTGAGCTTCAGCTCTTCAAAAGACATACAACCATGCTCATTACATAGATTCTTAATTGTCACGATTCCCCTCCTTGCCCAGCATCTGATAAAATGATAAGGGTTTTTGAAATTACTATTTAACCATAAGGGCTGTTCTAAAATTCTGCTAATATTGTCTTCTTCTATGATATGTCTAGTATAATATAGTTTCATTCCCGTAACACATCTTTCCAAAAATGATTATCAGTTGTAGTTTGCTCCATATTTCACTACATCAATAAATGGAAAATTGCATGGATTGTTTACATTTCGTTTTCTCAAATAGCGTCCTACATGTATGGTAGATAATTTCATAGCATTAACGAAGGTTTTAATATCAATTCGATACCAGTGTTGTCGCTCAGTCGATTGTCTAGAATACATTCCGAAAAAATCACAGTTCAGAATGTATTTGTCTATTTTAACTTTGGACTCAGGGTCAGAGTTGTAGAGGCTGCGGACAAGATTAAAGTCGATGCTTAGAGCGGAGCATCGATTTCTTGACACTCGACACTGACTTCACTTGGAGGATTCCGCGGTGGATCTAAACGTTACCATCAATTGAAGGGGGGAGGAGGGGGAGGATAGCGCAGTGGTTAGCGCGTTCGACTTCGGATCAAGAAGTTTCGAATCCCGCCAGGGGCACGGCAACTTTGTCTGCAGTAGAGAACAGTTCTACACGCAGTAAGGTTTGAGTGCAATGCAACACTGAATTTCAGTGCAGTTCCACCGATGGTTCGCTAGTTCCAGCCGTTGCTCGCAGTTTTCACCGCAATGCATAGCCACATGACGTTGCGGGCTTTCTCCCTGCCAAAATACTAGCAGCCATGATATAAGTGAAATACTCTTCAAAAGCGGTGTTAAACTCCAACTCACCTCACCATTGAAGGGGTTGATTGGTTTTGTGTCAGTCTACCATTCTTGTGGTAGGCATACAACCTCTGCTGCCCTGGTCATCTAGAGTGTCTCTCTGGTGTTGATTTAGATCATTTGACATCTTCTACTCTCAACGTGTGTCTATGTCTGAGTACGGAGATCTTCACGTCAGTGACACCTATCTTAGTTATAAGTAGGTGGGGTTGATATCGTCTAAAGCTTCTACCTATTCGTTAAGGCCTTAAATTTTGGCTCCATGTCAAACATTTAGTTTCACGTGTTCATTCAAACTAACATTTACTTGTTTTCAAATTAGGAAAAATCATCTCTTTGCTATCTCCTAATTCTGCTTTTACATCATTTCTAGTATCTACCTTCAACTATTGACACCACCAGGGCCTCTGGTGTCTTAAATATCATTAGATTGTAACATGTGAAGTTTGATCACATACTCCCGAGAAATCCTTCTCTAACATTATCGATGAGCAATGAAAACAACACAACCGACATTCATGGCTGATGAAAGGGTAGAGCGTGACGTCACGGATGTAGCCACAGATACTTTCCTGTGGTAATGCATTGTTCGATGTATGGTGTTGATCGAATCAATAATGAGTTGGTTGCTGGGACGTGTAAGCGCTGGATGTAGATGGAATATGCTCGCACAAACTGCTGACCTGAGTGGTGAGAGTGTGTGAGGGGTAGACACATGGCTGAGTTGTCTTGTCACAGGTAGGTGAGTGATGCTTCCCACCATGTATCGGTAGGGGTCTAGATCTCTCAGATACTTCAAATCGTCATACTCCTACTTTGTGGGTTTTTTAATAATGTAGGTATTGCTTTCACTCTCAAGTTTGATCACAGCTCCTCACAAAGTGTCTGCACCTCAAGGGAAGGTACTCCCTCCTTAAGGTAAATAAGATTTGTTTTGCGACCATATGTGTTATGTGTTACTAATCTATTGATGTGTTCAATGATGGACACTATTTGTAGTTCTATGTCAATGCAGTTCTTTGTAGACGTAAAGTCTTATCCAGGTATACGCACGACATTATGCATGTGTCATCGGCACCACCATTGTCGTTCCAATTTGAATATTGGTTTTAGTGTTGATGTGTAAAGCTTTCAATAATCGATGTACATTAAGGTCCGCCTGTCATACAATTCAACGACAGTGTCATTCCCGTGTGTGATCCAAATCAGTAATGCTATAAAGGATTGCTTACGTTACTTTGTCCTCAACTGGTTTTATATATTCATCATGGTATCATTCTATAGTGCTAGAGAAAATATTTTTTTTGCCTCTATAGATGTTAACGTGTGTTAAATTTTACATCACATTGAAATAAACCCAAAGGTAAAGGTAATAAAATAAAGGTAACCAACGTTTGTCATTATGATAACCTTGACAGAGTAATTATCTGAATTAAGTTCAAATTCATTTACAAGTTCCAATCGCGACATCTCAACTACGGTGTATACCTTTCAATAATACTATTGGTATGGTTAGAGACTTTTGATTCATTCGTTGGTCTGTCAAGTGATTTGTCCTGAAGGTCGTACTAAATCAACACATACTATAAGGTCTTACTTTCGTATTTTTAATCTCAAACGGGTTATTTCTTGGAAGAAACACCCTAGAGGAGGTTTCTCAATGAAAGAAGTGACCCACAAAACAACCCAACCAAGGTTAATATGCATGTTTACGTACTGTTTGTAGGCAAAAATGTTGATGGTTTAGGAGCATTAGTCGAATTTGTGTGTGAGAAAATAAAATAGAGACAAAAAGTTTAAAGACTTTTCTCGTGTGATGTGACAGTCAGTGTGTAACAAGGTAGGACATGGAAGAGTTACCTAAATGCTAACATTGTATTCGTATATACTTAAAAAGATCACAGAGATATGCTAGATTTACAATACATAATACATTCAAGAAGTATGGATAATATATACATTATCAATAGGAACGCTAACATACACTTTTTTAAAACATGTTCAGATATGAATCGAAGCGTTCCGAATATTGTATGTTTTAATGTAATGTATTTCAGACTGATAAAAATTAATGTATTGTTTCCAGATGTATGCTTATCTGATATCTTTCAGATGTTTGGATAGGATGCTGAAATATTTGGGAAAGAATGCACCAAAGATTGAATTAATAATTCTTTGTTTATGTTTTATTTTTTGTTTGTGTAACGGGTAGAAGTGGTAGTACATATAAATATTTGAAGAAGTTGCTAAGGAACTTTTTCCAGAGTAGAGCGTTTAATCATATTTATCCTTAAAGACTTATGTAAAATTTAGCTACCCTCAATGTTAATTACCTTTGATATATTGCACTGATATTTGTTACACAGGATGATTAACTTATATTAGTATTAATCAATTAAAAGAAATTTTTTCTTGATATTTATTCTTCGACGTATTTGCTCCTGCAGTTGACATAATGAATACTTATGAAGATGATCATAGATTCAGATTAAGAGTATTATTCAATGTCACTGCATTTCCAAAAAAAAAAACGATACCAAATATTGTTTTAAATATATCAATTTGGTGCACTGATAACAGTAATACACGAATCACAATGGTGTTTGAATTCTGAAGATACTTTAGGAGAGCAGGTTTATTGGGGCAATTACCTCATCAAGGAGTAAGTGTTTGCATTTCCTATCAACAAGGGGTTATTTAATAACTGTAGAATTTGCGCCTAAGTGAAAATACGTCATAGCGTTGATATAGGTAACTGTGTACAAATAAGAATGAATAAAAAAAATCACAAAAAAATTAAATATTAATTTCTATTTACTAAGTTCATCTTCAATGTGGGGTCATTAATTTCGTTATATAACAATTATAACAACGGCATTAATTTGAATTTTGTGTTACTTTTTCAGTTTGTTTTATTTACCTTGTATTTCAAAATGAACTCTTATAATTAAACAAAACATAACTTGTTTAGACAGTCCTTTATTATATATGTTTATATAAATGTTTATCTGTTTTAGAAAATGTTCTTGATGCACATTATTACTTTTATACTGTGCATAAACCGGTGTCCTACAAATAGTCACGTGGCTCATTATAGTCATACAGGTTGAAACGACATATGATATGGTTGACTGCACCAAGAACTACCTGTGCAGTAGGATTTATCCCCGGGTCGTCGACAACCGTTACAAAGTACACCAAAATAACTGTCGACAATTTGCAACATCTTGCAAACAGTCATGCATGGTTAATATAGCGCCTCGGGGATCTCGTATTGTGATTGGAATAAAGTGAAACAACAAGCATCAGATTGGAAATAACATTTAAATATATTTCAACATTTTATGTAAACGAATTTTACCAATGTTTTACGTTTGTAATTCTACGATTTTTAACTTTTGACTTCTGAGCTGTGGTTGAATTGTATTAAACACTCGTGAGAAATCAACGAAAAAAATCGGGCATAAGCTTTTTTAGTTCCACGACGATTATTTTTCAACTTCACTTCAACTTCAACTTCACTTTATTCTAAAAAAAACCCCATCTTTGGTGGTATAAGAATACATGTTACAATATCAATCATAATGTACATTATGTGAAAAGGGTGGTGGAATTTGCAGTGCAGTCATATGTAAAAGAAAGTTTAAACTATTTAATATGTTATTGGTCAGGTTTCTTAGCTTTTGAAATTGTAGTGTGAAAATAATTATCTATAAGATGCAATACAAAGTAAAGTTAATATGAAATAGTCATGCTGGAACGTACCATTGTCTAGTTTCATCAAAATCAGGACAGCGAAAAATAAAGGGAAATTCATCTGCATTTAATACTGAGTCGCATATTTTAATTTCTCTTGGGGTATTATTCCAACCTCCTGTCTCGACAGACAAACATTGATTATTCTGAATTTAACAACGGATAACTAATATACTCAGCTAATACGATATATGAACACTAAAAGATAAGGAACGTATTTCTATATCTTTCCTCCACCTGTGGTAACAAATGATCTTTTAGAAGAGTAATACAATTTATCCAACACAGTAATTAGTTGTCACAACATCAAAAAGTTTGGGTGGATGCATCTGTCTAGACTCCTGGTAATCAGTTCATTTCTGTTTGTCGACACTATATATGCAATTTATGAAATTGACGAACCATGCTGACACCTGCAATACCGACCTATAAAATGTAAACCACCCCACTCCAAGGCTCAATTAAGCACCTGTCCAGCATAACATAACTCATGAATGCCCGCTAACATTCGAATTACAGCTCAATGTTCACTGCCTCCAACTCCCATCTACACAGAAACACTTCACTGATTACAGCATCCATAAAGACGATTTTTCTAAACCTTTATACCTGATTAAAGATGATATTTCCAAATCTTTACAACCTAATTAAATATGATATTTAAAAACCTAAATATATAAAAAATATTAAAGATATGTTTACAAGCTTTACAAAACTTTACAAACCTGTACAAATAGTTACAATGTTAACAAGTCATATAATATATTTTAGACACATAAAATATCTATTAACTATGATATTTTGTACATAATTGTAGATACGTCGAAATGTCGCCTAGGCGGTATGCAGAATAAAGAATTTTATTCGAATATGGCCATTAGTATGAAATATGGTTGCTGTGTTTGTCGTGGTGTGAAATCATAGTGACAAATGTAATTATTATGTAAGCATATTTTCCCGGCGATATGATTGGTAGCGAGGCGGTCACGTGACCGTCGACAGAAAAGCCAATAGCCGTATTGACTTGAGTGTCGTCAAACGATTGTTGCATGACGTCAAACGATTATTGTATGGCGTGATATGACTGTAGTCCAAGCTGTTTAAAGCAAATTAAATTTTGGACTGCATTTAATTGTTTTCTTTCGTTTCTGTATTACATACATAAAACAACAATTATGGACGAGTAATTCGGTCATGTCTGTTGTTATGGACTCGAGAAAACAATATTGACCGCGGACTTCGTCCTTGGTCAGTATTGTTTTCTCGGGTCCATAAAAACAGGTATTGACCTCATCAGCAGTCGATAATTGTATAATATTTTTCGACACCCTACCTAGATTGGGAGCTCAAATTAAAAAAACCCCGAAACATTCGGTCTTTCTTAACCCAATGCGCGTATAGCTTATTTCTCCATTTATATCTTTCATAATGTTCCTTAAAGTATCAAAGCTAGATAAACACTTTACTTAGGTTATGCTTAGTATTGTAAAACTCTCGTAAAGAGATCATCACTTTCGGTCCTACTTACCTTTCAGCTTTCTTTCCTTTCCATTCCCGAGCACAACATTCCTTCACTTCAATTCACTCACTCTATCGGTAAAACTAGACCACGACATGACAAAGGGGGACTTCGTGTCGTCTTCGTGTTTGCAGGTTTTGTTTTAATGATATCAAAACTTGTGACCTTGATCTTTGACCTTGAATGAGAACATTTCACAAGAATTCCCAGGGGGTTTCACCAACACATTTTTAACATAGGTTCTAAAAACTTATTTCTGATTCCAAATTTAATCATATAAATAAAATGGCCTTATTAACCTTGACATTTGATATTCAAGGTCAAACAATCAACGATCACTTTTTATTGTGTATCTCAATCATGTAATGATTCAAAGTGTTACTTGTTAAAAATGCATATTGGTAAAAGCATTCTTAAGTCGTAACCTCATTATGACCTTGACCTTTGACCCGTTTTAGTCAAAACCTTTTGAAATTTTTGAAATTCTCCACAATTGATATATACCATATAAGAGCTGCATTGTGTTAACAGGGAATTTTTTAGTGATTTAAGAACTCGTGACCTTGACCTTAGACCTTAAATATGATCAGGGACCTAACAATCTCTCCATAAAGCCATGCGATGTTTGTATATATCACTGCGATTGAGGACCTTACACATCTCCATATAGCCATGTGATGTTATACAATTATAGACTGGTGATGCGGTCAATATGGACCCGAGAAAATCACATTGATCAAGGACGAAATCCGCGGTCAATATTGTTTTCTCGGGTCCATACAAACAGGTATTGACCGAATTCGCCAGTTCATAATTGTTATATAATGTACTTAATACAGAAATGAAAGCAAAACAATGAAATACAGTAAACAAATGTAATTTGGTTTGAACAGCTGGGGATACGGTAAAATGACGTCATGCAACAATCGTTTGACGTCATACAACAATCGTTATTCAAGTCAATGCGATTTTTCGTCAGACTGTAGTCAATATGATTTCCTTTCAACGGTCACGTTATCACCTCTCGACCCATCAGATCGCTGGAAAAATATGTTTACATAAAAAATATAAAGACAAACTGTCGAATGGCAAGCCAGTATGTTGAGCTTTTATGGCAGACTGACAATAACGTTTAAAAGGCAGTCACTGAAAAGTAATTCTTAGTAAGTCTTCTATGCTTATGAAGTTTTATATCCAGGTTTAATTTTTAGTGATAATAAAAGTTCAGTTATGAAATATTTTGTGTCCCGCTCCTAGAAATAAGTGGGTTATTACTCGTGAAGTAATGTAATTTCTCATAGTTTATGTTTGTTAACGATTTTAAAGCATTACATATTGATTTGACAAGTGTCCGAAATCTCCTCTCAATATCAATAGCTTATTTTTTTTCTCCCACAAACCTACTCTACACAATGTGTCAAGCCTTCGTGGCGTCTTTAAAAGTTAAATATAATTTCCTTTCTTCTTTTAAAATTTAATTTAGGTTATAAACAGCAAATATGTTATCGATTGTAGAGAATTGTTTTCGAAATCCAGCTTTGATGTAAGCATATCAAGAGGTCTGTAAGGCGGTTGTTTACTCTTTGTGGTACATGGTTTGAGCAAAATAACTAAGAACAGTAACAGGTCCACGAGAATTCGAATCCGAAAGATCTACTTTTGTTTTGGAATTGCTTATAATTATTCAAGTAAATCGTCGTTTACATGTTGTATTGTGATGCTCAATTATTTTCATAAATGATTTGGCGGACGTTACATTCATTTCCATTGTCATGCGGCAATGCCAGTATGAGGTGTTTGAAGCGAAGCGGCTATAAATATGTTGTTCACTTGGTGATGTTTATTCCAGGTAACCTGTCCTGTGATAGTTGCAAGAGCCAGTATGAGGTGTTTGAAGCGAGGTCGCTATAGATATGTGACTTTCCTGTTGCTGTTCCTTGTTGTAACGTGGACCTTCATCATGTCTACACTGACAACCACACCAACTGCACAGGATATGCTCGATGCCCTCTACAGTAAGTGGCCATCTGCATGAAGATATTGAATCATCACCTAAACAGTATACCTTCCTTGCATTAGATCAAGCCATATCTGATAAAAGAAATAATTGTGCAAGAAGCCATACACGATTCCTTCAAGTTGTCATCATGCACTTTGTGACAATGCCTTAACATATCTTGTCAACAAGCTGATGACGTCACTGTGCTTTGACTTTAACGTTACAATTATTTGCCCTCACGGCACCTGAAACCTAAATGAAGATCCTCGGATAGCTTGACCAACTCGTATTGATGTTATTAACGTCAGCAGATATTTGGGCAAGATTATTGATACATGTTTCTGTCCTTTCCCCCAGCTCGACGATTTCCTATCAGTCATTGTACTGTCAAGTCACCATTGAGATGTCAAATAGATTTTACATAGATATAGTAGACAATATACCAGATAGTAGATATTCTGTAGATAGATCTTAGATATATACTTAACTCACGGCCAAAAGAAAATATATCAACACTTCTTGGTTGTCATCAAAGTGAACTTAACAGATATATCAGATAAATAAAGTGATTGCATTTGACAGACAATGCATATGACCATGGTGTGCTCACAATTCTACACAAGTGTACAGTACAGTATACCCAAAGTGATGTTACACATGGAACTGGTCAATTTGCAGTATAAACATTTTTTAAAAACAAAACAGATCGCTATATTTCCTATATTACAATTCTGAATAACGTACAGGATCTCTTATGGCATCCTGTGCTCTTGATAAACTCTTTCACAAGTCCATGTACATAGTTTACTGGCGGCCATATGATGGGGATGTCTCATTGAGTGATTGTGTTGCCTTGGGCAATAGCTGATTTTCCCTCCTTATTTGGCAATGCAGATTGTTCAACAATTGGTCGAAGGGTGATAAACCTTGTAATCCTGTCTTTATGGGATTATATTGACCTGGCGTCATCCTGCACAAGGGCCGGTAGCATTGACTAGCACGTTCCTAAACAGGCCTGATAACTATATGACGTCAGGCCAATGTTGTTGATGACGTCACAGTGACGAAATGATTACGCAGATGTAATGTACGGCGGTGTAAGTTTTCTTTCGCGGTGATGACCCTCCGTTTTCCAATTCGTGGCGTGTCATTAGGCAGGTCTGTTTGTACCCATCGTTGCTGCAGCCTAGTTATTGAGGTTTCGGCCCAGTCCAAGATGCAAGCAACCTGGGCACGTCGTGCTCCCAACTGCAGGGTTCACATTTCCCTCTCTCGCTCTTGAACGAGCAGTCTTAGTATGTCAGTTATTGCGGTTCTTACGACAGTGCTGCTTAACATTCTGATTGACGGTTTTGATACCTTTTGGGCCCATCTTATCCTTATTTAAATGACTTACATTTTGACGAAAAGACTTCTTAAGTTAATATTTTGGAATATACATTATTTTTCACTAGGGACATTAAAAGTTGTGTACGAGTGATGTTAGATAATACAATTGTCAATAGAAAACCTTATTTGTTATTTTTGGAAAATAAATTATTTTTAAATAGTTTCTTTTGCCCGTGAGTTTAGATATTGGAGAGGTAATAGATATATACTAGGCTGATACTTGATATATACATATATACTAGATATTATACGCTTGATGAATATTAGATTTATACGTGATGCATACTAGAGACATACTAGATACTTACTAGACATTTACTTGACGGGTAACAGATAGAAAGTAGCTGGATATTAGATAGATACTTGATAGATAATAGACAGATACTAGTCGACCAATTTAACGAGATGACTAGAAATGACATGCCGTCAACTGATGACATGTATTCTTGGATCCCTCTATCCGGGCTAAGTCCCGCCCCCTTGGTTACTGTTGCTAGTTCCCACACGCTTTCGCACAAAATGGCCGCCGTGATTGACAGCCTTGTCACCAAGTCTTAGATCTTGCATTCCTGAAAGCTTTTATGTGTCCTTTTCACCAAACTCTGATCAATATCAACCAAGGGTTTGGACAAAAGGACCTAAATACTACCAACAAGGTTACATTCATGATGTACTATTACATTTCCCAACCGTATCTGTCCCCAAATGTTGGCCATCGGCATCGCTTCTTATATGCATTTGTTATCACTTGAATCATCGAATCCAAGAAACCCTCCGTTTATTGTTCATTCAAAGCGGGGTAATTAAGCCACACACACCAACAAAATACCTTTGTTAATTTTATTATATGATGTTACGGGAATTGCTTTAGGCAGAAATTTGAGTTGATTCGATGTTTGTGTCCTCAACCCAATTTTTAAAAAATAACACAGATGTTTTTCTTTAATTTTCTGGTGTTATTGAGGTTTGCCTAATTTAAAATTAAAGGTATTTCAAATTTAAGTTTAGAATTACAGCACGGTGCCAAAAGTGTTGCAAGAATCACCGTTTTCCCATAAGGTCCTATGTTATTTCAGTGTCGCATAAATAATTTTCATGATCGTGACAGTGAACGAAAACTTACAAAATTCAACATGACTGTAATGTAACATCTAAAGATTGTGTTTATAATATTCAAATTCATTAATTTGGAGCATGGTTTTGGAAAACGGCAACATTTTGACTAGGTATTTTTACAGTAACATCACTTTCCCATTGCCATCATTTATAAGCAGACCTAAGGGGCTGAAAAAACGGACATACCTCAGTAATAAATTAACCATTTAGTTAAATAATGTTGTATCCAAAATGAAAATGTGTGTACGTGTTGCGGAGTAGATTTCCTGTTTCCATGTACATTTTCAGTGAAATATTTTGAAAATTGAGATAATTAAAATTATCTTTGCTTCACTGAAATAACATGGGACCTTATGGGAAAACGGTGATTCTTGCAACACTTCAACTTCCCAATGCAAGGCATAACTCTTGCCAGTCTCCATTACTGGCTGATTTAGGCCTTGCAGTATTTCCTTAAGAAATCTGTGTTTAGAAATCCAGGCCCGCTATGCATTTCTGGTGCAGCGATTCGCTATCTTGACACAACATAGCGAGGGAAATACCGCAAGGGTTAAGTCAGCCAGTAATGCAGACTGGCAAGAGTTATGCCTTGCGTTTGGAAGTTGGCAACACTTTGAATAGGATTTTGAAATTTGACCATGTTGGGTCGACTTTTGACATTTTGAGAACAAACTTGGGCCACTCTTATAAAAAAAGACCCTGAAGAATTGATTCATGATACTTTTTTTAAAGTTTGTATGAGTACAGTAACTATCAAACTACAACCAACTACTAATATAAACTGAAATAATAACTATTTTGTATTATTGGTTTTCAGTTTCCAAAACTCCCAGGTTTGTGTGAAAAAACGATCGAACAACACAAACAATTCATATATACCCATAAACGAATTAACAAGTTGTAGGCCTATGTAATATTTTAAATGAAAAAACAGGCCCTGAATTTCATTTGATTTTTTTTCATTTTTATCTTGGTTGTCATTAGTCGAAATGTCAAACACTACATCCACACTCACAACAGAGACCTAACACAGTTGAATAGATATCTCAATTACATTAATTATTCTTCCAGACCTGAAGCATGTCATAATTTTGTAAGGATCATTATTACTTACAATTTTCAACCTTTTATTGAATTTTATTTGTAAATATGTTTATGTTGTAAATTAAATTGAACAATGTTTAGGCCTATGTCCTTACTCTAACAGTGGTAGGCCTATTAATTTTTTTATATAAATAGACAGACATTTTATTCAGTTGCCTACATTACCACTGACTAAAATACATACATTAGCAGATAAATATTGCATCAGTTTTTAAAAAATATTTTCTGGCATGAGCCGGGGGATATCTACCCTGAGATATATTTCAACATTGAACGCGGCCTTGAAAAGTAAATAATTAGAACTTTAGGTTATTATGGAGAGATAATATAGGCCTAAGTCTTGTGAGAAGTTATCAGACACTTGCACTATCAACTGCGAAAACACTAAATTTAGAAAGTCAAGGATTCAATTTTCTTTATAGATTTAATGTGTTTTCAGTGTTTATCTGGATAGGCCTAGATTGCGTTGTTCACGACGACGGCCACTTGGTTTTTATCCAGCGCTTGCATATTTCTACATTTTTCTTGGTAATACAGTTGGAAAATTTACGATCAATGTTCCTTCCAGTCTTTCAGGATAACACCCCACGC
Source organism: Gibbula magus (assembly GCA_936450465.1). Taxonomy (NCBI): domain Eukaryota; kingdom Metazoa; phylum Mollusca; class Gastropoda; order Trochida; family Trochidae; genus Gibbula; species Gibbula magus. The sequence continues at coordinate 48,045,933 of OW388301.1, forward strand.
GCACCATAATCAGTGGCGGATCCAAGGGGGGGGTTCAGGGGGTCCGGACCCCCCCCTTTTCAAATCCATGTATAAGTTGGGATATACATTTACACCCCCCCCCCCCCCCCCCCCCCCCCACTGAGTGGAGAAAAATTGTTTTGGGACCCCCCCCTTTCAAAAATCCTGGATCCGCCCCTGATAATACCATTTTTGTTTTTCGACAAAACCGTAACTAAGGGCAGTCGGGAATAGCTTGTGGGAAAAACATGGCGGCCACTCGTTGTTAAGTACGGGCAGAATGAAAGTTTTTTTCTGATTGGCTGATACCATACCCGGTCACTGCGCAGGGATCCGTGAATAACCAGAAACATCAACTCTAATGCTGTGTACTGAATAAGTGTTATACTCAGTATTGTTGATTTATACACACTGCGCAGAGTTGCCTTGTATGTGCACACTATGTACCCCTCGATAACCTGTAGACGGAATACAAAATGTTGCGTGTGTCAATTTCAAGTACCATGCTATTATATGAGTATTGTCACTGATGTTAAATTCATTTAAGACGTAAATGCCATGTTGAGGAAAAGCTCGCATTCGATTGTCATAGTAATTAGAAATATATCATTTTGTCATATGTTAATGACATGTTCCGTTACATCATGATTCTTCCAGATATGACGCAGCTGTATCCTGAAGTTTGTTCACTTGTATATCCTGGTGCATATATCTTGTGATGTTTAGAGGCATTGCGGCGTGGTGATAAGGAAACCGACAATTGTGTGTTTCCACTTAGGAAGTAACGATTAAATGTACTTTAAATTAATTTCATATCTCACAAATAACTAAAGTTTTGGCAGTGACTGAACATTTCAAATATTCAACTTTTATTTTTCTCTATTTAATTTATAGGGGGTGATCAACAACGTAAACTATTAGTGAAACATATTTATACGTGGGTTATTGTGGCCAATCACTCTATTCAACTGTTTCAAACTACATAATGCCGTTTGTAAACGTTTTACATTTTAATGTCAGTGTATGACCTGATATGCCGTAAAACCAAACCTGTACCATTGAAAAGGTAAGAGTTTGTGTTCACTAGATGAAAGAAATGATACGTTATTGTACACTCATCCAATGTACTTGTGATGAGTATTCTCTCATTCTGTCGTTATGAATAATTTTATAAAAACGTTAAAGAAATAAGAAAATTTGAAATTCTGACACCGTCTGTCCAACCCATGTAACCTAAGGATTACATGAAATGTTTGTATTCATGGATGAAGGATGATTCTTTTAGAATCCTATTAGGTACAAACATAAAAGTTAGATTGGCAAAAGATGAGTTTGCTAGTTTGCCTGGTTTTGTAATTATTGTACGAAATAGGGTTGTGACTGACTTTCCTGCCAAACTAATAGTAATGGTTTACATGACTGGGGCTATTTTAATGCAAGTCTAAATTCTCAAAACTGAATTGTTTACTTCATGTAATGATTACTCTTAAATTATGATTTTATTTTAGGATTTAGATCATTCTGTAGTGTTTTCTGATAAAATATATCGATAAAAATAAAAATAAATTAAAATTCACAAAAGTCACAAATCCTGAAACCAAACGGGGGGACAAGGATATAAACATCACCAATGATTTTACGGAGATAATTTTATAAGTTAAAACTTAAATCATTTCAGGACAGTTTTTCACTATGCACCTGAAGGGGCAATAAGCAGCTCAGGTGGTACACTTTCTCTTGTAAATGTTCATGTCTCGTCGCAAATCACTCAACTTAAAGGAGTAGTAGCATGTGTTTTCGCTCAAATAGGTAGATGAAATGTATTTGAAAAATAATGTCACCAATCAGACTTCCCACTTCCAACTGTGAGATAGTTGATCACGGGTATGCTCGCACTGGTACAGGTTCAGACTTTAGTGAAAATGATGATATTACTTATTCGCCCGTTGACAGTGCTGTAGATTATATTCAATATGATCACCTTCAATGCAATTCACAAGACATAGTTGTAATCAAGCGTAGACTCGATCTGTTAACCTCATGTTAATATAATTGATATTAGAAGTAACTGATGTGGTATTCTTTCTGTCAAATGCAAATGAACAAATGAAGTATGACAATCGTATAATGGATATGCTGACAATCATCATACCGGCACTGACATTGTAATCAAGCGTAGATGAGATTGTTTTGATCTTTCTATTCTTTTGTTTTCAGACACCAATCTGACTCAAATGTTTCCTACAATAACTGTGAGCCCAGTTGTCATGGCGACGAGGAACCAAACAATGGAACAGGATTATAATATGCAGTTAAACGCGGTAAGTAATACATGATTAAATACATTGTTGTCATTAATCTACGGACCTACATGTATTTCGTTGATTATCTTTCCTAATGTCATACTAACATGGCAACCGTGTAAACCTTAATACACCATTGGCAGTTATACACTAGTTGAATATCCAATATATTTTCAAAAAATGAATTTCATTATGTTGAGACTGTAATGCATTGTGGAGCACAGTGGTGTAGTGCTTAGCATGCCTGCCTCTCACGCCAACGGCCCGGATTCGAATCTCGGTGGAGACACCAAACATTTGTGACCTTGGGCAAGGCACCTCATCCACACTGCACTTAGTTCACCCAGCTGTACAAATTGGTACTTGGACATAGGAATGTATGGACCGAAAGTACGATTCCTTCTGGGTAATAATTGTGTAGCGCCTTGATCATGCATTGTGCATGGATGTGTGCGCATTTTAAATATAATATTATTATCAGACAACTGTTCAACACATTTGGTACACATTCATAGCTTTGCATAATAGCATTATCAAAATAATTCTCATACTTAATGGTTTTTGCAAGACATTTTATATAGTGTCATGCATCAAGAAGACTTGGTTATGGGTAGACTGAGTTTGGGTTAGGTTGGGTTAGGGATCTACCCACATCCATTTTACTTCATACCAAGTCTACTTTAAACCAATTTTAGCCTAAACCCCTTCTACCCCAAACCCATTCTAACCCAAAACCATTTTACCCCAAACCCAGTCTTCCTCAATACCATTCTACTCCAAACCCATTCAACCCGAAACCCATTCTACCCCAAACCAGTTCTACCCCAAACTCTTTCTAGCAAAAACCCAGTCTCCTCCAAACCAATTCTTCACTTATTCAAATTATAACTCTAAATTCCACGCACATCAGAATTATAAATTCCACTGACATTATGAATTCACATTCACTTAACAGTATGACTAGATATTATATTTAAATGATAACCCGAAATTCTAGTCACATTATAAATTCACATTCTTTTCGCATTATTACTTGACATTCTATTCGCATTATAACTTGACATTTTATTCAAATTATAACGTGACATTCTATTCACATTATAACCCCACATTCTATTCTCATTATGACATATTCGCAGTTTGAAACATCGCAGTTTATCGGATTGTGTCTGCTTTCATCAGCTGATATTGTCATCCTGCATCCATGTTTCCAAATATATATTGTTTGTTTTGCTCTCAGATACGCTGTAGGGCATATTCATTTAACTATATCAAAGTAAATGTCTCTTTCATAATCAATTCGCGCTAGAGATTGTTAGCATGTTATGATGATTAATGAACTTTAATACTGTCGTCATGGTAACAAACTAGTGATATTCGTCATTTCCTTCTGAAACATCATTGTATTGTGATGTTCTATGATAATTAAAAGCAATATTATATATATATTGGGCTTTTAAAATATTTTTGCACATAAATCAAGGTAAATTGAAGGTACCACACATATTGTTAAATTTGTAACGTTTAATTTAGTATATATAATTATAACAATTGGCAATTTTGGTTTACATGATAGGCATTTTCATACTTGTTGTGATTCATGTTATACTTTAAAGTTATAAGATGACATTTTAAGTAACTCAATTTTAACAAAGCCACTAGTTAAAGCAGCATGAACCTCCAACTCAACTTTGAAATTACATTCAAAATTATTATGCATGTAGAATTAATCTTAAAAAACTACTTGTCTTTGTTTTTGTGTAGTGGCGGAACATTAAAAATCTAAATGAGGTATAAATCAAATTTGCAGGTACAAGATAGAAGCACCTGGATGGACGCCATTCATCTGGCAGGAGCAATCCGGCCGAAACCAGGTGAGCTTCCAAATCCCTAGAAGGGGAAGAGGGCAGGGGTCAGTGTCAACGGTAATGTCCTTGGCGTACACCCCTCTGAGATGTTCACATCATGGAGATTTACAACTACCTGGCAGGAATGATTCCATCACACGGGCACTATACAGCTATATGGGGAGGAGGGGAGGTGTGGGGTGGAGGGGAGGTGTGGGGAGGAGGGGAGGTGTGGGGTGGAGGGGAGGTGTGAGGTGGAGGGGAGGTGTGGGGAGGAGGGGAGGTGTGGGGAGGAGGGGAGGTGTGGGGTGGAGGGGAGGTGTGGGGAGGAGGGGAGGTGTGGGGTGGAGGGGAGGTGTGGGGAGGAGGAGAGGTGTGGGGTGGAGGGGAGGTGTGGGGAGGAGGGGAGGTGTGAGGAGGAGGGGAGGTGTCAGGTGGAGGGGAGGTGTGGGGAGGAGGGGAGGTGTGAGGGGGAGGGGAGGTGTGGGGAGGAGGGGAGGTGTGGGGAGGAGGGGAGGTGTGAGGTGGAGGGGAGGTGTGGGGAGGAGGGGAGGTGTGAGGAGGAGGGGAGGTGTGGGGAGGAGGGGAGGTGTGAGGTGGATGGGAGGCGGTGGGGGTTGGGTATGTATCATAAAATGTTAAAAGGAAGCATAGCCTACCGTGCATTATGCCACCTGTTACGCACAGTGTTATGTAAGATACTTGACTTATTATAGTTGACCTTGACCTTTCTTTAATTCCATGATGAAGCTCACTAACATGGTATCATTTGATAAATATTTGATAAATTCACCCACTGGGGACACCTTTGAGGTACATAAATTTAACCACACGCAGAGAAACACAGAACCACGGCTCAGGCATTAAGACTACTTATAACATGTTTAGTGTTTTATAGTTTAACGTTACCGTTTTCTTGGGTAATCTTCAAAATTGCTGAAACCTTTCTTCAGATTGTCCTTCAGTTTTGCCAACAATGCAAATCCATCTGTTTGTAGATGGTCGACATTCCTATATTGTGCGTATACATGTTATAGGCTGAAACAAGTCAAACGTGAGTCCTGGTTGTGTGAATAAACAACAACCATTTAAGCGTGAACTTAATTATATTTATTTGGGCATAACTTTCATCACTTTTATGTGAGTTCATTCACTATAGTGACACTATACGCGTGAAATTCGCGATTTATGATCGCACGTTTAATGACGCATGTCGATTGGTCAAACGTAATTTTGAAAATGTATCTCTAACAGACAAAAATACAAATGTGGGTTGGTTATGTTTAATATACCATATAACTCCTGTGAAGATATATAGTATGTGTATTTTCGGTTTCTGCACATATAAAAGACTCTTGGTAGATTTTAATTGGTAACAAGTAATTATCATATATTTGGCGATAGGGTATGAATATGCAAGTCAAGTGGAATTATTGGAACTTGAATCAGCACATGTGGTTTTTCAGCACAAATGACAGCCCCAAAAAATAGTATGAACAATACTCAATGACTCTTTGAGACGTAAATCGCAGCTCATGTTCAGATTAATTGTATAACTTTTCTTGTGAAGTCGTAGACGCCAATTTCACACCAGATTAATGTAATACCTTGCTATAACAATGCTTATTTTGTTTTGATTGAATTGTTGCAAGAACTTTGTTGCATGGTATGTAGAGTAATCAAATTATGCAAATATTTAGCACATTTCCTCATTAAAAGATGTGATACCCCCCTACTAGTTTCTTATCATCAGTATAATTATTTATATAATTGATTGTGAAACTTCTATGATATTACAAATAATTTTTCTGTATTTACACTTTTGTTTCAGGATCTTTGACAATCGGGATCCCGACTATCTACAGACCTAAACAGTCTTACCTCCACACCACATTGGTGTCTCTCAGAAACGCGATGACCACAAAGGAACGCGAGAGTGTGATATGTATAGTTTTCCTCAGCGGCAGCAACTCGACATACGCCTCGGAGCTCGCTTTAAACCTAACTGCTACATTTCCCGAGGAGCTCCGACGTGGCTTCATCCGGCTCATCAAGGCGCCTCCAGAGTACTACCCTTCTATGGATCACCTTAAGATAACCTTTAATGATAAAATAGAAAGGGTTAAATGGAGGTCCAGACAGAACCTGGACTACGCCTTTCTCGTGAACTATGCCAAGAATCTCTCGACGTACTATCTACAGATTGAGGATGATGTCGTGGCTTCTGCAGGCTTCGTCGGGAATATTTTCGATTTTGTTCATAAACAGAAAAAAGCGTGGGCCGTGTTGGATTTCTCTGGCCATGGATTTATAGGAAAGTTGTTCAAGAGTGCTGATCTTCCCAAACTCGCACTGATCCTGCGTGTGTTTTTTAACGAACAGCCCTGTGATTTCTTGATAAATTACTTTAGGGGTTTGTTAGTCCAACCGAAAAGTATCGTTCGAAAACCGCCCCTTTTCAAACACATAGGTCATTATTCAACTTTGAAGGATCAGGTCCGTAAAATCGGATTCGGTGCAATTGGGAAGAACCCAGAAGCATTTCTGGATACTACAATAAAGACATATTCAACTTTTAACCTGGAAAGAGTGTATGAGGGTCTAAATAGATTTTGGGGTATTGCGCCTAAAACTGGTGATACAATTGACATAAACTTTGTAGATTCACAAGACTCCATTAAACGAATTATAGTGGAAACTGGCAACTTGAAGTTACCGTCATCTGACACTCTTCAGAGCGGTGTACTGGAGTATTCAAAAGGATCAAGCAAGAAATGTCATCACTTTGTACCTTTGGAAAAGTTTGCCAACGGGAGACTCGATTTCAATAGTACCGGAGTGAAAGCTATTAAATGTTTAAGAATACGAATTACGGAGAGCCAGAAAGAATGGCTCATGATACGAAAAATACAGATAAAGACATAGACATAAGAATGATAATGAAGTCATATCGACTGTTTCTTTTGAGAGACAACCCATCCATGCTCTATTCCACAAGCCGGAGAGGTTTTGATTAATGAGTTCACGACGTCAACTACATAGTATCCACCTTGACCCTGTAATACAACTGTAACAATTAGCCCAATACACACATTTTACTCCTGATAAAGAATCGTAATGGAAATTTTACTACTGAAAAGAAATACTTGTAGAAACATTCCGTCTACTAAATGTTTCATTTTTAGAATACTAACTAGAAGAACTACCATTACAGGCGAACTACTGATGATGATAGTTATAACTACAAACCAGGAAAGGTAGACTCAAAAACTCAGATTAATACCCTGGTGTAAATACCAATATCGTTCCTGTTTTATTCTCACTCGGAGTATGCAACCTGGCTGCCATGTAAAAAGCTTTCAAAGGTTATGTCCCACACTGCTCTCACTTCCATACCGGGTATCCAATTGTACTCCTGGGTGAACAGAGGCACACTTTGTATAAAGTCACATGCCCAAGATAATATCTAAAGTTTCACAACTCATGTATCTGTGTGAGACAGGGAATCAACCTTCCAAACTATCAGTACATCCACCGATCAAGCGGATCGACCTCCAATTGAGAGAGCCGCGCCGATTCTTACAGAACTACACCGATACGGTCAACTGAGCTAAACAAAGAACCAATGTCACCACTAGAGACAAAGGCGCACTAACTTGAACGTCAACAAACTCTAGTCACCGAATCTTAACTATAAGAGATTGTATAAGCTATTATACAGTAAGATGGGTGTTATATGAAGTGCATCAGACATTTTACCTATTAGTCTTCGTTACTATAATGTCCAATATTTAATATATCATCATTCACAAACGATGTTCATACCACCGAAGTATCGTCGTTTCAACGTTGAACACTTCTTTTGAAGACGTAAATTATACAGGAATGTTTGAAATTTTATATGTGATTAATGAGTTATGCTTCCACTTCATAAGGCATCATTATACAGTCTTATGATATAAAAAGCATATCCGTTTATGGAGAAAGGCCAAGATTTGAAAAGGTTTTCGCTAAGGTTCGTCAAAGGTCAAGGTCACAATAAAGTCACGACTTACGCATGCTTTTGCAAAAATGTCTTATTTCAACTATTAACACTTTGAATCATTACATGGTTGTTATATACAATGAAATGTGATCATTGACTGTGTGACCTTGAATATCAAAGGTCATGGTCAGAAGATAGGATCAAGGTCACCAGTTCTGAAATCACTAACTAACTTTTTTCCAAGAAGGTATCAACACCTCATATACATAGCTTCTTTCTTATACACCTGGTGAATGGTTTTGACATGTTCACATTCAAGGTCAACGGTCAAGGTCATGAGTTCTGAAATCGCTAAAGAAATCATTGTAAACACGATAACTTGAAAAAATATTTGTGCAATCAGGTTCTTCTTTGATGTATATCAACTAAGGAGAAAGGTCAAGATTTGATAAGGTTTTCGCTAACATCCGTCAAAGGTCAAGGTCACAGCGAGGTAACAACTTAAGCATGCATTTGCGAACATGCCTTATTTCAACTATTAACACTTTGAATTATTACATGAGTGTTACAGACAATGAAAAGTTGTCATTGACTGTGTGACCTTGAAGATCAAAGGTCAAGGTCGCGATATATGATAATGCTGACCAGTTCTGAAATCACTAAGTAACTTTTTTCCATGAAGATATTAACACCTCATATAGATAGCTTAATTTCTTTCTTATAAACCTGGTGAATGATTTTGACATGCTCACAATCAAGGTCAAAGTCATGAGTTCTGAAATCACTACAACAATCCTTGTAAACATGATAACTTCAAACTTTTTTTGTGCTATCAGGCTCGTATTTGGTATATATGAACTATGGAGATAGACCAAGATTTGAAAAGGTTTTCGCTAAAATCTGTCAAAAGTTAAGGTCACAGCTAGGTCACAACTTAAACATGCTTTTGTGAATATGCCGTATTTTAACTATGAACACTTTGAGTCATTGCATGATTGTTATACACGATGAAAAGTGATCATTGATGGTGTGACCTTGAAGGTCAAAGGTTAGAAGGCGGAACAGGAAAAGGCGAGACCCTAAGTTCCGGAGCTGCTCTGCTTTTGCGGTGTCCCGCAAACGCTCATCTAGTTCCTTTAATCAAATTGTGTTCAAGTCCTCTGATTTTGTTGGTGTTTTCTGGTGTTGATTTTGCTGGGACTCTGTATTTTCATGTGTTTTTTATATACCGGTATTCGTAAATATGACAACAGCATAAGCAATAGCGATCTGATAAATCTCATAATTGTTGTGTGGCTTTAAGTAGTGACATGCCAGACACAGATACATTGCCAGAAGGGATATCCACGGTGCTTTATCGAATGTCACCACTTTATGAATTGTTTTAAAAAAAAATACTGTGAAATAAATATCACTTTTATGAACAAATAGAGGGTATATTTGACATATTTTGTAATAAAATGCCTTCATAATCTGATCAATTCCATCTTGTTCCCGGTAATAATAGTAACAACATATATCGTTGTTTCGAGACAGGGCCCAACGATGCTACTAGTTCATGTTCTTTTGATATGAAGGGTAGGCAAATTTGAATGCATTTGGTATTCTTCGTATAAATAATAATAATTGTTATTAAGAGTTACTTTCTCTTACCGAAGATTCTTGTTAGAAACCTTTTACTGACTGCAGTAGCATCAGAACATACGCATTGGCTATCGTCGTTGTAACCTGTGGATAGAAACGGGTCTACCGTTTCCCGGCAGAAGAATTACTTTGTTAGCACATTTAGTGTTCCAGGGAAGTACAAACTCACATTCCCAAGCCGTAGATGTACAAGACCATTATGTGTAGCGGTAAAACACCTAATCCTACAACGTCAACAGCAAAGGGTTCGCCAGCAGGAGGTCATCCTCGGTTACCCAAGGTTTAATATATGCTCCTTTAATCTCCACTATATCACCCCTTCTACACACCATCAGAGAAATCTGTGGTCAAATTACCCGCCCTTGGCCGACGTGGCGAACTCAGAAATCAGAGGATGGCAGGAGGTCCGTACCCCACAATTTGCGGTATATTGTTTCTAAAGCTTATCATACTCTTATCGTGGCAAAACTTGACATCACTTGACAACATCAATGAATCACTAGATTGAGTATTGAGGATAGCTTTTTGCAAGGTTGGCAAATACGAACATGGGACAGGGATCCTTTAATTAGATCAACGCAAGTTGTCAGGTTGTGCGACGCGGAAAGGACTGTCATCTTGCTGACTTAAAACATTGCATTTCCACAGCAGAATGTAGATGTTGAACTTATTTGTGGTGACACAAAGACCGACATGGTGGTTCTTAACGGTACCATCTATAGTTGACTGCTAGAAGGAGACGTCTGGCATGCTGTCATTCCTGCAGAATAATCAAAGAACGCTGTTCCTACAGGATAACGCCACTCCATGCACTGCACCCACAAACAGAGCCTGTTTCAATGTAAAAATACATACACGTTCTTGTGTGGTCTGCCAAAACATGTGACATGATTCCAATAGTAGACCTCTGGAATATCGTTGAGGTCAAGGTCACAGCCGGACCTTGGTACAGAGAATAGAAGAGAGGTTTCTTTTGACAATGTGCCGGGGCCTACACTCGAAAGCTAAAGAAACGTCACCATTCATTATGCAAGATAATTTAATCCACGAGTGAGAAACACGCTTGGATCAGAGTTACATCATATCTTCAGAAGCCAACTTAACTGGATTTTAAATTTCAAAACATTATCTGTTCAGATTTCTGAGAAACAAACGTTTTAAGAATTCTAAAAATCACCCTTAACAAGACGAGATAGAATAGTAAAACATGGCATCTTCACAGGACAAAAGGTTGTGGAATCCGCTTGCCGGATCCTTCCAGATTTCAGGATCCGTCAATATTTTTTGTCTTGTGATTTTGCCTTATTTACCGACGTCCTACAATATAGATGCGTTAACAAATTCAAGTTCAATAATGTTATTTATGCCGCCACTTCGTTCATTAACTAAATGTATTCATGTTGTGAATTTTGAAAATTCTGGCCAAAAACCAATAAACAAAGCGATTTCAACAATCCAATTGTACTTTAACAGTCACAGAAGTAAAAGCATTATACTTCCTTACAAACCATTTTAAATATACGACAGTAGTATTTTGGTTTTTACACTTTTGGACATGTTGTGACGTTTCTTTTGCGGTTGAGTGTATATACTTGCTAGGACTCGCTTTTGACGATGTATTTTGACTTTTATCTGATTTGTGAAATAATTACATAAAAATTAATATGCTCGAATAATGAGAACCTTGCCGTTACAGAATACTCACTATTACTTACAGTATCATCATGGTGTTGTTAAAAACTGATTTTAGAATCGGATGTTTACTGATGTTTTTTTAAAATATAATATATGTTGACATACCCTTATGCAATATGTTACTGTTACTAGGTTCGAAAATAATATATTATCATGATTAATTAAAAGCTTCCATTAATTCAAAAATGGTATTCTTATGTTAAGTATTTAACTGAGTCATAATTGACTGTTACCAGTTGCCGAGACGGTTTGTGGAGAGATGTGGAGTAAATAATTACCGGTGCGAGGACGTTAACCCGAGCAGAGTCTATTGCCATAACGCGAGGAAATCGGAACATTATCTTTATGTTTTTATTTTATTCACCTAAGTCCGATAGAGGTATTATCATAGTGTTAGCTATTAGACAATACATAGTGTAAATGACTTTCTGACATTGAAATACGCCTTCGATTAATTCAGATCATTTAAAAGTGAAATTCTTCTCAAACAACAAATTTCGGGTAACAACTAGAGTGTGCTTCTGTGAGTAATCATATAGACTTCGCCCAAAACGCAAATGTGGCAAGGAAAATGACAATCCTCGTTTTCTAAAAATTTATATAGAGAAGTAAAAAACAACCTTCGAAGAATAATGACTTAGTTTCAATCGTAGTTAAATAGTACGTTTTTGATTAAACGTCATTATTTTTACTTACCGTAGACAAGTGACCTTAGCCTTATAGCCATATAACATGTAATCGACTCATTCCCACAGAAGTAATGAAACATCATTACACAGATCAATCGGAGTTACCCGCCCCTCACTAGTCCACTGGGTGGCGTGACCTGTCATTCACATTACCTAGGAGTCGCAATTTAACGACGAATGCGTAAGAGGGGAGGCGGGACGGGCATGACGACGGTCACTTGTCTACGGTAAGTAAAAATAATGACGTTTAATCAAAAACGTACTATTATTTAATTACTAACCTCCGACAAGTGACCTTAGCCTGATACCACTGTAGGTGGTGGGTAGAGTTCGTCGTATAGCGGTAACTCTCAAGATTGATCTGGTGATCGGCGACCTAGCGAGCGATCGTTCTAATGAGGATAATTGTCAGACCTCTCGCAGTCGACGATCCCTAATTAAAACACCACAAAAACCCCGTATAACCATTCAATATAATTTATTCAATGGTTAAATATGAGCCGCTCTCAACTCGTGAGTGCTCGTTAGCGTGGATGGTTGCGTCCCCTGCCAGGGGGGGCACCCGTGGTTCGCTGCTGGGCAAAGACCTGCGCCCCTAGACGGGCTACGCCCTCCAGGTCCTCCGTGGAGACATCGCGCAGGTAATGGTTGGCGAACACCAAGCCCGACTTCCAAAAGCAGCCGGCCATGATGTCCGCCACTGACAGGTTGCTGTGTAGGGCCATAGTCGCCGATATGGCCCTGATCTCATGCGGATTGGTCCGCGCCGGAGCCGGCAGTCCGGCCGCCTTGTAGGCGTCCACCACTGCCGACCTGAGATAAACTCCCAGCTGCCTCTTGTCCAACTCCTTTGAGCTCGTCTGGGAGTGGGGCAAGAATAGCCTGCGTCTCCCTTGTCTCAGCGAGCGCGTCTTCTCAACATAGATGCGCAGAGCGCGTACCGGACAAAGGAGACGTTCTTGTTCGTCCGTCGGCTCGATAGCCGAGGAGATTGATGGCAGTGTGAAGGTCCGTCCACGCTCGTCAGCGCCCTGGTTCTTACACAGGAATTCCGGTGCCAGACCCAAGGTCGCTGACCCTCCATCTCTCACCTCAAACCTGAGCAAATCAGCTTGCAGCGCGTGCAACTCTGATATTCTGGCCGCTGACCCCATCGCCACTAAGAAGGAAGTTTTAATGGTGAGACGCAGCAGCGTCGTGTCCGTCAGTGGCTCATAGTGCTCAGACTTGAGGTGATTCAAAACTATCGCCAGATCCCACTCTGGCGGCCTCAGTTTGTGGCGGCCATCCACGTTCCTGTACGTCCTGATGAGCTCCTTAAGGACTGAGATATCCAACCCGGGGTCCTTTTTGCGAAGGACGGACATAATGGCCGCGAGGTTCGTGTTGATGGAGGAAGCCTTAAGCTTCCTCACTGTGCGTAGGTGTACCAGATAATCCGCGACCTGGGGCACCGTTACCGACCGCACATCGAACCCCTTCCCTTCGCAAAAGGTCATGAAGGAAGCCCATTGGAAATCGTACAGCTTGCGCGTGGAAGACCGCTGTGAGGTTGCCACTGCGCTGGCTACCGCCTCCGAAAATCCTGCGCTCCTCATTCCGTCTTGGAGACAACCCAGACGTGCAGATGGAGAACATGAGGGTTCTCGTGCACCCGTCTGCTTGGGTTGCTCCTTAGAAGATCCCACCTGATTGGCAGGGGGACTGGTTCCTGAGCGCAGAGTCTCCGGAGGGGGACATACCACGGCCTTGCTGGCCACTTCGGTGCGACCAGGAGCAGACGCAAGCGTCTCGTCTCCTGGGCTTTTGCCACCACTTGGGTCAGAATGGCAGGGGGGGGAAAAGCGTAAGCGTCCATCCCCTCCCATCCTAACGCGAGCGCGTCTAATCCCCATGCCAGGGGGTCTGGTACTGGAGATACGTATACCGGCAGCTGGTGATTGAGCCGTGTCGCGAAGAGGTCGACATGCGGCCTGCCGAACTGGATACAGATCGCCTCGAACACTCGAGGGTGCAACATCCACTCCGTGGAAGGAGGTTTGTCCGGGCGAGAGAGAGCGTCCGCAAGGACGTTCTTTGCTCCCGGGATGTGCACCGCTCTTATCGAGATGTTGAGTTGGTCTACCAGTCGAAACAGCTCCATCACCAGCTGTAATAATGATCCCGCCTTGGTCGATCCTTGCTTGTTGATCGACCAGGCTGCCGTCGAGCTGTCTGTGTGAACACACAGCACCTCGTTCTGCAGGTGACCCGACCAGTGCTCGATTGCCAGACGTATGGCGTTCAACTCCAAGAAGTTGATGTGAAGGCCGGCTTGCGCCAGCGACCACACGCCCGACGCCTGATCGGTCCCCAGGTGGGCGCCCCACCCCTGGGTAGAGGCGTCCACGTACAACTGGCTCCCGGCGGGGGGTTGCCGGAGGGGAACCCCCGCCAAGACGTTGCTTTCGTCCTGCCACCATCGAAGGTGGTGAATGAGATCCTGCGGCATCCTGATGTGATGGCCGCAAGACACCTCCCGAATGTGTTCGTTCAGTACTATCTGGAGGGGCCGGAGGTGAAGCCTCCCCCTCCTCGTGAAGTCCTGAGCTGAAGTCAAGAACCCTAGCAGACGTTGCCACTGTCGGAGCGAGAGAGGCCCGCGACACGCGTCTGCTAGGAGTTCCCTGTAACGGCCCATCCGTTCCTCCGTGACAAAGGCCTTGTCCTGTGTCGTGTCCAGACGGACGCCCAGGAAGACGAGCGACGTCGTCGGCACTAGGTCCGACTTGTCCAGATTGACAAGCCAACCCAGGCGTCTGAACAGAGCGATCACAAAGTCCCTTTGTCCGGCCAGAACTGACGGGGAGCAGTGGCTCCCGAACCCATCGTCCAGGTACATCGCGAACTGGATATCGTGCCTGTGAAGGAACTTGACGATGGGTTGGGTCACCCGAGTGAATAGCCAAGGGGCTGTCGAAATCCCGAAGGGTAACACATTCCACTGGAAGTGACGGCCCGCCAGGACGAATCGGAGGTACTTGCAATCCGCTGGGTGGATTGGGACATGCAAGTACGCGTCCTGGAGGTCCAACGACACCATGTGGCTGTATGGTTGTAGCAACCGCATGATGGACAGCACGGTCAAGAGCCGAAAATATGGCGGCCGCTCGAGGTAGGAGCGGTTGAACTGTTTCAAGTCGTGAATCAGCCGCCATTTTTTCGGGTCCTTTTTCGGTCTCACGAATACTGGAGAGTAGAACCCCGGTGTCAGACCCTGGAGCGGAAGCTCGCTCACCGCCTCCTTGGTGATAAGGATCTCCACTTGTTCCAGTGTGCGCGCGAGCCGTTCCGGCTCTAGCGGACGTTCCACTGGCGAACAAGTCAAGGGGGGGCGGGTGAGCACGGGTATACGAAACCCACGCTCCAGCGTCTGACAGACGTACTCGTCCAGGCACAACTGCCTCCAATTGGCCACAAAAGTTGAGAGACGGCCTCCTACGGGCCCGTCTAGCACCTCTACCGCTGCCGGCGGTAGGAGAGGGGGCGCCCAGGAGTCACCTCTTCTTGTTGGTTCCTCCGTAGGCGCGTCCCTTACCCCCCTGTGACTTGTTGGGTGTCCTCTTTGGAGAGGGGCCGGCGTTGTAGCCGCCACGGCCCTTGCCTGGCCGGCCCCCGTCCCGAAAGGAAACCCCGCCGGTCCTAGAGCCGGCGGGGGATTGCGGAGTGCCACCCTTCCGCTTCTTGGGTGTTGTCACCCCCGAGGAGACCCTGCCGCCTCCCGCTGCCAAGCGGTTGGTCAGCTCCTGCTGTTGGGTCTCCTGGCGGTGTCGCAGAGCTTCTGCGACCTGCCCGTCGAACAGCGTCGACGACGCTGCTGGAGCGCTCCTGAGACGGGTGCGCATCTACGCCGGAAGATTGGTACGTGCGAGAAATCCGTCCCGCCTCAGGTTAGTGACCCCCGCTGAGATGCGGGAGGCACTTAGCATAATCTGGGCTAGGTTCCCTGCCACGGAACCGAACCCCCGATACAGTGCGTTCGCTCCTTTCTCCATCCCAGCCTCCTTGGAGAAGGCGGCCATGGCCTGACAAGCATGGGCGACGGAGTTCGCCATGCCCAGAATGCTCCTGGCCTCCTTGTCCAGGTGGGACAGGTGCCCGTCGGACACTGAATGGCCGACTCCTGGCGCTGCCACACGCCTGATGTCGTCGTCCAAGACGGGGGGAGAAAGAGGTATGGGAGAAGAGGCGACCGGGAGCCCCGCTCTCTGACGATCCGATATCACCAGAGGCGGAACAAGGCGGCCCGGTGCCGCAGACGACACGTGAGTGTCAAAATCCTTCGCCGCCGTTAGGAGAAGGCGGTGGGGTGGGAAGCGGACGCTACGCGGGTTCACCACCTCCTCCTCCTGACAGAAGGACTCAAAGCGTGCCTGCTTCGAGAAGCTACACTCCTCATCCACCTCCTGTAGGGTCAGCTGACACCAGTCAGCGATGGCCGCCATCCTCTCACCCTGATCAGGTGCCTCCACCTCTCGAAGGCCGCCTGCAGCGGACCATGGATGAACGCGAGAGGGGGAATCCCCCTCGGTTATGTCCCCAGACTGCGAGCCTGGCGAGGGAGCCACCGACATGTCTGAAGGGGAGAGAGGCGGCGACACCAGCGTCACACGGCGGACGCGCCCGGTGGTCAGCGCTGCAGGAGGTGGCGGAGGCGGATCCTTCCCGCCTTGATCCCCAGAATCCTTCTGGGAGAATTGTTCCAACATCGTCCTGACGGACGTAAGGACGTCGTCCTTAAACGCCTTAGCGTCGAAGGGCGGGTGGTGAGGCGACCTGGAGCGCTTCTTTGCCTTCTTGACCTTCTTCCGACGCTCCTCCCGGGAGGGGGAGGGGGGTCCGGAGTCAGAAGGCTCCTCGGACAAGTCACGAGGCGGTGACACGACCGGAGGGAAACCCCGACCCAGCGGCTCGCGAACCACGTCCGACGCCAGGGAGGACGGAACGTCAAACTCCCCTGCGTCCTCTGATATGATCAAATCCGACCTGTCCGGCGACTCTCGCCTGCCTGCGGCGGCAGACGACCCCGGGGTCGGACGTCTGTTGCCCTTGCAGCGGCTTTGCGACTCGCTCTTCCGGATAGAAGAGCGGTAACGCCTGTGCTGCTCCGGGGAGAGATCCTCGCACTCCACACACCGGTTATCCTCCGGGCAAGTGTTCCTGCACAGGCGACAGACGACATGAGGGTCGTAGCTCGCCGACTTGCGTGACCCGCACCGTCCGCAGTACGCCCGGTACGGGGCCGCTGAGTCGCAGCGAACTAAGTCCATCACCTGAGAGGCAGCAAGCACGGCCTACAGTCCAAGCCCAAGCGTCGGAAGACGGCAGGCGGCAGGCGGCCGACGGCCGACGGCAGACGGCAGACGGCAGACGGCAGACGGCAAGCGTCTGTCCAACCCACGAGAACCTAGCGCCAAGCAGACGGCAGGCGGCAGGCGGCAGGCGGCAAGCGCCTGTCCAATGATCCACGCGGCAGGCGGCACGACCTAACGCGCAAGGCAGTCAAAGCTGTCACGCGAGGGGGTAGACCACCCGTCCAAGCGGCCTACGGAAAGCTATCGCCTAGCAGACGGCAGGCGGCAGACGGCAGACGGCAGGCGGCAAGCGACCGTCCAGACGGCCTAACGCACAAGGCAGTCAAGCTGTCACGCGAGGGGGTAGACCACCCGTCCAAGCGGCCTACGGAAAGCTATCGCCTAGCAGACGGTAGGCGGCAGACGGCAGACGGCAGGCGGCAAGCGACCGTCCAGAAGGCCTAACGCACAAGACAGTCAAGCTGTCACGCGAGGGGGTAGACCACCCGTCCAAGCGGCCTAAGGAAACCTATCGTCTAGCAGATGGCAGGCGACACGCGCCACTAAGAAGGCACAATCAAAGCTGTTACGCAAGGGGGTAGAGCAACCGTCCGGCCCCCGGGCTGCACGAGCTGCACGAGCAATCGACAACCCGCGCACCACTAATCCAGGTCAACACACTGTGTTAACCAACACCCCTGACTGAAGCACCGAATTCACTCGCGAGGAATGAATACGATACGGGACAGCGGGGAACTTAACTAAGGTAAGTAAAAGAGTCTAGAAAACAATCAAAACACGTTAATTATATAGCTCAAACAATCGGGAGAGATACAGAAAACACGTCTGCACACTACCGACTCTGTAATGTGAATGACAGGTCACGCCACCCAGTGGACTAGTGAGGGGCGGGTAACTCCGATTGATCTGTGTAATGATGTTTCATTACTTCTGTGGGAATGAGTCGATTACATGTTATATGGCTATAAGGCTAAGGTCACTTGTCGGAGGTTAGTAATTAAATAATAAGTATTTTTTTATCTGCAGAACATTTAACATAGTTTTACATGTATTGACACGAACAATATTGAGCAAGCACAAACTGATCTCATTTGAAGTTCAGTTTTCCACAAACCTAAAGAATCAGGTTGGCTATTGTTTGTAACACATAAAGTCCCATTTATACGCCAACGCCAACGGCAATGGGGTGCTCAGGGTAGAGTGAGTGAGTGACTGATTCTGCTTTGTTGTTGTCATGGTAACAGATGACATTTGGCGATTGTCCTCATATATTGTCGGGACACGTCAAATTGATTACGTTCAGTCTTACATCTGTGTACATGTATCCGACTCCGACGGCGTATTTGTGTAACGGAAGTGATTAATGAAAATTGACCGGAAATCCTCGACTGTTTAAGAAATGCAATTGAAACGGGTAACATTACTAATTGTTTCATACTAAAAAGGATCGTATGGTTTGAGGAGTATTGATTGGTACAGTATGTTTAGAGACCTGTTTCCGTTGTAATATTGCAGAAGCATCCGTGTAAACATCCCTGTAAACTGAACCTATACAGAATCAATGTGACATTTAGTTAGATCCTTTCTGTAAAGGGTAGTATTGTGCTTTGATCCCATTATGAAAGAACCAATATTTTCGTTCAATGAAGCTACGCCATTGTATTTTGACATCTTCCTCGAGGCTATCCAGGGTAACTTTATTAAACACCTTTCATCTCATACAGTGTTGAGATTTCACCCTATATTTCAGCTGAAATATTCAAAATCAACTTTTAACCAATCATGCTTGGTATCCTTATACACAGGAACTCGATATTTTAGTATACAACGTTGGTAAAACGTAGGTGGGTAATGGAGAGAGATATACCTCTTGTTTTGAAACAAGAACATCACCTCTTGAAAGATCCATGGGCTGTCATCGAAGAGATCTAGAATTAGGAACTAAACGTACGACAACATTTGTCAATGTGATGTGTTTCATTATTTCATTGAAAGTTGGATTGTCTCCGATTAGTGAGTGTATATCTTCTACAGGACATTATTATATGATGGACGAGTGTTCTGCTTTCTGATTGGCCGAGACGGATAGCCATCGACAATGATCAAACGTTATGTTGACCGCGGGAAACGTCACGCGAGGTCGACATAACAATCCAATGACCTGGCCCCGAGGTTATAAAACAAACTCCGTACTCAACTCAACTCTGTGCTCAACTCAGTGAGTTTAGACTCAGTTGAGATCGACTCAGATTTTGAGGTTATAAAACGACTTGAGTCCGTGCTCAAATGAGTTCGAAATCAAACTCAGCTGAGTACGCTCAGCTTTTTCTTTGTTTATGTTGCGAGCGGCAATTTGGAACTCTTCAGTCAACAAAGCTAGGAAAGCCTTATGCGGAAGTTGTCGTCTGCTTGTTTGTTTACGATGGCGACAGAGGCGCACAGCAATGAGGAGACACCACGGAAGCGATCGAAGGGGTGGACTGAGAGTGAGGAGGTGGCCCTCATTACTTTGGTTTTGGAGAGGGAGGAGCTCCTGTTTGGGGAGTTAAAAGGATGTTGGGGGAAATCCATCCACTGCAAAAGAAGCGAGGCGTGGGAGGAAATTGCGGCCCAATTAAACACGTACGTGACCTGTCTAGACAGTAGATCTATTTCAATACTATCCTATGTCTGGTAAATTGCATTTAAACGAAAGTCTTTTGACGCTTCATTATTCAGAATATCGAAATACCTGAAAATGTTAAAATAAAGCTTTTGTAATTATACTAAATAATGTATTTGTTTAAAGCCCATTCAAAAGAAAATAAGAATGTCTGTTATAGTCGGTATTTGGACGCCAAAAGGGAGGGGCAGGAGGCGAAGAAGAAATTCTTCAGCTTGAAACAAAGAGGTAGGCTATGCACCTGAATATACTGAATGTTATTATTCCATGAATGTGTATGAAGACAATTAATTTTAAGATTTTATTAATTTAAGGGATGCGTTGAGTAATAAAGTGTTGAGATAGAAAATTAAAGTAACCTTTTGAAAATATAATGTATTCATTTTGTTAATGATTCCATTGTTTCAATTACACAGAATCAATTTGTAATAAATATATTTTAAAAATACATTTATCAACTTTATAAACAGTTGACTAATTTAATGATCAACAGGGATTTTTGTACTATCCTCAAATGATATTTTACCAACAAAATATAGACTAACCATTCTCAAAGTTTCGGTTGAGAGCTGACGTCCTAAAAATACGGCTATCATGAACAGATCCCGGCCAGGAAGCATTACAGCTCGTAATTCTAAACCGGGCATCACAGCACATCTAAAAACATAATAATAAATATACATCAATTCTTTCAAATATTGTTTAAATTATGTAATGTACAATAATCTAATGTAATTTAATATCTTAGTCATGTATGTATGTGTACATTTTTTTCAATGAATGTTCTTTCACCATCATAATGGTTTTAATATTATTAGGAAATTAGAACACGATAAATTCAAATTAAATAATTGATTTTACAGACGCTTCTCTCATGTTTAATTTATAAAATATGGTGATTAAATATTTTAGACGCATATCGTATTTATATGGTTTTGACGATTCAATAAACATAGAGCTAAAATAGAGGAGCTTAGCGAGGAGCGCTGTTTAATTTATGTTTTGTATTCTATTAAGTTATTTAAAAATAAAGTTTTTGTTTTCAATCGAAATATATTTTGTAGGTTTACAAGTAAAATTAGAAGGAAAAAAAACGTTTGTGAAAAAATGAATTTTTAAAGAAAATTTAATTTAAAAAAATGAATTTTCGGAAATTATTGAGACTTTCATGGATCATATAATAAAACAGTTATAGACTTCAGTTATCGGTGAATCAAATGGTTTATCGACTCGGTGAACATAACTGTTCCGAGGTCGATAAACCATTTGATTCACCTCAACTGAAGTCTATAATTGTATATTATATTCAACAAATAACAATACATTAATTATCATAGTAGGGATAACAGTATATTTCCTAAGAATTGAGACTCGTGTAATATATAATTTGTGTAATTTGTGTAAAAAAATATCAATTGGTATCGAATCGCAGAGACGTTCATTGACCGGTGTTGACTTGACATATTTTACGAACGCTTCAATCCGTGTTTTGATCATAGCTTCTGTTGTATCGAGTACAATTGAATACGAAAACGATACCGTAAATCGGAATAATAATATGATCTTCAAAGAAATTAATCGTGATGAATTGCAAATTATGTTTATGTTCATGAAATAGATGTACATTGAACGTGCAATCGTTGATTTTAACATAAGAGTCTCGGAAAGTTCACCAACAAACTTTATTTATTATTGGGTCATCCAGAGACAAGTGAATAATTTCCTACTGATGTGTATGGTGTATGGTCATAGCATATCATTTATGCCATGATGTCTCAAGTATGACATGTTCAATACATTCCTATTGGCATATTTTGTCTAAGTTCACAATGAGCAATACATATGTCATAGCCAACTATTATTTTGTTTAAGCTAATTAAGCTGTCAGTCTTTATAATCCTTCATGATGATAGCTACTTATTACATCATTGTGTCTAAAATATTACCAACTCGTCTTCACGTTATGTTTTAGTTATATGACAACCATAGTACCTATTCCCTTTATATACTGTTGGACTACATTTTAGGTCAGTTTGGGTATATTATTCTTACTCGTGCTCTCACTACTCACTACTCACTATCTCCATGGCCACTGCCCATTCAAGTGTGTCACGTATCGCGTTGGACTAGGCAGTCAGACATACATGATCTTCATCAATAATCAGCATCAACCCTTTCCACTTCCTCTCTGGACTCTCAGACGAAACTATGTGACTGATAAAACTATATGTAGGATGAAAACCCTCTGTGAGAAAGCTTTGGGTAAGTAAGACCTCAAGCTTCGATTTTGACCTTACATCATGCTCAGTCTTCTTACCGCGGGTTTTACAATATCAAACATAATCTTGTAGCGTGGTCTATCTAACTTAGCTCCCGTAAAATACAAATATGAGCGCTTACCATATATTGAAGTTTTTTCTAACAGTAGAAGACCGATGAGTAGTATTTTCTCCATTAACATTGGTTATACAAGTCTCATCTATAAATGTATTATATATAAACAGTTAATCTCCTCCTTGGTCTTACTTTCGAATGTCAAACCTCATATCGAGTTATTCTCGGAGGAGAAACCTAATACCCCCGAAACAATAGACACACTCCTTGATAGGTTTCTAAATGCAACGACAACGTTTCTAATAAGCAAAGACCTGCACTTGCACAGTATTAGTTTGTAAATGCAGCAAACTTTCATTAAAGTTAGAGTGTCTCTTTGGAGACATATGCTCCAAAATCAATGGTCAAGAGAAATATTTTATGAACGTTTCATAATACTCGTTATATACTGTTATTGAAACATCTCAGTAATTGATGAATTTCGCGACTGTTACATTACCTTTGTTCAACTTAATTTTGCCTTATTGATTTCTTCCTTTGTTAATAGCACATCATACACACACTATAATGATACAAATGGTGTATACCGCGTGTAATCATGCTATTGGCAACGTGCAAATTGATATTTTGTAAACATCGACTTGTGTCAGTCGTGTTCGTTTTCAGCATCATTGAGGTAGGATGATCACATATATTCAGGACAAGTAAATGAGAAGTCTGACTGATCCTGCAAATACTGATGAGTCCAACATTAACTAACGTAAGCTTGGATTGAAACAGAAACACAAAAACTATTTTTATCAAAAATACTTGACCTGTGTAAGCTTTGAATGGTTGAAAGACAGTGCTGAGACATACTCAACATTCAAATAGTGTTTGATTACATTCAATCTGGAGATGTTGGTATTATTTTTAAAATCAGAAGGCAGTGATGATTTCAGCTTCATGTTCTGATATTGCAATCACCATCGCCATGAATATTTGCATTACATCATACACGCTTCGACAGATGGATGGCTGTCCACATACACAACTCAAGACATGGTGTCAACCAGAGTGTCGAATGCAAACTGTTGTGCAAGGGTGAAGGTGGTGTTATCGAAAATAATACTGCCTTAAGTAGACTCTTGATGAAGTTGCGAGACTTCTTATAAGTTTTAAAACATCTATCGAATCTGCAGGAACCTTGCATGGATGATGGCGATATCAAAGACCATAAAAAAGAACACAGCTTTGCCAAACAATCAGAATGCACCCTTGCTCAATTAGTGTCTTTGTATCCGCTACTACAATACCCCGATTCTCTGAGTCATGTAACTGTTGTTTTGGCAGCCAATGAATTAAAGATCTTCCATTCGAGCAGAAGAAGGACGTCTGCAGTAAAACGACAGTTATAGGACTCAGGGTATAGTAGTAGCGTAATAGATACACTGATGGAGCAGGGTGATCTGAATAATGTTCATGCAGTTTCTGATGTGATATTAAGAGTTTGGAAACCATCTCCTTAATATGAACTGGGAATGACAACAACAAAGGATGTTATGAGAGCATTTTCTGCAGTGGAAAGCAATGACACGGAACAGCATGGAACTTGTGACAGCGTGGTTTGATTTGCTGCCCAAACAGATACACGAGTTTATGATGAAACGTTGGAAAAGTTATTTTATTCAGTTCAGCCATCAGCACAGTCGGCTCCCTGATATGAATACAATGTGAGTGATAACGTTAAGGCGCCTTATGTGGGATGACTATCGACACACAAGGATTATTTCGATAGCGGTAGTCTTTTGTGACCTTTTATTGAAATAACAATTGCGATAGTTTATCAATATATAATAACAATATTCTAGAATAAACAGTACTTTATTATCCCCCACCACGAAGTGGAAGGGGGATGTAGGTTTGAGCTCCGCCCATCCGTCCGTGATGACGAAGACAGCTTTTCTAAGAAACTATTTAAGATAGGACAATCAAATTTGGTGCTTGGTTTGAGGGCATGAAAACCTTGATGGGGTTATTGCTCTTGTTCCCCATTTTTTAATCCGTTCCAAACATATTCTAAGGGGACAGCTTTTCTCAGAAAGTGTTTAAGATAGGATAACCAAATTTGGTGTGTGGCTTGATACCTTGATTGAGAGTTGGCGTGTGATTTTGTTTTTTTTTGAGTTATGGCCCTTGTTCCCTTTTCCCTTTCCCTTTTTTTCGACTCTGTTCCAGATATCTTCAAAGTAACTATAGCGATTCAACGATAGTTCGATCTATTGTTTTACCCCTATCTGCTAGGCTCATATTACCAGGTTGCGTTGAGATTGAACAAGGAACTATGAGGGTATATACGTCTAATTAGTTCAAATCATTGACCTTCCCTTTATTAAAAATTATTAAACGCTCATCAATTACTGAACTCAAAGACATGTTCTGATAATACAAGTTATCATATGCCGGGTAGTGTTTTCTGGAAGATAAAGCAACCGGATGTTCTCGGTTTGAGTCGTGATTATCAATACAAGTTGCTGAGTTCGAATCTCTCAACGTATTTCGTGAATTTTAATGACGTCGTACATTTTGATATTTAATTCAATAACGAAAAACTTCATCAAAATGTGTTTTAACCCTCAAAAGCATGCCCTGGGTCTTTCAGGTCCACTTACGTGTTCTAAAGTATATAACCATTTTCATGAATATAAAAGTAAATTGATATGGTTTCAGGTCAAAATCGTCAATTCTCCAGTATCATTTATTTTTCTATCCAAAAAATTTTGAAAAAACATTTGACACTGAAAATGTACAACAGTAAAGCCTCGGTCCCAACCCACCGTACGTTTTTTTGTCCGTACGTTTTTGGGGGAGGCTACGTTTCTGAAAAACGTTGGGAGGAAGTGGGAAACGCAGGGAGGGAGCAAAATCAACGCACGTCACACGCAAGGTGTAAGTACGTTGCCCGCACGAAATGCCTGGCCGTGATCTGGTACGTGCAACGTACGTTTCGAAAATGGTAAGTGCGTTGTAAGTGCTTACAACGTACTTACACCTTGCGTGTGACGTACGATTGCCACGTTATCGTACGGATGCCGTACTCACATGTGATGCACACGCACGATGTCATTACTTACACGCACGGTGTAAGTGCGTGCAAATGCAATGAACTTAAGTTTTTCAGGCCGATTTCAGGCACCCAGGTGGTAGGGGTATAGGGCGACCTCCAGACGTTCTCTCTCAGAGCTGCTGCCTCAAGATGCCGCCCATCCAACTAAGAGACTCCCGCTTCTGATGCTGCAAGAGCAGCTTCAAATGGCAGCGCATAATAACTGCAGAAATCAGTGCGCACAACGTACGTTGTAATTGCGGAGCACGTGCTTACTCGGCACTGGCAACGTGAGTGTTGCATGCTCATTTGTTAGTTGAATTGGGGAAGTGTCGAGTAAGCACGGACGAAGCACTAACAACGCACTTGCAACGTGCGGAGCACGCACGTACTAAGTGCGTCGTCCATGGAGTATGTGTCAATGTGAAAAACTTAAAACACTCACAGAGTCCGTGCGTTGTGTGTACAGTGTCCGTAGAGTGCAAGCGCGGAAGTCGTACGTGTGGAAAATACGCAGCTCGCACGCAGCAAAAGTTCTGCATGCACTAAAAGCGCTACGGCGTGTCTAATTGCTCCCAAATCCGTACGGTGTCGGTACTTACAACGTACGGCAAGCACTAATTTACCCACGTTTATGCACGTAGACAGCACGCACTTGCAAGTACGGCGGGTTGTGACCGCCGCTTAAAGGAGGTCAATCAGGCCCAGTTGCCGTTTTTTCTCTAATACAAATCGGGAGGGTAAGGGGGTGCTGAGATAAATACAAATACAGGTCTCCAATAAAACCCGAGTCGCGAATATAACCCTGGTCTAACATGTTTCGTGTGTAAGTTTGGACATTTTGTGAAACACGAACAGTGTTTAGATGGGTTATGAACGAGTTTCTATATGTTGTAAAATCAGAAATACTTTAACTTTTATTGTTAACTTAATTATCTAATCTTCTGTTAACTACCTCTGAAGAGTTTTATTAGTTCACTAGTTACAACAACATTTTCAACAGTGCTAATGGCGAGTGAAGATAAAGATCAGGCATGACTTGAGCTTAATATTTTCATTTTCCTACTCTGAATAATTGTTCTTGATCTGAATACTGCCAAACAGGAGTTGTCTAATGATCTTGACTGTAACGTTTACAACCTTTAATTCACACAGTCACAACCCCGCTCAACGACTTGTTCTCATTGCTAACGGGTTGGAGTGAAAGGTCGTGAATCCTAGGGAGCACTACTCGGATCAAGAGCACAATTACTTTAGGTTCCATTTTAATGGGATTGTGAGGTGTGGGACTAATCTAAAATGAAGCGATACCAACCTTTGATATCATGTTTGCTAAACAGCAGGATGCAATGTGCACCATTTCCGTTTCTTCATTAATTTACAGTTTCGTGACCGACACCCCAAAGGTTCTTTAGACCAAACTTATTGATTAAGCTGGAGCCTTTCAGGGTGATCAATAAAACCATAAGGGAGAGCAGCATTTGAAACCAGGGTAAGAGTAGAGATGTATCGGTCGTAACCCTGCTTGTGAATCGAACTTTACATGGTGTTCACCATACACCATAATTTATGTTAATTTCTGACTTTTTATCTTTCAATTATAATTAGCTGCACATAACATGTCATTATATTGTGCGTGTAACAGCGTGACTGTAATAACGACGAAGGTATACACGCATTATAAGCATGATTTGTATGTTCCATACACGTATCTGGATTAGTGACCATGGCAAGAGGCAATACGTTGTCCGATCAATTATATCAGAACGTTTTTATTGACTGGGAATCGGTTTGGGAAGAGGTAACTCATCTTATAACATCATCATTAATGGTATGTACATTGTTGAATACCATTGACATTTAAACTAATCGGCACTGAACAAGAAGGATATAGAAGAAGATACGTTACAAACACTATATCTGAGTTTATGTTTTTTTAAACAAATTCAGGGATGCCGACCACTGTTCAGTTCAACTACATACATTTAAATACCGAACAAAATGACATGAAATGGTCTTTGATCCCAAATTCAGGTAAATACTATGAACTTTTCAGGCAAACTAATCTATTGACAAATGTAAGTAAGTGCTTGTGTGTGTGCAGTATATATACCCTGGGGCTAAAGTTAAAATATGCAGGACAACATTATTCTTTTTAAACTCATAAAATAACAATGTGATTACACAGTGACTTAATTAATTTCGTGGTTCTTATTGGTCGAAAGATCTCGAAAATGTGCAACCAATTCTCGATGAAGGGCAATAAAGTGTCAATGCATTCATTCCTTGTGATCTCACAATTCATCCGGGGAATTTCAAACTTGTTTTAATTATGGAAATGGTTAAACGAGGCTTGCACATCGGCAGTTTAAGGGTCACCCTGAATGATATATCAGCAATATGAACTTAAGTATTAATATCTATCAAGACAGCGAAGCTGCTAACTTGTGTATGCGATCGCAGCCTATGAAGATGAAGAACTAGAATATGCATTCCGTTCCCGAAACAGACAGTCTACCTTCACCAGGAACACTACATTTTGTTAAGTACAAGTTCCTAAACCATCGCAAATCGCAGCCATGTTGAAATGTGTGATATGCTATTGAGGGTTATTATACAAATTCGGAATTCAGGAGAAATAAAACCTGATTGTATGAACATCGAAGCTTGGGAAAACAAAGTCATATCTTGCTGTGTGTAACAATATACTCTCGTGAAAGACAATAAAGATATGACATTTTCGAAAATATTTTATGACAAACTTGAACAAAAGTACATTTTAAGTCGTAACAGGGTATATAGCCACCAAGGTGTTCGTACGTCCATCCGATATCGTTTCCGGGCATTCTTAAAATTTTCAAATTTGGTATTAAAGTCACTTGTATGGATTCCACTCAAAAGTTAAGTTCCACTCAAATAATTTTTGAAATTTTGACCAAAAACAGCCCAATTTACAGACTTTGTTTTGCTTTCGGACCATAACTCGAAAACAATATGACTTCAAAGTTGGTATTGATGTTACCTGGTGGTTGTTGTGCCTTTTAAGGGTTTCAACTACAAATCTTTACCTAAAAAGTATTTTTTTCGGCCACGTTTTAGAACTTTGTTTCGTTTCAGTAGCTTAACTTGAAGACTTCAAATTTGTATGGGGAATTTGACAATGCGGTTAAATTGTACCTGAAGAATGTTCATTCAAAAGAATTGTTATTAATTGTCATGATTGACTTCACATGTTTGATATTGACCGCCTTCATAATAGAATTGTTTAAACTACAGGTGTATGAGTGTGACCAAATGTCAAAGACGCATAAAAAACACTAAGGTACCAAATGTGTCTTTTAAAGTGGCAGTAGCACGTTTTTACCCTCAAATAAGTCAATGATATCGATCTATATTTTAAAATAATGTCACCAATATTAAATCGACCTTTTCTCTTCGGAAAAAAACAAGTTTAAAAGTGCGCGTACATGGTTCCGTAAAGCCATGGGAACCTTTTTTTAAAATTATACCCCCGCTACGACATAGTCGGGGGTACATGTATATAGCGGTCAGCATGTCCGTCCGTGCGTCCGTCCGGAATGTTTTTGTTCCGCTTATAACTCTGACACTAGTCGTTCAAATGTTACAAAACTTGAAACATATGACCACTATGATGTGTATATTTGCCCTTTGTATGTTTCATACCCTCATTGCATATTTTATGCAAATTTTCTCAATATTTCCACTTTACTTTGTTCCAATCATAACTCGAACACTATTTGTTCAGTTGTTTCGAAACTTGGTACATATAATCATTATGATGTGTACACCTGCCTTTTGTATGTTTCATACCCTCATTTGCATAATTTATGCAAATTTTCTCGATTTTTATAACTTGTACTTTTAAAGCACTCTTACAAGTGTATCTATGAAGACATACTTACTATGAAAACACACATACTCTGATTTCATAGTACTGGTGTAGTTTGTTCATTCAGAAGACAAAACATTGATGTCTATCTGCTAACTTGAAACTTTTCTCTGTGCTCACTTATTCTCTTGTTCGAAATTATAGAATGTCTTCACATTAAAATGGCCGCTATGCAAGTTTTGCTTTATGCACAACACCGTTATAACCACTACGGATAATTGGTTTGTGTAATAAGATGTTTTACCCTCTACAGTTAATATAAATGACATAATCAATCATTGCAAAAACGTGCTACAGCCCCTTTAAGACTGCAAATTTAACGTTTGGATTTTGCAAATGCATGTTACATTTTGAAGTATGAATTGTTGTCGCAGTTGTTTTAAGTTAATGTAATATTTCAAAATTTATTTCACAGGTGTATGAAGAATTGCTATGAATCGCAGCCGGATTCTGAGGATTGTTTTTACGGTCCTTCTTGTGCTTGTACTCGCCGTAACATCAGTCTTTAGCATCTTGTTTGAAACTGGTGGAACAGGTAAGTAACTGATACACTTTATTGTTTTTATTGGATAGGAAATTACATAAACTAATATGTACACATTAATAAATAGGTATACTTTTTTACATACATACCTCTACATGACATATAGGGTTTAATTCTGAAAACAACCCATGCATGTTTCATTTCTGTCAACAACGTAAGTATATCATCAGGCGTTTACATTCTAATTAATTTTCTATTCTACACAGCTTCCGATTTTGTACATGGATATTTGCTGTTGTTATTTTTTCCCATTATTAATGTCATAATTTGGGTCTCTACCAAATATTCCATATATTTTAGTTAATATAACTGAAAAAAATCTCTCTTAAACTTATCTCATGATCATTTTGAAAAATATCACTATAAAGAACGTTGGCTTAAGTGATAGATATAACTACCATTGTATCAAAATTCACGTGAATTGTAAACACAAGTTTGTATTTAATTAAAATCCTCGATTCTAATCCACTAAAGGGAGCAGCACACATGTCAAGCTAATAGGTGTATTCTTAATTTCAGGTGTGTTCCTCAACTCGCGTCAATCAATCTATGAGCTATTTCCCACAGATGCTTTACCAAGCTTCTATAGTGTCTACTGGGGCATTCCTACCTTGATCTGGCAAACTGCTTGGATCGTGTACTCAATATCCTTGTTATGTAGAAATGGATCTAAAGGACGAAATGGTTCGGAAGTACCAAAATACCTGGACCCAACCTGTGTCACTCCTGTATGTCTAGGCCTCTACAGCCTTGGACTCATTCTTGTTTTAGGCTGGATCTTTGCACTGGATAGGAACATTATTCCTTTAGCATTCGTGCTAATGGTTGTGGCTCTGGTTTTATTTGTAGTGTCGCTGAGTCTAAATCATAAAACTTTGTATCAGGACAGATTTGAACTCCATAAGCAGAACCGTAGATATGATGATATCCTTATGAGAGTCTTGGTACAGAATGGCATTGCTTCCGTAATCCCCTGGACCCTTGATAGGATTACTCAAACAATGTCAATATTGATAACCTACTGGTCGAATCCCCCAATCAACCAGGAAACAGCTTCCATTATTGCTCTGTCTATAAATGAGTTACTTGTTGTGGTGTTAATCATTCTTGATATCACTGTAATCGATATATATACACGATATAACTACCTTCAATACATTTCGGCAGTTTATCTGAACAATGCTGTTATTGATAATTCGAGTACAAAGGTTCCTGCAGTTTTAGCAGGTTTGACAATCGCTTCGGCTGCTACTGCCCTTGCCATTAAGATTCTTCTTGGTATCCAAAGGAATAAAACTGACCCATGTTTTCCTGTTGAAGAAAACGCAAATGAAGAAAAGTCTAGTTAAGATTATTCAATTGCGATGATTGGCCCTTTGAACAGAAATAAGATGTAATAATTAATAATTGACTTTAATAAATAATAGAGCCATTGGCTCTGTAGCTAAACAGGTGTTAAACATAACACCCTGTAAGGTTCAGAATTAAAATTTTCCTGAAGTACTTATCACAGAGTTAACAAATCATCAAAAGATTTGAAATATGTTTCAGGGGTTTAGCCTATGTGGCCCAACTCTATATTCCTCACTGGCGGAGAAGTTTGAACACAATTTGATACCTATGGGCCTTATTAGGAGCAACAGAGTCACTAATTTAACACTTTGTTATCCCCATTGGTAATAGAGTATATGCATAAGATTTCAGATTTCTTGAGCCAGTGGTTCTTGACAAGATAAAAAAGCAAAATGTTTACCGATTGACGGACGGACTGAGGAAGCCAAGTCACAAGCCAATCGGGCCTTTCAAGTCTGATTAGCTAAAACTTCATTGACTTGAAAATCTTTAATCGGAGACATCTGGGAAGATTTTGATACTGTTGTCAAATATCTTCATAATTTTGACCAAAAGACAGCGTTAAACAAAAACCAAATCTCTATATTGAAATCTTAGAACTGTATTTCAATGTAACAGTCTGTTTAAACATTATCCGTTTTACACATTGTATGTTTGTTAATATGCCAATCATAAACCTGAGTGGGTTCCTCTCTTTGTTTATATTTACGAAACAATAAGCATATTTCGTTTCACAAGTGGCCCTCGTTCTAAATCCTTATTAAAAAAGCAATATCTTTGTGTGGACCTGATTCGCTGAACATTATCACAGAGATTCAGTTCATACCTTTTATAAACTTAATGTCATGACGCAACATCATATTTAGCCACGTCTCTGTGGTTCAGGTTGCATTATGGATTTTGATTGGCTGATGAACGAGTTGTAGGCGGGGCTTATAATCCAATGACATCTTCTCTCTTTAAATTTGTTAAACGTTAAATTCATACGTGTAAATAATGCAGCTTAAATTGTTACACATATGTATATTTGGAGCAATAAAACCTTTTGAAAACATCGAGTATGAGAATTTTATGTATAAGAATGGACCTCAAAATTCATTAAGTTCATGGAGGTACATTGTTTCAACCTAAACACCGCTGTGAACATTTTGCTACATTTCCACAGAATTTTGGTGTCAATTTTTAAATAATTAAAGTCCTGACTTTTGTTTGCTGTGGGTACATTGTCTTGTGTTGTTTTAATGGTTAATGAGATCAACGAGATTTATTCTGAAAGTTTCAGCAACATGAATTTCAAATTCTTCCCTTTTTTCCCTAAAAAGATATTGATGATTTTGTAAGTGCTCCCTAAAGGCGACTCAATGCCGAAATCTGAAAGGTAGTACTGCATTGTGTTTTAGTTGTTTACGTTACATATGATTGTGCTATGTTGATTATCTCACTTTGTGGAAATTACATCTGTCAACACGAGTTACAAATATAACATATAGTTACACTTTTATCAAGGATTGTTAATATTTGTATACGATGGAGCAAATCTGTGTATATTTAAAATATATTTCTTTATTTCTCTATTTATTTAAATGGTAAATGAAATTGTAATACGCCATAAGTGGGGCATTCTCTTCCCACAGAGGGTACTCCCTGCAGATTTCTGATCCCAACCGCTGTTGTTTTTCACTTGAAATCGAGAGCAGAAGTAATCTCCCCTAGCGGAGGAAAACGGAACCTCATACTCTATCATTGCTTCTTAACCAATGACAACTCATCTTTCAGCGGCCACGTCGACCGAGTAACTTCAAAGATCTTTACTCTTAAGGGTCTTGTTCATTAACATATGTCCTTCGAATATTTTTTGGTATTTCTCTAATTTGGTCTTCTTTGTTCATAAGCATGTTTATCAATAGTTTTTCACAAAACCAAATAGCATATTTCGAGGAAAACACATTAAACGAGAAAACGTATATCTTACGTTTATTTTATCATAATGACGTTTCATTGGCAAATATCATATTTAAAACGGCGTCGCTGATTGAACAACTAGATTCAATTGCAACAAAACAGGACAAATCGATTTCAAGCGAAAAACAACAGAGGTTAGGATGGGAAACCTACAGGGACTCACCTGTGTGGGAGGAGTGGAGTGTTAGGGGGGCAGTGCAGCAATGTCACCACACAGTGTAATGAGATATTGCTTTATCTCACATATGATATTCACTGACGTTATAGATGATAGCTTTGTGGACATCTATTCTTACAATGAAAGACATGTTTTCATCATTTGAATGAGTATTACTACATTTTATATGTATTAAGTTATACAGCAAATGCGATAACATTTGCATTATAACAAAAACACATTCATTATTTATTTGTATTGTAATGTTTGATAATGCTTACAACGAAATTGAAACTTATTAAGCAAATTCCACATGAATTAATTAGCGGAAATAAAACAGTTGAATGATTGTGAGTTGTGAGTTGTGATTATTATTTTATGATGCGGATATTTCACTGTTCGTTGAAATGCACTTAACAATTTTTTCTGAAATAAAACGAGCACTGAATTAATAAAAGCTCATAATATATTGATATACATTTGTTGCACCGAAATAGTCAAATGTTCAATGATTTCTGGTGATGAACACTTTAGTTAACTTGAAGTCAAGTAAACATGTACTCTGTTTGCCTTTAAGCTTGGATGCGTAAAATGACTCAAACAAAGCTCTGTTTTTGGCACTCTATATTGTATTAGTTGAAATATTGAATACAATCATCAAATTTATTTCAACTGAAATACAAAACATTCTGGCCCAAACAGTTTGAAAAAGCGATTTTAACAATTTTTGAACACATAGGAAAAACCCTTCCAATTCCAATACTGCTTTTCTTTATATGTCGAATATACCGGAGTCTAACAAACAAACAAACGTAAATGATACATCATAGTTAGATGTTCAGTGCAGAAGTGAGACATATGACTCTAAATTTAATGAGATATTCAACCTACGGAAACAAATGGACTTGTAAAATTTGGAAACTTTGTCAAACTAGAAATGAAAATTTTGTTAGTAAGGAAAGTGGGATTCGAACCCTGGACCTCTACATCGTCGAGCAGCGCCTTTACCAATTGAGCTACTGAAGATCAATACCGATGAGTGTTCATTCTGTTGTGTCATGACTGTATTGATATTTTACTAGCATTATATATACATATGTATGTATAGGTACAAATTCATGTGTACTTTGTGTAATGAATGAGGGATTAAGTTTGAAACCTTCCTTTTGAGTCAGTCATGAGTGTATTGGGAATATTTCACTGATATATTTTGGTCATGTCGTATAAATCAATAAAATACCCCTTTAAAAGGCATATATAAATTATTTTATAAATAGAGTGTTCCGCGGGAGTGTAAGGCAAATAATGACCCGATTGGCTTGCGTTATGGCAATAAACTCTGCTCGGGCTAACGCCCTCGCGAGTTTATATGCCATAACAGTTCGGCACCGGTTCATTATTTACTACATATCGCCGTTACTAGTATTATGGCAGGGAAAAAGCCCGCAACGCCATATGGCTATGCATTGCAGTAAAACCTACGAGCATCGGCTGGAACTAGCGAACCATGGATGGGTACTACGCTGAAATTCAGTGTAGCATTGCACCCAAACCATACTGCGTGTAGAACAGTTCTCTACTGCAGACAAAGACAAGTGCCCCTGGCGGAGTTCGAATTTTGGACCTTGGTCCGAATCTGAACGCGTTAACCACTGTGTTATCCTGCCCCAAACACCAAAGAGGAAGATCCTTCCAGATTCACACATGCGGCATTCTCGATACAGGGTTTGAGCCTGATATGGATTTTTTCCCTGGAATATATTAGATTAAAGCCAAACAAATGAAACCGATAACACATATCTAGTTCTTCAGAGCAGTTACATATATAATGTAGTGTAGGTACTGAACGATGTAAGGGAGATTTCGTTCAGCTTGTTAGTCTTCTGCCACTCCGACAGCACTTACCAGACCTGCCTACCCCTAATTGGGCCTTTGTGGATCCACCTCTATCACTTTGTGTAATTTCAACTTTCAGTGTGTAATCAATACTAATAACCATGATCTAATAGTTATAGTAACTTACTATAAACTGAATAGGAGTGCAGGCGATCAGGATATTTATAAAAATATATCATGATTGATCACCTGCACTCATATTCAGTGAATATATTTAATGCTATTATAACCATATTGCATATTTCCTTTTTTTCATTAAAAAATAAATGTTATTTCATACCTTTGAATCCCATTCAGTCTTCTTGTTGTGTGTTCTATAGGTATCCATATCAAATGTCAAAAGTTTCTTGTTCTTTTTACAAACACAACTGCACATTAAAACTGTCAAAGTATCATGGGCCAAAGCAGTCTTGAAAATGATCTCAAAAAAAATAATAATGCAACTTCAAACTGTCAACATATTTACATCACAGTGTCTCCAAACTTCAAGACTACAGTTTAGTTTTCTTCATTTAGTTTTAGACTTTTAGTCATACTTCTTAAGAGACTGATAATAGGCAGACTTGAGCCTTCTCAGCTGGTCAGGTGTATACTGCTTTGTGTGTGTTTCAGTCTCGCTGGACTTGATCTGAAGGAGGGCATTTAGGGTATCATTCCCAAGAGAGGCTCTTTGATATGTCTTGTTTTTACGAACAACAGAAAACACCCTTTCACAAGCAGCATTGCTGTGGGGAATGGTGAGTACCCCAAGAAGAAACTGGGACAGATTGTTGAACATCACCTCCCCAGCAGAATCCTTGACTTGAGCCAGTCTTACCCATTTCTCATCCATTCTCTCTAAATCTGAAAGTTCCGTGGGTAATTCATAGGACTGATAGGTGGTGTACTCCATTTCTAGAGTATCTGGAGAGCATCCTTCTGGCACCAGGCATGGATACCTCTTCTGGAAGTACTGAATATCCAACAATGATTTGTGCAACTGGAGATCAGTGTCAGCAACCTAAGCATGTGAAAGCAGAGCTTCTTTTAGTGGAAACTTCTGTTTTATGTATTTACATGATGCAACATAAAACAATCTGGCATTTGCATAGAATTCTTCAATTCTGCTGTCTCTCAAGTGCAATTCCTTCTTCATGGATATGAACTTTCTTGCCTCTTCACCAATCAGAACTTCATTTGCTGGTTTGTAAAGCTTTGCATCATCAAGTGAAACTTCAGTTACATGTATGGAGTGCATCCCAGCAGGGGTGATAAAACG
Source organism: Gibbula magus (assembly GCA_936450465.1). NCBI lineage: Eukaryota > Metazoa > Mollusca > Gastropoda > Trochida > Trochidae > Gibbula > Gibbula magus. The sequence goes on from OW388301.1 coordinate 48,082,611, forward strand.
CACAAGCAGATCCCTCATCAACTTGAGCAGGATACCTTGCAATTTGTGAATGAGTGGTGCCTCACTTTGTAGCTTGATGTTCACTTGATCAAATGGCTTCATGGCGTATTTCAGGAACAAACAATAAAGTCTGTTTGTAGGGGATTTGAAAAATGTCTCTAACCTTTCTGCTTTAGACAACTGAGGTGTAGGAGAAGATATCTTCGAGTCAGGTTTCTTTGATGACAAGTTTGTACTCTGAGACTTCATGACTGTTTTACTTGATGTAGGAGATATCTTTGAGTCAGGTTTCTTTGATGACAAGTTTGTACTCTGAGACTTCATGACTGTTTTACTTGATGTAGGAGATATCTTTGAGTCAGGTTTCTTTGATGACAAGTTTTTACTCTGAGATTTCATGACCGTTTTACTTGAAGCCTCAGAAGGCATTTTGGCTGAATCACTTTTACGTTTTTCTTTTTCTGCCTTCTTTCTTGCATTTTCCCTGATGGTGTTGGCTTCTTCATGAAAAAACTGCTTTAATGCCTCCCAGTTTTCTAACACACGATCTAGGGATCTGCCAATACTCAACCATCTGGTAGAGACATGTTTCAATATCTTACCATGTTCAATGTCGTACAATTTCTGCCACTCTCCTAGCCCACTGAGTCTCTTGCTTGATTTGTCAAGATAATAGTACGTATCAACAAGAACTTCATCTATGTTGAATGGCAACTGTGAAGCTCCCTTTTCCGCAGCTAAGTGTATCAGGTGACATGGGCATCCGGAGAGATGAAGTTGGGGTTGTTTGTCTAGCATAAAAGCAAATACTCCCTTCTTTTTACCTGTCATAACATAAGCATTGTCAGACGCCAATGATAAACAATTTGTCCAAGGAATGTTGTTTGTCTCAATTTCTTGGCAAATCAAATTGAAAATGTTCTCACCAGTTGCAGCCCTATCCCTCAATACTGGCACTGAAAGTAATTCTTTCTTCACGCCAGTACTAGAAGCAAAAGATATCACTAAAGGGAATTGTTTATCATATTCGTCATTACTGCCATCTGTTGCAACACTAAATGGAGTTTTCTTCAGTGAATCAATCAAATTCGTTCTGACATCATATGCAAGTTCCTTTATAATTGCAGTCGTTTTGCTTCGTCCACATTCATAACGTTTTGCAATTTCAGAATCGGGAAATGCCACTTTAACTGCTTTGGTGATCGAATCCGCTGCCGATAATGACAAGTTCAACTGCACCAACAAATGGCTAAATACGGCCTCTGCATGGATGACTTGGTGATCTAACACGTTTGTTGGTTGATTTTCAACGAAGAATTTTGTTATTTCGCCGCTTGATTTAGCCACTTTAGATAGTTCAATGTGCGAATTTGAATGCATGTGTCTCTCAACATCGTACTTTCCAGAATGCGATATTGTAAAGTCTTTCTTGCAGTATCTACAAAAGGCAAACCCTACCCCACGCAACGAAGCTTGAATCCCAGGAAAGTCACTATATTCCTTCCGATATTTCTGGCTATTTTTCGTTTTTTTCCCACTAGAAAGAGTTGATTGTTCACTCGAAACAACCGCGCTTTTCCTTTTCGACGCCATTTTTTTCAAAGACATCCGGGTTCTAACACATCCGGGTTCTTACCGATCTTGGGCGGAAGTTTACATTCGGACAAACTCGTCACTTCCGAGGTAACGAATGAATGGAAACACGATCTAGTAATGTTTGGGAAACATGAATTCGATGTTTTATTCACAACTGCATACATAATTGGCGGTCAGAAATGATTATTTACACGTCTGAATTTCGTGATTGAGACAATAAAGATAATTTTACAGGTTGGTCACATCTCATTCTAAATTGCGTAACTATTTCTGTGAAATCGTAATGGCGTAATTTAGGTGCAAAATTCGTAATTATTACGCGGAAATCGTAAGGGTAGGCAGGCCTGACTTACCCAACAGTCAATCGTACTCCGAATGTCAAATGTGCAATGCAATTTTCCCCTGACCAACTTCTCTTTACCGATGAAGTAGAAAGTTCATATGTGATATGTAGCATGTGTCAATAGGTCAAGGTATGTCTCATACTTTTAAAATATTCATTCTTTCTGTCTTGGAGTAGAGTAAGGTGTACAATATTGGATGTAGAGTACACAGCGGCTATCAGGTTTTTATTATTGAAGGGTCGTACACCAAAGGAGACTGTTGATGAGATGAAATAAACTTATGGAGAGGATACCCCATCGTATGACGTTGTCCTCCGTAGAAATAGCTTCAATTCCTGGTCGACCCCTGTCAGCCATTGATGATGGCTCTATCAGGCAAGTGGAAATTGCAATTGTGGAAGATCGCCGAATTATTGTCCGTCAACTTGCCCAAGATGTCAAGATAAGTGTGGGGTCTGTGGGGAAAATCATTCATGACCATTTGCACATGCGGAAGTTCTCAGCTCGGTGGATACCCCGACTGCTCACACCTTTTAAAAAAAACAGGAACGAGTCGACTGCTCAAAAGCTATTTTAGCAATGTGCCAAGAAAACCAGGATAACTTTTCCGACAGACTAATCACACAGGATGAAACATGGGTCCATCACTTTGACCCTGAAAGTAAAATCCAGTCAAAGCAGTGGAAGCATCTTGAGTCACCACCCCCTAAAAACGCATGGGTTCAGTCCAAGGTTTTGCTCACCGTATTTTGGGATCAGCATGGTGTAATCATGATTGATTTTTTGGAAAGGGGTACCACAATTACTGGGGCATACTACGCTAGTTTGCTGCAAAAATTGCGGAAAGCTATCAAAACCGAGAGACGCGGTATGCTCACTAAAGGTGTCCGCCTGCTTCAGGACATGGGATGCTCCTCCCCACAACTCGCGTGTAGCTCAGACGGAAGCGCAGACGTACTGCCTCTACCATCGTATTCTCATGACCTTGCACCATCTGATTTCTTCCTCTTCGCAAGCATGAATTCATTTTTGAAAGGCACTCCTTTCCTTGATGATGAAGCCCTCATTAATGAGGTCAAGTCCTGGCTTTTGACAAGATCTGATGCCTTTTGCAAGAAAGGCCTTAAAGGCTGCATCAAGTGCACATGTCCGGCTGGGTTAGGTAGTAACGTGTTATTGTTATAATACCCCACTTCTGGTTTCTTTTGTTACAAGTGTAGGTGTATTAGCTGAGACACCTACAGTTTTTAACAACTGAGAAACAATAGAGTCAATTTTCTAGATTTCCAAATAAAAGTTTATAACATGTCAAATTATAAATGAACATATAAGGTACCTGGGATCGATCCCCGTGTCCTGTTGCTTTCTGGCCGAACGACCTAACCATTACACCACGAAGCCAGTTGAAAGTCTGTACATTTTGTTCATGACCAATAAGGTTCTTATAATGCGTGAAATAATATCACAAATTTCTGTATTTATTTTTATATAAGAATGTCATTTAAGTTTAGGTGCAAAATGTCTTAACATACTGAAAGTTGCTTTTGTTTTCTCTAAACTTTGGTCACGTTGACATTTGCCATGCAGTTTATAGCGTTAGCTGTACATTTCAGCAAGATGTATGTGCATCTGCGTTGACAATACCGTCATTGGGCCATATCAATTAGATTTCGAGCCCCAAACATGGGTAACCATACAAAGCAGCACAAGCTGAGCGTACCCGGGAGTTGTCACAGATGAGGCCGTATTTGGGTATTTGTTTACAACTGTATTTGTTTAGAAATATTATGAAATTGTATCCGCTTACACTCAAACGTAAGTGGGGTATAAGACAGATATACCCATACTTTCCCCCGTGTATCAAACGATACCCTACTCTTTTCGCCGCTGGAGCTTTAGTCGGCTACGCCTCGTAAGAGACGCATGGGGAAAAGTGTAGGGTATCATTCGATACACTCGGAAAAGTATGGGTATATCTCTCACATATTGACAAACGAATAGTGTTTATACATGTAGGATACCATGCTCTCTAGAGCCACTGGTTCTTGAGAAGAAGTCGATTAATTGAAACGTTTTGGACGCCAATCAAAATGGATGAACGGATGCCGGATACAATTCTATGCCATAAGGCCATCTGGCCTTACAGGCAAGATAAGCTAGAACTGCATTTATTATGAATAGAAAATTAAAATTCGTAAATTTCTCTCACACTACTGTAGGTGTATTCAGGCCAGCGTATTGCTTGAATTAGAACATTAGAACATAAGAATATGACAGAAGCGTGACTTGCATATCAGTCCTGCTCTATCATGTCTATACATCTACAAATTAATATAACTCGACACGTATCTTAAATGTTATTTTGAAACTGAAAGGAAGATCTCATGAAACATTCATATATGCATACACAACATCAAATTATTGAAAGCAGCAGAAAAAGTTTGCAATGCAACAGCACAGATCTTCAGTGGAGCAAATCAGAACATATAGGGAGGTAACTTATACAGCAAATAAAATCTCTCAAGTTGAACGCTGCTTCCAAGCGCGAATGCTCAATCACAAAGAGGGTGTCTTTCATACATGCAAAATGCTTTTGATTGTCGAGGAGTGACAACTCATTACTAAACCCAGATAACATGCGCATATACAATATACACACCTACGTACATATACACCTTGAGTATATTTACAGATGGCAGTATATTTATTGTTCCTTTCCATCTGGATAAAGATTGGGTAAGTGTTACAGATATTGAAACATTTGTTATTCACATTTAACATGTGAACATATTCAGACTATGTTAAGCACTAAAGCGACTTCTCGTTTAAGCTCATCAAGCCTGAAAGGCCTGATGGGCTTTTGGCATTGTGCGGGGTCCCGCCGTCCATCTGTCAACTTTACACCTTTTCATCAAGAACCACTGGCTCTGGAGAGCTGGGATTGGGATCAGTCGGGATAAGTATACAAACAAAGTGCAAGATACCTCCTCATCAAATCCAGATTTTGGGATGCAGCAGTTATTGAGCAGTAAATCGATAATGTGAAAAGTTTCTAGAGGACAGCATTTACTGTAACCCGACTGAGCGTTTACGTCTGATGAGCTAACAATGATCTAATATAAAGTTTAATTTTTTTTTTACATATTTCGGGATTGTAAGTCTGTAGTGTAACTTATCAAAGATAAAGTAAAAGCATACCAAAACATTGCCCATCGAGTTTTAAAGGATACATGTTGTACCCATGGGTCACTATTAGTTTGTTTTTATACATAGACATACCTCTACCGAAAAGAGTTTTTTTTACAAATATGTACCGTTCAGATGTGAATAATAATGGTAGCCTGTAGTTTTTTCGGCTTCACAACCCGGTGCTAAAAAGGTAGATGAGCCCTAAATGTATATGTATGTATGTATGTGTTTAAAGCTCAAAATGGTAACGACTACACGAAGAGTTAAGAGAGTATACATGTAAAACAATATACTGCTGTCTGAGAAGATATATGTTGGATGCATTCAATAGACACACTTTAATAATCAAATTAAATATTTCATGGCTAATAATTAGGAAAAAGCCACAGGAAAACAAACTGTTATGTGCCCCCAAATATCTATCCCCTCTCCACCATCTCTTCTAGTAGTTTAAAAGATGTGTGCAAAGTTTTAAAAGAATCGGATGAATAGTCTCTCTGAAATCAGCCAGACAAATTTTGATCTAAAAAATTACTAAGTACAAACTACTGAAATTCGTCAAAACATATTATATAAAACCAGTAATCCTTCCTACAAAAGTCTATAATAGCCAAATTAAACGACAGCATTGATTTTAAAAAGTTGTAATTACAACTTTCTGTAATTGCAAGTTTAGAAAGTTGTATCTTCAAGTTATAAAGTCTAATATACAACTTGTAAAGTTGTAAATACAAGTATTGAATATTGTATATTCACGTTTCAAAAGTTGTAATTACAACCTTCAAAGGTGTAAATACAACTTTCAAAGGCGTAATTACAAGTTAAAAAGTTGTATATTAAAGATTTAAAGTTGCAATTACAACTTTTAAGTTGTAATGATAACTGCTAAAGGTTGTATCTTGAAAAGTTGTACTTACTTGTTATTATATTTACAAGTTGTATTTACATCTTTAAACATTCCAAAGTTACAGCTTTAAAACTTTTAAATTTTTGAAATGTGTAATTACAACTTTTTATAAAAAAATGTTGTCATTGAATTTGACGGTTATAGGCTTTCGTACCTTCAACTTTATATTAAGACGTGATTACAGGCAGTATTATAACAATAAACAGTCATAAACCAAACGACGTTAATTCAGCAGATCATAAATATCACTTATCATTTAAGAAATGTCAAACTAGGTTCGTTATATGTCTTTACCACTCGACCTGTCTCAGTAGAGCTGGATGCCAATTTCAGTGTGTCAATGTCCATCTAAACAAACAGTTATGTCACCAGTATGGCCCGTCTCTTTTATCCACCGAATATTACCTTGTGAATATACTTGACACAACTTCCGTGCATAGAATGTTCTGTTGAACCAAAATTGTGAAATCAAACCATGTAAACGTCACTTCCGTCGTGCTATTTGATTTAAAGGGGCAATAGCATGTTTTTTTGCTCAAATAAGTCGATGAAATGTATTTGAAAAATAATTTCACTAATAGTAACACACCCTTCTCTCTTCGGAAAATATAGTTAAAAATAAGTGTACATGGCTCAGTTAAGCCATGAGAATCGTTTTTGTCATTAGAAATAATAAAATGTGTTCACAATAAAATGGCCGCCATGCAATTTTTGCTTTATACGCAACACCGTTATTACTACTACGGATAATTGGTTCGTGTAGTAAGATGTTTTACCTTCTAAAGTAAATATAAATGACATAAACCATCATTATAAATGGAAAATTTGAAAAAATAAAATTTGCAAAAAACGTGCTACTGCCCCTTTAAATGGATGAATGGTTTTATAGCTCTTCCGTATTCTATAATCACACAAAACTTCAAGCAAGCTGATCTGAATAAATTAAATAAAGAAACGAATGTGTTACGTATTCATGCGAATAAATGCAAGAATACATAGAGGATATCTGCATTAACCTGAGGTAGAACAGTAGATATTTAACTTATATTTAGAAATGTATAAACTTTTCTTCTTTCTAATTTACTATATCATTTTTATGTGTTTCATGTTGACTTGGCGTGACTTCAAAGTTAAACGACAGCCTTCACAAGCTGACAATATGATGTCATGACATGGTCCTGATGACGCCACGGGAGTGGCGATAAAGTTTATCGTCAGTTAGTAAAGTGGTGATAAAGGCTATCACTGTAGCTTGGTAGAGTGTATATTTCTCTGATAGAATTGAGTATTCCACTCTAAACTATATAATAATAGGCCTTTATTCGATTTTCAGTGGTGAAATACGGCATTTATCGGTTAAAATAAAAGCCGTATTTTCACTGAGTGAAATAACATGTTATTCTACTGCGTGAAAGAACACTTTCGATCGTATGACGTCATCATAACAATAGGATGACGTCATAAGAAGATCGTGAGGGAGAGCATGGATGCTCCTTTCATTGTAATAACGTCATTTTCGATAACAGATAACTATACATAACAGGTTAAATCTAATAAATAGAGCATTTGACATTTCTCGTCGAATACCAAGTATATCTCATCTCGTGAAGTAGAAATAGTATATTTACACTCATGGCTACGCCACTCGTGAAAATATACATTTCTACTTCACTTGATGAGATATACATGGTATTCGACGAGAAATGTCAAATATCCTCTATATCTTCAAGAACTTGAAGATTTTATATCTAGGATCAAAAGTAAACTAGGATGGTAAGCCATCTAATACATAATAGCAAGACTACAAAAAGCGAAATATGTTTTTACTGCCCCCAGACCAGTATGGAAGCCGTACATGTACAGCACCAACATAAAAATAAAGATCTACACAACCAATGTCATGTCAGTGATGCTGTTTTGGTCTGATAGATTTGATAAACGGAAGTGTTAAGTCTTCCAAAAACTGGAATCTGCCAAAAATCCTGAAAATTTTCTGGCCAATGAAAATAACTAAACTAATAATCTAAAGCAGGGATCTGGCTTTTTCCGTTCTAAGTCAATAAATCATTCTTAAAGACATCGATTAGCCGTGAAACAACAAAGCTGACATTCATGGCTGATACAATGCAAGAACATGAAGTCGCGAATGTAGCCACATATACTTTCCCGTGGTAAAGCATTGTTTGATGTTTGATCGAATCAATAATAAAGAGTTTGTTGCTGAGAATTGTAAGCACTTCTAGATACAAATGTACCTTAAGGTAATTAAGATTTATTTTGCGACCAGATATGATATGTGTACCTAATCTATTGATATTTTTGAATGATGTCACTCACTGGTATCATCCCACTTTCTTATGTTAATCTGATTTTAGGCTCGTGGCATGGCATTCATTCATTATCTTTATCCTTTTATAGTGATAGAGAACAATCATTGTTTTTTTCTCTCTAGAGGGTTACATCACATTGAATTAAACCAATAAAGGTAACCAGCGTTTGTCATTATGAGCGCATTCACAGAGTAATGATCCGACTTAGTTTTGTCATTGGTTAGAGTTAACTTTGTTTATCTTACAAGTTAAAATTTATTTCAGATAATAATACATTCATAAGAAAATCATGTTATTTATATTATAAATCAATACAAATAAATAAATTCGAATCCCAAATCTCAACTGAACATTAAAACAGTGACTGACACTAATACTTAATTCGTAAGTATTTCAAATCATTCTAGCTGAAGGTCGTACTTTGAAAATAATTAACACCTATAAGGTATTACTTTCGAATATATAACTTCAAAAAGGTTTTTTTCGAGGAAGAAAAACCTTATAAGAGGTTATTTCATGAAAGACAAAAACAAAAGGCGAAATCTCGGCTTTATAAGCATGTTTACATAATGTTTAAAGGCATTGATGTTGATATTCTAGGTGCACTAGTCGAAGTTGTGTGTAAGTAAATGAAATAAAGACACAACGTTTAAAGATTTTTCCCGCGTGACGTGACAGTCAGTGTGTTTCATGGTTCGTCGATGTAGGGTAAGTATTGTATAGTGTCCTCGCGTAGAGAGAAGTGGCTGAGTGGAGACGGGTCGGTCCAACTAGGAGAATGGAAATTTAGGTGAATATAAAGCGATGGTTGTTTGGTATGCATGATGTGCTGATATTTTTTTATGCATATTATACATTACACACGGTGTAATACGTGGCTGGTTTTTTTAATATTAAAGCTGTTGTTAGCGAACCTTATCGTTGACTGTGTTTGTGTCACATTCACAATTCTATCAGGTTTTATCAACATCAGTCAGTCAATCAGTCAAACCGCCATAGTTTCATCGTGTTTTGTGTTCCACAACTTTCTTGTTTGGGTTTGGATTAATGTGCTGCTGATGCTGCTTCTAACCACGAAAGAGTAACCAAAATGCTAACATTGTAGTCTTATATAATTCAACAGATTACGGAGGCATTTAGATTAACAATACAACATACATGTACATGCACATATTGTAATATTTATTGAAATGTATTTCAGATTTATAAAATGTAATATTCCAAGATGTATGCTTCTCTGACATCTTTAAGATGTTTGGCTATAATGCTGAAATATTTGGGAGAGATTAACCTTTGATGGAATTTATATTTCTGTGAGTTTTTTGTTTTGTTTTATTATAACAGGGAGGATTGGTAGTATATATAAAACATTGGAGTTACTTCAAACTTTAAACATTTAAACTATTTTAGAACATTTTCTTGATAAACATTGTTTCTTTTATCCTGTGCATAAACAGGTGTCCTCCAAATAGTCATTTGGTTCACTAGTCATACAGGTTAAACCACACTTGATATGGTTGGCTGCACCAAAAACTACCTCTGCAATACCGACCTTTAACATCTACACCACCCTACCCCTAGGCTAAAGCACCTGCATAACATAACACATGAACGCCTGCCAACATTAAAATCACAGCAAATCCTCACCGCCTGCAAACCCATTTGCATAGAAACCCTTCACTAATTTACAGCATCCCTAAAGTTATATATTTCTAAACCTTTATAACCTGATTAAAGATGATATTTCCAAACATTTGAAACCTGATTAAAGATGATATTTCCAAACATTTGTAACCAGATTGAAGATGATATTTCCAAACATTTGTAACCAGCTGAGTACAGATGATATATCTAACCCTGATAAAGGAACACAGTGGTGTAACGTTTAGCATGCTGGCCTCTCATGCAAGAGACCCGGTTTCGAATCCCGGCGGATACACAAAAAGTGTGTGACATGGGTCTCATACTGTGTTGTCACTGGGCAAAGCACTTCATCCACATTACGCTCAGTTCACCCAGTATAAATGAGTACCTGAACACGGGAAGAATGGACCTATACAGTAGCACAGAGCGCTTAGTAGTGGTACCGGTAGTACAATTCCTTCTGGATAATAATTGTGCTCTTTGAGCATGCTCATGCATGGAAATAGCTCTATACAAATCGACAATTATTCTTCTTATTCTTATTAAATATCATATTCAAAAAACCTTTTCAAAATTATAAAAGACAATATTTACAAGCCTTATAAAACATTACTAATATTGACAAGTATTTACAATATTAGCAAGTGATTTAAGACGATATTTAAATTAAACAAGCAGACAGAGTCAGCCATATCCCCCGCCATGTAGGAATTTTGAATATATTTATGCATTTTGAATATATAATGCATTTACTTTCTTGAAAATTGTTGTAACTCATAACTCATAAGTGATATTCCTAACCTGAACACGTTGATAGTCTGATTGAACTCAGTTTTACGATTTCCAGTGTGTCCTAGAAATAAATGTTTTTGCCCATGCCAAGATTTATTGACCTTGATCATATATCTTTGGAGTTAAGGTCTGGAAACACAATTTTAAGATGTTTTTCCATTGAAACAGCCAAAAACAAGTTTAAAACTTGAAAAGGCACAGTGACCAAACATATTGGTTCTATCAAGTTTCATCGAGCTTGGTTTTATAATATACCTTGGCTGTAATCTAAGTTGTATTGTAAATAATTGAAATGTATGGGGATACATATCCTATCACGACCCCAATATTGGTATATGTATTGTATCGCAACCTCTAGACAACCTCTAGACATCGCTCAGGAAGAATATTGAATAGTTTTGAAGTTTGATGCCGGAATATAGAACCAAGAAGTGGGAAAACTCGAGACTGTTTGCAAAAAAAAAAAAAATATTCTCAAATTTCTATATAGCAAAAGGCACATCTAGACTACTTGGTTGATACCTGTACAAAGTTTCAGCAAAATATATTGAATAGTTTTCAAGTTTGAGGCCGGAATATAGTTTTCCCTCTTCTTGGTTCTAAGTCCAGACTGTTTGCATTCGTAAAAAGAAAAATATATATATATTCTCAAATTTCTATAAAGCAAAAGGCACATCTAGACTACTTGGTTGATACCTGTACAAAGTTTCAGCAAAATGTATTGAATAGTTTTGAAGTTTGAGGCCAGAATGGAAAAGCCCGGACGCACAGACAGACAGACATACAGACGGACAGACGGACAGACGGACGGAGCTCATTTCTATATCCCCCGCCAACTTCGTTGTGGCGGGGGATAATAAATAGAGAATACGACAAGAGGTTTCATTAGATATGACTTGTATTAAAACTAGTGTCCTTCCGACCGTATCTGACCGAATGAATACGATTTCGCATCTGATGAGACAGAATGTGGTATTTTATTTATTACACACGTTTTTCATTCGTCAGAACGCTTAATTGTAATACTTGGTATAAGGGAAATAATTCTCCAAACCGAAACCGGTTTAAATAACCGAGTGCGTAATAATTGACGTAAACTGTTCCGAACATTTATTTGCAACTCCTACTGCGTATATAAGAAATAAAGTAGTTCATTGTAGATTTATTTAAATAAATCAAAGACTGTAGACTACAAAAATGGCCACAAAGGTTTATGCAAATGAATTTTATTTGTTGTGTTATTTTGTGCAAGGTATTTTTTTCAATGTAAACAATCAAATTAATCTTATATTCAACTCGCTCGCCAAGCTGAAGCTGAAGAGTCAAGGGTGTTCAAAAGATAGTAGCGTGGAGGCTAGCGAAAGTTGACGTTGATTTCTTGTGATGGAAGTCAAAGAAGGGCATTAGTCTAGGTATTACCAGTTCTAAGTTGTATATACAATCTACAGGAATAATGAAGCAACAGTGCCAAAGTTGTAAGATGGGATGAACCTCAACCTCAACATTAAAACTGTAAACAGAAGATGTATGTTTAACATTGCATGTAGGTTCAAAATTTAGTAAGCCTTTCTCAGTACTTCAAATCATCATGTACTTGAAAATGTATTTTATTATTCATCAAGACTATTTCAAGTGGTAAATTTTGTTTCAGCAATTATAAATAGTATCGATTTAAATACGAGAATATCATGTGACTCATCCATTTCTATTTGTAAAACCTTTGACTGTTTTCCACCTATGTTTTTTTAATGTCAATAAAAGCCACGTTACCATCCGTGGCTCATTTTGAAACATTCGGCCTTTCTTAACCCAGTGCACCTATAACTTATTTCGGCATTTATATCTTTCATAACATTCCTCTATAAATCCTCTATAAATCACTCTAGTTTGGTTATGCTTATGATTGTAAAAATCGTGTAAAGAGATCTTCACTTCCGGTCTTACTTACCTCTTAACTTTCTTTCCTTTTCTATTACCTTCACAAGCACAAACCCCTGTGTGATGTTGTATCCTTCATTTAATGATTAACAAGTTCAACGTGTATTACAAATGGCAATACAGCTAACCTGTACAGATTCTTATCAGGAGATTGTATAACAATTTACACTCAACCGCAAAAGAAACGTCACCACATTTTCAACAGTGCAAAAGACAAACAAAAGCTGAAGGGGAAAGTCAATCTTGAATGCGTGTTATAAGGACATGATTAATGAAAAGGTACCCGCAATTTCATACATCAGAATATAATATGTTTATGTTTATGGCTGTTCAAGTACACTTTGGGTGGAACTGTTTGGCATTTAACTTTAAGTTCCTCAAAGATGTTGTCGACGTATATAACCTTCTTGAAATTCAATTGTCTGACATGTCCTTACTGTATAACGTCATAAGACAAGTAAAAAAGCACCTTTTGACTCATCCTCGATAATCCAGCGCTATTGTTCCGATAAATCTACACACAAGCGCTGGAAAACAGTAAGGGTATTTGTCCCTAACCTAGTTACCTCCCTTCGCAATGACTCAGCGAAACGCTTGCTTTCTAACAACCAATGAGATCACTTGAAATCAAGTGTGAAATAACAAGCACTCTCGTGTCAGGATCTTGGCTTTCGCAATAGCACAGCACAGCACAGGGATTTTAATCATTTACGTCCACCCGTTTTGATGGACATGAATACACCCTTCTCACGTACAGACTTCTTAAAACTTTCTTTTGAGTTTCTGTCAGGTTTTCTACGCTGAATTTGTTACAAATTTTATCGTAATCGAGTGAGTGAGCCATGTTTGTTTCTATAAACAACGGTAGTGATGCGTTTTGATTGGTCGAGTTGTTTACGCAGATAGTGTCTGCGTTTCGTTTCTGATTGGATAACATAGACCCAAGGGAGGTAACTAGGTTAGGGACAAATACCCTTACTGTTTTCCAGCGCTTGTGTGTAGATTTATCGGAACAATAGCGCTGGATTATCGAGGATGCTTTTGACTCTTCTATCTAGTATCCTTAAGGAGATTCGAAAACGATAATCTCTAAACGTGTGATTCTCGGAAATACGAACATATATTAGATAATGTTTTGAAAAATGTCTAATTTAGTTTAGTTGGATTCTGAATAATATGAACACATAATGTATCTATGTTTAAGTCGTGTATATCATTTGCGGATTTAATTATCTGTATTTTGCATGGTGACATTACTTTTGCGGTTGAGTGTAAGATGAAACTGGTAAACCGTTTTCGGTGCCTGATATTTGAGAGATACTCAACAAATTTCGCATTGCTCAATCTCGTTGTCGTCTCTCTCACGAAAGATTTGTTGCATTACATGCCTGTGGCCTTTTAAGTACTGAAATAAAGTGCTTGACAACTTGGTTAAAATGTTCACTTAAATTACAAATGACAATACATCGCCTGTAATGGTGACGGAGCAAGAAACTAAAAAGAAAAAAGAAAAAAAGATATATATCATCCTTAACTATAAAAAAAAGAAACGCATAAGGGTTTGATTTTTAGGATTGTAATTATATGAAATCCCATTAAAGTTGAAGTATTTTAAGTACATGTACATGTATAGATAGGTTTGGATTAAACTCCACAAAAAGGGCAAATTGCAATGCATGTTTGCATTAGACGCGATGGTTAACAAAAACACACAATATGTGCATAAAAAGTCACTGCTGCGCGTGATGCAGGTGAAATCCATGATTACACACCATGGCATGACTTTTACAACTTGAACGTTGATTGTCATTTTAGTGACCAAATATTGTTGGCAGACCGATTGGAAAAGAACTCGGTTGAGTGCTGCTGAACCAAACATTACCATAGGACGCATATAGGGGATATTGCATACAACCGTACATCACAGCTGGTGACTTTCCAAGGTAATCTGATGGCGAATCCGTACATTGACGATACCCTTCGTCCTCATATGGTTGGTGTTGTTGATCAGCAGAGGGAGGTAGTTCATACATCGCGTGTACAGTCGACTTCCTTGCTAACCAGAACATCCATGTGCTTCCCTGACCATCCAAATCACCAGATATCAACCCCATATAACACCTGTGGGATGAACTGATCAGACGTGTACATGTGGCTATGCATTGCGGTGAAACTTGCAAGCATCGGCTGAAACTAGCGAACCAAAACTTGTTACTACTCAATCATATACAAATATGGGAGTAAAACCCCAATTGCTTGAAAAAGTTATCTGGAGCTCTGGGTACATTTATTTACCTTCACCAGGTGATTCATATGTATATTCTCTGTCGTTGTGCAGAATTTGATATTTGTTAGTGAGTTCAGTCACGATATATGTCTCTTTTAAAAAATGATTAAACACCCTGATATTTTCTTTCATGCGTTTCTTTTTCTGAAAAGTATATATTAATCTACCGGTAGTTGTGGGAAAGATTTGATAATCAACTCAATGTCATGAAATGTTTGTAGATATTACCGTGATTGGGACCTTAATAATACCTCAATACAGCCATGAGATGTTTGTAGATATTACTGTGATTGGGACCTTAATAATCCCTCAATAGAGCCATGAGATAATTGTAGATATTACTGTGATTGGGACCTTAATAATCCCTCAATAAAGCCATGAGATGTTTGTAGATATTACTGTGATTGGGACCTTAATAATCCCTCAATAAAGCCATGAGATGTGTGTAGGTATTACTGTGATTGGGACCTTAATAATCCCTCAATAAAGCCATGAGATGTTTGTAGATATTACTGTGATTGGGACCTTAATAATCCCTCAATAAAGCCATGAGATAATTGTAGATATTACTGTGATTGGAACCTTAATAATCCCTCAATAAAGCCATGAGATGTTTGTAGATATTACTGTGATCGAAGACCAACCAAACTCTCCATAAATCCATGAGATCTTAGTAGAAAATAATTTGACTGGGGACCTAACATAACCTCCATAAAGTCATGAGACGTCTGTAGATTTTACTGTGATCGGGGGTCTACAAAACTCCAAACAGACCAAAAAAAATGAATACAATTGATTGGTTATGTAACAAGTCGTAACTTTTTCGGATGAATATTTCCACGACATTCAACATTTTCGGAACATACACATGACATGTAATATCAATATTATTTCAACATTATATAACTGAATCAAAGACAAACAGCAAACTGTCGAATGGCAAGTGAATATTTTGAGCTTTTATGACAGACTGACAAAAGCGTTTATGAGGCTGTCACTGATATGGTAAGTAATTTTCACCGTCTTCTATGCTTGCGAAGTTTTATGCCCAGGTTTAATTTTAAAAATGTTAATAAAAGTTCAGTTTTGAAACATTTGATGTTCTACTCCTACAAATAAGGGGGCGGGATAACGTTGTAGTTAGCATGGTTGGCTTCGGATCAAGAGGTCCGGGGTTCAATTCCGCCAGGTGCACGACAACTTTGTCTGCAGTAGAGAACTGTTCAACACGCAGTAAGGTTTGGGTGGAATGCTTCACTGAATTTAAGCGTAGTACCACCCATTGTTCGCTACTCCCAGACGATGCTCGCAGGTTTCACCATAATGCATAGCCAAAATACGTCGCGGTCTTTCTCCCTGCGATAATACTAGCAGCCGTGATATAAGTGAAATACTCTTGAAAGCAGCATTACACCCCAACTCACCCGACCTACAAAAAGGGGTTATTGCTCATAAAGGGATGTATTTTTCTCATAAACTGATGTAAAAAAAAAAGTACACACCTACGTTGTTTTTATCATATGTAGGATTCCCTGTGATAGATGCAAGAGCCAGTATGAGATGTTTGAAGCGAGGTCGCTATAAATATGTTATTCACCTGGTGGTGTTTATTCCCGATTACCTGTCCTGTGATAGACGCAAGAGCCAGTATGAGCTGTTTAAAGCAAGGTCGCTTTAAATGTGTTATTCACTTGGTGCTGTTTATTCCAGGTAACCTGTCCTGTGATAGATGCAAGAGCTAGTATGAGATGTTTGAAGCGAGGTCGCTATAAATATGTTATTCACCTGGAGGTGTTTTATTTTTTCTAGGTAACCTGTCCTGTGATAGATGCAAGAGCCAGTATGAGGCGTTTAAAACAAGGTCGCTTTAAATGTGTTATTCACTTGGTGGTGTTTATTCCAGGTAACCTGCCCTGTGATAGATGCAAGAGCCAGTATGAGATGTTTGAAGCAAGGTCGCTTTAAATGTGTTATTCACTTGGTGGTGTTTATTCCAGGTAACCTGTCCTGTGATAGATGCAAGAGCCAGTATGAGATGTTTGAAGCAAGGTCGCTTTAAATTTGTGATTGTCATGGCGTTGATCAATACTGTAATATGGACCTTCATCATGCCTCACCCCACCATCACAACAACTGGCCTTTACAGTAAGTTGGTATCTGAAGGAAAATATAGGGGATATCTGTCTTTTCCCGACTTATACCATGTTTATCGAGTGAGGTAGAAAGGTTATATTTTCAGTGGGGCAGTCACGAGTGAAAATATATAATTTTTCTTCCTCACGAGATGAGATAAACATGGTATTTGTCAAGAACAGATATTCTATATATTTTTTTTATGTTATCCTTGTATCTTCGTCCGAACAAGGTCGTTTTCACGCCGAGCGGCCGCTAGGAACAGCCCGTCATCACAGTAACAATGTGAAGTCATAAGCCAATTCGCTGCGTCACACCATTGTTTTTATGACGTCAAATTATATCAGTCACTGGTCGCAGTGAAAATATTTATTTTCACTGTAGCTTGATAGATTGTTTATTTCACTGATAAATCCCAGTATTGCATTGCTCGTCATATAATACATTGAATCATCATCTAAAGCAATAAACATTGCCTGTATGAGATCAAGCTATATGTGATAGAAGAACTCATTTTGCAAGAAACTGTACACGATATCTTGTCATCATCAACTATACAAAGCAAGAAAAAAGTGTTGCATGTGAGTGGTTCCATTCTTTCAATAACTATCCTATTTGTATGTCCTTAGTGTTAAATTCAATACATGTATCCTAACATCACATTTAAGGTATGACTGTAGGGGATGCAACGCTTGTTTGGCTATGTATAAATTATTATGACTTACAATGCTATCTTGTCAACAAGCTGATGACATCAATGTGCTTAGACACCAAACACGAAAGGTCGTTACAATAGTTTGCCCTCGCGGCACCTAAATGAAGATCCTCGGATAGTTTGAGCAACTCATGTTCGTGTATTTAACATCAGCAGACATTCGGGCGAGATTCTTGATACATATTTCTGTCCTTCCCCCCAGTTCGACGATTTCTTATCAGTCACCGTACTGTTAAGTCATCATTGATATGTCAAAAAGATTGTACATAGATACATACCAGATTATTATGTTGATAGATCTTAATATATATTAAACTCAAAAGCAAACGATAATATACCAACATTTCTTTGGTATTATCAACGTTAACAGGTATATCAGATACATAAGGTGATATACGTTTACCAGACAATTTATTTACAATTCCACAAAAGTGTCATGAACAATATACGAAAAGTGGTCAATTTTCAGAATAAACAGTTTTTTAAAAAAAAACCCAGATCGCCGCTGTAGTTCCAATATAACATGTCTGAAAAACGTTCAGTATCTGCTATGGCATCCGGTGATCTTGATTAACTCTTTCATAAGTTCATGTACAGAATTTACTGGCTGCCAAATCAAGTATTTGGGGATGTCTCGAATGAGTGCTTTTGTTGACTTGAGCGAAGGCAGATTGTTTCCTCCTCATGTGTTTGTTCAATGGTCCAACAAGTGTGATTATTTGGACAATCTTGCAACATAATGACATTATTCCCAAAAAAGGAAGTCTCTTGTGATCCTGTCTATATGGGAGTACACTGACCTGGTGTCAACCTGTAGAAGGGCTGGTAGCATTGACTACCAGATTCCAAACTCGCCTGGTAACTGTCCTTTGGCTGGCCACATGATGTAAGCGAGGGAGAGGACGTTTTTGTTCACCGGGAGAGAAAATTTTGAATTTTGACAGTTTTTTTGCATTGATCTTAAGTTTTTGTGCCTAGAAATAAGTATCTTGGTGAATTGAAAATTAATCGGCATTGCTGTGTTCATCAGATCATTTCGTGCAGTCAGAGATTTCATCATCCATAGCGACTAGTGTACATCGGCCGTAGGGCAAGAGGAAGAGACATGTACCGTTAGAAAATATGAATAATGGTTTGTAAATATGAAACAAAAAAATGAGGGTGTTCCGACAGAATAGTCTGACAGAATAAGACAATGAAAACTCAGTCAAGGGCGATTTAAATTTAGCTGATGTGACGACTGCAATTAAAAACTTCCGTACAAGATGGGCGACGTGTACAGCGAGATCAGATCGGTGACGTCGGGGCCATGTGAGTATGAGCAATGAGATATCACACCTGAGACAGGAGGAGGAGAGGAGACAGGAACAAAGTAAGATTAATGAAGACCTTAAAACTAACGTTGATAAACTGAAGGAATCCGATAGAAGATCGTACTTTAGTGTTGGGTAATCAGAAATCATCCAGTTAAATATTGTTTTGTTTTGGAAAAAAATGTGCTAGAGTGGGATGGAGAAAATGTGCCTACACTATTATCAAGGAGGGGCTACAACTCAAAGACATTGACATTGAACATGGATAGAGAAAAGATTCTCGGAATCCAAGATATTCAGGCGTTTAGCCTAGAAGGCAAGGATACGATCCCGTCAACGAAGAAAAAACTGACAGAAACCAACAACTACAGAGACATCTATATATCGAGTGACAAGTCTGTTCATCGGAGGATCTAAGAGTCAAACATGCGTCTACTTGTGGGAAGTATCAGCGACTCAAACCTCTGTCTCACAGATCTAAGCATGGATGAATCCAGCAGCAATGGGAGACATCAACATGAGCGAAGTAGACACGTGATGATGTTTACAACTGGGTATAATGTAATAATAGTGCGTATGGGATTCCAACTACAGAGAAGACCAACTCCTAGGGTGTGAGGCCTGATACAGTTCTGACACAATCTATATTCTGAACCCTGACATACAGGAGTAAAACAGTATTAAACATGATCTTGTCAGCATATTGCCACAATACACTGTATCAACTTGACATTACATCACATCATCCACTTTACAATAAATAGATACATCTGGATAATCAGTATGAGTAACATAAAAACATAGACATAGACATTTATTACTCTTTAGATAAATTTGTTGAATTCTGATTGGTCAATAGCCAATGCATACGAAACTGTGTAGGCGGATTTGCCAGGGTCTACCCTCCGTATGACCCGTGAGACAAGTCATGTGACTAACTACATAGGTCGTACGGATGACCTTGACCTTAGATGGAATGCGGAAGTAAAACGGTTGCTCGACTCGGAATTTCAGGTTCGAAACTTACCTTAAAGAACATAAGTACGGTGATTTCAACCTATATACATTATTTATTTTGTTTGCGTCAATAAAGTAATTCAATAAAAACATGTGTCTCTCTATTATTCATCAGGTAATAATAATTTAAAAATCGATTATTTTTTAGCCACAGAGTTATCTCCCTTGATATGGAGCGTTACACTCTTTACAGTGGTTTTGCTGTTTCACACTGTGTGGAGTTTTTATCACAAACGGAAATAGCTATGACGCCTATATATTTTTTATCGAAAATGAGTGAAATAAGTACAAATAATAGATCTAAAGGGTAATAAATTCGTTACGCGGTGTTTTGACAGGGTGTACGGGACTGTAAGACCCTTGTATATTGCGCATTTCCTTCGGCTGCGCCTCAGGAAAATACGAAACATACAAGGGTCTTACAGTCCCGTACACCCTGTCAAAACACCATGTAACTAATAATAGACATATAAAATTCTACACCATACTTATGAAGATAATTACACAACATCGTCAACAGTTTCGTCCAAAATGGAACACTTTGCAATAGTGAGCTGCTATTGTTATCCTGGTCTGCTACTAACAGAGCACCTCAACGGATGGGTCAAGCAGTATATATAGCCAAGCGGTCAAACAGAGGTCTCGGTCTCCTAATATACACAGTAAAAAAAGTTAAGCACCCCCAAATTAAAAGTTGTATACCATTTTGGATTTTATGATCATGTTATTCAATTCGATAGAGACGCCAAATATGGTATTCTGGATGGGAACTGGTGTGGTTTCTGTTATGGAACGGTTCTCACGAACGGAGCTTTTGGCATGCATATCATGCAACCCATGATTTCAGCAAAATGCAGTTTCACCCTTCGACTTACCATGGCTAAATAGACTTACCATGGCTAAATAAACGCCTTTTATGGCTTCAATGTCAGTTCAATACACAAAATTCATGAACAATGCCACGAAGGAGATTTTCCGAGGCTACGAGATGGCAAATTATTGGACAGCATTTAGCAGGTTTCTCGTACAAGGAAATTGGGAGAAGAACTGGTTATCACTATTTGGTCATCAGTCGTTTAGTGAGGAAACATGCCCAAACGTTCTCGATCGACCACGTTCCGGAAGGCCCCGAGCTACCACATTGCAAGAGGACAGGAACCTATTATGTCATCAACGACGTCAACCGTTTGCGTCAAGTACCGCCTTGAAACAAGCCTGGCTACCCTATAGACGTATCAGCAATCAGACGGTGAGGAACTGCTTCAAAGCAGCTGGTTTAAGGTCTCGACGTGTCATCAGATGTCCAAACCTTACTAATCGTCATAAACGGGATCGTAGGATGTGGTGTGGTGACCGGCAGCGTTGGAACCTGAGGTCATGGAGACGTATCCACTGATCAGACAAAAGTCGCTTCCTCCTTCATACCGTTGACGGGCGAATCAGAGTTTGGAGAGTCAAGAACAGTCGATACACACCAAGAAACATTCTTCCAAGGGTTCCATATGGTGGAGGATCCGTTATGGTGTGGGGTTGCTTTTCTTTTGGATTTGGTCACACTACAAGGCACACTTACCGGCGCCCGCTACATTGCAGAAGTGTTGGATCCAGTTGTGATTGACCATTTTGATGACCACAGACTTGCAACTCGACCCCTGTTCATGGATGATAATGCTCGGCCTCACCGTTCACGAGCTGTGACTCAACATCTGGAGAACAATGCTGTTTCTCGTAACCCCTGGTCAGCATTGTCTCCAGATTTGAATCACATCGAGCATGTCTGGGACATGATTGGTCGACGTCTACAGAGAAGGAACCCTGCTCCACACAATCTAAGACAACTGGAGGCCGCACTTCACGATGAGTGGCAGAAGAATTAAAGAACCGTGTCAGGGGTATGCCCAGAAGACTGGCAGCAGTACTTCAGGCACGCTGTGGCAGCACACGATATTGACACTAAATTGTTCCTAAGACAATGGCACGGGTTATTCAGTATGATTTCTTCATCATGTTCAGCCGTCAAACTTGAAATGACAATACATTTACGAGTCTGTGTTTTTCACCATTTTCCAGTCAATTTTTGTTTCCTGTTTTTGGTCATTTGAAATCTCTGAAGATTACACAAAAATGTCAACGAATAAAACAATTAATTGCACTTGCTCCTGAAATTCGTTTTTCCCCTGTGGGATCTTTAGTTTTGCTATAATGGGTCTCTGAAACATACCCCTATAAAAAAAAAGAGAAGGGGGTGCTTATAAAATTATATATATTTATAAACATACAAATTAAAGCCCTTGGTGGAATAAAGTACGATACATACCCAAAAATATATGATTCTATGGTATGGTTTACTATACAGTACGGTTCTGCGATATGGGGACAGAACGATCTATCATGCAATAATGCAGTACACAACAATAGGGTTTTTATGGGACTCTGAAAATTCTGTTCGCCAATGGTGGCACGTGGTCCTGTGCATAGCTCAGTCTACCGCTATCAGTGTAGCATCAACGGACGCAGCTCGCTAAATGGGTTGGTAGCCCGTTTCATTGCTGGATAAAACTGAGAGTTTCAAGGGTTTATTCTTTGCCCCACACTGAGACATGAGTCGAGAGTCTTTTGGTGTCACCGTTGGTATGGGACAAAGAGTGCCTCTGTTCACCAAGCAGCAAATGGGTACCTGGTAACAATTGTGATTGAGGTGACTTTCTAGCGACAAATATGTCAGCTTGGGTTAGACCAGGGTAAAATTACTCATATAGCGCCTTGAGCAACCACTGAGTGGATTGATAAGTGCGCTCTATAAATGGACATGTTGTTATTATTATTAATGTTTCACTATGTCCCCGAAGAACGAAAGAATGCCACAAGTTCCACAGGAGATAAAGTGCGGGAAGCCGTTCATGGAATTCGTCGAATTGAGGAATCAGTTGTAACAGAGCTAGGGTTGGCCAAGGCTGTATGTGTAATCAACATCCAAGCATTATCAACTTGTTTATGTAGAATGTTAAAAGATTTGGAAGAAATGATCGACTGAAAAGAAAAATGGTCGGTAGCTGTGTCTTGGAATCAATTCATTAATATATTTGATATGTTATCTCCTGTGGAGACATGGGGGAAGCACCGTGTCTTCAGCTTTTTTGGATATCAACAGTTCAGCCAATTGGTAGACAAAATGTAATGCAATGTGATAGCTAAGAGAGTGCTTGCTGGTTCAAATTAGTTATAGTTAGCGCGTTCGGCTTCGGATCAAGAGGTCCGAGGTTCAAATCCCGCCAGGGGCACGGCAACTTTGTCTGCAGTAGAGAACTGTTCTACACCCAGTAAGGTTTGGGTGCAATGCTACACTGAATTTCAGCTTGTACCACACCATGCTAGTTCCAGCCGATGCTCGTAGGTTTCACCGCAAGGCATAGCCACATAGTGTTGCGGGCTTTCTCCCTGCCGTAATACTAGCAGCCGCGACATAAGAGAAATAATCTTGAAAGCGGTGTTAAACGCCAACTCACCTCACCTCACCTCAAATTAGTTATATCAAACTAATTTAGGACCCGAGAAAAAATATCACTTTTCTTTTCTTTATTCACTTTGTATTCATTGCATGAATTATGAAATTGTTTTCATTGTACGATTTATCTATATAAATAACCGAATTGTCTGACAATCACGTCAACGAAAATCAATTAGGCCTGATTACATCAGTATATAGGCATTAAATCAAACGTAGATGGGGTGGTTTTGAAAAAAATTGTCTTCGGATTTTTCAGACACGAATCGGGATTACAATATGCAGTTGAACACGGTACGTTGTACATGTTTTAAGACATTGTTGTCAATAATCTAAGAACCTTTTTCGTTTATTAGCTTTCCTGTCGTCACAATAACATGATAAACAGTACTTAACTTATAACACATTTTAGCATTATATCCTAATCACATTGTTAACTTTAACGTTATTAACATAATAATTCCAATCACATTATAACTCTTAATTCCGTTTATGTTATAACTATCCATGTATATATACTATCCACGTTACAACATGACATTCTATTCCCATTTTACCTCACATTTTAGTCTCATAGAAGCCATTTTTCGCAGTTCGAAACATCATGATTTATCAGATTGTGTGTGCTTTCATCAGCTGATATTGTCATCCTTCATTCATGCTTTCAAACATATTGTTTGTTTTGCTCTCAGATACACTGTGGGACATATTGATTAATCTACATCAATCTCAATGTGTCTTTCATCATCGATTCCTTAGCGATTGTTAGCATGGTATGATTGTTAATATATTTTCACTTTAATTTTTATTTCTCTTTTTAAGGTACTGTGCATATTTCTACATTTTTAACATTTTGTAATGTTCATGTTGGCAATATAACAATTAGTGAAGTAATAGTGATCAGTAATGTCATACTTTAAAGTTAAAAGATGAACTTTTAAGAAGTCACATTTACCAAAGTCACCAGTTGAAGATGTATGAACCTTCAACTTTCAACTTTTTAATTATTTAAAATCAAGCAAAATAATCCAAATTACATTTCACAACGTTTTGAAGGTAACCGTTTTGTAAATTGTGGAATTTCGACAAGTAGTAGTTCATTTCTATGCATGATTAAAGCACTTTCACAGTGAGTGTTTTTCATTATTTATCTTATTGATAGTTTCAGTTTTCACAATGGCAACATTTAGTTTTTCTACAAAATCAGTAGCATAACCTTTCATCTATCTTTTTTTTTAAATTGTAGCATTAATTTAAAAAAACTATAGTAGTCAATAAATAATTATATTAATCTGTTTGTGTTCCATGTTTCATGTAGTGGCAAGACAATTTACATCTACATAAATGAGGTATAAATATTGTATGTGTCAAATTTGCAGGTACAAGATAGAATCACCTGGATGGACGCCATTCACCTGGCAGGAACAATCCGAGCGAAACCAGGTGAGTCTCCAAATCCGTTGAAGGGGAAAAGGGCAGGGGTCAGTGTCAATGGTAATGCCCTTGGCATACACCCATTTGAGATATTCACATCAAGGAGTATTTACAGCTTCTCGGCATAAATCCCTCGAAAATGTTTCATATCACATGGGCAGTGTACAGCCGGGGAGGAGAGGAGGGGGGCGGGGAGGGGGGTTGGAGTGACATGTATGACATAAAATGTTAAAAGGATGCATGGCTAGCGGTACCTTATGCCACCTGTCACGCATCCTGTTATGTAAGATACTTGGTCTATTATAGTTAACCATGACCTACTATAAATCCATGATGACCTATAATTCCATGATGACCGATGTTCACTGAGAATGTTATCATTGGTTTTATGCCTGTATATTGACACCATAAGTGTGAAATTCACGATTTATGATCGAAAACCGGGCAACGAAGCGCGTCAATTGGTCAAACGTAGTTTTTGAAATTTACCTTTATCCCATTTGCTGCTAATGATGCCTAGTGGCGTAACTAATGATCAGTGACGAGCATGTAGCTTCGGTCTTTTTGTGTGTTCTCTCAACCTGACAGCCAATCAGCGCCTACCCTTGATGTTGACACAACGAGCGTCGCCATATGGCGTTGTTACACTGTAAGGTGTCAATGGGGAGTATTCTTTGATTGTTTTAAAGTAAAATATTTTCCTAATCACATTTTTATGTCATGTATTTACAAAGAATAACAATTTATTTAAACATGCACGTCGGGATCTTTCACCTCATGAACAAACAAACTTGCATAAAAGTGTCTATTTGAAACTCAACTTACCAGCTGCAAACAATCTAACAACTCAAAGATTAAAATATATAATTAGTTGACAATCAATGTTGAACTTGTGATCAATGGGTTTGTGTTTTGAAAATAACATGTTTTCAGACAAAGGCAATTTGACTAATCCGATGAGATAATGTTGATCTTTAACAAGATGTTTAACACTGACATCCTGTTATAAACAATTAAGTTGAATACAGTTGTACTCATTTTATGTGTTAGTTTGTTATTTAGATCAGTTGTCACCTCTCATTTGTTTATATACTAGATAAGCATTCTTATTGTACATAAAACGACCCAGCTCTTAGAAACTGAAACTTTATTCACTCAAGGCTACAAGGAAGCATAATGAGGTTTACAAGAGTTGATATAATATAAATATATTGACAACGTATTATCTAAGTTTACTTAAAGGAAGGCCGAAATGAAATATTTTCTATTGAATTCTAACCTGCATTTGGTTCATCAGACTAATATGTGAAAATGAGACCCCAAAAATAGGTAATAGGTTGTTGATTTATTAAACTAGACCGCCTCAAACTTTGCAAAAAACATCGTCTGCCTTTCGACGGCGAGCGGCAAACGAAAAATGGGGCGGGGCTTAGTGAGTTGGGGTTAACCGGAAGTGACGTACGAGAAGGGACGGGATGTAAACATCCGCTTACTACTTATAATGGAAAACACTGGGGAATCGGTCAGTTGATCTGTATTATCTACGCTTTGCAACAATGCCACACCGCTGTTCTGCTGTAAACTGTTCAAGTAATGTTAGTTATCAAGTGTCACTTTACAAATGTCCCAAAATATCGGTATATATATCAAATATAATTGATATGAATAGTGAAAGATGGTGGATTCATAGACGTTCGTAGACATAGGATAAATCAATGCTAATGAGGGGATGAGATATACGATGACATATGAAACCAGGATATGATAATAAGAACGAAGTAAAGTGGAGACAACAAAATCAGATATTCGGTGTTGTTGTTATTTTTGTTGGAGAATGTTTGTGTATAAAATAAAACAACAAACGTGAGATTAGCAGACGCCGGCGAAGTAGGCCCTACGGTAAGCCATCGACAATCAAAGCACATCACAACATCCTGATTTTTTAACGTCGTTAATCTACCGACAACCTAATTCACTAACAGTACATTACAACAATCAAAGCAACTCACCACATATTTTAAAACACCAAAGGAAGTTGGTTATCAACGATAATAATACGTCTACGAATACACCTACGAAAACACCGCATCCCAATGTTACATTTTACGATTTAGTTATCACTTATTAACACATTAAAACATTCAGAATCTAATAGATAATAAAATAATGTTTTCCATAAAATGCTTGGTTAATCAAATAAACATCGTATCCAATTGACATTTCAGCAAGAGTGTCAATAATGTAAGAAACTTACCTTATAAACGTATCCAAACGGACAATATGAATATCCAAATGCACATAAGACAGAAATTGTAAACCTATAAATCCATCAATGACAGTACTTGTAAACAGAAGATGGTCAAATGCTAACCCTCTTTCAGCAAAAGTCTTTTCGCAAATGGCAAGATAGAAAAACAAATAGACTGAATCTCGCGTTAAGTGTATTGTGTGTCACCAAGACAGGACGTTTGACAATAAACATATATAACATGCCGGTCACCGACATGCCATTTGTTATATAATTGAATCGGTCCAGTAAACTTGTTATCTGTACAAACATAATAACACTCCTTCCTTCTCACATACCCAGCTTCTTAATTGCGTAAACTAATATGCTGTAACAACACTTCTCCCCTTTGATCTGGAAGTCAAACAAAACAAACATCTGTCTGGAAGATACATCTGAATGGTTCGCTAACCTGAGAATTGTGTGTTGGTTTGCTGAAGTGACACATACAGGCTATCAGACAATATTTTAAACCATTTCGCTTTCATTTAAGATGCTACTGGTAACATTATTCTGTAATTCGATAATGTTCGTTGTCTATATCAATCATAATGTATATGTTTAGCGTGTACAATAG
Organism: Gibbula magus; assembly: GCA_936450465.1. Lineage (NCBI taxonomy): Eukaryota > Metazoa > Mollusca > Gastropoda > Trochida > Trochidae > Gibbula > Gibbula magus. Next base: position 48,110,619 of record OW388301.1, read on the forward strand.
AGCAATCTTCATGTAAATTTCATTGAGCTTGTTGACCAATCCAGTTCATTTATTTATTCATGAAAGCGAAGTGAAAATGGTTTGCATTGCATTACATTATATATAGAATATTTTAATTGACAAACTTAAAATACAGTAATCTTAATTAAATACTGAATGTTATTTATAAATCTGCAATATGTTGTCTCGCTTGTTTGAACAGTCAATCGTTCAGTGTATATGAAATTATACCTACCATATATATTTATTTATTAATACATACAAAACAAAATTAACATGCCGATTATTCAACATAATTTGATCGATTGATGCTACTTAATCTCTCTTCACCCGATTCCCGCGAGAGTCTTCTTCCCTTGTTTCAATGTCACTTGAACTGTCATATGTTTCCTTCTAATTCCGCGATTAATTGCTACAAACATACTATACAAAAGCGCAGAATGCACTCCAATTAAGCACGCCCCAGTTCTTGTAACCATATGAAATCGCTAGTTGAATAGTTAAGTAATCCGTTTATTGAAAATTGGGGTTGTTTTGATGACGTTTTCTGTCTTATATGAGCAGTTTAAAAGTTGGGAAAACGCGTTAAATTATGATTAGCGGCCATAATGAGGCTCCTTCACGTACGTCACAGCACGATACGCTTTAGTGACCACCCTCGCCCACTTTCATTCTGGTCTCCGGGGCTTAGTTAGGCACTTTTTTTAAAAAGCCGTATTTAAGTAATGTATTGGTCGATTTCAGAAATTCAAAATCGAGCAATTGTCAAATTGAAACCCCTTTTCAACGATTACGTATTTGACCATATGTCATTTCATCTAACCTTTAAGATGGACAATTTCATTAGAGTATGGACATTTTTTTTTTGAAATAAAGAAATCATATTCAATATTGAGGCTTCGCAGTATATTCTTTTGGAATAGACTTTTCCCTTAATTTGTTGAAAAAATTACAGCGGAATTGATAATGATACTCATCTCATATTACATTTGAAGCGTACATTTTCTACATTCATAATCAATCTTAGACCAACTTCCAGATTCCACAGGAAGACGATGATTGGATAGTCTAAAGTGTAATACATTAAATAGATATTTTTTAGGTGTTGTGTTAAATGTTGTAAATAAAAGTCAATATCAGTGTTATTTTTAATCATCTTATAAAAACTACCCTTTGACGACATTTCAATATCTGAATGCCATGTTTGTATAAAGAGGTCTCAAAGACTTTTCTTGACCGTATATTTAATCCAATCAGTATTTACCAGTGGATGATATATCCATACGTCATTATTTCCCGTCTTTATCAATATGTTTTTAATACATGCTAGCCATTTGGTATCTAAAATAGTATTTGATAAAATGTGAAGTAATACGTTTGATAGCTTTGAATGTTTTCCTGTGATAAATCTTGCCCAGTAACATATCATTTAGGGTATTTACAACTACAGAAACTGTGCGTTTGCTTTATCATTCAGAAATATCAGGCTTATTGTATTTTTACAAATGTACAACTATATGCGCCAAAAAAGATGATAACAACACAAACATTTCTCACTTATTTCCACAAACAATTCCATATACAAAATTGTCAATGTTTGACCAAATAAGAAATTGTTTGCATGCTTAGATGCGTTGTTACTATAGATAATCCAAATAAATTGATATAATATAACAATTCAAGACTTTTTAAAAACTGGAATGAGATTTGGATGAATGTTGTCATCTAAAAGTCGATTATATTCGAATTCCTTTGTGAAATTATATCGTATAGAAAATAAGTTAGGCAAAACATTTTTAGATGGAACGTGTGAAACTTAACACAAATTACTTAACCCGAGTGTTAAGATTTTACAAATTCTATTCAATATAGATATAATTATCGATTTTAAAACTTCCCTCAATAAAACTCAGTTCCATGTGAGCTTATATTCATGGATATACATTGTACTATGGGTAACGATATTACTTATAACTTATATTCCGTTTTTGTTGATAATCTGTTTTAAAGCTGTTTATGTGTGTCATAAGCCAATTTGGCTGGGCATTTACTCTTACATTGTGTTTTATATTGTACAAAATTGATGAGTTTTATGCGTGACACATTAATAACATCTCTCTCTCTCTTTGTGTCTCTGTCTCTCTCTGTCTCTCTGTCTCTCTCTGTCTCTCTGTCTGTCTGTCTGTCTTATTATCCTCAGTATAATTATTTATGTAATTCATTGTGAAACGATATACGATTACAAATTAATTTTCTATATTTACGTATTTCTTCCAGGAGCTTTGACAATCGGGATCCCGACTGTCTACAGACCAAAGGAGTCTTACCTCCATACCACATTGGTGTCTCTCAGAAACGCGATGACCACAAAGGAACGCGAGAGTGTGATATGTATAGTTTTCCTCAGCGGCAGCAACTCGACTTACGCCTCGGAGCTCGCTTTAAACCTAACTGCTACATTTCCTGAGGAGCTCCGACGTGGCTTCATCCGGCTCATCACGGCGCCTCCAGAGTACTACCCGTCTATGGATCACCTTAAGATAACCTTTAATGATAAGTTAGAAAGGGTTAAATGGAGGTCCAGACAGAACCTGGACTACGCCTTTCTCGTGAACTATGCCAAGAATCTCTCGACGTACTATCTACAGATTGAGGATGATGTCTTGGCTTCTGCAGGCTTCGTCGGGAATATTTTCGATTTTGTTCATAAACAGAAAAAAGCGTGGGCCGTGTTGGATTTCTCTGGCCAAGGATTTATAGGAAAGTTCTTCAAGAGTGCTGATCTTCCCAAACTAGCACTGATCCTGCGTGTATTTTTTAACGAACAGCCCTGTGATTTCTTGCTAAATTACTTTAGTGGTTTGTTGCTCCAACAGAAAGTATCGTTCGAAAACCGTCCCTTTTCAAACACATAGGTCATTATTCAAGTTTGAAGGATCAGGTCCGGAAAATCGGATTCGGTGCAATTGGGAAGAACCCAGAAGCATTTCTGGATACTACAATAAAGACATATTCAACTTTCACTCTGAAAAGAGTGTATGAGGGTGTAAACAGATTTTGGGGCAAAGCGCCCAAAATTGATGATACAATTGATATAAAATTTGTTGATTCACAAAACTCAATTAAACGAATTATAGTTGAAACCGGCAAGTTTACGTCATCATCATCTGACACCCTTCAGAGCGGTGTACTGGAGTATTCAAAAGGATCAAGCAAGAAATGTCATCACTTTGTACCTTTAGAAAAGTTTGCCAATGGGAGACTCGATTTCAATTGTAGCGGGCTGAAAGCTGTTAAATGTTTAAGAATACGAATTATGGAGGACCAGAAACAATGGCTCATGATACGAAAAATACAGATAAAGACATAAACATGAAGCCTTTTCGTGTGAGAGACAACCCATCTAAACTTTAATGCAGAAGCCGGAGAGGTTTTGAGTGATGAGTCAACGACGTCAAACACATAGTATCCTCCTCTGCCCTCGTGATCCAACTGTAACAATAAGCCCAATGCACACATTTTAAAAAAATGTTAAGAATATTATTTACATACGTGTTCTGAATATATTTATGAGATAATTTTGGTTATTTTAAACAAGTGTTATGTAACCATTTGTATGTTGTTTAACGAGTGTTGTGTAACCAAAACAAGTTATTCAACGATAGTGACGTCATAATGCCACACTGCTTTCGCAATCAGCTGATCGACTACAGCGGAACCCTCTCGCCACTTCAGGTTTTTCAGTTCATCATATCTTTTTTCCTGTAGTTATTGTTTGCTATTAATAAACTTGCAGCATAGTAAAAATATATGTGCAAAATTAAAAATAGAGAATTCGTGTTCCGATCTCGAATATTTTATAATCAAATCACAATAATATTTTGCTTCAAAGGGAGTTATCTCCCTTTTGTTTACAACGGTCGTGTTTTTGTCAACACGAATTCCGTGTTTTAGGAGTAAAAGCAGATTATAATTGACTGTGTTTAGAATCGCCATGCATGATCAGTATTTTTATATGATCACCGTCCAGATATACACGTATGAAGTTCAAAATAAGAAGCTTGCATGTAGAAACGTTTAGCAAGGAACCAGTCAAGGAATGACGATCTCTGTTGACGTCAACAGCGTCAGTTCCTAATATTTTGATTGAGGACACTTATGACGACAAACATTGTGATAATGATTGTGTAAATGTGATATTTTATGTAGATGCGAACAAGATCGTATCGGAAAACGGGACTACATTTTAACTTTTTTTCTGGCATGACTCCACCTATATCAATTACCCAGTATTAGTAATGTCGAGCATAGTTTGATGCTTGTCTCAAATGAATATCGAAATTCGTATTTGATAAATAGATTACAAAACTCGTGAGTTTTGAATATAGATTATTCTCACTACTCTCATTACTCTCAGTTTATTCAGAGATCAAGCGGATCAACCCCTCATTGAGCGAGCCGCGCCGATTCTAGCTGAACTTCACTGATAGCGGTCAACTGAGCTTAACACAGCACCGCTCCCGCCACAAAAGACAAAGGCACACCAACTTGAACTTCAACGAATTCTGTTAACATTAACTATAAGAGATGTATAAGATTGGCGTTATATGGGAGAAGGGCAACAGACATTTCCCCTTGTAGTTTTCGTTCTTATTTTGCCCACTGTGTAATATATTATCAACAATATAGAGAATACTAAACGACGTCCCGTTGAATAACATATTTAGTAAACGAGTGGATGGTTTTGGTATCTAGAGCGAAAGTCATACATAATTTCCGCTGTTTCATTAATTTAGTTTCGTGCCTCATACCCAAAAAAGGCTCAATTCTTTAAGGCGCCGTAGCTCGTTGTTTGCATATTATGTTTTCCCAAATTTTCCATTTATTATGAATGTTGATACAATATACAAACACCTCATTACACGGCATTACTTCAGGAAGCATGATTCCATATGTGAAACTCTACTCTGAGTGTTACGGTATCGCTACATCAGTCAGATCACTACATTTTGGACCTTCGTATGGCCATGTTAATGTGAACACCTCAAATGAAAATGGACTCGTATAGATTAACCGAACCACATACACCAGTTTCATAAATATGTTTATTGATTCAGAAGTATTATTTAGCTATTAGTAACACTTATTTACATTTCGTGATCACAATTTATGTCAAGAAGAACGACGTGCTACAGAGCCTTTAAAGCGACACCGTGTCGAGGATAATATGAGATCAGAAGTATCTACCTATGCTGATTAACATGTCTTGTAACGAGTCACAGACCCCCAATTTCAGACAATTGAAGTAATTAGTAATAAAACTACTGCATGTAGACAGTGAAGCGAAGCGTAACTCCTTAGCAGGTAAGTTAACCAGCATAAGCAGATAAAAGTGATCTCATTTTTATCCTCGTGGCAGTGTCCCTTTAAGGCCAAACTGGCTACTTGGCGAAGCTGGAACCAGTCAGGATGGTTAATAAAATCATAAGGGAGAGCAGCATTTGAATCCAGGTACAGATAAGAGTAGAGATTTATCCATCATATAGCCTGGATATGATAGATGGTGTAACTGTGAAACTTACTTCACATATGTTGTTCAGATAGACAATACACCACAGTTTATGTTAATTTCGCTCTGATATCTAATATTTATACATTCCTACACATCATATGACAATGTAATGTACAAACAGCGTGACTGTAATACATTTGAATGCTTCATATGCTTATATGGATGAATGGCCATGAGAATTGGAAATATGTTATCTGATCAGTGTTTAGAATATGTTGTATTTACATGAAGTCGGATTGGGAACAGGTTGCTAAACTTGAAACACCTAGCTGATGGTATGTAGCAAATCGTTTTAAAATTACATATATTGAGCAATATGTATGTGTCAGAAGATATAGGACAAGAACAATATTTTATATCAAATTCAGATATGTTCAGTTCATGTACAGGCAATTTTAATGCCGGGTATCTTTAATTTATTAAGCCGAAATGGTATTTGATCCCTACTTCTGATAAATACTATGTTTACTACTTTTCAGGTTAATACTCACTAATGCATTGTTACATGTAAGTACATTTGTTTGTGCGCATAGAGAAAATTATTCATGTTAATACTCATTTAATTACAAATTGATTCTGTGTCATTTACTTCCGCGATTCTGACTGGTCGAGAACTCTCTAAAGCGTGCAACCGATTCTCGACTAACGTGGACAAAATGTGCATTCATACTTTGACGTGACAATTACTTATTAGCATGAAACAGAGTTGAAGTGATAGCCTATAACACTGTAGAAAAAAACATTGTAACATATCTATTTTGCTCCAACTACAAAGCCTCAAAACAAAGTATACACAGGTCTTTGAAGGGCATTTAGAAGTGGTAAACATAAGAACAGGAAGATTTTCTGGATAACAACTTCTTTAATGTGAAAATACACGACGTCCCATGTACATGCACAGTAGTTATATGACCTATTAACATTATCACACGACATTTGCCCTTTTATCTGTTATAAGTAAGATTCCAAAATTACGTTTGACTCATTGGCGCGGTTTTCGATCAGAAATCACTACTTTTACCTTCATGTCGTCAATATACTAAGTTGACTAGCATCAAAATGGTACTTCTCGATAAAGTAACACCATTTATAACTTTTGGAATATGTGACGCCTAACTGATGTAACTTTCATTGTTTGGAGAAAAGCAAATTTTAAACATAACATAAACAGGTCAAAATTGTCCAACCCTCATTTCTCGTATAGAAATTTTTTGTTGTTGAAGAAGTCATGATGCTTTATTCATATTCATTTTGAAGAGTTGGCGCCCAATTGAGAAAGTTAGTGTCGTGATGTTTATGAAAATTATGTTTCATATACATTTGTATCATGATGTAGATGAAATATGTCTCTAGCGATTGATGCATGGTGAACTTATGTATTACAAAACTTTTGTTGGCTCTTTGAAACTGCGAATTTAACGTTTGGATGTAGTCAAATACAAATTACATTTTACAGTTCAGAATCGTGGTGGCAGTCGTCTTATGTTTGCGTCCGATTTCAAAATTGATTTAAACTTTTGATTCCAGCTGTATGAAGAATTGATATGAATCGCAGTCATATTCTGAGGACTGTTTTTACGGTCCTTCTTGTGATTGTGTTCGTGGTAACATCAGTCTTTAACATCTTGTTTGAAACAGGTGGAACAGGTAACTAACTAATACTACTTTTATTGGATAGGACATTACATGTATTACAGAAATATATACACATTAATACATAAACTACCAGGCAAATGAAAGTAAACACCTTAGTTAGTTTTATCAGATTATGATTTTCAATTACAAATATCTTGAGCTGTACGTACTCTCACTCTAAAACTGACTAGTGTAGGCCTTTAGACATCAGTCAAAGAATACATCTACGTCGTTTCTTTTTATTTTTTAAAATTAAACTTAAATTTAAAACCTCTTCAAAAACTAATTTTGATAACAGACAACTGTTCATCGACATGTAAGAAATATTCGTGATAATCAATAAATGTGACTTATTCTATACACATTTGCAACATTTTAAACATGGTAGGTATAATCAAATGAATCTAATTTCTTATTAAATATTGAATACATCGAAAATAAATGAGGTGTGTACTTTCTTTTGCCTGGCAGTTTACATTTTGTTAACATACATTAATGTGCATTAAATATTGATTTTAATTCTGAAAACGACGCGTACGCATGCATGTTTGAGCGTAAGTATATCATTAGGCGTTTACCTTTTCATGAATATTTTCTATTTTACAGGTGTGTACGATGATGCACAATTAGGGTCTGTAAAAATATTCTACACTATGTAATATGCAATAACTGCAAAGCTAAACTTTAGATAAACGTGATTTATTATATTTAAGCAAGTGTATCTTCGAGGACAACATTACATGGTATGAACTGAGATATGACTAACAATTGGTTCTTTCACACAATTGTCTTCGTTTAACAAAAAAACAATATTGATCATTTTGAATAATGTCACTATTGAGTAATTTAACGTTGGCTTAAACGGTAGAGAAACTTACCTTATGTTAAAACATAACTTAATTAGAAACCTTCAATCCACCAACGGGAACAGGAAAGATGACAAGCTAACCGTTTTAATCTTAATTTCAGGTGTGTTCCCCAACTCGCGTCACTCAATTTATGAGATATTTCCAACAGATGCGTTACCAAGCTTCTATGGTGTCTACTGGGGAATTCTCATCTTGATCTGGCAAACTGCTTGGATCGTATATTCAATATCCCTATTATGTAGAATTAGATCCACGGGACCAAATGGATCCGAAGGACCAACATACCTGGACCCAACCTGCCTTACTCCTTTATTTCTTGGTCTCTACAGCCTTGGACTTATGCTTTATTTAGGCTGGAGCTTTGCAGTGGCTAGGGACATTATTCCTTTGGCATTCGTGCTAATAATTGGGGCTGCGGTTTCATTATTAGTGTCGTTGAGTCTGAATCATAAAACTTTGTATCAGGACAGATTTGAACTCTATAAACAGAACCGTAGGTATGATGATATCCTTATGAGAGTCTTGGTGCAGAATGGTATTGCTGGCCTAATATCCTGGACCATTGCCAGGATTATTCAAACAATGTCAATATTGATAACCTATTGGTCAAATCCCCCAATCGCCCAGGAAACAGCTTCGATAGTTGCTTTGTCAATTAATGCTATACTTGTTTGGACCTTTATCGTTCTTGACATCACTGTTATCGACAAATTTACACGCTACAACTACCTTCAATATATTTCAGCAATTTATCTGAACTCTGCAGTTGTTGATAATTCTGGTACAAAGGTTCCTGCAGTTCTAGCAGGGTTGGTAATCGGTTCCGCTGCTACCGCCCTTGTTCTTAAGATAGTCCTTGGTGTCCAAAGAAATAAAATTGACCCACTGTTTCCTTTAGTCGAGAACGTTAAGGATGGAAATCCAAATTAAGACTGCTCATTTGCTGCGATGATTGACTTGTATTAAGTAGTAACAATTTCGAAATGACATAAAGTAAAACAAAAAACAGAGCCATTTTCTGTACACAACATTTCAGCTTTCTATGGCCTTTCGTAATGGAAAATAAGATGAAAAAAGGATTATAATTGATATCCCCATAGCGTCAATAAACACGATTTAGGCTTTCTATGGTTTTTCGTAGTGGAAAAGAAGATGAAAATAAAGTTGTTAGGTCGTGACTCCTTTGACCCTTGTTTAGGGCCACAGGCTCACAGTATCTACAAATTATAACCCCGGTGGCTAAGAAGCCTTTGTAAACATACGATTTCTGCTTTCTAGGTCTTTCTGTACTGGAGAGAAGGTGAACATAATATTTAAAGTCGTGACCCATCCGACCCTTATTTAGGTTACGAGATCACCAGATCTACAATTTATAAGGACCATATTACCCAAGGAGTCTGTTCACCCGATTTCATGTTTTCCTGGGCTTTTCTTAATGGAGAAGAAGACAAAATTAGGTTTTTAGGTTTTGATCCCTGTGACCCTCATTTGGGGTCACAGGTTCACCAAATGTACAATAATTTATCCCTATTGACCAAGGATTCTTTACACAAACTTTAAGTTTTCTGGAGCCAGTCTTTGGTGGGAATAAGTAAAAAAGTTAAACATTGCAGATTACGGACAGATTGAAATCCGTAAAACAATTAATTTTAAAAACAGCTTACATGCATATTCAAACTAAAATACATTCAAAGATTATTTTGTTTCTATCATAATGTTTGTTTGGAGGTTGAGGGTAGTATTATTGGTGTTCACTGTATTTCGCAATTCTTGAAAACAAATATGTGCTTTATATAATGCTGACAACTGCAACATAGAATAAAAGGACCATATAGCAAACTACACATTATGCCCAGTAGCAATAAAACAGTTGTTAGACTGTGAGCTGAATATAAGTATTTATATAACGTATATTCCATCAGTGAATTATCTACAAGAAATGAAAATAAATTTTCTTTTCATCAGGAAATGAAAATACATTTTCTTTTCATTTTTGAGTTCCAACAGTTAATAAGGATGTAAATACTTATTTTACATTTTTGAATTTAGTGATATGGAATTCTCGACTCGTATATTTGCCTATCTGTGTTTACTTGTTTTACGTGCAAGGAGTTAATAAATATATAATGTATTAGTATTCGTTTGTTGCACCGAACTTGTTAAACTGGTAAATATTTCCGATGCTGTACACTATAATTAACTTGATGTCTAGTAAACATTATGCCGTTAAGCTTCCCTGTGTAAAATGACACAATGCCCTATTTTACAGAACGGATTGGTTTGATATGTGTGCATGAGTCAACTATATAGATTGATGGCGATGTACGTTCTGCTATTATGTTATTCTTAGTAAAGGGTGGTTCATCAATCTTATCAATCTTATTCAACCTTGTGCTATGAAGTGAATACAAAATGAAGTCCGAAAAGCGCTTGTCTTTTATGTACACACACTATAGTAATACAATTTAAAGCAATAAATTGTTATACCCATTGCCGGTAGCGCCACAACGTGGCTTACCCAGACTGCAATCGTAATTATTGATATTGTTTGAAACGTATTCTTGATACGGACTATTGCAAGGCTCATCTGATAAATTAAAGAAGACAACACGTTGCATCATCCACACGAGCTGGACCAAAACCACGAATTTTGAAGGTCTGGCACAAATGTCTCATCAATAAACTATCCTATCACAATTACATAAATATATAAAAAATATGCTTCATCATTTATAAAGATACCTTTGGTGATATGTAAATGTTATAATATTACGTTTGAGTGGTTATGTAAATTGTTCAAAAATGACAATACATCAATGTGTACGTGTTTGAAATGAACATGTGTGAATATATATCTACATCTTACTACAAACGTGACACTGCACAAATGTAACAATCCATGATCTAGAGCAGTCGTATGTATCTGTGATAATGTGTAAATGTGAAAATGTGTAAATGTGATAATGTGTAAATGTAAACATCTATGGGTATGTTGTTGCATGAGAAGGTAATGAATATGGTACTTCAATATTCAAGGTGTTTATAATAAGTGAATATAATGTATAGATATTATTTACTTCAATATATCACTCATTGTTGGAACAAATGTAAGTACTTAACAGTTCATGGCTTCCTTAGAAGTCATTTCCATAACATACCAATAAATTATATAAATTTAAAAAAAAATGTCAATGCTAAGCCCAAAGAAATATGTACACGTTATTATACCAAATCAACGCAATTCATTTACACGCTATGGTTAAGATACGTTTGAATATTTATATCGGCGCTTATTCAATACTCCGTTTTTGTTGGCATGTACACTCTACCGCAAAGGAAGCATCATCACAATTTCAACACTGTTGCCGGAGAAAGTAGATTTTGAATGCGTTTCATGGGGACATGATTTGTAAAGAGGTACCTGCAAATTCGTACATCAGAGTGCAATACTTTTATTTTAATGTATATTCATGGACGCTTGGGGTGTTGAAATCGTTTTTTCAAAATGGTGTTTGGCCAGAATGTTTGTCATCTAACTTAAAAAAGCATAACATGTTTTATTAGATTTCCATCGGTGAAATACGGCGTTCATCGGTTAAAATAAATCCCGTATTTTCACTGAGTGAAATAACATGTTATTCTACTGCGTGAAAGAACACTTTCGATCGTATGACGTCATCATAACAATAGGATGACGTCATAAGAAGACCGTGGTAAAGCAAGGGGAGCATGGATGCCCCTTTCATTGTAATATACAATACATAACTGGTTAAATCTAATAAATAGAACATTTGACATTTCTCGTGGAATACCAAGTATATCTCATCTCGTGAGGTAGATATAGTACATTTACACTCGTGACTACGCCACTCGTGAAAATATGCTTTTCTACTTCACTCGATGAGATGTACATGGTATTCGATGAGAAATGTCAAATGTCCTCTATTTATTAATAAAAAAGTCTTCTTAAACTTAAATGTGTTGACGAGTTTTTTTTACTTTAGGACGTCATAAAAGAAACCAAAAAAGCCCATTTTGACTCTCCTAACTCGTGTAGTTAAAGGTACATCTATTGTGTTACTTTATCGAGTAATACCGACTGTTACCGGAGACTACCATTTTGATGATAGTAGACTTAGCATTTTGACAATATGAAGGTAAAAGTAGTGATTTCTGATCGAAAACCGGACAATGTACAGCGTGTGGCGCGCGTCAATGAGTCAAACGTAATTTTGGAATCTTATTTATAACAGACAGAAAGACAAATTTGAGTTGATAATGTTTAATAGGTCACATAACTACTTTACATATAAATGGGACGTGCAGTTTCGGTTTCTGCACATGCATAATGTTGTTACGTATACTCTCTTTATTAAACTTGAAACTAGTAATTACATTGTATGATATAATTGGCGATTGGGGATAAATATGCAGTAATGTGAATTAAATTAATGTGAATGTGACAGCACATGTGGTGAGCTGGAACGTATTAAAGCCAAATAAAATTGTATGAAACACAATGGATGCACCTTTAAGGAGATTCGAACCGAAGGATTCTTTGAAATTTAGTTTAGTTGGCTTCTGAAGACATGCTGTATCCCTGTTTCAGTCGTGTTTATCTCTCGTGGATCGAATTACAGTGTATTTCGTATGGCGACGTTTCTTTTGCGGTTGAGTGTATTACCCCTCCATTGTTACGTTGCAGACACGGAAACAAAACGTACGATCAACATCGCTCAATTCGCATGTACTGAATAACATCGAAAGTGAACTTATCCGAGTATGATAATTGCAACATGAATTTGGTTAATTCGTGATTCTGACTGGTCAATGAGCAGGGGTGATTACCTGAGAAAGGTTACGAGGTTACAAGAGTCCGACTTAAACGTCGTCGGTTTGTAAATAATTTGCATATGTTGACTAACACTGTAAACTCGAAATTTTACAAAATTGGGTATTTTTCTTATAAACAACAAGCTGACATCACAATTTCATTACCATGACACCCGTATGTCATGACCCGCCAGTAGTATCAGCTTGACATATCCCGAATAGAAATCATATAAATATATAGAGGAGGAACCGTGTCTGCTATCTACAAACATATGCAAAGCACGAATCTTTCCTCATATTTGAATGATGGGTCTGTAACCAACAATGCATTCATCATGTAGTCCGTTCTTAACAACAAATAATGTTTTGTTATTTTTGTACATGTTGTTATTTTTTCTGTGTATACATGTGTATATTCGTTTACTGTTTCGGTATCAGTAAATGTACATGCACATGCCCTTGCTGAAATAGACTAGCCATTGACTTTGTAGCTTACCAGGCTTTGGTTGTCACAGGTTTAACAATCGGGGCCACAGATTCACCAAATCTACAATTTAAAATCCCCAATGGTCGAGACATCTGTACACTAATGTATTTTACGACAGATTTAACAACAACACATTATGTCTTTAGTTCATATAAAAACAATGCTCTTGGCATAGCCACTATATAAAACGACAACTTGTTAACAAGATGCAATGTATGGTACTTCACTTGTTCATAAATTACAAAGTTAGGACAAAACATTTATCCCTTATTCTAACCCTTCATGGTCCCAATACAGAAATCAATCCTGCGTTTTATAAAAAACATATTCAGAATATGTTAGAGTTTGTTTTTATTTGCATAATAGTACAAATATAGTTGTCACTGAAATAATAATTATAAACAAGGTTTCTGAACGAAAGATTTGAGCAAGTGCCTATGCTCGTTTCGGTCCCAGTTTGTCTCGTATTGGTCCTGTTTTTCGTGTATTAGCACATTTCGTCGTATTCGCAGTTGTCGAACCATATGGTCTAGGCCCTAAATAATGTATACATGCCATTACATTGACAGTTAATTAATAATTTAAAAACATATTCTGTCGAAAAGGTATATTGGAGAATGCACACGACAAATTTGGATTTTGGACAAATTGTGGAAATACCAATAATCAATTGACTGGGATTTTAACATGTTCTTGATTATTAAATTTTGGCTCCTCTATAAACATAGATCCAATGCTTTGAAATCCTAATATAATGATATAAGGCTATACAAATATAAGGTATGAATACTGATGATAGTGAATATAAATTTCACAGCTGACAGATGATACATCTCTGCCTACCTTCAGAGTACACTTCTAACATTAGTACAACATCTTTCATGTTTTAGTAATTAGTTTTAGAAAATCAATACACAACGCTAGTTATTTGGATAGGTTTGGATTGGATAGGTAAAACAACTTTTGACAAATTTAGAAATTTAGATTTGTAAATGGCAATCAGCCAGTGAATAGGGAGGTATATCACTAGATTTGGAAGGACAACTCTTTTATGAAGTTTTATTCTCCAAAAGTTAAATTTCTAATCTGCAATATAATAACTTTCCCAAATCAAAATGTGTTTAAGGATATTGCAAAGCTGTGCTGTTACTTTATTTGGAAAGAAAACAAAATATAAGCGTGATGAGAAGACTTTTTAACAGCGGTGATAAACCAATATTTTAAAAACCGTCTCACATGAATGAAACCATAACATACCAGTTCGATGAACCATCAATGCTTTTACACCAGAAACTAATTATGGAATGTCTTATTTGCATGGGGAAGCTTTTTAAAACAAAACGGAGATATTGTTGAACCCCAATCTGCTATCCTATCTTAACAAATAAGAATACATGCTAAAAAGTAAAAACACGACATTAAAGAACATGGATGTGTCAAAGTCTTTGTTAGCTTTATCAATTCTTCTTAAAAGCGATGGTAACTTTCTCGTAGATTATGGGGAGCTGATTCAAATGTACAAATATGTAGATATATTTATAGATTATGCAAATTTCATTCATTCAATTAAGAATTACTATATATATACACTTCCAATACACTACAAGAAAGCAAATGTTGCAATACATGAAAAACTAGGATCTTTATACATTCCGTACGTTAATAGAAGACATTGTTACCCATCAAATAAGGATTCACAGTTAAGGGAGCGGCATTCAGATAAGCAAATATTTTTTTTGTGAATAAATATGTTTAAACCATATGGATGCACAGTTTTCAATAACAAACTACAAGAAACAAGAAAATTACAAAGAACTGTATATACAAAGAAACATGTGATTAAGATCAATGCTTAATCTTAGAGGGATCAAAAAGAGAACTGAAACGGCGAACATAAGTAATACAGCTCTATCATTCTGTTAAATGGAATATCAGAAATGTTCTTGAATTTTGATTACGTTTCATTAGGCCAACATTTCCTCTAAAAGCTCTCGGAATACAGAATAAACTTACATAAAATATCATTTACAACATCGACTACCAAAATACATGTACCGATGTTAAATTTCAAATTATAGTAGAAATATAAATGCCGGATGTGAAAATTCTATATTTTATATACAGGCATGACATATAGGAATGACATAATATCATAAACAATTTAGGACATTTACATTGTCGGATGTGAAATGCTAATGTCTGCAGAATAGAGTGAGCTTCCTTTAATGCACAACTACTGACACGACAGTGATATCGTATTCGGAAGAAAATATTAACACATTATATTTATATATACTTATAGACATATGTGCACGTAATGTAAACGATATAACTTTATGTAGGAAACCCCAAATACACGTTGAACAAATGATTTTTGGGTGAAAATGTTGAAGTACATGTAGGAATAAAAATGTTCAGAAATTAACATGAGTAAATGACTGAAGATAGCTAGTTTATAAAGGTCCTTTGGATGTACGGGGTTGGACATCTCTTAATGAATATCGATACATCGAAATGATATGAAAAGACAATATAATGTCCTTAACAATAATACAAATCATTTTTAAAACTAAATATGATGAATGGAGGAATAGATCAATTCAAGAAGCGCCTGTACGACTGCAGATTCAGAAACAGTGAACAGAACAATAAATTGGCATTCTAAAGATTGTGGTTGATGAAAAATGAAAATCTACATTTG
Source organism: Gibbula magus (assembly GCA_936450465.1). Lineage (NCBI taxonomy): Eukaryota > Metazoa > Mollusca > Gastropoda > Trochida > Trochidae > Gibbula > Gibbula magus. Next base: position 48,126,716 of record OW388301.1, read on the forward strand.
AGGACACAACTTCTGTATAATCTTTCGGGCGCATTGATTCAAAGTTGAGAATGCCAATGTGACACTACCCCAAAGAATGTACAATGTATTAACATTGTATATCCATAATAATAATAATATTCAACCTTCATCTACAGGCTTGTTAAAAATGTGATTTCCACTTTTCTTTCTTCTTGTTTATTATCTGCAGCTTCCTCTCCAGCCTCGTTTTCATGTTTAACCCAAACTTCACTGCTAGAATCGTGATCTCTCTCCCGGAGGGGAAGTGTTTTAGTTTTTAATTCCACACCAGAAGATATGTACAGCTCATCAGATGAGACAGATTGATTCAGCCGAGAACACCGAGGGGATTTCCTGAAAATAATTCCAACAACATCAGGCATTATGTGATGAACAGCAGGCTATAAACAGTCCAAAACGAGTAGGTTGTCCACAATAGAGGGAGGTTTCAAATGCTGCAGAGATATTCACGTAACCCGGGCTGTAGCATGTTTTTTTGCGCAAATAAGTTTGGAGATTAATGATAACTAACAGTAAACACTATCCACTCTTCGGAAAACCAGGTTAAAGACATATGTTCATGGTTTGGTTAAGCAATGGCAATAAGTTTTGTCCTTCGAAACAATACAAGGTGTTCACATTAAAATGGCCGCCGTGCAATTTTTTGCCTATTATGTGACATCGTTTTTACCACTATAGATAATCGGTTTGTTTAATGCGATGTTTACACTCTGAAGTTATTATAAATGACAAAATATGTCATTATAAATGGCTATTTAAAAAAACAAAATGTTTTAAAGAAAAAAGTGATTAGGTACACGGCTTTCTACTTCAGATCTACACTTGAATTTGGGCAATAGCTATGCTGTAGTGAACTGTTTTGCATACAGTACCAGTCCGGGTAATGCCATATCATATTCGCTAATCAGCGCTATAAAGGTAAACAAGCCTCGAATGTAATCGAATGTCTTTAAATCATCTCATGTCAATTATTATGATGATAATGCTAGTATTTACGAAAAGCAAACCTCGTGAACTCCATGCATCTAATTTCTCCGATGAATTGTATATTACCTGAACACTGCGATAAGTACTGCTATGAAGATAATGCAAATCAACAATGCTCCACAACTTCCACCAATAATAAAGAGGAGTCTTTGATATTCTGCAATAAATAAATATAGAATCATTGCATGGTATCACTGACGACATATATCAATTGCGTCTATGTATTTAATTTAATCATTGTGATCAATGGTATTCTCATAAAATTAGGAAATAATATTTTGGTAAGCCTGTCAATAAAAATGAGAATATCTAACTTTATCATATACTTGCATATTAATACGAAGATTTTGCATGTATGACAGAGCCTCTTCCAAACACCCTCTATCAGCCCGGCGGGCAGATAACCCGCATTAGCCCGTCGTCAAGGGCAAAAACCTGTATCAGCCCATCGTCAAGTGACTTGAACCTCGAACCCTAGGTAACGTACATGTACGAGACAAATAGATCAAAGTCGCGAGGCATTTAGAGTTGTCTCCCTTTGCACAGCTTACGTTCAACTAAACTCCTCACAATGCTATTACATCTCTCATAGACAAAGGTTTGACGCAGAAGAGACGTACTAGCACTGTGGGAAGTTTGCCCTTCCGACGAGGTCGACGTTTAACATGGCGGACATCGCTGAAAAAACGCCGCAGTTATTTGCAGACCGTAGATTTGTGAGCTTGACAACATCATCGAATCGGCAGTTGCCGCAGAAATGAGATATAGATCGAATTTGAAAAAAAACGAAATGGGTACGAGCAAATGTGAAAAACAAACACCGTAAGTTAAAAACACATGTTACATGAGAACATTTTCTGAGTGAGCTACAGTGTGTTATGATAATTAATAGATTCGGGAATTAAAGTTAATGAATATTTAACTTAATTGGTGTATATGATAAACATAGTATGATATGGGTGTTTTCATATCATATCCTGTATCAGCCCTCGACCAATATCGGCCCTCGAGCTAAAGCTTTCGGGCTGATATTGGGGTCTCAGGCTGATACAGAATTTGATATGAAAACACCAATACAATACTATCTATGTATTCAATGTAGATAAAAGAACCTCCTTCCCGTTAGACCAAAAGTCGTATGGTATAAAGGGACGGGGTTACTTTTATTTACATTCTATACATGTAAGTTATTTGGAAATCTCAATTTCCTGTGAGGCCGCGAGTATTTCGTAAAAACACACATATTTATATCACTTTTGTAACTGCGATATGCGAACGTTTAGTCCAATCGCAATGCATTAATGAAACATCCTAACAAAATTACAAGTATTTTGTATATTTATGAATGATACCTACCCCTAAACTTATCTGCATTTCCTTGTTTGTTTACAAACATCAACAACAATAAAAAAAAACTTAAACACAGTCTATACTAGACCTGTCAATCTTTTGAGTCTACCCACTTCGCTCGTGCCGGCACGTGCACTTCGTGACCCATAATACATCAGTCTAATCGCATCACTTTTCCTTGAATCAAGTCACACGATACGCTGATAACCGTTCTGTGGGGAGGTCCGGGCGGGTTCCAAACTATAAGTTTAGAGGTAGGTATCATTCATAAATATACAAAATACTTGTATTTTTGTTAGATTTCTTTCATTCACTACCTCTAAACTTATCTGCAGAATCCCACAGATCGGCGGAGGGTAGGTAATCAGCGAGTGATTCAGCAGACTCAAAAGAGAAACGGCCTAAACCAAAGACAGAGGTCGCTAGAACGAAGTTCCTGCTAAACCAAGTAATGGTAGGCTGGCCTAGGCAGTCGTGGATTTACAACCGTAAACTGCTGTCGGCCAACATAGGATTCCTCAGCGAGAAGGAGGAACTCCGTCCTACAACCTCTTCTAAAAAAGAGTTGTAATTACCTATGTTACTGCTTGTCGGTCTGGACTGCCCCCGCTGCCACAAAGGGTCCCAGTTGATGCAGTCCCTGGAGATCCGTCTGGACATCCCTCAGGTAGAACGTGGAGAAAGTCGTCGAAGAAGCCCAGTATCCAGCAGCGATGACGTCTTCGACCGAAGCAGAGTGCCACAACGGAGCTGACGTAGCCCAAGCTCTGATTTCGTGAGCGGACACCTTACCATAAATCGGCGCAGCAGTCGCAGATTTATGGTAAGCTGCCTTAATAGTCTTTTTCAGCCAAGCTGAAACCGTGTTCTTCGTAATATCCTTATCTGAAGAAGGGAGACATGGCAGGAAGAGCCTATGTCTACCCCTTCTAAAGGATTTCGTCCTGGTCAGGTATTCTCTAAGAGAACGGACAGGGCAAAGAAGAAGGTCCTTTTCCATGCCGTCTGATAAAGCAGCGGACAGAGCCGGAACAGAAAAACATCTTCTTCCCAACGGGCCAGCTACCGTCTTCTGATTCTTTGCTACAAAGCCCAGCAAAGTAGACAGAGAAACCGAATTCCAATTCTTAGAGTGCGTCATTGTAGAATGGTCTAGCGCATGTAATTCAGATACCCTGCTTGCCGAGGCCAGCGCCAACAGGAAAGCTGTCTTCCATGATAAAAACGGCAAGGAAACGTCCTTGATGGGTTCAAACGGTTCCGCAAGCAGGGCAGACAAAACCACTGAAAGGTTCCATTTCAGCTGAAACTTGGGAGTCTTCAGATCTTCTAGCTGGAACGACCTGGACAAACGATGAATGGCTTGGTCATTCGACAAATCGACCCCCTGCAAAGCCAAGGCAGATGTCAATGCCGATTTGTAACCATCAATTGTCCCAGCTTTCAGCTTCTTGACCCTCCTTAGAAAGAGCAAGAACTCAGCGACGAGTGGAACGGAGATGACAGCATCAGGCTGGAATTGCTGCTTCCTCTCGGTGAATTTACTGTATCTACAATCATAGAGGGCGGAAGTAGATGATCTGAGGCCTCCCTTGACTGCTTCAGCGACTTCTTGGGAGAAACCACTTCTCCTGAGGTTACTCTGGATAACCTCCAAGCGTGTAGATGTAGTGACTCTGGGTTTCGATGGAAACTGTCGGACCTTGGCTGTCTCAGTAAGTCGGAAACACTGGCAGCTCTACCGCCGGATGTGTTGACGCCATCAACAGATCCGGATACCAAGGACGATTGGGCCACGCTGCAGCAATCAGTATGATGATGCAACTGTGACGTCTCGCCTTCTCCAATACTGCTGGAACCAGCGCCGGTGGAGGAAAGGTGTAAGCGAGAAGACCGTCCCAGTTGATCGACATTGCGTCTACTGCGAAGGCCTGTGGATTCGGAACTGGACTGACGTAGACTGGAAGCTGAGTGTTGAGACTGGTCGCAAACAGATCTACCATCGGAGTTTCCCATAATTGAGACACCATCTTGAAGGAGGTGGGATGAAGAGTCCACTCTGTTGACTGAATCTGATTCGGGCGCGACAAGCTGTCTGCCAGAACATTCAGATGTCCTGGAATGTGTCTGGCTCTGATCTGACAGCTGTGCTGATCCAATTGAACAGTTGAAGACAGCTTCAGCGCCGATATCTATTCCATCCGGAAATGAGGAGGTCTGCGTAGGAAATTCCTGTTCAGGTTCTTCAGATCTATTATCAAACGAAGCTCGTCCATGTCCTTCTTGGGCACCAGGAAAATGGGCGAGTAAAACCCCCTGGAAGTTTTCTGTGGGTCTAACTCCAATACTGCTTCCTTCACAAGTAACTTCTGAATTGCCTCCTCTGCTGCCACCAGAGGAGGACCGGACAGGAAGAACCGAGGTCCTACTAGAAAGAAGGTAGTCGGAGGAAGGGCATCAAAGACTAGCCGGTAACCTTGAGTCACTACTGACAAAATCCAAGGGTCGTTTGAAACAATTGGCCAATTGTCGGCAAACTGTTTCAGACGACCCCCAACCTGACCAGGAACTACTTTCAAGGGAAAAGTCGGGGGGCACGCAAAGGTCGTTATCTGAAGAGAGATCGGTATAGGCTTGTCAAAAACGCTGTTGGCCTCTGCCACGGCCTCGTCCGGCACCCTTGCTAGGAGTCCCGGGCTTCTGGTACTGCCTGTCCTGGTTGCGCTTGGGCGTCGTGTTTTGGTTCTGGTATCTACCAAACTGTTTCCGGGAAGGAGTAGAGGGCTTGCTCTTCGGTGACTGACGAGTTCTACGAGGAGAGACAGACAAGGCGAGGTTATGTAGGTCTTCATTCCTCTTCCTCTCAAGATCCTTGTCCCTCTGGGTCAGAGCATCACCCACCGCATCCCCGAATAATGTACCCGAGAACAAAGGCGCCGAATATAGTTTGTCCTTGGTCTTGACCTCTGTGGACTGAGGAAGTTGTTTTACATAAGCAGAACGACGAAGCAGAGTTAGCTGTGCCTCCATCCACAAGAGATGCCGATCAAGATCCAGAACAGCATCTCCCAGTGAATCGAAGAAAGCGAAAGCCGTAGACAAGGCTGATCCCTTGGGGTCCGCATCTTCAGGTATGGACGGAAGAGCCTAGCCGCAGTGGCCGCAAACCAATGAATGTACGTAGACGTCTGCATAGCCTTGTGGATTGATGTCTCTACGTCCTTGAGCCGTGCGTCGCTGACCCGGATCTGCTCAGAAGGAGTGCCCTTGCCCATGAGATATCGGAAGTTGTCATCCAAGGGGGTCTCCTCCGGCTTGGTAAACTTGGCATCATGGACCTTGTATGGGAACCCCTGTAGAAGGACGATCTTGAAGGCTGTTTGTCAAAGCCTAGCTGTCCAACCCTCTCCGACAGCTGAGAAGCAAGTTGAGCAGTCGAATCCGGTGGAGGAAGGGAATTAGTGGCTGCAGGTTTAGGTTTCTGTGCGGCCCTACTAATGTCGTTGTGAATTGGGGCCGATGGCGCAGGTGAAGGAGTCAAATCCGGAAAGTGACGGTACACCTCGTCTTTCTTGTCATACCATGAAAATCCTGGAAAGGTAGGCTCTAACTCCTTCGGATCCTTCCAAGTCCTCTTGGTGGTTGCCGCCCCGGAGCCGTAGAAGGCAATCTCTGGAGGGGCCGTGGATTTCCGTTTCCCTCCGTCCCCCGTCGGAAGTGGAGCTTCATTGTCCTGAGGCCTTGATGACTGGAGCCTCCGGTTCCTGGTCTGGTCCCGATGGGTAGAGGACTTAGAGGAAGACCTGTCGTATTCCACAATGGAAAGCCGCGGCTCCTCCCGCGTCTGGTTCCCGTCGGCGGACGTCAAGGAGGCCACAGGTGAAACCGAAGATGAGACCTTCCCCTTGGGCTGCTTGTTCCTAGCCTTCCCGGGAGTCCCGGCCGTCCCGGCCGTCCCGTCCGTCGGGAGAGAGCCGGGAGTCGCCCTGGAGCCGTGGATAACCGTCACGGTAGCCGTCGTCACCGTCGTTGTTGCCGTGACCGTGGCCGTCTGGGCCGTCGAGACCGCCGTAACTGCCTCCGCCGACCTCCGTACAGCGTCAGCATTCCTGGTGGTCAGCCTGTGGACCTTCTTAGCAAGTCGAGGGTCCATGGATGCCGGAGTCTGTTTAGCTGATTCGATGACTGACGGTGCCAAGATAGAAATCCCATCTTCTGACTTCTCTTCAGCCCCCCTCGTATCAGTTATGTGGGAGACTAAGTCTCGCCCTGACCGAGGGGTGACCCTTTAACCGTCCCGAGAGGCATCGCCAGCTAGTTCCGGGAGCTGCATGATCCTGGACATGAGCGGCATCATCATCTCCGCCATCTTCTTAAACTTAGCCAGGTCTGACGCTAGATCTGACGACGCAGGAGTAGATATGGTAGAGGATTTAGATGAAGCCTTCAACAAACTCTTCTCCCTGGCAGCCACGTAAGCTTGAAAAGAGGTGTCTTCCAGCGGGGCGCAGAAGTCACAGCGATCGTCTATTCTACGTCCCGACCCAAAACAGCGAGGACAGCAAGGATGAGGGTCCGAAACCGACATGAATTTCTTGCATCCTTCACACCTCTTTGCCAAATTCATGGTGTAACTGTGAAAAGTTAAGGAAAATTAACACACAGTAAACACAAAAGTTAATCATGAATATAAATATATTCACGAACAAATATATATAAAAGAAAATATAAATTGCATATATATATATATATATATAAATATATATATATATATATATATATATATATATATAAATGTATACATATAAATTTATTTACAAACAGAATGTAAATAAAAAATAGTATAATACGTAATTTCGCAAGTAGATTTTATACCAGAAAAACCCCACTTCACGAAATTGCAATAGAAATTATTAAGAGTAGAAGAATAATTAAGAAAAGAAAACTACCATTTCCCAACTACATACAAATTGGAAAATAAGTTTTCAATATTGACTCAAGTATACATGATATACGGAATCAATACAGACAGTAAACCTGAGCGTAACTTACATACGCAAAGTCAAACCAACGCTAAATAAATAATGAACCGTCGTAAAATAACCATCATACCACTGCCAGTAGCAAGCTGAACACGCTACAAAGCGAGACAGCACAATGACAGTAAACACACAACTCAACGATCAAACGAAAGCGGGGCTACCAAACCCCAAACACTCCAAAAATCGACAAAGACATTAATTCATAACATACTACATATTTAGCAGAGTAAAAATAGCTAAATAATGAAAATTATGAATACGAAACCTTAAACAGGGCATAGAAAAATTAATTAATGTTTTAGTGCCGTGTGCAAAGCGAACAAGAAGCCGCCATTTTGGACAAGTGCCACGTATACCAACACGCGACAAAAGTCGAAAAAACATAAAAATTTTACAAAAGTTACATGTAAAAGAAGGGTATGATAAACATAACAATACCAGGATACAGAATAAGGAAGATATCTTCAGAAAAAAGGTAAGTTTTCTCTCTGGTAAGCGAAATCACACGTCTTCGTGTGATCAACAACAAGGAAAAGTGATGCGATTAGACTGATGTATTATGGGTCACGAAGTGCACGTGCCGGCACGAGCGAAGTGGGTAGACTCAAAAGATTGACAGGTCTAGTATAGACTGTGTTTAAGTTTTTTTTTATTGTTGTTGATGTTTGTAAACAAACAAGGAAATGCAGATAAGTTTAGAGGTAGTGAATGAAAGAAATATTTTCTTTAAGAAACCATCGCCACATTTGGTACAAATTAACGATCATTACACCACTCAGCCTATTTCAAATTGTCGGAACACTTTATTTCGACTCAAATCTTTAAAATGAATATCTGAGATATAAACTGTCAGTCAAAAGAAACGCCTAAAAAATATCTTATCAGATTCGTAAAAACTATAATGGACAGTTTAGCAATATTTTAGCATTATGAATAATTCTGCATAATATATTTATATTTCAGAAGTTGTCATGCTACAAAAGAATGGCGATTGTTGAAATGAGACAACAAAATTGTTCGGTTTTCGACCAGTGCTTGATCAGAAAAACATTTGAAACATATGTTCATACAACCACGAACTACAATACAGGTACGCATTCGCATTAAAGTGGTGATGACGCTACAGATGTACTTGGTTACTGTGCGCAATTGAATCAACCGGAATTAGCGGTCTTCATTGAACGTGGATTTCATGAATGTTATTGACAGTTGTTCCACGGTTTCAAGGGAGTTTCATATTAATTATTGTTCGGCATAACGTGGAGACCACCATTTATTATATTTCAGAAACTATTTCATCTCTCATGTTAAGGAAAACCAATTAGGCGTTTCTTTTGGCCGACAGTGTAATCTGTTCACTTTATTAATACCTTGCTGTTTCGACTGAGATTGCTCCAGTTTTCTGCACCCGAACGATCCAATGGTATTGATGCAAGTCTCTGTGATGTCGCAGATGGTCATATTTGATTCACATTCGTTAACATCTGAATCAGAACATCAAATACATAAAATCTCATTATTTACAGGATATGTCTTCTTTTAGAGGCATTTTAGAAGTTGTAGAGATGAAGAAAAACCAAGATATATACATAATAAACTTCTTCATTGTAATGAATGCGACTTTTCGGTGGAGATACTAACCTGTTATCTCCATGTTAATCTGTTTTCACAACCAATCCCCTGTACATCAAACTAACCACCTTATTCCCTCATTATATAAGTAGGGATCCAGTGTACATGCCTTGTTAATTGTACATACGCACTGCAACTACATATTCGTGTATCACGATAACGGTGTTACTATCTACACCGAAACGTCGCATTCATTGCAATAAAGAAGTTCACAATCCATGTATCTGGGGTTTTCTTTAGACAGGATATGGTTCAATGTTGCAATGCTGTCGACTTAACTTAACATAACATAAATTAACCTAATCATGTTTTGATACACATAAACAAAAATGTTGAAAATTGAACATCCCACCTAATGATTACGGTTTGAAACTATAGCTTTCCTTTTTCATAGGCAAGCTGAAAGTTTCATAGATGCATTTCATGTATCCATCTCTGTATTTAATATATTGGCTAGGACACGATATATTGCAGGTTCGATATTAAATTCGATATAGTTCTCATTTAGGTGGTCTCTTTAATCAAGCTTAAAAACACTATTTCACAGGTGTTTATTTCTATCTTGGACAAATACATTTTTTATACTTCTCACAGGGCTTTACACGAATAACGAAACTTTAAATTCAGTAAAAGAACTTCTAAGGTACTGTGGACAAAGGCATGTACTATTCAACTACTGAATGCTATTGAACACTACTACATGTACAACATCATGTTCTGTGAACACCCGGACACACCTACACCTGAATGATCCGGATTATATCGAGTAGACAACAAGTCATCGACGCATACAACTCTTACCTACTGAGCATCACCACAGTCGTTATCTAGCGTTGCTACTCAGCATACTATTTAATCTCTGCGAATCCTCGGACACACCCCACTACACCTGAATGAACCTGATCTGACGAATACTCAATGGATCAAATTTGACAACGAGTAGACAACCGTGTTTATATGTTAGAAACGGTGAGACTTAGGCAGTCACTGTCTAACATTGCTACTATCACCAGGTTCTCTATCCGTTAAAAGAATGCGAATCCCTCAGAATTGATCATGAATGATCATGGCCATCCCCGGTTACCCAGAGTTTTATATATGCTCCGTTGCTCTCTACTATATCATCCCTGGGACACTCTATCAGAGAAAACTATATTGAAATCTTGCCAGGCGTGACGAAATCAGTAACCAATGAAAATGCTCGATAGGATAAGACGGACATGGTCAAGGGAGATAATCGGTGACGGATGGCAAAATGATCGCGCCCTGGAGGTGCGTGCTTTGCAACGGAGTGATATGAATAGTCATTGGCTCGCAGGTCCAAGCTGCGTAGCAATTTGATTGGCTCACGCCGACCAAGGCGTGTAATTTGAGTACAGATTTCTCTGATGGAGTGTCCCAGGGGTGATATAGGGGAGAGTAACGGAGCATATATAAAATCCTGGGTAACCGCGGATGGATCATGGCGTGACATCAAATAGGGTGGTCGTGTTGAGCATTAACTACCCACTTGGCAAATTCGTAGGTAGGCAGTAAGAGTCTAGTGTGAAGGTGAGTACTCACCAGTACATCCCACTCCATCTCCTGTGAATCCGTTGACACACCTACACTTGAATGATCCTCTATCATTAACACAAATGGCGTTTTCATTACAGTTGTGACCCTCTCTAGAACATTCGTCTACATCTGAATAATACAATACACAGTGATGTCATGCTATATTTTCTTTCAAAGGTGATATTCTGGATCTGTGTGAACATTTCGAACATGTATTGTATTTTAAATCCTTAACAGCAAGACATGCATGTGTTTGAAAGTCGGTTCTCTATCTAAAAATATACATCGCTATATACATTTCATTTTCAAAAGTGTTTGTAAGTGTCAATAAGTTTACATTTTCAGAAATGGATGTCACCTATTTTTAATCTGTAATTTATAATATATTTCAAAATATGTATATAACCTACACATACCACAAAGGACTTACCACTACAGACAAAACCATCACCAATGTACCCAGGTTCACAGACACATGAGAAAGATCCTTCAAGATTCACACATGTTGCATTCCCGCTGCAGTTGTTCGTTGCGGAAGTGCATTCGTTTATATCTAATACAGAAAATGCGCAGAACATTACTTGAAAATTCAATGCGAGTTTGTGCATTTGCACTGGAGAATGAATAATGTCAAAGGGTAATTCAAAATCGTGGCAATAGCGAGCTTGCGAGCCCGCCCACCTCTTGTTCACTTCTTAATCAGTAAAATTGCGACGTAAAATATTCCCAATTACCTGCTTACATGATGAATGATGAAAACTGTGGCATAAATCATGCTGAAACAAACGTAATAAAATCTCCTCTCTCAGGTACACAATATCAAAGTGATCTGTCTTTTGAATAACTTCATGGCATTGAGGACGCCATCGACTGTTGTCACCTCGCGTCAATAGGTAAACAGCACACGGAAAAGAAAGTTTCTTCACTACCAAGTCGGCTTAATTCCGAAGCCCCTTTAGTTCATAATGCTAGCTAATGAGTATTAGCTTGCGTTCGTTACTTGATTGTGTCCCATATTTTGTATTCATGTAGCGACCTTGATTCTATCAATAGTATTCGGTTCTACGCCCAGCCTGGTCGACTCGCCTAATTCAACACTTAAACAGCTGAAAGGTACACGCAAACTTTTATTTTAGATGTTTGATAGGTTTTTGGTATTTGGATCATATGTTTATGTTATTCAATGGCATGGATCACTGTGGTAAGCAGTTATACATTGGGAAATTCATAAAATTATGAGGAAATTCACGTTCAATTAGGAAAATACTACCGGCGACTGATCACACGACCAAACCGGGGTCACGCAAGTATGAACAATTTTCCAAGAGTTCACGGGTTAATAACCTTGATATTGAACTCACCATCGCATACAAAACCATTGCCGGAGTGTCCAGAATCACAGATACAGGAGAATGATCCTTCAATATTCACGCACGCAGCATCCTTGCTGCAGTTGTTGGAGCCGGAACACTCGTCTACGTCTGAATAATTGAAATTGACAGTAGTCAGTTTTAATGGAACACATTCATCTACAAATGTTTTTTTGTACGTTTCGACGACAAAGCTTGCCAGATAATAAGACTTACCATCACAGACAACACACAAACAATTGTATAATTCTAAAAAAAAGTTACAATCAATGTCCAAGAATGATTATGCATTCATCTCAATTTCCGACCAAACAAATCGTGTATCTCACCATCACAGATAAAACCGTCGCCTGTATACCCAGGTTCACAGGAACAGGAGAAAGATCCTTCTAGATTCACACATGCTGCATTCTCGCTACAGTTGTTGGAACCAGATCTGCATTCGTTAATATCTGGAATATTTAAGAGTCAAGTCAAACCAATAAAATAAATGAGTAACAATTTAGTTATACAGTGCTATGGGAAGTATATTACTCTTAATTTCATTAATATATACTAAAGGTTATGTTTGTACAATTACAAAAAAGAGAAATTCAATGTCCAAAAATGATTATGCCTTCATGTTATTTTTCTCACCTCCACAGACAAAGCCATCGCCTGTGTAACCCAATGAACATGTACAGGTGAAAGATCCTTCCAGATTATCACAAACTGCATTCTCGCTGCAGTTGTTGGATCTGGTTGTGCATTCGTTTATATCTGGAATATATACGAACCAAGTCAAACAAATAATAATAAATGATTAATAAAGTATATTTAGCTGTACATTGCAGGGATATTATACAGCATAGAAGCACATTTTCTTAATTAATACCATACACTACTAAATAATGATGTACAAAGACAATACAATGTACAAAGATACTAAAAACAACAAAAGCAAAACGTTAACCTACCATCACACATAAAACCGTCGCCTGTATACCCTGCTTCACAGATACAGGAGAAAGATCCTTCCAGATTCATACATGCTGCATTCACACTACAGTTGTTGGAGCCAGATGTGCATTCGTTTATGTCTAGAACATGCGTCGAAATCGTTGATTTTAAAGTTTGTTTGTTTGAAAAAAATCCAACTCAAATCATCAGTGCTTACATTTACTGGTCAGTCTCATTTCTTAACATCACGACATGAACACTATCAGGGTTATGTGTCTACAATTTAATAAATGAAATTCCTAGAATGATTATACATTCATGTTAATTTCCGAAAAAAAGTAATCAATTTTTCACCTCCACAGACAAAGCCATCGCCTGTGTAACCCGATACACAGATACAGGTGAATGATCCTTCCAGATTCTCACATACTGCATTATCGCTGCAATTGTTGGATCCGGTTGTGCATTCGTTTATATCTGGAATATATAAGAGTCACGCCAAACAAATACAAACAAATTATAAAGTATGTATAGCTATACATTGCAGGGCTATTATACAGCTGTAAATGTCACTGTATAATATATGTACAATTGAAACAATGAATTCATAGAATATATTTAATTTCGATAGAAAAGCAGTCAAATTATTTCTAAAACATTCAGCTTCTCATGCTTATAAACTGACCGTAGCAGATAAAACCGTCCCCAGAGTATCCTGATTCACAGACACAAGAAAATGATCCATCATGATTCACACATGCTGCATTCAGACTACAGTTGTTGGATCCAGTTGTGCATTCGTTTATATCTTGAACATGTGACAAAAGTCATAGTATGCTAACAGCTATGTGAGAAACTTCATTCAATTTAATAATACAATTCGTTTATTTCAGTAAAAAGCCTTAGGCCCCCGTCAAAAAACACATTATTTACAAAATCAGACATCAGAGAATAGAATAAAGTTTACATTGTGAGTTAATTTGATTGTAAAACCTTAGAGCGTCGGACAAGTGCATCTCTTATGACACATGAATAGGATAAAATAATAACGTTGTAAAACATTTTGCAGGTAATATATATCAACATGATCAGGTAAATGTTGGATATATATCCGTCTTAATTCCTTTAAGGAACTTCATTTGTTCAATACATAAACTGTTATTGTGTTAAACTAGTTAATAATATATTGCTATTTAGTATTGTTTTGTCTTAAAATACCAGTGAAGTGTGACGCTGTTGTACATTAAATCATAGTTTGAATTACTCTGTCTAAAAATACATGTTCTACAAACTGGTATGATGTCGGAAGTAACTTTTCTTACTTGACGCCACAAAATACTAAATCATTATACAATGTACACATATATTGCAAAACAATACAACCAAAACGTTAACCTACCATCACACATAAATCCATCGCCTGTATATCCCGATCCACAGATACAGGAGAAAGATCCTTCCAGATTAATACATGCTGCATTCTCGCTACAGTTGTTGGAGCCAGATCTGCATTCATTTATGTCTGAAACATGCGTCCAATTTTTTTATATATGTTTATATTTATTTATTTAAAGTTATTTTTTGTACAATTTAAAAAAAAATGAAATTCAACGTTCAAGAATGATTATGCTTTCGTGTTATTTTCCGAAAAAAAGAATCATTTTTCTTACCTCCACAGACAAAACCGTCGCCTGTGTAACCCGATGCACAGATACAAGAGAAATATCCTTGAAGATTCTCACAAACTGCATTCTCGCTGCAATTGTTTGATCCAGTTGTGCATTCGTTTATATCTGGAACATGTGACAAAAGTCATAGTATGCTAACAGCTATGTGAGAAACTTCATTCAATTTAATAATACAATTCGTTTATTTCAGTAAAAAGCCTTAGGCCCCCTTCAAAAAACACAGTATTTACAAAATCAGACATCAGAGAGAAGAATAAAGTTTACATTGTGAGCTAATTTGATTGTAAAACCTTAGAGCGCCGGACAAGTGCATCTCTTATGACACATGTATAGGATAAAATAATAACGTTGTAAAACATTTTGCAGGTAATATATATCAATATGATCAGGTAAATGTTGGATATATTTCCGTCTTAATTCCTTTAGGGAACTTCATTTGTTCAATACATAAACTTTATTGTGTAAAACTAGTTAATAATATATTGCTATTTAGTATTGTTTTGTCTTAAAATACCAGTGAAGTGTGACGCTGTTGTACATTAAATCATAGTTTGAATTACTCTGTCTAAAAAATACATGTTCTACAAACTGGTATGATGTCGGAAGTAACTTTTCTTACTTGACGCCACAAAATACTAAATCATTATACAATGTACACATATTGTGCAAAACAATACAACCAAAACGTTAACCTACCATCACACATAAATCCATCGCCTGTATATCCCGATCCACAGACACAGGAGAAAGATCCTTCCAGATTAATACATGCTGCATTCTCGCTACAGTTGTTGGAGCCGGATCTGCATTCATTTATGTCTGAAACATGCGTCCAATTTATTTATATATATTTATATTTATTTATTCAAAGATTTTTTTTGTACAATTTAAAAAAAAAATGAAATTCAACGTTCAAGAATGATTATGCTTTCGTGTTATTTTCCGAAAAAAAGAATCATTTTTCTTACCTCCACAGACAAAACCGTCGCCTGTGTAACCCGATGCACAGATACAAGAGAAAGATCCTTGAAGATTCTCACAAAATGCATTCTCGCTGCAATTGTTTGATCCAGTTGTGCATTCGTTTATATCTGGAACATGTGACAAAAGTCATAGTATGCTAACAGCTATGTGAGAAACTTCATTCAATTTAATAATACAATTCGTTTATTTCAGTAAAAAGCCTTAGGCCCCCTTCAAAAAACACAGTATTTACAAAATCAGACATCAGAGAGAAGAATAAAGTTTACATTGTGAGCTAATTTGATTGTAAAACCTTAGAGCGCCGGACAAGTGCATCTCTTATGACACATGTATAGGATAAAATAATAACGTTGTAAAACATTTTGCAGGTAATATATATCAATATGATCAGGTAAATGTTGGATATATTTCCGTCTTAATTCCTTTAGGGAACTTCATTTGTTCAATACATAAACTTTTATTGTGTAAAACTAGTTAATAATATATTGCTATTTAGTATTGTTTTGTCTTAAAATACCAGTGAAGTGTGACGCTGTTGTACATTAAATCATAGTTTGAATTACTCTGTCTAAAAAATACATGTTCTACAAACTGGTATGATGTCGGAAGTAACTTTTCTTACTTGACGCCACAAAATACTAAATCATTATACAATGTACACATATTGTGCAAAACAATACAACCAAAACGTTAACCTACCATCACACATAAATCCATCGCCTGTATATCCCGATCCACAGACACAGGAGAAAGATCCTTCCAGATTAATACATGCTGCATTCTCGCTACAGTTGTTGGAGCCGGATCTGCATTCATTTATGTCTGAAACATGCGTCCAATTTATTTATATATATTTATATTTATTTATTCAAAGATTTTTTTTGTACAATTTAAAAAAAAAATGAAATTCAACGTTCAAGAATGATTATGCTTTCGTGTTATTTTCCGAAAAAAAGAATCATTTTTCTTACCTCCACAGACAAAACCGTCGCCTGTGTAACCCGATGCACAGATACAAGAGAAAGATCCTTGAAGATTCTCACAAAATGCATTCTCGCTGCAATTGTTTGATCCAGTTGTGCATTCGTTTATATCTGGAACATGTGACAAAAGTCATAGTATGCTAACAGCAATGTGAAAAACTTCATTCAATTCAATTCAATTCGTTTATTTTAGTAAAAGGCCTTAGGCCCCCGTACAAAAACACATTAGTTACACAATCAGACATCATAGAGAAGAATAAAGTTTACATTGTGAGTTAATTTGATTGTAAAACCTTAGAGCGTCGGACAAGTGCATCTCTTATGACACATGTATATGATAAAATAATAACGTTGTAAAACATTTTGCAGGTAATATATATAAATATGATCAGGTAAATGTTGGATATATTTCCGTCTTAATTCCTTTAGGGAACTTCATTTGTTCAATACATAAACTTTTATTGTGTAAAACTAGTTAATAATATATTGCTATTTAGTATTGTTTTGTCTTAAAATACCAGTGAAGTGTGACGCTGTTGTACATTAAATCATAGTTTGAATTACTCTGTCTAAAAAATACATGTTCTACAAACTGGTATGATGTCGGAAGTAACTTTTCTTACTTGACGCCACAAAATACTAAATCATTATACAATGTACACATATTGTGCAAAACAATACAACCAAAACGTTAACCTACCATCACACATAAATCCATCGCCTGTATATCCCGATCCACAGATACAGGAGAAAGATCCTTCCAGATTAATACATGCTGCATTCTCGCTACAGTTGTGGGAGCCAGATCTGCATTCATTTATGTCTGAAACATGCGTCCAATTTGTTTAGTTTGAAAGTTTGAAACTCCATTCATTCAGTGCTTACATTTAATGATCTGTCTCATTTCATAACAGCTCGACACAAACAACATCAAAGTTATTTTTTGTACAATTTAAAAAAAGTGAAATTCAACGTTAAAGAATGCTTATGCATTCGTGTTATTTTCCGAAAAAAAAGAATCATTCTTCTTACCTCCACAGACAAAACCGTCACCTGTGTAACCCGATGCACAGATACAAGAGAAAGATCCTTGAAGATTCTCACATACTGCATTCTCGCTGCAATTGTTTGATCCAGTTGTGCATTCGTTTATATCTGGAACATGTGACAACAGTAATAGTATGCTAACAGGTAAGTGAGAAACTTCATTTGTTTAACACAAACACGAGCATTGTGCTACGTAGTTAATAGTACAGTGCTATTTATTTTTGTTTGGTCTTAGAATAGCAGTAACGTGTGACGCTGTTGTACATTAAAACATGGTTCGAATTTCTCTTTCTAAATATACATGTACTACAAACTGGTATGATGTCTGAAGTAACCTTTCTTAATTAATGCCATACATGACTAAATACTGAGAAACAGATATTGCAAAACATTACAAGCAAAATGTTAAACTACCATCACACATAAAACCGTCGCCTGTGTATCCCGATACACAGATACAAGAGAAAGATCCTTCCAGATTAATACATGCCGCATTCTCGCTACAGTTGTGGGAGCCAGATATGCATTCATTTTTATCTGGAACATATAAGAGCCAAACCAAACAAATAAAAATATGTCATTTAACATATTCAGTCATTCAGTCAAGAAATAATACATTTAACTCTTAATGTCCGTTCATACATGTATATCTTCGAACATACTCATTTTTAATTGAAAAACATTGAAATTGACTTATTAAAATATAAGGATCTCATTGTCATAAACTCACCAGAGCAGATATAACCGTTCCCTGTGTACCCCGATTCACAGACACAAGAAAATGACCCATCAAGATTCACACATGCTGCATTCAGACTGCAGTTGTTGGATCCAGATATGCATTCGTTTACATCTGGATCATGTGACAAAAATTATAGCATGTTAACAGCTAAGTGAAAAGCTTCATGCGATAGATTGTGTCACAAGAGTTGATATTTTTTCTTTATTTATGTCTTATGATACCGGTGAAAAGTGATACTGTTTTATTATATGATTTAGAGGGAGATACTCAATTCTATCACTGAAATAACCCTTTATCAAGCTGCAGTGACGATAATCTTAATCACCACTCAACTGAGTGACGATAATCTTTATCACCACTCGCATGACATCATCGGGACAATGTTATGACGTCATCTTTTCAGCTTGCGAAGCCTTAACGTTAACATCACTCCACGTCAAAATAAAACACAGAAATAATGATATAATACATAGAATAGCTGTTTTTTCTTGACAAATACCAAGTTAATCTCATCTCGTGAGGAAGAAAAGTTAAATATATTTCATTCATGGATGCCCCAATCGTGAAATATCTACTTTTCTACCTCACTCGATGAGATAAACATGGTATTTGTTAAGAAAAGACAGATATCCTCTATTTTCATAACATCAAGTTTATATTAGTTTGTCTAAAATTACTACAACATTGTAAGATATCAGAAGAAAATGTTCTTACTAAATGCCATACAATACTGAATAATGATACAATGTACAAAAATACTCGAAACAATAAAAGCAAAAAATTAACCTACCATCACACATAAAACCGTCGCCTGTATACCCAGCCTCACAGATACAGGAGAAAGATCCATCCAGATTCACACATGCTGCATTCTCACTACAGTTGTTGGAGCCAGATGCGCATTCGTTGTTATCTGGAATATAATAGAGTCATCCCAAACAAATAAAACTAAATAATAAACCATATTAGATTAACAATGTATTAGATTCATGCTGTAGTTAAAATACGAGATTAACCATATACATAACCTGTCATTACGGGCACGGATAAACTATTCAAAATGTTCTTTTATATGTACTAATGTTTGTACAATTGACACTTTAACACTATGAAACATAATGTGGAAAACAATTATTTTTACTTCTGAAAATATACATTTTAAGCTTATTATGGTGATAAACTTACCGAGGCAGATAAAACCGTCTCCAGTGTACCCCGATTCAAAGACACAAGAAAATGATCCATCAAGATTCACACATGCTGCATTCAGACTACAGTTGTTGGATCCAGATATGCATTCGTTTACATCTGGATCATGTTACAGAAATAATGGTATGATAACAGTTATCGGAAAAACACCAACTTTTAGATATCCCAGAATATGTTTTTTAATAAATAATGTCATGCAATATCAAATAACAACACACATATATTGCAAAACAAAACAAGCAAAATGTCAACCACAATGACACAATCAGAGGTATTAATATACAATTTTAAAAACGTGAAACTGAAAACGGGCAAGAATGATTATGTATTAATATTATTTCCCGTAAATAGCATCTTTATCTCACCATCACAGATAAAACCGTCGCCTGTATACCCTGATGCACAGATACAGGAGAAAGATCCTTCCATATTTACACATAATGCATTCTCGCTACAGTTGTTGAAGCCAGATGTGCATTCGTTTTTATCTAGAACATATTAAGAGTCTTACCGATCAAATACAAAAAAGTGATCAACTAGACTAGAACAATTTTCTGGATAATAACTTATTTAATGTGAAAATACACGACGTTTCGGAGTATAATACTCACTCCTTCATCGGGTGGAATGTAAGGAAATAACAAAATGTGATAGTTTCATATAGTGATAAACTAGTCATTCAATCCAGGAGTGATATGATATAGCTCTACATGACAATTCGTATATTTAACAATTGTGTACAATTGAAAATATAACATCACCAACCATATAGTTATTTTCATTTGGAAAATGGTCAAAATGATTTCTCAAAATAGAAAGATGTAATGGTTATAAACGCACCATAGCAGACAAACCCGTTCCCTGTGTATCCAGATTCACAAACACAGGAAAATGATCCATCAAGATTCACACATGCTGCATTCCCGCTACAGTTGTGTGACCCAGTTGTGCATCCGTTTAAATCTGCATTCAAACAGACAACAGGAGGAAACTTCAACCAAAGAGATACTTTTTTGAGGGGTTTTGACTGGTTATAGCGATAGGGTGAAATATTAGCTTACTGGTGTCATGATATTCTGTAAATTATTCACCCTTTTATATATTATATGCAACACTTAAAATATGATATATCATATTATTACTAACTATTGTAAGCAGTTAACCCAACTAATAAAAAATAAATAAGAAATTTAACGTGCAATATTACTATGAGCAAATTATTGAATGATATGTTTTCTATTCAATACAATATCTATAATACAAGAATCATAGAATTATATGAAATAATTCAATAGCTAATGATAACAAATGTTTATGGACAATATGTTGATATCTGAACTAAGCTAAACAATAAATTATGTCTACTGCTTTGCCCGTCTTACATTAACAAGAATTCTGTTAAAGTTAGATATTGCATGAACAATGCAGAAAAGAGCTCAGTAACTGAAGCTCGTTGTTACTCCTTCTGAGCGATAGACTTGAATAATACTTGATGATTCGTGATAAGGTTATTCAAATAAAAGGACGTCGGGAGCCACTATGAAAATACAATCAATTTCAATAGTTTACTGCAATGAATGTGAACAAACTACTCTATGTCAAGAAGACTGCGTGAAAGCTGAAGAAATTTACACGGTACAATAGGACGCCAAGTGACATCAAGTGGCAACCTTATCATTGACAATCATAAACCTCAAATGACGTCAGTCTATTGTTCTTCCAGAACACTATTTCGCGTAATTTCCATCAAATCTGATACAATTTTGCTTCCTCGGGCAATTATCTTAATGATATCCCTTTACCCCGCGCAATTACCCCTTAATAATGCCTTCTTCACATATCTATATTTAAACGCTGAAATCTTAAACTGTGTATGTGTGATGTCTAATGCTATTGAAAAATAACTACTAATTCAAATTCAAATCTGCAGATGTTTTGCCGATATGCCGATATTTTATGTACGACGCTTTTACTTTATCGGTTAATTAGTTAATTTGATTAATTTGCAATAATTATTCGGTTTATCTCATATACACCTGCAGCATATGCCCGGCTTCGTTCGCCCTATGCGTTTCACACACAGGAGCCACATGGATGAAACCCTGAGACAGAGCTTACCTTTAATATGTCCCCCAAATTATTTATTTTTTAAATTAAAATCCGCAGTTTCTGTCGTTTTATAAGTTGGATAAAACATGACCCGATGGCATTTTTTAAAGTATGCCTCCTCGCTTGGGAACTTCCCGTGGGTATTTCCCGCGGGAATCGGGCATACTTTTAAATAATGCCCGCGGGTCATGTTTATCCTACGCATAATCACTGACAACACGACGACTTACTTGCGGCTAATATCATTTTATTACATACATGAAATGAATTAAAAGAGGTTTATATTGCGTTTGTCTTCGTCAGACAAGTATACGGAAAAGTACTGAGAATCGACGCAGCTCCTATCACTAAACACATACCTAATATTGTGTACGTTGTTCCCTACATTGTCATATTGTCTTATATAATTACCAGAACAAACATATCCGTCCCCTGTGTAACCATCTCTACACACACAAAAATATGATCCTTCTGTGTTGACACAGATACCGTTGTAGCTGCAGTTGTTTCCTTGAGAACACTCATCTATATCTGGAAAATCAATTTTAAATAATAAATTGAAATTCCATGACAGCCCACAATTCAAAATGAACCATGGTCAATGTTAAACAATATAGACAAAATAATATGTCCTTTGAACGGTCTGTTCATATAACGTGCCTTTATCATTTTATGTACATATGCAAGATGTTGATTATTATATTTATGTTGTGAAGTTTGCTTAAACCAACATCTCACCAGCATTGAATTACCTACCAATACACAGCATTGCTGCATAATCCCCTGAACCGTAATCCCCATTGGCAATCCGGCCATTGTTCATACAGTCAATTGAATCTGCAAAAATCGTAGAACAGGCATAAGTCTGCAAAGGCAGTCATAAAAGTAGAAGGTCTGACACTGGTCACTAATTATACTTCGTATTTATTTGCGATTGCATTTTTTAAGCAATGTAAATGAAAGGTAATGTCATCCGTATGGGATATTCCATGTATATATGTACACAAAGTTACCACTTGGTCAACATACAGAGAATCTCACCCAAGATTCTTCTGATATCAAATATATAAACACGAGTTGATTAAAGTTACAAATATCCGAGGCTTGCCGAGGATATTTTTACTTTAATCAACGAGTGTTGATATATTTGATATCAGAAGACACGAGGGTGAGATTTTGTTTATCATTCAAAATCATTCTTCAACAATTATTAGCCGAATAATAACATATCTGAAACACAAAACTGCCATTTTGCTTCTTCAGCAGTGATCTCAGTAAGGTCATAGCATTGTGACGTCATAAGCATTATGACATCATAGCATTGTAACGTCATCACCATTGTGACGTCATATCATTGTCAGCAGTATTCTCAGTGATGTCAAAGCTTTGTGATGTCATTGACTGATGATGTAATAGGATTATGACGATTTGAATGTAGCGATATCTACAATGTAGATATCGCTTGTAGATATCGCTTGATCTCACACAAGCGATATCTACTGTGGAAGCCAGTTTTGGATGATAAATTCTGCATGTAATGACACTGTGCCGCATAAGTATGATAAATTATATATTATTATACTGTTTGTTTATCTGTTATCCCACAATTCGAGAAAACATATTTCTCGCCTTTTCTCTTCCCTTCTTTTTCTGGGAAATTTCGATCTGGGCCGTATCATGATCAAATGGATAAGACAATTGTATTAATGACAATCCATCAGAAGAAGTGCAATGTATTGCTGGTTGCCTGACGTAAACACTTGCTATGGTTGAGATCCCTAGATACACCGTGTGAATGTAGAGAGATAACCTCACATCCTCAGATAGTTACATCCGACACCTTCACTCACCATCGCATTTTCCTGCATTAGACACGTTCCTGTAGCCTTCTACACAGAGGCATGTGAAGGAGCCCTTGGTGTTGACACATGCAGTGTTCTCTCCACAGGAATCTGTTCCAGTTGCACACTCGTTGATATCTGGAACAGAAATATCCAGTCATCATTATCATGTTATATGTCTTTGTAATTCAAATGATTCAAATATACAAAAGATATCATTTATACATGAAGTTATTACATAAACGTATTGCACCAATAGCCAATACAAAAGAATAAATAGCCATATACGTTTCTTATCAACAGCACCAGAACAGAGTGACATTTAGCAGAAACATGTTAAACACGCCAGGTACTCTTTCCTGAACTCATGACGAGTTTTTATACTGCCCTACTTTTTGCAAATATATCTGCAACTGTATTGTATTTTTAACGTTATTTTAAAACCGAAATTTATAGAAATTAATTATAGGGTTTGCTTACCCAGGCGGGCACAGATATTTCGGGTATTAAAGTTTCATAATGGTCATGGGAATTACAGTTTTTCTAAATATAACTATATAATATAACTAGCGTTTTGATTGGTTGACGGAACTACTTTGCGCTCATTCATGAATTGTTTAGCTCTCCTGTTCATGCTAAATCACATAATTGAACAATTTCGAGCATACCTAATTGAAGTCACACGTCAGTAAAACATATCAAATATAAAATCATGTTCAACCTATGTTTCCGAGACCGTATTTACAGTACTAAACTTGCAAGGCGAAGCAGCATGCAAGAGTCGCCGACTGCACTGCCGAGACGTCATTGATTTGTGAGTCATTAACCATGACGTCATTTGGTGACGTAAATACACTCCTATTTTGCATTCCAACAGAGCGATTATGACTTCACGTTTTCACAAATTTTCTCTCAATCTACGAGATTGTTTACGATATAAATGAGTTGTTTACTACGTCAGTAAACAATTTTGGGAATAAAATTCAACAGTTACTTTAGTTGTAAATTATTTAGATGTGGGCATCTTGAATGTGTGAGAGAGTTAATGAATGGCGTATGAGTACAATTCGTATTTTGCAGTCTAATCAAAGATCGTGAATTCACGTCTTGTTTTTCGATTTTTATGTATTAAAATGCTTATGGGTAAGAAAAAGAATAACAAACTCGGTGCTCGGAATTACGAATTATCTGTCCCTCGTGAATTATTATGTCGAACTCCTCGCTAAAGCTCGGAGTTTATCACAATAATTAACTCGGGACAGATAATCCGTTATTCCACGTTGATGATTCTTATATATTCTGCTCAAAGTGAGGACATATCGATTGGCGCGATAGGATGAATGTAAGGATACAACGAAGTCCCTGAACATGATATATACCATATCTATATCTACACAACCTACACCCAACTCCAAAAGAAAGGCCACCATACAAGTTAAAATATATTTCAATCCACAATACATACTATACTGAAACAGAAGCCAATTAAACTACCTTGAATTTTTAAAACATAATATTTTGTGTTTAAGAATAATTGTTTTGAATCTCCTCATTGAGTCAAAAAGAGCTTTTTGGCTTTGTTTTTTTTCTCCCTACAAAAATACATTTTTAAGTTCAATAAGGTCTAATACAATTGTCCATATCACTATTTCAGCACACCAAGTGTATTTGAACTAACATTAAAATGAAAACATCATAAACATTGAGAGTACAAAGATCCAACAAAAACGTTCATTATCGACTCCTTCCGACAGACGTCTTGCGGTTTTACTCTGTTAAAAATGATGTGCCCTTTCTTTGATGGTTGAGTGTAAAGTAAATGACCCTTCCATATTCAGACATTTTGCAGGTGTTTATTATTAGAATACATGATAAAGTAAGAATGCTTCGGAATAACATTTGCATGGACAATAAATAGCAGAAGAAACTAAATATACGCTTATGCACTCACCCTCACAAATAAAACCATCGCCAATGTACCCCGACTCACATCTACAAGAGAACGACCCTTCAAGATTCACACATGCTGCATTCTCACTACAGTTTTTGGATCCAGTACTACATTCGTTTATATCTGAAAACAGAAAAAACAAAAACCCAGTCGGTCGATATGACATACCAGTCTCAATTCACTTAGTATAGAGTAATGTACGTAAATAAGCTTTAGTAACCCGCACAACACGTATTTACCAATTGTACCAATTTAGTTTTTGCTACAGTTATTATATGTATCCGTCGAAGGTGCTTCAAAACACTAACATCTGCATTATTCACATAAAAGGAACTCTTGATTTTATCCTGCCTTTCATTACAAGGCACTACCTACACGTACATGACAGAAACAACATTCAGGCCAAAAAGCATGGGTCATATGTGAAACGTAATTTTGGCAACTCAATGTTTACAGCTGTGTGTTAGATATTTTCAATTTGTTTAGGGTTGATAATAGTTTATTAGATTGTATCTACATACGAACATGCAGTCAATATCAGTATTACAACTGCATACCGAAAGTTTGATCACCTACATGTGTATCTTAGTGCAAATATAATGTAAATTGACGGTCAGTTTAACGCCAAAAATGCATCACATACAATGACAATGAATCACCATATATCCAGGAGTAAACTAATCATCATCAAATGTATTCTGTGGTCGTCACGTCAGTGGTGCATGTTTAGCAAATTTGGCACTGTGAAATAGATCACATTTTGAGAATTGAATTTTCGATAATTTTCGAATAAAAGTTTTCATATCGACTAAATGAGAACAATTTCGTCACAAATGGATTGAATCAGTATAAGAGGAAATATGTCACTTAATGAATATTTCACAGAAGACAATAGCAACAGTAGTTTTGAGAAAATTGACCCCTGGTCACTTCAAAGAGCTGCAAAAACTGTAACTGTTTACTATAATGCATCAAATCGGATTATGTAATGGAACACTAAGCCGTCTCCTTATAATGAAAAATGCAAAGTGATCGGTTTAATTTTCGCATTGATACAAAGTTTCAAAGACATTCAAAGAAATTTGCACTAAAATACACACGTAGATGAACAAACTTTCGGTATGCAGCTTTATCAAAGCAAATGAATTCAGACAACTGATTTCTAAATAACTTGAAGCGGGAGTTTATGCACTCACCCTGACAAACAAAACCATCTCCAATGTACCCCGACTGACAGCTACAAGAGAACGACCCTTCACGATTCACGCATGCTGCATTCCCGCTACAGTTGTTGGATCCAGAAGTGCATTCGTTTATGTCTGATATGAAAACATAGGAAAACAACAACAAGTCGGTTTTTATTATTGTTTTCAATCGCAATTCACTCAGCATAGATACATGTTTATAAAAATAAGTAACTCCGACAAAGAAAGCTCTCAAAGAGACCAATCTACCTAATTTACTTTGGCTAGAGTTGTATGCTACCCTTATTCGTCAAAAACGCTTCAATACAGTAATCTCTGTATGCTTCACTTGAAAATAAGTCTAGATTAAAGTCTTCCTTTACTGAACAGGCAATGCACTTCAATGGCAAAATAGATATTCAGACGACCCCTTTCAGGTCTAAGAGGAAGGGCCAGAGTGTTTAGAGATGTGGATTTCAGCTTAAAATGCTGTGGTAGGGTAGGGTAGGTTGTTTGTTGTATCAACATACGAAATGCATTCAATAACTATATTGAAATAATGTAAATACATTCAGACCACTGATTTGCGACGTAAATAACAGTATGAAGGTGTTCTCTTCACGCTAAACCGGAAGTACAGATATGATGAATGTCGCGCTAGAATAAAGTCTAAGTATAAATTATATACCATATCTAAAACATGAAATACGTATGTACACGGACCTTATTTTAAATTGTGCAGTTGACTTCTTATAAACCATAACATAATATTAGATTAAATTATGTCCATTCATGTTCAACCCTGGATAAGCTTTGAATATACTGGTTAAGAAACATATTATGATGGAAACGAAACGAAATTAATACAGTTTCCAGAATTTACTTTGAAAATTAAACGTGTTATGATGTAACTGATAATCGAAATCGAACTTAATTGGAAACGAAACGAAATTAATAAAGGCACCAGTATTTACTTTGAAAATGACGTGTGTGTAACAGACACTCGAAATCGAAATACAATTCCTGTTTTCACTGTTTGCATTACCTTAGATTACACTACAACATCCATAACAACAAAAGCTGGTAAACTTAATAACGTTAGGTCCATACGCTTTATTTAAAATATTCCAATAGACCAATCTATCTAATTTACTTTGGCTAGAGTTGTATGCTACCCTTGTTCGTCAAAAACGCTTCAATACAGTAATCTCTGTATGTTTCACTTGAGAATAAGTCTAGATTAAATCCTTCCTTTACTTACCAGGCAATGCACTTCAATGGCAAAATAGATATTTAGACGACCCATTTCAGGTCTAAGAGGAAGGGCCAGAGTGTTTAGAGATGTTGATTTCATTTTAAAATGCTGTGGTAGTATAAGAGAAAATAAATTATGTATGTTTGAACAAGTTGAACACTTAATGAATATTTCACAGAAGACAATAACAACTGTAGTTTTGAGAAAATTGAGCCCATGGTCACTTCAAAGAGCTGCAAACACTGTAACTGTTTACTATAATGCATCAAATCGGATTATGTAATGGAACACTAAGCCGTCTCCTTATAATGAAACATGGAAAGTGATCGGTTTAGTTTTTGCATTGATACGAAGTTTCAAAGACATTCAAAGAAATTTGCACTGAAATACACACGTAGGTGAACAAACTTTCGGTATGCAGCTTTATCAAAGCAAATGAATTCAGACAACTGATTTCTAAATAACTTGAAGCGGGTGTTTATGCACTCACCCTGACAGACAAAACCATCTCCAATGTACCCCGACTGACAGCTACAAGAGAACGATCCTTCACGATTCCCGCATATTGCATTACCGCTACAGTTGTTAGATCCAGAAGTGCATTCGTTTATGTCTGATATGAAAACATAGGAAAACAACAACAAGTCGGTTTTTATTATTGTTTTCAATCGCAATTCACTCAGCATAGACACATGTTTATAAAAATAAGTAACTCCGAAAAAGAAAGCTCTCAAAGAGACCAATCTATCTAATTTACTTTGGCTAGAGTTGTATGCTACCCTTATTCGTCAAAAACGCTTCAATACAGTAATCTCTGTATGCTTCACTTGAAAATAAGTCTAGATTAAAGTCTTCCTTTACTGAACAGGCAATGCACTTCAATGGCAAACTAGATATTCAGACGACCCCTTTCAGGTCTAAGAGGAAGGGCCAGAGTGTTTAGAGATGTGGATTTCAGTTTAAATTGCTGTGGTAGGGTTAGGGTAGGTTGTTTGTTGTATCAACATACGAAATGCATTCAATAACTATATTGAAATAATGTAAATACATTCAGACCACTGATTTGCGACGTAAATAACAGTATGAAGGTGTTCTCTTCACGCTAAACCGGAAGTACAGATATGATGAATGTCGCGCTAGAATAAAGTCTAAGTATAAATTATATACCATATCTAAAACATGAAATACGTATGTACACGGACCTTATTTTAAATTGTGCAGTTGACTTCTTATAAACCATAACATAATATTAGATTAAATTATGTCCATTCATGTTCAACCCTGGATAAGCTTTGAATATACTGGTTACGAAACATATTATGATGGAAACGAAACGAAATTAATACAGTTTCCAGAATTTACTTTGAAAATTAAACGTGTTATGATGTAACTGATAATCGATATCGAACTTAATTGGAAACGAAACGAAATTAATAAAGGCACCAGTATTTACTTTGAAAATGACGTGTGTGTAACAGACACTCGAAATCGAAATACAATTCCTGTTTTCACTGTTTGCATTATCTTAGATTACACTACAACATCCATAACAACAAAAGCTGGTAAACTTAATAACGTTAGGTCCATACGCTTTATTTAAAATATTCCAATAGACCAATCTATCTAATTTACTTTGGCTAGAGTTGTATGCTACCCTTGTTCGTCAAAAACGCTTCAATACAGTAATCTCTGTATGTTTCACTTGAGAATAAGTCTAGATTAAATCCTTCCTTTACTTACCAGGCAATGCACTTCAATGGCAAAATAGATATTTAGACGACCCATTTCAGGTCTAAGAGGAAGGGCCTGAGTGTTTAGAGATGTTGATTTCATTTTAAAATGCTGTGGTAGTATAAGAGAAAATAAATTATGTATGTTTGAACAAGTTGAACACTTAATGAATATTTCACAGAAGACAATAACAACTGTAGTTTTGAGAAAATTGAGCCCATGGTCACTTCAAAGAGCTGCAAACACTGTAACTGTTTACTATAATGCATCAAATCGGATTATGTAATGGAACACTAAGCCGTCTCCTTATAATGAAACATGGAAAGTGATCGGTTTAGTTTTTGCATTGATACGAAGTTTCAAAGACATTCAAAGAAATTTGCACTGAAATACACACGTAGGTGAACAAACTTTCGGTATGCAGCTTTATCAAAGCAAATGAATTCAGACAACTGATTTCTAAATAACTTGAAGCGGGTGTTTATGCACTCACCCTGACAGACAAAACCATCTCCAATGTACCCCGACTGACAGCTACAAGAGAACGATCCTTCACGATTCCCGCATATTGCATTACCGCTACAGTTGTTAGATCCAGAAGTGCATTCGTTTATGTCTGATATGAAAACATAGGAAAACAACAACAAGTCGGTTTTTATTATTGTTTTCAATCGCAATTCACTCAGCATAGACACATGTTTATAAAAATAAGTAACTCCGACAAAGAAAGCTCTCAAAGAGACCAATCTACCTAATTTAGTTTGGCTAGAGTTGTATGCTACCCTTATTCGCCAAAAACGCTTCAATACAGTAATCTGTGTATGCTTCACTTGAAAATAAGTCTAGATTAAAGTCTTCCTTTACTGAACAGGTAATGCACTTAAATGGCAAAATAGATATTCAGACGACCCATTTCAGGTCTAAGAGGAAGTGCCAGAGTGTTTAGAGATGTGGATTTCAGCTTAAAATGCTGTGGTAGGGTAGGGTAGGTTGTTTGTTGTATCAACATACGAAATGCATTCAATAACTATATTGAAATCATGTAAATACATTCAGACCACTGATTTGCGACGTAAATAACAGTATGAAGGTGTTCTCTTCACGCTAAACCGGAAGTACAGATATGATGAATGTCGCGCTAGAATAAAGTCTAAGTATAAATTATGAAACATATTATTATGGAAACGAAACGAAATTAATACAGTTTCCAGAATTTACTTTGAAAATTAAACGTATTATGATGTACCTGATAATCGAAATCGAACTTAATTGGAAACGAAACGAAATTAATAAAGGCACCAGTATTTACTTTGAAAATGACGTGTGTGTAACAGACACTCGAAATCGAAATACAATTCCAGTTTTCACTCTGCATTATCTTAGAGTACACTACAACATCCATAACAACAAAAGCTGGTAAACTTAAAAACGTTAGGTCCATACGCTTTATTTAAATTGTGGCATCCCTTTGTAACTTTTGTGACAGGTCAGTCAGTGAATGCTAGAGTAATGTAAATGTAAACAATGGTTGTGAGCAACATTTTTAAAAAATAAAGCCATGGGCTCTGTAGCTCATCAGGCTTAATATACATTAACTAATTCAAAATGTCAATTTCTAGGGAAGAGGTATAACACATATGTGAGTGAGTGAGTTATTGCAAAACGCCACTTGGGCGTTATTGCAGCCAATAGCGGCGATAATAACACATAGGAAGCACTTCAATGGAGAAGATGAAATAGGTCTTAAGGCCCTAACCCCTCTGGCCTATATTTGAGGCCAGAGATAAATTCCCTTACAAATAAAGTCACACTTGAAGATTTAATTCATTACTGTTGTTTTCTTTCAATTACCTCCCTTTAAAGAGCACATAGAATCTCTAGATGAAATAGCTTTTCAGGTCATGACGTCTGTGACCTATATTTGGGATCGCAGGGTCACGTAATCTACAATTTAGAATCCTCATTGGCCTAGGAGTCTGCACACAACTTTTCAGTTCTCTAGATCCTTTGGAAATGGAGGAGAAGATGGAAATTGGTTTTTAAGGTTATGACCCCTGTGACCCCAATGAAGGTCACGGGGTCACCAAATCTACAATTTAGAATCCCCATTGACCAAGGAGTCTGCACACAACTTTTCAGTTCTCTAGATCCTTTGGAAATGGAGGAGAAGATGGAAATTGGTTTTTAAGGTTATGACCCATGTGACCCCAATGAAGGTCACGGGGTCACCAAATCTACAATTTAGAATCCCCATTGACCAAGGAGTCTGCACACAACTTTTCAGCTCTCTAGACCTTTTGGCACGGACGGGCGGACGGATTGACGGACAGATGGACGCCGGACACCATGCCATGCCATAAGCCCATCGGGCCTTTCAGGCCAGATGAGCTAAAAATAAGAAATTTACTTTTTCTTTGTTTATTTAACCGTTTATCTTTAGAGGAATTGTTACTCATTGCTCATAGTAGGCTATACCATGTTTTAAAAAAAATATAAACTTAATGATACATGTCGGTATCATGGTTACACCTAACATATGTGACGTGCACCAACGAACCATGATTGATATATTACTGAATAGCAATGTTATACAACACCAATGCATAGGTATATGTAAAATAGTTCAATATTGTAACAAGTAATTGCTGATGTTTTGGGTTTCGATTACAAGCATAACCCACTCTACTCCTCTGTCCCTACCACACACTTACATGTAGGTATAGATTATATAAGACTGAATGCAGAAATCGCTCAAATCCTACCAGTACAGGTGATGCCGTCCCCTGTATATCCTTGTCTACACACACAGGTGTAGGAAGACTTTGTGTCTCTACATACAGAGTTAAGTCCACAGTTGTGAGTTCTCAACACGCATTCATTGACCAAAGCTTTAAAACAAAAAAAACTATTTTAACAAGGATCTTAAATAGAGGATATGGCCTTCGTGTAATTCTATTTGTAAACGAAAACGCGAGTGAAATAGCTTTCAATATTTCAAATTGTATGCAAGCTCAGTATCATTTGAGTACATATGCTTTCCTTGGTGTCCAAAAATATAATGGTCTCCGCGAGCCAGATACATGTGCCATTGTGATGGCAGTACAAAACCGTAGCGTTACATTGTGTCATACTTATGCTGGTACTATACCAGTTCAATATCGCCGTATAAGCATGCACTGCAGTCTCCACTGTCGAGAAGATCACCCTTTCGGAATACCATCTCTGTTACATGGAAACTACAGTTTGCTAATTGGGTCTTGATCATACAGGCGTTCAGGGTGCGCATACCAACACTTTATCCCGAAGTCTTAAAGGGGCAGTAGAACGTTTTGTGCAAATTTTATTTTTCCAAATTTCCCATAAATATGTATAGTTTATGTCATTTATATTCACTTTAGAGGGTAAGACATCTTATAACACAAACCAATAATCCGTAGTGGTAATAATGGTGTTGCGTATAAAGCAAAAATTGCATGGCGGACATTTTATTGTGAACATATTTTATTATTTCTAATGACAAAAACGAATCCCATGGCTTTACGGAACCATGTACACTCATTTTTAACTTGATTTTCCGAAGAGAGAATACTATTTTATTATTAGTGACATTATTTTTCAAATACATTTCATCAACTTATTTCAGGGGAAAAACGTGCAACTGTCCCTTTAAGGAATACCAAATCATGTTAGTTCAAGAGTTTGGGGTCAGATATATACATTTGGAGAAAGTCATTGCATGGAATTAGGAATGGGAAAATGATTTTGTATTAACATATAAGGCACATTATAAGTTATATGTCCGCGAACGCGACTTAGTGTAATGCGATCTTCACTGAAGACTATTGTGTAACTTTCAGAAAAGATACAAAGCTTTGATTTAAATCAGGCGTTTGACAATTATAATTACATTTATATTTTTAATAGTGTCATGTTAGTCCACATTACATGACAATTAATCTCTCTCTCTCTCTCTCTCTCTCTCTCTCTCTCTCTCTCTCTCTCTCTCTCTCTCTCTCTCTCTCTCTCTCTCTCTCTCTCTCTCTCTCTCGCTCTCGCTCTCGCTCTCGCTCTCTCGCTCTCTCGCTCTCTCTCTCTCTCTCTCTCTCTCTCTCTCTCTCTCTCTCTCTCTCTCTCTCTCTCTCTCTCTCTCTCTCTCTTCAAAAGTTATGGGAAAAGAATTCAAATTTTACGTGATATCATTTCATAATCGATGATAAAACCTTCATTCCGTACATAAGGGTCGGCATGAAACTTCATCTCCAAATTTGGTTGCAAATCATCTGTGAATAAGAACAAATACAGTCTTATAAATAGTTTATAGAACTTCAATAGTTGACATAAACATACAAAATATTGATTATGGAAATCAATGTCTATTTTCAGAATCACTTTGGAAAGGTCTATATTTTCCAAATGTAATGATTGCGTATCAAAATGAAACACGTGTAACTTCAAACATACATATATTCATTTGGAATACTGTGTTAGCTATTCAAGTATATGTACTTACATGTACGTGTCACCCCATGTAACGAGTTACTACAGTACTTTCTGTTCCTTATTTGAAGGTAGTCATATCCACATGCATGGTGTGTTTCCACGTCGAACTTTCTGAAGGTAAGCCTCACTTTAGTTGATGATGAGGATCCCTGTATTATGTAGGTGCAGTCAAAATTATTTCTATAGAATAGTTCAGGTTGACTTTTAATAGTTCCAGATGGCGAGGTGTATGTTAATTGACATCCTCCTGTAATAATAATAATAATAATAATAATAATAATAATAATAATAATAATAGTACGTTTTTGTTTAAACGTAATTATTTATACTTATCTGTTGACTAGACCTACTATGCCTACCTCCTCTCTAGGTATGCTATTTCAACCTTTACACAGACGAAACTTAAACAGTGGAGTGGGGGATGCGTAAAAACCCTCTCCAAAAGGGCGGTAAATCTGCATGGTCTCGTGACGTCACCACCGGTAGTCTCCACTCTCCGAACAGGCCCAAAAAAAGGCAGGACAGACCAAGTGGGAAATAGGGCGGGCCTAGCGCGTAGGTCTAGTCAACAGGTTAGTATAAATAATTCCGTTTAATCAAAAACGGACTATTATTTAAATACCTATCTGTTGACTAGACCTACTATGCCTAGAATCCAACTGCATGGAGGCGGGTCATATGTAGATTTCATAAATCCGAGCTGCGGAGGCCATGGCCACCAGAAAAATTACCTGAGAGGGAGGAGGGGCACGTCGGAGAGCGGTTCCTACCTATCGGAGCGAAGATGGTTGAGCACAATGGCTAAGTCCCACTCAGGTGGACGAAGCTTAGTCCTGCCGTCAACAGAACGGAAGGTTTTTATGAGGTCCTTGAG
This sequence comes from Gibbula magus, assembly GCA_936450465.1. Taxonomy (NCBI): domain Eukaryota; kingdom Metazoa; phylum Mollusca; class Gastropoda; order Trochida; family Trochidae; genus Gibbula; species Gibbula magus. Next base: position 48,161,712 of record OW388301.1, read on the forward strand.
GACCGACACATCTAACCCTGGCGACCTATTCCTGAGAACGGAGAGGATAGAAGACATTGGTATTGGTAGTAATTGATGACATCTTAAGATGCCTGGTGTTGCGTAGGTACACTAAGTACTCTGCCACCTGAGGAACTGAGGCCTCTGCCGGGATGAAATCCCTCTGAGCACAGAAGGAGGCGAAGTCCTGTCACTGAAAATCATAGAGTTTCCTAGTGGTCTTCCTATGAGAGGTAGCTATGGCATTGGCCACGCACCTTGAATAACCACTGCTCCTTAACCCTCTCTTAATACAAGCCAAGCGTGAAGGCAAGAACACCTGATGGTCCCTCGTAACCTGCCTAGAGAGGAGGTAGGCGTAGTAGTTCTAGTCAACAGATAGGTATTTAAATAATAATAATAATAATAATAATAGTAATAACAATCATAATAATAATAATTTCACATTTTTGGGTAAATGTCATTTTTGAGTTTTTCAACCAGGTAAGTATAAACAAATTTTTTTTACTCAAAAACGTTAATTTTTTTACATACTTATCAGGTTTGAAAAACCAACAAATGCCCAGATTACCACAGCAAGAAGGTGGGCTGAACCGAGTCACGTGCGCCGCCGAGACGCATCGCTTTGAACCCTTAGCCTGGCCTGCCGGAGCACTGGTTGGGAAGAAGCCACGAAAATGTTGAAAACCAATCCTGCGGAGTGCGAGCCAAGAGAACGAATGCAGATTCTTGAATTGAGTGTACGGAGGCCGTTAAGCCATCCGAAAAAGGACAAACCTACGCTCAAACCCAAAATATAAAACCCCCTCAGAACATATATGTGAGAGGGGGTAGGGTAAGAATCGAAGTACAGATGCCATACGATTACCCAACTCGAGTCAAACGTTCCACGCTCATGCACCAGGGAAAAAAACGCGGGAGAAAACAAGTGTTTATTGTACAAACAAGGTGAACAACCGAGTTGTGTACACACAAGCGCGTAGGACGCTCACCCCTTTTAGGGGGTGCCCGTGAGTAGTGGTCAGTGAACACTTGCTGAGACTGCCACGGCGATATTACAATGGAAAGCCATCGAGGCTAACTCTAATCTCCTGTGGATTGGAGCAAGACAGAGGAGGGAGGGTGCCGATGACTGCTGACCGCAGATAAACCGAATGCCTTCCTGTCAAACGCCTAGCGTAGCGACACAGGAAGAGCCGACGCAACCTCGTGACGTCACATGAGCTGGACGTGTTTCGGATCGCAGCGAAATGGCTATGTAAGTTTTTAACGAAATACTGAAGAAATACTATGGGTACAGGTTCTAAATATGAAATGAATGTAAGAAAAACATATATCTAATGATATATGTGCATTTCAAACGCAGATGACTTCCTAAAAAGGGGATTCTGATGTATTGTGTTCAACACGGTATGGGACATTAATTTTCAACTCTGAACTTTCAAACTTTGAATTGGTTGTATATTTGACATACTTTATTTTAAAACCAATTAACCAAATGTAATACCTAAAAAAAAAAAATTCTTTCATTTATGTTCTCGTCTTCCATCTATCTTCCTAAATATGTCTCATTTTTGCTATTTTCGACATACAGTACTCCGTAGGAACATTGTATGAAAAATTCAGTTGTTTACTAGGATTAAATGCTACTGGTAAATTATTGTTAGTCACATACCTACATGCATGGTTACATTATAATAATACATAATATTGCCATAACACTACTACTCACAGTTACAGTAACTCCGAGACACATGTTGAGCCTGAGGTATCCTAACTGCTCCCACCACATTCACATTTTGTTAGGAAATATACACGTTTTAAACACTGCACGTGCAGGGCATGCCTCTCATGACTATCACCACACAGCAACAGCGCCTGCCATCGCTACAATACTTACTAAGTTGGGATTCTAAACCCTTTAGGTGTCTTCACCTTTTGTTTCATAAACAACTCGATGAGGGTTTTCTTTTTGTTTCTTTAATTCTTAAGACAGGTTCCCTTCCCTTCTGCACCTTTTGATTTAAATCAATTTTCACAATTATCACATGAGCAAATGAAGGGAATGCTGGCTGAGGCGGTCTCGGGGCTCCGTAATGAGTTCCAGGCCCTGAGGTTGGCAGACCCGGATGCACCAGCGCAGCCCGGAGTCCCTAGTGGCTCCGGTGGCGCCGGGGGTGGCGGCAACCAAGGCTCCGACCTTGCTATGCCGTCCACCCCCAAGCTCCAGGCTACCGAGCTCGCTCGGAGCCTTCGGAGCCAATCCAGGGTGCGAAGCGCCAGGGTGCCGTCGGCTACGCCGTCGGCTACGCCGAGCAACCCTGAAGCCTCTCGGCGCCAGGAGACCCGAGCCACGGAGCCGGGCTCCGAGCCTGGGTCCACGGGACCGGGTTCGGGGGTGGTCACGAAAGTCGTGGGGCAGACTGTGCTGACGCCCATCGTTCGCATCAGGTCTTCCTCTCCCATCGATTCAGTCGTCGATCCCTCTTTGGAGGTCTCCGACGTATTGGATGGGGGGGATGGGGAAGACATCGACGACCTCATGGAGGTCGATGTCGATGCGGATGATGTGGTGGACGCTAGGGATGTCCCCCTAACACCGACTTTCGCACTGAGGTAGATGCGCGATAGAATCGCTATTGCTCTGCCTCAGGTGGTGATACCGCCCCCGGCCCCGATCTCTAGTGGATTTCGCCTTCCGGGGGATACTTTCTCCTCCCCGAAGGCACCACAGGTGCAGCTTAGCCTGCTCCCTTCCCTCGAGGCTGAGAGCATTACTCCTCAACTGGTCGGCACCAGGGTACGGGTTGATTGCCCGGACCTGGTGAAGAGGTACCAGATCGGTGAGGAGGGTTTGTTCGATGTCCCGGGGGTCGGTGAGTACGTGCTTGCCCTCACCTCCCTTGCTGGGTCTGGGACCCAATCCCTTCTGGGGAAGCAAGGCCGCCGTGTACCTCCCTTCACCCAGCAGGCCTCACACTTGCGCTCGGCGTTTAGGTCCTTCGAGGACTCTTTCCGCAACGCAGCGCAGCAAGTGCGAGTGTCCGTGCATGGGGCCTATCTCTCGGCGCTTCAGTCGGAGATAGTAGGGAGGTTGGGAGACCCCGAGTCCGACCCGGTGGTTCTCCTTTCACAATCGGTGGGGGTCGGGACCCATTTGGCTCGTGACGCTCTGCGTAGCGCATCAAGCCAGATGATGGTCGCCGTTATGGGTATGAGGCGTCTCTGGCTGTCGACTGTGTCGGCGGGTCAGGACACTCATGCACGGCTCCTGGCTCTGCCTTTCCGGTTGGGGGACTCCCTCTTCCAAGGGGCACAGCAGGTGCTCAAGGACGCTGTGGAGGTGGCGATGGTTTGCAAGGACACTGAGCGGGAGAGGCTCCGGAGTGGATCAAACCGCTCCACTACCAGGGCCAGAAACCAAGGGGCGGCAAGCAGGCACGTGGGGGAAAGCTTTCCAACAAGCCTTTTCGGGGGGGGGGGGGGGGCTGGAAACCCAATCAGGGTTCCTAACCCCTCCGGTGCCCGAGGTGTCTCCCAAAATTCCGGCAGCACGAGAGCTGCCGGAGACGGGGGTTCACTGCCTGCATCCAAACATCCCAGTATGTGGGCGTCTGTCGAGGTTCCTTCCGGCTTGGTCCAAGGTAACCGACAACCCCTGGGTCCTGTCCACGCTCAGGGACGGACACCTGCCTCGGTGGAAGGTCGAGCCATCGGTTTTCTTCGGGATACGGTACACACCAGTCCCCTCTGTGCCGGAGAAAGCCGAAATCCTCGGGTCCGAGCTGCGAGGTTTGCTCCAGAAGTCGGCCATAGAGGTGGTCCCCCCAGGTCAGGAGCACAGTGGATATTATTCCACCTACTTCATTGTTACCAAGAAAGACGGGGGGTTCAGAACGATCCTCAACCTCAAGTATCTCAACCTGAAGATAGAGGTTCCATCGTTCAAGATGGAGACTTTGAGGTCGGTCATAGCGTCCGTAGAGGCAAACGAGTGGCTTTCCTCGATAGACCTCAAGGACGCATATCTCCACGTCCCAATGCACCCAGAGTTCAAGAAATATCTGAGGTTTGCTTTCGACGGGACGTGCTATCAGTTCACGGTTCTACCCTTCGGCATCTCTACGGCGCCAAGGGTGTTCACGAAACTCATGTTGATTCCCGCTCAGGTCGCCAGGGCACAAGGTCGATTTTGTCACCTGTACCTGGACAATTGGTTGGTCAGGGCGCTGTCTCAGGCTTTGAACCAGGCGGCCACCATGGAGATTATCAACTTGTTGGTATCCCTGGGCTGGATAATCAACCTGAAGAAATCGGACCTGAAGCCCTCTCAGGATCAGATCTTCATCGGGGCCAGGTTCCAGACGGATCTGAAGATGGTATCTCTCGCTCCAGACCGAGTTCTGAAGGTTCAGAGGGCCACGCTTTTGTTCCTAGAGTCCCACAGTCACACTGCTCGCAGATGGCTCCAGCTACTGGGGTTCATGGCGGCAACAGTGGACGTGGTTTACAGAGCTCGACTTCGGATGAGACCAGTTCAGCAGGCTCTAGCCAGTCTGTGGTCTCATTCCGAGAGTTACGAGAAGCAGCTCGAGACTCCGGGGTGGCTCTCGCCGCATCTTTTATGGTGGACCAGTTCAGAGAACCTCGCGAGGGGTATCTCTCTGGTGACGCCAGTGCCCTCATGCACAGTCCAAACAGACGCTTCGCTCTCTGGCTGGGGAGGGGTCTTAGGGCCCCACTCGGCGTCGGGGCTTTGGTCCCAGGCCGAGGCCAGCCTGCACATCAACGTGTTAGAGCTGAAGGCAGTCAGGCTGGTGTTCGAACGCTTTCAACAGAGGCTTCGTCATCAAGTGGTTCGTCTAGAAATGGACAACCAGACAGCCATGTCGTACATCCTGAAGCAAGGCGGGACAGTGTCCCCAGTACTTCTTCAGGAGTCATGGGAGTTCCTCCTGTGGTGCGACAAGTTCGACATCACAGTCCTACCGGTTTATCTTCCGGGGGTGGACAATGTGAGGGCGGACGCGCTATCGCGCAGAATCCTTGCCCCACACGAATGGATGCTCGACCCGGAGATATTCGCAGCTATCTCCCGGTTGTTCGGGTCATTCCAAGTGGATCTGTTTGCGTCAGAGATGAACAATCAGACCCCAGTGTATTGCTCCCGGCTGCCAGACCCAAGGGCGGTGGCTGCGGACGCATTCACGCTAGAAAGGACCGGCAGAGTACTGTGGGCCTTCCCACCAGTGCCTCTGATTTCCAAGGTCCTGTCACAGCTAGCGGTTCAGCCAGCTCGTCTGCTGGTGCTGCTCACGCCGCTGTGGATAGAGCAGTCCTGGTTTCCACTGGTACTCAGGTTTCTGGTTTCGCCACCTGTGCTGTTACCATGTCGACCAGGACTGCTGGCTCAGGAGGGCAAGCCACACCCCAAACCAGAGGTTCAATGGGTGGCTTGGCCTCTATCCGGAATCGCCTCCAAGAGGACGGTATTCCTGCACGAGTTGCAGACACAATACTGGCTTCGAGGAGGGATTCGACAAACGTTCAGTACGAGGATAGATGGGCCTGTTATGAGCGCTGGTGTAGAGGTAGAGGGCTGCCAGATCCCTTTTCTACGTCTCTAGTGGCGGTTCTGGAATTCCTTCAATCCAGACTAGATGCTGGCTTAGCCGCATCGACAGTCAGGGGATATTCCACAGCCATCTCTGCTTTTCACATACCGGTGGATGGTGCCCTCCTAGGTGCCCATCCCCTGGTCCAGCGCTTCTTAGCAGGTGTGGACAGAATCCGACCTCCTGTGAGGCGGATCAGCCCTTCATGGGACCTATCCATAGTACTAGATTGGCTGTCAGGACCCAAGTTGGGGACCTGGCAAGCCTTTCTCTGGAGTTACTAACTTGGAAGACGGCCTTCCTTGTGGCGGTCACGTCCGGCAGGCGGGTAGGAGACATCCATGCGATGTCCTCCGATCCCGAGTTGACTGTCTTTCACAGAGACAGAGTCAGCATTAGACTGCCGGACTCCTATCGCCCGAAGGTCGATCATTCTTTTCACATTACTGCTCCTATTGAGCTGCCCGCGCTACACCAGCCGGCAGCCTCGGGTTCAGTAAGTTCTCGCCCCCATATTCTGGATGTGCGCAGAACTCTTAAGAAATATCTTTCCCGTACTGCCACAGTCAGACAGGATAAGCAGCTTTTCTGTTGTTATGGCGGAGCCAGCCCAGGGGCTCCCGCCTCCAAACAGACGATATCGAGGTGGATTGTGTCGGCCATTGTACTGGCTTACATCCATAAGGGCATGAGCCCGCCTGAAGGTCTGAAGGCTCATTCGGTTAGGGCAGTAGCGACGTCAAAAGCGTTCGCTGCGGCCCTGCCCATCAAAGAGATCTGCTCCGCAGCTATCTGGAGCCGTCCCAGCACGTTCATTCGGCATTATCAGCTGGATAAGCACTCCAGAGAGCTTGCTCGGTTCGGCCAGACAGTTCTCTCCAGTGGGCAGAGTCATAACTCCTCTAGCTGAATGAGCTTTCCGAGGTTGTTTTTAACTTTGTCACTGTTGTTGGTACTAACATCACGAAGTGCACTCCCGAAAAGAGAATCAAAACCCTGCATAGGAGACAGGGGGCTGCTTCTCAGGGGTTTTAGTAAGGGTGTTTATGCCATTTTTTGTACTCCTCCCATAGTCCTTTTCCAAAAAAAGGGGGGGGGGGTGCATTTGACGCAATGCTAAATTATGCCTGTTTTAAAGGCATTTTGGTTAGTATTTCCCTGATCCACTGGCACGTCCCATCCCTTGGAGTCGGCCTTAGGATGTTCAGGTTAGTTGCTCCTTTTTCCTTCTTTAATTTTAAGAAATTATCTGCGAGCATCTTTATTTTTTACAGTCTAGCAGACAGAATTCCACTCCCAGGACTCTTCTTTGGGAGTCTGTTTTATGCTATATGTACCCCAAGGAGGATCCCTTCTGAAAAAGAATCGAACCAACCTGCAGAGGTTGCAGATTCTTTGAAGAGGATCCTCCTTGGGGTAGGGCCACCCGCCTCCCCTTATTCTGTCTGCCTGTCAAATTTATAAGTGGTGAGTTAGAGTTATCTGCCCTTGGCGTCACTAGCAACGGCCAGGGTAGGGGCCCACTTAGGGTGGTCCAAATGTTTATTTTTTAGTAATTTATTATTTTTACGGTTATTTTATTAAAAATATTAAATTCTAACTGTCATAACTAAAAAAATAGGATTTTTATGCTATATGTACCCCAAGGAGGATCCTCTTCAAAGAATCTGCAACCTCTGCAGGTTGGTTCGATTTTGCAAATTTCGGTGCTCATTCATCGGATATGGTACAAATAGCTGCGATCCTCATGAAATGGATTCTTCCACGCACGTGCAGCGCAAAACTTCCACGCGAAGCGATGTGATTGACAGCTAAAAATTTGCCTTTTCATGCCTTCCGTGCATTGAATAGACCGCGGGATTCTTACTGACAAACAATCCTAAGGTTTATAACAGCGTCTTGTGGCCTAGTGGTTAGAAGCACTGATACCAAGCGAAGGGTTGCATGTTCGATTCCAGGTTCATGCATTATAAAAATTAATTTGTCTATAGTTGTCTAGATATTTTGAGATCCTATCCTATACGTCAAGACAAAATACAAAAATGTACAATTACTGGAAATGTCTAAACCTAACACCCCTCCTGACTGGGACAGTCAATGACCAGTAGATTCCTAGATAATAATCAACTGATAACACAATAGAGTGACGTCATGACCATGGATTAATTATTGAAAAAAATGTTTCTGTTGAATATTGTCAAACCTCAGCTAAAGATTATCTCAATTGGTTTGCATGTGTGCTTGATCATTCCTCATTTTCACAACGTTACCCCACTGCCGGCTATTTGGATGTTTTATTAAATTACACTTGTGACGTCATCCTATTGTTCTTTCACTTCATTATTTTCCAGTAATGGAGAGTTGCACATCACATAATATTTTTTAAGTAGAAATTTAATTTCTTTAACTTTTTAAAGCAATTTTGATAAGAGCTATACAATGTGTAATTTAAGTAGGGTAATATCCTCGTAACTCTCCAGTCCTTAAAACAATGGGCCTCGGCTCCATTATTTTTAAGGAATGGAGAGTTACTCGGACATTACCCTCTACGTAATAAATATGTAACATGTCTATTGACATAATGCAATACAGGCAGGCAGTGGGGTGCTTTACAGTTTCACTTCACGCACGAAGCTCTTACAATCTGCAGGTAAACATATATTGTTCCAACTTCCGATGTTTGTACAGCTCTTGCGTTTCCGCTTTTATCAGTATTCTTTTACTATCTTGTGGCGAAATCCACCCAAATCCGGGGCCTAAACATAATAGAAATCTGAAGATAATACACCTCAATGAATGTCAGAAGTCTTAGAGATAAAATTTATATCATTCATGCAGAATTTATAGACTACGGTGTGTTATGCCTTACAGAAACCTGGTTGAATGATAATATTAATAGTAATGATATAGTAATACCAGGTTATCACTCGCCTTTCAGAAAAGATCGTTTGACATGGGGCGGTGGCGTGGCTATTTATGTTAAGCAACATTCATGTGTAGAAAGTATGGAAGCATTAGATATTGATGGTCTTGAAGCACTATGGATAAAGATAAAATGCAAAACTAGAAATTATCTCATCGGCACGTTTTATCGCGCGGACAAAAGTGAACAATACTGGGACTTATTTGACCAATCAGTTGAAATGGAGACTGATTTAAATATGTTTACCATTATCGCTGGGGACTTTAATATAGATCTTCTAAATGAAAGTAATTCAGTATTCAGTATTCAAAATCGAAACGTTAAAACGTTTGTATGGGATAAACCAAATTATAAATGCACCTACAAGAATTACGCACCGTTGAAGCACTTTAATTGATTTGATTTTTGTCACACATTAAAACTATGGAAGGGGATTTGTGCCACAAATGAAGACATGTTGACTTGTAACTTGTAAAGTGTAACATGTCTTTCCCAACCATACAAGTCTCTAAAAGACAAGTCCAACCATGCAAAACTAACATTTTAATCCTGTCAATCTTAACTTTCTATTCTCAACTTTACAAAGTTGAAATGTAATGCTAGAAATCATCAAAGTCGAAAAGTCAACTTGTCATTTCTAATTATTAAATCTAAATAATAAACACATTGTGTAATGTTACAAGTTACGTTTGACAAATGAAAAATCGAAAATGAGGAGTTGCAAAGTCAGCTTTGTAAAACGGACTTTAGCATTTCCAGACTGACACGACTTACAAAGTTACGATTGCAATGTTTCAAATCACATCTCTACACGATTTCGCATTGACCATATTTGGAATATTACGGAAATTAGCGGAAAGGAACAAAAATCCCGATCCGATAAACACAATGTTCAACAATGACTTCTCCCTTGGCAAGCATCTCTCAGCAACTACTAACACATATTTGAAAGTTGCATACTAGTTTTCCCACTATTAGCATACTGTTGACAAAAGCATATTGACTAAAACATTATAGGAGACCATCGCATTTTACTGTGGAGGAAGTAACTGCCCGCCCGAAACGCTCGAGACGCGGTTATTTCTGTTGCGAGCCCGATGGTCGGCACATATTAAATGTCACATTGTGTAATCATGACCTCCAATTTCTTTTCCCATATCCGCCCATGCAAACAATTTTGAAGGGGGGGGGGGGGGGGGGGGGGACCCCTCGACCCCCCCGATTCGCCACTGTATGTTCATAAAATATGTTTATGATATAATCAATACATTTTTGCATCAGATTGATCAAAGTAATCCAAATATACGACATCGGAGCTTCAGCAAATGTGTTTGTTATATGTGGAGGGCCAATCTACATTTTCACGCGGAGGAAGGTACTGGTCAAACGCAACAAAGGAAAATAAAACATTTGTTTATCTACATTCTTTCCAGGATGACCATACAAATAAGTTTACAGTTCAAAATGCAAGCAGAATCAACATAAATAATTGAACACATTTACAGAAAAGTTGTAAATTTTCTATTCATTTGTTTTAAATAACATAGGAATAGCTAGACCACACTTTTAAGAAATATGCTTCCTGGTCAAGATTAATATATATGTATTTTGTGATATTATAGTATTGTATGTATGTATGATTTATTTATTTTTTAAATATACAAGATAGTTGGAGTAAATCCTTTCTTGCTACATGCATAAATCTCTGCATGATCAATCGCCTGCCTACATATCAGAGTTGATATCAGCCTATGTCCCAGCACGGGAGCTTAGATCACAACATCAGAATCTATTGACAGTGCCGAAGTGTAACCTCAAGTGCTTTGGTCAGAGATGTTTTGAGCATTTTGCTTCTAACATGTTGAACTCTCTTCCCAAAAATCTGAAACTATGTCCAACATTTGAATCATTCAAATCAAGTCTAAAAGCCTATCTTTTTGTTCAGTTTTATGGTTCATAAGGACTTTCACAATTGCAACAATTGTACACATTGATTTGTTATTGCTGTTTGTGTGAAGTGAGCACATTCAAATGTGCATCACTATTATCATTATTTATTAGCATTATATGTTTAGCGCTTTGAGCATGCTTTCGAGCGTGGATATGTGCGCTTTATAAATATGCACTATTATTATTATTATATGTATAAGCTAAAAAAAACTCCCAATCCAGATCAGTTTATTTTGAATCAGTGACGTATTCCCATTTATGATTTATGATAAATTACTTGTGTGAGTCAAGTAATAAATCGTACACTTTCTTGTGACCCAGAAGGGTGTTGATTTTTTTTTTTTGCATTTGATTGTAAAAGGGTATACAGGATTGCACAGTTTACACTCGGGTATAATGATATCTATACGTGTATAAAGAGTTGGCATAATATAAAACTACATGTTTAATGCCTTCATAAGTAAAACACTCTGTATCAAATGAGTATAAAGAAAACATTGAGTCTTTTGTAAAAAAGAATTAATAACACAAAAAAACAGTTGGTCGGAAACATTTTTCACATTCGATTTTTGTTAGATAATGTATCGACATTTTTAAAATAAATACATGATGGTAAACATTTGTAACTTTTCAAAATTAACCTTACGTAATTTCAAGTGGTTTCGAAGCATAAATTACTGTCAGTGTCACGGACTGCTTTGATTTGGGTCTACAAAATTATTGTCATTTTCCTGTCTCAGCTTTGGGATCGTCGCAGCACTGGTCACAGTTCGGTATTTTTTCCCCCGTTTCCATGGAAACGCAACTTGGATTCCTTTCTGGGGCAGAACTAAAAATCCGTAAGGTATAGCTCAATGAAACATTATTTTCAAATGTTTTATTAAGTTCATTTCACAGGTATACCATTCTCTTCCAACAGAGGTTACTCCCTTCAGATTTCCGATCTGAAGGGAGTAACCTCTGTGGGAAGAGAATGCAGGTATACAGACAAAAGTGAAACACACATAAATGAAGTGCAGAGCTAAGAAACAATTTTTAAAAATGGAAATATTGTTAAAAAAAATCCATTTCGCATGGAAAAAAGGCGTTGTTTTTAATATCCGAGCGATTTAGCGTTATCTACAATGTTGATATCGCTTGTCGATATCGCATGATCTCACACAAGCAGGGAAGCCAGTGTTGGCTGATAAAAGACGATTGTTCATGGAACTTTCGATTCCCTAAATTCATTTACGTGATTACATTTATGAAAACATATTGCAAACTTTCTGGTTCAGATTTACAGAAAGAATAAATATTTGAATGACTTATTTTCATTTTCAGCAGCTCTCTTGTGTAGATTGCTCTATTTATTATATATATTGAACATCTAAAATGTCACACTCTTAGTACAGTTTCGGGACTTTTCAAACACACTAATCCTTGAAATATGTGTATAAAGAAGCCCATTCTGCAACTTCTAGTCGGATTGTGTTGTGTTTTTCCTTGACAACACATCAATTGAATGATCATTTCCTTTCTTTGAACTTTTAAATTAATAACTTGATATATATTTCTACTACAATGAGTTTGTTACATTAAAGACTAACAAACAAAAGTGTTAATAGACACGGCAAAGGCGGATGTTTAGGGGAGACATATTGTTGTAAAACATAAATTATAGGAACTATTATCTAAATAAAAATTATCATCGTTTCATATATGAGTTAATAAAACACATATTTAATTTATTAAAAACAATACGCATGTCAATGTATTCATGAATGACCATTTTAGTGAAATTGTACGTTTTATTTATATTTTTTTTATATCCTGTATATGTTACAGTCGATTAATTTTTTTAATTCAACAGTGCAATTATATTTTTGAAATTACCAGTGATACAATTCTATTTTCATTTTGCATTCTATATTCATAATTATTTTCATATTGAAAATATTGCATGTAGAAGTTGAATGTTTATTGTTTAAAGTGTGAAACAACTGATATAGGCTTATGATTTACATTTAATACTTGAATTCAGTAATGTGATTCTTTATATAGAATTAACGGACATATGAATCATGGACAAATATATTTCTGTCCCACAACAATACACTTTTCACTGCTTCAAATACTAAAAATATAGTTTTCTTGATAAGTAAATGAAAATAGATAAATTAACATATTCAAAACCAATAAATAATTTAAACTAGTGGAGAAAAGTTTGTAAAATAATTAAAAGAGATAAATTCAACTCAGCTAAAGAACATTTCCCCTTGATTATTTGTCTGTAAGAATAAGACGTATTGACACTCAGAACAGTTTCCAATTATAATTAAAGTGCAATGCAATTTTTTAAAAACAAGTATATGAATTTACCTGATTTAGATCATTGCTTTGTGGTACATTTAACATATTTTAAAATTAATCATAAAGTTATCAACCCTGGCTTATGTATTTCTTTCAATTTCTTCCCCACTAACGTTTATATGCTTTCAATATCTGGATATTCTTTATAAAAAATTGGATATTCATTTCTGAATGCAAAAGACTTTACTGATTACACGTAAAATTGGAGTATTAAAAAGTGAATGTTGACGTGATTGAACTTAGAGAAGATAATGTGTAAATGAACGCACAGAAAGTAATTATTTTTTTCGGGTGTAGGATGTCTATATATGGTTTGTAAATCTGATGTTTTACGTGTAAGTGAAAGAAGTTTTATGATAACGGATCGGATACATTTATCATAGCATCAATGCCAATCAAGCTATGCGATCCTTAATGTCTGTCAGTGTCATCCCACATTTACATTACTTCCGCATTCGTTTTGCGTTGCAAAAAAAAATTGTTTGTCAAATGTCCTTAATTTTTTTTGAAATAATAATTAGAATACCTAAGAATGAATTTTAAATTGGTATTTTCGTTTGGCATTTAATTACTAAGCGACACTATCAAACGGAATGTAAGTGACAGTAGCGCTCCGTGAACTGACAACGTGCGATTGTTTGTAGGACATAACAAGAGTTACGTCCCTTGATTTTCAGGGGGCGTGGTCAATTCGTCCAGCTTTGGGCTCAAAATAGACTAAGGGATTCCCTATCTGGGACAGCGGCAAGGGAAGGCTCGTTTTTTAGCAAATGTCTCTCGTCCTCGGAAAACATCGGCAATGTTCGGGAAACTTCCAAATATGGTCAATGCGAATTCATGTAGAGATGTAATTTGAAACATTGCATTCGTAACTATACAAGTCATGTCAGTCTCGAAATGCTGAAGTCCGTTTTACAAAGCTGAATTTGCAACTCCTCATTTTCCATTTTTCATTTGTCAAACGTAACTTGTAACATTACAAAATGTGCATATTATTTAGATTTAATAATTAAAAATGACAAGTTGACTTTTCGACTTTGACAATTTCTAGAATTACATTTCAATTTTATAAAGTTGAGATTGCGAAGTTACGATTGACAGAATTTACATGTTAGTTTTGCATGGTTGGACTTGTCTTTTCGAGACTTGTATGGTTGAGAAAGACATGTTACACTTTACAAGTTACAAGTCAACATGTCTTCATTTGTGGCACAAATCCCCTTCCATAAAAAACAGCGTGCTTAACTCAGGCGTACTAGATCCCTTATGCAGTGATCACTGTCCGATTTTCCTAACGATAACAGATAAACTGGTTAAAACTAACAGAACGATAAAGAGACTTGTGTATGATTTTCAATCTATGGATCAAGAACAAGTTCTAAAACAACTTAACGAAATTGATGTAAATGATATACTTCTGATAACATTAATATGGCAGTAGAAATCCTAACGGAAAAATTAAAGAGTATATTAAAAGACACCACGCCAAATAGACTCGTCAGTATACGAAGTGAAGATCCCTTATGGATGAATTGCAAAATTCGTTCTGCAATGCGTAAACGAAACCGTTTTCACAAAATTGCTAAACAACGCAACCGTCCCTCGGACTGGGCTAATTTCCGTTCAGCTAGAAACAAAGTCAACTTGATACGTGATTCCAAAAGAAAATGCGATACTAGAATAGATGATAGGGTAAACTCCTCCGTTGGCACAAAAACGTGGTGGCGCATGGTATTATTATATTAACAAATTAAAGTTATTAAATTGGTCTCTCAAAGAAGTTACGTTTCCTGCCGTCTGGAAAGAAGCTTCAGTCATACTTCTTCATAAGAAGAATAGTATAAATGATTGTTCCAATTACAGACATGTAGCACTTACGAGTTGTTTGTCTAAAGTTTTCGAAAAATGTGTCTTTAAACATGTATTTTATTATTTAAGAGATAACGGCATTTTAACCAATTAACAGTCGGGATTTATGCCAGGCGACTCAACTGCTAACCAATTAACTGACCTGTACGATTTTATCGCGAAAGGACTTGACGAAGGTAAAGAAGTTAGAGCTGTATTCTGCGCTGAACCTGAGACGCTGAACCTCAAACAGAAACCTCGCCTGAGTAACTCTTACTCACAAGGCGTGCACTCACAGGCTAACACAACTCACGAGGCAGGCATCGTAACGAGACGCTGATCCTTATATAGAAAGCTAGCGAGCGTAACACTCACTAGCAAGGAACCTCGCAAGGCGTACACTCACTCGCAAGGAAACTCGCAAGGCGTACACTGACATGCTACCACAACTCACGAGGCAGGCCGGCATCGTAACGAGACGCTGATCCTTATATAGAAAGCTAGCGAGCGTAACACTCACTAGCAAGGAACCTCGCAAGGCGTACACTCACTCGCAAGGAAACTCGCAAGGCAGGCAGCGTAGTGAGATGCTGACCCTCAAAATAGAAAGCTAGCGAGAGTAGCACTCACTCAGACACGCGAGAGACAGCCAACAGCCAGTCAAAGGAATAGTCACGACCCGCACGGCCTGCACGTGCAGCCCGAGCAAGACAAGCAGAATGCATCAAACTGACAACCAAAACCCGACCAAAGAGTCAACTAATTAGCGAGAATTAGTTCAGAAGTTTGGTCAGAAAAGGACAGAAAGGTACCTGTGACAATATAACTGAAGGTATGAGGAACTAGGAAAACTTGAATGAATGAATGAATGAATGAATGAATGAATTGTTTGTTTATTTACGTGTCACGCATAAAATTACATGGTACACATACAGATTGTAAATACATGATAAAATGGTTTTATGCAAGGCCTAAAAAGGCCGAGGAGACACGGTTGAAATGTACATAGATATAAGCATAAAAGTAGAATTACAATAAAAGCATGATATAATGGTAAGATAGAAATATGGTAATACACAACATGTAAAACTATTCATAAAATAATAAAAGTTAAGAAACAGTATGCTTTAAAAATTTACGGCGATAAAACATTTTAAAACACATTAAGCCTAATTTGGATAAAAAAGATGTAGAAGTTACCAAAAAGCTGAATTTAAAATCTAAGGTATTCCCAATAAAAGATTGATTACAAAACAATGTTGGTAAAACAGATTCACGTATGTCGTCATAAAAGGGACACTGTAAAAGAAAGTGTTTTTCGTCTTCAACACATGAGTGGGAGCAATATTTACAAGTTCTTTGGTCAGGTGGTGTAGGGGGAGTAGTGTATCTGCCCGTTTCGAGTTCTAGTTTAACAGATCCACATCGTAGCGAGGCACGTATGAAACGTTTGAAACGTGGGAGGCTTAGGTAAGGTTCAGCTTTAAAAGTCGTTTTAAAAGTCCTGTAGGTCCTCAATTTTGGTAAAGATAGCACCTTTTCTTTCCAATATTTAGCGTCGATTTCCTTAAGGCGTGCAGTGATTTGATGAATGATCCAGCTTGTACTTTTGTCAGTCCTGTTTAAAAGTTCTGTTAATTCAAGTTTATTAAAAACACATAAAACTCTTTTTTCCCACGATTTACTAGAACGCTTGGACCAGGTATGAATAGATGATGAAAGTGATCCAGCTGGCATTCTCTCTAATCGACACCACAGTCGGGCTACCTCAATGTAGACTCTGTGTTGAGGGTCAGCCCAGCCCAGGTCCCCCCTGACAGCGATGTTAGGCGTGTTCCGTGATACCCCCAGGAAGGCTCTCGCTGCTCGGCGCTGTATAGTGTACATCTCCTGGTACTTGTTCACTCCCCAGATCCCTGAACAGTAGGTTAAGATAGGTTGGACGAGACTGTCATATAGTCGAGTGAATACATTGAAGTGCATATCCCCACATGTGTTGTACTTGTGTAAAAGAAATCCCAGTGCTCTCGAGGATGACTTGATGAGTTCTTTTACAGCCACTCTCATATCACAGTGTTGATTCATCCATATGCCTAGGTATCTGTAGCTGTCAGCATAGTCAATCTCCATATCTCCACATCTAAACACTTGGAAACATACAGCTGAATTGTTCGGTCTGAAGTGCAGTATTTTCGTTTTTTCCCTATTAATCTTCAGTCGCCACTTTGCAGTCCAAGTGTACAGAACGTTCAGCAGATGTTGCAGTCCGTTAGCATCGGGGGATAGGAGGACAATATCATCGGCGTACAGAAGCACAGACACGTTGACGTCATCAATCTGCACACCACAGTTTGCTGCTTTCAGTTCAGTAGCCAGGTCGTTAATGTAGATAGAAAATAACGTTGGTGAGAGTACACAGCCTTGCTTAACGCCTAAGTCTACTGGGAATACACCGGTGCTGTACTGGTTAACTTTAACTGAACACGTAACGTTGTCGTAGAGGGATCTTATTGCAGCTAAAAGGTTGCCTGTGACGCCATACTCCATCAGTTTGTACCACAACAAATCACGGTTGATTGAATCAAAGGCTTTCTTAAAATCGATAAAACATGCAAACGTTTTCTTTTTGGTATTTGTTCTGTTGTTAACAATGTTATGAAGCTTATAAACATGGTCGAGACACGATCGTCCCTTTCGAAATCCATTCTGTTCGTCCACCAACAATCCTTCAGATTCTAGGAAAGAACAGAGTCTATGATTAATGACATCAGCATAAATCTTGGACGGAATTGATAGAACAGTAATTGGTCTGTAGCTATAGGGGTCCCTTGGGTCGGTGTCTTTACTTGACTTGGGGATCAGCGTTATAGTTCCACGGCTCCATATCTCGGGTACTTCACCACTGTTAAAACTGAAGTTTATCATTTTATACACAAGTTCTATACAAACTTCGTTTTTCAACACAGAAGAAGGAATATTGTCTAAACCGGCTGCTTTGTTTAATTTAGCTCTATCAATTGCTCTTCTGACCTCATCTTTGGTAATATCAGAGTTTAAAATAGTAGAGTAACAGGAGTTAAAATCAGTTTTCTTCAGTTCATCTTTTACAAATGAGAGATGGTCCTCGTCGAAACTATCACTGTCAGTTTGTGCTTGGTACAGCTGTCTGTAGTCCCTCTCCCATCGGTGTAGAACGGCGTCCGTATCAGTGCTCACACTTCCGTCCTCGTTAACTACAGCCATAGGGATATTTGACTTCCGGTCGTTGGCAGTTCCAAGTTTTCCCAGTTCCTTCCAGAAATCACGTGACGAATCGTGGAGCATATCAGACAGATTGTCCTTTTTCAACTGTTGGTGCCTCCGTTTTGCCTGTCGCAATGTTTTATTAAAATATTTACGTTCAGAACAGAAATCTTGTTTCAGCTTACTTTTCTCCTGCTTTGATCCCTTTGATCTCAGCCACGCCCTTTCTTTCACTGACACTCGGTGGAATTGTGCGTCCAGTTCATCGTTCCAATACGGTTTGGTTTTACATCGCTTGGCCTTTCGACTATACGCTCGCCGCTAATGGCTGCAATACTGCCGAAGCGGCGTTAAACAATAACTCACTCACTCACTCGACTATACGGTCCGCCTGTGATTGGTTTGCTTGGTAACTTGTCTTTCATTTCCGTCTCCAGTAGATGAGTGAAGTGACTAAAAGCTGAGTTGATATCCCTGTTCTATACAATCTTGGAAGAAAAAATATCTTAAGATTTGGCCTATACCATCTTGGAATATTTTTATATTCCAAGATGGTATAACAAATCTTAAGATATGTACGGCTCTAAGGTGTCTAATTAGCCTCATGGTTGGCGTTCACACTGCACTGTGTAGGCATAGCATTACTATTGATAATTACCGTGATGGCAAATATGAATTTTGCTGGAGCGCTCTTAATTAACTATCTGTGTGTAGAGACTGTCGTGTATAGCGTTTTAGAATTTCAATCAAGTGGGATAATTAATCAATTGTCATGCGTCTCGCCATTATCTTGGTACGCTTGTCTCAGCCTTGGACTATTTCTCGGCGCGCTCTGTGTACTGCGCTGTGTCAACGGTAAATGATATTTCGGTTATGAAGCTTTCGTTGTTCATGTTTAGCATGTACAGTGTGATACTTATCTTTTACGCAGCTTTTTGTCACATTACACAACGTACGGGAGAGTTAAGATAAGTCGCAATTTATCTAAAATGAAGTAAAGTTAGACGCCAGCCACCGTGCTTTAAAGGTTCCTTAAGCGTTAGAAGAGAAAAAAAACAAACATTACGGCACCATTTAATAATTGAATCTCTCAACCTCTGATACTGCTGATTTCAATTTCAATTTCATTGAGACTGCATACTATATTTCGTTAATGCCATATTACCGTTATTATAACACACAATGACATTTCGAATTTATCAGTTTATCACACGGAATAACCAAGCTTGGTATCAAGTGAAGACATCATTCAGACAGAAATACTTACTACTTACCATAATGTATTACAAGCTAATAGAACAGCTAATCGCAGACAGACAGACAGCCAGACTGATTGTTTAGTAGCGTCTCGCCATATGTACATAGAATGAATACATATATAAAATTTGTACAAAATTGATAATAGTTGCCCCTCCTTTATGGTCGCCTATGATATGTTCATGATGTTTACATGTCTGTTCTATACATTTTATTTGTATTTGAGATTAATGCCTTAAAACACATAGCACAATGGAGGTGGTGTCTTTCCGGAATTAGAATCGGTAAAATACTTTTGATTTAGTTTGTTGTTATAATGTGTTGTCTTTATGGATTAACTGTGGGTTGTAGTTATAATGGAACTGACCTGCGAAAAATGAACACCAGAAAATTATTAGAACAGATCAGATTCAGATTTGAACCCCTCATCTACATTACATTAATAGATAATTAACGTGTACATGAGTGAATGAGGCAGGACATGGATTATTTCCTATGCATACAATGTTTGTTAAATTAGGCAAAATACAGAACGGTATAATTGTCAGTAGGATGCAACAGTTTAATAAAATTGTGTTCAGATGGATATTACCAAAAATACAATCTTGGAATATCCAGTGAATATCTGTCGCAAATGGTGTAATACTCAAATAGGATACTAATATTAACTCTTAAGATATTCTTACACTGTATTTAACATATTTTGAATATGTATGTTAAGATGACAACCTAGTATGTGAACAAACCTTCCTCCAAATTTAATGAATACCACTCGCGTATGAACTTTACTATATGTGAATCAACTTCCCTCCAAGAAATGGCCATACAATCTTGGAATATCTAGTGAATACCTGTAGTATATGAACTATATGCTATGATATATGAATAAACCTCCCTCCAAGAAATGACCTATACAATCTTGGAATATCTAGTGAATACCTGTCGCATATGAACTTTACTTTATGTGAATAAACTTCCCTCCAAGAAATGACCTATACAATCTTGGAATATCTAGTGAATACCTGTTGCTGTGAACTCTATGCTAAGATATATGAAATAAACTTCCCTCCAAGAAAAGACCTATACAATCTTGGAATATCAATTTAATACCTGTCGCATATGAACTCTATGCTATGATACATGAATAAACTTCCCTCCAAGAAATGACCTATACAATCTTGGAATATCTAGTGAATACCTGTCGCGTATGAACTTTACTATGTGTGAATCAACTTCCCTCCAATTCCCTCCAAGAAATGACCTATACAATCTTGGAATATCTAGGGAATACCTGTTGCTGTGAACTCTATGCTAAGATATATGAATAAACTTCCCTCCAAGAAAAGATCTATACAATCTTGGAATATCTAGTGAATACCTGTCGCGTATGAACTTTACTATGTGTGAATCAACTTCCCTCCAATTCCCTCCAAGAAATGACCTATACAATCTTGGAATATCTAGGGAATACCTGTTGCTGTGAACTCTATGCTAAGATATATGAATAAACTTCCCTCCAAGAAAAGATCTATACAATCTTGGAATATCAATTTAATACCTGTCGCATATGAACTCTATGCTATGATACATGAATAAACTTCCCTCCAAGAAATGACCTATACAAATCTTGGAATATCTGTCGCATATGGTGTTACAGTCAAATACGAAACTCATATAAAGTCTGCAGATATTTTTACACTACATGTTACATATTTTGAATATGTATCTTAAGATCACAACCGAGTATATGACCTGTTTGTTATGTGGACAAACCTCCCTCCAAGAAATGGCCATACAGTTTTGGAATATGCAGTGAATATTTGTCGCAAATGATGTAATAATCAAATAGGAATAATTTGGAAATAAATGTTAAAATCACAGCTTTGTTTGTAAAATACCATAACGAATCACTAAGTGATTACGCCAGGAAAATAGAATCCCGTCCCAATGCATATTGTTGTACATCCCATTGTTATCACAGTTGCCTCTTGTCAGACAGAATGGCAGTTTCATAATTGTCGCTTTTCTCTGAAAAGGCCATTCAATCTTGGCATATCAAGTGCATCTAGTTTGTGAAAGGTTTAATCATCAAATGCCACATTTGAATCAACTCTTCCCACATTATAACGCTATGCCTCATTAATTTATATGTATATGCTGAAATAACAGCTTTGTGAATTACCATAATGAATCATGAAGTAATTACGTTGGGACAGTATTGTCCTGTCACCACGCTAATTGTTGTAATCACAGTTGCATCCTGTTAGACAGGGTGACATTACATAGTTGTCGCCTTTCACTGATTGGCAAATCTTGACATATGAAGTATATATCTGTCGTCAGTGGTCTAATTTTCTCATAGCAACTTTAAATAAATTCGTTTCCTGCTCTTATTCTATCTGCCACATGAATGAAATAACGGAATCCTGAAGTATTTACGATTAAGAGACAGGACTGTCAAATGTGTCACAAATTATGATTGAAATTAATGTAAATATGACAGAATAATTTAAATATGCTAACAACCTGTTTGTCTAATGAAACACTGTTAAGAGATATCGACATATAAACAACATAAAAAGTTATAAGTAAATGGGAAAAGAAGCAGAAGAAACTAGGTAAGGGACTATCGACTAAAACACATACTTCTTGCAGTTAAAATAAAATTGCAACATGTCCTGCAGGGAGTCGCCCCGATATGCCATTTTCTAATCCCTGGACAGTTAACGAATATCGGATTATAATTAACGACCCTAATTGGCTTGATCGAGTGGGCCAGTTTCATGGCTTAGTTGACAGACAGAAAGATAGACAATTTTTTTATTCAAGTATCGCCTCAACATGATACAAAATGTAAGAATTTAGTGTGTAGATGACATAACTTTTAGAATCAGGTCCAGGAAAGGAGAGACAAGTCCCTAGCGAATTTGAAGGATCTTGTGAAGACTGACCATAGACCAATATTTTGATGATGACTTGTACATTCTATGATAAAATGACTGAAAATGTTGTATATTTTATAGGAAAATGTTTAGTAGCGCTTACAATAATTACTGATTCTGGTCGTATATTATGAAGAAATGTATTGTTGTGTTATGGTATGTGTCGATGTGAAACAGAATAAAATATTGAATCGAACTCTCTTTCAGTGAACTGTCTTAAACTATTTTAATCCCCTGGCAGTCCCTTAATTAATCCTAATTAATTCCTCTTGTTGTCTCGTTAATTGTTAATTAATCCCCTAACAAAGGAACTTGATAATCTAACTTTTTAAAACTTAATATGTATTTATATATCTGTTTAGCAATGTGTATCAATATTTATCATATAATGGAGGGTGTTATCGATGCAATAAAGCAATCTGATAAACTTGGTATCCAAATCTGATAAATATGCAAAACAGGTCAAAGGTCAATACACGAACTACTTTTGCAGAATTCCACTCTTTTCATGCGAATCCTAAAACTGTTTACGAATCATTGAAAAGCGTAACCGGGAGTTTACCCGAGTATTTCCGCTTGAAAGAATTGATATTCGAAAACACGAAATCATCTGATATGGTACACTATGTGCATTTATAGTGTTAACAAAGTCAAGATAATTGTAGATTTGTTTTAAAAATCATTCAAAAATTCAGTGCGCTATTGACCAAGAGCATCAGCAAGTAGCTGCAGTGTCCTGTGTACAAAATGAATCTCGATGTGTCAGTGTGGCCTACCGACGCGCCTAGTCAATCGCATTAGCATTTTGGTAGTTCTTGAGGGCTGAGTACACAGTGTTATAGGTACATTAATAGGTATTTATTGTCATAAACAAAGGAATCAACCCCACCTCACAAATAATTACCGTTAAAGTGCGAACGATACTGTTGTTATGCAGCAATCCGAATCAACCCGGCAACGCAGCTTCCAAAACGTTGAAACTAGAGTTACTTCCCTTGTTCTAGCAACGCGAGTGCTTAAGATAGATGCTTATGAACTGCTTGAAAATATCTCCATGAATAAGAAACCAGGGACCAATTGTTGATTTTTGAAAGAATTGCGCACAAGTGTTTTTAAATTGTTTTAATTAAGAACTATTTTTAGGCACTTCACAGCCGATGTCGTAACTTCACTTTGATGTACCGTCTGTGGTATTACTCCGCTAAAACTAGGTCAATTCTCTTTCCACCTTTACGACAAAAACACGGTTATTTTAATAATGACATATATGATAAAGTGATTATTAACCTCGTGTGTTTCCGTATCATTAGCAGCTCCGACTTAGTCGGAGATGCTATCAGTTTTTGTGCAGTTTCCGTCGCCGCCGCCGCCGCCGCACGCGCGTTTTGTATTCGCTATAACTTTTTTCCTAAAAGGTTTTGAGAACTCATACACATAACTTCTTACTTATGCCCCTGGGGAATTTTTTTGACATGTTTATTTTTAAGGTCAAAGGTCAAGGTCACGAGTTCTGAAATCGCTAAAAAAATCCTTGTAAACACGATAACTTGAAAAATATTTGTACTATCAGGCTCTTATTTGGTGTACATCAACTATGGAGAAAGGCCAAGATTTGAAAAGGTTTTCGCTAACATCCATCAAAGGTCAAGGTCACAGCGAGGGCACAACTTAAGCATGCTTTTGCGAAAATGTCTTATTTCAACTATTAACACTTTTAATCATTACATGATTGTTATACACAATGAAAAGTGATCACTGATTGTGTGACCTTGAATTTAAAAGGTCAAGGTCACGAAATATGGTCAAGGTCACCAGTTCTGAAATTACTAAATAACCTTTTCCCAAGAAGGTATTAACACCTCATATACATAGCTTCTTTCTTGTAAACCTGGTGGATGATTTTGACATCTTCACATTCAAGGTCAAAGGTCAAGGTCACAAGTTCTGAAATCGCTAAAGAAATCCTTGTAAACATGATAACTTGAAACATATTTGTGCTAACATGCTCTTATTTTGTGTATATCAACTATGGATAGAGGCCAAGATTTGATAAGGTTTTCGTTAACATCCGTCAAAGGTCAAGGTCACAGCGAGGGCAAGACTTAAACATGCTTTTGCGAAATGTCTTATTTCAACTATTATCACTTTGAATCATTACATGATTGTTATACACAATGAAAAGTGATCACTGATTGTGTGACCTTGAATTTTAAAGGTCAAGGTCACGAGATAGGGTCAAGGTCACCAGTTCTGAAATCACTAAATAACTTTTTTTCATGAAGGTATCAACATCTCATATATGTAGCTTCTTTCTTGTAAATCTCAGGAATGATTTTGACATGTTCACATTCAAGGTCAAAGGTCAAGGTCATGAGTTCTGAAATCACTACAAAAATCTTTGTAAACACGATAACTTCAACAACTTCTGTGCTACAGACCCTTACTTGGTATATATCAACTTTGGAGAAAGACCAAGATTTGAAAACGTTTTTGCTAAAATCTTTCAAAGGTCAAGGTCAAAGCAAGTTCACAAATTAAGCGTGCTATTGTGAATATGCCTTACGCTAACAATGAACACTTTGAGTCATTGCCTGATTGTTATACACAATGAAAAGAATTCATTGATGGTGTGACCTTGAAGGTCAAAGTTCAAGGTCATGAGATATTGGTTAAGGCCGTGTTAATCTGTTGATCCAATTTTGAAATCAGAAATAGGTTTTAAGAACAAAGTTGTAAAAAGTGACCCCAGTGATGATTCAACTTGTTAGAATAACTTGAATAATGAAAAAAAAATTGCATAATACAATTTTTATTCCAAATATATGATATTAATGATACGGAAACACACTTAGTTAATAATCTCTATGTATCAAGTGTTTATGTTCACGTATTTGTATGTATTGTTTATGTACATGTATATGTTTAATAACCTGTCATTCCCAAAATTGTCCATACAAACTTGTGTTTCCAATGTAACTCTGCCGTTATGGCAATAATTTCTTCATCAAATGACAAACTCGTCCATAAACAAGTACTTATGTATCTATAGCAATATCTTCATCTTTATGTCTGTTAAATTCAAATTTACAGTTCATGAAGGTAATATATTTAAACTAAGGTCACAGTTTGTATTGAAGGTAATTTTCTTCATACAAATAACATTATCATCAAAGTGATTTTTTCTCCAAAGTCATTTTATTTCATCAAAATCACTTTTTTCAGCAAAGTCATTATTTTCATCAAAGCATTTTTTCACCAAAGTAATTTTTTTTTTATCAAAATATTTTTTTTCGATTAAAGTCACTTTCTCATCAAAGTCATTATTTTCATCAAATAATTTTTTCACCAAAATCATTATTTTCACCAAAGTCGATATTTTCATTAAAGGCATTTTTTTTTCATCAAAGTAATTTTTTTCAGCAAGTCATTATTTTAATCAAAGTCAATATTTCATTAAATCATTTTTTCATCAAAGTCAAGATTTTTTTTTATCAAAGTCAAGATTTTCATCAAAGTTATTGTTTTCACCAAATCAATTTTTCAGCAAAGACACTTTTTTAATCAAAGTCAATATCTTTATTAAAGAAATATTATTCATCAAATTTATTTGTTTTCTTCAAAGTAACTTTTTCCATCAAAGTCATTTCTTTTCATCAAAGTCAATATTTTCATCAAATAATTTATTCACCAAAATCACTTTTTAAAAATTAAATTCACCAAAGTCTTTTTTTTCCCATCAAAGGCACTTTTTTTCAGGAAAGTCAATATTTCAATTAAAGTCAATATTTTAATTAAAGTCAATATTTTCATCAAAGTCATTTTTCACCAAAGTCAATATTTTTTTAATCAAAGTCAAAACTTTCATTAAATCATTTTTTTCACCAAAATCACGTTTTTCATCAAAGTCGATATTTTCATTTTTCACCAAAGTCAATATTTTTTTAATCGAAGTCAAAACTTTCATTAAATCATTTTTTTCACAAAATCACTTTTTTCATCAAAGTCGATATTTTCAAAGTTATTTTGTCATCAGAGAAATATTTTCATCAAAGTCATTTTTTTTCATCAGAGTTATATTTTCATCAAATCCTTTTTTCACCAAATCACTTTAAAGTTATTTTCTTTCATAAAAGTTATTTTGTTACCAAATCCTTTTTTCAGCAAAGACACTTTTTTAATCAAAGTCAATATCATTATCAAAAAAATATTATTCATCAAATTTATTTGTTTTCTTCAACGTAACTTTTTCCATCAAAGTCATTTCTTTTCATCAAAGGCAACATTTTCGTCAAAGTCATTTTTCCACCAAAGTAAATTTTTAAAAATCAAAGTCAATATTTCCATCAAAGTCATTTTTTCATCAAAGACATTTTTTTCATCAAAGTCATTTTTTCACCAAAGTCACTTTTTTCTTATCAAAGACATTTTTCCCATCAAAGTAATTTTTTTAATTAAAATAAATTTATGTAAACAATTTTCAAAGTCATTTTATTACAATATCTCAAGATTGAACAAAATAATCTTAAGATATTTAAATATTCCAAGATTGAACAGGAGGTTTCAGGTTTAGATCATATCTTAAGATTTCCGTACATATCTTAAGATTTGTTATACCATCTTGGAATATAAAAATATTCCAAGATGGTATAGGCCAAATCTTAAGATATTTTTTCTTCCAAGATTGTATAGAACATCCCCACTTGCTAAAGCTGACTCAATTAGGCTCATTGTATTATCCACATTAGTTACAGCATTAGCGTCGTTTAAGAAAGATTCAGGAATTTCTGATGTTTTAAAACGGATATTCTCACTTCTAAAAACATTATCACATATATCTGGTATCTCATTTGCCAAATCCAAAACAATAGTCCACTCTAATAAACTGTGATCAGGTGTTTTTTCACATGCTTGTAGATTAAATGATCGTTGAACCTCGGAGACAAGTTGAACGTTAAAATCTGTACAAAATGATAATTGTTCATAAGGTACTAATACGTAGTCAACAACTGATTTGCCACGATACGAAACATGAGTAAAGTCTTGGGTACAAACCCTTCCATTCAACATACAAATGTTTGTATTCGTCATAAAATCAATCAAAAGGTCACCGTGACCGTTCTCACCCTCGTCGATTGCAGTGCGTGGGGTTACGTGATCCACCCCCGCGATGAAGTCCGTGCTGCTCGCGCATCTCGCATTGAAGTCACCACACAAGTACATGCGACCTATATTTTGATATTGACATACGTGCTCGTGCAAAGTGCTGAAGAACTCTGCGGAGTCACAGGGTCGCGTTGACCTCTCAGGGGGCAAGGCGTACACTCACTCGCAAGGAAACTCGCAAGGCGTACACTGACATGCTACCACAACTCACGAGGCAGGCATCGTAACGAGACGCTGATCCTTATATAGAAAGCTAGCGAGCGTAACACTCACTAGCAAGGAACCTCGCAAGGCGTACACTCACTCGCAAGGAAGGCAGCGTAGCGAGATGCTGACCCTCAAAATAGAAAGCTAGCGAGAGTAGCACTCACTCAGACACGCGAGAGACAGCCAACAGCCAGTCAAAGGAATAGTCACGACCCGCACGGCCTGCACGTGCAGCCCGAGCAAGACAAGCAGAATGCATCAAACTGACAACCAAAACCCGACCAAAGAGTCAACTAATTAGCGAGAATTAGTTCAGCAGTTTGGTCAGAAAAGGACAGAAAGGTACCTGTGACAATATAACTGAAGGTATGAGGAACTAGGAAAACTTTAATAGCCTATAAAGTAGCGACATTAGTCGAGAGAAAACACATGCGTGACCGTATGCTCGCTCAACAAATTAGGGAATGATGATGTCACGTGGCTCGAGCGCCACCTATATCGGGTAGCGTCCCTTTTTATTCTGTGTGATCTGTGTTGAGGAACGCTTCAGGGGGAAGCGTTGGGCAATGTTGTTTTTTCAAACCTGATAAGTATGTAAAAATAAAATAATAATAACAACAACAACAATAAACAGTCCTTGGTCAATATCGTTTTTTTTGGCCCATAAAACAGATATTGACCTCATCACCAGTCTATAATTGTATAATAATAATAATAATAATGATGATAATAATAACGATACTACCTCGACATTTAGCTTCGACCTCTAATTACCCTATAACAAAATATAACACATCAGTTTAGGGAATGGTGCACATGTCACTGTCTAATGCATACAAATGGGAACAGATTGGAAACAATAATGTAAACAATTCAAAATAAATATTCCAGTTAAACAATCGTTAATCATAATTTATATGGAATTGAAAAATAACATTTTCTAGATAAAAACTTCTTTAATGCTAAAATACAAATTTAGGTGTATAAAGAGAGAGAGACATACATGATAAGCTTGGTTTTAATGAAATATAATTAACTCACCAGCCACATGCTGACAAATAATAAACACGATAAAGACGAGGAATCGGAACATCTTCCTTGTCCAGTGCCCCATTGTCACATGGATCATGAGAATAGGAGTGGGGATCTCACATAAACACTTATAAACTACTTAGGGATGTGAATTGAAATTTCAGTGACACAATTCAACGTAAATTACTGCTCCGAGAGCCACTCTCAACAATGTTGAGCTCACGTGAGGCATTGATAACCGAAACAAGGAAACCAAACGAAAAGCATGACCCAGTGCTTCAAATATATTCAAATATTCAAATCAAAGTTTGCTTCATTGCGTCGATTTGTTAGTTAGTTGAGTTATATAATTATATTCGATGCTTGCAGTGTGTATTTGTATATGTCGGTTTGTAATTATGTTATGTCCGATAAGGTATGCCTATATGCACTTTAGGAATGAAGACAATATTCATGTATATATACAACGTATTCGCTATATAGGGGATACTTAATGGTGTTTGGCAAGTAACAGTTCAATTTTAACAATGAGTACTTTCACATAACGAAGTACCTCTCATCTGCTTTCATTCTGGAAACTAGTTCCGACTCACTATTTCGTTTCCGGATCAGAACTTAAACTGTAAGACTTTCATGTAGCTATTTGAAACTTGGTACAGGGAACAATCATCATGTTTATAGACGTGCCTATTAGATTTTCAAACTTCTTTTGATTGTTATTCATGCCCGTTTCCATGTTAATACAACCTAGAATTTTGTGTCTGGGCAACAAGTAAACAATTGTAAGAAATAGCTCAATGGAAACAATCACCATGTGATTTTTTTTTTCAACTTCTTTGGATGTAGACAGTGAAGTGAAGCGTAACTCGTTAGCAGAAACTCTTATCAGCTTAGTTAGATAAAGATGAGACTCATTTTTATCCTCGACGCAGTGTCCCTTTAATGCAGTATTAAAGAAGAATTGATCGAGGTCATGGTTAACCTTGCTTTGTGAAATGAGTCCCAGAAGTTAAAAATCCGTAAGCCTGAGATCAATATATCTTTGAAAGATGAACACAATTCTGGTGTCGTATAAATTTGTTTCTTATGATTTGCATAGCTGAGAATAAATGTCACTAAAGGAAACGTCAAATAGCATTACAAATTACAACAGGATTCGTTGCACTAAAGCTAAGTAGATGTTTAGTGTATCTCCTTAAGATGAGTGCTATGACTTGTCGTATATATAAGTAGGTACTTACAAGCTATTGTTTCAATCAGGATGTGTAAATTTGGAATAACGATGAATTCAAGAATAGTTAGGAAATACATGAGCTGTACTGAATATGAAAGTATGTTGTGTACATACTTCAACATATCATACATTAATAACGTCACATATCAATTCAAGATATTCTGTAATTTTAATGTTGACAATCTAGTTGAAAATGATGATCCTATATTAAGACTGCAGGGAGCTCGGGATAAATGCAATGAATGCACAATAAATGTCACATAATTTTCAACAGATTTAAATATATTTGGTAGACAAATGTTATGTAAAGACGTACTGTCCATCTCATACATCACGGTATGATGCTTTTATTTCTATATTAGTTCAAATACACTTGCGGTGCTAAATCGCATTTTACAACAATGGTACTAAGGCAAGAACCGTTGGCATTAAGTAAAACATTTATAAAGTTTAGCTACATGTATGTATATGAAGGTAGATTCGCTTCCAATTTATATCGTCCGAATGATAAAATTGAGTATCGAAAGGTAAAACACAATGAGTATTTGCATCTTCTAAATCAACCATATTGAGGAAGCTTCACAGTTTTGAAGATAATTGTTTCCAAAAAAGACGCTTTATTCAAAGAAGAAGTTGCAGCACATTTTTTGCATATCATTTTCGATCAATTTTGCCATCAAAGATTGCACAATACTTTAGAAGGTAACATCTCATTACACGACCCATATCCATAGATTATTCGTAGTGGAAGAAAATGGTGGGACTTATATAGTGACAGTGCTGCGGAAGTCTTCTTTGTGAGAGGTAGATGTGTAGGTCTCATGAGAATTTGAGAATTCAGACAGCAAGGAGGTTGACCATTCCATCATTGAACCATTTTTAAAACTCTACTTTGAGTGTTAAGGTATCGCTACATCAGTCAGATCACTTGAACTCCCTTCATTAAAATGGCCGCTCGATGGAAAATGGACTCCATTGGCTTATCCGAACCATGTACATAATGCTCTCCGGTTTATCTTTGGAAAACCAGTCAAGTCCGAAGTTCGACAATACAAGTGTCGCGACTAAGATTTTTTTAAAAACAAATTTCATTTTTTAAATGCCATGCATGAGTTCTCTGAAAATTTTCAATGAAATTCTTTTTCATTGGAAATATGTGGAAAAGGATGGTAGGATTAGTCATTGAAGACAGTTTTGATAATAATGAATTTATGAAATATTATATTCTATTCTATTTACTTTGGTGAAGTTTTCAATGAAATGTTGATTTCAATAATATATATTGAGTTAGATGAAATATTGATTTTAGAAATATTATGTTTGTGAAATGTTGACTGTTTATTGACTTTGGTGAAAGTTTATCTTTAATGATATGTTAACTTTGGTGACATATTGACCTTGAAGATATGTTGAGTATACCGAATTGTTGACTTCAAAAGATTGACTTTGGTGACATGTTGACTTTGAAATCGTTGTTGGCGTTGTTGATTTTGGAATTTAATGACATTTTGAAAACACTAATGTCTGGCTAAAGAAGTGCGTTTCATAAAGTAAGTGTTAGATCATTTGATTACGCTATTGCCCACAATACACCAGTCACCAAGACTGATGATTTATACACAACTGATTGCAGGTTACAGATATATAATATACCAGACTTTCTAGCTATCAGAACATCCTGTCTGTAAACGAGCTTGTCTTGGTATTACATAACATGTGTATTCGGTCAACTAACCCATCACAGAAGTCTGAACTCGTTTAGGCCGACAAGTAATTAGTTACCGGTTCAACGCCTCTGACCTAGCTCCTGGGTGAGCAGAGAACACCAATAGAGTAAGAAGCCCAAATATTTAGACATTAAAACGCCTTTATTAAATGGATGAGTGAACAAAAAGCACATGGTTGTTATCCATTACGGAAATGAAACAGTTAATTTTTTACCTCACTAAGTCTTGTTTGATTCGATTTGGAGCATTTTTATTCATTGAATAGCTAAAACAATACATACGTATATACCTTCATGTATTTATGGCATTGCTCAGTTGTCCCTGGCATCAAAATACTGCTTTGCCTCGTTTGATCAATCGATTAGTTCGTCAATATAATGCTCACTTATCTTATATATTTATTAGTCATTTTATATCAATAATCAGTGTACTTTTAAAAATGTAATGATTTTTGTTGCCTTATCAAATTCGCCAATACCGTTTACAGTACAGTTTAATTAATTCGAACTAGTCTCCAATTTTGATTTTAGGATGACCAACTTACTGTTAGATTGTTGACAGCGGGGAAGGGATGCATGCAAAGTCTACATTAAACATTTTCATAACCATTTGATCAGTTTACAATTTCGTCCACTCTCCCAATACGATACACTGTTTATTCAAGACATCTTACGATTTTGACGGGTATTATTAATGAATAGCAGTTTCACACAAGTGTCCTTTCCCTAAAAACATATATTAAGATGAGTAGAGAGATGAAGAATATTTTTTTATGTGTCAGATGCCGAACATAAA
The DNA here is from genome assembly GCA_936450465.1 of Gibbula magus. Taxonomy (NCBI): domain Eukaryota; kingdom Metazoa; phylum Mollusca; class Gastropoda; order Trochida; family Trochidae; genus Gibbula; species Gibbula magus. Next base: position 48,194,000 of record OW388301.1, read on the forward strand.
TAATATTGACATATAAAACATGATCATAAAAAACAGCACCAAGCCCTTAGGCTAACGGGACACGATTTTCATTAAAATACATCAATTCACAAGAGAATAAATATAATGAATATACCACTTTTTCTTAAATCCCAGAAAATTCTTCAGCGTTTATCTATCAAGTCAGTGAACCGTATCTCCTGAACATCCCAGTGACAACTTGTGTGTATCTCTGAGTCAACTAAACATGTGTCACAGTGCTCAGATTAAAATAACAGTATTGGCCACACTCCGGTAGTGGACTCAGTCGCCATGCTGACTGAATTGGCCTCGTTCGGGGGTATCACTCAGTCAGGTCCGCGTCTCGGGACCTCGGTCGTCAGTAGCCAGGAAGGCTTCCTTTTGTCCCTAAGGTGACACAGCTCCCGCGCGTCTCGTTCTTCCGCCTCACAGGCTACAGTATAGTGTCAGATGCGGAGGGTATGGGGTCATCAGATGACACTCCGGTAGTGGACTCAGTCGCCATGCTGACTGAAGTGGCCTCGTTCGCGGAGGTATCACTCAGTCAGGTCCGCGTCTCGGGACCTCGGTCCTTGGTAGCCAGGGAGCCTTCCTTTTGTCCCGAAGGTGACACAGCTCCGGCGCATCTCGTTCTTCCGCCTCACAGGCTACTGCTGGACGCCTCGGAGGATATGGAGTATGTCATCTCGTCTGCTGTCCCTAACCGTCTGCTACCGCCGTTAGAGGTGTCTGATAAACGCCAGCGTCAATTGCCTCTGCAACCGACTCCCTTTCAGCTCGTCCCGCCTGCTCTTGATCAGGGTTCGTCTCGCCTGACTTCCCCGACGTGCCCCATCGCGTTACTGATCCGCAGCTCACACATCTCTACAGAGAGGCTCTCACAGTTTTGGGGTTGGGCAAACACGTGGTGTTCACCTGTCAGGCGATGCTCAACTGCGCCAAGCAGGCTAACATGGAGTTGTATGACCCCGTGCTCTTCAAAGCTTTCGACAATGGGACTGCGGACCCTGAGCAGATCATGCTATCGGCTTCGCGGATATCCTCAGGGATTACAGTCCTGCGTAGGGATCACTACTTGTATCGTTCTGGCCTCAACCTCGACCAGAAATCCTTCCTCTGGCAGGCCCCTGCAAACTCTGAATCTCACTTTGGGGGTCGTATCCCCGAGGTTCTTAGAGCGCGGCAGGAGGCTCAACAATAAGACCTCACCAATCGCCTTGCGGGGAATCAGAGGCAGACTATGTCCAAACGCCCGGCGGCTAACTACCGTCAAGGTCAGGGTCGCGGCCAGGGTCAATCAACTCCCAAGAAACCCAAGATGGTCTTTCGGCGGGGAGGGCGTGGTCCCGGCCAGGGTCAATCTCCTAAGTCACCCCGTCCTGGGGTCGGGAACTGTACCCCTAAGAAGGGGAAGCGGAGGAAGTGACTAATGGTCACCCCCTCTGCTCCCTCCTCCACTCGTTACATGGTTGGAGGGCTCGTCAGCAACTGGGAGTAGTTACGGTTAGACAAGTTCGTTTGTCGGATACTAGGTCAGGGTTTCCGCATTCCTGTCTCCTCCTCCTCTTACCTGTGCTCCAAGGGAGCGTCCCTTGTCATGGGACCGGCTCCTACTAACCTTGGAACAGGTGGAGATCTTAATCTCCAAGGGGGCGGTGCAGGAGGTCCTGACCCCGCATCTAACTCCGGGGTTTTACTCTCCAGTGTTTGTCATACCTAAAAGGAACTCGGAAAAATGGCGGTTCATTCACGACTTGAAGGTATTCAATCGCTCCTACCTCGTTTGGCCGCCATATTTTCGACTCTTGGCTCTTCCCTCTGTGATGCGATCTCTGGAGCGCTCCGACTGCATGGTGTCTCTCGATCTCCAGGATGCGTACCTGCACATTGCGATTCACTGGGATCGCAGGTACCTCCGCTTCATTCTGACGGGAGACACTTTCAATGGTGTGTGCTCCCGTTCGGGATCTCGTCCACCCCCTGGCTATTGACACATGTGACTCAGTAAATCGTCCAATTCTTACACCGATGTGACATTCAGTTTCTAATGCATTTGGACAAAGGGCTCGCTCACGACCATTTTCCCGTCGTTCTCGAGGACAGTTCAGGTCACCAATAGACCTGTTCCGTCGCCTAGGGTGGTAAGTGAACTTAGAGAAGTCGGACTTGGTCCCGGCGACTCTTCTGAAGTTCTTAGGGGCTATCCTTGACACTCAGCTGTTCAGCAGGTTCGTCACAAGGGAGCGGATGGCTTGTTACAATCGCTTAATGGATTGTGCGCTCGATGCGTCGCTCTCCCGACGTCAGTGGCAAGAGTGTTGGGGTTGCTAACGTCAGCTCAGAACCTGACCCGCAGGGGGAGGTTATTCCTCCGCCCATTACAGGTGTTCCTGAACCCCCCACATGAGAGACTCGTTGTCGTCACGCCATAGCTCTGACCCCATATCTGGGCGAGAGTGTTTTCTCCGGGGTTCCACTTCTGCCTCTCATTATCAAGGTCCTTTTTCTGGTTGCCTTGTCCTCCCCAGTTCAGATTTCGTGAATCCATGCGTTGAAGGCGGACCTTTTACGTTTTGAGGTCAGGGAGGGGGTGTCAGCCTTACTTGGTTTAGCTCCCGATTTTGTCTGCAAAACCAGGCAGCTGATGAGGCTGGCCGTACCTTCTCTATTCCGGCTCTGGGCTCTGACTCGGGAGAGATTGATCTCTCTCTGTGTCCGGTTAGGGCGTTGAGGGTGTACATGCAGCATAACCCGCAGGCTCAGAGATGACAGGCGTCATCTGTTCTTGCCTCACTCGCCGAGGAGCACCAAAGAGCTAGGCAAGCGAGCGTTGGGTGTATAACTGAGGTCGGCAGTCATTGATGGGTACAAGGCCGCTGACCTGCCTCCTCAATCGCGTTCCAACCCGCATGAGATACGAACAGTCTTAGCCACGATTGCTTACCACTGTAACATTGCGGTCTTTTTTTGTGTTTTGTTTTTGCTTTCTTCAGAGGTTTTCGCCAATCATTACTTACGAGATGTCTCCACAGCAGATCTCGAAGGCATCTCTAGGCTGGGTCCACATGTGTTCGCTCAGGCGAAGGTGGTCCCCCCGACCAGACCGAGAAGGGGACAGTCCTCTTAGGAGGTTGTTCCCGCGTGGCTTACGATGCTCCTTGAAATTAACTTCAGTTCGCATCGTTTGCTCCTTGTCTGTTGTTTTGTTTCTTTAACTTCGCTTTTAACCCCCATCCCGTTAGGGTCAAGGGCAGTGTGTTAATCAGAAGTTGAGTGGCTTGGTTGTCTCTTCGATCCGCTTAGCGGTAGAGATGGTGTCTCCCGGGCTGTGACTTGTCTTCACCACAGGATGGAGGACTCGTAGGTTAGCTGTTGCTGGTCTCGTCTCTACCACATATCTACTGACCCGCCTCCATGCAGAGGGATTCTAGGCATAGTAGGTCTAGTCAACAGATAGGTATTTAAATATTAGTACGTTTTTGATTAAACGCAATTATGTATACTTACCTGTTGACTAGACCTACGCGCTAGGCCCGCCCATCTTTCCCACTTGGTCTGTCCTCCCTTTTTTTCAGCCTGTTCAGAGAGTGGAGACTTCCGGTGGTGACGTCACGAGACCATGCAGACTTACCGCCCTTTTGAGAGGGATTTTACGCATCCCCTACTCCACTGTTTTAAGTTTCGTCTGTGTTAACGTTGAAATAGCATACCTAGAAAGGAGGTAGGCATAGTAGGTTGTAGTCAACAGGTAAGTATAAATAATTACGTTTAATCAAACGTACTATTATAACTGTTAACAAAAACAAAAGAATGTCGTTATCTGATATGTTAAAGTAAAATAATTTACGTTTGTTAAGGCCCACCTAAACATTTTCAATAACTTTACCAAACGCTATTATTTCATGGTCGAGAATGTCATCTGATAAATATGAATTTGCAGTTAAATGCACATAGATCGGAAACAAATAAGTGATGATGTTGTCCCTCTATCGAAGTCTGACTACATTGGCGTTCTCGTAACACCTAGCTGCTGGGTCAGTGGCGTTGAACGGGTTATTAACTACCTGTTGGCCTTAATGAGTTGACCGAATAAACATGTTACGTAATACCGAGAGGGACGCAGTAGGGTATTCTGAGAGTCAATACACAAATCTGATATATCACTTAAACCGCAGTTGCATGATTGAATTGCAATTGTTATATCGTTTTATATCTGTAACCTGCCATCAGGTGTGTATAAATAATCAGTCATGGTGCCTGATGTAATGTGGGCAATAGCCTAGTCAAATGACCTAACACATACTGTCTGAAACATCCACCTTTAGCCAGACATTAGTGTTCAACTTCAAATAAGTCATTTTATAGAGACTTCATCAACGCAATTAATTTGTCAAGAGTCAACATTTTGCAAAGGTGAATATTTTGTAGGAGAGAATAGTGTGGAAACGTCTTTTTAAAAAAAATACTACATATATATTTATGTATATGATCTCCATATTTGTTTCAGGGGAAGGACACTTTTCAAAGTCAATATTTTATTTGAGTTAAACTTTCACAAAAGTCTATCAACATCTTCAAAGTTATCATTTCACCAAAGTCAATATGTGATCAAAGTCAATATTTCACTTAATTCAAAATATCTTTTTCAAAGTCAAACTTTTATTAAAGTTAAACTTTCACAAAAGTCAATAAATATTTCAAAAGGCAACAATTCACATAACTCAAAATATATTTTAAAAATCAGCATGTCATCAAATTCAATATTTAAGTAAAACTTCCACCAAAGTCAATAAATAAGTCAATATTTCACAAACATTATATTTTATCCAAAATCAATATTTCATCTAACTCAATATAAATGATTAAAATCAACATTAATAGAACAAAATAGAATTATAATATTTCAGAAATTCATTATTATCAAAACTGCCTTCAATGACTAATCCTAACACCCCCTTTTTTTTTTTACATATTTCCATTTAAAAAAAAATTCCATTGGAAAAAAAAATTCCATTGGAAAAATTGATTTCTTTTTTTAGAACTCTTGTTTTGATTCAGGAGGTTTATATAATGATTGGTAACACTTTTTGAGAGCACTTTATGTCAGTAAGCAGACTGTGCTATGGCGCCTTCAAAACCAAAGTCTAAATTGATTGTTATAATTTAAGTGACGTAACTTTTGCACTTGAGTGGGTAAGATTTTTCGTAATTGATTTTGTAACTGATTTGTTGTCAACTCACTCGATTGTGACATAATCAAATTCATTGGGAAAACATTACATAAGGACACATCGAGTAACTGTATACTATAATCATATTTCTGTCGCATGATTAATAATTCTTTTGTGCACAGTCTCAGACTATGTACAGTAAGTCATGTGATTGCTGTCCTTTTATCATTTTGAATGAAAAATGTTTTGGTAAAAATCCCCGTTGATCGGATATGTACATGATACAAACACTGTTTGATACGTCGAGACCAGTGTGGTAACAACATTGATATTTTGAAACCATATTAGCTATATTTGATAGTTTCTGCAAAATGACCGTTGGTAAACTTACGACAAGTCATGAAGACCTATAGTATCAAGTTTTTTTTTATTATTCATTATTCATTATTTATCCACAGGATTCCGCTTAACGACTGGAGCGATTTACATGCAATTCGCAGGGTTGATAGCTTGTGACATAAACTTGTGTTGTGTCTAGCCAGTTTTTTAATTGAAATCTTTCTTGAGTAAACTGCCCTTGAAGTCGAAATTTCAAACCTTATACATAGCTCGAAAACTTTTCAAAATAAATTCACCAAACTATGAGCAACAATATTCCCATCGGTTATCAGCCGTAATAGTAGTTTTTTGCTATTTTTGTGAACTTTCGCGCTATTGAGTACAACATATACCTTATATATATTACCTATACTTTATATTTAGTATTAAACAAGTAATTGTCACAAACGTGACCATGTCCCCCGCCGCAATTAAGAAATGAGCTTAAAGAATGGACACACAGTTTGTACCGAGTAGTGACATTTACATGTTTGATTCAATTATTGTTATACCGGGTTAATATTTTAAAATGGTCAAAGTCTTGTAGTGACCTTGAAAACGGGGTCAAGGTCATCCCAAATGGAGACAGGTACCAAATTTGAAGACTCTAGGTACAGCAGTTCATGAGATATCGTGCTAACAACATTTGACAATCAGTCTTGTAGTGATAAATAATTTCAAGGTCAACCAAATCGACTGGTATCTGGATATTCCCGAAATGAAGACTGATACTAACTTTAAAACCAATAGTTCTAGCGCTTCATTAGATATCGCGCTAACAACATTTTCAAAACTGGTCAAATGAGGTCAAGGTCACCGAAAACTTTTCAGGTCTGCGTATTCCCCAGATGAAGATTGGTACCAAGTTTGAAGATTCTAGGTTGAGCGGTTCATTAGATATCGCGCTAACAAGAAGCGGGACGGACGGACGTACGGAGCTGAATACTTTGTCCCCCGCTCCGCGCTTCGCGGCGGCGGGGGACAAATATTAACCATTTTGTCATAATCATGTAGGGGTCCATTAACATGCGACTTCTTTTTCATTTTCGGAGGGGTACTTTATTTGGAGATATTTTTGTTAAAAAACTTGTGAGGATAGAGACATGTTTGATACCTCATTTTATAACAGAGAAACTGAAGAAATACCACGACAGGAAGTTCAAGGCCAAGCAGAAGTCTTGAAGACTTAAGTACTGTCAATCCTAGCTGTATTTATAATTTAATAAATAGATCATTAGTATTTGTTTTTATAAATTCGAAAAATCACTAACGATTTTTAAAAAGTGCATGACAGGGGATTTAAAAAAGAATATTGCAATACGTTCCATTTGTATATATATTTTGTGTCTTATTTAAGATTAATCAGAATGCTAATAAACTCACGTGGAAGGAAAAGTCCCCATATTTTGAAAACATTATAGAATTAAATGTTGATGTTGGATTAAGTAGATTTTGAATGTATTTGGTAGCTACATGTTTTGTAAAGACGTCTTCTCAATTTCATACATCAGAGTATGCAATTCTTATTGTTTACATCTGTTCAAATAGACATGGAGTACTAAAATAGTTTTTTAAAGATGTTTTTGGCCCACAATATTTGGTATTTAAGTTTAAAACATTGAAAAACTAGAAATTTAATTAATTAAAGATATCCTCGACATAAATACCCTTCTTTGATTTACTAAATTTGTTGACGCGTCATTACTGTAGGACGTCACAAAACAAGCCAAAACTGGCTTTTTGAGGCTTCTATCTCTTCTAGTTAAGGAGATTCCAAACGACCATTTCTTAAAACGTGTGTTTCTCAGAGTTATGAATAGATAATGTTTTGAAAATTCATATTAAGTATTGTTGGGTTCTGAAGACATGATGTAATGCTGTTTCAGTCGCATTTATCGCCCGTCGATTGAAATATCTTGTATTTTGTATGGGGACGTTTCTTTTGCACGTGAGGTTATGTCGAAAATGATGATATATTTAATCTATTTTCGCCATTTCTGCTTTGTTTTCAGTAATTGGCTGCAGTGGTTAAGATAGGCACATAATTATGCTTTTTTTGTCTTTTTCAGAAATAAATATAGTGAACACCCGTACATGTACCTTTAAGTTTGAGATTATGACATCAAAAACTTGAGATATTTGCAATTAAAATTCAAACATATGATCAAATCAACTGAAGTGAGTACTTCCTGTTGCCCGGCAGTGTTCTCTTCTGGTTATACACTTGCAAAGGCGTTCAATTTCATATTTGTATTAACAATAATCCAAATAGAGCTATAACAAATGTAAGCTGAAATGATTTTATTAGTGGTGACATGCATCACTGTTTCAATGTTTTGTTTACGTTAAATAGCTCAATTGTTAAATATTATAATTTTTACCCTATTTAAAAACTACCGAACCCTAATTGTGCATTAAGTTAGTACTATTCATTTTAAGCGAAATACACAATAATTCGTTTTTTTTCTTCTTCTCAACGTCCATTCATAGGTATGATGACATAATCAGGACACGCTTGAAACATAAGGATATTTTACGAATGCTTCAGTCACCTCACCTCACTGAATTAAACAATTTCACGCTTATTTCTTCCTTTAATTTGTTCGAGTGGTCACAATTGAGTGTTAACACCATTTCATCATATGAATATATGGAATACTGTAAGCAATGAAGTGACCAAGTATAACTGGAGGTTATAAACAAGATTTATAAGCAATGTGCTGTCCCACTCCAAGTAAATGAAGATCATATGAAACAAAATCTAACACGACAAACATTGTCTTTAGGCGTAAACTTAAAATTATGTTTATTCTCAATTACTGCGAGCAATGCCAAGGCTCGGTGACTGAATGGATACAAAAGATTAAGATTTATAATGATATCTCACCATGATCAAACCCTTAATTTTTGTTTATTGTTAATACAGTAAGACACATGTGAACAGTTTTTTTGTAGGCGATATCCACAAATGAAAAGTGAAAAATGAGGTTGTGAATTGGAAACGGCGAATGCGTTTGTTAAGGTTTGAAAAGAATAACATCAATCCTGAGAAAGATTGCAAATGAAAGCTTCGTTTCTGTAAGAAATAGCAATATAATGACAAAGAACTAAAAGTTGGTTGACATTTTTCCAATTCGAACTTAGCAAAGCACATGTAAGGGACAAAGGGAGTTAATATTGGCTGCATTAACTACACATAGGACCACGTGCGATATCTGAAATGTGATAACCATATTTGCTAGGTAAAGCTACAGAAGCGCTCCTAAAATGTCGAGTTTTTGCCGTTAGATACACGAAGCTCAAATTCCCTGCGCAAGGCAAAACTTTGCCAATTCCCTATCACCCCCTGTTTCTCAAAAAGCTGTATCCGCCCCTGCCTATTACTGGCTGATTTAAGAATTGTCTTATTTCCTTAATGTTTCCGTGCCATTTTCAAAGCCCAAGATACGTTTCAGGTCAAGCGATCCACTATCTTGGCAAGTAAAAGCGAGGGCAATACTCTAAGGGTTAGATCAGCCAGTAATGGAGACTGACAATTGTTATGCCTTGCGTGGGGAAGTTGCACGAAGCTATACTTGTACCGTATCAAAACGAAGCTATACTTGTACCGTATGAATGTTATACCTAAAAGGATAGATTGTTTAGTAAATATTCAAAAGTAATATCTCAAAAGAATCGAGGTTTATTTTTACAATTCTACACGGAATTAGTTGTTATCAAGAACACCTTGAACAAACCTGTTCTCTAATATCTTTCAAATAAAACTGAAAATTTTGCAGTTTAATGAATATTTTGAAAACTCTATTAATTGTCAAGGACAGTACATGATTAAATGTTAGCGTAGAACAACGCATGAACCATGCCAATAGTCTAAAGGAGCGACACCCGCCATGTTGGATTCATTTCCGAAACTCTGAATCGACGTCATTCGTGGCCATTTCCTTTTGGTATGAAACCGAATAAAGGGTTCATCGGTGGTAAGTTATATCAGATGACAATGTGAATGAGTTGAGATATAAGCCACGAATCTAGTCAAGTCGGAATTTTGGAAATTATTCCAACATGGTGGATGTCGCTCCTTTAGACTATTGGTTTAGAGGGTTGTACATTGTTTAAAGTTAGACATTTTGGTATCCTCAATTTCCTGTGATACCGACCTCAAAATAAATATGGATCCGAGTTAGATATGGTTCTGGCAGGAAATATGGACCTAACACTTAATTATGATCTGCCCAGTAAGATATGGACTTCACAATGAAAATGAATCTGAGTTTTATATGGACCTCACAGTAAATAGAGACCTCCCATTTACATATGGTGCTTACAGTAACTATGGACCTCACAGTCAGACATCGACCTCACGATAAATATGCACACGCGTTAGATATGCTTTTGACAGTTATTATGGACCTTGCAGTTAGTTATTGTTCTCCCGGTTAGATATGTATGAAACTCACGATGTATATTGACCTCGCAGTTAGGTGCGGACCTCCGAAAAGTTACTGAATCCTGCACTTTTATAGTCAGTATCATGATTTAATTGTTATCCACAATATAGTCTGGACGTTTCTAATAATGAAGACGACACGGCAATGGTTGAGGACATACACCACAGATGAGATTAATTTGTATTAAGAAGCCTACAGGAGACGGGCATGTTCATCGACTTGGACACATTTCCTCAACCCATTCCATCTCTAGGACATGGGTGTCTAATTAATAAATTCCCAAACCATTTCAAAACTTAAAAAACGATTGTCATAAAGTTATATAGCGTGAAACGGGAACTATCATATCGTTTTGTTTATCACCGAAATCGCATAAACTCCTTCATAATCAACATCTCCAAAGGTTGTTGTCTATTGTTGTCTACATATTAATGTGTTTAATTTCATCAGTATCTTCGAGTTCTTATGTCATCAACCACATCGTTACATTCACAATTCATATCGTGAATGATCACCTACGAAATTGATGTCAGATAAACAAATAAAGAAAAACAATACAAAAAATGTATATAATGATGAAGTAGGTCATGCGTTATCGATGAGCTATTTATTTTGATAAATATTCTTTTAAGATTGAAAAGGAGATACAATACTATATTTAGGAAGTTGCTGTAATTTATAATATCTCACTTTTTAAAATCAATCAACTTCCTTTATTAAGTAATACATAGACAAAGTTCGCTTTTCAGAGCAATGATCTAACAGTGACATGTAACCTTTTTTAAAATCTTACTATGTATGAATATACCTCCAAAAGACTTTTTAAAACTTTTGAATCTATCTTTTTCATGATTCAATTGCTCAGCCAGTGATTAATTCTATTATTCAGCGACCATGTAAATTTACCTCAATGCGATAAACCTTGAATAATAAGATTTTGGTCTGTCAAATATAAACAATTATTTGATTTAAAATAACCTTCGCTCTGTTATTCTTTCGCTTAATTTATTTTTTAAGTTGACATCGTTTCCTAATACGAGAAAGTATCAAAACATCGAAGTAATTAAATAACGATCTTGGGTACCGGTGTGAAATTCGATTATGGGGAAAGAGTGCTCAGTAACATTGATTTTTCTCGTAATTACATTTCAAACCGAAAATCGATCACTGAAAACACAAAACCTGTTCGGAAAAGAGATTGAAAGATTGCAGTATTAATTTATTTATCATGTTAAATGTATTCGTCCTTCCTTACATTCACCTAATGAGATTTCCGTTAACATTATTTTGAAACTGTTTTTAAAAAGAGGTAACGATTAAATGGATTTTTCCCCTTGCGTTTTATTCAAGAATTTGATATATATTATCAGTTTCCTCTCAATGCTAACTTCGAGCTATGGACAACGATGCAATTGAAATAATTTTGTTTAAAGCAACATAATCCCATTTAAGGGACATATATCTTCCGGATCCTTCCGGATTCTTCAGGAAGGATCCGGCAAGCGGATTCTACTAATTTTTGTCCTGTGTTTGCTTTTGATCTGTCTGAAGCGTTTTGTTGTGTAATTGTTGATGCTAACACACATTGATTTATCAATAAGCTGTGAACTATCCGCTAACTTCATGTTTTAATTCAGTAGTCAGGCACACTATACAGATGCATTTAGATGAACCTCTTTACGACGTTAACCGTAACGGCGATGGTGCTGGCGTTTCTCGCGTTATTTCAGCACTGTGCGTCACGTTAACTGTAAAGGCGATGGTGCTGGCGTTTCTCACGTTATTCAGCACTGCGCGTCACGTTAACTGCTTCTTATTAATGGTCTTAATTATATTTTGTCATCACCCTGTCATTTGATACATCATTTATTGTTTTTTATGAATGTTCTTTCTCACCACACTGAAATCACCGTCTTAACATACTTAGTAGATCATAATTTAACTATATTGATTGATGAAAGGGCACTGGAATCAACGTTTAAGGATAACAAACATATGCTGATTAAACTGAATGGACATGCAAGTTTCCATTTGTAAAAGGAATGTTATTACATGCCTGCAGTGTGAGTGCTTTCTCATGAAGGTCCCTAATTATCTGGTGCACACAATGCACTTAAATCAATGTCTTAACAGAACACTTTTGAATAAAACATATCGACTGACTTGAACAGGCAGGCATGTCTCTGTTGTAAAGATAATGATTAGTGGTACAATTGCATGTCATTACATCCTTGCAAGAACATTCGAATTGGTTTCGAAAGAATATTCCTAATTAGTCGGTGCATACTGTGAGTTGAAATAATCGTTTAAATCTGGATGCAGTTATATTGATTAAAATGATTCGTGTCAGTGTGAAACATTTTTTTAATGCTGTTAATGTTCTCATTGCTACATTTAAGTGTTCAATTAAGCTCAAATACAGCAGGGGCCACAGAGTAAAACGATCGATTCTTTGCAATGTCCTTGAAAGGAACGGGATTCAGATTCCTACAGGTTTTTGTACATGTATTTTTTTAAAAACTTTCTGCACTTTTTTTGTTGGTTTCCTGTATGTCCGAATAATATGTAGAGATGAAAGTTATTACGGTTATCGTCAATAAATGTAGAGAAATCCTTAAGAAACAAGGGAAATGATCCGCTTCAGGAAAGTAATTCATAACCCTTGGCTGTGCGTTAAGTATTATTATATGTAGTATTAGGCAGCGTCCGTCCGTCCATAAGACGTACGTCCGATTATAGATTCACCATAGTAGGAGTAATGTTCCTATTAAAGCATGTGACCTTGGTCTTCATTTCAAGGTCACAATGAAACTTTTCAGCTGGCATTCTCTGGAACCGTACAATGGATTATCATAATATCATATCCGAATATTCTCCTCTAGAAGACAAAAGACAGCTGATATCTCAAGGGCAGATACTACAGTGAAGATTAAGTGATATTATTATCTTTGTTTGTATGTTACTAATTTGAATGAATCTAGAGTTGCGTATGATAACAATTTCCAAATCAAATTTACAAAGCTGATGTAAATGTAACATTACCGTTACGTTTATTAGTACATAATGTATATACTTTATTTGCCAAAAAAAACCAAACCAAACTCTTTGCCAGTTAGCAAGATAAAATTTCATTCTACGTATTCAAAATGAAAATAAAATAAAATAAACATGTATAATTGTTTGTAGAAGTGGCCAAGTCGTACGAAGCAAACCTCCTAACTCCAAGTCAAAGCGATAACGTGGTGCAATTGCTCTCCTATAAACTTTATTGCCAATTAGCGATATAAATAAATGCAATTAATTCATCTTAGACACGATTTCAATATCATTCGAAGAAACATCCAATCAGTATGTCATTTAAAATATTATAAATGCAATCAAATCATGTATCATATAACGTATATTATGCCATACATGATAATTGATATTTGATGATGTTTTATCTAAAACTATTAACAAAATCCCATGACATTTCATAATGAAATAATGAAATAATTGACCGTGGCAGTTATTCCCTTTTTTAGAAATACTTTTAGGGTTAAATATCATATATAAAACTTACATCTTCGAAGAGATGTCGAATTTATTTAATCGTTTTTTTTTATAAATCAATGACAAAAGATGAAGCGTTAATTTTTAATTGGCGATTCATCTTTATTGTAAATAAGAATTTAAGGTTGTGTTAAAGTGAAGAGGAGTTGTAGGACTGAAGGCTTCATATCCATGTCTGAAATTATTAACTTTTCTGAAGATCTGTTACAAGATTGAAAAAAACCTTCAAATTTTCGCATGAGATACTTGAAACCTTCCGAATACTGCCAAGGTCACTGAATCTAATCAGTCCTTCATCTTGCCAACTCTTCGTCTCCAAAGTCTGTAGAGAATCGAGAACGCGGTTCTTGAGAATGATAGTAATTGTCTAAAGATTACCATATACACACTTACGTGTAAAATCAGTCATTATGCCAATTCAACAAATAACATGTAATTCCAGTCCATCTGCCATATACATTTCATCGGGACAGGTTCTCTTTTTCACAAACGACCGAAATGTGATGGTTATTGGTTACATTTTGAAATACGTTATACTTTAGTGCTTGGAAGAGGTGGTCAATTTGCAATCTTCATTGGTTTGAAATCTGGAATAGACTAGATTGTTAATACTGCAATAAAAATCACTGGGATAACATTTGAATGTTTCATAACAACATATGAGCGATGAATCGTGAATGAAGCTGACAAAATTATGTCTGAGCCATTGAGAACTTGAGTTATTATAGCCCCTCCTTCTTCAGGCCGCCCATACAAAGTTCAAGTTGGAGAGTTGGAAACTGTTAAAAAAACCCTTCCATGTTGTAACTCCTGAAATATTTAGCAACAAATTCGCGTAGGCATGGGGGATCCAAATCATTAACTCACTTGATAAGAATGGTATTACAAAGAGGTTCATTAAATATCTTCTGTATACTAGACACGTAAATGTGGTTGATACAGGACATATAAGACGTTTTCCACTGAAAAGTAATGCACCTAGTAAATAATAGTTATACTGATAGACTCGGCAAAAATTTTATATTAGGATTGATTATCCAATGAAACTCAACATTTATCACATGTCTGCTAGTGCGAGTGTGAACAAGCCACGCATTTATTTCCTAGCTGTCAGATAATGTTATTACGCTCCCAGTCCGTTTGGAATTGGTCAATATCAATCATGGTATAACATGGTTATATTTGGGATAACACAGGCGAGGCGAAATGGTCGTGTGGTAAGATGTTGGTACCGTCAATGCTGGCGATAGTTGCCTTACTCTGAGGGTGTGGGTGCTGGTTTGAATCCCGCATGGGACTCGGCCCGAAACAAAAACACAAGAATTTTTACTATTGAAGGTCGTGTAATCCCAAATAAAACCATGTTATATTTGTTCACTATCTAAAGTATCAAGTATTTCTAATTAATCGTGGTGCCTGGCAAGCGTTGTATAAACAAAACCTACACATGTTTGTATGTTCCTCGTCACAATACATTAAATGCCAGTTTCTCTTGTATCTTTGTAAATGCTTCATTCCTTTTAAAAGAAATTATAAGTTATCGATAATATATATTTTTATTATATGACGGACACTGAAATACTGGGATTTATCAGTGAAATGAACTGTCTATCAAGCTACAGTGAAACTAACTTATATTTTCACTGCGAATAGTGACTGATATAATATAAAACAATAGTCTCACGCGGCAAATTGGCTTATGACGTCACAGTGTTGCTGTGGTGATGGACTGTTCCAAACGGCCGTTAGGCGAGACAACGACCCTTTTCGGACGTAATTACAAGACTAACCTCATATAATAAATACAATATCCGCCAATTCTTGACAAATGCCATGTTTATCACATCTCGTTAGGTAGAAACGTTATATATTTTAGTCATATAACATTTCTACCTCACTCGATGAGATAAACATGGTATATTAGTCAAGAAAAGACAGATATCCTCCATATATTATTGTTAAGATTAAACAACTATGTATGAACTACATATTTTACTAAACAATGTATTGATGCTGTTGCGGTGTGGATAAATACAGTTTCAACGAACCATCATGTGAAAAAGTTCATTTATCCTAATCCACTTACATGTACATGAGATATATACTGTATATTTTCATTAATCACATCTCTTGGCATCACCTTGCCAATCTAGATATCCCCTGACATCATGCAGCATGTATCAAACCTGTAACATGCAGGTTTATGCAGGCGCTCAACACCTATACTAAGTTCCTATATTCCCGGGACTAAGTTAGTGCTAAGATACAGGTAAACAGTGACTAACTTAGCATTCAGAGAGCTTAGCACTTTAATCGGTTTATGTTGCCAACACAATAATCCTGCTCCGCTTCATAACATGTGTAAAACTAATTTCCCACGACAATAGGAACTGACATTTGGTTATTTTGTAATCCCAATAGTTAACACAATTGTGTGATAAGGTAGATGGATATTGACACAACGCAAGATCTAGCGTGTATCTTTGATTAAAAAAAGGGCCTTAATTCCTTCAGGGAATCAGGTGGAAAGGCTATTTCGTTTGTTCTCATACCATACATTTGACCTGGTTCAATAAATATTTGTATAGGTATGTGTTTCTAATGTATACTACACTTTTGCAAAATATAAACTCGGTTTAGAAATAAGCCTTGTGCCGATTGCCATGAATCGACGGACTAAACAACTTATTGATTCACACATATTTCACAATTGCTGTTACACTTCAACACAATAACAATGACAAACTACATGTCTCCAGTGTATATACATAAACAACATATATTCTCAACTGAAGAGTTATAATGAACAGTTTATCTTCTTTATAGTGTGGTTCTCGTGGGATATTATTTGCTTGTTCTATTGTCAAAAGCGATACAAATTATTATTCGTTCACATACATGATTTCATGCGATACATAAGTTTCACGTTGTATTCTAACATCAATGGTCTGTATTAAAGCAATTCATCCGATTTATCATGTTTATTTGCATGGTCAATATAAGACCTTGTTATTCTCAGATGGAACATGTACACGCTCTTATTCTAACTCAAACCTTTTCCTATAACTATGTAATTAAAACCGTACTTAATCATCCTCATCACTTTCTCACAGGTATAAGCATTTGTCTTCTCGTCCTAGTTCTTGTCGTTTTAACGACCTTTCTCTGACATTGCATTCGAAAAAGATTTTTTCTGCCAGCACAGGGCCTATGGTACTATATCAACATCTGTTACCATTGCCATATACGGATTTATTCACCTGCTCTTTATACTCCTACTACACTGATCAGCTGATCACCAAATAAATCCAATTGATACCGCTAGTCTGATTTTCATCTGAGTTCTAACACACTGAATTAAAGGCTTGATCGCCCAATAAGTTCTCACTCATCCCAGTCTTTGTCTGAGAGTTTGTGAACAAGACACTCGTTTTCAAGTGGTTTGTAATTCAATTAATCTTCCAGTCATCTTGGACTTGTAGACTCCTTGGTCAGTATTAATCACGTTACTGTAGAATTACTTTTCGTAATTTAACGATTTTGAAATAAAATCATTATCGGGTTTTGCAATTTTAGTTAAGATGTGTGTTATATCGTTATGGTAAGGCCAAAGTGATATCAGTTATTTTTGAAAAGTTGATATAATATAACAAAACATGAATTTTATTGATTATAAATTTGAAGTATATTAACAAATTCCTGGAGTTACGGATTGATATGACAGTGTTGCATGATCATTCCTGCATATTGAAAGATATACACATACTTCCGTTTGCAATCGAATCAGACATGACACAGTTATCATTAGATGTCTTAAATCTCAAATTCTGCTCTCTTTTCGGTAATAAAAGCTTCACATTATTTTATCCACATAGCTGTAAATAACAAATAACTCACTATCTACTATAAAACCAGACGGCAGCAGGGACTATGTTCGCTATCCCTTGAGAACAAGCTCTCCTTCCCTGGTTAAATTGATTAGGACAAAATACAAGACCCGACGTGTTTCCTTAATGTCTTTATTCCTTGGAGTAATCAGTAAAGTAGAATTTCTGTTTGTAGTTCAAAGAAACAGGCGAGGTGGCTATGTGACGATATTTAATAGTTGATGTTATTATGATAATTAAAAAAACATTACACTATCTTAGTTATTTACTTTAAGTTATAAGGGTTGATTTAACTTTGCACTTTTATTTTGATAATGTGTTTAGTGATTCAAAGTAATCCATTTATTTCCTCAACAGTTGGTATCTGACAATTGCTTAGTACGACAAAAGTGACCAACAGCATGGCAGCATCTATATGAAAACACATCATCAAAATGTGTGATTCATAATAATAGATCGTATTGCCTTTCTTGTATTATTTTACTATTTTCTTCCATCCTATTTGGTTACCGAAATGCAACTACAACAACAGCTTAAAAGCGCTATACATTTTTTGTCATATTATGTTTTCTTAAATTTGTCATTTATTATTTAAGTTGTTAAAATATATTGTTAAGCTAGTGAGTAAAATATGTCATTACATAAGCGGTATTCATAGAAGAAGGTTATCGGTTGTCGGAAATCGGTGCAACTAAAGCGACAATTTTGTGCAACTTTACATTGTTACAGGTAGTTGATTGAAACATATTTTATTCATTCAAGAAATGGATTGGGCACATGTTATCAAAGTTATCCAGGTTATCTTCGTTATCCAGGTAGTTATGTGGGACTCATGTGATTTCGAAAGTTCAGAGTGCGAGACTGTTGACCATTCCATCATCTACGAGTGTTTAGGTATTGCTGCACCAGTCAGATCACTTAACTTCCATTAGCAGCCATTTTAATGCGAACACCTTAAAATGGCTACTCGATGGAAATGGACTGGCATGGCTAAATCGAACCAAGGGATTTTGTGAGAATCGTGAAATATAGCCCATATGCAACAGAGGTTAGGAAAAACCTATTTAGTAGAGTAACCTCTGCTTGGTGAGAATAGGGGAGGCTTTCTCATGGAGGATTGTAGGAACGATCTACTTTCTTCACCAACTTCAATGGACATCTACCTTCTGTTTAACCCTGAGAGTTGTTATCAAACACATATTGATTTCTTACATTCGTGACAGTTTGTAAAACGTGCACATCAAACGATATATGATATCAAATGTATTTAAGACGTTGGTATAATGTTACAGCGATACCATGCTGAATATAGCCGCATGAAACGACCATTATCATATGTACCTTGGCAGATGTTAATTTGGTAAAACTCTCTTTATTTGTGTATAATGAAGCATTAGGTAGAGTTATTAATAATAGATAATGTATATAAACGAATACCAAATTTTTAAAAAAGCAAATATATTATTAATTCTTTATAATTACGCCGTGTCTAAACAGGAATTTACAGCATACAGTAAACGATGTCAATCAATTATTAGTTGATGAAGTTATAAGGTTTATTCATGAATAAGTCAACGACCAGTTTACATAATTATACATTCTTATTCATTGACACACGCACATGGATTTGTCATGACAATGCTGTCATGATTCAGATATAGCTGTATGTTACTAAGACAAACATTTAAAGACTGGTGATTTGATCTAGTTCAGTTTACCTTAAAGAAAACAAGAAGATCCTTTAAAAAGGCATGGTTGGGGCATCATGTTATAGCTAAACAATATTATAATAATGATATGTATGTCACATGTATATATGGCAAAATGAAGATTGCATTGTGGCCATGGTGGGGATAAAAGCTTTGGTGACTAATCACACAATAAGTTATGTGACATGAATACATACTGTATTAACAATTTATATACATTTGAAATTAAAAGTGAATATTCAATTTCCCCGATTTTTAAAAAAAAGTTGCGGTGTAAGAAAGGCATATGGATCTATTTTAAGTCCAAGGATAATGACCCGGTATCCCCATGCTTGCCCTGCAAACATGACTTTACTGGATCCAGTACTGGCTTGGTACTGGCTGGTAAAGTTGATAAACTGGCCAACGGTAAAGAATCAGTATTGGCTCAGAACCGTTTCAACTGAATTTGCCAATTTAAGGTAAAAGTGTAGTGAACCAGTGCTGGCAATACGGTACTGGCTCTTTACTGGCCCAGTTAAGGCATATAATTTCCTGCCTAGATGCATTATGGGATATTTTAAAAGAACCAATACTGGGCCGGAACATTGTAAATAAAAAAGCTGCATATATGTATGCATAAAAGCTAAGATATGTTTAGTAACAATTTAGAAAATGGAAGAGAAAATGATAATAGCTAAATCAACCTTGATTTATCAGTAAATTTGGATATTGAAAATGTACAGTATACCCAATATATTTAATGTACCGGAACAGTGAAGGCTAACCTGAATTTGGCCAGTTCAAGGAATGGTATTGTTTTAGTAGTGGCGTGATACTGGTCCAGTACTGGCCCAGTACCACGGCAGTGTGCACGTGGGTACAGGGCCAGTACTGGATGCCTGAATCGGGGCAGTACCGGGTGCCTCTATCAGCCACTACTGACCCAGTACTTATATCCAATATTTGTTTATACATGTACATGCTCCACTGCCCCGAATGCTCATCAGTACCCCGAGTACAAGTATGCAAGTCTAATTGGCATTGAACAATTTGATAACTGAGTGGAAGGTTGGCGTGTTGATTGACCGCTAATATTATTGTTTAGTAGATGCTTGCGTCGCGCGTGTAACATTTGTGTGTAATGTTTCTTGGATTTTTCGAAACAGCAGTGTGGCATTATACACTTCAATTGATATATGTCTGCTCATTCAGGAGTTAAATGGTTTTGAATTGAAAAATCTTATGTTGACTAATGTTCCGATTCAAAATAACAAAACGGTCGTTTCAATTTGAGAACCAGTCAAAATGCCAGTGAAAGGAGATAATTATTTCGGATAACCCACATGGTCACGTGGTTTAAAATGGGCTACAGCTGTGTTCATTAGTCATTTACTTTTCCCAAAATATGAAGAGGCCAAACATGATTGGTTGAACGTTTATTTTGAATATCCCAACTGCAATATAGGGTGAAATTTCAACTGTCTGCCTCTCCAACCAATACGGAAGGTTAACATCTAAAAGGAAGGATCGATCGAAAACAAACCATTCAACATCGAAAGTAAATGACTTCTGACCTTAGTAGATATATTTGAAAACAGGAGTAAGTTTTTAGATAACACTTCTCCAAAACATTTATATCAACTTATTCCAAAGTACCTCACTATCTGTATACAATCCTTGCACGGTTTAGAAAATCATGGTACCGAATGTTTGATGATATGTGTGCTATTGTAACAAGGAAAAGACATAGCAGGACAGTAAATTGATTTGGCCAACATAAAATCATTCTACAGATAAAAGAAACATACGCTCATTTGTACCTCTTAAAGTAAGATGGATACAAACATTGCCTAAATGGTAAATGTTGAGACACATGTGGACCTTATTGGATTATCAACGCCAGTTGAATTACGACATGTTTTGGACAACACTTATCATCCTGATTAACATCGACCAATTCCGAACTTGCCTGGAGTCTAATTTCATTACAAGCCAGCTGGAGTACGGGTGTTCCACTTTTTCAAAAAGACAGAGAAGGAATCGTGAGATTTACTGGGTTATCTATTTCAGATGTTCCAATGTTAGCTTCCAAAGGAAATTGAATTTCCTGACTGGAGGTTATACATTTCGAACATGTTTGGAAATTCAGTAGTGTGTGACAGAGTTCTTTAGAATCATCACCACTTGGTTTCTATTTACCGTAATGCAAATTATATATATCAAATTAACTTCTTCTTAACTAATTTGTAATCGGGAATTTATCATCCAAACTAAAACGGTATTTACATGATCATCCATTGCATCATACATCTTAAATTCATATTCTACGTTGAATGTATTATGTTCTGTTTGGCAAACGCAATATTCATTGTTTTTGTGTCCATGTCCTTGTGAAATATAAAAAACACAGCTTCTGTGAGAACATCTACTTTAGTGATGTTTTGTTGTATAATGTTAAATCAGAAACTATCAAAACATGTCAACCAAAGTAACTGTATAATTGAATAATTTCTTCTCAATAAATAAGTTATGGTAATTAATTATAATTATTAATTGTACTGAATTGATTTTTTTTAAAGTTTTAAAGCTCTTATAACGTGAAATATTGTTCAGATGGGATTTGTCTTTCACACATTACACGTATGCAGTTTCATGAGCATTTCCTAAATGAATTCAGGGCTTGTAATTAAAAATGGAATCGATAGCAATGCCAATAGATGGAACATTGCATCGCTGGATGATCGTCATCATTGACTCGGGTTATAGTAGCAACACATCTTTCTCAATTGAATTCCGTCAAAAATATATGAACAAATTTTAAAGTCATCAACATTTTCTTTTAAAGGGTAAACCTAGGCAGGCAGTTTCATGAGCATTCTCCAAGGGAACTGAAATCGAATCGAAATAAAGTGAGACGCTTACTTGAATGCTGGTCGACTTTTGATAAAAGAAATAATTGTAAGAAATAAGATAATCTCACAATTTCCATTCTGTGTTTTTGGCGATGACCTATTTTTCTGCCCTTCGTGTCAAGCAGCATTTTTTAACAACTCATTGAATTTCCAGAGAAAATGAAAAACTTCGGAACACTACAAGCTAACACTAATCAAACAAACTAAAAATACCAGCTTTGATCTCCGGGCTACTTGAGTGATAAGTACTGACAGGACATTAATAGTTAGCTTATAAACTTGTCCTCGAAATGTTAACTCTGTAACTGCAACCTGTTTTTAATGTTTTTTTTTTGTGAAGTTTCTTTCGATTAAGGTAACGTGTAGCAAGTAATCGCTTTGAGTTGTATTATACTTATGCTTGTTATTATACCCCCGACCTTAAAAGGTCGGGGGTATATAGTAATACCAACGATTCCGTCCGTCCGTCATTCCGTCCGAAGAAATTTGTTGTCCGATCGATTACCGAAAAACTATTCATCTCATTCAAATTTGGCACATGTCTTCTTCACGACTAGGAGAGGTGCCATGAAAAATGTAACACGATTTGGTGAATTTGTGAATTTGTTTGTTTTACTTCGTCATATTCAGAGCTAGATTGAATGAAGCTACTTCTGTGTTGTGATTTGTTGACTTTATCATTTTCTTTTTCATATAACTTTCATCAAAAGCTACCTCTGCTGTATATCCCTCACTGTGCTTACAGGGGTGTGCTTCCATGTACCCGTTGTTTCAAGTCCCTCGAATAAATCATTATGATGAATTAATTTCCAAAATAAAGTTGAAATCAGTGGTAATGGCAGTAGTGTATTATGTTACCCCTACCTTTTCAAGTTGCTATTATTCCTACTTTTACTTAAACCACCATTTTACATGAAGAGACTTGTCCTACCCTTTTCACAAACACTTTAATCTTAGCAATTACATTTCATAGCTTATCAATCCTTAGGTGTGCAGACACCTTTCTCTATAAGTAAAATACAAATGTCAACTTTAACAATCGGGGGTATTAGTGAACCACGCTCACTTTATTGCTTGTTTCATATTGAAATGGCTAGTGGTGTTGCTGAAAAATTAATTCAATTCAACAATTCAAAGCAATTGGACACATGATACATTTTTGTATATCAGTAAAGTTAAAATTGTTCATAACCTATTTTAAGTTGAATGTATGCTCACTGTGTGAATGAAACACTTACTATGACACTTAGTTTGTTACTTTGTTTACGAAGTTCAATTCAAGCACGATACAATTACATCATTGATCTCTTCACCTTGGTTCCAACTACAAAACAGTAACTTCACATTAATTTCCCTCATGAAATGAAACAATAGATTTCGTGTTAAAGATACAAGCTTTTATGCGTGTGGTGTCAAAACCAATCATTACTCATCAACTGTGTTTTAACTCCCCTGTGGAGATCCAAACGCAATGAGCTTTCATCTTTAACTACTTTGGAGAGATTAGACATCACTGTTGTTAGAGGAAACCAAGTTTGACAGTTTCTGTTCTTAGTTTCGTGTTCAGTATTACTCTTAAAAATTATATTTCTTTAGAACAAGTCATGTTATGAATTTATATATGACGGATGTAAAATGTTAAATGGCCAAATGATTAGTTTGTTACGTATTGAAATTCTTGATCAAGTGTATTAGTCGTCGAAATGATATAAACATGTTATAGAAACAATGACCAACGTATTTTAACATAAATCATTCACCAAATGAAGTGTATTACTATTCCATGTACAAGGCAATGACAAGTTGTGTGACCTTTGAGTGCTACGGCAGCCCTGGTTAGACCAGGGGCTTCTTTCCCAAAGCAACCTTAACTAAGCTTAACCGTAACTCCCATTCGTTAACATTACAATAATGTAACCATAGTGACTTACGGTCACCTTAGTGCTTTGTGAATTTTGGAGTCCACAAGGTGGAAATATGTGCGCTTTATAAAAAAAACATCCATTATTATTATCATAATGTCATATGCTACCCAATGATATAATGTTTAAGCTTTGATGTCACAATGTTAGCTCTACAGCCATTATTGTATGTTATACACCCGATCGTGAACTGTTGTTCTTGATTTCTGAATTTGTGCAAGTAATTCATGGAATGCTACATGTCAGATGCATTTTAACTCTTTCACTTTTAGATGCCAAAAATATGACTCGTTTATAACCAAAACGGTATTAGACGAGACGCCATTTAGTAATTAGTATCAAATGAAAATCATTTAAATACATTATAGCACAATCTTTTGCATATTACCTTTCTCTAATTTGCCATTTATTATTAAATTTTATCAATTACCTTAGAGGGTAAACATCTACTTACATGAATGCAACACCTTAAAATGGCCGCCCGAAAGGAAATTGACATACCCAACCATTATGTACATTCGTTTGAGATCTCTGTTTATCGATTGAGGAGTATTATTTGGCCATATGTTACACTTAATTTCATTTTCGTAAGAGCACGCTTTTTCAGTTAGAATGGCGTCTTACAGTGCCTTTAAAGTATACATAACGTCTTTGTACCAGCATTAATTGGATTTGTATTCTTCCAGACTTAACCGGGGCACTTTGATCTTGAATGAATTAATGAATTCCTCTTTAACACTGACTAGCGTTAAGAATGTAAAACTTTCTTTTTACGTTTAAATTTGATTACGCTTTCTGTGTATCATATAATCAAATAATCTGTTCTTTATAACTTTTACATTCAAAAACCAAAATCAGAGCCTAGCTTAGATCACACGTTTACTATACTAAAGCTAAACGTGAGTAAATCACATTTGGTAATCACGTTAAGATCTCATGGACAGCACCACTTTAGCTACATGAATAAATTTTGTCTTTAAATTTTGTTTATCAAAGTTTTTAGTTCAGGAAACTATTTTAATTGAGAGCAACTTTTACGCATTGGAAAAAGATCAATAATATTACATCAGTTATAAAACATTGTTTACAGCCCTTTCCAATGGAAAGATCTGTTTCATTTTGAATTTGAATATTAACCAACAGTAATGTAACTTGGAATATTGCTACTTATGTACACCTAAATCCCAAAGTGACCTGTATTTATTGACTCTAACAATTAAAATAAACTCAGGTGCAAAAGAAACCATACACGATGTACATGTACAACATACATTATATTTCAATCCACGATTGGTAATTTAGACTAAATCAGATTGACTTTATGTCTTCAACGCCAACTAAATTAAATTTGAATTTGAATACATTAGATTTGAATCCTCTTAACAAGACGAGCTTGGAAAGTCAAACAAGGTTTTTGGCTTTTTGTATGACCTCCTACAGATGTATCAACAAATTTAAGTTTAAGAAGTTTATTTATTTCGACATCATCTTTTCTTCATAAAATTTCTACATTATATCTAGCCAAACAGTCTGGCTCAAAACCGGTAAGTATTTGTGAGTGTGTTCAATAAAGTACATTCATCATCTACGTTCTCTTGCAGTCTACTCTGTCGATCATTCCTCAAATCGACTTTTAAATAAAGCAATCAATAACGCAAATTTGATGTTAATTGGATAAAAAATGAAGCCCAGTTAGTGAAGGTAATGAGATTAGGATAATGGTCAAAATTAACAATGATAAGTGGATAAGTGAAACACAAGATCAAAATAGCTATAGGTTGTATCCTTATGGTCACATCTATGAAGTATGCTACATTCAAAGTTATGTCTCCAAGCTGTTTCACTTAACACTAAATTGACAGTGACATATATTTTGCTTATGTACAGTTTTAGAGCAAAATGAGAGCCCTATCTTCCGTCTCACACTTACTTAAAAATGAAGCCTAGTTAGTGAAGGTTACTAAGAATAACAAATTAGTTACATTTACATAATAAATACAGGCTTTTGAAAAATTTTGATTTTTTTTTCAAATTCATAGTCATTGTTTCATCGATAACCACTGGAAAGATCCTGTTTAGATAAGATAATCGATTAACAACCATATTAACTACTATTTGACTTGTCTTATTTAACTAACAGTTGTAAAGTAAGAGCAATGCATGCCATTTAGACAGTGAACAAATGATTAAAACCTTGGGAGTTGTGCTAATTTACATCTATCAGAGGGTTACTGAATGTAAAAATAGCTTAACTATCGATTGTTGGACCTTTCGTTGGGCACACGTTGTCGTATGGTAAGTTGTTGGTATGGTCATTGTTGGCGATAGTTGCTGGACTCTGAGGGCGTGTGTGCGAATCCCTCAATTTGTACTTTTGAAGGTAGTGTTATTCCAAATGTAACACTGTTAGGTATAAAGGTACAATTAGGTATGGAATAGTTATATACGACGTACCAAAATCACAGTGTAAACCATGTCTCATGTAAATTCTACAACCATCTCGAACTTTTCACATAAAATCATTCTACAGATAAAAGAAACATACGCTCATTTGTACCTCTTAAAGTAAGATGGATACAAACATTGCCTAAATGGTAAATGTTGAGACACATGTGGACCTTATTGGATTATCAACGCCAGTTGAATTACGACATGTTTTGGACAACACTTATCATCCTGATTAACATCGACCAATTCCGAACTTGCCTGGAGTCTAATTTCATTACAAGCCAGCTGGAGTACGGGTGTTCCACTTTTTCAAAAAGACAGAGAAGGAATCGTGAGATTTACTGGGTTATCTATTTCAGATGTTCCAATGTTAGCTTCCAAAGGAAATTGAATTTCCTGACTGGAGGTTATACATTTCGAACATGTTTGGAAATTCAGTAGTGTGTGACAGAGTTCTTTAGAATCATCACCACTTGGTTTCTATTTACCGTAATGCAAATTATATATATCAAATTAACTTCTTCTTAACTAATTTGTAATCGGGAATTTATCATCCAAACTAAAACGGTATTTACATGATCATCCATTGCATCATACATCTTAAATTCATATTCTACGTTGAATGTATTATGTTCTGTTTGGCAAACGCAATATTCATTGTTTTTGTGTCCATGTCCTTGTGAAATATAAAAAACACAGCTTCTGTGAGAACATCTACTTTAGTGATGTTTTGTTGTATAATGTTAAATCAGAAACTATCAAAACATGTCAACCAAAGTAACTGTATAATTGAATAATTTCTTCTCAATAAATAAGTTATGGTAATTAATTATAATTATTAATTGTACTGAATTGATTTTTTTAAAAGTTTTAAAGCTCTTATAACGTGAAATATTGTTCAGATGGGATTTGTCTTTCACACATTACACGTATGCAGTTTCATGAGCATTTCCTAAATGAATTCAGGGCTTGTAATTAAAAATGGAATCGATAGCAATGCCAATAGATGGAACATTGCATCGCTGGATGATCGTCATCATTGACTCGGGTTATAGTAGCAACACATCTTTCTCAATTGAATTCCGTCAAAAATATATGAACAAATTTTAAAGTCATCAACATTTTCTTTTAAAGGGTAAACCTAGGCAGGCAGTTTCATGAGCATTCTCCAAGGGAACTGAAATCGAATCGAAATAAAGTGAGACGCTTACTTGAATGCTGGTCGACTTTTGATAAAAGAAATAATTGTAAGAAATAAGATAATCTCACAATTTCCATTCTGTGTTTTTGGCGATGACCTATTTTTCTGCCCTTCGTGTCAAGCAGCATTTTTTAACAACTCATTGAATTTCCAGGGAAAATGAAAAACTTCGGAACACTACAAGCTAACACTAATCAAACAAACTAAAAATACCAGCTTTGATCTCCGGGCTACTTGAGTGATAAGTACTGACAGGACATTAATAGTTAGCTTATAAACTTGTCCTCGAAATGTTAACTCTGTAACTGCAACCTGTTTTTAATGTTTTTTTTTTGTGAAGTTTCTTTCGATTAAGGTAACGTGTAGCAAGTAATCGCTTTGAGTTGTATTATACTTATGCTTGTTATTATACCCCCGACCTTAAAAGGTCGGGGGTATATAGTAATACCAACGATTCCGTCCGTCCGTCATTCCGTCCGAAGAAATTTGTTGTCCGATCGATTACCGAAAAACTATTCATCTCATTCAAATTTGGCACATGTCTTCTTCACGACTAGGAGAGGTGCCATGAAAAATGTAACACGATTTGGTGAATTTGTGAATTTGTTTGTTTTACTTCGTCATATTCAGAGCTAGATTGAATGAAGCTACTTCTGTGTTGTGATTTGTTGACTTTATCATTTTCTTTTTCATATAACTTTCATCAAAAGCTACCTCTGCTGTATATCCCTCACTGTGCTTACAGGGGTGTGCTTCCATGTACCCGTTGTTTCAAGTCTCTCGAATAAATCATTATGATGAATTAATTTCCAAAATAAAGTTGAAATCAGTGGTAATGGCAGTAGTGTATTATGTTACCCCTACCTTTTCAAGTTGCTATTATTCCTACTTTTACTTAAACCACCATTTTACATGAAGAGACTTGTCCTACCCTTTTCACAAACACTTTAATCTTAGCAATTACATTTCATAGCTTATCAATCCTTAGGTGTGCAGACACCTTTCTCTATAAGTAAAATACAAATGTCAACTTTAACAATCGGGGGTATTAGTGAACCACGCTCACTTTATTGCTTGTTTCATATTGAAATGGCTAGTGGTGTTGCTGAAAAATTAATTCAATTCAACAATTCAAAGCAATTGGACACATGATACATTTTTGTATATCAGTAAAGTTAAAATTGTTCATAACCTATTTTAAGTTGAACGTATGCTCACTGTGTGAATGAAACACTTACTATGACACTTAGTTTGTTACTTTGTTTACGAAGTTCAATTCAAGCACGATACAATTACATCATTGATCTCTTCACCTTGGTTCCAACTACAAAACAGTAACTTCACATTAATTTCCCTCATGAAATGAAACAATAGATTTCGTGTTAAAGATACAAGCTTTTATGCGTGTGGTGTCAAAACCAATCATTACTCATCAACTGTGTTTTAACTCCCCTGTGGAGATCCAAACGCAATGAGCTTTCATCTTTAACTACTTTGGAGAGATTAGACATCAGTAGTTGTACGGTACCGGCAGCGACGAACAGAAGAATTACGTAATCCTATTGTTCGTCGATATTCCCGATGCCTGTACCCGGACCCTGGCCGACCCACTGGACAATGGATGATGTAACCCATTGTGAGCGAGGGAATTCATACTTAACTGCCGGCAATTATCTTTTGTTAACCCGTCACAAGTGTACATACAGCGAATTTTCAAAGGGGCTCATTATGCTCTAGAACAGACGTCATACTCACTTTTGGATTTAATCTGAACAAATAAGAGCGCTAGAACGTATATTTTACAAGTGTACACACAGCGAATTTCCAAGAGGTTCATTGTGCTCTAGAACAGACTTGAAATTCTTTTTTTTATTTAATCTGAACAAATAAGAGCGCTAGAACGTATATTTTCCAAAACAAAAGAAGAGAGAAATAAATCATATTATTTCAAAAGAGCGAGGTTTCATTCAAAGTGGTCCATAATTTTATTTCTCCAGTGTATATGTGTGATAATCAAGATTTTCGCAACCAGTGTATTGTATGTGTAATAAAAGATTGTCGTAATGATATGTTAAGCCCCCTCTATTAATCTGAACAAATGAAATCAAGAACACGAGCACGCAGTTTTTTTTCAATTTTCAAAAAACACCAAAATATGAATGATTATATCAAAAACAAAACAAAAAAGGTATCTCGTTCAAAGTGTTCCTTAATTTCTTTTATTCAGTGTATGTCGGGCATTAGAACAAGAATTTTCACACACACACACACACACACACACACACACACACACACACACACACACACATACACATCTCGTTATCTTTTTACACTACTATTGGTTTAAAGATTGTCGCAATAATGTATGTATACCCTATAACTATGCACAAAATGAAATTGAGAACATGAGATTATTTTTTAATTATTAAATCCAACATACGGAATGTAACACATGTAGGTTCACCCACAGCTATGAGCGCATACAGAACACGCATATGGAGTATTTTCTCACAAACACATGTTACTCTATTCACAAAATTTACCAACTTATTTGATAAAAAGGTCGTGTTTGAAATGACATGACGGTTTTCAAGAGTATTTTACATATATAACGGCTGCTAGTATTATTGCAGGGAGAAACCCCCGCAATACCATGGTGGACTATGCATTGTAGTGAAATCTGACACCATCGGATGGAATTAGCGAACCATTGGTGGTGGTACTGCTCTGAAATAATACGGTGAAGCAGACTAAAATACGTTCTACCGTTCATAATTTCATTTCTCAAGTGATAAGTCAATATGTCATACCTCTTTGAATTAATTTTATCTAATATAGGCTGTCGCAAGTGTATGTTCATCCACGGTATATAGAAACATTTATTTTCTCACAAGGGTATAACACGTGTTCTTGAGCAGGTTTGCTATATTCTCAAAATTCACCAACTGACATTTTTTTTTGATATCTGGTCATGTAGCGTGTAGGGTTTTAACAGTGCTTTTCAAGAGTGTGTCACATATATATCACGGCTGGTGGTATTATCGCAAGCAGAGAGCCTGGTTACTATAGTCGATATGGATTACGGTGAAACTTGCCACGCAGGCTGGAACTATAGAACAGGGGTTGGTATACTACTTTTCGAATGCACTAACGGTCTTATTACAGTTGTCTTCAACTATTTAGGTTTTAACAAAAACAAAACGAAAAATAAAACACAACAAATGTTTACACATAAGTCGATTTATTGATTCATGTGTATCATCTCAATCGCTACCTACTCTCAATGTCGAGAATGGCCAATGGTTGCGGAGACTTAGAGGAGCATGGGTCTGGCTGGCCATGTACGTCCCAAGCGACGTCTTGGGTAGTTGTACATGACAACCTGGACGTGGTGGCGCGGCTTTGAGACAGACGATTGTGTTCCATTGCAATGTCGTCGTTATCTTCGTACACACGTCCTCTACTCGCCATGGTGAAGTCGATAATGAAGATCTGTGTCTGTCACTCACACCATATACTCTTTTGGTCGTCCTTCCGCGAAGTAATAAAACACAACAGCACAGCCGACATGTCAGAACTTGTCGCCTACAGCTGGTCGCTCGAGCGCGATGTATACGCACTTAATTCCCTACAATCACACTTACAATGTATTTATATAGATTACGTTCAAGGTGGACCTTAATTTCATTTCTCCAGGATATATGAGAAAGTGTGATGAAAATATGGAAAAGTTGATACAAAATTCTCAATATACGCACTTAATTCCTACAATCACACTTAAATCTATTTATTTTATTTTAAAACATTTTCAATATTATCTCGTTATTTGTGTACATAATTATTGATTTTTCACTTAAACAATTGACGCAACAATGTATTTATAACCTATGACTCTGAACAAAATGAAATTAAGGACACTAGAACATATTTTTCCAAAAATATTAATGATAATTTCAAAACAAATTACGTTCAAGGTAGACCTCAATTTTATTTCTCCAGGATATATGAGAAAGTGTGATGAAAATATGGAAAAGTTGCTACAAAATTCTCAATATGTGCACTTAATTCCTACAATCACACTTAAATCTATTTATTTTTATTGTATTTTATTTTATTTTAAAACATTTTAAAACATCATCTCGTACATCTTTGTACATTAGTATTTAATTTTCACTTAAAAGATTGTCGCAACAATATATTTATAACCTATAACAAAAATGAAATGAAGGACATTAGAACATATTTTTGGTGGTCATCATAGAGAAGGATATTTTACAGGACGATGAACTGGCTGTCGGTGAATCTGAAGCAAAATATGTGGGAATTTTCCAAAGAAAAAACATTAAAGCAATTATAGTAACAAGAAAGTATTTTTTCTATAAAGTGACGAATTTAAACCTCAAACAATTGTAGGTCACATGTTTCCAAAGATAAGAACCACACATTCTTTATTTTCACATGTTTTCAAAAATTAGAAACTAAAAATTTAACACAGTAGTTCGTTTTTATTTGAATCTTGTTTTGGGTAAGAAACTAGCCCTACAACGTGAACAGGTCATTATTTACACCTGTAGATTATATCTGACAACGAAAAAACGGGGATTTCAGTGGTGAAGTCTGGCTGGTGTCATTTGTATAATTCAAACAATAGAATTAGACACTTGTAAAGTTTGTTGATTATTACAATATTTCAAATAGGACATGTAACAGATTTGTATCCATGATGTTGATGTGTACATTATCAAAAAGCTATTGAATACTATTTTCATAATATTGTATTTGACTCTCATACGTCATGAGAGACAACACGTACTGATTAAGTTAAGATAATTTCACTTTACTTGGGTATGCATACCCTATCATCAAACAAATTAATTAAAAGTATTTTACATGTACAGAAGCCAGAACACACACGCCCCATGTATATGCACAATTATTGTTATTTGACCCATTAAACAGTAGTTATTCACATCTGTCATTGTGTCTGATATAGGGAAGTTGACCAATTTGTGCACGTCAGTGTGCGGCTTTCTATCATGAATGGTTACATTCGATGCTATATTGTCACTTTTCTGAATGAAAAAGCAATATATTGTTAATTTTAGCAACAGGTAGTACCTATCGATGTAATGACACCGTTTACACCTTTTGATATAACATTACTCCAACAACATACTCAGTACCCCTTTAAGCAATAACAGAGCTCGGGGGAATGTGTTCACATAACCAGTAGCCAGTGGTCAACTAGTGCTCTTATTTTAGATATTAGAAATATGGGGTGGCTCAATGTTTACAGCATCGTGAAGCAAGTGAATTAATAGTCTATAGTTTTCATATATTTTGGACTGACATACATGTGGATCAAAATCGTTTTGAGGAAATAATAAATTGATGAACTGACGGCATCCATATCCGTCTTGTGTAAGATCGATTTATTACCGTTCAAGACATTCCATTTAAAGAAACATTTAAAATCAAAATGCGTTTCCTACTGAATGTTATTTTATTTAGGACACATTTTTAAAAATGAAAAGCATCGATCTTTACACACATATGAAAAGGAACGGAAGTGGTTATCAGATCTGAATGATTATATTTATCATTGTTTGAGTCTCTCCGTCCCATTTTAAGACATTCGACAGTGTACACGTTGATAGAAACGACTACCAAAATCAAAACTGGATTCATGGACTTGTGAAGTATATCTTCTATGAAAGTGAAATACATAGTATGATATTGGATACGCCTTATTGCTTATCAAATAGTGAAGTACAGACTTTTAGCGAAGATAACCATTGTACCCAAGCTGAACGGTTAAGCCTACCAACAATATTGAGATGCAAAGTCGGGGATCTTGATCGAAAGCAGGAAAATAGACAATGGCTGACACGTGTCATTTAGAAAATGAGAAAAAAATATTTACTTATAAGTGAACAATGTGACAATATGAAATTCAATTTTCAACAGGAACCTATTTGGTCTTTAAGAGAATTATGCCTTAAATAGAGATTACTATTTTGTTTGTTTTTATGTGGAAAAGAATATCGAGAGGACATACCTCTTTGCTCATAAAGTGATAGTATATGCTTATTGCACAACCCATGTGAAACATGTTACTGCAGGTAATGTGGTGAAGGTTTTATATTTGAAAATGTGATAAAGTTGAACGCACATTCTTTTTAGAAAAATAAGCAATGAGAAGTGAAGCCATGCATTAGCGCTACGAGTGGGGGACCGTTTTTTCAATGGCACAACACAATATTGTTGATTAATTTAATTATACAGTACGTGTTACTTTGTGAATATCCCATCAACTCACATATTTTATTATTTTGAATAATAAACTAGTGAATACACAGCGTTTTTTTTCATTTTAGGTGTTGCCAGGCAGGCAGTGACAAAATTACCTCTTTAAATGGAGAGTTCTGTCGCCATCTTGGATTTTTTGTATAACGTGAATGAAAATACGCTATATTGTACCTAATTTTACAACTGTTTCATAATAAAAGACATACCCTGACATAGTATTCACATAGTAACAAATAACATGTCATAAAACTAATAACCAATTTATTGTTAAGCTGCAGCGAAGTTTTCCCCACTCGCAGCGCCGATGAATGGCTTCAGTTCTCATTGCTTTTATCTTTCAACAAACAGCACTTATGTTAATCAAGTTGTGAAGTAGAAAGTCATCAAAATATTACCTTTATTAATATATTTCAATTTGACTGTGTTTTAATAATGTGTTTATAACGTATATGTGTAAACAGGAATATCCTCTCGAATTTCTTTTCAGCAAAAATAAAAGGGTGTAGGTCTTTTCGTAGGAGGATCCTGTTCGTAGCAGTGCATTTTTCGTAGGAGGATCCCGTTCGTAGAAGGTCTTTTCGTAGGAGTGACTTGTTTAAGGTTTAACTTGTGTTGTTAATATATTAAATAAAATTATTTGTTTAATCGTGATTTGTCGTTGTTTTCTTTTCCTTTTATTTCTTATATCAATGTCATACTGAAGCATACTGGGGGTCTGGCATTTCTTACAGTTGAAATCTAGGTCTATCAGTCCCTTGGTGAATGACCTCATATCTTATTTTGGTAGCTTATATATCATACATGTTTGTTCAGTACATAAATTAGTCTTCTCATCGGCTTCTCCGCTTAGGAGAACCAGTCATTTTAGGTTGTGAGATGTTTTGATTGACAATTGCCAGGTGCTTTGTCGGCGACTTACTACTTCACCGAAAGTTACTAATCTCCAATTATAACAAACAGTCTATAACAGACAAACAACAAAACATAATAACATATCATTAAAGCGATGATTAAACTTTGCGAATACTTACCTGATTACTATCTTTATTAACAAAAACAACATTAAAATATTTCATTGGAATTTTCTACTTCTACGAAAAGACCTAAAAATCCTCCTACGAATAGACCGAAAATCACTCCTACGAACGGGATCCTCCTACGAAAAGACCGTTTCCCAAATAAAATACCCCCGATAGTATCCTCCTTTTAACAACAAAACAAACGGTAATGAAAAAGTACTTACGTTGGGGGTACATGTCATCAAACTGTGACCCGTATTTTGCTTGGCAAAGAGCAGGAACAAGACGGTTTTCAATGACCACCCGTCTGAGGGCATTTATTATTGCATTTCCACCGTGAACAATTCTGTAAACCATGCCCTGTAGAGGGGGGCATTTCAACCAGTACATGATGGTGGAAGTCGGGAGAATTAGATCGAATGACGCACAAATATCTAAAAGAAAATCCTTCTGATGAGTGAATGGTAGGTCGAAGACATGTGTTTTCTTGTACGTCAATTGATGGCGATGTGCATATCATGCAATGAAAGTCACCTCTCGCTAATGCAAACAAAGGAACTAATGAAAAGACAGGACGGCCGATAGGCTAGCCAATCAGAGATCAGACCATACGAACGATAGAGTAAGCGCTTTGCGTGTCAAGGGGTGTAATTAGCGAGTCTGAGAGGTAGTCGTTTTATAAACACTCGGACACATTGTGATCCCTTTAAAAACACTGTTTTCATAGAATCGAGTTGGTGTTGTAGACAAACAATAGCTGTTATGTCAACAGTGGCAACGGTGTAAGCAGTAAGCTTTGACATGCTTTGTTCCACATGTGAGAGACACTTTAAGCAGGGGGGATCTTAATTTCATGTAAAAAATATGCTGATGCTGTACGAACAACGTGGCTAGTTAATTGATACAACATAGTGATCAGCGGAAAGAACATTTATCTAACAATTTTCATCAAACATCTCCAGGAATCATCAACCAACAACATCGCCAACAACAACAAAAACAAACAACTACGCGCCTCCCACGTTCAGCAACAAACCTCCTCCCGGGGCGTGGTAAACCAGCGACAAACAACATAACAACAGCGGGCAAGCACCACGGGTCCAAACAACAACAACAACGACAACAACAACAACGACAACATCATCGACAACGACATCGCCGCAACAGGGGGGGCCCCCCAGCACACATCAAAACAACGACACGAAACAACGGCTAAACATCGTCGACAACATCAACAACAACATCAACAACAACGGCATCGACATCGGACAATCTCCGATACAACGACAACCCGTCAACGACAACCCGGCCGGCGCGAGGTATCATCAGCAACGTCGTACGACCACGACAACAACAACGACGCCGACCACGACATCGATTTGTACGACTACGACGAAGCAACGTAAATCTCGGGACCCGCGCGATAAGAACGGGAAGAACAAGAAGAACAAGAAACGGGAAGACGTGGGTTCCGAGCTGGACAGATTAGTTAGAGAAATATTTAAGGAATGAATTAAACGAGTGAGGGTATATTACTCGCTGAAAACAAAACAAAATGAGTCGTGTTGTTTTTTTTAAAAATAAGAAAAAAACAGGTATATAAAGAGTACGAAAACGATGCTCTGTAGTCAGTATATATTTTTACAAAGCCATGGATAGGACCGATATACAACTGCCAGTCATATTTCGATGTTTGATAGCGGGGCCCTCCGGAGCTGGTAAAAGCACATTCGTTAAAAAATTATTAGAAAATGATATAAGAGGTAAATGGCCTCTACTGTCTCGTCTACCCGACAATATAGTGTGGACTTATACCGAATCTCAACCTCTATACTCCGAGATTGCAACGCTGTGTCAGGAAGCTGGAATCGATATTAGATTCGTAAAGAGCATCGTAGAAGCCGAAACGTTTATCAGACCAGAGAATATAAACTGGTTGGTAATAGACGACGCCTCCGGCGATTTAAGCGGCGAGGAAGAGAGGGAATTATTAAGATGGTTCGTTAAACGTTCGCACCATAGACAGACTAGCGTTATATATTTACAGCAAAACGTATTCGCTAGAACTCCCCTGCATCGCACTATCAGTCTTAATTGTACGCACTTGGTCATTTACAAAAATCCCAGAGATAAGACACAAATAGAACATTTAGCAAAACAAATGTTTCCCGGTAAGGGAGGTGTATCGTTTATAAGGGACGCCTATCAAAAGGCCACTTCGGCACCTCACACGTATTTAATGCTCGATATGACCCCAAACACGCCAGACGAACTCAGGGTCCGCGCCAACCTGTTCGATAGAGATTTTGGAGAGATAGACGTTTACGTTTCTAAATAATAGTAATAATTATGAACCCCGCTAGCTCTATGAAATGCGTCCCCTCGCGCGAATTCTATTATATATATTTGGATGCATCTACGGATGATTCGGACGATTCGGACAGTAGTAGCTCCGAAGAGGATGAACAAGAAGAAGAAAATGTAGAGAAACCTCTTTACAAAACAGAATCGTATCCCGATATCGCTTCATTCCCGTTTATGCCGTTGCCGAAGTCACGTACACAGTCGCTATGACGTGCAAAAATAGAGTTAAACGAAATGCCGATATTTTACATTATCTATGCAGAGCGTCGCCAAAGGTTAGATCCGGGATAATCTCCTGCTTGCCAAAAGATGTTTTAGACGCTTTTAGCGAATTCGGTGTAAATATATACGCCGGGAATATACCCCTGACCCCTTCTCAGAAAAGAAAGTTAAACGCGCGCAGGGGTAAACTACAAGCGCTGTGTCAGAAATCTTCCGTTTCAAACGTCGCCAAGAAAAAAGTTTTAACTCAAAAAGGGGGTTTATTACCCTTGCTCATTCCGCTTTTGGCTCCATTAGTCACCAACCTCGTGTCCAAAGTGGTAGGGGGGTAGAATCATGGCGACAAAACTCATACTCGTTCCCGAATCGTCCTACTCGCGTCTAATGGATGCCGGTAATAAAGTAGACGCTATGTCTAGAGATGCCTTGTTGAAGCGTAGACGCCTGGACAATTTCACCAACATGACGGATGTGGCCTATACTAGCCATAACAGTCTGGGTGATAGTAAGGGTAGTTTAGATAGAAAACTTAAAGAGTACGATAGACTACTCGAGGAGTCGCTAAGATTACAAGAACAGGCTAGACTAGTCGAGGCACGCCCGATAAACGCAAAAATAAATTTTACACCACAACAACTTCCCCCTGAATCTATTGTTAATAGTAACGCGACTGATGAAACTGAGTTTTTTGGCTCTGCCGTATCTTCGCAGTCATCGTCCGACGATGAAAATATAGATCAGACTTTACGTACAGCGGTAATGAATTTACCGAAGACGTATAGAACGCAAGCTAAACGAATAACGGAGTTTATGAAAGAACACCCGGATTTGGTAATACGCTCCGATGGTTCGGTTCGCTTTAAAACCGAGGAAGAAAATAGGGATTCGCTGTCGTCTATATTAAAGGCTCTAGTCAAACCCGGGGGTAAATACGATCAGGACGTACCAGCGGCCAGAACTATAAGTAATCTAATGGATAAAAGTGGTCTACCATCTACAATAGTACGAAACAGACGGTATAGGATAACACCGTCGCACGTTCAACCCCAGAGGAGATATTCACCCCTATTCACGCCGCCTCGAGAAGGTCAAACGTCCAGCGATGAAGAACAAACGGTTAAAATCGATTTTTCCAAAGGAAGGAGGAGAAGCAATCAGAAAGACAAATGGCGGACATTCTAAAAAAATTAAGCCTTACTGGGGTAAATGGTTGAATAGAACTTATTACGACACCCGAAAGGGTTACGGATCCAAAAGTACGTTATTTAATACTTTGTTGAAAGCTAAGGCTAAAAGAGGTTCTACCAAGCCGAGTAGCGAGCAGGTTACTTATTGGTTACAAGCCCAGCCGTGTTACACGCTTCATAGACCCTTACGTACAAGAGCTATAAATAGAACTC
Organism: Gibbula magus; assembly: GCA_936450465.1. Taxonomy (NCBI): domain Eukaryota; kingdom Metazoa; phylum Mollusca; class Gastropoda; order Trochida; family Trochidae; genus Gibbula; species Gibbula magus. The sequence goes on from OW388301.1 coordinate 48,232,924, forward strand.
CTTACAGTTCGACTATATGCCGAAAAGATCAATTGTGGCAAGCCGACCTGTCCGTTTTGAAACAGCAGAGTAAAAGCAACGAAGGTTTCAAATACATCTTGTGCGTTATCGACGTATTCAGTAAATTTGCATGGGTAGAACCTTTGAAAAATAAAACAGCGCAGGCTGTAACCGATGGGATGAAACGAATAATGAACAGGGCTAGCCCGAGAATATTCGATAGTATAATGACGGATAAGGGCGGGGAGTTCGTAAATACAGTCTTTAGAAATTATGTTACAAAATGCTTGGGAAGACACTTTTACACTAGTCAAAATGACGATGTTAAATGCGCCGTAGTAGAACGTTTTCAGAGAACATTGAAAACAAAATTATGGAGGTATTTGGCTACAGTTTCAAATCAGCATTATGTAACACTATTACCGGATATCGTGCGAGGTTACAATAACGCGTATCACAGATCTATAGGGACCGCCCCTAGTAGCGTAAGCAGCGCGCTCGACGAAGCCAGAGTATGGGAATACACCAATCGAAAAGGGGAAGCTATCGAAAAACATCGTAAAATCACGCCTATTTCACCTAAAACTCCCGTTAGGATAAGTTACAGAAAAGGATTTTTTGGGAAAGGTTACGAAGCAAATTGGAGCAGAGAAATATTTTACGTGGTTACACACGTTAAACACAGATATCCTCTCTCCTATAAAATAAAGGATTATGCTGGAAAGCCGATAAAAGGCACGTTTTACCGAGAGGAGTTACAGATCGTGAGAGAGCCGGAAACGTACGACATTGAAAAAGAATTAAAGCGCAGACGGAATAAGGTCACTGGAGTACGCGAGGTTTTAGTGAGATGGAGAGGTTACCCCAAGGCGTTCGATCAGTGGATACCCTGCGAGAACGCTGCCTGAGGATATTGACAACCATTCCCGCGCAATTAATGTACGCCTTTTTAACTATTTCGCTTTATGTCGCTATTTTGTTAGTGACCCCTCATTCGAACCCTAAGGTTATAAAACAATTCGAAAAACCTCTTAACCAGTTATTCCTGTCAGCGATCGAGGGTAGGTTGCACAATCGCGTCAACGAAACATGGAGTTAACATCCGATTTCTACATTACATTACCGAGCGACTCGAGCCCTCAAACTAGACCCGATAATACTCAACATTCGTTTACAGTCGATCTACCCCACCCTTTGAAAGTGAACAGAAATTCCTGGCAAGTGGGGGTCAGTTCATTGCAAATACCCGTCACGTGGAAAAATATAGCTTCCCCTCATAATAGGTTAATCATATCCGTGATTTTACCCTACCGCGTCATTACGCGCACGCGGAAAGAATTATTACGCGAAAGTCAATCTTTTGAAGCCAAAGTCATAGGACCTCTCAATATACCAGAGCGAAATTACACGCTGGGCAGATTAGTCAGTCAGCTAAACCTTATGATAATCGAACAACTCGCGTTATGGAAAAGTGAAATGTCGTTTAACGAAGAATTAGGAAACGGTGAAATTGTAGAGAAAAAATTGTTACTTCCTGAAATTGATGAATATCTGTACTGTCTTAATGACATAGTACACGCTCGAAGCATACTATATGGGGAGGGAAAGAATGTACAAGGCGGTAATGATAAGACTAATATTAGTCTACTGCTATCTCCCCACGTGGCTGACATGTTGGGCTTCACCACCCTCCCAACGATAGACAATCTCTCAATTTTGGATCCGTCCTCACACCCTGTGGCGGATACCTGCGTCAATTATTTGAAAACGCACGCCTTCCATAACTTGTACTTGTATACGGATATCGTAGAAGATCAGATAGTTGGACATACCACAGCACCTTTACTGACGCACGTGCCCGTTAGTAAGTCTATGCTTCTCGACAGTGTCTATGCCAAGGACAAGAACCCGATACAGTATCTGAATTTAAAATTTGGCGATATTAGATCCGTTACCGTATTGATAAGGGACGACACCGGTAACCCTGTACCATTTACGGGAGGGAGAGCGGTGGTAGTACTTCACTTTAAAAAAATATGACGGCGTACGATAATATACCGGTTTACGTGGGTAGACATTATGGTCAGCGAGGGGCCGGCTTAGGCAATATTTTAGGATCGCTGGGTAAAATCGCTTTACCTATTCTCAAATCCACGGGTAAAATGTTAGCTAGAGAGGGACTTAGAGCTGCCGCTAATGTCATGTCGGATATAACTTCGGGTGAAAAACCACTGAGAAGTTTAAAAAGAAGGGGTGTAGACGCTTTTAAAAACACAGCCAGTAATATGATAGGGTCATTCGGGGTTGAAAGCGAGAAAGGAGTGGACGCAGTGAGACACCGTAGACGTAAACGCAAAAAATCCAGTAAACGCAGACGAGTATACTAAACATGATGATGTCAGACCACGTTCAATGTACAAAGAGCGAGCTAGACTTGTTCAGTATGCCCGGTATGGTAGGCACCTTTAGCGACAGCGCGTGGGTCAAATACACACCCGTTGCGGGGATGGGGACTTTAGATAACACTATACGTTTCGATATCACTAATCCGTTAAACAGTTACATCGATTTAACGGAATGTTACTTACGCGTCGTCTATCGAGTGAAAAGAGCGGATGGTTCGAATACTATTGCTGACAACGTATTGGACGTTAACAATCACGTAACTGAGCGCAGAGACGTCGTGGCCCCTGTTAATAATGCTCTACATTCCTTGTTTAGGGAAGTTCGTTTAATAGCAGGCGCCAACCAAGTCGAGTTGACCGATTCCCTAGGCAACTATGCTTATCGAGCGTATATTGAAAACCTTTTAAGTTGTGATAAATCTCAGCTTTCTACAACTCTACAAACCGAGGGTTTCAAGAAAGATAGCGCGGGTAAATTTGATGCGGTTGTCAAAGATAGGGCCGCGGGTAATTCGGGGTTTATAGACAGGTGTAACATGGTAGTCCCCACAAAACCGGTAGAATTGGTGGGTAGATTACATAGCGATCTGTTTTTGCAGCATAGATATTTATTAGACGGTGTGCCTTTAAAATTGGAGCTCATTCGGACCCCACCCGAATTTTATTTTATGCACGCTCCAACTGCCGACCATAGACAGTATAGGGCTCATATCGAAACGGCTGAATTTTACGTACGTCAAGTAACCATAGCCCCTTCTATCAGAGAACAACATATACGCGCCCTTTCAAAAGGGGCTACAGCTCGCTATCCCATCTGTCAAGTTCGCTGTACCGCTCATGATATTCCCCAGGGCGTGAGAGATTTTCACACAGAACACTTGGTTAGCGGCGATATACCTAAAAGGCTGGTATTAGGATTAGTCGATAACCGCGCATATGCGGGGGGTATAGAAAGAAACCCTCTCGAGTTTAAACATAAGCATATTACGCAGATGACAGTCAAAGTAAACGGTCGCGAAATTAACAAAAAATCGTACTGTACGAATTTCGAAGATAATTCGGGACAGTTGGCGGAGGCGTATTTAGATTTGTTCAGGCACACGGGTGGTATAAATAGAAACGCAGGACATACTGTGACACCTGGCGAATTTAAAGCTGGGTTTACTCTGTTTGTGTGCGATCTTACTCCCGACCTGGGTGCTGATGAATCTCACGTATACAGAAAGTGTAAAGGGAAAGTAGGACTCGAACTGAAATTCAGTGAGCCCACGGATGTGGCGGTCACGTTAGTTTGCTATCAAGAAATGGACAGTGTAATTCATATCGACCAATTTAGAAATGTAAGCATGGCTTGATTATTTAGTTATTTTATGGACTCCTATATACAACGTAACAAAATATAATAATGTTGTACGGGAGAGATATAGAATATTTCGTAAGTAAAGATAGAATCTTACGAAAACAATTTGGCGGGTTAGCTAGCAGAGATACTTTATTGTCAACACATCTTAAAAACGTTAAGCCTTATCCTCGTATTTACGTTTGCAACACAGACAAATTACATCAGCCCGGCTCTCACTGGTTTGTTGTTATAGCGCTACACCCCGGGCATGTGGAAGTATTCGATTCTTACGCGATTAATCCTTCTTTGTACTGGTCTGACATCAGAGCTTTTGTAAGACGATTCGGGAATGAGAAATATGTATATAATAAGAAAAGGGTGCAGGGTATATTCAGCACCACCTGTGGCATGTTTTGTCTTTATTATGTATACCATCGGGTCAGAGGTGTTACCGCGAAAGAAGTCTTGAAACACTTTACTCTTAAATATAAAGTAAACGACAGATTCGTCACAACCTGGTATAATAGGTGGTTGAAGGTTCAACATAGGTGATGCGTCAATAGATCACGCCCACCTCTCAAATGCGCTATCATCGCGCTCGAGCGACCTGCTGTAGGCGACATGTTCTGACATGTCGTCGGTTGTACTGCTGTGTTATATTACTTCGCGGAAGGACGACCAAAAGAGTCAGTGACAGACACAGATCTTCATTATCGACTTCACCATGGCGTGTAGAGGACGTGCTTACGAAGACTTCTGTGGTTATGTTGACCTGGAACACGATGCTGCATGCGACAACAACAGAGACCCCTTGTTGGGTACGAAAGTAGTGTTGCCGAGATATAGAAATGCGTGCACACGGAATGACACTTTTAAGAACTGGCCTCGTCAAATGATTCAAAAATCACACGATCTCGCTGTGAAAGGATTCATATACACTGGTCAACATGACAAAGTCGAATGTTTCTGCTGTGGAATGTGTTTAAGTGACTGGCTCGAGAACGACGACATTGCACTAGAACACAAGCGACTGTCTCCTGAATGCGCGTTTGTGAAAATGGCATCGCTTCTGGACGATTATATCTAATCTGTTTGACATTGTACTTGCTTATATTCCGGAATGTCTGAATTGTACCTTCCAGACATTTCTGGGCTTTTTTGTATTGTGTCATGTCATTTATGTTTGAAATAGATTAGTAATAAAAACAAAATGTTGATCAACCAAATTTCGCCTTATGTTTTCTTTTGTTTGTTTTGTGTGTGTGTGTGAGTGTAGGAAAATTCTTGTTCTAATGCCCGACATACACTGAATAAAAGAAATTCAGGAACACTTTGAACGAGATACCTTTTTTGTTTTGTTTTGATATAATCATTAATATTTTGGTGTTTTTTTGTGAAAATTAAAACAGCGTTCTCGTGTTCTCGATTTCATTTGTTCAGATTAATAGAGGGGACTTAACATATCATTACGACAATCTTTTATCACACATACAATACACTGGTTGCGAAAATCTTGATTATCACACATATACACTGGAGAAATAAAATTATGTACCACCACTTTGAATGAAACCTCGCTCTTTTGAAATAATGATATGACGTCTGTTCTAGAGCATAATGAACCCTTGAAAATTCGCAGTATGTACACTTGTGACGGTAACAAAAGGTAATTGCTGGCAATTAAGCATGAATGACTTCGCTCACAATGGATTGCATCATCCATTGTCCAGTGGGTCGGCCAGGGTCCGGGTACAGGTATCGGGAATATCGACGAACAATAGGATTACGTAATTCTTCTGTTCGTCGCTGCCGGTACCGTACAACTACTGACATCACTGTTGTTAGAGGAAACCAAGTTTGACAGTTTCTGTTCTTAGTTTCGTGTTCAGTATTACTCTTAAAAATTATATTTCTTTAGAACAAGTCATGTTATGAATTTATATATGACGGATGTAAAATGTTAAATGGCCAAATGATTAGTTTGTTACGTATTGAAATTCTTGATCAAGTGTATTAGTCGTCGAAATGATATAAACATGTTATAGAAACAATGACCAACGTATTTTAACATAAATCATTCACCAAATGAAGTGTATTACTATTCCATGTACAAGGCAATGACAAGTTGTGTGACCTTTGAGTGCTACGGCAGCCCTGGTTAGACCAGGGGCTTCTTTCCCAAAGCAACCTTAACTAAGCTTAACCGTAACTCCCATTCGTTAACATTACAATAATGTAACCATAGTGACTTACGGTCACCTTAGTGCTTTGTGAATTTTGGAGTCCACAAGGTGGAAATATGTGCGCTTTATAAAAAAAACATCCATTATTATTATCATAATGTCATATGCTACCCAATGATATAATGTTTAAGCTTTGATGTCACAATGTTAGCTCTACAGCCATTATTGTATGTTATACACCCGATCGTGAACTGTTGTTCTTGATTTCTGAATTTGTGCAAGTAATTCATGGAATGCTACATGTCAGATGCATTTTAACTCTTTCACTTTTAGATGCCAAAAATATGACTCGTTTATAACCAAAACGGTATTAGACGAGACGCCATTTAGTAATTAGTATCAAATGAAAATCATTTAAATACATTATAGCACAATCTTTTGCATATTACCTTTCTCTAATTTGCCATTTATTATTAAATTTTATCAATTACCTTAGAGGGTAAACATCTACTTACATGAATGCAACACCTTAAAATGGCCGCCCGAAAGGAAATTGACATACCCAACCATTATGTACATTCGTTTGAGATCTCTGTTTATCGATTGAGGAGTATTATTTGGCCATATGTTACACTTAATTTCATTTTCGTAAGAGCACGCTTTTTCAGTTAGAATGGCGTCTTACAGTGCCTTTAAAGTATACATAACGTCTTTGTACCAGCATTAATTGGATTTGTATTCTTCCAGACTTAACCGGGGCACTTTGATCTTGAATGAATTAATGAATTCCTCTTTAACACTGACTAGCGTTAAGAATGTAAAACTTTCTTTTTACGTTTAAATTTGATTACGCTTTCTGTGTATCATATAATCAAATAATCTGTTCTTTATAACTTTTACATTCAAAAACCAAAATCAGAGCCTAGCTTAGATCACACGTTTACTATACTAAAGCTAAACGTGAGTAAATCACATTTGGTAATCACGTTAAGATCTCATGGACAGCACCACTTTAGCTACATGAATAAATTTTGTCTTTAAATTTTGTTTATCAAAGTTTTTAGTTCAGGAAACTATTTTAATTGAGAGCAACTTTTACGCATTGGAAAAAGATCAATAATATTACATCAGTTATAAAACATTGTTTACAGCCCTTTCCAATGGAAAGATCTGTTTCATTTTGAATTTGAATATTAACCAACAGTAATGTAACTTGGAATATTGCTACTTATGTACACCTAAATCCCAAAGTGACCTGTATTTATTGACTCTAACAATTAAAATAAACTCAGGTGCAAAAGAAACCATACACGATGTACATGTACAACATACATTATATTTCAATCCACGATTGGTAATTTAGACTAAATCAGATTGACTTTATGTCTTCAACGCCAACTAAATTAAATTTGAATTTGAATACATTAGATTTGAATCCTCTTAACAAGACGAGCTTGGAAAGTCAAACAAGGTTTTTGGCTTTTTGTATGACCTCCTACAGATGTATCAACAAATTTAAGTTTAAGAAGTTTATTTATTTCGACATCATCTTTTCTTCATAAAATTTCTACATTATATCTAGCCAAACAGTCTGGCTCAAAACCGGTAAGTATTTGTGAGTGTGTTCAATAAAGTACATTCATCATCTACGTTCTCTTGCAGTCTACTCTGTCGATCATTCCTCAAATCGACTTTTAAATAAAGCAATCAATAACGCAAATTTGATGTTAATTGGATAAAAAATGAAGCCCAGTTAGTGAAGGTAATGAGATTAGGATAATGGTCAAAATTAACAATGATAAGTGGATAAGTGAAACACAAGATCAAAATAGCTATAGGTTGTATCCTTATGGTCACATCTATGAAGTATGCTACATTCAAAGTTATGTCTCCAAGCTGTTTCACTTAACACTAAATTGACAGTGACATATATTTTGCTTATGTACAGTTTTAGAGCAAAATGAGAGCCCTATCTTCCGTCTCACACTTACTTAAAAATGAAGCCTAGTTAGTGAAGGTTACTAAGAATAACAAATTAGTTACATTTACATAATAAATACAGGCTTTTGAAAAATTTTGATTTTTTTTTCAAATTCATAGTCATTGTTTCATCGATAACCACTGGAAAGATCCTGTTTAGATAAGATAATCGATTAACAACCATATTAACTACTATTTGACTTGTCTTATTTAACTAACAGTTGTAAAGTAAGAGCAATGCATGCCATTTAGACAGTGAACAAATGATTAAAACCTTGGGAGTTGTGCTAATTTACATCTATCAGAGGGTTACTGAATGTAAAAATAGCTTAACTATCGATTGTTGGACCTTTCGTTGGGCACACGTTGTCGTATGGTAAGTTGTTGGTATGGTCATTGTTGGCGATAGTTGCTGGACTCTGAGGGCGTGTGTGCGAATCCCTCAATTTGTACTTTTGAAGGTAGTGTTATTCCAAATGTAACACTGTTAGGTATAAAGGTACAATTAGGTATGGAATAGTTATATACGACGTACCAAAATCACAGTGTAAACCATGTCTCATGTAAATTCTACAACCATCTCGAACTTTCATCATTTTCAACAAAATAATTAAAAAATGAAATATTTCTTCTCTCCGAGATATTAAAAATATTTCGTTTCCTGGCCTCTGCACTTCAATATAGTTCTCATTTATTCCTAACTGATTCTCTCATATTGCCATTGTCCCAGGAGACAGACACAATATTCTTTACTGTCAAACCGAATCATCGTTCACAGGTCAGGTGCACTGAACTGGTAAAGCTTCTGATAGGGGTCATGAAAGGGACAACTAGTTGAATAACTCGAAATGAAGGATTGGCTAAGCATGAAATTGTGAGCAGTTTTAGTCAATACTTATTCTCTAGTTTAAGCCATAGTCTGCAGATTTTAAGACGTTTTGTGATTGAAAATTAGCTGACTGGAATGTGCATACCTTCTGTTAAAAGTACATAAAACATTATGTATACGGACATAGTCCCAAAAGCGACAAACTCAATCTCTAGCGTTAGAAAAACTAAAAACTGTTTCGAAAGAATCATCAATAAAGCCTAACCATCATTTCTCAAATGTTGTTAAACACTGATATATAATTCAAAACGGATTGATGTGCGACATGTTTGAACTTGGTAGCTCATGGACAACGGTCAACCTTATTATAATGGCCCGCATGTATATGTGCATGTATGTAATGTGAGATCTTATTTGTAATGAGATTAGGATTATGGCCAAAATTAACAATGCTAACTTTGGATTGCTAAAATATATTTAATTGTACAGATTCTGTCCAGATATTCAATCTGACACATAAAATATATTGCAATATGAAATATGGTTGACTATTCAATAGTTTTCAGTGTTAACATCTTGTGTTGAAAAGTGAAAAACTAGATCAACAGAGCTTGTATCCTTATGGTTATATCACATGAAGTATGCTACATTCAAAGTTGTGTCGTCAAGCTGTTTCAGTTAACACTAAATTGACAGTGACATATATTTTGCTTATGTACAGTTTTTGCAAAATTGGAGTTCTATCTTCCGTCTCACACTTACATATTATTCCAGAAGTATGTGATGTATTGATTTTACGTTTTGGTCTCGACGTGAAAAGGTAAATCTTGAATTTTGAACGTAATTGGACTGGATATATTTTATTCAATACTCATAATGTATAATGTCTTTTGTGTCAAAGATTGTTAGTATTGATTACTTCTTTCTTTGAGCAATATTTTGTTGTAGTTGCTGTAATTAACTGACGATTATCTTTTTAAAACCCAATAATAAGGTAACTCGTATTGATAATATTATTGTTCATCATATGTTGTCATGTGGTATCTTCTCGGGTTTACAAAACAAGGCTAGGACCTTTAAATTGACTTCGTTTTTGCAGAAGCATTATGAAAATACAATGAAGAACTAGATTGTTGGTGCAAAATTAGCCTTTATGTATACATTTAGAGTTACTGACGACTAACACAGAGCTAAAAAACATAAAAAAATGTAGGCCCTCGTTTTCTAATTATGCTGAATACGTTGGCTTATAATTGCTGAAAACAAAATTCCAACTTCACTTCCTGTGTAGAACTAATTTTCCACGACAAAAGAACAGGATATTTATTTTGTTTTGCATTCCGCCAAGTTAACCAAGTTGTGATGTAAGACAGATCGGTCTTGACACAACACAGGATCGAGCATGTATCTTTAATTGTGAAAATAGACTTCATTCCTGTGGGGAGTCATCTGTATCGATCAAGTCATTCAAGGTCCAGATCGAATATAAATTTGCATTTTTAGCATGGGAAAAACATTCAAAATGCAGATAGAGACTTTAAATATTGTTCAAAATAACCATACGAGCAAGAAAGTAAATCATGGCGAGTTTGTATGTCACGTGGTTAAGCCGCCATTTTTATTTTATTGAAAATTATGCCATTTTGACATGGATATTTGACTCTCGATAATCCTACAAACAAGTTAGAAACTTGCAATTTACTTCAAAAGATTACATTACAAGCTTAGTATCGCTTCATTCATTACATTAATTCAATTATACGCTGAATCCTTTTATCGTCACTTGTGACTTAATTGATGTTTGTTCTTGGCCACGACACCGATGGTAATATATTTGATTTGATTTTCATTGTTTTAATCAATAACGTGTGGTAATTGCTGATAGCTAATCTGTAAATACTGTACATAGCCTGTCTAAACTTCTGGAATTGTAAGCCAGCATGTATCTTTTGAGAGTTTTATTGACATTTTTGCAATCTCATGCCACTTTGATAATAATAACAAGTCCATACGCCGACTCCACACACAAAGTATATGTTCATTACACATGTAACACCAGTTTTCTTCATGAAGTGTTGAATATCATCAAAGATTGTTTTAACTGAGGCTTAAAAAGCGGGAGTGTTATGAATAGTCAGAGGTTTCGTTGGAAGTTCATCCGACAGAACTGAAAAACTGCCAAGAGATTCTGGTTTGTTGAGTAAAAGAATTTATTGTTGGTAAACTTCAGTGAGCTCGAGGTGATGTGATCCATTAATACCACTTGTCTGAGTTCGATATATATTACCACTCAACTGAGTTCTTACACAATGAATGGTAGGCGTGAACACCCAATCAATTCTCTCTCATCCTCGGTGTATGGCTGGGAGTTTGTGAACAAATCGGAAACTCATTCTCCAGCTGGCTTGTAATGAATTTATATGTCTGGGTATCTTGAACTTGATTAATTACGCTACTCTACACTCTACTCTCTAATTAGGCTTTTCTTAAATTTAATTTATTTTTATAGTAAACAATCAGTTCTTGCCTTTTCTTTTTCAGAAGTGGTAAAGATATATGTTGAGGTTATACTACTCAACACAACTGCCAAAGGGATAGTGAACATAACAATTTCAGAGTTTTAATATTATGAAATAGTATGCCACGATATAAAAGATTCAACATATTGCATACGTTCAAACATCTCATGTCTGTAATTCAATTCCAAAGAACCTTAAATCTTTTTGATATTTTAATGGACATTCGGGAAGAAAAATGCACATATTAAAAAATAATATCCTTGATGTCAAAAGAATGTCAATGAAAAATGTTAAATGTATGTCATATAATATCAGCTGCTTACATGTGTATATGCTAAAGAGACGTAAGCAATATTTTAAAACGATTCAGACTCAGGAGTAATGATTATTTGAATAAAAGTTTAAACGTGGACATTATTAGATTAAAATATATATTGACACATTCCTGAATATACACAATGTTCTATGACAGAGTTACATTGCTTTATTTTGAAAGTTGTACTAATAATGTGTCACGTATTTAAATCGCACATGCCACAAACATCAATGATAGACCCAACAATCTAAATTTTTAAAAATGCTCTCAATTCAATAGATTAAACGTAAACATGATTTGTATCCTTATCCACTTAACCTTAAATAGCAAATGACTACCCAAAGTAATCACAGATGGCAGTAGACATATCCCGGGGGAACAAGCTCTCCTTCCCTGGTTAGATTGGTTTGGACAGTTTACAAAACCTGACGTGTAGCCGTAATTATAAACAAGGTCTTCTGTCCTTTGGGTAATCAAGTAAAACTTCTCTTTGAAACAGGAGATGTGGTTATGCGTTGATGTTTATACTTTATTAATATAATCATTATGAACTAAGCACAGCACAATACAAAACATCAATCATTTAAATTAATTCCTTTCAATGGAAATATTATCTAGAGCAGTGTGCAAAAACAGACAACAATATATTATAATGAACATTATAGCTGGTATTACATAAATATATGACATTATTGTGGGAAATTCGTTTAAAATGGCACTATATGAGTTTTGTTTCGAAGATATAACAAAATCTGGACACCAATAACTATATTTAAATGTTTCTATTTTATTAAACTCGACAAAACTTTGCATTTAATAGAATCCATGTATAATGGAAGTATATAAAATATCCGATTACCTTAATTTGATGCAAGTGTTATCTCACATAAACATTATATTGGAATTCCATGCTTTAAGGTATATCTGACCTCATCAAAGAGATATTGAATAATAAACCACCTGACCTTAGGGGTCTATACTATCCATTGTGGTGAAAAATGACCTTTATACAATGATCTCAATGTTTTGCAAATGATTAATTGATAACATGATTTATCATCAAAAACTGGCTCCCCCAGTAGATATCGCTTGTGTGAGATCAAACGATATCTTCAAGCGATATCTACATTGTAATAATCAAATCGTCATAATCCTATTTCATCATCAGTTAATGACATCACAAAGCTTTTGCATCACTATAAGAACACTGCTGATAATGTTATGACGTCACAATGGTGATGACATAACACTACTATGATGTCATAATGCTTATGACGTCACAATACTATGACCTCACTGAGATCACTGCTGAAGAAGCTAAATGGCAGTTTTGTGTTTCAGATATGTCAGTCTTTGGCTTATAATTTTTTAAGAATGATTTTGAATGATAAATAAAATATCACCCTCGTTTCTTCTGCATGCCCCGGATATGTGTAACTTTAATCAACTCGTGTTGATATATTTGATATCAGAAGACACTTAGGGAAGATTCTCTATATATTAAATCTGATTAATTTGCTTGAATATTCAAAGGAAGAAGAAGTTTGAATAGCAGCTACTATTGATGCTATGTCACAATGGTACCTAGATATTCCGGGCAATATGTCAGGTATCAGGTGGCAGGTATCAATCAATAAATGATCTCATTTATAATATATGATAAACATTATAACCCAAACAATTGTGTCATATGATTCATGAATAGTTTGAACCATGTTCATTGGCTAAACACACATTTGCAAGGGTTTCATATGTCATGTAGGAACACTGCCTGAACTACAGATTCTATGACAAAAAAGCTCAAATCGAATCTGCCTGAATTCAAAGACGTCACAAATAAATGTCTGATGACATGACAGACATCAAAATATGAAATACGAGAATTCGCGCTGAAACGATTTCTTCAAGATGAATATGATATTATAACGCTTATCTCACGCCTTGTGGGTAATAATGAAGTATATTATTGTAAACATGACCCTAAACGGTGCTAAATATGGACATACTGTTAGACCGTGTATTTAAGTAGCCATTTGAGCCATAGTTGTCAGTCAAGGAATATAAAATGAATTAATGAGTCCACATTTTACAGTCATAAACGACTTAATATAGACCCCACTGGCTTTCAAAACACTATAAGGCGCTGTATGAGTGGAACACAATTCAAGCGAACTCACGTTAGACAATGAATAACATCTTTGAAACCAAGTCAATGAATATTAAGAGATGGATGTCTGAGCTGAGAGAATTATGGCCAAGTACAAATGTAAAACCAAATCGATAAGGTCTGTAATCAACCATAAGGGTAATATTATATCTAGTTCAATATGAAGCTAGCTGAAGTTCGAACATTCGACATTTTTGTTATCACACATTTCATTGACATACTTTCTTATGAATACTGTAATATTAATACAACGGAATTAATTAGAACAGCCCACACGTATTCCTCAAATACCGCAAACATTGGTCAACGAAAAATCGTCAAATTAGTAAAAGACACATTAATGTATAATCTTTTATATGATCAAACTACTGCGGGTTATGAAAGTAGAGTTTGAAGTTATAAACAAACAACCATAAAAGAAACATCACCAACACAGATCCACAGATTAAAGTACATATATGTATCAAGTTTATATGAACAATTAGTGTCTAAGGTTTGAGCGCAATAAAAATCGCGACAGACGTACGGACATACTGACTACTATAACTGTTCCACATTCGCCGATGTCCAGGTTCAGTCAGATTCAAAGATATGTTTAGATTTATATTACGAAAGAGAAGACAGCGATTTAAATTGTACTTGTCTGATCTATGATATCATTGAAAAACCTCAGGTAGGATTTATAACAACACATTGCATGATTTACTAGAGCTGTCTTATGTTTGAACATCCTCAGTTGTTTATAGAGCTGAAGAAAAATGAAATGTCAAAATGTTAAAAGTGCAGTGTGATTTTTTTTAAATCGGCTCTTTGTTTATTTATTCTGATAAAACATAAATACTTCTGAATATCAGCATCTTTAAAAGTGGTACAATGAGGCAGCACGCCTCCATATACATCCCTAATTGTATGTTTTCCAAATAATATGTTGTTCAAGCAAGATGACAAAACTGAGATGAGAAACATTGTAATGTAATAACTGTTTTGATTGTCTAAATAATTTTGCTGAAATGTTGCAATTAATAGTATGGAATGTGGCATTCACAACAGCATTGCTGTACCTTTCATCTTAAAGACATATTAACAATGTATCTTGTCAGTAATATCAAGTATCGAGGCGGAAACTGTGTGTGTTGATAATAAATATATGTTAATGTCTTGAATGCAATACTAATGAGAGAGGAGTGTAACTATATACATTCATAATTAGAAATACAAATCACATAGATAGTCGAATTTTTAAATAATTTCATAGTAATACTCGACTGCATGATTATGATTGATACAAATTAATTATAACCATTTGAGAATAATTCATCAAGCTCCTTCATTAAAGTGTATAGAGAACACGATCGATAGCTTCCATTATGTATAAACAGTGAAGTGCAATATAGGAATTATTTATCTCACTCTTTCTTAGGGCAACAGGACTACCAATTCTAGAATTCATAAACCCTATTGGGTAAAGAATCGATACACAATATTCAGCCTTCTTGGTATTATCCTTCTGGAGAAGAAGATGAAAATAGTTTTTAGTACAGTGGTATGAATTGCTCTTTTACTATGTAACATGTGTAAATGTGATTATAGAGGAGAGTTTCCCGACGCAGTGATATAATAATAACAGTATGTTTATAACGCGCACATATCCATGCTCAATGCATGCTCAAGGCGCTACACAATTATTATCCTGAAGGAATCGTACTTTCGTGCCGCCTATGAAGCGCTCCTCGCGACCGGTTAGGTCCATACATTCCCATGTTCAGGTACTCATTTATACAGCTGTGTGAACTTAGTGCAATGTAGATGGATTCGAAGTCGCTTGCCCAAGCACAAAACACTTCCATCTGTTAGTACAAAATGGTAATACTTGTTGGTTTTGACCCCGTTGTACATCACCAGTCCCATGTATTTTAAGATTGCTTAGTTGACCTTGTGTAAGATATCGTATTTCTTCATTCTATTTATTAATCTGGTAAGGAATTCACAGTTGTTGACTTCATTATGACACCATTGATATTTAAGGCAGACAGTATTAGATGCGTGGACAAGTTTGAAGGACAATATATCAGACCACATATTTACATAAAGTTAAATAATAGTACCCTATGTGGCACTTTTATCCACTTTTCTGTGATTGTTCTGAAAATCATTTTATGACATTTGGGATATGAAATAAAATGATCAAATGTTTTCAATGCGTTTTGATGTTAAAAACTTGATAATGTCAGGGCAATATGCTGCAAACTAATGCAATCTTTTGAATACAGATTCGATTAATGAATATACATGTATATATGATTTAAAGCAAATTATTGTTAAATCGTCTTATGCCTATTTTGAAATTATTAACATTGCTATTTGTTCTGAGAATTACTAATTAGTTTGGCAGATATTCCAATAAGGTCGCAGCCTTTGCATATAACCTAGAAATATGACGGATCACTGTCGAGGCAATCGATACAAAACTTCCACAAAATAACCATTATCCAGATATGCAATATGTGTCATGTATGATAGATTATATCAATATAGTAATAATTTTTAAACGAAATATATACTGATTCAAACGGCAATATATGGGGTGTCATGACGTTCACATTCGTCATGTACTTCTTAAATTTCATAAGATATGTATGCAAAAACACATCACTTCATCGTAGATAAATTAAACGAGGATCTGGTATTAGTTTTGTTAAATAAATTTATTTCCGTTAACTATTGTCAATAGCAACTGATCTTTTAGTAATAAACACAGTGATACATACGATGTTAAACCTTCCGTTATTGATGACAGCTGTAGGAGATAAATCACTATATCTAATAACGTGTACAGCAGGAGATATTATTATTTCACAGTCAGTGCATCCGAAACAGGTATCATATTATACTATTGGGAACAAAAGTGGGTTTCTTTATCCAACAAAACATGTTTTATAACGTGAGGGATGATTAATTGATTCGAGCTCAAATTAATCAATGTTCTTATGGTAGACTGTACAGAATCTCCAGATACCTTTTTTATTAAACTTTTGACATTTATTAATGTATTTCAGAGGTTAAACTATTCGGGGATGTTGTTTTTTAAATGTTTCTCGTTTGTGTCTGCATATCTTATATCAGCTAAAGGTAGCTGCATTTTAGTTTTGTTTATAATAAGTCAACTTTTCTTTTTTGGAAAATACCTTAAATGTTAAGGATAACATGGAGATAAGACCAGTTTGGAAAGGTGGACTAGGCATTTTCGAACTTCTCAAGTAATGCTTAGCGATGTCATTTAATAATTAGGGCGAAAACATTATTTATACCGAGAAACTCAATTCCTACTGAATTAACTTCTTATATATAGTATAATTATTTATTAATATAATAATAATGATTTATTTATTAATATGCGTGATTTAAACATGAAATGCACGACGTATAAGGTTAATGACGTTTAATATTTGAATACAACAACATTGACACTACATGAACACATGTAGAAGCGAGCACAGCTCACATACCCCCGCTTCAAAATATAGTTTGACATAATTGAACAAATGAAAGGCACATGTATGGGAATGACTAACCTGTGTAGCAAGTTCTGTGAAGCTAGCAAGTATACTTTGAGAATATTCTTTGCACAAAATGACTTCCTTATAGAGTCAGTGTCTTGGTCATGTTGCCATAGAAACCGAAAGTAAGATTAAGAAATCCGTCTAAACCAGAAAAGGCACAACTGGAGATCATGGCTAACATGTGTAGCATGTTTGGTGAAGCTAGCATGTATAGTTTGGGAGATATGCTCCGCACAAAAGGACTTCCTTACAGAGTCACTGTTTGGTCATGTTTCCATGGAAATCGCAAAAAGTAAAATTCTGAAATCGGTATAACCCTCAAGAGGCACAACTAGAGATCACGTTTAACATGTGTAGCAAGTTTGGTGAAGCTATGTGCAGTATAGTTTGAAAAATATGCTCTGCACAAAATGTGTAAAGGGTGGACAGAGAGACAGACAGGCGGAGAGAATGAACGTTATATACTCCCGCTTACGCTGTAAGGCGAGGTATAATTATAACCATTTGTTTTATGTGAAATAATGATATCGTCTGTGTGAAGAACAATTTCTCTAATCGCTTGATGTTTATTATTCATGTATGATGTTCTCTTGGTCAGTGGTCATTATAACATCAAGTTCATATTTAATATGGTGAAAATGTGGTGAGAACGATTGCCTGCTATGGTTCTATTGTCATTGATTTTGCTAATGAATTGTATTGTATCCATAATTATCATCATGTTTATAAAGGCTTTAACAAAATATATCACACATATCCGTTTTGATGTCATCCTCAGTTTTGAATGATTTCTGCTGAGTTTATCATGGACGTCGACCATGGTGTCAACAATTGAGTGTATGTGTGTATTCTTCATTTGATTGTATTCAATGTGAAACATCAAGTCAGAAAGGTGTACTTATATTCAGTTGATAATGTAATCTTAATCTAATGATGAATTTGTCCAAAAATTATCATCTATGGATACAGTCAGGAATCAAACCCTGGCCCTCCAATGTTAATCAGACAACTGAGCTACACCATGTCACACTGAATTCTATAAACACATGAAGTTAGTGTAAACAAGTTATTCTCACAAACCATGCGTTGTTTTCAGAATTTACTTCAAGCAAAAAATGACATGTACATATCTTTTTTCATTACTATTATTTTTAAACAACTTGCATGTTCACTTCGCCATTATAACAGTCTTGGATTAAAAAAACTCTTAAAAAGCAGCATCTAAGTATTGATTAAAGCAAGATGAAAGACCAAAGAAATGCATTTCTTCAATGGATTACAAAAAGTTGATCATCTGTTAAGATATTTGGAAATACGGTGTCAAATCAAGGCTCTAATTTCCCGGATTTCAGTTCTCCTTGTCGTTTCAATTTCCGTTACATTTTTATCAATCATCTTTCAGTCAATCATGGAAAACTTTCATAGATGGAGCGGTCCAGATACATTAAAGGGAATAAGCATCAACTGTAACCACTAACATGTTGTGGTGATAGTTTTTAAAAATTGTTCTAGGTATTTTTTAATTAGAGTAACTATTAAATTCATGTTGAGGTTTAACAGAGACGGTCTGAAAAATGTTTTCAACTTCTCACTCAACAAAGGAGAAGAACACTTTTATCTTCTCTTCATGATAAAATACAATTTCTTTCTCAATTTCCTTTTTACTGAAGAAACTTTGTTTTTGCTTTACGTACATTTATGATTTGAAACGACTTATTGAAGTGGTATATTTATTTTAGAATAGGCTTAATGCAACATTCATTGGCTAATGACTTTAAATATGGCAAAAGCGCTTGACGGTCATATAAATCTTATACACATTTTATCAGACACAGTCAGATCGCATTCAAATCATTCTAAGCTCAACCTTTTAGGCATTTCTCTCGATTCTTCTTCAACTGTTTCAACATTTCCACACAGACAAAAATAGTCAAGCCATTTGTCATTGTGTTGTACCATTATTAAACGCTCGGCATAGTTTATGCTTCTTTACAAATGTACATCGTTTATTTTTGGGGAGATTGATCGTTTATGAGGGAAGATTACCTTTGACTCCACTAGAAACGCTTTTTTCATTATTTTTGTCTGCAACAATTGATTCACTAACAACTCCTAATACACAACTAAAGTTCACCCCACATGCTGAAGGTCATTAAATCCTAATTGGACAGTCTCGTCAAGATCTCTTACCTAAAGTGTGTTTCTTTAAAGGAAATGTCGGTCAATCAATGTTGATTTAACCCCTCGTTATACTTAACATAAGGTTATTGCCAGCATCGAGAGTCATGATATGAATTGTGTGTATCTGGTAGACTGAACGATGTGCTTTCCAGCCGCTGCTTGCAGGTTTCACCGCAATGCTACGCCACAATGGTGTTGCGGGCTTGTTCCTAGCCCTGATATGTCAAATCCACTTGTTACTACGGATCTACAACTGGACAACATGATATATATGTCTACATTATCCAAATGTGGTGCTTATCATATGTACACAAAATCATTAAAAACATTACAGTGACGGTAACTTATGTCATTGTTGTAAATAGTCTACATATGAGCCTCTGGCAGTAAGTTGATGAGTCACTATCTTATAATTTGACCTACGAAAACATGTGACATGGTCCAATTTTAACAAGCTTTCGATGAACACAAGCTTCTCTAATTTTATATCAATTTGATCTCCTTACATTGTAACCGCTGCTCCCAATATTATAAATGTAAAGTCAACAAACAGACACATTCATGCCAGAACTTTTTCAACTATTTCCCATGAGTGTCATTGACTCTTTTGTTCTCTTGCTAACCCCATGTCTGTATTTAATCCCTTATATTGATTAACGGTTGCTAGACACAAGTCTTTGATAAATTGAATCTTGGCAATTTTGGAGGACTGTTTTTTTCTCTCAACTAGTGTGTAAGAACAGACAATTGTCTTCTATTGTATTCTTCTTCTTTAGCTCACTCTTGCCTTCGTTCGTGGTTAATATATGTATGGTAAACAAACACCATTCGTAAGGCTGGGACGTTTACAAGTACACACGTTACATATACTTATCGTGTTGTGATGAGTGAATAACGGATGATGAATTATTCACTTGGTATGCATATCAAATGAAAAATGAAGAATGTTGATGTGGTATAATTATATCTTTGATAACTGTATATCAATGCGTGCAATTCATATTGGCCAAGTATATATATCTCTAAAGAATATAATGGTTAGTGTACCAAGACAAAACAGTGTTTGAATTGTCAGATGAAACAATTGTTATGTTAGAAGAAAAGGGCTATTTCACAATGAAAATGGAAATATTACAATTTTGAAAGAATCGCGATCGTTTGATTGTATTAAATCACGCTCTTGACTAATTGATGATTCAACAAGGAAATGACATAAAATATCATGCTGATTGTTTTTAATTACGTTTGGAATATATTAAGCAAAATAATGATAAAATGATGACAATGTTGATGATGGAGATCCTTTTCCCAACATTTCAAAAGATATATGTCACACAATTAGGTCTGTAAATTAATAAACGACTCATGTCTTTCCAAATATTGATATAAACTTTAAAAAAAATAATATGCCCGTTATGCCCATGAAGTGAAAAGGTAACCAAAAAAAGGAAAAATGAAAGTAAAAGAATGAAATACTAAAAGCTAATATATAGATAGGAGGAAATAAGAAAAGGGATATTTCAACCGACTATCTTATCGTTGAGTTTGCATGGTTATCTGCACTCGAATATACTTTTCAAACGTTATAATAAATGTGCATATACCTTTTCTTGTTAAGTGAACCTCACTGACACACACTACCCTTGGTCCGTTAATAGAGACCAAGTCTCGTTTATATTACTCTATATATAAACCGTAACAGTGTTACGAGCATACACCTGCCATACACTCCATTGTACAAACAACTCAACACTATACTCTATGTGTTCGTATCTTTTTGAATGTGTAGATCATCACGTAAACCACGCACCTGAAATAGAAAATCACATTTTAATTTTCTATAAGAGTCCCACACTGTCTTTCCACAGGTACTCTCTGTCCTCACACTAGTTCATCTCTCTAGTCACCGGCCCTCACCATGCTCTGTTGTTACTGAATAAAACACTTTCAATAACATCTTTTTTCAGTGCGTCCTCCCCACGCATAAAATATACAGTCTATTGTTTTCTAAAAAGATGAAAATAGATCACCCCATTTTAAAATCTGTGTGCACACTGAGCACCCCTCTAGGCTATATACTAGACTCCCACTGGTCACATCGGTAAACCATAGGTCTACTCCTTCTTTGCACCACTGACACACCACCGGCAACACCGGCAATTCCACCAGTACACCACCGGCACACCACCGGCACATCGCCGACACACCACTGACACCACCACGTACGGTGTCCCACCTGTACCATGCTTTATTAATTAACTATCAATGTTATGGTACTTATATTGCATTTACGGCCTAGACCATATGATTCGACAGCTGGGCTAATACGGGGAAACTGGGCCAATACGGAAAAAACTGGGCCAATATGAGACAAACTGGGCCAGTATGAGTCTGAGCATGCGCAGTTGCACATTTTGGTGAAAGCTCGAAGATGTCGCTTCACAACTTTGACCCGTGCTATTTGTTCACCAATCTTGTTTATAATTATTTTTTCAATAAAAATGAGATGTCTAGTGTTGTGCAAATAGAATGAAAAGAAGTAAATTAATAAAATTGTCATCAATTAAGTATTTCCGTATTGGCCGAGTTACAGGTCCTAGGTCCGTTGTATTGACCCTCGACTTCGTCTCGGGCCAATACAACGGACCTAGGACCTGTAACTGGGCCAATACGGAATTACTTAATTTATAACATTATAGAACAGGGTATATATAGCACACACTCTGCTAGCTCACTTCATCTGATGAGTCCAACACGGGATGAAACTAGTCATCTCTGCTAGCCCACTAGCCTCTCCTCGCCTAACCCGGTCTCCACTCTTTTTGCATCTAATATAATGATAGTTGTGTTGATAATGCATGCAAACTCGGCAGTGTGAAGTTGGTTACTTATTCGTTATTGGACATTGGACATTCGATTTTTCCAGTTACTTATTCATTTGACATTCGATTTTTCCAGTTACTTATTCAAAACAATGGTCTGATAAAGAACTATGGAACAATCCATGACAACATAAGTATACTCATTTTAAAGAAAATTCAATTTCCTATCCAATGAGCTATGCTGTTTGATTCGCAAAAAATCAGAGTGTACCGTAAATTACGAAATAATGGCGATGGGGTTAGTAAAATCAAGCCAAAAGGGAGAGTAAATATTTAAATGGGTACCAAGGAATATTTGCACCACCATCTAAGGGTACCCAAATGAAAGATAATTCAATTTCCTATCCAATGAGGTATCTTACATGATGTTTGATAGGGGACCTGGTACCGTATAATGCCAAATAACGTCACTAGGTAGAATACATATTAGCTCTGTAATGAGTTTTTCACAATCAAACTAGTCTGAGGGTACCAAGGAATATTTGCACCACCATCTAAGGGTACCCAAATGAAAGATAATTCAATTTCCTATCCAATGAGGTATCTTACATGATGTTTGATAGGGGACCTGGTACCGTAACATGCCAAATAACGTCACTAGGTAGTATACATATTAGCTCTGTAATGAGTTTTTCACAATCAAACTAGTCTGAGGGTACCAAGGAATATTTGCACCACCATCTAAGGGTACCCAAATGAAAGATAATTAAATTTCCTATCCAATGAGGTATCTTACATGATGTTTGATAGGGGACCTGGTACCGTAACATGCCAAATAACGTCACTAGGTAGAATACATATTAGCTCTGTAATGAGTTTTTCACAATCAAACTAGTCTGAGGGTACCAAGGAATATTTGCACCACCATCTAAGGGTACCCAAATGAAAGATAATTCAATTTCCTATCCAATGAGGTATCTTACATGATGTTTGATAGGGGACCTGGTACCGTAACATGCCAAATAACGTCACTAGGTAGTATACATATTAGCTCTGTAATGAGTTTTTCACAATCAAACTAGTCTGAGGGTACCAAGGAATATTTGCACCACCATCTAAGGGTACCCAAATGAAAGATAATTCAATTTCCTATCCAATGAGGTATCTTACATGATGTTTGATAGGGGACCTGGTACCGTAACATGCCAAATAACGTCACTAGGTAGTATACATATTAGCTCTGTAATGAGTTTTTCACAATCAAACTAGTCTGAGGGTACCAAGGAATATTTGCATCACCATCTAAGGGTGCCCAAATGAAAGATAATTCAATTTCCTATCCAATGAGGTATCTTACATGATGTTTGATAGGGGACCTGGTACCGTAACATGCCAAATAACGTCACTAGGTAGTATACATATTAGCTCTGTAATGAGTTTTTCACAATCAAACTAGTCTGAGGGTACCAAGGAATATTTGCACCACCATCTAAGGGTACCCAAATGAAAGACAATTCAATTTCCTATCCAATGAGGTATCTTACATGATGTTTGATAGGGGACCTGGTACCGTGACATGCCAAATAATGTCACTAGGTAGTATACATATTAGCTCTGTAATGAGTTTTTCACAATCAAACTAGTCTGAGGGTACCAAGGAATATTTGCATCACCATCTAAGGGTACCCAAATGAAAGATAATTCAATTTCCTATCCAATGAGGTATCTTACATGATGTTTGATAGGGGACCTGGTACCGTAACATGCCAAATAACGTCACTAGGTAGTATACATATTAGCTCTGTAATGAGTTTTTCACAATCAAACTAGTCTGAGGGTACCAAGGAATATTTGCACCACAATCTAAGGGTACCCAAATGAAAGATAATTCAATTTCCTATCCAATGAGGTATCTTACATGATGTTTGATAGGGGACCTGGTACCGTGACATGCCAAATAACGTCACTAGGTAGTATACATATTAGCTCTGTAATGAGTTTTTCACAATCAAACTAGTCTGAGGGTACCAAGGAATATTTGCATCACCATCTAAGGGTACCCAAATGAAAGATAATTCAATTTCCTATCCAATGAGGTATCTTACATGATGTTTGATAGGGGACCTGGTACCGTAACATGCCAAATAACGTCACTAGGTAGTATACATATTAGCTCTGTAATGAGTTTTTCACAATCAAACTAGTCTGAGGGTACCAAGGAATATTTGCATCACCATCTAAGGGTGCCCAAATGAAAGATAATTCAATTTCCTATCCAATGAGGTATCTTACATGATGTTTGATAGGGTACCTGGTACCGTAACATGCCAAATAACGTCACTAGGTAGTATACATATTAGCTCTGTAATGAGTTTTTCACAATCAAACTAGTCTGAGGGTACCAAGGAATATTTGCATCACCATCTAAGGGTACCCAAATGAAAGATAATTCAATTTCCTATCCAATGAGGTATCTTACATGATGTTTGATAGGGGACCTGGTACCGTAACATGCCAAATAACGTCACTAGGTAGTATACATATTAGCTCTGTAATGAGTTTTTCACAATCAAACTAGTCTGAGGGTACCAAGGAATATTTGCACCACCATCTAAGGGTACCCAAATGAAAGATAATTCAATTTCCTATCCAATGAGGTATCTTACATGATGTTTGATAGGGGACCTGGTACCGTGACATGCCAAATAACGTCACTAGGTAGTATACATATTAGCTCTGTAATGAGTTTTTCACAATCAAACTAGTCTGAGGGTACCAAGGAATATTTGCACCACCATCTAAGGGTACCCAAATGAAAGATAATTCAATTTCCTATCCAATGAGGTATCTTACATGATGTTTGATAGGGGACCTGGTACCGTAACATGCCAAATAACGTCACTAGGTAGTATACATATTAGCTCTGTAATGAGTTTTTCACAATCAAACTAGTCTGAGGGTACCAAGGAATATTTGCACCACCATCTAAGGGTACCCAAATGAAAGATAATTCAATTTCCTATCCAATGAGGTATCTTACATGATGTTTGATAGGGGACCTGGTACCGTAACATGCCAAATAACGTCACTAGGTAGTATACATATTAGCTCTGTAATGAGTTTTTCACAATCAAACTAGTCTGAGGGTACCAAGGAATATTTGCACCACCATCTAAGGGTACCCAAATGAAAGATAATTCAGGAGTACAGGATATGCATATCTATGTAAAGTTGTAAATTAGAGGCAATATAGCAAAGGTGCTACAATTAAGGAAATACATTTCGCAATAAGACATTTAAATTTTATATTTGGTGATCATCTCGTTGGATATTTTAGTACTTCCCATTGCAGTTGAAACTGTCTATGTCTTTATTACGTTTTACATAACTCGGTTTTGAATTAGCTATAACATTCTAAAATAGAATAAGTATCACACCAACTGTAAATCAAACAATACATATCACAGATATGTAGCTATGTGTAATGGCTTCGCCTAGTGTACTGTGATTAAATGTCTGTATCTCCATATACCTACGTTATATTGTTATTCACTGTATAAATACGATATCACATCCCATCTGTAGAAGAAAACACACAAACAAACAAACACCAAAACTCACATCGAAAATGATTTATTACAGTTATTCATTTGTTCAAACGCTATACATTATTGGTTGGAATCACTGACACTTGGGTATCATTTGATACCTCATTGGATAGGAAATTGAATTATCTTTCATTTGGGTACCCTTAGATGGTGGTGCAAATATTCCTTGGTACCCTCAGACTAGTTTGATTGTGAAAAACTCATTACAGAGCTAATATGTATACTACCTAGTGACGTTATTTGGCATGTTAAGGTACCAGGTCCCCTATCAAACATCATGTAAGATACCTCATTGGATAGGAAATTGAATTATCTTTCATTTGGGTACCCTTAGATGGTGGTGCAAATATTCCTTGGTACCCTCAGACTAGTTTGATTGTGAAAAACTCATTACAGAGCTAATATGTATACTACCTAGTTACGTTATTTGGCATGTTACGGTACCAGGTCCCCTATCAAACATCATGTAAGATACCTCATTGGATAGGAAATTGAATTATCTTTCATTTGGGTACCCTTAGATGGTGGTGCAAATATTCCTTGGTACCCTCAGACTAGTTTGATTGTGAAAAACTCATTACAGAGCTAATATGTATACTACCTAGTGACGTTATTTGGCATGTTACGGTACCAGGTCCCCTATCAAACATCATGTAAGATACCTCATTGGATAGGAAATTGAATTATCTTTCATTTGGGTACCCTTAGATGGTGGTGCAAATATTCCTTGGTACCCTCAGACTAGTTTGATTGTGAAAAACTCATTACAGAGCTAATATGTATACTACCTAGTGACGTTATTTTGCATGTTACGGTACCAGGTCCCCTATCAAACACCATGTAAGATACCTCATTGGATAGGAAATTGAATTATCTTTCATTTGGGTACCCTTAGATGGTGGTGCAAATATTCCTTGGTACCCTCAGACTAGTTTGATTGTGAAAAACTCATTACAGAGCTAATATGTATACTACCTAGTGACGTTATTTGGCATGTTACGGTACCAGGTCCCCTATCAAACATCATGTAAGATACCTCATTGGATAGGAAATTGAATTATCTTTCATTTGGGTACCCTTAGATGGTGGTGCAAATATTCCTTGGTACCCTCAGACTAGTTTGATTGTGAAAAACTCATTACAGAGCTAATATGTATACTACCTAGTGACGTTATTTGGCATGTTACGGTACCAGGTCCCCTATCAAACATCATGTAAGATACCTCATTGGATAGGAAATTGAATTATCTTTCATTTGGGTACCCTTAGATGGTGGTGCAAATATTCCTTGGTACCCTCAGACTAGTTTGATTGTGAAAAACTCATTACAGAGCTAATATGTATACTACCTAATGACGTTATTTGGCATGTTACGGTACCAGGTCCCCTATCAAACATCATGTAATATACCTCATTGGATAGGAAATTGAATTATCTTTCATTTGGGTACCCTTAGATGGTGGTGCAAATATTCCTTGGTACCCTCAGACTAGTTTGATTGTGAAAAACTCATTACAGAGCTAATATGTATACTACCTAGTGACGTTATTTGGCATGTTACGGTACCAGGTCCCCTATCAAACATCATGTAAGATACCTCATTGGATAGGAAATTGAATTATCTTTCATTTGGGTACCCTTAGATGGTGGTGCAAATATTCCTTGGTACCCTCAGACTAGTTTGATTGTGAAAAACTCATTACAGAGCTAATATGTATACTACCTAGCTACGTTATTTGGCATGTTACGGTACCAGGTCCCCTATCAAACATCATGTAAGATACCTCATTGGATAGGAAATTGAATTATCTTTCATTTGGGTACCCTTAGATGGTGGTGCAAATATTCCTTGGTACCCTCAGACTAGTTTGATTGTGAAAAACTCATTACAGAGCTAATATGTATACTACCTAGTGACGTTATTTGGCATGTTACGGTACCAGGTCCCCTATCAAACATCATGTAAGATACCTCATTGGATAGGAAATTGAATTATCTTTCATTTGGGTACCCTTAGATGGTGGTGCAAATATTCCTTGGTACCCTCAGACTAGTTTGATTGTGAAAAACTCATTACAGAGCTAATATGTATACTACCTAGTGACGTTATTTGGCATGTTACGGTACCAGGTCCCCTATCAAACATCATGTAATATACCTCATTGGATAGGAAATTGAATTATCTTTCATTTGGGTACCCTTAGATGGTGGTGCAAATATTCCTTGGTACCCTCAGACTAGTTTGATTGTGAAAAACTCATTACAGAGCTAATATGTATACTACCTAGTGACGTTATTTGGCATGTTACGGTACCAGGTCCCCTATCAAACATCATGTAAGATACCTCATTGGATAGGAAATTGAATTATCTTTCATTTGGGTACCCTTAGATGGTGGTGCAAATATTCCTTGGTACCCTCAGACTAGTTTGATTGTGAAAAACTCATTACAGAGCTAATATGTATACTACCTAGTTACGTTATTTGGCATGTTACGGTACCAGGTCCCCTATCAAACATCATGTAAGATACCTCATTGGATAGGAAATTGAATTATCTTTCATTTGGGTACCCTTAGATGGTGGTGCAAATATTCCTTGGTACCCTCAGACTAGTTTGATTGTGAAAAACTCATTACAGAGCTAATATGTATACTACCTAGTGACGTTATTTGGCATGTTACGGTACCAGGTCCCCTATCAAACATCATGTAAGATACCTCATTGGATAGGAAATTGAATTATCTTTCATTTGGGTACCCTTAGATGGTGGTGCAAATATTCCTTGGTACCCTCAGACTAGTTTGATTGTGAAAAACTCATTACAGAGCTAATATGTATACTACCTAGTGACGTTATTTTGCATGTTACGGTACCAGGTCCCCTATCAAACACCATGTAAGATACCTCATTGGATAGGAAATTGAATTATCTTTCATTTGGGTACCCTTAGATGGTGGTGCAAATATTCCTTGGTACCCTCAGACTAGTTTGATTGTGAAAAACTCATTACAGAGCTAATATGTATACTACCTAGTGACGTTATTTGGCATGTTACGGTACCAGGTCCCCTATCAAACATCATGTAAGATACCTCATTGGATAGGAAATTGAATTATCTTTCATTTGGGTACCCTTAGATGGTGGTGCAAATATTCCTTGGTACCCTCAGACTAGTTTGATTGTGAAAAACTCATTACAGAGCTAATATGTATACTACCTAGTTACGTTATTTGGCATGTTACGGTACCAGGTCCCCTATCAAACATCATGTAAGATACCTCATTGGATAGGAAATTGAATTATCTTTCATTTGGGTACCCTTAGATGGTGGTGCAAATATTCCTTGGTACCCTCAGACTAGTTTGATTGTGAAAAACTCATTACAGAGCTAATATGTATACTACCTAGTGACGTTATTTGGCATGTTACGGTACCAGGTCCCCTATCAAACATCATGTAAGATACCTCATTGGATAGGAAATTGAATTATCTTTCATTTGGGTACCCTTAGATGGTGGTGCAAATATTCATTGGTACCCTCAGACTAGTTTGATTGTGAAAAACTCATTACAGAGCTAATATGTATACTACCTAGTGACGTTATTTGGCATGTTACGGTACCAGGTCCCCTATCAAACATCATGTAAGATACCTCATTGGATAGGAAATTGAATTATCTTTCATTTGGGTACCCTTAGATGGTGGTGCAAATATTCCTTGGTACCCTCAGACTAGTTTGATTGTGAAAAACTCATTACAGAGCTAATATGTATACTACCCAGTGACGTTATTTGGCATGTTACGGTACCAGGTCCCCTATCAAACATCATGTAAGATACCTCATTGGATAGGAAATTGAATTATCTTTCATTTGGGTACCCTTAGATGGTGGTGCAAATATTCCTTGGTACCCTCAGACTAGTTTGATTGTGAAAAACTCATTACAGAGCTAATATGTATACTACCCAGTGACGTTATTTGGCATGTTACGGTACCAGGTCCCCTATCAAACATCATGTAAGATACCTCATTGGATAGGAAATTATATTATCTTTCATTTGGGTGCCCTTAGATGGTGGTGCAAATATTCCTTGGTACCCTCAGACTAGTTTGATTGT
Source organism: Gibbula magus (assembly GCA_936450465.1). Lineage (NCBI taxonomy): Eukaryota > Metazoa > Mollusca > Gastropoda > Trochida > Trochidae > Gibbula > Gibbula magus. Next base: position 48,262,956 of record OW388301.1, read on the forward strand.
AAAAAACTCATTACAGAGCTAATATGTATACTACCTAGTGACGTTATTTGGCATGTTACGGTACCAGGTCCCCTATCAAACATCATGTAAGATGCCTCATTGAATAGGAAATTGAATTATCTTTCATTTGGGTACCCTTAGATGGTGGTGCAAATATTCCTTGGTACCCTCAGACTAGTTTGATTGTGAAAAACTCATTACAGAGCTAATATGTATACTAACTAGTGACGTTATTTGGCACAACCAACGAGGTACGAGTGATAACGGGAAATATCCATGAGTCTAAATAATGTTCAGCCACGAGCTTTAGCGAGTGGCTCTGAACATTATTTAGACGAGTGGATATTTCCCGTAATCACTCGTACCGAGTTGGTTATTCTATATATTACCCATTCTAACATGACACTATATTTAGAATGAAAATACTGCTTTCTGATTGGTTCCTCGTATCAATTTTGGAGTAATTATTTTACCGATAATCACCTCTAAATATTTGCGACCGATTCACATTGCGAAAATCACGGGGCACAGAAATCAACAGTCGCTCGCTTCATACAACAGCGATTCATCCAATGAACAGAAGCGGCGTTAGTCCTCTATTTTGCAAAATTCTTCCACTGCCTCCAGTTCACAATCCCAAATGACCCCATTTCCTTCCAAGATGTCCTCAACCATGACACAATAAAGCGTTCTTGTTAGGCTTTCTTCAAGTCTCAAACTCTTCGCTTGTAGTGAATAACTACTTTCAGAGTAGCGCCCCTTGAATGGGATTGGTCTTTGTCGGCCTTGTAGGGGAGATAGGTCGGACTATGTATTTACGTGAAAATCGCTTCTGTGAGTCTTTTGACTTCCAACATGGGTTTTCTGTTGATATTATCATCAATTGAATAAAGATAAGTTACATTGAAATAAGTTTTAGTGTTTGTTTTGATATTTTGATTGAAGCATGTTCTTTGAAAAGTGAACTGCACCGAAGGGTCGCGGGCGAGTGAAACCGGTCTGTACTGGTTTGACCCAAGCACAGCGCTTTGGCGCAAGACGAAAGAGTTCCTCATTATTTTCCTAATTAGTCATGTTAGAATGGAAGCTCGGTTTGAAATTAAATTTAGGGGTAAAAAATGCACAACATACAACCCCAAAATATAAAACAGAATGGATTTATCTCCTAATTATGCAATTAAATTGACCAAATTACGCTTGTTGACCCGTCGCCACAGTTACATTGTGACGTAATAAGATAATTCGTCGCATCAGACCATTGTTTTATGACCTCATAGTCATTCTTTCTCCGAGTAACCGACCAATCAACGTTGAGAATCACTTGAAAGCACATGTGCAAATATCACAAAAATAATCACCTGTGTCTTCTCACCCGTATGGGTAATATTTCAAAGGAATGTACATGTATACCCGGCAATGTCGTTCATGTTATTTAATTATCAACAATGTATCTGCTTCATTTGTGCATCATTTTGTTATGAGGGTAGTTGTATATTCCTGCCACCGCAAGTTTAAATATATATTATATATATATTTGCAGACGAGAGACATGGTTCATCTCAGCATCATTTTCGTATGAGGGTAGTTACATTATTTTGCCACCGCAATTTTACATGTATATTCAGACTGCAGACATGATTTGAAAAACCTTCTGAAATCACAGAAAGTTATATTTAAACCATCAACGATATTTCAATCATGTTCCTTGCATCAGAGTATTCGCAACATTTGCTCAGTGTTATCATCCTTATGTGTATGTCAATATGATTGTATTACTCTTGTCACCAAGGATCAGTTACCAGCCTGGGCTTTTCAATTCATAAGCTTCTTTCCAATATTGAGGGGCCGGAGTAGAGGTTTTAGGATAATGATAATAACAGTCAAATGTCAACATATCAGACGCATATATACTTCAAATACATTAGTTGGAGTGAGTTAATCAACCTTTTGCTAAAATAAAAATGGAGGGACATTAGAACATTATGGTAACATCAAGCCTGCAATAAGATGATTGTCGTTTACTAAAATGTCTAAATGTAGTGAGCCAAACATACATCCATTGAATAATTAAACATATTAAACATGGGGCAACCACAGTACAAACATGAATGAACTGAGGCTGTAATGGACATTGCTCTGGACAGCCAGACACTGAACAATTGATAGTTCCTTTGGGACTTGTCAGAACATTCCCAGATCTGTTGAACTTTGAACTGTCAAATCCACTTGACTCTGGCTACATTGATCAAACGAATCTTGAATACAGTCAGTTGAAACCTCTTTTGGTGAAGACTTATTGATATGGGATTAATGTGAACATGTTAAGAGTAACATGTGTTCACAATTGATTGGAATTAACTGGGATCTATTTAAAGAGCCTGCGATTATGTTGATAAACATACCGAAAAATTGCCAAAATATATCTCATTTCGCAGATTTCTTCAAACCAAAATGAGTGGAGAAATCATACTTATTAGTAAAAATGTGTTCCAGTCTAAATTCCGATTGAGTCCATTATTTTCAATTGCAAAACTTGATCCAACTCACACACAGTAAATAACTACACGAATAAAAACAAACTTTATTGGTACTGACATAAATTGAAGCATATGTTTTTTTTGCGTTTATTTATTTACCATTTCATTCAATTATGTATATCCTTCAAACATTGAAATAAATCTTTTACACAATAAACATATTACTTAACAGCTAACATGTCACAATGATATTTCCAAGCATGTTAATATAACAATCGTCGTATTATGCAATAGCAAAATCATTTTAAATGTGCAAAAATATAGCAACGACGCACAGTTTGAAAATGTGGACCGCCAGCGGTCAGAGACAAAAGGTTAAAAAAGCAGTAAAAAAAACTCAGGTTGGTCCTTTTGGCGGAAACACTTTCCTCTAAATAAGAAGTTTAAATGTAAAATAATAAAAAGACCAGATCTTATCATCTAGATCTGCATTAAACAGCAAATAATCTTTGATCAGCTTGAATATTATGACATCGTCTTAATGATATTATTGACAATGAATGAACAAGTCCAGACATATCACCGATCAATCATATATTATAGCAAGTGTTCAATGCATCCTACACTGAGATCAAGGTCACTTGGACAAACTTTATTATCTCAACATGTCGTTTGTAAGGTCAATGCAGACGAATTAACAGTAATATTCAATGTTACCGTTCAACATGGCAATTGTCTTCAAGGGAAAAATGTAAAGAAACTATTACACGTGTTTGTACAGCTTATGCTCTGCTAATTTATTAATTTTGGGCTTGTGACCTTCTTCTTAATGAAATGTCTGTCTGAACAATTTGTTTTGCATAAATGCACCCATTACAGTTTAAGCCAACGAATCTACATTCGAAGTTTGCTAAATTAAACTTTATCCCGTTTATAGATTTAAATTAGTTCATTGTCATTTCACTATGTCGGCAGCGTTACATAATCTTCTAAGGAATATCAATTTGTCAGTGATCCCAGACACCCATATCATGTGAGATAGACAGCATACTGAAGCCATGATGGTATGCCAATAATTGGGTATCTATATTCCATGCATGTAAATTACTGTCTGGCCAACTTGACTCGTTGGCAGAGACTACGTCCAGCTGTCAATGTAATGGGGGTTATTCAATGACAGTATCAAACCTTAATCAGAAATTTATATTTGTATTATGATGAACTGTTAAGGAACTTGGTAACACTTATATATGCAATTTAAAGCATGATTCATTCTTAGGAAATCTAACATATTATATAACATATTATAACTTACATCTGATAAACCGTAATAACTTCCACAATGTCATATTTGTAATCATTTTGTACATAAAACTTTCTACATCCTGTGGGAAAATGTAAAAAAAATTCATTGACAAAAATGAAATTAAAAATACTAACGCTATTTAAAGATTAGCCAGGCATGTCACATGTTCTTGCTTTACCCTAAGTTCTTCAATAATTCCCAGGCACAGTCCATTGAAGATTTGGTAGTATCAACAAACTGAAAGCTGAATGATGCGCACAGACTCCTTAGCCAATGGGGGTTATAACTATGATATTCGAAGACTCTGTGCAACCCCCGTCACAGGGCCACAGAGATAACAACCTCAAACTCTACTTTCATCTTTTTCTCCAGTACGAAAAGTACTAGGAATTGTTTATGCCTCTTGTTTTGTAATAAATATGAATCAGAAACACATACCATTTATTTTTACAGTTGAAATAAAAAATACTTTTAGTCACATTGTTACAAGTATACTCTTTGCTTGCTGTTTGACATAACATGAGTGTTGTGAGTAATCTCCAATTTTCAAACATGAAGTGCATTCGTTTCCATTCAAAACGTTTGAATACTTTAGTGATGATATATCATTGCACTCAATTATCAATTGGAATACCAGTTTTCTGGTGTAGATTGTATCCATGGGAAAGGTGAAGGTGTATTGGTGTTCACATTATTTCTTGTTGGTCACATTATCGTGTCATTAACTAAAGACTGGTATCAGATGTGCGTAACAATGTATGTGTGTACATGTAATTTAATAAGCATATTGAACATACGCTATCACACTTTCTCTGTTTTGAATCATCAAATATATGAATATCTGTCATTATAATAAAACAATTGCCGCCTTTGACAACACACTAGTTTTGCATTGAGCGAATACTTTTGTTATGCTTTGACTCTTGAAGAAATACACAATTGTATTCCATATAGCTTAACTTTCATACATGTACACATATTTAGAAGACATCATGATCAACTAATGAATAAATTGCATCACTGAGTTGTTACAGAAGTTATATACCGTGCACGGAACGTCGGAATATATGTTTTATGATCGAATTTAGAGCTGTATATTGGACTATTATACAATAAATGTGAAAAAGTAGAAATATGGCAGGATTATATAAATCATTCGGATATCAATAATTAATTAGCTTCTCGGACTATGAAATCAAATATGCAATGGATCGTAGGGAACACATTGTCTGATTGTCATTGAAACTTGTTCATAGAATTCACAAATCCTTTTGAATTGACTATAATACTCAGTTGTTGTATGATTAAGGTACATTAAGGTTGAAGGTCACCCAATTGTCGAGTATCATGATCATGCATTTTTCAGACAGTCCAGTCAAACAATACACAGTGTTATGTTGCAAACAATTCAATATAACAAGACAGATTCAATTAGGCAAGCTAAGTGACAGTCGATTGGTGAAACCCGGCATGTCAACTGCTGTCAGATACTATAATATTGCAAGTCTAAAAAATAAGTGTGGTCATTATAAGACGTGAAACTTTTTATTGGAAGTTACACAATTGATTGCTCAGGAAGGTATTACACTAGAGCAAATTGCACCATTTTATTTAGTCAGAGTGGTAATATGATTGAAGTATCACTAATTTAAATTGAATAATCTGTTAAGTTTCCGTTTGTCATTTAAAACTTTTAACAATCGATTGGCAGTTTTAAAAGCGAAAAACTTTATCAAATTCATATAACACTTACTCTATATCATACTGAGGACACACTATTCAGTTTATTTAAATAGATGAAAGTCAAGACTGTGGTTCAATAATCATTCTAAGGAACGTTAAATGTTTCCGGTTCCAAGCCTTGGAATACACCGACTATCCAGTTAAGAAGGATACATTTCTTCTGTCAGAGTCCAGCCGTTTCTCCTTTTTGACTATCAGTTTCAGAGACAATACAGACAGTAGAGTTCAAGTCGTTCCATGCAGACTGTTTTCCTAGCTTCTTCTTGTGAACAATCAGCTGGGAACGGTAATCACTTCACATTCGCATCGGTAAGGACTGATGCTAATTTCCTCTTCATATATATGGTGGACATTTATTTAAGAAATATACAAGAAGAGTCGGAGTGCTTTATTGTTGAATAAAACATAGCCCGGAGCATAAAACACGAAGTACGCAGCCCTGAGTGTTGTATGCTCCCTGCTATGTTTTATTCTACGATAAAGCACGACAACGATTCTTCTATTTCTTATATGATATGCCTTTAAACAGTTACTCGCTTTTATATAAAAAATACGCTGAAATATTAGGTTGTTTGTATAAACAATATTTTGAAAATATTGATGCCTCCCGTCATAAAACACATTCACTAGCATTGAACAATCAAGTTACCTAAAATATGACGTGATTTGCTAAGCGACGCTCTAACTGACATCTAAAATCACGAGCATGTTTTATTGTCTCATATAGCACACTGTAGGTCCCATTGACTGCCTGTGTTTCATTGCCGTGAGTATCTTATATATTCTTATAACAGTAGCTTTGAAAATTCACCTACGATTGTTTGTATAGCTTTATTCTAAACACAATAGCCTGTCATTCATCTGTAACCTGTACATTTTAGTAATGCTGTTAAAACAAAATCAACAAAACATACAAAACCATGTGACTATTTTATCAACTAGATGATCGATGTAAAAGAAAATAACAAATTGTTGTTTTAATGAGATACTGAATTATATACACTTACAGTAAAAGTACAAATATTATAATAAATGACTTCGCTTACTATTGAAGGTTTCTCTGTTAATGTTGTTTTAAGTGTTTTACCTTACTTATTTTAATTTTGAAAATATATGTATTGCTCAAAACCAAAACAATTTCTAAACTCTTAAGAAAGGAACATATGTAATTTCTCATTACATGAAACATAAATCATTATGCACACATATGTACCATGTGAAGAGCAAAACCTATCGAATAAAGCCCCAGAGTATTGCTCAATGACAAACTGCTTACGATGCATCTATCATCATTCAATGTTAATGTCTGTGGTCATATCTGATTTTAAAAACCACACAATTATTTTCTAAATTTCCCTCATTCAACCGAATTGCAATGGCTGTTTTAGATGTGATGTTTCCATTTCAAATGCATTTCGAACATGAACACTTCTGATACAAATGAATTCATTATTTTGTTATTACTTCTCGTTGAATTGCTTTGCAAATATATATTTGTCAATCAAGTATGCCATTGTCAATCAGCTAGTAATTAAATCAATTAATTTCTTAACAATTCTAAATAATTAAAACTTTAAAAAAATGTCTCCTCACATGTTTGTGTCCATATTGCTGATGACATCTAATAATCTGAGTCATCTTTCTTTGCCATACTTTCAAAACAGCATTTCAAAATGACTTCCCATAAAAAAAAATCATGAAATGCCAGCATAGTGTTCTAAGATGATGTATTACAAACTGACAAATATTTCAAGTTAGCTGTAAACATTAAATGAGAACACCACAGGCGTAGGATACTTTAAAACAAGAACTCCTATTACATGTCATCACGGGTCAGGGTGCATTTAATTAGTATTAAATAGCTTCTACTTTCAAAGTTCGTGTTAATTTAATGACATTATAATGTGGTAACCAAAAGCAGGAAAGAGACAAATAAAAACATTGTTTAACTAGGAATCAATGATATAATTAGTGCTTAAAGGTACATCCATTGTGTTGTTTGGGGTCAAATATGACAAACGTTATAAATGGTCTTATTTTATCGAGAAATACGAACTGTTACCGAAAACAACCGTTTTAATGATATTCGACTTAGTATATTGACGATATGAAGGTAAAAGTAGTGATTTCTGATCGAAAACTGGACAATGCACCGCGTGTGGCGCGCGTCAATGAGTCAAACGTAATTTTGGAATCTTATTTACGCCAGACAAAATAACACATTTTGGTTGATCATGTCATGTAAGTCACATAACTACTGTGCATGTAAATGGAACGTGCACTTTCGGTTTCTGCACATGCATAATGATGTTACTCGATTTTAATTGGAAACTAGTAAATATGATATGTTTGGCGATTGGGGATGAATATGCAAGCTAAGTGAATTTGTTTGTATTGTAAACAGCAGATATGGTGTGTTGGAAAGTATTAAAGCCAAATAAAATTTTATGAAACACAATGGATGCACCTTTAAGTTGTTTGTTCATGTGCTCTGATGTACATGTGTCTACATCAATGCAATTTACAAATGAAAAAGTAAATTTGTTGGCCGTTGAAAATTATCGATACTATCACATTTCACATATAAAGTGTCATAGGCACAATGTCGTTCAAATGAAATGTTCTAAGCATTGTTTTCCAAAAAGATTGTTTCGCCAGATATTGAATCCAACAAGGTACTTCAATGTCTTTTAGCATACCTCCAATTCTGAAACGAAAGCAATGACTCATTAACACAATTTATGCTATCACAATTTGTATTGCTCATATGACACTCTGGTATAATGACAAATTTATGGTTCCAAATTGAATCTGTCAAACAATTAACCTGTCTCACACTGACCATCCCAAATAGTGATTCTGTCATTCTTGCCATGTAATCAAGGATAAATGCGTTTATATTGCAAATGTGACTTCATTAGGAAATATATATGAGGCAAGACAACTTATCGAAGTAGTTTACGGATATTGATTTGAAAACACTGCCTGTTTGGAAAGATCAAATATAATTAAGAGAACACGCAAATAAGATTTAATAGGAAATTAAGCATCATCGTAGATTCAGGAACTTGATGTGATGTCCGGTAAGGATTGATTCCTTTTGGTAATTGATAGTCCTGGTATTCTAAGCACACCGATCATAATAGTCAGTCAAAAGTAGAGTTGAAGAGTTATGACATTGATTTTAACTTGATTTGAAATCAGTATAATGTTGAAAATGAACCTTGTTGTTCAGTAAATATGCTTAATATTAAACTCACATTGTTTGTGACCTCATTAAAATGAACGCTTGTTGTTCAGTAAATATGCTTAATATTAAGTTCACATTATTTTGTGACCTCATTAAATATATATTTCCAAAATATTTTATTCACATTGAAAAGGTTGTGCATATAGCAATTTGTGCGACTTCATTTCGAGATCAACTTCTCATTTCAGAAGTAATGCTTGTATTCGGGCTGACTGCAAGGTTATAGGCATAGGCGTGAATGATAAAGCACAATGCTCATACTTTGAACTCTGGTAATCTGTATGTAACTTGTTCCAAAATGTAATTAAAGGCTGTACACTTACTCAAGTACAAGATCACATTATTTTTCTGAATGTAAGTTTTAGCTATGAATTTTTTTTCATTATGAGTTTCCTGCTTAGTCTAATTACACTTGGAACAGCGAAATCTTAATTTTCACAGATTCTCAATAGTTTAGAGTCTCTACAGGTACATGTTTGGTGATCATAGTATACCTTATTTCTGTTTTTAAGCGATGCATGATGGGTTATATTCAGGGAAATCCTGAAGTTGATAAGGTTGTTTCTTTCCTCCCTTCTGAATAGTTCATTATCTCAGCTAGAATTGGTAGCACAGGTTAGGGCATATTTCAGATCGTTTCCAGAATTGGCCTCATCCTAAAATTAGGACATTTTGACTATCTATCGTGATGTATTGTGCTCATGGTATCAGTTTTATACTAACGGATGTGGAAAGTTTGTAGTTTGCACATACTAAATTACTTGAAGATAGAGACTGTATATGTGTGTATCAATTTATCAGATCATATATTCAAAACAATTTCTTGATGACATTATTTATTCATAAGTTAGAGCCTAATTTCATTTGTAATTGGTTTAATTGGGTTCAAATAATAGACTGTATTTTTATTTGAGCTAGTACCAGTTTATAGGTCACTTGCTTTGCAAGTACTGTAAATCACTAAACTATGAACTGTCGTTTCAGGTTTGTTTTTCAATGAAGTTTCAGAAACTATCAACATCACCAAGTACAAGTTCTTGTCTCTGTAGAAATCGTCTCAAGATGAATGGACACAGGAGACCTTGTCAGTGTGCAGACTGATTAACACTTACCATTTAATTTAAGGCTTCTCATCAAAGACCAGATCCACTTCAGGTTGCACAAACATTTGCACACTACACATTCCCAACTTCTCAGACAGTTTACAAGGATTAATGGACACTTATAATACCATTTCATTGTCGAGAGTGGTGTCTGAACATGTAGAGACAACAGTGACATTTATTAAAGCCAGACTTGTATGTCGTCCTTCAACAATGCAAACTTTGAATTTTCAAGTTGTAACTTGCTTTAATGTGTAGCATACTCTTAAGGCCACCTGAGACTGTCTTCGAGGGAGTCCTTGGATGATCAAAATTACTATTTGAGAGCCATTGAGTCGTCACAATAACATTTTGAAGTGGCAGCCCCAGTTTACAAGTTGGTCACACGTTTCCAATCCTTCCAAACGGATGCTGATTTCGATTTTGCATTTTTTCCTATGACCTATTCATGAGTGAGTGAGTTATTGCTTAACGCCGCTTGGGAAGTATCACAGCGAATATGACCTATTCATATCTTTATCTATTCTCAACATCACCAATGACAACAATATTTTCAAATACTCAAAAGCCACGTATGTGGGCCGTGTCTGACTAATTCAATAAAATAATTTCAGCAAGAAAATGTAAATGTCCGACACACTGAAAGTCACACTCGTTAGACAATGAATGACAAGCGATGGTCAAATGCATGGGTAACCTTTAGTAAAATTAGAATTTAACAAACTTTTTAAACTCGTGATTTCCTGTCATTTGCAAAACTAAAACAAATAACTAATTGACGGTTACACATTAATCTACAATGTAAAAGCTAATATCTTATCTGACACGATTATCCTTGTTATGGATATTGAAGAATTTATCAATATTCAATGTTGTCACACGTTATATTCACTTACGATACCACAATGTCATTTCTACTTGATACAACACTGTTGTTATTCGCAATTAAGATACAATTCTTTGGCATTCACCTGCATCAAGGCACTAAGGGTAAGTCAGTTTTACAAGTGTCATCTCAATCTAACGACAACCCTCTGATTCCAAATTTAATCTGTCCACGAATTAACCTTTATCACATTGACAGTCGAATATTGTCTTCTGTCAACCTTGTCATCTTGTCAAGACACTGACTGTGCGTGCATAGAATATAACTGAGGTCATAATCGACAACTTAAGGGAAACTACTCTACCGTTGTTGAAATGAACCAGCACTTGATATAAATACTGTCTATACTATGAATCATTGTGTCCTGACTGACAGCCAATGCTGAACGTTGCTGAGTACATTTATAATAACAATAGTATATTTATAATGAGCATATATCAATGCTCAATGCACGCTCGAGGCGCTACACAATTATCACCCAATTTTAAATTAGTTTAAATTATAAGGAAAATATTGAATACATAATAACTTTGAATAATTGACCCTGTCCATATGCATGACCAAATGTAGGGTGAGATGATTTGTTGTTTAATGCAATTTTCAAGAGTCTACCACTCTCAGCACGGCTGTAAGTAGCAATGCAAGACAAAAACCCTCAAACACTTGCTGCTATGTATTGCAGTGAATCCTGAGAGCAACGGCTGGACTTATGTTTTTACGTGTTTCTGTTATGCGAAGTATGTTGAAAGCACATAAATAATTATATAAATATATACAGTTACAAAAATATATATAATTCATGTAATTCATACACGTTATTCATTTCAGTCCATCTGTATTTCATTTTATTTTAAATATTGCTTATTTTGTAGTTGTTTTGAAATAGTACCATAAAAAGTATCTGTTCAATTGCACCAGCAAACGGGAACAAAGCACGAACATTACATATACCATGTAGAACACTTTAATTACCCTTTATCTAATTTGTGAGCACGATATAGTAAAAAAATTTAAAAAATTAGCGTGTCAATATTTCATAGCTTCTGATTTCCATTTGATTTTGAAGCAACTTTGCTAAATGGAAACGATATGCCTGGATGGAAGAATAATCGTAATGTATTGAAATACAATGTAATTGCTGTAATTGCTCAAAATACTCCCATACTGGCTATGAACAGTATTGAATCAATTTAATGCATTAGTACCTTAATATAAATGTATGCATAAACCATGCCTTTCCATTTATAGTTAAAGGACAGTTGCAAAGATAACAACCAAACATCATATCCGGTGTTGGATATTGGATTGAAGAATGTCAACAGATGTTTTTTTTATTGAAATTCGGATCTCATTTGGATAGATAATTTCCTACACTTCTGATTTTTAACATGTTAATTTCCGCTTTGCATAATGTACTTCATTAAAATATCCATCTCCGAATTCAGATTGTGACAGTGGAAACCTCTGTATGGCTACTAAAATTTTATGGGAAGAGAGAATGTGAGTTAATATTTGAAGATCAGTTAACAGAATGTCAGTTTCCATATTCTTCTTTTCAAATAAGTTTACTTCCAATGAAAAGTGATTAAAAAGGTAAAATATTAATTTTAACATCATGGGAAACATGATATGTTGTGGAACGGATATACTCAAATAACTGCTGTCAAATTGAAATTTATTTGAGAACATATCTCTGTCTATACATACTTTAACTATCTATTTTATTATGTCCTTTGCGGGAGACATAATGTGTTTGTCTCCCTCCGTTATTCCTTTATTCCTTTGTTCCGAAATGCTTTCGTTTCTTAAAAAACCTTCTATATATTTGTTTACGAAACTTAGTATATGCTTAGACCGAGTGGTGAAGTATCGCTTTTTGCTTCTTAGGTACCCCCACAAAATATGGAAACAAGTTCATTTCTTCTAATAGATAAACCTTTTTGGATTGTTTTTTAACTGTCTCTGGCATAAATGGCATATATGAGTAATATTATAAGCTTAGATTGAAAGTCGGGGAGGTGGACATCACAGTGGATCGACATGTTTCTACCTTTCACTGTGATCATACATGAATCACATGGTCTGTACCGGGAGATACTATGTAAACAAACATCACTTGGTTTATTGTATTAAGAGTTCCTGTCATTAGATATTCTTGCTAAAATAATGAAATATATAGAATACGTGAATAATATTGTCAAATGCCAGATTCAGGTCATCAATTCCATGACACTCTATGAAATAAACATGATATTTAAAACTCAATAAAGGATGTTCTATTTATCATTGAAATTTTAAATACCTATGAAGCAAAGGTTGCAATGATGCATTTATAGCAGGAATTTTCAATAATTAATAGCATTAGTAATTTTATGATGAAGCGAAGAATGTTGACAATATCTATTTCAACCTTCCTTTCTGCATGTTAGAATCAAACTGGTACACTTCAGTTCCAGGTTTTAACGATAAATAACCAGAATGGTGTTGCATACTTTTTCCATACAATTAATTATTTCGTGACATGTAGTTGAAATATTGATCGACTCAGTGTAAAACACCAAATCATCACTTTAATTACCGGATGTGAGAATCTCATCCATGATGTAGTTATTCAAATATCAATTACTTCGAGTAAAACCATCCTAATCATACTTCCCTGTGTTTATATTCTATTCACATCATCTGAAAGAAGTCAGGAAAGCATTGTTTGATAAGCATACACTGATAATAGATCCAAATCCAAAGATCACAAGACTCCCACCATTCAGCTAGCACAGAATTCAATTAATGTAATGTCTCTTTAACAGAGGATGTAATCAGCCTTCTTGACTCTTTTCCTACTTTTATACAGAACAATAATGTATGGCCGTTGAGTCCTTTAACATATAACACATATCTGATCACGACTCTCCATTCGAAAATTTCATTATAGATTACAGTGTGATGAAAGAGAGAACGCTGACAGTATCTCCCACCAATTTAAAAACGAAAGATTTTTCCCGTGTGATATTGCCACATCAGTGCCAAATGAAAACGTTAATTTCCGGGGATTTACCTATGCTTGCCGTTTCAAATTCCGTTAGATTGCATCACTTATCTTTTACATAGTCACATGCGGCGTTTTCACATCAGTCTCGGTATGCCTGTGAAGGATAGGGCCAATACAGAAGCATTAAATGCAAAAAATATGTTCAAATGACTTCATTACCATCTTGATATATTTCCTGTCGATCGACACCCCTCTACAAGATATTGCATTTTCCGATAAGCATATTTTATAGATTTAATAAAAAAGATAGTTTTTTCACTTTTTGCAATCCTTTATCTCAGCAATTTGTCAACTTATTTTCACCATCTTTAAAAACTCCTATTCTGTAAGAGACTATTTCATAACAATTGCTTCGTCCTCAACAATAGCGTTGAGAATGTTTTACAGACTACAGACATTGATTTTTCTTTTTCTTGTCTTCATTTATCCAGTTCTAATGCAATTGCTAAGAAGAAAATGAAATGGGCATTGCAACACCAATACGAATAGTTAAAATCAAAAATTTACTTTCGCAACATTCACAAGAGCAGTGTTTTTAGTTTTAATTGCAGATACAATGAAACTATCAGTTGATCATGTTGTGGAAAACAGAAACTTTCTGAAAAATACGTCAAAACGTAGATTTAGCACATGAGAATTATTTTCTTCAATCACATCATTTGGGCGTTTATATATGCATATGTGTGTCTGTTTGTAATTAGGTCTTCAAGACGACAGTCATGAAGACCTATTGTTCTTATCCAAATTTTCCGTATTATTATTATTTGTACCGATTTTGTGCCTCGCGTCCAAAAGTAATTGCTGGGCTGATTTTCATGAAATTTACAGGTTGTTCACCTCGAAGTCCGATTTTTTATTTTCGACTTCTTTAATGCGGTATCTCCCCTTGAAGTCAAAACTTCATAACTCATACCTCCATAACTTATCAAGTTATTTTCATAGGCGTTTTAAGCCCTAATAATAGATTGTTAGCTATTTGGAAAAAATTGAACATTTGGTGAAATTTCGCGGTTTTGAGGGTATGCGTCTTCATAAATCTTCTTCGAAATAACGGTAATACATACACCTAGTGTAACTCACTCATTTGGAAGCTGAAACACTGCTGTTTATATGAATCTATCAACCGTAACTCCATTTCCAACCGTTTTTGGGGCACAGCATTTTAAAAATTGAAAAGGTATTTTAGGACTTTAAAGGGACATAACTCTGTTACGAATGAAGTTATGTCAAAGTTACTTATTGCCCTCTCTTTCTAATAACTTGTTGAACATATCATTATCATATAAAACTTGATCAATTCACAATTTGGACATATTCCCAACAAGTAAAATGTTTTGATTTTGAGCATTTTCGAGGGGTATATCCTTTTAAGAATTATTTATCGAAAATCACTGAAGATAGGAAGATTTTTAATAGCTAGTTTTGACATGGAAACATCATTTATTAAGGATAATACTTTTCAACCACGTACCTGTAATAGTTTGCATGTGACAAGTCATAGGAGATTGTCATTTTCAGAAAATCGTCATTTCAGAAAATCGTCATTTTCAGCAAAGTTGAAAGGTTCATCACTGCTTAACTAATTACGCTATTAAATTTTACTCCAACCTGCATATGTACAGTAACATACATAAAACAACAACTTCTCTGGTGCACGCCTTCATGAACAAAAGTTGACAGTTAAGCTTAAAACATCACAAATGTCGTCCGAAAATGAACATATTTTAGTATTTTCATGAATATTCAGAAGAAGATAACGCATTAATCATGTATGCAATTTAAGTGATGATTACATCTACTTAAGTGGAAATTAAAGCACAACATTTTCTATGCTGTACCTTAGTGTGTAAATATAAAATTTTTTGTCTCACTTATGAGAAAGATCATGTAGGGGTCCATTTATATGCGATTTTTCTATTTTAAGAGGGGTACTTCCTTTTGTAAAAAAAACTACTAAAGATAGAGACATGTTTGATGGCTCATTGTAAAGAAGAGACATTGATGAATAACCTAGAGTACAGCATGGGTTCAAGGTCAAGCAGAAGTCTTGAAGACCTAAGTACTGCCGCGGCAGTCCTAGTTCAGATATGTCAGTAATGCGGATATTTACAATAAGTAATATATAACTCCAAATGATGGGGAGATCTTCTGAAAATATGACACATGTAGAAAGAAATACTTCATTTCCTATCCGTATTAGTATTGGAACGAATATGAATTATGTCATTGTATGCAAAATTAAAAATTCGTAAAATCAAAAGACATTAAGGGACTATAGAGGTAAAGTTGACTGAACCGTTGGTATTGGTGCTTGATAGTAAAGGCAGTTGCATTTTGTGTGGTCATTTTCATTGCATTATTTGTTATCGTCTATTGTTTAAAAAAAGTATACTTTTCTGTATACAGACTTCACTGAATTCGTATTGGAATGTAAGCATGCAGTCATTACGACTTTATTTTGAGTTATATCTGGAACTGCAGATCTGCTGTGTGCTCAGGAACAGTGCGCCGAATAGACTGGTTGGTGTGAGTGTACATCATAATCTGGACTGTGCAGCCTATGTGATTCGAATCTCATTGATAGGAAACTTGAGATTACTTTGTTTTCATGCTGAGAGTTACAAGGCGTAATAAATAATTTTGTTTACAAATGCAATAACTACTTAGTATGCGTCTACATAATATAATAATAGTAAGAAATGTCAAACAAGGAGTAAATACATGAATTGTAGGTGAGGTGCCAATTTTGGGTTTAACTCGGCATTAGCGAGTATTTCACTTA
Organism: Gibbula magus; assembly: GCA_936450465.1. Classification (NCBI taxonomy): domain Eukaryota; kingdom Metazoa; phylum Mollusca; class Gastropoda; order Trochida; family Trochidae; genus Gibbula; species Gibbula magus. Next base: position 48,279,552 of record OW388301.1, read on the forward strand.
TATCACGAATGATAGTAGTATTACATGGAGAAAGCCCACAACCCCTTTGTGACCATGTACTGTAGTAAAACCTGCGTGTATCGCCTTGAACTAGTTGGATTAAATTCCTGAACTTGTTTATCTGAATCCAAAAGTGCATAAGTTAGATTATTCAGCGTCTTTTCGAGATATAAACGTCAAAATTGCCAGTTTATTTTCCATTGAGCACATGTAAATATCAAGGGCTTTCATAAACATAAATCAGAAGCTATAGAAATACTTTAATATTGTTGTCTTTTATTTCCTAAGATCTCTATGAATATATATTTAGTAGCAATTATGTAGGAAATAAATCAGAACATTTTACAATCGAAAACATTCAGCCATAAAGAAGAGAAGCTAATGATGTTTTTAATCCATATGTTTTACACTTAATTTTTATGAATGATTGTATAACCGTTAGCTCCCTTCCCTTCTGGCAGCTTTTAATATTGCCTAGACTCTTACGAACTATGGCCAACGGTAAGGTTTTCAGTCTTTCATGAACTGGTATTTACTATGAATGAGAAAGAAAATTGACGTTATATATTATAAATGGAATCTAACTTCATGACATGTCAACATTTTTGCATTTGTCAGCACCTCTTCGGAAAAGATTTTTCAATTTATCAACATTTAAGATATTCAATATAGCCATCTGTAGTTATTAAACTATTTGTGATCCAATTACATCTCGTTTAGAAAATTCGCTTTGCTAATCGGTTGAATAATTTATGACTTGTTTGATTTCATTTGCTGATTTCTCCTGTGGTCTGTTTTTGTAACTTTCATCTGTAAACATGCATGTTTATAACATAATGCGATCAATTATTTGAAACAGTAAACAATTCAATCACTGATATTATGCATGAAATATATGTACCGTAGTATCATAAAATATCATGTATCTTCCATGTGACACGAACATGTAATTTCGTTTACATGTGCTATTTACTTAAATCAGAACGTAATAACAATGCGCTTGGTTGAGATACGAGGAACGCATATTTGCATATAGAAACGAAATTACTTGTAATATTATTTCTGTGATTTTGTGTCGAAAACCACTGAATTGATGTCTAACGTTTTTATTGGTTATGACATCTGTCTATCTGTGGTCAGACAGTGGATACGATAATCAAATTACTGGTGCATACCGGGAGAAGCAATATCTGTCAGTTATGGTGAGAAGAATTATTATTCTCGTGATAATAACATGTATTTATTGAAGCAATAACTTTGACTGAAACCATAACCTTTGGTGTAACTTTTGACAGTATTATTGTTATGTTGTATTCGTGTCTGTATGTTTAGGAGCATGTTAGTGATTCGCAAAGCAAAAAAACAATGAATGAATTTAAGAACGGTTTCAAAACAACAACATGTTATCTTAAAGAATCATTCTGAATATAAAGGTTATTCTTATTTTGGGAAAACATGACACCTCTTATGACTCGAACCTATCTATCGTACATGAAGCTCACATAAGTTTCTAAACTCCTTTTAGAGATCAGCTGACGCTAAAGACATGTAGTCTACTTGAAGGAATCTATTTATTTGATTCTGATGTCAAAAATAAAAATAAAACTTGAACCAAATGATAATTTCAGTATCTTGTATTTATCCATAGATGCTTTTATATATTCTCAAGTGTAGTATTGTATTTAAGTGACAAAATCAAGAAGTATGGTTTCACCGAGTAACATAACGTCATATGAGTAATTGACATTCACTTATATTTCGCCATAGCCAAGAGCTGAATACGTTTTCTTTGAACACGTACACTAACTGATCTCAATAGTGTACGTTTTGTAACTAAGTAGTAAACTATCAGTAGCCATCGTAGTGTAAATGAATTGACAATTAGGTTTCCGCTCAAATAGTTATTTCGATCTCCATGCTAACATTACAGAAATGACCAAATGACTAGTATACCTGAGTAGCTTTGAATACATGTACAACTCATACTCTATCTCTTAAAATCGCGGAGCTTTTCCATCAATAGTATAACCCATGTTAAAGTGCAATGATATGTCACACTAACTAAATCTGTACTGGTGAAGCTTCAACGTGTCCTTCTTTTAGCGTCAGTTCAACTGAGAAAAAACAAAAGTCACAACACATAGCTGCAGAAGACACCATCATTTAAAACAAATATGTGAGAATTAAATGTCAGTTTGTGTGCTTGCAATGGAAAATGAACGATGTCAAAGCATCATTCAAACTCTTGTGAACGGAGAGAGCTTGCAAGTCGGTCACAAGAATGGTTATTCAAGAATGGTTATACTGATAGACTCGGTACAAACTTGTTATTAGGATTGATTATGCAATGAAACACAATGTGCAAGTGCGAGTGTTAACGAGTCACACATTTATTTCCTAGCTGTCAGATAATGTTAGTACACCCCCAGTCCGTTTGGAATTGGTCAATATTAATCATGGTGCCTGGCAAGCATTTTATAAACAAAACCTATATTAACTACATACATATATTCTTCTGAATACATTAAATGCCTGTCCCTCTTGTATCATCGTTTGTAAATATTTAATACTTGTAAAACAAATTATAAGTTATAGATATATTTATAACATTATTTTACTAATGCAGACATAACTACTTTGTTTAGATTAAACAAACATTCATGGGACTAGATATTGTACTAAGCAATGGATTCACACTGTTTCTGTGTGGGTAATTAACGTTTCAATGAACCATCATGTGAAAGAAGGTTTATCCTAATCCACTTACATGAGGTATATACTGTATAATTTCATTAATCACATGTTGCAATATTGGCATCACCTTGTCAAATGTTGAGATCTAGTTATCCCTTCGACATAATGCAACAGATATCAGATCTGCAGCACGGTTTATGCAGGACATTAAACACATATTGATTACCGGTCCTAGGTTAGTGCTAAGATATTCGTTAACATTGACTAACTTAGCATTTAGAGAGCATTCATCCAAGTGTTTGTCTGAGAGTTTGTGAACAAGATAATCGTTCTCAAGCTGGTTTGTAATTAAATTAAACTTCCAATCACCTTGGACTTTTGGACTCCTTGGTCAGTATTATCCACGTTACTGAACATTACTTTTCCAAATTTTACGATTTTGAAATATAATTTTCATCAGGTTTTGCAATTTGATTTTAAGAAGTGTTTTATGTCGTTATTGTAAGGTCCAGGGGTTATGAGTTATTTTAATTTAGTTGATATTATCACACAAAACATAAACTGTATTGATTATGAATTTGAATTATAGATGGCAGATGTTATTATGATAATTTAAAAAAGAACATTACAAACTCTTAGCCATTTACCTTAAGTTTTAAGGGTTTCTTTAACTCGAACAGTTTGTACTTTGTAATTTGAATACTGCGTTTAGTGATGTATAACTAATCTATTTATTTATTCAACAGTTGGTATTTGACAATTCGTTGTTTAAAATGACAAAGAATTACCAACAGCATGGCAACATATATATGAAAATGCATCATCAAAATGTGGGATTTCATAATTAATGTTTGGATTGTCATTCTCGTATTATTCTACTGGTTCTTTTTCGTCCTATTTGTTCACCGAAATGCAGCTACAACTACAGCTGAATGGCACTGTACATAGCACACTTTGGGCATATTGTTTTTCTCAAATTTGTCATTTATTATCAAAGTTGATACATTATATTGTTATATAAGTGAGTACATTACATAAGTCATTACACTATTCAATAAGCCGTATTCATAGGAGACTGTTATCACTATTGGAAGAAATTGGTGCGAGTACAACGACTATTTTGTGAAACCTTTCTTTGTTAGAGGGAGTCGTAATTATGTTTGTCTCATGCGATTTTGAGAGTCAGTTCAGACAGCAAGATTTTTAACCATTCCATCATGGTGCCATATATAACTCTACTCTGAGTGTTAAGGTATCACTACATCAGCCACATCTCTTAACTTCCATTAGCAGCAATTTTAATGCGAACACCTTAAAATGGCAACTCGACGGAAATGGACTTAACAGAACCAGGGGATTTTGTGAGAATCGTGAAATATGGCCCAAATAGGCAACAGAGGTTAGGATTAACACATTTGGAAGATTAACCTCTGTGGGAAGATGAATATGGATGACTTTGTCATGGAAGATTGTGGGGACGATCTAATGTCTGCACCAACTTACAATGTACATCTCTCTCCAAACCTGTTATTATCAAACAAATCTTGATTTCTTACATTCCTGATACTTTGTAAAACGCGGACATCAAACTATGTATGATATCAAATGTATTTAAGACGTTGATATATTGATAACATCGATACCATGATGAATTCTGGTAGACTTTTGAATAATTGTAAGACAAACTATAATCTCACAATATCCACTTTGTGTTATGGGGCGGCGACCTATTTTTCTACCCTATGTGTCAAGCAGCAATTTGTAACAACTCATTGAATTTCCAGAGAAAATTGATAACTTAAGAAAACTACAAGCTAACAAATAATCAAACAAACTAAAATATCAGCTTTGATCTCCGAGCCACTTGAGAGATAAGAAATGACAGGACATTAAGATAAAGCCTATAAGCTTGTCCTCGACATTTTAATCCTGTAAGTGCAACATGTATTTGAAGTTTTTGGTGAAGTTTCTTTCAATAATGTGTGGCAAGTAATCACTTTTTATGCTTATGCTTTTTATTTACACACTTACTTTGTTACTTTTTCACAAAAATCAATTCAAGCACGATAAAATTACATTGATCTCTTCACCTTGCTTCCAACTACAAAATAGTCACTTTACCTTAATTTCCCTCATGATATAAAACAATAGATTTCGTGCTAAAGATACAAGCTTTTACGTGTATGTTGTCAAAATCAATAATTGCACATCAAATGTGTTTAACTCCCTTGTGGAGATGCAAACGCAATGAGTTTTCATCCTTAACTACTTTGGTGAGATTAGAGATCACTTTTGTTGGAGCAAACCAAGTTTGACAGTTCTTTTTCTTAGTTTCGTGTTCATGATCACTCTTAGAAATTATATTTCTTTAGAACAACTCATGTTATGAATTTATATATGACGGATGTAAAATGTTAAATGGCCAACTGATTATTCTGTCATGTATTGAATTCTTGATCAAGTTTATTAGTTCTCGAAAGGATATAAACATGTTATAGAAGCAATGACTAAATTGTATAACATAAACCATTCACCAGATGCAGTTTATGACTTTATGATTGTTTTACCTTTGAGTGCTATGGCAGCCCAGGCCTTTATACATGCATCCTGTGTATAAATGTTAACTATTTTCATTGAAATAACTGAAATTAAACATACTAACGCTATTGACACCAATCAATATCGATTGGAAAGATTAGCCATGCTTGTCACATGTTCTTACTTTACCCTAAGTTGAATAAGAACAAGTTCTATGGATAGTCAACTTCTTTATTGATATGAGTGCGACGTTTCGATGCAGATACTAGCACCGTTATCAAGCAAGTGGTGATCACCACTTGCTTGATAACGGTGCTAGTATCTGCATCGAAACGTCGCACTCATATCAATAAAGAAGTTGACTATCCATAGAACTTGTTCTTATTCATCATACCAGCTTCTAAAATGCCTCTCAAAGAAGTTACCCTAAGTTATTACATATATCCCGTTTTAGATATTCTCTATCATCTTCCTTCTTGATTCACTCTATCTTTATAAATGGTACTACTTTAAGGATAAATATATTTAAATCATATTCAAGTCTGTCTTAAGCAACCATTATCGGCTATTCTGCTTATTCTAGTTCAATACATGCCTTCAACGAAGGTGTTCCCTTTATGCCCCTATTTCACTACGACCCGAATTGCCACGAATCACCACGAATAGGCGGCTGAATAAATTCGTGAATATTCGTGAGCATTCGGCAAAATTCGTGAACAGCATTTACACTTGTACGAAATGTTAACGAACATTCGTAGCTTTTCATGCTAAAAACCTACGAAACATGTACGAATTCTTTACGACTTGTCTACGAATTGTAAGAAATGATTAAGACACAGTCACGAATGTACTACGAATTTCCACGAATAAGATACGATATCACGAATCAAGTACGAATAGTTTACGATAGTTCGTGACTATTCGGCGATTGCAAGTCATCAAACCATTATGGAGGCGCAATGGAGAGCACGTGTTGCACTGGCACTCGAATTTGAACTTCAATATCAACATCAAATTGAATTAGCTCTTCGTAGACAATTCGTAAATGCTTCGGGGTTAATTCGGGATGAGAACATCAAAATTATCAACCACGAATTTCCAAGAATTGTTTACGAAGTTGTTACGAACGTCCCGAATTAAATACGAACAGTTTACGAAGCAACTACGAATCTGAAATTCGTAGATGATTCGTGAAAATCTTTTGACAAACAAACATTTTTCCACGAATGCCACGAATTACAAGAATGTTGCCGAATCAACTAGGAATCATTTACGAATATCACGAATCAATTACGAATTATCTACGAATGTTCACGAAAGTGCAAATTTTCCAATTCGTGGCGATTCGTGGCAATTCGGGTCGTAGTGAAATAGGGGCATTACAATGGGCACAGTCCATTGCAGATTTGGTATTTCGGTGATACCCCAGTATCAGATAACAAGCTGAAATGGTGCGCACAGACTCATTATCTAATATTATATTTGAAGACTCTGATCAACTCTGTTGACTCTTGAACAAGTACACAATTGTATTTCATATAGCGAAACTTTCATACATGTACAATTATTTTGAAGACATCAAGATCAACTAATGAATAAATTTCATACCTCAGTTGTTATAGAAGTTATATACCTTGCACGGAACGTCGGAATATATGTTTTATGATCGAATTAAGAGCTGTATATTGGAATATTATACAATAAATGTGTTAAGAAGAAATATAGCAGGATTATACAAATCATTCGGACATCAAAAATTAATTAGCTTCTCGGACTATGAAATCAAATATGCAATGGATCGTAGGGAACACATTGTCTGATTGTCATTGAAACTTGTTTATAGAATTCACAAATCCTTTTCAATTGACTTTAATACTCAGTTGTTGTATGATTAAGGTACATTAAGGTTGAAGGTCACCCAATTGTCGAGTATCATGATCATGCATTATTCAGACAGTCCAGTCAAACAATACACAGTGTTATGTTGCAAACAATTCAATATAACAAGACAGATTCAATTAGGCAAGTTTAGTGACAGTCTAAAAGATCATTGTGGTCATTGTAAAACATTTGGGTGAAACTTGTTATTGGAAGTTACCCAATTGATTGCTCAGGGTGGTATTACACTATAGCAAATTGAGTGGTATTATGTTTGAAGTACCACTCATTAAAACTGAATAATCTGTAAACTATTCGTTTTTCATCCAAAGCTTTTAAAATCGATTGGCAGTTTTAAAATCGAAAAAGTTTATCAAATTCCATGAACACTTACTCTATATCATACTTATGACAAACTATTCATTTTATTTAAATGGATGAAAGTCAAGACTGTGGTTCAATAAACATTCTAAGGAACTTAAATTTTGTCCGTAAGCCTGGGAATACACCAACTATTAAGTTAAGAAAGATGCATTTCTTCTGTTAGTGTCCAACCTGTTCTCCTCTCTGACTTTCTTTATCATTAACACTATCAGTTTCAGAGACAATACAGACAGTATAGTTCAAGTCGTTTCAAGCAGATTGTTCTCCTAGCTTCCTCTTGTGATCAATCAGCTGGGAACAGTAACCTCTTCACATCCGCATCGGAAAGGACTGATCCTAATTTCCTCTTCATATATATGGTGGACATTTATTTAAGAAATGGAAGAGAAGTTGGAGTGCTTTATTGTTGAATAAAACATATTAGGGAGCATAAAACCCGAAGGGCGCAGGTGTACGATAAAGCACGACAACGAGTCTTCTATTCCTTATATGATATGCCTTTAAACAGTTACTTGCTTTTATATAAAACAACGAGATATAAAGGTTGTTTGTATAAACTATATTTCGAAAATACTGATGCCTCCCGTCATAGACAAGCATTGAACAATCAAATTGACCTAAAATATGACGTCATTTGCTAAGCGACACTCTAACTGACGTCTAAAATCACGAGCATGTTGTATTGTCTCATACAGTGAGTATCTTATATATTCTTATAACAGTAGCTTTGAAAATGCACCTAGATTGTTTGTATAGCTTTATTCTAAACACAATAGCCTGTCGTTCATACCAAAAACATGCAACCCTTTTATCCACTAGATGATCGATGTCAAAAGAAAATAACAGATTGTTCTTATTTGAAGACTCTGATCAACTCTGTTGACTCTTGAACAAGTACACAATTTTATTTCATATAGCGAAACTTTCATACATGTACAATTATTTTGAAGACATCAAGATCAACTAATGAATAAATTTCATACCTCAGTTGTTATAGAAGTTATATACCTTGCACGGAACGTCGGAATATATGTTTTATGATCGAATTAAGAGCTGTATATTGGAATATTATACAATAAATGTGTTAAGAAGAAATATAGTAGGATTATACAAATCATTCGGAAATCAATAATTAATTAGCTTCTCGGACTATGAAATCAAATATGCAATGGATCGTAGGGAACACATTGTCTGATTGTCATTGAAACTTGTTTATAGAATTCAAAAATCCTTTTCAATTGACTATAATACTCAGTTGCTGTATGATTAAGGTACATTAAGGTTGAAGGTCACCCAATTGTCGAGTATCATAATCATGCATTATTCAGACAGTCCAGTCAAACAATACACAGTGTTAAGTTGCAAACAATTCAATATAACAAGACACATTCAATAAGGCAAGCTAAGTGACAGTCTAAAAGATCATTGTGGTCATTGTAAAACATTTGGGTGAAACTTGTTATTGGAAGTTACCCAATTGATTGCTCAGGGTGGTATCACACTAGAGCAAATTGATTGGTATTATGTTTGAAGTACCACTCATTAAAACTGAATAATCTGTAAACTATTCGTTTTTCATCCAAAGCTTTTAAAATCGATTGGCAGTTTTAAAATTGAAAAAGTTTATCAAATTCCATGAACACTTACTCTATATCATACTTATGACAAACTATTCATGTTATTTAAATTGATGAAAGTCAAGACTGTGGTTCAATAAACATTCTAAGGAACTTAAATTTTGTCCGTAAGCCTGGGAATACACCAACTATTAAGTTAAGAAAGATGCATTTCTTCTGTTAGAGTCCAAACTTTTCTCCTCTCTGACTTTCTTTATCATTAACACTATCAGTTTCAGAGACAATACAGACAGTATAGTTCAAGTCGTTCCAAGCAGATTGTTCTCCTAGCTTCCTCTTGTGATCAATCAGCTGGGAACAGTAACCTATTCACATCCGCATCGGAAAGGACTGATCCTAATTTCCTCTTCATATATATGGTGGACATTTATTTAAGAAATGGAAGAGAAGTTGGAGTGCTTTATTGTTGAATAAAACATATTAGGGAGCATAAAACCCGAAGGGCGCAGGTGTACGATAAAGCACGACAACGAGTCTTCTATTCCTTATATGATATGCCTTTAAACAGTTACTTGCTTTTATATAAAACAACGAGATATAAAGGTTGTTTGTATAAACTATATTTCGAAAATATTGATGCCTCCCGTCATAGAACCCATTCACAAGCATTGAACAATCAAATTGACCTAAAATATGACGTCATTTGCGTTATTTATTGTTATCAATCAGGCAGTTTAATTAATAAATTTCCTAACAATTCTCAACAATTAAAACATTTATTTCTCTTAACGTATTTGTCCATATTGCTGATGAGATCTAATTTCTGAGTCATCTTTCTTTGCCAAACTTAAAAAACAACAAAAACCTTTAAAACGACAAAATGCCAGTATTTTGATTTGAGAGGATGTCTTTCAAACTGACAAATATTTCAAGTAAGCTGTAGTGACATTTTAATGAGAACAACACAAATGTATGATACTTTAAAATATGAACTCTTTATATATGTGATCAAGGATCAAGGTGTGTCTAAATTAGTACTAAATGACTTCTATTTCCAACGTTCTTGTAAATATAAGGACATAATAATGTTGAAACCAAAGGCAGGAACGTGACAAATAAAATGATTGTTTAACTAGGAATCAATGATATAATTATTATCAATTGATATAAAGTAGTTGGTTCATGTGTTCTGTTGTACATATGTCTACATCAATGCAATTTACACATGAAAAATATATTTTTTGCAGTTGAAATTTGTCGATACTATCACGATTCTCATATAGAGTACCATAGGCACAATGTCGTTCAAATAAAACAAAAACTGTTCTAAGCATTATTTTCCAAAAGGATTGGTAAGCATGATATTGAATCCAACAAGGTACTTCAATGTCCCTTAGCATACCTCCAATTCTGAAACGAAAGCAATGACTCATTAACACAATTTTTGATATCACAATTTGTATTGATCATATGCCACTCTGGTATAATGACAAATTAATGATTCCAAATTGAATCTGTCAAACAATTAACCTGTCTCACACTGACAATCAGATATAGTGATTCTGTCATTCTTGTCAGGTAATCAAGGATAAATGTGTTTTTTGTGTTGCAAATGTGACTTCATTAGGAAAGATACGTGAGGCAAGGCAACTTCTCGAAATACTTTACGGAAATGAAATTGAAAACAATGATCGTGTGCAAAGGTCAAATATTGTGACGTGAAAATGAAAATAAGATTTAGTAGAAATTAAGCATCATCATAGATTAATGAACTGGGTGTGATGTCAAGTGAGGATTGTTCCTTTTGGTAAATGATAGTCCTTGTATTCTAAGCAGATGACCATTCATAACAGTCGGTTATAAGTTAAAGCTTTAATTCATTGGTTTAATTTGGTTCAAATAATGGGCTGTATTTTTATATCTGCTGGTACCAATGTATAGGCAACTTGCTTTGCAAGTACTGTACATCAATAAACTATAACTACAACTATAATAAACTCAGGTCTTTTTCAATGAAGTTTCAGAAACTATCAACATCACCAAGTATAGATACTTCTCCTGTAGAAATCGTCTCAAGATATATATGAAAACACAGGAGACTTTGTTAGTGTGCAGACTGATTAACACTTACCATTTTTCTCTAAAGCTTCTCATCAAATATCAGATCCACTTCAAGTTGCACAATATTTTCACACCACACATTCAAACATCCTCAGACAGTTTACAAGGATACATGAACAATACTCTTTCATTGCCGAGAATGTTATTTGACAAAAGTGACATTTATTAAACCAGACTTGTCTGTCGTCCTTCAACAATCCAAACTTTGAATTTTTGAAAGTTGTTAGATGCTTGCATACTCTTAAGACCACCTGCGACTGTCCTCGAGGGAAACCTTGGGTGATCAAAATACCATTTGAGGGCAATTGAGTCTTCACCTTGACATTTTGAAGTGACAGCCCCAGTTTTTAAGAAGGTCACACGTCTTCAATCCTTCCAATCAGATGCTGATTTCGATGTTGCCCTTTTCCCCGTGATCCCTTCATGAGTGAATGAGTGAGTTATTGTTTAAAGCCGCTTTGGCTTTGGCAGTGTCATATACATTAGCAGCGATTATGATCTATTCATATCTTCATCAATTGTCAACATAACCAATGACAATGACTTATTGAAAGTGTTCTTTAAAATGGCAAAGCGATTATTAATATGACACAACACTGTTGTTGTTCGAAATTAAGGTACAATTGTTCTTTGGCATTCACCTGTTTATGTACTGCATCAAGGCACTAAGCTTAAGTTAGTTTTACAATTGTGACCTCAATCTAACGACACACGATTTCTTATTCCAAATTGAATCTATCCACGAATTAACTGTGCGTGCATAGAATATAACTGAGGTCATAATCGACAACTTAAGGGAAACTACTCTATCATTGTTGAAATGAACAAGCACTTTAGATAAATACTGTGTATAAATACTGTGTATCATTAAGCCATGCTGAACGTTGCTGAGTACGTTTATAACAAGTTGTTGGCACTAAGGTGACATGATCCCCCGCCGCAAATTAATACTTCAAAATTGAAAAATGTCAAGATCAGCAAAATCGACTTGGCCCTGGATTTTCCCTAAAAGAAACACTGGTGTTCGATAATGATGAGAATCCAATAAACAGTTCTTGTGATATTGATGCCCCTGACAAGCTTAACATGTCGACAAACTCAAAGTTCCACTGTGACCTTGGGAATAATGTCAAGGTCTCTTCAACTCTTTGTCTTCCCTTGGATGTGCTATGTGTAAGATATGATGAAATTCCGTTGAATGGTTCTCGAGATATCCCGCTGACAAACGATACATGTACATTAACATGTCGAACAATTCAAAGTTCCGCAGTGACCCTGAGAATAACGTCAAGGTCCCCAACATCTAGTCAACCCTTTATCTGTCCTTGGAGAAGCTATATGTAAGATATGAAGAGAATCCAGCGAATGGTTCCTAAGATATCCTGCTGACAAGGGTAAAATGACGAAGTCTCGTTATAAAACTGTAGGAACATTACTCTTCCCATGCTGAACCCATCTGCAAAATATGAAAAGAATCCAGTGAATATTATTTCTTCCTTACGGACGGATGCAGAAGAATACTATATTCCCCACTTCGCGCTAAAAACGCGAATTATAAAACAAATATTTTACCTTGTCCATATGCATGGCAAAATGTGAGGTGAGATTATTTGTTGTTTAATGCAACTTTCAAGAGTCTATCACTCTAAGCACGGCTGTTAGTATTATTGCAAGTCAAAAACCCTCAAACAACCCTCAAGCACTAGTGGCTAACTGGCTAGGTATTGCAGTGAATCCTGAGAGCAACGGCTGGACTGATGTTGTTACGTTGATCTGTGATGCGAAATTATGTTGAAAGCACATAAACAATAATACAAATATATACTGTTACAACCAAACTATGTGTAATGCATACACATTGTTCATTTTAGTCCATCTGTATTTCTCTTTATTTTAATTGTTGCTTGTTTTGAAGTTGCACCATACAAACACATTTCCAATTGGAACTGCAAACGTGAACAAAGCATATTATATAAAAAAATTACATGTATCATTTAGAACACTTTAATTAGCCTTTTACCAATTTGTTAGCATGATGTATTAAAAAAAATATAAAAATAACGTGTTAATATTTCGTAGTTTCTGATTTTCATTTGATTTTGAAGCAACTTTGCTAAATTAAAACGTTATGTTTGGATGGAAGAATCATCGTAATGTATTGAAATACAATGTAATTGCTGTAATTGCCAAAAATACTCCCATAATGTCTATGAACAGTTTTGAATCGATTAAATGCATTAGTACCTTAATATAAATGTATGCATAAACCATGCCTTTCCATTGATAGTTAAACGACAAGTGCACATATCATCATATCCCGTGTTGGATATTGTCAGCGGATTTTGTTATTATTGAAATTCGGATCTCATTTTGGAGAGATAATTTCCTGCACTTCTGATTTTTGACGTGTTAATTTCCGCTTCGGAGAATGTACTTCATTAAAATATCAGATCTCAGATTGTGATATTTGAAACCTCTGTATGACTACTGAAATTTTATGAGAAGCGAGAGTGTGAGTTAATGGTTTAAGCTCAGTTTACAGAATGTCAGTTTCCTATTCTTGTTTTCAAATAAGTTTACTTACAATGAAAAGTGATTAAAAAGGTTAAAGATAAATTTTAACATCATGGGAAACATGATAGATTTTTTTGGAAGAGATATATCTAAATGAACGCTGTCAAATTGAAATCTCTTTAAGAGCATATTTCTGTCTATACATACTTTCATTTCTCTTTTATTATGTCCTTTGTGGGAGACATAATGTTTTCGTCTCCGTCCGTTATTCCGTTATTCCTTTGTTCCGAAATGCTTTCGTTTCCGGGCCATATCTTAAAAAAACTTAAATATATTTTAATATTTCAATATATACGAAACTTAGTAGATGCTTTGACCTAGGGGTGAAGTATCGCCTTTTGCTTCTTAGGTACCCCCCAACAAATATAGAAACAAGTTCATTTCTTCTAAGAGATAAACCTTTTTGGATTGTTTTTTTTAACTGTCTCTGGCATAAACGGCACATACGGGTAATATTATTAGCTTGGATTGAAAGTCGGAGAGGGGGACATCACAGTGTATCACATCACATCAACATATTTCTACTTTTACTGTGATCATTCTTGAATCGCCACTGGTATTTACCGGGAGATACTATGTAAACAAACATCACTTACTTTATTGTTTAAGAGTTGCTGTCATTAGATATTCTTGCTAAAATAATGAAATATATAGAATACGTAATGAATATCATCAAATACCAGATTCAGTTTATCCATTCCATGACACTCTATGAAATAAACATGATATTTCAAACTCAATAAAGGATGTTCTATATATCACTGAAATTTCAAATACATATTAAGGAAAGGTTGCAATGATGCATTTATAGCAAGAATTTTCAATAATTAATAGTGTTAGTAGTAAGTGATGAATGTTGAAAATATATATTTCAACCTTCCTTTCTGCATGTTAGAATAAAACTCGTACACCATATTTCCGCGTGCTAGTAGTTCCAGGTTTTAAAAAAAATTAGCCAGAATGGTGTTCCATACTTTCTCCATACAATTAATCATTTCGCGCCATGTAGTTGAAATACTTTTGAACTAGGCGTAAAACACCAAATCATCACAATAAAAATACCGGATGTGATAATCTCATCCATGATGTAGTTAGTCAAATATCAATCACTTCGAGTAAAACTACCCTAATCATTCTTCCTTGCGTTTTTATTCTTTTCACATTATCTGAAAGAAGTTAGAAAGAAAAAGGAAATGTTTGCTAAACATACAATGATAATAGATCCAATGTAGATAACTAACTGAAATCGAAAGATCACAAGACTCCTACCACTCAGCTAGCACAAAATTCAATAAATGTAATGTCTCTACAACAGAAGATATAATCAACCTTCCTGACCTAACTCTGTTCATACATTTCTACAGAACATTAATATATGGCCGTTGAGTCATTAAACATATAAACCATATCTGATCACGACTCTCCATTCCAAGTTGTCATTATAGATTACAGTGTGATGAAAGAGAGATCACTAACAGTATCCTCAACCAATTAAAAAACGAAATATTTTTTTTCATGTGATATTACCACATCAGTGCCAAATGAAAACTTTAATTTCCGGGGATTCACCTATGCTTGCCGTTTCAATTTCCGTTAGATGTTATCACTTATCTTTTTAGACAGTAACATGCGGTGTTTTCACATTTGTCTTGAAATGCCTGTAAAGGATAGGGCCACTACAGAAGCATTAAATGCCAAAAAAATATTTAAATGACTTCATTACCATCTTGATACATTTCCTTTCCAACGACACCATTCCATCAGATAGTGCATTTTTTAGTTTAGCATATAACAAAATTGAATGAAATAAATATGTATTTAATCTATCGGAACTAATGCAACCTACACCATTGACATACTTTAGGGTTGAACATGCAATGCAGTATTGTAACCATTTGTATTATCAAATTTAAGAGACTTGCTAAAGACAACTCTGCAATTCGGCAACTTGTTTTCATCATCTTTGAAAACTCCTCTTATGTTATGGACTATTTAATAATAGTATTATCGTCCGCAACAATAGCAGAGTGTGCAGAGTGTCTACAGCTATTGATCTTTCTTTCCCTTGTCTGTATTTATCCACTTCTAATGGAATAGCTAAGAAAAGAATCAAATGGACATATTAACTAAGACTAAAATCAGCTAAAATCAAATATTTTTTTAATTTCGAAACTTTCAAAGTTACAGTTATTTTTTCCCGATAGGATTAAAATGACAGCTGATCGGTGATTCCGATTGTTAAAAAACAAAAACTTTCTCTGAATATTACACCAAAACGTAGATTTTAACATTTCACAGGAGATACATGTTATATAATTATTCTATTGACTAGAGTTGGGAGGGTATACATGCATTTCGGTTTGTACTTCAGATATGTCAGTATTTAATGACCATTACAAGCAGTGAACTATACATGATTGTGATAGAGAGATAGTATTCAGTAACTGTTATAACACTTTATGTTATAATTATATTCAAATATATATATAATATATAATATATAATATTCAACTTCTATGGTCGCCATTATTTTCTTTTGTAGTAGCTGAAAAAAAGTGTTCATTCATTTAAGTGTACACATGTTTTCAAAGTATTGCATAGGATGTGATTGTGATTTTAGATGTTAAAGCTTGCTGAATTTTAATCATTCCTACCCTTTTTTATTTTCAGCAGTGATGATATGAGTAAATATTTTATCAAAACAAGTATTACATGTACAACACGTAGAATTAATTTGTACTTCAAATCTGTGTTTCTATGTATTACCTCACAATCTAACAAGTTTCAGGCAATATTTTATTTACACTATCTAAGATTAGGGTTTTTTTCAGGTCAAAATTCACAAAATTTTATTTTTGTGAATACTTTTCACCATGTGTCAAGTTATTAGACTTTATGTTGAAGTTAACATGTATTTTGTTGTGACTTTAGTTTGTTGCATTCTTGTATCTAAAGTGAACTGAAAATGTACCGAACCGAAGGTTTTGTAGTGCAATAACTACCGATCCGAAGCTCAGGTGTACCGTTTCACCCCTAATTCTCCCCCACTGCAACGCAGAATGTGGGACTCTGTATTCAGCGGCGTCAGTGTGTACTTACGTCCGTCCGTCCGTACACCCCACTCTTAGCTTGTTAACGCTTTATCTCATGAAGAGTTGTATCCAAAATATTCAAATTTGGTGTCGTCCTGCGTTGTTGGAAGATGCAGACACCAGCCGTTTTTGGTGACCTTGACCTTACTTTCAACGTCATCACAACACTTTCACCACTTTTCGAACTCTTATTAACACAATATATCATGACCGGATAGACCCAAAGTCTTCAAATTTGGTGTCTAGATTTTGGCATAACGCAGACCTTATGTTCAAGGTGACCATGACACTGTGAGCACTTTTCGAAGTCTTTGTTAACGCAATATCTCATGACCCCAAGCACCCAAAGTCATCAAACTTACTGATCATCATGACTCTTTTTACCAGTTATGCAATATATAGAGTAGCTCACAAAATGATGCGTCTTACTAAACTCAATATTAGCGGCGGGGGACATTGCCATGTTAGTGGCAAACACAAATGATACTTATTTACATATAGACTTCATTAAATTCTAGAATGTAAGCATTCAGTTACAGCTACTTTACCTCACATTATAAAGAAAAATGTTCTAGAACTTTGTTGCTTCCTTATATTGAATTCAGAATCATTGACTATTATGAGAATAGCAAACGTGTACATGTAGAACACTGACAGAGAAAATCATATCATATCAAGAAAAAACAATTCATCATATAGCCATG
Source organism: Gibbula magus (assembly GCA_936450465.1). Lineage (NCBI taxonomy): Eukaryota > Metazoa > Mollusca > Gastropoda > Trochida > Trochidae > Gibbula > Gibbula magus. Next base: position 48,297,114 of record OW388301.1, read on the forward strand.
TAAACTTAAGGTAGAAATACGCTGAATTTCTTATTGCAGGGCTGACGGTTCTACTTTTCTAAACTTCTCGGAATTTCCCTTCTTTTCAATTTTTCCCCCAATTCAATCTCCGGAATTCATGTTTAAATAACACTGCTAGTGTTTGTACAAGTGTTAACGTTTCAGCTTCGATTTAGACCTAACATTGAAAGCATTGCGGAAAGCTTCGCTAACCTTGCTGCATCATTGTGACGTTACAACCTTTAAGTTTTGTGATGTCATATCCATAATAACGTCTTTCGAAAGAAGAAGACGGACGGAACCCTGAATATTATTTCTAATTTAAATGATTCTTAAGCAAATAAGATGTTTCAATTGTGTTCACACTCTTGAGAAAATTTCACTTAAAGCTCTACTGGGCTGACAAATGAGAAAATAAAGATATTATTAAGATTTCAAATCTTGAGTCGTGCTGGTCAAGCAACCGTCTACACATGTATCAATGCACAATATGTTGTCCCAGTAAAATTATGAAGTGTTATAAGTTTACCAAATTGACTCATTAATGAGGATATATAATAAATATAGAAAATCATGTATTTGGATCGTTTGCATTGAACTCTTCAAACTCGTTGTTCCACCGCTTCCATGACATCTTGTGTACTGTACTGTGATAATATTTTACAAACTTCAATCAATTTCATCAGACACAATTTAAATTTAGAAGAGTTCAAAAACTTGTTCAACTTTTCACAAAGAATGATGTTTCCAAACTTACTCACTACCATTTGTGAGACTGATTAATTTGTCTGTTTTATTTTGGTCATCGCTTTTCTCAAAAGGGCTTGGTTAGATGCATGTGTCAACACATTAGAACATCAAACTTTCCTCTAAAGTCTACTTGATCCATACGTCTAGCCATGGTTCTTTGTATGAGATCAAGCCATGTCGAGAATATCGACAGTCTATTTGATTGCCTTGTAATGAAAATCAATACACAAAAGACATGTTGACCCTGTGTGCTCTTTGTTAATCATTAAGTCATACTTCATAGATATGTTATGTCAGACGAATGGCTGCAATAATTCCAAAGTGACGTATTTTCATAAATATTTATTTGCCTTCATAAATTTATAACTTTTTACATTACGTGACTTTAACAACATACTTATGTATGCTAAATTGTGTTCTCAGCATTTAGCTGATGGACACTTAATGGATGGATGGTTAATCATACCGAGAAGAAAGAATACCACACTGCATTTATTCATAGAATTGTCCTGCTCCATCAGTGTACTGTATTAGCCTCGCTACAACAATATCCTGACTACCAAAGCCCTAAAACTGTTGTTTTGCAGCAAGCTGGTTATTTATTTTAACAATTTCTAGCATCGCATATCATAAAATGGATGTTGTTCACGACCGGATAAAGCAACGTATATTTTCGATATCCGTTGGGGTCATATACGAATAAAGATGCAAATTACAGAGGTCATATGACTGAACTTCTTTTGAAATGACGTCACACATGTTAACATTTCGAACGCCTGTAATAACATTGCCGTAACAGTTGTAACAGCGTAACTGATTCATGTAAATATACATGCTTCATTTCATATTACATTGTGTAAAGGTGATGTTAGTATTAGCTGCTTAATATTCAGTTTTAATAGCTCCCCGTGTGATATGGGAGTCACCATTTGCACTCTAGCGGAAGGGAAGCAACTCTCCCTTTGCGAGATGGAGTCATGATTAGGCCTAGACGAAAGCAACATGACTTGAGTTCAAATTCGCCGTCCTTACGTTAAATATTTTTCGTTTGAAAAACGCATTTTGAAACGTAGTATACACAGAAAATTAAGATCATGCAAAAATAACAATATATTAGCTGAAAGCATAATTTAGGAGGCATTGTTTTGTGTCATTTTACCGTAAGAATTGCACCCTGTTCATTTGCATATATCAATACGTGTAGTTAAAGAAAAGTTCAACTTTGAAGTTAATGTTGTCAAGTTGTTTTGCGGACAACAAATGAAGAATGACATTGTATGCCAAAGAAGTTATCATGCTCGTGTGCTTTGGGATGGTAACACTCCTGCATTCGGAATAAACACTATGTATTTAGCTCGCCAATGCTAGCAAAATGCGATGTTTATTCCCAATGCAGGATATTGACCATCCCAAAACAGACGAGCATGATAACCTCTATTTAGCCAATGATCTGAACGTCTTCCGGGTACTGTTGTTTTTGGTAGAATTGTAATCTTCCGTTGGCTGGTTATAGCCAACTTATTTGTTTAAATTACCTGATCAGTTTAAACATAATTCTCTTGTTCGGATACAGTGAACTTTTTATTCCCTGTATGTCTATGGTGGTGATGAATGTAAGCAGACTCATGTTTTGTGTACATGAAGGAGTAGCGTTCCTTTCGTGTGACATGGCATGATTTTAGCTCTGACAAAATTCTCGTTGTGACCCTACAAAGCGAGTAACTAACATTCCTGTGCAATGGGAATCAACACAGAACAGAAGCAGTAGCGGATGTTTCAACTCAAATTTGATTGCAATTTTGTGTAGGAAAAGTTGAAAAGCGGCGGCCTCCTGCATACCCTGAATGTCAGCCATGACGAGCTACCCGAATCACTGTGCTCAACCTCATACGGATGTGTTACTCTGAGCTGGGGTGGAGTCTTACCCGGGGCCCACTGGCAAGTATCAATCTGACCATTAATATTCATTTCAAAATATAAATACTAAACTGGCTAAAGTTGAAAGTAAATGTTCACAGCTAGAACATGAAAATACATTTTTGAAAGACTGCATAACCAAGATGGAGGGTAAACTTGATTACCTAAAGAACAATAGCAGACGCTCCAATGTGATATTTCATGGAATACCCAAATCTAGTTGAAATGAAACGTGGAACGACTGTGAATCAGCGGTTAGAAGTGTAATCAGAGACAAGCTAGCGATTGATGACTCCGGTCTACCAATAAATAGAGCTCATGGGCTAATGGGAGGAAAAGCCATCATAGCCCTCATACCCGATGATAAACGTAGGCGCAGCATATTAGCATCGTCCAAGAAACTCAAGGGTTCTGACATATGGATAGGTGAGGACTTCTCTCGAACTGTTCGGGAGATACGGAGAAAGTTGAAGCCCATGATGATGGATGCTAGGAAACTGGATCGACGTGCATATCTATGTTTCGATAAACTGATCGTCGACAACTCACTGTACACGTGGGATCTGCACAGCGACAGTGTTATTGTTTTGAAGGACCAGCCAATCGCAGGATTTATTTTCGTGCACGTGACAACAATGACGACACTGCGACCGCCTAGAGGCGTGGCCTGGCCCAGAGTGACACTGAAAACGACATCGCAAACGACAAAATCAACACGTTCTCTTCCCTCTGCTGGAATGTGAACGGGTGATCAAATAAACTCCGTGATTGTGATTTTTTATCGTTTGTAAAATGTTCTGACTATTTGGTTTTCTAGAAGTTTGGAGTAATTGTATGTTGTCAGACATTGAAGAAAATTTCCCGATTATTTGATCTACACAAACTACAGAGATTTTAACCACAGAGGTGGCAGTTGGATTGCACCGATCTCTGGAGATAGGTGTTCTTCGAGTGATAACTAGTTACACTGACATGATTTTCATAGTTATAAACAAATCATTTTTTGATTTACAAAAATATCTTTTGTTTTGTTTCGTCTATGTACATCCTATTCATTCATCAGTCGCTACAGATACAAGACATTGTAAAGGAATAGATCTTGAACAGTGTCTTGACTTCTTGACTGAATATAGTAACCGTGACGTCATACTGCCTGACGACTTGAACGCGAAAACAGGTAATCTGCAAGATTTCACCATTGATGATGACAATAAATATATTCCAGTTATCGAAGATATGGACTATGTTATAGATAACTTCAACACACCCCGATGTAATGTGGATGACACTATTAACACTTATGGTGAAGATTTGGTGAAGTTGTGCTGTACTTTCGGTATACATATACTAAACGGTCGGTTTCACGGTGATCGAACTGGATCATATACTTGTTTTAAAGACAATGGTGCTGGTACTGAAGATTCTATATATTATGTACACATGATGAGTCGGATCATTTCCCTCTCAGTGGGACGTATTCATGGCCTATCAATCCAGTGAAAGTGATTGAAGACGAATATACAGGTTGTAGTATACCACGAATTACGTGGAGAGAGGACTGTAAGGACATATTCGTCGGCTGCTTGGGTGATCTACTGCAGGATTTCAGTGTAAAGCAGTGTGGTGAGTTACTTGACACTGACATCAACTCAACAGTGAATAGTCTTACTGACACTCTGCAAACGTGTGCCGTTACGTGCGGTCTGCAGAACAAACAAGGGAACTCTCAACAACGGACACATAATACCTGGTTTGATGATCAGTGTGAAAGTATGAAAAAGACAAAGATGTTACACTTAAATGAATTTAGGCTTTCTGGGGACAAAGCCAAACTAAACAATTACTGTAAAGCCAGTAACGACTACTGCAGTATATGCAGGAGAAAGAAAGCGGAGTCTGATGAAACCAATATCAGCGACCTAGTGACCTTGTCTGCAAATAAAGACGGTAAAAACGTTTGGGCTAAAATCAAATATTTGATAAACCCTCGCAACCACCCCCCCCCCCCCCCCCCCCCCCCCCCCCCCTGATATAACCTGTGCACAATGGACAGACTACTTTAATGATGTATGTAACATAAGTAATACTAATGTGGATAATGAAATGATCAATGATGCTAAAGTGTTGTTTAATAATATGAATGTATTTCATGATGATGATTATGGTAAAGGTGTTTGTCATGAAAATGATATTGATTTTATTTTGAATGATGATATATCTCATAAAGATATTGAGGATGCCGTAAACTGTTTAAAATGTCGAAAGGCTGCAGGCCCAGATGGTATTAAGGCCGAGATGATTATTTGTTGTGTTCGTTTACTGTGTCCGTATTTGGTTTTGATTTTTAATCGTGTTCTTTCATCGGGTGTTTATCCACAGGAGTGGTCAAAAGGTATTATTGTTCCTTTGCATAAGAAAGGCAGTGTAAATAATGTGGATAACTATAGAGGCATTTCGTTAATTGATGTTCTTGGTAAAGTATGTTGTATAATAATTAATAATCGTATTCAGACATTTGCAGAGCTTTATGATAAGATTCCGGAGGCACAGACAGGGTTGCGTAAAGGATATTCGACAACAGATAATATATTTACATTGCTATGTCTCATCCAGAAGTATATCTCTAAAAGTGGTGGCCTTTTCTACCTTTTGTTTGTGGATTTTCGGAAAGCTTTCGTTTCAGTTAATAGGACATTATTGTGGTATTAATTTTTTAGACAAGGCATAAGAGGCTAGTTATGGTTTTAAGAGATATGTATTCTAAAATATTGGTTGCAGTTAGACATTCCCATTCTTCAATTGGTCAACATGTTGAATCATCAAGTGGTGTCAGCAGGGTTGTGTTTTAAGTCCTTTTCTTTTTGCAATGTTCATCACAGTGTTTCAGTATATGTAAATATGTACTTGGGGTTGGAAAACATGTTTCTAGTAATGGTATTTTAGCAGATTGTGGTAGAACTAACATTTATGTGTATTATTACGTAAGGTTTATTAGTAATTGGTGTAAAATGTTAAGGATGTCAGAAACTCGGTATCCAAAACAATCATATTTACTCATGAGAAAGCTTGATTCGGCTGGCAGAGTAACTTGGGCAACTTCGGTTAAATAAATGTTATGTTCTTATGGTTTGGATGTGTGTGGTAGGTACAGTCAGGAAGTTTGTGATGTTTCATATTTTATTTCACACATTAAGAATAGGATTATTGATTGTGATAATCAACGTATTATTGGTAGAATAAAGGAATATCTTCATCTAAGATATTTCAAGGAAGTTAAATCGTTATTAAATGCTGAATACTATGTCACTTCTATTAATAATATAACATTAAGAATAAATATTTGTTTACTACGATTACATGCACTTCCCTTGAGATGTAATATACGAGGTGTTAATGTCAATGAGATATGTAAAATGTGTGACTGTGGTTTGATTGAAACTGAAATTCATTTTATGTTTGAATGTACAGCATATAAATCAATTAGAGAAAAGTTTTTACCATCGTGTAGGCATCGTAACATGTCAACTAAATATTATAATCTGATAAGCAGCAAGTGTAGTCATTCTCTCTCTAACTGCTCCAAATATATTGGGGAAGCTCTTGCTTTTAGGAACTGTGTTATGTCACCTGTAATAATGTAACTATAGTTTATTTTGTTTATTAGCTACTCTCATATACTGTATAATTTTTTTCTGATTGTACATGGGCCAATGGCCTACAAAACCGAAATAAAAATGAATTGAAATGAATTGAATACATACATAGCATCACATCCGCAAAACGCAGCTAAAATGTATCCATTATTGTATCAAATGTCTTACCAGAACATTATTTTGTCTTGCAATTTTCTTTAATTAATCATGCATAACTGAATTTAATTGTCTTAATGTCACAAAAGTTTTACTAAGGGTCACTTGGATTTGAACTCTAAATAAACTCTAAGTGAAAGGACGTGTAACTAGTTGTTACATAGAATGAAGAGTTAATTCACTTTCCTTCCGATCATCTTTCCTAGACAAACCTGTCGGGGAGCCGACAGGAAGCTTCAAGAACTGGTGTCTGCTATAAAGTGGGCTGGAACAGACTTTGATGTTACATTATCTATTCTACCTTCATGACATAACATATTTTTGCATCAGTCAGCAACTCATCGTGAAAAAATCGATTCAATCAATCCAAGACTTAGTATAGCCATCTGTAGCTTTTACAATATGTGTGACCCTATTGTATCTCACTAGAAAATCTGCTTTGCTACTCTGTTAATTGTATGTTCTATTCAATATAAGACTGCATAATTTAAGTCATGTTTGTTTTCATTTGCTGGTTCCCCGTCTTTTTCTTTTACTCATTGTAACAACACGGGTACAGGTCAGTAACCATTCATGTTATCAAGTATTGGAAGCTGTTAATAATGGCATATAATTTCAAGTCTCCCGCATCTGATAGGCATATGGTTTTTATTGACACATGCATATTACTTTACTCAGAAGATGGGTTTGATATGAGTTATGTATTTCTGTATATAGAAACGAAATATATATAATTTCCTTGATTTCCTGAAACCACTGCATTTATGTCTGATGTTTCATTTGGCTATGAGATGTGCCTATTATTTTGAAATATAATAAATCAGTGTTCAGTGGATACCATAATCAAAATGACTGTCGTATTTCGTGGGAAACAATATATGTCCTGTCAGGTTTGGTGAGTATAATTATTCTCCTGATAATAACATGTATTTATTGAATCAATAATGGTTACTGAAACCATAACCTATGATGTAACGTTTGACAGTATAATTGATATGTTGTATGCGTGTCTGTGTGTGTAGGAGTATGTCAGTGATCAGCAAATGCTAAAATTTTGGATGAAGTATTATACGGCAAAACTAAATAGTTTAGCTTGAATCAATGAACAGTTTCCTCACAACCACTTTATCTTGTCCCATTTATTAATGCTTAGTGGAAACATCTCTCTAAAGAATCTAAACATCACAACATTAATAAAAATTGAAGTCTTGACAAAAGGAATAACCATAGGGATTACAAAGGTTAGTCTTATTTGCGAAAGCATGACTGTTCTATTATTTGTGAGAGCACTGGCTGCTCTTATGCCTAGTAATTACCCATCATATATGAAGCTCCTTAGTTGAACAAAATTCCTGATCAGCTGACGGTGCAATTGATGAAAATATAGTGTTTTAGCACATTTGAAAGATAAAGTGCCGGAATTTTGGTTTATTTGATTATGACGTCAGACGGCCTCAATGGATGTACAGTTACTGAAAGTACAGAATGATTTCATTACCTATAAATGATTTAAACATATGTTCAAGTTTATTATTGCATTAAAGTGACACAAACAATATTGAGTAACAACCACTGAGTAACATGATGTTTTATGATTCATTGAAATACACTTTACACGACAAAAAAGTGGTGGATTCTGCTTTCTGGATCCTTCCGGATTCTTCAGGATCCACTTTTTTTAGGGGATCCGGCCAGCATATTCCAGTACTCTTCGACCTGTGCTTATATTATAGGGGTAACGTTGTTTTTCCAGCAAAAACAGCATTGTGATACCGCCGAGAACCACTGTGACGCCATAAGTTAATAATGACATCATATAGTTGCTTGCCTTTCACGGTTGTTACGAACCCGAGCGGATTTGTCAGCCGTTGATCGGGGAAACGAAAGCAGTCTAAATCTACTGATTATCATACTGATGCATAGCCGTTTATTATATAACCATTCAGTAAACTAATGAAAATCAACGAATCATTACATATTTAGCAGCTTTAGATTGCATGCGTACTTAGGCTACCTAAATCTAACATTGAAGGTCTACCGGAAGTGACTGAGAACGACATTCTTCTTTATTTTGTTTAGAACACTTAAAAATAGTGTGGTTGTATTGTGACATCGTGTTTATGATATGATTTGGCAAACTTACGTGCTCGTTTGAAAGAAAGACATTTAAAACGTTTTAAAATATTCGAGTCGATACGCTCATCTGGTAGCCATATTTGTTGAAATTGCAAGAGGAGATTCTAAAGTGACGTCACTTAGAAACAAAGTGATAATGGCCCGTCGTCAACGTTGAGAGGGCCGTTATCATTTGCAGTGGCCCGCTCATTTCTGATAACAAGAGGGCGGTTTCATGATAATTCCATCCATTTAAGCTATAATACGCCATAGTCCAGGGCTGAATACGTTATCTGTGAGCATGCACAATTACTGGTCTCATATTAATGTACTTTTGGATACTAATGCCCAAACTAAACTATCAGAAGTTATGTAGTATAAATGAATTGATAGAAAGGTTACTGTTCGACTTCTACTTTGGATGTTCATGCTAACATTACGGAAAATATGCCAAATGACTGGAATAACTGTCTTTCTGTCAGCGTCAATTCATTTGAAAAAAGAAAAGAAATCATAATAAACAAGCGTAGAAAAGTTCATTATGTTTACATCTAGAACATTGTGAGCACTGATGAATAAAACATACTAATTTGTTTATGTACATTGTATGTAATAGACATGAAACCCTTATATCGGTACAGGTGAAGCGTCAGTAGGTCTTATTACTGCGTCAGTTGAAAAGAAGTCGCAACAAAAGAAGTGTAGAGAACGCCAATTATGTTTAAATATATATCATTGTGATCACTGATAAATAGCTACTAAATACTAAATGCTCCCATGCTTGGTCCTGGATGGAAAACATTATTTTCAATGGTTACTCTCCTTTTTTTCTAGCCGTCGTCCATGATTATTGATTCTGTCGATTAAATGACAATATTTTGCTTTTGCTAATGCCTTTCTGAAGATTGTTTTTGCTTTTGACACGTGTAAAATGAGATTAAACGGATTAAAAGGTTTGCTGCCAATAGCTAAAATATTGCTGAATGGTTTGCAGGAACATAACTCAATTAATTTTAACAAAACATGAGAAATGAAAATGCCAATAGTTCAATCACACGTTGTTATTTTCCAATTAAAGAGCTTTCGTCAATGATGATACATTATTTTCACTGTACAGCGCTTTCTCATCATTACATGACAGATATTGCTGACAGATATTCACCAGTCCGTTGGATAATCGTAACCACTCCCTACTCAGTGAGTCATTTCTATGTAATGTGCAATGTGTAAATTAAGATACCTGCCAGAGGAATTAATTCGCCCAAACATGATCGATGAATACGGTATTTTCACATGTATGTATTTCAGTATCATTACCATCGTATAAATGTGTAAGTTTAATGATAAAATCTGAGATAACATTGTTAGTATTAGTATTCTGACAATTCCCTGTCATCGTTTAGTATTGATCATTTGATAACCTTGTATATCCTGATATGTACTCAACCTATGAACGTAAAAGCAGGAACAAACTTCCGATTCATCTGCTAGAATGAGAGGTCAATACAAGCAGTAAGATGATGTTGACAGTATATTTGGTTATTGCACAAATTAAAACTACTGAGATAACTTTTTAGTATTTTTAGTATATAAGAGGGCTTTCTTCAGTAATGATAGATTACTGGTACTAGACGGAGCTTTCTCATAAATGACCTTTCTCATAAGTAACCGATATTACTTCTCCCGATATGCACCAGTCTGAATTATTTTAGCATCCACTGCCTGTGCAGTGGTTCATAAAATTTCTTTGTAATGTGGATATACTGTAATAAAATTACAATATCTGTCTGACTTACTACTTAATCAATCTCAATATGATTAATAAAGATTGTCTACTCACGTAGCAAACCATGCAGTATTTCAGTATCATTACTATCATCTAAATGAGTAAGATAAATGCTCAAATCTGAGATAAATATTTGTAGTAGATTTCAAAAGATTCATGATATAGTTTCGTAAATATTCTCATTGTCAGATAACATTCGCTTAATCTAACAAAGTTTAAAATCAATGTTCCATGGATTTCAAATGTAATCTCTGGATAACTATTTTCAAAGGTTACTGTCCTTTTTTTGTAGCTCTCCAGTGTGAGTGATTATTTAGAGGATTTAAAAACACAATATTAATTGTTTTGGTAATGCCTTTCTGAAAAATATTGTCCACTCATGTACCAAACCATGCAGTATTTCAGTATCATTACTATCATATAACTTTGTAAGTTTAAAGTTCAAATCTGAGATAATGATTTTGTAGTTGATTAAAAAAGATTCATGATATAGTTTCGTACATAATATTCACATAATCTAACAAAGTTTAAAACCAATGGTCGCTACTATAAGGATAACCCATGATACCGAGGATATGGTAAGGTTGTAGACCGTGATAGCAAGGAAAAACCCGAGGATGCGAATGGGTTATCTATATTATCAACCGTTTTTAAGTGTAAAACAGGCTTTTTACTTGTTATCGCGTTATATTGAGGATCTTGAGGATCAATGGCGTTACATTGAGGATCCCTGGGTGATGTCAGCCTGTTAACAGCCGTGCTATATGAGTTTCTTTTGTACAGTGACATTTCGTCTGTCCCCTTAGCGCAGTAGTCTAAGGCGCTGACTCAGTAACTACAGGTGATCGTGGATACGGGTTCGAGACGCACTTTTTTGCAAAACATTTGCTGTACATATTCTGTTGTAAATTTAAGGAATTTTTCAAAATTAGTCTAAGTTAGTTTCTTCAGATCTTTACTTTCAAGCCGTCATCTTAACAAATATATCAGGGTTTACAATCATTATAATTCCTTATAACAAGGTTTACAACTGTCTGTCTTAACCCTCCTGGCGGGAATTACAATGTTGTAAGTCCCTCGTACCGGGTGATACGGTTTAGAAAGGTCGTTTGATGTATCACGTTATATGGCTGGTAGGTTGATAATGGAGTTTAAAGTTCAAATCTGAGATAAGGATCTGTAGTAGATTTTCGACAATTCTCTAATATTGTTTTGTAAAAATCATTTGATTTGTAAGATTATGATTGCTTTATCTAAAAAAGTGTAAAATTAGCTTCAAATGAAATCTCTAGTTCACTTTGTCGTAGATTCAGTTAAGTTCAAACTACAGCAGAACTCATATGCGACACATTATGGTCGTATGTCACGTTGCATTATTAATATCAAGGTATAATGTATTTTTCAAAATTTGTTTATTTAAGAACAAAACCCTGAGAGTGTTTTTCTGATGTAATAACATTTTGTTCATTATTTACACCCCTATATTACATTCACGAACACGTTTTTCACTGATAAGTTTAATCACACAGGGTAACATAATAAACAACATCTGCACATTTAAATTATTATTTTATGTTTTGAAGAGGAATTTTGTCAGAAGCATACTGATGTTTGGTGTTTTTTTGGTTTTGGTTTTTGCGAGTTTCAAGTTTCAAATTAAAGATATGCTTAACTTCTCGTTATGGCTGAAATGATTATATATTTACTCATGTATACTATGTACAGACTCTTTTCATAACAAAATTAAGAGGGATATGTACCATGCATTCCATGTATACACTAAGTCACTTTCTTAAAGAAGATACCAAGAATCCTTATCAGTCCCCATCATACAGAAAGAATGATGCAACTTTAATCAGGAACATACTAGGGGTGTCTTGTTTATGCATACAGTGAACCTCTTTCTTAACGAAGATACTAAGATACAAAATGAGTGACCAACATTGTCTTCATTGAGCAGATATAAGTATATTATGTCAATGTGCATTACCAAAGTAGGAATATCACATATTTGCATATAGAAACAGGAACAATCTTATTTCTGTGAGTGTGTGACAGCTTGCATTTATGTCTGACAAATATTTGACGTTTTATTTGGTAAAGGCATCTGCATTGTATATAAAACTGAGAGATCACACCACAGACAGGGGTGCGATAATCAAACCGACTGGTGAATATTCGAAGAAACGAAATCAATATTATTGCTCTGATTTTATTTATATTGCATTTATATCTGACATCTTTTTTGGCAATGACATCTGTCTGTTAAAAACTGTATAGAAATATAATACATCAGTCCTCAGACAGAGGATTCGATAATCAAATTGACTGGTGCATATCGAGAGAAGCAATATCTGCCAGTCATGCTGAGAAATATTAAGCTACTTATAATAACATGCATTTATTGAAGCAATACGTTTGACTAAAACCATAAACTACAGTGTAAGTCTTGACATTTTAAGTGTTATGTTGTGTTTGTGTTTAATGTTGGAACAGCATGTAACTGATCCTCAAAATCTACTGAATTTGGATAACGTATTATTCAGCAATTTAATTATAAGCGAATCTGATCATGCAGCAATCTCATTCATGATGCATAAGCTTAGGGGAACATTTTCTAAAGGAATAGTTATTGAATCACCACAAAGTTGTAATTGATGCATTAACATTTATTTATTATTCATCAGCTGATGCTCAAACATGTATTGTTCTTGGACAAAACGTATAGTGTTTTGGTGAGGTGTTAAAGACATGTGCATCCTATTTAAATGAGAGTCTATAAATCGAATAATAATAAATGTATTGATTTCCTCTAGAAATCCTGTCTACTGGTAATAACACCATTTAAAAGAATGTGTATAGAACCAAATAAGGACATGAACATAATCCATCGACTTCAACAAGTAAAGTGCGTTGAGTGACAGTTAAACCTTAAACCTTCATAAATCACAACAGGTGAAGCGTCAGTGTGTCTTATTCCAGCGTTAGTTGAAAAGAAGTTACAATAAACACGTCTAGAAGACGTCATTATGTTTAAATATTTTAAATTTTTAGCACTGATGAATAGAAACGTGTTAAAGGCAATCAAAGTTTACCAACTGGGTCCTGGATGAAAGACTATTATCAAAGGTTACTTTCCTTTTTTCAAGCTCTCGAGCGTGATTCTGTTGATTTACAATCACAGTATTCTGCTTTTCCTAATGCATTTCAGAACATTTTGTTTTGCTTTTGTAACACGTGTTAAAACATTACAAAATTCGCAGCCAATAGCTAGAATATTGCTCAATGTTTTGCAGCAAGGTAACGCACTTAAACACTACATGAGAAATCAAATGTCAAGAGGTCAGGCACACGTTGATCCTTTCTTAATGAAAATGCTTTCTCTAATAAATATAGATTATTTTCACTAGACAGCGCTTTCTCATCATAACATGACAGATATTGCTTTTTAAAAAATGTAACGGTCAGATAACCAAACTGGTCGGTGATTATAGAAGGACTTTCTTTTTATTTTTCTTGCCGCAAATGGCTGCGATACTGCCGAAGCAGCGTTAAACAATAACTCACTCACTCACTCTTTTTACTTTCTGTTGGAATAAATAATGACGGGAGAAGAGGACATTATATTTTTTCCATCCAACTTTACTTTGAACGAAGAAGAAGTATACAAACAGAAGCACATCCGTTCCTGCATATCAACATATACATCTTTGGGGAGAAATGAATGTTGGTGTTTCGCAACAGTGATGCAGCAAATTCGTAGAACCTATTTTTAAATAAAAATATAAAATAAATAAATAAAATATTTTACAATACAAATCTGTCACGCTCAAAAGTGTTGCGCTGACGACGAGAAACATTTCCTTATATATAATTTAGCATAAATTAAGGTTCAATGTTTTTTTAAGATACGCCCTCTGGTAATTGTCATGTTTATTGCATTATTAATACCAATGTGTGATTCACTCTTTACAGAAAGCATTGACTCAAAACAAACAATTTCACGTTCAAATTTTTGTTATGCAATATTTATCGAAATAATTTTTCAAAACTTTATTCATTTTTGTTCATGTTCATACACATTCGAAATAATTGATCAGGAATGAAATAGCATTGTTTTCATAGTTTTACAATTGTTATCTCACAGCTGTTTCCCTGATATGTTCCAGCACAGTTGATAACTATCAACATCATCTTGACATTTGCCGAAGTTCTAATTCTGATGTATTCATATTACATAATCTGAAACCAGATAGAGCCATCAGCCCTATAGCAATTCAGAAAATTGCATTATGTGTTATTTCCGGTTGAAGACGTAGTGAGTGAACTGTTGAAGAACGGTTTTAAAAGATGTAAACACAGGATTTCAGCATTCAAGTGTTCTTTGTTCGTTTAAAGTTGTTAAAATAGAGACTTAAGTTCTGTAGCTAACTGTAACTTTCTTGCTATATATTGATTGATGTTGAATATTGAATAGTTCAGATAAAGCACAATTCATAGCAATAAATTTAAAACAAGAACCACTAAAACTGATCAGTATCAGTGCATGAATCACATCGTTGTCTAATTAATAGCACTCCTGCGATGATCTAGAACAAATGGTCAAGGTAACCTATACAACTATAATAATAATATTCAACTATATTCCCCAAATCACGATTCTTACATATAATTATGTCCAGGATTCCTTTATACCACGGTATCAAATCCCACTGATAACTCCGTCCCTCCTCTCTTACTCTTTCTAAACTATATTTTTGTTCTTATCTCCAAGACTAAAGCGGTCATTAGGACTGGTTCAGCATCGTTTCCAGAATTGGTCATTCTAACATAGGATAGTTTGACTATCTCTCTATATTGCCCTCAATAACTAGGATATATCTATCTATCTATTGAGAATGGACGCCCATGATGTGAGGTGCCAGTTGTTCTCATTGTAAAGCAACAAGCACT
The DNA here is from genome assembly GCA_936450465.1 of Gibbula magus. Classification (NCBI taxonomy): domain Eukaryota; kingdom Metazoa; phylum Mollusca; class Gastropoda; order Trochida; family Trochidae; genus Gibbula; species Gibbula magus. The sequence goes on from OW388301.1 coordinate 48,312,444, forward strand.
TCCTCAGATTTGAATATCCACAGAATGCAATATATGTAGTTGCATCTTCTAATGGCAAGTCGTCAAGAAAACCTCTATATGTCTTAATGGTCTTAAGTATTTATGAATTAACAGTAAAGCGATTCGATTGCAATACTACCTAATGTAGTTGTCAGTTGTATACTATCGGATGTGGAAAGTTTGTAGTTTGAACAAAGGGAATTGAAAAAAGCATTACTTGAAGATCGAGAGTGTACATTTTCAATTTAACAGATCATATATAAAAACAATTACTTAATTAATTAACATTAGTTGTAGACATTGGTGCAATATTTCATTGGTTTAATGGTTTAATTTGATTCCAATAATAATAGTATATGTGTCATAGTTCCAGTTTCAGACAAATATAGGCCACTTACTTAGCATATACTGTACTAAACTATACTCCCTCGTTTCCAAGACGTGATACAGAGACTATCAACATCACCAAGTACTTTTCTCTGTAGAAATCGTCTCAAGATGAATGGACATAGGAGATCTTGTCAGTGTGCAGACTGATTAACACTTACCATTTTTCTCTAACACTTCTCATCAAAGATCAGATCCACTTCAATTTCCAAAATATTTCACACCACACATTCCAAACTTCTCAGACTGTTTACAAGGATAAATTGACGCTTATAATACTCTTTCATTACCGAGAAATGTTGTTCGGACATGCAGACCACAGTGAGATTTACTGATATCAGACTTGGCTGCCGTCTTTCAACAATGAAAACTTTGAATTTTAAAGTTGTAAGTTGTTTTAATGTGCAGCCTTCTGTTAGGGTCACTTGAGACTGCCCTCGAAGCAGTCCTCCGATGATCAAAATACCTTTTGAGTACCATTGAGTCTTCATCTTAACATTTTGAAGAGACAGTCCCAGTTTCCAAGAAGGTCACACATTTCCTATCCTTCCAATCAGATGCTGATTTCATTGTTTCGCGGTTTTGTTTTCTTTGACCTATTATCGATTAAATGAGTTATTGTTTAAAGTAGTTTGGTCAGTATCATAGACATTGGCGGCGAGTATGACCTATTTGTATATTCATCAATTGTAATCATGACCAATGACAACAATATTTTCAAATGCTCTAAAGCCCCGTATGTGGGCCATGTCTGACAAATTCAATAAAATCATTTCAGCAAGAAAATGTAAATGTCTTACACACTGACTGAAAGTCACACTCGTTAGACAATGAATGACAGACGATGATCAGATGCATGGGTAAGCTTTAATACAATTAAAATTAAGTTTAATATATATGTTACCGTTTAGGAATGCCAAGATAGTTTCGAGAACATTAGAAACAGGAATTTGTCATTATTTTCAGCATGCACAAGTTCATTTCCAAACTTGTTCACCTCATGATTTCCTCTCTGTTGCAAACTAAAGGAACAAATAATTAAATGACGGTTACACATTTGTCAACAACAATTATCAACCACTGGTATATATGGATGTGTATAACATTTAATTGAATACGACATTTGATCCTAAAACATGACATTTGATCCTAAAACATGTATGTTTACTTTTATAGTTGTAGCCATCTACAATATATATTCTAAAATCTTATATGAAACTGTCATCCATTTTATGGATATAATTGAGAATGTATCTGTAGCCAATGTTGCGAAACGTTATATGTATGTACAATACTATAATGTAATTTATGTGTATTACAAGTGTTTATCAAAACGAATTGATTAATATGACACAACACTGTCATTATTTGATTATTGTTCTTTGGGATTCACCTGATCATGCACTGTATCAAGGCACGAAGAGAAGGTTGGGTTTACAAGTCTCACCTCAGTCTAATGACACCCCTCTGATTCCAAATTGAATCTGTCCAAGAATTAACCTTTATCACATTGACAGTCGGATATTGTCTTGTGTCAGCATTGTCAAGTTGTCCAGACACTGACCGTGTGTGCATAGAATATGACTGAGGTCATTATTGACAGCGTATGGGAAACTACTTTACCGTTGTTCAAATGAACCAGCACTTTAGATAAATACTGTTTATCAGTGTGCCTTTACTGACAGCTTTGGTGATCTGTAGTTCATTTATATTTTGATAGTTGCTTGTTTAGTAGCTGTTTTAAAGTAGTACCATAAAAATAATTTATCTGTTCAACTGTTACTGCAAACAGAATCAAAGCACGAAAAATACATATATCATTAAGAACACTTCAACTTTCAATTTGCTACAACAATATATTAAAAAAAAATAATAGTGTTCCAATATTTGGTAGCTTCTGATTTTCATTTAATTTTTGAGCAACTTTGCAAAAGGACACTTCAAATCTGGATGGAAGAAAAATCATAATATATTGAAATACAATGTAATTGGTGTACATTTGCCATTGCCAAACTAACCCCATATGGCTATGAACATAATTGAATCAATTGAATGCATTAGTATTTTAATAAACATGCCTTTCCACTGATAGTTAAAGGACAATTGTTTAAAGCGCTGTAGCACGTTTTTCTTACTGAAAACAAGTGATCTTGCGAAAAGGTAAGCAAGAGTGCTCTGAGAGCACATTAACCCCCGGGTTCCATATCCTCCAAATAAGCGGTTTAATTGTAAATGTGATTTAATTAACATATTAAAAATTCATAAGCACTTCATAAGGCCTATCTCCAATCAATAAACAAATTATGACCATGATGAAGTTTCTCACAAAATGGATCCTACATCAAGTTCAAGGCCTCAATGTGTGACATTGGAACCATAAGATTTTCAAATGCTGACGAATTAAAAGTGACTGCTTGTCAGAAATCGAAAGGATGAGCGCTCTGAAATAAGTTAAGAAAGTAATTTTGCTAAACATACAATGACAAAAGATCCCATGTAGGTGTCTTAATTAAATAAAAAATACAAGCAAAACAGTGAGCCTGGCTCACTAATACCCCCTACAGTTAAAGTTTGAAATTTGTATTTTACTTAAAGAGAGAGGGGTCTGCACACCTAAGGATTGATAAGCTATGAAATGTAATTGCTAAGATTAAACTGTTTGTGAAAAGGGTAGGACAAGTCTCTTCGTGTAAAAAAGGTGGTTTAAGTAAAATTAGGAATAATATTTACTTGAAAAGGTATGGGTAACATAATACACTACTGTCATTACCACTGATTTCAACTTTATTTTGGAAATTAATCCATCATAATGATTCATTCGAGTGACTTTAAACAACAGGTACATGGAAGCACACCCCTGAAGGCACAGTGAGAGATATACAGCAGTTTATGGCTGAAAGGAAAGAAAATTTAACTTTTCCCAAAATATAACCAGTGGAAATATAAAAAAGTAAAATCAACGAGAACACAGAAGTAGCTTTTGATTAAAGTTACATGAAAAAGAAAATGATGAAGTCAACAAATCACAATACAGAAGTAGCTTCAGTCATTCTAGCTATGATAAAGTAAAAGAATATAAAAAAACGCCAAAAATTCAAAAATTCACCAAATCGTGTTACATTTTGCAATGCACCTCTCCTAGTGGTGAAGGAGACATGTGCCAAATTTGAAAAGGATGAGATGAATAGTTTTTTTGTAATCGATCGGACAAAAAATGCTCAGAATTTGACTAAGTTAAAAAAAATTTAAAAATCGCCAAAAATTAAAAAATTCACCAATTCGGTTTAAACTTCGCACTGCACCTTTCCTAGTGGTGAAGAAGACATGTACCAAATTTGAAAAGAATGAGATGAACAGTTTTTTTGTAATCAATCGGACAAAAAATGCTCAGAATTTGACTAAGTTAAAAAATTTAAAAAATCGCCAAAAATTAAAAAATTCACCAATTTGGTTTAAACTTCGCACTACACCTCTCCTAGTGGTGAAGAAGACATGTACCAAATTTAAAAAGGATGAGACGAATAGTTTTTCTGTAATCGATCGGACAAAAATTGTCTTCGGACGGAAGGACGGACGGACGGACGGACGGACGGACGGACGGACGGAATCGTTGGTATAACTATATACCCCCAACCGTTGGTCGGGGGTATATTAACTAATTGACGGTTACACATTAATCTACAATGTAAAAGCTAATATCTTATCTGACACGATTATCCATGTTATGGATATATTGAAGAATTTATCAATATTCAATGTTGTCACACGTTATATTCACTTACGATACCACAGTGTCATTTCTACTTGATACAACACTGTTGTTATTCGCAATTAAGATACAATTCTTTGGCATTCACCTGCATCAAGGCACTAAGGGTAAGTCAGTTTTACAAGTGTCATCTCAATCTAACGACACCCCTCTGATTCCAAATTTAATCTGTCCACGAATTAACCTTTATCACATTGACAGTCGAATATTGTCTTCTGTCAACCTTGTCATCTTGTCAAGACACTGACTGTGCGTGCATAGAATAAAACTGAGGTCATAATCGACAACTTAAGGGAAACTACTCTACCGTTGTTGAAATGAACCAGCACTTGATATAAATACTGTCTATACTATGAATCATTGTGTCCTGACTGACAGCCAATGCTGAACGTTGCTGAGTACATTTATAATAACAATATTATATTTATAATGAGCACATATCAATGCTCAATGCACGCTCAAGGCGCTACACAATTATCACCCAATTTTAAATTAGTTTAAATTATAAGGAAAATATTGAATACATAATAACTTTGAATAATTGACCCTGTCCATATGCCTGACCAAATGTAGGGTGAGATGATTTGTTGTTTAATGCAATTTTCAAGAGTCTACCACTCTCAGCACGGCTGTAAGTAGCATTGCAAGAAAAAAACCCTCAAACACTAGCTGCTATGTATTGCAGTGAATCCTGAGAGCAACGGCTGGACTTATGTTTTTACGTGTTTCTGTTATGCGAAGTATGTTGAAAGCACATACATAATTATATAAATATATACAGTTACAAAAATATATATAATTCATGTAATTCATACACGTTATTCATTTCATTCCATCTGTATTTCATTTTATTTTATTTATTGCTTATTTTGTAGTTGTTTTGAAATAGTACCATAAAAATTATCTCCATATTCTTCTTTTCAAATAAGTTTACTTCCAATGAAAAGTGATTAAAAAGGTAAAATATTAATTTTAACATCATGGGAAACATGATAGATTTTGTGGAACGGATATATTCGAATAACTGCTGTCAAATTGAAATTTCTTTGAGAGAATATCTCTGTCTATACATACTTTAACTATCTATTTTATTATGTCCTTTGCGGGAGACATAATGTTTTTGTCTCCCTGCGTTATTCCTTTATTCCTTTGTTCCGAAATGCTTTCGTTTCTTAAAAAACCTTCAATATATTTTTTTACGAAACTTAGTATATGCTTAGACCGAGTGGTGAAGTATCGCTTTTTGCTTCTTAGGTACCCCAACAAAATATGGAAACAAGTTCATTTCTTCTAATAGATAAACCTTTTTGGATTGTTTTTTAACTGTCTCTGGCATAAATGGCATATATGGGTAATATTATAAGCTTAGATTGAAAGTCGGGGAGGTGGACATCACAGTGGATCGACATATTTCTACCTTTCACTGTGATCATACATGAATCACATGGTCTTTACCGGGAGATACTATGTAAACAAACATCACTTGGTTTATTGTATTAAAGAGTTCCTGTCATTAGATATTCTTGCTAAAATAATGAAATATATAGAATACGTGAATAATATTGTCAAATACCAGATTCAGGTCATCAATTCCATGACACTCTATGAAATAAACATGATATTTAAAACTCAATAAAGGATGTTCTATTTATCATTGAAATTTTAAATACCTATGAAGCAAAGGTTGCAATGATGCATTTATAGCAGGAAATTTCAATAATTAATAGCATTAGTAATTTTATGATGAAGCGAAGAATGTTGAAATTATCTATTTCAACCTTCCTTTCTGCATGTTAGAATCAAACTGGTACACTTCAGTTCCAGGTTTTAACGAAAAATAACCAGAATGGTGTTGCATACTTTTTCAATACAATTAATTATTTCGTGACATGTAGTTGAAATATTGATCGACTCAGTGTAAAACACCAAATCATCACTTTATATACCGGATGTGAGAATCTCATCCATGATGTAGTTATTCAAATATCAATTACTTCGAGTAAAACCATCCTAATCATACTTCCCTGTGTTTATATTCTATTCACATCATCTGAAAGAAGTCAGGAAAGCATTGTTTGATAAGCATACAATGATAATAGATCCAAATCCAAAGATCACAAGACTCCCACCATTCAGCTAGCACAAAATTCAATAAATGTAATGTCTCTTTAAAAAGAGGATGTAATCAGCCTTCTTGACTCTTTTCCTACTTTTATACAGAACAATAATGTATGGCCGTTGAGTCCTTTAACATATAACACATATCTGATCACGACTCTCCATTCGAAAATTTCATTATATATTACAGTGTGATGAAAGAGAGAACGCTGACAGTATCTCCCACCAATTTAAAAACGAAAGATTTTCCCCGTGTGATATTACCACATCCGTGCCAAATGAAAACGTTAATTTCCGGGGATTCACCTATGCTTGCCGTTTCAATTTCCGTTAGATTGCATCACTTATCTTTTACATAGTCACATGCGGCGTTTTCACATCAGTCTCGGTATGCCTGTGAAGGATAGGGCCAATACAGAAGCATTAAATGCAAAAAATATGTTCAAATGTCTTCATTACCATCTTGATATATTTCCTGTCGATCGACACCCCTCTACCAGATATTACATTTTCCGATAAGCATATTTTATAGATTTAATAGAAAAGATAGTTTTTCACTTTTTGCAATCCTTTATCTCAGCAATTTGTCAACTTATTTTCACCATCTTTAAAAACTCCTATTCTGTAAGAGACTATTTCATAACAATTGCTTCGTCCTCAACAATAGCGTTGAGAATGTTTTACAGACTACAGACATTGATTTTTGTTTCTTGTCTTCATTTATCCAGTTCTAATGCAATTGCTAAGAAGAGAATGAAATGGGCATTGCAACACCAATACGAATAGTTAAAAATCAAAAATTTACTTTCGCAACTTTCACAAGAGCAGTGTTTTTAGTTTTAATTGCAGATACAATGAAACTATCAGTTGATCATGTTGTGGAAAACAGAAACTTTCTGAAAAATACGTCAAAACGTAGATTTAGCACATGAGAATTATTTTCTTCAATCACATCATTTGGGCGTTTATATATGCATATGTGTGTCTGTTTGTAATTAGGTCTTCAAGACGACAGTCATGAAGACCTATTGTTCTTATCCAAATTTTCCGTATTATTATTATTTGTACCGATTTTGTGCCTCGCGTCCAAAAGTAATTGCTGGGCTGATTTTCATGAAATTTACAGGTTGTTCACCTCGAAGCCCGATTTTTTATTTTCGACTTCTTTAATGAGGTATCTCCCCTTCAAGTCAAAACTTCATAACTCATACCTCAATAACTTATCAAGTTATTTTCATAGGCGTTTTAAGCCCTAATAATAGATTGTTTGCTATTTGGAAAAAATTGAACATTTGGTGAAATTTCGCTGTTTTGAGGGTATGCGTCTTCATAAATCTTCTTCGAAATAACGGTAATACATACACCTAGTGTAACTCACTCATTTGGAAGCTGAAACACTGCTGCTTATATGAATCTATCAACCGTAACTCCATTTCCAACCGTTTTCGGGGCACAGCATTTTAAAAATTGAAAAAGGTATTTTAGGACTTTAAAGGGACATAACTCTGTTACGAATGAAGTTATGTCAAAGTTACTTATTGCCCTCTCTTTCTAATAACTTGTTGAACATATCATTATCATATAAAAGTTGATAAATTCACAATTTGGACATATTCCCAAAAAGTAAAATGTTTTGATTTTGAGCATTTTCGAGGGGTATATCCTTTTAAGAATTATTTATCGAAAATCACTGAAGATAGGAAGATTTTTAATAGCTAGTTTTGACATGGAAACATCATTTATTATGGATAATACTTTTCAACCACGTACCTGTAATAGTTTGCATGTGACAAGTCATAGGAGATTGTCATTTTCAGAAAATCGTCATTTTCAGCAAAGTTGAAAGGTTCATCACTGCTTAACTAATTACGCTATTAAATTTTACTCCAACCTGCATATGTACAGTAACATACATAAAACAACAACTTCTCTGTTGCACACCTTCATGAACAAAAGTTGACAGTTAAGCTTAAAACATCACAAATGTCGTCCGAAAATGAACATATTTTAGTATTTTCATGAATATTCAGAAGAAGATAACGCATTAATCATGTATGCAATTTAAGTGATGATTACATCTGCTTAAGTGGAAATTAAAGCACAACATTTTCTATGCTGTACCTTAGTGTGTAAATATAAAAGTTTTGTCTCACTTATGAGAAAGATCATGTAGGGGTCCATTTATATGCGATTTTTCTATTTTAAGAGGGGTACTTCCTTTTGTAAAAAAAACTACTAAAGATAGAGACATGTTTGATGGCTCATTGTAAAGAAGAGACATTGATGAATAACCTAGAGTACAGCATGGGTTCAAGGTCAAGCAGAAGTCTTGAAGACCTAAGTACTGCCGCGGCAGTCCTAGTTCAGATATATCAGTAATGCGGATATTTACAATAAGTAATATATAACTCCAAATGATGGGGAGATCTTCTGAAAATATGACACTTGTAGAAAGAAATACTTCATTTCCTATCCGTATTAGTATTGGAACGAATATGAATTATGTCATTGTATGCAAAATTAGAAATTCGTAAAATCAAAAGACATTAAGGGACTATAGAGGTAAAGTTGACTCAACCGTTGGTATTGGTGCTTGATAGTAAAGGCAATTGCATTTTGTGTGGTCATTTTCATTGCATTATTTGTTATCGTCTATTGTTTAAAAAAAGTATACTTTTCTGTATACAGACTTCACTGAATTCGTATTGGAATGTAAGCATGCAGTCATTACGACTTTATTTTGAGTTATATCTGGAACTGCAGATCTGCTGTGTGCTCAGGAACAGTGCGCCGAATAGACTGGTTGGTGTGAGTGTACATCATAATCTGGACTGTGCAGCCTATGTGATTCGAATCTCATTGATAGGAAACTTGAGATTACTTTGTTTTCATGCTGAGAGTTACAAGGCGTGCAAATAATTTTGTTTACAAATGCAATAACTACTTAGTATGCGTCTACATAATATAATAATAGTAAGAAATGTCAAACAAGGAGTAAATACATGAATTGTAGGCGAGGTGCCAATTTTGGGTTTAACTCGGCATTAGCGAGTATTTCACTTATATCACGAATGATAGTAGTATTACATGGAGAAAGCCCACAACCCCTTTGTGACCATGTACTGTAGTAAAACCTGCGTGTATCGCCTTGAACTAGTGGGATTAAATTCCTGAACTAGTTGATCTGAATCCAAAAGTGTATAAGTTAGATTATTCAGCGTCTTTTCGAGATATAAACGTCAAAATTGCCAGTTTATTTTCCATTGAGCACATGTAAATATCCAGGGCTTTCATAAACATAAATCAGAAGGTATAGAAATACTTTAATATTGTTGTCTTTTATTTCCTAAGATCTCTATGAATATATATTTAGTAGCAATTATGTAGGAAATAAATCAGAAAATTTTACAATCGAAAACATTCAGCCATAAAGAAGAGAAGCTAATGATGTTTTTAATCCATATGTTTTACACTTAATTTTTATGAATGATTGTATAACCGTTAGCTCCCTTCCCTTCTGGCAGCTTTTAATATTGCCTAGACTCTTACGAACTATGGCCAACGGTAAGGTTTTCAGTCTTTCATGAACTGGTATTTACTATGAATGAGAAAGAAAATTGACGTTATATATTATAAATGGTAATCTAACTTCATGACATGTCAACATTTTTCCATTTGTCAGCACCTCTCCGGAAAAGATTTTTCAATTTATCAACATTTAAGATATTCAATATAGCCATCTGTAGTTATTAAACTATTTGTGATCCAATTACATCTCGTTTAGAAAATTCGCTTGGCTAATCGGTTGAATAATTTATGACTTGTTTGTTTTCATTTGCTGATTTCTCCTGTGGTCTGTTTTTGTAACTTTCATCTGTAAACATGCATGTTTATAACATAATGCGATCAATTATTTGAAACAGTAAACAATTCAATCGCTGATATTATGCATGAAATATATGTATCGTAGTATCATAAAATATCATGTATCTTCCATGTGACACGAACATGTAATTTCGTTTACATGTGCTATTTACTTAAATCAGAACGTAATAACAATGCGCTTGGTTGAGATACGAGGAACGCATATTTGCATATAGAAACGAAATTACTTGTAATATTATTTCTGTGATTTTGTGTCGAAAACCACTGAATTGATGTCTAACGTTTTTATTGGTTATGACATCTGTCTATCTGTGGTCAGACAGTGGATACGATAATCAAAATGACTGGTGCATACCGGGAGAAGCAATATCTGTCAGTTATGGTGAGAAGAATTATTATTCTCGTGATAATAACATGTATTTATTGAAGCAATAACTTTGACTGAAACCATAACCTTTGGTGTAACTTTTGACAGTATTATTGTTATGTTGTATTCGTGTCTGTATGTTTAGGAGCATGTTAGTGATTCGCAAAGCAAAAAAAACAATGAATGAATTTAAGAACGGTTTCAAAACAACAAAATGTTATCTTAAAGAATCATTCTGAATATAAAGGTTATTCTTATTTTGGGAAAACATGACACCTCTTATGACTCGAACCTATCTATCGTACATGAAGCTCACATAAGTTTCTAAACTCCTTTTCTAGATCAGCTGACGCTAAATACATGTAGTCTACTTGAAGAAATCTAATTATTTGATTCTGATGTCAAAAATAAAAATAAAACTTGAACCAAATGATAATTTCAGTATCTTTTATTTATCCATAGATGCTTTTATATATTCTCAAGTGTAGTATTGTATTTAAGTGACAAAATCAAGAAGTATGGTTTCACCGAGTAACATAACGTCATATGAGTAATTGACATTCACTTATATTTCGCCATAGCCAAGAGCTGAATACGTTTTCTTTGAACACGTACACTAACTGATCTCAATAGTGTACGTTTTGTAACTAAGTAGTAAACTATCAGTAGCCATCGTAGTGTAAATGAATTGACAATTAGGTTTCCGCTCAAATAGTTATTTCGATCTCCATGCTAACATTACAGAAAATATGCCAAATGACTAGTATACCTGAGTAGCTTTGAATACATGTACAACTCATACTCTATCTCTTAAAATCGCGGAGCTTTTCCATCAATAGTATAACCCATGTTAAAGTGCAATGACATGTCACACTAACTAAATCTGTACTGGTGAAGCTTCAACGTGTCCTTCTTTTAGCGTCAGTTCAACTGAGAAAAAACAAAAGTCACAACACATAGCTGCAGAAGACACCATCATTTAAAACAAATATGTGAGAATTGAATGTCAGTTTGTGTGCTTGCAATGGAAAATGAACGATGTCAAAGCATCATTCAAACTCTTGTGAACGGAGAGAGCTTGCAAGTCGGTCACAAGAATGGTTATTCAAGAATGGTTATACTGATAGACTCGGTACAAACTTGTTATTAGGATTGATTATGCAATGAAACACAATGTGCAAGTGCGAGTGTTAACGAGTCACACATTTATTTCCTAGCTGTCAGATAATGTTAGTACACCCCCAGTCCGTTTGGAATTGGTCAATATTAATCATGGTGCCTGGCAAGCGTTTTATAAACAAAACCTATATTAACTACATACATATATTCTTCTAAATACATTAAATGCCTGTCCCTCTTGTATCATCGTTTGTAAATATTTAATACTTGTAAAACAAATTATAAGTTATAGATATATTTATAACATTATTTTACTAATGCAGACATAACTACTTTGTTTAGATTAAACAAACATTCATGGGACTAGATATTGTACTAAGCAATGGATTCACACTGTTTCTGTGTGGGTAATTAACGTTTCAATGAACCATCATGTGAAAGAAGGTTTATCCTAATCCACTTACATGAGGTATATACTGTATAATTTCATTAATCACATGTTGCAATATTGGCATCACCTTGTCAAATGTTGAGATCTAGTGATCCCTTCGACATAATGCAACAGATATCAGATCTGCAGCACGGTTTATGCAGGACATTAAACACATATAGATTACCGGTCCTAGGTTAGTGCTAAGATATTCGTTAACATTGACTAACTTAGCATTTAGAGAGCATTCATCCAAGTGTTTGTCTGAGAGTTTGTGAACAAGACAATCGTTCTCAAGCTGGTTTGTAATTAAATTAAACTTCCAATCACCTTGGACTTGAACATTACTTTTCCAAATTTTACGATTTTGAAATATAATTTTCATCAGGTTTTGCAATTTGATTTTAAGAAGTGTTTTTTGTCGTTATTGTAAGGTCCAAGGGTTATGAGTTATTTTAATTTAGTTGATATTATCACACAAAACATAAACTGTATTGATTATGAATTTGAATTATAGATGGCAGATGTTATTATGATAATTTAAAAAAGAACATTACAAACTCTTAGCCATTTACCTTAAGTTTTAAGGGTTTCTTTAACTCGAACAGTTTGTACTTTGTAATTTGAATACTGCGTTTAGTGATGTATAACTAATCTATTTATTTCTTCAACAGTTGGTATTTGACAATTCGTTTAAAATGACAAAGAATTACCAACATCATGGCAACATATATATGAAAATGCATCATCAAAATGTGGGATTTCATAATTAATGTTTGCATTGTCATTCTCGAATTATTCTACTGGTTCTTTTTCGTCCTATTTGTTCACCGAAATGCAGCTACAACTACAGCTGAATGGCACTGTACATAGCACACTGTGGGCATATTGTTTTTCTCAAATTTGTCATTTATTATCAAAGTTGATACATTATATTGTTATATAAGTGAGTACATTACATAAGTCATTACACTATTCAATAAGCCGTATTCATAGGAGACTGTTATCACTATTGGAAGAAATTGGTGCGACTACAACGACTATTTTGTGAAACCTTTCTTTGTTTGAGGGAGTCGTAATTATGTTTGTCTCATGCGATTTTGAGAGTCAGTTCAGACAGCAAGATTTTTAACCATTCCATCATGGTGCCATATATAACTCTACTCTCAGTGTTAAGGTATCACTACATCAGCCACATCTCTTAACTTCCATTAGCAGCAATTTTAATGCGAACACCTTAAAATGGAATCGACGGAAATGGACTTAACAGAACCAGGGGATTTTTGTGAGAATCGTGAAATATGGCCAATAGGCAACAGAGGTTAGGATTAACACATTTGGAAGATTAACCTCTGTGGGAAGATGAATATGGATGACTTTGTCATGGAAGATTGTGGGGACGATCTAATGTCTGCACCAACTTACAATGTACATCTCTCTCCAAACCTGTTATTATAAAACAAATCTTGATTTCTTACATTCCTGATACTTTGTAAAACGCGGACATCAAACTATGTATGATATCAAATGTATTTAAGACGTTGATATATTGATAACATCGATACCATGATGAATTCTGGTAGACTTTTGAATAATTGTAAGACAAACTATAATCTCACAATATCCACTTTGTGTTATGGGGCGGCGACCTATTTTTTTACCCTATGTGTCAAGCAGCAATTTGTAACAACTCATTGAATTTCCAGAGAAAATTGATAACTTAAGAAAACTACAAGCTAACAAATAATCAAACAAACTAAAATATCAGCTTTGATCTCCGAGCCACTTGAGAGATAAGAAATGACAGGACATTAAGATAAAGCCTATAAGCTTGTCCTCGACATTTTAATCCTGTAAGTGCAACATGTATTTGAAGTTTTTGGTGAAGTTTCTTTCAATAATGTGTGGCAAGTAATCACTTTTTATGCTTATGCTTTTTATTTACACACTTACTTTGTTACTTTTTCACAAAAATCAATTCAAGCACGATAAAATTACATTGATCTCTTCACCTTGCTTCCAACTACAAAATAGTCACTTTACCTTAATTTCCCTCATGATATAAAACAATAGATTTCGTGCTAAAGATACAAGCTTTTACGTGTATGTTGTCAAAATCAATAATTGCACATCAAATGTGTTTAACTCCCTTGTGGAGATGCAAACGCAATGAGTTTTCATCCTTAACTACTTTGGTGAGATTAGAGATCACTTTTGTTGGAGCAAACCAAGTTTGACAGTTCCTTTTCTTAGTTTCGTGTTCATGATCACTCTTAGAAATTATATTTCTTTAGAACAACTCATGTTATGAATTTATATATGACGGATGTAAAATGTTAAATGGCCAACTGATTATTCTGTCACGTATTGAATTCTTGATCAAGTTTATTAGTTCTCGAAAGGATATAAACATGTTATAGAAGCAATGACTAAATTGTATAACATAAACCATTCACCAGATGCAGTTTATGACTTTATGATTGTTTTACCTTTGAGCGCTATGGCAGCCCAGGCCTTTATACATGCATCCTGTGTATAAATGTTAACTATTTTCATTGAAATAACTGAAATTAAACATACTAACGCTATTGACACCAATCAATATAGATTGGAAAGATTAGCCATGCTTGTCACATGTTCTTGCTTTACCCTAAGTTATTACATATATCCCGTTTTAGATATTCTCTATCATCTTTCTTCTTGATTCACTCTATCTTTATAAATGGTACTACTTTAAGGATAAATATATTTAAATCATATTCAAGTCTGTCTTAAGCAACCATTATCGGCTATTCTGCTTATTCTAGTTCAATACAGGCCTTCAACGAAGGTGTTCCCTTTACAATGGGCACAGTCCATTGCAGATTTGGTATCTCGGTGATACCCCAGTATCAGATATAAAGCTGAAATGGTGCGCACAGACTCATTATCTAATATTATATTTGAAGACTCTGATCAACTCTGTTGACTCTTGAACAAGTACACAATTGTATTTCATATAGCGAAACTTTCATACATGTACAATTATTTTGAAGACATCAAGATCAACTAATGAATAAATTTCATACCTCAGTTGTTATAGAAGTTATATACCTTGCACGGAACGTCGGAATATATGTTTTATGATCGAATTAAGAGCTGTATATTGGAATATTATACAATAAATGTGTTAAGAAGAAATATAGCAGGATTGTACAAATCATTCGGAAATCAATAATTAATTAGCTTCTCGGACTATGAAATCAAATATGCAATGGATCGTAGGGAACACATTGTCTGATTTACATTGAAACTTGTTCATAGAATTCACAAATCCTTTTGAATTGACTATAATACTCAGTTGCTGTATGATTAAGGTACATTAAGGTTGAAGGTCATCCAATTGTCGAGTATCATGATCATGCATTATTCAGACAGTCCAGTCAAACAATACACAGTGTTATGTTGCAAACAATTCAATATACCAAGACACATTCAATAAGGCAATAAGGCAAGCTAAGTGACAGTCTAAAAGATCATTGTGGTCATTGTAAAACATTTGGGTGAAACTTGTTATTGGAAGTTACCCAATTGATTGCTCAGGGTGGTATTACACTATTATTATGTTTGAAGTACCACTCATTAAAACTGAATAATCTGTAAACGATTCGTTTTTCATCCAAAGCTTTTAAAATCGATTGGCAGTTTTAAAATGGAAAAAGTTTATCAAATTCCATGAACACTTACTCTATATCATACTTTTGACAAACTATTCATTTTATTTAAATGGATGAGTCAAGACTGTGGTTCAATAAACATTCTAAGGAACTTAAATTTGGTCCGTAAGCCTGGGAATACACCAACTATTAAGTTAAGAAAGATGCATTTCTTCTGTTAGAGTCCAACCTTTTCTCCTCTCTGACTTTCTTTATCATTAACACTATCAGTTTCAGAGACAATACAGACAGTATAGTTCAAGTCGTTCCAAGCAGATTGTTCTCCTAGCTTCCTCTTGTGATCAATCAGCTGGGAACAGTAACCTCTTCACATCCGCATCAGAAAGGACTGATCCTAATTTCCTCTTCATATATATGGTGGACATTTATTTAAGAAATGGAAGAGAAGTTGGAGTGCTTTATTGTTGAATAAAACATATTAGGGAGCATAAAACCCGAAGGGCGCAGGTGTACGATAAAGCACGACAACGAGTCTTCTATTCCTTATATGATATGCCTTTAAACAGTTACTTGCTTTTATATAAAACAACGAGATATAAAGGTTGTTTGTATAAACTATATTTCGAAAATATTGATGCCTCCCGTCATAGAACCCATTCACAAGCATTGAACAATCAAATTGACCTAAAATATGACGTCATTTGCGTTATTTATTGTTATCAATCAGGCAGTTTAATTAATAAATTTCCTAACAATTCTCAACAATTAAAACATTTATTTCTCTTAACGTATTTGTCCATATTGCTGATGAGATCTAATTTCTGAGTCATCTTTATTTGCCAAACTTAAAAAACAACAAAAACCTTTAAAACGAGAAAATGCCAGTATTTTGATTTAAGAGGATGTCTTTCAAACTGACAAATATTTCAAGTAAGCTGTAGTGACATTTTAATGAGAACAAAACAAATGTATGATACTTTAAAATATGAACTCTTTATATATGTGATCAAGGATCAAGGTGTGTCTAAATTAGTACTAAATGACTTCTATTTCCAACGTTCTTGTAAATATAAGGACATAATAATGTTGAAACCAAAGGCAGGAACGTGACAAATAAAATGTTTGTTTAACTAGGAATCAATGATATAGTTATTATCAATTGATATAAAGTAGTTGGTTCATGTGTTCTGTTGTACATATGTCTACATCAATGCAATTTACACATGAAAAATATATTTTTTTTGCAGTTGAAATTTGTCGATACTATCACGATTCTCATATAGAGTACCATAGGCACAATGTCGTTCAAATAAAAAAAAAACTGTTCTAAGCATTATTTTCCAAAAGGATTGGTAAGCATGATATTGAATCCAACAAGGTACTCCAATGTCTCTTAGCATACCTCCAATTCTGAAACGAAAGCAATGACTCATTAACACAATTTTTTATATCACAATTTGTATTGATCATATGCCACTCTGGTATAATGACAAATTTATGATTCCAAATTGAATCTGTCAAACAATTAACCTGTCTCACACTGACAATCAGATATAGTGATTCTGTCATTCTTGTCAGGTAATCAAGGATAAATGTGTTTTTTGTGTTGCAAATGTGACTTCATTAGGAAAGATACGTGAGGCAAGGCAACTTCTCGAAATACTTTACGGAAATGAAATTGAAAACAATGATCGTGTGCAAAGGTCAAATATAGTGACGTGAAAATCAAAATAAGATTTAGTAGAAATTAAGCATCATCATAGATTAATGAACTGGGTGTGATGTCAAGTGAGGATTGTTCCTTTTGGTAAATGATAGTCCTTGTATTCTAAGCAGATGACCATTCATAACAGTCGGTTATAAGTTAAAGCTTTAATTCATTGGTTTAATTTGGTTCAAATAATGGGCTGTATTTTTATATCTGCTAGTACCAATGTATAGGCAACTTGCTTTGCAAGTACTGTACATCAATAAACTATAACTATAACTATAGTAAACTCAGGTCTTTTTCAATGAAGTTTCAGAAACTATCAACATCACCAAGTAGAGATACTTCTCCTGTAGAAATCGTCTCAAGATATATATGAAAAAACAGGAGACTTTGTCAGTGTGCAGACTGATTAACACTTACCATTTTTCTCTAAAGCTTCTCATCAAATATCAGATCCACAATATTTTCACACCACACATTCAAACATCCTCAGACAGTTTACAAGGATACATGAACAATACTCTAATTTTTGAAAGTTGTAAGATGCTTGCATACTCTTAAGGCCACCTGAGACGGAATCCTTGGGTGATCAAAATACCATTTGAGGGCAATTGAGTCTTCACCGTAACATTTTGAAGTGAAAGCCCCAGTTTTTAAGAAGGTCACACGTCTTCAATCCTTCCAATCAGATGCTGATTTCGATGTTGCCCTTTTCCCCGTGATCCCTTCATGAGTGAATGAGTGAGTTATTGTTTAAAGCCGCTCTGGCTTTGGCAGTGTCATAGACATTAGCAGCGATTATGATCTATTCATATCTTCATCAATTGTCAACATAACCAATGACAATGACTTATTGAAAGTGTTCTTTAAAATGGCAAAGCGATTATTAATATGACACAACACTGTTGTTGTTCGAAATTAAGATACAATTGTTCTTTGGCATTCACCTGTTTATGTACTGCATCAAGGCACTAAGCTTAAGTTAGTTTTACAATTGTGACCTCAATCTAACGACACACCATTTCTTATTCTAAATTGAATCTGTCCACGAATTAACTGTGCGTGCATATAATATAACTGAGGTCATAATCGACAACTTAAGGGAAACTACTCTATCGTTGTTGAAATGAACCAGCACTTTAGATAAATACTGTGTATCATTAAGCCATGCTGAACGTAGTACGTTTATAACAAGTTGTTGGCACTAAGGTGACATGATCCCCCGCCGCAAATTAATACTTCAAAATTGAAAAAATGTCAAGATCAGCAAAATCGACTGGGCCCTGGATTTTCCCTAAAAGAACCACTGGTGTTCGATAATGATGAAAATCCAATAAACAGTTCTTGTGATATTGATGCCCCTGACAAGCTTAACATGTCGACAAACTCAAAGTTCCACTGTGACCTTGGGAATAATGTCAAGGTCTCTTCAACTCTTTGTCTTCCCTTGGATGTTCTATGTGTAAGATATGATGAAATTCCGTTGACTGGTTCTCGAGACAAACGATACATGTACATTAACATGTCGAAAAATTCAAAGTTCCGCAGTGACCCTGAGAATAACGTCAAGGTCCCCAAAATCTAGTCAACCCTTTATCTTTCCTTGGAGAAGCTATATGTAAGATATGAAGAGAATCCAGCGAATGGTCCTAAGATATCTCGCTGACAAGGGTAACATGACGAAGTCTCGTTGTGACCTTGAATCAAGGTCAAGGTCACAAAACTGTAGGAACATTACTTTTCCCATGCTGAACCCATCTGCAAAATATGAAAAGTATCCAGTGAATATTATTTCTTCCTCACTGACGGATGCAGAAGAATACTATATCCCCCACTTCGCGCTAAAAACGCGAATTATAAAACACATATTTTACCTTGTCCATATGCATGGCAAAATGTGAGGTGAGATTATTTGTTGTTTAATGCAACTTTCAAGAGTCTATCACTCTAAGCACGGCTGTTAGTATTATTGCCAGTCAAAAACCCTCAAACAACCCTCAAACACTAGTGGCTAACTGGCTAGGTATTGCAGTGAATCCTGAGAGCAACGGCTGGACTGATGTTGTTACGTTGATCTGTGATGCGAAATTATGTTGAAAGCACATAAACAATAATACAAATATATACTGTTTCAAACAAACTATGTGTAATGCATACACATTGTTCATTTTAGTCCATCTGTATTTCTCTTTATTTTAATTGTTGCTTGTTTTGAAGTTGCACCATACAAACACATTTCCAATTGGAACTGCAAACGTGAACAAAGCATATTATAAACAAAAATTACATGTATCATTTAGAACACTTTAATTAGCCTTTAACCAATTTGTTAGCATGATGTATTAAAACAAACCAAAAATAACGTGTTAATATTTCGTAGCTTCTGATTTTCATTTGATTTTGAAGCAACTTTGCTAAATTGAAACGTTATGTCTGGATGGAAGAACAATTGTAATGTATTGAAATACAATGTAATTGCTGTAATTGCCAAAAATACTCCCATAATGTCTATGAACAGTTTTGAATCAATTTAATGCATTAGTACCTTAATAAAAATGTATGCATAAACCATGCCTTTCCATTGATAGTTAAACGACAAGTGCACATATCATTATATCCCGTGTTGGATATTGTCAGCGGATTTTGTTATTATTGAAATTCGGATCTCATTTTGGAGAGATAATTTCCTGCACTTCTGATTTTTGACGTGTTAATTTCCGCTTCGGAGAATGTACTTCATTAAAATATCAGATCTCAGATTGTGATATTTGAAACCTCTGTATGACTACTGAAATTTTATGAGAAGCGAGAATGTGAGTTAATGGTTTAAGCTCAGTTTACAGAATGTCAGTTTCCTATTCTTGTTTTCAAATAAGTTTACTTACAATGGAAAGTGATTAAAAAGGTTAAAGATAAATTTTAACATCATGGGAAACATGATAGATTTTTTTGGAACAGATATATCTAAATGAACGCTGTCAAATTGAAATCTCTTTAAGAGCATATTTCTGTCTATACATACTTTAATTTCTCTTTTATTATGTCCTTTGTGGGAGACATAATGTTTTCGTCTCCGTCCGTTATTCCGTTATTCCTTTGTTCCGAAATGCTTTCGTTTCCGGGCCATATCTTAAAAAAACTTTAATATATTTTAATATTTCAATATATACGAAACTTAGTAGATGCTTTGACCTAGGGGTGAAGTATCGCCTTTTGCTTCTTAGGTACCCCCCAACAAATATAGAAACAAGTTCATTTCTTCTAAGAGATAAACCTTTTTGGATTGTTTTTTTTAACTGTCTCTGGCATAAACGGCACATACGGGTAATATTATTAGCTTGGATTGAAAGTCGGAGAGGGGGACATCACAGTGTATCACATCACATCAACATATTTCTACTTTCACTGTGATCATTCATGAATCACCACTGGTATTCACCGGGAGATACTATGTAAACAAACATCACTTACTTTATTGTTTAAGAGTTCCTGTCATTAGATATTCTTGCTAAAATAATGAAATATATAGAATACGTAATGAATATCATCAAATACCAGATTCAGTTTATCAATTCCATGACACTCTATGAAATAAACATGATATTTCAAACTCAATAAAGGATGTTCTATAAATCACTGAAATTTCAAATACATATTAAGGAAAGGTTGCAATGATGCATTTATAGCAGGAATTTTCAATAATTAATAGTGTTAGTAGTAAGTGATGAATGTTGAAAATATATATTTCAACCTTCCTTTCTGCATGTTAGAATAAAACTCGTACACCATATTTCCGCGTGCTAGTAGTTCCAGGTTTTTAAAAAAAATAGCCAGAATGGTGTTCCATACTTTCTCCATACAATTAATCATTTCGCGCCATGTAGTTGAAATACTTTTGAACTAGGCGTAAAACACCAAATCATCACAATAAAAATACCGGATATGATAATCTCATCCATGATGTAGTTAGTGAAATATCAATCACTTCGAGTAAAACTACCCTAATCATTCTTCCTTGCGGTTTTATTCTTTTCACATTATCTGAAAGAAGTTAGAAAGAAAAAATGAAATGTTTGCTAAACATACAATGATAATAGATCCAATGTAGATAACTAACTGAAATCGAAAGATCACAAGACTCCTACCACTCAGCTAGCACAAAATTCAATAAATGTAATGTCTCTACAACAGAAGATATAATCAACCTTCCTGACCTAACTCTGTTCATACATTTATACAGAACATTAATGTATGGCCGTTGAGTCATTAAACATATAAACCATATCTGATCACGACTCTCCATTCCAAGTTGTCATTATAGATTACAGTGTGATGAAAGAGAGATCACTAACAGTATCCTCCACCAATTAAAAAACGAAATATTTTTGTTCATGTGATATTACCACATCAGTGCCAAATGAAAACTTTAATTTCCGGGGATTCACCTATGCTTGCCGTTTCAATTTCCGTTAGATGTTATCACTTATCTTTTTAGACAGCCACATGCGGTGTTTTCACATCTGTCATGAAATGAAAGGATAGGGCCACTACAGAAGCATTAAATGCAAAAAAAATAGTTAAATGACTTCATTACCATCTTGATACATTTCCTTTTTATCGACACCATTCCATCAGATAGTGCATTTTTCAGTTTAGCATATACAAAAATTGAATGAAATAAATATGTATTTAATCTATCTGAACTAATGCAACCTACACCATTGACATACTTTAGGGTTGAACTTGCAATGCAGTATTGTAACCATTTGTATTATCAAATTTAAGAGACTGGCTAAAGACACCTCTGCAATTCGGCAACTTGTTTTCATCATCTTTGAAAACTCCCCTTATGTTATGGACTATTTAATAATAGTCTTATCGACCGCAACAATAGCAGAGTGTGCAGAGTGTCTACAGCTATTGATCTTTCTTTCCCTTGTCTGTATTTATCCACTTCTAATGCAATAGCTAAGAAAAGAATGAAATGGACATATTAACTAAGACTAAAATCAGCTAAAATCAAATATTTTTTTAAATTCGAAGCTTTCAAAGTTACAGTTATTTTTTCCCGGTAGGATTAAAATGACAGCTGATCAGTGATTCCGATTGTTAAATAACAAAAACTTTCTCTGAATATTACACCAAAACGTAGATTTTAACATTTCACAGGAGATACATGTTATATAATTATTCTATTGACTAGAGTTGGGAGGGTATACATGCATTTCGGTTTATAATTCAGATATGTCAGTATTTAATGATTGTGATAGAGAGATATTATTCAGTAACTGTTATAACATTTAATGTTATAATTATATTCAAATATATATATAATATATAATATTCAACTTCTATGGTCGCCTTTATTTTCTTTTGTAGTAGCTGAAAAAAAGTGTTCATTCATTTAAGTTTAGACATGTTTTCAAAGTATTGCATAGGATGTGATTGTGATTTTAGATGTTAAAGCGTGCTGAATGTTAATCATTCCTACCCTTTTTTATTTTCAGCAGTGATGATATGAGTAAATATTTTATCAAAACAGGTATTACATGTACTACACGTAGAATTAATTTGTACTTCAAATCTGTGTTTCTATGTATTACCTCACAATCTAACAAGTTTCAGGCAATATTTTATTTACACTATCTAATATTAGGTTTTTTTCTGGTCAAAATTCATTTTTTTTTTTTTTGTATACATTTCACCATGTGTCAAGTTATTAGACTTTATGTTGAAGTAAACATGTATTTTGTTGTGACTTCAGTTTGTTGCATTCTTGTATCTAAAGTGAACTGAAAATGTACCGAACCGAAGGTTTTGTAGCGCAATAACTACCGAACCGAAGCTCGAGTGTACCGTTTCACCCCTAATTCTCCCCCACTGCAACGCAGAATGTGGGACTCTGTATTCAGCGGCGTCAGTGTGTACTTACGTCCGTCCGTCCGTACATCCCACTCTTAGCTTGTTAACGCTTTATCTCATGAAGAGTTGTATCCAAAATATTCAAATTTGGTGTCGTCCTGCGTTGTTGGAAGATGCAGACACCAGCCGATTTTGGTGACCTTGACCTTACTTTCAACGTCATCACAACACTTTGACCACTTTTCGAACTCTTATTAACACAATATATCATGACCGGATAGACCCAAAGTCTTCAAATTTGGTGTCTAGATTTTGGCATAACGCAGACCTTATGTTCAAGGTGACCATGACACTGTGAGCACTTTTCGAAGTCTTTGTTAACGCAATATCTCATGACCCCAAGCACCCAAAGTCCTCAAACTTAATGATCATCATGACTCTTTTTACTAGTTATGCAATATATGAAGTAGCTCACAAAATGATGCGTCTTACTAAACTCAATATTAGCGGCGGGGGACATTGCCATGTTAGTGGCAGACACAAATGATACTTATTTACATATAGACTTCATTAAATTCTAGAATGTAAGCATTCAGTTACAACTACTTTACCTCACATTATAAAGAAAAAAGTTTTAGAACTTTTTTTCTTGCTTCACTGTATATGCGGATGTCAATATCATTGATTAAAGTTAAATGTTGATGTTACATGTTAATGCACACATCAATGGACGGAGGCTATATTTTGGCACTTCTACTGTGGTATTTTAAGTTGGACAAACTGCAACATAATATGTTGTTTCCTTATATTGAATTCAGTTTCATTGACTATTATGAGAATAACAAACGTGTACATGTAGAACACTGACAGAGAAAACCATATCATATCAAGAAAAAACAATTCATCATATAGCCATGTAAACTTAAGGTGGAAATGCAGGCGTGCAATAAGGTTTCCGTGGTCGATATTCGAATTGCACGCTGAATTTCTTATTGCAGGGCTAACGGTTCTACTTTTCTAAACTTCTCGGAATTTCCCTTCTTTTCAATGTTTTCCCAATTCAATCTCCTGAATTCATGTTTAAATAACACTGCTAGTGATTTTTCAAGTGTTAACGTTTCAGTTTCGATTTAGACCTAACATTGAAAGCATTGCGGAAAGCTTCACTAGCCATGCTGCATCATTGTGACGTCACAACCGTTAAGTATTGTGATGTCATATCCATAATAACGTCAATCGAAAGAAGAAGACGGACGGAAGCCTGAATATTATTTCTAAGTTAAATGATTCTTAAGCAAATAAGATGTTTCAATTATGTTAACACTCTTGAGAAAATTTCACTTAAAGCTCTACTGGGCTGACAAATGAGAAAAAAAAGATATTATTAAGATTTCAAATCATGAGTCGTGCTGGTCAAGCAACCGTCTACACATGTATCAATGCACAGCATGTTGTCCAAGTAAAGTTATGAAGTGTTATAAGTTTACCAAATTGACTCATAAATGAGCATATATAATACATATAGAACATCATATATTTGGATCGTTTGCATTGAACTCTTCAATGACATCTTGTGTACTGTACTGTGATAATATTTTACAAACTTCAATCAATTTCATCAGACACAATATAATTTAAGAAGAGTTCAAAAACTTGTTCAACTTTTCACAAAGAATGATGTTTTCAAACTTACTCTTTACCATTTGTGAGACTGATTAATTTGTCTGTTTTATTTTGGCTATCGCTATTCTCAGAAGGGCTTGTTTAGATGCACGTGTCAACACATTAGAACATCAAACTTTCCTCTAAAGTCTACTTGATCCATACGTCTAGCCATGGGTCTTTGTATGAGATCAAGCTATGTCGAGAATATCGACAGTCTATTGGATTGACTGGTAATGTAAATCAATACACAAAGACATGTTGACCCTGTGTGCTCTTTGTTAATCATTAAGTCATACTTCTTAGATATGTCATGTCAGACGAAGGGCTGCAATAATTCTCAAGTGACGTATTTTCATAAATATTGATTTGCCTTTCATAAATTTATAACTTTTGACATAACGTGACTTTAACAACATACTTGCTGCTATTTTAAACGATATCTCAGTCATTTAATATGTAGTATGCTAAATTGTAATCTCCGTATTAAGCTGATGGACACTTTTTAATCATACCGAGAAGAAAGAATACCACACTGCATTTATTCATAGAATCATCCAGCTCCATCAGTGTATTTGTATTAGCCACGCTACAACAATATCCTGACTACCAAAGCCCTAAAACTGTTGTTTTGCAGCAAGCTGGTTATTTATTTTAGCAATTTCTAGTATCGCATATACATATTTATCATTCAATAGATGGTGTTCTCGACCGGATAAAGCAATGGATATTTTCGATATCCGTTGGGGTCATATACGGATAAAGATGCAAATTACAGAGGTCATATGACTGAACTTCTTTTGAAATGACGTCACACATGTTAACATTTCGAACGCCTGTAATAACGTAACATTGCCATAACAGTTGTAACAGCGTAATTGATTCATGTTAATATACATGCTTCATTTCATATTACATTAATTTAATAATAAAAAAAGTGCAGTTGTATAGTGATAGTGATATAGTTGTTATTGTGATCAAGCAGTGGAACATATTCATCGGGAGTTGAAATCTACCGGGCAAACACTTTATAAATACTCACAGCTAACAAGGGCAGTATGTGTCAAATATTCTTTGACTTTGAGCAGTCAATCTTCACTGTTCAATGATCTTGTGTAAAGGTGATGTTAGAATTAACTGCTTAATATACAGTTTTAATAGCTCCCCGTGTGATATGTGAGTCACCATTTGCACTCTAGCGGAAGGGAAGCAACTCTCCCTTTGCGAGATGGAGTCACGATTAGGCCTAGGCGAAAGCGACAGGACGTGAGTTCAAATTCGCCGTCCTTACGTTAAGTATTTTTCATTTGAAAAACGCATTTTGAAACCTAGTAAACACAGAAAATAAAGATCATGCCAAAATAACAATACATTAGCTGAAAGCATAATTTACAGGCATTATTTTGTGTCATTTTACCGTAAGAATAGCACCCTGTTCATTTGCATATATCAATACGTGTAGTTAAAGAAACGTTCAACTTTAAAGTTAATGTTGTCAAGGTGTTTGCGGAAATAAATGAAAAATGACATTGTATGGCAAAGAAGTTATCATGCTCGTGTGCTTTGGAATTGTACCAATCCTGCATTCGGAATAAACACTATGTATTTAGCTCGCCAATGCTCGCAAAATACGTATATACGATGTTTATTCCTAATGCAGGATATTGACCATCCCAAATCACACGAGCATGATAACCTCTATTTAGCCAATGAAATTTCGTGATCTGAACGTCTTCTCATCCGGGTACTGTTGTTTTTGGTAGAATTGTAATCTTCCATTGGCTGGTTATAGCCAACTTATTTGTTTAAATTACTTGATCAGTTTAAACATAATTAACTGGTTGGATACAGTGAACTTTTTATTCCCTGTATGTCTATGGTGGTGATGAATCTTAGCAGACTCATGTTTTGTGTACATGAAGGAGTAGCGTCCCTTGACGTGTGACATGGCATGATTTTAGCTCTGACAACAAATTCTCGTTGTGACACTACAAAGCGAGTAACTAAGATTCCGTTGCAATGGGGATCAACACAGAACAACACAGAAGCAGAAGCGGATGTTTCAACTCAATTTTGATTGCAATTTTGTGTAGGAAAAGTCGAAAAGCGGCGGCCTCCCGCATACCCTGAATGTCAGCCATGACGAGCTACCTGAATCACTTTGCTCAACCTCATACTGATATTGTTACTTCGAGCTGGGGTGGAGTCTAACCCGGGGCCCACTGGCAATCGGACGAGGACCAGAGAGTTACCAGAAGCACTGGAGCCTACAAACAACAACGTCTAACTGGATTTAATGTTCCGTCCAAGGAGGATCACGTTTTCGAGGCAATGCAGACATTGACATTGAAGTTCGAGGATATTGTCACGTCAAATAAGGACACACACAGTAAGTTGGACTCTGTTGATACTTCGCTTCAAAATATAAATACTAAACTGGCTAAAGTTGAAAGTAGATGTGTACAGTTAGAAGATGAAAATACATTTTTGAAAGACTGCATAACCAAGATGGAGGGTAAACTTGATTACCTAGAGAATAATAGCAGCCGCTCCAATGTGATATTTCATGGAATATCCAAACCTAGTCGAAATGAATGTGGAACGACTGTAATTAAACGGTTAGAAGGGTAATCAGAGACAAGCTAGAGATTGATGATTCCGGTCTATCAATAAATAGAGCTCATCGGATTATGGGAGGTAAAGCCATCATAGCCCTCATACCCGATGATAAACGTAGGCGCAGCATATTCGCATCATCTAAGAAACACAAGGGTTCTGACATATGGATAGGTGAGGACTTCTCTCGAACTGTTCGGGAGATACGGAGAAAGCTGAAGCCCATGATGATGGATGCTAGGAAACTGGATCGACGTGCATATCTATGTTTCGATAAACTGATCGTCGACAACTCACTGTACACGTGAGATATGCACAGCGAGAGTGTTATCGTTTTGAAGGACCAGCCAATCAAAGGATTTGATTTTCGTGCACGTGACAACAATGACGACACTGCGACCGCCTCGAGGCGTGGCCTGGCCCTGGGTGACACTGAAATCGACATCGAAAACGACAACGTTAACACGTTCTCTACACTCTGCTGGAATGTGAACGGGTTATCTAATAAACTCCGTGATTGTGATTTTTTATCGTTTGTGAAATATTCTGACATATTTGGTTTTCTAGAAGTTTGGAGTAATTGTATGTTGTTAGACATTGAAGAAAAATTTCCCGATTATTTGATCACACAAACTACAAAGATTTTAACCACAAAGGTGGTGTAGCAGTTGGATTGCACCGATCTCTGGAGAAGGTGTTCTTCGTGTGATAACTAGTTACACTGACATGATTTTCATAGTTATAAACAAATCATTTTTTAATTTCAAAAATATCTTTTGTTTTGTTTCGTCTATGTATATCCTATTCATTCATCAGTCGCTACAGATACAAGACCTTGTAAAGGAATAGATCTTGAACAGTGTCTTACAGATGTATTGACTGAATATAGTAACTGTGGCGTCATACTGCCTGGCGACTTGAAAGCGAGAACAGGTAATCTGCAAGATTTCATCATTGATGATGACAATATATATATATATTCCAGTTATCGAAGATATGGACTATGTTATATATAACTTCAACACACCCCAATGTAATGTGGTTGACACTACTAACACTTATGGTGAAGATTTGGTGAAGTTGTGCTGTACTTTCGGTTTCCATATACTAAACGGTCGGTTTCACGGTGATCGGTTTCACGGTGATCGCACTGGATCATATACTTGTTTTAAATACAATGGTGCTAGTACTGTAGATTATATATTATGTTCAACAGGTTTATGTACAAATATTGCAGACTTTAATATTCATACACGTGATGAGTCGGATCATTTCCCTCTCAGTGTGACGTTTTCATAGCCTATCAATCCAGTGAAAGTGATTGAAGACGAATATACAGGTTGTAGTATACCACGATTTACGTTGAGAGAGGAATGTAAGGACATATTCGTCGGCTGCTTGGGTGATCTACTGCAGGATTTCAGTGTAAATCAGTGTGGTGAGTTACTTGACACTGACATCAACTCAGCAGTGAATAGTCTTACTGACACTCTGCAAACTTGTGCCGTTACGTGCGGACTACAGAACAAACAAGGGAACTCCCAACAACGGACACATAATACATGGTATGATGATCAGCGTGAAAGTATGAAAAAGACAAAGTTGTTACTCTTAAATAAATTTAGGCTTTCTGGGGACAGAAAGCCGAGTCTGATGAATCCAGTATCAGCGACCTACTGACCTTGTCTGCAAATAAAGACAATAAAAACTGTTGGGCTAAAATCAAATATTTGATAAACCCTCGCAACCACGCCCCTGATATAACCTGTGCACAATGGACAGACTATTTTAAGGATGTATGTAACATAAGTAAAACTAATGTGAATAATGAAATGATCAATGATGCTGAAGTGTTGTTTGATAATATGAATGTGTGTCATGATGATGATTATGGTAACGGTGTTTGTGTTGAAAATGATATTGATTTTATTTTGAATGATGATAAAGAGATTGATTGCCGTAAAATGTTTAAAATGTGGAAAGGCTGCAGGCCCAGATGGTATTAAGGCCGAGATGAGTATTTGTTGTGATCGTTTACTGTGTCCGTATTTGGTTTTGATTTTGAATCGTGTTCTTTCATCGAGTGTTTATCCACAGGAATGGTCAAAAGGTATTATTGTTCCTTTGCATAAGAAAGGCAGTGTAAATAATGTTGATAACTATAAAGGCATTTCGTTAATGGATGTTCTTGGTAAAGTATTTTGTAAAAATAATTAATAATCGTTTTCAGACATTTGCAGAGCTTTATGATAAGATTCCGGAGGCACAGGCAGGGTTTCGTACAGGATATTCGATAACAGATAATATATTTACATTGCAATGTCTCATCCAGAAGTATCTCTCTAAAAGTGGTGGCCGTTTCTACTGTTTGTTTGTGGATTTTCGGAAAGCTTTCGATTCAGTTAATAGGATATTATTGTGGTATTCACTTTTTAGACAAGGTGTAAGAGGCAAGCTAATTATGGTTTTAAGAGATATGTATTCTAAAATATTGGTTGCCGTTAGACCATACCATTCTTCAATTGGTCACCATTTTGAATCATTAAGTGATGTACGGCAGGGTTGTGTTTTAAGTCCTTTTCCTTTTGCAATGTTCATCACAGAGTTTCAGGGTATGTTGCAGAATTCAGGTGTAAGAGGTATCTTTGTCGGGCCAGACTTTGCTAATTCACTGTTGTTATTGTATGCTGATGATCTTAACTTATTTGATGATACAGTGATAGGACTACAAAGAAAGATAGATATTCTACATAAGTATTGTACATCTTGGGGTATTGAAGTTAACATGGATAAGACAGAAATTCTGGTTTTTCGCAATGGTGGTTCTTCGTTCGTATGAAAGGTGGTTCTTTCATGGTATTCCAGTTAAAACATCAACTTATTATAATTATATTGGCATTTTATTTTCTTCTCGATTATCTTGGACAAAGTGTTCACACAATCTAGTTGGTAAAGTCAGCAATGCACTCTTTTCTTTGAAAGCATTGTTTAAAAGGTATCCTAATATAGCTTCTAGTTTAATGTTCTAATTATTTGATTGTAAGGTTAAACCAGTGTTATTATATTGCTCTGAAATTTGGGGAGTTGAGGAAAGGAAGGCCATTGAAACATTTCATACTAATTTTTGTAAATATGTACTTGGGGTTGGAAAACATGTTTCTAGTAATGGTATTTTAGCAGATTGTATTAGAACTAACATTTATGTGGATTATTACGTAAGGTTTATTAGTTATTGGTGTAAACTGTTAAGGATGTCAGAAACTCGGTATCCAAAACAATCATATTTACTCATGAGAAAGCTTGATTCAGCTGGCAGAGTAACTTGGGCAACTTCGGTTAAATATATGTTATGTTCTTATGGTTTTGGATTTGTGTGGTACAGTCAGGAAGTAGGTGATGTTTCATATTTTATTTCACACATGAAGATTAGGATTATTGATTGTTATAATCAACGTATTATTGGTACAATAAAGGAATCTCTTCATCTAAGATATTTCAAGGAAGTTAAATCGTTATTAAATGCTGAATACTATGTCACTTCTATTAATAATATAACAATAAGAAGAAATATATGTTTACTACGATTACATGCACTTCCCTTGAGATGTAATATACGAGGTGTTAATGTCAATGAGATATGTAAAATGTGTGACTGTGGTTTGATTGAAACTGAAATTCATTCTATGTTTGAATGTACAGAATATAACTCAATTAGAGAAAACTATTTATCATCTTTTAGGCATGGTAACATGTCAACTAAATATTATAAGCTGATAAACAGCAAGTGTAGTCATTCTCTCTCTAACTGCTCCAAATATATTGGGGAAGCTCTTGCTTTTAGGAACTGTGTTATGTCACCTGTTTATTTTGTGTATTAGCTACTCTCATATACTGTATAATGTATTCTGATTGTACATGGGCCAATGGCCTACAAAACCGAAATAAAAATGAATTGAAATGAATTGAATACATACATAGCATCACATCCGCAAAACGCAGCTAAAATGTATCCATTATTTTATCAAATGTCTTACCAGAACATTATTTTGTCTTGTAATTTTCTTTAATTAATCATGCATAACTATATTTAATTGTCTTAATGTCACAAAAGTTTTACTAAGGGTCACTTGGATTTGAACTCTAACTAAACTCTAAGTGAAAGGACGTGTAACTAGTTGTTACATAGAATGAAGAGTTAATTCACTTTCCTTCCGATCATCTTTCCTAGACAAACCTGTCGGGGAGCCGACAGGAAGCTTCAAGAACTGGTGTCTGCTATAAAGTGGGCTGGAACAGACTTTGATGTTACATTATCTATTCTACCTTCATGACATAACATATTTTTGCATCAGTCAGCAACTCATCGGGAAAAAATCGATTCAATCAATCCAAGACTTAGTATAGCCATCTGTAGCTTTTACAATATGTGTGACCCTATTGTATCTCACTAGAAAATCCGCTTTGCTACTCTGTTAATTGTATGGTCTATTCAATATAAGACTGCATAATTTAAGTCATGTTTGTTTTCATTTGCTGGTTCCCCGTCTTTTTCTTTTACTCATTGTAACAACACGGGTACAGGTCAGTAACCATTCATATTATCAAGTATTGGAAGCTGTTAATAATGGCATATAATTTCAAGTCTCCCGCATCTGATAGGCATATGGTTTTTATTGACACGTGCATATTACTTTACTCAGAATATGGGTTTGATATGAGTAATGTATTTCTGTATATAGAAACGAAATATATATAATTTCCTTGATTTCCTGAAACCACTGCATTTATGTCTGATGTTTCATTTGGCTATGACATGTGCCTATTATTTTGAAATATAATAAATCAGTGTTCAGTAGATACCATAATCAAAATGACTGTCGTATTTCGTGGGTAACAATATCTGTCCTGTCAGGTTTGGTGAGTATAATTATTCTCCTGATAATAACATGTATTTATTGAATCAATAATGGTTACTGAAACCATAACCTATGATGTAACGTTTGACAGTATAATTGATATGTTGTATGCGTGTCGGTGTGTGTAGGAGTATGTCAGTGATCAGCAAATGCTAAAATTTTGGATGAAGTATTATACGGCAAAACTAAATAGTTTAGCTTGAATCAATGAACAGTTTCCTCACAACCACTTTATCTTGTCCCATTTATTAATGCTTAGTGGAAACATCTCTCTTAAGAATCTAAACATCACAACATTAATAAAATTGAAGTCTTGACAAAAGGAATAACCATAGGGATTACAAAGGTTAGTCTTATTTGCGAAAGCATGACTGTTCTATTATTTGTGAGAGCACTGGCTGCTCCTATGCCTAGTAATTACCCATCATATATGAAGCTCCTTTGTTGAACGAAATGTCTGATCAGCTGACGGTGCAATTGATGAAAATATAGTGTTTGAAACAATTTGAAAGATAAAGTGCCGGAATTTTAGTTTATTTGATTATGACGTCAGACGGCCTCAATGGATGTACAGTTACTGAAAGTACAGCATGATTTCATTTCCTATAACTGATTTAAACATATGTCCAAGTTTATTATTGCATTAAAGTGACAAAAAACAATGTTGAGTAACAATCACTGAGTAACATGATGTTATATGATTCATTGAAATACACTTTACACGACAAAAAGTGGTGGATTCTGCTTTCTGGATACTTCCGGATTCTTCAGGATCCACTTTTTTACGGGATCCGGCAAGCAGATTCCACTACTTTTCGACCTGTGCTTATATTACGCCATAGTCCAGGGCTGAATACGTTATCTGTGAGCACGTACAATTACTGGTCTCATATTAATGTACTTTTGGATACTAATGTCCAAACTAAACTATCAGTAGTCATTGTAGTATAAATGAATTGACAGAAAGCTTTAAGGTAACTGTTCTTCTTGTACTTTGGATGTTCATGCTACTTTACTGTCTTACTGTCAGCGTCAGTTCATTTGAAAAAAAACCCCAGAAATCATAATAAACAAGCGTAGAAAACTTCATTATGTTTACATATAGAACATTGTGAGCACTGATGAATAAAACATACTAATTTGGTTATGTATGTAATAGATATGAAACCCTTATATCGTTACAGGTGAAGCGTCAGTAGGTCTTATTACTGCGTCAGTTGAAAAGACGTTGCAACAAAAGAAGTGTAGAGAACGCCCATTATGTTCAAATATATATCATTGTGATAACTGATAAATAGCTACTAAATACTAAATGCTCCCCTGCTGGGTCCTGGATGGAAAACATGATTTTCAATGGTTACTCTCCTTTTGTTCTAGCCCTCGTCCATGATTATTGATTCTGTCGATTAAATGACAATATTTTGCTTTTGCTTATGCCTTTCTGAAGATTGCTTTTGCTTTTAACACGTGTAAAATGAGATAAAACGGATTAAAAGGTTTGCAGCCAATAGCTAAAATATTGCTGAATGGCTTGCAGCAACATAACCCAATTGTTTTGAACGAAACATGAGAAATGAAAATGCCAATAGTTCAATCACACGTTGTTATTTCCGAATTAGAGAGCTTTCGTCAATAATTATAGATTATTGTCTCTGTACTACACTTCTCATCATAACATGACAGATATTGCTGCTCCGGATATTCACCAGTCCGCTAATCTAAACCACTGCTTCCGCAGTGATTCATATCATTTCTATGTAATGTGCAATGTGTAAATTAAGATACCTGCCAGAGTAATTAATTCGCCCAAACATGATCGATGAATACTGTCTTTTCACATGTACTAAAGCATGCAGTATTTCAGTATCATTACCATCGTATAAATGTGTAAGTTTAATGTTAAAATCTGAGATAACATTTTGGTGTATTTAGTATATATTTTTGGGCTTTCTTCAGTAATTATAGATTATTGGCACTAGACTGAGCTTTCTCATTAATGAGCTTTCTCATAAGTGACCGATATTACTTCTCCCGACATGCACCAGTCTGAATTATTTTAGCATCCACTGCCTGTGCAGTGGTTCATAAAATTTCTTTGTAATGTGGATATACTGTAATAAAATTAAAATATCTGCCTGACTTTATCAATCTCAATATGATTAATAAAGATTGTCTACCCAAGTACCAACCCATGCAGTATTTCAGTATCATTACTACCATCTAAATGAGTAAGATAAATGCTCAAATCTGAGATAAATATCTGTAGTAGATTTCAAAAGATTCATGATATAGTTTCGTAAATATCCTCATTGTCAGATAACATTCGCTTAATCTAACAAAGTTTAAAAATCAATGGTCAATGGATTTCAAATGTAATCTCTGGAGCTCTCAAGTGTGAGTGATTAATTAAAGAATTTTAAAACACAAAATTATTTTTTTTGGTAATGCCTTTCTGAAAAATATTGTCTACTCATGTACCAAACCATGCAGTATTTCAGTATCATTACTATCGTATAACTTTGTAAGTTTAAAGTTCAAATCTGAGATAATGATTTTGTAGTAGATTTAAAAAGATTCATGATATAGTTTCGTACATAATATTCGCATAATCTAACGAAGTTTAAAACCAATGGTCGCTACTGGAGTTTAAAGTTCAAATCTGAGATAAGGATCTGTAGTAGATTTTCGACAATTCTCTAATATTGTTTTGTAAAAATCATTTGATTTGTAAGATTGTGATTGCTTTATCTAATAAAGTGTTAAATCAGTGGTCGGTATTGGGCTTCAAATGAAATCTCTAGTTCACTTTGTCGTAGATTCAGCTAAGTTCAAACTACAGCAGAACTCATATGCGACACATTATGGTCATATGTCACGTTGCATTATTAATATCAAGGTATAATGTATTTTTTAAAATTTTGTTTTTTTCAGAACAAAACCCTGTGTTTTTCTGATGTAATAACGTTTTGTTCATTCTTTACATCCCTATATGACATTCACAAACACGTTTTTCACTGATAAGTTTAATCACACAGGGTAACTTTATAAACAACATCTTCACATTTAAATTAGTATTTTATTTTTTTTATGAGGAGTTTTGTCAGAAGCATACTGAATTTTGGTGTTTTTTTGGTTTTGGTTTTTGCGAGTTTCAAGTTTCAAATTATAAGATATGCTTAACTTCTCGTTATGGTTGAAATGATTATGTATTTACTCATGTATACAAACTGTTTTCATAACAAAGTTAAGAGGGTTATGTACCATGCATTCTATGTATACACTAAGTCACCTTTTTAAAGAAGATACCAAGAATCCCTATCACTCCCCATCATACAGTAAGAATGTTTATGCATACAGTGAACCTCTTTCTTAACGAAGCTACTAAGATACAACATGAGTGACCAACCTTGGCTTCATTGAACAGATAGAAGTATATTATGTCAATGTGCATTATCAAAGTAGGAATATTACATATTTGCATATAGAAACAGGAACAATCTTATTTTTGTGAGTGTGTGACAGCTTGCATTTATTTCTTACAAATATCTGACGTTTTATTTGGTAAAGGCATCTGCATTGTATATAAAATTGAGAGATCACACCACAGACAGGGGTGCGATAATCAAACCGAATGGTGAATATTCGAAGAAACGAAATCGATATTATTGCTCTGATTTTGTGAAACCCCTGCATTTATATCTGACATCTTTTTTGGCAATGACATCTGTCTGTTAAAAACTGTATAGAAATATAATAAATCAGTCCTCAGACAGAGGATTCGATAATCAAATGGACTGGTGCATATCGAGAGAAGCAATATCTGTCAGCCATGCTGAGAAATATTAAGCTACTTATAATAACATGCATTTATTGAAGCAATACGTTTGACAGAAACCATAACCTACAGTGTAAGTTTTGACATTTGAAGTGTTATGTTGTGTTTGTATTTAATGTTGGAACAGCATGTAACTGATCCTCAAAATCTACTGAATTTGGATAACGTATTATTCAGTAATTAAATTATATGCGAGTCTGATCATGCAGCAATCTCATTCATTATGCATAAGCTTAGGGGAACATTTTCTAAAGGAATAGTTATTGAATCACCACAAAGTTTTAACCGATGCATTAACATTTATTTATTATTCATCAGCTGATGCTCAAACATATATTGTACTTGGACAAAAAGTATAGTGTTTGAGTGAGGTGATAAAGACATGTGCATCCTATTTAAATCGAATCATAATACATGTATTTATTTCCTCTAGAAATCCTGTCTACTGGTAATAACACCATTTAAAAGAATGTGTATAGAACCAAATAAGGACATGAACATAATCCATCGACTTCAACAAGTAAAGTGCGTTGAGTGACAGTTAAACCTTAAACCTTCATAAATCACAACAGGTGAAGCGTCAGTGTGTCTTATTCCAGCGTTAGTTGAAAAGAAGTTACAATAAACACGTCTAGAAGACGTCATTATGTTTAAATATTTTACATTTTGAGCACTGATGAATAGAAACGTGTTAAAGGCAATCAAAGTTTTCCAACTGGGTCCTGGATGAAAGACTATTATCAAAGGTTACTTTCCTTTTTTCAAGCTCTCGAGCGTGATTCTGTTGATTTACAATCACAGTATTTTGCTTTTCCTAATGCATTTCAGAACATTTTGTTTTGCTTTTGTAACACGTGTGAAAACATTACAAAGTTCGCAGCCAATAGCTAGAAATTTGCTCAATGTTTTGCAGCAAGGTAACGCACTTAAACACTACATGAGAAATCAAATGTCAAGAGGTCAGGCACACGTTGATCCTTTCTTAATGAAAATGCTTTCTCTAATAAATATAGACTATTTTCACTAGACAGCGCTTTCTCATCATAACATGACAGATATTGCTTTTAAAAAAATGTAACGGTCAGATAACCAAACTGGTTGGTTTGATTATAGTAGGACTTTCTTTTTATTTTTCTTGCCGCAAATGGCTGCGATACTGCTGAAGCGGCGTTAAACAATAACTCACTCACTCACTCTTTTTACTTTCTGTTGGAATAAATAATGACGGGAGAAGAGGACATTATATTTTTTCCATCCAACTATACTTTGAACGAAGAGGAGGTATACAAACAGAAGCACATCCGTTCCTGCATATCTACATATACATCTTTGGGGAGAAATGAATGTTGGTGTTTCGCAACAGTGATGCAGGAAATTCGTAGTACCTATTTTTAAATAAAAATATAAAATAAATAAATAAAATAAATGACAATACATATCTGTCCACTCAAAAGTGTTGCGCTGACGACGAGAAACATTTCCTTATATATAATTTAGCATAAATTAAGGTTCCATGTTGTTTTAAGATACGCCCTGTGGTAATTTGTCATGTTTATTGCATTATTATACCAATGTGTAATTCAGTCTTTACAGAAAGCATTGACTCAAAACAAATAATTTCACGTTCAAATTTTTGTTATGCAATATTTATCGAAATAATTTTTAAAAACTTTATTCATTTTTGTTCATGTTCATACACATTCGAAATAATTGATCAGGAATGAAATAGCATTGTTTTCATAGTTTTACAATTGTTATCTCACAGCTGTTTCCCTGATATGTTCCAGCACAGTTGATAACTATCAACATCATCTTGACATTTACCGAAGTTCTAATTCTGATGTATTCATATTACATAATCTGAAACCAGATAGAGCCATCAGCCCTAAAACAATTCAGAAATTGCATTATGTGTTATCTCCGGTTGAAGACGTAGTGAGTGAACTGTTTAAGAACGGTTTTAAAAGATGTAAACACGGGATTTCAGCATTAAAGTGTTTTTTGTTCGTTTTGTTGTTAAAATAGAGACTTAGGTTCTGTAGCTAACTGTAACTTTCTTGCTATATATTGATTGATGTTGAATATTGAATAGTTCAGATAAAGCACAATTCATAGCAATACATTTAAAACAAGAACCACTAAAACTGATCAGTATCAGTGCATGAATCACATCGTTGTCTAATTAAAAGCACTCCTGCGATGATCTAGAACAAATGCTCAAGGTAACCTATACAACTATAATAATAATATTCAACTTTATTCCCCAAATCACGATTCTTACATATAATTATGTCCAGGATTCCTTGATACCACGGCATCAAATCCCACTGATAACTCCGTCCCTCCTCTCTTACTCTTTCTAAACTATAGTTTTTTTTTCTTATCTCCAAGACTAAAGCGATCACATTAGGACTGGTTCAGCATCGTTTCCAGAATTGGTGATTCTAACATAGGATAGTTTGACTATCTCTCTATATTGCCCTCAATAACTAGGATCTCTCTCTCTCTCTCTATCTCTCTCTCTCTCTCTCTCTCTCTCTCTCTCTCTCTCTCTCTCTCTCTCTCTCTCTCTCTCTCTCTCTCTCTCTCTCTCTATATATATATATATATATATATATATATATATATATAACCATATATATATATATCGAGAATGGGCGCCCCTGATGTGAGATGCCAGTTGTTCTCATTGTAAAACAACAAGCACTTCCTCAGATTTTAATATCCACAGAATGCAATACATGTAGTTGCATCTTCTAATGGCAATTCGTCAGGAAAACCTCTATATGTCTTAATGGTCTTAAGTATTTATGAATTAACAGTAAAGCGATTCGATTGCAATACTACCTAATGTAGTTATCAGTTTTATGCTATCGGATGTGGAAAGTGTGTAGTTTGAACAAAGGGAATTGAAAAAAGCATTACTTGAAGATCGAGAGTGTACATTTCCAATTTAACAGATCATATATAAAAACAATTACTTGATTAATTAACATTAGTTGTAGACATTGGTGCAATATTTCATTGGTTTTATGGTTTAATTTGATTCCAATAATAATAGTATATGTGTCATAGTTCCAGTTTCAGGAAAGTATAGGCCACTTGCTTAGCATGTACTATACTAAACTATACTCCGTCGTTTCCAAGACGTGATGCAGAGACTATCAACATCACCAAGTACTTGTCTCTGTAGAAATCGTCTCAAGATGAATGGACATAGGAGATCTTGTCAGTGTGCAGACTGATTTACACTTACCATTTTAATCTAACACTTCTCATCAAAGAACAGATCCACTTCAAATTCCAGAATATTTCACACCACACATTCCAAACTTCTCAGACTGTTTACAAGGATAAATTGACACTTATAATACTCTTCCATTGCCGGGAAATGTTGTTCGGACATGCATACCACAGTGAGATTTACTGAATCCAGACTTGGCTGCCGTCCTTCAACAATGAAAACTTTGAATTTTAAAGTTGTAAGTTGCTTTAATGTGCAGCCTCCTGTTAGGGTCACTTGAGACTGCCCTCGAAGCATTCCTCCGATGATCAAAATACCTTTTGAGTGGCATTGAGTCTTCATCTTAACATTTTTTAGAGCACAGTCAAATGCTTTCGTCCAATCATATGATTGTATTGTGGTCACGTGGAGTACATTTATATCCCGATAGATGTACGGTTGTCTGGTTGCGTTCGGGTATCATGCTCATAAAACTGGTTCACAGACTTCCATAAGAACAACAAACAATGTCAACTGATTGTTTTATTTATGTGGATAATACACAATTAAACACTTATTACATTGACAAATGATCTGCTGTGTTCCCTTTCCGAAAGGAAAAAGTCGCTTCCGTCGATGGGGGTCTTCTATGTTAAGGAGCTTGATATTCCTAAAAAAAAAGAATAAAATCATGTAACTAAAGCAAGTAATGCGAGGTCAATTGGTAATTTTCAAGTGTATTTCATTTATATCATGAGTAAGTGAAACAACGACAAGCATCAAACCATGTTACCAATGTTTTATATATTTTCAACCACGATATTAAAAAAAATATTCAGACGTTATATAGAACGACATAAAAAGAGAAGAAAGTGATATAAAAGTACCTTTTGGGGTGTTGAGGATGGAGGCTGCATTGTCGTCTCAATGAAACCCATTTATCGTCACACAGCGTCCGAGCGATGTCCAGTGCGACGTTACATTCTTTCCAATAGACAGTTCGAGTATAATTTCGTTGCTGCAGTAACCTGAAATCATTCATATGCAATATAGACGGGATGCACAATAGAATATGCAACAATAGATAGTACAAC
Source organism: Gibbula magus (assembly GCA_936450465.1). Lineage (NCBI taxonomy): Eukaryota > Metazoa > Mollusca > Gastropoda > Trochida > Trochidae > Gibbula > Gibbula magus. The sequence goes on from OW388301.1 coordinate 48,353,094, forward strand.
TCGCATATTGATAAATACAGCTCAACAAACAAACACAAATATTTGAAATACAAAAGACAATAACTTTTATTAAATAAACCAATTTAATGAAATTTTTAAAAATGCATTTGATAATTTAAAAAATATACACTTTAAAAAGTAAGGAGAAAATAGTAAAGTTACCTTTCCTGAATGAATAGTGTACTTGTCCTTGGACTGTCCATGATGAAGCCATTGTGTGAACTGATTCATTCTAAAAACCACCCAGTCTTTATAGGCAATGAAATGTATTACTGCTCAATGTTGCTGAATAAAAACATGCTTAAATCATGCATGTTCGTGATTCAAGCACGACACTTATTCTGTAGCACGACTCGTACGCTTTATATAAAATGTACGCCTCATGCACCTCGGACAATTTAAGAAATTCAGTGCTCACAGTGCTGATGATGACGTCAATGTCCCTTACATTTGCATATGATAATGAGAAATGTCAATGTTTTTCATGTTGTGTTTGAGAGAATGTTTCCCGAATTTGTTGACAATTCATTTGAAATATATTCATTTTAAGACATTTTCTTGACGACTCAAGCATTTGACTGTGCTCTAAGATAGATAGAGAACTCGCAGCAGTACATTATCGGAATATAAATGTACGGGTTTGAGAGGGTTAGGCTCGGCTAACGCCTCGCCCAACACTCTCAAACCCGTACATTTATATCCCGATAATGTACTGCTACTCGTCCTCTATCTATTACGAAGAGACAGACCAAGTTTCCAAGAAGGTCACACATTTCCTATCCTTCCAATCAGATGCTGATTTCGATGTTTTGCGGTTTTGGTTTTCTTTGACCTACTATCGATTAAGTGAGTTATTGTTTAAAGCAGTTTGGTCAGTATCATAGACATTGGCGCCGAGTATGACCTATTTGTATATTCATCAATTGTAATCATGACCAATGACAACAATATTTTCAAATGCTCTAAAGCCCCGTATGTTGGCAATGTCTAACAAATTCAATAAAATCATATCAGCACGAAAATGTAAATGTCTTACACACTGACTGAAAGTCACACTCGTTAGACAATATATGGCATACGATGATCAAATGCATGGGTAAGCTTCAATACAATTCAAATTAAGTTTAAAATATATGTTACCGTTTAGGAATGCCAAGATAGTATTGAGAACATTAGAAACAGGAATTTGTCATTATTTTCAGCATGCACTAGTTCATTTTCAAACGTTTTCACCTCATGATTTCCTCTCTGTTGCAAATAACCATATATTGATATGTATTACGCTTAATAAAGTACGACATTTGATCCTAAAACATGCATGTTTACTTATAGTTGTAGCCATCTACAACATATATTCTAAAATCTTATTTGAAACTGTCATCCTATTATGGATGTAATTGAGAATTTATCTGTAGCCAATGTTGCGAAACGTTATATGTATGTACAATACCATAATGTCATTTATGTGTATTGAAAGTGTTTATCAAAACGAATTGATTAATATGACACAACACCGTCGTTATTTGATTATTGTTCTTTGGGATTCACCTGATTATGCACTGTATCAAGGCACGAAGAGAAGGTTTGGTTTACAAGTCTCACCTCAATCTAATGACGCCCCTCTGATTCCAAATTGAATCTGTCCACGAATTAACCTTTATCACATTGACAGTCGGATATTGTCTTCTTTCAGCATTGTCAAGTTGTCCAGACACTGACCGTGTGTGCATAGAATATGACTTAAATTTGGTCCGTAAGCCTGGGAATACACCAACTATTAAGTTAAGAAAGATGCATTTCTTCTGTTAGAGTCCAACCTTTTCTCCTCTCTGACTTTCTTTATCATTAACACTATCAGTTTCAGAGACAATACAGACAGTATAGTTCAAGTCGTTCCAAGCAGATTGTTCTCCTAGCTTCCTCTTGTGATCAATCAGCTGGGAACAGTAACCTCTTCACATCCGCATCAGAAAGGACTGATCCTAATTTCCTCTTCATATATATGGTGGACATTTATTTAAGAAATGGAAGAGAAGTTGGAGTGCTTTATTGTTGAATAAAACATATTAGGGAGCATAAAACCCGAAGGGCGCAGGTGTACGATAAAGCACGACAACGAGTCTTCTATTCCTTATATGATATGCCTTTAAACAGTTACTTGCTTTTATATAAAACAACGAGATATAAAGGTTGTTTGTATAAACTATATTTCGAAAATATTGATGCCTCCCGTCATAGAACCCATTCACAAGCATTGAACAATCAAATTGACCTAAAATATGACGTCATTTGCGTTATTTATTGTTATCAATCAGGCAGTTTAATTAATAAATTTCCTAACAATTCTCAACAATTAAAACATTTATTTCTCTTAACGTATTTGTCCATATTGCTGATGAGATCTAATTTCTGAGTCATCTTTCTTTGCCAAACTTAAAAAACAACAAAAACCTTTAAAACGAGAAAATGCCAGTATTTTGATTTAAGAGGATGTCTTTCAAACTGACAAATATTTCAAGTAAGCTGTAGTGACATTTTAATGAGAACAAAACAAATGTATGATACTTTAAAATATGAACTCTTTATATATGTGATCAAGGATCAAGGTGTGTCTAAATTAGTACTAAATGACTTCTATTTCCAACGTTCTTGTAAATATAAGGACATAATAATGTTGAAACCAAAGGCAGGAACGTGACAAATAAAATGTTTGTTTAACTAGGAATCAATGATATAGTTATTATCAATTGATATAAAGTAGTTGGTTCATGTGTTCTGTTGTACATATGTCTACATCAATGCAATTTACACATGAAAAATATATTTTTTTTGCAGTTGAAATTTGTCGATACTATCACGATTCTCATATAGAGTACCATAGGCACAATGTCGTTCAAATAAAAAAAAAACTGTTCTAAGCATTATTTTCCAAAAGGATTGGTAAGCATGATATTGAATCCAACAAGGTACTCCAATGTCTCTTAGCATACCTCCAATTCTGAAACGAAAGCAATGACTCATTAACACAATTTTTTATATCACAATTTGTATTGATCATATGCCACTCTGGTATAATGACAAATTTATGATTCCAAATTGAATCTGTCAAACAATTAACCTGTCTCACACTGACAATCAGATATAGTGATTCTGTCATTCTTGTCAGGTAATCAAGGATAAATGTGTTTTTTGTGTTGCAAATGTGACTTCATTAGGAAAGATACGTGAGGCAAGGCAACTTCTCGAAATACTTTACGGAAATGAAATTGAAAACAATGATCGTGTGCAAAGGTCAAATATAGTGACGTGAAAATCAAAATAAGATTTAGTAGAAATTAAGCATCATCATAGATTAATGAACTGGGTGTGATGTCAAGTGAGGATTGTTCCTTTTGGTAAATGATAGTCCTTGTATTCTAAGCAGATGACCATTCATAACAGTCGGTTATAAGTTAAAGCTTTAATTCATTGGTTTAATTTGGTTCAAATAATGGGCTGTATTTTTATATCTGCTAGTACCAATGTATAGGCAACTTGCTTTGCAAGTACTGTACATCAATAAACTATAACTATAACTATAGTAAACTCAGGTCTTTTTCAATGAAGTTTCAGAAACTATCAACATCACCAAGTAGAGATACTTCTCCTGTAGAAATCGTCTCAAGATATATATGAAAAAACAGGAGACTTTGTCAGTGTGCAGACTGATTAACACTTACCATTTTTCTCTAAAGCTTCTCATCAAATATCAGATCCACAATATTTTCACACCACACATTCAAACATCCTCAGACAGTTTACAAGGATACATGAACAATACTCTAATTTTTGAAAGTTGTAAGATGCTTGCATACTCTTAAGGCCACCTGAGACGGAATCCTTGGGTGATCAAAATACCATTTGAGGGCAATTGAGTCTTCACCGTAACATTTTGAAGTGAAAGCCCCAGTTTTTAAGAAGGTCACACGTCTTCAATCCTTCCAATCAGATGCTGATTTCGATGTTGCCCTTTTCCCCGTGATCCCTTCATGAGTGAATGAGTGAGTTATTGTTTAAAGCCGCTCTGGCTTTGGCAGTGTCATAGACATTAGCAGCGATTATGATCTATTCATATCTTCATCAATTGTCAACATAACCAATGACAATGACTTATTGAAAGTGTTCTTTAAAATGGCAAAGCGATTATTAATATGACACAACACTGTTGTTGTTCGAAATTAAGATACAATTGTTCTTTGGCATTCACCTGTTTATGTACTGCATCAAGGCACTAAGCTTAAGTTAGTTTTACAATTGTGACCTCAATCTAACGACACACCATTTCTTATTCTAAATTGAATCTGTCCACGAATTAACTGTGCGTGCATATAATATAACTGAGGTCATAATCGACAACTTAAGGGAAACTACTCTATCGTTGTTGAAATGAACCAGCACTTTAGATAAATACTGTGTATCATTAAGCCATGCTGAACGTAGTACGTTTATAACAAGTTGTTGGCACTAAGGTGACATGATCCCCCGCCGCAAATTAATACTTCAAAATTGAAAAAATGTCAAGATCAGCAAAATCGACTGGGCCCTGGATTTTCCCTAAAAGAACCACTGGTGTTCGATAATGATGAAAATCCAATAAACAGTTCTTGTGATATTGATGCCCCTGACAAGCTTAACATGTCGACAAACTCAAAGTTCCACTGTGACCTTGGGAATAATGTCAAGGTCTCTTCAACTCTTTGTCTTCCCTTGGATGTTCTATGTGTAAGATATGATGAAATTCCGTTGACTGGTTCTCGAGACAAACGATACATGTACATTAACATGTCGAAAAATTCAAAGTTCCGCAGTGACCCTGAGAATAACGTCAAGGTCCCCAAAATCTAGTCAACCCTTTATCTTTCCTTGGAGAAGCTATATGTAAGATATGAAGAGAATCCAGCGAATGGTCCTAAGATATCTCGCTGACAAGGGTAACATGACGAAGTCTCGTTGTGACCTTGAATCAAGGTCAAGGTCACAAAACTGTAGGAACATTACTTTTCCCATGCTGAACCCATCTGCAAAATATGAAAAGTATCCAGTGAATATTATTTCTTCCTCACTGACGGATGCAGAAGAATACTATATCCCCCACTTCGCGCTAAAAACGCGAATTATAAAACACATATTTTACCTTGTCCATATGCATGGCCAAATGTGAGGTGAGATTATTTGTTGTTTAATGCAACTTTCAAGAGTCTATCACTCTAAGCACGGCTGTTAGTATTATTGCCAGTCAAAAACCCTCAAACAACCCTCAAACACTAGTGGCTAACTGGCTAGGTATTGCAGTGAATCCTGAGAGCAACGGCTGGACTGATGTTGTTACGTTGATCTGTGATGCGAAATTATGTTGAAAGCACATAAACAATAATACAAATATATACTGTTTCAAACAAACTATGTGTAATGCATACACATTGTTCATTTTAGTCCATCTGTATTTCTCTTTATTTTAATTGTTGCTTGTTTTGAAGTTGCACCATACAAACACATTTCCAATTGGAACTGCAAACGTGAACAAAGCATATTATAAACAAAAATTACATGTATCATTTAGAACACTTTAATTAGCCTTTAACCAATTTGTTAGCATGATGTATTAAAACAAACCAAAAATAACGTGTTAATATTTCGTAGCTTCTGATTTTCATTTGATTTTGAAGCAACTTTGCTAAATTGAAACGTTATGTCTGGATGGAAGAACAATTGTAATGTATTGAAATACAATGTAATTGCTGTAATTGCCAAAAATACTCCCATAATGTCTATGAACAGTTTTGAATCAATTTAATGCATTAGTACCTTAATAAAAATGTATGCATAAACCATGCCTTTCCATTGATAGTTAAACGACAAGTGCACATATCATTATATCCCGTGTTGGATATTGTCAGCGGATTTTGTTATTATTGAAATTCGGATCTCATTTTGGAGAGATAATTTCCTGCACTTCTGATTTTTGACGTGTTAATTTCCGCTTCGGAGAATGTACTTCATTAAAATATCAGATCTCAGATTGTGATATTTGAAACCTCTGTATGACTACTGAAATTTTATGAGAAGCGAGAATGTGAGTTAATGGTTTAAGCTCAGTTTACAGAATGTCAGTTTCCTATTCTTGTTTTCAAATAAGTTTACTTACAATGGAAAGTGATTAAAAAGGTTAAAGATAAATTTTAACATCATGGGAAACATGATAGATTTTTTTGGAACAGATATATCTAAATGAACGCTGTCAAATTGAAATCTCTTTAAGAGCATATTTCTGTCTATACATACTTTAATTTCTCTTTTATTATGTCCTTTGTGGGAGACATAATGTTTTCGTCTCCGTCCGTTATTCCGTTATTCCTTTGTTCCGAAATGCTTTCGTTTCCGGGCCATATCTTAAAAAAACTTTAATATATTTTAATATTTCAATATATACGAAACTTAGTAGATGCTTTGACCTAGGGGTGAAGTATCGCCTTTTGCTTCTTAGGTACCCCCCAACAAATATAGAAACAAGTTCATTTCTTCTAAGAGATAAACCTTTTTGGATTGTTTTTTTTAACTGTCTCTGGCATAAACGGCACATACGGGTAATATTATTAGCTTGGATTGAAAGTCGGAGAGGGGGACATCACAGTGTATCACATCACATCAACATATTTCTACTTTCACTGTGATCATTCATGAATCACCACTGGTATTCACCGGGAGATACTATGTAAACAAACATCACTTACTTTATTGTTTAAGAGTTCCTGTCATTAGATATTCTTGCTAAAATAATGAAATATATAGAATACGTAATGAATATCATCAAATACCAGATTCAGTTTATCAATTCCATGACACTCTATGAAATAAACATGATATTTCAAACTCAATAAAGGATGTTCTATAAATCACTGAAATTTCAAATACATATTAAGGAAAGGTTGCAATGATGCATTTATAGCAGGAATTTTCAATAATTAATAGTGTTAGTAGTAAGTGATGAATGTTGAAAATATATATTTCAACCTTCCTTTCTGCATGTTAGAATAAAACTCGTACACCATATTTCCGCGTGCTAGTAGTTCCAGGTTTTTAAAAAAAATAGCCAGAATGGTGTTCCATACTTTCTCCATACAATTAATCATTTCGCGCCATGTAGTTGAAATACTTTTGAACTAGGCGTAAAACACCAAATCATCACAATAAAAATACCGGATATGATAATCTCATCCATGATGTAGTTAGTGAAATATCAATCACTTCGAGTAAAACTACCCTAATCATTCTTCCTTGCGGTTTTATTCTTTTCACATTATCTGAAAGAAGTTAGAAAGAAAAAATGAAATGTTTGCTAAACATACAATGATAATAGATCCAATGTAGATAACTAACTGAAATCGAAAGATCACAAGACTCCTACCACTCAGCTAGCACAAAATTCAATAAATGTAATGTCTCTACAACAGAAGATATAATCAACCTTCCTGACCTAACTCTGTTCATACATTTATACAGAACATTAATGTATGGCCGTTGAGTCATTAAACATATAAACCATATCTGATCACGACTCTCCATTCCAAGTTGTCATTATAGATTACAGTGTGATGAAAGAGAGATCACTAACAGTATCCTCCACCAATTAAAAAACGAAATATTTTTGTTCATGTGATATTACCACATCAGTGCCAAATGAAAACTTTAATTTCCGGGGATTCACCTATGCTTGCCGTTTCAATTTCCGTTAGATGTTATCACTTATCTTTTTAGACAGCCACATGCGGTGTTTTCACATCTGTCATGAAATGAAAGGATAGGGCCACTACAGAAGCATTAAATGCAAAAAAAATAGTTAAATGACTTCATTACCATCTTGATACATTTCCTTTTTATCGACACCATTCCATCAGATAGTGCATTTTTCAGTTTAGCATATACAAAAATTGAATGAAATAAATATGTATTTAATCTATCTGAACTAATGCAACCTACACCATTGACATACTTTAGGGTTGAACTTGCAATGCAGTATTGTAACCATTTGTATTATCAAATTTAAGAGACTGGCTAAAGACACCTCTGCAATTCGGCAACTTGTTTTCATCATCTTTGAAAACTCCCCTTATGTTATGGACTATTTAATAATAGTCTTATCGACCGCAACAATAGCAGAGTGTGCAGAGTGTCTACAGCTATTGATCTTTCTTTCCCTTGTCTGTATTTATCCACTTCTAATGCAATAGCTAAGAAAAGAATGAAATGGACATATTAACTAAGACTAAAATCAGCTAAAATCAAATAATTTTTTAAATTCGAAGCTTTCAAAGTTACAGTTATTTTTTCCCGGTAGGATTAAAATGACAGCTGATCAGTGATTCCGATTGTTAAATAACAAAAACTTTCTCTGAATATTACACCAAAACGTAGATTTTAACATTTCACAGGAGATACATGTTATATAATTATTCTATTGACTAGAGTTGGGAGGGTATACATGCATTTCGGTTTATAATTCAGATATGTCAGTATTTAATGATTGTGATAGAGAGATATTATTCAGTAACTGTTATAACATTTAATGTTATAATTATATTCAAATATATATATAATATATAATATTCAACTTCTATGGTCGCCTTTATTTTCTTTTGTAGTAGCTGAAAAAAAGTGTTCATTCATTTAAGTTTAGACATGTTTTCAAAGTATTGCATAGGATGTGATTGTGATTTTAGATGTTAAAGCGTGCTGAATGTTAATCATTCCTACCCTTTTTTATTTTCAGCAGTGATGATATGAGTAAATATTTTATCAAAACAGGTATTACATGTACTACACGTAGAATTAATTTGTACTTCAAATCTGTGTTTCTATGTATTACCTCACAATCTAACAAGTTTCAGGCAATATTTTATTTACACTATCTAATATTAGGTTTTTTTCTGGTCAAAATTCATTTTTTTTTTTTTTGTATACATTTCACCATGTGTCAAGTTATTAGACTTTATGTTGAAGTAAACATGTATTTTGTTGTGACTTCAGTTTGTTGCATTCTTGTATCTAAAGTGAACTGAAAATGTACCGAACCGAAGGTTTTGTAGCGCAATAACTACCGAACCGAAGCTCGAGTGTACCGTTTCACCCCTAATTCTCCCCCACTGCAACGCAGAATGTGGGACTCTGTATTCAGCGGCGTCAGTGTGTACTTACGTCCGTCCGTCCGTACATCCCACTCTTAGCTTGTTAACGCTTTATCTCATGAAGAGTTGTATCCAAAATATTCAAATTTGGTGTCGTCCTGCGTTGTTGGAAGATGCAGACACCAGCCGATTTTGGTGACCTTGACCTTACTTTCAACGTCATCACAACACTTTGACCACTTTTCGAACTCTTATTAACACAATATATCATGACCGGATAGACCCAAAGTCTTCAAATTTGGTGTCTAGATTTTGGCATAACGCAGACCTTATGTTCAAGGTGACCATGACACTGTGAGCACTTTTCGAAGTCTTTGTTAACGCAATATCTCATGACCCCAAGCACCCAAAGTCCTCAAACTTAATGATCATCATGACTCTTTTTACTAGTTATGCAATATATGAAGTAGCTCACAAAATGATGCGTCTTACTAAACTCAATATTAGCGGCGGGGGACATTGCCATGTTAGTGGCAGACACAAATGATACTTATTTACATATAGACTTCATTAAATTCTAGAATGTAAGCATTCAGTTACAACTACTTTACCTCACATTATAAAGAAAAAAGTTTTAGAACTTTTTTTCTTGCTTCACTGTATATGCGGATGTCAATATCATTGATTAAAGTTAAATGTTGATGTTACATGTTAATGCACACATCAATGGACGGAGGCTATATTTTGGCACTTCTACTGTGGTATTTTAAGTTGGACAAACTGCAACATAATATGTTGTTTCCTTATATTGAATTCAGTTTCATTGACTATTATGAGAATAACAAACGTGTACATGTAGAACACTGACAGAGAAAACCATATCATATCAAGAAAAAACAATTCATCATATAGCCATGTAAACTTAAGGTGGAAATGCAGGCGTGCAATAAGGTTTCCGTGGTCGATATTCGAATTGCACGCTGAATTTCTTATTGCAGGGCTAACGGTTCTACTTTTCTAAACTTCTCGGAATTTCCCTTCTTTTCAATGTTTTCCCAATTCAATCTCCTGAATTCATGTTTAAATAACACTGCTAGTGATTTTTCAAGTGTTAACGTTTCAGTTTCGATTTAGACCTAACATTGAAAGCATTGCGGAAAGCTTCACTAGCCATGCTGCATCATTGTGACGTCACAACCGTTAAGTATTGTGATGTCATATCCATAATAACGTCAATCGAAAGAAGAAGACGGACGGAAGCCTGAATATTATTTCTAAGTTAAATGATTCTTAAGCAAATAAGATGTTTCAATTATGTTAACACTCTTGAGAAAATTTCACTTAAAGCTCTACTGGGCTGACAAATGAGAAAAAAAAGATATTATTAAGATTTCAAATCATGAGTCGTGCTGGTCAAGCAACCGTCTACACATGTATCAATGCACAGCATGTTGTCCAAGTAAAGTTATGAAGTGTTATAAGTTTACCAAATTGACTCATAAATGAGCATATATAATACATATAGAACATCATATATTTGGATCGTTTGCATTGAACTCTTCAATGACATCTTGTGTACTGTACTGTGATAATATTTTACAAACTTCAATCAATTTCATCAGACACAATATAATTTAAGAAGAGTTCAAAAACTTGTTCAACTTTTCACAAAGAATGATGTTTTCAAACTTACTCTTTACCATTTGTGAGACTGATTAATTTGTCTGTTTTATTTTGGCTATCGCTATTCTCAGAAGGGCTTGTTTAGATGCACGTGTCAACACATTAGAACATCAAACTTTCCTCTAAAGTCTACTTGATCCATACGTCTAGCCATGGGTCTTTGTATGAGATCAAGCTATGTCGAGAATATCGACAGTCTATTGGATTGACTGGTAATGTAAATCAATACACAAAGACATGTTGACCCTGTGTGCTCTTTGTTAATCACTAAGTCATACTTCTTAGATATGTCATGTCAGACGAAGGGCTGCAATAATTCTCAAGTGACGTATTTTCATAAATATTGATTTGCCTTTCATAAATTTATAACTTTTGACATAACGTGACTTTAACAACATACTTGCTGCTATTTTAAACGATATCTCAGTCATTTAATATGTAGTATGCTAAATTGTAATCTCCGTATTAAGCTGATGGACACTTTTTAATCATACCGAGAAGAAAGAATACCACACTGCATTTATTCATAGAATCATCCAGCTCCATCAGTGTATTTGTATTAGCCACGCTACAACAATATCCTGACTACCAAAGCCCTAAAACTGTTGTTTTGCAGCAAGCTGGTTATTTATTTTAGCAATTTCTAGTATCGCATATACATATTTATCATTCAATAGATGGTGTTCTCGACCGGATAAAGCAATGGATATTTTCGATATCCGTTGGGGTCATATACGGATAAAGATGCAAATTACAGAGGTCATATGACTGAACTTCTTTTGAAATGACGTCACACATGTTAACATTTCGAACGCCTGTAATAACGTAACATTGCCATAACAGTTGTAACAGCGTAATTGATTCATGTTAATATACATGCTTCATTTCATATTACATTAATTTAATAATAAAAAAAGTGCAGTTGTATAGTGATAGTGATATAGTTGTTATTGTGATCAAGCAGTGGAACATATTCATCGGGAGTTGAAATCTACCGGGCAAACACTTTATAAATACTCACAGCTAACAAGGGCAGTATGTGTCAAATATTCTTTGACTTTGAGCAGTCAATCTTCACTGTTCAATGATCTTGTGTAAAGGTGATGTTAGAATTAACTGCTTAATATACAGTTTTAATAGCTCCCCGTGTGATATGTGAGTCACCATTTGCACTCTAGCGGAAGGGAAGCAACTCTCCCTTTGCGAGATGGAGTCACGATTAGGCCTAGGCGAAAGCGACAGGACGTGAGTTCAAATTCGCCGTCCTTACGTTAAGTATTTTTCATTTGAAAAACGCATTTTGAAACCTAGTAAACACAGAAAATAAAGATCATGCCAAAATAACAATACATTAGCTGAAAGCATAATTTACAGGCATTATTTTGTGTCATTTTACCGTAAGAATAGCACCCTGTTCATTTGCATATATCAATACGTGTAGTTAAAGAAACGTTCAACTTTAAAGTTAATGTTGTCAAGGTGTTTGCGGAAATAAATGAAAAATGACATTGTATGGCAAAGAAGTTATCATGCTCGTGTGCTTTGGAATTGTACCAATCCTGCATTCGGAATAAACACTATGTATTTAGCTCGCCAATGCTCGCAAAATACGTATATACGATGTTTATTCCTAATGCAGGATATTGACCATCCCAAATCACACGAGCATGATAACCTCTATTTAGCCAATGAAATTTCGTGATCTGAACGTCTTCTCATCCGGGTACTGTTGTTTTTGGTAGAATTGTAATCTTCCATTGGCTGGTTATAGCCAACTTATTTGTTTAAATTACTTGATCAGTTTAAACATAATTAACTGGTTGGATACAGTGAACTTTTTATTCCCTGTATGTCTATGGTGGTGATGAATCTTAGCAGACTCATGTTTTGTGTACATGAAGGAGTAGCGTCCCTTGACGTGTGACATGGCATGATTTTAGCTCTGACAACAAATTCTCGTTGTGACACTACAAAGCGAGTAACTAAGATTCCGTTGCAATGGGGATCAACACAGAACAACACAGAAGCAGAAGCGGATGTTTCAACTCAATTTTGATTGCAATTTTGTGTAGGAAAAGTCGAAAAGCGGCGGCCTCCCGCATACCCTGAATGTCAGCCATGACGAGCTACCCGAATCACTTTGCTCAACCTCATACTGATATTGTTACTTCGAGCTGGGGTGGAGTCTAACCCGGGGCCCACTGGCAATCGGACGAGGACCAGAGAGTTACCAGAAGCACTGGAGCCTACAAACAACAACGTCTAACTGGATTTAATGTTCCGTCCAAGGAGGATCACGTTTTCGAGGCAATGCAGACATTGACATTGAAGTTCGAGGATATTGTCACGTCAAATAAGGACACACACAGTAAGTTGGACTCTGTTGATACTTCGCTTCAAAATATAAATACTAAACTGGCTAAAGTTGAAAGTAGATGTGTACAGTTAGAAGATGAAAATACATTTTTGAAAGACTGCATAACCAAGATGGAGGGTAAACTTGATTACCTAGAGAATAATAGCAGCCGCTCCAATGTGATATTTCATGGAATATCCAAACCTAGTCGAAATGAATGTGGAACGACTGTAATTAAACGGTTAGAAGGGTAATCAGAGACAAGCTAGAGATTGATGATTCCGGTCTATCAATAAATAGAGCTCATCGGATTATGGGAGGTAAAGCCATCATAGCCCTCATACCCGATGATAAACGTAGGCGCAGCATATTCGCATCATCTAAGAAACACAAGGGTTCTGACATATGGATAGGTGAGGACTTCTCTCGAACTGTTCGGGAGATACGGAGAAAGCTGAAGCCCATGATGATGGATGCTAGGAAACTGGATCGACGTGCATATCTATGTTTCGATAAACTGATCGTCGACAACTCACTGTACACGTGAGATATGCACAGCGAGAGTGTTATCGTTTTGAAGGACCAGCCAATCAAAGGATTTGATTTTCGTGCACGTGACAACAATGACGACACTGCGACCGCCTCGAGGCGTGGCCTGGCCCTGGGTGACACTGAAATCGACATCGAAAACGACAACGTTAACACGTTCTCTACACTCTGCTGGAATGTGAACGGGTTATCTAATAAACTCCGTGATTGTGATTTTTTATCGTTTGTGAAATATTCTGACATATTTGGTTTTCTAGAAGTTTGGAGTAATTGTATGTTGTTAGACATTGAAGAAAAATTTCCCGATTATTTGATCACACAAACTACAAAGATTTTAACCACAAAGGTGGTGTAGCAGTTGGATTGCACCGATCTCTGGAGAAGGTGTTCTTCGTGTGATAACTAGTTACACTGACATGATTTTCATAGTTATAAACAAATCATTTTTTAATTTCAAAAATATCTTTTGTTTTGTTTCGTCTATGTATATCCTATTCATTCATCAGTCGCTACAGATACAAGACCTTGTAAAGGAATAGATCTTGAACAGTGTCTTACAGATGTATTGACTGAATATAGTAACTGTGGCGTCATACTGCCTGGCGACTTGAAAGCGAGAACAGGTAATCTGCAAGATTTCATCATTGATGATGACAATATATATATATATTCCAGTTATCGAAGATATGGACTATGTTATATATAACTTCAACACACCCCAATGTAATGTGGTTGACACTACTAACACTTATGGTGAAGATTTGGTGAAGTTGTGCTGTACTTTCGGTTTCCATATACTAAACGGTCGGTTTCACGGTGATCGGTTTCACGGTGATCGCACTGGATCATATACTTGTTTTAAATACAATGGTGCTAGTACTGTAGATTATATATTATGTTCAACAGGTTTATGTACAAATATTGCAGACTTTAATATTCATACACGTGATGAGTCGGATCATTTCCCTCTCAGTGTGACGTTTTCATAGCCTATCAATCCAGTGAAAGTGATTGAAGACGAATATACAGGTTGTAGTATACCACGATTTACGTTGAGAGAGGAATGTAAGGACATATTCGTCGGCTGCTTGGGTGATCTACTGCAGGATTTCAGTGTAAATCAGTGTGGTGAGTTACTTGACACTGACATCAACTCAGCAGTGAATAGTCTTACTGACACTCTGCAAACTTGTGCCGTTACGTGCGGACTACAGAACAAACAAGGGAACTCCCAACAACGGACACATAATACATGGTATGATGATCAGCGTGAAAGTATGAAAAAGACAAAGTTGTTACTCTTAAATAAATTTAGGCTTTCTGGGGACAGAAAGCCGAGTCTGATGAATCCAGTATCAGCGACCTACTGACCTTGTCTGCAAATAAAGACAATAAAAACTGTTGGGCTAAAATCAAATATTTGATAAACCCTCGCAACCACGCCCCTGATATAACCTGTGCACAATGGACAGACTATTTTAAGGATGTATGTAACATAAGTAAAACTAATGTGAATAATGAAATGATCAATGATGCTGAAGTGTTGTTTGATAATATGAATGTGTGTCATGATGATGATTATGGTAACGGTGTTTGTGTTGAAAATGATATTGATTTTATTTTGAATGATGATAAAGAGATTGATTGCCGTAAAATGTTTAAAATGTGGAAAGGCTGCAGGCCCAGATGGTATTAAGGCCGAGATGAGTATTTGTTGTGATCGTTTACTGTGTCCGTATTTGGTTTTGATTTTGAATCGTGTTCTTTCATCGAGTGTTTATCCACAGGAATGGTCAAAAGGTATTATTGTTCCTTTGCATAAGAAAGGCAGTGTAAATAATGTTGATAACTATAAAGGCATTTCGTTAATGGATGTTCTTGGTAAAGTATTTTGTAAAAATAATTAATAATCGTTTTCAGACATTTGCAGAGCTTTATGATAAGATTCCGGAGGCACAGGCAGGGTTTCGTACAGGATATTCGATAACAGATAATATATTTACATTGCAATGTCTCATCCAGAAGTATCTCTCTAAAAGTGGTGGCCGTTTCTACTGTTTGTTTGTGGATTTTCGGAAAGCTTTCGATTCAGTTAATAGGATATTATTGTGGTATTCACTTTTTAGACAAGGTGTAAGAGGCAAGCTAATTATGGTTTTAAGAGATATGTATTCTAAAATATTGGTTGCCGTTAGACCATACCATTCTTCAATTGGTCACCATTTTGAATCATTAAGTGATGTACGGCAGGGTTGTGTTTTAAGTCCTTTTCCTTTTGCAATGTTCATCACAGAGTTTCAGGGTATGTTGCAGAATTCAGGTGTAAGAGGTATCTTTGTCGGGCCAGACTTTGCTAATTCACTGTTGTTATTGTATGCTGATGATCTTAACTTATTTGATGATACAGTGATAGGACTACAAAGAAAGATAGATATTCTACATAAGTATTGTACATCTTGGGGTATTGAAGTTAACATGGATAAGACAGAAATTCTGGTTTTTCGCAATGGTGGTTCTTCGTTCGTATGAAAGGTGGTTCTTTCATGGTATTCCAGTTAAAACATCAACTTATTATAATTATATTGGCATTTTATTTTCTTCTCGATTATCTTGGACAAAGTGTTCACACAATCTAGTTGGTAAAGTCAGCAATGCACTCTTTTCTTTGAAAGCATTGTTTAAAAGGTATCCTAATATAGCTTCTAGTTTAATGTTCTAATTATTTGATTGTAAGGTTAAACCAGTGTTATTATATTGCTCTGAAATTTGGGGAGTTGAGGAAAGGAAGGCCATTGAAACATTTCATACTAATTTTTGTAAATATGTACTTGGGGTTGGAAAACATGTTTCTAGTAATGGTATTTTAGCAGATTGTATTAGAACTAACATTTATGTGGATTATTACGTAAGGTTTATTAGTTATTGGTGTAAACTGTTAAGGATGTCAGAAACTCGGTATCCAAAACAATCATATTTACTCATGAGAAAGCTTGATTCAGCTGGCAGAGTAACTTGGGCAACTTCGGTTAAATATATGTTATGTTCTTATGGTTTTGGATTTGTGTGGTACAGTCAGGAAGTAGGTGATGTTTCATATTTTATTTCACACATGAAGATTAGGATTATTGATTGTTATAATCAACGTATTATTGGTACAATAAAGGAATCTCTTCATCTAAGATATTTCAAGGAAGTTAAATCGTTATTAAATGCTGAATACTATGTCACTTCTATTAATAATATAACAATAAGAAGAAATATATGTTTACTACGATTACATGCACTTCCCTTGAGATGTAATATACGAGGTGTTAATGTCAATGAGATATGTAAAATGTGTGACTGTGGTTTGATTGAAACTGAAATTCATTCTATGTTTGAATGTACAGAATATAACTCAATTAGAGAAAACTATTTATCATCTTTTAGGCATGGTAACATGTCAACTAAATATTATAAGCTGATAAACAGCAAGTGTAGTCATTCTCTCTCTAACTGCTCCAAATATATTGGGGAAGCTCTTGCTTTTAGGAACTGTGTTATGTCACCTGTTTATTTTGTGTATTAGCTACTCTCATATACTGTATAATGTATTCTGATTGTACATGGGCCAATGGCCTACAAAACCGAAATAAAAATGAATTGAAATGAATTGAATACATACATAGCATCACATCCGCAAAACGCAGCTAAAATGTATCCATTATTTTATCAAATGTCTTACCAGAACATTATTTTGTCTTGTAATTTTCTTTAATTAATCATGCATAACTATATTTAATTGTCTTAATGTCACAAAAGTTTTACTAAGGGTCACTTGGATTTGAACTCTAACTAAACTCTAAGTGAAAGGACGTGTAACTAGTTGTTACATAGAATGAAGAGTTAATTCACTTTCCTTCCGATCATCTTTCCTAGACAAACCTGTCGGGGAGCCGACAGGAAGCTTCAAGAACTGGTGTCTGCTATAAAGTGGGCTGGAACAGACTTTGATGTTACATTATCTATTCTACCTTCATGACATAACATATTTTTGCATCAGTCAGCAACTCATCGGGAAAAAATCGATTCAATCAATCCAAGACTTAGTATAGCCATCTGTAGCTTTTACAATATGTGTGACCCTATTGTATCTCACTAGAAAATCCGCTTTGCTACTCTGTTAATTGTATGGTCTATTCAATATAAGACTGCATAATTTAAGTCATGTTTGTTTTCATTTGCTGGTTCCCCGTCTTTTTCTTTTACTCATTGTAACAACACGGGTACAGGTCAGTAACCATTCATATTATCAAGTATTGGAAGCTGTTAATAATGGCATATAATTTCAAGTCTCCCGCATCTGATAGGCATATGGTTTTTATTGACACGTGCATATTACTTTACTCAGAATATGGGTTTGATATGAGTAATGTATTTCTGTATATAGAAACGAAATATATATAATTTCCTTGATTTCCTGAAACCACTGCATTTATGTCTGATGTTTCATTTGGCTATGACATGTGCCTATTATTTTGAAATATAATAAATCAGTGTTCAGTAGATACCATAATCAAAATGACTGTCGTATTTCGTGGGTAACAATATCTGTCCTGTCAGGTTTGGTGAGTATAATTATTCTCCTGATAATAACATGTATTTATTGAATCAATAATGGTTACTGAAACCATAACCTATGATGTAACGTTTGACAGTATAATTGATATGTTGTATGCGTGTCTGTGTGTGTAGGAGTATGTCAGTGATCAGCAAATGCTAAAATTTTGGATGAAGTATTATACGGCAAAACTAAATAGTTTAGCTTGAATCAATGAACAGTTTCCTCACAACCACTTTATCTTGTCCCATTTATTAATGCTTAGTGGAAACATCTCTCTTAAGAATCTAAACATCACAACATTAATAAAATTGAAGTCTTGACAAAAGGAATAACCATAGGGATTACAAAGGTTAGTCTTATTTGCGAAAGCATGACTGTTCTATTATTTGTGAGAGCACTGGCTGCTCCTATGCCTAGTAATTACCCATCATATATGAAGCTCCTTTGTTGAACGAAATGTCTGATCAGCTGACGGTGCAATTGATGAAAATATAGTGTTTGAAACAATTTGAAAGATAAAGTGCCGGAATTTTAGTTTATTTGATTATGACGTCAGACGGCCTCAATGGATGTACAGTTACTGAAAGTACAGCATGATTTCATTTCCTATAACTGATTTAAACATATGTCCAAGTTTATTATTGCATTAAAGTGACAAAAAACAATGTTGAGTAACAATCACTGAGTAACATGATGTTATATGATTCATTGAAATACACTTTACACGACAAAAAGTGGTGGATTCTGCTTTCTGGATACTTCCGGATTCTTCAGGATCCACTTTTTTACGGGATCCGGCAAGCAGATTCCACTACTTTTCGACCTGTGCTTATATTACGCCATAGTCCAGGGCTGAATACGTTATCTGTGAGCACGTACAATTACTGGTCTCATATTAATGTACTTTTGGATACTAATGTCCAAACTAAACTATCAGTAGTCATTGTAGTATAAATGAATTGACAGAAAGCTTTAAGGTAACTGTTCTTCTTGTACTTTGGATGTTCATGCTACTTTACTGTCTTACTGTCAGCGTCAGTTCATTTGAAAAAAAACCCCAGAAATCATAATAAACAAGCGTAGAAAACTTCATTATGTTTACATATAGAACATTGTGAGCACTGATGAATAAAACATACTAATTTGGTTATGTATGTAATAGATATGAAACCCTTATATCGTTACAGGTGAAGCGTCAGTAGGTCTTATTACTGCGTCAGTTGAAAAGACGTTGCAACAAAAGAAGTGTAGAGAACGCCCATTATGTTCAAATATATATCATTGTGATAACTGATAAATAGCTACTAAATACTAAATGCTCCCCTGCTGGGTCCTGGATGGAAAACATGATTTTCAATGGTTACTCTCCTTTTGTTCTAGCCCTCGTCCATGATTATTGATTCTGTCGATTAAATGACAATATTTTGCTTTTGCTTATGCCTTTCTGAAGATTGCTTTTGCTTTTAACACGTGTAAAATGAGATAAAACGGATTAAAAGGTTTGCAGCCAATAGCTAAAATATTGCTGAATGGCTTGCAGCAACATAACCCAATTGTTTTGAACGAAACATGAGAAATGAAAATGCCAATAGTTCAATCACACGTTGTTATTTCCGAATTAGAGAGCTTTCGTCAATAATTATAGATTATTGTCTCTGTACTACACTTCTCATCATAACATGACAGATATTGCTGCTCCGGATATTCACCAGTCCGCTAATCTAAACCACTGCTTCCGCAGTGATTCATATCATTTCTATGTAATGTGCAATGTGTAAATTAAGATACCTGCCAGAGTAATTAATTCGCCCAAACATGATCGATGAATACTGTCTTTTCACATGTACTAAAGCATGCAGTATTTCAGTATCATTACCATCGTATAAATGTGTAAGTTTAATGTTAAAATCTGAGATAACATTTTGGTGTATTTAGTATATATTTTTGGGCTTTCTTCAGTAATTATAGATTATTGGCACTAGACTGAGCTTTCTCATTAATGAGCTTTCTCATAAGTGACCGATATTACTTCTCCCGACATGCACCAGTCTGAATTATTTTAGCATCCACTGCCTGTGCAGTGGTTCATAAAATTTCTTTGTAATGTGGATATACTGTAATAAAATTAAAATATCTGCCTGACTTTATCAATCTCAATATGATTAATAAAGATTGTCTACCCAAGTACCAACCCATGCAGTATTTCAGTATCATTACTACCATCTAAATGAGTAAGATAAATGCTCAAATCTGAGATAAATATCTGTAGTAGATTTCAAAAGATTCATGATATAGTTTCGTAAATATCCTCATTGTCAGATAACATTCGCTTAATCTAACAAAGTTTAAAAATCAATGGTCAATGGATTTCAAATGTAATCTCTGGAGCTCTCAAGTGTGAGTGATTAATTAAAGAATTTTAAAACACAAAATTATTTTTTTTGGTAATGCCTTTCTGAAAAATATTGTCTACTCATGTACCAAACCATGCAGTATTTCAGTATCATTACTATCGTATAACTTTGTAAGTTTAAAGTTCAAATCTGAGATAATGATTTTGTAGTAGATTTAAAAAGATTCATGATATAGTTTCGTACATAATATTCGCATAATCTAACGAAGTTTAAAACCAATGGTCGCTACTGGAGTTTAAAGTTCAAATCTGAGATAAGGATCTGTAGTAGATTTTCGACAATTCTCTAATATTGTTTTGTAAAAATCATTTGATTTGTAAGATTGTGATTGCTTTATCTAATAAAGTGTTAAATCAGTGGTCGGTATTGGGCTTCAAATGAAATCTCTAGTTCACTTTGTCGTAGATTCAGCTAAGTTCAAACTACAGCAGAACTCATATGCGACACATTATGGTCATATGTCACGTTGCATTATTAATATCAAGGTATAATGTATTTTTTAAAATTTTGTTTTTTTCAGAACAAAACCCTGTGTTTTTCTGATGTAATAACGTTTTGTTCATTCTGTACATCCCTATATGACATTCACAAACACGTTTTTCACTGATAAGTTTAATCACACAGGGTAACTTTATAAACAACATCTTCACATTTAAATTAGTATTTTATTTTTTTTATGAGGAGTTTTGTCAGAAGCATACTGAATTTTGGTGTTTTTTTGGTTTTGGTTTTTGCGAGTTTCAAGTTTCAAATTATAAGATATGCTTAACTTCTCGTTATGGTTGAAATGATTATGTATTTACTCATGTATACAAACTGTTTTCATAACAAAGTTAAGAGGGTTATGTACCATGCATTCTATGTATACACTAAGTCACCTTTTTAAAGAAGATACCAAGAATCCCTATCACTCCCCATCATACAGTAAGAATGTTTATGCATACAGTGAACCTCTTTCTTAACGAAGCTACTAAGATACAACATGAGTGACCAACCTTGGCTTCATTGAACAGATAGAAGTATATTATGTCAATGTGCATTATCAAAGTAGGAATATTACATATTTGCATATAGAAACAGGAACAATCTTATTTTTGTGAGTGTGTGACAGCTTGCATTTATTTCTTACAAATATCTGACGTTTTATTTGGTAAAGGCATCTGCATTGTATATAAAATTGAGAGATCACACCACAGACAGGGGTGCGATAATCAAACCGAATGGTGAATATTCGAAGAAACGAAATCGATATTATTGCTCTGATTTTGTGAAACCCCTGCATTTATATCTGACATCTTTTTTGGCAATGACATCTGTCTGTTAAAAACTGTATAGAAATATAATAAATCAGTCCTCAGACAGAGGATTCGATAATCAAATGGACTGGTGCATATCGAGAGAAGCAATATCTGTCAGCCATGCTGAGAAATATTAAGCTACTTATAATAACATGCATTTATTGAAGCAATACGTTTGACAGAAACCATAACCTACAGTGTAAGTTTTGACATTTGAAGTGTTATGTTGTGTTTGTATTTAATGTTGGAACAGCATGTAACTGATCCTCAAAATCTACTGAATTTGGATAACGTATTATTCAGTAATTAAATTATATGCGAGTCTGATCATGCAGCAATCTCATTCATTATGCATAAGCTTAGGGGAACATTTTCTAAAGGAATAGTTATTGAATCACCACAAAGTTTTAACCGATGCATTAACATTTATTTATTATTCATCAGCTGATGCTCAAACATATATTGTACTTGGACAAAAAGTATAGTGTTTGAGTGAGGTGATAAAGACATGTGCATCCTATTTAAATCGAATCATAATACATGTATTTATTTCCTCTAGAAATCCTGTCTACTGGTAATAACACCATTTAAAAGAATGTGTATAGAACCAAATAAGGACATGAACATAATCCATCGACTTCAACAAGTAAAGTGCGTTGAGTGACAGTTAAACCTTAAACCTTCATAAATCACAACAGGTGAAGCGTCAGTGTGTCTTATTCCAGCGTTAGTTGAAAAGAAGTTACAATAAACACGTCTAGAAGACGTCATTATGTTTAAATATTTTACATTTTGAGCACTGATGAATAGAAACGTGTTAAAGGCAATCAAAGTTTTCCAACTGGGTCCTGGATGAAAGACTATTATCAAAGGTTACTTTCCTTTTTTCAAGCTCTCGAGCGTGATTCTGTTGATTTACAATCACAGTATTTTGCTTTTCCTAATGCATTTCAGAACATTTTGTTTTGCTTTTGTAACACGTGTGAAAACATTACAAAGTTCGCAGCCAATAGCTAGAAATTTGCTCAATGTTTTGCAGCAAGGTAACGCACTTAAACACTACATGAGAAATCAAATGTCAAGAGGTCAGGCACACGTTGATCCTTTCTTAATGAAAATGCTTTCTCTAATAAATATAGACTATTTTCACTAGACAGCGCTTTCTCATCATAACATGACAGATATTGCTTTTAAAAAAATGTAACGGTCAGATAACCAAACTGGTTGGTTTGATTATAGTAGGACTTTCTTTTTATTTTTCTTGCCGCAAATGGCTGCGATACTGCTGAAGCGGCGTTAAACAATAACTCACTCACTCACTCTTTTTACTTTCTGTTGGAATAAATAATGACGGGAGAAGAGGACATTATATTTTTTCCATCCAACTATACTTTGAACGAAGAGGAGGTATACAAACAGAAGCACATCCGTTCCTGCATATCTACATATACATCTTTGGGGAGAAATGAATGTTGGTGTTTCGCAACAGTGATGCAGGAAATTCGTAGTACCTATTTTTAAATAAAAATATAAAATAAATAAATAAAATAAATGACAATACATATCTGTCCACTCAAAAGTGTTGCGCTGACGACGAGAAACATTTCCTTATATATAATTTAGCATAAATTAAGGTTCCATGTTGTTTTAAGATACGCCCTGTGGTAATTTGTCATGTTTATTGCATTATTATACCAATGTGTAATTCAGTCTTTACAGAAAGCATTGACTCAAAACAAATAATTTCACGTTCAAATTTTTGTTATGCAATATTTATCGAAATAATTTTTAAAAACTTTATTCATTTTTGTTCATGTTCATACACATTCGAAATAATTGATCAGGAATGAAATAGCATTGTTTTCATAGTTTTACAATTGTTATCTCACAGCTGTTTCCCTGATATGTTCCAGCACAGTTGATAACTATCAACATCATCTTGACATTTACCGAAGTTCTAATTCTGATGTATTCATATTACATAATCTGAAACCAGATAGAGCCATCAGCCCTAAAACAATTCAGAAATTGCATTATGTGTTATCTCCGGTTGAAGACGTAGTGAGTGAACTGTTTAAGAACGGTTTTAAAAGATGTAAACACGGGATTTCAGCATTAAAGTGTTTTTTGTTCGTTTTGTTGTTAAAATAGAGACTTAGGTTCTGTAGCTAACTGTAACTTTCTTGCTATATATTGATTGATGTTGAATATTGAATAGTTCAGATAAAGCACAATTCATAGCAATACATTTAAAACAAGAACCACTAAAACTGATCAGTATCAGTGCATGAATCACATCGTTGTCTAATTAAAAGCACTCCTGCGATGATCTAGAACAAATGCTCAAGGTAACCTATACAACTATAATAATAATATTCAACTTTATTCCCCAAATCACGATTCTTACATATAATTATGTCCAGGATTCCTTGATACCACGGCATCAAATCCCACTGATAACTCCGTCCCTCCTCTCTTACTCTTTCTAAACTATAGTTTTTTTTTCTTATCTCCAAGACTAAAGCGATCACATTAGGACTGGTTCAGCATCGTTTCCAGAATTGGTGATTCTAACATAGGATAGTTTGACTATCTCTCTATATTGCCCTCAATAACTAGGATCTCTCTCTCTCTCTCTATCTCTCTCTCTCTCTCTCTCTCTCTCTCTCTCTCTCTCTCTCTCTCTCTCTCTCTCTCTCTCTCTCTCTCTATATATATATATATATATATATATATATATATATATATAACCATATATATATATATCGAGAATGGGCGCCCCTGATGTGAGATGCCAGTTGTTCTCATTGTAAAACAACAAGCACTTCCTCAGATTTTAATATCCACAGAATGCAATACATGTAGTTGCATCTTCTAATGGCAATTCGTCAGGAAAACCTCTATATGTCTTAATGGTCTTAAGTATTTATGAATTAACAGTAAAGCGATTCGATTGCAATACTACCTAATGTAGTTATCAGTTTTATGCTATCGGATGTGGAAAGTGTGTAGTTTGAACAAAGGGAATTGAAAAAAGCATTACTTGAAGATCGAGAGTGTACATTTCCAATTTAACAGATCATATATAAAAACAATTACTTGATTAATTAACATTAGTTGTAGACATTGGTGCAATATTTCATTGGTTTTATGGTTTAATTTGATTCCAATAATAATAGTATATGTGTCATAGTTCCAGTTTCAGGAAAGTATAGGCCACTTGCTTAGCATGTACTATACTAAACTATACTCCGTCGTTTCCAAGACGTGATGCAGAGACTATCAACATCACCAAGTACTTGTCTCTGTAGAAATCGTCTCAAGATGAATGGACATAGGAGATCTTGTCAGTGTGCAGACTGATTTACACTTACCATTTTAATCTAACACTTCTCATCAAAGAACAGATCCACTTCAAATTCCAGAATATTTCACACCACACATTCCAAACTTCTCAGACTGTTTACAAGGATAAATTGACACTTATAATACTCTTCCATTGCCGGGAAATGTTGTTCGGACATGCATACCACAGTGAGATTTACTGAATCCAGACTTGGCTGCCGTCCTTCAACAATGAAAACTTTGAATTTTAAAGTTGTAAGTTGCTTTAATGTGCAGCCTCCTGTTAGGGTCACTTGAGACTGCCCTCGAAGCATTCCTCCGATGATCAAAATACCTTTTGAGTGGCATTGAGTCTTCATCTTAACATTTTTTAGAGCACAGTCAAATGCTTTCGTCCAATCATATGATTGTATTGTGGTCATGTGGAGTACATTTATATCCCGATAGATGTACGGTTGTCTGGTTGCGTTCGGGTATCATGCTCATAAAACTGGTTCACAGACTTCCATAAGAACAACAAACAATGTCAACTGATTGTTTTATTTATGTGGATAATACACAATTAAACACTTATTACATTGACAAATGATCTGCTGTGTTCCCTTTCCGAAAGGAAAAAGTCGCTTCCGTCGATGGGGGTCTTCTATGTTAAGGAGCTTGATATTCCTAAAAAAAAAGAATAAAATCATGTAACTAAAGCAAGTAATGCGAGGTCAATTGGTAATTTTCAAGTGTATTTCATTTATATCATGAGTAAGTGAAACAACGACAAGCATCAAACCATGTTACCAATGTTTTATATATTTTCAACCACGATATTAAAAAAAATATTCAGACGTTATATAGAACGACATAAAAAGAGAAGAAAGTGATATAAAAGTACCTTTTGGGGTGTTGAGGATGGAGGCTGCATTGTCGTCTCAATGAAACCCATTTATCGTCACACAGCGTCCGAGCGATGTCCAGTGCGACGTTACATTCTTTCCAATAGACAGTTCGAGTATAATTTCGTTGCTGCAGTAACCTGAAATCATTCATATGCAATATAGACGGGATGCACAATAGAATATGCAACAATAGATAGTACAACTCGCATATTGATAAATACAGCTCAACAAACAAACACAAATATTTGAAATACAAAAGACAATAACTTTTATTAAATAAACCAATTTAATGAAATTTTTAAAAATGCATTTGATAATTTAAAAAATATACACTTTAAAAAGTAAGGAGAAAATAGTAAAGTTACCTTTCCTGAATGAATAGTGTACTTGTCCTTGGACTGTCCATGATGAAGCCATTGTGTGAACTGATTCATTCTAAAAACCACCCAGTCTTTATAGGCAATGAAATGTATTACTGCTCAATGTTGCTGAATAAAAACATGCTTAAATCATGCATGTTCGTGATTCAAGCACGACACTTATTCTGTAGCACGACTCGTACGCTTTATATAAAATGTACGCCTCATGCACCTCGGACAATTTAAGAAATTCAGTGCTCACAGTGCTGATGATGACGTCAATGTCCCTTACATTTGCATATGATAATGAGAAATGTCAATGTTTTTCATGTTGTGTTTGAGAGAATGTTTCCCGAATTTGTTGACAATTCATTTGAAATATATTCATTTTAAGACATTTTCTTGACGACTCAAGCATTTGACTGTGCTCTAAGATAGATAGAGAACTCGCAGCAGTACATTATCGGAATATAAATGTACGGGTTTGAGAGGGTTAGGCTCGGCTAACGCCTCGCCCAACACTCTCAAACCCGTACATTTATATCCCGATAATGTACTGCTACTCGTCCTCTATCTATTACGAAGAGACAGACCAAGTTTCCAAGAAGGTCACACATTTCCTATCCTTCCAATCAGATGCTGATTTCGATGTTTTGCGGTTTTGGTTTTCTTTGACCTACTATCGATTAAGTGAGTTATTGTTTAAAGCAGTTTGGTCAGTATCATAGACATTGGCGCCGAGTATGACCTATTTGTATATTCATCAATTGTAATCATGACCAATGACAACAATATTTTCAAATGCTCTAAAGCCCCGTATGTTGGCAATGTCTAACAAATTCAATAAAATCATATCAGCACGAAAATGTAAATGTCTTACACACTGACTGAAAGTCACACTCGTTAGACAATATATGGCATACGATGATCAAATGCATGGGTAAGCTTCAATACAATTCAAATTAAGTTTAAAATATATGTTACCGTTTAGGAATGCCAAGATAGTATTGAGAACATTAGAAACAGGAATTTGTCATTATTTTCAGCATGCACTAGTTCATTTTCAAACGTTTTCACCTCATGATTTCCTCTCTGTTGCAAATAACCATATATTGATATGTATTACGCTTAATAAAGTACGACATTTGATCCTAAAACATGCATGTTTACTTATAGTTGTAGCCATCTACAACATATATTCTAAAATCTTATTTGAAACTGTCATCCTATTATGGATGTAATTGAGAATTTATCTGTAGCCAATGTTGCGAAACGTTATATGTATGTACAATACCATAATGTCATTTATGTGTATTGAAAGTGTTTATCAAAACGAATTGATTAATATGACACAACACCGTCGTTATTTGATTATTGTTCTTTGGGATTCACCTGATTATGCACTGTATCAAGGCACGAAGAGAAGGTTTGGTTTACAAGTCTCACCTCAATCTAATGACGCCCCTCTGATTCCAAATTGAATCTGTCCACGAATTAACCTTTATCACATTGACAGTCGGATATTGTCTTCTTTCAGCATTGTCAAGTTGTCCAGACACTGACCGTGTGTGCATAGAATATGACTGAGGTCATTATTGACAGCGTAAGGGAAACTACTTTACCGTTGTTGAAATGAACAAGCACTTTAGATAAATACTGTTTATCAGTGTGCCTTTACTAACAGCTTTGGTGATATGTTGTTCATTTATATGTTGATAGTTGCTTCTTTTGTAGCTGTTTTAAAGTAGTACCATAAAAATAATGTATCTGTTCAACTGTTACTGCAAACAGAATCAAAGCACGAAAAATACATATACCATTAAGAACACTTCAACTTTCAATTTGTTACAACAATATATTAAACAAAACATAATAGTGTTCCAATATTTGGTAGCTTCTGATTTTCATTTAATTTTGGAGCAACTTTGCAAAAGGACACTTCAAATCTGGATGGAAGAAAAATCATAAGATATTGAAATACAATGTAATTGCTGTACATTTGCCATTGCCATACTAACCCCATATGGCTATGAACATAATTGAATCAATTGAATGCATTAGTATTTTAATAAACATGCCTTTCCACTGATAGTTAAAGGAAAGTTGTTTGTAGCGCCTTTTTCTTACTGAAAAAAAAGTGATCTTGCGAAAAGGTAAGCAAGAGTGCTCTGAGAGCACATTAACCCCCGGGTTCCATATCCTCCAAATAAGCGGTTTAATAAATGATTTAAACATATGTTCAAGTTTATTATTACATTAAAGTGACACAAACAATATTGAGTAACAATCACTGAGTAACATGATGTTATATGATTCATTGAAATACACTTTACACGACAAAAAAGTGGTGGATTCTGCTTTCCGGATCCTTCCTGATTCTTTAGGATCAGCCATTGATCGGGGAAATGAAAGCAGTCTAAATCTACTGATTATCACACTGATGCATAGCCGTTTATTATATAACCATCCAGTAAACTAATGAAAATTACATATTTAGCAAGTTTAGGTTGCATGCGTACTTAGGCTACCTACATCTAACATTGAAGGTCTACCAGAAGTGACTGAGAACGATATTCTTCTTTATTTTGTTTAAAACACTTAAAAATAGTGTGGTTGTATTGTGACATCGTGTTTATGATATGATTTGGCAAACTTACGTCCTCGTTTGAAAGAAAGACATGTTAAACGTTTTAAAATTTTCGAGTCGATACGCTCATCTGGTAGCCATATTTCTTGAAATTGCAAGAGGAGATTCTAAAATGACGTCACTTAGAAACAAAGTGATAATGGCCCGTCGTCAACGTTGAAAGGGCCGTTATCATTTGCAGTGGCCCGCTCATTTCTGATAACAAGAGGGCGGTTTCATGATAATTCCATCCATTTTAGCTATAATATGCCATAGTCCAGGGCTGAATACGTTATCTGTGAGCATGTACAATTACTGGTCTCATATTAATGTACTTTTGGATACTAATGTCAAAACTAAACTATCAGAAGTTATGTAGTATAAATGAATTGACAGAAAGGTTACTGTTCGACTTGTACTTTGGATGTTCATGCTAACATTACGGAAAATATGCAAAATGACTGGAATAACTGTCTTTCTGTCAGCGTCAGGTCATTTGAAAAAAAACCCAGAAATCATAATAAACAAGCGTAGAAAACTTCATTATGTTTATGTTTATGTTTCTAGAACATTGTGAGCACTGATGAATAAAACATACTAATTTGGTTATGTATGTAATAGACATGAAACCCTCATATTGGTACAGGTGAAATATTGCTGAATGGTTTGCAGCAACATAACTCAATTGAAAATGCCAATAGTTCAATAACACGTTGTTATTTTCCAATTAAACAGCTTTCGTCAATAATGACATATTGTTGTCACTGTACAGCGCTTTCTCATCATCACATGACAGATATTGCTTCTCCGGATATTCACCAGTCCGTTTGATAATCGTAACCACTGCTTCCGCAGTGATTCATAGCATTTCTATGTAATGTGCAATGTGTAAATTAAGATACCTGTCAGAGTAATTAATTCGCCCGAACAGGATCGATGAATACTGTCTTTTCACATGCAGTATTTCAGTATCATTACCATCGTATAAATGTGTAAGTTTAATGTTAAAATCTGAGATAACATTTTAGTGTATTTAGTATATATTAGAGGGCTTCTTCAGTAATTATAGATTATTGGCACTAGACTGAGCTTTCTCATAAATGACCTTTCTCATAAGTGACCGACATGCACCAGTCTGAATTATTTTCGCATCCATTGCCTGTGCAATTGTGGATATACTGTAATAAAATTAAAATATCTGCCTGACTTACTACTTTATCAATCTCAATATGATTAATACAGATTGTCTACTCACGTACCGAACCATGCAGTATTTCAGTATCATTACTACCATCTAAATGAGTAAGATAAATGCTCAAATCTGAGATAATGATTTGTAGTAGATTTCAAAAGATTCATGATATAGTTTCGTAAATATCCTCATTGTCAGATAATATTCGCCTTATGTAACAAAGTTTAAAATCAATGGTCGCTACTGAAGTTTAAAGTTCAAATCTGAGATGAGGATTTGTAGTAGATTTTCGATAATTCTCTAATATTGTTTCGTAAAAATCATTTGATTTGTAAGATTATGATTGCTTTATCTAATAAAGTGTAAAATTAATGGTCGGTATTTGGCTTCAAATGAAAAGTTCAAACTACAGCAGAACTCATATGCGATACATTATGGTTATATGTCATGTTGCATTATTAATATCAAGGTATAATGTATTTCTTTGAATTTTGTTTATTTAAGAGCAAAACCCTGAGAGTGTTTTTCTGACATAATAACGTTTTGTTCATACTTTACATCCCTATATTACACGCGTTTTTCACTTATAAGATTAATCACACAGGGTAACTTTATAAACAACATCTTCACATTTGAATTTATCTATGTGAAGAAGAGGAGTTTTGTCAGAAGCATAATGTTTTTTTGGTTTTGGTTTTTGCAAGTTTCAAGTTTCAAATGATATAAGATATGCTTAACTTCTCGTTATGGCTGAAATGATTATATATTTACTCATGTATACTATGTACAGACTCTTTTCAAAACAAAATTAAGAGGGATATGTACCATGCATTCCATGTATATGTATCATCCCAACTGCGGATCCGTCCCATCTTAAGATGGGACGCGTCCCAACTTGGGATTCCAAGTTGGGATGTCCCATCTTAAGATGGGACTGGGTGTAATGAAATATGTAATATATAAGTAATATTTTTATTTAAATACGAAGTTTGGTACTAACGTGTATTTATAGATCATTTAGGTATACACTTTAAGAACCTACAATGAAAATTCACTTTGATGTTTATTTACTTGACTTATTGACTAGGATTCATCTGTCCTCCTCGGGGAGTCAATGAATATATCATACGTTGATCAAAACAATGATTTAAACACAAATTAATGGGAGAAATAAATACAGTTTGCAAACAACTTTATCAAAATTTAAATACCATTGCTATTTAAATATTTCACATTCGTTATATTTATGATGAATGGAGTGAAACGGGGAAAACTAAAATCAAATGACATATACGATTTATTGTTCCTCAGTTATTCATACAGACTGATTTAAAAACAATTATATTTTTAATACATATATCTTGTTCATACTATTAAGACATAAAAAAAAGGTATTGTTATCTAAAGATTATAAGTGGTTGTATCTGTGATATAACGATCTAAGTTATGGTAACGGGGTATGGTAGGTACAATGTTTCAACCTCAAAGTTATTCATTTTAGGCATTTTTTGTTACTCTTGAAAACGTTATTGTTAGTTACTTTGGATATATCACGATTCAATTTGAAATACCTGTTATTGACGAACGAAAATCCTTGTGAGTCCTTTACAACAATGCATGTATAATCCAACAACCTGCACCGAACACTGAATATGTAAATGTGACAGCCTGATGTCAAAGAGAACTGACCATCCTGAAGATGTGTGACACTGAGTCCTTCATAAGCCCAAGTAATCAGTTATGAATGGACACCAATTAGGCCACGCTCACTGGTGTGAGGGTAAAACAACATATAGAGTGTATATTGTCTAAACGCTGCAACGTTACCTTGTTTGTTTTATCTTATCTAGTTACTTGATTGATTGAATAAAAGAATACACGTGTGATTGATTTAAAACTAGCAACTCTGACATCTTATTTGATTGATATAAAGAGCTAGCCTATCCAAATGTAAATTGTTCAGCATAACTAACAAACTTAAAACTATTTGAGTTATGCCAAAGAAATATGTTCCCAAGTTCGATATACATATTAAATTATAAACTATTCACTGTATATTTCTGACTAAACATTCAGTATAGCGGTATTAGAGCCATTGTGTCCCGTATCTCATTAAATATTAAAACTAACATTTTCATATACAATAATAATATTCTTATACTATAAGTAATTAACTTACTGCAATAAATACTGTATAACACTTTCAAAACGTGTCATTGTAAGTGTTATTGACCCCCTCACTCTCACAAATGGCCGTCCCAACTTGGAATTTCTATCAGTTTTTCATCATATCTCATTAAATATGCAAAATGATTTTTTTAATTAAAGACTAATATTCTCATGCTATAAGATGTTATTATTACTGTAATAAATAATTAATGACACTTTCAAAAAAAAAACATTGTAAGTGTTATTGACCCCCTCACTCTCAGAAATGGCCGTCCCAACTTGGAATTTCTATCAGTTTTTCATCATATCTCATTCAATATGCAAAATGATTTTTTTAAATTAAAGACTAATATTATCATGCTATAAGATGTTATTATTCCTGTAATAAATAATTAATGGCACTTTCAAACATGTCATTGTAAGTGTTATTGACCCCCTCACTCTCAGAAATGGCCGTCCCAACTTGGAATTTCTATCAGTTTTTCATCATATCTCATTAACTATGCAAAATTATTTTTTTTAATTAAAGACTAATATTCTCATGCTATAAGATGTTATTATTCCTGTAATAAATAATTAATGACACTTTCAAAACATGTCATTGTAAGTGTTATTGACCCCCTCACTCTCACAAATGGCCGTCCCAACTTGGAATTTCTATCAGTTTTTCATCATATCTCAATATATATGCAAATTAATTTTTTTAATTAAAGCCTAATATTCTCATGCTATAAGATGTTATTATTCCTGTAATAAATAATTAATGACACTTTCAAAAAAAAAACATTGTAAGTGTTATTGACCCCCTCACTCTCAGAAATGGCCGTCCCAACTTGGAATTTCTATCAGTTTTTCATCATATCTCATTCAATATGCAAAATGATTTTTTTAAATTAAAGACTAATATTATCATGCTATAAGATGTTATTATTCCTGTAATAAATAATTAATGGCACTTTCAAACATGTCATTGTAAGTGTTATTGCCCCCCTCACTCTCAGAAATGGGTGTCCCAACTTGGAATTTCTATCAGTTTTTCATCATATCTCATTAAATATGCAAATTGAATTTTTAAAATTAAAGACTAATATTCTCATGCTATAAGATGTTATTATTCCTGTAATACATAATTAATGACACTTTCAAAACATGTCATTGTAAGTGTTATTGACCCCCTCACTCTCAGAAATGGCCGTCCCAACTTGGAATTTCTATCAGTTTTTCATCATATCTCATTCAATATGCAAAATGATTTTTTTTAATTAAAGACCAATTTTCTCATACTATAAGATGTTATAATCCCTGTAATAAATAATTAATGACACTTTCAAAACATGTCATTGTAAGTGTTATTGACCCCCTCACTCTCACAAATGGCCGTCCCAACTTGGAATTTCTATCAGTTTTTCATCCTATCTCATTCAATATGCACAATGATTTTTTTTAATTAAAGACTAATATTCTCATGCTATAAGATGTTATTATTACTGTAATAAATAATTAATGACACTTTCAAAACATGTCATTGTAAGTGTTATTGACCCCCTCACTCTCAGAAATGGCCGTCCCAACTTGGAATTTCTATCAGTTTTTCATCATAACTCATTATATATGCAAAATGATTGTTTTAAATCAAAGACTAATATTCTAATGCTATAAGATGTTATTATTCCTTTTGTGAATAATTAATGACACTTTCAAAACTGAAAACTGATGAAAAACTGATAGAAATTCCAAGTTTGGACGGCCATTTCTGAGAGTGAGGGGTCAATAACACTCATAATGAGACGTTTTGAAAGTGTCATTAAGTATTTATAACAGTTATAGGAAAGTCATATAGTATGAGAATATTAGTCTTTAATTACAAAAAATCATTTTGCATATTTAATGAGATATGATGAACAACTGATAGAAATTCCAAGTTGGGACGGCCATTTCTGAGAGTGAGGGGTAATAACACTCATAATGAGACGTTTTTGAAAGTGTCATTAATTATTTATAACAGTTATAAGAAAGTCATATAGTATGAGAACATTAGTCTTTAATTTAAAAAAACAGTTTGCATATTTAATGAGATATGAGGGGAAATTATCAGAAATTCCAAGTTGGGACGGCCATTTCTAAAAGTGAGGGGTCAATAACACTCATAAAGAGACGTTGTGAAAGTGTCATTAAGTATTTATAACAGTTATAGAAAAGTCATATAGTTTGAGAATATTAATCTTTAATTAAAAAAAATCATTTTGCATATTTAATGAGATATGATGAAAAACTGATAGAAATTCCAAGTTGGGACGGCCATTTCTGAGAGTGAGGGGTCAATAATACTCATAATGAGACGTTGTGAAAGTGTCATTAAGTATTTATAACAGTTATAGAAAAGTCATATAGTTTGAGAATATTAGTCTTTAATTAAAAAAAATAGTTTGCATATCTAATGAAATATGGGGGGAAACTGATAGAAATTCCATGTTGGGACGGCCATTTCTGAGAGTGAGGGGTCAATAACACTTATAATGAGACGTATTGAAAGTGTCATTAAGTATTTATAACAGTTATAGGAAACTCATATAGTATGAGAACATTAGTCTTTAATTTAAAAAAATAGTTTGCATATCTAATGAAATATGGGGGGAAATTATCAGAAATTCCAATTTGGGACGGCCATTTCTGAGAGTTAGGGGTCAATAACATTCATAATGAGACGTTGTGAAAGTGTCATTAAGTATTTATAACAGTTATAGGAAAGTCATATAGTATGAGAATATTAGTCTTTAATTCAAAAAAATCATTTTGCATATTTAATGAGATATGATGAAAAACTGATAGAAATTCCAAGTTGGGACGGCCATATCTGAGAGTGAGGGGTCAATAACACTCATAATGAGACGTTGTGAAAGTGTCATTAAGTATTTATAACAGTTATAGGAAAATCATATAGTATGAGAATATTAGTCTTTAATTAAAAAATATCATTTTGCATATTTAATGAGATATGATGAAAAACTGATAGAAATTCCAAGTTGGGACGGCCATTTCTGAGAGTGAGGGGTCAATAACACTCATAATGAGACGTTGTGAAAGTGTCATTAAGTATTTATAACAGTTATAGGAAAGTCATATAGTATGAGAACATTCGTCTTTAATTTAAAAAAATCATTTTGCATATTTAATGAGATATGATTAAAAACTGATAGAAATTCCAAGTTGGGACGGAAATATCTGAGAGTGAGGGGTCAATAACACTCATAATGAGACGTTGTGAAAGTGTCATTAAGTATTTATAACAGTTATAGGAAAATCATATAGTATGAGAATATTAGTCTTTAATTAAAAAATATCATTTTGCATATTTAATGAGATATGATGAAAAACTGATAGAAATTCCAAGTTGGGACGGCCATTTCTGAGAGTGAGGGGTCAATAACACTCATAATGAGACGTTGTGAAAGTGTCATCAAGTATTTATAACAGTTATAGGAAAGTCATATAGTATGAGAACATTAGTCTTTAATTTAAAACAAAATAGTTTGCATATGTAATGAAATATGGGGGAAAATTATCAGAAATTCCACGTTTGGACGGCCATTTCTGAGAATGAGGGGTCAATAACACTCATAATGAGACGTTGTGAAAGTGTCATTAAGTATTTATAACAGTTATAGGAAAGTCATATAGTATGAGAACATTAGTCTTTAATTTAAAAAAAAAAGTTTGCATATTAAAGGAAATATTGGGAAAGACTGTCAGAAATTCCAAGTTGGGACGGCCATTTCTGAGAGTGAGGGGTCAATAACACTTATAATGAGACGTTGTGAAGGTGTCATTAAGTATTTATGACAGTTATAGGAAAGTCATATAGTATGAGAACATTCGTCTTTAATTTAAAAAAAATTAGTTTGCATGTTAAATGAACTATGGGGAAAAACTGATAGAAATTCCAAGTTGGGACGGCCATTTCTGAGAGTGAGGGGTCAATAACACTTATAATGAGACGTATTGAAAGTGTCCTTAAGTATTTATAACAGTTATAGGAAAGTCATATTGTATGAGAACATTAGTCTTTAATTTAACAGAAATAGTTTGCATATTTAATGAAATATGGGGGGAAACTGATAGAATTAATGCTCAAGTTGGGACGGCCATTCCTGAGAGTGAGGGGTCAATAATACTTATAATGAGACGTTTTGAAAGTGTCATACAATGTACATTAGTTACTACATTTATTGGAATAATTCATGGTATACAAATATTTCTTATATATCCAAAAATAAGTGTGTATTTTCATAAGTTATATTTAATACAGGTTTATTAAATTGAATCAATTTAAGTTTCTGTAATACATATACTACTGTTCAACGATATACAGTTCGTAGATTATAATTTAATATTAAACTTATGAACATACTTCTGAGGCAAAACTCAAATAGATTTACCGGTAAGTTTGTCAGTTATGCTTAACATTGTCTATTTGGATAGGTTAACCTCATCAGTCAAATGCAAAATGTAAGAGTGGGTAGTTTTAAATCAATCACGAGTGCATTTTTTATTCAATAGACCAAGTAATTAGCTAAGATTAAACCAACAAGTTTACATTGCGTTTAGACAACATACACTCTATATGTTGTTTTAACCACACACCAATGAGCGTGGCCTAATTCAGGTCCATTTATAACTGATTACTTGGGCTCATGAAGGACTCAGTGTCACCAATCTTCAGGGTGGTCAAATTCTCTTTGACATCAAGCTGTCACATTTACATAATCATAGTGATCGGTGCAGGTTGTTGGATCACACGTGGATTTACTTACTTGCAGGGATTTTTCGTTTGTCAATAACAGGTATGTTAAATTGATTCGGGATATATACAAAGTAATTAACATTTGAAAAGATGCCTTATAATACTTCTGACTAACAAAATAATCATACATGGATGTTTAAAGGACATACTTACAAGATCGTTCGTTTGTCAATAAGAGTTATGTTAGATTGAATCGGGATATATAAAAAGTAACTAACATTTTAAAAGATGCCGTATACACTTCCGATTTAAAGACTATCAAAAAGTATTTGTAACTTAAAATGAATTACTTTGAGGGGAAAACATCGTACAGTATTTGCCATTTGAGTTTACCCCGTTACAATAATGTATATCATTATATCATAAATATAACGACTGTAAAACCTATAAATTACCATTCTCTTTTTCATATGGATTCAGTATCTACAACAGTTAAGTATTTATTCGATTAATTAGTGTCATTATTTAGTCAGTCTGTATCTTACAATGAATAATTTGGTGGAAAAATAAATCGTTTGCCATGTCATTTTCCTGCTTTTCCACCCATTTAGATAGTTTCATTATAAATATAATGGCTGTGACATAATTAAATACGGATGCCATTTTACATCTTGATATAGTTGTTTGTAAATTGTATTTATTTATGCATTTTTTTAAAATCATTTTTATGACAAATGTATGATATGTTTATGACTCAATGAGGAGAACAGTTGAATCCTAGTCAATAAGTAAATAAACACCAAATTGAATTTTCATTGTAGGTAATTAAAGTTTATACCGAAATGATCTGTATAACACGTTATTACCAAATTTCACATATAAATAAACATATTATTTGCATATTTTAATACACCCCATCCCATCTTAAGATGGGTCGTCCCAACTTGGAATTCCAAGTTGGGACGCGTCCCATCTTAAGATGGGACGGTATCCCAAGGTGGGATGATACATATACACTAAGTCACTTTCTTAAAGAAGATACCAAGAATCCCTATCAGTCCCCATCATACAGAAAGAATGATACAAATTTAATCAGGAACATACTAGGGGTGTCTTGTTTATGCATACAATGAACCTCTTTCTTAACGAAGATACTAAGATACAAAATGAGTGACCAACCTTGGCTTCATTGAGCAGATAGAAGTATCTTATGTCAATGTGCATTACTAAAGTAGGAATATTGCATCTTTGCATATAGAAACAGAAACAATCTTATTTTTGTGAGCGTGTGGTAGCTTGCATTTATGTCTGACAAATATCTGACGTTTTATTTGGTAAAAGCATTTGCATTGTATATAAAACTAAGAAATCACTTCACAGACAGGGGTGCGATAATCAAACCGACTGGTGAATATTCGAAGAA
The DNA here is from genome assembly GCA_936450465.1 of Gibbula magus. Taxonomy (NCBI): domain Eukaryota; kingdom Metazoa; phylum Mollusca; class Gastropoda; order Trochida; family Trochidae; genus Gibbula; species Gibbula magus. The sequence continues at coordinate 48,391,900 of OW388301.1, forward strand.
ACGAAATCAATATTATTGCTCTGATTTTGTGAAACCCCTGCATTTATATCTGACATCTTTTTTGGCAATGACATCTGTCTGTTAAAAACTGTATAGAAATATAATAATTCAGTCCTCAGACAGAGGATTCGATAATCAAATGGACTGGTGCATATCGAGAGAAGCAATATCTGTCAGCCATGCTGAGAAACATTAAGCTACTTATAATAACATGCATTTATTGAAGCAATACGTTTGACAGAAACCATATCCTACAGTGTAAGTCTTGACATTTTAAGTGTTATGTTGTGTTTGTGTTTAATGTTGGAACAGCATGTAACTGATCCTCAAAATCTACTGAATTTGGATAACGTATTATTCAGCAATTAAATTATAAGCGAGTCTGATCATGCAGCAATCTCATTCATTATGCATAAGCTTAGGGGAACATTTTCTAAAGGAATAGTTATTGAATCACCACAATGTTTTAACGGATGCATTTACATTTATTTTTTATTCATCAGCTGATGGTCAAACATGTATTGTACTTGGACAAAACGTATAGTGTTTGCGTGAGGTGATAAAGACATGTGCATCCAATTTCAATGAGAGACTATAAATCGAATAATAATACATGTATTTATTTCCTCTAGAAATCCTGTATACTGGTAACCCCAACATTTAAAAAGAATTTGTATAGAACCAAATTAGGACGTGAACATAATCCATCGACTTCAACAAGCAAAGTGCGTTAGTTATGAGTGACAGTTAAACCTTTAACCTTCATAAATCACAACAGGTGAAGCGTCAGTGTGTCTTATTGCAGCGTTAGTTGAAAAGAAGTTACAATAAACACGTCTAGAAGACGTCATTATGTTTAAATATTTTACATTTTTAGCACTGATGAATAGAAACGTGTTCAAGGCAATCAAAGCTTTCCAACTGGGTCCTGGATGAAAGACTATTATCAAAGGTTACTTTCCTTTTTTCAAGCTCTCGAGCGTGATTCTGTTGATTTACAATCACATTATTTTGCTTTTCTTAATGCATTTCAGAACATTTTGTTTTGCTTTTGTAACACGTGTAAAATCATAGCAAAGTTTGCAGCCAATAGCTAAAATATTGCTCAATGTTTTGCAGCAAGGTAACGCACTTAAACACTACATGAGAAATCAAATGTCAAGAGTTCAAGCACACGTTGATCTTTTCTTAATGAAAATGCTTTCTCTAATAAATATTGTTATTTTCACTAGACAGCGCTTTCTCATCATAACATGACAGATATTGCTTCTCCCAAAATGTAACGATCAGATAACCAAACTGGTCGGTTTGATTATAGTAGGACTTTCTTTTTACTTTCCGTTGGAATAAATAATGACGGGAGAAGAGAACATTATATTTTGGAAAAGGAAGAAGTTTACAAAACATAATCACATCCGTTGCTGCAGATCTACAAACACGTATTTGGGGAGAAATGAATGTTGGTGTTTCGCAAAAGTGATGCAGCAAATTCGTAGTACTTATTTTTAAATACAAATATTAAATAAATAAATAAATGACAATACAAATCTGTCACGCTCAAAAGTGTTGCGCTGATGACCGAGAAACATTTCCTTTCATATAATTTAGCGTAAATTAAGGTTCCATGTTTCTATTAGAGACACCCTTTGGTAATTTGTCATGTTTATTGCATTATTTATACCAATGTGTAATTCAGTCTTTACATTTGTATACATGAAGCAGTCGATTGTTACAGAAAGCATTGGCTCGAAACGAACAATCAAATATTTTTGTTATGCAATATTTATCGAAATAATTGATCAGGAATGAAATAGCATTCTTTTCATAGTTTTACAATTGTTTTTCTCATACACTGTTTCCCTGATATGTACCACAGTTGATAACTATCAACATCCTCTTGACATTAACCAAAGTTCTAATTCTGATGTATTCATATTACATAATCTGAAACCAGATAGAGCCATCAGCTCTATAGCAATTCAGAAATTGCATTATGTGTTATCTCTGCTTGAAGACGTAGTGAGTGAACTGTTTAAGAACGGTTTTAAAAGATGTCACCACAAGATTTCAGCATTCAAGTGTTCTTTGTTCGTTTAAAGTAGTTAAAATAGAGCCTTAGGTTCTGTAGCTAAACTCTGACTTTCTTGCTATATATTGATTGATGTTGAATATTGAATAGTTCAGATAAAGCACAATTCATAGCAATCAATTTAAAACAAGAACCTCTAAAACTAATCAGTATAAGTGCATGAAACCAACATACCTGGATCACATTGTTGTCTAATTAATAGCATTCATGCGATGATCTAGAACAAATGCTCAAGGTAACCTATACAACTATAATAAACATATTCAACTATATTCCACAAACCACAATTCATGATACTTTGCAGAAAATTCTTACATATAATTATGTCCAGGATTCCTTGATACCATGGCACCAAACCCCACTGATAATCCGTCCTTCCTCTCTGACTCTTTCTAACCTATAGTTGTTTTTCTTATCTCCAAGACTAAAGCGATCATTAGGTCTGGTTCAGCATCGAATTGGTCATTCTAAAGTAGGATAGTTTGACTATCTCTCTATATTGCCCTCAATAACTAGGATCTATCTATCTATCTATCGAGATTGGGCGCCCCTGATGTGAAGTGCCAGTTGTTCTCATTGTAAAACAACAAGCACTTCCTCAGATTTGAATATTCACAGAATTCAATACATGTAGTTGCATCTCCTAATAGCAATTCGTCAATAAAACCTCTATATGTCTTAACGGTCTTGAGTATTTATGAATTAACAGTAAAGCGCCTCGATTGTAATACTACCTAATGTAGTTATCAGTTTTATACTATCGGATGTGGAAAGTTTGAAGTTTGGACAAAGGGAATTGAAAAAAGCATTACTTGAAGATCAAGAGTGTACATTTTCAATTTAACAGATCATACATAAAAACAATAACTTAATTAATTAACATTAGTTGTAGACATCGGTGCAATATTTCATTGGTTTAATTGTTTAATTTGATTCCAATAAAAATAGTATATGTGTCATAGTTCCAGTTTCAGACAATTATAGGCCACTTGCTTAGCATGTACTGTACTAAACTATACTCCGTCGTTTCCAAGACGTGATGCAGAGACTATCAACATCACCAAGTTATTGTCTCTGTAGAAATCGTCTCAAGGTGAATGGACATTGGAGATCTTGTCAGTGTGCAGACTGATTTACACTTACAATTTTTCTCTAACACATCTCATCAAAGATCGGATCCACTTCAAATTCCAGAATATTTCACACCACACATTCCAAACTTCTCAGACTGTTTACAAGGATAAATTGACACTTATGATACTCTTCCATTGCCGAGAAATGTTGTTCGGACATGCATACCACAGTGAGATTTACTGAATCCAGACTTGGCTGCCGTCCTTCAACAATGAAAACTTTGAATTTTAAAGTTGTAAGTTGCTTTAATGTGCAGCCTTCTGTTAGGGTCACTTGAGACTGCCCTCGAAGCAGTCCTCCGATGATCAAAATACCTTTTGAGTACCATTGAGTCTTCATCTTAACATTTTGGAGAGACAGTCCCAGTTTCCAAGAAGGTCACACATTTCCTATCCTTCCAATCAGATGCTGATGTTTCGCGGTTTTGTTTTCTTTGACCTATTATCGATTAAGTGAGTTATTGTTTAAAGCAGTTTGGTCAGTATCATAGACATTGGCGCCGTGAATAACCTATTTGTATATTAATCAATTGTAATCATGACCAATGACAACAATATTTTCAAATGCTCTAAAGCCCCGTATGTGGGCCATGTCTGACAAATTCAATAAAATCATTTCAGCACGAAAATGTATATGTCTTACACACTGACTGAAAGTCACACTCGTTAGACAATGAATGGCAGACGATGATCAAATGCATGGGTTTAATACTTTAAGCTTTAATACAATTAAAATTAAGTTTAAAATATATGTTACCGTTTAGGAATGCAAAGATATTTTCATTTCCAAACTTTTCACCTCATGATTTCCTCTCTGTTGCAAACTAAAGGAACAAATAATTAAATGAAGGTTACACATTTGTCAACAACAATTATATGGCTAATTGAATCAATTGAATGCATTAGTATTTTAATAAACATGCCTTTCCACTGATAGTTAAAGGACAATTGTTTAAGGCGCTGTAGCACGTTTTTCTTACTGAAAACAAGTGATCTTGCGAAAAGGTAAGCAAGAGTGCTCTGAGAGCACATTAACCCCCGGGTTCCATATCCTCCAAATAAGCGGTTTAATTGTAAATGTGATTTAATTAACATATTAAAAATTCATAAGCACTTCATAAGGCCTATCTCCAATCAATAAACAAATTATGACCATGATGAAGTTTCTCACAAAATGGATCCTACATCAAGTTCAAGGCCTCAATGTGTGACATTGGAACCATAAAATTTTCAAATGCTGACGAATTAAAAGTTACTGCTTGTCTGAAATCGAAAGGTTGAGCGCTCTGAAAGTAGTTAAGAAAGTAATTTTGCTAAACATACAATGATAAAAGATCCCATGTAGGGGTCTTAATTAAATAAAAAAAAACAAGCAAAACAGTGAGCCTGGCTCACTAATACCCCCTACTGTTAAAGTTTGAAATTTTTATTTTACTTAAAGAGAGAGGGGTCTGCACACCTAAGGATTGATAAGCTATAAAATGTAATTGCTAAGATTAAACTGTTTGTGAAAAGGGTAGGACAAGTCGTTTCTAGTAAAAAAGGTGGTTTAAATAAAATTAGGAATAATATTAACTTGAAAAGGTATGGGTAACATAATAGACTACTGCCATTACCACTGATTTCAACTTTATTTTGGAAATTAATCCATCATAATGATTCATTCGAGTGACTTGAAACAACAGGTACATGGAAGCACACCCCTGTAGGCACAGTGAGGGATATACAGCAGTTTATGGCTGAAAGGAAAGAAAATTAACTTTTTCCAAAATATAACCAGTGGAAATATAAAAACGTAAAATCAACAAGAACACAGAAGTAGCTTTTGATGAAAGTAACATGATAAAGTCAACAAATTACTTTTAGGTCGGGGGTATAAAAATAAAATCAATCGAATATTACCACCTTGCTTGGAAAGAAATCAATAAATGCAATGTCTCGTCAACAGAAGATGTAATCAGTTTTCTTGACTTGACTCTTTTCATACATTTATATAGAACATGGATAGATGGCCGTTCATTCCTTTAAGATATAAACCATATCTGATCACGACTCTCCATTCCAAGGTTTCATTATAGATAACAGTGTGATGAGAGAGAGAACGCCAACAGTATCTTCCCCCAATTTAAAAACGAAAGATCTTTCCCGTGTGATATTACCACATCAGTGCCAAATGAAAACTTTAATTTCCGGGGATTCACCTATGCATTCTGTTTCAATTTCCGTTAGATTTTATCACTTATCTTTTAGACAGCCACATGCAGCGTTTTCACATCAGTCTCGACATCTCTGTAAAGGATGGGCAACTACAGAAGCATAAAACGCAAAAAAAACATATTCTAATGACTTCATTACCATCTTCAATATTTTTTTGGGCATTCGACACCAGTCCCTCAGATATTGAAGTTTTGCATTAAGCACATTTCATAGATGTAATAACATGCATATTTTTTCAATCTATCTGAACTAATGCAGCCATGAAATTGGAATGCAGTATCGGACCCATTTTTATTGTCAAATTTCAGAGACTGGCTGAAGACAAGTCAGCATTTCGTCAGCTTTCACATGAGAGATGTGTTTTTCAATCAAAGTTTGGTATTCAGATTTGCCAGATTGGATCTTTACAATCAGCAATATATAAAGTAATGAGTCAGCAAGAATTTCTAAAAACTTGGCATCTGTAGAAAGAAATACATTTCCTACCCTTGATAGTATTGGTTAAATGGCAGGAATATGAAATATGAAATTGAAAATCCGTAAATCTAAACACATTAAGAGACTAAAGAGATGTGCGAATGTCGACTCTTGTCAATCCCAGGTAATGCTGCTTGATAGAAAAGGCAATTGCATTTGTATGGTTATTTTCATCGCATTATTTGATATCTTTTATTGGTCAAGAAAGATAACAGAAGAAATCAATCACATCAAGAATACAAATTGTGTTATGATAATATTTTACAAACTTCAATTTCCAAAACTTTTTCAAATTTTCAAACAGAATGATGTTTTCAAGCTAACTGTTTATCTTTTGTGATATTTGCTATCGTTATTCTCAAAAGGCTTATTTTGATACATGTGTCAACACATGGGAACACCAATCTTTCCTGTAAAGTCTACTTGATCCATACGTCTAGCCATCGTTCTTGTAAGAGAGTGAGCCATGTCGAGAATATTGACAGTCTATCTGATTGCCTTCTTAAATAAATCAATACATAAACGAACTGTTGACCCCTGTTTGCTTTTTAGTAATCGTTAGCTCAACGCGAATTGCTGCAATATTCCCAAATTATTGAAGGTCAAGGGGCCATTGGGTGTTTTCAGAAATGTTTTATGTGACTTTCGGATTGAGCAGATTCACGCCAAGTTTGCACAGCGTTTTTTTAAATTTATACCTCTATGAACTAAACAAATTTTGAAGTCAATTCTTATAAAATAAATATACTTGTACCTGATGTTTTGAAAGGTTTCATAGAGCTGTACTATGTATGTGTATGAAGACACAAGACGTCAAATCAAAACGTCATTGCATTATTAGCACTGCCTTCAACGCGTTCATCAGCCAATGAAAATACACAACGCAACGAGCCATTAACCTCACGTCATGGGGGCGTGGCTAAATGTGATGTGACGTCACGAAATTAAGCAGATATGAACTGAAGTTCTGTGACAGTGTTCAGCGAATCAGATCCACGCAAAGCAATTTCTGTTTATTAAGTCTTCAAGACTACGTCTGGAAGACCTATTGTTATTATACTGTTTTTTTATTATTCTTTGTACTTTTTTTGTCCAGAGCTTTCTGAAGTAACCACTGGTCCGATTCGCATGAAGTTTTGAGGGATGATAGCCTATGACACAACTTAGATCGTAACGAGCCACTTTTTTTCTTTCTCAAGTTATCTCCCCTTGAAGTCAAAACTTTAAACCTTCATAGCTCGAATACCAATCAATATATTTTCATAAAACTTTTTCGGTTTTCGGCCGTAATAATAGATTTTTTTGCTATTTTGAAAAAACTGATTTTTTGATGAACTTTCGCGGTTTTTAGGGTACGCGTCTTAAAAAACCTCGTCCTTTAATTTAATGAGTACAGCTACATGTGATAGCTTATTTTGAAGAATTCTTAAGAGGGTTGTATTTGTCGATTTTTCAATTTATCCTAAAATTTTGATAATCCTTCATTGAACATGGTCACTTTTAAAAAGACCGAATTTCGGCCTCATGTTTAAAGGGACATTACTCTGTGACAAAGGAAGATATGTCAAAGATTCTTATTGCCATCTAACCAAAATACGTTACTTAACATTTCTATAACAGATCTATATCATGTTAACGTCGATGGTTTGGCCACAATTACCGCATTTGTCAAATTGTATGAATTTTTTTGATTTTGAGGACTTTTGAGGGGCATATTTGTCGAAGATTTTTTTTTATCTTAAACCACTAAAGATACTGAAATGTTTAATAGTTTATTTTAAAGGAGAGATATCATTTTATTAAGGACAACAATTTTCAATCATTAATTTGTCATACCTTATGGGTAACAAGTCATAGAACTTCGTCATTTTTCGAAAATCGACATTTTCAGCAAAGTTCAAAGGGTCATAACTGCTTAACTCATTAAGATAATTTCATTGTATTCACACCTTCGGATGTACAAATTCAAGAACAACAACTTTTCTGTTGAACCCTTTCATCAAAAAGTTGATGGTCAACCTCCGAACATCGCAAACGTTCTCAAGTGGTCAAAATTTAAGCAATTTAGAGTATTTTCTTGAATATTCAGAAAACAAAACGCATTAATTATGTATGCAATCTAAATGATGATTACATCTACTTAAGTGGAAATCAAAGCACAATATTTTCTATGTTGCAACTTAGTATGAAAACATTAACCATTTTGTCTTTATCGTGAGAAAGGTCATGTAGGGGTCCATTAATAAGCGATTTTTCCATTTTCAGAGGGTCATTGCCTTTGGAGAATTTTTGTAAAAAAACTATTGAAGATAGAGACATGTTTTATAAGTCGTTTTAAAGCGGAGAAAATGAAAAATAATCGAGAGTGCAACATGGAGTTCAAGGTCAAGCATAAGTCTTGAAGACCTAAGTATTGCCTTGGCAATCCTAGTTTATTATGTTTTTACTTAATGTGACTATAACATCAAATTTAATGGCTCTTTAAACAATAACTCATTCACTCTTATACAATATAATATACGTATTTATATAATTAGCTGGCAGACACTAGCTATATCATATCAACAATACACTTTGATAACGACAAGAAGGCTTAAATATGTGTATCGTGTACCCTTTTGGTGAAGATGGACCGAATACTTTTTAAAAGGCTGATCTTTTGTGAACATACACAGCGTCATAACTTCATAACGTAGCTGAAGGTATCCATTATTTTATCACGATGTTTTACAAGAACACTCTAATGGGGATGTAATCTTTAAAATTAATAGTAAATAACTTTACTTTTAATTGTATGTGGGTCGCATACATTTACTATAGGGTCATTTGTATTTGAGCTCTAACTTCAGTGAAAGGACGTGCTTATACATAAAGTAAGCTCCCTTTCCTTGCTGGGAGTTTCCAATATTGACTAGACTGTTACGAACTATGGTAGAGGGCTAACGGGAAGGTTTTATGTCTCCCAATAACTGTTATTTACTATGAATAGGGTTAAGAAACAACTTTGATGTAATATTACATTGGATTCTACCTTTATGACCTACCAAATTTTGTGCAACTGTCAGCACCTCATCGGAAACAAATTATTAAATTTGTCCATACATCAATATTTAAGATTTTCAATATGGTCATCTGTAGTTAAAATATTTGTAATTCTTTTACGGCTCATTATAAAATTTGCTTTGCTTATCTGTTTATTTGTATGTTTTATTCAATAAACGACTAAATTATTTATGCCTTGTTTGTTTTTATTTGCTCGTTTCCCCCTTTTTTTGTAATTTTCTAATCATCAGTAAATATGCATGTTTATACCATAATGCGGTTGAAACAGTAAACAATTTAATCACTGATATTATGCATAACATATAAATGTATCGAAATATCATAGAATATCAACTTTCTTACATCTGATACGAACATGTACATGTATTTTTCGTTGGCATGTGAATATTACGTAAATCAGAAGAGCAATTCGCTTGGGTGTGATACGAGGAATGCATCTTCGCATTTAAAAACGAAATGAATATTATTTCTGTGATTTAGTGAAACCACTGAATTGATGTCTAACGTTTCTATTGGTTATGACATCTGTCTATCTGTGGTCAGACAGTGGATACGATAATCAAAAGGACTGGTGCATACCGGGAGAAGCAATATCTGTCAGTTCTGGTGAGAAGAACTATTCTCGTGATAATAACATGTATTTATTGAAGCAATAACTTTGACTGAAACCATAACCTTTGGTGTAACTTTTGACAGAATAATTATTATGTTGTATTCGTGTCTGTGTGTTTAGGAGCATGTTAGTGATTCGTAACGCTAAGAACAATTTTGGATGAAGTATTATTCGACAAAACTTTAAAAATAGTTAAGCTGTAATCAAAGAATGGATTCAACACAAGGACATGTTATCTTATACATGATATAAATGTTTAGAAAAAAACTTCTCCTTAAACAATCATTCTTATTATTAAAGTTAGACTTCTTTAGGGAAAGCATGACGTCTCTCAGGACTCGAACTTATCCATCATACATGAAGCTCACACACGTTTCTAAACTCCTTTTCTAGATCACCTGACGCTTAAGACATGTATTCTACTTCAAGAATTTAAATGTTTTTTTATTCTGATGCCAAACATAAAAAGACAGCCTGAACCCAATGACTCTAAATAAATCTAAGTTCACTATCTTGTTTTTACCAAAATATGCTTTTTAATATATTCTCAAGGGTTTTATTGCAATTAAGTGACAAAAGAAGAAGAATGGTTTCACCGAGTAACATAACGTCATATGATTAATTGAAAAACACTTATATTTTGCCATAGCCCAGGGTGAATACGTGGTCTCATACCAATGTACTTCTTGTAACTAAATGTTAAACTATCAGTAGTCATTGTAGAGTAAATGATTTGACAGATAGGTTTCCGTTCGACTACATTACATTACATTACAGAAAATATGCCAAGACTAACGGTCGGAATGACGGGCTGCGCCACGAGATAAACCCTCTTGCGTTTCACTCGGGGTTACAAATATGCCAAATGGCTAGAATAGCTGGGTAGCTTTGAAAATATGTGAAACTCATACCACCTCTCTTAAAGGAAGGCTGAAATAAATTATTTTCTATTGAATTCTTAACTGCAATTTGTTCATCAGACTATTTTGTGAAAAACGAGACCAAAAACAATTCCATATGTTGTTTCTATATTAAACTAGAGCGACTTAAAAACACCGAAAAACATCGTCTGCTTTTCACCCGTGACAAACAAACCATAAATGGGGCGGGGCTTAGAGAGTTGGAAGATACCGGAAGTGACGTACGTGAAGGGACGGGGTGTAAACATTCGCTTACTATTTACAATGGCAAACACTGGGGAATCGGTCAGTTAATCTGTTATATCTACGCTTTGCAATAATGCCACATCGCTGTTCTGCTGAAAACTGTTCGAGCAATGTTAGTTATCAAGTTTCAATTTACAAATGTACCAAAATATCGTTATATATTTATCAAATATAATTGATATAACTAGTGAGAGACGGTGGATTCATAGACGTTCGTAGACATAGGATAAATCAATGCTAATGATATATAAGATGACAAAATGAAACCAAGATATGATAATATGAACGAAGTATAGTTCAGACAACGAAATCAGATAGTCGGTGTTGTTGTTATTTTTTGTTAGAGAATGTTTGTGTTTAAAATAAAACAACAAACGTGAGATAAGCACGCCGGCGGAGTAGGCCCTATTTAAAGCCATCGACAACAAAAGCACTTCACAACATCCTATTTTTAAACGTCGTTAATCAACCGACAACCTAATTTACTAACTGTACATAACAACAATCAAAGTAACTCACCACATATTTTAAAACATCAAAAGAATTTCATTAGCAACGATAATAATACGTCTACGAATCCACCTACGAAAACATCGCATCCCAATGTTACATTTTACGATTTAGTTATCACTTATTACACATTAAAACATTCAGAATCTAATAGATAATAAGATAATGTTTTCAATCAATTGGTTAATCAAATATAATCATATAAACATCGTATTAAATTGACATTTCATCAAGAGTGTCAATTAATGTAAGAAACTTACCTTATAAACGTATCCTAAAGGACAATGTGAATATCCAAATGCAGAAAATGTAAACCTATAATTCCATCAATGACAGAACTTGGAAAGAGAAGATGGTCAAATAATAACCCGCTTTCAGCAAAAGTCTTTTTGCAAATGGCAAGATAGAAAACCAAATAGTTATGACGATTTTACACTAAAAGTAATTTCATTGGCTGACAACATCTAGACTGAATGTCGCGTTAATGTTTATTGCGTATTTCCTTTGTGTCACCAAGACAGGACGTTTGACAATAAACATGTATGACATGCTGGTCACCGACTTGTCATTTGTTATATAATTGAATCGGTCCAGTAAACTTGTTATCTGTACAAACATAATTACACTCCTCCCTTCCCACATATATATACTCAGCTTCTTAATTGCGTAAACTAATTTGCTGTAACAACACTACTCCACTTTGATCTGGAAGAAACATCTACACGGTCCGCTAAACTGAGAATTGTGTGTTGATGTGCAGAAGTGACACATAAAAGCTATCAGACTATTAATTAAACTATTTCATTTTCATTAATGAGATGTGCATTAAAATGCTTCTGGTAACATAATTCTTTTATTCGATAATGCTCGTTGTCTATATCAATTTGTGTATCATAATGTATATGTTAAGCGTGTACAATAGAGCAATCTTCATGTAAATTTCATTGAGCTTGTTGACCAATCCAGTTCATTTATTTATTCATGAAAGTGAAGTGAAAATGGTTTGCATTGCATCACATCATACATAGAATATCTTAATTGACAAACTTAAAATACAGCAATCTTTTATATTAAATACACAATGTTATTTATAAATCTGCAATGTTGTCTCGCTTGTTTGAACAGTCAATCGTTCAGTGTATATGAAATTATACCTACCATATATATTTATTTATTAATACATACAAAACAAAATTAACATGCCGATTATTCAACATAATTTGATCAATTGATGCTACTTAATCTCTCTTCACCCCGATTCCCGCGATAATCTTCTTCCCTTGTTTGAGTGTCACTTGAACTGTCATACTTTCCCTTCTAGTTCCGCGATTAATTGCTACAAACATACTATACAAAAGCGCAGAATGCACCCTAATTAAGCACGCACCAGTTGTTGTAACCATATGAAATCGGTAGTTGAATAGTTAAGTAATCCATTTATCGAAAATTGGGGTTGTTTTGATGAAGTTTTCTATCTTTTATGAGCAGTTTAAAAGTGGGGAAAACGCGTTAAATTATGATTAGCGGCCATGATGAGGCTCCTCTACGTACGTCACAACACGATACGCTTCAGCGACCACCCCCGCCCACTTTCATTCTGGTCGCCAGGGCTTAATTAGGCACTTTTTAAAAAAAGCCGTATATAAGTAATTTATGGGTCGATTTCAGAAATTTAAAATCGAGCAATTGTCAAATTGAAGCCCCTTTTCAAAGAATCCGAATGTGACCTTATGCCATTTCATCTAACCTTTAACATCGCGGAGCTTTTCAATCAATAGCATTACCCACGTCAAAGTCCAATAACATGTCCACCAACTAAATCTGTAGTGGTGAAGCATCAACGTATCCTTCTTCCTCAGGTCATATGAGAAAAACAAAAGTCACAATAAACAGGTGTAGAAAACAACATTGTGAGCACTGATGAATAGTAGCAAACTAATTCGGTCGTGTATGACAGTTATAGAAAAGAACCCTAATATCAGTACAGGTGAAGCCGTGTGTCTTATTCCAGCGTCGGTTGAAAAGAAGTCGCCAAAAAAGAAGTGTAGAAAACATTGTGATCACTGATGAATAGCAGCGTGTGAAAGGCAACAAAGATCCCAAGCTGGGTCCTGGATGAAAAAACATTATGTTCAAAGGTTACTGTCCTTTTTTCTAGCTCTCGGCCATGATAAATGATTCTGTCAATTCAAAATCAATGTCTGGTTTTTGTTAATGCCTTTCTGAAGATTGATTTTGTAACACGTGTAAAATAAGATAAAATGCATTAAAAATAGCCAATAGCTTAAATATTGTTCAATGTTTTGCAGCAAGATAACTCACTTATTTTTAAGACTACATGAGTAATCAAATGTCATGAGTTCAACCACACGTTGTTATTTCCGAATTAGAGAGCTTTCGTCAATAATGATGTATTGTTGTCACTGTACAGCACTTTCTCATCATAACATGACAGATATTGCTTCTCCGGATATGCACCAGTCCGTTTGATAATCGTAACCACTGCTTTCGCAGTGAGTCATAGCATTTATATGTAAAGTGCAATGTGTAAAATAATTAAGATACCTGCCAGAGTTAAAAATTCGTCCCAAAATGATTGGTAAATAAAGTCATTTAACATGTACCAAAACATGCAAGATTTCAGTATCATTACCATCATTTAAATGTGAAGGTTAAATGATGAATAGAGGATATCTGTCTTTTCTTGACAAATACCATGTTTATCTCATTGAGTGAGGTAGAAAAGTAAATATGTTTACTTTTTCTACCTCACAAGATGAGATAAACATGGTATGTCAAGGAAAAACAGATATTCTATTTAATATATCATTATTCCCGTGTTTTACGTTGAGTTGGAGTGATTTCAACGGCAAACGTACAACCTTCGCAAGCTGACAATATGACGTCATAACATTGTCCCGATGACGTCACGCGAGTGGTGAGAAAATTTATCGTCACTCAGTAGAGTGGTGATAAAGGTTATCACCACTGTAGCTTGATAGAGGGTTTATTTCACTGATAGATACGAGTATCTCACTCTAAATTATGTAATAAAATCTGAGATAACATTTTTAGTATTAGTATTCTGACAATTCCCTGATCATTTGATAACCTTGTATATCCTGATATGAAGTCAACCTATGAACGTAAGAGCAGGAACAAACTTCCAATTCATCTGCTAGAATGAGAGGTCAATACTAGCAGTAAGATGCACATGTTAAAGCTACTGTTCTTTTAGGAGGTTCCTTACCATTCTTTCTGAGCATCCACAACTGAGATTCTGATGGACACTAGCCCATTCGTCTTTTAATTTGTGTGTACATTTTAGTAACAGTGTAAATCATTCACATTAGAAACTTAAACAACTTTTAAAAAAATAAGAATCAAATCATTGTATTATAATAATGTAATATAGTATTTATTTCATTATTTTGCTTTATTATCCATCTTAAGAGAAAAGAGTTAATGGACATTGCATGATCATGAGTGATCTCTCTTGCAACTAAAAAATTACTATTTCTCAGGTTGTTTTTCAAATTATAATTCAAGTTAGTCTGGACACGTATTATTTTTGGGGGTTGTTGAATAGTATTTTCATCAAATTGTGATGTTTACCTGACATACATATGAATGTTAAAAGAGTAGTTTCGAAAAATTCAGTTTTAGTCAAAATTCTTCAAAATAACAAAAACATGCATGTTCTTCTTTATATATGTAACCATAACCCTTCCATTGAAATAAAGCCAAACTTATGAAATGCATCTAAGGCTATTGTTTTATCATTATGATGTTGTGAAATGACAATGACAAATGTAATTGTATGACACCCCCAACTACATCGGGAGCAAAAACGAGCCCGGTAACCTCCATGTTTATAACAGAAATTGACTTAGCATATTTGTTTCATGTATAAAGTGAAATATTAGCAACTTCTTCAGATCCTTTTGAATTGGAAAGGAACCTCCTTAATAGAAAGTGTTTAGGCACGAATGGATAAATCAGCAAACTGTATTAATATGCTCTTCAAGAGAACGTCTAGAATATATTTAGTTTAAAACTACTCAAATCACATTGTTTAACTGTGTTTAATACACTTGGATCTCTTATTAAATATGTTATTCAAAGAGGCCTTGTTTGGTAATCTCTATTTCTTTGACCCTTGATCAAACACAAAACTGTATTTCGTGATAAGTGGACAATTATCATGAACAACTAATGAATAAAGTTCATAACTCAGTTGTTACAGAAGCTATATCCTACATGGAACGTATAAATAAATTGTTTTTGATAAATTAAGAGCTGTTTATTGTATTATCATACAAAAGATGTTCAGTGTTAATGTGAAGAAGGCACAATGCAGGAGCGGCTATATCATTTGAATTTCATATTTTTTTATGCTCATCCAAGCATTAACGCAATATGCAATAACTGTTTTCGGGTCTTAAAACTATTAATATACCCTCAAGGATTGTCATTTAGCTGTAATCCGTATGTTTAAGTAATATTCTTTATACAAAATGAACAAGGCATACCAAATGGACTATATGACCCTTCTTAATTATCAAAAAGATGATTGATGGTTATGATCAGATATTGAATTTCAGCAGTAATAATCCAAAAATTAGAATAAAATTGCATTCGTAGTATTGAGTGTAACTGTGTACATATTGATTTAAGTGTATTTTTACCGTTTTGAAGACGTATGTTTTGCTCAGAACAAAAGAACATATGGCCAAGTTATAAAACATAACCAAGAAAAAGATGTAATTGATCATCATTATGAGCACAATTGTGTCATGTAAGGATTGCTCATCAACAGTTTACAATGTATCTATCATCATTCAATATAAATGTATGTGATCATACATATTTGATCTTAACGAGCACTTTCCAGCGGAGCTGATTTCGCTGAGGAAGATGATAACACAGCAGGTTATAAACAGATACATGTACAGGACTGTTCTGTTGATGATGAAGAAGCCACCGACCTAAAGGTGTTCATATCTTGATTGATGCACTATTTTGCAACTTTTGCTGCTCAGAAATGGTTGATTTTATTAATACTGTTTTATAATTGTTAATGTTATCATCATGTACTCAAAAGATATATTCATATAAGAATAATTAACGAGTTGTGAGGAATTACAGATTATCTGTTCCGAGTTAAATATTGTGAGAAACTCCGAGCTTTAGCGAGGATGTTTGACATACTAATTCGCGAGGGACAGATAATTTGTAATTCCAAGCACCGAGTGGGATATTCTTGTTCTTACCCAAGCTCATTTTAATGCGTGAAAATCGAAAAACAAGACACGAATTCACAACCTTTGATTAGACTGTAATATACAAATTGTACTCATACGCCATTCACAAATTCTCTCACAACTTCAAGATGCGCACTTCTAAATAGTTTGCAACTTGCGCTCTTTTTTTTAGAATGACTCTAAAGTTACTGTTGAAATTTATTCCCAAATGGTTTACTGCCATAGAAAATAACTTGTTTACATTGTACCCAATGTCGCAGAATGAGAGAAAATTAGTGAAAACATGAACTGACAATCGCTCAGTTAGAATGCAAGATAGGAGTGTATCTACGTCACCAAATGACGTCATGGTTAATAAACGGATAAACTTTTGATTCCAATTGGATCTGTCAAACAATTAACCTTAACAATGACAATTGGATATTGTCATTCTATCAATCTTGTCAGGTAATCATGGAAATGTAACTTCAATAGGAAAACATCTATATGTGAGGCAAGGAAACGTCTCGAAGACTTTTACAAAACATTGAATGTGACCATCATCAAACTCTCTGGGAGAATAATGTTCGATTGAGTAGAAATTGATGCTATTGGTCTGAGTATGAGAATTGTTTCCTGATATTCAGTGACATATTAATTTTCTACTACACCCCTTCTCGCACGTATACAAACAACACATGAACCATAAAATTTAGACTGTAATTGCGCATCAATGCAGTACCATATCACGTTTCACATTAAAAAATCAAACCATCAAGTTTCTTAAGAGAACTGTGCCCAACACGTAAAACCAGATATAACAACTCTCCTTAGAGAAAAACCGTGTTCTCCCAATGTATGCATCAGCTCATTACTGGGGAGTTTACACTATAACAACATGTATATACATTACACAAGTTATGATATAACATTTGAATACAAGAACATACCAAAATGTATATTTCACTGATTACTATTAATACATAAATACAGTATTGCCATAAACGGGGCATCATAGCTGACAAATCCATAAACGGAACTTATAGACATCGCCATGACTGTTCAAGCATATACGGCGTCAACACTTGCTCATCACAACCCATAAACGGAATCAACACGTATCGCCATATGCGGCACCAGCCATAACGGCCTTACTCATCCATAAACGGATAGCTCTCTATGTGCGGCGTTAACACTGCATGCAGGTGTCAACTCGCTGTCATCGAAAGACTATCATCTGAAGCAAAAAGCAAAAATGGTTAGATGTAAATAATAACAATAAGTAATATACAATTTAAAAAGATAGGTGTATATGGCACTGCACTCACAGCCGAGAGAATCGAGCAAGTGTACCGCTCACCCTTATATACCCTGCTAGTACCTGCCCTTTGATACTTTGCTCACCGGCAAGAAAGCATAATTGGATTTCATTACAGAATATTAAATTGAAGGGGTGCATTCAAGAAGGGCACATGATCTATGTATTCAACAAATATACCTGAATAACTTCTATCAAAAATTCACTTCAGATGACAGAAATCAGGATCCATATTCTCGATATATAGATATATAGGTGTGCAATCGTATTCGCAATATGTTATCTTAAACAATCAAAAACCAATGAAAATTGTGCATGCAATTGAGTAAATGTTGTAAATCAAGGTGACCCAAGTGTAGAGGGCAGCATCAAGTTCGAGGGGAGCAGAAAAGATGCAGTGAATCCATTCACACTCACAACTACTCTGAGGTCTAATGATAGAGTCATGCACTACAAAGCGAAGGGTTGTGGGTTCGAATTCCGAAGTTTGTGCAAAGAAAATCTTGAACTTGTATATTTTGGGGATTAATTACCCTACTTGTCACTTGCAAGGTTTATTTCAATGATATGCAGCTCCAAAAATGCCATCAAGTACTTGTCTCTGAAAATACAGAAGGTATAGATCGTCTCAACAAGCATGGACACTGGATGCCTTGTCAGAGTGCAGGCTCATAAAGCTTGCTTCATTTCTCTTAAAGTTCTCACCAAAAACCAGATCCACTTCAAGTTACAGAACATACATGTATTCACAGCACACATTCGCAACTTCACAGACAGTTTGCAAGGATAAATGGACACTTATGATACTCTTTCACTGTCGAGAAATGTTGTCTGACGATGTAGAGACAATTGTGACATTTACTGAAATGTATTTGTCCTTCAACCATGCAAACTTTGAAGTTTAGGTTGCTTTCGTTTTGTGCTATACACTCAAGGCCAACCGAGGCTGTCTTTAAGGAGTCCATAGCTGATCAAAATAACCTCAGGGACATGTGGAGGAGACAGCTCTGGTTCCTAAGAGCGTCACACGTGTTCACATGTCTTTCCAATCTGATGCAGATTTCAATGTTGAGCATTCCTATGTGGTATTCGCATCTTCATCCACTTTCAACAAGACCATTGATTTCAAGATGCTCAAAAGTTTTGTGTGAGAGAAAGGTCTGACAAAATCAATAAAATAAAAAATTAAAATTATTCGAAGCACGAACATTTATCATTTTTGACACAATGACAGAAAGGCACCGTGTTTCGTTGTCCCATGACTGGTCGACGATTGGCGATGGCATATGTGAACATTAGACACATTTAGGAATATTGAGATAGTTTTGATAAAATTATTGAATACATAATTATTTTCAGAAAGCAAAATTATCTTTTGAAAGTTTTTAAACTCATGTTTTTAGGAAAAGACATAGATATTGATAGACTTGATAACGGTATAGGGATCTATACTGAAACATCGCCATTGTGAAATAAAGAAGTTTCTTATCCATAAAATATCCTTGTCTTTTCACACTAACTTCTTGAGAGCCTCTCAATCAGTTCATGGAAATAGATGGGACAAACAATTCGTTACAGATCTATCAACAGTAACAATCTGCCTTTGGCATGTAGGGATATACATATATATACTTTTTGTAATGACATATTTTGTACTTCTACTGTATCATGTGTATTTAAATGTGTAACTTCACAGTTTGATCAATCTACATTGAGAAATGTCTCATATCATTCAAGCCTGTCATCCATGTCATAGGTATATTGAAGAATTTATCCGTATGCCTTTTATTTATTTGCGATATCATGATGTCATTTCGATTAATTTATTGTATTCTTCTAAAAGGCAAAACTAATTGGTAAATATGACTCACTCCGTCTAATTATAAGAAGATAGTAATGATAAAAATAATCTCTGGTATTCACTTGTTTATGTAATATATCATACGAAGAGAAAGTTAGTTTTACAAGTGTCTTCTCAATCTAATGACACCCCTCTGATCCAAATTGAATCTGTCCACAATTTAACCTTTATCACATTGACAGTCGGATATTGTCCTTCTGTCAATCTTGTCAAGATACTGACTGTGCGTGCACAGAATATAACCGTAGTCAATTTGGACTGCATTAAGGGAAAGAGTTTACCATTGTTGACATGAACCAGCAGTTTAGATATATTCAATTTATTATTGTGCTTTAGCCATGATGAACATTTATGAGTTTAATGTTTGCAAAAACGATTGATTATTTGACTATGTGTATATGCATGACGAAAGTGACCATATTTTATATAAAATGCCAGGCGAAAGAAATTACTCACCTCAGTTCGTTTATATTAGTTCAATATTTAACAAAATTCAGATGCATTTGACTATGGCACGATACAATAAAACTTATCTGCAGTAGTTTGAATGAATTTATTGTTGAATTCTCGTTAAATGTTAGTAAAAATATCTTTGTTTAATGAAGACGAATAAGAAATAAAATTTACAACCCTACCATGTTTAAAATGTTGTTAATGTGTGCAGAATTAGGCACATTTATTAATTTTCACATAAATATGTCTTATAATTATGTCGATGAACAGATGTGTATCATTACAAATAATGTTTGAAGAAATTCAAAATTTTAAATTTAATTATGTTTTTTTAAAATTAAAAAACGTGTAGAAGTATCATGGGACTGCTGACAAAATTCCTTTTCTCAGTTTTAGATTATGACATTGAAAACTTTATTTGCAATTGAAGATTATACATATGATAAAATCAACTTAAGTTAGTACTTTTGTTTGCCTGGCAGTTTATACAATGTATACTTTTCCAAATAAATTATGCTATTCAATATTTAGGTTTGTTATAATTTGCAGGTCTATATTCAATTGACATTTTATGATACCTTTGTTTAGTTATCAACTAGTTGAGTAGTAAAAACAGTTCAAGTACTAGTGTAACTGCAAATTAGAATAGAGCTGGAAAATTACATTTATCATATTTAACTGTTTCAAACTTTTGTTTGCAAAAAATGAAATTTAGAATTAAGGGAACATCCCAAAGAAGAATACTTTATCAGCATGGAAGAGAAATCGTAATGTATTAGAATACGACTTGTTTGCTGTTCGTTTACCTTTACCAAAAATATACCAAGAAGATACAAATATCTCTAAGTGGAAGGGACATGTGCGAATGAGGGTTGTTCTCCTGGCCAACTGTCTTGGCTGTCAAAGTTTGGTTCCGAACCACAACACAAAACTGCTATTTATATCACTAAAATCGGAATACATTTGAAGCGAAGGTTATAATGATTTAATCATAGTAAGAATTTTCAAGACTTATTAGTGCCAGTCATTTGATGATGAAAGAGAAAATGTAATTGTTTTGCATGTTGACACTTACTATTGGTATTTTTTCAAAAGTTTTGTTTATTTGAACTTGACGAGCTGAAAGTATCCAGTGTAGACTTCAACTCCAGATCATATCATGACCTCCCTCTGAAATATCCGTGAATGGATCTGGCAATCTTAATTAAGTTATAACCTATGATAGCATAGTTCATCAAGGTGAGTGAAGTGACTTCGGGTTTAATGCTGCTTTCAAAAGTATTTCAATTTATATCACCCTGATAAATTATTGCAGGGAGAAAGCCCACGATATTATTGTGGTTCTGCATTGCAGTTAAACATTACATCGACTGGAATTAGCAAACCATGGGTGGTACTGCTCTTAAATTCTGCATGCAAACCTTACTGAATGTAGAACATTTCTCATAAGTTGGCCTGGCGGTATTCAAACCCTAAACCTCCATATCCAAATGCGAAGGCACTAGCCACTACTTTTCACCGGAAAGAGCAGCCACGATATTGTTGCATTGATACTATCCCCTGAAATAATACTTTCAGTTGTGACCTATTTAAAATTCTCATGAAATCGACATTAAATCGTCAAATCCCCTCACCTAAACTAACATAGCCGGCGGATGTGAGAATCCGATCCATGATTGAGTTAGTCAATTAAAAAAATCTTCTGGAAACATTATCCTAATGACACTTTCCTTTGTTTTATCCTATTCACTTCATTTGAAAAACAAACTACAACTATGCTGGCAGAAAATTCAATAAATGCAATGTCTCTTCAACAGGAGATGATCAGCCGTCTTGACTTAACACCTTTTATACATTTATATAGACCATTGATAGATGACCATTCATTCATTTAAGATATAAACCATATCTGATCACGACTCTCCATTCCAAGACTCGTTATAGATAACAGTGTGATGAGAGAGAGAGAACGCCAACAGTATCTTCCCCCAATTTAAATACGAAAGATCTTTCCCGTGTGATATTACCACATCAGTGTCAAATGAAAACTTTAATTTCCGGGGATTCACCAATGCTTGCCGTTTCAATTTCCGTTAGATTTTATCACTTATCTTTTAGACAGTAACATGCAGTGTTTTCACATCAATCTCGACATGTCTGTAAATTATAGGGCCATTACAGAAGCATTAAATGCCAAAATATCATATTCAAATGACTTCATTACCGTCTTGAAATATTTCTTTTCCATCGACACCCTTCTCACAGAAATTGCATTTTTTAAATAAAATATAATTTTTTAAAAGCTATCTGAACTAATGCAGAGAGAGAGAGAGAGAGAGAGAGAGAGAGAGAGAGAGAGAGAGAGAGAGAGAGAGAGAGAGAGAGAGAGAGAGAGAGAGAGAGAGAGAGAGAGAGAGAGAGATATCTTCAGCCATTGATCTTTCCTACCCTTGTTTTGATCAACTTCTAATGCAATAGCTAAGAAGATAATGAAATGGGCACACTATATCAAAGAAGAGCTAAAATAAAATATTTAATTTCAAGAAGAGTTATTTTTCCAGGTACGATTTAAATAACAGCTGATTGTTGATACGGTCAGATTAGGAAAAAAAAATTCTCTGAATGGTATATCAATACCTTGATTTCATATTTCACAGGAGAGATATGTTATTCTATCTGCTAGATTTGGGATGTTATGTATGTATGTCCGTTTGGAATTAGATATGTCAGTATTTGTGGAGCGATATATAAATTATTGTGATAGAGAGGTATTATTCAGTTACTGTGATAACATGTAATGTAGCTAAAAGCGAAAGTTCCACACATGCTTCAATATGCCTGTAAGAGACACAGCCACGACAAAGGACTTACAAAGGCTCACTTAAAGGCAGATATTTTTAAGTGATCAATTCGGCACTCAAATATGTTTTTTGAAAATGTTACACATATATAAAAGTATAAAATGTAATATGTATGAAGTATAGGTAAACTGCAGAACATAAGAAACGTCACCACGAGTTCAACAGAGTGGTACACGAATTACTGATGTTGGATAATCTCAATTATGGTTTTCCTTGATACATGTAGGCACATGCTGTGTAAAAAATAACATAACACGTTCTTACATAAGAGAATAAAAACTTTCAAGATGGTGTTTAACTATAGGGTTTTAATCTAAGTACAACATGTTTTAAAAAATAGAAATTTAAATAACAGATGATAATGTCGACATTAGTGACCTGCTTGGATTTAAATTTGTTGACGCATCATTACAAATCAAAATATTGACAAAAAAGCAACTGCGCCTCTTTCTTGTGAAGTCGAAACATGATGAGGTCCTTTAATTATGTTGTGTAATATGGAGACAGTCGATATGATTAGGTAAACACAATTTGCAAAATGTTTCCTTCAGGCAGGTCGAACGAAAGTGGTTATGGGAACTTTATTTTAAAAATATATTTATATCTATATAATTCAATTGATTCAACAGAAACCCGGGCCTTGGAAGGGGTTCAGTGCTACCAATCTAAAGTTATATAATACCCCACGGATTACGTTGAAGGAAAATAATTTACTTTAAAGTAACACATTAACATTTTGTTGGACAAACATATATCAACATTCTTAAAATTTAAAAGGACATGTGGTGTTGACCACGTTTCATTACTTTACTTGTTTTTATACAAAAGGCGTGATCGATGCACCGGTGCAATATTTTAATCCAAATTTATAGCATTTAATGAGGGTGCACGTCGTGTCATTTTCGTGTCCGACTTTTATATTGAGATTCATCAAGATTCTTAGTTACATACCAAAAGTGTTTTTCTTTAAACTACAAATTAGCTGATGTCAATTCATTGATTAGAGTATAATGTTGATCTTATGCACACGCCAATAAACTGAGGCTATGCTTCTACTTCTACTTCTACTGCGATATTTTAAGTTGGATTAACTGCAAAATAATATCTAACCAAATGTCTACATGTGGAACACTGACAAAGAAAATCAAATCATATGAAGAATACAAAAATTGATGTGATTATATTAGACAATTTCATTACAAACATCATGAACTTTAAACGAGTTTTAAAAAAGTGCTCATTTCAAACATTTCACAAAGAATGATGCCTTGAAGCTTACTCACTACCATTTGTGAGGCTGATTAATTTGTCTGTTTTATTTTTGCCATCGCTATTCTCAAAAGGGCTTATTTAGATGCATGTGTCAACACATTAGAACATCAAACTTTATTTTAAAGTCTACTTGATCCATACGTCTAGCCATGGTTCTTTGTATGAGATTAAGCCATGTCCAGAATATCGACAGTCTATTGGATTGCATTGTAATGTAAATCAATACATACAAGACATGTTGATCCCTCTTTGTTAATCGTTAAGATATACATCGTAGATACAATGTATGTCATTTTGGTCACGACACATGGCCGCCATATTTCGTAAATGTATAACGTTTGACATAACGTAACTATAACAACATACTTGCTGGTGTTTTAAATAAAAACAGTCATTCTAGTTGTAGTATGCTAAATTATAATTTCCGTATTTAGCTGATGGACACTTGTTTACGAATTCATATGACGACGAGAAAGATTACCACAGTGCATTTATTCCTAGATTCATCCTGATCCATCAGTGTATTTGTAATAATCACGCTACTACAATATCCTGATTCCCAGAGCCCTAAAACTGTCGATTTGCATCATGTTGGTTATTTTTCTAGCGATTACTATTTAATTATTAAGTTAATAAAATAAAATTTCGTGATTTAAACGTCCATGATTGGCCATCAAACTTCTTTTGGCTGAAATTAATTATAGTCAACTAATTTGCTGAAAACACTTGTTGTATACGGTGTTACTTGTATGGCTATGGTGACCATGGCTCTAGCAGACTGATGTATTGTGTAAAAAAATAGCATCACATCTGCAAAACGCAGCTGAAATGTATCCATTATTGTACCAATTTTTTTATCAGGACATTCTTATGCGAATGTTTGTTTCTTTTAATATTATTATTGAATAACTGAGTTTAATTATGTTAGGGACACAAAAGTTTTACACAGGGTCACTTGGATTTGAACTCTAACTTCAGTGAAAGAACGCGTAACAACCTGCTATATACTAGTTAGCTCTCTTCTCTTCCGATATTCTTCTAACATACTATGTTGGGGAGCCGACAGGAAGCTTCTCTGTCTTTCAAGAACTGGTGTTTGCTATAAAGTGTGCTAAAGCGGACTTTTGATGTTATGTTATTAGATTCTACAATGTACCTTCCTGACATACACAATGTTCAGTCAGCAACTCATCGAAAGAAAGTCAATCCTTTTTTCAATTCATCACCATTAAAGACTTTAAGTAAAGCCATCTTTAGCTTTCACAATGTTTGTGACCCTATTATATATCATTGGAAAATCTGCTTTGCTACTCGTTTTAACTGAATGTTTTATTCCATATGAGAATAACTAATTTAAGACTCATTTGTTTTCATTTACTGAATTTCTCCTGTTATTTTCCTAATTTCCTAATTGTAACACCGGTACAGGCCAGTGACCATTCTTGTTTAAAAATCGAGTATTTGAAGCTGTAAATAATGTCATTTCAAGTTTCTTGCATCGGATGCGTATACGTATTTTTCATTGACACGTGCGTATTTCTTTTATTTTCAAAAGATAATAACAATACGCATGGTTTTGATATGAGTAATGCATGTTTGCACACAGAAACGAAATTAATATATTTTCCTTGATTTTGTGAAACACTGCATTTATGTCTGATGTTTCATTTGGTTGTGACATTTGTCGATTATGTTAAAATATAAATAATCAAAAGGACTGGTGCATTTCGTGAGAAGCAATAAGTGTCAGCATTGATGAGGAGACTTGTTGTCCTGAGAATAACATATATTTATTGAAGCAATAATGTTTACTGAAAGCATAACCTATGATGTGACTTTTGACAGTATTACTGAAATGTTGTATTCGTTTGTAGGAGCATGTCAGAGATCCGCATGCGATAAAGAACACACCGATTTTGCATGAAGTATTATTTGGCAAAACTAACAAAATAGATAAGTTTGAATCAACTCAAACACGTTTATCTTCTACATGATATAAATACTTAGCGGAAACATCTTCCTAAAGAATCGCTTTGATCTTATTGAAACCTCACAGGATTAATGAAAACTGAAGGCTTGAAAAAGGAATAACTAAGGGGATTACACAAGTTATTTGTGAGGGTACTGACTGCTCTTATCCATCATATGTGGAGCTCAGATATTTTTGGTAACTTCTATGCTGAAAAAAAGTCCATATCAGCTGACGAAAATAAAGTGTTTTAACAAATTTGATATATAAAGTGTCCTGAATTTTAGCTGTTTGATAATGATGTGAAGACAGTCTGAACCCAATGGATGTTCAGTTAATATAAGTTCAGAATAATATCATTACCTATAAAATATTTTAAAATATTCTCAAGTTTATTATTGCATTAAAGTGACAGAAACAATAATTATGGTTTCACTGAGTAACATAATGTTATATGATTCATTAAAATACACTTAATACGCCATAGCCCAGGGCTGAAAACATGTACAATTTCAGGTCACATATTAATGTACTTTTAGATACTAAATGTTAAACTATCAGTAGTCATTGTAGTGTTAATGAATTGACGGATACATTACTGTTCGACCAGTACTTTTGATGTTCAATATGCCAAATGACTAGTATAAGTGTCTTACTGTCAGTGTCAGTTCATCTTGGTTATATGTAGGACATTGTGATGAATAGCAACAAACTAATCTGACTATATATGTACTAGACATGAAACCAACTGTCAACGTCAGTTCATTTCGGGAAAAAACAGAAGTCGCAATGAACAAGTTGATAAAAACGTCATTACTGTTATATATAGGACATTGTGCTGATTAGCAACAAACTAATCTGGCTATGTAAGTAATAGACATGAAAACCTCATGTCAGTACAGTTAAGTGTCAGTAGGTCTTATTCCAGCGTCAGTTGAAAATAAGTTACAAAACGAGTGAAGGAAACACCATTATGATTGAATAAATAACATTGCAATCATTGATAAACAACAGTCTGTGAAAAGCAATCAATGCGGCCAGATGGGTCCTGGATGCAAAAAACACTATTTTCAAAGGTTATTGTATTTTTTGCTAGCTCTCGACCATTATTAATGATTCTGTTGATTCAAAATAGCTGACAGTAGATGACCTTTGCTAATGTTTTTCTAGAGATTGTTTTTAGCGTTTGTAACACGTGTACAACAAGATACAATGCATGAACAAGTTTGCAGTCAATAGCTGAAATATTACTGAATGTTTTGCAGCAAGATAAATCACTTATTTTTAACACCACATGAGAAATGCAAATGCCAATAGTTCAATCACACGTTGTTATTTTTCTATTAGAGGGCTTTTTTCAATAATAATAGATTATTGTCACTTGACTGCGTTGTGTCATATTTGATCAAATTGCTTCGCCCGATATGCACAAGCCCGAATCATTCTCGTATCCACTGCCTGTGCAGTGAATCATAAAATTTCGATGTAATGTGTAGATACTGTAACGTAATCAAACTACCTGCCTGACTAACTAATTAAGCTCAATATGATTGATAACATCGCCTACTCACGTGTATGAAACCATGCAACATGTCAGTATCATTATCATCACATATAAATGTGTAAGTTTAATATTCCAATCTGAGATAACCCTTTCTAGTAGATTGTCGACCTAACCCTATGAACTTGAAGCCAAGAATTAGACGTATATACTAAGGCAACCACGCAGTAGTTCAGTATCATTACCATCATATAAATGTGTAAGTTTAATGTTCAAATCTGAGATAACAATTTGTTGTAGATTTTTGACAATTTCCTGATATTGTTTTGTAAAAATTATTTGATTTGTAAGATATCAATTGCTTTATCTAAAAACGTTTAAATTAATAGGGTCAGTACTGGGCTTCAAATGTTATCTTTAGTTCACTTTGTTGAAGACTCTTACTCATGTGTGATGTATTCTCGTCATGCGTCATGTTGCATTATTTATATCAATGTGCATTGTAATCTTTGAATTTTGTTTATTTTAGAACTAAACCCTGAGAGTGTTTTTTTTATGTAATAACGTTGTGTCCATATTTTCCTACATTAATACTTTCACAAACAGGCTTTTCACCACACTGGATACAGCATCTTTACAGTTGTCTATGTGAAAAAGAGAAATTAGGGAAGAAGCACACTGTTTTGGTGTTTTTATAGTTTTGTATTTTGCGAAGTTTCTTTTCGAAATTAAAAGCGTGAATGGTGATATTTTTACTCATGTATACTATGTACAGAATCAACTCCTTCCATAACAAAGTTACAATGGATATGTTCCATGCATTCTATGTATAGACGAAGTAACTTTCATTAAGAAGATACCAGGAATGTTTATTGAGTCCCTCTCATAGAGAAAGAATGATGCAATTGTCATCAGGAAGATACAAGGACTGTTTTGTTTATGCGTACAGTCAGCCTTTTTCTTAATGAAGACACTAATGATACAAAATGTGTCCAATCTTGGCTTCATTTAGCAGATATCAATGCACATTAGTAAAGTAGGATTATTGCATCGTTGCATATAGAAACAGTAACAATCTTATTGTTGTGAGAGTGTGGCACCCCTATATTTTATGTCTGACATATATCTGACGTTTTATGTGGTTAAGGCATCTGAATTGTATAGAAATGTGAGAAATCACTGCAGAGACAGGGGAACACGATAATCAAACCGACTGGTGCATAACGGAAGAAACAAAATCAATATTATTGCTGTGATTTTGAGAAACCACTGTTTTTATGTCTTACGTTTCATTTGGTTATGACATCTGCCAATTAATAACTGTGTAGAAATATAATAAATCAGTCCTCAGACAGAGGATTCGATAATCAAATAGACTGTTGCATATAAAAAAAGCAGTATCTGTCAGTTATGCTAAGAAATAGTACGTTACTGGTAACAACATGCATTTATTGAAGCAATACTTTTGACTAAAACCATAACCTACTGTGTAACTCTTGACATTTTAAGTGTTATGTTGTGTTTGTGTCTTATGTTTGAACAGCATGAAACTGATCCTCAGAAGCTACTGAATTTGGATAACGTATTATTCATTTATTAGATACTCAGCGAGTTGTGACTATACAACAGTCATAATCTTACACATGATGCATTAGCTTAGGGGAACATCTTCTAAAAGACTAGTTATTGAATCACCAGAAAATGTTAACCAATGTATTGGCATTTATTTGAAGTTTAGAATGAACATTTTATAGATCAACATGTACTGTATTTGGACAAATGTGGAAGAAGAGGTATGCGGAATTACAATTATTTGAACAGGTAGAAATACTGATCAATTAAATTAGGTCTTCAATACGTTCATATTGTTCTTATCTGGGTTTCTTATAATATTATACTTTTCAGGATGTTAGGCATGATAGCCTGTCACAGAAACTACCCCTGTACGTCGGCCAACATTTTATTTTCGACTTCTTTATATCGTTATCTCCCCTAGAAGTTACATCTTCAAACCTCAATAACTCGAAAACTAATCAATAAAATTTCGAAAAAAACCTTCACCTAAATGTGGGCAACTACATTCCCCACCGTTTTCGGCCGTAATGATAGATTTTTCATTAATTCAACACAATTTAAAAAAAAAAAATTATGGGGACTTTCGAGGTTTTGAGGTTACGCGCGTCTTTGAAAATCTTCTAAATAACGGCAATAAATACAGCTATTTATCATATTTCAATGTGAAGCTAATTAACTGCTGCACAACGTTCTTATGACTTGATAATAAAGGGCTTCTCCTTTGAAAATTGTCATTTTAAAAAGGGCGAATTTCGGCCTCAAGTTCAAAGGGGCATTACTCTGTAGGAAATGAAGATATGTCAAAGATATGTATTGCAATCAGAGACATTTCGAGTGGTATATTCTTGAAGTATTTTGATCATAAACCACTTCAGATAGCAACATGTTTAATAGCTCATTTTGAAGTGCACGCACCATTTAATTAGGACAATAATGTACAATCATGTATATGTCATAGTTTATGTGTGACAAGTCATAGAAGATAGTCATTTTTCGAAAAACGCCATTTTCAGCAAAGTTCACAGCTGCTTAAATATTTACGCTATTGCCATGTAATGAACACCTACGTATTGACAATTGCAAGGTTAACAACTTTTAAGTTGCACCCTTTCGTCAAAATGTTAATAGTCCAGCTTCAAACATTGCAAATTTTATACGGGTTAAAAATATGATTTGTTTTAGTATATTCTTGTATATTCAGAAGAACATAATACATAAACTATGTATGTAATCAAAATTATGGTTACATCTTTTCAAATGAAAATTTAAGCGCAACATTTTCTTTGTAATACCTCAGTATGAAAATATTAACCATTTTGTCTTAATCATGTCTGGGTCCATTAATATGCATTTTTTTCATTTTCAAAGGGGAAGTTTCTTTGGAGAATGTTGTTCAAATAACTACTCAAGATAGGGACATGTTTGATAGCTCCTTTTAAAGCAGAGAAACTGATGTAATTAGATGAGCGTTTGCGGGACACTGCAATAGCAGGGCAGCCCCGAAACTTAGGGTCTCGGCTTTCCCTATTCCGCCTTCTCGTCAGCATCAATAAAATGGGAATTCGTTTTAAACAAAAAATTTTTCATTATTCGAGTTATTACTAACAAGTTGTATCATCACTTCGGTCATTTTCACAAGTTTGTTCTTAAAACCTATTTCTGATTTCAAAATTGGATCAAAGGATTCAAGGTCACACCATCAATGCTCACTTTACATTATTATGCAATGATTCAAAGTGTTCATAGATAGAATTAGACATATTCACAAAGGCATGCTTACTTTGTGACCTCGCTGTGACATTGACCTTCGACGGATGTTAGCACAAATATTTTTCAAGTTATGTCTTTACAAGGATTCTATTAGCGATTTCGTGACCTTGACCTTTGACCTTGAATGTGAACATCTAAAAAAATGTCCCAGGGGCATAAGTTATCAAAACCTTCTTGGACAAATCTTATAGCCAATACAAAACGCGGCGGCGGCGACGGAAACTGCGCAAAAAATGATAGCAACTCCGACTAAATCAGGGCTGCTAATAACTGAGAGTCAAACATTGAGATTAATGTCAAGCAGAATACTTGAAGATATATGAATTGACGTGCCAATCCTAGTTTCAGTGTACTTTTTGTACATCAATGGTATACATTTTAGTTTTTGTAGTAAATGATTGGAGAAGTAATTTGGATGTTCAACATGTCAACCTTCTAACATTACTTTCAAAATGGAGCCATCGGCTCTGTAGCTTATCAGGACCTCACTGATGTATTATCTAATGTTGAGTTAATCTCAAATAATACATGGCTAACAAACAGAAACAAAATAGTTGTTTAAGGTTGTGACCTATTTCTGGGTTCAGAGGGACAATTGAAAATTGAAAATCCCCAGTGTGTAGCGAGTGTGTACACAACATGTCAGCTTTCTAGAACATTTTTACGGGGAAAGATGATAAACATGACGGTTTTAGGTCACCAAATCTACAATTAAAAATTTCCTTTGAGCAAGGAGTATGTAAAACACATTCTTCTAAATATTTTCTTACTGGATAAGGAGATGAAATTAGCTTTAAAGGTCGTGAACCATGTGATGAGCTAAACATGCATTATATTATTTCAAAAATACTGCTAAACATTGTAATAGTTACATTTCAACTCGTACCACATATGACCACATTACAGAGCTTGGACATCAATAGTAGTATCCATTGCATGGTCCAATGACATTATACAATTGTTGACTTCAGTTGAGGTGAATCAAATGGTTTATCGACCTCGGAACAGTTATCTTCACCGAGGCGATAGCCGAGGTGAACATAACTTTCCGAGGTCGATAGACCATTTGATTCACCGATAACTGAAGTCAATAATTATTTTATTATATGATTCATATAGGTGTAATTTGTTATCAAAAAATCCTTTTTGTTAAATATTTTTTTTTCTCCAAAAATCCTTTTTTTTCACAAAAAGTTCATTTTTTCTAATTTAACTTGCAGTTAACGACAATTTACACTTTGAAAACAAAAACGTTGTTCTTAAATATCTACACATGAACAGGAAACA
The DNA here is from genome assembly GCA_936450465.1 of Gibbula magus. Classification (NCBI taxonomy): domain Eukaryota; kingdom Metazoa; phylum Mollusca; class Gastropoda; order Trochida; family Trochidae; genus Gibbula; species Gibbula magus. The sequence goes on from OW388301.1 coordinate 48,424,278, forward strand.
TTTATTAAACAGCGCTCCTGGCAGCGGTGATCTACTTTTTGCTCCAGGTCATTGGATTGTTATGTCGACCTCGCGTGACACTTCCGACGGTCAACATAACGTTTGATCATTGTCGATGACCATCCATCTCGGCCAATCAGAAAACAGAACACTCGTCCATCATATAATAAAATAATATAGTTGAGAGAAAAAATAAAATAAGTGCTGTAATATGAATTACAACGTTCACAAATCCGTAATTTATGAGTGAGGTGAAGTATATGTAAATGTGAGTCTATATCGGAAATGATACGTTATTTATTTATTTCTTCTAGAAATCCTGTATACTGGTAATAACAACATTTAAAAGAATTTGTATGGAACCAAATTAGGACATGAACATACTCCATCGACTTCAACAAGTAAAGTGCGTTAGTTATGAGTGACAGTTAAACCTTAAACCTTCATAAATCACAACAGGTGAAGCGTCAGTGTGTCTTATTCCAGCGTTAGTTGAAAAGAAGTTACAATAAACACGTCTAGAAGACGTCATTATGTTTAAATATTTTACTTTTTTAGCACTGATGAATAGAAACGTGTTAAAGGCAATCAAAGCTTTCCAACTGGGTCCTGGATGAAACACTATTTTCAAAGGTTACTTTCCTTTTTTGTCGATTCAAAATCACAGATTTTGCTTTTGCTAATGCATTTCTGAAGATTGTGTCTGCTTTTGTGACACGTGAAAAATCATTAAAGATTGTGCAGCCAATGGTTAAAACATTGCTAAATTTTTTGCAGCAAGATAACTCACTTATTTTTAAAACTACATGAGTAATCAAATGTCATGAGTTCAACCACACGTTGGCGTTTACTTATTGAAAAGGCTTTCTCTAATAACTATAGAATATTGTCACTAGACTGCGCTTTCTCATCATAACATGACAGATATTGCTTTTCCCTATCTGCACCGGTCAGATAGATAATCAAACTAGTACGTTTGATTATGGTTGCCACTGCCTATGCAGTGATTCATAACATTTTAATGTAAAAGTATAGATACTACAACGTAATTAATATACCTGCCAGACTAATTAATTAATCTTAACATGATTGATGCTATTGTCTACTCAGGTGTTTCAAACCATGCAGTATCTCAGTATCATTATCATCATATAAATGTGTAAGTTTAATATTCCAATCTGGGATAACCCTTTCTAGTAGATTTTCCATCTAACCCTATGAACTTGAAGCCAAGAAGGAGACGTCAATAACAAGACTACATAAAACAAGTTAAATGTTTCTCGGGCACACCTTTCTCAAAAGTGACAAGGGCGGTAGGACGTTCTTTTTACTTTCTATTTGAAGAAAAAATGACGAGAGAGGAGGACATTTTAATTTCCCCATAAAATATAGTTTTGATGAGGTACATGTAGTAGTATATACAAAACAGGAGCACATCCGTTCCTGCAGAACTACATGCACATATTTGGGGACAAATGAATATTGGGGTTTCACCAAACTGACGTGGCAAATTCGAAATTAATAATTTAAATGACAATACAAAACTATCACACTCACAAAGAAAAGCGCTGAAGTCCGAGAAACATTTCATTTTTTCATTTAGCCTCAATTATGGTTCCATGTTTCTTCGTGCGAAAGTGTTTGGACATGCAAGTACTAGTGTAAGACGCCTTTGGGTAATGCTTCATGTTCATTGCATTATTTATATCAATGTGTATTTCAGTCTTTACATTGTTTAAATGTAGCAGTAGATTGTAACAGAAAGCATTGACTCGAACAGAACAAGTTCACCTTTAATATTGCAATATTTATCGTAACCCTGAAAGCGTTATTCTGATATAATTGCTCAGGAATGAAATAGCGTTGTTGTCACAGTTTCACAATTGTTTTTTCATACACTATTTCCCTAATATGTTCCAGCACAGTTACTACAATGTAACTATCAACATCATTTTTACATTTATCTAAGTTCTAGTTCTGATGTATTCATACTATATATTCTGAAACTATATAGAACCATCAGCTCTGTAACTCATCAGAAATTGCATTATGTAATATCTCTGGTTGAAGACGTACATGTAGTAAGTGAATTGATTGATTCAGAAAAAGACAATTATATTTTATAACTGCTTCAAAAGATGTCAACACAAATTTCAGCATTCTAGAAGAGAACAGAACAGAACTTTATTACGCTCAGGCCTAGAACCTCGGCATATGAGGTACAAACTGACAGTATAATACATAATGATAGCGGATAAGTGATAAGTATTATAGTTCGTTAAAAGAAGTTAACTAGAGCCATGTGCTGTGTAGCTATCCTTCTTTATAGTGATTGATGTTGTAGTTTAGATGAAGTACAATTCATAGCAATACATTTAAAACAAAAACCTCTGGGATCCTATATGTACCAGGTACTTCCCCACAACATGTCAGCTATGGGGGTGTAGTGGTTTTTGAGAAGACGAATTTATGTAAAAAAGTATTGAACGACAGAAGACGCCGGACGGACGGACGCTGAACCATGACTAGTGTTAAAAACGCTCTTTGTCCCAGGCACATTTTGTCTTTTCACTTTCTTTAAAGCTTTTTCAAAATTACATAATGTGCTTACGTTTTCGTTGTGAAAGGTGTACGTGAAATGATAAAATATTATGTACACAATTAGTCACAATTCATTACAAACTTACAAGTGATGTGTATGCAGTATGCAGAGCATGAAGTCTCTTTCGAGCCATTAAAATATCAAATACAGTAATTCCTGTACAACTATAAAAGTGTGTCCAGCAGTAAGCAACTGTAACAAGTGTCACTTGCTCCCATGTTTTTATCTGTATGTGAGTTACTGAACAGGATGTTTGGTGGAAATGCATTGCATATACAATCAACAGTGTGATTAAGCTGGTGTCTTCTGTAATAATTAGCATTGAGTGACGGGATGATCCCAGCATAATTAGTTTAAATAACCATCCTGGTTCCCGGGCCTTCGTTCTCGCTACACTTCTCTCGCCCCAGGCATGGACTGCTCAATGGCTGCCTCCGTGGTGCGAAACAAAATGGCGGAAGAGGTAGGTTTTTACTATAGAAATATCTCTGTACACATACTTCCAGTCGGTGTCATCCAAGTTTCTGTGAGCGAAATCTAACATAAGGTTGCATGGATGCTATTCGCTATTTTTAATGTAAACGACACCCATTTGCATGCTCTGTTTTACCCTGCAGTGATGTTGCACAAGGACCCAGTTCATTGAGCTGTTGAGTTAGGATGACATTGAGTGGCACAATTACCAAACAAATGATGACTTATGAAATATTAGGTAGTATTGCATAGGTTAAATATTTTCTAAATCCAGTGGGAAGCATTGCAATTGTATCTTGAAATAGAATAGATTTAATGACGTCAGTCTGTAGTGGCTTGACAGTATCAGTTGATGTTTCATATCTCTGATATCTCAGTAAGTAACAACTGTATGATAGATTCCTGAAAGAAAGAGAAAGGGGTTACTAGTAATACACTTGTTTGTTCTAAAAACCATTGGCAAAATGGCATCATAACCAGTTTGGCATTTTAACCAGGGAATTTTAAAGGCAGGAAATCCGTTCTGGCAACAACATGGCATACAAGTTTATCCAGGGTGGCATTATAACGCCAGGGGCATTATAACCAGTGTGCACTGTATACGTATATGCAACAACACCTCACATGCAGCTTATTATAATAATAGCTTGTAGCATATGATGTATCCCTATATAAAGTTAAATTCCATGAATGTAATTAGTATGCTCTCTTAAAAATGTCTATACGATACATGTTTGTGATGTACAATGTAGGTGAAATATGAATGTACATGTACATGTTGAAATTTCATGTCACCTTCTTACAACTTGATACTACAGATCTAATATCATGAAACTTTTGATATATGGCCATTTTTTTACCTTGCAACATTGCTTTTGGAACGGGAAACATTGTCCGAAAACTTTAATATTTACTGTAACTCTTCATTGGTTAGTGATTACTGTGATAATTGACATGGTATCTATTATGATGATCATTTCACACGAGGTCCTAATTGTTCACTTTGTGCGCGGGATCAATATTTTGAAACATTTTAACCTTGGCCATAACTTTTGATTGGTCAGTAATGTGTCTTTCATACTTGACATGTGCATGACATGACATGTTGATATATTTCGGATGAGATAATACTTAACCATATAATTCACATGAGCTATTAATACTTCAGACTATGCTTATATTCGGGGGTATCGGTGTTTAACAATCTCATCTTGCTATACAATGAGAAGGTACGATGGATGGATACTTTGCATACAACCCGTTCTTTCATCAAGAAGATACTAGGGAGGTTTTCTGTGAATACATTAAACATCTTCAATGAACGACGACGACATGAATGATTCACAATGTGTATAACATCGTTCATTTTGAAGACGATGTGTAAGCTTTATCCCCTTTCTGTCCTCATATTTCATCATTTATCGCCTAACTAATTTGTAAAGCAATATGGTTTAAAATGTCAATTGATTTCACAAGTTAATGATGATTCTTCATCTTTGGATCTGTCTAACCTTTCTCACATTGACATTAAGATATTGTCCGTTTGTTATGGAGAGCTGACATTACCATGGTCTGCATAGAATGTTGCGACAACGTACATTGTCCACAGTAAAGGTTAATCGAAATGAAGAAATAACATGTCATACACAAGACAACATGGTTGAAATAATGACCGCTGACCGAGTGAATATCTGAGATAACCATCGAGCGGTAAGCGAGAAGGTTGTCACAGATATTCACAAGGTCGAGGTCATTATTTCACATACACTACATGGTTATGATTGATTATGTGTCATTGCATTTCTATTTTTATTCATGTTGTGGGAAATCGGGTTAATTATTATTTATAAATGGGTTAATGGGCGGTATAAATTAGTTACTTAGCATAGTTGGTCATTATTATTTAGTTATCGGGAGTTTGGGTGGCTTTTCACGTATTTTGCCGGTAAAGTAAACATGTCAATAAAGGGGATTATCGGGTGGATTATTGACGTGTTTTTGCGAGTTAAGTTGGAATTCTATTGATGCAGCTTCCTTGTAGTTATTTACCTACTTATACTTACATTTGGCAGTAAAATTCCTTTGGAATTTCCTCCGTTGGTAGCGCTAGAGTACTGTTTATCGCCTAGGTGTCCGCCATGTTTGTTGTGGGGCGGAACCGGAAGTTAGACAAGTACTGCAGTAAATCTGTCGCTAGCCAATCAGGAGTTAGCTCATGGGTATAAAAGGCCTGGTTGCTCTATCGATCGTTGTCTTTACTGACGCAGCAGCCTGCTAGTAAGATCCAATGCCCGTTACGGGGGATATACCTCTGGCGTCTTCCGATAGATCATTTTAGAAGTAGTTGGAATGGGAGTATATACGTTATGTTAGTTGGGGGGAAAATAGATGTAGGGACAATAGGCGGTAGTTTCTGGGGTTAGAGTTCAACGAGGTCATCAGTACGAATTTCGGCCTCAAATTCAAAGGGGCATTACTCTGTAGGAAATGAAGATATGTCAAAGATATGTATTGCAATCAGTGACTTTTCGAGGGGTATATTCTTGAAGAATTTTGATCATAAACCACTTCAGATAGCAACATGTTTAATAGCTCATTTTTAGGGGGAAAAGGAGCATTTAATTAGGACAATAATGTACAATCATGTATCTGTCATAGTTTGTGTGTGACAAGTCATAAAAGATAGTCATTTTTCGAAAATTGCCATTTTCAGCAAAGTTCACAGCTGCTTAAATATTTACGCTATTGACATGTAATGAACACCTACGTATTGACAATTGCAAGGTTAAAGGATAGATGAAATGCATTTTTCTCAAGAATGACCGATGATTACCTCTACGTATATTGTATATCGGAATCAATTGAGCATAAAATCGAGACAATATACACTTGCAATTGATAATTAAGACGATTTTAATTCACCCATCTTAACACTACCGCAATTTGTTCGGCGAATCCTTTTAAAATGCTCATTTTGTCACAATCATGTAGGGGTCCATTAATATGCATTTTTTTCATTTTCAAAGGGGAAGTTTCTTTGGAGAATTTTTGTCAAATAACTACTCAAGATAGGGACATGTTTGATAGCTCCTTTTAAAGTAACTAGATGAGCGTTTGCGGGACACTGCAAAAGCAGGGCAGCCCCGATACTTAGGGTCTCGCCTTTCCCTGTTCCGCCTTCTCGTCAGCATCAATAAAATGGGAATTCATTTTAAATAAAACTTTGTTCATTATTCGAGTTATTACTAACAAGTTGTATCATCACTTGGGTCATTTTCACAAATTTGTTCTTAAAACCTATTTCTGATTTCAAAATTGGATCAAAGGATTAATGTGGCCTTAATTAACATCTCATGACCTTGACCTTCAAGGTCACACCATCAATGCTCACTTTTCATTGTGTATAATAATTATGCAATGATTCAAAGTGTTCATTAAAAATTAGACATATTCGCAAAGGCATGCTTACGTTGTGATTTTGCTGTGACCTTGACCTTTGACGGATGTTAGCACAAATATTTTCAAGTTATGTGTTTACAAGGATTCTATAAGCGAATTCGTGACCTTGACCTTTGACCTTGAATGTGAACATATAAAAAAAATTCCCAGGGGCATAAGTATGAAGTTGTGTATATGAGTTCTCAAAACCTTCTTGGACAAATCTTATAGCCAATAAAAAACGTTGCGGCGACGACGGAAACTGCGGAAAAAATTATAGCACCTCCGACTAAATCAGGGCTGCTAATAACTGAGAGTCAAACATTGAGATTAAGTTCAAGCAGAATACTTGAAGACATATGAATTGACGTGCCAATCCTAGTTTCAGTGTACTTTTTGTACATCAATGGTATACATTTTAGTTTTTGTAGTAAATGATTGGAGAAGTAATTTGGATGTTCAACATGTCAACCTTCTAACATTACTTTCAAAATAGAGCCATCGGCTCTGCAGCTTATCAGGACCTCACTGGTGTATTATCTAATGTTGAGTTAATCTCAAATAATACATGGCTAACAAACAGAAAAAAAATAGTTGTTTTAGGTTGTGTTCTGGGGTCAGAGGGAAAATTGAAAATCCCCAGTGTGTAGCGAGTGTGTACACAACATTTCAGCTTTCTAGAACATTTTTCCGGGGAAAGATGATAAACATGACGGTTTTAGGTCACCAAATCTACAATTAAAAATGTCCTTTGAACAAGGAGTATGTACAAAACATTCTTCTAAATATTTTCTTACTGGATAAGGAGATGACATTAGCTTTAAAGGTCGTGAACCATGTGATGAGCTAAACATGCATTATATTATTTCAAAAATACTGCTAAACATTGTAATAGTTACATTTCAACTCGTACCACATATGACCACATTACAGAGCTTGGAAATCAATAGTAGTACCCATGGCATGGTCCAATGACATTATACAATTGTTGACTTCAGTTGAGGTGAATCAAATGGTTTATCGACCTCGGAACAGTTATCTTCACCGAGGCGATAGCCTGGGTGAACATAACTTTCCGAGGTCGATAAACCATTTGATTCACCGATAACTGAAGTCAATAACTATTTTATTATATGATTCATGAAGGTGTAATTTGTTTTCAAAAATTCATTTTTTTTCACAAAAAGTTCATTTTTTCTAATATAACTTGCAGTTAACGACAAAATACACTTTGAAAACAAAAACGTTGTTCTTTAATATCTAAACATGAACAGGAAACATTTATTAAACAGCGCTCCTGGCAGCGGTGATCTATTTTTAGCTCCAGGTCATTGGATTGTTATGTCGACCTCGCGTGACGCTTCCGACGGTCAACATAACGTTTGATCATTGTCGATGACCATCCATCTCGTCCAATCAGAAAACAGAACACTCGTCCATCATATAATAAAATAATATAGTTGAGAGAAAAAATAAAATAAGTGCTGTAATTTGAATTAAAACGTTCACAAATCCGTATTTTATGAGTGAGGTGATGAAAACATGTGAAGTATATGTAAATGTGAGTCTATATCGGAAATGATACGTTATTTATTTATTTCTTCTAGAAATCCTGTATACTGGTAATAACAACATTTAAAAGAATGTGTATGGAACCAAATTAGGACATGAACATACTCCATCGATTTAAACAAGTAAAGTGCGTTAGTTATGAGTGACAGTTAAACCTTAAACCTTCATAAATCACAACAGGTGAAGCGTCAGTGTGTCTTATTCCAGCGTTAGTTGAAAAGAAGTTACAATAAACACGTTTCGAAGACGTCATTATGTTTAAATATTTTACATTTTTAGCACTGATGAATAGAAACGTGTTAAAGGCAATCAAAGCTTTCCAACTGGGTCCTGGATGAAACACTATTTTCAAAGGTTACTTTCCTTTTTTTGACGATTCAAAATCACAGATTTTGCTTTTGCTAATGCATTTCTGAAGATTGTGTCTGCTTTTGTGACACGTGAAAAATCATTAAAAATTGTGCAGCCAATGGTTAAAACATTGCTAAATTTTTTGCAGCAATATAACTCACTTATTTTTAAAACTACATGAGTAATCAAATGTCATGAGTTCAACCACACGTTGGCGTTTACTTATTGAAAAGGCTTTCTCTAATAACTATAGAATATTGTCACTAGACTGCGCTTTCTCATCATAACATGACAGATATTGCTTTTCCCTATCTGCACCGGTCAGATAATCAAACTGGTCAGATAATCAAACTAGTACGTTTGATTATGGTTGCCACTGCCTATGCAGTGATTCATAACATTTGAATGTAAAAGTATAGATACTACAACGTAATTAATATACCTGCCAGACTAATTAATTAATCTTAACATGATTGATGCTATTGTCTACTCAGGTGTATCAAACCATGCAGTATCTCAGTATCATTATCATCATATAAATGTGTAAGTTTAATATTCCAATCTGAGATAACCCTTTCTAGTAGATTTTCGACCTAACCCTATGAACTTGAAGGCAAGAAGGAGACGTGAATAATAAGACTACATAAAACAAGTTAAATGTTTCTCGGGCACACCATTATCAAAAGTGATGAGGGCGGTAGGACGTTCTTTTTACTTTCTATTTGAAGAAATAATGACAAGAGAGGAGGACATTTTATTTTCCCCATAAAATATAGTTTTGATGAGGTACATGTAGTAGTATATACAAAACAGAAGCACATCCGTTCCTGCAGAACTACATGTACATATTTGGGGACAAATGAATATTGGGGTTTCGCCAAACTGACGCGGCAAATTAATAATTTAAATGACACTACAAAGCTATCACACTCACAAAGAAAAGCGCTGATGTCCGAGAAACAATTTCTTTTTTTCATTTAGCCTCAATTATGGTTCCATGTTTATTCGTGAGAAAGTGTTTGGACATGCAAGTGCTCATGTAAGACGCCTTTGGGTAATGCTTCATGTTCATTGCATTATTTATTTATGAATTGAATGTCAGTTTTTGTGTTTGCACTGGAAAATGAACGATGTCAAAGCGGGATTCAAACCTCCGTGAACGGCGAGCTTGCTTCTTATAATTTCTTACGTTATTTTTCGTGATTACCTGTTTGATGAAACCTGCGGCACTCATCATGCTGAGTGAAGCGTAATAAAATAAAATCTTTCAGGGACAAGAGATCAGAGTTATCCGTCGTTTGAATGACGTCATGGCATGGAGGTCGCCATTTGCTGTTGTCACCTCGTCAATATTATGTAAACAACAGTCGGAAAAGCAATATTTAATTACCACGACTGCTCCAATCCGAATCCCGTTAGTTCATAATGATTAGATTGTGAGTATTTGCTGCATAATTTGCATTCAGCCAGCGACCGTGAATGTCTTTTGCCGTTCGGTTCGAGAAAAAGGCCCTGTGACTCGCTTAGCTCAACATCAAACAATTATGCGCGATCTTTTATTGAAATGTTTTATTTATTTTAACAATTGAGAAGGTAGTATGATATTGTGTTTATGTTATTCAATCAAATAAGTCGGTAAATGCATGGTAACCGTTGGAAATTTGCTAACTGCAGTACACTACAGTACCATCGAACGTTCACACGACATGAAAGCGTTCACACGAGTATGAACGTTTTCCAAGAGTTGTTGGGTTGTGAACCTCGAAATTTTGATCACCTTACCGTGCTCTCAACCAACCAAAGTTCGGGAATCCGTGTAAACTTCAAAGTAAGAAATTATATCAATGTGTATTTCATTCTTTACATTGTTTAAATGGAGCAGTAGATTATAACAGAAAGCATTGACTCGAACAGAACAATTTCACCTTCAATAGTGCAATATTTATCGTAACCCTGAAAGCGTTATTCTGATATAATTGCTAAGGAATGAAATAGCGTTGTTGTCCCATTTTCACAATTGTTTTTTCATAACGCTGATATGTTCCAACACAGTTAATACAATGTAACTATCAACATCATCTTGACATTTATCTAAGTTCTAGTTCTGATGTATTCATAGTAAATATTCTGAAACTATATAGAACCATCAGCTCTGTAGCTCTTCAGAAATTGCATTATGTAATATCTCTGGTTGAAGACGAAGATGTAGTGAGTGATTTCATGAAGACCTGTTTAATTCAGAAAAAAGACATTTATATTATATAACTCCTTCAAAAGATGTCAACACAAGTTTCAGCATTCTAGTTCGTTTAAAGTAGTTAACTAGAGCCATGGGCTGTGTAGATATCCTTCTTTATAGTGATTGATGTTGTAGTTTACCTGAAGTACAATTCATAGCAATACATTTAAAACAAACACCTCTGGGATCCTATATGTACAAGGTACTTCCCTACAAAATGTCAGCTATGGGGGTGTAGCAGTTTTTGATAAGTCGAATTTATGTGAAAAAGTATTGAACGACAGAAGACGCCCGACGGACGGACGCTGGACCATAACTAGTGCTAAAAACGCTCTTTGTCCCAGGCATATTTCGTCTTTTCAGTTTCTTTGAAGCTTTTTCAAAATTATATAATGTGCTTACGTTTTCGTTGTGAAAGGTGTACGTGAAATGATAAAATATTATGTACATAATTAGTCACAATTCATTACAAACTTACAAGTGATAATTCTCTTTCGTTAGGCAGATACCAGGAATGCATTCTGTTTATGCCACCGGTCGAAAACCGTAAACTTGGCCACAACCTTTAATTGGTAAGTGATAGGACATGATAGGCAATACATTTATGTAAAGTGACATGAACTTTCTAAAACCGTGTACAGTACGCCCTGGTTATAATGCCACCGTTTGTCAAGGAGAAAATATGTCATTATAAAAAAAGACTTTGAAATTTAAGCGATATGCTCTCAAGATCATGTGACCGGTATACATTCACATAAACACAAGATTGACAGCTGAAAAGGATAACCTTCATACTCTGACGTTTACAAAAAATAACCTGCGGTACTACTATATCACAGTATCATTATTACACTGCTATCACATGCTTTTTTTTCTTGATTAAAATTTTAAAAAAACCTTACAACGTGAATTCTCATTGTAGTTTGATTGAAACTATGATTAAAACAGCATGCTAGAACCAAAAATTAAATACTTTAATCATATTTCCTATTAACTACGTTTTTCGCTTAGTACCTGATCTAAGAAAATACTAACCATTTGTTTGTTATGCACTGTACACTTTTTGCAGATATTTGTTTATATTCAAAAATATATTTACTGTTTAGAATTCATAATGTGTTTGTTCACTGGCTTATAAACGGTTTGAAAGTTCAAGTTAAACTGTAGTATAAATGCCGTTGACAAGCTCCGGCATTTATACCAGTTTGTATTTCCTATATTCAATTATGTCAAACTATATTTGGAACCTGGGGTATGTGAGCTGTGCTCGCTTCTACATTTGTATATGTATGTGAGTCACTGAACAGGATTGTTTTGGTGGAATTGCATTGTCTATACAATCAACAGTGTGATTAACGTGGCATAATATTATATCCAGGGTGGCATTATAACCAGGGGCAATATAACCAGGGTGCACTGTATATGTATGTGCAACAAAACCTACAAAGCTCGCATGCAGCTTATAATAATACTAGCTTGTAGCATATGATATATCCGTATACATAGTTAAAATCCATGAATATAAATTAATTAGTATGCTCTCTTAAGTATGTCTATACGATACATGTTCGTGATGTAGGTGAAATATGAATGTACATGTAAATGTTGACATTTCATGTCACCTTCTTGCAAATTGATACTTCATATCTGATGTCATGAAACTTTTGATATATGGCCATTTTACCTTGCATACTTGCTTTTGGAACGGGAAACATTGTCCGAACACTTTAATATTTACTGTAACTCTTCATTGGTTAGTGATTCCTGTGATAATTGACATGGGTGTCTATTATGATGAACATTTCACACGAGGTCTTAATTGTTTACTTTGTGCGCGGGATCAATATTTTGAAACATTTTAACATTGGCCATAACTTTTGATTGGTCAGTAATGTGTCTTTCATACTTGACATGTGCATGACATGACATGTTGATATATTTCGGATTAGATAATACTTAACCATATAATTCACATGAGCTATTAATACTTAAGACTATGCTTATATTCGGGGGCATCGGTGTTTAACAATCTCATCTTACTATACAATGAGAAGGTACGATGGATGGATACTTTGCATACAACCCGTTCTTTCATCAAGAAGATACTAGGGAGGTTTTCTGTGAATACATTAAACATCTTCAATGAACGACGACGACATGAATGATTCACAATGTGTATAACGTCGTTCATTTTGAAGACGATGTGTAAGCTTTATCCCCTTTCTGTCCTCATATTTCATCATTTATCGCCTATCTAATTTGTAAAGCAATATGGTTTAAAATGTCAATTGATTTCACAAGTTAATGATGATTCTTCATCTTTGGATCTGTCTAACCTTTCTCACATTGACATTAAGATATTGTCCGTTTGTTATGGAGAGCTGACATTACCATGGTCTGCATAGAATGTTGCGACAACGTACAGTGTCCACAGTAAAGGTTAATCGAAATGAAGAAATAACATGTCATACACAAGACAACATGGTTGAAATAATGACCGCTGACCGAGTGAATATCTGAGATAACCATCGAGCGGTACGCGAGAAGGTTGTCACAGATATTCACGAGGTCGAGGTCATTATTTCACATACACCACATGGTTATGATTGATTAAGTGTCATGGCATTTCTATTTTTATTCATGTTGTGGGAAATCGGGTTAATTATTATTTGTAAATGGGTTAATGGGCGGTATAAATTAGTTACTTAGCATAGTGGGTCATTATTATTTAGTTATCGGGAGTTTGGGTGGCTTTTCACGTATTTTGCCGGTAAAGTAAACATGTCAATAAAGGGGATTATCGGGTGGCTTATTGACGTGTTTTTGCGAGTTAAGTGGGAATTCTATTGATGCAGCTTCCTTGTAGTTATTTACCTACTTATACTTACATTCGGCAGTAAAATTCCTTTGGAATTTCCTCCGTTGGTAGCGCTAGAGTACTGTTTATCGGCTAGGTGTCCGCCATGTTTGTTGTGAGGCGGAACCGGAAGTTAGACAATTACTGCAGTAAATCTGTCGCTAGCCAATCAGGAGTTAGCTCATGGGTATAAAAGGCATGGTTGCTCTATCGATCGTTGTCTTTACTGACGCAGCAGCCTGCTAGTAAGTTCCACTGCCGCTTACGGGTGATATACCTCTGGCGTCTTCCGATATATCATTTTAGAAGTAGTTGGAATGGGAGTATATACGTTATGTTAGTTGGGCGGGAAATAGATAAAGGGACAATAGCCGGTAGTTTCTGGGGTTAGAGTTCAACGAGGTCATCAGTACATTTGGGAGTTAGGTTATTTATCACGTAGGTAGTGGGAAGGGGGAGAAATTAGTGATAGGAAAGAAATAGGATTGTTAGGTTAGTGGTTAAAAAGGTTTCTGTGAGCGAGTGTTTTACTTTTGTTGATTTTATTTATTTCCCCCATTTCCTTGTTTCTTACAGTAATAAATCGTTATTATTTACATTTCTGCTTTGAGTTCTTACTTGGTTGAAAGGATTGACAAATGTCATTGAACTGAAGGGAGTGTACACTGTTTCATCGTTTTTCGACAAGTTACCATCACACAATAAAATTACACAACGCAAAGTCCACACATAAAACATGTAACAGAGTAACACCAAGGTACAATCTAATTAGCTACTGTCACTGGGCTGCCTATCAGAGGGCACGCCTATTACAGATTTGGTGCCGTGACCAGGATTTGTCAATTACTTAATGATACTTCTAGATTTCTTGTCAGAATTTGTAATTACTAGCATTTAGAAACAAGGATAAATAAAATGTAGAATTTAGTGAAATTTTGAAGGTTAAAGTCTGTTTCACTATACGGGTGTGTCCTGTTGAAACTGATTATTTGGTTCTTTGACTTTATTTAGGTTTCTTGTCTTTCAACATCTTTTGTCAAACATTATGGCATCTGAACAGACACAAGATTTGTTTAGCGTCTCACGTGATCAGGGAGAGTTAATTCCAGATTCTCTGGATGAAGTTCTAATTGATTTGTCAGATTCAGGTCAACCAGGGTTCGTAGCTTCTACACCTTATGTTCCTCAGTCACGTGATAACATTGCTTCTTCTTGTATTTTTCCAAGTGTTAGTTCACAAAACATTAATACTAGGAGAGTGGGTATTTCTCAGTCTGTAGATGAACCAGGTTACAATTTACCTCATGGGTCTGGTTATGGTAGAAGTGCAAGACAGGATAGTCGTTCTGTACATTTCGGTGTTCCGAATACAGAATACGACGGGCAGAATTATTTCCTTAGACAGAATCGTAGGACATCTTCGGTAGCAGGGTTAGTTCCTGGTCAGTCAGGTAATACTTCTTGACAGGGGATATGGTTTATCAGAGTGACTACGGTAGCTCGTTTGTGTCACCTCCCATGTTGAAACATAGACGTTGTGAAGTTAGACCAGATTTCTTTGATGGTAGAAGTTGTGAATGGCAGAACTTTCTCGTTCATTTTGAACAAGTTGCTTCATGGAATGGTTGGTCTAGTGGTGAAAAAGCACAGCAATTAACTATGTGTTTACGAGGTACTGCTCAAAAACTTCTTAGCAACCTTACGGTACTACAGTTGAGTGACTACAGTGCAGTTACAAGTGTACTTACCCAGAGGTTAAGCCCTAAATAACGAGGTGTAGCTTTCTGTTCAGAGTTTAGAAATCGTAGACAGGGGAAAGATGAGTCAGTTTCTGATTATGGCTATCAGTTGCGAAGATTGGCACTTCTGGCATTTCCAGAAGCCACCTTTGTTTCTCTTGAGCCACATGTCATAGATCAGTTTCTTACAGGCTTATCGAATTTCAATATGAAAAAGCACATTACTTTTTCACATCCCCAAACATTAGAGGAAGCTATTGCTCATGGTGTTGAATTTGAAGCAGTTGAGGGACACAGAACCAAAAAGCCTGAAACATGTGATCGTGTGTCTATGGTTTCTGAGCCAGTGTCGAATGAGGGTTTGACTAAGATGCTGTTAGCAAGTTGATGAAAAACTAGAAAGGTTTGCAAAAGCATTACAGAGGCCTAGAACAGTTAGGTGCTTTGTTTGTCAGGACCCTGGGCATATGAGGGATAAATGTCCACATTTGGCTAAGTTAGATTTGCCAGTTTCAGCTAAGGCTAAGGCTAATGAGGGAAACTAGGTCAGGCTGGGATCGAGGCCGAGATTTCAGTCAATATAGAGCAAGTTGATAGGCCAACTGAGAGTTGTACTGTAGGGAAGGTGTTATCACATGGTGATGGCAGTCATTCTAGTGTATGAGAGCCAGTTGTATTACGTGCTAGTACTAGTGGTAAAACTTGTCTTTTTCTGGATGTTAAGCTTATGTCAGATGTATGTACAGTGCTGGTCGATACGGATTCTCCTGTTTCAGTACTGTCATACAATGATTTTCTGAAGTTGGGTTTCAGTGATTCTATTTTGATTGATGTCGATATGGAAATTTTCACAGCTAACGGTACTCCTGTTGATGTGTATGGTTGTGCAACATTTGAATTTACTGTTGGTAGTGAGCTGTTTGTGCAAGAGTTGGTGGTTGCAGGGCATTTGAGCAGTATCGTTGGTATGGATTTCTAAGACATGTATGATTGTGAGATCAAAATCAGAAGGAAGGTACTTAGTACTTCAAAGGGCAAGCTTAAGCTGTACAAACAGAAAACGTACAACTGTTCTCGTATACTAGTAGTGGACAGAGTTGTTGTTCCTGAAGGTACAGAAAAGTTCATTGAGTGTAAGATGGTAGGTCCCTTTTCACATGAGTATGGTTTGATTGAACCAAATAACCAGTTGCGGAGTAGAGGTCTTTTTGTGGCTAGAAGTTTAGTCAGGCCTAAGGATACGGCTGTGGTTTCAGTTTTGAATCTCAGTAATAAGGATGTATCATTAAACAGCTCATCATTAGTTGGTACAGTCAGTGCTATTGATCAGGTGGTTGAGTGTCAAGATCAGAAGCTGGAACAAGTTAAACAGGAGCTCCCTCCTCATTTGCAGCCTTTGATTGACAAAAGTTCAGACAAGCTCTCGGTTAAACAGAAGCAGGCTTTGACTCACTTAGTTTCTGAGTTTGAGGAAATTTTGTTGGTGAAGATGGGAAGTTAGGACAGACTAGTGTAGAGACTCATAAGATAGACACTTCTGGGGCAGTCCCCATTAAGCTTCTTGCTAGGAGAGTGCCTTTGAGTAGAAAACAGGTGATAGAGGATGAAGTTGACAAAATGTTAGAACATGGTGTCATGTGTCATTGAACCTAGTGACAGTACTTGGTCAGCTCCAGTTTGCTTAGTGACTAAGAGGGATGGTAGTTGTAGGTTCTGTGTTGACTTCAGAAAACTCAACTCTGTTTGTACGCGGGATGCGTATCCGTTACCACGTATCGATGAGACTCTTGAAACTTTGGGAGGGTCAAAATGGTTTAGTACTCTTGATTTGGCTAGCGGTTATTGGCAGGTTAAGATGGATAGAAGGGATAAGCATAAAACTGTGTTTGCTAGGCATGTTGGGTTGTACCATTTCAAAGTTTCTGAGTTTGAGGATATTTTTGTTGGTGAAGATGGGAAGTTAGGACAGACTAGTGTAGAGACTCATAAGATAGACACTTCTGGGGCAGTCCCCATTAAGCTTCCTGCTAGGAGAGTGCCTTTGAGTAGAAAACAGGTGATAGAGGATGAAGTTGACAAAATGTTAGAACATGGTGTCATGTGTCATTGAACCTAGTGACAGTACTTGGTCAGCTCTAGTTTGCTTAGTGACTAAGAAGGATGGTAGTTGTAGGTTCTGTGTTGACTTCAGAAAACTCAACTCTGTTTGTACGCGGGATGCGTATCCGTTACCACGTATCGATGAGACTCTTGAAACTTTGGGAGGGTCAAAATGGTTTAGTACTCTTGATTTGGCTAGCGGTTATTGGCAGGTTAAGATGGATAGAAGGGATAAGCATAAAACTGTGTTTGCTACGCATGTTGGGTTGTACCATTTCAAAGTTATGCCGTTCGGTTTAACTAATGCACCAGCTACATTTGAAAGGCTGATGGATAAAGTCCTTTGTAAACTCAGGTGGAAGAAATGTCTGTGTTATCTTGATGATGTCATCGTCTTTGGTTCAGATTTCAGCGATGCATTAATAAATCTGAGGATGGTCTTTACACAGTTACGTCATGCAAACCTGAAGTTAAAACCTAAACACTGTACACTCTTTCAAACGGAAGTTGCTTATCTGGGTCACATAGTCTCAGAAGAAGGAATTAAGTGTAATCCTGATAAGATCAGTTCTGTCAAAGCTTGGCCAATTCCTGAAAGTCGTACTGAGGTTCGTAGTTTTCTCGGACTAGTAGGATACTACAAATCTTCATTTTGGATTTTTCCCAGATAGCTTTTCCTTTAAATCGGCTCACACGGAAAGGCGTTCCTTTTGTGTGGACAGAGCAGTGTGATAGCGCATTTAGCCGGTTAAAGCAGTGTCTGATAGATTCACCAGCATTGTCATTTCCTCAAGAAGAAGGCTTGTTCATCTTGGATACTGATGCTAGTGCATACGGTATGGGAGCTGTTCTCTCGCAAATGCAAAATGGGTCAGAAAAAGTGTTAGCTTATGCCAGAAAAACGTTAGGTCCCGCACAGAGGAATAACTGTACTACAAAAAGGGAATTGTTAGCAGTAGTTACATTCTTGAAGACTTTCCGTCACTACTTGTACAGTAGGCAGTTCTTGATTCGTACAGATCATGCTCCTCTCATCTGGTTGAAGACCTTTAAGGATCCAGAGGGAATTTTGGCAAGGTGGCTAAGTGTCATTGAGACATACAGTTATCAGATCCAGTATTGTGCAGGCACTAAGCATGGCACTGCTGATGGTTTCTCTCGTAGCCCAGTACGGAAATGCAGCTTCCAGGAATGTTCTGTAGGGATTCTCAAAGTTCTAGTGAGGTTGATTGCGTTAGAGATGTTACCTCGTCCAGAGTTGCTCCACTGTCTGTTAGTGATAGTGTGTCTTCACCACAGGGGGATCAGTCTTCAGATGAGAGAGATGGGTGTTTCCTGTCACAGACTCAAACTGATACACTGACATCTAGCATTTCAAATTGGTTACCAGTCTGGACTAGGGATGAACTTTTGAAGGGACAGGAGGTTGATTTAGGCATAGGTCCTATTTTGAGATTGCTCAGAGAAAATCCAGATAAGCCATCCAGGGCAGAGATTGTAGATCTTCCTGCGGATGCTAAAAGTCATTGGGGTCGCTCCTTCAACTGTACGGGATAGTGTATTTCAACATCTGCATACAGATAGAACTGCAGGTCATTTTGGCAGAGACAAGACACTCAAATCGATCAAACAGAGGTTTTACTGGTCAGACATGTCTAACGATATCAAGCGTTGGTGCAAGTCTTGCTCATTTTGTGCTAGGTGTAAGCCAGGTCCTGGTTAAGGGAAGTCTCCCTTGAAGCAGTTTAAGGTGCGTTCACCTCTGGGGTGTATGGCAATTGACATTGTTGGTCCTCTACCTCAGTCGTAATGGCAATGAGTACATCATGGTGGTAGGAGATTACTTCACAAAATGGAAGGAAGCGTTTGCAATCCCTAATCATACAGCAGTGACTGTTGCCGATAAGTTGGTTTCCAAAGTCTTTTGTCATTTTGGTTGTCCACTGCAGTTGCATACAGATGATCATCTTTCTTATCTTCTCATTGCATATCTTTGTAGTGAACATAAGAGCACTCATTGTTCTCCAAACTTAATGATGCTAGGGCGTGAAATTAGGGTTCCCATAGATGTCATGGTGGAAAGTCCATCAGAACATGCTTCAGATTGCCCAGTTGAATATGTTAGATGGTTACAGGACACTACGCAGAAAGTCTTCCAGTTTGCATCAGAACAGTTAGGAGAAAATAAATTATGATCAGGGTTTGAAATCTAGGACTTTTGAGTCTGGGGAGATTGTTTGGAGGTGGTATCCACCGAAAGCTAATCAAAAACTTGGTTTAGGATTCGATGGTCCCTATCTTGTGGTTGATAAGGTTTCAGATCTAACGTTTAGGATTCAGAAGAGTGCTGGTGCTCCAGCAATTTCTGGTTAGATATTTCAGTTGTGAGGGATCATGTCGTGTGGACTCGGAATCTGAGGACGATTCTGAGTCTTTTTCTTTTGGGGAGGGGGTTTGTTGATAATTCTCCACTTGAGAAATCTCCAGTGAGGACAATAGTCGGGAGAGCAGTGAAGCCAAGGTGTATATATTCTCCTTGACTTGATATTCCATTTGCTTTTAGCCAGGATTTTATTGATGGTATTTTCTTATTGGAGTGTTCTCCAGTATTGAAAATCTGAGGAATTATGGGATTACGCAAGGGGGGTTTAACCTGTAGGGTAGGCAGTTAAGTATATCTATATGTATTTCTAATAGGGTTTTTCTTTTCTTTTCTTTTCTCGTCTGCCATTTTATGTTACGCTCGCTTGCTTTGTTATTTTTAGTTGTTTTCTTTGTTTTAAGTTGCATTTTGTTCAGTTTTGCTTTTTCGATTCTCGCTTCCAGGAAAATAATGATGGAGATGCTAGAAATAAATATTCCTGAGCGGGGCATGTGCTCTTCTGCCCGGAGCAGACGCATTATGCAAAGTATTGGGGGTTATTGGACTATGGCTGGAGACCCATCGGACGGAGGTGAGGCGATACAAGTGTTAGCACTGTCGACACTTGTCACGGAAGAAGTCTTCCTCCCGCTATCACCTCCAGCGCCACCGAAGAAATTTGGATAAAGAACAAGGCCTTCGTCCCCCCCCCCCCCCCCCCACCCCTGGACAACTTCAGCTTCCCAGGGCAACTGTACCCGCCGGGATGAGCCGCCCGACGCACCTCCCCAGGAGCCTGAAGGACCAGAAGCTCCGGGACAAAGGGAGGCTTTTTGCAACCTACAGGCCCTTCCAGCCTATGGATTGGACTCCACCATCATCGCCGTCGCGACGCCGCTCCAGAAAAGAGAGGGAGGAAGAGGAGCTTGAGCTGATGGAGCTAATGCCGTCACCGCGTCGGAACTGAAACTGGAGTGTTAGAGGATGTATGTTTGTTAAAGAAATCTGGGGACATAATTAGGGGTAATTCTGATCTAAGGGGGGAGGAATGTGGGAAATCGGGTTAATTATTATTTATAAATGGGTTAATGGGCGGTATAAATTAGTTACTTAGCATAGTGGGTCATTATTATTTAGTTATCGGGAGTTTGGGTGGCTTTTCACGTATTTTGCCGGTACAGTAAACATGTCAATAAAGGGGATTATCGGGTGGCTTATTGACGTGTTTTTGCGAGTTAAGTGGGAATTCTATTGATGCAGCTTCCTTGTAGTTATTTACCTACTTATACTCACATTTGGCAGTAAAGTTCCTTTGGAATTTCCTCCGTTGGTAGCGCTAGAGTACTATTTATCGGCTAGATGTCCGCCATGTTTGTTGTGAGGCGGAACCGGAGGTTAGACAAGTACTGCAGTAAATCTGTCGCTAGCCAATCAGGAGTTAGCTCATGGGTATAAATGGCCTGGTTGCTCTATCACTCGTTGTCTCTACTGACGCAGCAGCCTGCTAGTAAGTTCCACTGCCGCTTACGGGGGATATCCCTCTGGCGTCTTCCGATAGATCATTTTAGAAGTAGTTGGAATGGGAGTATATAGGTTATGTTAGTTGGGGGGAAAATAGATGTAGGGGCAATAGGCGGTAGTTTCTGGGGTTAGAGTTCAACGAGGTCATCAGTACATTTGGGAGTTAGGTTATTTATCACGTACGTAGTGGGAAGGGGGAGAAATTAGTGATAGGAAAGAAATAGGATTGTTAGGTTAGTGGTAAAAAAGGTTTCTGTGAGCGAGTGTTTTACTTTTATTGATTTTATTTATTTCCGCCATTTCCTTGTTTCTTACAGTAATAAATCGTTATTATTTACATTTCTGAAAAGGATTGACAAATGCCATTGAACTGAAGGGATTGTACACTGTTTCATCGTTTTTCCACAAGTTACCATCACACAATAAAATTACACAACGCAAAGTCTACACATAAAACATGTAACAGAGTAACACCAAGGTACAATCTAATTAGCTACTGTCACTCGGCTGCCTATCAGAGGGCACGCCTATAACAATGTAAATACGAAATAGTTACTATATTAACGTTTTGAATAGTTGTAATGTTGTAATGATTGAGTAACTCTACTCCAAACATTGCTTCAACTTCAAGTGCACACTGCGCGAAATTCACGTGCAAATCGATTCGTGTACATTCTCAGATGTCAATCACAAATGCCAAGCAAGTCACCAACAAATTCTTTTCGTTTTTACTTCAGAAACTTCATCACATCTACCTTGAATATATTTTCTACATTATATTTAGCTCCATTCTTTTCAAATGTTGAGCACTCTGCCATTCCCTAACAAGGCTAAAATACACAAAACCAGTTTGGTTTTTGTAATTTGCGCTTATATATATATATATATATATATATATATATATATATATATTGTCAAGTATTTATTAAGATTAAATTGATTAAATCCGTCAAAAAGATTTTGAGTGAAAAAAAACTATTTTGACCATTAACCACTGTCATATTTAGTTTTCAGAAATAACTAGGCAATAAGAGATAACACTAAACGTGTTTCAGTCTGATTAATATGATGCCCTAACGTTATTGGAGTTCGTTGAAGATGCCCTTAAAACTGCACATGCCATTAATTATTTACTTCAGTTTACTCCATGAACAGGAAACTGACTCTGGAGGGGTTGAACAGACAAGATCGGTCATGGGCGTTAAGTGTAATTAGCATGATCAATGTATCATGTAACTTTCCAATGAGAAGTGTTCTACTTCAATGGACTGGGCAAGCTACTACATCACACACGTTTTAAGCTACCACACACATTTTTATGAGGAGTCAGTCATTTCAAAGGCCAATAGCTGCCCAGAACAAGAGATGTATAGATATTCATCACGTGTCAATTCACGCTTAAAGAAGAAAAGGATACAGAACTTCATGTACACGGATTCTGCTGGTAAATGTGAAATAAAATGTGTGAAAAGTTATAATTCACTCAGTTTTTAAAAAAGTCCAATTAAAACAAAAAAAACCAGATATTTCCTTCTGTTATTGATTTAGCTAAAACGCTCACCAAATTCATTTGAAAGACACGATTACATATTTCAAAAGTAAAGGAAGATCAAATGTCAAATAACGAGAGAAATGATCTATTGAGATGCCAAACAGATGACATCGTAGCAAGAAACCTGTTAAAACGTTCTTCCGTGGGTAATGATACTTACTTTCAAATGGTAAATGTGTTTAAATGGTATGCTTTTAAAAGAGTAGAAACTCATGTGATTTTTTCAAGCCCATATTGCTTTCCCTTCAGAATTCATATACCATTTTTTCTTTATTGTGAGGAATCTTCTTTTTGCGAAATTCTTCTTTAATGACATTTAAGCAAATATCATGTTACAAATGCTGACATTCTGATACAGAACTGCTCCATTCCTAATCCCAAAGCAATCATAGTTGGCTATATATCTGTCGCTGGAGACATTAAATAACTGATATTATTCATAGACTAGATACTTTAATCAAGTAAGATTGCTCTCGGTATGTGCACTTAATCCTGTCTAGCACTTAGTTATAATTGACTGACAGTTCCCCTGACAGCAGTTTCGTTCTTGACACGCAGAGACATACTGTCATTAATTGAGGATTTGACTGTCCCGAACTCATCGTATTTTATCATATGTCTACTGACTGCATCAGCAAATACATGTACATATGCATTTCATATTGTAAATAGGAGAAAACTAATGGCGGTTATCACTAGTATCTTTTAACATCAACCATACAGATCCATGTACATTATTGAGTGACGATGAAAAATGTATGGTTTGAAGTATCTGTTCTTATTTTCAAGACAGATCATAAGTTGCAGTGCATATTGATATTATAGAAATAAAATAGAAATAATCTGGGTTTGTCACAATACGTTACATGACGTAGTACTTCTAGTGCGGTCAATCTTAATATATGACAGTTTCATTGTCTTGTCATTCATTTCCGTTTCATTGTCTCTATACCGTCCCCGTGTTGTTCCAATCATGCCGGTGTTCCTGTAGACACTGGCAGATGGATTGTGTTTATACCCCAGTCAACCAGAAACGGCAGAGCATATACAAATTCCTATCAGTGCAAACCTCCAAAACTCGACGAGAATCAGAAAATCTTAAAAGGTGAAAGTCTCAGTAGATACCAAGTTGATTGCTGTCAATCAATGAAAGTGTATTGCACTTAAAAAGGCCACATGCCATATACAGACAATTTATTAGGCAGTAGAGAGTGTACTTTTTCTAAATCTAAAGGCATGGTATTGAAACATTGATGGATTTTCAACATTTATTTTTCTAGAACATCTTAGTAAAGATATGAATTTATGGATATTTTGATCAATAAAGTAATATTGTTTAATATACATTTGTCTCAAATCGAGGTAGGCCGGACAGACAGAAAATATGATACTCATCTTCAATTACATTCACATTACACATTTCACATAATAATAGATTGCTGTCATAGTTTTCTCTTTACCAGTCCAGAAAACTGTCACCTGAGTTCGAATACTCCGAAGAAGCAGTCGGATGTAAGTTTTCAAAGGGTGTATTTGTTGATAGTTCTTTTGAATTATTTCATATCTAATGTTCCAACAGGTACGTATTGTCTGACTCCCATGATAACCTTCGTGTCTTCAGGGATGTATTTTAAAAGATTTCATCCTTGACCAATCTTTGAAGTACATAATGAGATGGTCAAATGATTTTAGAGCATTACAAATTACAAACCAATTTCATTCTTGTACAAATGATATTCATTTTACCTATAATTTTGTATTATCATTCACAATATATGTCGGAATAGTAACATA
This sequence comes from Gibbula magus, assembly GCA_936450465.1. Classification (NCBI taxonomy): domain Eukaryota; kingdom Metazoa; phylum Mollusca; class Gastropoda; order Trochida; family Trochidae; genus Gibbula; species Gibbula magus. Next base: position 48,448,879 of record OW388301.1, read on the forward strand.
ACGTTTTAACATTGATTAGGAATTATGTTATTCTCGTTTCTTGTACATGTACATTTTTGTATCCTACAGCCAGCAAACTGTAACTCGGCACGAACCTGTACCAACGTACTGATGTATATAAAACAAGTTGTACATTATGACGGATTAAGTGTGGGTATTTAGATCCTTTAAAAAGTGTGTGCTGTTTTGTTTCTTTTATTTGTGATAGACTTGCACAGAAACATCAAGTTTAAAGGTATACGTTTTATTTAAGTTGATGCTTACAGAAAGGAAATTAACCAGGCAATCCCACCTGATAAAGCCATAATAAGACTGGACGAAAACAGCTGTCAATGAACGTGATTATTATCGACTTATTACCAGTGGATTGGAGTTTAATTCATTGCATGCCAGCTGGAGATTGAGTACTCTAATGTAAACTGACAGATATTGGAGTTTGAATTAGATTTATCGCCCTACCATTACTCGAATGCATTGTGTCTGAACTCTGCTGCATGTTGATTGTGATAAATTGAAGTTTGTCAAAATGTTCATTGTTCATTTCAAGTTTGGTTCACCCATTTGGGAGGAAACAAACTGTTTTTGTGTCTGTAATGAGTTTTGAAAAACGGCAAGTAGAAAACACATAATTCATTTGCATTAAACGAAAGTAATATATCCATTTCGTTGGAGATCCTCGTTGATACAGAATGGTTGATCTTCTTTAGATATGTAACTCTGCTATTGAAAGTACATCGAATGCTAGTCTAACCATTATCTGTCATGCTAAAATATCCTTATTAGAATATTTTATTAGTGACATTACTATCTATACAATAAGCTGTTGATTAATACATTCCAATCTTAAACACTGTAATGTATGTATAAACAGAACCAGCTTATCATTACCAAATTCGTGGAAATTGACATCATATTGGGTTAAAAGAATTAGGATGTTCCAAAATGGTTTCATAATCATTGTCTGTGAACATATCACACCTGATATCCTGTTAGAGCTATGCAAATGTTTTTTTTCGTAAAGTGACGTGTTCAGGGTGTTAAAACTCAGCTACCAAAAACCTATTTATCATCCAAAATCATTCGTATTACGTTTAAGTGAACATAGTGTACATCTCACAGCACAGTTCTCCATTTGACTTCCATTTGAGGTCATAGCATTATACTACTACTACTACATTTATTACTCGATGACGTAAATGCAATGTGATGTCATGTAGTTGACGCTGACGGGACATTCTGCAAAATTTACTGCCAGAAAGATATCTCCTTGGAGATATCGCTTGATCTCCTACAATCGATATCTCCTGTGGAACACAGTTTTGGGTTATAAATAAATTTACACTACTGGTATAAGTGATATCTAGTGAGTGATCAATTGACGGTACCATTGTTATCCAGAGGAGAGACGTTAGATAGATATGCTTCAGTCATATCTATAACGTGATGCATCAGTAACATCACAATGTACAATGTATAGTTATTGACCTGGTTATTTCACTATATGATGAACAACAGTACTGAAAATAAAATCATAATTTTCACATAGTGAAAGTTTTCTACACAATAAAAAAAATCTTCCAAGCAAATCACGTCATCATTGACTTAGGATAGTGATACTCTATTCATAAAAGTGAACATTATTGATAAGCATTTGCATAGTTTTTGGAAATACAACAGATATAATATTTTATATGTTTAGTTGACTACCAAATATGTTTAATATTGTGAAGAAAAACATAAATATTTACACTTGTGGCTGCGCTTTTATGGAAATCACTCAATGATATGTGATTGCATTTTATTTCGAATTCATTACACAACCGTCAGTGGCTTTAAGTAATATTCCCAAATTACGAACTGCATGGGACGTTAATAAAATCATCTGACAGATGGGAAACAAATGTGAGGCCTGTTCACATTCACACTGACAGACATTTGATTAATGTTGAGATTCATTGGATAATCAATCTTATAATCCATTGATTGTTTCATCCGTATTTCTGATAAATACGTTGCGGTGCAAAGGATCTTTGTCAAACATGTAAAGGAACAGTGCCTTATAAAATTGTGTACTCAAGTGTTGTCTGTAGTAGCTTCATTTGCTTGGTAAACACAGATTACTTAACGACCCGTTGTGTACTATGAGTGTTATGAAACGAGTAAATTAGTTTATATTTAATAAGTTACGACTTGTAAACATGGAAAAATACAGAATCCTGGCAGTCTCTCCTTTCTGTATCTACATGTAGCAGGCTCTTATATCAGTTATTACTATTGTCTAATCCGATTATGTTGTTTTTGTTGCAATCATAATTTAAATATTGTTATCAGTGTGGATCACAAGGTATAGCAATATCTGCCAGCATATGCTAAATAATAACATATTAACATATTCATTCTGATCGAAATAGTCTAGCACGTTTGTCATAGATGAGGATTTAATGTTTTCATTTAAATGACACAATGAATATGTATAGAACATGTAAACTTTTTAGATAACTGACAGAAGACTATTGTTAACTTGTCTGTATACTAGGTGCATTACATTGTTCTGTGCAAATGAGAGCACAATCTTCGATGCATGAGCATGACATCGATTGTCATACCTTTTTGCAAATGATGACATACAGTAGATTAGAAACTGTAACAAGTTCATGCTTAGACGATCCTTCATTTTCAGAGACTTTACCACTTCAGTGCACCTGACGTGTGAAAGTTGATTCGAGTTGTCAGAAGAGTATACTGTTTCTGTCTCGGGGGACTACTGCAGTGTGCTAACATCAGTCAAGAGAGAACAGCATTGGGCTTTTTCGGCCAATTCCTCTTCGAGAGTACATTGGAGGAGAAAATAACGTCATTCTTTGGCATATTGCTAAAAGTTTCGCCTTTACGTCGTAGATACCTGAACATTTAAAAAATAGGTCCGCAAATGCGATTGTCTGGTCTTACAAACTGATGAAGGATTGGTAATGAATGACAATTCTCAATTCCTTAGATGACACCAAAACATTGCCGTTCATCGTTGGCACAAATGACAATAAGTTTGTTTTGATGATATTTGCATTTACAGGATTATATAACAATGGACAGTTAAAAAGACACTACAAGCGCAGTCCATGTTCACATGTGACTTTACCATGTTTACACTCTTACCCTTATGTTTCAATTTGTTTCCAAATGGAGAAAGATAATCCTTGGTAATGTCTGAGATCGAAAAATAAAAAAAAACCTCAATGTCCAGCTTAAGTTATTTGTAGTTGCTGTAATGTGTCAAAGTAATACAGATAAGTTTTGTTCTATTTTGATATTGTGGATGTGGAGAAATGAAAGTTAATTTGACTAGTGTGATGTGAGTAATTACATTCATTGAGGTGAACCGATGTTTAGTTTAGTTTCACCAAAAGTCACCAGTTAGTCGGTTACAGCAGTGTGAAGCTTCAAAGTCTGAGATTTTGGAAAAACTCAAATTAAATAAAAGTTTTCAAATTACACAATACCGTTAGCATTAACTGTTCGGACACCCCAACATCATAGATATGCGTTTAATTAACGTAATGGACTTATAAAAATCCAAATTGAAAACCGTTTGATAACAGCAATTTATTTTTAAAAGTATCGGAATTGTTAAAAAAAAGCAAAGTTTTTTCAACATCCAATAACGTTGTTATTTTGCATGATGAAATATATTTTGATTTGTCAACCTCAATTTGGTACCAACAATGTTCTTTATATCATATTTTGGTATTGGTGATTTTCCATGTCGATGAGATTTTCTGACATGCATTTCAAAATATTATATTTTATCTACTAAAAGACACTCAGGTTAAATACAACTTGTGCATTCATGTAAATAGAAGCCAATGTAGTATACAGTCAAGTCATTAAACTCGATTTTTAAAGCATTGTGTAACAAAGTTTACCATCTCCAGGCGGATTTCAAATTGATCAGACAGACCTCGGAACACAATTATCTCCAGGACACTAACATGGATATATCTGGAATAGATCACCCTATAAATCTCACATTTCCTTGCCAGTTTGTGTGAACATTCGGTACACTCAGATTAATGCTGACATATATATTAGATTAAATTCAAAGCAAGTTTGGAACATTTCGATGTTAATCATGTTGTTTGTTGTCCAAAGCCTTGCTTTCGTATTTTAACTGGCTTTAAAAATTAAATAAGACGTGTATTTACATTCTCTCCCTGATGCTCACATGTTTCTTCATCATTCCTTTATAAACATTGTTAAAACTTACTTTACTTTATACTTGCGAAATATAGGGTTATTCACAAACTGCATAATGTTGAAAGTCTTGAATTTTTTTAAATACATCTAGGTGTCGGGATTATGTTTCAAGTGATACTTTGTCGATTATCACCAAAGCTGTATTGGCGCATCTTCCGCACGCATCGGGCGAGATATGCATTTACAACAAATTCATGTTCACCCTTGCGACAACTCGACGGGAAAACCTGTGACTGGGTCAGCGCCCCCTGTAGGACAAACATAGTTACCTCCCTTCCATTGACCAATCAAATCGCTCGTACGAACCCAGTTTTTTCCTATTTACATAAAGAATGTTCAAAGTCAGAAATAATTTAAAATTAATCCATAAGTTACGCTAAAGGTCACGAAAACGATGCGTAAATATAGGTCACCAAAAATAGTTGATTTATAACCAGAAATGACTTGGAAAATATTTGCCTCCGCTTAATTGTTCGTAAAACATCGCGAGAGAATTACGTTCTGTATTTGTACACCATATCTCAATAAGCAGGCTACTTCCTGTCTCAATTTATTTGTCGAGTTGTCGCAAGGATGAATATGAGTTTCTTGTAAATGCATATGCTGGCTACATACATTTACCATATATATTTGTTTTCATATGGCTTTGTTTTGCTATGGATTACACAGGATGTTGGTAATAGTAATTTATTTAATAATGCTTTTGTACAAAGACTTTAAGACTATAATCGACGAGATTGGTTTTCTAGAATTTGTGAATCAATAAACTATGTAACTGTAAGGTTTATGAATAATTACTTTCGGTTGAATATTATATAAATGTTACCCAATTTCGGGAACATAAAATGTTGTTATGTATGTTATGTAATGGTGAACTTCCCTTGATGATTAATATTGGTAAACGGTTGGGGTATTGCTCGGTTTGATAGAATATGTACACGCAATGCATTAGGTTGTATGAAAGATAAGTACCACGTCCTTCAAGAATATCCATTATATACACATCTTAGACTCAAATATATACAAAATTATTATTGTATTATATTTATTTTGTTATGCTGCAGTATGAGTAATATTGTGTTAAATATTGCAACATTTCTTTGAGAGGCACTTTATTTGTCAATCTGCAAGTGTATTATTTGTGGGAGTATGACATTTATACCGAATACAGACTTGTTTTTCCAATTTGTTAAGAACGATTTAATTGGGATTATTAACACTGATTTGTAAGAACAAATATTTTTTTTGCATTTATATTTGAAATGTGTCTAAAGGATCTGGTAATGGTTTTCAGTGACTTCCTGTTCAATAAATGTATCATTCCTTGAATTGGAAATAATTTGATTGTAAACACTTATATACATATTCTATTCAGAATACTCTCTTTTTGAATAGAATTCATTGTTTTTATGATCAAATATGCTATAACAATTTGCCTTTAGTTGACAATCAGCACCATAAGAGGGACACTTCCTAAAACCATGCAATGTTATTGTAATTAACCAACTGAAAGGTAGGAAAAGTCTATGGACAAATCTTGTAAGGTATAACCTGATTAAAACCGACCTGGTTCAAGGTGCCTGGGCGTTCAATCTAATTACAAGCACCTGGAGAATGATTGTCCGACTTGTTCACAAAATCCCATACATACACTGGGGATGAGTGAGGATATATTGGGAGATCAATCCCACAGCACATTGTGTCAGGTGCAATCCACACATTCGCAATTTTAGTAAATAAAATGTCAATTTAGAAATAAATGAATAACTAGTTTGAAACATAAATTGTTTTAATGAATAATAGTAATACATGCCAAATAAAGAAATAGGAAGCTTCAGTTACCTAATTAGTGACAGTCCGCGCAAATATAGTTCTAATATATAAGAAAAAAGAATCCAGCTTCGAAATTTCACAGGCGCAACACAGATGTACGTCCGATTCCTTCTAAACCTCACAGGGAAATGTACATATCGTAAATGGCAATGGATTGCATGTTTTGCACGATTTCCGAACATTTAGTTCACCTTACAACGACTGCTAACGGTAGCCATTTTGAATGTCTCGTGATAAGGTAATGTGAGTTGTTCCAAAAATGCAAAATCCAAAAACAGTCATCAGAAGATGACATATCCCACAGTTTCCACAAAATTTATAAAACACATCTTTGACAGACACTTGTGTATCTACTACCGTACTTCAGTTAGTGGGTATTACAGATGCTGAGTTTCAGGTATGTTAAGGGTTTTAGACTTCTGCTCCAGAAGCAGTCAAAATCAACAACAACCAACATCCCTCTCATTTTTCTATCGAAACAGAAAACAAATAATTTTTCAGAAAAAATCTGAAAATTTCAAAAGGCACCACTTCAGTTAGTGGGTAATACACATGCAAAGTTTCAGGAAGATATGATGACCGGTTTTGGAGCTGTGCTCCGGAAACGAACCTGTCTCTGAACAAAGTCCAAATTCAACAAGTTTCTATGGAAACGAAGAATAATAAAATTTTCAGAAATCTGAAAATATCAAATGGCACCACTTCAATTAGTGGGTAATACACATGCAAAGTTTCAGGAAGATATGATGAACGGTTTTGGAGCTGTGCTCCGGTAACGAACCTGTCTCTGACAAAGTCCAAATTCAACAATTTTCTATGGAAACGAAAAAAAAATAAAAAAAATTAAAAATCTGAAAATATCAAAAGGCACCACTGCAGTAAATGTGTAATACATATGTGACGTTTCAGAAAGATATGATAAATGGTTTTCGAGTTCTGCTCCGATAACGAAATGATTACGGACGGACAGACGGAGGGCGGACAGATCTTAAACTTTCCCTAACCCATTGTGACACTGACGCTAGCATTGTGACGTCAGAACGGTTGATCACTATAACGTCATGCCGGTAAACACAACCGCATGGAAGAAGGCGTCAAACTTGGACACATCTTACTAGTTGAAAACATTTTAGTTACTTGAAACTAATTAATTTTGAGAATTATGTGTTACCTATGCTGCTATACACACGTAAGAAAATGACAATGCTACCTGTCAAATATGAATAAGGGGCACATATTAAAAGAAGTAGAAAATAAAAAATTTGAGTCGGGCCGGATCTTGTGAACATGATGTATATGTTCTTGGTGATTCGCCCCAAGTAATTTGCGGGTATTCATTGTCGTTCAACATAGGCAAATCAACCAATCAGAATCAAGGATACACCGAAATCATGTTACAATTTTTATTTGTCCATGTCTATTGTTGTGTGTAATTCAGACCTTGAGCTGTGCATTTGGTTTCAATTTCAAATTTACTCGGTATCAGTCCAGTATAACAGTCTTGTCTCCTTATATTTAAACTCAAGTTAATATCAGAGACACATCAGTGAGATTGTACACTGTCGGCCAAAAGAAACGGCTACCAGATATCAGATTTCATAGCATTATGAAATTGCACCAATTCTGCATAATATGTTTTTATTTCAGAAGTTGTTGGGGACGGATAAAACCTGACTGCGTGTAGAAAAGTTCTCTACTGTAGACAAAGTTGCCGTGCCCCTGGCGGGATTCGAACCCCGGACCTCTTGATCGGAAGCCGAACGCGCTAACCACTGCGCTAGTCCGCCCCAAACAACAAATGGAACATTTTAGATGTTTAGTTGACTACCAAGTATGTCTCATATTGTGAAGTGAAACAAATATTTTCTCTCGTGGCTGCGTCTTTTTCTTGAAATATAAAGTTCTACCTCACTCAATGACCTGTGACTGTAGACATTTATATTATTTGATTACACAATACAATAGTAATAGTCAATTTGTGTAGCGCTTTATCCATACTAATAGCGTGCTCAAAGTGCTTGGGTGGTATTGTCTTTGAAAAAAGCAGCCAGAAATAAGTATGTTTTTTTCTTTCGGAAGGCCATGTAGCAATGGCACTGGTGTATTTCGATTGGAAACTTGTTCCATTCCACCGCAGCAGAGAAGGCAAAGGATCTCCCGCCGTACCTGTCAAGCTTCACTCTGGTTACTTGAAGCAGCATCTACATGGTTGATAACACTTTACCAGGTCACATACATATGAAGGGGCAGTGTTACTGAGACACTGGTGAGCAATACACAGCACCTTAAATGTAATTCGCTTTCGGATGGGGAGCCAATGAAGCTGTTTGAGGACCGTTGTAATGTTATCCGACCTTTTATACTTGTTCACAATCCGAACTGCTGTGTTTCGTATCCTTTGTAATCTATCAAGGTGAATTTTTTGACAATTAATGAGCAAACTGTTACTATAATCAAGTTTTGATATGACTAGTGCGAGACAGAGGAGTGCTGCAGCATCTTTGTTGAGACAATGTCAGATTTTGCCAATATTTCTGAGCTGGAAGTAGGATGTTTTGCAAAGGTGACTGATGTGTTTTCTCATACATAGTTCTGAGTTCAGGAATACACCCAGCTCTACCACTGATGACGATAGTGAAATCACAGCGCTGTCAATCACAACAAAATCGATGGAGCCTTCTGGACGGACTTGCCAATAAAGCCTCTGTCTTGTCTGGGTTTAGCTTTGACATATTGAAACCCATCCAGTTCTTGATGTCTGAGCAGCAGGAAGATATGGTTGTGGTCGTTTCTTGCGCAGACGACGGATCCGGCTTCATGAAGGACATCAGTTGAGTATCATCAGCGAAACAGTGGTTAAAACCGCCAGGCACCTTAACTAATATTGCCCAATTACGAACTGGTTGGGACCGTAATCAAATTATCAGACAGCTTGGAAATAAATATATGGCTTGTGCACACTCACACTCACATACATTTGATTAATGTTGAGATTTATTGGATAATCATCCGTATTTCCAATAAATACGTGTTGGTCGTTGTCATCGACATTAAGGAACAATTCCTATTAAACTTTACTACTCAAGTGTTGTCATCCAGTAAAAGATACATTTTAACATTATACAGAAGATTCGTAAAGACCCTTTGTGTACCATGGGTGTTATGAAATGAGTAAATGAGTTTATAAATGAGTCGTAAATATAGAGAAATACAGAATCTTGGTGCGCGTATCTTGCAAGATCTATTATCAATTAATACTATTCTCTGATACTATTATCGTGTTAATAAGTCTACATTTTGGTACCAATATTTAGATATTGTTTGTAAAGGGATCACAACGTATGACCATTTATGTCAGCTGATATTGAATAAGAACACATGTTCTTTCTGATCAACATAGTCTAACAAATGTGTCATAAATGTGGATTTTATGTCTTCAGTTAAATCCAAAAATATCATGAGATGTTGAATATACATACAACATGTAAACTTGATTGAAAGATAACTGACAGAAAAAGTGTGTCTGTATATTAGGTACATTTTATTCTTCCGTACATGTGAGAGCACTAACCTTGGTGTATGAGCAAGACATCGATTGTCATACCATTCTGCAGATGATGACATACAGTAGATTAGAAACAGTCACAATTTCATGCTTAGACGATCCTTCATTTTGAATTATTCAACTAGTTGGCCCTTTCATGACCTCTATCAGAGACTTTACCAGTTCAGTGCACTTGACCTGTGAAAGGTGATTCGGTTTGGCAGAAGGGTATATTGTGTCTGTCTCGGGGGACTACTGCAGTGTGAGAACATCAGTCAAGTGAGAACAGTATTGAAGTGTTTCGGCGCAGAATGTTCTCTTCTGGAGGATACACAATAATATTGTCAATGCTAGACATTCCTTTAAATGCATATACTCTCCTCCAATTTAAACGAAATAAAGAAATCTTGTTTTAAGTTTGAAATTGATTGTACTTACTGTGGAACATAAACTCAAATTAGAATTATTTTTTTATTTCACTTTGACATTTTTACAGAAGATTAACCCGGAATTTGCACACAAGTGTTGACACACATTGAAAAGGAACAGCTTGACCAAGTCTAACTACTCAGCTTATCAGCAGACTAACAGATATAGTTACAGTCACACCAATCCTTTCTTAAGATCAGACAGTCGCATTATCTCTCTCTCTCTCTCTCTCTCTCTCTCTCTCTCTCTCTCTCTCTCTCTCTCTCTCTCTCTCTCTCTCTCTCTCTCTCTCTCTCATGTTCACATATGAAGACATGCTTTATGCTAGTTTATGTCCATTCATAGATTAATCATCTTTTAAGTAGACTTTGCTTACATACTGCCAACATAGAATTTTCCCTTTGCATAAACAAATCTCACATTTCTTTCTCTGTAACATTCATAACCTCAAATTCTCCAGATGGAGCTACAAACGAGTCTGCAATAGATCACTATTAATTAGGTTAAGAAGAGAAGTGCTCTGTTTTCTTTTGTTCGTGAAAATCAATTTTAATCAGTAGTTCTCAAAATGAATACAATTCACTTTTTCTTTCTGTGTAGAATGCTTCTGTTTTTCTGTTATTGGCCCAACGTCCATGGGGTATTCTTACATGACATCTTATTCAATATGTTTTATTGTAAGGTGATTTTGTCGAATATCGAATATTGAATGTCCTTGTCGAATATCATATCGTTGTTGTCATATACCCCGTTACCAAGAAGGGTAATCCAATCATAAAAAGAAGTGGATGTGTAAGGGTAGTTTAAGACAAATAAAGTTAACTTGGCCCCTTTTGCAATTTCCCAACACATACTTTTGAAACAGCTCTTGTAAGTCGCGCAGGCGAAGGATGACGAGGCCGTTTGGGGTTCAATCGTGTATTTGTGAGATGCGTGACCAGTTGACCAGTATTTAATATATAGCCCTGCAACATAGGGGGCAAAACAATATAACATTTGATAAACATTACATTTCATTCAATATGTCACAATGCCATTTTTGATATACAATAGCACATGGTGTAGTAGAAACATTACATCATGTTGAAATGACAAACTTATACAAAGGCTCATTTAAAAGTATTACACAATTACACCAACTCACATTACATACAATATCAAAACCAAATGTGATACAGTATAGCACCATAATACAAACATGAATTCACTCACATATCTGTGGAATACAGCACTACCAAGCACATGGCGGCGCCCATCTCAGTGTCACTCCAATTATGTTTGTCGTACACAAACAGTATCACCATTCATTTTGACACAAATCACACATTTGAGATGTTGTGTAAATTACGGTGATGTAAGTTATAATAAGACATAATTGAGTTTTTGGAAATAAATATAACTTTGGAAAGATATTATTTTACTAGTATACTTGAGATGTAATAGACAATTATATTATTTTATATTATAGTTAGTTATACAATTAATACTTTAGATGTAAGATAATATTTTACCTGCATTAAGATGCACTATGAATTTATCATGTCAAAAAAATAAAGGTTCACCTGTGTCAATCTCTTTGTCCCAATGAGAAGTGACGGTGACATGCACAGGTGCAAAGTTAGAAACCACTGTTCCCCTAATCAGCCAATCAGATGCTCAAATAACTGATCATGTGATAAACAATCTGTCAGCGACACCACCTTGACCTTAGACCACTGACAGGAAGCCTTGACCTTCCTGCCAATACTGAGATGCTCAATGCAATATAACAAAAAACTGTCACTGCCGCCTTAAGCATCAACATAATTGATAAACTTCAAAATCACAAATAACATATCAAATACCATCACCATATAAATCCCTCTTTATTGAACTATTTTATATTTTATTCCTTTTATTTTGCATTTCTATGAACAAAAGTAAAATGACCACAACCACAATATGACATCGTTGCAACTCGTTGAAAATTAAACTCAATACTGCCACACTTTGATATTACTATTTTTTTTAAAAACATTCCAAGGAAGCAGAAAATGAATTGAAAGTACAGATGTCATCATGTGTTGTTTTAGTAAGAATATTAAATGTAGACATAAATGTATTCAATAAGGCATCCCAATCATACCAAACGAATGTCACATGTTTATGGTGCATAAGAACACTTAATAATCATTATTGACATCACTTTTGTAGTTACCCTTTTAAACCTTATTTATTTGATTCAGCCCCGTGATGAAATTTTAATACATGTCTGTTCACACTATTATACCATCACAAAATATGAAAAGAAATCACATATAATTTAGAATGAGCACACTCCTTATTGACGAATCATGTATTTAAAGATTATATGGTTTTGGTAACATTGACATATTCCCTGATTAGTTTATTTAACAAAAATCAAAAGTTGCATCTCAAGAAAAATATATTTTCAATGACAAACCTTTTGTCTCATTTGATCTGACGTTTATTATTGTGTTGAACAGGACGTCCGACCTGCAATTCCTGCACATTTCCTCAGTCAGTTTAAATTTAATAGTGACAGTATTTGAATAATAGTCCGGTCAACTTAGAGTTAAAAATAGCCTAACCCACCACAAATTGCAACAGAAATGATTTAAATGGTTTTAATCAAATATTCTTTTATAACATATCAAAAGTTAAAGAATTTCAGAAAGGGGGAACATTTTGAAAATTTGGGTCAAAGTTTAGAGGGGAAATACAGATTTTTGACGAAAAATTTAAAATATAAAAATTAGTTTGTATGCAATATTACTGTGTGACCACTTAAATTAAAGCTAACTGTGACAGCATTACATATACAAATGAATAAAATATTGTCTGATAAAATATATTACCATAAAAAGCTTTTTCCCAAATACAATATCGTTACATTTGACAATCGAATCCGGAGGCAACAGTCCAAGTCAAATATAAGAATGCCTTCACGTTTTGAAGGTTTTCTTTATATTAGTCTTTTATTATATTTCAAAACCTTTATATTATCAGTTTGAGGTGACTAAGTTAATGAAAACAGTTCAGCTGTTTTGGAAAGGTAAGAACATCCCTTAAACACCAACTTACGTCCAAGTCACATTGTGAAATCATGTTCATGAATAGTTACATTTAAGAACTCAACAAATTTAAATGATTCATAATCCTACTGAAGCTTAAGAAGTGCATGTCCCTCTTTGGTATTGTCAAAACACAATGTCGGTTTGAAAATTCATTGAACTGATCCGATAGGGTGTACTCCTTACAAACACAATATTCGTTATTGGCAGTAACCAGCTTCAGAAACACGTCACAGTTTGACAGTTATACTATAAGGTAATTGTTTTCACTCTTCAATTGCCACTGAGCAATTCAGACATGATACACCACGACAGTCTCCATACATGGATGAACATTTCATATCATGGCGTTTACAGGAACACCTCATCGAGCTATACATGTACATAGTAGTTTTACAGTTGCAGTAAATCACTTGCAGAAGCTCCTTTGGGGCAGGTGGTAGGTCTGTTAGCCGAGGAATCAGTTGATGATTCAGAACTCTCCAACCCCAGTCTTAAGGATTCATTCCTTCAACTCGAAAGCTATGTTTATGTTTAGCTGCTGCTGATGTTGGTGGAAGACTCTGGTGATGAACTTGACTGAAACACGAAACAACCTTTTCTCTGAAGCGACTGTATCTTAAGTGGTCGAGATCGTCTCCTGCCTCAGCATTATAAAGACACAGCATACCATATTTGTTTATTAAAGCAATTGTATTATATTGGACAGTTTCATGATTATGTGAGATTGAAGGTTCATACTGCTATACGAGTGACTTTTGTTATTTGTTATAACTTCACTTGAAATAACGACCCTAATCACATTAAAGCAAACATACTGACTTTCATTTTCCATTAAAACGGAACTTGGATTTGGACCCCAAAATACTAAGCTATTGTCAAAGCGGTTATCTGAAGACAGTTATATTAACCGTTAGTTGAGTGAACTTTCGCTTCAATACTGTTACATGATTGTTCTACCTCATATCACTATGTAATTGTTTTCAATACTTTTTTAAAAACCGCAGTCAGTTGACACACTTAGATACATAGTTAATATCAACATGCTTGTTCACCTCAACATAGTTCAGTAGTTTGCTATCCATAATGTCTTCAGTTACATTCTATACACGCACAGTCAGTCTCTGGACAACTTCGCTGCCAATTGGATAAAGGTCAATTCACGGATATATTGAATTTGGGGTGTAATTCGATTGAGATGACATTCGTCTAAACCTCACTCATCGCCTAAAGGTATACGTTAAATAAATAACTATCTAACCCAATAGTGATTAGTCGTAACTACACAGTTTATTTGTTTTACGACAAACACAAATGTTAAACATAATGATGATAACAACTTAAACAATAAAACGTCATCATCAATACTTAAACCGTTCACGTTATGAATCACACAATAAAATGGCAATGCCATGTCATAGTTGAAATAAAACAAACTGCGAACAAAAGAAAAATGAGAGACTTATTCTGACACGAAATGTGAATGTGGATACTATACCTTGCACCTGAAACATACATTTTGTTATTGAAAAAATAAACTACTTCTGTCATGAACAGTTATCTATTTCGGCAGATGTAACAATAACTATTAAAACATAAGTTAAGGTATATATTTATTTACAGATTTAATGTTTTCAAATCACGAAATAGAACACAAAACGCTATACTTCTATTTCAGTGAGTACTTAAATCATAATACATAATTTAAATCTTCGGCTAATGTTCAAGTTTTCCCTATAAGGTGTTTCTGACTTAATTATGTGTTTCCTAATGACAGTTCACAGATATTAAACCTTTAAATCTATAACGATTTGACAAACTTACCTATTGATGTTTCCCAAAGGTGTGATGTATAATAAACACGTTCAGTCTGGCTGCCAGACATGATTGACGTAATGATAATACGCCCCACAAGTTGACTACTTTGATTGGCTGACAGATTCAATTTGAAATCACAACATTGTGAATAGACAATCATGGCTTATTATCAATACAAATTCAGACTGCATACTTTCAGTTCGTGAATCACTGATTCTTCTACAATATATTAATCTCTTTTGTTGGACTACATATGCTAACTAATGCGTAATATATTGAAAGCATATTTCACGATTGTTGTATTCATTTTAAATGTGGTAATAAGCTATGATGTCTTGGTATTTTCAGGCGCAATCCATTATTCTGCCATAACAGGCACACAGACGTGAAAAAAACGGCGTCTGCCAAGAACATTTATTGAAAGCATATACACCTACAATGAAAATACCTCTAGTTTCTCAGGATATTTTAAAAGCATTGTAGAAATTCAACAAAAGCTTAAGAGAACAATATATTATGACCATTTTGGTTTTAACCTTTAATGTATTTTCAGAATAAAACAAAAATGTGGCGTCCAGTACACCACTGAATAGTCATCAGAAGTTTGTTGCAAATGTTTGATTAAAACAAGTTTCAAACAAGAATTATGCTTTGCTTGATGTCAATCAAGTAACTATGTCTTGCTCATTTATTTAAAACATTGTTAGGCAAGTATCAACTTTTGGAACTATTTAAAATTTAAACTATTTTATAAATTCCATCGCTGTATGAGGTTCCATTCTAATTTGCGGCATCGAATACCTAATATGTGAGTAAGAAACATGAATCACAATCTGTTATCTCCCATTTCAAACAAACGACTATATAATAGGTCAGTTTTATTGTGATACGTTATATGCTAGGAACTCACTAACAGTACATCATCATCCAAAAAATTCAATTGGTAGATAAAAACGTATTTGTTTCGTAAAGCCTCGACATTTCAGTTTCATCAAAATCCTCTCTAGATTACGACATCAAAACTTCAGATATTTGCAATTTGAAAATCATACATATGATAAAATCAACTGAGGCGATTCCTTTCTGATAAATGTAATGCAGCAATAGTAAAGATTAAAAATATATTGATAGCAACTTTAAAATTACTTAAAGTCCAAGTATTCTCTACTGCAGAGCATATCGCAATCTACCATAAGTGATCAACTGTAAACCCGAAAGCAATTAGCAAGTTTGTATCCCCTTGACCCTTACATCAAGCATAATCAGCACAGTTTGTACTGTTGTTTTAAGTTAATTTACCCATTTTTATTATATGATTGCAGGTGAAATACCGGGATCTATCAATGAAAATAAACCGTGTTATCAGTCACTAGTGAAAATAACAATGACCTAACGTCATAAAACAATGCTCCGACGTCATGACACGTTCATGACATCACATTGTTGCTTAGGCGACAGACTCATTCTGGAGCCGACTTAACGTAAATGCAAGTCTATTTCGGTGAATATGCAAAGATTTGGTCATATAACAAGTGTAGAAGCGAGCAAAGCTCACATACCCCCGCTTCCCGCAAATTATAAATCTGTGGCTATTGGTTAACATATCAATACAGTTTGATGAAGTGGATCAAATAGCTTCAGATGTTTCTACATAACATTTGAAGATGTAAGCTATATAATTAAGGTCCAGTTGTCAAAAGGCACATCTAAGGATCATGGTTGACATATGTTTCAAGTTTGGTGGTGCTTTCAAATGTAGTACAGGAGATATGCTTAGGACAAACTGACTTCTACATAGTCCCTGTTGAAGTCATGTTTCCATAGCAACCATCCAACAATAGTATTTGCATATTGGTCTTACCCTCAAAAGACACATCTAGGGATCATGGTTAACCTCTGTATCAAGTTAGGTGAAGCTGACATGCATAGTATGGGAGATATGGTCCGGACAACAAGACTTCTCTATAGAGTCCCTGTTAGTGTCACGTTTCCATGGAAACCGCAAAAACTAAAATTCACTCAGCACTTTTGTAATTGTGTATATTCTCCTCCTGCCGTATCGCTTGCTCGATTACTGTGCTAGTGTCTACACCAAAACGAAGTATTCATTGCAATAAAGAAGTTTTTGCATGTCTACAACTTCTAAAATGCCTCTCAAAGGAGAGGTAATGACATGAATTGACTGTGCATTAGGGAGTATGACAAACTCCCAGTCTGGATATCTTTAGAAGTCGTAAAACATTTCTCTGTTAAAGGGTCACCATTACATCTATGTGATTTGTGATCAGTTCATTATGAGTTGATCCAGCCAGAGAAAGGAAACGACCAAATCAATATCTGTAGACAGGTGAGACGAACAACTGGTCGCTGATTGGGGCAAAATCAATCTTCTGCTGTAGAGCAGCCACTTTAACTGAGATAAATGACAGACCATTTAAGCGAGCATGAACTAAAATAAGTAATGGTCAATGATGACATATTCCAATGCAAGTAGACTGTAAAATGGTAACCTTGTCACTGTCGCTGTCTTGTCACTTGTCACTTGCTATATTGTTCTATAATTATACTATATTATATGTATGCTAATGAAAGATGTACAGAATGCATTCTACTTTGAATTTCAATTCTTAACAATGAGAAGTTCAGAATGATATAAGTGTTCATGTCAGCAAAATATCAAATTTTACAGTAACCTTAGCCTTGTTTATACGACGAACTTTGCACAAATGCAATATTGCTTATGGTAGTAATATATACACGTGAGTAAAAGTAAATATAGCATGCGTTCATACGTACGTTTTTAATTTCTGCCTAAGAAAATGGGTTTCCATCCGTTTTAATATATATATGAATAGAGAATTCCTAAAACATGCCAATTAGTATTTATTAGTTGTTAACAAAATAAATGACAATACTTTATATACACAAAGAACTTAATTAAGCACCACGTAATATTTTCAGTGATACACATATACATAGTAACGAATATGTAATGTTAGATGGTAATTGGTATGGAACTGCATTTCCTCTCGACAGTGTTCGGGTTTTCTGTGAGGTCAATCACACAAACACACCCCACAATGCATGTGAAGCACACCACCCACGAATTTCTGAAATTGCAGTTTTAAATCGTTCTTGAAATCGGTATAAATCTTGGAAATTTCCAAATGATTGTGTCTTTACCTCTGAATATGGCTCGAAGGAGACTCACTGAAGCAAAAATATGAAAAATTATTGGAATTAGTTCAACAGGAATGTCTTGTAGACCTAGTGGACGACAGTTGGACATTCACCACACTGTGATAAGCCGTCTTGTCCAGAAATATCGTCAAACCACAGCATATGCACTAAAGAACATCCAAGCATCAGTCCCATTCGTTGGTGGATCTGTAATGGTGTGGGGATGCATCTCTCACGGTTGTAAGCTCGACTTGGTGACTGTGAGAGGTAATCTCAATGGCGATTGTTACATCCGGGAAATTCTGCAGCCTGTTCTTGTGCCAAATTTTGACAATCATCCATTGGCCACTTGTCCTGTATTCATGAATGATAACGGTCGGCCTCACCGTTCTCGACTTGTGATTGATTTTCTAAAGAACAATGCAGTATCAAGACTTCCATGGCCTGCCATGAGCCCGGATATCAATCCACTGGACAATATTTGGGTTATGATTGGACGCCGAGTACAAGCCATCGACCCATCAGTACAGGATTTAGTCAGTTTAGAAGCAGCTATACATCATGAGTGGCAGCTCTCGAATCAAAAGACTCACCACAATGACGTGGAGGATGGTTGAAGCAATCATCAGGGCACGTGGCGGATACACCCATTATTGATAACATGATTGTCATTTGTTTCCTTAAGACAACAAAGAACTTTGTCCAACTTCTTAACAAACATTGTTTTCACCGTTTTTGAAGTTCACAGAGCAATAGTTGTACGGGAGTGAGTTTTCAAGTAAGACCACTGTTGATATTCATCTGGCAATATAATGAGATGCATGTTACACATTGTATTCAATGTTGTCTTTTTGTTTAGCTAAGATGATGTACTTGCATAAAATAATAATATTTCTTCGATTAATTTCACAAGAGTTTCACAGTGGTTGGATATCGTCACACAAATCTGAAAATATGTGGTGGTGCTTGATTAAGTTCTTTGTGTATATCTGTCAACATTGGTTTGACTATATCGCCCCAATTATAATGAAAATCGGATAATCAGATGGATTTCGAAGTCATTGCGTGCAAGAAGGAGATTATCCTCCATATAGAGAATTTTTTAAAAACAATATTAACAATTTCTAAAGTTCTCTAAAATATTTCTCAACCTGTGTGAAGTCAACGTATATCTGTGTACGACCAACTTTTACTAGAATAGTGAACATATCACATTTACACACGGTAGTAAACATTTGCACCTGCCCCTGACTAGGTGCAAAATTGCTTATGGCAGTGAACAATTTGCTTACGGTAGTAAAATATACATATGTGCAAATGCGTCCATAATGCTTTACTCATATACAAACGCTCGCCTATAAACAGGGCTTTTGATTTAAGAACTACGAGGCGTAATTGTTCATATTGGTTCAGCTTAGTTACAAATGATAATGATTTTGATTACAGGGCCTTGCTCTGAAAATAATTAAACATGGGTTTTAAATCTAAAGGCTAAATCTTGCTAAATATTTATTACGATGTGTCTTTCTTCGATGAACGACTGAGAAAATGAATATGATTTTGAAAAACACGACATGGGGACAGAAGTTTTAAATGATCGTACAACAATCAATCGCTATACACATTATTCCCTTATTGGTAAAATACTATTTCGTCGTTTTCACCAAATCCAATTTAACAAAGAAATTGACATGATTGATGTTTAGCGTTCTTCAACATTGATATGATGTAGACAGGTCCTTCACAATAAAACACTCTCTTCTCATCAGACCCAAGAGAATTAGTTGAACTTGTTCATCAACATCTTCCGTTTAACAGCATGGGAATTTCTGTTTTTAAATACTGATGATTTTATTATCAAAATGTAAATCACAAGTTTCTAAAGTTGTAACTAAATACATATCGTTTCCCTTGAACATTTCCCTCATTAAAGATCCTTATAAGTTTGTATTTTAAATGTTAGTTTCACGAGTTCAATTAACGTCTGGTTAAAATCTTAGAAAGTGAGCAATACAGCATTTAAATATGAGACAGAGGGCAAACAATCTCAACCTTAGGAGTTGTTAAGATAGCTGACAGAAGTGGCGAAGCTTGGCATTTTAATTTTATGACAAGAGTCATGGGAATATCAATACACCACGTTGTTTGATCTTATAATTTGATAAAAGGTCAGCTTAAAATCTCTTGTGTGAACCGGCTGATAAATGGTTCCACGATAGTGATAAAAAAAAGGTTATTGGGATATTGAGAAATTGCCTATGATTATTTGTCTATCCTGAGATTAAGTTGTACATGCTGCAGAATATGAACAATGAACATTAAATGAAGACATATCTGGCGCACAGGTCAATCCACTCCAATCACAGAGGGCACCGAGTAGAAGTTGTGCTATACAAATAATCGTTGCATTTAGTTTTCATATTATCAAACACTCGAAACACAAACTCACAGTTAACCAACATGAATGAGAGATTTCAATCTAAAAACATGTTTTCAATATACTATTGTGCCATTTGAAATGTTATTATGCCAGTATCAAACAACATACAAAAACGTTAATCAGTAACTGCCTACGAACATATGACACTACTGTTTATCTGTTTATGGTTCAAATTTAATCAATATTAATAAAGTTTGTATTTAGCTCAATTGAAAGGTAAGTGTGTTCTTATTAAAAAAATGCTCTTAGCATTTGTGGTATTTACACGTTTTTAGAAATATCAGCCATGATCGTTGTGTAAGTCTTCCGTTACACAAATGTGTTTGCGTTTTTGTGTATGAGTTGTATTGTTTGAAAGAGGTTGCCGAACGGAACACTTTGATAACAAATTATTTTAATGTACGTGAATTCTGTTCAAAAACATGCATCGACTCATCACCGAATTCAGTAACACCGTCTGAATATGAACAGCAACTAGAACGTTATACATTTATTAACCTAACATCACGATTCAGTATGCATTGGGCAAGTTATTTTATCTATTCAACATAGTTAGATAATATATTCGGTTTCATTTTTTAATAGATAAAACTCCAAATTGGAACATTCTTATTTTTAGGCTGTTTTTAATTGAAGTATAGTCTATTATCACAGCGGGATTTATATAAATCTCATGGGTAATGCTTTTATAAGAACTGTTTTATCAGCTTCTGTCAACAGAGGAAATTGAAGTGTCAAAAGAAGCCGTGGTGTTGAAATTGCTTCCTTTTACGAGACCTTTCACATGCGATTGGGTAGAAGATCGCTGTTTTAATTGATCAAAGGAAAACAATCTTCAAGGAAAGACCTGAAGTCGACTGTCTGTGTTGTCTCCGAAACCGATATTGTTCATGTTAAATGACCTAACAAAAGTGAAAGTTTGAAACTTGATAGATAAACATATTACCCTTCTCAATCAACTATGTTTTCTATTCACAATCCTTTCTCTAGCACCCTACATCTCATTTAAACTATAGCCTGACTTTTGGTCTTTAAGTTCCATCTTATTACATCGATTTCATGTATCATGTAAGTTATCTTAAGCTGAACAGCGGAATATAATCGCTAATTATAAAACAATATTCAAGTGACACTATTAGACAAACTTACTAGTTTTATTTACTTATAGTCACGTGTTTCAGCTTAAAACTATTATTTTGTTAAAAGTCTAAACTTTGTTACCAATATTTAGATATTGTTATTTGAATGGATCAGAACAACTGTATATGTTCCTTCTGCTAAATGTGGATATTTGTCTCTATTTAGATGCCAAAAACAGGCGACATGTTGAATGTATACACAAATAATTTAATCAAGCACCACCTCATATTTTCAGATTTGTGTGACTATGCTCAACCACTGTGAAAATCTTGTGAATTTAATCGAAGAAATGCTGTTATTTTATGAAACTGCATCATCTTAGCTAAACAAAAAAAAACAATGTGTAACATGTATCTCATTATATTGCCAGATGAACATGAACAGTGGTTTTACTTGAAAACTCACTCCCGTACAACTATTGCTCTGTGAACTTCAAAAACGGTGAAAATGTTTGTTAAGCAGTTGGACAATGTTCTTTGTTGTCTTAAGGAAACAAATGACCATCACGCTATCAATAACGGGTGCATCCGCCACGTGCCCGGATGATTGCTTCAACCATCCTCCACATGCTTGTGGTGAGTCTCTTGATTCGCTGCAGAGGTAACAGCTGCCACTCATGATGTATAGCTGCTTCTAAACCGACTAAATCCTGTTCTGGTGGGTCCATGGCTTGCATTCGGCGTCCAATCATATGTGATCCATTGGATTGTTATCCGGGCTCATGGCAGACCATGGAAGTTTAGATACTGCATTGTTCTTTAGAAAATCAACCATAGGTCGAGAACGGTGAGGCCGAGCGTTATCATTCATGAATACAAGACAAGTGGCCAATGGATGATTGTCAAAATGTGGCACAAGAACAGGCTGCAGAATTTCCCGGATGTAACTATCGCCATTGAGATTACATCTCACAGTCACCAAATCGAACTTACAACCGTGAGAGATGCATCCCTAGACTATTATAGATCCACCAACGAATGGGACTGATGCTTGGAAGTTATTTGGTGCATATACTGTGGTTTGACGATATTTCTGGACAGGACGGCTTATCACAATAGCTCAACAAGACATTTCGGTGGAACTCATCCAAATAATTTGCCATCGTTTTGCTTCAGTGAGTCTCCTTCGAGACATGTTCAGAGGTAATGGCACAATGATTTGAAAATTTCCAAGATTTATACCGATTTCAAGAACGATTTCAAACTGCAATTTCAGAAATTCGTGGGTGGTGTGCTTCACATGCTTTGTGGGGTGTGTTTGTGCGATTGACCTCACAGAAAACCCGAACACTGTTGAGAGGAACTGAAGTTCCATACCAATTACCATCTAACAATACATATCCGTTACCATGTATATTTGTCTCACTGAAAATATATTAGGTGGTGCTTAATTAAGTTCTTTGTGTATATATACAGCATGAAAAGTTGGTATAAAGATAACTGACATACGATTAATGTTAGCTTGCCTATAAACCATGTGTATTTATATTGTTATATTGTTATAGAGATGCCCTCCTTATTCATGAGCAGGACATACAGTACTGCATACATACAGTAGATTAGAAACAGTTACAAGTTCATGCTTACACGAACCTTCATTTTCAGTTATTCAACTAGTTGCCCCCTTCATGACCTCTATCAGAGACTTTACCACTTCAGTGCACCTCATGGTGAAAGTTGGTTCGGTTTGACAGTAAAGTATACTGTTTCTGTCTCGAGGGACTACTGCAGGTTGAGATCATCAGTCAAGAGAGAACTGTGTTGAAGTGTCTTGCCCGGAAAACAACACAATAATTTCTCTTCGAGAATATTTAAAATATCCTGTCAGTCTAGCTGTACGCTCCCCAAACATATATGACACAAAGCTAACTTGGTTACATCGTTATGTCATAGATATCCACTAAAATTTATTGGTGCTTCAGCTAGTTGGATAGTTTTTTTCTTAAGAAATGATTAAAAGTGGTTCATGAATGAATACTTTCAATTCTTCTGCCTCTTATTATTTGCCTAAATGGCATTACATGTGGCTTGATGTTCCATGGATTTCAAAGACTGCTTGTTTGAACATTGATGATTAGAAATACTTTACAAGCGTTGTCCATGTGAAGGGTGAAGGTCAACAATAAGGATGTCTCTAATCGGAAACCCCTATGAATACACACTATTTAATTATTTAGATCATTTCTCTGGCAGCACATTCTCTACCAGTGCAGTACATATTAATAATAAATGCACACACACCTATATGCAGACATTCTCAAATGTATATAACAAATGTATATATGTATGATAATTACTAGTCATAAGGTCATTAGAATCATTCAACGGGTAAAACTACCATTGCTATCATTAATGCAGGTCATATATCAGATTATTTCATTCTTGGCAGAGGCTGTAGATCCGTTGTTGCCATATCTGTTTCCTGTGTGCGCTGAATTACTATCAAACGAAATTAAAATTAATTTAAACATAAAAAGCATTGATATAAATGGTGTAACCTATGAAACCTTTCAATATGCGGACATTCTCAAATGTATATATATATTCCTGTAAAAACAAAGAAACACACTTACGTCATAATTGCCTCGAGCACACTAATTGGATGTGACTCTAGAACAATGCAGCTTCGTGAGGATTAATGAGTCTGTCTCATTAATCACTAGGTAGACACAAGCATGAATTTACATGTAATCACTTCCTTCTGTGAACTAACTGTTAAGTGAGGGGCAGTATTTTTTTTATAAAAAATGCTTCTTTGGTTTCTAAAGTTAAGCTTGAATTGTCTGATTTGGAAAATACTTTATAGAACGGGAAGATGATAAATTGTCCATTGATGCAATCTGCTATATGTTTGCTTATCTTTATCATGTTTATCATCTTCCCGTTCTATAAAGTATTTTTCAAATCAGACAAGCATTTTTTTTATCAAAATACTCTTATTTGCACAAAACGTTTTACTTTTCTTGTCATTTTCGTAAAAAATTGTGTTATTTGTTAAACGTTTTAGTTGAAAATTGATTTACAAGACAAAGCAATTAAAGTGCTTTTGTTTCTGTGGAATCAATTGTTCCACTGCCATTTAGAACCTCTAATCAGTGTAATGTGATATCATCATTTCTCTTTTGAAAACTGTGTTACATGTTACAAGTGATGATCGCCATTTAATATCACAGATTTGTTGGTATTTATCCTTAATAATTGCATTTCAAACATATTAAATATTTGTCTTGGAGTATTATCGTCTTAGTGAAACTTCAAACCTTCACTTTACTTCCACAGTTCAATTGTTCTTGTCAGTGCACAGTCAGTCAATGATTTCAGCTTGTAAATTGTTCACATTGCAATGTGAATGTCAAAAGCATATATCTACGATAGCAGGACGGACGCTATAACAAAACATCAGAACAAAAAAATTATGTCAGGAGTTCATTTATTATTACCTCCTAAAGAGGCTGATTTGAGAAAAGAATTGAAAATTGGCTATTAATTAATGATTGTGTCTTTTTGAATCAATTTTTCAGATACAACTTTAAATTCGTGTTTAAAAAAGCATCAGTTACTTACAAAGGCCTCATTCAGAGAAGTGAATGTCTTCAATTCTCATTAAATTTCCAATGAATTTTAAATGTTTATATGCTAATGTATACCAAATTAGTCCTTATTGTTGATGTTTAAAGATAAAATACATCTTATCGTCAATATCACTATTGTTTTATTTAGTTTATTTGTGATAATGGTCTTCTAAATTAAATTTACAGCAGTGTAATTTCATGACTGAAATCAATTTCGCGCTAGTCAATGCAGCAGTGGAGTAATTATATTTTATCCTCAAGGGATAGATGATGGGGTCTATTTTTATTCAAGTGACCCTGAGTAACATAAGTTGTGCAATTGGTTCCGACATGAGGCACGGCAGTTCTTGTAAGTTTACGCTAAAAACAAGTTCTATAATACGTGAGGGAATTCAATGAAATTTGAGTGTTTGCTGTTTACAAAAGATCTGGGGAGATGTTCTTATTCGATTTTATCTTTCAGTATATAACAGTATGTTTTTCCTCTACATGTATCCTGTCATTGGGGATCTGAATCAAATGTTTTAGTCGTATAATTGTTGACATACACAACCTGATTCGAGTTAAATTTGTTCACGCATCATTACGGCAAGACGTCTTAGAAAAAAAATATGACCTTTTGACTAGTTAAGAGGATTTGAATATGACGATGTCTTAAAACGTGTATTTCACAGACATATAAACAGATGAAATTGAAATGTCAAGTATTGTTAAGTTGGCTTCTGAAGATATGATATAAACCAGTTTCAGTCGTATTTAACGCTTGTGGATTCAATTATGTTTCATTTTGTACAACATCGTTTCTTGTTCACATGAATGTAGTTCTTTACTATCGCAATTGTGTAAAACTCTTTTCATTTCATATGATGAACCTCTGTAGCTTTCATCAAGCCGACACGTCTTTCTAAGTTCACGTCTTTTTATACTTCCCCTTCTATTAATAGTTCTACATGAAATGCACATGTACAATATTCCTCTTCTTTTAAAAATAAACCCAATTCAAACGCATTCTTTTCAGTTAATGCTTTTCGAAAAGATCCATGCATTTGAGGATGATGAAGATCACCTTTAATAAGTTTCAATGGTCACTGGTGACACAACCAGTTGTAATCTAATCTGCAGCTAATCAAGATCAGTTATCAAAATAGCTCTTATTTATTTTCCAAGCTGGCACAATCCAGCCAGCACATTTGTATCGGTTTATCAATCAATCGTTGTTACTAAAACTTCCGCACATACTTATAGATGAAACACAAATAATGCAGTGTTTTTCTCGTGTAAATCTACACTATACCTTTCATTCAGTAAAATGTATTTATAAGAAAGATCAATGTGATTTAAAAATCTTACCACGAGGCTTTATCTCAATATCAAATTGTATTGATCATGTTATGTATTAAGAACGGAGTCATCAAAATAAGGTCATGCCGTGTTTATATGTTAAAAGTATAACAGATTAATATTGATAAGCATATGAGTAGCACTATGTTAGACTATACCTAATGTAAAGGAAAGCCACAGATGAGTCTTTGTAATTGAAGTCAGTGGTTGGAGATATTGATTCCATCCAAGAATCGAACTAATGTTTTGGATTGAGAATAGTCATCATTTGGATCACATCATTCACACTTAAGAAACTGTTATTAAAACATAATAAAATGTGATCCATTCAAGGGGCCTGTACAATACATTTACCATATATCCCCTATTTACATGGAGGAAATGAGTTTAATTGTATTGTTAAATGTAATAACAAAAAGGCGATTTACTTTGCGGACATTTAATTTCATCAATACATTTTAGTCTAAAATGTAAGTGGTCGTTTCACTGCAGAGCTTTCATTAGCAATTATTATTTTCTACAAGGAAATGAAATTAATTTACATTTTGTATCACCAACATTCATCTTTACAAACATGCCAGTCTGTTCATTTCAATCAATACGTTAAAATTGATTTCAGTGTACATTATGCACAAGCTCATCGGGAAAGATTGTCATAGAACTTTGAAAGTGTCCTTATAAGGACATTACGTTCATCTCAATCAGCAGTTTTCAAATCTGTTGATGATTCTGAGACGTTACACTGTGCACACTATGAACCAGCTAATTAAGAATATTCATTATACAACTCTTCAAAGTTCTAGTGATTTTTCAACGACGCAATGATTGATAATTTCAGTTTAGATATTGATGATTTCAGTAACTGAAATAGTCATAAAAACTATTATGGGTGATCTTGCAGTGTTGAAAATAACATATTTATCAACATTCATCTAGAAGCAGCTGGTGTTAAAGTTAACATTTCCTGGTACTTAATTACTTAAAATGTTTAACCTGAAACTTGAAAATGGATATTTACTTATACAAATTTCCCAGTTACTTTTAATAGGAAACACATCAGAGGTAATACAATTGTCTTCAGTAGAATGTAGTTGGGTCTTTCAAATTATCAGCTCCTCGTCGAAGCTATTATTTCTCTCTGTGTTTATATGCCGTCATTGCAATATTGGAATTTATTTTTAATGCGCAAACTACTGTAAACGCACCACTTCGTATTCGTATGTTCACGAAGGAGTGTTAACAAAATGAAGGTTTAGAATGAAATTACCCTCGTAAATAATTCTAACTGAAATTTTCTTTTCATGTATTTTCAAACCAAGTATACAAAGCTGTTACGCAAACTTCACCACTCATCCGAATGACAATTACTCGAGATGATCTTCTTTTTCTTGCCGGGAATGATATTCTGAATAACACAACAACATTTTACCAACTTACTTGCGAACTTTAATTCACACACCATCTTCTCAAATTAAGCAACTTAAAAATTAATGAAGCCATGTGGAGGTTTCATTGTTCACAACCTAAGATGATTATCGTTTATCACATCTGATAGGAAATTAAAAGTAAAAAATTTGTAGAAGAGGAAATGAAATTTGTAGATGAGATCCTCAAAACGCTGAATTTTTTTGTTTAAATCCCCTTCGCTCACACTCGAACTTGCTTTCAACAGGGGATATTGATGGCGTTCTCATTATATTGCAAAGTTTTGGGCTATTGACAGTAGATTTAGTCTGTAGATCAAGGCAAAGATAATGTTCATATTTCGATACTGATCTGCAAACTTATATAGTAGTGTCTTTGTTATTGGTAAACATACACATGTAGTTAGATCCACAACTTGGTGTAAACCAGAAATAATGTTTTTGTATGGCAATCGTTAGCGATTCTGACTTCTGATTAAGAAGCCCAGAGTTTGAATCCAGCCTGAAGCTTGACAACGCTGTAAATAACGTTTGTACATAACACATGGTTGGCTGTTTTGAGACGGTAGTAGGACTTCATAGCCGCAATGCTTTTTACCTTGAAGCATTCTAGCCGCCATTATGTAAGTGACTCACTCGCCGATAATACCTTAATTATCTCTCACCTCACCTCATGGGGATCTTATATAACTGAAATCAAAGTCACTGGCCAGGAGAAAAAGCATATTATACTGTAATTGTATTATGTAAGTTACTTATTTCATGTACTGTTAATATATATTAATGAATTGAATACTGAGAAGTTTCTACTACTAATAAAGTATGTATTTTAATGATGCAATTGTTGTTTGGAAATAAACAAATTTAAATAATTTTTGAAATCGTTGTTAAATGACTCGTTAACGTTATCACTTAAACACTGCAGTCAGTTAACCCAGCAAGATATACAGTATACATCAACATGTTGGTTCATTTCAACATCGGTTAAGCAGTTTGCTGTCTATAATGGACGAAGTGATATTCTATGCACACACAGACAGTGTCTGGACAACTTGACAGGATTGACAGAAGGACAATATCCGACTGTCAATGTGATAAAGGTTAATTCGTGGACAGATTCAATTTGGAATCAGAGGGGTGTCATTAGATTGAGATGACCTTCGTCTAAACCTCCCATATTGCTCGACGTGATACATTACATAAGTAACTAACTGACCCAGCTGTGATTAAGCAAAACTACGCAGATAATTTACAATTTAAGTTGTCCATGTTTTACTTAAAGAAGCTCAATACTAACAATTCATCATCCACATTTTAGCCCTTCAGGAATTACACAAGAACATTACAATGCTTTGTAATGATTTTAGAACTCTTCGAAAACAAAACCCAGGACAATCAAAGGCGTGTTCCCACGTGAAATGTGGATACTATACCATGCATCTATAACTTACAACCAATGAATATATAGCAAAGCAACTTTAATTGTTTTCAATACCGTGACATAACCCCGAAACTGTGTACCTCATGATAACTATAATGATATTATTAAATTTTATTTCTTCTACCAATGTTTAACTTGTCATTACAAGGGGTTTATGGCTATAGTTTGTTGTGTTTTCTGATGAGCGTTTCGAAATCTGTGACGATTTTAATGGCATTTTCCTACTGATGATCATGTTCCCTAACGAATTAACTCATAACCACATTCAGCCTGAACTACCAGATGCGATTGACAGAATGACAATTTGCCCTTCCATGGGATAAATGTTGATGACTTTACATATTCATTTTAGTACGAAAGGATATGAATGAACCACTATGGCCAATATTTCCAAAGTTTTTATTTTTATTTTAGATGAATAAATATGCCGTGATTTCTTATTTTTGCAACTTCAATCCATTATACTGCCATTACCAGTTAATTAAATAATACACTGGCCCAAAAAAGAAACGCATAACAGAAAAATCAGAGTTTATTGTCATGTGTTTACAGCATAATTGCACACTAAATATGGAATGTACAACAACCAAATTTTTCACAGCATTAAATGCATGTCTCCTCCACTAAATGCAGTCATTTAATCCTCCTGTGGACGTCTGTGATTGTGACATCACTGTGACGAAGTCAGAACCGGGTGCTACCACCACGAGCATGGATCACTGCTCTGCATCGCCTGGGCATGGCTTGAATGAGTCGTCGAATCTGGCGTTGTGGAATTCTTCCCCACTCATCCAGCAGTGCGTGGGTCAGTTCTTCAAGCGTCTGCGGTGGATGTTGTCGACGTCGTACCGTCTATCCAACAAATCCAACAAATGCTCGATTGGGTTCAAGTCTGGAGATTTGGAGGGCCATGGCAGTACATTCACATTGCTGTTGGCAAGATAATCCATGGTAACACGCGCAGTATGCGGTCTGGCATTGTCCTGTTGAAAAATTTCACGTCTGACGTCAATTGCGGGAAGAAGGTGACGTTGCAGGATTTCGTCTCGATAGCGTACAGCAGTTAAATTTCCTTGCACGTGAACCAAATTTGTCCTACCATTAAAGGATATGCTTTCCCACATCATTACACTCCCTCCACCGTATGCATCGATTGCACGGATACAGTGTTGAGCGTACTGATACTCTACGAAGTCCAGGAATGTTGTTGGCTGTGTAGGTGGCACTGACTGTCCTGTTGCGAAGATGCATCACCCGGATGTATCGGTCCTGCGCCGGAGTTGTCACCCTTGGTCTGCCGGATCTCGGTCGATCTCTCGTGGAGTTGTGGACTGTGTAGCGGTGCCAGAGACGAGATATGGTACTCTGAGTAACGTTGAAGTGCCTGGCTACTGCTGACTGACTTTCGCCAGTTTCTAGACGTCCAATGGCCTGGTTTCTGCACTCTTCATTAAGTCTTGGCATCTTTAGAGTCGTGTATACGGAGCATCTGAGAGTGATTCGCAATGGGACTACCCAGGTTTTATACCCATCGGTATCAAGCCTAAGTACCCGTATTTGCACGTGCAACATGCTTTAGGATTTTTCTCCATGCACATTTTTTCAGGTTGGATTCAAGCTGCTGCGTTTTGGCGGCAATTCAAAAATTGTTGTGTCCAAGTGCAAGAAATTGTTGTAAAAACTATAGTCTAACTTTAGCAGTAACTTTTACAAAATTTCAAGCCTTAATTTTAAAAATATCATACTTTGAAAAACACATTTTTGCTATGCGTTTCTTTTTTGGGCCAGTATATCTACGTACTCCGAAAATACTTCTTGATCACTTCGATTTTACATGTTGCTTAAGATTTATTTAATAAAGTTTGTTCAAAATGCATTCTCTTTACTCATCATTAACGTTGGTGATGAAGAGTTTGTGACAAATGCACCATTTGACAGCTTTAAAAGAAATAACAATACGCCTGGAGGGTCAATACCAGAGTGTTCTTTAATGTAATGTAATTATTTACTGTTACATTTAAAACAAAATGTTCTGGCCTTTAAAAAGAATTTGATTAGAGGAATGCATGTAACTACATGTGTATAATTCTGCTACCATGAGAAAAAAATAGTATATGCTTAAAACAAGTAGGTGGGCATTAAAGGCAAAGGTTGTGCCTTTGAAGCATTTAAAACATTGTTGACATTTACATATTCTTCAGCAGAAGAGTAATATCTGTCGTGACCTATTTTTGTATTTTCAGAACAAAATAAACATTTGTGTGTTGTTCAATAGATTGCTAAAAGCTAAAAAGTTCATAGAGATAAACATCCCTTAAACAATTCCTTTTAAAACAAGTTCCCCAAAAAAGTATGCTTTGCATAAGGTTAATCATCTAGTTGATGAAGGGCATACAGAAAACAACCTTAAAATGTGTATTTATTATTCTAAGGTAAACATGCATATTGTTTAAATGTGTTATCAAGTTTTGTAACCAGTTGAAGTATGTTAGCTATAATGCCCTTGTGTGAATATGTATTGTGTTCCATTGTTTTTCTCGTCATCAACGGCTTAATATTTCATGTTAGAAACGTGAATCACAATCTGTTTTGTTATATCACGTTTTCAAAAAGACGACCTTTTGATAAGAGATCTTTATCCTGAAACGTTATATGCTCACTAACATTGTGTAATTAAAGCCTTGACATTTTAGTTTCACTAAATCCTTTTTTCTATATATAGGGTCAATGTTATGTCCTGAAGGAAAGTTGTAGGAATGGTTTGGAATTAAAATATGCAGATTGATGGCTCCCAAAAAAAAAGAAGTTTAATACAAACAAAGGGTATAAACGTTATTCGCGCACGTACAACGGCACATTTATTTTATATTTATATATTGAGTGACGACATTAACCCCTATAGTTGTTAAAAAGTACAATGCATGTAATTGTATGCATCACTTCTAGTTTTACCTATTGAATAAACTAACAATTTATGACTTTAAATAATTGAATCAACCAGATACATATAGATGATAACTGGAAAGTCATTTTGGTCAACAGATGCAAACACCAATTAATAACATTAAATGATATCATTAGCGACTACTATTCCTACCATTACTAACTAAAAACTGGACTACGAGTACGACAAGCTGGTTGTGGAGGCAAGGTACGTCCTGGACGATATCAACGATGTCCACAACATCCGGCAAGTAGTGACAAAACGTAGTTTCCATAGGGATAGAGCTCTGGCTGACCCTGGTTACGGGGGAAACTCGGGGACCAGGGCAAATCCGAGCTCTACCTCGCAGTTCTCTTCCACAGGTCGTCAACCAAATGTCGAATAGCCCAGCCGTGGCCCCACCAGCTCACGAAGTTACTTGGAGATTGTATTTCTTTTGTAGAAAAGTGCAAGCTGTTTTGCTCGGTTGTAACTATGGTTTGTCATATCAAGAAACTGAAAGATTTGTTTTCGATTTTACTATTTTCTCCCAGCATCTGCCAAAAGGTTTAGTCAATATAGTCGTTTTTCGGGTGGGGTAGCAGTGTATTTGCATACAAGTTTTCAGCATATATGGACACGATTGTATCCGGAGTTTGATAATGTGATGATCGTGGTGAAGCTAAATTTAACATTTAAGCAGTTACTACTATTTGGCGTTTACATCCCACCGGGAAAATAGTCCGATGTATGATAAACAAGATATGGCGGAAATGATTGCCTGGAAAGCAAATTATCAGTGGTTGCAGCAGATCTTGACATTGAAAACTATGACCAAAATATGTCGCTATCTATTGCTCAAAGTATATTCGTAGGTAAAATATTGCCGATTTTAACATAAGGAACTGAAATTTGGGGCTATACCTATAGAACATGTATTGAAAAGGTCCATAGTTAGTATTTTAAAAGGTTGTTGTCTATTAGAAAGAAAACTGCTTCATGAACTGTACTGAAATTGGCAGATGTAATTTGTGTGTGCATTATAATTCAAAGTGTATTAAATATTGATGTCGAATTGCTCGTATGGACGAAAATAGATACCCAACTTTACAACCTGAAATGTTTTATATCCTGTGACTCAATAAGGGAAGATTTAATGCCAATGTTTATGAAATGTTGATGTCAATGCCATAACTTGCATGTACAAAAACAGCGTTTTTCAAAGATATTGGTTCCATATAATGAATTAATTTGTAACAAATGTGATACTTCGATAGAGGCACAAAACACGTAAAACAATCCTTATACTACAAAATCAACAAGTTTTTCTTAAAATATATACACCATTCTTATTTATTTGTCAGTTATCATGGGAGGCAGCAGCTTGTTACACGCAACAGTACATGGCTGAAGCAAAATTGAGGAATCCTTAATCTAAAACGGCAGAGGATTCAATTTCGGTTTCCCAGCATTCACATACCTACGATCAGGTTTTGTGTTTTTCTGGTTTACGCATTTTGTGATTAACCCTCATTAGCATATCACGTGACGTTCAAACATGCTTACCGTTTGCGAAGCGCAAGTGGATGAACAAGCTTGAGGACTTGAGCATCTTTTAACATGAAATGTTCCCGGTGAAATTAACTGTCTCATTCGGAAAAGAAATATATATATATATATATTCCACTTATCGGCGTAGGCGTGAAGACAAAATGACATATGTATTTCTTATTTTGCATCAAAACGTTACGCTCAGTAGTAAGAACCCGACTGACACGACCGTTTGTTCTGATGGATTGTGTCGTCACAAGGTACGAATGCACGAGGTATGGTTGCACATTTTATCTGCATTCATCGAGAAATGGCTGCATATTTTGACACCTCGCGTCCAGTCAGAAACAAGAAAATTAGTGTAACAAAATCATGTTGTAATTATTTAAAGATGAATACCCCTTAATGTTAATATGGCCATCTTACAAACACTCTAGATCTGAATATATTCCAGCTTAATACTATAGCCCACCTTCAGCTGTCATATTTAAAGCGCTAATGAAGGTACCAAATATTAATGTTCTCAAAGGGATATGTATTTCCTTGAAGGAACACCTATGTTGAATGATATTGTATTACCATTATTTGTATATTTGCCATTTATATGTCATACCTGTTGTACTCTTGGCCGCATTCTGAATAAATGAAATGAAATTAAAACTGGACTAGAAAAATCAGAGGTAGGTTCACAAGTCATACAAACTTCACATACTTTCGTTGATACGGTATGCGACATTTATTCATTTATGTAATTAATTAATAAAACTTACTACCATGATAATTGCCCACTATTCTAACCAATAAGTCGGACCAGACGATATCAGAGGCAAGCTAAGAAGACTCCAGGTTCTCTACATCAATTCTAAAACATCTCTAGAACCGAGTTGCTCGAACAAAACTTCGCTAAACGAGACCAAATTAGTGTTTACCAAATAACTTTTTTTCTAAAATAGGACAAGCTTCCGTTCAAAAAATAAATGAGACAATGTCCGAGCTTCCCCATGGGAAAGCATTTACACTCAGTATCTCGTTTCAATTTTGAATCACAGCAGTGCCATGATGACACAACAAAGCCCAAAAGTGCCTGCGCTCCAAGATATCTCATTTTTATTAAAAACTAAACAGATTTGTGCCACCCACGTACTGCTTGGTTTTGTACACATTAATCCCACTTCAAAATACTGTGTCAGGTTCAAATTAATTGGTTAACATACCTTAATCCAATGTATTGACTTTGGCTAGGTCTCTCTTTTGATAAAACGTTTGACGATGTCTTATGGACAGTACTTCAACGTTAATATGTCTTGCTATTGAAGATTAATTTGTAATTTGTTCCTATTACAAAAAGGATTTTCTTCGTTTAACTAATAAGATGTAATAAAGATGGCATTGTAAATATCAGAAATATGTACAACTACAGACAATATTTCATAATGTGATGTGAAGATGTAATTATGTAGATGATACACTGTATATAATGGAATCCGTACCTCTGTAGTTAAGACGATACTTATTTGTGTCAATATTTGATAATTCATACAATCATTGTCAATAGAAATGTGTTTTACATGAAGCCATTGAGTCTACGAAATGTCAATCACCCAACACCCGGGAAGTTCACAACCACAGTTAGACTTCAATAGCAAGGCCACAGCATGTTACTTAAATGCTAAGAGATTTTCCAGTTTAAGGTCAAGCACCATTCCTTCTATTCAGAATGGCGCCAGGGTAAGAAGCGAAGTGGGCACAGTAGTAAGTGTTCACTTTATCAGCAGTTAAGGGTCCTTTTCATTTCTAGTACATGCAGTTCCATGTACATGTATGCAGACGATAAAGTGCTTGTTATACAGATGTTCCGTCCTGTTGTATTTTCATTTCTCAAACAACAACAGGGAGCTTTATTTTGGCAACATAACGTCCTGTATATTTGATGAAAGCAGTGTACTTTTATTTTAACAATAACATATTCAACGTATTATCCTGGTCACCTGATCACTCGCTGATTTAACACTGGGAGTATCGAGGTTGGCGATATCAAAGAGATAAAACTCTCCCACTAACATTGGACAGTTTGAACAAACTCTATGGAACTGATGGGTGAATACTCTAAACGTCGACAATAGACGTCTGACAACTCCAATGATTCATCGAGTCTTTGCCTGCATGACAGCTGACCATACACATATTGTTTAAAATATACTTTACAAGGTGGAACATAGCATTGTCATTATTGAAGGTCCTCATACATTCACAGTTTAGCATTAACTGCATAGCTATATTGTTGAAATATAAATAATATGGAACACATTAGTGAAACTAAAAAAATGTACGTTAACCGATGATAAAAGCAGATATGAATTAAAACACCGCGATGTATTGGTAACATAAGACTTGTATCTTTCTTACAAACTAACCATAGACGGATGAGTGAACAGTCCTACAAGATCAAACAGATTCAATTAAAGAATGACTCATGTTTAGTAACCCTTTAAATGGATGAATGCAGACAGGAATCTGCCAATAGAGAACAAAAACATCTTAACAAGTTTCCAAACTTGGTTCAATGACACCCATGGGAAATAGTTAAACTCGTTCAGGAATAAAATCGTATGATATGAGTTATCTGGTCTATATCTCTTGCAGAATAGTGCTCTATAGTAAGTCAGGTTAACAATGTAACAATAACAAAATACTTGAAAAGTATGCGAAGCATGTTTTTTTTAAAAGAAGGTAATGCTAATTAATGCATCAATGAACCACTACCGGTAATCTTGAGTTGAGATGCGTGTACTAAAATGGTTACTTACTCATTGTATGCGAAATTCCTTATGTTACGCATTGATACAACATAATTTTAATGTTTACTGTTTAACATTTTTGTTTCATCCAGTCATCTCCGATATGAAATGCTAAACTGTAAATGTATGCTTTTACAAAAAAATTCCATTTCATGTAAAGTAGCATTTGTGTTTTCAAAATAAATACAAAGGGACATCACATGACCCTATAAATGTAGTTAACTTAATTTCGTTTAACGTTTTTGCGTGAGACCCTTTATTTTAGTTATGCCATATTAGAAAATACAACCTTGCACTGTTCAGAAACACTCAAATATCTCTAAAGGTCCTAGTTGTCTAATAAACTGTCTGAATTTGCTTCACAGGGGTGAAACAACGACTTTGCAGCTGCAGTCAAAGTAAACATATTGTTGAAGGATAATGACCACGGATACTTGTGAACGGCTTAGTCACTGCAGGTGTTGCCCGCAGCTGTTTTTTGCCATTGAAATTATCAAAGACTCTGGCCGATTAATTCTACCTTTTGGATAACTTAAACGTGATCAAATTGGTAAACAGACGCTTGAAAACTGGAGAGGAATAAAGAGAATGATGTTGCAACGCTGATCTGTTTGCTAGTTTTTTGGTTAATTTAATTTTTTCTCAATTATTTGAGTTAACAATGCATTCAATGACATGTAGTAAAGTTGATCAGTAATTGTGAATATCTTGAGAACGTAAGTTGTTTATTTGTTCATTGTCAAAGTTTCATCAATATCTGTAAATTATGTTTATCTCCCTGCACCATTGAAGGTTAATTAAATAAGGTTTGATACTTAGGCACACTTTTAAAAATATGTGACAGCTCCAACGGCCGACAATTCAAGAACACTCCACATTCTGTTCACATTCTACTTAATCACACGTTATAGTTACAAGGAACACTTTGTTAGTATCTGAGACAATTCACGTTTTCAATATATTAATATCAGTCATAACCAGTGTGTATACCATTCTTGGTTATAGTGTCTTGGTGTATTTGTATAGGTGTCTGATTGCATGTCGTCGTGTCTATGCGATTCATGTTAAAGGTACATCCATTGTACGTGTTGTTTGGGGTCACATATTCCAAACGTTATAAATGGTGTTACTTAAACGAGAAGTACCGACTGTTACCGAAAACCACCATTTTGATGATAGTCGACTTAGTATGTTGACGATATAAAGGTAAAAGTAG
This sequence comes from Gibbula magus, assembly GCA_936450465.1. Taxonomy (NCBI): domain Eukaryota; kingdom Metazoa; phylum Mollusca; class Gastropoda; order Trochida; family Trochidae; genus Gibbula; species Gibbula magus. The sequence goes on from OW388301.1 coordinate 48,486,853, forward strand.
TGATTTCTGATCGAAAACCGGACAATTCATCGCGATTGACGGGCGCCAATGACTCATAATTTTGGAATCTGGAACAGACAAACTTATAAATTGTGTTGTTCATGTTTTAATAGGTCATATAACTACTGTGCATGTAAATGAGACTTGTAGTTTCGGTTTTTAAACATGCATAATGATATTACGAGGTATATTAATATAGTTGCACTGTAAACACCCAATATAGTGAGGCGGAACGTATTAAGTCTCATAAAAGTTTACACAATGGATGCACCTTTAATGAATAATCAGTAATTTATCACTTCATGAAGTGAACCGTTCAACTCATCACCGAATTCCATAACATATGACAAGCACATGGCAACTAATGCATTACGAGGCAGGATATACTGAGTAAGACAATATATTTCTTCAATATAGTTAGATGATTTTATCGGGGTTGTTTTATTAGATAAAACTTCAAATGTAAAAAATCAGATTTGTAGGACATAGTGTGACTTTCATCTAGGATGTCCTAGGCTACCCCCGAATAAGATATATTGATGAATATTGTTTAAAATTAAAATATAGTCTCAAGATAATAATATTTAATTCTTTTCGGGAATGATTTTACAAGAACTGTCATATAATTATAAGCTGCTGTCCAAAGAGGAAATTAAAACGTCAAAAGTAGCAATGCTGGTGAAATTGCTTCCTTTTACGAGAACTTTAACATGCGGGGAGGTCGCTGTTTTAAATGACCGATCACAGTAAAACAATCTTCAAGGAAAGAACTGAAGTCACATGTCTGTATTGTTTCTGAAACTGATATTGTTCGCGATACATAACTTCAAAGAAAATCTTGGATCACCGCAGACAGACATATCACGGTCTCAATCAGATATTTTTTTTCTATTCCCAATCCTCGTGTCCATTTCCCGGCTTCCTTCATCTCATTTGAAATAAAGCATGGCTTGAAGGATCAGGTTTATTCAATCGATAGGATCCAGTTGTTTTATACATGCACATGTTGGTTCTGTCGACATGCATTATTACATACTCATCATCATCATCTTCATCATCATCATTATTAACATCATCATCAACGTCGTCGTCATCATATTAACGCTTCTATAGCATTTGATGTTTCACCTATCAACAAGTGTTTGCCCCTAACATGGCAACGTCCCCCGCCTCCAACGTTGAGTCATGTAAGACACATTTTCTAAATGTGTTTTTTCTTATTGTGCATTTCTGGTAAAACATTTCATTTTGACACCAAATGTCGAAAAACACATTGAGTGCTAAGGTTCATGACATAGTATTAACAAGAATGTTATGCACTAAAAGTTGACTGGTTTCTGCATAGTTCCCTAATGACAGATGTCACCAAATTTCAAGATAATGAATGCTTAGGGTTAATAACAAGAGGTGAAAGTGCCGTGGTTACCTTGAAAAAAAGGTCAAGGTCATGCAACTCGATTGGTGTCTGCATAGTCACCCATTGTAGGCTGGTACTAAAATTAAAGACACTGGATGCATCGGTTCATGAGATATCGCGTAAACAAGAAATGTGACGTACGGACGCCGCTGAATACATACATGTAGTCTCCCGTCCGCGTTGCGGCGGGGGACAAAAACACTCGTGAACAGAGACAAAAGCACCATACACTTCAGTCAGACTAGTCATGTTCAATCCCATACTTGATTTGTGATTTTACATTGTGAGGATCAAACCAATTCCCATCCTTTCACATTCCAAAAAACGTAACCTCCGAGGCCTTTGATACTATCTGTGATAGGATTGTTAATTTACATGCAGAGATTGAGGCAAGCAACACTTCCTAAGCATACCGTAGCTTTGAAACCATAATTATATGGATATAAGTGAGAGATATACCCATACCTTTAAGTTTATCGAATGATACCCTACAGTTTTCCCCATGGGGCCCTTACGAGGCGCAGCGATACGCGAGGACAAGTATGAGTAAACTGTCTTAATACCCTACTTACGTTCGAGTGTAGACGGATACTTTTTCATAATATTTCTAAAACAATACAGCTGTAAACAACCTTGTGTATGAAACGCACAACCCAAATTAGGCCTCATCTGTGACAAATCCTGGGTATGCTCAGCCCGTGCTGCGTTGCATGGTTACCCATGTTCGGGGCTCGAAATCTATGTGAAATGACCTAATGGCGGTTTTGTGGATCTCGCTGAAATTTACAGCTAACGCCATAAACTGCATGTATTATGTCAATATATTTTCAGACTTTGAAATATAAAATATGCTCTCTGCTGATTGGATTTACCAATGTCCTGTGACCAGTATACATTCTAATAAACAGAAGATTGAAATCTGAAACGGATAATCTTCATAACCTCACGTTTACAGAAAATAACCTGCGGTAATACTTTATCACTGTATCATTGCGCAATTATGACACTGCTATCACATGCTCTTTTCTTGATTTAACTTTTTTTTTTAAAACCTTACAACGTGAATTCTTATTGTAGTTTGATTGAAAGTTTGATTAAAACAACATGTTAGAACCAAACATTAAATACTAAAATCATATTTCCTGTGAACTACGTTTTGCGCGTGGTGACACATAAGTGATGCGTTATTATTTGTAGGCGGAGCTTAGCGCCTGATCGAAGACAATACTAAACATTTGTTTTATCATGCACTGTACACTTTTTGCAGAGATTTGTTATATTCAAAAATGTATTTATTGATTAGAAATTGCAAGAAATTAATTTGATAATATGTGTGTTCACTGGTTCAGGTTAAACTGTAGTATAAATGCCGTCGAAAAGCTCCGGCATTTACACCAGTTTAACTTGCACATTTCAAACCGTTTTTAAGCCAGTGAACAACAATTTATTAAATAACATTCATATTTAAAAAGAAATAAAGAAATTGTTGATATAATGTCACACATTATAGGATACTTATTCATTTGGTCATGAACAAATGTAAACAGTTTCAACTGGCCTCGTGTTCTAATGGTTAATTCGCTCGGCCAGAAAGTAACAGGTTCGATCCCAGGTTTCAAATGAACATTTGTAAATGTCTTATAAGTTCATATATAATCTGACATTTTATTATCACTTAGATTTGGACAATGAGAAAATTGACTCAATTGATTTATCAGTTGTTAAAAAGTGCAGATATATTGGAAAATTGTATGTATATCAGAAAAAGTGTAGGTGTATCTGTAAAAAGTGTAGGTGTATCGGCTAATACACCCACACTTGTAACAAAGGAAACCATAGCAGCGAGACCGGAAGTGTGATATAATGACTTATACATAAATGTTATAAAATCGTAACAAGAATGAACATTCATTCCTTCAGTCTAAGACGAAGACGGACGGACGGACGGACACTCTGACCGCTATACACCACTGACTAATTTGTAGCAGGGGAATAAAACAAGAATATATAATATTCTTTCCTTTCGATTCACAATTACTATGTAATAACATATTTACGTATGGATTCTCATCACAAACATCATTATAACTCGTACATATTAAGTGTGGATGAATTTTCTTAACTTTGCGGCAATCATTAGAAGAAAAACTGACCATTCACAATTGAATTAAGTGAAATACCATTTAGTTCCACGTATAGTAATACATATCAGATAATGTTCACTATTTGTGTAAATTAAAATTTCATTTTAAACACATGCAAGACAAGTTAACAGTTCTGTATAGAATACATCAAATTTAGTATGCTTTTCATAACAGATGTAGATATCCCATGGCTATAAAGGACATTAATATTCAAATTTCGGGAAAAGCATCATTACTAAACTCACGGGCAAAAGAAACGCTACCAGGTATATTATTCTAGATTGAAGAATAAATAGATAAATCAGATTTTTAAAAAAAATGTTTATTCAAAAAGAACATGTGCCGATATCATATTCATAACAAGTGTTTGCCACTAACATGGCAATGTCCCCCGCCGGTGACATTGAGTTAGTAAGACACATCATTGGAGCTACTTGGGTTCATGATATATCGTGTTAATAAGAGTTCTAAAAGTGGTCAAAGTGTTGTAGTGACCTTGAAAATAAGGTCAAGGTCACCAAATCGACGCCGGTGACATTGAGTTAGTAAGACATATCATTGGAGCTACTTTGGTTCATGATATATCGTGTTAATAAGAGTTCTAAAAGTGGTCAAAGTGTTGTAGTGACCTTGAAAATAAGGTCAAGGTCACCAAATCGACTGGCGTCTGCGTCATCCTCCAATGTAGACTGACACCAAATTTGAAAACATTTGGTCCAACCGGTCATAATAAATGGTGATAACAAGAGTTAGAAAAGTGCTCAAAGTGTTGCGGTGACCTTGAAAATAAGGTCAAGGTCACCAAAATAAACTGGTGTCTGTGTCTTTCCCCAATGTAGGCTGAAAACTAATTTGAAGACTTTGGATGCAATGTTTCATGAGATATCGCCTTTACAAGAGTTCAAAGAGTGGTCAAAGTGTCGTGGTGACCTTGAAAATAAGGTCAAGGTCACCAAAAGTGACTGGTGTCTGCGTCTTCCCACAATGTAGGCAGAAACCAAATTTGAAGACTTTGGATGCAACGCTTCATGAGATATCGCGTAAACAAGAGTTCAAAAAGTGGTGAAAGTGTCATGGTGACCTTGAAAATAAGGCCAAGGTCACCAAAAGTGACTGGTGTCTGCGTCTTCCCACAATGTAGGCAGAAACCAAATTTGAAGACTTTGGATGTAACGCTTCATGAGATATCGCGTAAACAAGAGTTCAAAAAGTGGTGAAAGTGTCATGGTGACCTTGAAAATAAGGCCAAGGTCACCAAAAGTGACTGGTGTCTGCGTCTTCCCACAATGTAGGCAGAAACCAAATTTGAAGACTTTGGATGTAACGCTTCATGAGATATCGCGTAAACAAGAGTTCAAAAAGTGGTGAAAGTGTCGTGGTGACCTTGAAAATAAGGCCAAGGTCACCAAAAGTGACTGGTGTCTGCGTCTTCCCACAATGTAGGCAGAAACCAAATTTGAAGACTTTGGATGTAACGCTTCATGAGATATCGCGTAAACAAGAGTTCAAAAAGTGGTCAAAGTGTCGTGGTGACCTTGAAAATAAGACCAAGGTCACCAAAAGTGACTGGTGTCTGCGTCTTCCCACAATGTAGGCAGAAACCAAATTTGAAGACTTTGGATGTAACGCTTCATAAGATATCGCGTAAACAAGAAATGTGACGTACGTACGTACGTACGGACGTACGGACGGACGGACGGACGCCGCTGAATACATAGTCCCCCGTTCCGCGTTGCGACGGGGGACAAAAATGCAACCAATCAGCTTCCGGTAGCAACGTCACAGTCTCCGATATTCGTTCGGGGGTCAAAAAGTCCAAGTTCACGGTTATGACTGATCCCGGTGCAGGGAAATCCAGGCTCAATGTAACGAAAACAGTTCACACTAATAACGTGTATGGCCTCCCCTTGCCATGATTTTTTACACGCAGTGACCCTTCGACGCATGGATAAAATCAAAAGCCTGACGTCATTACGTGGAATGCGCTGCCATTCTTCTTGGAGAGCTTGGACAAGTTGCAGGCGGTTATGTGGAGGTGGTCGTCGTTGGTGTCACAAAGATGTTTGATCGGTGACATGTCAGGCGAGCATGCTGGCCACGGCAAAACGGCGATGTTGTTGTTAGCAAGAAAGTGGTAAGTAGCCACATGCAGCTGTTCTCTCTCCCCGACGGCGACAAAAACGTACTCTTCCATCTGCTTTGAAGAGACAGAATCGAATTTCGTCAGAGACAAGCACCCTCTGCAACTGACGTCGCTGTCAACGTAACACCGTCCTTGCACATGTCAGTCTTCGTTGGCGATGTTCGGCTCTCAACCGCTGTCCCCAGAACGGTCTGTATGCCCTGATGCCATGGGACCTTAGACGTCTGGACACCGTGCGTCTGCTTACCCGGTGACCCAGGGCATTTGACGCCGATGACGTCACAGTCAAGAAGCGGTTCCTGAGGTGTAAGGTGCGCAGGTATCGGTCCTCCTGGTGGGTTGTGACTCTTGGTCGGCCTGATCTTGGCTTGTCTGAAGTCTGTCCGGAATGACGATAACGCTGCATTAGTCTTGTGACAGTTGTGCGGTGACAGCAAAACGTTCTTGCAACATGGGTGTTGGTGGCTCCCATTTCAATCATAACGATTGCTCGCTCACGTTCTTGTAAAGTTAATCTTACCATTCTTCAAATGTTATTTTTACAAAGTGGGTGTCTAACAACCAATTCGCAATTGGTTTTATACCCGTCGGGCATGGATCTTGTTTGCTTTGTATGAAAAAGGCTAAAACCACAATTTGGGAAAATTTGGGAAAATCATGAGTTTGATACCACAATTCAATATGAAACAATCATTGTTGTGTTTGGGCGATGTGTTTTCATGTGGTTGGGTTTGAATCTGAGTTTGATTGTTTACATACTTTCAAATCTAAAGTGGTAGCATATCTCAGCGTAGCGTAGTTTATTCAGAGGATTAGAAGTGAAGCGTATGTGGCAGAAACAACCTCTTCAGCTAGAAGCCAAGTGCATAAACCCAGATATAAGGGTTTTTCCTGGACAAATTGAGAGAAACGAAGTGTAAAGTAGTTGATAATTAAAGTGTAGAAAGTGCTTGAGTATATATAGAAATAGACTGGCTAATGGTGGATAGTGAAACATTCACAAATTATCGTTGACATATCGTGGAATGCAGGTCGGGAAGAGTGATGAAGTTGTAGTTTTATGTTTGCATTGTTAAAATGTCAAATACACAGAATCTCTAAAAGAGTCTCATTTTAAGCTTGGGAGGTTTCACTTCACCATCCATGTTTACACATGTTCAATAACACTGACTTAAGTAAACAGAAATCAATGGTTATTGGAATCCAATTCTTTTTACCATTTTTTAACATGAAGCATTATGCATACGCTAAACTTCAAACTTGGGGAAGCAATCATGTTGTGCTATGCCAATAGGTATAATTTTTACAAAAAAAGTACCAACAAATGAAGATATATGAGCAAATTCCAATTCTTGCTAAGCAAATGAGGAACATATTTTTTATGAAAGAATATTGATAACCTTAATCTTCCAAATTATGATGAAATGTGTATGTAACAGTTTGTTTTAATTTGGATGTCTGATGAAATTGTATAGTCACATGCAAAAGATACCTGTACGTCCCCAAATTTTAAAAGAGTATAACATGAAATATAGATGTCGGTAAAAGTGGATGTTGAATGAATTTGATAGACACATGTTTTGTAAAGAGGTAGTCACAATTTCATACATCAGAATATAATACTTGTACTTTTATGTCGATTCAAATACACATAGGGTTCTAAACTCACTTTTTCAAGACGTTCTGGTCACAGTGTTTGGTATTTAAGTTTTAAAAAATCAAAAGTAGAAATCTAATTAATAAAAATGTTTTCGACATAAATAACCTTCTTTGATTTAAATTTTGTGACGCATCATTACTGCAAGACGTCACAAGCAAGCTAAAATCGCTTTTTGACGCTCCTATCTCGTCTAGTTAAGGAGATTCCAAAACGACGATTTCTGAAAACGTCTGTTTCTCAGAATAATGAACAGATAATGTTTTCAAAGTTTAAAAAAATGATGTAACGCTGTTTCATTCGTTATTATTGTCGTGGATTGTAATGTCTTTTGTACGGGGACATTTCTTTTGCACCTGGGTTTAGATCTGTATGTTTTCAATCATGTTTAATACCTATTGGTCAAAACCTATTTTGGGATATAGTGTCATTCTTGATCGATAATTGGATTTTTAATATTTGAATTAAACGCTTTTGATATCTAAGGTAATTTCTAATTTTAATATATTTTTTTTATTTATTCTTTGTAACAGTGTGTATTTCAGATATGGTCTCAACTTATGCTCATCATCCATCTATCTGATATTACCAGCGGTGAAGCTTTATTATATAGTAGAAATACATTCCTTTCAGAATACCACTCTAAATGTTCAGAATAATCTAATTATTTGTTTCATTCCTTTAATTTCTTGAAATCGTTTAACAAAGATGGAATAGCCTCTACTTTACTTTCCACTCCCCGTACATTGCAACTTTCCACCTGTAAGATATTTACAGTACCAATATATGTCCTGTGAGTACATGATTCAGTACTTTACACGAGAACATTCACATGTGATATTAATTGATAAATCCAAATGTATTTCTAATTATAAGACTTAATTCCCACGATCGTCTCTCGTTTCAGTTCTGTCACTAGATTTTATTGGTTAAGTAAAATGTTCGGCACTTATGTGCTTCATCTTGCACAGTATTGAACGACATGTCTCGAGGATCTATAGTTGTCCCTTGCTAATAACAGTAACACGTCTTTTGATTAGATCCAACATGCAAGTGCAATAGCTATTTCTTGCTTACAATGAATATAATTATTCTCTACTAGAGTAGTGCGGTACAAAAGGTTTAATGCGCATTTTGACCCAACATATTGAAATTGTACATATGTGTCTAGCAACTCATTATATAAATAACAATAATAAGCTATACTGAAGCTGAAGTTAGCAAGACAATATTGAGAAGGTATATTCTCATTCATGCAATATACGTGACAGGGATAACTTACAGACACCCTTAGCTTCAGCAAGAACATGTAGTCCTTACCAGTCTATAAACATCCTAATAAGTTTTATTTTCATATACAATCTACTACTCACACACTATCCTGGTTATATCTACATATAGCATTACATCAAAGGCACCGTAGCACGGTTTTTGCATATTATGTTTTCTGAAATTTGCCATTTATTATTAAAGAAACGTCACCACATGTTCAACGATGTAAACACCGAAATATTGCTGCTGAAGAAAGACGATTGTGAATGATTTTTTATAGGGACATGATACATAAAGAGCTACCTGCAATTTCATACATCAGAATATCATATTTTTATTTGTATGTGTGTTCAAGCAGACTTAGTGTGTTGAAATCGCTTTTTCAAAATGTCACTTGGCCAGAATGTTTGACATTTAACTAAAAAATTCATAAAATGTAGAAATTATTTTAGTAATCTTAACGACATTAATAACCAACTTGGTTTTAAATTTTGTTGACGCGTCTTTAATGTAGGACGTCTTAAAACAAGTAAAAAAAAACCTCTTTTGACTCTCCTATCTCGTCTAGTTAAAGAGATTCATGCGACGATATCTTAAAACGTGAGTTTATCAGAAATATGATTAAAAAATGTTTTGAAATTTCAAATCTAGTTGACTTGGGTTCTGAATAAAAAATGTATATTTCAGCCGCTTTTATTACCTGCGGCTTGAATTATTATGTATTTTGTATGGTGACTGTATGGTGATGTATTATTTTGCTGTTGAGTGTATTGGTACGTTAATTGGTAAAACATTTCATTACAAGACCCACTAAGCCATATCCTTAGAAAACGGTTCATTGTATTCGAAACAAAATGGTGTGACGTATAAAGCAACAGTGGTGAGGAACTCTTCTGTGTGAGAGGTAGACTATTAGGTGTTATGTGAATTTGAAAGTTCAGACAGCATAATGGTTGACCATTTCATCAATGTACCATATTTAAAAATCTATTCTGAGTGTTAAAGTATCGCTACATCAATCATATCACTTGCATTACCTTCGAGAGGCCATATGTGAGCACCTGAAAATGGCCTGCCCGATGGGAAATGGAATCGCACGGCTCAACCGAACCATGCATATTCGTTTTAGAACTCTTTTAATTGATTTTGGGGTATAATTGAGCCATTTGTTTTACTTATTATATTTTTGTGAAAGCACTTTATTTAATTAAGAAAATCGTGTTACAGCGCCTTTAACATCTTCAAAAGAATTTTGCAAAACGAGTTTCGAGAATAACTAAATAAAGAAATCAAAATATCCTTATTCTCAATAATTTGACAAATTGATTTGTTTTTCAATAAGACAGGGTATATTTCAATCATGTGTGGTAGGAACACTTAAAACATCTCACGAGAGTCTACATGCACTGTAAAAATGGTGTTTAGGATATAAACATAATACTAGACGCGTATCTTGTCCTGTTTTTTTTACCCATTTATACCTCTAAACACGTTTAGCTACCTGAATGTGTTTATGAATGTGTTTAGCAACTAATCACGTTTAACTACATAAACGCGTGTATTAATGTGCTTAATAACTAAACACATTCCTTAACACATTTAGGTAACTAAACGTGTTTAGGGGTATAGACACGTAAAAAAACAGGACAAGACACGCGTTTAGGATTAATTTTAGCTTTCATACCAAAACAAAACCACACTCTCCAACACGCCTGAAAATGAAAGCATTGCAACGGTACAAAATATTTAAATCAATGAATCAATTGAATCAATTTTATATCTTGTAACTTAAAATGCCAGAACACATAACAGTGACTGTCGAAAACAGTTACAAGTTGTAATCTTACGTACACATTGTCACCGTCAAAAAATTCACGACGCTTACAAAAAAGTACATAAGAGCATATAATATATAAGTGTATGATACAAGAAATAAATTTTGTCTGCATAACCCTTTTTTTAGAAAATAATTACTCAAAATAGGACTTTCTCGAAAAGGTTTATTAAAGATTATTTATAAAATAACCATTTACACCAATACACTCATCGATTTCACCAAATATTGAATTAATAAGATAATCATTATTCTCATAATATACACGGATAAGAAGGTATCTGCAGATAATATATATATGCCTGAACAATGTTCACTTGGCAGTTAAATTTTCAGACACAAACATTTTAAAAGTGGCTTTAGAAACAAGGCAATATAGCAACATTCTAATCCTTATTACCTAATGTTTAACATTAATGAGTTTTTGCACATTACTGACAAATAAATCCTTTAAAATAAAGTTGGGTGCTTTCTGGATTTTTTTCAACATAATATCTTCACAACATAAAAATTATTTTGAAAAAAAGTTAATGCTCAATCCCTTTTGTTCTGGAGTAAACTTGTTATGGTTATATATTTTACAAAGCTTTTGTAGTTTACTCCCTTTAAAAGAAGATCCAAGGATTTGGAGAGGTAGTTGAGATTCAGGATGGTCTTTTGTAAACTGCATTTTATTTCCTATTGGCATCCACCACCTGTAACATGAATGAAGAAACTTTTAGTTTACCATCGAAATGCAACATGACAGAAAAACATTTTATAGAATAACTGAAATGGGGATATACAAATGGTTGTTGTGAAAAATTAATGCGCTTTTAAAACAATCTTATACACCCCACTTTGCTTGAGAATTAATTGCTACAGTTTCGGTCTTCGGTTTTCGGTCTTCTGCACCTGGTAAATCCTGCATCCTAAGACACATCCAGATCTGTTTAGCAATAAACTAAATAACAACAAAAGCAACGTTTACGAAATTGTTAAAGATTATTGATTTAGAAATGATCACATACTGCTATGTTGTAGCCGATTGGGATGCAGCAACTTAAATCGTCATAAATTCGATAGATTCTAGTATATATTCATGTGTCAAAAGTATACAAATATCTGCCATATAAGGCTATTTTATGTCAATGGTAACGACCTGAATACTGTACTATTTTGTAACAAGAGCCTGTCAAATCATGTTAATATACAAATACTCAATGTATTCATAAGTTTATTTTTCTTAGCTTCGTATGAAATATCCTTAAAAACAATGTTGTGTTTGTCTACGTCCATGTACATCTTGATGGTATTTGTGATCTTATTATCATGTTTTATTGTTCTTTTTGGGAGAAACATTTATATTGGGGCAACCCTGTTAATCGATCCCACTGTACCGGTAATATAAGAATAAATATTGTTTAAACCACATCCAAACTTTATTGTCAACTCAGTTGAATTACAAGTTTGTCCTGTACAAATTATGCTGTCATCATTATTGACAGGTATCTGCTAACGGTGATTTTGGGATTATAGTATACGTGTACTTTATTACACTGTTCACTGAGTGTGAGATCTGTGAACATTTTATATCAGGAAGTCACGCTGAATCAAAACGTAAATCCATATCTTACTGTTTGAAATTAGATTCGGAGCTTAAACGTATCTGCATGACACTATCTACTCTGATCAGATGTCTCGTTATGCTGTCATCATTATTGACAGGTATCTTCTAACGGTGATTTTGGGATTATTATAAAATACGTGTACTTCATTACACTGTTCACTGAGTGTGAGATCTGTGAACATTTTATATCAGGAAGTCACGCTGAATCAAAACGTAAATCCATATCTAACTGTTTGAAATCATTAGATTCGGAGCTTAAAAGTATCCACAGGACACTATCTACTATGATCAGATGTCTCGTTATCAAGCATTAACCTAGACCAATGCCTGAGTCATTGCTTCAACTGTAGTGATCTGTATAGATTGGCAGAAGTATACGATCAACATGATAAACCCTTTGATTACTAAGACATTGAATCCTCTTCCGATAAAATCCCCCGGACGTCTAGATATGTATCTATTGATCGCTTGAATCATTATCCTAACCAATTACATCTTCAATTAGAATTTCGGACCTCCGTGCAAACATGTTTGTAATATCGACCTCACTGATGCTTGGGTCAACTCTATAGTTATCGGAACGTGCATTGTTGTAAGTTTATGGTCAAGCAGAATTGATTTATCTGTTGAATGCAAGTTCTTCACAACATGATATATTTTGTACAGATCAACTATCTTAATAGTAGAAAGGTTTCATAATTCATGCATATACGAGTGATACGTAAAATCTAATAAACATAGTTGTTCCAAAATGTTTGTACATTTCAATTAGTTAATCTATATTTCATTATTTCATTAAAGAGTTTACAACCAACATGCCAACGAAGATATTCGCACAGTGTGTCAAAAATGGTGTTATGTTTAAAAACTATATGATGTAATTAACCTTTTTTTACTACATGCGTCCATCCCAACAGCAAAAAACAAATACAGTAAGACCGGGTTAACCGGACCCCGTATATCAGAAAGCCGATTTCAGATCTTCTCTTTTCATTGCTATGCAAATGATGATTCGTTTAACCTATGACTTGTTATCCAGACAATTTTCAACCGTAACCAAATTGTACGGATAAACAGGGTCTGGCTGTTATAATAACTCTTATTATGTGTTGATATCAAAGGTGTATTTTCCATGTATCGGTCATGTTTAGTATTTGCTAACAAGCAACACATAAAATCACATTCATTCGACTTTAATGTAGATAGTACCAATTGACGCTGATTATGTAGCTATAAAGGTAATTATCTACGTACGGTTCACACTGGTTGAATTTATTAAAAGTTAACGAAAATCAGATACGAAGAACGGCATGCTTTAACCAAGTGACAATCAAGCTGTGCCAAGCAGCTGCAATCTGGTAAATCTCAGCAAAAATAAAGAACACAAACAAATAACTATCATCAGACTCGATGACCAGCATTAACCATTAAAACGGCTTATTTGGAAAGAACAGACAGTGTCTGTATAACAGTTATCTTCACAGTATTCCCAAGTCAATATAACTATTGAGAGTGTTAGAAAGGGCACACCAATACTAAAGTAACAATAGATCTTCTTTTCGGATATGCCGCACTACCAAAAACAATGTTTTTTTCTTTTCCTTAGATTACCTAGATTTTATCAATTCATGATTGTTAAACAATATTGTGACTACGTTTATCAGGATGCAGGACAATATAAAACTTGAAGAATATAACCTTACTTCGAGTTTTCAAGATATTTTTAGAAGGCTGAAAACCGTAGGTGGTAATTATTTTAATTAATTTATTTCGAAACTATCAGTGTATCATTACTTGTATTCCACCGACATCTTACCAAATAATGACTCTTGATGTGGCCGCTGCACATATTATTGCACAATGTTAGATACATTTTCATATAAAAAAACAGTTTATCAGACTTTACTGTGGAAGGCCTAGTAAAGAAAGTGTAGGCTGAAGTGTAGGCCATAGGCCCATAACTACATACAAATGTCAATTGTTACATTATACTTGACAAAACATTTTGTGAACAGTGAAAATGGATTGTTTTAGCACATTTGACACTTTGCATGATAAATAAACCGTACTTGTATTTAATAAGTTTACAATGTGATGTTTACATGAGGAATTTGAATTTAGCTCTATTTGGAGTTATACAACATGATGTAGGTAAATGGTTTGAGCAGAGTTGATTAAATTTGGAACACACAATTAGGAAATGATATTCACCCTCAGTGTAACTTTCATCGCATTGTCTATCACTTATTTTTAGCTTATGATACCTGCATCTAAGCAGAGTGAGTGCTACTCTAAGTTTCTGAATATCACCTGCACTTACAGATGCAATTTTGCAGTGAGAGTAGCAACTGTTGTGCCATTTTGAACTGAGCTATACCAATTGGTTAAGTAAGAGGCAATACATTTGTAAATCGAAAAGCAAATTTATTGTACAGATGTACTCAACCCTTTATACGTCTTACCTTTCAAAACTAACTTAAGACCTAAAACCAATGTTGTATGGCTTTTTCATAGAGTTCACAATTAATATTAATCAATTCTATACATTTCCAAAGGCTTCTTGGGGAGTACAATTATTGAAAAATTGCAATTTCAGATTTGCTTAGATATGTCTACATGTATTTTCATAGTTAAATCGATATGGCCTGGAATATTTAAAAAAAAATAATATGCAGACATGAAATTTTAATTCTACAATGACATTGCTGGATACTCGATTCTGATTGGTCCACCAGACTTATCAAACGTGATCAATTCTGGAATTAACCTTCTCTGATGTTAGCGCCGCTTCACCGCGTATTGTTGGATCTTCCCTGTGACGTCACAATCCATCCGACGACCTTGGCAATTAAAATAACTGATACTCATCAAATTAAAAGACAGTCTAGTTGGAATCCAAGGGTTAAAAATTAACAAGAATGATGTGCGTCCGGTAAGTGCAGTCTAGCCAATTCAAATCTTTCCTTTAGAGCTACATTTACTGACATATAAGCAAGACAAACTTCGTCAGTGTCGAGATCTATCCAAATAGCAACACATAAAGCAGTTGAGAATTCGAGTAAACGCAATTACGTCAATATGACGCCGCTTATATATGTCAGCCGTTTCTGAGAACACATCGGAACGTTTGATGCAAAATAAGAAAAAAACATATGTAATATAATCTGCACCACTTTGTGGATAACTTGAATAAGCATTCCATACCCTCACCTGACACGCTTCATTTTAATATCGTCAATCACAGCTACTGGAAAAAAGGTAGCAATTTTGAATGATATGTATGACTAAATTGAGTACTCATCAATACAGTTATCAGACGTTACTGTAAAATCTCAACCTACTGGATGCACAAGTTGAATACTCAAACGGAAGTTGAGCCTGCCATACAATGATCTAGAGAAAACCAAGTGTCCTTTAGCAAAGGAACTGGATTATGAAATAACAATATGAGTATATTTGCGTTTTACTAAAACAGGTTGTTCCTTTACCGATTTAACAGAGTCATATAACATGAAATAAACCAAATGATATTCCCCAGCCATATAATAAGAACACACCATTATGACTCAGTCACGATCTAACCTTATCATATTGACAGTTGAACACTGTGTGCTGTCAAGATTGTCAAGGCTGACATAGATACATCTGGCGTGGGTTGAACATGACACCTTGATTAAGGATCAAAATCTAAAGGTTAAACCATCGTGAAGTTATTATTATTGATGATTCTTTGAAATGTTTCCTTGGACAAGATGTAGACATATCAGTATCTACGAAGGGCAATACAAAGTACTAATGGCGAAACACTCAATTCATTTTTACAATTTCCTTTGTATTATTAAATTTAACAATTTATGAATCTGTTATTGAGAAATGTTATGTTCTGTGGTATTTACGATGTAACAATATTTCATAATTATAAAGAAAAAAAGAAACAAATTACCAGTCAACGTGCTTAATTCATTGTAATTATTGTTTTCAAAAACGTTTACAAAATGGAACAATAGTAAATATAAGGATGGAAGTGTTGCCAGTGTTGAAATACACTCAACCGCAAAAGAAACGTCACCACGAACCAGAGAAAGAAGATTTTTAATGATTTTCATAGGGAGATTATTTGTAAAGAGGTACCCACAATTTCATACGTCAGGGTGTAATACTTTTATTTCCATGTCTGTTCAAGTACACTTGGGGTGTTGAAATCGCTTTTTCAAATTGTTATTTTGACCGGAATGTTTGGCATTTAACTTAAACTTCATAAAATGTAAAAATTGAATTAATTAAATATTTTATCGACATAAATAACCGTATTGCACTTAAATTTCTGGACGGGTCTTTACTGTAGGACGTCATAAACAAGCCAAGAATGCCGCTTCTGACTCCCTTATCTCGCGCAGTGAACTGATAATGTTTTGAAATTTTAAAACTAGTTTAGTTGGCTTCTGGAGACATGATGTATTTCTGTTTAAGTAGCCTTTATTACGCGAGGATTGAATAACCTTGTATTTTGTATGGTGACGTTTCTTTTGCGGTTGAGTGTATGCCGAAATTATTGTAATCCATAAGTGTTACAGAGTCATAATGGATTATCTCTTATATTTCTAAAATGTTCAAAAGGTACTTTCGGTTCAAGTCTTGACTATGGCAAAATATTACATAATTCCTTTTTCTCGTTTCTATAGTTGATTATGAATGCAAAAACATTAGCCATTCATGTGTAAGGCTTTTGAATGATGCCATATTGTAATTGTGGAACCCCAGATTTTTATATTAACTAATATCAGAGATACATGTAGTGTCTACAAGGAGACCTCCCTTTGCAAATATTTGATCTCTCTGAACTATGCACTTCACTTCTCCACATCATTGCATACATTCCGAAGGATACGGTAGTCAGCGCGAAGCCATCTCAGGCAATCTCCTGAACTGTCCATCTTCCCCATTACTTCAAGATGCTCTATTCTAAAATTTAATTAATGTTTGCTAAGAATGACTATTAAATTATATCATTTATGATTTCAATGACGGAATAATGAAATCATATGATTTTTTGTTTAACGAATTTTGACTGAACAAGTTTGATCTACAATGAACGACGTGAAACAAATCGTCTCTAACTGTTACATATATTTTGTGATAGTGATGCAACGTACAATGTACATTTGAAATGAATGCAGTATAATATTTAACAATGTTAATGAATGTATGGATAAGTTTCATATCTAAGTTGGAAGGGTACCTCAAAAGGTATATGACTACATTTGTTTGCCTTGATGCCATCAAACTTTTACTGAGGTTCCTTACCAATTTGAAAAATCTCACGAAATTGCGAATTTTTTAGTATGGTCATTAAATATATGTGCTAAATCCATTCCTTATATACAAAAAATGGTTCAAAATAAGTACATCGTCACTAGCATTTCACGCCATAATATTCATAAAACAACAATCATATGTAATAAGTATGGCTTTATGGAACTAAACAAAATTCATTATTGTACTAACATGAACGAAATGCAATTTTATATTTATTGTGAAGCATTTTGACTAAAATTTAATTTTATCGAATGTGGTTGTTTTCTTTTACAAATTCATGATTATGTCAATTAATCACAAGAATTGCAGGAATGAATCATTAATTTATAGAAATATTATCTACCAACGAATTTAGCCAATAAAAATCACATGTATCTAGACTAACTTTAATAGCATTTTAACATAACAGAGATAAGGTGACTTTAAAATTCAAAAGGAGATAACACGACACTTGGTTCAGTACAATATAAATAAACGATTTTCATTTTAAAACGATTTTATAATTAAGCATTATATTCATATAGGTAACAAAACAACCTTTTTAATATATAATGTGCATACATGACTGTTACTTGAAATGGACACAAAAGCTACAGCATTGTGCACCATTTAAATCTGACAACTGAGTAACTGTGCAGTAACAATGGTAAGGGGCCACCTCAAACACTTCAGATAATTTCCCTATTAGATTCAGGAAGGAAAACCTTAATAGCATAAAGGCAAAGTTGGCTTCATAAATGGTGATAGTATCACATGTTTAACCTGTTACAATAAAGAGTCGAGTCTTGTCAATGCCATGTCATCGAGAAAACGATACCAGCTCATTCCAAAGTGTTTTGAGCGAGCCTTGGTCTCCTTGATGGAGAAGAAGTGTTCTTGATGTAGAAATACATGACATAGACTTTAATGGTATTTAACGTTTTTCTATTATAACACGTAATTGCACAATGTATATTTGAAAATAGTACAGTATTATTTTACAGAAACTATTAATATTTAATTATTAAGAATATGGACATATTTAATATCACTTGCGACCAAACATGACACTAATATAAATGAATTGTCGAAACCTCTGCAAAACATGTACATCCTTGAGTCTTGAACTGAAGATACTAAGAAAGTATGCTAGACTGCAGATGGTTTGCCTTGATCTCATTCATGTTTAAATATATGAGCGAATTTCTCTATTAAATTAAGGAAAGTAAATATTTAAGGTATGTTAACCTTTTCTCTATAACTATCAGGTTTTACCTGTAAAAATAAAGATATTGAGTCTTGTCTTTAATTTTAAGCACTTTGAGTGTGGCTTGATATTGGCAGAGATAAGGAGTTTAAAGTTTAGATTATATCAAAGAATTATGCCATTTAATTCCATCGTTTCTGCAATTGATTATAGATTGAACGTCATGAGAGAAAAAGGCTTTTTGACATAGCATATACACATTTTACATTTATGTGATATTGTATGTATAGCACGTATACCTTGACAGAAGTATTTGCGACTCTTAATGTAATGAAACATTGACGCTTCGTTCATGTAACATTAAAGGCATTGGAATTAATGAGCCAGGGTGTACTATCTTTACGTTCTATTTTGATCCTGATCAAGACAGACATAATAACATATAAATGTTTGATTGCCAGTGGGAAGTGGTGCAATACATTATAATGTTTGAGTCTTGAGGAAGATACGTCCTTTAAAGAGGCATCCATTTAGTTTCATAATATTCTATTTGGATTTAACATATGTCAACATACCACACGTGCTAATTTTAGTTCAAATAACTCAACTCAACTTGCATATTCATCCCCAATTGCCAAATATAACATAATTACTAGTTTTCTATGAAAATATAGTAAACTAATAGTAAATATAGAAAAAGTAGTCATTAAACATGTGAAGACATCGAATTTACACGCCACATTGTCATGCAGTATAATATGACCTATTGAATATTATTAACCCAAATTTGTATTTCTGTTTGTTGTAAATAAGTTAACAAACTTACGTTTGACCGATTGACGCGCGCCAATCGCGATGCATTGTCCGGTTTTCGAACAGAACCCATAACCATTAAAATGGTTATCGATGAAATAGCACTGTTTATAACGTTCTGTATATTTGACCCCCCACAACACAATACAATAGATGTACCTTTAACATATCAGAACTGTAGTCTTCCACAATTTTCGGTATATCTCTGAAAGAGTTTAAGATACTGATTAATTACAACTAGCTGTAAATCATTACATGAAAAACGTTGTAATACTTGTGACACCAGTGTCTAATACAGAATCTGCTAGATCAATAACGTCTGAGGCATAATAAACAAAAAATCAGAGCTGACGCATGTGAACCTTTGTACAGCGGGACACATGACTGGCCAACAGATTATACAAATGGATAGATCCGAACATGCCATGTGTATTTGCGGAACAGCAGATTTTGTTTGAGTGGTATTGACTAATCATCTGAGATATCTTCTGCAAATAAGGATACCTCTCTTCTCAAATATTGAATCTCGCTGATTCCGCACTTTTCTGTTCTACTGAACAATTCAGAAAAATACAGTAGTCAGCAACAGTGCACCTGGTATACACCTTTGGGCACCTTACAATTGAGAACGGATGTAAAAGGATTTTTACCCAATGTTTAACAATTCTATATTCAATATTCTCATATATGTTTTCCAATAATAAGTATTAAATTATATTGTTCAATGCTATCGTTTTCTTGAAATTGGATAAATAATAATGATAATAACTCTCTATGGTGCTCAATGCATTGTACATCGGAAATTCATTTGTGCTTTCTGCACCCGGCAGCCACAGTGCAGCGCCAGTTCAAGCGATGTTCTGTCCTGATAATGCTGAGTGTCAAGCAGGAAGCAACAACTTTTAACATCTTTTGGTATGATGCGACCAGGAATTGAACCCCGGTCTTCCGGGTAATGAGCAAACACTCTACCGACTGAGCGTATGAGTGATTCAAAAACTATACCAGAAACTATTAATATTTGACAACGTTAAATAATGAATGGTTATGTTCCATGTGCTATAATTTATTTGAAACACATGTTCGAATCATATAAAACTTTACCTATCTGTGAAAACATCATTGCGATATGAAATGAACGATCTAATCCTCTTATACCATTCCTATTCTTTATATTCAGGGAGATAAACCTATATTGTTAATCATCACTTGAAAGCAGCTTGAAACATTTACTATTGCCTGTATATAAAGTGAGGTAAGTGAGTGAGTTTAGTCTGTTCAAATAAAAATGTCTTCTCCTATCTATGCCATTTTATCAAGAAAGTACTACGAGCTAATTTAAAAATACTTTAAGAATAGTTTGTCTTGTTACAAACGAAATTTATTATTTGACGGAGACGTTAATGACATCATCATTTTCATCAATACTTTTATAATAAATACTCAAGGTAATAATGGTTGACACCCCCTGATAGTTATAGGAATGACATGTTATATAAACAACGTAAGGTGCCAGTTTCGATTTATTTTGGTAAAACATGTTACTACTTGATGTATTTTTGTGAATAGTGTCCTTAAGCATTTGCTAATTCTCCATTTGTACTGTAAAATAGCAAAGAAAGAGGAATATAAGAAAATTAAATTTATCCAAAAGAGTTCGTTCCTTGTGTCTTGAGATCTTGGCCATTGGCATTTTGTTACAGTGTTTGAGTGTTCTCAATTTGGTACTTATAAATAAAGAAAAGTTGCATTTGAAAAAAAAATTCTACTGAACCCACATATACACAAAATATTTCATGGAGTCTCATTGTACACACTTCATACATGGCAAGAATTAAATAGTTTACAACATGTGTTTGTGCCATTTGATTTCGAAAATACCATGATATCGAACAATATTAATGGTCCATACATTCAATTTCGTAAAATCCATCCAATCCAGGGATGTCAACCATTTTTACCATGAGTATATATTTGCACAGATTTAGTGGCTTTGTTGAGAAGCGTTTTAGGTTAAGTCGAATCGATTATGAGATTGACTGTTTTACACATCATACCTTTAAAACACTCTTATGTTGTGGAAAAAGAGCAACACAAAACAAGTTTTGGACGTTTTGTCTGAAGTATATATGACAACATTCAATGTAGAATATTTCGAGAAGCTTGGGAACACAGCTTTATACCATGTTTTTAAAAGATAAGACAGAATGACCGTCACTGATTTATAGTGTGGCTTCAATAACAAAATAAATTTACAAGCCTCTTAAGCTTAGATATTTATCAAGCTATCTTCTACATTACATAATATATCAGTACAGTGCAGTGTTTCATAATTCAATTTATGGTAGCTATCTTCATCTTTAGTATTATGAATTTATATTAATTATGCCCTTGTCATACAATTATTTGAAAATATAACAGTTACCTAATTAGAAGATTCCTCTAATTCTGAAAATTCCCAAAGTTATGTCACATTTGAAATGCTCAATGTCTATTGTACAGTGAGGATAATTTGCGTTTACCAATAATTCTTAATGATAAATGTAACGCGAAAATGATAAGCTCTGATACTTATTGATAGCATACAACTACGAACATTAAACCTGACTCTATAAATGAGTTAATCCCTCCAAACGTTATATTTACAACACATTATTAGCGAATGGTCTTGTGGCGCTAACTTCAATCCACTTTTTGTCACGCTGTATACATGTCAGCTAGATATCTGAATCATATTAATCACTGGTGGTTTCATCACAAAAACTGTTTTCAATGTTACACGGTGGCAGGACTAGATCATTTATCACATGTTTCTATGTTGGCATGGCAGGTGAATATAGACAGAGACATGCATGTTCATTAATGTATATGATTGCTACTGAGAGGATAGTCTGGATATAACCATTTAATTATATGGTATCTATAAAAGAAATATAGAAGGCATAGCATATTCACACTTAATATAAGCTATTTGGTTGATAAGAAGCAACATGTTTGCATTCAATGCTCATACACTCTTTCCTTAGATAATCAAATTGGTGGGAATATTCTCCTAAATATTATCCAACATTATTATGCATTTTATTTCAATTATTTTGTAATTTTATTAACCTTTCCTGCAATCATAAATTGAAAAATGTATCATTCAAGATTGAAATTGGTTTATATATTTTGAATAAAACATTATCATATCAGTATGCAATTACTTTACGAGTGTCGTGCCACAGGTTAATAAATGTCATTCAGGAAGTCATCGTTCATGCTTGGCTTGTTAAGGGTAATGTATGACAATCCAAAATAACGATCTGATATACAACTTGTAATACAAGTAAACTCACGAGGTAAAAATTCACGAGAATGTATAAACAGTAAAACTTAATGTGTTGTTCAAGACTGTCGTATTATTATATTATTATACAATGGTGCACCACATCTAGTTCATTATTGATATATAATTGTATGTGTGAATTGAAATGATGATGATGATGATGATGATAATGATTATGATGATGATAATGATGTTGATGATGATGATGATGATGATGATGGTGATTATGTTATAGCTTTTAATGTGGAGCAAATGTTGATACCTTTGATGACTACACCAACAAGAACGAAAATTATATTGCATTTTACTGTGTATCTGTCTAAACTATCTCCTTTGCACATTTTCTGATAATTATTTTTTTTAAATGTGCGTTTATTGTTTTGTGTCTGTGACAATGTAAATATGCTCATGTGCAGGAAATAAAGACATTCGTTCATTTATCCATTCACTACAGACCAAATAGACAGTAGCATATTCGCAATTTCAGAAATATCATATATTGATCCTGTCATTTGGATGATCTATAGACTTTTCCAAAATCTCCAAACAGATGTGCAACGTACATCTATGCAGGTATGATACAGGGGCATACCCGTAATTTCATTAGTGATGAAAAATAATAGTGTGTAGTTTGTAAAATGAATACAATGCTATGTATCAGATATACATGTTGTCGCAGCTCATATGCACATGTATCTATCTGATCACCAGCAGCGAAACTTTATATATTCAAAAAAGAAAAATATCATCCATAATGCCATTCTAAATTATCAGAAGAATATAATTGTATCTAAAATGTATAATATTCCTTCAAATATTTAACGGATGGAATTGCTTCAACTTCCGACCTGTGAAATATTCACAGTACCAACAATTATCCTCTGGACAGGAGAACACTCACACGTGGTACATATTGATAAATCTAAATATCTCTTTCGAAATATAAAACGTTATAGGCAAGAAGCTCTCTGTTTTGAACTAAATTCACTTGGTTTGCATGGTTAATTAATGCTCTCCACTTTATGTGCTTCATTTTACATGGTATTGAACGACATGTCTCAGGGGATCTAGTTGTCCCTTGCTAATAACAGTAACACGTATTTTAATTAGACCAAACAGCTGCGTGTGTAATTGCAATAGCGAATGAACATACTTATTCTCTATTGGAGTGGTTCAATTTGATCAAGTACAAATGGGTTAAATTGAATTTTTACAGAAAAATTGAAGCGTTGATAAAACACTTCATATATGTGGGCAGCATCTCATTTAATCAATAATAATAATACTCATCCATGCTAAACAGGAATATAATAAGACGAACTTTACAAAGCACATTCTAATATGTAACATTGTAGTATCGTGTGAATAAACCCTGCTTAAAAACAGACGTCCGCTAATTCTAAGAAAACACATACAAGGTGTTTCAGTGTACAAACCAATAACAGATTTTTATTTTGGTCTTTTATTTAATTATGGAACAGTCACAGTTAGATTCAGCAACGGCGTGGAGTCTTACCAAATCTAAAATCATCCTGATACATTTAAGCTTCACATCTACAGTCCACTATTCTAGCAAAAGTTCCTGATCATATCAAAGAAAATTAGTATTTACCGCCTCCAACAGAAGAATTTCACAAAACGAGTTTCGAAATAAGTAAGTTTTAAAAAATGTCCCTATACTCAATGAATTGTCAAATTTATGTGCTTTTTAATAAGATAAATTATTTCAATCATGACGTGCTAGGAAAGTTTAAAACGTCTCACCTGAGCTGACATGACATCCATGTTGAACCTCTTGTCAGACAGAGTAATGGGAAATCAGCAATGGAGGACGGTATTCTTAACGTTTCATACACATGTCAGCAACCTATCAAAAACATTTGAGTGAGAGTTTAACGGGCTAATGATAAACGTCCTTAAATTGTCAGATGAAATTCCTATGGGATTACGGTTTATTCTGTGTCGGATTTGGATGTCACAGGAACAATCAAAGCCATCAGAAACAGAGACAACAGCCGTTTAACGTTAGACATGTACATTTAACCAGGAGAGGGAAAGACACAATGGTGACACATTCTGTATCAACAATACCCTTCCGTGTAATAACAGGCTTCTTTTCAACATTGATTGATTAAAAAAAAATGCCACATAACACTATTTCAAAATGTTATCTAAAAGTTCATCTAATTATGTTTACAGACACTTTATTGAACCTAGCACATTCGTAAAAGAACACAAAAAGTTGTAGTGATGTTTTCAAAGAAACATGTTATAAATGTTTAATGTGTACACATGTTTTCTGAAAAAAATCCACAAAAGAAGCTTAAACACGTGCAATCTAAGAAGTAATACGCTCGTTCAATTATTTAAAAAAAAGTTTGAAACATTGTTTTCAGTAGGCTGACGACGTTAATTAAAGATGAATTTATTAAAAAACGTATTGAATGAAAAAGGAAAATCATATCGATGAAATGGTTTTATACATATTATCCTAAAATGGGAGAACATCTAGGTTGTTTGCCAAGCCGAACAGTTGATTAGACAGTTTTATCTTTCAGTCTTACAGTTGATATTTGTGAAACAGTAAACCACACACATAATGATTCTTTGTACCATATGAAGAAGAGCGAGTTTTTGTTTATTGAAATAATTAACACACTTAACCGTACCTCTTGGCATATTTTTGTTTTTAAATGTGAACAACTGATGTTTAATTACACATATTTCTAATATAGTCATAACACATTTTTGGATATGAACATTTCTGGCAACTTTCCTAAGAAAGGCGAAAGCTGCTACTTTTCATGTTATCAACACTTGAGGGGCTGTTATCTCACACAGGACGAAAAGGGCTGTTATCTGACACAGATCCTGCCTATGAAAAAAAACTCAATTCATGTGTTTCTGACATCTCATCGTTTGAAATGTAAATTTGAAAAAAAATATTACTTCTTCGTTTCATATATTTAATCAATGAATCTTGACTGTAGTCTCTTTACATTGCAGACACCCCTGGAATTGTTATGACACATACTCTCAACTAGCAGAGTTTGTCTTTACCAACACATCACGATATCAATTCACTGAAGAATTTAATTAATTGAAGAATTTATTTATGATCTTGATCTAGAGTCGTTCACTGAGAAAAAGAAAACGGAATCTACTTTACAACTGTTTCATATGTCTACCAGATGTGTTTTCATTAAAGTAGCGTATTTCAAAGAATATATGTTAGGTCAAAGCCTTGTCGATGACCTAATGTCACAATAACATAGTTACATGCTGCTGAGGATCGTTTTTATTATGAGAACAGCGATATATTGATCGTCTATGTTTTAAACGTAACTCGATAGTGAACTCGTGATTCTTTGGCAGATGAGAACTGGACAAGGCACTGACTTAGGACTTAACACATATACTTGATTTAGATCCATTGTTATTTTGCTCTAGTTGATGATGAATCTATGTAAACACGATTTTCACTGCTGCAAGAGGCCATTGCAATGAATGGAAGGCCCAAGCAATCAGACTAGGCCTTAAAGACCATGTTTAAAATAATTTCCGTTTTACATTAATTCACGCCTGGAATACTTCTGAATTTCGATTGCATAACTCTGTACTCCTGTCCTTGGATCATGTCCCTTATACTGAAAGGTTGCTAGTTAACCAAGCTGTGAACAGCTATGCTAGGGGCATAAATATGGGATTTAATGCTTGATTAGACAATTTAATTGAGATTATTATGAATTAGACAATTTAAATATGAGTATTATGAATGTGAATGCTGTAACGGTATATGTTAACCTGATATATATGTAATTTATATAAACTTTGAATGCGTTAACTGTCGAATGATCAACGATAGTATGCTGTTGCAGCATTACAATAATGTATAAGTTATTCAATCACGATACACAAAGATTACCATTAAAACCTTTTGACATCTTATCTCACTATATGAAAATAACATTAACATTTAAAACTGTTTCGGGAGAGTAGTTGAAAGATCCAATCATTACTACAAAAACAATAGCTGACCAATTTGTTCTCTTATATAAATAAGTAGTTAAGTTAATAATCTGAATGTCCTTCCAAAAAGTGATCACCTTTAAGATAATAATTAAGATGGTAATTCCACTTATTTTGGTGTATAATCTTCTTCATGTAGTGTTTGCTAATGTATAGATGAACTGATGATCTAATCGAAATGTACACCAAACACGAAGCTGCAAATGAATGGCTCATACACCATAGTTGAAAATGTTGTATTTGTTTTATTATGATTGTGTGTACCTTTGTTTACTACAATATACTCTGCACATAACCATTACTGAATACCTATGTTCAAAGGTGATTTTGTAATATAACTTGATATTAAAAGCCATCGTCATTTTTCTAAAATCTAGATTACGTGTTGAGTGTCCAAGCTGCCTCCAATTACAATACAACTAATACAACCAACATTTCATTTCATGAGTGCCTTTTAGTGAAATCAAACCAAGTCAATTTCTATCTGTCCATCATCCCTGCTTTTTCAGAGAAGTCCTGACATTTGCTCAGAATAATCATCTAACTGTATCTGTCAACAACATTTCATCATTCCTCTCATGCTTGATAAACTGGTTGCTCTACATATATACATTCTTATTCTATCATATTCAACTGCGTTGCATGCTACTTCGAGGAGCCAATACAAATATACCACATTTTTCATTTGTGCTAGATAAGATTATTATGTCATAAAGAGATGATATGAAACTTGATATTTTGTAGTTAAAACAAATGGTGAACTGAATTTCAAAGGATTTTTCAGGACATATTATTTTGTGTTCAAGGTATGGAAATAATGTTAGTGATAAAATTATATCTTTTTGGACACACTGACTCCCAATTGAATATGAACATGGTTTTTTTAAAACGTGTGTTTCTCAGAACTATACGCAGATAATGTTTTGAACATTAACATTCAGTTTAATTGGCTTCTAAAGACATGACGTAACTCTTTTAAATCGTATGTATCACTCGAGAATTGACATATGTTGTATTTTGTATGGTATCATTTCTTTTGCCCTTTCGTATATGTTTTACTGTAACATAAAAGACAACGCTAACATAATCCAGGCACTGTAATTACCTTTCAGTGCTTCAAATCATGTTTCATTACAACAGCAAGCACATTTTATTCATGTTCCCTGCTTCAGAGTATTCGTGACATTTGCTCAGAGTAATCATCTAAACGTGTCTGTCAAGAAGATTCCAACACTCCTTTCGCCGATGATTAACTGCTGGTCTGGGTCTTTTCAATACATAAGCTTCTTACAAGTATCTATTCTTCAGTTGATATATTTTTGGTGATTGCCGTGAACTATAAAGTTTGGACGTCCGATGTTACCTTATACATACATATGGAATAAGGATGATCAATATATTCCGAAAGTTGAGTAACAGGATGTTTATATTTAAAAGACACTAGATTTGAAAAAAAATCATATGATGGATTGATATATGTTTTTCTATAAACATAAGCCTTACATTTGAATAATAATTACAAGTTAGAATGAAGTGGTATTAATTTTCAAAAGAATCAAGACCAAATCGTTGACACTGTGGGCATAACATTTTGTCTCTTTCTATATTATTATGACGTCCAGTTTCAATCTTTGATTTATGGCATCGGAAACTGGTTAGAGAAAGGCCTTCTTATCAATGTGTTGAAGGTTAAATTCAATATTTAATGCCGACTTGAAGGCAAAATACTTTTGTAGCTTGTAATTTTTAGTTAATTATTTTATCAAGCGTTGTTGACCACAGACCATTATTCGTTGTATGACTTGAGAAATGAATATTTTAGGATGTCCAACATCTTGAGGTATCCAGGCGTAACCAAATTCACATTTAAAAATAATATTCAGTATATATGTTGCCTAAGATATACGACAAGCTTTATGTAATGTATACAATATTAAATATGACAATTGCTCGATTTCACATTTCTGAAATCGGTCCATAGATTACTTATATACGGCTTTTTAAAAACGCCTAATTTAGCCCCGGCAACCAGAATGAAAGTCTGCAGGGGTGTGGCCCCTGGAAAGATGACTTCTGTGACGTCACTAGAATAAAGTCATTATTGGTAGTTATTGATAGTCATAATTCAACGTTTTTTCTCAACATTTTGATTGTTAATTTCATTAACAAATCTTCAATCAAACAACTTAAATTTTCCATATATCGAATGTTTAGATATCCAACTAGCTAATTCCGCAGATGGCAATTACATAATTATTACATAAACATGTCTTTTTGGCGACTTAACACACCTGCGTTTGTCCATACTAATTTAGAAGTAAGGAATATGCTGAGACGTTTATATCCGTTCAACCCTCTTCGTCCAATTTCATAATGTCTTAAACATTCACCTTTCCTAAAGATTACTACTTTAGATATGTTCATGTTTAAATAAAGTCGCCACTTATTACAATAGTTACTGATGCACTAAATCTGTTGTTGTAGTCTACCAGTGCTAACAGCATTGTTAACGTTATTGGCGAATAACAAGGAGCACACCTTTGGTTCTTACTCTGATATAAATATTCCACAATAGTTTGACTTGAATGTTTTTGGTTATGAGTTCATAAAAAGGCAAAATAACTTTGGGCTAACCATGCATCCTTGCCGAGATCGAATACATCAGTTGAACTATTCTGTCAAACCATAATCAGTTCTCACACCGGATTTCAGTTTCGGATAGATATCAAGCAGAATCCTTAGCATATGTCCATGATTGTCATATTTTAGAAGTCTATACCAGGGCAAGTTGTGATCAATGAAGAGACAGTCAAATCTTTCACTGTTGAAGTGGACGAATACTTCTGTAACATTCGCTACAATGTAAAAAATGTTGAGCAACCTTTTCTAAAACAAAACTGGTTTTCATGTATTTTCATCAGACCACCTGTGAAGACGTTTATGTGCGTTTATAATCTTGGTAAATATTTCCCCCCAAAACAGGTAATAATGAAATACCTCTGTAATTATTCACACTGTTCTTTTCACCATCTTAACACAACGGACATATAATAGCTCTGCACCACGATTCAGAATAGACACCAGACTACATGATTTCGGGAAACAGTTGCACACATATACACCATGTAGGCACAATGATATCGAGAAAATACTGAAATAGTTCAGAAGGTAATCCATCACATCCTGCATTTGATTTCATATAAATTATTGTATATTTTACTTCACCACTTGATAATGCGCCGTTCACATCCTCTGGTGGTCCAAGCTCACAAGCTTCACATAGTTCTTGTTAATGCTTCATTATGTCTGAATGGGCAACAGCTTCAATCGACGATTTTGAACCAGAAGAAGTTTTTGAAAGTATGAAAACTATTCCTCAGAGCTGATACTGTTTGATTTCAAAGGGAATTTTAATTTCTATATTTCCTTACACGTTGTATTGATATCATTCGTTGTTATGTCTATAAATTCGTTTCTAAGTGAACGCTGAAAATCATATTGTTTCCCACTGTATAAAGTTTTAAAGATTCGTCTATATTGTTCAAACCTTTGATAATCTTCATCTCTGTCTCTAAATGTATTCACAGCCAGATACTTGTCTGTCTTTGGGCTGTCACACTCCACGCCCCACCACGTTGACTGTGTCTTGCGCTGCGTGTCAGGTGACTCGGTCATCTGGTCATCGCGGCAGCGGCTAGGATACAGTCCACATATTAGATTCACAGCACTGTCACACAACAAAATTCTCATTTGATATCATTTGAAATGTTAAAAGGTGTTTCATCATGAAGATTATAATATTAAAACTGGTGGCTTGAGTTTTTCTTGGTTTCAGAAATGAGAGGAAAGTTATCAGACTTATCTTAATAACCTTTAAGTCTCCTATGTATGCAAACATGGCTGAAGATGTAATGCCGTAGTCTACCATACTGAGACTACTTCCAATAACTGAAAAGCATTGATGTAGACTGAATGATCCCAAAAGCCCGAGGCAATACAAGGGATCAGATCCCGCCTCAAAGACCAGTTGTAAAGCAGAAGGGGTATTTTCAGTTACTCCATATCTCATGATTAATGTATTCATGGTCTTTGGCTTACGTATGTACTATATCTAGTGTTAGATCATATGTATACAATGGTGATTAATCAAACGACTTTACGTGAAATGTCAAGAGTACTTATTATGAAACAGGTTCAGTGTATAGTATTCCTATAGTTGTATCTGCCAGTTCTATAGAACATTAAATAAATAAATAAATAATAGTGAGATCGAATTGACGGCAAACATAACATTTGCTGAAAGTTAGCATCCATCTATACATGTATGTCCACATTCATTTTGGCGGGTGTCCTTTATAACACAGCTGTTAGAATGTCAGATATTATTTTACATACGAAGAGACTATATTATTATAAAAGTCTAACTTTCTGTATCTCTTCGTTATATTTTGAATATGTGTTCACAAAATGTGTCATCCGTTACAATTTTGTCATTTTTTACATTTTAAAAATATTTTCTATGTGGTTATTTAAAACTACATGTTTGCAAATAACCTTTCGAAAGTATTGTCAAACATTTAATAATGTTTAGTAAAATTAGCGTGATCTGCAAGTTACCACAGTGCATAATGTTGTTATTACACACATTAAGAGATATTAACATCGATAGAGCCTACTGATCCGACATTACTCTGGAATGTACTGCAATGTAAACGGAGCGGGAACCTCTCACAAGATAACTTTGACCTGAAAACTAGTTTTGTAGGTTTCTTTCATTCTTTAGTTTAAGTTACCATCAACCAGTTCTATTAAATTTCAAAATATGGGAACGAACTTTGTCATGAAGTATTTATAATTAAATCTTCAATTGTAGTTAGAGATTTCTTAACATTTTCTGTTTCAAAGGTAAATCTGTTTTTCGCCATTTTCTATTAATAACGATAACCGTTTTATATTACAATGGCTTAATAAGTAATATAATGGGATGGTTTCCGCTCTAATGTAACAATATAGTGTATAAACTTTAACAATAAATAAAAATTTTGAGAAAATGATACATACAAAAACGTACTATAGCACCGTTAAACCAGGTTAATGTAAGATTATTTAATATGAAAATGTCAATGTCATTCAATACAGAAAAACAATCCTCAGGTACAGGCAAAACCGTGTTGATTCAATTATATTTGATTGTTTCTCTGTTAAATCCCCGGGTGAAACCCAAGGGGGTTATTGTCGTGGCGCAGCCCGTCTGTCCGTCCGTCCGTCCCGAAAACGGTACTTACGAGTATGTTCTGAAATCAATTCCTCTCACAGTTGTTTATCAATCTTTCTGAAACGTTACTCATGTTTTGGATATACATCGATGATGCGCATGTGCATTTGTGGAACCGACTAATATTTTGAGAGTTATAGGCTTTGACTTAGAACACTCAGCCATCCGATTTTAGACTGACAGTACCTGTGTTTTGACATCAACTCCTCCCACAGTTTTTGATGAATCTTTCGGATATTTAAACATGCTTTGGATATACATGGGTTATACGCATATGCGTTTGTTGGACCAAACGAATTCATATTTAGAGAGTTATGCCCCATGATTTGAGTGCTCAGCTTTCTGATTGTGGGTTGAATTTAAACTTAGAGTGACTCAATTTTGTTATATGTCTTTGGAACTTGATATGTGTTTCCTCTTACATACGATCATCAAATAATATCTCATCTATCGTTAATAAACCTTACATTTAAACTGCTCTTTTGACAGATAAGGAACTCGGAGGTTGTGCTCTCATGCGGTTTACAATACCATTTCAGAAACAAGTTGTTGTACATTCTCACATTAAACTTACACAAACATTTTAAACCTAGTTTGCATTTACTTACAGTGTCGGCCAAAAGAACGCCTGCTTGATTTTCCTTAAAAATGATGAAATAATTTCTGAAATATAATAAATGGTTGTATCCACGTTATGCTGAATAATAATTAATATGACAGTCCATTGAAACCGTTGCAAAACTGTGATTCGAGTCAATAACATTCATGAAAACCAGCTCAATGACGACCGCTCATTCCGGTTGATTCACTTGCGCACAGTATCCACTTACATCTGTAGCGTCATCACCACTTTAATGCGAATGCGCGCCTGTATGTTTGCTCGTGGTTGTATGAAAATTTGTTTTAAAATATTTTTCTGATGAAGCACTGATCGAAAACTGTGTCATTCGATTGTGACAAAACAACTTCTGAAATATAAACATATTATGCAGAATTGGTGCAACTTCATAATGCTATAATGTTGCTGAACTGTTCATTATAGTTTTTACGAAATCTGATAGGAAATCTGGTAGGCTTTTCCTTTGGCCGACAGTGTAGGGATATATGATTGAACATTTCCAATAATCACGGTTACCTCTTCCTCTTCTTGTTATCTTTGCCAGGACATGGTTTGATCAGACAATACAAACAAACTGTACGGGAGTGTATTTACTATGACAACAGCTGGATCAATGTTCTCTCTTATCAGGGATTTACATCATTGAAAGTCTTTATTGATGCTCCGGTTAATCACATGAACTCCGGATTGTCCGGAAACTTTACCTTTATCCTCTAAAAACCGCTGGGCTCTCGACCTTTGTATATTTATCTCTAGAAAGTGGCACAATTTAAAGCTACCAAAGTTCGCACATCTTTAACTGCTACTAAAAGATTGAAGAGAAATGTTTGTGAATGGAATTGTGATGACCACACCATAACTACTGCAAATAGGGAAGACGCAATCCTTAAAATAAAAGGTATTCTAAGTCTTAGATGGCGGACTATGATAAAATGACGAAATGATGATACACTATGTCTTGTCTCATGATACATAACTCATCGCAAATTGTCTATTAGAGATGTATATTGAGACCAGAGTCATTGCATGCAAGTTGCAAAATAGTATGTTCTATCGAGAAACGGATTCGGAGGTTTCCTAGCATTGTAACCGTCTGGCAAGGAATCTATAAATCCAGTTACGTATCCCAATTCCTCACATAAACTATTTTGCAGATGTTATTCTGGGAACGGGCTCGAGTTTAATTAGACTGTGCGGTGTAGTGGTATCACTCTTTGATACATTGTAACTATATGCTGTTTAAGATGCAAGATCTGTACAAACTATAGTATGTTGTAAACGAACGAACGTACAGTAAATCGGTCACGTCTGGACGATCATACACTTACAAGGTTCACGTTCTGAGAACTAGGCAGTTGAAATAAGCATCAGTAAGATCGATATTATAAACATATATGCAAGGAAATTCTAGCTAAATATGCTATTTGGGCTGGGTAATGCTTCGATGAATATCTAGACGTTCCGGGGATTTTATAGGAAGATGATTCATTGTATTAGTAATCAGTTTATCAAATTGATCTCATAATTCAGACAGATTGCCGTTATGCCAGCAATGGCTTGGTAATTGATCTAGATCTAGTTTCATAAAATATCCTACATTATAAGATTACATCGGTCAAAGTGTATAGAGAAGAACAGATAATTTTACGTTTAAATTTGGGTATAGGTACTTTTTGAGTCAGCCAGTATTGCTGAAATGTTACATAGCCTACATCCAGTGACATTTAACTTTAACTAATTTAAAATGAAGTCAGAATTATAAAAATAGAGCCATGAGCTCTGTAGCTCATCAGGATTTCATTGATTTTTTTTATCTAAGGTTGAACATCTAAGTTATCTCAAGTAATACATTGTAAACAAGCACAAAAAAAGGTTTTTAGATCATGACCCCTGTGACCCACATTTGGAATCACAGGGTAACCAATCCTACAATTAAGAATCACCTTTGACCAAAGAGTATCTACACACCAGTTCACCTTCTAGAGCTTTACGTACTTGAGATAAAGATGAAAATATGTTTTTGGGTCATGACCCGTGACCTAGATTGGGGTCACAGGGTCACAAAATCTACAATTTAGAATCCCCATTGGCCAAGGATTCTGCACCGAACTTTTCAGCTCATTAGACCTTTTGGAACTGGAGAAGAAGATGAAAATAGGTTTTTAAGGATGTGACCCTATTTGGGGTCACGGGGTCACGAAATCTACAATATAGAATCCCCATGGGCAAAGGAGTCTGCACACAACTTTTCAGCTCTCTAGACTTTTTTGAACTGGAGAAGAAGATGAAAATAGGTTTTTAAGGATGTGACCCCTGTGACCCCATTTGGGGTCACGGGGTCACAAAATCTACAATTTAGTATCCCCATTGGCCAAGGAGTCTGTACATAAAATTTCAGCTCTGTGGAGTCATTGGTTCTGGAGAAGAAGTCGAAAAAGCGAAAAGTTTACGGATGGACGGATGAGCTAAAACTAAAATAAAATTATAATAATATAATTGATTAACACTAGAATCGATTTTGAAACGTGGCCTCACAGAATAAAGAAGTGGTTATCCTTAAATTAGTACATGGCACAAATGAAGTGAGAATAACAAGGATGGATTCGTCTTAGGATGCAGTATATTGACATAGTGACAGATCGTCTAAGTCCTAAACTGTAGCGTTAATAATTATGCAATGTTGGGATGTATAACATTCTTTATATGTTCTCCTTACTCCTGCTGCAATAAGGGCAAACTGATCCAGGATCATACATCAAGTGAAATCATGTGAACCTCTGTCATTTGTTAACGGGCATTGGCGTACTTACGACTGTGATGTTATTTTTTCTTCATATCAAACTTATTCTGTGAATGATTAATTCTATAATCAGCCTACACTCGAAAATAAGCCTTAACAAATAGTTATAAATATAATTAATGGATTTGAAAAGAAATTGACAAATTATTTGTGTTGGTTAGAGTATCCCATGAAGGTAAATATGTATTAATGATAATTGTAATTCAAGGAAATGTAAAGTGAAATGTCTACAACATGTCAACCGTACCATTAGGTCTTCATCATCTGGATTTCTGGAATGCCTATCTACTCGTAATACATGTTGTATGTCCAGCCAGCCATATAGTAATGTCTCTCTCTAGTATCTTATCACAAATAACCTTTCAAATACAAACATAGTCGAAGTATCATGTTTAAGAAGACTTCTTTAATTGACACAAAACTGTCTACCTATCAATTTGACAAAGATTAATGCGTTTAGGAAATCAGTATCTCATTAGAGGGCATATACAGATTACCATAACTTGTCAATACTGACACATGTGACCTTCATGAAGGCTGACGAGGAACTGATCCGTCGTAAGAGAACACTAAATATCTAAAGATTAATCCACTCTTCTGAGATAAATGTCTATGGCGTATCTATCATTTACAAGTTATGTTTAAATTCACCAAATTCACGTGTCAAAACGGTACAATCAATACATGCAAATGATAGTTGAAGTGTCTATGGTTCCCATTTGTAGACAAATACTAACATGCATTGCTATAAGTAGTGCAGACTTGCACTACCCGTTCCAATCGCAACAGTCCTCTTGAGGGGATCGAATGATGTCCGAGAGTTCTTACATCAATGGAATGTTTAAAGAGATGTCGAGTATGATATACATCTTTGAAAATTGCCAAATATATACACTTAATTTTTCGCAGATTTACTTTACAATAAATAAGTGGAGAAATCACCCTAATTAGTTGTTTTTCAGTCTAAGAATAGATTTCGTTTATTATTTCCAAGAGCAAAGCAAATTTTATGAGTACTCAAATGAATTGAAATATATAGCTTTCCTACAAATATTGAAGTACCTGTTTTAGATGTTTTGCTGGAATTGTTTAATCAATGACAATATATACATATATATAGTTTGTTGGTATAATAACAATAACAATTCTATTTTTACAGGTGAAATATGAATCATATGCATATTCACGGCCTTTTGAAACATATATCAATCGTCACATTCAGTAATGACAAGGGTAATCTGCAGAATGACAACAATTGTGAAAGTCAGTTACACGTGGGTTGCTATGAGAATTGTAAAATGTACATGTGTGCATGACTCGGAAACCCTTAATGTTTACTACATTGACTGCAATCTGTTTAAAGCCATCATATTAGATAACAAAGAGCGTTGGTGTCTTTGAAACTAAAGTCTTTGGATAGTCGTGATATGAAAATTATTTCTCGAATGTCATGTTATATGTGAAATATTTGTCTAGGTATGTCAAATAAAGTCAAATAATTGTTCTCGAAACACTAATATGTACATGTAGGTGATTCTATAAACATATTATAATATAGACATCTTTGCAAGCTTGACATTTAAAATGAACATGTATATTAAATAACATAGTTATCTTCATGTATTGTATAAAATAACTCTTATACGTAATAGCTTAAAGGCAGTCACTAAAATACATCAAAAACTTAATACCTTACACTTGTAAACACTTGTATTGAAAAGACCCAGAACAGCAGTAACGTAGGTGATTACTTCGAGTAAATGTTATGAATAATTTGAAGCAATCTGAAAGTTGCTTGTTGGTGTAGCTAAAAATGATTTGAAGGCTCTCAAATGGAATTTACGGTGAAATGACTTTATTCTTTTATGCTATGGTTGTAAATACATTGTGCATGCCATTTAGTTACACATACTAGAAAAATCATTGAAGTATGTAGAGGAACTACCAGCTAATCAGTTAAGAAAGGAATGGTGAAATCATGTTGACAGACACATTTAGCTGATTACTCTGAGCAAATGTCAGGACTACTCTCGATAAGCATGGATGATGGACAGATAGTGATTGCCTTGGTTCGATTTAACTAAAAGGCATCCAAATTTGGTACTGGACAGTTTTAGCCCTTCTGAAATTAGATTTTAGAAAAAAATGAAGATAACCTTTAATATCCAAAGATATCACAAATCTCCTCTTAACATATTTTTTTAACAATTTAAACTGTATAAACAAAATGACAAAGATCAATAGCTTAAAGGGGCAGTAGCACGTTTTTTCGCTGAAATAAGTTGATGAAATGTATTTGAAAAAT
Organism: Gibbula magus; assembly: GCA_936450465.1. Lineage (NCBI taxonomy): Eukaryota > Metazoa > Mollusca > Gastropoda > Trochida > Trochidae > Gibbula > Gibbula magus. The sequence goes on from OW388301.1 coordinate 48,524,600, forward strand.
AATGTCACCAAAACTATAACACCCTTCTCTCTTCAGAAAATCAAGTTAAAAAATGAGTGTACATTGTTCTGTAAAGCCATGGCAATCGTTTTCGTCATTCGAAATAATAAAATGTGTTCACAATAAAATGGCCGCCATGCAATTTTTGCTTTAAAGGCAACGCCGTTATTACCACTACGGATACTTGGTTTGTGTAATAAGATGTTTACCATCTAAAGTAAGTATAAATGACATAAACTATCATTATAAATGAGAAATTTGAAAAAATAAAATTTGAAAAAAAACGTGCTACTGCCCCTTTAATATGCTGATCGTTGGGAATATGTGAATATTAGCTAATAATTTTAGATAGAAGAACAAATGAAGGAAAAATGAAGACACTGTTTGAAGCATTGTATGTCACATGTCGTCAGCTTTTGCCATTTATAAAATGTAGCCACCAAAGGTTAATTATTTCAGTTTACAAAACAAAACAAAGGCATACACAATTATAGTTTAACCAATATTATATTTCAAGGCTGTGTGTCTGATTTACTGTACATGTGTGTGTATCAAAGGAGTCGGAAAAAGGTGTATCTGTTACTAGAAAAGTGAAAATACCATATCTAATCACAGTAGTAAACATTTGCACCTGCCCTTGACCAGGTGCAAAATTGCTTACGGTAGCGAAACATTTGCTAACGATAGTAAAATATACATACCATTTTCGCCGTAATAGAAGCCCTGGGCGTTTAAAAAAGAGGTTGATAGCAAGATTGAAAACTCTTTTTCAGTGAAACATCAGTAAGGTCAGTCGATACAAAAAGGGGCTTGGGGGGGGGGGGGGCGTTTATTAGGAGAGGGCGTTTGTTAGGATGAATATGGTATGTGCAAATGCGTCCGTTCGGCGAATTTTGTTCATATGAGCAAATTTGCATATGTGTAATAATTTACTCATTTGAGCAAACTTGCATATGTGATATGATTTACTCATATGCAAACGCTCGCCGTTTTAATACATGTAGGGCCATATAACAGGGGTGGTTATGTTACGAACCATCTAGGGTATATCACAATCTGCAGATTGTGAGTTCACAATCTATGAATATTTCACCATTCCTAGATTGTTTAAACAATCTGCAGATTGTTCGACCCTAACAATCTGACAATGATCACAATCTAGGAATTTGTTTGTAAGGCTATCGAACAGACTGGGGGGGGGCGTTTATTAGGAGAGGGCGTTTGTTAGGATGAATATGGTATGTGCAAATGCGTCCGTTCGGCGAATTTTGTTCATATGAGCAAATTTGCATATGTGTAATAATTTACTCATTTGAGCAAACTTGCATATGTGATATGATTTACTCATATGCAAACGCTCGCCGTTTTAATACATGTAGGGCCATATAACAGGGGTGGTTATGTTACGAACCATCTAGGGTATATCACAATCTGCAGATTGTGAGTTCACAATCTATGAATATTTCACCATTCCTAGATTGTTTAAACAATCTGCAGATTGTTCGACCCTAACAATCTGACAATGATCACAATCTAGGAATTTGTTTGTAAGGCTATCGAACAGACTGTACGAGTAGATTGTGAAGGGTTTTAAACAAGTGTTTCTATCTTATCTACAGATTAAAGGGGTCGATTCCCAGAGTGTCAGAAACTTCCATCTCGTTTCTCTATCTTATCTAACGACTCCTAAATTGTTAAGGGTTATGGTGTTTCAGCTAAGCACTCCTAGATTGTCAGGAGCTTTAAAGTATTTTCTCTCACTTATCTAACGGATTTTGGGGCGATTCCTAGACTATGAAGTGTTACGATGTTTCATTTGGAGACTAAGAGGTCGATTCCTAGATTGAGAAGAGCTTTCAACTCGTTTCTCTATCTTACCTACAGACTGTAGAGGTCGATTCTTAGATTGTGAAGGGTCCTCAAATAGTTTATCTATCGTATCTACCGAGTACAGGGGTCGATTCATATGAAGCGTTCTCAAATAATTGTTCTGTCTTATCTACAAAATATAGGGTGGATTCCTAGATTGTGAATGGTTCTCAAATAGTTATTTATATCTTATCTACCGGCTATAGGGTCGATTCCTAGATTGCGATGGGTTATCAAATAATTGTTCTATCTTATCTACCGACTATAAAAATGTTCTACCTCACTTCTTTTTCTGCATTTACACAACCAATAAGTCAAAACAATAATTACAGATAATAATAACAAGCTCAAAACACTGAGGGCTATAAACCCACCTTCTGCAATCTGCAGTGAGGTTTCACATCTGAAAAAATTAATAACAATAATAATGATGATATATCCAATCTACAGAAATGCAGATAATTCATGAACAGTAACGTTACCTAAATTCGTGGATTACCTTCATTCGTGGATGATCAGAATTATCGCGATATCACGTTGCCCAAATCTCGCATGACTTCACATAGCGGTACCTTTGATGTACACACACAAACATGTTGCGAATTGCTCCACTATATGTAAGTACAGACATATAAAAAATAGTCATACAAGCTTAAAATGCATCCAAGATCACTAATACCAATTTTCAAGTTAACCTAAAATCAAATTACAAAGATACGGTAAGCTCCAACCTTCTCATGCTTTGTCGTCTGCTTGTTTACCAATCTGTCAAAGTACATCACTTGACTAGAGCGGAATACCGCTGTCCAAATTTAAAATGTATGGAAACCTTTTCTTTCTTGGCACCAAAACAAACTCTCAGAGACCGCATCATAGGCAAAATTGACACTGTAAAAGCAGTTGCTTTCCCGATATTGAATCAAGAGGAGGAAAGTAGGCTCGTAAACCATGTCACATATATGACATCCATTGGATACGGCTATACAAGGAAAGAGGTCACCCAGCTTGGTTCTGACTATGCACGTCATTTGGGAAAACGTGACCACGCCCATCCCTTGTCCCTGAAGTTGTTATATGGTCTATTAGGACGATGGCCAGAAATCAAAGTCAGAAGTGAGAAATCTCTAACTGAACTTCGTGCCAAGGACAGTTCAGAAGAATGTGTGAAAAAATATGTTGATGAACTTGGCGCCATTTTTGAAAAATACGATTTCGCATCAAGACCTGAGGCTATCTACAATGTAGATGAAAAGGGAATAAACAGATCTCATGTAGCACCGAAAGTAGTTGGTTCAAGATATTCTGTTACATACGAGATATCATCAGAAAAATCCTCTCTCGTCACACTTTTTGGTTGTGGAAACTTTTATCCGACCTTGTTTTGTATTTGCTGGCGTTAGAATGCGTAGTGAATTGCTTGAAGGTTGTAGTCCAGGAAGTGACGGGTCGTTTTCGAATCTGGTTGGTCAAATGGTGTCATATTTCATGACTACTTGGACAGACATTTCTTGCGTTATGCGACTCCTGCCACGCCGACGAAACCGCTTCTTCTACTGTACGATGGTCACAAGTCTCACATATCGCCGTCATTGATAGACTGGGCTAAGGAGCATACTATGGTACTGTTTGTTCTACCAGCACATCTTGCAGCAAATGGACGTTGGATGTTTCGGACCGTTCACCAACATTTACAACACTGAGTGTCACAAGTTGTTAAAGTCGGGACAGACGGTACAACATTGCGTCTGTCGCATGCAAGGCCTATACTGCTGCGTTGACAGCAGGTCATCTACACTCTTCATTCAGGAAGTGTGGCAACTATCCATTAGCCGACAGCTAACACTGTCATTGATGTTGAGATGAACACACAAATTCCGACACATAATTTTCAACCTGAAAGTGACCAAACTAGGTTCTTTGAAGAACATCTAGCTGTGATGAAGACTCACCTGTAACAGACGAGGAAACGTGTTGTGTGCAGTGGCGGATCCAAGGGGGGGGGTTCAGGGGGTCCGGACCCCCCCCTTTTCAAATCCATGTATAAGTTGGGATATACATCTAACCCCCCCCCCACTGAGTGGAGAAAAATTGTTTTGGGACCCCCCCCTTTCAAAAATCCTGGATCCGCCCCTGGTGTGTGTGGTCGTTTCCAACCAAGTGAACTCTCACGATGTACATCTCTGTTTTTTGTCAAATGGGGGCAGTGCATGTATCACGGCTGTGGTCACTGGGTCCACTTACAATGTTGCTGTCAAGTTCGTGTGCTTCGGACACATGACACATTCTACTGCCCTTGCCATGCTTTACCGTGCATGTCGTAAGAAGAATAAATTTCGAAATAGACAAAAACTCACCTGTTAATACTGTATACTGTACAAAGTTTATTCGATTTTTTTATTTGAATCTTGATACCATTTATATTTTAAAAGTTTGTTGACTTATTACATCGTCTACAATAGTATCGAGCAAAAAAAATGAGACACTTCTCAAAAGTGTTTTTTCAGTTGGGGCTCGGTGATTTCGAACCTGGTTTGATAATACTTTGCACCCCTAATATTATTACGACTCTCTCGGCATTATCCCCCCTCTTGTCGGGTCAGGTCACGTGATGACGCTGTTGTTGACGACTTCCTAGTTACCGACGCAATGTTGAAAATCGAAGCAAAATCCCAAGTTCTCGCATTGTATGAAGCAGGTTGGAAATCAATTAAGAAGTTGCGAAAAATATTGGTGTTACCCAGAAGTACCATTTACTGAGTTATTGCAAAATTTAAAGTTGCTGGCAATTTACAACGCAAACCTGGATCGGGACGTCCACGTAAACTCGGTAGAAATGACAAGTGACAGCTCGCACAATTAGCTGCGCTGCATCCAAATTAGTCGGCAAAACAACTTGATGAGCGTGCAAGAATTTTAGTGAGTACAAGAGTATCTAAATGGTCTATAAGGAGGACTTTGAAAGAATCTGTGATTTCGAAGAAAGTGCCGACAAAGATCCAAATGATGACTGAAGATCACAAGCGAAAGAGACAGGAGTGGTGTTTAAGAAAGACTTTTCAAATTGCATATTTACTGACGAATCGAACTTCCAGTTTTTCAAAATTACAAGGAAAAGGTGGTGTCGCAATGGGAAAATTCTCTCCGTCTGTGATGGTGCGGGGTGGAATTGGGAAATTGGGGTTAACGCTGTTCTTGGAAATTAAGGGTCGCATCGATTCAAGAAAATATTATGAAGAGGAACTGATGGATTCGAATATTGGACAAAGTGAAATTCCCTATGTTATGCAACAGGACAATGCACGTGTTCAGACGTCCGCCTACACCAAAACATGGCTTCGGCAAAATAACATACAAGTTAGGGATTTTCCGGCCGCTACACCAGATCTGAATCCGATTGAAAATATGATGCAAATCGTCAAAGACAAAGTGGAAAAGTTGGAACCCAAAAACATTGCAGATTGGAAACGAGTAATTCATGAAACGTGGTGTTACCTATCTGAGGAACTAATAGACGCCCTGGTTAATTCCATGTCTCGGAGGATAGCTCAGTGCTTGGAAAGAAATGGCGGATTGACTGACTATTAAACTATTGTGAACACTTTGAAAATGAATTGTCTACATGTGTGCAAATGTTTAAACAAATATGTCGAATATTAAATAAAGAAATAAAGAAGTTATATCATCATACTTACTGAAAGTACTTTCAGATGAGTAGATGTCTGTGGTTATCATGTCTGACTTGGTTCTTGCAGTTTGACCTGGAGTCAGAAGGGTAAGTACATAAAACAAAAACAAAAACCAACAATAAATAAAAGGAAAGGATACAAACTTTTATTAGAAAGCATTATAAAAGTCAATTCCATGTAGATAAATATCTTCTACCTCACTTCTTTTTCTGCATTTATACAACCGATCAATCAAAACAATAATATATTACAGATACTAATACATGTAGGAAGCTCAAAATACTGAGAGCTATTAACCCACCTTCTGCAATCTGCAGTGAGGTATCAGCATCTGAAAACCAAGTATGTTAAATTAAAAACAATAATAATGATGATATATCTAATTTACAGAAATGCAGATATTGGTTTAGAATAAATTACATTTATTGTACTTGTTTTATTTCAACATATATATATTTATTTATTTGTTTATTTATTTTTAAATAATGTTTTAGCATATATAATTATAGAATAGCAATTGATAAAGAAAAAAATGAAAGAAAGTTATATCATCTTACTTACTGAAAGTACTTTCAGAGGAGTAGATTTCTGTGGTCATGTCTGACTTGGTTCTTGCAGTTTGACCTAGAATTGTGTACAATAATTTGAAGTTGTCACATAATATTATCCAATTACTATCATGACAAGAAAAAGTACAAACACAAACATACTGAATGATAAAACAAATTGCAACCAAAAGAAGCAAGTGTTTCCAAATTAAAACTTTCTGAAATCTTATCTGATCATGTATTATAAAAACATGAAACCTGATTTGATTTACCACTTATCACAGTGTTTACAATGATCTGATCTTTGTTGACTCGCCAATGATTGAGTTACAGTTTGCAACCCCTCCTCTAACAACTACGAAAGAGGGAAAGATGACAATGTCTATCAGGATAGTTTGATTGGCAGTCATGATTGTAATTATCCTCACGTTCTTATAAATCAGACCTGACACATGGTGCCATGTACAGCTGCATCGCATGGTGTAAGGCCCTGAAGTTTTACAGCAATGATTTTCTTGAATATTGATAGTCGACACAACTAGCAAAAAACATGTGAAAGTGAATAACCAATGCATCTTGATGCGGAATGATAACAATATGACGAGCAAACATACCTCATGTGACCGATCAAAAGGCGGGAATAATGTAGAAGAGGGGTGGAAGTTAGGTTGCGGGAGACCATATCATCTGTCATATGATCACTTCATCACAAATCAGTGGTATAATTAGAGTAAGCTCCCCTTGAAATACGTTTTTGTGTGACGTAGTAACTTCCTGTCTATTGTAAGTTATCTCCCTTATCATAATTTGAAGAAACGTCAAGGATGGTGAATTTCCGAGAGGTTGGTGTAGAGATATTAATTTTCAGAAATAAAAGGAGACAGATCTTACCTCGAGTAGTTTTCTGATTGTTTCCTTTTCCATAAGTATTTACTCCCCTAAATAAACAGACAACAAAGCGTAAATGAATAAAATAAAACAAAGAAAATTAAGATAACTAATTTATTCACTCCATCATTACATTCCCAAAGCTTTGAAGCGTCCATTCATTCTCTCATGTCCCATTTGCATTGTTTTGGTTCTGCAGCTTTTTAAGATTCTCTTTGTTTTTCTTGTCCGCTGTCAATCACATATGCATCAAACATTTTTAAAATTGGTCAATAATAATCATATTTCCTTTCATGGAACATTATTTTCATACATAGTTTAAAATATTTCCATCTATATATATAATATAGATATTTAGCGTGTGTATACGATTTTTTAAAACTTATAATTTTATTCCTCAAATTTCCTTTGCCTTCTGCATGTCTCCTAGCAATTGCACTTTCGATATTCTGAATACACTTTAAAATGAGTTTACTATGATCATAGGTATTTATCTTGAAAAGTAATTTTCACACAACTGTTAAAATATGGCTATTGATGCAACAGCGTGTTTTAACACATATGGCAGATATTTCTATCACAACACATGATAAGAATGTAGTCATGTATCAAAAATGTAGTCAAAAATCACTCGCTCCCTCTGTCTCTCCCTCCCTCCATGCAACACTTAGGGGGATCACTGACCTATCAAGTAATTGAGTGGATCAAACCTATCCAAGGGGATCAAGGGGGATCAGAACCATACCATATGCCTTTGGGGGATCAGGGTGGACCAAGGTGGATTGGGTGGACTTTTTACCTTGCACTTTTATACTACTGTTCTTGGATCAAAATTCGCTTTAACCCATTTGTACTTGATGAAATCGTACTGATGTAATCGAAAATAACTTTAAAACATAGTGTCTATTGGAATTACACACGCAGCTGTTCGGTTTAATTAAAACACGCGACACTGTTATAAGCAAGGGGAAACCATATCCCCAGGGACAAGTCGTTCTATGCCGTGTACGATGAAGCAAATAAAGTGCAGAGCATAAATACTTTACCAATGAAAGCCAGTGAAAGCATTATTCCTCACAGGCATAAACATCACGTCGAAAGCTGTTGTGGCTACACATGCTTCACTTCAAATCTGCTGACTAGAAATGCTGCTTGATCTCGAATATGAATATAGATTTCCACAATGTGTGTTCTAATTGTGCTGTAACCAGTATGAATAGCTTGGCCCCTTGGCATTCTGGATTAAAGAAATCCCCAATCCTTTAGAAAATATTTGGGGAAAAAGTGTCCTTCAAAATGGTGATGCAAGCATAAAGATTTGTATCTAATAGGAATTGTACTGCCATTGGATGCAAACATCTTACTAATTATCAACCGATTAGCCTTTATTAAAGTGTGAATGTTGTATGACTTATGTATCACTTAAATACAACTTTAAAAGTTGCTATATTATATCAGTGCAAAGAATGAAGAGACTCCAGTGAACCTCACTGAAAAGTGTACAATGTGAAAATGTAGATTAAAGTCTAAGTCACATAGTTCATTTGGACCTTTATCTCAAAGAGTTGAACTTATTAGTTGTGTCATAGAAAGAAGGCCACTAAACATACAGAATAATCTAAATCTGGTGTACAAAGTGTAACCACAAGTATACTGATACATACTGTGAATATTTTCTTGTGATATCAAATATTTTAACTCATGTAGAAAATACCGAGTATTGATATATTTATATAAGACGACAAGAAGATGATATTCTAGTTATTAACTTAAATCTCTGTGACACGACATGTACAAATATGGACGTTATAAATATTTGCCTCCCTTTGAAGTCATGGCAGTATGACGTCACAATTGTCATTGTTATGATGTGATTTATGACGGTGAATGTTAAATTTTGTTCAATATGATTTCTATACATTTTGATGACATTTGTTTAATGATTGCAGGAGATTGTACACCATCTTGACTGAGATCAAGTGTCTCTCCTCTCAGTATTTTAGTACCAGTGACAATGGGAGTTTTTAGATGTTCGCCTGTTATCTCAACAGTGGAAACGCCAAACACGCCAAACACATGAATTTCATTTAAATATAAGTAATTTCTCAATATTAAAAAAGGTAATAATTCATCATTTTTTAAATTAATTTTATCAATGTTAGTCAATACAGTCATATCTCATCAACTGGTAAAACAGTGTTGATTCGATTAAATTTAAATCAAATTAAATAAAAAAAACTTCTCGCGAGGTTGATATTACCAATTTAGAAACAGATTTAAGATCAAGATGACATTAATTATGCAAACATGTTAACGCTAGTTAATTAGCAGCTCCGACTAAGTCGGAGCTGCTATCAGTTGTTGTGCAGTTTCCATCGCCGCCGCCGCCGCCGCGTTTTGTATTGGCTATAACTTTTTTCCTAATTAGGTTTTGAGAACTCATATACATAACTTCTTACTTATACCCCTGGGGAATTCTTTTGACATGTTCGGTCAAAGGTCATGGTCAGAAGTTCTGAAATCGCTAAAAAAAATCCTTGTAAACACGATAACTTGAAAAATATTTGTACTATCAGGCTCTTCTTTGGTGTATATCAACTATGGAGAATGGCCAAGATTTGAAAAGGTTTTCGCTAACATCCATCAAAGGTCAAGGTCAAAGTGAGGTCACAACTTAAACATGCTTTTGCAAAAATGTCTTATTTCAACTATTAACACTTTGAATCATTACATGATTGTGATACACAATGAAAAGTGATCACTGATTGTGTGATCTTGAATTTTAAAGGTCAAGGTCACGAGATAGGGTATTGGTCACTTTTTTTCTGAAATCACTAAATAACTTCTTTCCAAGGAGGTATCAACACCTCATATACATAACTTCTTACTTATGCCCCTGGGGAATTATTTTGACATGTTCATATTCAAGGTCAAAGGTCATGGTCAGAAGTTCGGAAATTGCTAAAACAATCCTTGTAAACACGATAACTTGAAAAATATTTGTGCTATCAGGCTCTTCTTTGGTGTATATCAACTATGGAGAATGGCCAAGATTTGAAAAGGTTTTCGCTAACATCCATCAAAGGTCAAGGTCAAAGTGAGGTCACAACTTAAGCATGCTTTTGCAAAAATGTCTTATTTCAACTATTAACACTTTGAATCATTACATGATTGTGATACACAATGAAAAGTGATCACTGATTGTGTGACCTTGAATTTTAAAGGTCAAGGTCACGAGATAGGGTCTTGGTCACCAGTTCTGAAATCACTAAATAACTTCTTTCCAAGGAGGTATCGACACCTCATATGCATAACTTCTTACTTATGCCCCTGGGGAATTATTTTGACATGTTCATATTCGAGGTCAAGGTCACAAGTTCTGAAATTGCTAAAACAATCCTTGTAAACACGATAACTTGTAAAATATTTGTGCTATCAGGCTCTTATTTGGTATATATCAACTATGGAGAAAGGCCAAGATTTGAAAAGGTTTTCGCTAACATCCGTCAAAGGTCAAGGTCAAGCGAGGTCACAACCTAAGCATGCTTTTGCGAAAATGTCTTATTTCAACTATTAACACTTTGAATCATTACATGATTGTGATTCACAATGAAAAGTGATCACTGATTGTGTGACCTTGAATTTTAAAGGTCAAGGTCACGAGATATGAAATCACTAAGTAACTTTTTTCCATGAATATATTAACACCTCATATAGATAGCTTAATTTCTTTCTTATACACCTGGTGAATGATTTTGACATGTTCACATTCAAGGTCAAAGGTCAAGAGTTCTGAAATCACTACAACAATCCTTGTAAACGTGATAACTTCAAACTTTTTTTTGTGCTATTAGGCTCTTATTTGGTATATATGAACTATGGAGAAAGACCAAGATTTGAAAACGTTTTCGCTAAAATCTGTCATAGGTGATGTCAAAACTTAGGCATGCTTTTGTGAATCTGCCGTATTTTAACTATGAACACTTTGAGTCATTGCATGATTATTATACGCGATGAAAAGTGATCATTGATGGTGTGACCTTCAAGGTCAAAGGTCAAGGTCATGAGATATTGGTTAAGGCCACGTTAATCCTTTGATCAAATTTTGAAAGAAGAAATAGGATTTAAGAACAAACTTGTGAAAAGTGACCCCAGTGATGATTAGTAATAACTCGAATAATGAACAAACTTTTGTTAAAAAGAATTGCCATTTTATTGATGCTGACGAGAAGGCGGAACAGGGAAAGGCGAGACCCTAAGTTTCGGAGCTGCTCTGCTTTTGCGGTGTCCCGCAAACGCTAATCTAGTGTTTACTAAGATATCCATGAATGTACATTTACCAAAAAACAAGGTTACATCTTCATAGTCTGGTTGCCCTTGCAAGACTCGAGTCTAAAGCTCCGTAAGCAGGACAATCAGACAATACAAACAAACTGTACGGTATGTTTACTCTGACAACAGCTGGATCAATGTTCTCTCTTTTCAGGGACTTACATCATCGAAAGTCTTTATTAATGATACTCACGTGAACTCTGGTTTGGCCGGAAACTTGACCCTTTATCCTCTAAAATTGTCTGGGCTCCCGACCTTTAGTCATGGTTCAACATGAAGTGATTCATCATAGTTCAATCCGCAGTTTGAGTATCTTTAACATCAAAGCATTGAAGTGCAATAATTGTGAACTGTATTCAAATTACTATATTATACCAACTGTAATTGGTGAAGACGTAAGAGGGAGAGAGAAGGAGTGAATCTACAATGTAAGACACACATAAAAACATCTTCTTGGTTATCAGCTGATCAGCTTTCAGGTCTGATTAATATGACAATTAATATTTGTTATTTAAATTACTCTTGAACATATTGAGTACATATATTCTGCTCTAAACATTTACATGAGCATATTTGACTTTGAGGTATGTATCAAGATAAAATCTGATTCTTTGATTTTCTGAAGTGTGTATCGAGATAAGATCTGATTCCAAATCTGATTCCAAAGCGTTTACTTTTAAATTAATATGCATTTCTTCTGACAGAATCAGACATAGTTAATTGCTGTGATAATCCTCCAGCTTTAGCGAGGAATATGACTTCGTAATTCACGAGTGACAGATAATCGATAATTCCATGCACCAAGACGGTTATTATTTTGTCTTACACAATTTAATTTTAATTGGTAAAAATTGAAAAACGAGACGCAAAACTAACTTCTGACATAATTAACAGTTCGTTTATATTGTAAATATTGTCACAGAGTGAGAGAAAATTAGAAAAAACGTGAACTAGCAATCACAGTGAGAGAAAACAATGCCATAACGTCACTAAATGAAGTCATGTTTAGTGACGTCACAAACACATGACATCAGCCATTGCAACTTTTATACGCTGCTTGGCCGTGGTGATTTTGTACTGTAAATACAGTCTCGGAAACATAGATTGAACGTTATTTTCTATGTTTTACTGATGTGTAACTTGAAAAAGGTATGGATGTTGTCACCATATTATTTTATAACTTATAGTGGGCATAGCTTCTTTTAAATAACTTTGGAGATGAATACAGCGAATTTTGTAAAAAGAATAAGAAAAATAGTAGTTTATTCAGTGTGTAGGCTATCGATGATGTAATTTACAATGAAATAATTCTGACATTTTACTTTCAATTAATGGAAGATTAATGTTTAAGAGCAAATTAAAATTCATGATTTTAATAAAAGTGTCATTAAACATCATGAACTCTTTTTCTTTTTCTTGACCCCTGAGAAGTGAAAAGTATTACAATTTTTGTAATTGTAGCCGATTTAAACAGCTTTGCTTCTCCGGAAATTGATTTTTGAAAAATGAAGGTAACTTTTAACATCGAAAGATATTAGACATTGTCAAAACTTTCCAATCAACTTCTCTTCAAACATGATGTTCATTCATTCATTATGTCTTTATTATTTCCTTCCACAAGTTCGTAATAAGTTAATATTTAAGCAATGTCTTCAAATCACTGAAACAACATCAATGTTCAAAATATTAAAAACTGTAACTGTTGTTAAAAAAGTTTAATGAGTGAATTACTTCTTACTGTGCACGTGTTAAAGTTTCTGTAATGGATTCATTGCAACCCACGTGTACACATAAAACATTCATAACATGTTCTTCGAAAACACCACTACACATTGCATTCTTTTACGAAGTGTTACTTTCAATTAACGTTCTGTAAACACAAGAAGATTATATTTCAAATAGTGTTTTGTACCTTTTTTGTTTAAATCCTCCTTTGACAATTTAAGTAAAACGTGAAACTCACAACTTATTTAATTTTCAATGTAACGTCAGTATTATACCACTTGTTATGATAAAACTGGCATAAACCCGAGACAAGGAAGGATCATGTTGATGCATGAAAGCGTCATTGTTGAAATAAGTACTAGTGTGATTTGAATTGTCGTGTCTTCTCCTTTTCAAATGCACATATCTTAACATGACATCTCCGTTGTCTCTGTTTCGGATGTGTTTGATTGATCTTATGACACCAAGGTTCAACACAGACGGAACATTAATGCAATAGCAATTTCATCCGACAATATAAGGCCATTTATCATTAGCCTTTTACATTCTCACTCTTATGACATGATACTGTTTATGATAGGTTGAGGATCTGTGTATTGGATAGCAATAATAAGGTCGTCCATTGCTGATTTGCCATTATTCTGACTGACAAAAGTGTCGATATGTCCATGTCTTGTAGGCTCCAGTGAGACGTTCTAAACCTTTTTCCCGCATATCATTGAAGCAGATTGACTCTCACATTTTCAGAAGCAGTTACACTTGCCGAGCTTTGTAGGATAAGGATATTTCTATTTTTTGACTGACTTAAATGTACCTCGAAACCTATTCATGGTAGTAATTAGTTGATATTAATTTTCTTATATGACTATGCATAGAATATAGCAAACCATAGATAAAGACTTTTAATATTTATAATTATAGACCGTTACACTCTACTAATAACTCTGGCTGTTAGTTCAGCGATCAACTTGATAAGGTCAGGACATATTTGAATCTGCGTTTTGTATAATAGAATGTCTTGCATCTATTTACAGGGTATCCTCACAGCAACGTCGTATATAAGTACCTGTATTGAATGTGTTTAATCAATGTCGTCTTAATTGGTTAACATGGTGATATATTTGAAGTGTTTCATCAAGGTTTCATGTTTTGGGATCAAAATGCGGTTTACCCGTGTGTTCTTGAACTAACCACACTACTCAAAAAGAGAATAACTTATTGTCAATAGGAATTTCAATTACACACGCAGCTGTTCAATATAATTAAAAGGTGTGTAACTGTTAATAGCAAGGGAAAACTAGATCCCCAGGGACATGTCGTTCAATACTGTGCAAGATGAAGCACATAAAGTGCCCAACACTAATACTAAACCAATCAAAGCTATTGAAAGAGGCTCGAAACGAGAGATGATTGTGTCATTAAAGTCTTATATTTCGAATAGGGAATTGGGAAACGACATGTGAATGTTCTTGTGCCAAACACATCATCGTACATTCGGATGAAGGATAATTGTTGGTACTGTAAATATCTTAAAGGCTGCAAAAGTACAGTACTTCTCCAGCAGTGACAACCTATGTAATAGAATTGTGCTTGTTAGCTTAAGAAATTTAACAAACAATTATGTCAGATTTAAAATGTTATTTTAGCAAGGATATATTTCAAAGATATACTTATGCTTTACTGCTGAAAAATCAGATAGATGCTTTAGGTGCATTACTGTATCTGAAATATAGCATTGTATTCATTCTACAGAAAAATAATATATAACAAGTTGAGACCGAATTAAGTTATTGAAGATACAAGGCATTCAATTCAAATATTATGAAATCCTCCTATCAAGCAAGAGTGACACCCTATTTACAAATTGTTATAAACTCAAAACAAATTAAAACGTGTATAAAGCATACACTTTGATAGTTTTATGACCAAAAGCCATCGATTATCAATAAACATCCAGATTAAAATAACGTTTACATGTACATATTATCATTTTGAAGATTAGTATCATAACAAGTCTATTATTTAGAGAATTTATTCAACTCTGTCGTCATCAACTGGTATGAATTTGTGTATAATTCTTCATTTTTTTAAAAATTGTTGTTGAATTATACATATTGGCAACACATAACTCAAAGTAACGCATCTGGCCATACTAACATCTTACCACACGACCACGGCGCCTCGACTTATCTGCATCCCCAAGTTTAATGTTTGGGAGATGACTTTCGAACACTTCGGAATATTTAAAGGATTCTGTTGAACATGGGTACAAATGGATATCGGAGTGGGTACTCCCAAGCGTAAATTAAACTCTTTTGAAGGTTCTGTGTATTTGACATTTTAGCAAAGTAAACATACAACTACCACTTCATCACATTTCCGGGAAGACATCCCTACGATTTGGTGAAGAACACATACTTGAACTAAATTTGAATGTCTTCAAGTCTTTAAGGAACTTTCTTTCAACCTTCAAGTTGAAACTTAAAAGCTGTCATTTCCTTAAACACTAAAATCACCACAATGTTGCCATTGTTTCTGAGAGTATGTTCTTATCAATCATGGTTAAGAATAACTATGCAGAAGATGTTTAATGCACAAATGCACGCTTTTCACACTCATGTAGGCAATTTTTATGACATGCGAGGCCATATGAACTTACTTTACTTACTTACTTTAGCTGTCTTTCGGTGCAACACAATACTTATTATTCTTTACAATTGACCTGCAGTCAATGATTAATAAAAGATGGCCGAAGTCACTCAGGGATGTCACAAATAGTAAGTAAGTCGCTGATGTGCAAAATTGGGAATGTAGAGTGTAGAACGGCTGAATTGGTATTTTATTCAGCTCTTGCATATACTGTAATCTCTAAACTGACAACAAAGAGTGGATAGTCTTTATTAAGGAGTCCATGTAACTTCGCTGATTAGTAATGCGCAGTGTATTGTTTTCCAAAATGTAACAATGTTAAAGTGTAAGCATTGTTGTCACATCAACCATAGCGACTGCCGGTTTTGGTCTTCAGGTTGTGTGCAATTGCTTAATATTGCTGATATTGTTGTACTGCATGCGGATGTAATACAATGTTACAGCAATTACTCCGGTCTTTTAAAGTTAGTTTTAAAACCTGAATACGTACATATTTGTGAGTAGCTAATGTGATACATTACCTGAGGACAGATCGTTTGTATTATCGTGAGTACATGTACATTATCTATGCATTATGCATTATTTATTTATTTAAATTGTGCATTTGGTGACCTGTGGTGCCCCAAATAAGGGTCTCAAGGGCCTTGACCCTAAACATATATGTCAGTCTTCATCGTTTAACAACATAAACCCTGATGAGCAACAGAGCCCATGGCTCTATTTTATATTCCATCTCGCCCCTTGAGGTCTCAGAATCAACAGCTTCTTGTAGTCCAAGCCTGGTCATATGGAAAAAGATCGTTCCAGTATACAGCTGCTTCTCATGGAACAACTTGTCTGCTGACATTAAAAACGCTCATTCCCTGAACTCCTTCAAGTCTGCACTCAAAACCTTATTGATAAAATCACTCTCTCAACTTCTCTGTATGTAGTGGTTAAGGTACGAAAACTAGTTCATGGTGCGGGTAGAAAGAATTAGGGGGTGTAGGTGGGGCCAGATAGAACGAGTGGCGAAGCCACGAGTTCTATCTGGCCCCACCTACACCCCTCGTTCTTTCTACCCGCACCAAGAACGAGTTTGAGTGCCTTAACGTACTTATAAAACGATATCAACACAACTATAAAAGAAAACCGTCATATGAAATGTAATTACAAACACCTGACCCACCCTAAATAGAGTGGGCTATTCCAGTGACACGCGCTCGTGCAGCATAAGAACATCAGCACACGTGCGTTTAGCACAGACGCGGCCTTTCTTCACACGATGACGGACACAGAAAGCGACGGAGATCTCTTTCTAACTCAGAGTCGATTTACAGATGACAAAGGTAATGAAAGTGATAGTGAGAAAGCTCGGAATCGTATACCCAAAACTTTCGACCATGAGGCGATTCAAAAAAAAATTAATAATGCAGTTCCAGTAAACACTAAATACAAAAATGAGTGGGCTGTATCAAGCTTTCGTAAGTGGCAAAACAACAGGCTTCTACTATCGATTGATGATAACCTTACGTTACCGATGAAGTGTTTGATTACTCCCATACTGAACATGGACAATGATGTTTTAAACGAAGTCTTGCAGTGCTTTGTGTTTGAAGTAAGAGAAGAAAACGGCACTAAGTACAGGACAAATAGTCTACATGGTATGATTTGTGCTATACAGAATTACCTGAGGATGATGGGCAAGTCGGTAAATATCTTTGAAGATGATGCATTTAAAGGAGCTTTATGATGCATTGAATGCCGCCATGAAAGAACTATCTGCAAGTGGACATGGATCTGGATCGCGGAAACAAAGTGAGCCAATCTCAATTGATGAGGAAGATATGTTGTGGGAAAAGGGGCGATTCGAACCCAGGACAGCTCCTCAACACAATCGTGTACTTGAATGGCCTTCAATTTGCACTCCGCGGTGGCCAAGAACATCGAAGTCTACGCATGTACAACAAACCTCAAATAACTGGGCCGTTCACAGACAGATCAACTGGACGTAGGTACATGCTATACAGAGAAGATGTGTCCAAGGCGAACTCCGGAGGAATTAAACATAAGAAAGTAGAGCCCAAAATAGTGAAAGCTTTTGATAACCAGGAAAACAAACACCGATGCTTATGCTTAATTTTATTTTACACCCTCAGCCCGAAGACCAACAAGAACGATGGATTCTATCTCACTCCCCTGAAAGTAGCTAAGGACGACTGCTGGTATATGGCGTCTCCAGTTGGCATCAACACACTAAAGACATGTGTGAAAAAGATGTGCGAGAAAGCTGGAATTCCCGGTAAAAAGACCAACCACTCTTTAAGAGTTACAGCTGCAACAAGACTGCACGATGCTAATATTGAAGAACAGCAGCTATGCGAGCAGACAGGTACTACTTATTCATTTATGCGGAATTTAAAAATAGGTAACTTAATTTCATGCAATATTTTACATTTATTAAAATGTGTTGAATATACTATCGGCCAAAGGAACCGCCTACCACATATTTTATCGAATAAATAATTACCAGGAACATGTACATCAAATTTAAGTATTATGAACTTGCAACATGTCAAAACAAAACAAGTTTCAGAAGTTTGAAAGTTAGGAAAACAATACACGTTGTAACTGTTCAGTTTTCGATCAGGAGTTAATAAGTTTCACTGCACCATTCTATGTACATCAAAAGACCATATCAGCACTGGTCATTGTGATAAAACGACTCAAAAGTCAGTCAATCGGAACTAGCGTTCTGTTTTGGTGGGGTTACTGTTTGACATGCAATTTCTTACATCAACAATGTATATTTTACTTTAAAAGCATTAACTGATTTTATTTGCAGGTCACCGAAGTTCGGCCGTGAGAGGTTATAAACGCACAAGTTCAACGATGCAAGCAAACGTATCGGATGTTCTCTATGGGAAAAAATCCATGGATGGGAAGAGCGAGACTGTGAAGGGTGGCGAAGAGACGGTGAAGGATGGCGAAGAGACGGTGAAGGGTGGCGAAGAGACGGTGAAAGGTGGCGAAGAGACTGTGAAGGTTGGCGAAGAGACGGTGAAGGGTGGCGAAGAGACGGTGAAGGGTGACAGCGACAAACGTTCCTTTTCGTTCACCTTTAACTTTTCAGTGTAAAATGTCTTGGAAATTAAAGCAACCTCCTTGAGTCATGTTATTTTTGTAATTGTTGAAATAATTCATTACTGAAATGCCTGATGTAATATGGTGTTTCATATGTCTAAATGCTTATTCCTAAATTTGCTTTCTGGAATGTACGTTCTATCTGCATAGAAAGTGCGTTCTATCTGCAAAGAAAGTGCGTTCCATCTCTATGTAAATGCGTTCTATCTCTGTAGAAAGAACGCTCAATATCACTTTACATCAGACACTTGAGTAATTGGCATCGCCCAAGTTCTTGCTTACTGGTTTTGGAACAGTGGAAAACAATAGGATGACATCACTAGAGTTTTATAAATATGTGTATACATATATATATTTAATATATTACATATATAATATTTTATCCTTTGTCGCGCCATAAGCAGGTATTAGTAACTGGAGGTACCTCATTAGAAACTACCCACATTGGTATTATTAGTTAGGAAAAAAAGTGTTATTCAACAATGGTGATGACTTAAGCATACATATTGTGTATCTAATAGGAATCTACTTATTATCAACCGATTAGCCTTTAGGTGTGAATGTTGTATGACTTATGTACCACTTAAAAATCGACTTTCAAAGTTGGGGAGAGAATGAAGAGACTCCAGTGAACCTCACTGAAAAGTGTACAATGTGAATAGGTATATTAAAGTTCAAGTCCAACAGTTCATTGGTACCATTATCTCAGAGTTGAACCAGTTGTGTCAAAGAAAGTAAGCCACCAAACATACAGATTAATCTAAGTCTGGTGTACAAAGTGTAATCACAAGGATAATGATACATACTGTGAATATTGCCTTCTGATATCAAATGTTTTAACTCAAGTTGTTGAAAGTTACCGAGTATTGACATATTTCTATTTTACGAAAAGAAGATATTATAGTTATCAACTTAAATCTTTGTGACATTATGGACGTTATTAATATTTTGCCTCCCTTTGAAGTCGTGGCAGTATGACCTCAATAGTCATTGTACTGGTTTGATTTATGACAGTGCATTGTGATTCATGTTCAACACGATTTTTATACATGTTGATGACATTTAATTTATGATGGCAGGAGATTGTACACCATCGTGATAAAGTGTCTCTCCTCTTAGTCTAGTTTTGCCAGTGACAATGGGAGTTTTTAGATGCTCGCCTGTTCTCTCAACAGTGCTTGTGAACGTCAAACACATTATTTTCATGTAAATATAAGTAATTTCTCAATATTAAAAAAGATAATTAAAAAAATCATTTTGTAAATTAATTATATCAATAGTATTCAATACAGACATATCTCATCTACTGGCAAAACAGTGTTGATTCGTTTAAATTTAAATTAAATTAAATTTAAAAACTTCTAGTGAGGTTGACATAACCATTTTAGAAACAGATTTATGTAAAATATGACATTAATTACGCAAACATGTTAACCTTGGTTGATAGTTAATAACAGATCAGAGTGTGCATTTAAAAAAAAAAACAAGGTTACCTCATCCTCTTCTTGTCATCTTTGCCAGCTTGGATTCTAAAGCTCCATAAGCACGGCATGGTTTGATCAGACAATACATACAAACTGTACGGGAGTGTGTTTACTCTGATAACAGCTGGATCAATGTTCTCTCTTATCAGGGATCTACATCATCGAAGTCTTATTGATGCTCCGAATACTGACATGAACTCCGGATTGCCAGGAAACTTGACCCTTTATCCTCTACAAGTGTCTGATCTCTCAACCGTTAGTCATGGTTAAATACTAGCAGCCGCGATGTAAGTGAAATACTCTTGAAAGCGGCGTTAAACCCCAAATCTAATTGAGATGATACTCTTCATCGAGTTCGACAACCAGTTCCGAAATATTATTTTTAACGGAGTTATGGCCCTTGAATCCGAAATTGAACTTTGTACCAAAAGAGCTGTGATTCTCCAATTGGGACAAGTTTTCTCAGCACCTATTACTTCGAGGTGAATGAAATTGTACATGTCGAGTTCACAGTCCAGTTCCGAAATATAATTTTTTACGGAGATATGAAGCCCTTGAATCTGTAATTGAACTTGGTACAAATTACCAGTGTGATGCTCCAATGGGAAACATTAAGTTACCTGAAAAATTTTGTAATAACAAAGCCAGTTCCTAAAATTATTTTGGACAATATTATGATGCTTGAAGCTGTTTTTTAAACATAGTAACCTTCACATCTATAATTATCAATGGACGGATAGCGGATTGCGGGGGTATGTGAGCCATGCTCACTTTTTTCTTCTTTATTTGTTGTTTCCATAGAAACATGAGAGGGATGTTGGTTGTTGATTTTGACTGCAGAAGTCTTAAACCCTTAACATACCTAAAACTCAGCATCTGTAATACCCACTAACTGAAGTACGGTAGTAGATACACAAGTATCTGTCAAAGATGTGTTTTACACATTTTGTGGAACCGGTGGGATATCATCCTAGATAATCCAGCGCTATTGTTCCGATAAATCTACACACAAGCGCTGGAAAACAGTAAGTGTATTTATCCCTAACCTAGTTACCTCCTCTTGGGTCCATGTTATCCAATCAGAAACGAAACGCAGACACTATCTGCGTAAACAACTCGACCAATCAAAACGCATCACTACCGTTATTTATAGAAACAAACATGGCAGCGGCCGACTCACTCGATTACGATAAAGTTTGCAACAAATTCAGCGTAGAAAACCTGACGGAAACTCAAAAGAAAGTTTTAAGAAGTATGTACGTGAGAAGGGTGTATTCATGTCCATCAAAACGGGTGGAGGTAAATGATTAAAATCCCTGTGCTACCAGGCGTTCCCAATCATCTGCGAAAGCCAAGATCCTGACACGAGAGTGCTTGTTTTTTCACCCTTGATTTCAAGTGATCTCATTGGTTGTTTCGCTGAGTCATTGCGAAGGGAGTTAACTAGGTTAAGGATAAATACCCTTACTGTTTTCCAGCGCTTGTGTGTAGATTTATCGGAACAATAGCGCTGGATTATCGAGGATGGTGGGATATGTCATCTTCTGATGACTCTTGTTCAATATTTTTTCACGAAACTTGGTATGTGGTTAGACCTAGTGGTGGAGTGGTGCCTTTTGCTATTTTGGTTATTCTGAATTTATTTTGTTCTGGTTTCGATGGAAACAATTTGAACATAGTGCAAATTGGGGGTAGGGACCTTTTCCGGCCTCTATTTCAAAATCTATCAAGTATTTCTTTACGAAACTTGGTATGTGGTTAGACCTAGTGGTGGAGTGGTGCCTTTTGCTATTTTGGTTATTCTGAATTTTTTGTTCTGGTTTCCATGGAAACAATTTGAACTTAGTGCATATTGGGGGTAGGGACCTTTTGCGGCTCCTATTTCAAAATATATCTAGTATTTCTTTACGAAACTTGGTATGTGGTTAGACCTAGTGGTGGAGTGGTGCCTTTTGCTAATTTGGTTATTCTGAATTTTTTTATTTCTCGTTATTAATGCAGTATTGAACTTAGTGCTTAGCATAAGTGAAAAATAAGGGTAATATGACTAGGTTGGATTGAAAGTTGGAGCGGGGGACATCACAGTACAAATGTTGTGGAACCGGTGGGATATGTCCTCTTCTGATGACTCTTGTTAAATGCCTTAACATTACACCTCCGTTGTCTCTGTTTCTAATGTTTTTTATTGCTCTTTTGACACCCAGATTCAACACAGACGGAACATTAATCAAATAGCAATTTCTTCTGACAATATAAGGCCATTTATCATTAGCCTTTCACATTCTCAGTCCCATGAAATGATACTGTTTATGATAGGTTGAGGATCTGTGTATTAGACGTTAATAATAGGGTCCTCCATTGCTTATTCCACATTTTCTTGACTGACATGAGATTCAATATGTCCTGTATTCGTGAGTCGTTCAAAATCTTTGTTCCACATTGATGCTGTTTGACTGTCTTTTATTAAAAAGCTTAGACTTGACAATCTGTGTAGGGTAAAGATATTTGATGTCTTAACATAGTTAATAGCGCATACACCAGTCGATTTTGGTGACCTTGACCTTATCTTCAAGGTCACATCGACACTTTGACCACTTTTTGAACTCTTGTTAACGCGATATATCATGACCAGATGGACCCAAAGTTTTCAAATGTGGTACTAGGCTACTTTGGAGGATTACGCAGACACCAGTCGATTTTGGTGACCTTGCCATATTTTCAAGGTCACCACGACACTTCCACCGCTTTCTATCTCTTGTAAACGCGATATCTCATAACCGGTTGGACATAATGTCTTTATATTTTCTGACAGCCTATATTGTGGGATTACACAGACAACAGTCGATTTTGGTGACCTTTAATTTATTTTCAAGGTAACCACAACACTTCGACGACTTTTCGAACTCTTGTTAACGTGATATCTTATGAACCTAAGCACCCAAAGTCCTCAAATGTGGTGTCAGTGTACATTGTGGATGAAGCAGACACCAGTCGATTTTGGTGACCTTGACTTTATTTTCAAGGTGACCGACACTTGACCAAATGATGTGTCTTACCAAACGCAATGTTAACGGCGGGGGGCATTGTCATGTTAGTGGCAAACACGTGTTTCTATTAGTTATCAGCGTTTTGTATAATAGAATGTATTGCATCTCTTAGCAAGGTATCCTCACAGTAAAGTCATATATAAGTATGGGATGTGGTCAATCAATGCCGTCTTATTTTTCTTGTGGTTAAGCACGGTTTTCTATTAACATTGACATGATGAGTTGATAGCCACATATTTAAAGTGTTTTATCAAGGTTTAATATTTTGGGATCAAAATGCGGTTTACCCATATGTACTTGAACTAACCACACTAATCAAAAAGAGAATAACTCATTGTTATAACGAAATCTCTATATTAATTACTCACTCAGCTATTCATTCGAATTAAAAACCGTTTTACTGTTATAAGCAAGGGAACACTAGATCCCCCGAGACATGTCGTTCATTACTGTGTAAAATGAAGCCCAACACCAATACTAACCAATCAAAGTCAGGGAAAGATGCTCGAAACGTGAGATTGTGTGTCAATTAAGGTTTATATTTCGAATGAGGAATTATCAATTAGTACCACATGTGAGTGTTCTTGTGTCAAGCACGTAATCATGTATTCAGATGAAGGATAGTTGTCGTTAAGTTTACAGGCTGAAAAAGTACAGTGACTTCGTTTGTCACTCCAGCAGTGACAAACGAATTAATGGAATTGTGTTTGTTTGATAAAAACAAATGTAACAAACAGTTAGATTTAGAATGACATTTGAGACAGGATATGTTTAAAAGATATAGTTTAGCTTTACTGCTTAAAAAAAATCAGTTAGATGCACAAAAAGGGTAGATATCACGTTGATATCTAAACCGATTGGAATTTGCTCAAATTGAAATTACTTAAGATCCAAAAGCATTCAAATCAAATATTATAAAACCCTCCTATCAACCAAGTGTTACACAATATTTAAATAAGCTATTGATTGAAAAATGATATAAAAAAACCTAATATAAAGCATACAGTGTGATAGTTTTATAACCAAAAGCCAGTCATTATCAATAGACACTCACATTAATAAAACTTTTACGTGTACATTTTACCATGATTGTGAGGAGCATGTTCTATTTTATTCAACTCTGTCGTCTTCAACTTACGTGAATTTGTGTATAATTATTGATGTTTTGGTTTTGTTGAATTATACAGAATAGCAATACGTAATTTAAGTGCATCCCCATTAATGTTTGGGGGCTGAATTCGGAAGACTTCGGAATATTTATATTATTCTGTTGAATATGGGTACACATGGACAGTGGACTGGGTACTCTCAAGTTTTAAATTAAACTCTTTGAAGGTTCCTTTGTATTTGACATTTTAGCAAAGTAAACATAACACTACCACCGGGATGACATCTCTACGATTTGGTGAAGAACACATACTTGAACAAGATGTGAATCTCTCCACTTCTTTAAGGTATTTTTTTCAACCTTCCAGTGTAAACGTATTTAATAGTGGACATTTCCTTGACCAATAAAATCACCGCCATGTTGTCTGGACAGAACGCTAAGATAAACAACGTTTTACTATGCCCTCTGTTTCCGGGAGTGTGATCTGATCATTCACGCTTAAGAATAACTATGCAGAAGATGTGAATTCATTCAGTTCAACTTAGCTATGAGTGTTTAACATTCACTCTCACGACTACTGTGCATTAAGTCTGTACGTGAGTGTCTTCCTTTCAAATTGCACTCGTGAATACTTCTTGGAGAATCCAATCAACTGTAAAATGTGTATGCAACTCCTTTTATCAAACACAGTTAAACTTAGTGAGATGCAGAATATGTTAACATACGACATTGTACCATTAATGTATATGTGAATGTTTGCAGTGTAATTATATTGATAGATATTCAGTACATATTAGTGTATGAATGTCTACCGCTTCATGTTTCAACACAAATCAATTTGATAAGTTTGATTGACAATTTTTCAAAAGGCTATGTTCTATCTTTAAGAATTGAATTTGAATAAAGCTGTTAATGTATTATGTGAGGGTTGAGTCGCTAGTACAGACATGTTAAAGGTTCCTTATAAGATATTAACCTTATCCATCATCCATCAATATTGAATTTTGGGGAACAGCTCACAATGTACTTGTCATCCCTTGTGCAGTAACGGGTACAAATAGAATCTCACCCAAGTGTCTTATTTTATGAAATATATCAACACGAGTTGATAATTTTACACATATCACTTGCCGATGATATGTTTACTTTGATCAACGAGTTTTGATATATATAATGTCAGAAAACACGAGGGTGAGATTCTTTTTATCATTCAAATCATTTGTCATTACGTTTCAATGAAACTTGTACACATCTTAACACAGCACTGTCATTTGACTTCCAATTCGGCGACGCACAACATTGTGATTTCTAAGTTTATGACATCATAGAATTGTGATGTCATTATTCGATGACGTAAAAGCTGATGTCATGTAATTTACGGTTGCAGGGCATTATGCAAAATCTACTGCCAAAACAAGATCTCCTAGGAAATATCACTTGATCTCATACAAGCGATATCTCCTGTGGAGCACAGTTGTGGATGATAAACCCCTGTATGTCAGTTACTTGTAACGAAACACTGTACACTTTTGTTAGCAGCTGTATGGTTCTTTGTATTTGTCAGAAAGTAAAGCTCACATGATACATCAAAGTCACGTATATGTATTGGAATGTGTTAAAGCAGTTTTCACCTAAGTGTGTATTCTCCTGCATGACATTTGTTCTCCATATCAAAAGATATGTACTCCTAATGACAATGTTGACATGTGACATGCATCTCCACTCAACAGACTACAAATATCAAGCTATGTCGTAGTACCACCCATGGTTCACTAGTTCCAGCCGATGCTCGCAGGTTTCACCGCAATGCATAGCCATATGGCGTGGCGGGCTTTCTCCCTGCCATAATACTAGCAGCCGTGATATAAGTGAAATACTCTTGAAAGCGGCGTTAAGACCCCAACTAACCTCAAGGTATGTCGCAAACGTTAATGTAGTGAGCATAAAGTCATTAGCAAGTCCATTCATTTCGGTAGTCATGCAAGCACTATCAACAACTAAATTATCAGTTGCATTACACTTATTTCGTCAATGTTCTACAGGGAAATCCCTTAACTGTTTAACAGTGTTCTTAGTTAACGATTATGCCTTACTGATTTTGTTGAGTTACCATTGAAGATATAATTGGATACACATATACATGTACATACTTTGACATAATTATTATTTCACTTAATTTCAATTTTAAATGGCCAGTGTTCATCTATTGATTGCAGGAAAAGGGGAAAAAAGTTATCACTCAGAATATAAACCCATCGGCAAGGGATTTTCTTTTGCGATTTTTAGAGACTGCTATACATTTTCAAATATGCAGAAAACATTCACCAACACGAATTCTGTGGATTAGAAACACTCATTATTCCATGATTTTCGGTAACTTTCCTGCAATCATTTAAAGACGAAAAACAGAATAATTGGGATTAACTTTCTGCACGTGATCTGTAATGAAATGTTAATGGTGTCTCCTGTATGTGATGCATAACCAAGAGAGGTGGGTAAGTGTTTTTTTACTTACCTATTGCCATTAATATCCGTTCTTTAGGTATGAAGTTCTGCTGTTATTTCCATTAATATGATCGTTTTGTACGGGGCTTTTAAAAGTTGGTTAGATGATTGAGAATGATCAAATCTCTTACCAAAATAATTTGGATTATTTGATGGTAGTTAATATTCGGACTCGGCCAACACGGTCTGTGATCATGACTGTTCACAGCATCAAGGAAGTATTGACCACGAAACCTGTCACGCCAAGCTGTCTCCTTGTGTAGCCTGAGATCAAAGAGTTAAAATACCAACCGATTGTAGACAGTCTCAATAGTAACCTCGTTCAGGACGAATAATTGATGAAGGACCACTTCGGGACGTTGCAGAGGTCATTGGAACACAATTTGTCTGCAACTGATTTTAAGACTATTGTCAGATTATTCGATTTTATCATTCTCTCTTTTCAGATGTTTCAATTTTCAGTTGTTTGCACATGGACATTCAACTACCATGGTAAATACAGTGGCCGTGAGCTCTG
Source organism: Gibbula magus (assembly GCA_936450465.1). Classification (NCBI taxonomy): domain Eukaryota; kingdom Metazoa; phylum Mollusca; class Gastropoda; order Trochida; family Trochidae; genus Gibbula; species Gibbula magus. The sequence continues at coordinate 48,552,081 of OW388301.1, forward strand.
AAAGTTACCACATATTGGCCGGAAAAAAAAGCAGGCTAACTGATACATGCCAATCTGAGATTAATTAGTCACATGACTATAAAATAACGTTATACATGTGTCCAGGAAGCACTATTATCTAAATAAAAACAGACAAGTTTGTCAACTTGGCCTTTTTCCTCCCAATGTTCCCATGTGGGAATATGTACTTTAAATCCTCGTAAAAAATCACTTTTTTTAAATTATATTTTCTTTTGACAGTCTTGATGTTGCCATAATTACGCACAACTCGGTAGGTCATACCAGTTTGTAACATTTTTTACTGTATTATGACGATGTCCCAAAAATCAGTAAAAATTAGTTTTTTAATGAAAACATATAGCAGTTTATTTATGAGATTTGAAATTTTATGAAAATCATTTTGTTGATATTTTCTAATAGACAAATGATGGTGCTATACTATTAAAAAAAGAATTTCGTTTTAAAATTAAAACAAAGAGTATAAATGAATGGTTCAAGTTGATTGTTACCACATGGGAACATTGATCACAAAAGTTATTTAAAATGGGTAAATTTGACTAAAAGAATAAATACATGACAAAATATCGATATAATTATTTATTTCAAGGTTATTGAGATTAGTAGGGGTTGCTTCTTGGTTCCTTGCTGGCCTTTGGTTTTGTCCATCTTGTGGGTTACACTGACAACGCGAAGTGATGCATGTTTGAACTTTATTATGCACATTTATAAATTCAAATTGGCCTACGTATACAGTTTACGCAGGCGCACTGTCACAAATATCCAAGCAAGCAAGCAATATATTGATGTTGCCGAAGAGGATGGCGGGTATGTTGTATGAAATGTTGTACTTCCTCCAAATGCTTGTGATAGTCATCAGGGTAGCAATTTGGAGTGCATGGCCTCTTTTCACAAATTCCTAAGTGATTTGTAACTCACAAAGATAACCTTTGTGCAACGTTAAAGCATGATAGTTAAGCTTAGTAAAGGTTGCTTTCACTAGAAAATATAACATCAATGTTGACGTTGCTCTCGATCTTCTTGGCGATCATGTGGACATGGCGCTGCAAGCCCGAAAACCATGAGGATGTATCTATACAAATATATGTAATTGTGAACAGCTGTACACTGGAGAAACGATATGGCCTATCAACACAAGGGTCAAGGATTATCAAGTGTCTGTGAACGAACTTCACCAGAAATCCGCCTTATATGAGCACTCTCTGAAGAACGTGGTATCACAACATATTGGAAGGTACCAAAGTCTTGTGAACCAACAAAAACAACTGGCACCAATACAAGAAACGATTGGCAAAAAGAAGGGGACAAGCTGCAGTAAACCACTTCCTACCATGCGTTTGGACTCACTCATCTAGAACATCTATCCCTTGTTGGAGGTCAATCTGAGGAGTACCCCAAAACAATTCGAGGGAAACCCACCCAACCATCCATTCACTCCTGTCGCAGCTTAACCGAGAGGCCGCTTCCAATTAACACGTTTCAGCATAATCACCTTCCAACCACTTCAAATCCGCCGGCCTCAACAATTTGTCTCTCCTTCTACCCCTCATTCACCATGGCTTCTGCAGTTCATACCCAATCAACGGTAGTTCTTGTATCTACAATTTCAATAAATTCAATTGGTATTTTTATTTTACCAATTTGTATACCCTATATCCAGTCAGTTCTTCAATAAAGCCTACATGCCATGTTTTATTTAGCAATCATGTTTGGTAACCCTGTAGAATGGATTTGCATTTTTAATCTCTCTAATTTAGTTTCCTCATCATTATTTTCATTCGTATAAAATGTATAACATGTTGATATTTCTAACATTCCATCTGATGAAGGGGTAAACATATACCCAAAAACGTTTTGTATTTTCACACTGAATAAGTTGTTATTTTGAAAATATTCCTGTTCGTAAGTACTTAATTAGGAGATAAACCTACTGTGTTTTTAACTTTTTGTGAGTCTAACATAGATTCGATACTGATTTTTATCATTCGCGTCAGTCACAGTAGGTTTATCTCCATTCTACCATGACGAGTTACATACGTATTTTAAATGTGTTTCTTTGACACTGCGAAAGTGAACTGAGTGATGCGATAATCGGTTGAACTAACAATTCATTCTTATTAAAATATGATAATAAAGTGACAACATAGACTTTAATCAAATAGAAGATACAAGTTTGTAAATCTTATCGTTTCTCCGCCTTGAAAGTTGTCCTCCACCTCTAGTCAAATTGACGCGACCATTCCTGTGACGACATAACTGATTGAACTTATGACGGATTGTATCTGAACAGAAACCGGTTCATTCACGGCTTATCGCGGTCTTGATCGGCTACTGTAGTTTCACTGTTTAAAACATTGGTCCAAATAAGAATAACTGTTCAAACAGTTACACAGATTAAATTGTGTAGAAGGAAACCATTATGGAAACCGTAAAGTGAAGATAACTGATTTACGCATGTTTATTACAATGACATAGTTTGGCTTAGAATTTTACGTCACCATGTATTCAAACGCAGTAAATCGCCGTTCACAAAAATCGTGTTCGAACCTCCGTTCGACTATTAAATAAACCGATCAAAAACCAGGATTTTCAAATGTCATGGTAAATGTGGATAAATTTTCGACAACATGTATCATTATGCATCATCAATGAGACTCGTATGTGCATTTCTAGTTGTTTTGTTTGCATGCATTTTGACCAAATAAAAGTTCATAGTTCAAATATTATTCAATTTAATGTATTTTTACGATAACTGTCTCAATGTTCCCACATGGGAACATACCAATATCTCAAAGACTATGAGTCGTTACAGTATAAAATTTTGGATTTGCCTTTTCTACATTATTATGAGGCCCTGTTATGAAAATAATTCTAACAATTGGATCTAGTAGTTGGATAGTTAAGGTTAAAATAAGCCGTGATATGGAAAATATATATAATTAAACTTAATTGCACCGCTATAATGCTGAGTACCAAGCATAAAAGCAACAACTTCTATACTGTAATATGATTTAGTATAAAGTGTCCATGGTGGACAATCTACCATTAACCATCCTGCAGATGCAGATGTGTCAAGAAACTTAATCACGCATGGAGTAAAGTAATAATCCAGGTGATATTTTTGTGTGAATTATCAATGTCTCTGATGTATTGTCATATTTGCATGTTATGGCTTCGATGTGTATGAGTATACATATTGGTTTCACATATTGAGATGTTGAGGATGAATATTACTATTTTACCCTGCGAATGCAATTGAAAAGGCAAGTTCTATAAATATACATCACACATGCTAAGCTACTTCAATAAACTACGCCAAGTAAAAAGTACATGTATCCAAAAACATGTACAATACAATAGATTGAGTGTCGTGGCCGTCATTAAATACACTTGCTCACTAATGTAATATTATATGTGTATTGTCCAGTGCTTCATTCACTGTGTTCTGTATGCGCAATGGGTATCATTTATTGTCCATGTAAAACTACTCATGTACAGGTACCATCGTGTGTTGTTTCATAATCGTCGGTAACATGTGAATGGGATGTGAAATAAACGATGTGCGTTCTTATTCGATGGAACATCAATTGCAAGTCATTTAATGGATAAACCTACTGTGTTTTTAACTTTTTGCGATTCTAAGGTAGATTCGATACCAATTTTATCATTCGGAGCCAAACACGTAAGTCATTCAAATGTGTTTGTAGGCATACACAGAAAAGAACTGACGAGAGAAAATACTATTGCTGGGCATTTTGTAAAGTTGGTTTTTTTTTCATAATCCAAGATTGACAAGTTGTTTTTTTTATAAACCGAGAGAAAGTAAGCTTCCATATTTAACCTCAGATATGTTCATTCCGATGATGACCTTTTTGAATGAATAATGTAAACAATCTTCCAACATACTAGTTTCGCCGTTGATAATATAAAATAGCTATAGGAAATCAAAGGCTTCATTCAGCCTGAAATATCAAATCAAATTGCTCCCGAAAACACTTACAATTTAAAATGTTAATATTCATTGTTCTCCAAAAGAAAAATTATATATTATATTTCAAATTAGCACTACAAATGTATTTGTCGTTTAATAATTTTTTCAGAATGTAAAATTATTTACTTTTAATGATCATATTCTATATTCACATACAAATGTATATTTCTGTTATATAAGGCCAATTAATCCTCGTGTCGACAGAGTATGATAATGATACATGCTGACATTGTTCTGTGATTCGGAGTTAATTCTCTTATCTTATTTCAGCATAGAAAGTTTTGTCAATTGTGATATTGTCTCTCTTTAATTCATATTCATACCTATATTCAAACAAGTATTACACGTCTTTTAAAAATATATTAGGTTTCTAAGATCTGTCGTAAAAACCATAATAATAAATCATTAATACCTATGAGATATCAATCCTTCTTGTCATAAAACACAGATTACAAGTCTCTGTGATGACAGCTTCGTGATGTTAAAGAACGGGAGTTGTTAATGATAAAGGATTGTGGGTCTTTTGATTATCACAACCTAACATCACAAATCAAGTATAACATTGAACAGGACGAGTCAGTAGTTAATAATGCATGGCTTGGAGTTACAGTACGTGGATGTTATCGACGTAATATAAGTGATCATTAAAGACCCAAAGACAGACTTAGTTCAAATGAGATGTATGTAGCTAGAAAATGGACACGACGATTGGGAATAGAAGACATATTTGAATGAGAAGGTTGATATGTCTGTCCTTGTGAGTCCCAGACTTTCTTTGAAGTTATTTATCGCGAATGATATCTGTTTCAGGGACAATACTGACAGTCGACTTCGGTTCTTTCCTTGAAGATTATCTTTCTGTAATCTATCAACTTACACAACGATCCCTCACACAATCACATGCGAAAGGTCTCGTAAAAGGAAGTTATTTTAACAGCATTGCTACTTTTGACGTTTAAATTCCCTCTATTCACATTAGCATTGAAACTAGTTATTTATTATTTGAAACTACATCTTTAAAACTCCATGCTAAAAATTTAATGAAGTCATTGACTTTGTCCTAATTTTAAAGTATATTTCGAAAAGTCATTTGTGCCGTCAGCTCTTATTCAGGCAAACACCTGACGTCTCTTAGTAGTTGTCGGACGTCAAACTAAACTGTCTCAGGTTAGTTGGAGAGTTTGTTGTCTGTAGTATTTTCCGCAAGTGGTCCGGAGAAAAGTTGGTCCAGGGAAACAGTTGAAGGTGTTGTTGTAAAACAAGTAGCTGCGCTCATCAAATCTGCAGAGGCGTCATCCTGCTGCAACAAAGTTCCTGTTGTAGAAGTCATGTTACCCCTTACAATTACTATTGGCATCTGATGTTCTCTACGACGTTACCGTCATTATGGTGCACCTCCAGGCCATCGCACAGTTCGACATATTCCGTTTCCGCACAATCCGGTACACATTAGCTCCGCTGACATTATGGTACAGACAAAACTGCCAACAACGTCATAATACTAGACTTGCAGAGCTTGGGGAACATTCGGTCCTGGCAATTAAGCCCACAGGAAATTGAGGATACCCAAGATCTGAATATAAACAATGTATATAAAAGTATCCACGCCCCCTCTATACAATAGGCTAAAGGAGCGACATCCGCCATCTTGGTTTCGTTTTCAAAGCTCTCGACTCGACTACATTCGTGGCTTATATTTCAAAACATACACAACGACATATAACAAAACTTACCGCCGATCCTTTATAGTTGGAGATGGGCAACTTTTTGTTAACTTACTAACTTTTAGCTCCAAATTACGCTGCTAAGTCGATTCTACCTGCAAACAACATCGAGATACAACTCGCCTAGACGGCAGTGACGTCACTATTCGGCCTTGAATGCCTCTACGAATAGATAAGACAGATAAAATATTTCTCTGGCGATTGACGTTATAAGTATATTATCCCACACAATTTTCATTTATTTAAAACACTAACATCCTCGATGGCTCTTTAATATGAGCACGTGTTATTTTTGCTGGGAAATATAAAACCTTGTTACGCTTCTAAAAAAACACCGACATAATGACAACAAACCAAGCAATATACTGATATGCAAACACTGCTGATAATAACTAATACAAATGAATTTATACATATAAAGATTATCTAATTAAATGACAAGAAATAGAAAATATAATTTTTGAAAGGATTTTTGTATGTGATGATGATATGTTATTGTCAGTATTACCTTTATTAGTTCAAGGACATATACGAGATGAGACTGATTCATCTTTTGTTTGCAAATTAATTTGTTTCTTAGTTTGAAATATGATATTGTAATTCATACAAGGATTTTTTAAATTCATATTTCATTCATAACTTACATAAGGAAAGGTATATTTCTGTCAGCTGTAAAAAAATAAAATTAGATAAATTGGTTTAGGCTAAAATTAAAAAGTAGGTGTTAAATGAACTAATTATAACTAGCCAAGTAGAGCAATGTTATGATCGCATGCCCCGGTGTAAAAACCAACATGTTTACACAGTTTTATGGCCATGATTTGTATCTAAATATAGCTGACCAATGAGAGAGTGTAGAGGCATTCAAGTCCTCAATTTCCTATGATTTGGCCTCAGACAATGAGAACGAGTCCAACGAGTCTCTACTATATTTGAAAGCGTGACACTAGCATAATCGAACATTTCTAGGATAACAGTTGTGTACACTAAACATACTGCAAGGGTATCAATGCAAGATTACTTTGTATATGAAACGCAGGGATTTAAAATTCCTTTGAGTCATACATTTCGTCCACATGGGCATCCAAAGGGTCTTGTAAAGCGCGTTGATCAGTTGTATTTGATTTCATTCATCAACCTTTATGCATGACAAGCCCTTAATCATCTGCTTACTTGGTAGTGCATGTACTTGACAAGAAAATGGCCCTTGACCTCTGATGAAGCAACTACTTTCTGCTGTACCCACTTCACGTCTAAACCTGACATTAGTCTGAATAGAACCAATGGTGCTTGACCTAAAACCTGAAAATCCTTCATTTATGCTGTGTCATTGTATCATTGAAATCTTAGTGTTGGTCAGGACGTCTTTGATGTTTGACTTTTCGAAGACTCAATAGCTTGCCTCCATATCATAATCATTTCTTTTCATAGATATTTATCTGTTATTGCCATTTCTGAAACATCTACATGCATTAATATCGATTAAAGTACAGAATTACAGAAGCCATGATGTTAAGTTCATGATCTACATGAATTAATTGTTGGACCACATTGTAGAATGATGTTTTAATTTTGCTGATTCCTGAGACTTACAGTAATTGTTATGTTACATGTAATTAGATAAAATAAGATACTTTTTTATATTTGGTCATTGGTAATAGGGAAAAATCCTATTCATATTAGTGAATAAACATAGACAATTAAAGGAAAATTTCATGTAAACAAAGTGGATTCGGGCATGTTAACCCTAATGAACACAGAATGATGAACCAGAGCCGTTACTGTTTCATCTGAATTTGGTTAATGTATCTACTGTCTAAAAATTAATACTATGCAGGGGGTATACATATTTTTCTTTGCCATTGCAAGTGATAAATAGTAGAGAACATACACTTTGCTGGGGTTTCAATGTAATCACTGAAGTAGATGTGATTCAAAATGAAACCACGTGATGGTGAGTAGAAATGTGTTTCCACAGGGAAACTCAAAAGTGTTAATAATTTAATTGAAGTTTTGTATTGATAAAGCCAGATTGTTGTCGACCGTGCCCTAGTTGTGTACTTTAGTATAATAACACTAGTTGTCATTAATCACATATTTCACAATATTCATTTTAAAACGAACACAATTGAAAAACTGAAATGTCAAGGATTTAGGAAACAAATACTCTTTCTATGAAATGAATTGATTTTGTTACGATACAATGTCAGTAATTTCCAAGCATATAGGGTTTCGCGATAAAAATTAACTATTAAATAGTCGTTGATTTGAAAACGTGACATTTCAAAAGAGATCGTGATTTACGTTTGTTTCATAAAATATGAATCATTTGAAGACTAAACCTAAATTGCACAAAAATACAGTCAACTTTATTCAACAGTTTACTAGTGATACAACTTGATATGTCTTCAATTAAATTATTTAAATCTTTAGGATAGTTAATAGACATTTGAGGTTTGTCTTGTTTTGTGTGCAGATTTGTGTGCACGGTTATCAATAAACATAAACATACAAAGTGCAAGCTGTTACAATTGTTTCCTTTTTTTTATAATGGTTAAGGTTTTTACTGATTTCACCCATAGTGGCTATATCAGAGACGTGATAGCATCGCACAACCCAATAACCAACCAGTTATGTAACTATGTAAATTCCTTGATAACTAATGTTTCCAATGAAGAAATAGAGATTTGATGTTACAAGTCAGTGTTAGTACTTGACACAAGCAGGTATGATTAATTCATAATATTATAAATTCCCTCTCTTTTGACTTAAGCTTTGATTTAAATATAGTTTTGCAACAGGGTTTATGGGGACAGGTTATATGACTTATTGAAAATCTCTCCATAAAATGATGAAGGATACATCTCGGTGGCGTCAGTGACCATAACATAGTATTCCCTTTTATGTAATAGATATATGGTGGTCATAGGATGTAATTTGAAAATATCACTATTGTTTGATTAACCATGCCTAGATAGAGTAGAATAGAGATAGATTGTTTACGAGATGTATAACCTACGAGGAGAAACATTACAGCTTGAACATTTACTAATAAATATCCCCTCGTCTTAGACAAATGTATATTTTTTCTATGTTGTAACTTAATGTTATTACCTTAAGGACGTGGTCAAAAAGTCTACGAGTGCAGTTTTACATTTGTATGTATAGTTCTTATAATGATAGTACACATATTGTTCAAATGTCTTAATGATATTTCCACCCAATAGTTGTATCATGTTCTTTATTATTGACATACGAACTAATGCAATGCAATTGTAGTCTACAAATCTTCATTACAATGGGACCATATGACTACAAAGTATGTTTCCTTTTGAAACCTTCAACTTACAACAGTGTGGGAATGATATATGGCCGAGTAATGGCAGTATGAATTGCATGTGAAGTTGCAGAAATATAAAAACCTCATAGCATAATATTTGTTAACATATGTATTCAAGGAAGACGGATCAATGTATGGTAGCAGACACGAATTGAATCATTGAATCAATAATATTACTAAATGTATGCTTTCACAAATTGTATTGATAATATGTCGTGACTGTACACTCACAACCCTGTGATACTCAATTGAATCTGTCAAGCAATCAACCCTTATCACATGGAAGGTCGAATTATCATTCCATCAATCTTGTCCGGTAAACCAGACTGAATGTGTTATAAGTGACTTCATTGGAAAGAATCGACAAAGAAACGTGGAAGGATATTTACAGATTTTGAAACGCTTAATCTCTGTTAATGTTTAATAATCAACACAACATTTAAGTCAATTTTAATGGAATTTTAAACGTTAGTAGAAAATCTCAAATAAAGTGATATGGTCATAGTACTCTCTGTTATAGAAGTATACCAAAACACAATTAAGTACTCTTTGCTATAATGTATTCTTAGACTATTCGGACTTTGTTTGAACTAGGTATTGATACGTCTGCCGAAATAGATAACTGTACAGGACAGCAAATATGTCATTTTAACATCTTGACATATTTTCCATACCAGAATGAATGTTTCAGATTCATGGTGTAAGAATAGTATTGTGTCGAAATCGGCTTTCATTTCCCTGTTGTTTTCAAGATTTTTTTTACAACCAAGTTATACAATTGTCATGTTCGTGTTTGATTCCTAATAGTAAGTGTAATGTTTAGCTTGTCTCTTTTAAGTTATGTTATTTATATAGTTTGACGAATGAGTGAGATTGAAATTACTTTCTCCTAGCGTAGGGAATACAACAAAGGGTTGTATTCGGATATAGGTGGGGCGGGATAGCGCAGTGGTTAGCGCGTTTGGCTTCGGATCAAGAGGTCCGGGGTTCGAATCCCGCCAGGGGCACGGCATCTTTTTCTGCAGTTTGGGTGCAATGCTACACTGAATTTCAGTGCAGTACCACCCATGGTTGACTAGTTCCAGCATATGCTCGCAGGTTTCGTCGCAATGCATAGCCACATGGCGTTTCGGGCTTTCTCCCTGCCACAATACTAGCATCCGTGATATAAGTGAAATACTCTTGAAAGCGGCGTTAAACCCTAACTCACTCACTCACTCACTCACTCACTCACTCATTCGGATATAGGTGGCGCTTGAAGGGAGTATCAAAGGTGTAAGTTTTTTTTAATGCTCATTGTTGCTCAGTGTTGTGCACTGCGGTAACATTGCGAATGTATTTTATTGTAAATGTTTCAGATCTTTTGAAGCTAATGGAGAGGCATGTCGCGATCAGCTAGGCTCGTTGCCTTCTGGAGATTTGTCGCTGGCATCGAGGATACTTGTGCTGGTTGTATGGCTTGTTGCCGCCTATATGGTTTGTCGCCAGTTGAATGGCGTGTCGCCGTCTGAGGCCTGTCGCGGGAGGGAGAGGGCTGTCATGCCTTTTTGTTGGCGGTTTGTGAGGTTGCGGCGGCTACAGGTTTCTCTTTGTGCAGATTTGAGTATACTGTCAATGTAAATTATTCATGTTTTTGTTTCATGAAATAAAACGCGCTGGTGCACTGCATATCCTTCAAATGTTGTTTGTTGTATTGCGCTGCATGGGCAAGGAGAATGCATTGAACACATAAATAGGAAATAATGTTCGTACTAAGTTATGACTTCTCCCTAATGGGTTAGTTAGTTACTTATGTAACGTATCACGTCGGGCCATATGGGAGGTTTAGACGGAAGTCACCCAATCAAATGACATCCCTCTGATTCCGAATTAACCTTTATCACATTTTTAGAGTTGGATATTGTCCTTCTGTCAATCCTGTCATTATAGATATCTTACTGGAAACTGCCTTACCATTGTTGAAATTAACCAGCACTTTAGTAGTTGACTTTGACTATATACAAACAACTATTCTGTCATTATAAACACAAATTGTATAAGCATTCACTGATAATAAATTGATAGGAACTTTTATTTCGTTTTAGCATTTACTTCACCTCGATACATACATAATAATTGAAATGGTGTTTACAAAATGTTTTAAAAATGTCCAATGTCGATAATAATAATAACAATAACAATACTTTATTACCCCGAAAGAAATTCATTTTGAATCATGACAGAGCTCGTGTTCATTAAAGACAAACAGTACAAGTTATACATGTAGATACATGCTACAATCAAACTGGGATACATGAAATATCATTTAAAAGACGAATACTGAAAGGAATCAATGTATTTTGATCTCTGTTGGTTTTAAAACGGGGTAGTAGATATCTCCTTCCAGAAGGAAGTTTTTTTTCATATAAATATGGTAGATTTGCAAACGAAACCCCTGCTATTTTACTAGCGATTAGAACAACTTTTTCTAAGCGAGATTTGTTTTCTAGAGACAAGGAACCATACCAACATTGGAAAGAGAAAATTAAAACGCTTTCAACGAACACTGATAAAATAATGATCTTTATATAAAATACAAAATAGAAACCAAAGACGTCACTTGAACTGCCTATTTACATCAATTGCTTTATCGACATGCCACAATCAATTCATTAATCAGAAAAAGACAAATCCTAATGTCTTATTTCTAAATAGAGAAGGGAAACTGAAAAGGTCAGCTCTAATGTTGAACGCATTTATACCAAAAAAAATGAAAATAGCTGATTTCAATGACACTTTGCTTCAGTGGCGCCAACGCTACAAGAAATATGTTTCAGTAATGAAATTACTTGAAGAAGGAAGACTAAAGGAAAAACAGGAACAGGTTTTACTCCTAGGAAAATAATGTTCTAGAAAGAGAAGAAACCTTTCTTTCAAAATAGTATTATAGCAGTTTATTCATACATTATTGTCGATATACAGATTTCAAGAACGGGTTCAAATGCTATTGGAAAAACCTTAAAATGAACGTTTGGTATTTAAGGTAAAGAATTATGAAATATGGAAAGTATCTTATCACACATGAAACAAACTTCTTGGATTTAAAGTTATATAGGCATCTTTACTGCATGACGTCATAAAACAAGCCCAAACGTCCTTTTTTTTACTCCCCTGTATCGTCTAGCTCAGGGGAAACGACGATTGTAAATCAGAAATATCAACAGATAATGTTTTCACTTTCAAATTTAGTTAAGTTGGCTTCTGAAGACACGATGTAACTCCATTTCAGTCGTATGTATTGTTCGTGGATTAAAATATATTGTGTTTGTATTGTATCGTTTCTTGTGCCCTTGGGTGTATATTCAGAAGGTTTACTTTGTGTAGTTTACAATTGCAGAACATGCCATTATTTTATATTATTCAGCATCTATTGGTTCACCAAGACATCTCATTTCAAAGAAAAAACTATCATTTTTGACTTTAAGAATATACTATCCCCAGTGGAAAACCATTCACAAACGTTGCTTTTTAGCACGGCATGGTGTCCGGCGTCCGTCCGTCCGTCCGTCCATCCATCTGTCCGTCTGTAAACTATTCGCATGTTCATCTTCTTCTCCAGAACCACTTGATCTAGGGAGCTGAAATTTTGTGTGCAGACTTCCTGGATAATGGGGATTCTAAATTGTAGATTTGGTGACCCCGTGCCCTCAAATGGGGTCACAGGGGTCACAACCCCAAAAACTTATTGTCATATTCTTCCCCAGTTCAAAAAGGTCTAGGGAGCTGAAAAGTTGTGTGCAGACTCCTTGGCTAATGGGGATTCTAAATTGTAGATTTGGTGACCCCGTGACCTCAAATGGTGTCACAGGGGTCACAACCCCAAAAACCTATGTTCATCTTCTTCTCCAGTTCCAAATGGTCTAGAGAGCTGAAACGTTGTGTGCAGACTCCTTGTCTAATAGGGATTTTAAATAGTAGATTTCGTGATCCTGCAACCCCAAATATACGTCACAGACGTCATGAGCTGAAAAACTATTTCATCTAGAGATTTTAGGTGTTCTTTAAAGGGAGGTAATTTAAAGGAAACGACAGTAATGAATTAAATCTTCAAGTGTGATTTTATTCGTAGTGGATTTCATCTCTTGCCTCAAAGATAGATCAGAGGGGTAAGGACCTTAAGACCTATTTCATCCTCTCCATTTAAAGTGCTTCCTATGTGTTATACCTCTCACCTAGAAGTTAGACATTTTGAATTAGTTAATGTACATAAAGCCTGATGAGCTACAGAGCCCGTGGCTCTATGTTTAATTAGAAGTATGTAGTCAAAGAGCTTTTTGAATTAAAAGGGATCCATTCATGTAGGTCAATAGCTGAAAGTCCAGAACTTAGACATCCTGATGTTCCAGTTACGGGTAATCCGGATTTCAAGTGAGTATCCACAGCAATAAACGTTACAGTGATGTCCGTCGCTGATAAGAGAACAATAAATCAATTGTTTACAGAGTAAACAAAACCCGTAGAGTTATCATGCATGTCTGACCAAATCATGTCATGGTAACAAAGCTTTCAACATCCAGACTTCAAACGATGTTGAGAATAGGAATACGATATGTGATATGTACAATCGTTGAAGTAGCTAATAAGGTCTAATACAGCATTTGCGGAGAGTAATCTTCATATGCCTTTGTCACGTTGACGGATTTCCTAAAAAGGATAAAGATGAGAAGGTCCTATTTATCAGCTAGGGCTTGTTACTTTGCTACGACTCTCGTGAATCAGTCACGGTCTAACCTTTATCATATTGACATTTGAACGATGTCTGCTATCAAAATTGTCAAGATGTATATTGATAACTCTGGTGTGGGTTGAATATAATAACTTGATAAACGATCCAACTACAAAGGTTAAACTGAAGCTGCTTCCATTGTGATTGATGATTTACCAATATCAATGAAATACATTATCAATAGTTTACGAATTGAGTTTATTACATTACAATCTGCCTAAGGAAAAACATTTATTAGATCAATATTAATGAAATTTAATTAATTTTGATAAATTAATTGTTGAGTGTTACCTTAGAGAATTATAAAGGAGGCTTTCTGATTTTGTCTTGGAAAATTAAGATAAATTCGTTGTAATGTGCATGCCAGTAATGCATTCGGTTATGTTTAAATAGAAACAACATACGATTTATTTTCAGGATTGTTACTCAGTGAATAGGATGTTGTTGAGAGTTTTAGTAAACCTAAACATACATTGTAATTACAGTACAAAAGCTTCAACGAAAAACAAATAAAATATAGGTAACCCTTGAATGACTATATCGTCGATTGTCAGTGACTGAAAGTGAAGTGACTGAGTGTGTTCAATTTCTCACTTCCTTATAACTTTCTTAACTCGAGCATGAACCTTATTTATGTACAAACCAGGATTTTGTTGCAAGGCAAACATACATTTTATTGACATCATTCTGGTAAAAATTCCAAATCAGTTAAATATTTACTTCAAAGATTATCAAGGATTTACACAATGAATACACTATCCACTAACTATCGGATTTCCCTTCTTAAACCAGAGATACTGTATACACTAAAATCAGTTTGTTACCCTTGCGGAAGTTGACATTTAAGACTAAGGACTTCATTGAAATCTATCCCATTTGGTATATCAATACGCGCACAAGAGCTTAGACTTCGCTTTAGAGTACAAAGGTTCAAGTTCCAAGTAATCACATGGTTGATCTTGGTATCCGGGGCATCAATACAAACTTAAAGATATGTAAGTCGCCGATAAGAGAGGGAATTGATTCCACTCGCTGAATGGTAAAAACAAACTCGTTTATATTACATAGTCATATACGAGTGAGCAATCGATGCTATATTTGCAATGGCTCTAGCAAAGTCTTCCAGCATTGGTAATAAAGTGTAAAAGGGATTAAACTTTTGAATGACATTGTTAGTGGAATGAATATGAAATACGTTATATCCGGATACTATCGAGCCCCTAAGGTGACATTTCAATAGTTTACAGTAAATATCATTTAGAACGCGTTCAACAACCCGTGGACTCGTTGTAGAGCCGATGAACGCGTTCTTCAAAATGTGTTGTGAATGTTGAAACAGAACATATCATTTTTGTGTTGATGTTGTGGTTAATTCAAAACTTGGAATGTTAAAAGAAACGAATAATGACACCAACTTCGGTAACACATAAAAGTGTAGCAGGAGAAAACATGGAAAATGAGTGCCATAAACGACAAGAGAGAGAGAGAGAGAGAGAGAGAGAGAGAGAGAGAGAGAGAGAGAGAGAGAGAGAGAGAGAGAGAGAGAGAGAGAGAGAGAGTAAGAGGGAGTGACAGAAAATGAGAGAGAGGGGGCGAGAGATAGAATAAGAGGAAGATGGAGTGAGTGAGAGAGAATGAGAGAGAGGGGAGGTGAGGGAGATGGCGTGTTAGAGAGGGGCAGTGAGAGAGAGAAGGGTGAGAGAGAGGGGAGCGAAAGAGAGAGAGGGGGAAAGAGAGGGAGGGAGTGAGAGAAAGGGAGTGAGAGACTAAAGTTCTCAACATTTAAAACCGAATAGACATGTCGTTCACCATTCCAACATTCCAACTCATTCCATGTTCTCAGCATCAACAAAACATTTCGATACCTCGTTCAAAGTTTTCAACATTTACAATGCAGTTTTACAACTCGATTGAAATTCCCAACATTTGCCAAACGAATATATTAAACGAATATCATTAAACGTTCTCAAGATCATCAACACAATGCCAAAACTTAATACACGTTCTAAACAACGCAGTTCTGAAACTAATTACACGCTCTGAAACACAGTTCTACAATTTGAACCACGTTCTCAATATCTACAACTCAAAATACAAATCGTTTCAACGTTATCGACATCTACAATACAGTTCTACAACTCAGTCCAAGATCCCAAAACTAACAACAGAGTTTTACAACTCGATCGATATTTTCAACATTTATTAAACCAATAAACAACTAATTGTTCGATTTAAACATCTACTACACTATCCCCGAATCTGATCCACATTCTCAACCTTTACAGTACAGTTCTACAACTCATTCCACGCTCTCAACAAGTACACACTTCATTTATATGCACAACGTTATATAAAAAATTAGTCATTTCAACGTTCTCAACGTCTAAAAGGCAACTCTACAACGTAGTAAACGTTATCAATATCTACAATAAAGTTCTACAGCTCGGTCGACTTACTCAACCTTTACAACACAGTTCAGTAACTAGTTCCACTTGCGCAACACCTGAAAAAAGTTCTACAACGCGATCCCCGTTATCAACATCTACAAATCAATTCGAAAAGTCACTCCACTTTCTCAACATCTTTAACACTGTTTACAAGCCATTGCATGTTCTCAACATATCCAACATCTACATCCTAGTCAAGGTTCTTAACATCTACAGAACACTTCGACAATCATTCAAAATTCTCGAGAAGTCGTCCCACGTTTTCAAAATCTATAACACAGTTCTCCAACTCAGTCAAATTTCCAATATCCAAAACACAGTTCTACAACTTAATCAACGTCCTACATCACAGTTCTCGAACTCAGTTCTCGGCAACTAAAACAAAAGTGTACCACACAGTCCAATTTCCAATATCTACTAAAACTCCATTAATTACTCAACTTCTAAAGCATACTTATACAATCCCAATTTACAACACAGTTTAAAAACTCAAGTTTTCAATATCTACAGCACAATTTTATAAATCTTTCAAAGTTCTCATCATCTGTAAAACATTTACATTCATAACTCTAATCATAACATAATCTACATTCTCAACATTTAAAACACTATTCTGTAACATTCTCAACCAACAAATAAAAAAAAGTTCCACAACTCGATACACACCTGTAACAATATTCTTCAACTTGATAAACGTTATCAACAACACCGTTCTACATTTCGACCAATTTTATGAAAATTGACTTGTTAAACGTTTTCCAACTCAGTCCTTGTTCTCAAAAACTAAATCACAGTTCTACAACTCAGTCAACGTTCTCAATAACTAAAACACGTTTCTACAACTCGATACACGTTCTCAACATCTAAAACACCGTTTTACACATCAGTCTAAGTTCTCAACATCTAAAACACAGTTTCCCGTTCTCAACATCTAAAACACGGTTCTACAACTCGATACACGTTAGCAAAGTTTACAGTGCAATTCGACAACTCGATTCACGTTCTCAACAAGTATAACACAATTCTATAACTCGATACATGTTCTCAAAAGTTACAAACATTCTAAAACTCAGTCCAAGATCTCAAAATCTAAAACAGAAAACTCAGTCCGGGTTCATAAGAGCTAAATCCCCGTTCTACAACTCACTCCCAGTTCACAAGATCTAAAACCAAATATTGCAACTCAGTCCAATTACTCAACATCTACAACATAATCTTACAACTCGATTCACGTTCTAAACATCTGCAACACAATTATACAACTCGATTCACTTTCGCAAAGTTTACAATGCAAATCAACCACTCAGTCCACGTTCTCAACATCTAAAACACAGTTGTACAACTCAGTCCACGCTCTCAACATCTAAAACACAGTTGTACAACTCAGTCCACGTTCTCAACATCTAAAACACAGTTGTACACCTCAGTCCACGTTCTCAACATCTAAAACACAGTTGTACAACTCAGTCCACGTTCTCAACATCTAAAACACAGTTGTACAACTCAGTCCACGTTCTCAACATCTAAAACACAGTTGTACAACTCAGTCCACGTTCTCAACAACTCAAACACAGTTTTACAACTAAGTCCACGTTCTCAAAAACTAAAACACAGTTGTACAACTCAGTCCACGTTCTCAACATCGAAAACACAGTTCCATAACTCAGTCCACGTTCTCAACATCTAAAACACAGTTGTACAACTCAGTCCATGTTCTCAACATCTAAAACACAGTTGTACAACTCAGTCCACGTTCTCAACATCTAAAACACAGTTATACACCTCAGTCCACGTTCTCAACATCTAAAACACAGTTGTACAACTAAGTCCACGTTCTCAACATCTAAAACACAGTTGTACAACTCGATCCACGTTCTCAACATCTAAAACACAGTTGTACAACCCAGTCCACGTTCTCAACATCTAAAACACAGTTGTACAACTCAGTCCACGTTATCAACATCTAAAACACAGATCTACAACTCAGTCCACGTTCTTAACATCTAAAACACAGTTGTACAACTCAGTCCACGTTCTCAACATCTAAAACACAGTTGTACAACTCGATCCACGTTCTCAACATCTAAATCACAGTTGTACAACTCAGTCCACGTTCTCAACATCTAAAACACAGTTGTACACCTCAGTCCACGTTCTCAACATCTAAAACAAAGTTGTACAACTCAGTCCACGTTCTCAACATCTAAATCACAGTTGTACAACTCAGTCCACGTTCTCAACATCTAAAACACAGTTGTACAACTCGGTCCACGTTCTCAACATCTAAAACACAGTTCTACAACTCAGTCCACGTTCTCAACAACTAAAACACAGTTCTACAACTCGGTCAACGTTCTCAACATCTAAAACACAGTTCTACAACGCAGTCCACGTTCTCAACATCTAAAACACAGTTGTACAACTCAGTCCACGTTCTCAACATCTAAAACACAGTTATACACCTCAGTCCACGTTCTCAACATCTAAAACACAGTTGTACAACTCAGTCCACGTTCTCAACATCTAAAACACAGTTCTACAACTCAGTCCACGTTCTCAACATCTAAAACACAGTTGTACAACTCAGTCCACGTTCTCAACATCTAAATCACAGTTGTACACCTCAGTCCACGTTCTCAACATCTAAAACACAGTTGTACAACTCAGTCCACGTTCTCAACATCTAAAACACAGTTGTACAACTCAGTCCACGTTCTCAACAACTCAAACACAGTTTTACAACTAAGTCCACGTTCTCAACAACTAAAACACAGTTGTACAACTCAGTCCACGTTCTCAACATCGAAAACACAGTTCCATAACTCAGTCCACGTTCTCAACATCTAAAACACAGTTGTACAACTCAGTCCATGTTCTCAACATCTAAAACACAGTTGTACAACTCAGTCCACGTTCTCAACATCTAAAACACAGTTGTACAACTCAGTCCATGTTCTCAACATCTAAAACACAGTTGTACAACTCAGTCCACGTTCTCAACATCTAAAACACAGTTGTACAACTCAGTCCACGTTCTCAACATCTAAAACACAGTTGTACAACTCGATCCACGTTCTCAACATCTAAATCACAGTTGTACAACTCAGTCCACGTTCTCAACATCTAAAACACAGTTGTACAACTCAGTCCACGTTCTCAACATCTAAAACACAGTTGTACAACTCGATCCACGTTCTCAACATCTAAATCACAGTTGTACAACTCGGTCCACGTTCTCAACATCTAAAACACAGTTGTACAACTCAGTCCACGTTCTCAACATCTAAAACACAGTTGTACAACTCAGTCCACGTTCTCAACATCTAAATCACAGTTGTACAACTCAGTCCACGTTCTCAACATCTAAAACACAGTTCTACAACTCAGTCCATGTTATCAACATCTAAAACACAGTTGTACAACTCAGTCCACGTTCTCAACATCTAAATCACAGTTGTACAACTCAGTCCACGTTCTCAACATCTAAAACACAGTTGTACACCTCAGTCCACGTTCTCAACATCTAAAACACAGTTGTACAACTCGGTCCACGTTCTCAACAAATAAAACACAGTTCTACAGCTCAGTCCACGTTCTCAACATCTAAAACACAGTTGTACAACTGAGTCCACGTTCTCAACATCTAAAACACAGTTGTACACCTCAGTCCACGTTCTCAACATCTAAAACACAGTTGTACAACTCGGTCCACGTTCTCAACAAATAAAACACAGTTGTACAACTCAGTCCACGTTCTCAACATCTAAAACACAGTTCTACAACTCGGTCAACGTTCTCAACATCTAAAACACACTTCTACAACTCAGTTCACGTTCTCAACATCTAAAACACAGTTGTACAACTCAGTCCATGTTATCAACATCTAAAACACAGTTCTACGGCTCAGTCCACGTTCTCAACAAATAAAACACAGTTGTACAACTCAGGTCTCGTTCTCAACATCTAAAACACAGTTATACACCTCAGTCCACGTTCTCAACATCTAAAACACAGTTGTACAACTCAGTCCACGTTCTCAACATCTAAAACACAGTTGTACAACTCAGTCCACGTTCTCAACATCTAAATCACAGTTGTACAACTCAGTCCACGTTCTCAACATCTAAAACACAGTTCTACAACTCAGTCCACGTTCTCAACATCTAAAACACAGTTGTACAACTCAGTCCATGTTATCAACATCTAAAACACAGTTGTACAACTCAGTCCACGTTCTCAACATCTAAATCACAGTTGTACAACTCAGTCCACGTTCTCAACATCTAAAACACAGTTGTACACCTCAGTCCACGTTCTCAACATCTAAAACACAGTTGTACAACTCAGTCCACGTTCTCAACATCTAAAACACAGTTATACAACTCAGTCCATGTTATCAACATCTAAAACACAGTTGTACAACTCAGTCCACGTTCTCAACATCTAAATCACAGTTGTACAACTCAGTCCACGTTCTCAACATCTAAAACACAGTTCTACAACTCAGTCCACGTTCTCAACATCTAAAACACAGTTGTACAACTCAGTCCATGTTATCAACATCTAAAACACAGTTGTACAACTCAGTCCACGTTCTCAACATCTAAATCACAGTTGTACAACTCAGTCCACGTTCTCAACATCTAAAAAACAGTTGTACACCTCAGTCCACGTTCTCAACATCTAAAACACAGTTGTACAACTCAATCCACGTTCCCAACATCTAAAACACAGTTGTACAACTCAGTCCACGTTCTCAACAACTAAATCATAGTTCTACAACTCAGTCCACGTTCCCAAGAACTAAAAAACAGTTCTACAACTCAGTCCACGTTCTCAACATCTAAAACACAGTTGTACAACTCAGTCCACGTTCTCAACATCTAAATCACAGTTGTACACCTCAGTCCACGTTCTCAACATCTAAAACACAGTTGTACAACTCAGTCCACGTTCTCAACATCTAAAACACAGTTGTACAACTCAGTCCACGTTCTCAACAACTCAAACACAGTTTTACAACTAAGTCCACGTTCTCAACAACTAAAACACAGTTGTACAACTCAGTCCACGTTCTCAACATCGAAAACACAGTTCCATAACTCAGTCCACGTTCTCAACATCTAAAAACAGTTGTACAACTCAGTCCATGTTCTCAACATCTAAAACACAGTTGTACAACTCAGTCCACGTTCTCAACATCTAAAACACAGTTGTACAACTCAGTCCATGTTCTCAACATCTAAAACACAGTTGTACAACTCAGTCCATGTTCTCAACATCTAAAACACAGTTGTACAACTCAGTCCACGTTCTCAACATCTAAAACACAGTTGTACAACTCAGTCCACGTTCTCAACAACTCAAACACAGTTTTACAACTAAGTCCACGTTCTCAAAAACTAAAACACAGTTGTACAACTCAGTCCACGTTCTCAACATCGAAAACACAGTTCCATAACTCAGTCCACGTTCTCAACATCTAAAACACAGTTGTACAACTCAGTCCATGTTCTCAACATCTAAAACACAGTTGTACAACTCAGTCCACGTTCTCAACATCTAAAACACAGTTATACACCTCAGTCCACGTTCTCAACATCTAAAACACAGTTGTACAACTAAGTCCACGTTCTCAACATCTAAAACACAGTTGTACAACTCGATCCACGTTCTCAACATCTAAAACACAGTTGTACAACCCAGTCCACGTTCTCAACATCTAAAACACAGTTGTACAACTCAGTCCACGTTATCAACATCTAAAACACAGATCTACAACTCAGTCCACGTTCTTAACATCTAAAACACAGTTGTACAACTCAGTCCACGTTCTCAACATCTAAAACACAGTTGTACAACTCGATCCACGTTCTCAACATCTAAATCACAGTTGTACAACTCAGTCCACGTTCTCAACATCTAAAACACAGTTGTACACCTCAGTCCACGTTCTCAACATCTAAAACACAGTTGTACAACTCAGTCCACGTTCTCAACATCTAAATCACAGTTGTACAACTCAGTCCACGTTCTCAACATCTAAAACACAGTTGTACAACTCGGTCCACGTTCTCAACATCTAAAACACAGTTCTACAACTCAGTCCACGTTCTCAACAACTAAAACACAGTTCTACAACTCGGTCAACGTTCTCAACATCTAAAACACAGTTCTACAACGCAGTCCACGTTCTCAACATCTAAAACACAGTTGTACAACTCAGTCCACGTTCTCAACATCTAAAACACAGTTATACACCTCAGTCCACGTTCTCAACATCTAAAACACAGTTGTACAACTCAGTCCACGTTCTCAACATCTAAAACACAGTTGTACAACTCAGTCCACGTTCTCAACATCTAAAACACAGTTGTACAACTCAGTCCACGTTCTCAACATCTAAATCACAGTTGTACACCTCAGTCCACGTTCTCAACATCTAAAACACAGTTGTACAACTCAGTCCACGTTCTCAACATCTAAAACACAGTTGTACAACTCAGTCCACGTTCTCAACAACTCAAACACAGTTTTACAACTAAGTCCACGTTCTCAACAACTAAAACACAGTTGTACAACTCAGTCCACGTTCTCAACATCGAAAACACAGTTCCATAACTCAGTCCACGTTCTCAACATCTAAAACACAGTTGTACAACTCAGTCCATGTTCTCAACATCTAAAACACAGTTGTACAACTCAGTCCACGTTCTCAACATCTAAAACACAGTTGTACAACTCAGTCCATGTTCTCAACATCTAAAACACAGTTGTACAACTCAGTCCACGTTCTCAACATCTAAAACACAGTTGTACAACTCAGTCCACGTTCTCAACATCTAAAACACAGTTGTACAACTCGATCCACGTTCTCAACATCTAAATCACAGTTGTACAACTCAGTCCACGTTCTCAACATCTAAAACACAGTTGTACAACTCAGTCCACGTTCTCAACATCTAAAACACAGTTGTACAACTCGATCCACGTTCTCAACATCTAAATCACAGTTGTACAACTCGGTCCACGTTCTCAACATCTAAAACACAGTTGTACAACTCAGTCCACGTTCTCAACATCTAAAACACAGTTGTACAACTCAGTCCACGTTCTCAACATCTAAATCACAGTTGTACAACTCAGTCCACGTTCTCAACATCTAAAACACAGTTCTACAACTCAGTCCATGTTATCAACATCTAAAACACAGTTGTACAACTCGATCCACGTTCTCAACATCTAAATCACAGTTGTACAACTCAGTCCACGTTCTCAACATCTAAAACACAGTTGTACACCTCAGTCCACGTTCTCAACATCTAAAACACAGTTGTACAACTCGGTCCACGTTCTCAACAAATAAAACACAGTTCTACAGCTCAGTCCACGTTCTCAACATCTAAAACACAGTTGTACAACTCAGTCCACGTTCTCAACATCTAAAACACAGTTGTACACCTCAGTCCACGTTCTCAACATCTAAAACACAGTTGTACAACTCGGTCCACGTTCTCAACAAATAAAACACAGTTGTACAACTCAGTCCACGTTCTCAACAACTCAAACACAGTTTTACAACTAAGTCCACGTTCTCAAAAACTAAAACACAGTTGTACAACTCAGTCCACGTTCTCAACATCGAAAACACAGTTCCATAACTCAGTCCACGTTCTCAACATCTAAAACACAGTTGTACAACTCAGTCCATGTTCTCAACATCTAAAACACAGTTGTACAACTCAGTCCACGTTCTCAACATCTAAAACACAGTTATACACCTCAGTCCACGTTCTCAACATCTAAAACACAGTTGTACAACTAAGTCCACGTTCTCAACATCTAAAACACAGTTGTACAACTCGATCCACGTTCTCAACATCTAAAACACAGTTGTACAACCCAGTCCACGTTCTCAACATCTAAAACACAGTTGTACAACTCAGTCCACGTTATCAACATCTAAAACACAGATCTACAACTCAGTCCACGTTCTTAACATCTAAAACACAGTTGTACAACTCAGTCCACGTTCTCAACATCTAAAACACAGTTGTACAACTCGATCCACGTTCTCAACATCTAAATCACAGTTGTACAACTCAGTCCACGTTCTCAACATCTAAAACACAGTTGTACACCTCAGTCCACGTTCTCAACATCTAAAACACAGTTGTACAACTCAGTCCACGTTCTCAACATCTAAATCACAGTTGTACAACTCAGTCCACGTTCTCAACATCTAAAACACAGTTGTACAACTCGGTCCACGTTCTCAACATCTAAAACACAGTTCTACAACTCAGTCCACGTTCTCAACAACTAAAACACAGTTCTACAACTCTGTCCACGTTCTCAACATCTAAAACACAGTTCTACAACGCAGTCCACGTTCTCAACATCTAAAACACAGTTGTACAACTCAGTCCACGTTCTCAACATCTAAAACACAGTTATACACCTCAGTCCACGTTCTCAACATCTAAAACACAGTTGTACAACTCAGTCCACGTTCTCAACATCTAAAACACAGTTGTACAACTCAGTCCACGTTCTCAACATCTAAAACACAGTTGTACAACTCAGTCCACGTTCTCAACATCTAAATCACAGTTGTACACCTCAGTCCACGTTCTCAACATCTAAAACACAGTTGTACAACTCAGTCCACGTTCTCAACATCTAAAACACAGTTGTACAACTCAGTCCACGTTCTCAACAACTCAAACACAGTTTTACAACTAAGTCCACGTTCTCAACAACTAAAACACAGTTGTACAACTCAGTCCACGTTCTCAACATCGAAAACACAGTTCCATAACTCAGTCCACGTTCTCAACATCTAAAACACAGTTGTACAACTCAGTCCATGTTCTCAACATCTAAAACACAGTTGTACAACTCAGTCCACGTTCTCAACATCTAAAACACAGTTGTACAACTCAGTCCATGTTCTCAACATCTAAAACACAGTTGTACAACTCAGTCCACGTTCTCAACATCTAAAACACAGTTGTACAACTCAGTCCACGTTCTCAACATCTAAAACACAGTTGTACAACTCGATCCACGTTCTCAACATCTAAATCACAGTTGTACAACTCAGTCCACGTTCTCAACATCTAAAACACAGTTGTACAACTCAGTCCACGTTCTCAACATCTAAAACACAGTTGTACAACTCGATCCACGTTCTCAACATCTAAATCACAGTTGTACAACTCGGTCCACGTTCTCAACATCTAAAACACAGTTGTACAACTCAGTCCACGTTCTCAACATCTAAAACACAGTTGTACAACTCAGTCCACGTTCTCAACATCTAAATCACAGTTGTACAACTCAGTCCACGTTCTCAACATCTAAAACACAGTTCTACAACTCAGTCCATGTTATCAACATCTAAAACACAGTTGTACAACTCAGTCCACGTTCTCAACATCTAAATCACAGTTGTACAACTCAGTCCACGTTCTCAACATCTAAAACACAGTTGTACACCTCAGTCCACGTTCTCAACATCTAAAACACAGTTGTACAACTCAATCCACGTTCCCAACATCTAAAACACAGTTGTACAACTCAGTCCACGTTCTCAACAACTAAATCATAGTTCTACAACTCAGTCCACGTTCCCAAGAACTAAAAAACAGTTCTACAACTGAGTCCACGTTCTCAACATCTAAATCACAGTTGTACAACTCAGTCCACGTTCTCAACAACTAAAACACAGTTCTACAACTCGGTCAACGTTCTCAACATCTAAAACACAGTTCTACAACGCAGTCCACGTTCTCAACATCTAAAACACAGTTGTACAACTCAGTCCACGTTCTCAACATCTAAAACACAGTTATACACCTCAGTCCACGTTCTCAACATCTAAAACACAGTTGTACAACTCAGTCCACGTTCTCAACATCTAAAACACAGTTGTACAACTCAGTCCACGTTCTCAACATCTAAAACACAGTTGTACAACTCAGTCCACGTTCTCAACATCTAAATCACAGTTGTACACCTCAGTCCACGTTCTCAACATCTAAAACACAGTTGTACAACTCAGTCCACGTTCTCAACATCTAAAACACAGTTGTACACCTCAGTCCACGTTCTCAACATCTAAAACACAGTTGTACAACTCGGTCCACGTTCTCAACAAATAAAACACAGTTGTACAACTCAGTCCACGTTCTCAACATCTAAAACACAGTTCTACAACTCGGTCAACGTTCTCAACATCTAAAACACACTTCTACAACTCAGTTCACGTTCTCAACATCTAAAACACAGTTGTACAACTCAGTCCATGTTATCAACATCTAAAACACAGTTCTACGGCTCAGTCCACGTTCTCAACAAATAAAACACAGTTGTACAACTCAGGTCTCGTTCTCAACATCTAAAACACAGTTATACACCTCAGTCCACGTTCTCAACATCTAAAACACAGTTGTACAACTCAGTCCACGTTCTCAACATCTAAAACACAGTTGTACAACTCAGTCCACGTTCTCAACATCTAAAACACAGTTATACAACTCAGTCCATGTTATCAACATCTAAAACACAGTTGTACAACTCAGTCCACGTTCTCAACATCTAAATCACAGTTGTACAACTCAGTCCACGTTTTCAACATCTAAAACACAGTTCTACAACTCAGTCCACGTTCTCAACATCTAAAACACAGTTGTACAACCCAGTCCACGTTCTCAACATCTAAAACACAGTTGTACAACTCAGTCCACGTTCTCAACATCTAAAACACAGTTGTACAACTCAGTCCACGTTCTCAACATCTAAAACACAGTTGTACAACTAAGTCCACGTTCTCAACATCTAAAACACAGTTGTACAACTCAGTCCATGTTATCAACATCTAAAACACAGTTGTACAACTCGATCCACGTTCTCAACATTTAAATCACAGTTGTACAACTCAGTCCACGTTCTCAACATCTAAAACACAGTTGTACAACTCAGTCCACGTTCCCAACATCTAAAACACAGTTGTACAACTCAGTCCACGTTCTCAACATCTAAATCACAGTTGTACAACTCAGTCCACGTTCTCAACATCTAAAACACAGTTCTGCAACTCGGTCCACGTTCTCAACATCTAAAACACAGTTCTACAACTCAGTTCACATTCTCAACATCTAAAACACAGTTGTACAACTCAGTCCACGTTCTCAACAACTAAAACACAGTTGTACAACTCAGTCCACGTTCTCAACATCTAAAACACAGTTGTACAACTCGATCCACGTTCTCAACAACTAAAACACAGTTGTACAACTCAGCTCACGTTCTGAACAACTAAAACACAGTTGTACAACTCAGTCCACGTTGTCAACATCTAAAACACAGTTCTACAACTCAGTACACGTTGTCAACATCTAAATCACCATTCTACAACTCAGTACACGTTGTCAACATCTAAATAACATTTCTGCAATTCAGTCAACGTTCTCAACATATAAAACACAGTCCGAACAACTCAGGTCAGGTTCTACCCATCTAAAACTTGGTGCTACAACTCAGTCCATGTTCTCAACATCTAAAACACAATTCTACTACTATGTATACGTTCACGTTCTCAACATCTAAATCATAGCAGAATTATATCTCAAACAGAAAACTCTGCCTTTTCAATGTGACAACTTTAGCTAGTTCACCTTGTAATAGGATAAGGTATGTTATCTTCACTAGTTGATGTGATATTTGCACCTTGCTGCTGCAAGACAAGGGGAATTAACTTTCTAGAGAAATTATGTCTGCATAGGTTTCTGAATATAAAAGCGTTCTATGTCAACTGGGCCATGTTCCATAAGCGTTTAAAAGTAATCGCTCAGTGAGCGATTGATTACTTTTAAACCTCTCTTGAACGCGATTGCTCAATGTAGCGCTCTGTTTAACGACGCTTTAAAGAGTATTTCACGTATATCGCGGCTGCTAGTATAACGGCAGGGAGAAATCCCGCAACGCCATGTGGTTATGCATTGCGGTGAAACCTGCGAGCATCGGCTGGAACCAGCGAACCACGGGTGGTACTATGCTGAAATTCAGTGTACCATTGATCCCAAATCTTACTTCGTGTAGAACAGTTCTCTACTACAGACCCCGGACCTCTTGACCCGAAGACGAACGCGCTAACCACTGCACTATCCCGCCCCAAGCAAGTAGTGATTCAATGGAAGACTTCATGGAAAACATTCGTTTCCTTCTCAGGGACATTTAAATGAAACATGTGTCATGTAACTCATCGTTATGCATTTGAATGACATCTTATCATTTTCTTCACTTATACCAGAACTGTCGATTAAGTGTTTTTGACTAATGAACGTTTTTGACAGCTTTAAAAGAAATAAGAAACGTGACTGGAAATTTTGGCTTGCCCCTTTATGTATACACTTTTACGGTTAACTGTACTGAGCCGCAAAAGAAACGCGAGTTTTAATGATTATAGTTTCTGTTTGCATTTTAGCTCATGGTTTGTCATATCGTTAGTAAATGTCAGAACATGTTGAGCTGTTGTTACTGTGGCGTATAAAGGATTACCATTGCAAAGTCAAATGGTATCAGTACGCGAAAATGCACGTCACATGTTGTCATGGTAACATGATATGCATGATATGCATGATATGCATGAGCCTGATAAAATTCAAATTATTCGTGATGA
Organism: Gibbula magus; assembly: GCA_936450465.1. Classification (NCBI taxonomy): domain Eukaryota; kingdom Metazoa; phylum Mollusca; class Gastropoda; order Trochida; family Trochidae; genus Gibbula; species Gibbula magus. The sequence goes on from OW388301.1 coordinate 48,581,051, forward strand.
AAACCCCAAATTGTGACTCAAGCCTCCATGTTTAAGAAGGTAATTTTCAAAATCTGGGATATTAGCTGATTGCATGCTGAACAGTTTGCAATGACTGTAAATGTGCTCGTGGAACACCTTGGTACCGCATGAATGAAATTCAAAATGACCCATTAACGCCAAATCAAAATCAGCAAGGACAGGGGTTGTGCATCAAACAACTTCATGGGAGTGTTTGCACAAGTTTCAATTGCTTTTAATAGCACTACGGCACAAGACAATGCTCTGCAGAAGTTCTGTACAAGTATTGACTTTTCTTTATGTCTGCATGTTGTTCAACACGTTATTAACGTCATGTCAACAAACTTTGAATGCTCTGATATTATAAATTTGGTCAATACAGCGCTATCAGTAATTACAAAATTATGAAGTCGAAAGTGTGAAACGTTCACAGGCGACATCCGACGCATCTTGCTTTTATATATTTTCGTGTCTCCATGTAATGATGATGAGTCAAATGTATTGAACCACTATCATTAACCATATTATTAAATGATATTTCAACATTTTGAATAAATGTTTGTTTTTAAAATATTTAAATTAATTAATGATTAATTCAAAATTTACAAATTGATTTGTCCACATTAAATGCTTGGTTGCATTTAGCTCAGCAATAGCGTTTTCAAATTTTGTTCTGAAGAGGACAATGTACAGAAATTCAACAGAAACAATCTATCATACAAATCACAGGAAATCGCTAAAAGGTACATCTACATATGACAATTATTGATTTCACTTACAAATAAGATTAACATACGTACGACAAAGGACATATAATGTACAGTTTACATTTAACATACAACTTTTCTACAACTCGAGAACGAGTTCAAAAGCTCGGATCAAGTTGTTGAAAAGTTGTATGCGTTGTTATGTTTTTGACGTGTTTGAACTGTTGCAGGGAGCCCCTTCAAATTATAAATCAAGGGAAAGATTACATGATTTATTGACATGACATCCACATGTATAAATAATTACCAAACGTCAAAATACAACTCTCCTCCTCGGACCAAACAACTGGTGACAGACAAACCGTCACAGTTTCAACGGTTGCTGAGAGAGTGGTTGTGTTGTCTATGGACCTGTTGGAGATTTCAACATGAAGCCGTTGTGTAATACTACCATATAAACGATATCAAAACATTGATATAAATGCAATCAAAAGCATTACTTAATACATTTGAAATTATATTGTGCATTAATCCACAGCCAGAAACAAGTTAATGGCCAAATAGTACCAAGTTACAATGCATTATCAAAGTTATGACTCTGGGTAGGCAGTTGAGAACGTGTGTCAGAGATGTACTTAAACTGTAGATTTGTGTTGTAGAATCGGACCGTGGAACGATATTGTAGAGGGCTGTAATCGATGTTAAGAGCAACAAACGAATTGCAGAACTCTATTTTAGCTGTTGAAACTTGACTGATATGATAAAGTTGTCTTTTACATGTCGTGAACACACTGACTGAGTTGTAGAACAGCATCTATGTTGAGATCATGGAACTAGTTATAGAGCTTTGTTGTAATTATACTGAACGTGGACTCACTTGTAGAATTTTGTTGAATATGGTGTAAACTAGGACTGAGTTGTGGAAATTTGAGAACTGTATTTTAGATCTTGTGAACACGAACTGAGTTGAAGAATTGTGTTATAGATATTGAGAACTCGGACTGAGTAGGATTTTGTGATCTAGTTCGAGAACTTGAACCTAGATGTAAGACTGTGTAGATGTCGGGAATATGAAGCACTAGTTGTATACTTGTTTTTGTTAAGTTTGATAACTTTGACTGAGTTGTAGGATTGTGTTGTGTATTTTGAGTACTTGTACTGAGTTGTACTACTTGAATGCCGAACGTTGAAAGACGTGTGGAATTGTGTTTTAGATGTTGATAACGTGGACTGACTTGTTTAGAACATTTTGTGAACGTTGATCGAGTTGTACAACTGCATTCGAGTTGTTGCGAATGTAGACCGAGTTGCAGAATTGTGTTGTAGATCTTGTTAACCTTGACTGAGTCGTAGAATAATGTATATGATAACATCGTGGAACTAGTTGCAGACTGGCGTTGTTGATATTGAGAACGTTGAACTAGTTGTATATTTGTTAGACGTTTAGAACGTCGAAAGCCTTTTGGAATTGTGTTGTACACTTGTTTTTAAATTGTTAAGAATGTGCATCAACTTGTTGAACTGTTGTTTTACTTCTTGAGAACTCGGAACCAGCTGAAAAAATGTTTTTGGAAATGTTGAAGACGAGGATAAAATTGTAGAACTGTGTTTTAGTTGTTGAGATCATGTGTGTTAAAGATGTTCTTTGCGAGGAACGTGTGGTATAATTGCCTTGTATTCTTAGATGAATAAATCGTGGAACGAGTTGCACATTCGTGTTGTTGATTTGTAGTGGTAGAAATTGTCTTGAACTGAGGTTTATTTTGTTTGAAAGAGTTTCACAAGTTACAGATATTTGTTACATATTATAGGATAAATTAACGAATTATGAAGCTGTGCGCTAGATTTTAGATATATTGCTTGCTGTAGATAGAGAAAGGAATTGGAAAGTACGCGGTGGTTGTAGAACGTGATCATGAAAACAGGCATCTGAAGTTTTCTCTAGACACAAAACTGAACATGCTCTTCAACGACAATGCAAGAAAGTGAGAAGAAATTGAAAACCTCGAATTGCACATCTACTCCTGATGATTGTTTTCACAGGGTTTAAGTTCTGATCTGATTTACATAGATGTGTTACCATGGAAACGGCAGAATATATTATTCAAACGTAGTTGAAAACTCGTGACCCATGCCGCACAATTTGGGATTACATTGTCACAGAATCTACAAACTATACATCTCATTGGCTAATAACACACTGTTAACAATATTTTATTTTCTAGGGCTATTTCGTAGTGTAGGAGGCGACGGGTGGATGGAGAGATGGACGGGCGGACGCTTTCAGTCCTGAAGAGCTAAAAAGCCAGTAATGCAGAGATTACACATTATAGAAGGCGTGTTAACTCGTAAAAACAGATGTCTCCCCCTTCCCCCTATTTAATTTCAGTATTACCCTTCAAAAAGACAAAGTAAAAATTGTTGCCATGGAAACATAATTTTTTTTTAAAAGTTCTCACACCCGAAAAGCACATATACGTGATATCATGAGTTACAAATGTAGTTGACCACATTTAGTGAGGATAGGTCACACAGTTTTAGAGGTCTGCTCCGGAAAGAAACTTTGCCCTTCAAAAGGACAAAGTCCAAATTGTTGCCATGGAAACTGAACAGAAATCAAAATTAAAACGTTTAAAGCACATCTGCATACGGGAAGGATGTACATGTTAAATTTGGTGAATATTGGTGAAGTAGTTTTGAGCTCTGCTCCGGAAACAAACCCTATACCCTTCAAATAGACAAAGTCCAAATTGACATACTTATTGACATACTTATTATTACAACAATTATTTCCATTGTGTTTCATGTATTGCTGTTTCATATCTGATAGTAATTGCAACAATGGAAATACTGTAGTTTACATTTTTTACATACAACTTTTTCGACAACTCGAAAACTAGTTCAGAAGCTCAGAACGAGTTGTTGGAAAGGTGTATGCGTTGTCCTTTGAGTTTTGTTTTACAACTGTTACGGGAGCTAAAACTACAAAGTCTTGGAAAAAACGACAGACGTTAGTTATCTTATGACGCGCTATAATCATCTTTGTGGTAAATTTATATTCAAACGTCAAATTCCAAATCTTCGCCCCGGAATCTTCCATTGGTAAACACGTTACAGAAGGCAGCAAACTATTTCGGCAATACGCACGAGTCATTGAGAACGTGGAACGAGTTGTCTATAAGCCTGTTGTAGATATTTTACCACGAAGACATGTATCATAAATATGTATTATTTCAGGGTTGATGAGCTATCAAGCCAACAATGCAGAGATTACAAATACTAATTATGTTTCATGCATTGCTGACTATCATGTTATATATATGTTGTAATCAAAACAAAGAAAATAATGTACAGTTTTTTCTACAACTCGAGAACTAGTTCAGAAGCCCGGAACGAGTTGTTGGAAAGTTGTATGCGTTGTTTTTGAACTGTTACGGGAGCACAAATACAAAGTCATGGAATATACGACAGACGTTAGTTATATCATGAAGCGACATCATCATATTTTCTTGATAATTTTACATTCAAACTTCAAATTTCAAATCTTCGCCCCGGACTCTACAACTGATAAACAAGTTGCGAGAGGTAGCGAACTAGTTCGGCAATATGAATCAGTTGCTGAGAACATGGAACGAGTTGTCACTGGGCCTGTTGTAGTTTTCACCACGAAGACATGTATCATTATGGGAGATTTACGATACAAAGATCTTTGATGAATGAAATTAAAAACAGTACAATAATGAGGTTGTAAATATTCATCTTAAATGCCAGAGAATTGGGCGAACTACTTGTCCAAAGTAACAACGCGTTCTGTTAGTGGCGTGACTTTAGGAGTTGACAGAATTTGTTGTTATTATTATGTGTTGGAAAAGATAAAATCAGGTTCCAGTACTTGGGATGTTACTTTAAAAGTTAATGCATGTGATGTGTTTCTTTCTTTCTCGCACTCGTTGTGGGAAATGTGCAACTAGTTATACAAGGCGTGAATCGTGTTGATGAAGACTTGAATTGTGTTGGTCAGTTCGATTTTATCAAACACGCTGTTTGTAGACTTTGAATAAAAACAATGCCTGAATAATTGAGCATAAACAAACACATTAAAGACTGGATATCTTTGTAATCAAACAGGACAAGAGTAAACTCAGTTGTGCATGTTAGACGAACGAGTTGTCGAAAGTCGGAACACGTTCTGCATGACTTGAACGAGTTCATCAATCCGGCGAACGTGTTGCGACAAATCTTGAACTAGTTCTACAACTGGCGAACGCGTTCAACAAAGCTTGAACTAGTTGTCACAAGCTAGAACGCGTTGTAGGGTCTGATCACGTTGTTTGATCATGTTGTAGATTATTGGTATAGAGACTTAATCTTAGCTGCATGAACAATGCTTGTCAAGTTTGTTTTGATGTAAAATAAATCCAAGTATGTGCAAGTATCCTAAGTCCGATGTGTAAAATGATAGCTTTATCCCAAATATACTTTTAAAAAATCGGGAATTATTTCCAGAGTACTGCCCGCCTTGTTGAAAATTTGATTGAGTTGCATCAGTTTGATTTTCAGGGTACTGTGGCTTCAAAACTGGTTGTTAAAATAGCTTTTTATCAGAAGTTTCATTTGTTGTCATTTTGGTGCCGATAACATAGATTCGACAAATCGTCGACATTGCCAACTTTTTAATTGCAAATGGATGTGAAATTAGTTTGTTTCATAAACTTTTAAGAGGAAACGTAATCAATTAATCTATAAAAAAAATTGTGTTATGCTTATGTATCTATATTCAGCTTCATGATTTCAGTATTTCAGTATTTCACTCATATCACGGCCGCTAGAATTACTGCAGGGAGAAAGTTTGCAAATTATACCATTCTAACTGCGCAGGTGAAACTGCGGTGGTACTGCACTGTAATTCAGTGTAGAGTTGCTGCCAAACCTTTCTGCATATAGAACAGTTTTATACAGTGGACAATGCTGATGAGCCCCTGAAGGGATTCGAACCCCTTACATCTTGATTAGGTTACATTAGAGTTTATTCGACGCCTTTTTGTCTGTTTTATTAACTGATATTCTTTAGTTACCTCTGCGTTGTAGACTGCATTATTTGTGAGGTGAGTTGGGGTTTAACTCAAGAATCAAGAATATTTCACTTATATCGCGGCTGCTAGTATTACGGCAGGGAGAAAGCCCGAAACGCCACGTGGCTATGCATTGCGGTGAAACCTGCGAGCATCGGCTGGAACTAGAGAACCATGGGTGGTACTACGCTGAAATTCAGTGTAGCATCCAAACCTTACTGCGCGTAGAATAAGGCATCCTTTCACAAATCACAATGGTGATCGTAAGTCACTACGGTAACCTTAGTGTAATGTTAAGTATGGGAGTTAAGGTTGCTTTGTGAAAGGAGCCCCAGTTCTCTACTGCAGACAAAGTTTCCGTGCCTCTGGCGGGATTCGAACCCCAGACCTCTTTATCCGAAGCAGAACGCGCTAACCACTGCGCTATCCCGCCCCTACATCATTGGTCTGCAATTGGTACCCCCTTGTAACTGTGTGTGTTGAACAGATAAGGTTATCTCAAAAGTTGTCTTCCTTTATTACTGCTTTATTAGTCGTGTTTCTTATGTCGGTGAAATATATTTCAGAAAATCGTATTGAATGAATCAGAAACATTTTCAAGCCATATCTAGTGCACATTACTTAGTTAATTAGATACACTGCAATATATATAACTGTTTTAAATAGTTAATTAAAAACTTAATAACAACTCAAATAACGAGGTGTTCTCAGAAAATTACTTACTGTTTTTAATATTTGACATTGATAATCAGTCATGCAATGAAATAATTAAAGCAGAAAATGTGTGATCATCATCCGATAACATTAACAACCAATAATAGCAAACATTATCATGTGTTTGACGGAAAATATGGAACTAGTTCAATAGGAAGCCTGAACTAGTTCATGAGAGCTTGGAACGCGTTGTTGAGTTAGATCGCGTTGGTGATTTTGAAAGACAAACAATCTTTATCAACAAACAACAGTGAAACAATAATAATCATGAATTAATCAACAATATATATTTTTTTATTTGTATCGTAAAGTATCTATTATCAAAACATTGGTTCTAGTTGTGAAACCCGGAAAGACTTCAATGTGTTTCACTTACCGGTTGAACACAATCTGAACGCGAACACGTTCTAGAAATTCAGAACACGTTCAGGAAAAATTGAACTAGTTCTCCGAAGCTTGAACTAGTTGTTGATTTGTGATCGTTTGAAAATCGCAGGTGCAATAAACGAGTATGTTTCTATTTAAAGTAACTAGTTGACATAACACAGTTTCGATATACCTCGATCTGGTGTTTCATTTGTTTGTTGCTACATGGAACGTGCGTACAACTCGGGAAGTTGATCTGGAGCTCTGATCGAGTTGTTGAAAAGTTGTTCGAGTTGGATCCGTGTGAACTCTGCCATTTGTATTTCAACTGTTATCACAGTGAGCTGGTATGATTATCTGAGCGGCTTTAAAACCTCCTGGTAATCACGAACTTCATGAAAACTAGTACATGTATGCATTCCTTCATGTGCTGGGGAACTAGTTCTCAGGGCAGTTGAAGAAAGTTGACGAAAGCGACTTAGATGTGGAAACAGTTCGGGAAACGTGAAAGTAACTATAATATTAAATAGTTGTCGAATATACTCTTGTCTCATAACAGGTTTAAAACTTTGTTTACAATATTTAAATAAAAATGTTTTTCGATATCTATAATGTTTCACTATATTCTCTAACTATTTTCACTAACTTTTTAACAACTAAGAAACTTGCCCGCGTTGTATCAGTGTGATCTGAACTGCATTACTATCCAAGTTCTACTTTCAGTAAAATGTTGTCTGTTCATCATTGACCTGTACACTTTGCAAACTGAAGTGGGATTTGCTTTCATTTTAAGAATATTTGGAAAACATGAGAAGTTTTCAGATGTCTAAACTATTATCTTATCTATGCTTTCACTCTATCATTTGAATGTCCATGTTCGTAATGGTATTCACGTATTTTAAATATTATTTAATACATTTAAAACATATTCACACTTCACACATAACCTGAGAGGGCGTAGCGAGAAAGGTGGACCCAATTGACGAATACAGTAATACCAGAACCAAAACTTGCGTACGTGTTGCAAGAAAGCTGGAACTAGATCTACAACTGGCGAACGTATTGCGACAAAACTCGAACTAGTTCTACAACTAGCGAACGTATTACGAGAAAGCTGGAACTAGTTCTGCAACTGGCGAACGTGGTGCGAGAACATGAACTGCAGACATAATTATTCCCCCGCCACAAGTTGTCGGGGTATATATAACAATGACCTCCGTCCGTCTACCCGCTGTCTGTCCGAAAGTGCGTCCGGGTTTTGTTTCCGAAAAAAATGTAAGGCATAGCTCAATGGAACTTGATCCGGGGAGCAGTCATTATCTGTTTTTTATTTTTTCCCTTTCCATGGAAACAGGGGGCGGGATAGCGCAGTGGTTAGCGCGTTCGGCTTCGGATCAAGAGGTCCGGGGTTCGAATTCCGCCAGGGGCACGGCAACTTTGTCTGCAGTAGAGAACTGTTCTACACGCAGTAAGGTTTGGGTGGAATGCTGCACTGAATTTCAGTGCAGTACCACCCATGGTTCGCTAGTTCCAGCCGCTGCTCGCAGGTTTCACCGCAATGCATAGCCACATGGCGTTGCGGGCTTTCTCCCTGCCATAATACTAGCAGCCGTGATATAAGTGAAATAATCTTGAAAGCGGCGTTAAACCCCAACTCACCTCACCTCACCTCATCTCCATGGAAACATTCGTAAATAATCCGTTCCCGAACCAGAAATTGAAAACTGTTAGGCATAGTTTAATGAAACTTGGTATGTTGAACAGTGATCATGTGTAGGTTGGCTTTTTAGAGTGTTCGACTTCTTTGGAATTTCATTTTTAAAATTTTTCGAATTTAATGTTTTTTACCCCCACTTTTCCCACTTGACAGGGATAAAGTTGACTCTGTCCGCTTGTTATCAATGTTTTACTTCTGATGAACAATTTAGATTAGTCATTGATAGGTCACCTGTGGTGGAATTTATTTTCATTTTGAGAATGTTAAAAAACATAAGAAGTTTAAGAATTTCTGACTATTATGCGGAGTGATATTTTTATATAGCTATATGCGGGTATATACTTGACACTTGATTTGACACAACCGGATAATCACGTATTTTGATGTAATTTAGAGCATCTAAAATTGGATTTAAACTTCCAATATAACAAGAGAGTGCGTTGCGAGATAGGTGCCTACAGCTGATGATCCGACGAACACATTATTCGACGAATGGTGGAACCAGTTCTACAACTGGCGAAAATCAAACTGTGTAAAAATACAACAGCCATTTATTTCATTTTTTTTTTATTAAAAGCTCAATTGTCATCCAAAATGAGAACAGGATATCAAGGTGGATATATCGGAATAACTTACAGAACAGGCTAATTTATAATTATATACTGAACAACAGGTATTACACATCTAAGATGGCTACAATATACACGGAGTTATCACAACAAATATCGTTGTACCCATGAAAAAGGGGGGGGGGGGGGGGGGGGGGAGATGGAACAAGCTCTAAAACTGGCGAACGTGATGTGAGAAAGCTGGAACTAGTTACATATAATGTCCACTTCCCAACTAAGAGAACACCTGGTGAACCGTCAGAACGTGTTGCGAGATAGCAACTGTTGAACGTGTACGAGAAAGCTGGAACTAGTTCCACAACTGGTGAACGTGTTGCGGGAGGCCGGGACGAGTTGTACAACTGGTGAACGTGTTGTGGGAGGCTGGGACGAGTTGTACAACTGGTGAACGTGTTGCGAGAAAACTGGAACTAGTTACATATAATGTCCACTTCCCAACTAAGAGAACTCAGTAATATACTACAGTATACATACAACTAACATACACGTTTTGTCGAGACATTGATACTTTAAAACTATAAATAAGGCATGCTTTTAGAATTATTGAATTTGACTAAATTGCCTTCACGAAAACTGAAACAGAGAAGATGTAAGCGATCTCTCTTGCCTGAACTCGTTGTGTGAAACAGGGAACGCGTTCTATCAATCGCGAATTTAAACAAAATAAAACAAGTATAGGGGGGGGGGGGGGGGGGGGGGGGGGAGACTATCCGCGGGAGGAAATGTTTTTAACAAAAGAAATAGCTGTTCAAAGTAATTGCCAAACACAAAAGATCATCATTTTTGTTAACGAATGCCCCAAAAAGGAATTCGTTCAACCTGAACTGATTGTAGAAAGATAAAGGCTTGACTTGTCACCTTCATGTCGTGTTGTTGTCGTTTGAGCTGATCAACACAATTAAGATGTGTGACTCTTTATTGAAAATATAAGAAACTCAAACAATAATGCACTTCGAACGGATGTCAAACATAATCGCATGCAACTTTTCAACAACTCGAACACAAGTTCCGAATCCTGGAATGAGTTGTTCGAAAGTTGCCCGAGTTGTATCGGTGTGAACATGTGTAACATTTCATGAAGATGAAATCCACGGACAAAAAGTTTTATCGCACACGCAACATTTCTAGCTGTCAGGCATTATTCAGCAGACAGATGACATATTGCCAAACTGCAACATTGTTAGTATTACTGCCTGCAATTGTCAACTTTTGTCATTCATATATACTGCCTGTGCAAATACTTGTTTTATTAAAGAAGATTTTAGTGTGTATTTGCAATTTACATAATTGATTATTCCCTAAAGTACGCTGTAATTTTGTTTAATACCCTGCAACAACGAAGTTGACTAGGATATAGAAATGTCATCCGTCCGTCCGTGAATCCGTCCATTTAGCCGTTCGTCCGTTCGTCAGTTCGTCCGTGCGTCCTGGTTCCTTTCCGGGCCAGAAATCAAAATCTATTGGGCCTTACCTCGATGATACGTGATAAGGGGAACAGTCATGTGAGAATGTGGCTTTGGGGGTTTCCAACTTATTTGGAGTATATAGTTTCCATTACAATTTGGTTTCCTAGAACTCAAAAACACTTAGGCCTTATTCAATGGAAATTTGTATGTGGAACATTCATCATGTGTTGATGATGGGCCTTGAGGTTTTTCAACTTCTTTGGAATTGTATTTATTGCCGTTTCCATGGAAATAAAACAATTTTGTTTCCGGACAAGAAATAAAGAAAATGGTAAGGCTTAGTTGACGTGTGGATGAATCATGTTTGAATATGACTTTGATTTTTAAAATTTTGTTTATAACTTATGATTTCTTGAAAATTCTATTAAATTTTACAATTTGCCTCCAGAACAGTGTTGGACAAGCGTAAGGCTGAGATCAATGCATCTTTAGTGGAACAATACTATGGTGTAGCGTGGATTTGTTAATAACGATTGGTATAGTTTATACATAAATATCTAGCCCAAAAATGTAAGTAATTAACGGTTATTGTAAGTATAAAGCTTTATAATCATTGTTCAGTTTATTTAAGACTGTTCCCAGTTGGCGGGGGTGTGATCGTTGATGTTTGTTGATGTTGAATAAGAAAAGCAAGGAGTGTAGATGTGCCGAATGAGAATCTCTTCGTGATTTAAGCTTTGCCTTTTCCATGAAAACAAAACTTTAAATTTCGTTCCGGGACAAGAACTAAAACCTGTAAAGCCTAGCTTAAATAATCTACTTTTGTGGAACAATACGCATAAAATTAGCCCGCCTTTTGGGTTTTCAACTGTTTTACTTTTTTATGTACATGTATGGCTGTGTCCAAGGAACTGTTCCTAAATAATGCGTTTCGGAGCAACGCGTTCAATTTCAAGTTTAAATATATTCCTATTAATCCAGTAAAAGTGTATGAGTGTTATGCACAGTAGGTATATCTTCTAATTATTCTTGTGAATGTTGAATTAACCAACACTGATTTGAAGAGGTTTTAACATAAAAACACAGGATATGAGAGATTAGAAATAAAGTTTCAATGTATTTGACACTTTTCAAATATGGTTGGACGATTATGTCTCTCTCTTTCCCTTGGCTTCGTAGACAACTTCCAACACCGTGAAGTCGTTATAGTTCGCTGATTGAGCAGTTGAGACATTGACAGAGCTGGATGCGTTTGAACTGCCTCTTTATGAAATATTATCTCAATACTGGCTTCGGCTTCAGCAAATCCCGTTTTCATTTGAAAACTATTGAAAGGTTAAGTATCATTGAAGTCTGAAGATAAAATAATGAAATGTACCTGACGATGAAGCTGATTTGGAACTCGGCTGCAGTTACATAAAACACACTTAATTAATATTTTTATGAGTTCAATGGAATTCAGAAATAATTTATACCAAGTTGTTTTGTTATGAAATAAACTAGTGTCCAAAAGAAACGATACCATCTATTTTTTAAAATATCTTTTTACAAAGTGATTTTCTTCGTATGAACACATGGTTTTGCGTATCCCACATCCCAAATGCAGTGTATTCAATCGAAAATACCGAGAATATTTTATCACATCCGAAGAAATGGTTCACTTTGTGAGAATGACATTATTTTAGGTAGCTTAGTTTGCAACTGCAGATAAAGTGTATAAAACGGCTGACCATACACGTTGGTACCAAAGCAACAAAAAGCACACAAGACAATATCGGGTTTGACAGCCATTGAGAGTGAGAGAGCCGTTGGAATTGTCACATAGCGAGTCTCACCCGCCGACGACGCCAGAAGGTTCGGTTGCGCGCGCATAGCAGTCACCAGGTTAATGCAACGGTTACGTGATAGAGATCGAACATCATGCAGGTCGAGATGAAGGTGATTACGCTTATTGAAGACCGCCATATCCGGGTATTTCATCTCCGAAACCCATTCATCATTATGACGTTAACGCCAAAGACGTCACTGAGACACGTGATTAGCAGACAAACTTGGTAAAAGAGATTGAAGACTCATGATATCTGAACACGTCGTCCATACCACAAAACGTTCCTGAGGCGTCAACAACGAGTTTACAAATAGACGAATTCAACGTTGGAAACAGAGAGACCGAGCAATGGCCATGCTCTCATATGGGAGCAGATTTTGCATCTTCAAGAACAATGGTAGACAGCGTGTGTACCGTAGAATTAGTGACCTTTTTGCTCTGACTTGCGTCCATCAAGTCAGCCCATTGCCTTCTTGATGAATGACAAAGCTTATCTTCTGACGTCATCCGACGTCTGACGTTATCAACCCATAGACGTATACTTGCCTGTTCTGACGCTCGGGATGGACATACCGAATACAAATGTGACTTAGTGACGCCTCTTTTGACATTTTCAACATTTGTCTCATTTTTTTATGTGAATGAACTTTTCATTTTCAGAACCCTCACGTCAATACAGACCTGTACAAATGAATGCAAAGTACTGATTGAAATGAATTTTGTACACATGTTAAATGTCAAAAGAATAATACCAATTCTAGATTTCTGTGTCGTTACGTTTTCCTGTAATGGCCGCTCAAAGACGTGGTATCGTTTCTTTTGGACACTAGTTTAGTTATTTGTAAAACGTTGATATCTTCTGCTTATCTTAAACTAATGACTGTAAGCGAGAAAACAAAACTCAAGCTCAAACTAATTCTACATAGTGTCAAATAGTGTTAATACTTTTTATATATTACAGGTATTATTGTTCTACTTTGTTCTTATACCCAATTAATTGTATTTTGACAATTTTGCATATGGAACTTCCATTTTGTTTCAACAGCTCGGAAACTGGTTTCAGAGCGGTGATTCTGTTTTTGAAAAATTGTTTAAATAGTATTACCGTGTACATACTTTTGGTAAAATAAAATAATACATTATTTCAAAAATATCTTACGCGAAGGACATTAATGTTACAGACTGAAAGGTGATTGGAGAATATCTAACGTTTATACGGCGAGAGTTTTCATATGAGTAAATCGTTGCATATATGCAAGTTTGCTGACATGAGCAAATGTTGCCGTACAAACGCATTTGCACATATGCAAATTATACTACCGTATGCAGATTTTGCACATCCTTAAGCAAAGTTGCATCCTGTCATGGGCAAGTGCAAATGATTACTGCCGTGAGTAATTGTGGTATTTTCACTATTCTAGTAAAAGTTCGTCGTATACAGTCATAGTGACTTCACACAGGTGGAGCAAATATATTGGAGAACTTTAGAAACTGTTAATTTTTAATTTTTTTATATAGGATAATCTGACTATCCGATGTTCATTATAATTAGGGCGATGTAGTCAAACCAATGTTGACATGTATAAATTAATGTCATAATTATATTGAGTTTACATCTAATAGATATTAATTGGCATGATTTATGAACTCTCTATTCACATATTAAAAGAGTCGGGAGCACATTTGCTTAGGCATACCTTAAAAACGTACATGTATGAAAAGATAGTAAATTTACTCACGTGTGTATATTACTACCATAAGCCATATTGCATATGTGCATATTGTATAACAGTGTTGCAGAAGCTGAGAAGGTCGATTGAGTTGAAGAACTGTTTTAGATTTTGAAAATTTGAAACTAGTTGCAGCACTGCGTTGTAAATGTTGAGACTTGGCGAATAGTGTGAACTCATGGAACGACTTGTAAATAATGTTCTAGATGCTAATAACGTGGATCGAGTTGTAGAACAGACTTTCAGTTGCTGATAGCTTATATAGATGCATAACGTAGTAGTTTTAATTGTCTGGTGTGTTGAACGAGTGGATCGAGTTGTAGAACGTTGTTGTAGATGTTGAGGACCTGAGCGAGTTGAAGAATTGTGCTGCAGTTGTTGATAACGTGGATCGAGTTGTAAAATTATTTTGTAGATGTTGATAACTTGGATGAAGTTGTTGAACAATGTCCTTGGTTTGTAGAACGCAGAACGAGTTGTATAATTGTGTGTGTTAAGAACTTGGAAGGATTTGTTGAAATGTGATGAACATTGGGAATTTGGACTGAGTTGTACAAGTATGTTACAGATAATGATAAATAAGATTGAGTTTGAACAGTTGGATATTGTAAATTTGACTGAGTTGAACAATTGTTCTTGTTGATGCCGAGGCCTTTTAGTTTCAGTTTTAGAAACTTTGGAAACGACTTGTAAAATTTGTTTTATAAATGATGAGATACATGATGAGAATTTTGAATGATTTGTCGAATTGTGTTTTAGATGTAGAGAACATGGATGTAGTTGTCTAACAATGTTGTACATGTTAATAACTTTGACTAGGTTGTAAACTTGTGTTGTATATGTTGATAACATGCAATGGCTTGTAAACAGTGTTGTAGATGTTGGGAACTTGGAACTAGTTCCAGAACTGTATTGTAAATGTTGTGTATATCGACCGAGTTGTAGCACTTTACTGTATGTATTGATAACGTGGAGTTGTTAAACTGTGCTCTAAATGTTGAGAACATGGATCGGGTTACGGAATGGTGTAGTAGTTGTTGAGAACGTACAATGAAATTGTATATTTGTTTGGTAAATGTTAAGAATGTCGATCGAGTTGTAAAACTGTGATGTAGGTATTTGTGAACTTGGACTGAGTTGTAGAACTGTATTGCAGATGTCGAGAACGTTGAAACGATTTGTATTTTGAGTTGTAGATGTTGAGAACGTGGTTCAGTTGTTGATAGCTTAGGACTAGTTTCAGAACTGTGTTGTACATGTTTGTTGGTCGAGTTGTAAAATATATTATACATGTTTATGTTGAAGGCTTGGAGCTATTTGCAGAACTGCCTTGAACATGTTTAGAACGTTCAACGAGGTATCGAAATGTCTAGTTGATTTTTAGCACATGGATTGGGTGGTGGAATTCTGTCATATGTTAATAACTTGGACGAAGTTGCAGAACTGGGTTGCTGATGAAATACGAGTTGTAGATTTTGAGAACTTGAATCAAGTTGTAGAACTGTGTTTCAGTTGTAATACCAAACCGTGTGTACATTTCTCATCTCAATTCACAATTCAGAAGCCTGCGAAAGTGTTGAAGAAAACCGACAACTACATCCCTTATTTGTTGAAAGTTGAACTGAGTTGTAGAATTGTGATTTAGATGTTGAGAATGTGAACTGAGTTGTAGAATTGTGATTTAGATGTTGAGAACGTGAACTGAGTTGTTAAACTGTGTTTTAGTTGTTGAGATCGTGGGCTGAGTTGGTGAATTGTGATTTAGATGTTGAGAACGTGGACTGAGTTGTACAAATGGGTTATAGAGTTGTAGAATTGTGTTTTACATGTTGATAACGTAGATTGAGAATTGTAGAACAGTGTTTTAGTTTTTGAGAACGTGAACTGAGTTGTTCGATCTCTGTTTTAGATGTTGAAAACTTGAATCAAGTAACTGTTGTAGAACTGTATTTTAGATGTTGAGAACGTGGATCGAGTAAAAGAATTTGTGTTTTAGATTTTGACAACAGGGACTGAGTTGTAGAACTGTGTCTTAGATGTTGAGAACGTGAACTGAGTTGTAGAATTGTGTTTTAGATGTTGAGAACGTGAACTGAGTTGTAGAATTGTGTTTTAGATATTGAGAACGTGGACTGAGTTGTAGAATTGTGATTTAGATGTTGAGAACGTGGACAGAGTTGTAGAATTGTGTTTTAGATGTTGAGAACGTGGACTGAGTTGTAGAATTGTGATTTAGATGTTGAGAACGTGGACCGAGTTGTAGAATTGTGATTTAGATGTTGAGAACGTGGACTGAGTTGTAGAATTGTGATTTAGATGTTGAGAACACGGATTGAGTTGTAGAATTGTGATTTAGATGTTGAGAACGTGGACAGAGTTGTGGAACTGTGTTTTATTGTGAACGTGAACTGAGTTGTAGAACTATGATTTAGTTCTTGAGAACGTGGACTGAGTTGTAGAACTATGATTTAGATGTTGAGAACGTGGACTGAGTTGTAGAATTGTGATTTAGATGATGTGAACGTGAACTGAGTTGTAGAATTGTGATTTAGATGTTGAGAACACGGATTGAGTTGTAGAATTGTGATTTAGATGTTGAGAACGTGGACAGAGTTGTGGAACTGTGTTTTATTGTGAACGTGAACTGAGTTGTAGAACTATGATTTAGTTCTTGAGAACGTGGACTGAGTTGTAGATGTATTTTAGATGTTGAGAACGTGAACTGAGTTGTAGAACTGTGTTGTCGTTGTTGAGAACGTGGACTGAGTTGAAGAACTGTGTTGTAGTTGTTGAGAACGTGGACTGAGTTGAATAACTGTGTTTCAGTTGTTGAGAACGTGTACTGATTTGAAGAACTGTGTTTTAGATGTTGAGAAAGTGAATCAAGTTGTAGAATTGTGTTTTAGATGCTGAGAACGTGGATCGAGTTTTAGAATTCTGTTTAGTTTTTTAGAAAGTGGAGTGAGTTGTAGAACTGTGTTTTAGAGTTGTAGAACTGTGTTTTAGTTCTTGGGAACGTGGACTGAGTTGTAGAACTATGATTTAGTTGTTGAGAACGTGGACTTAGTTGTACAACTGTGATTTAGATGTTGAGAACGTGGACTGAGTTGTACAACTGTGTTTTAGTTGTTGAGAACGTGGACTGAGTTGTACAACTGTGTTTTAGTTGTTGAGAACGTGGACTGAGTTGTACAACTGTGTTTTAGATGTTGAGAACGTGGACTGAGTTGTACAACTGTGTTTTAGTTGTTGAGAACGTGGACTGAGTTGTACAACTGTGTTTTAGTTGTTGAGAACGTGGAGTGAGTTGTACAACTGTGTTTTAGTTGTTAAGAACGTGGACTGAGTTGTACAACTGTCTTTTAGATGTTGAGAACGTGGACTGAGTTGTACAACTGTGTTTTAGTTGTTGAGAACATGGACTGAGTTGTACAACTGTGTTTTAGTTGTTGAGAACGTGGAGTGAGTTGTACAACTGTGTTTTAGTTGTTGAGAACGTGGACTGAGTTGTACAACTGTGTTTTCGATGTTGAGAACGTGGACTTAGTTGTAAAACTGTGTTTGAGTTGTTGAGAACGTGGACTGAGTTGTAAAACTGTGTTTAAGTTGTTGAGAACGTGGACTGAGTTGTACAACTGTGTTTTAGTTGTTGAGAACATGGACTGAGTTGTACAACTGTGTTTTCGATGTTGAGAACGTGGACTGAGTTGTACAACTGTGTTTTAGATGTTGAGAACGTGGACTGAGTTGTAGAATTGTGTTTTAGATGCTGGGAACGTGAACGTATACATAATTGTAGAATTGTGTTTTAGATGTTGAGAACGTGGACTGAGTTGAAGAGCTGTGTTTTAGATGTTGAGAACGTTAACTAAGTTGTACAACTGTGATTTAGATGTTGAGAACGTGGACTGAGTTGTGGAACTGTATTTTAGATGTTGTGAACAAGGAATGAGTTGTATAACTGTGTTTTAGATGTTAAGAAAGTGAATCAAGTTTTACAACTGTGTTTTAGATGTTGAGAACGTGGACTGAGTTGTGGAACTGTGTTTTAGATTTTGAGAACGTGGACTGAGTTGTATAACTGTGTTTTAGATGTTGAGAATGTGGACTGAGTTGTGGAACTATGTTTGAGATGTTGAGAACGTGAATCAAGTTGTAGACTGTGTTTTAGATGTTGAGAACGTGGACTGAGTTGTACAACTGTGATTTAGATGTTGGGAACGTGAACGTATACGTAATTGTAGAATTGTGTTTTAGTTGTTGAGAACATGGACTGAGTTGTACAACTGTGTTTTCGATGTTGAGAACGTGGACTGAGTTGTACAACTGTGTTTTAGTTGTTGAAAACGTGGACTGAGTTGTATAACTGTGTTTTAGATGTTGAGAACGTGGACTGAGTTGTAAAACTGTGATTTAGATGTTACGAACTTGGACTGAGTTGTGGAGAACGTGGACTGAGTTGTAGAACTGTGATTTAGATGTTACGAACTTGGACTGAGTTGTGGAGAACGTGGACTGAGTTGTGGACTGAGTTGTAGAACTGTGGACTGTTGTACAATTGTGTTTTAGATGTTGAGAACGTTGACTGAGTTGTACAACTGTGTTTTAGATGTTGAGAACGTGAACGTATACGTAATTGTGGAATTGTGTTTTAGTTGTTGAAAACTTGGACTGAGTTGTTTAACTGTGTTTTAGATGTTGAGAACGTTGACTGAGTTGTGGAACTGTGTTTTAGATGTTGAGAACGTGAACGTATACGTAATTGTAGAATTGTGTTTTAGATGTTGAGAACGTGGACTGAGTTGTGGAACTGTGTTTTAGATGTTGAGAACGTGGACTGATTTGAAGAACTGTGTTTTAGATTTTGAGAACGTTAACTAAGTTGTACAACTGTGATTTAGATGTTGGGAACGTGGACTGAGTTGTGGAACTGTGTTTTAGATGTTGAGAACAAGGAATGAGTTGTATAACTGTGTTTTAGATGTTAAGAAAGTGAATCAAGTTTTATAAATGTGTTTTAGATTTTGAGAACGTGGACTGAGTTGTACAACTGTGTTTTAGATGTTGAGAACGTGGACTGAGTTGAAGAACTGTGTTGTAGTTGTTGAGAACGTGGACTGAGTTGAATAACTGTGTTTCAGTTGTTGAGAACGTGTTTTGATTTGAAGAACTGTGTTTTAGATGTTGAGAAAGTGAATCAAGTTGTAGAACTGTGTTTTAGATGTTGAGAACGTGGACTGAGTTGTAGAACTAAGTTTTAGATGTTGAGAGCGTGAATCGAGTCGCAGAATTGTGTTTTAGATGTTGAGAACGTGGATCGAGTTTTAGAATTCTGTTTAGTTTTTTTAGAAAGTGGAGTGAGTTGTAGAACTGTGTTTTAGAGTTGTAGAACTGTGTTTTAGTTCTTGGGAACGTGGACTGAGTTGTAGAACTATGATTTAGTTGTTGAGAACGTGGACTGAGTTGTAGAACTGTGTTTTAGATGTTGGGAACGTGGACAGAGTTGTAGAATTGTGTTTTCGATGTTGATAACGTGGACTGAGTTGCACAACTGTGTTTTAGTTGTTGAGAACGTGGACTGAGTTATGGAACTGTGTTTTCGATGTTGAGAACGTGGACTGAGTTGTACAACTGTGTTTTAGTTGTTGAGAACGTGGACTTAGTTGTAAAACTGTGTTTGAGTTGTTGAGAACGTGGACTGAGTTGTACAACTGTGTTTTAGTTGTTGAGAACATGGACTGAGTTGTACAACTGTGTTTTCGATGTTGAGAACGTGGACTGAGTTGTACAACTGTGTTTTAGTTGTTGAGAACGTGGACTTAGTTGTAAAACTGTGTTTGAGTTGTTGAGAACGTGGACTGAGTTGTAAAACTGTGTTTGAAATGTTGAGAACGTGAACTGAGTTGTACAACTATGTTTTAGTTGTTGAGAACGTGGACTGAGTTGTAGAACTGTGTTTTAGTTGTTGAAAACGTGGACTTAGTTGTAAAACTGTGTTTTAGTTGTTGAGAACGTGGACTGAGTTGTAAAACTGTGTTTTCGATGTTGAGAACGTGGAGTGAGTTGTAGAACTGTGTTTGAAATGTTGAGAACGTGAACTGAGTTGTACAACTATGTTTTAGTTGTTTAGAACGTGGACTGAGTTGTAGAACTGTGTTTTAGTTGTTGAAAACGTGGACCTAGTTGTAAAACTGTGTTTTAGTTGTTGAGAACGTGGACTGAGTTGTAAAACTGTGTTTTCGATGTTGAAAACGTGGAGTGAGTTGTAGAACTGTGTTTGAAATGTTGAGAACGTGAACTGAGTTGTACAACTATGTTTTAGTTGTTGAGAACGTTGACTGAGTTGTAGAACTGTGTTTTAGTTGTTGAAAACGTGGACTGAGTTGAACAACTGTGATTTAGATGTTGAAAACGTGGACTGAGTTGTACAACTGTGTTTTAGTTGTCGAGAACGTGAACTGTGTTGTAGAACTGTGTTTTAGTTGTTGGGAACGTGGACTGAGTTGTAGAAGTGTGTTGTAGATGGTGAGCACGTGGACTGAGTTGTAGACCTGTGTTTTAGTTGTTGCGAACGTGGACTGACTTGTTGAGAACGTGGACTGACTTGTGGACTGAATTGTAGAACTGTGTTTTAGATGTTGAGAACGTGGACTGAGTTGTGAAACTGTTTTTTATTGAGAACGTTAACTGGGTTGTAGAACTGTATTTTAGATTTTGAGAACGTGGACTGAATTGTATAACTGCGTTTTAGATGTTGCGAACGTGGATCGAGCTTTAGAAGTGTGTTTTAGATGTTTAGAATGTGAAAGAGTTGTAGAATTGTGTTGTAGAATGGGTACGAGTTGTAGTATTTTTTGGTATAGGAGTTGAGAACATGAAACTAATTGAAAAATCTTGTTTTAAAAATCAGGTTGATAAATTGTTTAGCAGATGTAAAAAAACATTAGTAAAATTCGTAGGACCGTGTTCAAAATGTTTTGAACGTGAACGAGTTGAAGAATTATGTTGTATTTAGATATTGAGAATGTGAAACCGCAAACCGTCTCCAACCTGATACGCAGTTGGATTTCACGCTATATTACCGTTAGAATATTCAAAATAAACTTTCGACCAATCATGCTTGGCCTCTTCATACTTTGGAAAAAGCATATGACCAACGAACACGGCTGTAACAAATTTGTAACCACGTGACCATGTGGGTTATCCGAAATAATTATCCCCTTTTACTACGAAAAGATATTTTGTCTAAACATCTAAAATAGAAACGACCGTTGTGTTATTCTGAGTCTGAATGTTAGTAAACATAAGTTTTCTCAATTCAAAGTCATTTTACACCTCCATGAGCAGACATGTACCAATTCAAGTGCATTATTTCGCACTGCAGTTTCGGAAATCAAAGAAACTTTACAAGCTAATGTTATACGCGCGGAGCAAGCATTTACTAAACGATAATAGTGGTTGTCAATCAACACACCAACCTTCCACTCAGTCAATATTTTCAATGCCAATCAGACTTACACAATTGTACTCAATGTACTGTTATTGAATTAATGATAGTGAAGCTTGTACATGTATAAGCACATATTGGATAGAACCATATTTATGTCCAAACTGATGGCACCAAGCATGAGGATACCGGGCCATTATCCTTGTATTAAAAAAGATCCATATGCCTTGCTTCCACAAATAAACAGACTATGCTTCATAATCAATCGAATTGGTACACTTTAAATTTGCAAATGTTTAACGAATGGTTGACTGCTTGTTTCACGGGAAATAGGCCTACATATTCTTATTGCTTGAATCTAACAATGACACAACTCTCAACAACGGTTTGATCAAATTCATAATATAGGCCTACTTCAAAATTTGAGCAAAAGCATCCGGGAGTTGCGCTTTTAAATAAATCGGGGAAGTTGAATGTTCACTTTCATTTTCAAATGATAGATTATATGTAATTTTATTTTATTTATGAATAAATAATGTATGTAAATTGGAAAGCATATACATGTACACAACTTAAATGATCGAGGTACAACAAAATTATTTGCGACTTTTGAATTGAATAACTAATTGTGTGATTAGTAATCAAAGCTTTTATCCCCCCAAAATGACCATAATGCAGGCTTCATTTTGCTATATGTATA
Organism: Gibbula magus; assembly: GCA_936450465.1. Taxonomy (NCBI): domain Eukaryota; kingdom Metazoa; phylum Mollusca; class Gastropoda; order Trochida; family Trochidae; genus Gibbula; species Gibbula magus. The sequence continues at coordinate 48,603,367 of OW388301.1, forward strand.
TATGACATACATATTCTTTTGATAATATATTTTAGCCTCAACAAGATGCCTCCAGCCATGCCTTTTTAAAGGCTTTTCTTGTTATCTAGGGATTGACGATCTGGGCAATCTCAGCTAAAACATTGTTAACAAGAAAAACAATGGTTTTTGGTCATCACCTGTGAGGCCTTATTTCGGGTCAAGGGGTCACCAAATCTACAATTTAGCATCCAAGTATGGCCAAGCAGTACACATAAAATTTCAGTTCTTTAGAGTGACTGGTTCTGGAGAAGAATTTGAAAATGGTTTTTTACGTCATGACCCTTGTGACCCTTATTTGAAGTAAAAATTAACGATAAGATAAACAAAAAACTCCAGAAGAAGGTATCAGAATTTTATATTTATAATAAGTTACAATAAAGTGAGACGAAACAGAGAATTTTAATCACCATTAGTCCCCCCTCCAGCCTCCATAATACACCTCTATGTCTCCTCAATCGACCCGGACCACCACCCCCCCCCCCCCCCCCCCCCCCAACCGACCCCCACCCCCCTCGACCCGACCCCTTCCCCCTCATCCCCCCCCCCCACACACACACACATAAAAAGTAAGATCCATTTCCGTTTGTAATAATTGCCGTGTTTTATAGTCACCATTTAGTGTATAACTCTGTTCGTTTCTTTTTATTCCGTGTTTTTCTTCTTACCACAACAAAACCACCTACCATAAGTTAAAGCGTACAGATGCAAACAACGAAGATTGCAGCGTTCGGGAACACGTTAAAGACAGTCGAAATCATCATGAGAACGCGTTCTGTGTTGAATACAACTAGTTTCAAAATGTCACCTCCAGGGCTCGATAGGATACTGACATTTTCATTGTGAATGACGTTTCAAATCAATTGTTCATTACTTTAGTTATGTCTATTCATTGTTTAAGTGAGTGCAGAAGCACATTTGCAATATTTACAGCAGCTTACATTTTAGCTTTACCTGCTGTTTGTTAAGCATTGTGTTGACTTGTCTAACCTTATAAACTGACAACAACAGATGGTGGCTCTTAGCAATATGTACACATACATAATCTAGGATGCCAAAGGGGCACAATCATGTTAAATGAAGCTGTCTCGGTAGATGACAGTTTTTGGACTTCTGCCTCTGATGTGTGACATAGATCCGTAGATTACATTCCTAATCCTAGTGCAATTTTCTTTGACAATGTGGAGTCATGTGTAATGCATCTTTTCAATCCCATGTAAACGGCCCATTGGAGTGTTTAAGTATGAGTATTGGGTTTGGGTATTAAAAGTGAAGATTCAAATCCTTTGTTGAGGATTGTGTGAGATATTGACAAGAGAGGATATAATTAGACTTCGTGTTTTATTATAAGTGTCCAATTTCATTTTTATCAAAGTGCAGTAGATGACTAAACCTCAGTACAATATTTATTACCTGTTGACAACGAAGTGACATCAATTAAATGAAAGATTTCCAAGCTTGATCTTTGGATAGAGTCAAGTCTTTATTCTATGCAAATGCTTATCGATAGGTTATTTCGTTTGTTAATCAGTTCAACATAAATCCCGATTTTTTAGAGAGAGAATGGAGGCGTCTCAAACAAGTTTTAATATGTAAGCTGCATGCATTGAGGATTGCACATATGGTAACAATCTTCAAATCGTGTTCTGTATGTCCATTATCCTTAATGGTTGATTCCAAAATTGTTTGGAATTATTAAATTTGCAGAACAAGTTATCCCACGTTTTATTGCAAAATCACATCCAATTTTCATGGTAAATAGAGAGTTCATACTTCATGTATTGGATGGCTGAGCTTCGTGCACCTGCTGAAAAAATTATATTGATTCAGAAACAGAAAATCGTAACCATCTGCTGAGATTCCTCTTCATGAAAGATAAACCTTTAAAAGGGATTTAATATCTCGTTAAGCTGACTATTTCTGTTTCAAATAGTGCTGAAATGGATCATACAAATAAAAGGTGCATACATGCTTAAAGGATAGGATAATAACTTAAATTTAATGAGATTGGAAGGAGATTTACTTTTTAACCCCTGGTTGAAACCCAAAGGCATTATGGTCGTGGTGCAGCCCGCCTGTCCCACCGTCCGTTCATCCGTCCGGCCGCCCCGAACACGGTACTTGTGTTCTGAAATCGACTCCTCCCACAGGTTTTAATCAATCTTTCTAAAACTTTAAATATGCTTTGGAAATACAATGGTGATATGCATGAGCGTTTTTGGGACCGATCAAATTAATATTTTCAGAGTTATAGTCTTTGAGCACTCAGCTTTCCAATTTCAAACTGACAGTACCTGTATTCTGAAATTAACTCCTCCAGGAGTTATTGACTAATCTTTCTGAAACTTTACACACGTTTTGGATATACATCGTTACAGAGTAATATTTTCAGAGTTATGGCCCTTGCCTTTCCAATTTCAGACTTTCAGTTACTATTAATTCATTAGCATTTAAACATGTTATGTTTCCGATGACACATAATGAGGATATAACCTTTGACCTTGTGACCTTGACCTTGATGTAGGATCCATTTTCTGAGAAACTTAACTATGTCCATACTTTTTTTTATTGATTTGTGATAGGCCTTCAATATTTGACATGTTTTTTAATAGGTCATTCAAAAAGTCATAATTTTAAAGACCGTCTCATGTTAAATGCAGATCTGTATAAGATCTAATATTTCTTAAATAACCTGACATTTAAACTGCTTATTTGGAGGAAAAGGAAGCCGGGGGTTCGTGTACTCTTAGAATACTCTTGTTTGAAACAGCGTCAGAGTAATGAAAAACTGGTTCAGTAATCAAATTACAGCATTACTATAATAGATGCACTGCATCCCTTTTACACATTTTTACAAAGTGATTTTGTAAAATGAATCTCTCTAAGTTTAGAAGCGGCAATTAATTACTTTAAATATTTGTTAAAGGTTACTTTAAAATGTCGAAAACCGTTTGAATGTCATATTAAGAAGTTTTTACAAAAGTTCGAGAAACTGGTTTTGTTGAACAACGTCATATTTTAAGATAATTCAATTCAATTCGGAAATAATGGGCTGATTTTACTTGATTCGTACTTTTGTTAATTTTTTTTGGAATCAATTGCAAGTATGTGTCTAAATTCTGTCAGATCTTTCGCTTGAACAGTCTGAAATCTCTTTGAAATATAAAAGCTAGACGCATGTAACTGTTGGGATAATTGAATACAAATTGAAATGATTTTATCGTTTGTCAGGTTACACCAACATTAATTAAGGAACAGTGTAAGTACAAATGTAGCGACATGAAACCTGTAATAATTTAGGAATACAATGTTTTATTAATTTCTCATTATACCTAAATCTGGCATGATGTTGATTTCAATGATATTGTTTGGCTTTCTTGGATGGAGATTATGACAATGCAATTATTAATGTTTGTGTGTGTCTGTGTTCTGTGACATAAACAGTTTATGTTAAAGATTATTTTGTCTGGTTAGCGGAGACCTTATTAAGCTTTCCTACAAACGGCTCCGAGTGTCTTTGCCAAACAGTTGAGAAATGTGAGATACATCCAACTTAACGTGTTTGTCCTCATTCTTATGAGTACCTATGAGCAAAATGTTTTTTTACTGTACAATGTGTAATCAACTCCTTTTATCAAACACAGTCAAACTTAGTGGGATGCAGTATATGTTAACATACGTCATTGTACCATTCAATGTTTAAGTGAATGTTTGCAGTGTAACTATATGAATAGCGTCAACACAAAGTAGTCTGATAAAAAGCTATGCAGAGGAAGTTGATTGACAATATTTCCTACGACAATATTCTATCTTTAAGAATTTAATTTGAATAAAGCTGTTAATGCAAAATGTGACGACTGAGTCGCTAATACAGATACGTTAAAGGTCCCCTTTAAGATACTAACCCCATCGATCTTCAAATTCAAAATACAATGTAATTATCACCCCTTTTCCAATAACTTGTACACCCATATAAAATACCTGTAACATCCCTGTAATGTTGAGAGATTTGGGCAAGGTATATTGATTATCAAGCATAAGCATGTGCATCCAATAAGCACGAACCCTACATTATACTTGTGAAATTGCAATGATTTGACTGTGTAGATAGCTTTTAACAGCATTTCACATATGTCAAGTATGTCTGAAACTTGTAACGAAACATTGTAAACTATCATTGGCAGTGATATGGTTCTATGTTTTTATCAGTAGGTAATCGTCAAATCATACAGCAAAGTGATCAAGTATATGTATTGGAATGCGTTTGAGCAGATTGTCACCTGTGTGTTGATGTTCCTGCATGACAGTTGTTCTCCATATCAAAATATATCAATTCCTAATGACCATGTTGACATATGACATTAATCAACTCAATTTTCTATATGTATTTCGCAGACCTTAATGTACTGACTCTAAAGGCAATTTTACTTCTAATATGGCATATTTAGGAGATAAACATACTGTGTTTGAAAATCAGCGGCAAATAACTGAGTTATTATAAGTCTAAATTTAATTTAAAGTCGAATGCGTAGCGTGAGGCTTTAAATGGATAACACAATATGTTTATCTCCATTCTACCATCAACGATTTAGTATTGAACTATATTCACGTTTTGAATCGGTAGTGATTTGTCATTCGACACCCCAGAAATTCCACGGCCTGACATTTACAAAGATGTGACCTATTTGGTAATCTCGAATGACGTAGCTTGTTAGAAGGCTTTAGAAAACAGCGAAAGTTTCCGAATGCATTAAAGGTAAAAAAGCAAACAGAGCACTGTATAACCAGATTATACCGTCTGTGATTTTTCACAGTAGCGACTATTTCGCAAAATTATGGTATTTAAATTAAATTATTTGTATTCTCCGTTACAAAACACTTAAGTCGTCAACTTATTACAGGACAATCAATCCCTTAGTCGTATTCTTAGTTAAAGATTTATGCAACTACAACTTTGGAAGGATCGTTTTGTTCCTATTGAAGAGGCTGTTTTTGTTACAAACGCATAATTGCATACACAAATACATACTTTGAAATAATTATTATTTTACTTAATTTAGATTTTGAATGGTCCGTTATTTATCAAATACATGTAATTGCAGGATAAATAGAGCATACTACACGAGGTCTCATTAGATACGAATTATATGAAACGAGTGTGCTTCCGACGGTATCTGACCGAGCGAAAGCGAGGTCAGATACCATGGGAAGGTCACAAGTTTCTTATAATTCGAGAATGCAAACATTCACATTGATATTATAGTCAGTTGGTCGGATCGCCGCTGAAGAGTCGTGACTGTTGGCCTAGTGGCTAGCAACAGCTGACGTTGTTTATTTGTGACGGGATGTCATTAGATATGACAATTTCCAAGTTTTATACATTATCTACTGAAAGAATGAAGCAACAGGGCCAAGGTTTGAAGTTTGGATGAACAGCAACAAGCCAACAGCCGACGCGTTATGACTGTAACCGTGGCCTATACAGTAGAGCGTACAGTCGCACAGTGACGGTGTCGACTCGCGATCGGCATGATGTCAACATCGAAGGGCAAGGTGAACGCAGAGTGAATATGTTTGACTAGTATCATTGCAAGTACCATTGCAAGCTGTTCATTACTTTCTTGGTGATGGTTACATGATGTTTGCATTTGACATTCGCCGCACTGGAAACCTTTTGACACCGACAATGAATGAACTGTAAGTAAATACGGTGCGTTTGCCGATAGTAACAGCTATTCGCGATATCAATGTTGCATACTGACCAAATGTGGAACTTTTTAATAGCATTGACAGTCTATGTTGACGCATATATCTAGCATATAAAGTTGTGAAAATTAAATGTTACGTGTTTGTTTTTAATTCAAAAGTAGTTCCGTTTCAACTTGACCCTAACTGAGAGGTCATTGGTTATCCAATCAGATCGTTGGAATGCGGGGTCACTTCGTTACGACACACGTCAACGTGATACGACACACGTGTGACGTACGAGATTATTATGTCATTAGTTGTACGTTCACCACGAGTGTAATAAGTAACACAAATCACCCACTCAGAATATATTTACACGCAAAAAGGTTATTCAATAGGTATTAGGCAATAATGTCTAGTCTACTTAATCTGATGCACAACCAAGAGAGGTGGGGAAGAAACTAGTGTCCAAACGACACACAACAAAGTTGTTGACAAAGTGTTATTTTACTTCCCTATTGCCATTAAAATCTCTTGTCTAGGTATGAAGTTGTGTCATATGTCAATTCTGTTAATATGATAATTCTGTACGTTAGTAATGTAAGTACGTATGGCAGTTAGTTGGCTAACTGAGAAACGAGTTCTATGTACCTATCAAACCTCTTACCAAAATAATTTTGATAATTTGATTGTCTTTTATTTTCGGGCTCTACCAACACGGTTTGTGACTGGCCACAGCATCAAGGAAGTATTGACCATCAAACCTGTCACGCCAAACTGTCACCTTGTGTTGTCTGAGATCAAAGGATTTAAATACCAAACGATTGTAGACAGTCTCAATTGGAACCTCGTTCAGGACGAATAATTGATAAATGACCATTTCGGGACTTTGCAGAGGTCATTGGAACACACTTTGTCCTCAACTGATTTTAAGATTATTGTCAGAGCACCGTTTTGATCATTTTCTCATTTAAGACGTTTCAATATCGAGTTGCTTGCAAATGGAGCTGGCTCATCTTACTTGCTTACTTTCCGTCGAGTCAAAATTGAACTACCATTGTATCTGCAGTGGCGGTGAGCTTTGAAAGTAACTACATATTGGCCGTAGAAATAACAGACTTACTGATACATAACTGAGTTAATATTAATTAGTCACTTGCCTATGACATAACTTTATTCATGTGTCCAGAAAACACTATTATCTTAATGAAAACAGACACATTTGTCAACATGATTTGTTGATTAAAATAATGTTAAACATTAACTTGTACTTGATGATATGTGATTAATTATTGATTAAATATGAATGCTTTATTATTGCACTAAAATTATCATATTCAAAAGACAAACATATTCGAAGTTTAGTATTCTGACATTAGGAAAGAAGTCCTTATCTAGTGTGTTTATAAGTGTTTCGTTAACAAGAGGGTATCGTGGTTTCTCCTTGGCATGTGGTTCCAATTCAGTATCATGACATTTATAATATAACTTAACTTTTATAATCAATATGCGTTTAACAATGCTGAGTACAACACGAAAAAGCATTAACTTTTATATTGTAGTATGATTTAGCATAAGTTTCCATGGTGGACACTCTGTCGTTGCTAAAGATGCAGCAGCAGATGTGTCAAATACAATAACTTTAGTGTGAATTGTCTAATATAATATGTCTCTGATATATTTTCATCCTTGTATGTTATGCCTTTGACATATGTGATAATACATGTTGGTTAACATTGCACCGTGAATGCAAATAAATATGCCAATCCTCAATATATGTGTCCCACATGTTGAGTAGCTTCGATAAATGTTTATCCAGTTAACATGTGGATACAATGGATGGAGTGCTAACATATTTGAAAATAAACGCTACCCCATCATACATGTATGTCATTGAATTCATTTTCTCACTCATTTAATATTATATATGTATTGTCCCGTGTTACATGTACTGTGATCTGGATGTGCAATATGTATCTTTAATTGTCTATGTAAAACTACTCATGTATATGTACCGTGTATGGTTCTAGGAAATAAAAAGTCTTGTTTCCGATGATGTTGAAAGTTATATAATCGTATTTCAGCTACCACACACAGTTGCGTATTCCTTGTCATAAACAGTGTGAGTATTTAGTCTATGGAATATGCTTCTCAAGTCATTAGTTTAGAAATAATGTTAACTGTACCCAAATGTGTAATGTAATAAAATATAGTTTTGCTCTGAACTATTTAATTCAAAACACTAGGACGTTAGTCCGAGTGCCTTGACGTGATAATAGTTCGGGGAAAAGATATAATACAGCATGTATCCATCACATTTCATTGATTTAATTCAATTTTGTCATTGATTTAATATGAATATTATTGTTCTTGTCAACTGCTTCATATGCTGGCTTCAAAACATTTTACTTTCAAACTTTCATATTGTGAGATCATTTACTATCCATATATCGTTAATCACGTGACTATCATTCTAAAATGGAGAGCTTGATTAAGTCTAAGACTGGTGGTGGAAGGTTCATTGTACCACCGCAAATGTCCTCCGTTTTTCAGCAGCTGCACACCATGGACAGGAGTTCACAATGGCGTAGTGGTTGCAATGTATGAGTGCAGACGGCTGATGTTAAATGACAATGCCTTACCATGGGTACCCGTGATTACTAAGGGGCGTGGAACAGCGAACATGTCATTCAACTGTGACGTCATAACAAACTATACCTTTATTGTCTGATAACGTGCTTTTTCGATTGTTCTAACGGATAGGTATCTTAGAAGGACACGCTTTAACAGAGACATGTATTAGGGTTTCACACAGACCATTTGTCATACTCTTTATTCTCCAGCCAAGTTCTTTCTTCTTAGGTAATCTCCTTGAACCTCGCCTTATACATATACATCATTTTTGTCAGGTTCATGATACCTAACAAGTAAAGATAAATATAAATATTTAGACATTCGTGATAATTTTAGAAGAGGTTGCTGAAAACATGTTGCCATTAATGCATTTCTTATCTTCAATGATCAATGGTGTTTGAGGAATATGTTGTTCTAAAATGTGTATTTTAAAAAACTTTTAAGATGTTGTATCTATGTGTGATGTCAGGAATTATGTTCCCAGTAACCAGTTAAGTACACACATCACAACCCAAGATTGCATATCGGTGTTCATTGATGCATTGATAAATCATTAACATATTTCAAAGAAAACAAGCTTCAGAAACTTTTCAAGTATTTTGGTATTCTTACAATATTCACCTGACTTACTTTAGAACATCATTCTGCAAGTGATATAGACCAGATAATTCACATCATACGATTTCATGCCTGAACCAGTTCAACTATTTCCCATGGGTATCATCGAGCCAAGTTTGGAAACTAATTAAGATGTGTTTGTTCTCTAGGCAAATTCCTGTCTGCGGTCGTCCATGTTAAGGGTTGCTAAACATCAGTCTTTTCGAAATTAAATCTCTTTGTTCTTGCAGGACTCTTCTTCCATTCATCTGTTGTTAGTGTGTAAGAATAGATAATAGTCTTATGTAACCAATGTTTCACCCCCGCCTCCATCCATGGTTAATATACATTTTATGCAGGTGTCAGTTTTCAACACTTTCAAAACAGTATCAATGGGCCATCAAAGTGTCTAGAGATCTCAGTGAGTACCATGCAAATTGTACTTATATAAAGCTACTCAGAATACCTTATATTGTCATGTATATCGCCTCCCAACTTTACTAATCTGGGTATCAAAGTTTGTAGAATTGCAAGCCTGAGAATGACATGTAAGGATATATATTTTCAGTTTATTACAGTAAGGTATGTATGTGCTATACATCGGCTCAAAATATAGAAGATAAGAGTCGTAGTATAAGAAAGCAACACTTCCTATTACTTTGTCTTGTTGCCAAGTCACCATTTTGCTAGGCGATTCCTTTGATTTGTGGTTCCGTTTTGCGACCAAAATGTGACCTTTCAAGCGATTTGTCGCACATTTTAGAGTATATGAATTTTGTTTAAGAGGATATGAATTTTAGTTTAGGAAGGTTTGTCGTATATATGTTCATTTGTGATCTGATTAAGGGTATATTAGTACTGTTTTGAAGATTTCTTAGCCATTTGTATGGTAGGCCTGTTAATGCATTGGGTATGAGACATTTATCAATAATCTGCATGAATGTATCCTATCTTGTGGTCCCCCACCGCAACGTGGAATGAAGGACTATGTATTTAGCGGCGTCCGTCCGTATGTTCGTACGTCCGTAGGTATGTACATCCGTACGTCACATTATGTGTTTACGCTCTCATGAACCGTTGCATGTCTGCCTACATTGTTGAAAGATGGAGACACCAGTCAATTTTGCTGACCTTGGTCTTATTTTCAAGGTCACCACGACACTTTGACCACTTTTTAACTTTTTTAAGCGCGATATCTCATGAAAATTGCATCTAAAGTCTTCAAATTAGATGTCTGTCTACATTGGGGGAAGACGCAGACAACATTTGATTTTGGTGACCTTGACCTCATTTTCAAGGTCACTGCGACACTTTGACCACTTTTCTGACTCTTGTTAACGCGATATATCATGACTGATTAGACACAAAGTCTTCACACTTGGTGTCAGTCTACACTGTGGCATGGCGCAGACGCCAGTCGATTTTGATGACCTTGACCTTATCTTCAAGGTCACCACAACACTTTAACCACTTTTATAACTCTTGTTAACACCATGTATCATGAATCCAAGCACCCAAAGTCTTAAAATGTGCTGATCATCATGGAACTGTTTCACAAGTAATACAATATATATAGTAGCTCATTTTAAGCCAATGATGTGTCTTACAAACTCAATGTTACCGGCGGGGGACATTGCCATGTTATACTCTACATTTCACCTGATGCAAGAGTTACATGAAGCATGTACTGCAAAACGTCGTGTATCTTCAGACTAAATAAGTTAGTATGAAGAAAAGGGTGCTTTCTGTTTTAGTTCACTTCTAAATCCAATTTAGACAAGGTCAAGATGCTAGAGTTGCAGACCTTTTGGAACATTCAGTGCTGGCAATACGTGCCTGTCTCAGGCAATAGGCGGAGTCTTACCATATTTGAAAGCATGACCCTAGAAGTGATTTAATGATGCAAACTATATTATGTATAGCTTATTGTTAAGAATATGTGCACTAAATATACTGTAAGGGTATCGTTGCAAGATTACTTTGTATATGAAATGTCAGAGATTTAAAATAAAACATCATAATTTTTTTTTCACATGGACATTCAAAGGGTCATGTAAAGCACATTGATCTGTTGTATTTGATTTCATTCATCAAGCTTTATGCATGACAAGCCATTAATCATCTGCTTACTTGGTAGTGCATGTACTAGAAAAGAAAGTGGCCCTTGACTTCTGATGAAGTGACTACTTTCTGCTGTACAAACTTCACTTCTTTCCCTAGCGCTATTCTGAATAGAAGTAATGGTGCTTGACCTAAAACTAGAAAATCATTCAGCTCTTATGGTGTGTCCTTGCTTCATCGAACTCTTTAGTGTTGGTTTGGGCGTCATGGATGTTTGACATTTCGTAGATTCAATAGCTTGTCTTCATATCATAATCATTTCTTCATACAATTAGATATTTTTGTGTTGATGTTTGTTATGAACTGCCTACATAAATCGGTATCGGTATAAGTACAGAAGCGATGATGTTAAATTTATAATTTACATGATTAAATCTGTGGACCACATCATGAATATTGTCTTAAGTTTTACTGATGACTGAGATAAAATAAGATACTATTTTCATTTGAAAAATTGTAAAAGCAAAATAGCCATTCATATTGGTGAACAAACAGACACTTTCCGTAGAATGAATATCCCATGACAAGAGGAAAATATCAAATTGAAACACTTTTGATTTGGGTCCGTTAACCCAATATCTTGATGAACAAAGAATGGTTGATCGGATCCGTTACTGTTTTATGTAGAGTTGGTTAGTGTGTGTAAAATCTCATAATACGTAGGGGTACACATATATTCCGTTTTCCATTGCAAATGATAAATACTGGACAACAGACATTTTGTTGGGTTTTCAATGTAATCACTGACGCAGATGTGATTCAAAATAAAACCACATGGTATTGAGTAGAAATGTGTCTCCACGGGGAAACTCGAAAGTTTTAATTAATTTGTTGAAAGGAAACACGTCGTATTTTAAAAAAGAAAATATTGATTTGGGAATTTTTTTATAAAAAATATACTAACTAGTAATTATAGTAATTTGAATGTGATCAATTCATGAGATTACTGTATGAAATCATGTCTCAATCAGTGTTAACGAATGCAGTTTGACGTTTTGTATTGCCAAAGCCAAAGAGTTATCGATCCCTAGTTTATTCTAGCCAGTCGTTTAATTTAGTATAATAACACTAGTTCTCATTAATCACATATTTCACAATATTCATTTAAAAAAAATTAAAATGTCAAGGATTTAAGAAACAAATACTCTTTTGATCTACAGGATTGATTTTATGACGATACAATGTTAGTGAGTTCAAAGCTTATAACGTTACATGATAAAAATTAACTATTAAATAGTTGTTTATTTGAAACGTGATATTACAAGAGAGATCGTGATTCACGTTTGTTGCATATGAATCATTTGATGACCAAAATACAAATAGATCCAAGTGCATTACTTCAACAGTATACTAGTTATACAACTTATACATTTAGGGGAGGCATTGTTATGTCTGCAGATTTGTGTACAAGATTATCAATGAACATATACAAACCAAGTGCAAGTTGTTTCAATGAATTCCCTTTTGAGAATGTATAAAGGTGTTTACTGGTTTCAGTAATTGTGGCTATATCAGAGACTTGATAACATCGCACAACAGTTCTAACCAACGAATTAAATAACTTGACTTGCCTTGACTTGACAAGAAGACAAACAGCTAGAGATTGGATGAGACAAGCCAGTTTCCGTACTGACACATATTATAAATTCATAATATTATAAATGTCCTGTCACTTTTTTTGAAGGATACGACTCGAATAGTATTCTCCTGTTATCTAATAGCTAACATGTGGTCATGTAACTTGAAAATATGACTGAATAGCCATATCTAAACATTTTCTGAGAGCGAGGGAGAAGGAGATAATTAGAGAGGGAGAAGGAAGTACGTACGAGAAGGATAGACTAAAAGGAGCCGTCGGGCCGTTTTCTAATAAATATATATGTTATTATCACCTAATTTTTGTAGCATTTCTTTATTATTGACGTACATATTTTACCCATTGAGTTGGTAATAGGACTCCTTCTAAACCAGTTATGTATTTCACAATTGCATCTGAAATAATTCATCAAATGAAGTAATACGTTCACCATTGTTACGTTTGACGTTTATATTTTCTCTGATAACAGTACATTTTGGAAATGCGCTGCAGAATCAAAAGCATGCCATTGAAGTCGACACTTCTTCTTAAGAACCATAAGACTACGAAGAATGTTCTAATCACCTTACATCAGTGTGTAAACAAAATGTGGGCGATATGAACACTGTTTCATGACTTGTTGTAAATAAATGAACAGGACATAGTTAGATTACCGTGACGCATATACAAATAGATGATTGACATCAAGCAAAGCAGAACTCTTGTTGGAAACATGTTTGGACCACATTTGGTAGGAATTTTCATCTATATGAACTCAGAACATGAGTACATTGCTTACTATTAAGCCATGTTTTGTAGGGCACATGTATGTTTTCTTCTGAATATACATTTTAACTAAATTGTCCTGACAGATATGTCCCTTGTGCTGAGAACATGAACAATTCTAATTTAAAATATCTTAATAAACAACTACACACGAATTGATCAAGAGGTATTGTCAAAGCACGTTTGTGAGAGTGTATTGGCAGTATGGAATGCACCTGAAATTGCAAAAATACCAAACATCTTAGCAGAATACTTCCTTGTATTCCAGGAACATGGATCAATATAGTGTAGCAGACACGAATTGAATCATTGATTCAATAACTGAATGTATGCCTTCACAAATTGTATTGATAATATGCCATGACTGTACAATCACAACCCTGTGATACCAAATTGAATCTGTCAAGCAACCAACCCTTATCAAATGGAAGGTCGAATTATCATTCCGTCAATCTTGTCAGGTAAACCAGACTGAATGTGTTATAAGTGACTTTATTGGGAAACATCAATTATAGGAAAACTTGGTTGGATATTTAAAGGTTTTGAAACGATTAATGTCTGTCAAGTTTCATTTGTTAACGCAATATTTAAGTCAGAAACCCTGCTTAGTGGAAAGATAAACGTTAGTAGAAGAAATTAAATAAAGTAATATATTACAGTACTCACTGATATATAAGTGTAACAAATTGATTTTGAAAACAAGTAAATACTCTTTGCTATATATTCGTTGACTATTCCAACTTGTGTTTCCAATAGTTATTGTTAAGTCTGCAGAAATAGATAACTGTACTGAAAGCCAAATCGTGTCACTCTCACATCTTGAAATTTGTATAATCAAAATGTAGGTTTCACATGCATGGTATAGTATCACAGTCCAGTGTCGGCACATGCCTTTCATTTCCCTGTTATTCTCAGTTTTACGACCATGGAATACCATTGAAATTTTCTTGTTTGATTCCTAAAGTGAAGGACTAAAGTGTTAACGCTGTATTGTAATTCTTTACAATTTAACCATGACATAACCATAACATTTAGCTTGTCTCCTTGAAGTACTACATTGAAAACGTAAATATGAAATGATCTATATAGTTATGGCCAGTCCCTAATGGGTCAGTTAGTTACTTATGTAACGTATCATTCAGGTCGTGTTGGAGGTTTAGACGAATGTCACCTCAATCTAATGACACCCCTCTGATTCCAAATTGAATCTGTCCACGAATTAACCTTTATCACATTGACAGTCGGATATTGTCTTCTGTCAATCTTGTCAAATTGTCCAGACACTGACTGTGCGTGCATTGAATATAACTTGGTTCATTATAGATAGCTTACTGGAAACTGCCTTACCAATGTTGACAAGAAGCGGCACTTGAATAGTTGACTTCGACTATATACAAACAACAACCACTCGTAATAAAGTAATAGGATGTCGTGTTTCGTTTCAGCATTTACTTCATCTAGAGACATACACAATAAGTGAAATAATTGACATGCATTATTTCCAATATTTTAAATTCTTAAAATTCAAACAGTATTTTTTAAAATGTCCAATTTATATATTAAAGTAGGTATAATTTGATTTCACTCATCCATGCATATTCAATGCACTTTCTTTTCTAATAATTGTAACGTGAAAATGGAAAGTCCGATATCTCTTGCAGATATATAAATACGAACAGGAAATCTTTCTATAAAATTGAGTAAAGTTCATCCTAAAATAAAGTTAGGTATGTTATAAATCATGAGCAAATGGTGTATATGGACTCTTGTGACTTTGCATCCATTTTAACAACATACAAATGTCAGTGCGATATCTGAATCATATCTATCACTGGTGGGTTCATCTAAAAAGACGAAGCACCCAGCTGTTGATAATGTTGTTTCAACGTCATGGAAAGGTCATGGAAACTCAACGGAAACATATACAAGAGTGGAATATTTATCACGAATTTGCTATGTTGGCAGGTGAATATTCGTACAAACTAAATATGATCACAAAAACGAAATCATAACCATATTCACAGATATATTGTGGATTCACCTGAAGGATAATGTGACCAAAATTTACAATTGATTTACGCTTTCTTACCTACATTACTAAGCTTTAGTTTCAATCTAATATTTTTGTTACCTTTTGATATTTTTTATATTTGTATCAAATACATAATTGAAGACATACATGTAAAATAGAAGCCAAACGACGTCACTTCAACTGTCTTTTTTATCAATTTATTTACAGACATGTCACAATCAATTCATTAATAAAAAAAGACACATCCTGATGGTTTATTTCTAAATAGAGGAGGAGAAATGAAAGTCAGTTAAACGCATTTATACAACCATAATGAAGAATTGAAAGATGATTTCAATGACACATTTTATTATAGGCGCCAACGCTACAAGATAATGTCTTTCAGTAATGAAAAATACTTGAAAAAGGAAGGATAGAGGAAAGAACATTTACTACTAGGGAAATAAAATATAGAAAAGAAGAAACATGTCCTCTTTACAAAAATGTTATGATAGTAGTTTATTCATACATTATTTTCAATATACAGGATTCCAAGAACGGGTTTAAATGCCTTTGGAAATGGTAACAGAATTCCTCGTTTTGAATGCGTATTATACCAATTAAAAAGAAACCAGTAAACCGGAGAAAGGCTTTCAACCCTGCATAACTACTTAAAAATGAAAATGATGGCATGATTGTATACATCCATTTAGGAGCATCGAATGTCTATACAACAATGTCGATAACTTCAGATAATGTATACTACCATGTTGTCATATTCCAGTGATTGTAAATGATGTACTAGTACAAAATCTGACTGATTCAGAGATAGTTTCAATGAAGAGTCTTAGATAGTTCTGAATATATAAAGTATTGAATGTAAAAATAACTTTTAATGGACGTTTGGTATTTACGGTAACTGTTATGAAATATTTATATTATCTAAGATGGGAATGGAAATTATGTAAGTATAATGTGTTGACTGCATACATGCAATGTAAATTCTTGGATTTAAAGTTGTTGAGGCATCTTGACTTTGACTCTACCCCCCTCGTCCAGTTAAGGGGATTCAAAACGACGATTCGTAAAACGTATCTCTCTCAGAAATATATACAGATGATGTACAGATAAATATAGCAAGGTAAAACAGCTAAATAGGACGATGACGCAAAAGACATTTAGAACTTGTAACATTTATCTTCGAACAGCACTTTTAAACATAAAATAATGTGTGCAGATTATAAAGTGACATGATTTTCGTGAATTTCGAACATTTTTAATCTGAGTAACAAATGAGTTTATCAATTTCCTACAAAATCTTTCTTTAAATTGACTTGCGGTATAAATCATTTGGATTTCTATATCTAGGATAATGATGAGAAGATCCTATTCATCAGCTAGGGCTTGTTACTTTAATATGACTCTCATGAATCAGTCACGGTCTAACCTTTATCCTATTGACAGTTGAACGATGTCCGATACCAATATTGACAAGATGTGTATTGATAATTGTGAACATAACACCTTGATGAACGATTCAAATAAAACAGTTAAATTGAAACTGATTCCATTCTGAATGAAGTATAATTGGTGATTTGGTTGATATGGTTCATTTAACAAAGGACGCAACAATCAATGTAACAGAATATCAAGGATTTTACGAATTGAGGTTTTACATTCCACTCTGCCTAAGGAAAACAACATCTCTAATTTAACCTTATTGGGTGAAGATTCGAATGCATGAAATACATAAATAAATGTTTTAATGAAAGTTACCTTAAGGAATCAAATATAGGCTTTCTGAATTTCACTTGGACAATGTAAGATAAATGTGTTGTAATGTGCATGACTTGCAAAAATCGCATTCGGTCATGTTTAAACAGAAACCACATACAATTTATGTTCAGGATTGTTACTTAGTGACTAGGATGTTGTTGAGAGTTTCAGTAAACCTAAACATGTAATCATAAAGGCCAGAAGCTTCCACGAAAAACAAATAAAAGGTAGGTAACTCTTGAATGATTATTCAGTGACTTAAAGTGAAGTAGCTGAGAGTTTTCAATCTCTCACTTCCTTATAACTGTCGTGACTCGAACATACACCTTTTCATGTGCAAACCGTTTTTTGATCCAAAGCAAACCTAAGCTTGATTGACATTTATTCTGGTTAAAGTTCATTAGCGGATAAATATTCACTTCAAGGATTATGAAGGGTTTACACAATGAATACACTATCAAATAACTATCGGATTTCCCTTCTAAAACCAGAGATACCGTATGTACTTACTTTAGTGTGTTCCCCTTGCGGAAGTTGACATTAAAGACTAAGGACTTTGGTGAAATGTCTCCTATTTGGTATATCAATACGCGCACGAGTGCTTAGACTTCGATTTAGAGTACAAAGGTTCAAGTTCCAAGTAATCACATGGTTGATCTTGGTATCCGGGGCATCAATAAAAACTTACAAAGATGTAAGTCGCCGATAAGAGAGGGAATTGATCACACTCGTTTTATGGTAAAAACCAACTCGCTTGTATTAGCCTACATACTCGTATATGAGTGGGCAATCGATGCTGCATTTGCAATAGCTCTAACAAGACGTCTCCCCGCATTGATTATTGAGAAAGGGAAAAGGAATTAAACTTTTGAATGACATTTTAGTGGAATGAATATGAAATACTTTATATCCGGATACTGACATTTTCATTGTGAATGACGTTTCCAATAAAATGTTCATTACTTTAGTTATGTTTATTCATTGTTTAAGTGAGTGCAGAAGCACATTTGCAATATTTACAGCAGCGTACACTTTTGCTTTATCTGCTATATGTTACGCATTGGATTGACTTGTCTAACCTTATACGCCTGACAACAACAGTTGGTGGCTCTTTTCAATATGTAAAAATACGTAATCTAAGATGCCAAAGGGGCACAATCATTTTAAATGAAGCTGTCTCAGTAGATGACAGTTTTGGGACTGTGCTACTTCTGGTTCTGATATGTGACATTGTTCCTTTGATTACACAGACTCATTCCTAATCCCAGTGCAATTTTCGTTGACAATGTGGAGTCATTTATATTCAGAATGTCATCTTTTCAACACCATGTGGACGGCCCATGAGAGTGTTAAAGATAGCTTGGAGTCGTTTGCGTATTAAAAAGTAAAGATTTAAAACCTTTTTGAGGATTATATATGATACTGACAAAAGACCGTGATGCTTTATTTCAAACGAGGAGTGTCCACTTCCATTTGATCGATTTAATACTCTTCAAAGTGAAGTAAATGACTACAAGTACAAGTAAAAGTACAATATTTCTCTTGACGAAGTGGTGACATTTATTAAATGAAAGAAACTCGCAGAATAACGACATACAAGTTTCAATGTTGATGAAGGACTTAAACTCCATAGCAAATCGAGAATTCACCAGGTTCACATGCTGAAAAGAGTATATTGATTCAAGATTTTCTAACAAAAATGGAAACCTTCTGCAAATTTTCATCTTCAATAAAGATAAACCTTTAAATGGCACTTAACCCATTGATGCATATCGTTACCATTTATTTAAGGTAGAAAATGGAAATATGGAGGAGAACGAAGCTGAATAAAATGACCAGTGGTTGAGATATCACTTTTATTTTTAGAATTACAAAAAAATCATGGCCACTTCCGTTGACCTGGCAATTCACATGCCAATTTGTCGCTGATAATGACACACTTTGATGGGGGTAAGGGGGTGTCATATGTTGATAATAACATCAGGATGGGCAACAATGGGGCACTGCCCAAACTCAATACCAAATTAACTCTTAAAATCGTTTGGTAAGAAGACCACACAGATATACATGCATCCAGTTTCCTGGATACCACCTTTGCACAAAGTCTGTTTCAAGCTGTGTACCATTGACAAATAATCAAAGTGAAAATAAATGACGTGGGACCATATTGTTTTTTTAAATATTGTTATAAGGGTTTAATACCGTTTAATGTTTACAGATACTTATATTATAACAGGCACAATATTAATATTATTTGAATGTGTACAGCATTTGAATCAGGCATATGCCTGATGGTGATGTTTCCCTAAATCAATTGTCAAACTCGTATATACAATGTAGTTATGGTTATTTACATTATCTCGACTTGCACAGCAATGTCGGTTACCCATTGGTCAAAACCGGTCACGTGCTGTAGGTGTATTTTGATATGTTAAACTTGGTCACGCGCGGTACAATATGCCCTCAAGTGTTTTCTCCCTTGATTGCATTGTTTGTAAACAAACGCTACAGCGCTAGACCAAACGAATATACTGTACAATGAAGCGTTTCGCATCTTATAGTGAGGAATATAATGAACAACGGGGAGAAATACATTCTCATAACACTGTCAGGGCAAACTATCAAAGTGCAAAGTCAAAGAATATTTTTATTTTAAAATGAGTGAGAATGAATGTTTCAAGGATTTTAATGAAGCGGCATTGAATGGCGTTCTTGTAAATTTTTACGTTGATGTCAGACGGACCGACAGGTCACTTAACACTGTAAATTCCCCTGAGAGCATCAGACAGACTTGATACTCTCCCCTTGTAGATCTAGGCCTAACTGTCTATCGATGTGTCATATCGGTGCAGCTGTCCCTCAGCACAAGGGCGTTTCATCTCTCTCCTTTTATCAGCAAGTTGGTCTAGGCCGAGATGATTCTGAGAAAGAGCACATGGGTAAAGCCATCCGGAGTAAACTTTTTGTAAATCCAACTGCTCTGTCCCCATATTGTACTCGCCCGCGTTTCAAAACGCTTTCTCGCCCGGTTCCGCGGTCCACCATTACACTTCCTAGCGGCGGCGGCCTTGACAAAGGCGTTGACTGCCATCTCAGAGGGGTCAGCTTGGAAGACTTTTTCGGTCATTAATGGACAAAACACAGCAACTGCTAGACCTGAAATGCCACTTCTCTACGTGTCCACTATTTACAATCTCCAAAGTAGTGAAGTAGACTGTCCATGTGTTGGTCAACAGTTTCGGTACGCCCGCCTGTCCTCTTTCTAGCGTATACAAGGTCCCGTGACCGGTGCAACGGATATGATAAATACCCGTTTCAGCTACTGTTGTGATTAATCTGTAAAAATCCTTGCTTCAGTCTAGAACCGCTGCGCGGTACTATACTAACTTTTTTATGCTGAAAGCAATGGTATTAATGAACAGTTGTAAGTCCACAAATAAAAAAAGTTACACCGACATGACCGGCCGCCATTTTGACTATCTCATTCTTTTACTGCAGATTTTTGGTATTTAATGAGGGTGCTCGTCGAGATAAATTCGTTACCATGTGTCCGCGAGTTTGATATTGGGATTCATCATGTGTCCGAGTTAAATATAAACTCGACACATGGTAACTTATAATAACTTATAAACAGAGAACAAAGAACACTAGATAACTTTTTTAAATATTTTTATTTTTTTTATTTTTGAAAACACTAGATAACTGATATAGGCAGTCAAATTTGATAACTTTTAGAATAAGATCTGATGTATACTTCGCAAAAAAAAGAGTATTGACCAAATTGCATTCATTTACTCAAACAAAATGTTCCATACATGTATGTTGCTGTGGCCATAGTATGCCTTGCAGAGAGTGCACCTATTAAATCTGTAAAAACAAATCCTGTACCCTGTACCGTGCATAACGTCCCATTTTTGGGACGCATTATTTATATGTAAAAAAAAGTATGGAACCAATTATTTAACGATTAAACATCCCAGTCTTGTCATTATGTGACAAAATGATGTAGCACACACATTATGAACAAAATCGGAGACCTCATGCATATATAGGTTAATATCTTGTTAAGCAGCCACACAAGTCTATCTGGTTTCAAGGTCAGTAGAGTTGAAAAGGATCATAAATATTAATGTGAAATCATGCTTAAAGAATAGGATAATAATTGAAATTTAAAGAGATTGGAAAGAGGTTTACTTTCTGGAAACGGCGTCAGAGTTACGAAAAACTGGTTCAGTGATCAAATTGCAGTATCACTTTAATAGATGACTAACTACATCCCTTTAACACTTCTTTACAAAATGATTTTGTAAAATGAATCTCTCGCAGTTTAAAGGCGCCAAATATTTACTTTATACATACGTTATAGGCTTACATTTAAATGAAGAAAGCCGTTTGAATGTCATATTAAAAAGTTTTAACTGGTTTTATTGTTTCATCAGTACATTGGAAATGATCATGCCATATTTTGAGATTAAAGATGCATTTTGTTTGCTTGCCAAGACGTTGTGCGTTGACTTCAGAAAAGTATTTTATTTAAATTGATCTTCGTACATGTATATTTGACAAGTCAATTCGGAAATAGTGGACTGATTTTGCTTGATTTGTACTTATGCTCATTATTTGGAATCAAGTATGTGTCAAACAGTTTACTGTCATGTTCGCTGGAATAGTCTGAAATCTCTTTGAACAATATATAAAAACCGAATGCATGTCACTGTATGAATCAAAGTATAAACATTGATATGATTTAATCGTTTGTCAGGTGTCAAACTGTAACGACATGAAACCACTTATAAATAAGGAATACAACTTTGATTAATTGCAAATTATAACTAAAACTGGCACGTTGTTGATTTCAATGATATTTTACTTTATTTCATCTTGTAATTGAAATGACAGAAGATTATCGACCAAACATTCCAAAATGTTATTTCCATGTACTCATTAATCTTGTAATACTAATATTTGACTATGTGATAATGCATGTAGTTTGATTAATGTCAACTATTTTGCAAAGACACTGTTGAGAATTATACATGTGTGGACGAATGTATGTTATAACAACTTGTTCATTGATACAAATCACATATACATGTACTGTATACAGCATAAATATATTTTAATTGATCTCATCTTTATTTTAAACAATTCTATAAATTTATATTAACCTTGATAAAGCAAACTAGAATAATTTCCCATATTTTAAACAATTCAGACAACTTTGCTAACAACAACCTGACGGACACTTGAAACGTTTTTTTAACATTTCATAATTTGACTGTATACATTTATGCATTCACTTAAAGAATTTTAGATTCCAATTAGTTTCATTTCCATTTCTTGTACTATGCTAGGATGAAATTCTAAAATGACTTGTTCAGTAACATTTTCATTATTTTTTTTCTTCATTCCAAGTTTTACATAAACATATTGTAGTGGAAGCCTAAATGTCCGCCGTTTGAAAAACGCCATTCAAGTATCACTCTTTGTCAATGTCATGACTGATATGTCAAAATCAGTCCCTTAAAGATAAATACATTTATCTATTTTAAACAGGATAAACCTGATGATTTATTAATAAAAATAGGCGGACATGTCTTGAAGTGAAATTAAGTTATCATTTTAAACATATTTATACAACCAAACTGAAGAGAGAGAAAGAAGATGTTTTACTCCTAGAAAGTAATATTAATGAGACAAACATGTTGTTCCGCAAGGATATTCTTGTAGTAATAGTTTCATAGATGACTGCTAATATGATTCATGAATTGTGACTCAAAGCAAATGACTTTAATGCTTTGCATAGTGAGATGTATATTTAGGTCGTTGTTGTAGATCAGGTCCACATCTCGTCAAAACAGGTTCAAGTCAGATCGGAAATATTATCACTATACTTCTTTGCATAATAATGTAATCTGTGAATTGTAAAATAGTGAGTTTAATTTCTGTCAGAGCTCATACTGAATACACGATTATTTAGTTTTAATTAAATTTAAACATCCTGCAGTCCTACTCCTGACATATGTACAAACCGTTGAATCTGGCATTACTATATGACAAGATTAATCCTACTGAGGTCATACCACATTGAAGCATCCTACCAAGTGTAAACTAGATCGATGACTTTGCATTTTTGCATTTTAAGAAGACAGTTGAGTGTTCCACATAATCTGATTTGATACCTCTCATAGAAAGCAGTTACAGTTTCAGCAGTTCTTTGAAGTGATCAGGGGTCAATTTTTCCAAACTAGGTGAAATGGTCAGTAAGTGATTAAGTGGGTCAACATACATCATAATTTTTCTCTTTACTCGTTTACTGTATTTGTGATAGGATAGTTCTCATTAAATCGATATGACATATTTTATTCCAAATTTAATGAATTTGAATTTTCAAAATTTGACACCTTCTGGCTATTTTATTATGTAAAATTTCATAAACATGCACCGGTGACGTAACGATCACAGGATACGTTTGAAAATGATTATTCTATTCATGGATATATGATGATGCATTGTCTTTGTCTGTGAGGTAAGTTAATTCACGTTACAATGGATGTCAATGTATATGATATTTGCACTATGATACACATATACAGGTGAACACACTTTCGGTATGCAGCAGTAGAGGTGTTGCCATCTTTGCTATGTATCTAGAATTGTAAAACTCCATTTTCAATATGCCTTTATATGTAATCCCACAACCAGAATGCCCCCCGCAAAAACAGACTCACTAAGTAAATGATAGCTAAGATTAAAGAGTACAAAGGTTCAAGTTCTAAGTAATCACAAGTTTGATCCTGGTATCCGGGCAACAATAAAAACGTACAGAGATGTAAGTCGCCTATAAGAGAGGGAATTGATTCCACTCGCTTAATGGTAAAAACCAACTCGTTTGTAGTATATGAGTGAGCGTGCTGCAATCGATGCTATATTTGCAATAGCTCCAGAGAAATGTATTCCAGCATTGATTATTGAGAAGGAGAAGAAGGCCAGTCTAAGTAGAATTATAGGAATATAATTTTAACTGGATACTGACATTTGAATGTAAATGATGTTTGAAATAAAGACATGATTTCATTAATGTTTATGTGTGACTGGAGTACGATTCCATAAACGTTTGGTTTGTTTGATTATCTGTCTCACTGTTGCTTGCTATTTGGCAAATTTCGTGACGAAAAAGCACACTGCATTCTCCAAAGTCAGCACACATTAAAATCAGTGAACGAGAGATTGTGTTTCCTGCGAATGAAAGAATGAGCGAAAAAAGGCAAAAAGTAGATAAAAAAGGCTGAAGACTCAATTCGAAGTATCATCATCAATAAAACCGACTGCACAATTACTAGATGCTCAATATACCTTGCTCGACCCCTTAAGATAAGTGTATGTTCAAATGGACTGACTTGGAAACTCCTTTGACAATTATGTCATAAAACTGGCAATATAGCAATTAAAAACCTTTTTTTTTTAAAGTGTTTCTCGGATATCGTATACAACAAAAGACAAATATTGTGATATAATATAAAATATAATACAATAACATTATTATAATGATTCATAAAATCATACAATTTGAGATGGTAAAAGTACACAATCCGTGTAAAAGAACCTGTAATAGATTTTCGTTTTGAAACAACATGTTTCTTCTGTTTATGGCGTTTTGCATTCGTCGTTCTTTCAATGATTACACAGACAATTTTCGTTGACAATGTGTGGTCATTTATATTCAGGATTTCATATGATCAATCTGTTGGAGATGACCTGCGCCAGCGATTCAGATAGCTTGAAGGCTTTTGTTTAGTTGTAAGTGAAGATCCAAATAATTTCTTCCTGTGATGAGAGGTTAATCGTGGATATGAGTGTCCAATTTCATTTGACCGGTACAATAATGTTAATTGATCTGAGGTTAAATTACTAAAATTTAATGAGATCTCTACTAAATTTCAGAAATTTCAAAGCTTGATCTTTAGAATTAGAATATTCTTGAACATTAAAACAGAACCTTTTCTAAAAATATCTCTGGAGTAAGTAGGGAAGGGAAGTTTGACAACAAAGGGCACATCAGTGTCACATGATGGAATAATAACATTTACAATCATATTTCAGTTCAAAGGGGGATAACCTCGGCTCTTGACAGAGTACTGAGTACAACATAAATGACCTGTTTCTCGTTAAAGTATATTATTGTAATTGCGGAATAAAGAGAAGTTCATCCCAGGTGTTATTAAAAAACCCATGTACTAGTGTAAATTTCATCTATACAATGATAATGAAGGATGGTTATGGTAAATATAAAGTTTATATGTTATGCATTAGAAGACATCAATTAACCACCTACTGACTTCATTCTATTGATCTAAAGGCTTTCTATAAGAAATCAAACCTCTCCTGCAACGATTCCACTCGAATAACGATAAAACCTTTTAAAAGCAGTTAATACTTCGTTCAGCCGACTGCCTTTTGCTGAAAAACGTCTATCTGATTCAAGTTCAGTAGAAGTAAAAAGGATTATAAAAAATTAATGTGAAAGCATGCTGAAAGGATAGGATAATAACTGCAATCGAAAGGATTGAAAGGAGATTTTACTGACACTTTTTCTAAATGGCATCAAGATTGCGTAAAAATGTGTTCAGTAATACAATAACTTTATCACTTTCATGGATGTTTGACTAAAGTTCTTAAATACTCCTTGTCATTTGAATTTGAAAACGAAGTCACTCGCAGTGTTCATGGTGGCAAATATTTACTTAAGATATAACTGAAATGTAGAGACACGTCACACGCAATGTTTGAAAGTCTTACATGAGTGGAGATGATTTATAACTTGGAGGGCAAAAACTCAGTTTTGTTCTACCATCAGTACATTTGAAGTGATCTGATAAAAATATCACCAAATTGTTGAATGTGTCCTGTTTGTAGGCCAACACGTTTTGAGTTGACTTCAAACGTTAGTATGACAACACGATTGGTTTTTTTCATGCCTCTTATCTCTGTGTTAAATCCCTTCAAATATAATATAATTGTATTTCCATGGACCATGATGTATATTGGACCAATGGCCCACATCATTGCACTGAATAGACTATATTGATTACACGAAAGAAGTGACACTGTTTCACTTCATCTGCACTTGTGCTTTTGTCTGTTTGTAAATCCAAACCTACATACAGTCACAACAGTTGCTATATAAGGTCTGATAAATGTAAATGATTAGACCAGCTTATGCACATTGATACGTTTCAAAGGTTTGTCTGTTGCCACTTATATATGTTTTATAAATTAAAATTTTCAGGACACATGATCATTCATAATAAAAACAAAAAAAATCTGATGTCGAAATCAGTAAATGCTAAGGCATTCACAGTTTATATCATATATTAGCTCCTTTGATTTGAGAAAGTCTCTGTTAAGCTTCCTGACGAATGTCTAATGAGTATTATTGACAGCAGGTTGAGCGAGGTGAGATATATGTTGGCGTTGTTATAAAGTTAATGCTTTTGATTTGCAATGCGGTAAAATTCCTGAAAAGAAATGTTCATATGCACTTGCTATTCTGAAATTATTTATTATGCAGAAGATGATTCTAACTGCCAAAACTATTTTTAAAGAAGATGTGATACTTTTCAAAGGTGTGTGTCTTGTAATATATTTGATCAATAAAGCATCGTCGAAGGATGTGCAATATTTATATTGCTTATGTTTAAGTTCAGAGTAAGAAGAGAGCTACCTCGAGCGCCATCCTGATAAAACTAGCCAAATATTGGAAACCCATGATTTGACGTCATGTTGAACATCAACATAAACTCAAAGCTATGAACAGATCCAATCATGAAATGTAATATTTGCGTTACTGTAGATGTCGTTTAGTGATATTGATTAAACAACACAGATATTTACCTCAAAGAAGGAAACCTCCCTTCTCAAATATTTGATCTTCCTGATTCACACACTTTTCTTTCCTCCACCTATTGATAACGTTGGAAGGAGTAGTGATGTTTTGATCAGTGTTTTGTTATAACCTACCCATCCGAGTAGCTTTAGAGAAGTAGGGCAAATAGCCAGCAGCACACATCCTCCTGAAAGTGTCGATCCTTCGTTCATCTACTGGTGTATTTTAGTGCAAATTTCATGTCATTCGGCATGTCTTTGACGCATCGTATCAACACAAAACAAAATAGCAGTTGAGTTCCATAACATTATCTGATTTTATATCTCATAGTAAAAGGTTACAATGTTGGCAGCTCTCTTTAGTGATCAGAGGTCAATCTCTCCAAAACTGTAGTTTTTAATTTCTTCTGTCAAGTATTCAGTGATCAACTGGGCCTAACATACATCATATACTTCATCTTATAATCATACAATGTATTTATGATGAATTTGTTGTCATTTATTCAATATGACAAGTTTATGCGAAATAAATAAAATTTGAATTTTAAAAATTGGACCCCTTCTGTCTTTTTCATTATGCCAAATTCCATAAGCATGTACAAGTGCCGTGACGATCACGGAATGGTTTTGAGAATGATTGTTTTACTCATTGATATATAACGATTTATTGTCATTGTATATGATGTAATTTTAGTGACGTTACAATGAATGTCAATTTTATGATATTTGCACAAGATTCACATGTAACTGAATAAACTGTCGGTAGCTGTTTAACATACAGCTGTATTACTACGAAATGCGCAGATGATCTGTCCACACAAAAATATTCCAAAATGTTATGTGCAATATACTTATTACTATAGCAACGAACGTAAATTATAATTCATCAATTTAGATTCATATTATCTTTATTTCATTGACAATGTTTTGGGCTTTAAATGAATGATCGAAATATATGTGTATGTTTTGTATTGATCTCATACTTATTTTAAACAATCAGAATATTTGCCTATCGACGTAGAGAATGTAAATCTGTATACTCATAGAATCACTTTAAACTGTTGATAAATAGATAGACAGACAGACAGACAGACAGATTATATATGTAATGTGGGCCATATGGCCTATGTTACAATGTTATTGAAGTAGAGTCACGTATTTCTAGATTTAAATAACTTACACAAATAATTATAATTTTATAAATGTTTCATTTGACAATAACAAAAATGTTCTTTTAGAAAAAAATAGCCAGTGAACACATTCTGCAGCTGTTGAAAATTCAAACTGTTGTTTCTATTAATGGTGATGTGATGGCTTATAAAACCTGTTTGGCATTTAACAAGGAAACACTTAAACCTCATTTAAAAGCATTCCGAGTGTGGATTGGTCTTGCTGTCGGATAAAATGGCTACTTGACGGAAGAATGTAATGCCTTCACCAGCTTCACCACTTCTCTTGAGTACATGTAGGACGATTTTGTGGACTTTCTGGAATGACATTTTGGTAGGCTCAAATCATTTTGGAGAGTCAAGTTTTCTTGTTAACACATTTTAATGACAATAGCTGGATAAAAAACACCACAAAATAAGTTGTGGTTTGCAATAACTGAAAAAGATATATAACAATCTTAAATATAGAACAATTAAAAAATCCCACTGAATTCAAACAGACGATCTGCTCAAAGATTAACGATCCTATACTGATGATAGTGGTTACTGTAGTTATTATCAAGTGAACAAATATTTGAAGAATCAAATAAAGATATCAACATTTTCTGTGCATTGGACTCGTTTACTGGAGGAGTTAGCTAAACGTTTCAATGGAGAGCTGTACACATTAACTATTTCATATGGATCTAATAGATATCTTATCCCTGACAGTTTAACATGACATACAACTAAGTCACTTAAATGCATTTTTCATCGACCTTTTCTCTGACAGAGCAAGTGCTTGGATAAAATTTTAATGTCCAGAACATTTTAAGCACTTCTTTTAAGTAGCAAGTAGTGAGTATTTTTACGTCTTTTCAGCGTAAAAGTTTATTTGACTGAAGCTTTTTTGAAAGTGGTTAATCTTTAAAATCAATTACGTACTGTTAGCAAAAGAACCACTTCCCTAAGTAAGCCATTGTATAGACAAAAGTAGTTTTCACCACTTACATTTAAATATAAAAAAACGCGAAAAAGAAATTTAAAAGCTTTTTTCGTTACATAACTCTCAAGTATGCTTCTGTGTTAAATAACATACTAGTAAAGTACACTGTTTCATAAGTCATGTTTTGGTTGCTTGTAAACTTTATTTATCCACATATGTTATCATTACACATATATATTTGGTATGTCGTTGTATATCCCTGTTTCCAAATATTAGAACATTATCAATACTAAATTAATTAAAACGTCTGAACATTCGTATTTACATTTTATTTTGCATCATGAGAGAGGTTAACATGACTTATCTCATTAATCGCAGATGCAATACCTAGTGGCTTCTAGTGAACTTAACTTTGAAACCAATCCACTTGTTTCTGAGCACTCCTTCACCACTCCTGGAATGTGGGTGTATAACAAGGAAGGATATACGGCGACATTCTTTCTGATGAAGGAGTTACAACAAACTTAGAAACGTCGTGTATCTACACAATACAGAAGTTGTTATCCAGAAAATATTGGTTTCATGTATCAAAGATTGTATGTTTCTCTCTCTCTGGATCGAGCAGTTGATAGTATCAACGATTTTCACTTCACAGTTAAACTGTGTCTACTGGTGCATCTATTACGTTGTTGGGGTCACATATGCCAAATCTTATGAATGGTGTTATCTTATCGTGGTACTAACAGTTGCCGAAAACTATTATTTTAACGATCATCGACTCGGTACAGTGACGTGATAAGGTAACGAAAGTCATTTCTGATCGAATGCACGTCAATTATTCAAACATAATGTTGGAAACTTATCTATAAGAGACACAAATACAAATTTTGGTTGATAATGTTAAGTAGGTCATATAATTATTATGTTAATTGGACGCATAGTTTCGGTTTGTGCACATTTTCTATTTCTGTTTCCACTTTTATTTGAAACAAGTATATGGTATATTGGCCGATTGCCGTTGAATATGCACGTTGAGTGAAATTAATGGAAATGAAATCAGCAAATATGGAATGTTGGCACGTATGAAATCCAAATAAAGTATTATATATGAAACACAATGGATGCATTTTAAAGCAAAAGAAGTCGTGTATTTTACTTTGCAAACAAATAACAAACATGGAATTTTAATCTGACATTTCCTTAAACTTTTTCCTCATTTGTGTTTAACGATATAACACTTTAACAAATGCTTGATGTGTCAATTCGAATTTGTATTTTACTTCTACCCTTTGAAAGAAAGCTAGCTGATAACATCCCGGAAATGTATTTCTGACATTTCCTGTCAGTTTTTCCTCATTTTCATTTTATATAAACATATAATAGACGCCTGAATGTCGGATTCTTTAAAGGCGTCAATCCAAGTGTCACTTTTTATTAATTTCATTACCGACACTTCAAAATCAATTTATTAAACAGAAAACACGTTTATCTACTTGAAACATGCAAATCCTGATGGCTTATCTCTAAAAAGTGGAGAAAAGGTCTTGAAATGGAAGTGATTTATCATGTTAAAAGCATTTGTACAACCAGGCGGAAAAGAAAGAAGGGAGATTTCAATGACACTTTGCATTATTGGCGCCAAGTTTACGAGATATGTGTTTCAGTAATGAAATTACTTGCCGGTTTCAAGGACGGCTAAAGAAAGATCCTTTAGGTGACTCTCTAGTAAAGATTCACATCCTTTCCTCAATGGAGATTATCATGAAGCTTTCTTTCATACATGATATGTGATGTTTGCATCGCCCCTTTCCATCTAATGTGGTTCTAATCCGTTGATTGATTTGATGTCTCCTTCTCTCATTGCCAGAGAAAAAGGTCTACATCTTCACATACTGTGTTCAAATCTGAAATGTTATCCCTTTCCTTTTCTGAAATCATTTGACACTCCATTGCAGGCAGTACGGTGTACTTCAGAAGTTCTAGAATGAGTCTACATCTTAAATGGTATCACTGTTCCACGCGTGGAGTCATTTAACACTCTACTGCAGGCAGTATGGGGTACTTCAGAAGTTCGCGAATGAATCTAACTGAAAATGTGTGCCAATGTGAGTTGAAAGGGGTTCGGTTGGCCTCGGCTTGTCAAATTCACCTTCTGGTAGGTCAACGGTTCCAATATTAATCTAACACCGAATCTTTTACACAGTTTATTACCCATATGTTTGGAAATGACCGAGTTAATTGATATGATATGATATAATTGTTATTGATATGAGCACTTCTGCACATATCACGTTTGCCTAGCAACCATTGTTTCACCGCGAATTCCCGTCTGGCTTTTACGAAACTCGTGCAAATTTATGTATAACCCTCGCTCTCGCTCGGACAATACAAAAATTCACACTCGCTGCGTAAAAGTCATATGATAGTTCCTCGGGTAATAATCTCTATATATGATATGATGTTAGTCATTTACATTTGCGTTAAACATATTTTAAAAAACAATCAGTTGGGGAAAATACACAATATTTCTTCCAGTGTGCCAGAACTTGTTTTTGAATGTTTGTTTTTTTTGTTCAATTTCGTTCAAATCTTTTATTTTAGTTTTGTGAAACCATGGCACGACTTTCCATCGTAACCAACAATCATTGTTGTTATTGTTATTTAGATATTGATGCGGATTGATTTTGAAATTGGTATCAGATATTATAGCCGACACTGTTTACAATGTAATGACACTAAAATCAGTATCTAATTGCAGTTACTCTATGTGATTCAGTGAAAATAATGCAATAACGTATATCATAATGGTCACGATTCTAATAGCATTCTCTTGAACATGTTCAAGGAACTGTGTCAACACACAATTTCACAATTTCTTTGACATGTTTTGTGAAAGAATGCACTCAAAATGAAACCATAACACTGCAGAATTAAATGTCTAGTGGTTGAAAACTTCAAGATGCAGAAAAGTGCAGGTCATTCAGTGATTAGTTTGTAACATACTAACAAAACTGTATTGCGCTATTTGTGTTGATACCGTTAGATATGTAGTATGTAATCTCTTGTTTAAAGGGGCTGTAGCACGTTTTTTTGCAAAATTTATTTTTTTAAATTTCCCATGTATAATGATAGTTTATGTCATTTAAATTAACTTTAGAGGGTAAAACATCTTATTAAACAAACCAATTATCCGTATTGGTAAAAACAATGTTGCGTATCGAGCAAAATTTGCATGGAGGCCATTTTATTGTGAAAACAATTTATTATTTCGAACTACAAAAACGATTCCCATGGCTTTACCGAACCATGTACATATGTACGCTTATTTTGAACTTAGTATTCCGACGAGAGAAGGGTATTTTACTATTGGTGACATTATTTTTCAAATACATTTCATTGACTTATTTGAGCAAAAAAACGTGCTACATTTACATAGTTAGCCGCTCAAACACATATCCCTCATGAATACATACATCCATGCTTACATGCATTCTTTTCCCTTGAGCTGAGCTTTTACTTATGTTTATCACCAGAACTCCGAACACGGTTCTGCTACTATTAATACCACTGCTTATAGGAAGAATATACAGCACAGATGGGTGGTTTCATCAAGTGATATAATACAACCAGTCGCCAGTTTCAATATGAATAATATATGCGCATGTTTTATCATGCGTGTCAAGTGTGTCAAAATATTGAAAATATAATATGTTTATGTGATAATCAAATTCGCAAACAGCTGCGTCAATATTATTGCGAATATATTCATGCATATAATTCTTGTGTTTTCAATATCAAGGAATATTAATATGAGAAATATATAACAGACATGTGAGCGTGTATTTTAGTTGTACATAAAACAAAACTTTACATAATACATTACAGATCGTTCTGCGTATCAATTCAAACTCAATTCAGTATGATTTTAATTCTCGACGCTTGAAGTCGTTTTTATAATGACATAATATGTGCAGGATTTCTGCAGGGTTATTGATTAACAACGCTAATCTGAAATAGACGTCAAAACCTATTTTCGAAAATCCTCGTCTTCAGCTAGCTATCGACTCTGTTCAATGAGGCACACTTAAAGACACCCCTTGGCAGAATCGTGGCTGTAGTCGGGTCGATAATGCTGCATTTTACCGCCGCTTCGTTGATCACTGTTTAACGCTTAAGCGCACGCGTCCGGTTGTATTATATCGTAATGTGTGCTTACTCTTATGTACCGACTGTGTAGCACAAAGGTAATAAAGCACCAAAGGCTGAATAAATATTTATAGATTATTCAACTCTTAGTGATGCGGGCATTTCTTTTAATTTCGGTATAGAGGTAGGATATTTTGAATAAATAGAACAATTCATTATTCAAGTATAAATTATTGTAAGCATTCCTTTTGCATTTAATCTCACCATACGTTTTCAGAGTAAATAAGCTATATTTTATATGTAATCTGAATATGTATCTTCTAGTTATGGAAACGTCTTATTTTAACTTAAACCCTAAACACTGTTAAACCTTCATGGATTCTGAAGAGCATTTTCACACAAATAGTCTGCAATTTAAAACATTGTTTTTTCAATATTCATTGAATTATAATAAAGATAAATTGTTATGCCGTAATGTATTACCTACATGTATATATAGAGAATATCTGTCTTTTCTTCTGCGCTACACATGGAAATATAAACGTTCTTCCTCACTCGATTAGATAAACATGGACACAGATATTCTATTAGATGACGTTTTGTTTGTAATTACGCCACGACAGGAGCGTTTTCATGTTGAGCGACCGCTTTGAAATTTCGTCATTGCATTAACAGTGTGACGTCATAAGGAAATTCGTTACGTGAGACCATTGTTTTATGACGTCAAACCTTTGAACTTTGAGTAGTGATATATTATATCAGCCACTGGTCACAGTGCAAATATTTTGGTTATGTTCACTGTAGCTTGATAGACATTTTAGTTCACTGATAAATCCCAGTATTTCATTGATCGTCATATAATAAATAATCTCATAACAAATAAACAATCAGAAAATTTGTTATTGACTATGTGATAATTACAGGAAAGAGAAGCGATATTAGAGAGATATTAGATTGGAAACACCATATTGTAGCAACGTTATATAATGCATGAAAGCATAAACGGTTCAGATTTCCTCGTTGGCCTCTCATTCATTTTCTCTGAAATAGACCAACTTAATGAATAAATAATTAAAATCAATAGAGTAACAACTAAAGGTAATTTGAACGACAGATCCAGTCAAAACCATCCGATGCTTACTGTTTTCTATATATAACTTACTTCACGTGATATGCAACTCATCCTATTTATAAACTTGGTAATTCATTCGATATCTTAAAAGTTTGTATATTGCTAAGATAAGATATTTGTAGAATCTTGAAGAATCGAAGGTGAAAATTATATATATATTCCATAGTAATGTTTACCAATTTATGTATTCGCAACTCACTCACTAGAATTAGATTTGAACTAATATTTCGCAAAAATAGTATATACTCGTGCCAACAATCAGTTACATCATGTGTTTTGCCGAGTACGAACATGGAGAGAATGTTATTTAAAATTAAAAATCAACAGCCAAAGAAGATATTCGGCCAACATCAAACTGGAATGGAATTATTGAATGTGTCCATTTGTCTGTTTTACAAAGGTAGTGACTACCATATTCGTAGGTCATAATGCCGATCTCCCTGCCATGTACTTATGTACAATCAGTAAGCCAGCACGCCTTATGCTTGATATCAGGCTTTACAATTACCGTCAGTATTATCGTATTGACGACACTTTAAATTTGCCATTAGGGAATAGATGTCTATACTGAAAAGATCATCTTGACAATTAAAGATATCCGCTAACGAAGTGAAATCAGATAACCAACATAATAATTATTTGTGAATGTCAACTGAATACTTAAAAGAGACATTTTTCTTATGTTGGTAAAATTCAGTTAAACCCTGAAATTCGTTTAAATATGTGTTCTTTCAAAACCTTATAAATTATGTTATGTTTATATGAAGTAAAACTATTGACATTTACAACCATTTTCATATTTATCAGTATGACATGATGTAGCGATGATGCAGAGAAAACTTTCTCATATTGCTGCAATAAAGTGTCGTGTTTCATGGGAAGAACAGGCGATGTAAATAGTCTATTGGGACATCGTTATCGTCATTATTAATTCATTTAGCATTCAAGTGGGAACTCTTGACTTCTGCGAACTGACAATGTTGTTGTGATATATTTATCAACATTTTCTATCTATATCGATTCAGTTAACAGTTAATTTATCAATGTATATTTTCACATATAAAACGACGACTAATAGGGAAAACATGTATTTGTTTAAAAATATAGTATGGAATTAAAATATCACAGAAAAATTACTAATACCACATGTGAATGAATAAATATATGTATTGATCAATACAATGTAGTAATTTGGGGAGAAGGTGAAAAACAATATAAATTCCCGGATCTCAGATTCGGGGGCATAAAGTTATTTAAAGAATGTTAACAAGACTGCCACACGATTATAAGCGCCAGTTTATTTTAACTGTATATTGTATGTAAATGTCATTGCACATCTTCTTACACACTCAATAATATAGCAATATTTCACTATTTATTTATAATCCCCTGGTGGTAAAACTTTGCAATACGGGTAAATCCCGTTTCCAAACCCGCCTACGCTCGTATAATGTCATATCATTAACTCGTTTAATAAAATGGTATAAAATAAAATGCCGTTTATTATCCACTATTTATCCAACACCTTCCGTATTTCAATGTGATATCCAACATTGCAATAACCAGTACATTGTATGGAGATATATGCGTAGCTTAATGCTATAAGCAGTCATGTCACGGGTTAACTGAGTACGTCTAGAACGAAATCTGTTACTCGAAACACTCCGCTATTCCCAGGTGAGCGACCCAGGTAAGGATACAATAGAAGAAGATCGAACTATTAACATGACCTTTAACATGCATAAGAATCATTAATTAAACATAGCTTAGTTTTTGTCTCTATATTCAACATATACCAGCCTTAGTACTTAGTACCTTAGAATGTTTCCACAAAGCGTAATGCACTAGAAACTATTACAATAGAGTGAATAGACCAAGGTATCAACTCAGTCGAGTGTGTATCCGTCACTTAACTTTTCTTGATCATTATATTGACTTTATTTTGAATACCGATTAGAATGTTGCTTTAAGGCGTAATGCACTGGAAGCTGTTGCAATACAATGGAAACCAAGATCAATTCAATTCAGTCGATGGTTAATCTGTCACTTAACTTCTCTTGATCACTTTATTGACTTACTTTCCTAAAAGCGATTGGTTGTTTTTCAGGAAATGTTTACACTTCAATAATACACTTTTATGTATTACTGATAATTGTTTGTTTTGTTCAATTCATATATATATATATATATATATATATATATATATATATATATATATATATATATATATATATATATAATATATATATACTGTTCAGTATTTGTCAAATACAATTAAAGTTGTTTGACGGAAGTACATATCATTAATGTTAGAGCATTTCACTCCAGAGGAATCATAGCTCAACCATTTAATAATATAAAGATATAAAGATATAAAGATAATACCATTTTAAAACTAACTTCAGGAAAACATTAAATCAATCAGGAAATAATAAGACACACTGTTGTAATAAAAATGATGATCAAAGTATATTCTTTCATTCGACCTGATTTCGTAATAAAGGAACTTGTGAACTTTAAATATCAAGTCACTGAGAACATTTTTCCACGTTCAGGACTGTTTTCCTGACTTAATATCCCTTGAGTAAAGGAATTTACAAATGTCTGTTTTTCAGTTGACACGTACCTCGTATATCAAGGTGCTAACGCGATATATCTACTCGTCTGCTGCCCGCGCTAACCAATTTCCATTTACTCAATTTAGTCATTTTTAAACCTGTCTGAAAAAGACAACGATGTTTATTTAATGAAACGCCACCGATCGCTCGATAAAATACTCTGTTTAGCGTAGACGCTTTCTGTTCCGCTGAATTTCAAGCAGGTAGCTGATTGTGTAATTTAATCAACTCCTCGCTGACAAAAGCCCTCAACAGCCACTTGCGCATAGCGAACAGTGAACAACAACGGTGGATCAACCTTGACGAATCAATAATGTTTGATCTGTACGCCTGAGATGCAAATTAACTCCAAATATTGAACATTGAGCATAGGCGCTCACTAGCACTGGGCCGAGGTCGACCAAAAGGCCCTAGCTGTAATTTGCCCGCGATCTGAGCAGACGACACTTCCAGCGCCAATCATTGGTCGATAGAGTTCTACGTTCTCATGCTAAACCGGTTCTGAGTTTCATTTAACGGTACGACTGCATGCCGGCAGGCTATTGCGGCAAATTAGAGGAATATTGTTCACTTTTAATTGGCACTAACTCGAACCAGAAGGTCGGTTCGTGCCTACAGCCACATGGCAAAGCATCGGATCTGTGTGCCATAGTACACCGAGCCGGATATCAAAGAGAACTTTGGTGTTGTTAGGAAATCCCTTGACGAGATCCCAGCTCTGTTAAGAAGTTCCTCGTTCAGCGAAGAAAATATTACAAGCTTCTTATAGAAGATAAGGGAAACGTCTTTGACATAGACTCGATATCTTCCCGTCGGTGTGGGAGATATATAATTGGCTGTGTTCTATCTGAGAAAGAACACTTACCTCGCTTGTAGAATTGATTAATCGTCTCTCTGACAGATAAGAAGACTATGACCCACGTTAGATGATTTAATATAGAGGATCACGAAGGGCTGGATTGTAAGACTTTCTTATTGAGAAATCGGTAAAACGAATTCGCAGCGGTCTTGCCGACTGTGCAACAGACTTCCTGTTCTTAATAAAACACGGGAGATATTGGAAAACGGTGAAGTGGCGACCTGGATAAGTCGTGGAGAGACTGATTAAAACGAAGCCAAATACAAGCCCAGAGCATTTGTGACAACCCATAGTTTCCCTACAGCACCACGCATCAACTCATGGTCTGAACGAGGAGAATGCGCATTTAGGTCAATCAAGAACGTATAACTATAGACAAGTGATTGCTACAGTGAACACATAACACGAGCGAATTGCCTCTGCTGGTCGACTGCCAACAACCTTATGAGTTTGAAAATGACAGAGCTTGGATGACAGGGCATATGTATTGAGAGCAGTCCACGTGCAGATAATGGCTTGACGTTGTCAGAATCTCGGGGAGGAAATACTGCGGATATATCACAAGGAGGGAGTAATGGATCTTGTAACACAGTTATTTCAAGTGCTCTTCTTCGCCTTATACATCCTGGAGTTCACGGACGGTGATTTCCATGCGCCGTGCTACGGGTGTAGACTCTTCAATATTATACACAGGGAACATCCCGATATGACTGTGCCAAAAACGGTAGGTGACCATCCATGTAACATATGAAACAGAAGGATTGAATATAGGCAAATAGGATAGGCAATTATACCAAATCATACAATTTTACCTCTATTTTTGAGTATGAGATGTTCGTTTAATGGCAAGGACAAACAAGAGGAGAGGACAAACTCACTTGTAAGCATTAATGTAGACTATTTTATTGTCGAAATTACACACTGTCTGAAATTGACATTGCAATTTCCTGTGTATATGGTTAATTTGAATTATGCCATGACATATTTCTACGAACCGTGATATGAATAAAACGTTAAACAGATTGTACATGTGAATAACATAAAAGGCACACCTATTTCTACACGGAATACTTACCTACTGACGCCAATATGACAATGTCAAGTTATTTCTTTCGGTGACGTGTAGTTATGAAACAGTTGTTAAAAGATCATATGGCTGGTATCTGTAGGTTGGACCTTGAATACATGTAAAAGATACATATATAATTGGAGGGAGCATTTGTAAAACTTTGGGTATGATACAAAATCATTATCTAGCATCTGCCCTGGTACAAGATTCAAGTAAAGCACTTATTTAAACAGCTAGCATGTTAGTCAAGGTGACACTAACCGATCATCTACCCACTGTTTGGTGCAGTATTGCAGTCATCATTTGCATTTCGATGGATATGAAAAAAGACGTCACATATGCTCTTTTCATTATTAGGATAGATTATATTTTTGACAGGATGGCAACATATCGAGCCTAAAGAAGTGGAAACGAGAGAGATAGAATTATATAAACGCTTCCTCCTTTATGCAATGACATGCTTAATATAACTACTACTACTACTACTACTACTACTACTACTACTACTACTATTACTACTACAGCCGATACTAATACTTCTACTACTACCACCCCCTCTGCTAGTATCACTTTCTATACCAAGTATTCCATTTGTACTACCACTACTACTGTTATTCAAACTAATACTATTTTTACGACTAGTCGTAGTACTACTACTACTACTACTACTACTTCTACTTTTACTACTGCTACTGCAAATTTCACTACACACTCTTCTAATGCTACAGTTGGCTGTGTTAAACTGACATTTGTATAAGTAAAATATCAGAGTTGCAAGTACATCAATAATGTTATATACTACATCAGTATCACGCAACTGCTACTGATAAACAACTGCTTCTATTACTGACACTACCGCTGTGGCTACGGCTACTATTTTGTAACGTTATTTTATACAGCTCACAAAACTATAACGTCTGATATACCTTTCTTGTGACTCACCCATGATATCGCAGTAGGTCTCTGTGAACGTGTAGGAGTTTACGTAGCAGCAGAAACCTGATATTTGATTCTCAAGTTGAATGCTATCACCTTCGGCGCAATCTTTTTCCGGCACAATGTACAGTATGATATTGATTGTCATATTTGGTTTAATGTCATGAACTTACATATCAATGCAGAACTACA
The DNA here is from genome assembly GCA_936450465.1 of Gibbula magus. NCBI lineage: Eukaryota > Metazoa > Mollusca > Gastropoda > Trochida > Trochidae > Gibbula > Gibbula magus. The sequence continues at coordinate 48,643,505 of OW388301.1, forward strand.
GTATTTTATTAAAATTGTAAGTGTGACACATGTATGTCATAACGCTGTAATGAAAGGTATTGAGCTAAGGAAATTACGTCTGAAACTATCAAGTGGTCTCGGCAATGTAATGACCTTTAATATACAGATCCGATAAGGTATAGTTGACTTATTCTATAATAGAAACATGTTTTGAAAACGTATTTGACTTACTTAATAGATTTCAAAAGACCACGGAATAGACTAGATGCTATCTGAATATTTAACATAGACAATTAAAAAGAATGAACTTCAAATTTACGTTATCCTGTGAGAAGTACTTCAAACTGAGCATATCGACATTATACATGAAACGGTACGTAATGATACAAGTGCATAAGACATTCAGAGGTTTATATAATGAAAATCTAAAAATCAAATTATTTAAAATCATAAAACAAATTGCATAACATAATTTTTTATTTCATTTAGATATTGTTATTTTTAAATAGTATTATTCTCTTTTTATATTCCACATTTAGTGCTTCTATTATACATCCGTGAACATTTTAAACAGAAACATAAATATCCAAACTGACCGTGTAAAACTTATATGGATACATATGAACGACACAAAATACTAAGTATACATGTACATGCATGTTATGTAAATAAGTACATGGAACGTGATACCAGTATGAGACATTTATTTCAAATGTCATTGAACTTTTTAAAACGTTGCACTTCATTTGCCGCTGTTTAAGGTTCCTAAACACAAAACCTAACAATGAAAAGATGGAAATGGCTGATATCGTTTATATAACAATAGTATACGTACCTGTTATATGAAGGCCACACGTTATAATAGCCCTTATCAGATACTGCCGACTGGTCCCATTCTTCAATGTATATAACCAAGGTAACCAGTGCGATGGATATGTCAGTGTGTACATGAAACGAGATAACAATATGGGACATTTATTTCAAATGTCATTGAACTTTTTAAAACGTTGCACTTCAATTGCCGTTGTTTAAAGTTCCTAAACGCAGAATCTAGCAATGAAACAATGAAATGGCTGTTTCATTTATATAACAGCATTATATATACCTGTTATATGAAGGCTATATGTTATAATAACCCTTATCATAATGTTGTCGATTGGTCCCATTCTTCAATCTATGTAGCCAAGGTAACCAGTGCGATGGATATAAATGATAATTACTGCTATGTTATAAGTAACAACTGAAGGGGTAAAGAGCACGCATTATCTGTTATTTAGTATACGTTACCGCTAAATGACATTCGAATCGTATTAAACCGTTAAAACCATTCAGTCCAACAAGTCATTAAAGGTACATCATTTATTTTACTTAAATACGTTCCGATCACCATATGTGCTGTTTACAGTGCAAATAAATTCACTCAGCTTGCATATTCATCCCCGATCGCGAAATATATCATAATTACTAGTTTCCAATTACAATCGAGTAACATCATTATGCATGTGCAAAAACCGAAACTGTACGTCCCATTTACATTCAGAGTAGTTATATGACCCATTAAACATTATCAACCCAAATTTGTCATTTTGTCTGTTATAAATAAGATTTCAAAATTACGTTTGTCTCATTGGCGCGCGTCAATCGTGATGCACTCTCCGGTTTTCGATCAGAAATCACAATATACTAAATTGACAATCACCAAAATTGCAATTTTCTATAACAGTGAGTACTTCTTGAAAGATTAACATCATTTATAACGTTTGGCATATGTGACTCACAACAAAACAATGGATGTACCTTTAAAACAATTCGTTTCTATGGTCCTACATCTACATCTATGAACTTTATTTAATATAATCAACTTATCCAAATATCGATGTTCGAATGACAGACACGTAGACACGGTTTATTGTTAAGGTATGCCAATGGTTTTAAAGCACAACATTTACATGCCGACCGAAAAACAACTCTTTAAAAACTACCGATATCTTTATTTAGTTCCATTATTCAATATAGAAACTGGAATAACCTGAACGGGTAATATTCTAATAAATGATTCACTCTATCTGACGTCCTACGCGTATGCAAACAGCATGAAGTATTGCATCTCCACTTTCTTTCACAGACATAGATACCGGTAATAGAACATACACGTGAAGGAGTAAAACATATATGTGTGAACTCTTTGACAGAAAACCATATCAGATTTTGCCAATATATATTCTAGTTCCATTTTCCTCACTCTATATATACCAGGATTTGATATTTCGTCGATACAGAATATCCCCAGGGATAAACCGCTAATTCATTGGAAATAAAACCCTAGGCCTTAACTATGTCAGACGGAAAGTTACACTTATTAATTTAGCCCTGGAATTTCCTTTAGCTTCCTTAGAAATTGGTACGATTCAGCAGTCAATCACACATGACTGCTATTGATGTTTGCCCGTGGATCTATACGCTCGAATTAGTGCGTTGCTACGCTTTGCTGGAAACTGGAAAAGAACAAGAAGAACTATATATGAGCTGCTCTCCCTCTGAGTGAACTACATGTTCCCGTTTATCGACTCAACGGGTTGATTTGTTAGCTTGTCTGTCTATGACGAAAAGTTTGGCCAAATATATATATATGGATGCATCTTGCATCAATACATATATTTCGCCAAACTATTTGTCATAGACGGAATATATGTTCCTATAGGAGTAATATTTCTAAACTAGTAAAGGCAATAGTAATCAGAATTACAACATGTATACTGTTTGGTATATATGTGTATAGTAACACGAAAACGTTGTATGTTCGATAGATAAATATTATTACCCGAGGAAGTGTGTCATATGACTTTTACGAAACGACACTGAACGTTTGTATTGCCCGAGCGAGAGCGAGGGTTATACATAAATTTGCACGAGTTTCGTAAAAGCCATATACCACACTTTCGAATGTATATATCCATATGGGTAATAACTTATGATATGGAATCGTTAATCATTTAATGTTCCGTTTGCGGGGATATAAGCATTTTACTACCGTTCAAGCGTATACTATCAATTAGGATACATGTATGTAAAACTATTCTCCATGAGAAAAAACATCGTCAGAAACCTGATATTTACCACCTCACAAACACACAATCTGTTTTACCCTGTTTTCTTCAATGCCATTCTGTGTTCAAATGGCGATTAAATGCCTCATAAACATAATTCTAGGAATTTTGTTTGAAATTGGTGGACGAATTTTGTGGCAGCATTTAAAGGATTGTTATGTAAAACCTACATGTAACTACCTCTATGTAATGGATTGAAATAACGCAATTGTATGCCCCAGCTACTACGAAGTCGGTGTTCTATAGAGCACAGCGTGTCTGAGCAATACTAGAAGAAGAAAAAACAATACCAAAATAGCTCAAAATTTGGTACAAAACGAGGAAGTATTGTGTGTGATGGTGTTGTCCCTTTTAACGTTTACAGCTCTCAGAATGCAAAAAAAAACTGAATTGTTTACCGATATACGGACAACGTCTGACTTTTTTCGTTTACGTTACTCGATAATATCGTGACTTGGGTAACATTCATGCCAAATTTCTCTATGAGATATGTTGTACTTTTTAAGGGGAACAATACTAAGACTGCCAAATAAATCTCTTTCCGAAATGTTGACATTTTCTGAGAGTGGTTTCGTTTTCGGGGCATTATTAGAACACTTCAAATTAGGGATGAATGTAAGTCAAAGTCAGTAAGTCAAATTCTTTTCTAATTTGGGCCAGAAATGGCCTAATGTCCTACCATATTTTCATTTCTGGGACATAACTCGTAAACTGTATGACTTGGAAGCTGAACTCTTTGTTCTGATGTTACTTATCTGCTAGTGTTGTGTTTTTCTCTGCACGCTGTCTGTGTGTCAGTATCTAAGCTTTGTTTATCCATACTAAATTTATGCACATCAAATGATGAACCTGTTAGTTACAACATGTGTTCGATTTGTGCAAGTATCTAATGTCATCGTTATCTTCCAATGGAAATTCAGGCGCGTGATCTATGTTATTTCGATATGAAACTATGTACTTTTTTCTACGGGGAATCCTTTAACCATTGTACGATACTTATATCGTCATTATTCACCATATGTTGAATATTTACAGTCGTAGGGAAATCTATCTTTATTTAATGTAAACCATTATTATTATTATGATATATATGCATAATTTTAGGCTTCATTACTAGCTTTTGCACCTAGCATAAAGCTTCATATTCAGGAAATATAATTAGCTATTTTAGATAAAATTGTATATGTAACCTTAAATATATTTAGATAACGTTTGGCTAATTTTCCGTTTTCATTTGTTTATTGAACGTGTGTTTAACCGTCTCTGTCTCAAGTTAAGCCAATTGCTTCAATAGTTCACATATTTTAAGATATTGTCGTGTTTGTTATTTAGGCAGTTTATTATTTGCAACATGGCTATATATATACTCAATCTGCAGTAATTCAATTACTGAAATGCATATTATATTTGAGTTTGTTTCACTTACACATTATGTAACACCCCCTAAATATGAAATAAATGTATCAAATTATAATCGGTACACATGTACGTTTTTAAGTACATGTATAAGCTTATAATTGTACTATGGTTCTACAAATATAAATTAAGCTTCTCGTTGCCGTTTATTTTTTAACATATCGGTAAGACTGGTAATGCCTTTTAATCAGATATTTTTAATTCAACACATTATCAGTTCTCGTTTCTAATGTTACATTTCCTTATAAACCAGTTCTTAAAGGTTAAACACTATTTGCACGAAAAAAGTTAGTTTTTAAATATTTGCATCCATAAATGTCACATGTTTCAGGGGTAATATTTCAAGATGAACATGTACAATGTTCCTTGTTAATATCCTGCGGCTTTAACGTCGGTATTTACGCTGCTAACGTCAATGCAGTCAATTATTTATGTGGTTTAAATGAAGCTGATGCAACGCCAAGGTTAATGACTCAAAGACTTAATCATTTTCGTATTAGTCAATCGATTGTATGCATTCTGAGCTTGAAATTAATCGTAATTATGGAAATAGCATTTTAATGTACTCTAATGGCCAGATATTATTAATTTTATGACAAAGGGAAAAGGTCATGTTTCAATAATGTACTAGGAATTTCACCCTGGCAAGGGAAGATCAATAAAATGTCTTAGGTAAGGACATTAAGGATAGGCTAATAAATGCAGGTATTAATAATTCCCTCATGTATATAAGTGATTACCATGTTTGACAGACAACATACCAAAAAACACACACACAAACGACAATAAACATGACCACAATTAATTTGAAATTGGTTTGCAGTTTATGAAAAGTAAACGCATTTTATGAAATAATTATTGAATACCTCTGCGCAAAATTGGTCAAAATTTTATAAAGCAGTTGAACGAAAACAAATAGTTAAGACTTAATCATTTTGGATCTTTTAAAAACAATCTAGAATAGATGAGACATATGACAAATTTGAAATCATTTAGTTCATTGATTATTCCATCAACATCAAGTGACGCATCCTCTACTACATGCAATGCCATAAGCATCCATTTTGGGTGGGCTTATTATCATTATATTTTCTTTTGGGTTTACACTGCAGGAAAAATTAAATCGAAAAACAGCTTTTAACGAAAAAAGTAACATTTTTGTGAATAATACTCGAATATTGTAATCCCTTTCATAGTTAATTTCGGAAATTATATCAAGCTAATTCAATTTCCATTGCAGAGACGAGCGATCAATTAACCCCAATCTTCCCCACATCTGACGATAATTGATTTCGAAAACGTTCTAGGTTATCTAGGTCGATTTATCATTCGACTTCCAAAGAGGTCCTATTTCTTGTTAAAGGCACATGTGAGTAGTTATGAAACTTTAATTACTTGACATTTCAACTTGAACCATCTAAAGGATAGCTTTTTTATGTGTGTGATTAGTTGGGTCACATACCTTATATGAAACAGGCGATTATGTTTAATTATTTGTGCATCGGTTGCACAACCTATATCGGTATTTAGTTTAGTTTAGAGTGGTTTATTACAGGTAAATCCATTGTGTTTAATACAATTTTATTTGTCTTTAATACGTTCCAGCTCACCATATGTGCTGTTTACAGTACAAATAAATTCACTCAGCTTGCGTATTCATCACCAATCGCCAAATATGTCATAATTACTAGTTTCAAATTAAAATCGAGTTACATCATTATAGATGTGAAGAAATCGAAACTGCACGTCCCATTTACATGCACAGTAGATGTATGACCTATTTAACATTATCAAACCAAATTTGTCATTAAGTCTGATGTAAAGAATATTCCAAAGTTACGTTTGACTCATTGGCGCGCGTCAATCGCGATGCATTGTCCGGTTTACGATCAGAAATCACTACTTTTACCTTCATATCGTCAATAAACTAAGTCGACTCACCAAAATGATAATTTTCGGTAACAGTCGGTACTTCTCGATAAAGTAACACATTTTATAACGTTTGGAATATGTGACCCCTCACAACATAATGGATGTACCTTTAATGCATATTGTACTTTGACATTATATTGGAATTCCTGTACATTGTAATTTGTCTCTACTCATATTAGCTCACTAGGATTAGACACTACTTAATGAGTAAAATAAGGACTAAATGCGGAGTCTCGAATAAGACAGTATAATTTTTTATCACTATCTACAACTTCCAAACGCAAGGCATAACTCTTGCCAGTCTCCATTTACTGGCTGAGTTAAGCCTTGCAGTATTTCCCTCGCTTTGTTTGCCAATATAGTGAATCGCTGCACGAGAAATGCATAGTGCGCCCGGATTTCCAAGCACAGAGATCTTAAGGAAATACTGCACGGCCTAACTTAGCCAGTAATGGAGACTAGCAAGAGTTATGTCTGCTTTGGGAAGTTGCATCACCTACTGCATATACTTTATTACGAACAAGTGGGCGTGACCGACGATATCACCAAAAGACAAACAATAGACCGGCCAGCATGTCCATCAGAGCTCAAAATCTTTGGGTATCTTCGGAAACCTGAGCTTCCACATCTTTATTAGAGGTTTAAATTTAAATGTAAGTTTCATAAGTTTAAACAAACAGACAGAAGAGGAGGAACGTGAATATATTTTCTTTAACACCCTCTCAACGTTCTTTACTATTCTATTTTGTTAAAACTACTTTGACTTTTGTAATGTACTACCGTGGAAGATATCGCAGTGTAACATTAAAATAGAAATATGTATATTATAGTAAACTAGTCTAATAATGCCTACCGTAATATAAATGCTAGTTCCACCACTGATTGCTGAACGTGGTCAACATAGGGCGAGTAATAAAGCATAATATAATAATAGTTGCCTCTAGTCATGTTATATAATTTTATTAGCTTATATGGCTTATTGCATGGCATGGGGTCCGGCGTCCGTCCATTCATCCATCCATCCGTATTTTTTTCTCATTTTCGTCTTCTCTATAGCCACCCTCGAAAAATCTCAATTAATTTGTACAGACTACTTAGCCAATGGGGATTATGAATTATAGATGTGGCGACCCTGTGGCATCTAAAAGCGCCAAAGGGGTCACTACCTAAACACAACATTTCGTCTTCTTCTCCAGAACGAATACTCATATCATCTGTACAGATTATTAATTGTATTATTGTAGGGCCTAGAAAGCTGTTTTCATATTTTTCTCTCTTTCTTCTCTAGAACGGAATTAAGGCATAGAAAGTTCACATCGTATATACAGACTCAATGAGAATTAAAACAGTTAGACTTATAAGATTATTAGATGATCTCAATCGTACATTTGGTGTCTCATGTGACGCGCCTTCAGAACATATTGTGTTTTCTTCTCTAGAACGAAAAACCTACATGTGTACACACTGATAACCGATGATAAGGGCTGCTACCTCCCTGAAACCACTTTTCGTTTTAATTTCATGAAATGAAGCAGACAATTTGGTAAATTTGGATTATAACTTATAGACTCGTTAAACCTCTGATAACTATAGCCTGATGAGCTACATACCCCTTGGTTCTATTTTAAACTCGTTCTGGCTTGTGTGATACCAACTAATCGAGTCCTTTAGAAATAACAATATGACATGAAATTTCATCTACACTATATATGATTCAATAAATAATTCATTTTGATATATGTTGCTTTTAACAAGTATCAAACCTATCACGATGCAATGTACTTGTAGGTGAAAGTCGTTAACATTTAAGTTTTAACACACAGCGTTGATGCTAAATGTTATTATCAATCTGTTAAAATAGACATTATAGTTACACGTGATATGATTCGAACGAAGTGTTAGGTTGTGTAATGCTAAACACGAAATGGAGATGACCAAAACAACTATCGCTTGAGATCATAATAAGAAAAGTACATTACTTATTATTTTAAATTCCACGTTGTAAATATCTTCAACACATGCAAGGAACTGGAAAGCGTTGTGGTCAGGATATTAGATAATTAGGATCAAAAGGATCCCGCCAGGGGCACGACACATACGTCTACTGTAGAAAACTTATCCTTATACAGTACATTGTGCCTGCAATGCTACACTGAATGTCAGCGCAGCACCACCCATGGTTCGCTATGTTCGCAGGTTTCTCCGGCGATAGTGATGCAGGCAGTCTCACCGGTAGTCGTGATTTAAGTATATTAAGGGGCTATTGTTTTTGAGAAATGTATCTTTTGAAATTACCCGTTTAAAATAATAGTTTATGTCATTTACATTCACTTTAGTGGGAAAACATCGTATTACACATGGTAATAATGGTGTTGCGTATAAAGCACATTTGCAAAGCCATTTTAATATGACCACCTTTTATTATTTCGAATTACAAAACCTATTCCCATGGCTTTACCGAACCATTTGCACTAAATTTTTAACTTGATTTTCCGAAGAGAGAAGGGTGTTTTACTATTTTGTGTCATTATTTTCCCCCAAAAAATTAATCGGCTTATTTGAGCGAAAATACGTGCTACTGCCCCTTTATAAGCCTCACCTTACATGCAATAAACATATATCCTGTTTAAAATAACACGTTGATGAGTGATAGATAAAAAGGGATTCAATTACGACAACCAACATCTCGAAATATCAATTAACACCTACGTTTATGTTGAACTGCAAAACATGCCAGATCGAAATCGACAGACAAATCAAACAGATGAAGTAAAACGTGTCGGCATCGGGAGGGGGGAGTTAAGAATCATACTATTCATATGTAAATAGAACATCACAGAATCGTCTAAGTCTCTGGCGATGGAATGACCTCAAATAGTGCGCGAAAGTGTTACACTGATGGAATTATCCAGACCACCAATTCTCCAGTGTACCATCTTATCTTGTTATGGAGATCTAGTAAGGTCCACATATATGACTAGATGTCTGCAGATATAACTTTATCACATCCACGCTGTTACAGCAGTAACCCGTATATATGCTATTACCAAAACCACAGGGTATAGTCTTTAAATCAATTTTAGTTTTATTCGAAGTAATTGAGTCACAATTCATCTGATTGCATGACCATAAGTTAATCTGGTGACAGAATGAAAGCTACGTTAAACAGCTTTGTGATATCAATGAAGCTTCCTTTGTACATAAAATTGCATTGCAACGTCTCTTACACATATAAAATAAATGTATTCATAACCACATTATTATACGTCTGTTCGTATATCAATGATTATAACATACTGATCTTTCAATTTAAACAAATGACGTAAGGATAAATTCTTTTCATAAATGAGAAAAATGTTAGATCCTCATTTTTCATGTCACATTGACTTTACACAAGCCTTCGGCAAAACTATAACAAAAACTATACATATTAGCTTATTTTGCTGAGTCCGATCAGGAAATCGTTGAATTCCTTGTTTTCATCGCTGAACGTGTGATGAATTGCGCAATTCTGACTTAACACCGTTACAACATTAAACCTTTTCCTGTTGAAATGAACAGATCTTAATGAAAGAGGTACTGTCAGGAAGCGAAGTAAGACCGTTCGTTTCTGCTTAATCAATAACTAAGAAAGGATTCGGATAGACTTAAGGTCGCCGGTAAAACAACACCGATAGAGAGCGCACTTTGACTACGATTTTGTTGACGGCTCTTCACGTTTATGATAAGGACAAAGGTGTCATTCTGAATCGAGACAGGGTGCACAATTTGTCTAGCATATAAATGTCAAAATACGTCACTCGCAGCATTTTCGATTTTACTTGGCAAATCGGTGTTAAAAATCAATCTAAACTGCAAACAAGACAGCTCCATGGATATTCTGAAAGCTAGGGGTAGTACTAGTTTATTTCAGAACTTGGCATTTTCTTGACGGGTTTAACCTTTCCTAAGTATATAAATAAAGATGTACTGCACCTTTTTGCGCAAAAAAACATTAATCAAAGTGATATAAAGTTTAAAGCATCATCCTTATAACGTTTCAAACCGTTGTTATAGATCTTTACTGCTTTACAGAAAGAACCTACATAAAATATCCTAAGACCATTAATCACTTTGTTGAACAACCAATGTCTTCTTTAAGTGAGTCTTTTGCAACCAGTAATGCATAATACTTTATGTATCATGCACATTTGTCAGTGCATGTTACTATAAACAATATTTGTTGAAAATTGTACTTTAGTGAAAACTTTACATGACGATTGGAAGACTGCTTTTAGTTGGCAAGTTTTGTGTTGGTTAGTGCTTTTTAGTACTAAAATACCTTATTGTATTCATTTATTTTTAATTCCAGGACAGTAGACTATGTGTGTACCCATGTCAGTGCCCAGTGGAGGAATTGAAGTGTAATGAGGGTGTTAATATTGTCAAGGACGGCTGCAGCTGCTGTTATATGTGTGCCAGACAGCGCGGTGATCTCTGTACCGGCAAAGACATCTGCGACTACCACAAGGAACTGTACTGCCACAACTCCACAGGGACATGTCAAGGTTGGTTCTTGAACTGACATTTCGCATTCCCATTTAGAATAATTACAAAATCAATCTGTTATTTGTATTACCTTGTTTGTGAATAGAGCCGTAAACTGACTACAAAAAATATAAAAGATTCGTGCTTGAAAGCATAGTTTCGGGCATTATAAGTAAAAGTATTACACTTGAAATTGCTGATGAGATACAGATGAATTGATGAAGTTGTCTATGACGCAATGTATAACCGGTTTAACAGGTTTCAGCAAAGATCACACATATCAATGACGTGAGATAAGATCGTATCATGTCGCGTCATGTATCAGTTAGTATTATTGAGTAGATAACACGCTATATCTTGAATTCCGTTCAAGTGTGTTCATTCATCGTATGCGAACTCACACAATCAACGAGACTTAGTTGCAGTATGGTAGCGTTTGTTCCGACCTTGGTTGAATGAATGTCTATTTTATTGAAGGTATATTAGGTAATTATGTATTTTAGAGAAAGGGAGCATGGTGTCTTATTGTTAATGTGGATATATCCATATATGTTAATTGTGACAATTTCGTGGCGCTATATATTAAAGGAATACTTATGCCGTGGGTTTAAAATGGAACTACATTGTACTTGGAGAGAAGACACTTTCAATATATCTCCATTGCCTATTCCATTACCTTCTCGTTTTTGGAAATCACATCTATGGCTTTGGCTTATATTCTAATAGTCTAACACATCTTTTGACAGCAAAATCGAAGAAATCCTGCACAGTGGATGGCAAAAAGTACAAAGATGGAGACCAGTTCAAACCCGAATGCAGTCGTCTGTGCACGTGTCAAAATGGATATTATGGGTGTGTGAGTCTGTGCCCCCAGGAGGACAAGAAGCCGTCAGACACAAACTGTAAAAACCCTGCCTTACTGCCCGTTCGTAACAAATGCTGTAAAGAGTGGACCTGTGACAAAGTGGAAGATTTCGCCTACAGGGACAGTTCCATGCCTCTTGAGAGTCAGAATTTAGTAATGTACAGACCGGCGCTAAGTGAGTATATACATTGCCCTAATACGGGTGTAAATATTCTACATATGTGCAAAATTGCAAAGATTGAAATTTAGGGTTTCATTTTTCGTAACGTTCTTTGTAATTGAAACTTCATGTTCGGGTATTGTTTGACCCAAACCATGAAATCATGCAACAGTTCTTACAAACTGGGAAGAAATATAGATTATCAATGTAATTATCAGTTTAATAATTTACTCAAACCGTTTGTAATTGTGGACATACACATAAGCAACAAAAACATCAATGAACTTACTTTGATAATCATCTTATATGTATACCACAAATAGTTCAAATCTATCAGACACATTCTAATAACAGTCTTCTAAGAATAGTAGATGCATATAATATGATTCACCTAATAGTGGCATCAGACTACATCCATATTGATTGCGCTAACTTTGCATTGTGAACTGTATTCCTCAAGATCATTTTATGTTCAACACAGAAGACTCACTGCACATTGCCATTCCAGGTGGACACCCTCCTACAACACCAAAGCCGAGACTGACAACGCCGTGTCATCTTCGGTCTTCAAGCTGGACACCTTGTTCAGTTACATGCGGTGTCGGAGTGTCAGTGCGTGTTGTTGCAGATATAAAGAACTGTAAAGCAGTGCAGGAGCGAAGAGTGTGCTTCATCCGACCTTGTGGAGAAGTTCTTCACACAATGGTGAGTCCTTGAGAACAAATCACGTTGCAAAGCCTGTAGAAATATCATCAGTAAAGCTCTTTCTGGCCTCTCATTAAATACGGTTAAAGGGATAGTGTCACGTCGTCACGTCAACTTGTGTAATGTTAACTATTTGCAGAAACATCGTTATATGTGTTAATGAGTTTGTATGAATGGAAAGGTATTTTAGTTAGTGACACGCCTTCGGAAAAGTACACAATTCTTTGTAACATGATATGAAGAGTTTACAATACATTTTCATTTAGATATATGTTTTTTGTTAACATAGTAAAATTTATATATCATGATGAAATCTAAGCTGTCTTTAAAATTGTATCAATAAATTAGACGGATATATGTATTTGATTGTATCAATATAGTTAAAGCGATGCATTGACAGTATCGCGGCTGCTAGTATTACTGCAGGGAGAAAGCCCGCAACGCCATGTGGCTATGCATTGCGGACCAAGGCAATGAAGTTACACATAAAAAACATAGAATTCATTGCAGGCAACAAATATAAGCGTGGGAATTGTTGCAATAGTAAGAGGGAAGAGTAATGTAAGCCATGCAACATTCGCTCCTAGTTCATAAACGTGTGCCTAACCAAACTAGCATATTTAATATTGTGTAATGCTATCCAACTTGTCCATTTCTCATCTGATAATTTAATGGAATGCATCTCTAATGCATTGTAAAAAAGTGGTTTTATTACTTAAACTGTGTTGTCTGAAAATGTGTTCATTTGTCTGACATAATACATATAGAGAACATCATACTTGTGCATTTGGATCGTTTGTATTGAACGGGAAGATGTCATGGAAGCGGAGGAACAACGATTCGAAGAATATCAATATAAATCAATATAAATAGTTTATGGTGTACAAATAGAATGAAAAGAGGTTAATAATATAATTGTCATTAATTATCTCCCCCGACAATTTTTTCGGGAGACATTATAAGTTGTATGCTTCTCGCGAGGGTTATACGGTCTCATGTACCATCTTTGCACCATTGTCGCCCGAGCCTTCAGGCGAGGGCTGACACTGGTACAAATATGGTACATGAGACCGTATTACCCGAGGGAGAAGTATACAACGTATTTATCTTTCCGTCATGTCAATAAAATTAGTATTATTATAGATATTGCGTTTTGACTGCGAGTGACTGATCAGCTGATATCGCTTGAATGACCTTGACCCTAAATGTAAACAAAATGGCGTCATCCGTCTCGACTGAAATGTTAAAAGTCGTATAAGGTATTACTACAAGCTTTTACATGCCTTCAAAAGAGTTAATATTAGTTTAAATGAGTGTGCAAGCAATGCAAAATAAGATTTGTTTCCAAACCAAGCAGCAAATACGGCGAAAATGAATTTGTAATTAATAGACTGGTAAACAGCTGATCGAACTGTTCAAAACTCCGTACACTGCGTGCGTCATTTTATAACGTCATCTGACCATGATGCGACACCTACTCTTAGCTAGGAGCTGTTACTATGACAGCGGGGTACATAAAATTTTTACACCGTGAGACTGACGGGGTACATAAGAAAAAACGTAACGACCGTTAGCCAATCAAAAACGAGTATTTCACTGTAAGGAAAGATAAAATGTTTTCACCTCCGTCCGTCATTCCGTTATTCCGTTATTCCGAAATGCTTTCTTTTTCGGGCCATATCTCAAAAACCGTTCAATATTTGTTCACGAAACTTGATATGTGGTTAGACCTAGTGTAGGAGTGGTGCTTTTTGCTATTTTGGTTATTCTGCATTTTTTATTTTGTTCTGGTTTCCATGGAAACAATTTGAACTAAGTAGAAATAAGAAATAAGATGATAAGGTTGGATTGAACGTTGGAGCGGGGGACATCACAGTGCATCACATGCACATTTTTCTAGTTAAGTATGTCCGTATTGGCCGAGTTACAGGTCCTCTATCCGTTGTATTGGGCATCGGGCCAATACAACGGTCCTCGGACCTATAACTGGGCCAATACGGAAATACTTAATTAATATCATTATTCCATATTCTCATAATAACATAAGTTACGTATGGTTTTTCTTTTGCAGGGACGCAAAAAGTGTACCCCGACCACACGAAGCGGACATCAGTACCGTATTGAGTACCAGGATTGCAGAAGTGTTAAAGAATTCAATATGAAATTCTGTACTAATTGTAAAAAAGACCGATGTTGTTACCCACAGAAAACAAGAACAAAGTTTGTGGAGTTTGAGTGTACAGCCGGTCGTCGTGAATTCATGAACTTCATGTGGATAAAGAAATGTGCCTGTGACAGAACATGCTATGTTCCAAATATGAAGAAACGCCATCTCTACAAAACAAGGAACTAAAACTAACATGGCAATATCTAACTATTACCAGGAATAATAACACTGACACAGATAATATATCTTCAATTGAGTTGTCTTATTTTTACAAATGTTTTAGTGATACCCATATCACTGAAAAAAAATAAATATGGCTTCAAAAAAATCTGAAGGCAACCCATGTATTGCACAGTGGACCTTGGAATGTCAAAGTAACACCACTAATACACGTGTGAATATCATCATTATCAATATATGGTCAAAAACCTTTCTGATGTGTCAGCTGGGCATTTGCGTGGTAAAATATGCTTGCATTTGATTTATATCAACACAGCTGTGTAGTGACCGACGTAGATGAGCACTCGATACAATTGGTTTTCATTTCAGGTTTGTTTTTATTGTGCCTCTGAACTAATCGTTCATCCCTCAAACGCCTTGTGAACAAATGACAAAACTACATCAGATGAAAGGGATCCAAACGCAAATGCTAGGTGTTTGTATCATCTTTAAGCATTGACATTGTTCCCTTATTATGTTTCCACGAAAGCTATATCTATAGAAAATGGAAACTTGTTAACATGAAATTTAAATAACGGTTTATAGATGAGCTGTTATGTTGATGTTGACACAAGATATGTTGTAGCAAAATATCATGCTATACAAATAAATAGTTCGATCACATACATTGTGCCCTGTGTATATATTGTTCTATTGTTTGAAAGTACAAATATATATCCTATATTCTTATGACATAGATATTTTACAAACTTGGCTATGTTGTTTATATGCATGTAGATATATGTATAATGTATTTTGAAACCCTTAAGTCGTTAGGTGAAATTCTACCCTTTAAATATCTAGATATATGCAGAAATTCTTCATAACATAAATTATCCACCTGTTCGTTTATTAGTTTCACTATTGAAGAGATGTCAAGCTAATATATGAAATAATGCCGGGTCATTTTGAATATGTGTTACACCAGAATATATTCACAACATACAGATGTACAAAGGAGGTTCATATAAAACTGTGTTGTAGCTTTCATACTGTATTAAACTAGTTTGTTGCCATGCAGAGTTTTGTTTTGAACTTTGATAATTATTCAAAGTCAATATATAACATGCATCAACAAATGGAATAGAATGGGAATGTTTATTGAGATCAACGTCACGTCGCGAGATTATTTTCATAAAACACGAATATTTTCTATACCTAATCCAGATGTTACCTAAACTAAGCCACGATAAATGGATTGGCAGTGATAGAAATCTCACAAGATCATAACATTAAATATCCGTCAACAACCGTTCATCATTTTATATTGCTATTGTCATATGCATAATTAATCAATTAGTTTTAAAATTAAATAATAAATAGTCAATTCATTTCTTTATTTACCTTTGGAAAATGAATCATTGCAAATTCTTATGAAAAATGAATTGATGAAGAAAATATATAGCTCCTCATTTTATAACAACTCTTTGCAAATATAAAACTATTCTTGAAAAATCACATTGCAGCGGAGAAAACCTAAAACCAGAGAAAGGTTTGGAGAATTGATTTCTCAACAACATCACCAGAATAAATCTTGGAAAAGTATTTACATGGTCATTTTAGTATCTAGTGAATGCAAGCTGTTTTGTGTCACTTTAGCAGTTTTTCTATTGTAATGGTTACACCTGAGACATAATTATTATTATTTGTTTTTAAATGTTTTGAGATCGTAGCTTGTAAAGGTCAACATTGTATGTCGGATCCATGTCGGATCCATGCTATATATCAGTATCTGAATGGTTACATACATCTATACATACATAGAAAACAATTGTATAGCGCCAATATCCAGATCAGAAACGATTTGATTACAGGATGCCACACTTAATGTCACTTTTTTCAATCTTTACCAAGGTCACCGTGTCTCTTACTCGGTCACAGTGACCGCTGACGTATATGTCGCCACCCCTGCAATGCAACCTCCACTTATTTATACAGTTGGATCATGTCTGTATTGTACACCATATATGTTCCAAAGAGGTTCTATAGTGTGTCAGCTTGGACTTCGAGACGTCTATGACATTGTGACAACTGCTTCCAGCTTAAGAATCTCCATAACTATCCTCGCTCAATCGGGTTTTGAATAACCATCTATGTAAATGGGCACGATCTCACTGACATTCGACATGTGGTATCACCATCGGCTTAATACTGCTGTGGTATATCTCATCAAATAGTGAAGGGTAACAATATCTAGATAACATCCGAAGCAAACATAACCTCATGTCATAACGACACTCGTCCACAATGATTGGCTGTTTGCATGTTCCCGGGCGCAATAAGACGTTGCCCTTGCCTCCATATACGAACTCATAACTAACTAACTAACAAAATAACTAGCTAACATACGGACTAACATAAAACAACAAATAGCTATGCTGAGACACATGAATTCTGCCAACTTCGAAACGCAAGGCACAGCTCTTGCCAGTCTTCATTACTGGCTGATTTAAGCAATGCAGTTTTCCCCTAGCTCTTCCGTGCTAAAAAAAAGTGCACCTGCACCTAAAATGCAAAATATGCACCGAATTCCTAGCACGGACACCTTCAGTAAATACTGCAAGGATTAAATAAGCCAATGATGGAGACTGGCAAGAGCTACATGTATGCCTTAATTTGGGAAGTTGGAATCCTGCTGCATGAGGCCATGTTCCACTGTGTAATGCACGTAACATAATAACATATTTATTAGGAAGTGTGAGTTGAATACACATCGAGGAACCGCCTCACATAACCCCAAAGGTGTAAATGAACACGAGTTGAAAGCCCTTCAAAGTCCAGGATTCGAGGCTTATTCCCGTAGGGCATACAGACAATCTAGGAATCGACGCATACATCCTGTAGCTTAGACAAGAAACACGAGTTAAGGGCACTGCATAATACCTTAATCAATTTATTTCGCTGAGCTTAAACTACAGAATAATATTATTCCTAGAATGATTCAGAATGTTAGGAGGTCTCAATCTATGCATTGTTTCAATAATGGAGGCATCTTCACGGGACAAAAAGTGGCGGAATCCGCTTTCCGGATCCTTCCTGATTCTTCTGCAATATTTGGGATAATCCGGAAGGATCCGGCAAATGGATTCCACCACTTTTTGTCCTGTGCTTGAAAATTTCTCGAGCTTTAGATATTTAAATCGTTTGTAGCATATACATTTAAATAATTTCTAGTAAGAGAACATAAAACTTAGGATTTCTTTATATAGCTGGATATGTAATTAAAAGTTCTGCAACAATCTTAACCTGCTGTTTGACAGCCGAAGTAAAAGTTTATGTTAGTCAGGTACTAACAAAAGACATTTCTTCAAAAGCCAAATCAGAGAAATAATATCTTATATCTAAGGATTGTATTTGTCAAGACTGACATTCACAATGTTTGAAAAATATAGAATGTATGATATAGAAACACATGTGACAGAGTTAAGTATGGTCCTCTAGGATCTTGGATTGATGCGTGTTCCTTTACAAACATATAGTTGATGATAGTTGACAACTATGACCATCTTGTGCTGTCAGAGTATTTTAAATACATATTCTGAGTGTGTGGTAGAGAAATGCTCAGAATAGCTAAAACAAGCAAAAACAAAACAACCCCCCCCCCCCCCCCCCCCCCCCCCCCCCACACACACACACACACATACACCCCCAACTGTTAAAGTTTGACACTTTTATTTCCTTAACACCTAAACATTGATAAGCTATGAAATGTAATTGCTAAGATTAAAGTGTTTGTGAAAAGGGTAGGACAAATCTCTTCATGTAAAATAGGTGGCTTGGGAAGAGAAGGAGTAAGAATAACTTGAAAAGGTAGACATAACATAATACACTACTGTCATTACCATCGATTTCAACTTAACTTTGGAAATTAATTCATCATAGTGATTCATTCGAGTGACTTGAAACAACAGATACATTGAAGCACGCCCCTGTAAATACATTGAGGGATATAAAGCAGTTTATGGCTGACAGGAAATAAATTTTCCGGACTACACACTCAGGGTATATGCTAATTACTATTAAAATACCCTGAAGGCACAGATGTGAAGTACCAAGATTAAAAGAAAATGAGCGATCTGAGTTATGTAGACACATCAACTACATGTATGTAAACTCAATGATAAAACTGTATTTTGTATATGAGCTGCAATATGCTAAGTGAAAGATTGGATCGTAAAAACTCATCAAACATATGAGGCACGGGGGAATCAGGATTAAAGGCAAATGAGCGAGCTGAGTTATGTAGACACATCAACTATTTGTACGTAAACTCAGTGATAAAACTGTATTTTGTATATGAGCTGCACTATTCTAAGTGAAGGATTGAAGGGTAAAACTCATCAAACATATGAGGTCAACTTCAAGCTTCATAGTATTCGAATCGGACAGTTGGGAATGTTTCTATTCATATGTAAATCAAGCATTATGGAAACATATATGTCTCCGCTAATTGAATCACCCCAAATATTCCATGAATGTTTAACACTGATGGCATCCCCCGCATCACGAAGCATCTAGTTTCGTTTTATCTGATTATGAACATTTATTAAGTCCACACATATGAATTAATGTCTGCAGATAAAATATCGTCATGTATACACAGTACAGGCAGTAAGCTCTATATCATATCACTAATGCTGTCGAGTCTAGTGGTGAATTATTTTACTATTATTAAATGTTTTATCTTAGTTTCATTGAATGTTTGAACTATAGATTTACGTTAGTCAGTACAGTAGAGAGGTGTGAAGGACATGGGGGAATATATATTGCTGACCGCGGTTAACATAATAAGGAAGCTATACGAAACAAAATTAAATAGCGGAATAATTGAAATTAATCACAAATGAACAGTGACGATATGTAAATGAATCTTGTTCGAGTAGCAAAATCGGTTTTGTACATACAAATGAACATAAACGATAGATTCAGGAATGCCATATTGAAGTTTAAACAATATTGGAAAAGACTTGTTACCAATATCTTCATCAAATAGTTTACATATGCATACACATTGCGCAGCTCTGTTTCCCTTTAACGAAAACCGCTGCATTTCTTGTTTTCAAAGCTGAACATGTGATGAATTGGGTATTTCTGACTTCACAACCTTACCACATTGAAGCTCTTCCTGTAGAAATGAACAACTCTAAGTGAAATAGGTTCTGTGAGAAAGCCAGGCAAGATCGTTTATCTCTGCTTAATCAATAACTCGGAAAGGGTTTAGTACACACGCGGGTCGACACAGTTTCATAGACAGTGATATAAACACTAGGATTTGGTTGACACCCTAAAAAGCAATGATAAGTCACACGGACACATGAAGACACATGGATCATGGACTGACAAATCAAATAAATGAAGCGAAACTAGTCTCCATTGCAATAAGATGGCTTTGGACTCAGACGGTGATGAATCATGTTATTCATATGTAAAACATCAAAGAATTTCAGTCTCTGGCGATGGAAGGACCACATTTAATCCATGAATGCTAACACTTATGACGTGCTACAGATCACGAAGTATCAAGTGTATATTCTGATTATGAACAACTATTTAGTCAACAAATATGAGTTGATATTTGCCTATATTTTGTCCTGAGATATACACTGTACAGACATCCATCCTTCCTTCATATCTCGAATGGCAGCCGAGTCTAGTTTTTATTGCATTATCATTTTATGTTTTATCTTAGTTTCAATTAATGGTAATAAGTGCAGCGTTATTTTAAACCGTTATCAGAAAAATAAACAAAACATGTCTACTTGACAAAAAAATAAGTGTGTAAAGTTATTATCTTTAATTAAACGTTTGAACCATTTATTAATTTTAAGTTATTCAGTGCAGTAGTGAGGTTGGATGGACATGGACGACATTACATTGCTCGGCTGGATAAACATACAAGGGAGATAATCCAACAATTTAAAATAGCGCAATAGTTGAAATAAACCACATATAAACAGTGACGAAACAAAATCTAAAGAAACGTATGTGTTGTTGCACAGTCGGTCATAAAGATACAAATGACTGATTCTTGTTAGCATCACACTACGTCATATATACGTGATATATGTGATATATGTTTTGCTTGCTGATCACTTTTGAACTTTTACCATGATACTTAATACCCTTTAACAGACATTTTATAAAAAGACTTGCACACGATAATAAGATAAATGTATGGATAGCAATATGTCTAGCACATGCATTTGACGTCTAACTACATTTTAAAATATCAAATTACAACATACATTCTATCTCCTTTTTATATATAGATGCGGGAATGTCAAATTGAAGTTTAAATACTATTGGAGATGGCTTGTTAGCATCTTTAGCACAACGTTAACACATTCATACACAATCCTCAGTTCTGTTAGCCTCGAACTAAAACCGTTGCATTTCTTGTTTTCAACACTGAACGTGTGATGAATTGGTTATTTCTGACTTTACAACCTGATAACATTAAACCTCTTCCTGTAAAAGTGAACAACTCTAAGAGAAACAGATTCTGCGAGAAAGCGATGCAAGGTCGTTAATCTCTGCTAAATCAATAAATCGAAGTGTTTAGTACAGACTGCTGGTCGCTAGTGAACACTTTCTAGACACTGATCTAACTATGATAATGACTTGGTTAACGCCCTGAAAACCAATTATACGTCACATGGACACATGTATAATTCACATTATCAAGAGAACAATTAGCTTCAGTTTGGTACAAGTAACATATATTTAATGATTTTTTATCGTATAAAATATTGGGCATCAACACCTCGAAACAATTGTTTTGATCGGGACAATAATATTATCATATCAAAGCATACGTTAAATGCATATACAGAGGTAGATGCAATATAAGAACCTAAATTATTTATTTTTTTATTTTACATATCAAAAGTGAATTTAAAAAAAATATACTAGAAATGGTTTTGTTTCACAACCCTCAACAAGGATGAAAAAAAATAGTTGTTCCTAACTAAATCATTGTCATTTCCTGAACGTGTGATGAATTCCGTAATTGTATAATAACAACCGTAAAACATTAAGCCCATTCCTGCAGAAATGAACACGTCTAGGTTGAAACAGGTTCTATGAGAAAGCCTATGGGTCACTTGTGAAGACACGTATATGTATGTTACAATAACAATGGCATTATTTACATTTTTAAAACTAATAATCTTACTGGCACTTAGGGAAAACGTCATGAGCAGTTGAGTAAGGTTTTAAGTATCATTATCATCCTTCCTATAAACATAAATATGGCTGAAATACATCCTGGTTTAATGTGAGTTCATTAAGTCCTTAGACATGTTCAATCTTTCCCCATAAGGTGAATAACGAGGTGTTTGAGTGTATTTTGCAGTTTAAAATAGAAATATCTTGTGATACCAATTCGTTAACTTGTTTGATAACCACGCCATTACATCGAAGGTAAATTCATTTATTCAGTGTATAAGAGAGCAGCTACAGAACTCGAACATCGTGCTTGTCTATCTAGAGAAGACTAAACAAACTAAAGACTTAAACAGTTTAAACAAGATGAGTATTCCGAACCTATCGTGCAAATACACATTTACATTTAAAAGATGGCAATGTCTCCTGAAAGTTCAAGTATTAATTATTGACATCATAGTACAATCAGTCAGAGTGAAGAGAACAGAGATGTACTGACCTACTTGGTCGCACGGAGCACTTCGTTGTGGCACCGAAAGTACAAGTCCTTTGGGGTAATAATGCAAATTGTGCGCGATGAGCATCCTCGAGCATTATACATATGCTATTAATTAGGTCTTCAAGACATAGTCTGGAAGACCTATTGTTTTTATGCGAATCGTTATTATTATTATTATTATTATTTCCGCAATATTTTGTGTAGAGATTCCTGAATTAACGGCTTGAGCTATGTTCATGAAACTTTCAGAGATTGTACAATTCAATGAGATTTGGATCTGCATCGAACAGATTTTTGATTGCTGTCCTCATTAAAGGTCCAGTTCGATTCAAAATTTTGATTTTTAACATGGGAAAAAAAATCAAAATGAACCTATAGACTTGGAACTTTTTTTAAAAGATGCACATTGACAATAGGATCAAAAAAGTAAATCATGGCGAATTCGTAGGTCACGTGGTTTAGTCGCCATTTTGTTTTTTGTCACTTTTTAAAAGTGTCCGACCCCATGTACCTTTGACAATCTTCTTCTCTGAAGATACTTGCACCACGAATCTGACATTTATTTTTGTATGTAGCTGAAGCATTGGTGACTACATGGTGTTGTTTTTCAGGATCGAACTTCTAATACTTTTCGCACAGTGACCTTTCAAAGTTGGGCGACTTGTAACATTGGACCTACTTCAAGGGGACATTACTCTAACTTCCCGATCTCACAATTGCATGAACTTTTCAGGAGTACTAGATCAATATAGTGTCTCTAGGAATCAATAATAAAATCGCTCGCGAACAGTCATTTCCGGTCACAATTAAGGCTAAAAATGACAGAAAATCATGATTTCGAATTTTAACATGGGGAAAATTTTCAAAATTGACATAGAGACTTGAAACTTTTTCTAAAAGATGGGCAATAACAATGGAAGCAAAAAAGTCAATCATGACGAATTCGTAGGTCACGTGGTTTTCCCGCCATTGTAATTTAAAATAAAATTTATGATTTTTTGAGGTTTTCTCAGTAGATTATGAGATGTTACACATAGAAGTTTTGTTAGAAACATTATTGGTGACATTCTTCGATCAAACAAGGAGTTCAAGGTCAAGCAGAAGTCTTGAAGACCTAAGTATTGCCTGGGCAATCCTAGTATTATTATTATTATTATTATTATTAGTATTATTATTATTCAAACACAATGTGGTATTGTATGCACTATGATGTCTTCAGAGACAATTTTTTGAACTGTGAAACAGCATTTGTTTTTAAGTAAAACGTATGCTCTCAGATAATTTTCTTTTTTTGTGCTTATACAAAGAGTATAAGGCAGGAGGCTGTCTTTGACCTTCGAAAGGTCAGTTACGATGACATCAAATACCCTGATCAACCTATTGAAATTTAGACAGGAAGCAAATCTGATTGGTGTCTGCAGTCGCTGTACATGTATATAATAACCATATTGCATTCCGATAATCACAATCCAGTGTCAAGGATTAATTTGTTATTACCTTTTTTAAACTGAGACTTCAATTATGAGTTAATGTCAGTGCTGATAAAGTCAATGTCGTTGGATAATTAGAGAAAGTAAATTTTGAGCAGGTATGTATTATGTATGTGTTCTTCAAATACATGCATCAGCAAAGAAAATAAGTTATTTCCAACTGATCTCTAGTCCAGCTATCCTATGAATGTCCTATAACCAATCATGACAGTGAGATGAAACTGACATAAACTTATCCGTTACAGTAAATATTTAACAAACAAAAGAAGTTACAAAATAACCCTTTTCATTCAGAAAGTGAAGGAAGATATTAGACGAAAAACGTATCTGTCAAAATGCATTGCATTAATACGACACTCCGATTTTAAAACACATTTTACAGATGTAAATGACCAAAATACCATCAAACATTCATAATCAGTTTATCAATTATAAGTGTATTATCATTTTTTATTTAGTATTATTTACGTCAGGTGTTCATGGATAGAAATATTTTTTACATTTCAACATACATTCATACGGTTTTTGTCAGTGTTAACTATTGCTATATGATTGAAACTAATGACAACGATTAAATTGATTCAGTTCAGCATCAATGAAAGTTGAGTAAAAGATCACATTTCTGTCATTAGTTTTCCCACAAAATTCTTACCCTGATCGCAATGGATCTTTTAGGTAAGCTTTTAAAATGCACACTGAAATTGTTCTTGTAGGATAGACTTAAGTGCACTTTGTAAGGTAGTCCGCACGATTGTAATGTGTGGTTGACCACCTTTAGAAGGTTCAAGCGCGATGGAGTCAATACACAAGAGCTCAATTTGCTGTGGAGTATGAATGCACAGTTAATGTGTTCTGTTTGTGGTCAATATGTGCAAAACGCATTTAGTCGAGGCATTATGAGTAGGTTTTAGCGTTAATGTTGTATAAAGGTACATCCATTGTAATGTTGGGATCCCATATGCAAATTATTATAAACAGTGATATCTTACCGATAAGTACTGCTCATGACTGTTGCAATTTTGATTCAATTCACTTCAGTGATGATATAAAGGTAAAATTAGTGGTTTCTGATAAAAACCCAAAAAATCCTTCGCGATTGACGCACATCAATTAGTCGTTATTTAATAGTATTATTAGTTATACCAGTTAATCTTTCACTTAGCCAAACTTATTTTTGTTAACTGCCTTATAAAGAGTATGAACAGTAACAGTTAAACTGTTATAAGTGCCGGAGCTTTACAGTTTAACTTGTACAACAAACCGTTTGTAAGCCAGTGAAGAAACACAATAGGACAACTTTTTTTCTTTTTTTTTCTCTTAATTTTTACTTAGCAATACAAGTGATTTTTTATTCATAACTAAGATTGAAAAATAAAAAAAACCTGTTTCATGTAACTAACAGTGGTTTAAGGTGTTCTAGTTTTATTGGCGATGTCACACAGAGCGTTCCACCTCATATGATACTAAATCATTAACTTGTCTAATAAAACGTGCAATTACTTTGGTTTCATTCATTATTCTCTGATATAATGCATGTAAAATCGATATGGTACGTACTACAATAAACATTCAAAGACTTGAATAGACATATTACTTGAACTATCAAAGTACTCATATAATTTGTTTTTAATTTAGAAAGTTGTTTCTTAAATAAGCTAAACATTTGAAAAAGATACAGCAACATATAACAAATAGCCTTTGCCAGTAATTATTGCGATAGTCCCACTAAAATCATTTTCTAGACACCAATTTCCCAAGTGCAATGTTTTATCTGATTATTGAAATCTAGTAAGACGCAACCTGATTTTATGTCTGCAGACGTTCTACAAGCATATAATATCCCCACAGCATTCCTGACATTTGATCACATATGTAGTGTGACAATCAATTGACGTTTCAATTAAAGTCAACAAAGAAGACTATTACGTTTGTACTTAAGGGAATCCGCAAATACACTTTCCTTGATAAAATGTATTTAAATATGTAAATAAAGGGTGGGATGGTGAAATGAATCAATTGACGTATCCATAGAAGTCAACCAGAAATACTGTTACGTTTGTTCTAAGAGATTCTACAAATACAGATGTGCTGATAAAGTTATTGAGACATGTGAATAAAGGATCAGCTGAGTGAAATAGTACCTTCTTTATCCCGACTTTGCTTGTGACCACTTTGAATGTGGCTTGTTTGTATAGATAACTTTTGAAACAAGTGCAATGTATTGTCCTTTTAAAAAGATAAACATTTCTTATTTTTTATTCTGTCATTTTTTCATATGAGAATAATTTCTCTGGAATCAGTAAAAGAAGTTAACAGCGATCTAAACTTAAATAAATGCAAATAAAAGTAAACCGTTTCAGACAGTGAAGTAAGATTTTGTGGTTATCAATAACTCAAATTCAAGCATAAGCCGTTATTACCATAGTCTCACCAACGTAGTCAGGAGTATATAGTGCCTCTTTTTACCCTACTTCCATCCATTCGTCCTTCTTTCCATTTCCAATCCTTTCTTGGACATAACTCGAAAACTAAATCAATTCGAATTTTGAAAAAAAACCAGTTACATTTCCGGACTTTCATTTTTATTGAGCGAAGGATGTTGCAATATTTGTTATCAGATGTTCAAGGAATGGTCACCAGATTAAGATTCTGTATCACAAAATCGTGCAAATAATAATAATAGATTTTGTCTCGAAGACCTAGTAAACATGCCAATAACAATAATTGGAATTGGCTGATTCCCTAATAATGACTATACCCGTTGGATTTCCTGTTTTCAGCGCTGAACGTGTGATAAATTGGGTAATTCACATTAAACCTCTAAAGATAGATGCACTATTGCCTAACTGAACTGTAAAAACAATTGAAAATGGCTTGTTAGCACTATCTTCAGTTAAGAGCTAACATATATCCTGTTCCCCTCTAACTAAATCCGTTGCATGTTTTTATTCAACACTGAACGTGTGATGAATTGGTTATTTCTGACTTTACAACCTGATAACATTAAACCTCTTCCTGTAGAAATGAACAACTCTAAGTGAAACAGGTTCTGCGAGAAAGCGATGCAAGATCGTTATTCGCTGCTTAATCAATAACTAGGAAAGGCTTTAGTACAGACTGCGGGTCAACACAATTTCAAGGACTTGGTTGACACCCTAAAAAGCAATGATATGAGTCTATTATTCCAATTTAGAAATACTTTCAGCAGCTTCACGTTTACATGAGGATTGTTTTGTGGATACGAATGCCATTGAAACAATTCATTTGGCTGTTGTAAACTCTGGTTTAGTGCGACATCATTTCTTTGTCCTCTACAAAACTATATTGTTTACTGTCTTCTGTCAATTATTATATAATGTTTCTTTCCCTAACAAAAAAGTTAGACTATACTTCAATCAAATATGTGCCAGAAACATATGACTTAATAGCAATAAAATATTGACGGATTGGTTACGAACACATTAATGTTACAGCATCCCAATTCCACAGAAAGCATTTACAGATCGGAATTTTATGTTGAACTACTAATATAAAAGATCTAAGAAAATGTCGGCATTTTTGGAGTCAGAACGTGAGGAATCATGTTGATCATATGTTAAACATTAAAGAATAGTCTCAGGCTCTGACAATGGAATGACCACATTTAATCCATGAATGTTAACACTGATGACGTGCTACGGATCACAACGTATCTAGTGTACAGTTTTATCTGATTATGAATAGCTATAAAGTCAACACATGTGAGTTGATGTTGATGACATTATGTCATGAGATATACAAAGTACCGACACCAATTCTTATATCATAGCTGAATAGTTGAAATAAAGAAGCTTGTTTGTGGTTGCAAATTCTTTGTACATACAAATGAACATAAACGACATAACACCGGTTAGCAATACGCCCTATGTGACTGATATGATATATATTATGCTTGCTGATCGCTTTTACCATGAACAAATCTAGCCTCTAACTAAAACCGTTGCATTTCTTTTTTTCAACGCTGGACGTGTGATAAATTGGTTATATCTGACTTTACAACCTTCTAACATCAGATCTCTTCCTGTAGGCATGAACAAGTGAAACAGGTTCGCGAGAAAGCGAGGCAAGATACAACAAATCAGAGTGAAGAAAACATGGCAAATATTCAAACACATTGTGAAAACAGGAATAGTGCAAACACGGTATGATATGCACCGTGAAGTCTTTAGGGACACATCTTTTGAACTGTGAAATTATTCAGCATTTGTTTCTTATTAGAAAAGTTGACTTTTAAATTCTTTACTTAATTTTCAAAGACAGGCAAAATAAGGTTGCAGAAGCAGGCTTATTTAGTAGTCGTTCGACCTTCAATATTGCACCACAGGGTTACACTTACATTATGCGTGCTGTCGTATCTAACTATTGAAGTATAGACAGGAATCAAATATGACTTGGTGTCTGCAGACGCTTTACATATACATAATAACCGCATTGCATTTCTCACAATCAGAATCAAATGTAAAAGATTAATTTACTTTTTTTAAAACCGAGTCTTCAGTTGTGAGTAGATGTCAATGCTAATGAAGTCAGTGTTGATCAATACTTAGAGAAAGTCAATCTTATTTTGATTATGTATGTAACTTTTCAAATACATACATCAGCAAAGAAAATTACTTTTATCAAAATGATTTCTTGTCCAGATATTCTTAAATCATATGTTTTGAATGTCCTGTTACCAGTCCTGACAGTGAGGAGAAACTGACATAAAATTATATGTTATAGTCAATATTTAACAAACAAAAAAGGTTATGATTTTGTTATTCAGAAAGTGAAGGAAGATCTTGTACTAAAAACGTGTCTATCAAATGCATGGCATTAATACCATACTCCCATTTAAAAATATGTTTTATAGAAATAAATGACCAAAATACCAACAAACATTCATAATAATTGTGGTAATATTTGTTGTATTATTATTGATTTACATGAGGTGTTCATGGATATAACTATTATCTAAATTTCAATTGACATTCATGGCGGATGTTGTGTCTGGGTTAACTATTGATATATGTTTGAAACTAGTGCCAGAGATTAAATTGGCTATATTAAAAGTCTTTAAGATTTCAACATCGATGAAAGTTGGGTACAAGATCTCATTGCCGTAATTAGTTTTTAGTTTGTCGGAGTATATGCTAACTCTTTCATCAGGTGGAAGGAGTGGCACATCTGATGAAGGAGTGAGCAAATACTCTGAAACGTCGTCTATTTTCACACTTAAGAAGTTAAGAAGACAATCCCATTCTTATACATGCCACTTCTAAATGCCCTTCAAAGACTTGAATAGACATATTACTTGAACTATCAAAGTACTCATATAATTTGTTTTTAATTTAGAAAGTTGTTTCTTAAATAAGCTAAACATGTGCAAAAGATACAGCAACATAGAACCAATAGCCTTTGCCAGTAACTATTGCGATAGTTCCACTAAAATCATTTTCTAGACACCAATTTCCCAAGTGCAATGTTTTATCTGATTATTGAAATCTAGTAAGACGCAATGTGATTTGATGTCTGCAGACGTTCTTCAAGCATATAATATCCCCACAGCATTCCTGACATTTGATAACTAGAACCACAGACATAGTGCTAGAATAAATTGACGTTTCCATGAACGTCAACCAGAAGAAGTGTTACGTTTGTTCTTAAGGGATTCAGCAAATACAGTTTTCCTGATAAAGTAATTTAGATATGTAAATAAAGGATAAGTGAAATAGTACTTTCTTTATCCTGACCTTGCTTGCGAACAAATTGAATTGTCTCCATCTCTAAATGAATATTTGTTAAGGTAATTTCTGAAACTATTGAAATGTATTTTCCCTTTAATTACAATTTTGTCAATATCTAATCTGAAAGAATTCTAAAATCTTTGAAATATGTAAAATAACTTAACAGCCATCTAAACTTAAATAAATCCATAATATATCGTTTCATTTAATCAGTAAAGTAGAGTTTCGTGATAATCAATACACGGTGTTTATGCTACGTAGTTTAACCTATTAACTGTATACACTAAAGGTGCTAGATGAAACATGAAATTCAAATGAACAACCAATTCAAATTAGGTAGACACATCCACTACATGCACGTGAGCGCGCTGATAAAACTATGTGTTTTTATATGGGTTGAAGTATTATAAGTGAAAGATGGAACGGTGAATACTCATCAAACAAATGAGGTCAACTTCAAGTTTCGTTGTATTGGTATAGGACAGTTGGGAATCTTTCTATTCATATGTTAATATAACAACATGATAACATCTATGTCTCCGGTAATTGAATGACCCAAATATTCCATGAATGTTTAAAGGTCGACTGAAATGCCCCATGGTCACTTTTGGGATTCATTGAACTGGGTTATAAAAGTTGTCTTAATAGTTAATAAATGCATGTGTATATTATCATGATTTTATGCTCATTAGATACTGATATATAATGTACAAAGATATAATAATCTGTCATTCTTTACAACAATGCACTTGGCTTTAACACTGATTGTATCCCCCAGATCGCGAAATATATAGAGTACAGTTTTACCTGATTATGAAAAACTATTAAGTCAACAGAATTGACTTGATGTCTGCTGTCCAATATACAAAGTACCCGCGGCAGCAATCCTTATATCATATCACCAAGGCAGTTTATTCTACTTTAGTCTACTAAAGTCTATGTTTTATCTTAGTTTCAATGATGTAAATAGGTGCATTGTTAATATAAATCTTTTACAGAAATGAAAAACAATTTGTCTACCTGATAACTATGACAGGAGGTATTTTGAGTATATATAGCTAAGACAGGAGGTATTTTGAGTATATATAGACTGTAAGTGATTTTATTGACATGGGAGAATATATATTGTTGTCTGGTATAAACATACAAGGGGGCCAACAAATTCAAATAACATGATAATATACATCTATCTCTTTTCTAAAGATAAATGCAATAATGCCAAAATTGATGTTTAAAAAACTATTGGAAATGCATTTCTTGTTTTCAACGCTGGACATTGGGTAATTCCATAACCATACCATATTAAACCTCTAAAGATAGATGAACTAATGCCACAATGAAGTTTAAAAACAATTGAAAAAAAGCTTGATAGCACTATCTCCACTTATACACATACATACATATACACATTCTGCATTTATGTTCCCCTTTAACTAAATATGTTGTTTTCAACACTGATCGTGTGATGAATTGGCTATTTCTGACTTTACAACCTTATAACATTAAACCTCTTCCTGTAGCATTGAACAACTCTAGGTGAAACAGGTTCTGTGAGAGAGCGAGGGAAAATCGGTTATATCTGCTTAATCAATATAGGCAAGGGTTTAGAAGAGACTGCGGTCGACACGATTTCCTAAACACTGATCTAACAAGGACTTAGTTGACGCCCTAAAATGCAAGGACACATATGACACATTAATGAATGAGTTTAATCAGGTTTTAAATGAGTGTATTATTCCAATTTAAAATTTCTTCGTTGAGTTCGCTCTCAGCAGCTTTATTTTACAGAAGGATGTCCTGTGATAAAATCAATTGTCATCAAAACAATAATTTACCTGTAGTAAACTCCGGCCTAGTGTGAGGCCATTTCTTTACCTGATTTAGTCTTACCTGTGCATGTGAATAAAGTGGTGATATTAAACCAATAATATAGTTTATCCGTTGCAGAGGCCAGCTTAAAATATCAATAATTAGAAAGTCACTGGAATGAGAGACACTGAGAATGATAACCATTTTAAATACCTATACGGTATCATTGAAGGTCCATCAGTAAATATAATTGCATAAACGTATCGTAGACATTTCAAATGATAGACAACATGTATACGTAGTCTAACTGCCTAAATAATGTTTCAAAATACAAATGTATAACAATATCCTAGCAATACAATTGTCTTGAGATAAATATTTGTCATGTGATATTCACTTCTTGTAAGATTATGAGCGAATACTTTACGTCATGTGCACAAAGATGTAATGTTCTTCTTTTATTCATTTATTTAATATTACTTTCTATAAATTTAAAACAACTGAATAAGTATGCATTGTTTAAATAGAGACAGACACGTTTTTGATCATGCCATTTTTATGCTTGAAAAATGTTTTCTTAAGTTTTAAAATAAACTTTTCATTGGAGAAATCCTTTTACGGATCCATGTCCAGTATTGTAAAACAATAAAGAAGTATAGTTAACATGTTATATTCCTTTCTTAACATTGACATAAACATGACATTACTCAGACATTCAGACATTATGCATGTGAGATTATCTTCATGAAGAGAAGAAGGCAGGAAGAAATAATCAAAGAAAAATAAGTTTAAATGTCATGGCATTACTTTTATTTATCCTAAAACGTATGTTTCTGGATTTTACTTATGACGTATCAGTAATCTATATGTTTGAAAAATGTTGATATAACTTTGTAGCACTAGATTTCACGCATTCATTTTATTATTCAGTTTATTTATTAATATGGAAGTAAATTGTATATGTTGTCTTCTGATTATTAATTTTACACATTCATCGCCATTCGGTGCAGAAGACTGAGATGATTCCTTGATGTTATATTTACATATGAATAGAACGAAGTCTCTCCATACTGTCTTACTTCAATGCAGGCATGCTATGTGAATCATCTCTGATATGTCTGTATTGTTTGATCTTGCACATCAAATGATGCAGCTAATATATCTAGATACTCAGAACAATACATTATGTACGGTAAACTTTAATTGTGGATAAATATTTACTTTGAGTTCAACCGTACATAGAGAAATGTTATTGTATGAATAATCAACCGTTCATAGAGGAATGTTATGGTGTTAATAATCAACCGTACATAGAGAAATGTATTGTATGAATAATCAACCGCACATAGATGAATGTTATGGTGTGAATAATCAACCGTACATAGAGGAATGTTATGGTGTGAATAATCAACCGTACATAGAGGAATGTTATGGTGTGAATAATCAACCGTACATAGAGGAATGTTATGGTCTGAATAATCAACCGTACATAGAGGAATGTTATGGTGTGAATAATCAAACGTACATAGAGGAATGTTATGGTGTGAATAATCAAACGTACATAGTGGAATGTTATGGTGTGAATAATCAACCGTACATAGAGGAATGTTATGGTGTGAATAATCAACCGTACATAGAGGAATGTTATGGTGTGAATAATCAACCGTACATAGAGGAATGTTATGGTGTGAATAATCAACCGTACATAGAGGAATGTTATGGTGTGAATAATCAACCGTACATAGAGGAATGTTATGGTGTGAATAATCAAACGTACATAGAGGAATGTTATGGTGTGAATAATCAAACGTACATAGAGGAATGTTATGGTGTGAATAATCAACCGTACATAGAAGAATGTTATGGTGTGAATAATCAACCGTACATAGAGGAATGTTATGGTGTGAATAATCAACCGTACATAGAGGAATGTTATGGTGTGAATAATCAAACGTACATAGAGGAATGTTATGGTGTGAATAATCAACCGTACATAGAGGAATGTTATGGTGTGAATAATCAAACGTACATAGAGGAATGTTATGGTCTGAATAATCAACCGTACATAGAGGAATGTTATGGTGTGAATAACCAACCGTACATAGAGGAATGTTATGGTGTGAATAATCAAACGTACATAGAGGAATGTTATGGTCTGAATAATCAACCGTACATAGAGGAATGGTATGGTGTGAATAACCAACCGTACATAAAGGAATGTTATGGTGTGAATAATCAACCGTACACTGATATTCATCATCACCATTCAAATGAGTTAATCAATCTGTGAATTCTTATACAGTCCACTAGAATTCAACTCAACTTTGAGATTTCGCACTTTAAGGATGAAAACATGAAATCGAAATAGCTTTTTTAGACTCAAGCAGAAGACAACATATACAATTTATTTCCATAAGTAGATTTCATGGCAATACTGATAAACTGATAGTTTTAGATATGTAAAGAAAAATAAATGTTCTGTTGATTTGTGAATGTAACTTTTCAAATAAATGCATCATCGAAGAACACAACTTCTTAAGGATTTCTAGTTCAGCGATTGTCTTATTAAATCTCTTGAATGTCCTGATTCCAGACAGTGTGAAGAAACTTAAAAATCACACATTGAAATTTAATAAAAAGTTACAAGAAACGGTGAAGTGAGATTTCAAATAAAGGATTCATATATCAAATAAATAGCAACACTATCATACTCCCAATTGAGAATATATTTCATAAATGTAAATAACCCAATTACCCAAGACATCTTATTACAAATATTAGTAAGGATTCGTGTATAATTATTGATTTATCGTTGGTTGAAAATAATAGATTGTTATTTAGTCTCTTTGAGAGAAAGGAAAGGATAACATGGTTGGGCAAATTTTAATTCAAGACGACCATGATAAAAAAAACAAAATTCATAAAAAGGAAAGGAAAAATACCCCCCCCCCCCTCCCCCCCCCCCCCCCCCCCCCCCCCCCCCCCCTTTAGTAAGTTTAAAGTTGAATGGAGGAGAAATTGTTACTAGTGTAGTATGTAAACCCTATCTCATCAGTAAGCCTACTGGGTGGGATGGGTGGGGAAAATTTGCTGACGCTGAATGTCGATGGCAGCTGCCATGTTGAAACAGGAAGTGACGTTGCTTTTAAGGGCGATAACTCTAATCGGCTTTGCCCGACTTGGGGGACATATCAAAACCCTAAAATGTATTTTATCATAATAAAATACCACATTAACCTCATCAATCATACATTTCTATATGACAATATATAATATCCTGTATTTCATAATTTTTCCAAAGTTATCCAAAAAAAGGCAATGTGAAGTGTTCATGGATACAAAGAGCTGTTGTTTCGGTTTCTGCACATGTATAATTATGCTGCTCGATCTTAATTGGAACCTATAATTTATGATATTTTTGGCGATTGGGGATGAATATATTAGGAAGTCTGACTGTGTATGTTGCGTGTGGTGCTACTTTATATACTTGTCAGACAAACATACTATAGTGTTTTATGTATTTACATACATCGTTTGACTGCCACTGTAAAGATGTACAAGTATCAGCATCTTTCCACACCATATTGAATGATGCATAGCGATTTCTTGAACATACTTTTGTTCAAATTTACATAGGAAACTAGAGACCATATGGAAACATAACTCGAAGGTACAGATATATTTTTAAAGAGGAATATTGTGCATACACATATTCCAAATACAAATGTCCCATATTAACTGTTTGAAAATATTTGTAAACAATATATCCAGCACCGAGATTAGAAAATGCATAGTTATTTCCTGATTTGTGTTTCTTCTACAGACATCCCTTTGGGTTTCTGTATTTTCAATTTTTGAACGTGTGATGAATTGGTTATTTCTAACTTTACAACCTGATAACCTCTTCCTGTAGAAATGAACAATTGAAACAGGTTCTGCGAGAAAGCGAGGCAAGATCGTTAACCTCTGTTAATCAATAACTTGGAAAAGATTTAGTACAGACTGTAGGTAGCTTGTGAAAACTTCCTCCGTAGAGATTTAAATACAACAATGACATGCAATTCTGCAAAGTAACGATCAGACCCACGGGCACATAGAAAAATATATAGTATTGAGTCGAGTCAGGTTTTAAATGTGTCTAGCATTCCAATGTCAAAGTACTACACTTCCAGTGGTTTCAATGGTACGAGAAGTCGCTGAAAATCAATCTGAACTGCAATAAAGATCGATGTACAGACAAGTCATGCTTTAGGGTAGAGCTGTTAAATGCGGGGCCAGTCATTCCCTTGACAGGTTTATATTTCCTATGAATGTTAACAAATGGTGATGTTGTTTTCTGGTTTTTTAAAAAAAATGTCTTTGTAGTACTGCCTTCAGTAATGCATGCATATGCATAATGCATGCATATCAGCCATTGCGTCTTCCTTCTTCACTCAGGTAATTACTTTAATAGGTTCTGCAAGACATCATCATCATTGGAAACGTGTAGGTCACTAAAGAAATGTTTGACACTGATAAAACAATGTAATTTATTAGGTGTACATTCTACAGTTAAACTGTGTGGTCTCACAAACCCAAAGAGAACATCCGATTTTGAGTAGAGCCAATTAAGATACATTTAAATATCCTCATCAGATCATTAATTTGTATGATGATAACATGGAATACAACGGATGATCGTTCATTGTCTGATACATACCATACTAGGGGATTACACAACTAAACACGTACAACTAGAGTTAATATCGAGAACACGTTATTGAGGAATAAATATAGTTGAAACTAGACTATCATTGATAGTGCAAGTGAAACATAAATATGATATTAAAGGGCTGTAGCACTTTTGGGGATGTTATTT
Source organism: Gibbula magus (assembly GCA_936450465.1). NCBI lineage: Eukaryota > Metazoa > Mollusca > Gastropoda > Trochida > Trochidae > Gibbula > Gibbula magus. The sequence continues at coordinate 48,680,149 of OW388301.1, forward strand.
TGTTTAATTCCCCTTTTATAATGTTGTCATTTTTTTCGAAGAGATAAGAGCGTTTTACAATTATTCTGACATTATTCTTCAAATACATTACATCGACGTATTTGAGCGAAAAAACGTGCTCCTGCCCCTTTAAAAGTAAAATTATTAAAAAGATTTTTGAATAATTTCTCATTTCAGATTGAATATGATAATTTATGATAACTATAATGAATGAAATTTTGTTGAATGTAAAGCGTTTGAGTTGAGTTGAAGGTGCATAGCAAATACTGTAAGTGGAACAAAAGAACAACATAGAAGGTTTTTTAAAAGCATGGAAGCAAATGCGATATAGCAGTTTGATTGAAATTCATAGTTTCCCAATGAATAACAGTTGCAAATTAGTGCATCAACCAGGATAGGAACTCATGTCGTTTGGTGGTTACCTCGTCAAACCGTCTGATAACAGTCGGTAGCCTCGCATGACGCTTATGACGCTTTTCAGGCAGCGAACACACAACGTCCAACAACAGTTTTCGGTACGAGAAGTGCAAGTAACATCATGATGTAATTAGTCACCCATGTGACTGTGTTTTGTCTGCATGAATAACACGCGTCTTTATATTGTGTTCTTAGACCTTGTGGAAAGAACAGAATCGCTTCATATCCCGGTAGATGCATGGTTTTCCACATTTTATTGCCGGGGACAAGGTCGATTTTTAATCCGATTGCACGATATGGTGTGTACTACAGTGTTTTAAAGGCATACTATTTGAACTGTTACAGTTCCTCTAGTCAATGTACTTCTAGTTTTTGTATTACATATTTAAGTTATCGAAGATATTTCTTAATTGGGCTAAGCCTGTGCAAATAGCTCTTTGCCAGCAACTGTTACAATAGTTTCACTAAAATCATGTTCTTGGCACCACAGTCGCAAGTACAATATTTATCTGATTATAGAAACCTAGTAAGACGAAACAAGTTTTGATGCCTGCAGACGTTGTACAAGAATATAATATCCGCACAACATTCTTGACATTTGATCACAGATGTAGTGTTAAAATCAATTGACGTTTCAATTAAAGTCAAGACTATAACGTTTGCACTTTCCTTGATAAAATGTATTTAAATATGTAAATAAAGGGTCAGATGGTATACTTTCCTTACCCGGCCTTGTAACCTTCTTATCTGACTAAACCCTCAGGAACGTGTAACATACGTAGACCTTCTAAAAACAATCAGTGAAATAAGATGCTGTAATTATCAATGAATTCGTACAGAAGAAAGCTTATGTCACAATTACTATATTCTCCCAAATTTCAAGACATATTTTATATCCCTGCCCTGAAACTGATCACTTCGAAACTTCACATAAACTTTGAAAGTTAAAACCGTTTAGGAAACACAACTAAATGGTGCAATATTGTTTTGCATTTTGGACACAACCAGCCGAATTTCCTGACTTTGATTCATTTCCAGAGCACGAACTTTAGATAAAGGACAAAAGTGAGAACGAAAGAATGAAGTTGGTAATGTAATACTTGTTTACATATAGCAAAGCCTAATTATGTATGTCAGTGTATTAGCGCAAATATGTATATGTTTATGTGTATTTGCCAAATACAACATGTTAAGCTGCTCAAGTACAAACTGGGAGATAATGTAGTATTTGTTCTCAGGTGATATTACACTATTATCCTATATCTTACCAGCTGTCAACATTAAATAAAACTCTGATTAACTAACATAACACTTTTTAACACATTCACACGATGTCAACATCACAGCAGGTAGTAACTATAACCGGAGATGTATGATATCATTCAGAGGTTTAACAGTATCTCACAATCAAATTGCAACAGTTCATAAGGGAATCATGTGGTCTGAATAATGGAATCAGTTCAACTCGTTGCCGTTGGAAGGGGCTCTTGAGACTTATATTTTCAAATACTGTTAGCCGTATGTAAATATCAGGATTGTGACGAATTTAATGTTAGGCAAGCAAACCATACCCACTCTAAAAACTAAATGTATGCATATAATTAACGCGTATAGATATTAACAACGTAATTTGCCACCTAGCTGAAATTGTTATTCTAACAATCGGAAATAATTAGCTTTTTTCCAGACGAATTTGAAAAGTCTGAAATCTATTGGACAATGATTGCAGACCTTTATTCTTAATTACTTCCTTACTTGAAGTGCTATTTTTGAGCGAAATTGTAAACTGCATTTCCAAGAAAGCTGCTAAAAAGTTTTAAATCTTAAAACACGTCTAAAAATGTCATTTCAAGGTTGGCTCCAGAACAGTATTTACAATGGAGGGTCATAGAAATTGCTACAAGTTAAGACCGAAAGAGTTGAACAAGATTAAAGCACATCTACTGATAAATGCTCCACAAGTTTCATTCCCCAATATTCCTCACCGGGTCTAAGTTCTTATCAAGAAAATATATTCCCGCTTGTTTGTTTTTAAATGGAAAAGACCAAAACCAAATAATCCAAAGGAGTTGAAACCCATCTATACATACTTGTCCGTTCAAGAAACAAAAGTGTTTCCATGGCAACAGCATATAAATGAAGACTATACTAAGCTTTCCTGCACTCTTGGAATGAACCTGTTGGTAATCTTACCATTCATATGTAGATATAACATCAAAGACTCATCGGAATAAATTCAAATATTCCATTTATGTGGATCAGGTCTCAAGTGTATGGTTTTATTTGATTATGGAAAGCGGGAGTGTCCACGAATAAAGCTTGATATCAGCAGATTTAATGACATCATGTCTACCCTGTACCAGAGACAATCTTTAAATTGCATCACCAGGTATGGAAGTGTTCAGATCATAGATTTTTTTCGTGAAACGTATATTGAGTGAAGATCTCTCGACCAAAATGAATAGGAACGTTTGGTAATTTAAAGTTTACGGCAATGAATATGCAACTCAAACACAGCTTGAAATAGTGTTACTCATCTGTATCATACCATGACCTGTCACTCGTCAATCAACAAATTTCATGATTTCTTATACCATTCTGTTGATACAACTGAATGTTTATCAAAAGAATCAAGGCCATGTACAGTCTGTTTGAGAAAATATCCCACAGATGAATTGCACTCTAACTCAAATACTTAAAATGGCATAATGTCTTAAATCAACATCAAAGTTCATAGGATTAACACACCAAATCAGCAAAGTTTTCCTATATTTTTGGACAATGAACAAAACGTGTTTTAACAAACCGTTATCATTTTCTTTTTCTAGTTTACGATTTATAACAAGGGTGTAGTGTAAGGTGAACAACAGCCAGGTAAGTGAGATACACATGTTTAATGTTGATTACAGGTAGGGATGGAATCACTGATCATATCATAAACACTTATTTAAAATTTTAAACGATAACTACAGAAATCTGAAAACATACCTTCATGGTAAGCTGTTAGAGGAGAAGATTTTATACAGAAAAGTTGAAATATTCAAATAACATGTTCAGCATTATATTCAGCAACAAGATACGTATTTCCTTATTTATGTTCCTTCCACAAATCATTCCTTTGGACTCCAATTCTCAATGCTGAAGGTGTGATGAATTAGCTCTTCCTGACGTTACAACCAACAACAATAAAGCTCGTCCGCTGGAAATGAACTCTCTGAGTTAAAGAACGTCTGCGAGAAAGCAAAACAAGATCGGTCATCTCTTAATCAATAACTCTGAAAGGGTTTAGTACAGACTGAGGGTCGCTAGTGAAAACTCCATCTACGCAAATCAAACTCTGACAATAACTTCATTCTGCATACTGCATTCTACAACTAATAAGTCATACAAAACCTGCGTGAACCATCCTCTGTTGAGGTGGGTCACCAGCTAAGTGTGTCTAGCCTTCCAATATCAAAGTAAGTCGCTTTTAGAATCTTCACCTTCGCACGATGAGTCGCTGAAAATCAATCTGAAATGTTATAAAGATAACATTAAACACATTCATTTCACTGTAGGAAGGCCTAGTTTAATGTTGGACTCATCATTACCTTGACAGGTTTAGTCTTTCCTGTGCTTGTTAATAAAGTGGTGCCGCTGTTCCATTTATATTTATTAGGCGATCTGTTTCCAAAGGGATTTATTTTACAAAGTATCAATAATAAGAGTGGATAAAAGCATAAATCTGATTAGCTTAACATTTTACTGCCTCCTTTAGAAACCATGGTACTAAATTAGAAACAGACCTAATGATTTCCATTATTATTATGATGAGCGCCCTATACTAATTATTGTTAGCTGCTAATTTGTGCTGAGTAAACAGTAATTACGTTTAAAATGACAACATTGCCTTTGGTATAAATGTACATATAAATATACATTTTCAATAAGTGTGCAAGTTTGTATTAGTGGCGTATTGATATTTCAGGGTTTACGAACACGAGGACAATTATCCGAATTAAAACGTCTAAGATTATCCATGTTTATCATGTATGAATACAAACAGCAGAAATAAAGGAGCAATCACGAACCAATGAATTAGCATAGTCAATAGCTAATTGGATTCAAACGTTCTGAGAGTTACAAGGACATCATTACCATGACATTCCGTGTTACCTGATTGTTGAAATCTAGCAAGGGCAACTATGCTTTAATGTATGCAGACGTAGCACACAAATAGTTATCCCAGTTGCGTTGCGTGTGTATTAACCATCGATTGAAGATTTGAAATGAGTATTGCATTATATCAATATAATATTTAGGTAAGTAAAAGTGATTATTTTTGTTATTGTAGCAATAACATCAATCGTAATTTGCTCCTCATAAGACACGCAACTATAATTCTAATAACATTTGTGAAGATGGATACTTACTGCTTAGAGTGCTCAGTTTATTACCAAAGATTGAGTTAATTTCAATGTCGGCTTGGCTTGTTATTATGTATCTAGATCTGCATCAGAGGAGAAAACAACTCTCTATTCCAGTCATGTTCTCTAATCATCCCCTGAATGCCTGTTTCCAGTACTGGACGTGTGATGAATAGGTAGAATTCACTTCACCTCCTTTACACATCAAACTACAAGTACCACTTGAAATCCTGCCTTCGAAAAAGCAAAACAAGGTATGCTGATAAATAATAAAGAAAATAAATATTAATAAATGTTAATAGGGTATACTTCCCCGTTCCTAGGATGTAATCTGAAACATTCAGGTACATTTTGGTGATGTCACATGTATGACAATGAGGATGACCAGTGACGACAATGTTTATTTCACTCAGTAGAGTTGAAATAAAGGTTATCCCCACTCTAGCGTGATAACCATATTATGGTTTATTTCACTGATAGAACTGAGTATCTAACTCGTAATTATACAATGAATCATGTTAATCGGGGACCCTTCTCTATTCATAAGACGAAACAATGAGATATATTTTGGTGATGTCTCATGAATGACAGCAGTAATGTTGTATATCTAAAATAAGTTTAAAGAAATTTAGGAATTTCAAAGAAAGACGAAATAATCATGATAATGTGCAAAATCGTTATGCTCTATTATTACCGATAACAGTTACAAAGAGATGCACTTAGAAGTCTTATAATTGTTTTAAAATGATCAACGCTGACATCATAAGCAAAAAAGTAAATCAAACCAATTTGAGTTTAGCCGAATAAAAATTGTTTTGCAAATCTCTTCCTCTGAAGACACTGCATTAGATATTTGAACTTTGGACAAAGGTACATTAGGCATTATAGAATATTTGGCGTTTCTGAAAGCTAAATAATATGTTTGAAGGATTGCACAACAACTTTTGGTTTACACAATGAATTTTTGAGGACACAAAAGGGTGATTTAAACAATATTTATTCTTGAAAAGATGAGTGGATTTTTAAACAGGCATTACGCCTATAAAAAATACCTCTCCAGTACAAAATTATACATAACACGACATCATCTATCAATCAAACACAGAAGGGTTAACACGTTCTTGGAATGTTCGATTTTGAGAATGTCTAGGACCATTGCATTTCTATCAAAGATACTGAACTATCCTGCTAGATTTATCATGAGCTCTATTCTTCTGTTTAATTCTATATTAAAGGGGCTGTAGCATCGACTTTTTTCAGCGAAGAAACGAGCTACTGTCCCTCTAACGCTTTAAAAATAATCTACAAATAATAATCCGACTTCTGCATAATTGTCATCAAAAATATTCACGATGCTGCTTCTTATGTTATTCAACAGTCTTCTTTTCAGTGCATTCTTTCTTCTAAAATGGTGATTGGTCTGCTACTGTTCATCCCTCTACGAATTGAGAATATATGTTTGTTATTGATGAACATATAATATGCAGTAGTGATATGTAAATCATGTATGTCAAGAATGAAATGTTAATTAAAAAATTGATCATACCATGACATAGCCGTCACAAAAATATGTCATTCACAGTTAGTGATTTGTTAATAATGTACTCCAAACATCCATATGAAATGATTATTTTATTAGTATGCGTGAAATATCAGATACTTGTTGTGCAATGAATACTGTTAATTGTCGTACGAGTTTTTCATGATGCAAGAAGGATTTGACCTAAACTAATTTAAAAAAAAGAAACCTAAATTTATAAAATATTTTCTTCTGGAAACCTTAACAAACGTGAATTTGTAATACATTTTCTTCTGCAGAAGAATCAATCAGATGAGCTTAAATAAGTCCATGAAATTTGCCATACGCAGTTAACAATGCCTAAGGGACATTATATAGTCAGAAGTAACACGAAACAGCAGATGCATCATATCACTCTGGGCCTTAACAGTCTTTCATAATCTACTGGAACAGTACATTAGAGAGTTATTCTGTCTGGATAATGATATTAGTCCTACTCATGAAGAAAGCAACGGGAATGGACTCTGGGGACGTACTATTTCATATCACTTTTAACAGTACTCGTATGTGGATATCAGGATCCGACCTATTTTTTTCATATAAGGACACGGTAACAGTGAAGCTATATATATCTACATGTAAGTATATTCATAAAATATTGTCTACAAATGATTTAATTTCTGCTGCTTTCAATAGTATATCACTAACATGACATTATTAGTATTATTACATAGAGAAAGTCCAAGTTAGTCCACCGTTGCTGTACATTATTTTGAAACATGCAACCATCTGGAACTAGTCAACCATGGATGGTACTGCGCTGACATTCAGTGTAGCATTGCACCAAAACTATACTGCAGTTCTCTAGTGAATTCACAGTTACCGAACCCCTTGATTAGCACCGCGGACGTCTTGATCCGAAGCCGAACACAAACAAATTATATTTCAACTGAAATGAACTATAATTGGAAAATCTTATTATGAAGCGGGCCAAGTTTGTTGAACACTGTGTAATCAATAACTTGACTTTAGGTCACCAGTTAAAATCACAAACAGAGATGTAACTTTAGGACCATATTCAATTAAAACTAACAACGATATGTTGATGGAGAGGAAACCTGGAGTTTTAACAGTTAACTGTGAAATTTGGTTTATGTGGGACTTTATATATTCACAGGCACTTAGAAAAGAGTGAAAAACAGTTATTAAAATGTGTTCAGTTATGCAGTTCTGTTTCCATTTGTATTGAACTAACGATGAATTTTTGGTCTCCTCAAACTGAAATGTGTTTCATTTTTGGGGTATTCTCAGTTATATTAAAAAAACCTTTATTAATATAACTTCAACTGTGGCGGTTATATCATCCAAGATGATATACCTCCCCTTCATTTCACTGTAGCAATCCCGTATCTATGTAATGTAAGTAGCTGTAACTGGTGTTTCTGAGGCAAAGAAAATCATAGACCAGTTACAGTCCAAAGGCTTGGGAGCGACCATTACTTGGTCGTGTACTTTCCGTTATACCACCAACATTAAATTGTAAATTCCACAAGTTAACAATTCCGTAGCTGCTATGTAATCTAAGTAGCTGTAACTAGTATTTCTGAGGCCAAGAAAATCATAGACCAGTTACATTCCCAAGGCTTGGGAGCGACCTGCCAGCCAATCAAATCGTCTTATTTATCCGGAAGTTCCTTCCACTAATACCCATTCCAGTTTCGGTTAGCAAGATAGCAAGATGATATACCTACCCTTCATTTCACACTGTAACAATCCCGTATCTGCTATGTAATGTAAGTAGCTGTACCTGGTATTTCTGAGGCTCAGAAAATCATAGACCAGTTACAGTCCCAATGCTTGGGAGCGACCAATGCTTGGTCGTGTACTTTCCGTTCTACCCTACCACCAACTGAGTAAGCTGCAAGTTGGTCCCCAGGCGGTGGCTTGATGGATGCTCGGTCAAGGGTAGCAGTTTTGTAAGTGAGAATGCCCGATAATGCCAAACTATGCTCATAGTTTGAGCACATCCATTCATTTGAGCAAGCAATAAAACAAATACTAAACTTCCTTCCATATTATTCCGCTTTTCCTAGTTTATTGCCAAATCAGTGATTCGTTTAATGAAATGGCATTAAATGCTATGATAACTTTGGGGACTGTGATTATGTAATGAAAGTCTATACAGAAGTCAATGAGTAGTGTCCATAAGACTAGCGGAAACATAATCACATTTCAGTATCTTAGGATGCACTTATGGTCTGATTGCACTAGTTTGTGACAAAGGAATGATTAATATTTTGATTTGATAATTTAAAGAACAGGTTCTGCCATCAGGCAAAATAGGTTCTGTGATTTCTGGCTAATCAATTAGTCTAAAATGAGTTCTATAGACTCCCAGTCGCCAGTGAAAACATCACCTGCAGAGAACTTGCTTTGACAATTATTTGGTTGCTGCTGGCACCGCATGGCATTTGACAACATAATGATAACGTTGCAGAGCAGGTCCGGGTCCGTACATGTTTAACATAATTCCTGTGCACGTTAGGGTTAAGGCTGGTTAGTCACGAATCAGTTCAGTTTTAAAAAAACTAACACTTTATACCATGAACGGGCTCAATCGTGATAAGGACCTTATAAGATACTCAAGTACACATTTGAACTATTTGTTAAATCATGTAGTGTGTTATATTTTCTACAGAATTTTCTTGTTTACCGATTATTCAACTATTCTTCTTTATAAGATGCTAGACAGAAAAGCACAAGATCCTATATATGACCCAGTGTCCCAACTAATACCAATAACAATGTAAAGTATGTTCTACACTGTGTATCTGATTATAACAAAATAATTCATCTATGGTTCCGGCTTCCTGGCCTTTGTAAACTAACCTTAGTATAAATATATTATCTAGAATATACATGCATATCATTAAATAATTATTATTTGATAATAAACTCATGGGTAAAATAAACTTTATCAAGTTATCAAATTAGTGTTTCAATTGGGAATGTTATCTAACAATATTACAATTATCCAAATACAACATATTGACTTTGAAGAAGTTTGTTCATCAAAGATATAGTGCACCTCAATAAGGACAAAATGGGGTCAGGTATAAACAAACAATAAGCATGTAAAGCAGCACTATAACAACGATTGTAATAACTGACAGACCAGGAATGCACGTACAGTAGCGAGAGGGGGAAATGTGCACTATGGATATGGGAGCATGACATATCCAGCTTGCTTGCATTTTCTACTGCGCCCAAACCACAATAAGTAGGCTGTAGCCACGATGGATACAACCAGGCCAGACTAATGACAGGACAACAATTGGAAAACAGAGGGTCATCACAGCCAAGGAAAAATTACACACTCGTACTTGACTTTAGAATAATCATTTCGTCACTGTGACGTTATAAACAGCATTGGCCTAAAGTCATGTTGCCAGTAGCAGTACAGTTACCAGGCATATTTGAGAACATGCTACAGGCCCGTCTGCAGGATGACGCTATGTCAATGTATTCCAAACAGACAGGGTTATAGGAGACTTCTTTTTTGCGAATAATATCATTATCTTGAAAGCTTGTCCGACCTATCACTCTTCCAACACTCTGAACAAGCTGCACTGACAAATAGGGCACACAAAATCTGATTTCGCCAGGTCAACAAAACACTTATTCAAGCACTCATTCGAGACATCCCCAAAAGCGTCACCTGGCGGCTAGTAAACGCTGCACATCGACTAGTAAAAGAGTTTATTCGGAGCACTGGATGCCATAGGGGATATTGCACGATCTTCAGACCTTTTTATTCTGCAAATTGACGTTAAGCACTAGTTCCATTTGCAACATTACACTGTGTACACGGTCCGTGCCACGTGTATTGAATTGTTATATGGAATTATATATATTGTTATATTGTTATATTGAAAAGTTATATTTTCAGTACCACTTCTCAAAATTGTAATGAACAAGTGTTAATGAAGATAAACAATAAAATTCTGTAATTCAAGGACAATGAAGAACATGTATGATTTTGAAACCACTGCACTAAGCCTGGAATCTACAGCCACGAATGGCTCTTTTTCACTACTACCTAAATTATTGAGAACATCACGAAAGAAAATTTTGCAGATTCGTTAACATGCCTAGACATTGTTTTATCAATCCTTGTAATCGGACAAATATTCCTAGTTGATTCGGCAAAACCGGGTTGTTTGTTAAACAATATGATACAAATTTCACGAATGATCTATGATATTATATTCTGTAAGTCATAACAATCTTGTCAACACATTTTGGAAATTCGTGGTTGATAGTTTTACTCACGTCATTCCTCACGAGTCATCTACAAATAATCTTGGAATGTTGCGAATTAAGGACAAAACTATTCGTACATGAATCTTTTTTATATCCGTAGTATATTCGTAAATTTGAATTATCTCTTTTTTATTATTCTTAGATAATTCGTAGATGATTCGTAGATAATTCGTAAGTGTTTCCTAGGTTTTCATCATGTTCACGAACATTCGCAGATATACACATCTTGTTGGTGGTGATTCGGGAACATTCAGGTCAAAGTGGAACTTAGATATGACAAAGCATTTGACATTGACTCCCTAGACATATTTGATCTGTTTATTCAGTTCACAGGAATCACAACAGTTGCCTCCAATGACGCCAATGTCTACATGCTATTTTGATTCGCTAAGCTATCAGCAACTACTTCAACTAATATCAATAGTCACTCTCTGTTCTGAAGACAATCAGCAAACAATGTCACTTAGTGCGGATCAATGTTCCATATTATCTGATGTCGAGGTAAAAAGCATCAATATTTGTGTAAATCAGTGACTTAGTAGTAAGCTTTCATCACAGAGACTCATGGACATTGGTGGATATCACTAGCTACAACTGTTGTAATTGTGACTGAAACTATAACTTCTAAAAAATAAAGACTATTTTTTAAACGTGAAACATTAATAATGATACATTTCCTTACCTTCAATTGGTAAACATTATTACACAAGAATGTTGTGTAATGCGTCTGAAGATATAATTCATTAGAGATCTTCACAGAAGTTACTGAACGTTTCTAGCATCCTCGATGGTTGATCTAATGTGTACGTTTTTGTATGTCAAACGTATTATCATGTCTACAAGGTGTCAGAAATGCATGTGTTAGATAAGGTTTTGACCCGAGGCCAATGAGCATGTACTTGAAGAATATCAGATCAGCCAAATCTATCTGTTTGTCCAGTAAGAATGATATCCTAGAGACATTACGTGTCTGGGCATGGCTAAATTACATTATGTTCTTAACGAGCATAATTCTACTTGGGGCAAGGATCAATACTGACTTAATATTAATAATGGTTACCATGACACATAAATAGTAGCTAGTCAATCTGAAACACTGAGTATTAAATCGGTTAAACGGATAATTGAGTAACATTTGATCAGTATACCTATGTATAAGCATCTTTGCATGCAGAGTGTGTCAGTGTACCAATAGGAACTTCAAAATATAGTCGCAAGCGACGATAAAAGGATTCAGCAAATGAATGATTAAATTATTTGAAATATAATGAATTGAGACATATTTACAATCTTATTGTGCATCTTTTAAAACAAGTTAAACGTTTCTAGCATGTCCCTAGAACTATCTTTACCCAATATGAACATGACAAAATCAAAGAATTGTAAAGTAAATCAAAACGCCGACTAAACCACGTAAGTTCAACTTCTTCATTATTTACTTTATTGCTCGTAGTGTTATTGCGCATATTTAGAAAAAAAAGTTTGAAGTCTCTATATTGATTTTGAAATTTTTTCCCATGTTAAAGTTTTTCTCTATTATGACCGGAAATGATTGTTAGTGAGCGATTTCATAATTGATTCATAAATACCATAGTCCAAACTTACTCTCCTGAAAAAATCATAAAATTTGATGTATAGGTATTTGAGTTATGTCCCCTTGAAGTTTTCATTTTTTTTAAATTGCCTGACTTTGAAAGGTCACTGTGGAAACTATTAGGAGTTCCCTAAAAAAGAACAAACTTGTTATTCTCCAATCTTTCAGCTATATAAAAATAAAGTTCCAGCTCTTAGGTGCAAATATCTTCGGAGTGGTGCATCCGCAAAGGTACATGGGGTCCGAAAATTTTAAAAAGTTAAAAAATCCAAGATGGCAGCTAAACCAAGTGACTTGCGAAATCGTCATGATTGACTTTTTTTATCGCATTGACATTACGCCTCTTCTACAAAAAGTTGCAAGTCTCTAAGTGCATTTTGAAAATTTGTCCCCATGTTAAAAATGGACACTTGGATTTGAACTGGACCTCTAATGGCTGGAGCGAATTGACCCAAAAGCTTCGCAGTTCTATTCCACATTAAGGGCTATCAGCATGTGAAATTTAGTTGGAATTGATTCAGCCGTATTGGCTGAATCCTGCTAACAAAATTCGTGAAATAATAACAAACACGCCAATAACAATAAGGATTCAGAAAATTGCTGAATCCTTAATTACGAGGTGTTCAACAAATATTACATACATGTATTCAAACACAGACATTCTCTCGTCACCGTAGAAACCTTCATGTGATATGAACTAGTTCATCAGATTTAAGGGCAGACACGTTTCCATGTTCACGTACTGCGGGTCTATCATGTAGGGTGTGGTAGGATGTGGATATTTTGGAAAAATAACTCTAAGTGTAAATAGTAAATTTCACTTTCTGAAATATATGAGACAGTACAGTACATATCAGTTATGTGTTACACAATATGGGACTTGAGGTGTTACTTTGTCAGGAAGAACACTGAAACACATTACAGCATAATTTATAGTCCATAGTAATTTTGGCGCATGGCTGAAAGTAACGGTGCATATACACCACTGTGAAATAAATAAAAATAAACTCTTCCTATGTAAAACGTGTCCGTCGCAAATATTGTAAATATGTGATTGTAATTAGGGTGACGAAAAAAACAAACGTTTTGGGGTGATGAGTGCAAGTTTGAAGATACTTGATTCCGAATTAGCCTTGAAAGTGTTAAACTTAAGAGAACAAACAGATAAGTTCCAAACATGCAACAAAGTGCAAAATCATACACGAAATACTTCATTTATATTTTGCCAAATATATTTATTCGTATCCTTGTGTAAAATACTAATTTTTTCTCATTGATTTGTCTCATCAGTAATCATCCAGAAGCATTAAAATTACACATGGTAACAATCATGTAGAAGATTGTTGGAAATATCGATTTCTAGTTATCCATATCAATGTTCTCCGGTAAAGCCATTCACTATGACTAAAGTTGTAATGCTGTAACCTGTTCAAGTGATATAAATTATAATGAAGTCATTATAGTATTATGTATCTATTTCGCCTCACATATTGACAATAAAACATGAAATATATTGATAAAAGTTTTAAATGTTTAGGTGTTTATCAACGTTTATTCATTTAGAGTCAAAATGTAAGTCATACTTCATTACCTCCATTATCTCCATTACCTCTGCAGGTCACAGAATATAACACTGATATACCGTGTAATAATGTCATAGCAGTGGCATAGTAATAATCTGTTGATGTCATATCATGTTGACGTCATAGCACTGTAAGTGATTACTTAATGCTGTTAAACATTGTAATTTCATGTTGACCACAGTGCAAAATCTACTGTTAACACGATATCTCAATTCGATATATATAAGTTAATAGTTAATGATTATTGTGTTTCTTAAAACATACATGTATATGTATGTGATATGCATATAATGTCATTACGTATGTCCCTTGCCATTGTTAACGCTATATCATAATATAAGCAACACAATGTATAACTCTCCCTGATGAACACTATGTTGTGAAACCTTATACACCTCTTACACATGTGTAATTGGAAAAAGCATTTAATGTTAGGATTGATATAAGAATGTATCACACAGTCTGATTCAAATCTTGCAAGATTTAACTCCATTAAACCTTCATTGTGGCCAAACAAAATATCAGCATGCATGCTCTCCAATCCATTTTAATCTAAGATTGATACATTACCGGAAGTCAGTGAGAAGATATCAACATAAAAAAAACCTATATGATGGGAGTTGAAACACAAATGCTCAGTGTTCTTCTCAATACAGATAAGTTACAAACATGCACGGAATACTTCATTTATAATTTGACAAAGATATTTCCTCATATCCTTTTGCAAATGACAAATTATTTCTCATTTATTTGTCTCAACAGTCATCATCAAGTAGCATTAAAAATACACATGGTAAAATTTAGAAGATTGTTGCATATGATTTATATTTATCCATATCGATGCTCTCCTGTAAAACCATTCACTATGACTAACGTTATATCATTAGTGTAACAATGTCTAATTTACCCCGATGAACACTATGTTGTGAAACCTCCTACACGCGAATAGAGTATTGTTTGAAACACTTATTAAAGTTTATGATTGAATGCATCATACATTCTGATGCAAATCTTGGAAGATGTACAATCTATTTAACCTTCATTGTGGCTCAACAAAATGTCAGCATAATCTCAAACATATTACATACATGCTCTACAATCGCGTTTAATCTAAGTTCATACATTGCCGTAAATCAGTGAGAAGATAACACAAACTACAAAACCTAGTAGGTAAGTGAAAACACAGATGCTCAAACAGAGGATGGGACTATTATTCGAAAGCCAATATACGAGTAGATTACAATCTGTCGTCTTGTGTGATTAGCATAAAGCAGTGTTCTTCTCGAGAGGATGAATATATTGATATTATTACGCTCAGACTGTGATAGAATAAAGCAAGATTGATTGGACGGATATAAAGACTATTACTAAGGCTTCCCTTGTTTGATATATCTAAAGCGGTGCAATGTTCAAACGGTCTGTGGTATTGACATTGCTATACTTTATTGTCTTATAACAAGGAAATATATCAGCTTGAGAGCATCTGAATATTAGGTAGTTGTTTGCCTTCAAAATGGATTTGTATACCTCCTTATCCATGAAGATATATCAAGCGGGAAAGCTAGGGAGGGAAGGTGATAATCAATTTAACAATTGTTAAATCTTAGCAACTGCGATTGCAATTCTAATATATGAACATGCTAAAAGTACATCGTATTTAACGAAGAAGAAAACGTTTTGCAGTAACATGTTCACTAGTAGAGTTTATCTGAAACATTACTGAAACAGGCGCACAATAGTATTTATTATTCTGAATGAATGCGGTTGAAATGGGTAATATCACATTGTGTTAATAGTTATACTAAAGAATGGTGCCAGTATGAATTCCACAGTCACTGCAAATGGCATTTGATATTGATTCCCGAAGTTGGTCTCCATTGTCTTGTTGTTCATATGAAT
This sequence comes from Gibbula magus, assembly GCA_936450465.1. Classification (NCBI taxonomy): domain Eukaryota; kingdom Metazoa; phylum Mollusca; class Gastropoda; order Trochida; family Trochidae; genus Gibbula; species Gibbula magus. The sequence continues at coordinate 48,695,890 of OW388301.1, forward strand.
CCGAATAGTTCCATTGTGAACAAAGCTTCATCCGCCTTTAACAAATACTTCAGTAGAATATCAATATAGACACTCTCTGTCGATACAATCAGTGAAACGTGTCATTTGGTGCGAATCAATGTTCTGTATAATCTGATATGGAAGTAACATTATTGATATCTAGATATTTACTCACTCACTGCAGACTGTTGATCTAACAAAGGCATTTTTAAAGGATTTACAGTAATATGATGTGTAGGTTTTTGGGCAGACTGATAACCATAACATTATAATGAACTAGAAGGTGTTTTTACTCGTAAAAACAGATGTCTTTCCCTTACCCTAATTCAAGTTCAGGTACTACTCTTCTAAACGACAAAGTGCAAATAGTTGAAATGGAAACAAATCAAATTTTAAAAAGTCCAATTCCCCCAAACGCACATGTACATGCGTTTTTGGAAGCTGTATACCAACTTTGTTGAAGATTTGCAAAGTAGTTTTGGAGATCTGCTCGGGAAACAAACACTATTCGTCAAATAGACATAATTAAAATATAAACACGATTGAGGTAATAAATAAGAATTGGGAATGGAGTTCACAATATCATATCTTTTTGATTTAAAATACACTTCGGAAATCGGATATAGTACTGCAATTTCGACAGACAAAGTCTTGGCGATTGACGTGTTGAATAGATACAACGAGTGTTGATAGAGTCAATATCAAAAGACACGAGGGGGAGATTATATTTATCATTCAAAGTTATTCCTCAACGATATTATTAGCAGCTGAACAGATATTTTGTGTCCTCAGCAGTGATCTCAACATTTTTCTGCCATCAGCATCATGACATCATAGCCCTGCCAGTAGTATTCTCGGTTTTGTCAAAGCCTTGTGATATCATTAACTTATGATATAATATACATTTGACAATTGTATATCTACAATGTAGATATCGATTGATCTCACACAAGCTTTAATTCCTGTGTAGGTTGTGGATAATAAATGTAAAGAAACTACAAACTGTGTACTAAATATGGCTTGGGCGAATATGCAAGTAGAGCTGTATTTACAAACATCTGAACAATATGCTGTGTTATAATTCTACATCTAGGAAAAAATATTAAAGAGATTTTACAGCTACCCATATTGCAGCATTAATTAATGAATTGCAGTTTCATTTATAATGAAAGTAGTCATAGCTCAATGTCCTTTCATGTTCAGCCTAAAGGGGATGATTAAGTTTCTGCTTAATAGTCACTGTCAAACTAGTAATGAAGAACATCAGTGATCTTTGAATGAAAAAGATTTTGTTCATTCTGATTCTGATTGCTTCCTTCGATTTATGTATAACTGTCTATCTAGATTGAGCTAATTTTTCTTGAAAAGTTGAATATAAAATTAGTGAGACGTTGTGCATAATAAAATACACTTTTCATTATACATGTATATGGAGCTTAATTTTTAAAATTATACTTCGTCATCAGTAAATTGTATATGAAATAAACTTGCAAAAATAGGTCACATACATGTTTAGTGCCTAAACACATTAGTTGTCGTTGGCTATGAGATAATTGGGGTGAACCTTTGTTAGAGAGAATTCGGGAATGAGTACAGTTGTTTATGTACCGTCTCCCAAAACAAATATAATGTGTACCTCTCCATGACATTCATGTAGTTATAACCTAGGTTGGAGAAGCTATGTTAGTTTCCTTCCAAGAACATTAACATTATTCAATGTTCGGTGGAAAGGTAACTATACTGATACAAGACATAACAAGATGGAAACACTATGTCAGTTTAATCCAGAAATAACGAATAAAAGCTGTAGTCTAGACATGACAGTATGTATCTATTTAGCTCATAGTACTATGTACTTTTCACCACATTAGTGGTATTCTGGTAGAGAAAATACTGGTACTTAATACACTTTGATATTTTTGAAGTCGACCTACATCATAAGGTCGCATTACCCTGTTGAGAAAAATGAGTCAATCCCAGTGATGACATATTGAAATGAAATGCGTTCATAAATGAATCTTAATGGAGACGTGCTGAGTGGAACAGCATTTTTTCGTGTATATGTCGATGTGGGTTGACATGTCCAGTAAACAACACAAATGAAATCAATGTTAAAGGGCCATCACGGATGTTGATGAAAATCTCAAAAAAAATCCAAAAATCCATCTCCGTGAAATAAATACACTTAATTTTTCCCTAATTTTTCAACTTAAAATAAGCCGAGAAATTGCATTAATTAGTAAAGGTGTTTTCAGTCTTAATATAGATCCAGTCTATTATTTTCAAGCGCAAAGCATTATGGTCTAGCTCACACACAGTAAACAAAGACACGAAAGAATAACAAAAATATGAGCAATGAAAGATATCGAAATATATTTTTTTTTGGCGGTGATTTATTTACTATTTCATTTAACAAGAAAAAAGTGAGCATGGCTCACATACCCCCGTCATCCGCTATCCGTCCATCGAGAATTATAGATGTGAAGGTTACTATGTTTAAAAAAAAGCTTCAAGCATCATAATATTGTCCAAAATAATTTTAGGAACTGACTGTTATTACAAAATTTAATTCACCCAGATGTAATATTTTTCAGGTAACTTAATTTTTCCCATTAGGGCATCACACCGGTAATTTGTACCAAGTTCAATTACAGATTCAAGGGCTTTGAAATAATATTGCGGAACTGGACTGTGAACTCGATAAAGAGTATCATCTGGACTACCTACATGTAAAATTTCATTCACCTAGATGTAATAGTTTCCGAAAAAACTTGTCCCAATTGGAGCATCACAGCTCTTTTGGTACAAAGTTCAATTTCGGATTCAAGGGCCATAACTCCAAAAAAAATAATATTTCGGAACTGGTTTTCGAACTCGATGAAGAGTATCATCTGGACTACCTCCATATTAAATTTCATTCACCTAGATGTAATAGTTTCCGAGAAAACTTGTCCCCATTGGAGCATCACAATTCTTCTGGTACGAAGTTCAATTTCGGATTCAAGGGCCATAACTCCGTAAAAAATAATATTTCGGAACTGGTTTTCGAACTCGATGAAGAGTATCATCTGGACTACCTCCATATTAAATTTCATTCACCTAGATGTAACAGTTTCTGAGAAAACTTGTCCCCATTGGAGCATCACAGTTCTTCTGGTACGAAGTTCAATTTCGGTTTCAAGGGCCATAACTCTGTAAAAAATAATATTTCGGAACTGGTTTTCGAACTCGATAAAGAGTATGGTCATGAGTACTCACAACCAAAATTTCATTCACATAGGTTGAACAGTATCCGAGAAAACTTGTCCCCATTGAACACAATAAAACTAAGTCCAAAAAGTGACGTTTCCATGGAAACGACAAAAAATATCAATCTCAGAAAATTGAAAATTGTCTGTGCGCGATCGGAAGAACATGGTTAACATATGTACAAAGTTTGGTTGATGTAGCTTTGACGGTTTTTGAGAAAATTGACCGGACGGAAGGACGGACGGACGGACGGACGGAAGGACGGACGGACGGACGGAATGACCGCTATATACCCCCGCTTACTTCGTAACGGGGGTATAATTATGTATTTGCTTCAGAAATTGGAATAATTGTTTTACCCAACTAGGTATTTTTCTTGAATTTCATAATCAATGAGAGTACAAATTTGTCATAATTTGCTGGTCTTATCTCAATAAAAAGAACATTAAACAGGAAATAATTGGTATATTCTCAGGACATTTAGAAACATTGTTTGTAAAGCAATCGTCACATTCAGTAATGTGTGACAAGGGTAACTTACAAGAGAGACACGTGACGCACGTGCAGCATATGGGTTGTAATGGTGACATGCGCTAGAGACGAGCCTTCACGCTTCGGAAGCGTTTGCTGTTTGTGTAGTACGTATTACGCAAAAAAGGGGATTCTGTTTAAATACGTCAGATATCCTTAGCGCGCGCTAGTCGAAGTGATACTTCTCTTTGAAACCAAATTGCAATCCATTGTCGTGATATGATATTATTTAACATATGCCATCTTGTAGATAAAAGATTTATCTGGCGAATGACGTATAGTATATTTTCCAAAAAATTGAAATACTAACATCCGTGATGTCTCTTTAAGTGTGTTGTCAAAACAATCATATGATTAACAGGGACGTTTTCAGCAAGCCATTAGCCTCGATATCATATCGGAGATAATGTCGACAAAATTAGTTGGGTTGAAACAATTGACAACTAATTGCTTCCCTGCGGATGAGAAGTGATCCCTGTGTCAACAACGTCACTGTCTTCCTTATATGAATCAGGCTTCTACTCTGTGAAATGGCAACCAACATACATTTTATCGACTTATCATGCGTCAATAAGAATAATGAGGATACCTATCCCGGTAAAACTCCACATAACAAAGGGGCATGCTCACATGCTCTTGTATAAGGACCAACTACTTTCCTTTCTCCCCTGCGTTCCTAGCTCCCAATGATGGCGTTTCAAGGCCACATTGCCTTCATGTTTAGGTACCCAATTGAATTACTGGTTGAAGATATAATATATTTTGAATAAAAGTCCTTAAGTTATTAAGGGGATCACCCATATGGCTTGCGGCACATAACCTGTTTTATGCAAAGTTGATCAATATATACACTGCGATCATCCGAAGCAGGGATCTTCTCCAAGGTCGTTTTCAAATGTATTTTTGATGAATAAAACAAAATCAACATCATGTTATATTAGAACAATGACTGTTAGGCAAATACTGTAATACATGGCAATAGCGCTTTGATGTAATTGGCCTTCCTAGTAGCAGTTACAAGACAATTTAATCAATCACTGAATAATTCATGGCTAGCTTGAGGCAACGAGATTGGCATAGATGCATCTGTGTGTATCAGAAGAATATTTATTCAACATGGTCCAAAGCAATAAAATGAATGTTGAAATGATTAATGCAATGATGTATGTGTAGAAATTGTATTGATAGACGGGTTGCCTATATTTGCAATGATTGCAACTTCTCTGTGTCAGCTAACGCGAGATGATGAATACCTTAATGGAACATATCCTATGGATTGTTATTGTTATTTGTGAAATAAACATAACACAAGAGGATTAATAGTTATTTGAAACTAGATCATATGCGTCATTTGCACACGACTTTATGTGATTAACACATTGCTCTTGCATTTTGTAAGTAATTTGACGATTTCAAGGGTACATACATGTTTATGACGTTTGTGTGATGAATCTTTTAACACATATTTAAGGCAATGGCTGATATATTTAGCGTGTTTGTTGCTTTCGATTTGATGTGTACTCCAAATAATTAAGTGATTCTTTATCCGAAAAGGTAACCAGTTTTGCAAACAAGATATAAAAGTACATAAAATGAATTCTGTGTTTATCCTGAACAATAATGAACATCTAACCGGCTGTGTGTCTACCATTATGATGTACAACAACCATACTAGAAGTTGTGGCGAGGAAAACATTGAATATTTTAATAATAATGGAGTGTTTATGATACTATGTTTTTATATATATATATATATATATATATATATATATATATATATATATATATATATATATATATATATATATATCCTGGAGTAGTTTTAATTCTACATTTGTCACACATTTCTGTATGACACTTCAACCTAAATTTATGTTTGACAGTTTCACACAACTATTGAATTTAATTCATCATCAATCACAAGAAATATAACTTTTGGATCATCAGTAATACAAATCTGGTATTCACAGATCAAGGTGTTAAAATATAAATAAAAAAAGTCCATCCGCAAAACTGTCTGAAGATGTCGGACAGACATCCTTTCAAATATTCCCTCCTGCCTCTGTAGCGAGGGATAACGTACCACCAGAACAATATCATTGAATATGTGTCCTTACAGCGGGTCATGCTCACTAATTGAGCAGTTAATATGATGATGTTCAAAGTAAAACTACAAAATACATAATCATCAAATTTTACATGACAGACTATAGCTTTATAATGAAGAATATATCAGGCAAAATTATATATCTCTTTACAGAATTATTTTAGTTGTTAAATGCTTCTCATTCTTTCGTTGGTGTCTTTTTAGTTGGGTATATATATTTTGTATTGTACCATTCAATACCTCAACGTCCGGCTACACCATCTTTCAGCTCTTATGGCAGGAATTCAGGCATTGTGTTTGCTGAAAACATTTTTCACCTGAGATAACGAGAAATGACAAGTCATACAATATGGAATTTATACTAAGCTTATTAATATAATTAAACATTTACAATGTTTTCTATAAGACGGCTATAGTGACTTCAACTAGACATTTCATTGCGTAACTTGATTTATTCATGGGTCCCTCGAGTTCATTATATAACACAAACACCAGGCAGTGATAGCTTAACAGTTCAGACTACACGTCATTCATTCCACTGAGAATATCAGCAAACAAAGCCAGTTGTTATAAATCAATGGGCAATTTATTTTGTTTGTAGAAGACGAGCATCTGCTTACAAGAGCTCAGTAAATCAATACATTACATGTGAAAAAAATGACGTTGCGGTAAAGCATCTCTTTTTAAATAAGAGGTATGTTTTTATCCATTGAGTTTTTATTCTCAAAGAACATGGTATTGATATTCTCGAATCAGTGTTTATATAATCACTTTCAATCAAAACATTCGAAGGTGATAGCTTAATGTAGAACATGTCGTGTGCTATACTTGATCTGAATGCTTATCATAAGTCCCGGGCATGTGAATGCTTATCATAAGTCCAGGGCAGAGCGGGGCAGGGCAGGGCAGGGCAGGGCAGGGCAGGGCAGGGCAGGAATTGTTACTTTGTGTTTGCAGGCTTGAACTATATCCTGATTGTTTCCAGCCGTTAAAAAATGTTTAAAAGGAAAAAGAGATTTTACTTTAATAGGTAAATGAGTATCATATTACTTCAACAGAATATGATAATAATGATAGTGGATATTTTATATGTTTCACTTATGCTTGCTCATGAAAGGAGCTACTCATATGTTATTACCCTGAACGAATTGCACTTTCAAAGCTAATATTTAGCACTTCGTGTGACTGTGCAGGTCTGTACTGTACTTCCAATGTCTAGGTACCCATTTAAACAGATAGGTGGACTGAGTACTAAGTGGAAGGAGTGCATTGCCAAAGGACACATTTATGACACCCAGGTAACAAATATTAGGTGTCTACAAAGATTCGAACCCGGGATTTTGGTGTGAGAACTACTAGTCATTGACAGATTTGATTGATCTCTATAAAGCAGTCAATGACTCTTCATTCATTTCGATAGTTGTGAACAACATTTTGTACGCACATAGTATTTGTTGTTTGTGCACCATAGAGCAATAAAATGTCTTAAGACATTACATAAACAGCGTAAAGAACAGTACCAATTGAATAGTCATGAATTATGGAGATTACATAATAAAACAAAATAAAAATATATTCTTGAAACGTGTTTTGCCGTTTATTGTGCTTGCAAGTGATAAGTCTTTACTTACAGACGTATTAAGTCAGCATTCGTCCCATTACATACATTGCCTTCCAATAGAGGTTACACATCTATTTTTACCCAAGCAGGTAAAGAATGACATATTGATTACCTCTACGTATATTGTATATCGGAATCAATTGAGCATAAAGTCGAGACAACACTACACGTGCACCTGATTATTAAGACGATTTTAATTTACCAGTTTAAACAATACCGCGATTACCGCCACGAAACTTTATTAAATGAATCTTTGAGGCGTGACTGATTTACTGACTGAGGTGTGTTAAATCGCCAAAAACACATGTTTTTGCAATAATTATGTAAGTATCATCTGCGGAATTACCTAGTTGGATATCTAAACATTCGATATATGGAAAATTTAAGTTGTTTGATTGAAAATTTGTTAGTGAAATTAACAATCAAAATGTTGCGAAATTACGTTGAATTATGACTATCGCCGATAATGACATTACTCCGTTGACGTCACAGAAGTCATCTCCCGTAGATTTTCATTCTGGTCGCCGGGGTTAAATTAATTGAACACAGACGACAGCAAATATTTTCTCAGCAACTTCAAAAGTTCCTATCCTGGTTAATTTCCATTGATATATAATGACCTCCAGTATTTGCTCATGTTCTTAAGAGAATGGATGACGATTATTTTGAGACTGCAAAGTGTGGCACTGATGTTCTTGTGATATAATGAAAGGACAGGATTCTCTGTACGTGCAGCCTTGTTGAGCCTGAAGGGGTTTTAGTTGTTCCAAATGATGTGTTGAGAGTGTTTCTGTCACTTACAGTGATCCTCGTGTCAATCAATTTTATATGACACTTATTAAAAATACTAAAGATTCAAACTCAAGCATTGTTAGGTTATGAAATGTTACATCTGACCGAACTATCAAAACGTTTTTGCTAGTACTCAGTTATGCAGCAGCAAAAACGTTGACAAATTCCGGATCAGGTCATTAATTCACGGATATTACTAAAGTGCTTCCTGAAAAGGCTTCAATGGTTATCAAATCAATATAGTATTTCTTAGAATTCACCAATTAACCAACATTTTTCAACAACCAGGTTATTAATCAATTGAAAGGCTTATTCACAGATGCGCTGTCTTTATCAGATTATTTGTTAATGTGTGTATTTTCTTTCCGGTTTCGTTTTTTTTTGGTGTCTAATAGATTTCAACTCACGTGATGCTGCGACACAAACAACAAATATGTGGTGGAACTAGTCGATGACTTATCACGATAACAATTTGCTATGGATCCTTCTTCAATTAACGCTTCCACTGTCTACCAAATGGAGTTTTCTAAAATGAATAGATAAGTTTGAATCCCCGTCGTTCCTTCAAATGTTCCTGCCGGATTGATTTTCAGTTCAACTGCAATTGATTTTGAAACGCCATTTGCGTTAACATTATATGATGATATTAAACGATGATACTATGTCGACAGACAAGTGATATTCAGAGCCATTCAAGATTCCCATAACCAGACAGAATTATTCACTGGAATATTTGCTGTCCACATAATCTGATCAGTATTGCACTGTCCTCCACTGTGTTTACGATGCGCGTATTGATGTTTTTTTTGTTTTATATAGATATTTCCAACTGTTGGGGAATGCAGAAGGTTTATAAGGGTATGTTATATTGAGTAAACTCCATGTATATTCTTGGTTTTACGACTTAACCTTAATATGATTACAACATCTAATAAGTTGTCCAGTTGCATCAACTTATTTCTTTGTTAAAGGATGACGAGTCTTTTACTATAAGTTGATCTTACGCCTGGTTAAGATAGTAGTGTTTTGAGAAAATAAGAATATACATATGTTTTCAGATTAAGATTTATAATGCGTCTGTTGACTGCTTAGAAATGGTTTGAAACTTTAAACTGGTTTAACTTGTCAAACGTCCTAGGTTATGGATACAGGATAGTGTCTATACAGTAGTTTCATTTTCATTGTCCAACTCTACATGAGCGAGAGAACAAACACTTTGTAAAATATAGTTTTAATATAATAAACAACGTATTACTTGTGTTTTATTCATTATATAATACAATGTATGAGTTGTTAATATAGGAATATAACGTATGAGGTTCACAGATACTGTACATGCTTGCATATTTTACCTTTACTTGGAACATATGCTGTATTTATTATTACCTTGTTTACGTCCCACCATTCAACGCTGTACTCACTCGAGCAATATTTCCAGAAACCACTAAAGCATTATTTCAATACAAAATACGTAGTATCCCAGAAGTAGAAGCAGAAGAACGAGCTTGTCTTTCCAGGAAATGTTATGTCAAACCGAAGTTCCGAACGTCCTACAATCACATGAATTTAGCAGGAAAAAAACTAAATTACCATTAATTAACAAAAGTGATGTTTTAGTTTGTCATCAAAATTCTGGCATCCTGTTCAATATGATGTGATGTTTCTCTGATGTCCATATGGCTGTCATTAAGTCCTCGAATGCAATGCGATGTTAACAACAGCCAAATTATTGTCAAAGTAGGATAGCTGTAGGATGGCGCCGGACAGTCTATACACACGCTTTCATAGTTATTGATTACCTCTACACTATCACGCTTTGCCCCTTCCTGTTATTTGTGGTTGTTTATTGACAGCAAGAAGAAGCCGTAGGTGTGAAATATATTACAGGTAAATAGATAAATGCTAAGCCACTGAAATACCCCCAACATATGCAACACTTTTGTGGATAATATGACCCCACCTATCACATTACTTTATTGGCATGTGATTCTAAAGCAATTTGCTTTGAAAGTTATCTATAGTTGATATAATCTACCTGAATTACCAGTAAAGTGTCGTAAAGTCATGTTGCTGAGTAGATTATTAAAAGGCTGCCTCTCCCAAGGCAACGATCGCAAGGTCAAAATGACATCATCTGATGAGTCTCATCATAAGAAAACCACAATGTCAAACGTTATGACCTCTGCTGAAAGGTATCAGCACAATAGAAATATCGAAGGTCTATCACTGACTGGATGAGGTTGACAGGTGAAAGACAATACACCCCCGGAATCTTCGATATTTTGCCAATATATACTTTCTCGACTTTAGTGCTGCTAGCCTGTAAGTGGCATGTGTTTCTAATATACTTAAGATGGAAGTAATGTCATTTTTAATCCTTTGATCAACTGAGAAATTGTATTTTGGTCTATTTTTCAGATATATTGTAAAAAGCTGATGTTATTTATGGATTCACCTTACTTCGCAAGAAGACTCTAATACGCCTACACGATGATAAAATGCCAACTGATTATTTAACAAGCGAATTTTTATATCAATATTGTCAGGGGACCAAATGTGTATTGTGTCAGACAGACAGAACAATATATTTCTCAAGCAAACAAATGTGGTACACGAGAATACGAAATGATATATTCATCAATAAAAAAATTAGACAAGGCAAGTGACTTGCGAGGTTCATTTGAATATTATTTAAACAGTTAAACGATTCATTCAGAAATGACTTGGTGTTATGTCCATGCTTAATATGTTTAAATCATCTGATTTGTTTATCATCGAATGTAAAGACAGTGTGTCTAGACTCTAGGTAATATTTTCAGCGAATACATTGAAGACGTAAGAGGAAGATTATACCCCTCTGTTTGTTAAATGTTAACAGCATGTTGCCGTAGTGAATAATTCGGTTAGGCAACACGATACTGGACCAGTCAGGAATTCCTTGAAGCTCATTATTTTAGACAACATTGTAAACCTCTGTTAGTAAACTTACGTGCAAAAGAAACGCCCCACACATAATATGAGATAGTTCAATCAAAAAGCGACACACACGCCGGAAACCTTACGTTATGTCTAAGCCATGTTATATAGAAGCCAACTTACATATATTTGAAATTTCAAAACATTATCTGTTCAAATTTCTTAAATTCACATTTAAGAAATCACAAACATTCTGGCGATTTCAGTGCCCTAAATGGCTCAAACTGACATACTGAAAACAGTATTAGTATTTAATGTATGAACTTGTTAGTACTTATTTATTAAACATGTGTCTATAGAAAAGAATAATCAACGAGTTGCTTGGAGTTACGGATTATCTGTCCCGAGTTGATTATTGTGATAAACTCAGAGCTTTAGCGAGGAGTTTGACATATTAATTCACGAGGGACAGATAATCAGTAATTTCGAGCACCGAGTTTGTTATTCTTTTTCTTACCCAAGATCATTTCAAGGCGTCAAAATCGAAAAACATGAGGTTCCCTTTCGCCCGCTAGAAAAATTGTGCAGGAGCCGAGAAATTCAGGTCTTCTAGAACAGAGGTTAGGGTAGGAAATATGAAGGAAGTAGCCTATGATACATGTAAGAAGAGAATGGAGGGCGGTAGGTCTTTATTTTAATTTTTTGTTGGGAAAATAATGACGAGAGAGGGATATATTTTTTTTTATCCATCAAAATATGGCTTTAAAGTGGCAGATGTTTGCAAAATGGCCACACATCAATCCCTTCCCATCCTTCTATTCGGTGAACAAATGGATTTTGTGGTTGATAAAAAATTGTGTGGCAAATTTATTTTTTAAAATGACAATAACAATATGTCACGCCCACAAATAGAAGTGATGCCCGGATGCTGAGAAACATTTCCTTTTTTTATTTCTTTTTTAATGGTAACAGTTATACATTACAGAGAGTATTTGGGAGATCTTGAACTGATAAATATTAAAGATGTTTAACCAAGTGTGTGACCGTTTCATTAATATCATATTTTAGAAATAATGAAACCCTCATAATACAGACAGCTTTATTCCTAAATATGATATTAACGATACACAAAAAAACATAACCTCTGTCCCATAAACTGTCATTTTGTTTTGAAGATTGTGTAACGAAGATCGTATTTCTATTTTGGTTAGAGAATTGACCTAGATTATCTTTAGATTGTCAGTACGAAAGGGAAAATTAAGTTAGTTAGTAAACCTGTCAACTCGCTTTTATCAATAACTGATAACCTTTTCAGGTTTCACATGAGGTGTATGGAATTATGTTCATGTATTTGATCCAATTTGTATATTTATCTGATTTGGATGTGAGATGATGTGATTTGGGGTTCAACACTGCTTTCAGGAGTATTCCATTTATAAAACGGCTGCTAGAATTATTGCAGGGATAAATCCCGCAACACCATGGGGCAATGTATTGCGGTGAAACTAGCGAGCGACGACTGGAACTAGGGAACCATGAGTGGCACTGCTCTGAAATTCAATGTAAGATTGCACCCAAACCTCACTACGTGTAGAACAGTTCTCAACTGCAGGCAAAGATTCCGTGCCTCTGACGGGATTCGAACCACGGACCTTGACCCGAATACGCTAAGCACTGCGCTATCCCTCCCAGCTGATTTTGATACCGAGTTAACAGGTTTCTTGCACTCGAAATATGATATATCATACCTTTACTTATCCTATTGCATCACTCAATGTTTTGTTGTCATTAATGACATGGCAGGTTTCCATGTCATTTTAAAGTATGCACTGTTTTTATTGCAATCATTAACAATATGTAGATTCCATTAGTTAAAACACGACACGATGCACAACATCATTGTATCATTTAAAGCCATGTGTCACCAGATCCTCAAGAATAGGGACTAAATCGTCCTAAATAATAGCGTTTGCTTATCAAATCCCTTCATCACTAAAACCACTTTTGTTAGGTAAGAATAAATGTTGTGCTTTTGGTGATAAGAGGTTTGTATAGTATTTATCATATTAAAGAAATCTATACAGGAAGCCGGTTTCATAATGAGATACATGTACAACCGTATGTGATTCTTTGATATGCTTATAACCATATGCAGGTATAGCATACACCTTGTTATTTGTATTACTAATAATACTGGTTTGGGCTGTATAATTAATGTTGTGGTTTTCTGACTGACATCCAATTTAAGAATGTTTGGTAGAAAATGAATTCCACGAACATTCTTAAGAAAGTAACAATACACGATTAAACAAATATTTCAAATGTGTACTGGAGCATCTGACAAGGTCCTAATCACGAAATCATAAAATGAAAGGTATGGCTTCAATGTTTTTTGGGTTTTTGTGCGAACTGAATTAACTTCCGAGTGCATATTAAAACGTAAATTTTATTATTGCTCTGCAACGTAATCATTATGTTGCCAAATGCCTTTCTGTGCCAGCAGTAACCGAATCATTGTCAAAGCAAGTTCTCTGCAGGTGATGTTTTCACTGGCGACCGGGAGTCTATAGAACTCATTTTAGACTTATTGATTAGCCAGAAATCACAGAACCTGCTTTGCCTGCCAGTAGAACCTGTTTCATTAAAATATCAAATCAAAATGCTCAGCACTCGTCCAGCACAAACTAATCCATTCAGACACATATTTATTCGGTAAATAGTTATTGAAATGTTATGTGCGTTCTTATAATTGAGAAATGATTAAATTTTCGCTATTCATTTACTCCACATTCTAAGACATTGTGACTTCTGTATATACTCTCATTACATAATCATAGTCCCAAACATTGACTCAGTATTTACCCACAAATACACTGAAATCATGATGAGCTATACCATGAATGTTATGTGGAAATATTGAATATATACTAAATGGCCTTTATTGTCAAGGTGTGTCTGATCCAATATCTTTCAAAAATTTCATAAAAATGGTATTACATGGAAGGAAGTAAAGAATCCTGATATCCACATACTGTTAAAAGTGATATGAAATATTAAGTCTCCATAGTCTATTCCTGCTCTGTTGCTGCCTTCATGAGTAGGACTAATATCATTATCTAGACAGAATAACTCTCTAATGTACTGTTCCATTTGATTATGAAAGACTGTTAAGACCCAGAGTGATATGATGCATCTGCTGTTTCGTGTTACTTCTGGCTATATAATGTCGCTGTGGTATTAATAACTGTGTATGATATATTTCAGTGACTGTTATTTTAGTTCAAAAGATTGATATTTCACAAGAAGAAAATGTATTACCAATTCACGTTCGGGAAAGTCGGCAGAATACAATATGTCATATATTCAAGTTTAGATGTTTTAAACATTAATTTTAATCGAAAATAGTTTAGGTCAAATCCTTCTTGCATCAATGAAACTACGACCTACAACACATTTATCTGATATTTTACAAATAAATAAATCATTTCTTATGGTATGATTGTTAAATTAAATTTTATTCATGAAGTACATTATTAACATATCACAAGTTTAGGTTATATGTCTCTGGTAACAAAAGTATCCTCTAAATTATGTTGAGTGCTAAAACATGGCAGACCAAACCCCATTTTAGTGGAGGGCTGCAGATGAAGATGAGGACCAGCATAGTGTACATTTTGATGGCAATTAAGCAAAAGTCGGATTATTCGGTAAACGGTTAAATTATATCAAACATAAAAATAGATGGCATCTCTAACAGGTTGGTGCAGTATCTTTGATAGAGATGCAATGATGGTAGACATCCGCAACACTGGACACTTTGAATGTCTTATAACAGCTATTCTTAATAAAAAGAGTATTACGGTTTGTCACATTATCATGATTATTTGTCACACTGTGTAAATCCCAAATTTCTTAGAGCATAATTTATATTTCTCTATAATCTCCTAACCACTGCTGTTATACATGTGACATCACCAAAATGTACCTGACTGTTTCAGATGACGTCTTTCGAAAGCAAAAGTTCCCTATTAATGTGATGTATTTAAGTTAATAATTATTTATTAGCATACAATGCTTTATTCTTCGAAGGCAGGATTTCAAGTGGTACTTGTAGTTTGATGTGGAAAGGAGGTAAAGTGACATCACACGTCCAGTACTGGAAACAGGCATTCAGGGGATGATTAGAGAACATGACTGGAATAGAGAGTTGTTTTTGCCTCTGATGCAGATCTAGATACATAATAACAAGCCAAGCCAAAATTGAAATTTAATCAAATTTATGGAACAAACTCTGCATATTACTCTTAGCTGAAGCAATTCCTGAAAACAATGCTATGAGAATATACTCGTGTATGTTATGTAAAAGCAACTAACAATTAACATTGTTACAATAACACAAATACATAGAGGTTATCTTGAGAGTATGTTTTCAGATGCTCAATATCCTGCATTAGGAATAAACATTGTATTTTGCGAGCCTTGGCGAGCTAAATACATAGTGTTTATTCCTAATGCAGGATATCTACCATCCCAAAACAAACGAGCATGATAACTTCTTTATCATACAATGTCATTCTTTTTTCTCTTAGCGCTAAGCAGCTTTACCATTAATTTCAATTCTTTTGCTTTTACTACGCGTATTGATATATGCAAATGAACAGCGTAGTATTATATCGGTAAAATGAAACAAAATAGTCCCTCCTAAATGATGCTTTCAGTTAAAATAATTGTTATTTTGGCATGATCTTAATTTTCAATGTTTTAATACGTTCCAAAATATATCTTTTAATGAAAAATATTTAACATAAAGACGGCGAATTCGAATTCCTGTCGCTTTCGTGTAATCGTGACTGTGGGCGAGTGTCACGAAGGCACGAGAGTTGCTTCCCTTTCGCTCGGTTGCAAATGCCGACTCACATAATGACATATCACACGGATCGAGAATACACGGATCACTGAATATTAAACTGCTACTTCTAAAATCCCCTTTACACAAGTCACATTACAGAACTGTGAAGATTGTCGTTCATTAAATGAATATGTGACTCAAACTGCCTTTGTTACCTGTGAGTATTTATAAAGTGTTTACTCGGTAATTTTCAACCCAGGATGAACATTTTGCCGACCTATTCATTGCACAACGTTTGTGTTGTCATTTCTCAAATTAATGTATATGAAATAAGGCATTGTATATTAACATGGAGCTGTTCCGCTATTACAACTGTTACGGTCGCAATTTACTGTACGTTATGACAGGTGTTACGCGTGTGACGTCATTTTCAAAAGAAGTTCCGTCACTTGACCTTTGTAATTTGCATCTTTATCCGGAAATGACCCCAACGGACACCGAAAATATACGTAGCCTCTATCCTGCCGAGACCACCATCCATTGTATGATAATAACATTTGCCCTTTCATTACCAATACTGCACTCAAAGGTTCTAAGTAAAATCTGCCAAGAACGTTACTGGCGTAAGCATATGCTTGTGCTACGCCTGCATACATTACATCACTGAGTGTGTGAGAGAGTTATTGCTTCGGCAGTATCGCAGCCATTAGCGGCGATAAATTTAAGTTAATTGATTATTTAAAAATAATTGCAAAAACAAAAAGTAATGTCACAAAGGCCATACAAAAAATCATGAAAATATCACAATTTTGTTAAAAGCTAATAGAAAAGATAAAATTTACAATTTGTCACAGATATTGACTGCTTTCAAAAAGTCACATTAAATCATAGTTGCTTCCCAGATTTCAATACTCAAGTAACACAGGATTCAGGGAAATGTTATTCTTGTAACTCGCGGAACATTTGAATGCAATCAGTCATGGACTATGCTCATTTACTGGTTCGTGATTGCTTCTTTATTTCTCACTGTGACTGTCTGTATTATACATGATAAACATCGATAATCTCAGACGTTTACACCAATTGCCGGATCCTTCTGGATTCTCCCAAATATTGGCGGATCTTGAAGAATCCGGAGTATCCGGTTAGCGGATTCCACCACTATTTCTCCTGCATTAGTTAATCAAATTGTCCTTATGTTCCTTAACCCAGAACTTCACATGAATGTTTCCAGGTTGAATAAACATCTAAATTAATGAAATGTATACTTCTTTGTACATTAATACCAACGTCAAAATTACCATTTGAAAAGGAACTAATAAACTGCCTAAATTAGCAGGTAACACTAACTAGTAAATCGAGATATGGTAATAGTAATACAATAATAATAGAAATGGATATCAAATCATTAGGTTTGTGTCTAAATTAGAACCGAGGTTTTTTTAGGACACAGTAAAATTGATGTGAAATAGCTGGTTAGCTCATCAGTTTAATAATCTTATCGACTCCCATTATCGATATTTTATAACATAAATCACTTTGGAAACAGAACACCTAATAAATATAAATGGAACAGCGGCGCCACTTTATTAACCAGCATAGACAAGTCTTAACCTGTCAAGGTAATGGCGGGTCTTACATTAAACAGGTCTTCCTACAGCCAAATGAATGTGTTTAATGCAATCTTTATAACATTTTAGATTGATTTTCAGCGGATCATAAAGTGGGGGTGAAGCTTCTAAAAGCGACTTTGTTTTAAATGACACATTTAGCTAGTGACCTAATTCAACACATCACGGGTCTCGCAGATTTTGTTTGACTTCTTATTTGAAGAATGCCAAGTTATTGTCAGAGTTTGATTTGTGTAGATGGAGTTTTCACTAGCGACCCTCAGTCTGTACTAAACCCTTTCAGAGTTATTGATTAAGCGATGAACGATCTTCCTTTGCTTTATCACAGACCTTCTTTTACTCAGAGTTCATTTCTACAGGACGAGGTTTGGTGTTGTTGGTTGTAACGTCAGAAAGATCCAATTCATCACACCTTCAGCATTGAGAATTGTAAAAAGGAACATGAATCAGGAAATAAGTATGTTGTTGCGTTATCAAATGTTGAGAATGTTTTTTGTAAATATTTAAACCTTCATGTATGCAATTTTCTCTTAAATGATTTATCATGTAGAAATATTTTCACATTTCCGCAGTTATCGTTTAAAATTTGAAATAATTATTAATGATATAATCAATGGTGAATGAATGTCTTTATGTCCTCCGCATAAGCGAAGATCACATGAGCATATTTACATGGTCATATACATACATAATACATATAATTTACAAAACGAAATACATCAGAAACTCTACATTAGAGATGATTTCAATTTAGACAGATACACAGCAAAATCAAATAAAATATTTTTTCTTGTTGATGTAGTCATAGTACCGTCATAGTTACAATGCAGTACATACCAGGTTATTTCATCAACATACTCTTATAATAAGGAAATGTTTGATAATAATGTGTGGTTTTAATGTGATTTATTATCGACAAAAGGTTGTTCCTGATCAAAACGTGCTGCCAGAAAACAATAAATGGAAGTATGTGCCTCCCTTCAATAATAGAAGTTAGGTCATGTATGCCGTTTTAATTATGAGTACATGCTTATATTATAAAACATTATCTTATACAGATTCTACCCCTAATCCAGAGAAACCCTAACCCTGATTATTAGCCTGAAGGTTCACAGTGCCATATGACATTGGTGCTATTGATTAACATTCAGAGAAATTGAGTTGTATCAAACAACATTAATAAGAAATCATGACATTTTAGAATGAGCAGGGACAAAAGTAAGGTAAATATTAGTTTAGGATGTGTTTGAATGATATAATGTTTCTCGCTGATAAGTTGAAATAACTAACGTTTCCAAATAAATATTTCCCAATCCTATTCAACAGGTCAAGCGATTGGATTTTGAGCAACAAAACAATGTGTTACTCATTGACGTTTCTTGAAAAAAACTATGATGTAAACACTAGCAGACTTGATGATGCAATTCAAGGAATAATTCATTTTCCCCGGGACAGTGTAGACATTATATCTGCAGATATCAGGTCTATTAGTGGACGCTCTTGGTTTCCATAATCAGATAAGACCATGCACTAGAGACCGAATCCATATGGTGATACCAGTGCTACACATCCGAAGACGGAGATGATTCTTTCATTTCATGTTCTATTTACATATGAATTGTACGATTATCAACATCCTCATTCTAAAAGTGCCGGAAAGCTTGGTACAGACTTCATCTGTATGCTGTGTCTGAATAGTTCTCCAGGGAAACACAACTTAAAAGTTAGTTACTGGAACAGGACATAAACCCCATAAGACAAAGCTCACTGAAATCATGTATAAATGTGCCACATCGGGGTTTCAACTTCTAGAACTAATAAACTGTGAGGAATAGTTCAATGAAACTTGGTATGTCGAACAGTTTGTAAATGGGCCCTTGTGCTTTTGCAACTTCCCTGATGTTATATTTTAAAAGGTTCCTTGGAACCGCATCTTGAATTTTGTTCTCATGCAAAGCTAGAATTGACTCTTATAGATGTGCTTCTTGGTACTTGTAACTTTTGCATTTATTGTTTGCTCCATCCTTGGAATTGCATTAACAATTTAGTCTAAAAACACTTGAAATCCGTAAGGCTGAGGTTGATACAGCTAACGAATGAGAAAAATATGTGTAGAATGAATTTATAACCTTCGATGTGAATAGATTATGATAGCTTATGTGAGTATGTGGCACACATTCATCAGATGGACAAATTTAGTTTTTAAAACGGTTATTGTAAGCTTGGTTACAAATCTGATATTAACATACATCTAAAATGGTACTAATATTAATATTAATAATACAACGTGAACAAGTTTTTAATATCTATACATGTGAATTATGTGCTTACATTTAGCTTTTAAAGTCGGTATGATTGCCTAATGTTAAACGGCGAAACTAACACCTATTAAATAATGCTTATGGTAGTAATATGCACACGGGAGTAAACGTAAATTTACTATGCGTTCATACGTACGTGTTTAATTTCTGCCTAAGCAAATGGGCTTCCAATTCTTTTAATATATGAATGGAGAATTCCTAAAACATGCCAATTAATATTTATAAGATGTAAACTAAATATACTCATGGTAAAAATGGTTGATACCCCTAAACAGAAATGGATTGCAGCACATTAAATGTATTGGACAATAAATATTGTTCGATAGGGTATTTTCGAAATTAGATGCCACAAACACAAATGATGTAAACTAAATGATACTTGCCATGTATGTAATGTGTGCAAATAAGACTCAATGAAAGATGTTGTGTATATTTGGGTTCAGTAGAATTGTGTTTCAAATGCAACTTTAATTTTTTATTATAACTAAATTGAGAACACTCAAAGACTGTAAGAATGAACCAATACCAAGATCTCAAGACACAAGGAAATAACTCAATTCAATGAACACATTTCATTTTTCTTACATTCCTCTTTCTTTGGTATTTTAAAGTGCAAGCGGAGAACTGATCATTTTATTCCTATTAGGGGGTGTCAACCATTATTGCCATGAGTATAAATGAAATGTATGTATATCTGTCAACAATGGTTGGACTATAACGGATAGTTAGATGGATTTCGAAGGTCATTGCATGCAAGAAGGAGCTTGTCCTATATAGATAATTTTTAAAAAACAAGGTTAAGAGTTTCTAAAGTGATTTAATATATTCTCTCAAACTGTGTGAAGTCAGTGTCTGTAAACGACGAACATTTCCTAGTAAAGTGAAAATACCTTATTTACTCACGGAAGTTAACATTTGCACCTATACGTTTATACGGCGCATGGTATATGCAACGATTTCCTCATATGCAAACGCTTGCCGTATAAAATGCATTCAATTCGTCACAATCCTGATATTTACATACGGCTAACAGTATTTGAAAATCTAAGTCTCAGGAGTGTCTTCTAACGTGAACGTGTTGCACTGATTTCATTATCCAGACCGAATGATTCCCTTATGAACTGTTGTAATCTGATTTTGAGATACTGTTAAACCTCTGAATGATATCATACATCTCCGGTTATATACCTGTTGGGTCATGTCCCTGTAGCAATGTTGGCATCGTGTGAAACGGTCTAAGCGATTGTTTCATCTCAGGTGGACAGCTAGTAATGTAAGATAATATTGTAATCTCACCTGAGATCAGATTATACATCAGATTGTACTTGAGAAGCTTAAGCTCGCGTAAGGGAAACTCATATTACTACATATATGTGTTTATATATTAACATACGTATATAAATCTTTGAAGGGCATTTATAAGTGGTATACATAGGTACAGGAAGATTTCTGGATAACAACTTATTTAAAGTGAAATACATGACGTTTCGGGGTATATGCTCACTTCTTCATCCTTCATCCACCTGGTGAAGGGGTGAGCATATACTCCGAAATTTTCACATTAATGAAGTTGTTATCCAGAAAATCTGCCTGTTCTAACATACGTATAGTTAAACAAACTCGCATGTTTTCTGCAATTCACATATAGCTCGTTGATATGTATATATATTTCAAGTGCCTTTCATTGCATTTGTGACACCTTTTCAGTAACAAATGCTACACTTTGTCATAATCAGAATAACACCTTTGTCTAGTCGTATATGTATATATATAGCCCTAAAACTGTTGAAGATATACGATTGTTAATTCGAGAATTTTAAAATTCTTTGCTGTATTTTTTCTTGACAGGAATGCAGTCTAAAAGATAACATTGGAGTAAACTTTTAGGGAATATTTGAATTACAAGAGAAACATGAACTAAACATGCTGGCCTGTTTTAAAGTGAAACTAGCTTTAATCAGTACAATGGCCATAGCACATGGGAAATCATAATTATAATCTTCGCTATATGTACTTAGTTTATCATATAGCATAACTATATATTGTAAGTATTCTCTTATGACCGAGATATATACATCTATGTCTGTGTTCCATATAATTAGTCTGTATAAATTGGATGTATATTCATTCATATACAATTTGTTAATTGTGTCCTGATTAATGTGTTTGTATAAATGCTGTTGATCTTGAGCTCAAAGTGAAGGAAATAAAAAAAATGTATTTCTTTATACTGACATCATCACAATTTGTATTTATGTACATAGGAAAGATTAAATCTGTCTAGTGAATGACTGGTCCCACATTTAACCTGGATAACCTAGAGCATGATTTGTCTGTACAGCTACCTTTATATATATATATCTTTATTGCAGTTAAGATTGATTTTCATGTCTTCTCGTACCATTGAAACCACTGAGAGTGTAGTACTTTGACATTGGAATTCTAGACACATTTAAACCGTGACTCGACTCAATACTATATGTTTGTCCATGTGGTCGTGAGACTGACCGTTACTTTGCAGAATGCCATGTCATTGTTGTAGTTAAATCCCTACCGAGGAAGTTTTCACAAGCGACCTACAGTCTGTACTAAACCATTTCCCAGTTATTGATTAACAGAAAGAACGATCTTGCCTCGCTTTCTCGCAGAACCTGTTTGACTTAGAGTTGTTCATTTCTACAGGAAGAGGTTTAATGTGGTAAGGTTGTAGAGTCAGAAATACCCAATTCATCACACGTTCAGCGTTGAAAACGGAAATCCAAAGGGATGTTGGGTGGAATATACACAAATCAGATAATAACTATGCGTTTTTCTATCTTGGTTCTGAATATTACCTTGATAAGTATTTTCAAGTATATCAATAGGAAATATTTGTATTTGTGACATATGCATGCACATTAACATGGACGTAAAATGGAATTATGTTTCCATATGTTCTTCCTTTTATACTTTATATTTTTAAAAATAAGATATTACAATGTATAATTGTTTGAGGTATGGAAAGATACTGATGCATGCAAATCTTTACAGAGACAGTGAAATGATATATTTACGCGCTCGTTAAACCATAAAACACAATTGTATTTTTGTCTTCGCCAGTGTTACACTACACCATGCACCATGGTATTTCATTAAAAAAATCATATATTTGACTATTGTAACTATATTTGATATATTGAGTATGAATACAGATGGCTATGTTTAAGTAAGAGTTGAAAACAAACATCCAACGAACATTATTAAATTAAGGTACACAAATCAGAGAATTTTCTTTTTGATTTGGCACATACGAGTATACAGCTTCAAATGGGATATTTGTAGTGACATGTTTTCTTGTTAAATTTGAAAATAATGTACTCGATATTTGAGATCACGGAAGCGGAAATATGCTATCATTAATTTAGTAAGGGTGAGAAGACATATTCATATCCATCTAACATGACTGATACTTTACTTTTGTAACATTATAACACAAAGCATACTGACTTTTTATGTATTTTTACTTTAAGATGATTGTGTATGATAATGTACATTTCAAAATTAAACTTTTTAAACCGTCACGTGAAGCGATTTGAGGTAGTGTCCAGAATCGTTTCAACATTATCATAACACATTTATGAAGGCCTTGTTAAAGTTTGTCAGTACCAGAAAGAAAGGTAATTTTTACTGTGCATGCTAGCTTCACATATGAACAATGATAACTTTATGCAGAAAAGGTGCATTACATCCAAATAATTAACTAGACCATAAAAGACAATCATAGGTCACGTTTAAAAAAAGGCAAGCACTGCATGTAAGCATGTTTTACATATAGCGCTACGCTTAACATGGTCAAGTTGACTCTTTTCTGAAATGTTCTGCAAACTGCTGTATAGTAGGATTAAATAATACATGGTTCACATGTATGTCTTAAGTTGTGCTTTAACAGTAATAAACTGACATTGGCTTGAAGATATATCTTGAAGATCATCCAAAATCGGTCCCATTCTGTTCATCCGATTGATTCATTTTGCGAGAATAACATAAATCTTCACTCACTGACTTCAATGAAATAATCATTGATCTAAACACTAGACTCTGACAAGTATGCGATGCAACTGCAGTATTACTGCTGAAACAGTTTGCACATTGGGACATTATATCAGCAGACATCAAGTGATATTTATGGGCTCAGTAGAGTTACATTATCAGATAAAACTGTACACTAGAGAATATATGATCTAGGTTATTCGATTAATGTTACACATTTACTTTTGAGGTTATTCAATTGCTAGAGACGGGACAATTCTCATGTTTCTTTTCACAATAACGAACCCAATCACGCACTCACTCACCTACCCGAATTATGGGGAAATATCCTCGAACTTTCAATTCGTGTATACGTACCTATTATTGGTTAAGTGTATCGATTCTTTTTTATTTCAACTTATAAACATTTTCAAAGTAGTATCGTCAGTGTTCCCATCATTTAATTGGTTGTGTTCACATACCACATACAGTTATGTGAAATTTCCTATCTCCCGAGTCAATCCTCGTCTATTCCAAGAACTAGTTTAATTGATGTCATTATTCTTACCAAACATTATGATGCCTATAAATATTTCCGATAACATTGGATGCATCAGCTGCTGCAGTTTATTGCCTTTTGAAACTGGGTACCTGGTGTAAAATGAGGAGGTGACCGTAGAGCGCACCGAGCTCAAGTTAGACCAGGGTAAGAATGCAGAATGGGCCTTGAGTAGCATTTGGTGAGGATATGTGTGCGATATACATACCCTAATTATTACATATATATTATTAACGTGCGTAATTTCCGCTGCATTATTTGTTTTCTTATATGAAACCATTGTACCGTTATATCGTCAGTTCATCGTGTCGAATATCATCAAGAGGGAAACGCTCACGTCTTCTCGATAACATAACACTGTCTATAATGATTGGCATTTGTGACCCCAAACAACACAATGGATGTATATTTAAACAACATTAACACTAAAACCTACTCATAATGCCTACTCATTGACCACCCCCCAAAAAAACCCCACCTTATCTGTGCATTCATACGTCACAGCAAAACGAGATCTAATGTATTGACTTCATCGCTCTGAACTCTTCTTAAGGTGGTCAACTACACATTACCATCATGACGGACCACCTTACAAAGTCTATCCTAACAAGAGCAACTGCATTGTGCATTATAACAGCTTACCCAAAGGATCCATTTTTAAATCCCAATTTTACCTTTATTATTACTTTTAATGTACTTTTATTGTATTGTATTTTAATCTATGTTGTAAAGCGCCTTAGAGTCTTTTTATCATAAATTATATAGGGCGCTATATAAATTTCGCATATTATTATTTTTATTATTATTATTACGACAAAGCTGGAACTTTTTGGGAAAAGTAATGTCAGAAATGCGATCTCTTACTCAGCTTTTAAGCACTATCATGAGCTTTAATGTAATCAATATAATCTATGACATTAGTTGTAATCATATAGCAATAGAGAACCTTGATACAAACCGCCATGATTAAATATGTTCAAACAGAGAAATGAACTTGAGATCGAATGTTTCTTATATAAACCATCAACTGGACGAGTGTGTAAGATAAACGTAACGTATATGTATCTTTACTTTAAATCATGTCCTAAAATTCTAGTTTGGTCACATCATGCACCATAACTTATTTTGTAATATGTTTCAGTGTTCTTCCAGTCAATGTTACGCCTCAAGTCCCGCATTGTGTAACATGAAACCATCTCATTGTTAAATCTCTGTCTCATATATTTCAGAAAGTAAAATTTAATATTCAGCTTAGAATACGAGAGTCCTTTTTTACAAAAAACCTACATCCGTCATGATAGACCCACAGTAAGTGAACATTTAAACGTCTCTGTCCCTACCTCTTACTAGTTCACATTACTTGAAGGTTTCGTCCCTGGAGGGAGAAGTTGCGTGTTTGCTTATGTACTATTTGCTGATCACCTAGTAATTTGAATTTCCCTATGGTACAGTGACTAATACTGCCTGTAAAGATTCTCATTCGCAGGTAATTCTGATCAAATGAACGTCGTTGATAACATGAGATTGAATCAAATTTGGAACCTTTGGATTCCAGTGTCCATTGATTTAAATATATATTCTATAAATTCTCTGAAATAATTTATTGACCAACATAGGAGGTAGACACACAACTGAAATCGCTTTGATGGGGTGCTTGGAATAACTTTGAAATATGATGGCATGTTATTATGCAGGTTTGTTATCAGCAACCATCTTGCGAATACATTTATCGTTAAGTCTATTATTGACAGTCATTTCTAATGATATAATGATATTCAATTACCCGTATAAACAATTGTATGCTTAGCGTTTCAGATTAACTAGAATAAAAAATCACTACGTGTGTCACAGTTACTATTATCAATATGAAGTCGGTACTGATCCTTGTCGCAAGTAGACCACTGCTTTGTTAAATCATTATCAAAATTATCCATGCCCATACACGTGATTTCTCAAGGATACCTTTGCCATTGTACAGACAGCTAAAAATGGCCTGTCTCATTCTCAAACTTCAGAAAGTCACGACTTCATCTTCACACATACACTCCTGGGGACTTCTAGTAGAAATGACATTAGTTTTGATACATAATACAAATTAGATCAATATGACTATTTAAGGTGTTATTCAGTTTCACTGGATTATGAAACCGCTGTTATGAGTTATATCCTATAACGCATTATCATTATAGATGTTTCACCTTTATAAACTCTTCTTTATTGTTGAGAAATTATGATTCCAACTATACCCTTAGAATAAAGTCAAATTCAAAATATCAACATGTTTCAACTAACAGTATCCACCAAAGTCAATACAGCAATTTGTGTGTAAGTTTAGTAATCACGAATATTGATGCTTGTTGCCTCGACATCAGATTATATGGAACATTGATCCGCACCAAGTGACATTGTTTGCTTATTATCTTCAGAACAGACAGTGCCTCTTGAAATACGTTTAAGTAGTTTCTGATAGCTTAGTGAATCAAAATGGAACATGGTTTCGTTGGATCGAAATGTTGTTCTGAAATCGAGGAAACCAATATTAGGGATTGCAATTTATGTGAACTGAAAAACTAATACACTATGTCTAGGATGTCGTTATTAAATGCTTAGTTAATGACTGTAGATTCCTGGTCACGTGCTGTCATTTCATAATCATACATGTTGTATCTTCTACGCTGATATTAAACAATATAAATGTATAGACTGCAAGTGTTACCTCGGTTATCCGTCTGATGATGCTGTTAAGTCACTGATAACAGGGGAATCAACCAAAGGAGCAACAATGAATTGATTTTCTGCTATAATAGACAGTGCTGGTTGTTTAAACCTATTATTAATGGCCAGCATGTGTATGCACGCAATAGCACAATTAAACCCCCGTCGTTGTCCTTTTAATGCAGGCGATGGCTACATTTGCCCTAGCTAGAATATTATTGAAATATATTCCTCATTCAATCTGATTGATGCTGACTACCGCAAAAACCGAATTATTTAAAAGTATTGAGTTTATATGTTAATTGTCAGAAAAAACAATAAACTTCCTTATTCATGTTTTTAATATATCAAATACTGGACATTTAAAACAAAACAGAACTATGCTTAATGGCAATAATGACTTAATATCTACATGCATTTATGAATATATAGTGAACACTGTATGAACCAGTTTTTATAATTATGGACAGATGTACTATAGTAATGCATACTTTTATGTCAAACATCATATGATGATGTGGACTTCGTGCACTATGTTTAGGCAATGATAAAAATAATCCGGAGGTTGAATAACATGGATGCATTAGTAACAACATATAGTAAACTGTTTTAAGAGTTTTAACCATTTCACTTTCAGGGCAAATTGCAAAAAGTAACTCTGCAATTGCTAATGGTGAGTTCTTTACCTGAATATATCTAGTGGTCGTGAGATGACTTGTAAATATCATTGATGTTTTCAAACTAGGTTTTGGCACCAAAACGGAGCTTGCCTCGCGGAAAAATCTGATTCCACCATTTTGAATTTGTATTTGCTTTTTTGTTTGCATGCTTGTCACTTAGATTAGGTCATGGTAAAAAAAGCAATATATACACTTGAACTTAGATTGTATATACATTTGTAAATATGATTTTGTAAATAAACTTGTATATAAAAAAATCCAAACTTTGTTATCCTGCTCAACACCTCGTATGTATGTACAACACCAACAGAAAAAGAGCACACCATGGGGGTGAGGTGAGTTGGGGTTTAACGCCGTTTTCAAGAGTATTTCACTTATATTACGGCTGCTAGTATTAAGGCAGGGAGAAAACCCGCAACGCCATGTGGCTATACGGTGCGGTGAAACCTGCGAGAATCGGCTGGAACTAGCGAACCATGGGTGGTACTATGCTGAAATTCAGTGTAGCATTGCACCCAAACCTTACCGCGTGTAGAACAGTTCACTACTGCAGACAAAGTTGCCGTGCCCATGGCGGGATTCGAACCCCGGACCTCTTGATCCGAAGCCGAACGCGCTAACCACTCTATGATTAAGAAATTATAATGTCATAGATTGTTTTTTAAAAATTGAAGACATTTATTTATTTATATTAAAATAATATTCTTGTATTATTATTGTATAATTATTTGTGTTTATTGATTTACATAATTCATATTCTCACGTACCACTGTTGGTTGTTGGAGAATTTAGCTGTTTTGTCGGTCTGTCAAGATACACATTTGCTCCTGTCACAAGGTTGACATTGATAGTCACTTTTTAAATAATCAATTGACATTTTATCATCTTGTAGGCATATAAGAGTCTTTTGGCGAAGTAATGTGAATCAATAAATCACATCACCTTCCGTACAAAATGTCAGACAAATACACCAAATTACAAGCTACTAAATGATGAAAGGATTGGAAATGACACAACATCCATCGCTTAATGGATCCGAAATAAATGTCATTTATATATTGGACATTACAGCATTGTAATATTTGGAATATTATATATCAGCAAAAGATCGAAATATTTCCTTTTTTTGCCATTGTGAATTATGATTCTATTTGATATCACTCAGCACCAAACTACACCAGCAGCTGGACTACATTGCCACGTGACACCTACACAAACCGAAATCAAAATAATGTTCATTAGCTAGATAGTGACATTCCTTGATATATTTACTTGACTACCACACATTTACAGTTATAATTATCAGAACAGCATGCCACTTAGATAGCGATATAACAATGGTATTGAAATTATTGCGATCAAATTTTCTGCAAAATAATAATGCATTGCTATATTATGGTATTGAAATGATTTCAATCAGAAAATTAATAACTGATTTTTAAAAAAATATATTTTTTTTATTTTCAGCAAAAGTACAACATGCTCATGTTGGGTAGTCCGGTGGCTTAGTTTTTATCTATTTACCTGCAATATATTGCACACCTGTCACGGGGTTTGTATAGACTGTCCAGCGCCAGTGAAAACATTACCCACAGAGATGTCACTTTGACAATAAGTTTGCTTTCTTCACATCGCATTCCATTTGATAACATAATATGGACATCAGAGGAAGATCGCATCTGGTCTAACAGTATGCCAGAATTCTGATGGTAAATTGCATCATCACTTTTGCGATTATAATTTAGATTGTTAACTCACAAAACTGAAGGAAGTGGGATTTAAATGTACGACCTAGCATTTCCTGGAAGGGTTGATCTCGTTAGAGCCCCTCGAAGAATAAAACCAGTTGCCCAGAGTTACTTTTAAAACTGTGTTATTTACATATGTAAGTAACACTACATGCGAAATACTACAGATTTCGTGTTGAAGTACTTATTTGGCGATTTCTGGAAATGTTGCTTGAGTGTGTATGGCGTTATGTGCTGAGGTGTAAACTAGGTGATAATAAACACTGCATATATGCGAAGCAATGTTGACATTCAAGTACATGTTTATCTCTTGACATCATCCACTATATCCTATTTTAATAACTTATCCATCGATTTATATGATACAAAAAGAATAAATATAATCTATCGTTTATTTTATAAGAATTATGTTAACTAATTTGTTTGTCCACTACAGTACAGTTTGAACAAGAAACAACCTACGGCGTTTATTCAAGTGAAACATGAACCTTTCTAACTGTTTCTATACACATAAGCAGACGCAATTTGATACATACGTATGTTTATTATTGTTAACTTTTAAAGAAAACTTTTATCATTCCCTAACAGTTGATTGAATGAACATATGTATATTAAACAAAGGGAAACCCATACACACACTGAATGAATACACTGAACCATCATGTAATACTGATATGATTATCTAGACAGCAAAATCTCCAGTGAATAATTTTATCTGGTTATGGGATGCTTGTAAAGTGCTGCGCTGAATATGACTTGCCTGTGAACATTATATCAGCATTCATGCCGAAAGCATTATGGGCGTTAATGTCAGTGCAAATGGGTCTAGAGCATTTTAAAATCAAGAACACCTCCACATTAATTCATTCTGGCAGCAGTAGCATGTTAAACTGTCCTAAAAGACACGGAAAACACGGAATGAAAAAAACATACCCTGACTTTAAAAGTAGCACATTCGGGAAACAGCCTTTCAACTACCTGTACTTAATAACATGGGGGTTGAAAAATATAGGCAAAGTGATCTTTTTTTAAGTAGTGAAAAAATAATGCCAGTAACCTTTGCAGCCTTTTTCGGAAGGACTTAAGTAATTTCCGTGAACTAACGACCTGATCCGGAATTTGCTGTTGTTATATCTGCAGCTTGACAGCTTACCAGCGGTAATGTTTTAAAGGTTAAGTCAAATGCATCATGTTGTTTATTCATAAGTAGTAATATATCAAAGTGTAGCATATGTAAGGACACGACGGGCATTCTAAACTCCCCTTATACACCACAGGGAATTACTATAACTAAACCTGTCAACAATCCACAGGCAAACACAACCCTGCAGAGAACTCTGTCCTTTCATTATATCACTAAACATCAGGGTCACACATTTTTATGTCAAAATAATCGCCAATCTCTCTCCCAAGAAATTAAGCAAACACACAAGGTCATTATAAATCAATGGACATTGAACTAACAACCAGGATAGGGACTTTTGAAATTACTGAGAAAATATTTGCTGTCTTCGGAATTCGATTGGCAAACAATTAAACAAACATTACATTGAAATAATTATATGTCAATAAAGAAACAGGACCTTACCTATTTGATTTTGATTTTCAAAAAGTAAAGTTTTTCAACTGTAAAATAGAGAAATTTCATCCCGATAAAACCATGGTACAGGCCTGAAAACACCAGATACTTGGTTTACTGATTAACTGGCCTTGAATGTTGATAAGCATTCAGATCCATTCTTGGTTGCTATAGTTCATATCACTTTATTCTTATAATCAGTTTTGAAATGTAAACAGAAACTTTGCAAGGGACTATATAAACACTGGTTCGAGTAAAGTCAATAACGTGTGCTTTAAAAACACAAGATAGTTTTTTTTAAAAACTCTTCTTTTGAAAAGGGCTGATATTGCCACAACGTCATGTTTTTCACATGTAATGTATTGATTTACTGAGCTCTTGTAAGCAGATGCTCGTCTCCTACAAACAAAATACATTGCCCATTGATTTATAACAACTGGCTTTGTTTACTGATATTCCCAGTGGAATGAATGACGTGTAGACTGAACTGTTCAGCTATCGCTGTCTAGGGTTTGTGTAATACAATGAACTCGAGGGACACATGTATAAATTCATTTACTCAATGAAATCTTTAGTTGAAGTCACTTGAGGCATTTCATAAGTCAATCGAACACATTGTGGGTGTTTATTTGTTATAACATAAAATAGTTTGGAGCTCGGTATACATTTCACATTATGAGACTGATCATTCCTCGTTATCTCAGGTGAATAATGTTTTTCAGTAAATATGCTATATAACAAATCAATATATCGTTTGGACAACAGATTCTGCATAATGGTCAAATATATGTCACAATGTGTTTACAGCAGCAAGTAGTCACAGATTAAGACATGACATTACTGTGCCACTGTTATGACATTACCACACTGTTTATCGGTGTTCTTTTATGAAACATGAAGCATATATTCTGCCTTAAAGAGTAATCAAGTATGACTAAAATTTGGACGCCAAATATACAATCATTGGAAAAAAAACAACACCAAAACATAAACCTTTATCAACAAATTGCTAATCAGAAAACCGTTGAATAGGATTATATGTTTATCTTGTAAGTAGGATAAATCTCCTTCACACAGACAGCATAATGGCTTGAGCAGAACGTCAAAGTCACCACTTAATGAAAATATTATCACAATACTTTTAAATTCCAAATGGTTTTCATCATAACCGTTTATTTGTACTCATGTGCCAATGGAAATGTTCTACCATTAGAGAATTGATCAAAAATCAAATAAAACAAGATGTGTTTGTTAAACACGGATGCCCCCGGATGTAGCAAAATTATGGCCAAGGTTAAAGTTTTCTGAATATTGTCCACTGCGGCAAGGTCAAGGTCACAAGGTCAAATATGATGACCTCATCTGAAAGGTCTCATCACAAGGTATGCACATGCCAAGTATGAAAGCCGTAGCTCTGAGCAATCAAAAGTTATGGCCAAGGTTAAAGTTTTCTGAAGATGTGACCTTGACCTTGCCGCAGTGGACAAGGTCAAATATGATGACCTCATCCGAAGGTCTCATCATTAGGTATGCACATGCCAAGAATGAAAGCCGTAGCTCTGAGCAATCCAAAGTTACGGCCAAGTTTAACGTTTTCTAAATATTGTCCACTGCGGCAAGGTCATGGTCACAAGGTCAACTATGATGACCTCAATTGAAAGGTCTCATCACCAGGTATGCACATGCCAAGTATGAAAGCCCTAGCTCTGAGCAATCTTAAGTTATGGCCAAGGTTAAAGTTTACTGAAGATGTCCACTGCGGCAAGGTAAAGGTCAAGGTCACAAGGTCAAATATGATAACCTCATCTAAAGATCTCATCACAAGGTATACAAATTGCCAAGTATGAAAGCCGTACCTCTTAACAATCAAAAGTTATGGCCAAGGTTAAAGTTTCCTGGAAATGTTCATTGCGGCAAGGTCAAGGTCACAAGGTCAAATATGATGACCTCATCTGAAAGGTCTAATGACAAGGTATGCACATGACAAGTATGAAAGCCCTAGCTCTGAGCAATCTAAACTTATGGCCAAGGTTAAAGATTACTTAAAATGTCAATTGCGGCAAGGTCAAGGTCACAAGGTCAAATATGATGACCTCATCTGAAAGGTCTCGTCACAATGTATGCACATGCCAAGTATGAAAGCCCTAGCTCTCAGCAATCCAAAGTTATGGCCAAGGTTAAAGTTTTTGTGGACAAACACACAGACGGACAGACGGACGGACAGACAGACAGACAGCCGGACAGGTGAAAACTATATACCCCCGGAATCTCCGATTCGGGGGCATAAAAATTCAATGTCAAATATCATCTGATACTCTTTGATGTTTCCACTGACCCCGTGACCCCCAGAAAAAAGAGGCTGTGTATATATTCGTCCTGTGACTTACTAGGTCAGCTGTCACCTGAACGTGTGCATGACGTCTGCAACTGCCTGCGTTATTGTTTTGGCTGTTACAAGAATAAGTTCGTAAAACAAAGACACTGTGTGCATCTTCGTTTCTCCCATGGCTTACCTGGCCAATCCCTTATCACCCGAAAGTGTGGCCAACGTCCGCAACTGATGATGTCTTGGTTTTCACATACATCTGGTGGTAATGATGTATCCTTTCTCTAGAATTAGAGGTTCTGGTGTGAAGGAAGTATGATCATTCACGTCTGAGTTTCAGTTCAGTACATCTTCACTTTGCATTCAGGTGTGCCATTTCAGAAAAAAGACTTAAACTAACACTTGTTCTAGATTCAGCTTACTTTAAAAAACGTCTAGTGACATGACTTCATTTGGTTTTTCTTCTCCAAGGTAAACCTACGAAGTCATTCACCCGAGTATTCCTCAGGAATACCTTGGTATGTTCTCTTGAAGGAAAATTCGAGAATTTATTAGACAACATTTGTAATATACTAATATGAACGAACTTAATACATGCACCATCATAAACGGATTGATATTTACATTGACATGTTTATTGGACACACATCAATATAAGAGCGACTTGACCAAAACTATGGCATCTAATTGATATAGAAAGAAAGGATTTCCATGGTTACCTAGACGCTATCCGATCAATCTCCGAGTGCATATACATATTACAGATGCTTTCTGAAAATGAAATGATAACAAATAAATACAAATTAACTGTAATGGCATGTCAATTGAAATATACTTTTGGTCCACGGTTTGTTTTTCGTTCTTTATCAATTGAACAAGACAACTTTACAGGTTTGCCCTCAAATATTAAAAATTAAAAGAATCCTGTT
This sequence comes from Gibbula magus, assembly GCA_936450465.1. Classification (NCBI taxonomy): domain Eukaryota; kingdom Metazoa; phylum Mollusca; class Gastropoda; order Trochida; family Trochidae; genus Gibbula; species Gibbula magus. The sequence goes on from OW388301.1 coordinate 48,730,451, forward strand.
AATATCTGCTATATCCAACATGCTTCTCTTCATAAACAAATGTATGATTTCAACATCCGATGACGTTGTTGCTCCATTCATTGGAGGCGGATCGTTAATATTTCATTTGTGACTTTTTTTTCCATATCACAGATTGATGCTTAAACACACTGATAGTCCGTCCATTTAAACAAGAAATTATATGTAATATGAAATTACTCACTTCCGTCTAAATTGTTAATTAAGTTCTATTGACAATGTATTCCTCAGAACAGAATGATGAGTAAATGTCATGAACATTATCTCTGGCTGTCTGTTTACTCACCCTTATGAGTATTCGGTTCACTATGAGGTACGTCATGGTTGATTATGCACTTCTTTGAAGGTTTCCAGCCGATGCTCGCAGGTTTCACCGCAAGGCATAGCCACATGGCGTTGCGGGCTTTCTCCCGGCCGTAATACTAGCAGCCGCGATATAAGTGAAATACTCTTGAAAGCGGCGTGAAACACCATCTCACCTCTTTGCAGGTTTCAAAATATGTTTGTCCTCAAAGAATACACTTCTCAAGGTTAATTCGGATTCATGTATCAAAACGTGTGTTTGCTTCTCAAGCAGACCGCCATGATTACAATGAACTACTTATATCTATATTATATACCAATATTTGTGTAGGACACGTTAACAACGTTATTAATGTGAGACAGTATTTAATGAATATTATTAAGTCGCAAACTCTAAATAATACAGCAATAACCTTCCAATAATAACTTTCAATGAAAGGATCGTCGGAATATATGCTTTATTCAGCCTATGAGTGTATCATTTGTACATTCTGAGATCAATTGCCACTATTGTACACGTGAAAGGTGTTTTTCCAACAACCTACTAGACACAGAGAACACATTATGTGTGAGGACGTCTAGCGGTCATGTTATTAAGGAACAACTGGTATGTAACTAGCTGTGAAAAATAACTCTTTTTATTCAAGATGTTCACTGCTGTAATCATATAAATCTGATAATTTTAGAGAATAGTTACATTCACAGGACAAAAAGTAGTGGAATCCGCTTGCCGGATCCTTCCGGATTATCCCGAAAACTTCGGATCCGGCAACAATGGGGGGAATCCGGAATGACCGGTAATCAGATTCAACCACTTTTTGTCCTGTGATTGTTCAAACGTTGTGTGATATATGGTTATGATTTGATAGTACTCATTAAAACAATAACTAAAACTTCAAACATAATACTTTAACCTGATGTGTTTGGTAGAGTTACTTTCAAGACCACAGCTTTATTTGACTCCTCCTTGACATACTTAATCTCATCTATCATCATTTTCATTTATCTAAAGAGAACAATAACTCCTATTTACTTAATATAATGAACCACGTTTTAAAATCATAAACTACAATATGCAATAATGAGAGATTTATTTACTGTGACCCTTTGGATTTGAAATAATTAATACTTTTCAAACTGACCATATAAGACTTTTTGTCTTATACTGTAAATAGGTGACACAAAAAAGTTGCCTAATACTACAATGACTTCAGTAAATGTGATAGCACTTTCGAAAAGCATAGTTAAAACGTTAGTCACATTTAATAACTTTACAAGAAAACAAGGACATGGATGAATAGAAAACAAAACATTTAAGATTCTTTAAAGCGGCTGTAGCACGTTTGTTTTCAAATTTCCTTTAATAATGATTTAAATTTACTTAAACCAATTATCCGTATTGGTAATAATAGTGTTGAGTTTAAAGCAGAAATTGCATTGTGGCCATTTTATTGTGAACACATTTTATTATTTTGATTTACAAAAACGATTTCCATGACTTTACTGAGCCATGTACACTCATGTTTTAACTTGATTTTCCGAAAGAGCAGGGTGTTGTACTATTGGTGAAATTAGTTCTCACGTACATTTCACCATCTTATTTGGGCGAAGAAACCTGCAACTGCCCCTTTTATATTTTACCATGTCTAATTTTGATGCTACTTTTTTTTATTTTGGATGTTGTAGATGGGATTGAGAGAGCTTTAATTGTTAGTCGTTTATAAAAAGATATGAAGAAAGTAGATATAAAACGAAAAATGGTACCAAATAAGAATATGATTTGTATCTGTTATATGTTGATGATTGTCCATGTTTAGCAAAAGTGTGAGAAATGTTTTTAATTCTCTTTGGTTGAAAGATATTCAGCTAACAAATTCGGAATCGCTTTATAAATATAATTACATACCTTGAGAATTTCCCCTCATATATAAGATTGTTCATCTTTGACACAGAAATAACACCGAAATCGTTTCCCTTTCCCTCATATATAACAGATTAGCTATCGATTCAAAATCAGCTGGCTCCACTAATATTATATCTGATGTCATATGATGACCCAGTTATACAATACTGTCATTGATGAATCTACCACTATGCCTGTGTTGAGACTATACTCTTTTAAATCATTGAAGTATTGATACTGATTAACTCGTTTCAAGATTTTAGACTACGTGCAGATGTGTATCCTCTACACTTCAACATTAATTCATTATAATTCATTTACTAATACTTTATCGATATTAAGCTAAAATGAAGAAAATAAAAAATCTCAAATCAATAAAAAATCCAGCTGCGTACTGAAAGTTTGTTCACCTACTTGTTTATTTTAGTGCAAAAATCATATAATTTGGCATGTCTTTAAAGCATCGTATCAACGCCAAAACTAGATCGATCATTTTGCAGCTTTGCATTATAAGAAGATAGTTGAGTGTTTCATAACATAATCTGATTTGGTAATTCATAGAAAACAGTTATAGTTTTGGCAGCTCTTTGAAGAGACCAGGGGTCAATATTTTCAAAACTGCATATTTTATTTTATGCTGTGAAATATACAATAAGTGGTCAATTGGGTGTAACATACATCATATATGTCCTCTTATACTCATTCAATTTATTTATGTTGAACTTGTTCTCATTTAGTCAATATGACAACTTTTATTTGAAAATTAATTAAATTAGAATTTTCAAAATTAAACCCCTTCTGTCTATTTCATTATGGCAAATTTCATAAACATGCACTACTGCCGGGACGGTCACAAGATATGTATGATAATGATTGTTTTACTCATGGATATATGATCATACACTGTCATTGTTTGTTAGATAATTTGATTGATCTAACAATGATACCTTAAACTTGATAACATAGCTCACAGGCATGTTCGGTGTATAAATACATAGTTTCATTGGACATCAGGATTACTTTGTTGGACAGAATACAATTCTTGTCATCTCCCAAAACGAATATAATGTGTATGTATTTATGATTTTTGTGTAGTTATAACCTATGTTGGAAAAGCTGTGTTAGTTTCCTTCCAAGCAAATTAAAAAGTATTCAGTTCAGTGAAAAAGTACTGTATAACGCATGACTTAACAATGTGAGAACATTGAGCCATTTTATCTCCAGAAAGAACGAATTCAGTCTGTTGAGTAGACATGGAATTGTCTGGCTGTAAAGCTCACAGTACTGTGTACTTATCCCCACATAAGTGGTATTCTGGTGGAGCCAGTAATAGCTCTTAATGCACTTCGATACATATAAAATCGACCTACACCGTAAGGTTGCATTACTCGGTGGAGAAAAGTTTCAACCGTGATCACTATTTTCAAAGACAAACATGTTAGATATTTCAATCGTACTTATTGCAATATTGCAAGGAGACACACTTATTATTGTATCTGAACGAGGAAATGTTGAGTAAACCATCATTTAAAAACTACGCATGCATGTGAACAAACTTTTGGTACGCAACTGTATGTATATCAGTTTAAGATCTGAAAAAACTAAATGTTTAACAGATTGAAGCATATTTATTTAGATTGAAAATTGAAATATTGCATCATTGGAAACATAAAGACATAACAGTTAAATAAATCTTATCCTACAATGGACATAAAATGAAGTTTTTAAGTAAATGTTTAACAGATAAAAACATATATATGTTATTAAACTATTGCATCATTTGAAACATAAAAACGTTAACAGCACTAAATGTGTATCTGATATATACAGTTCAATCACTCGTTTACTACAATTGACATAAATTGAAGCTTTTAAATAAAGGGAGATCTTATAACCTATCAACCTATGTGTTTATGACACAGTAGTTGGTCATTTTTAAAGTTTATTAGACAGTGATCAAACATCCAAAACACTACACAGTTCACGCACCACTTCAAAGTAATTCCTTTTTCTCCTTCACACAAGTCTAAGTTCCTTGCATTCTCTGCTGTACAAGCAATTTTTGCATTGTTCATGAGTTGAGAGGGAGGCTTAAACTCAAACCATTGCTACCTGATGTTCATCTTGACACTCATTAGAATGTTGAGTGTCCTGTTGATAAGGTTCATGCTGAAAGAACGCTCTGTGTCAACATTGCTGTGCGGAAGTACAAGCAAAGTCCTTGACAGACAGCAGAGCTCCTTGTACTGATCCTGGCCAGAATAGGTTTTCTTCTGCTTCATCTCATTCAAAAAGGTGTCCAGTCTGGTGAGCTTTTTCTGGAAGTGAGGTACGTCGGAGGCTGTCTGGTAGTCCCCAAACTGGTCGAGGAGTCTGTGAAGAAACGAAAGTTCATTTTGAATCAATGTTTACTATTACTATGTTACAATTATTGCTTTGAATGAGAATTCATTATCAATCTATGTTGGGGGCGGGATAGCGCAGTAGTTAGCGCGTTCGGCTTCGGATCAAGAGGTCCGGGGTTCGAATCCCGCCAGGGGCGCGGCAACTTTGTCTGCATTAGAGAATTGTTCTATACGCAGTAAGGTTTGGGTGCAATGCTACACTGAATTTCAGTGCAGTACCATCCATGGTGCGAGTTCCAGTCGATGATCGCAGGTTTCACCGCAATGCATAGCCACATGGCGTTGCAGGCTTTCTCCCTGCCATAATACTAGCAGCCGTGATATAAGTGAAATACTCTTGAAAGCGACGTTAAACCCCAACTCACCTCACCTCAATCTATGTTAATGTTATCTATGTGACATACATTGGAAATAATCTAATGCCATATAATTATAAACTGTAATTAATTTCAGATACCTGAGTTGGGAGATATGTCCTGGCGAAGTTCTGGATTGAGCAACCCGATGGTTTTCAGCATCTCTTCACCGAAAGGGAAGTTAAAATTGCCCTGTTCTGTAACAAATATTGTTTGTCAATTAAAAAAAAGAGATAATTTAATATTTCATCAAATAAAGGTCAACTACATGATAGTTTAACATTTCAAAGTCTGTAGAATAATGGTATGAGGACTCTTATGTGCATAAAAGGAAAATACCTGAACGAAGGTGTTAAGTCCATGGAGTCATCTTCGGCCAAAACGTGCCCTGGCCTTCATCCCCAGATCTGACACCTGGACGTCCTCATCTAGATATGGGACACTCGTCAAGTCCTTGTGTTGTAGGATCACTTTGATGGTGATACATTTCGCCAGAAACTTCCTCAAAAGTCTTAGCATGTCTGCGTGCAGATACCCAGCATGGATTCATCAGCCTGAAAAAAGAGCACATTCAATAATGAATAAAACATAGAACACACTCAGTTTGGAACATAGAACTTGAAGATAAATATTCTATATAAGTCACCCATTTGTAAATCATTATTTAAGCAAATTGAAGAGTTCACTTATTGCATTGTATGTTTATAAAAACTGTTCTGGATAGACAACTATTGAAATAATGTGTACATTCAATTTCACTTACGCTGACTAAAGGATTAACCTGTGATAGTATTGAGTTCATTCAAATGGAGTCAGTATAAGCAATAAACTTGCAAACTCATTTTATAAATTATCATATTATAAACTTTTTAAATGGACTTCGTTTTATGGCAATGATGACAGAATACCCAATAAGTAAATGCAATTACGAGTGTATACTGTACAGTGTATGAACCAATGTTTAATGATATACCCTTTAAATACATATTTTTATCAAACATCGTATGTTTTTAACTGTCCTTGCATGAGTGCTGGTACCTCATCTTACCATTTGGTTTTAGTCAATGATGATAAGAATCTGGTAGTTCAACAGCATTGATAGTACTATGGATAGTGTTTCTAAATCGAGCACCATTTACTAACACAATATTATAATGTGTACTCCTTATTAATCGGACTGACTCCAATGACTTAAATAAACATTTGTCTTGTTACCAAGATTTATTCCTGGTTCCCCTGAGCTCATCATGTTTCAGGAACATCAGGCGGTTATAAATAAGCATGGCAGAGTACACGCCATTTCTTCCCCTGAGGGTATCAGCAAACAGAGTCAATTGTTGTAAATCAATGGTCAATTTATCTGTAGTCGAGAGATTAACACTGCTTTATAGAACAGAATAGATTTATTTCGAGAATTCAAGGCCACTGGTCCATAGTACATATTGTGCATGCAGGTACAGAGACAATAATAATTAGAAATCTTCTCCACATATGATCTTGAAAACATTGAATAATATATTTGGCAATTGACAATTCAGTTTTATTGTTATTATTAAGGATCACTTTGACACCAGTTAAAGTCTTGGATTGTAGAATATGTTGACATTGCTGACGTAGTTCTTCTTTAACAGGACAGTAACATATAATATGGGCTTCATATTCCACGAATTTACAGAGTGAGCGTAGAGTTTGTGAATCATCATATACACGGTCTCTCGTCAATAGCTGGACACCAACATTTTCCATCACTTCTAAACATTGGTATATGGTTCGAAGATTCTCTCTATGCCTTACTAAATTATCAATTTAATACTTGTAGCATGCTTTTATAAGCACATTTAACATACATATGGGTTTATTCCTCCCTATAATGTGTTGAATGTGCAAGATCGTCTACCTCGAGATTAATTACACTCTGTCCATAGTCTAAAATAAGGAAATTTTAATTAATAATATTTTTGGATAAACTGGAAAAAAATCCGATTGAAATGTTTAAACTGTTTTGATAATATTTCTGCCCATGTATGTGTTTGTATATTGATGTACATAGTTCACATGTTCATGCACAACGGTTGGTTAATTGAGAAATAAACTGTTCTGTCTGTGTGCCAAAATACACATTTGCTCCAGTCATAATATCGACATTGATATTCACTTGTTAAATAATTATTGGTACTTTATCATCTTGTAGGCTTATTAGAATCTTCTAAATCACACCAACTTCCTTACAAAATGCCAGACAAATAAACCAAATTACAAGTTTCCCATGTGATGAAAGGAGTGGAAATAACACAACTTCCATCCTAATGGATAAGAAATGTCATTTAACCTTGCGTGATTGGTGTTTGGACGCTTAAGACACAAATCAATGTTGACAATAATCTACTTTGAAAATTAATAAATACACCTCACCTATTTTTGCATATTTTTGCACAATTCGTCGGGGAATATATTTTGATGACTATTTTGTACCATTCAGTTAGTACTTTTTGACAGTTAGCGAGACCAATGGCGTTTTTGGACATCTGATGAGTACTAAAAAGGGATATCCCAAGCTATTTATAAAAGTTCCGTCAGTCATGAATATTTCAATAACACGAAAAGGCAACATAGAACATACTTTGACAGCCGGTGTTACTTGATCAAATTTTCCAATTATTGACTTGTTCATAACATGCAAAACGTAGTTCACGTTAGAGATCGATTTTAGTTTTAAAGTGAAGTTTGTATGATATTGCAAATCTTAGGAAGTAAGCAGGTTATTCTGACCGCTAGCAGAGAACTCTGTATTGATCACGTCACATCGCTACAAATATCACGAAAAACTACTCGAATGTGACCCGTGCTAAAACCAAGTCCGTTCAAAACCAAATCCTCCACGATATATATTGAACATTATAGCATAGCTATATGTGGAATATTACATACCTGCAAAAGATCGAAGTATTCTCTTGTTTTTGCCAAAGTAAAAATAACTGTATTTGCTAGCACTCAGAGCAGCTTATGTAAAAAGCCACCTGACACATACAACAGCCGAAATCAAAACTGTGAAAGTTAAGTAGATAATAACACTCCTTGATAGATGTATTATACACGACTACCATACATTTCAAGTATAAGGAGGGATATAACTATTTATTATATAACAAGTCATGAAACATAGGTATTTGTCAGTGAAATGAACTGGCTATCAAGCGATAATGAAGATATCTTAATGTTTCACTGTAACCCGTGACTGATATTAATATTCTCAAAGGTTAATCTTCAAGCGTTCGACGTCGTTAAACAATGATCTGGCGAAACCAATTCTCTTATGTCATCACATTGTTACTGTGGGGCCACAGTCTTCCTAGCAGCCACTCAACATGAACATGACGTTCTTGTAGCGTAATTTCAAGAAAAACATCACATAATAAATAGCATATCAGTAATTTTTTGTTTATCTCATCTCGAGGGGGATTTGATTTGATTTGAAAGTCCTCTGAAATCGTGGGAAAACTGTGATTTGAGTCAATAATATTCATAAAAAAAAAAACCCCAATGAAGACCGCTATTTCCGGTTTATTCACTTGAGCACTGTACCCACCTACCTCGGTAGCGTCATCACCACTTCAATGCGAATGCGTGCCTGTATTGTTGCTCGTGATTGTGTGAAAATCTGTTTCAAATGTATTTGTATCAAGCACTGATCGAAAACTGAACAATTCATTTCTCTCATTTCAACAATCGTCATTCTTTTGTGAAATGAAATTCTGAAATTTTAATATATTATGCAGAAATGGTGCAACTTCATAATGCTATGATATTGCTGAATTATTCATTATAGCTTTTTCGAAAAAATAATAAGATATATTGTAGGCGTTCCTTTTGGACGACAGTGTATCTGTGTGCTCTAAGGTTCTGCTACCTGAATATCTTATCTCCACAGTAACATGACCTTACAACACTTAAACCAAATGGTAATATAGGTAATTCATTTCAACTTAAGATAACTTTCAAAGGTTTATGCTTTAGAATTACATGCAATTTAGTTAGAGAACATAAAGCATTGCATTAGGTAAGTCATTTTATCCGCAAAAGTACAACGTTTTGCTCATTTTAGGTATTTCGGTGGCTGAGCATTTATCTATTTACCTGTAATATATGCACACCTATGTCCTCTTCATGCTACCACTACACAACCACAAACGAAACCGGTTTTAATAGGGGCAAATCGCGATAGTGTAGAGGTAATCAATAACTCTGTAAGGGTTTGTATAGACTGTCCGGCGCCAGTGAAAACATCATCCACAGGGATTCCACTATGACAGTAATTTGGCTGTTACTAACATCGCAATGCATTTGATAACTTAATTGTAGGCATATGTGCATCAGAGAAGCCTCGCATCAGGTCAAACAGTATGCTGGAATTTTGATGACAAACTAGGTTTCACTCGTTTTGAGAAATGCACCATATTGTATGGCGATATGTGAACAAGGTAATGATAGAGACCACGTACATTCCAAACACATTTAAATTCGGCAGACAAGTTAATTCAAATCTGTGATCATGTTATTTTCCATTGTTAACCACTTACACATAGTATTGTATAATGCTATTAAACAAATGAAATACAACGTTATCTTCAGAAATATTTGTAATATCATGTTTGTTCTGAACCTCAGGTACAAATTGAAAATTTAACTACAGTATAGATGTTGTCGACAACAAGTTCAACTTGTACGTTACAAACCACGTACACAAAGGTTGTATATTTTCTAAACCAGATTGCACTCAACAATAGATACAATTTCGTCATCATTTAAAAGAGGGCATAAGTTAAGGCAACAGGAAAACTTATCAAATATGGTTATAATGTTTAGGTCCAATCTCAAACAAAATATACCTGAATTTAACTGAATATGTTATATCATAATTAACCAATTTGCATTCCGTTACAACTGCATATATGTATATAATACAAAAGGAAATAAATACGCACACAGTGGACGCACACAGTGGACGCACACAGTGGACGCACACGGGTAAAAAGGCAAGCCTTCATCAGTACAGTGTCTACACTATCTGAATGTATTACACATGTCGACAAACATTTTATTTCTTAAGACCATGTTGAATTAACATTCTTCTGATACTCACAACAAGCTAGCCATGAGTTAACCATTGATTGATTCAACGTCCTTGTAACTGCCACTAGGGAAGCCAATAACATCAAACTCGTTTGTCATGTATTACCTCATTTGCCTAAAAGGCATTGTTTCAACGTGAGTTCTAATATAGCATGACTTTGTGTTATTTATCAAAAGTTAACTTTAAAATGAACTTGGAGAAGAACATCGTCACATCTGATTTAAGTTGATCAAATTCCCTGCATGAAATGGGCTATCGACCGCTTGCCACACAGATGACCCGGTAAAAGGGACACTCTGTGTGTTATTGTAGTAACATAGGTAAAATATTACCCAAGGGTGTTATTTTATAGAGAAGTAATGGCTGTTGTCGAAATTAACCTTTTAGTGTCAATCTGTTCAGTATAGTAACATTATTAAGACCTTTAGTCGTGATTATGATCGAGAACCGGACAATGTTCCGTGGCTGTCGCAAGTCAATTGTTCAAACATAATTTTGAAAACCTCTTTGTAGTAGACAAAGAGGTGAGGTGAGGCGAGTTAGGGTTTAACGTCGCTTTCAAGAGTATTTCACTTATATCGCGGCTGCTAGTATTACGGCAGGGAGAAAGCCCGCAACGTCATGTGGCTATGCATTGTGGTGAAACCTGCGAGCAACGGCTGGAACTAGCGAACCATGGGTGGTACTACACTGAAACTCAGTGTAGCATTGCACCCAAACCTAACTGCGTGTAGAACAGTTCTCTACTGCAGACAAAGTTGCCGTGCCCCTGGCGGGTCGAACCCCGGACCTCTTGATCCGAAGCCGAACGCGCTAACCACTGCGCTATCCCGCCCCCAGTAGACAAAGAGATAGATATATTTGTTGGAACTGTTCAGTGGAACATATACATGTAACTTGCATATATGTAAACTGGGCGCATGAATTCGAATTCTCATCGTGTTTTATGCCAATTTCATTGAAAACAAGTTATTGTCAATATGTGGCGTTAGGGGATACATATGCAAGTCGAATGAGATTATTTGGACGTAAATCGGGACATTTGATGTTTTTGTATTATCAAATCAAAATAACATTTCATGAAAAACACAGTGTCCTTTTTAGGACTCGATATTCTGAGAGTTTGAACGGTTCATTTCTCCCCAAAAAGAGATATAATTTGTAAAACGTGTGTACAATTGGAAAAGGAACGTTGTTCAAGTGTGCTTCCGTTCACTCAATAGTACAAGTTGGTACCTGGAAATGAAGGCAATATGACAGATTAATTATTTAATTTGGAGCTAAGAACCTTGGGAGAAGGACCGTAACTGGTTCTTACACCAGCTTGAAAATTAGTCATTTTGCCTTCGTGCACGCCACTTTGTTATGTGGAGTTTTACGCGGGATAGGTATCCTCATTATTCTTATTGACGCATGATCAGTCGATAAACTGCATGTTGGTTGCCACTTCACAGAGTAGAAGCCTGAATCATATCAGGTAGTGACCTTGATGACACAGACATCGCTTCTCATCCCATTCAGATTCAATAATAAGTGTGTCTCCTTGCACTATTTAAGAACGATTGAAATATCTACCATGTTCGTCCTTGAAAATAGTGATCAAGGTTGAAACTTTCTCCACTGAGTAATGCAACCTTACGGTGTAGGTCGATTTTATATGTATCGAAGTGCATTAAGAGCTATTACTGGCTCCACCAGAATACCACTTATGTGGGGATAAGTACACAGTACTGTGACCTTTATAGCCAGACAATTTCATGTCTACTCAACAGACTGAATTCGTTCTTTCTGGAGATAAAACGTTCTCACATTGTTAAGTTTTGCTTTATACAGTTACATTTTCACTGAACTGAATAATTATTAATCTGCTTGGAAGGAAACTAACACAGCCTCTCCAACATAGGTTATAACTACACAAATATCATAAAGACATACACAAATTCGTTTTGGGAGACGACACGAATTTGTTGTCAGTCCAACAAAGTAATCCTGATGTCCAATGAAACTATGTGTTTATACACCGAACATGCCTGTGAGTTTTGTTATCAAGTTTATTTCAATTAAAAAATTACAATTACAAATTTCAATGACTGAGTACAATTTAATCAATCAAGCTCCATTTATAATTACTGTGTAATGTTTGTACAATGTCTCTATAATTTTATTTTTAAACTGATTTAGTGATTGTGTTTATTTATTGAAAAAAACAAAGTATTTTGACACTTCTCATGTACATGTAATTTCTTTAATTGAACCCGTGTTAGTTTTTTCATTTTCGGAGAACTCGATTAACCAGCCAAAATGTGCAGGTGATCCAGCCTTTCGCCACTCGCGAGGAACGTATGGTCAATGCGTTTTGACCCGTTGACCATCAGTGGGCAACCAGAGGTTCTTCCGTGATCTGTGACGACCTCGTGTGTCCAGCATTTACATGTACTTATAGACAAAACTGTATTCCATATAAAACAAGACCATAAAACCAACTGAATAAACTCATTAATTTTTTCAGCATTTGACACCTTTCAAAAAGTCAATCGTATATTCTGTTGGAATTTGGATAATTTCATTTCAAAATTTAGACCTGGAATAGTTGTATAACAAGAACAGCAGTATATTGATAAACATTTGCAATTAGTGTGATTGAAATGAAACTCCTTATTCATATCATAAAAGGTAATACAGATTACTTTCTAGTTCATATTATGTTGATTGTCATTGCCTGTAACTCATGATTGCGTCTTTTGTATTCTAATTTATGACTGCATGTAATTTGATTATTATGTTATATGTCAAAAAGATCCTCTTCACATTTCTATACATGTAAATGGTTTTGAGTGAGTGAGTAAATATCCAGATATCGATAATTTGGCTTCCATTCAGATTATATGGATCACATGGATTTGCTTGAAATGACACGGTTTGCTGATAGTCACCACAGAGACACAGTCTAAATTCATATTCTACTGAAGTATTTGTTAATGGCTTGTAAAGCTTTGTTAAAATGGAATCATTAGGATTCATGTGAAGAACAAGACAATCCAGACCAATTTAGGGAATCAATATCAACTGCCATTTTCAGTGACTATGGAATTCAGACTTGTCCATTCTTAAGTATCATTATATTTATAATGTGATCCTTTGTGATCTATTTCGACCGCATTTACCCAGTACAATAAATAGTATAGAACACCTGATTCAATGATACTAGTAATATGCATTAAAGATGTAACAACACTCACATTGATTATCACCTTCCTTCCATCACTCTACACATTGTTATATCTACATGTATAATGAGGTATAAATACTCTTTTGAACACTTACAACTGTTTAATATAACTATGCTCTCCAGCTGAATATGTCACTGTTATAAGACAACCAAGCATACCAATGATAATACCACAGACCGTTTGAAGATTGCACTGATTTAGATATATCAAACACGGGAAGCTGTCTGTATATCTGTCCAATCAAAGCTGCTTTGTTCTACCACAGTCTGAGCATAATAATATCAATATATCCACCCTCTGTAGATATACACAGCTTCACGCTAAATATACAGGTAGACAAAAGGTAAGCTACTCTTCTATTGGTTTTCAAATAGTAGAACATGTATGTAACACGTTTGAGACAGGCTGTGCAGGCTATGCTATATAACAAATCGAGATATCGTTTTGACAGAAGATTGTACACAATGGTCAACTACATGTTCATGACATCACAATTTTTTTTAAAAATCGCTCACAATGTCATGACGTCAACATAAAACGCCATTACTATGCCTCTGACATTGATACGCTGTATAACAGTGTATTCCGAGACCTACGTTCTTCGTGAAAAAGTAATGCAGAATTAATTACATTGGAATGCTAAATAGACAATCAGTGATAAAACAAAAAATTCAAACAAAATTATTGTATCAACAATTGCTCTTAAAGGGGACACGAGGGTATCGCTTAATGATAATATATTATAATTACACTACTTTTGAATTTCATCATAATGTGTTTTATTTATAAACCTGTGCCATGGCAAACGTTTTCCCATTATGGAAATTGGAAGATCATCAACAAATGTCTGATTTCGAAATATCAATTGATAATGCCTTTAGGGGGCGGGAAAACGCAGTGGTTAGCGCCTTCGGCTTCAGATCAAGAGGTGCGGGGTTCGAATCCCGCCAGAGGCACGGCAACTTTGTCTGCAGTAGAGAACTGTTCTACACGCAGTAAGGTTTGGGTGCAATGCAATGTAAGTGAAATACTCTTGAAAGCGGCGTTAAACACCAACTCACCTCACCTCATCTCACCTATTGTTTCGGCTGTTACAAGAATAAGTTCGTCAAACAAAGACACTGTGTATATCTTCGTTTCCTTACCTGGCCAATCCCTTATCACCCGAAAGTGTGGCCAACGTCTGCAACTGATGATGTCTTGGTTTTCACAGACATCTGGTGGTAATGGTGTATCCTTTCTCTAGAATTAGAGGTTTGGGTGTGAAGGAAGTATGGTCATTCACGTCTGAGTTTCGGTTCAGTAATCTTCACTTTGCATTTAGGTGTGCCATTTCAGAAAAAGACTAAAACTAACACTTGTTCTAGATTCAGCTTATTTTTAAAAACGTCTGGTGACATGACTTCATTTGGTTTTTCTTCTCCAAGGTAAACCTACGAAGTCATTCATCCGAGTATTATTCAGGAATACCTTGGTATGTTCTCTTGAAGGAAAATTCGAGAATCTATTAGACAACATTTGTAATATACTAATATGAACGAACTTAATACATGCACCATCATCAACGGATTGATATTAACATTGACATGTTTATCGGACACACATCAATATAAGAGCGACTTGACCAAAAATATGGCATCTAATTGATATAGAAAGAAAGGATTTCCATGGTTACCTAGATGCTATCCGATCAATCTCTGAGTGCATATAGATATTTCAGATGCTTTCTGAAAATGTAATGATAACAAATAAACACAAATTAACTGTAATGGCATGTCCATTGAAATATACTTTTGGTCCACGGTTTGTTTTTCGTTCTTTATCAATTGAACAAGACAACTTTACAGGTTTGCCCTCAAATATTAAAAATTAAAAGAATCCTGTTAATATCTGCTATATCCAACATGCTTCTCTTCATAAAAAAATGTATGATTTCAACATCTGTCTAAATTGTGAATTAAGTTATATTGACAATGTATTCCAGCCCTTAGAATAGAATGATGAGTAAATGTCATGAACATTATCTCTGGCTGTCTGTTTACTCACCCTTATGAGTATCCGGTTCACTATGAGGTACGTCATGGTTGATTTTGCACTTCTTTGCAGGTTTCCAGCGGATGCTCGCAGGTTTCACCGCAATGCATAGCCACATGGCGTTGCGGGCTTTCTCCCTGCCGTAATACTAGCAGCCGCGATATAAGTGAAATACTCTTGAAAGCGGCGTTAAAAACCAACTAACCTCTTTACAGGTTTCGAAATATGTTTGTCCTCAAAGAATACACTTCTCAAAGTTAATTCGGAATCATGTATCAAAACGTGTGTTTGCTTCTCAAGCAGACCCTATGGGCATCATGATTACAATGAACTAGTTATATCTATATTATATACCAATATCTGTGTAGGACACGTTAACAACGTTATTAATGTGAGACAGTATTTAATGAATATTATTAAGTCGCAACCTCTAAATAATACAGCAATAACCTTCCAATAATAACTTTCAATGAAAGGATCGTCGGAATATATATATTTTAGTCCGCCTATGGGTGTATCATTTGTGCATTCTGAGATCAACTGCCACTATTGTACACGTGGAAGGTGTTTTTCCAACAACCTACTAGACACAGGGAACACGTTATGTGTGAGGACGTCTAGCGGTCATGTTATTAAGGAACAACTGGTATGAAATTAGCTGTGAAAAAGAACTCTTTTTATTTAAGATATACACTGCCTTAATTATATAAATCTGATAATGTTAGAGAATAGTTACATTCACAGGACAAAAACTAGTTGAATCCGCTTGCCGGATCCTTCCGGATTATCCCAGATTCTTTGGGATTCGGCAACTATGGGGCGAATCCGGAAGGACCGGTAATCAGATTCCACCACTTTTTGTCCTGTGATTGTACAAACGTTGTGTGATATCTGATTATGATTTGATAGTACTCATTAACACAATAACTAAAACTTCAAACATAATACTTTTAGCCTGATGTGGTTGGTAGAGTTTCTTTCAAGACAACAGCTTTATTTGACTCCTCTTGACATACTTAATCTCATCTATTCAAAATACATTTTTTTCTAGCTATTCTATTTTAAAAGGTCTTCATTTTCATTTATCTAAAGAGAACAATAACTCATATTTACTTAATATAATGAAACCACGTTTCCAAATCATAAACTACAATATGCAATAACGAGAGATAAATTTACTGTGACCCTTTGGATTTGAAATAATTAATACTTTTCAAACTGACCATATCAGACTTTTAGTCTGATACTGCAAATAGTTGACACGAACAAGTTGCATAATACTACAATGGCTTCAGTAATTGTGATAGCACTTTCGAAAAGCATAGTTAAAACGTTAGTCACAATTACTAACTTGACAAGAAAACAACGACATGGATGAACAGAAAACGAAACATGTAAGATTCTTTAAAGCAGCTGTAGCACGTTTGTTTTCAATTTTATTTTTTTCAAATTTCCTTTAACAATGATTATTTGTAGCATTTAAATTTAAACCAATTATCCGTATTGGTAATAATAGTGTCGAGTTTAAAGCAGAAATTGCATTGTGACCTTTTTATTGTGAACACATTTTATTATTTTGATTTTCAAAAAAGATTATCATGACTTTACTGTGCCATGTACACTCATGTTTAACTTGATTTTCCGAAAGAGCAGGGAGTTGTACTATTGGTGAAATTAATTCTCACGTACATTTTATCATCTTATTTGGGCGAAAAAACCTGCAACTGCCCCTTTCTATATTTTACCATGTGTGATTTTGATGCTACTTTTTTATTTTGGATGTGGCAGATGGGATTGAGAGAGCTATACTTGTTAGTCGTTTATAAAATGATATGAAGAAAATAGATATAAAACTAAAAATGATACCAAATAAGAATATGATTTTTATCTGTTATATGTTTATGATGTTCCGTGTTTAGCAAAAGTGTGAGAACATTTTTTAATTCTCTTTGGTTGAAAGATATTCAACAAACTAAAATTCGGAATCGCTTTATAAATATAGCTACATACCTTGAGAATTTCCCATCATATATAAGATTGTTCATCTTTGACACAGAAATAACACCGAAATCGTTTCCCTTCCCCTCATATATAACAGATTAGCTATCGATTCAAAATCAGCTGGCTCCACTAATATTATATCTGATGTCATATGATGACCCGGTTATACACTACTGTCATTGATGAATCTACCACTATGCCTGTGTTGAGACTATACTCTTTTAAGTCATTGAAGTATTGATCCTGATTACCGGTAACTCGTTTCAAGATTTTAAGACTACGTGCAGATGTGTATGCTCTACACTTCAACATTAATTCATTATAATTCATTTACTAATACTTTATCGATATTAAGCTTAAATGAAGAAAATACAAAATCTCAAATCAATAAAAAAAATTAAAGCTGCGTACCGAAAGTTTGTTCACCTACTTGTTTATTTTAGTGCAAATATCATATAATTTGGCATGTCTTTAAAGCATCGTATCAACGCAAAAACTAATTTGATCATCTTGTGGCTTTGCATTATAAGAAGATAGTTGAGTGTTTCATAACATAATCTGATTTGGTAATTCATAGAAAACAGTTATAGTTTTGGCAGCTCTTTGAAGTGACTAGGGGTCAATATTTTCAAAACTGCATATTTTATTTTATTCTGTGAAATATACAATAAGTGTTCAATACATCATATATGTCCTCTTATACTAAATTAGAATTTCAAAATTAAACTCCTTCTGTCTATTTCATTATGCCAAATTTCATAAACATGCACTACTGCCGGGACGGTCACAAGATATGTATGAGAATGATTGTTTTACTTATGGATATATGATCATACACTGTCATTGTTTGTTGTATAATTTGATTGATCTAACAATGATACGCGTGTAGTGAACAAACTTATGGTATGCAGATGTAGAGACAGTATACAGGTATACACAGTAATTATAAATGGAGCTTGATTGTTAAAAGTGTACTCAGTCATCATTGAATTATAATTGAAATAAACTTGATAACATAGCTCACAGGCATGTTCGGTGTATAAACACATAGTTTCATTGGACATCAGGATTACTTTGTTGGACAGAATACAATTCTTGTCATCTCCCAAAACGAATATAATGTGTATGTATTTATGATTTTTGTGTAGTTATAACCTATGTTGGAAAAGCCGTTTTAGTTTCCTTCCAAGCAAATTAAGAATTATTCAGTTCAGTGAAAAAGTAAATGTATAACGCAAGACTTAACAATGTGAGAACATTGAGCCATTTTATCTCCAGAAAGAACGAATTCAGTCTGTTGAGTAGACATGAAATTGTCTGGCTAAAAAGCTCACAGTACTGTGTACTTATCCCCACATAAGAGGTATTCTGGTGGAGCCAGTAATAGCTCTTAATGCACTTCGATACATATAAAGTCGACCTACACCGTAAGGTTGCATTACTCGGTGGAGAAAAGTTTCAACCGTGATCACTATTTTCAAAGACAAACATGTTAGATATTTCAATCGTACTTATTGCAATATTGCAAGGAGACACACTTATTATTGTATCTGAACGAGGAAATGTTGAGTAAAACATCATTTAAAAACTACGCATGCATGTGAACAAACTTTTGGTACGCAGCTGTATGTATATCAGTTTAAGATCTGAAAAAACTAAATGTTTAACAGATTGAAGCATATTTATTTAGATTGAACATTGAAATATTGCATCATTGGAAACATAAAGACATAACAGTTAAATGAATCTTATCCTACAATAGACATAAAATGAAGTTTTAAGTAAATGTTTAACAGATAAAAACATATATATGTTATTAAACTATTGCATCATTTGAAACATAAAAACGTTAACAGCACTAAATGTGTATCTGATATGTACAGTTCAATCACTCGTTTACTACAATGGACATAAATTGAAGCTTTTAAATAAAGGGAGATCTTATAACCTATCAACCTATGTGTTTATCACACAGTAGTTGGTCATTTTTAAAGTTTATTAGACAGTGATCAAACATCCAAAACCCTACACATCACTTCAAAGTAATTCCTTTTTCTCCTTCACACAAGTCTAAGTTCCTTGCATTCTCTGCTGTACAAGCAATTTTTGCATTGTTCATGAGTTGAGAGGGAGGCTTAAACTCAAACCATTGCTACCTGATGTTCATCTTGACACTCATTAGACTGTTGAGTGTCCTGTTGATAAGGTTCATGCTGAAAGAACACTCTGTGTCAACATTGCTGTGCGGAAGTACAAGCAAAGTCCCTGACAGACAGCAGAACTCATTGTACTGCTCCTAGCCAGAATGGGTTTTCTTCTGCTTCATCTCATTCCAAAAGGTGTCTAGTCTGGTGAGCTTCTTCTGGAAGTGAGGGAGGTCGGAGGCTGTCTGGTAGTCCCCAAACTGGTCGAGGAGTCTGTGAAGAAACGAAAGTTGATTTTGAATCAATGTTTACCATTATTATGTTACAATTATTGCTTTGAATGAGAATTCCTTATCAATCTATGTTTGGGGCGGGATAGTACAGTGGTTAGCGCGTTCGGCTTCGGATCAAGAGGTCCGGGGTTCGAATTCCGCCAGGGGCGCGGCAACTTTGTCTGCATTAGAGAATTGTTCTACACGCAGTAAGGTTTGGGTGCAATGTTACACTGAATTGCAGTGCAGTACCATCCATGGTGCGAGTTCCAGTCGATGATCGCAGGTTTCACCGCAATGCATAGCCACATGGCGTTGCAGGCTTTCTCCCTGCCATAATACTAGCAGCCGTGATATAAGTGAAATACTCTTGAAAGCGACGTTAAACCCCAACTCACCTCACCTCAATCTATGTTAATGTTATCTATGTGACATACATTGGAAATAATCTAATGCTATATAATTATAAATTGTAATTAATTTCAGATACCTGAGTTGGGAGATATGTCCTGGCGAAGTTCTGGATTTAGCAACCCGATGGTTTTCAGCATCTCTTCACCGAAAGGGAAGTTAAAATTGCACTGTTCTGTAACAAATATTGTTTGTCAATTAAAAAAAAAGATAATGTAAAATTTCATCAAATAAAGGTCAACTACATGATAGTTTAACATTTCAAAGTCTGTTGAATAATAGTATGAGGACTCTTATTTGCATAAAAGGAAAATACCTGAAGAAAGGTGTTAAGTCCATGGAGTCATCGTGCCAAAACGTGCCCTGGCCTTCATCCCCAGATCTGACAGCTGGACATCCTCATCTAGATATGGGACACTCGTCAGTCCTTGTGTTGTAGGATCACTTTGGTGGTGATACATTTCGCCAGAAATTTCCTCAGAAGTCTTAGCATGTCTGCGTGCAGATACCCAGCATGGATTCATCAGCCTGAAAAAAGAGCACATTTAATACACACAATTTGGAACATAGAACTTGAAGATACATATTCTATATAAATCACCCATTTGTTAATCATTATTTAAGCAAATTGAAGAGTTCACTTATTGCATTGTATGTTTATAAAAACTGTTCTGGATAAACAACTATTGAAATAATGTGTACATTCAATTTCACTTACGCTGACTAAAGGATGAACCTGTGATAGTATTGAGTTCATTCAAATGGAGTCAGTATAAGCAATAAACTTGCAAACTCATTTTATAAATTATCATATAATAAACTTTTTAAATGGACTTCGTTTTATGGCAATGATGACAGAATACCAAATAAGTAAATGCAATTACGAGTGTATATTGTACAGTGTATGAACCAATGTTTAATGATATACCCTTTAAATACATATTTTTATCAAACATCGTATGTTTTAACTGTCCTTGCATGAGTGCTGGTACCTCATCTTACCATTTGGTTTTAGTCAATGATGATAAGAATCTGGTAGTTCAACAGCATTGATAGTACTATGGATAGTGTTTCTAAATCGAGCACCATTTACTAACACAATATTATAATGTGTACTCCTTATTAATCGGACTGACTCCAATGACTTAAATAAACATTTGTCTTGTTACCAAGATTTATTCCTGGTTCCCCTGAGCTCATCATGTTTCAGGAACATCAGGCGGTTATAAATAAGCATGGCAGAGTACACGCCATTTCTTCCCCTGAGGGTATCAGCAAACAGAGTCAATTGTTGTAAATCAATGGTCAATTTATCTGTAGTCGAGAGATTAACACTGCTTTATAGAACAGAATAGCTTTATTTCGAGAATTCAAGGCCACTGGTCCATAGTACATATTGTGCATGCAGGTACAGAAACAATGATAATTAGAAATCTTCTCCACATATGATCTTGAAAACATTGAATAATATATTTGGCAATTGACAATTATTATTGTTATTATTAAGGATCACTTTGACACCAGTTAAATTCTTGGATTGTAGAATATGTTGACATTGTTGACGTAGTTCTTCTAAAACAGGACAATAACATATAATATGGGCTTCATATTCCACGAATTTACAGAGTGAGCACAGAGTTTGTGACTCATCATATACACGGTCTCTCGTCAATAGCTGGACACATTTTCCATCACTTCTAAACATTGGTTTATGGTTCGAAGATTCTCTCTTTGCCTTACTAAATTATCAATTTAATACTTGTAGCATGCTTTTATAAGCACATTTAACATACATATGGGTTTATTCCTCCCTATTATGTGTTGAATGTGCAAGGTCGTCTACCTCGAGATTAATTACACTCTGTCCACAGTCTAAAATAGAGAAATTTTAATTAATAATATTTTTGGATAAACTGGAAAAAAAATCCGATTGAAATGTTTAAACTGTTTTGATAATATTCCTGCTCATGTTTGTGTTTGTATATTGATGTACATAGTTCACATGTTCATGCACAACGGTTAGTTTATTGAGAAATAAACTGTTCTGTCTGTGTGCCAAAATACACATTTGCTCCAGTCATAATATCGACATTGATATTCACTTGTTAAATAATTATTGGTACTTTATCATCTTGTAGGCTTATTAGAATCTTCTAAATCACACCAACTTCCTTACAAAATGCCAGACAAATAAACCAAATTACAAGTATCCCATGTGATGAAAGGAGTGGAAATAACACAACTTCCATCCTAATGGATAAGAAATGTCATTTAACCTTGCGTGATTGGTGTTTGGACGCTTAAGACACAAATCCATGTTGACAATAATCTACTTTGAAAATTAATAAATACACCTCACCTATTTTTGCATATGTTTGTACAATTCGTCGGGGAATATGTTTTGATGACTAGTTTGTACCATTCAGTTAGTACTTTTTGCCAGTTAACGAGACCAATGCCGTTTTTGGACATCTGATGAGTACTAAAAAGGGATATCCCAAGCTATTTATAAAAGTTCCGTCAGTCATGAATATTCCAATAACACGAAAAGGCAACATAGAACATACTTTGACAGCCGGTGTTACTTGATCAAATTTTCCAATTATTGACTTGTTCATAACATACAAAACGTAGTTCACGTTAGAGATCGATTTTAGTTTTAAAGTGAAGTTTGTATGATATTGCAAATCTTAGGAAGTAAGCAGGTTATTCTGACCGCTAGCAGAGAACTCTCCTTTGTATTGATCACGTCACATCGCTACACATATCACGAAAAACTACTCGAATGTGACCCGTGCTAAAACCAAGTCCGTTCAAAACCAAATCCTCCACGATATATATTGAACATTATAGCATAGCTATATGTGGGATATTACATCCCTGCAAAAGATCGAAGTATTCTCCTGTTTTTGCCAAAGTAAAAATAACTGTATTTGCTAGCACTCAGAGCAGCCTATGTAAAAAGCCACCTGACACATACAACAGCCGAAATCAAAACTGTGAAAGTTAAGTAAATAATTACACTCCTTGATAGATATATTATACACGACTACCATACATTTCAAGTACAAGGAGGGATACACCTATTTATTATATAACAAGTAATGAAACATAGGTATTTGTCAGTGAAATGAACTGGCTATCAAGCGGCAATGAAGATATCTTAATTTTTCAATGTAACCTGTGACTGATATTAATATTAGCAGCCGCTCAACATGAAAATGACGTTCTGTAGCGTAATTTCAAGAAAAACATCACATAATAAATAGCATATCAGTAATGTTTTGTTTATCTCCTCTCGAGGGGGATTTGATTTGATTTGAAAGTCCTCTGAAATCGTGGGAAAACTGTGATTCGAGTCAATAATATTCATAAAAAAACAACCCCAATGAAGACAGCTATTTCCGGTTTATTCACTTGAGCACTGTACCCACGTACCTTGGTAGCGTCATCAATGCGAAAGCGTGCCTGTGTTGTTGCTCGTGATTGTATGAAAATCTGTTTCAAATGTATTTGTATCAAGCACTGATCGAAAACTGAACAATTCATTTGTCTCATTTCAACAATCGCCATTCTTTTGTGAAATGACAGCTTCTGAAATTTTAATTTATTATGGAGAAATGGTGCAACTTCATAATGCTATAATTTTGCTGAATTAGTCATTATAGTTTTTACGACAAAATAATGATATATCTGGTAGGCGTTCCTTTTGGACGACAGTGTATCTGTGTGCTCGAAGGTTCTGCTACCTGAATATCTTATCTCCTCAGTAACATGACCTTGCAACACTTAAATCAAATGGTAATATAGGTAATTCATTTCAACTTAAGATAACTTTCAAAGGTTTATGCTTTAGAATTACATGCAATTTAGTTAGAGAACATAAAGCATTGTAATAGTAAAGTCATTTTATCCGCAAAAGTACATTTTAGGTATTTCGGTGGCTGAGCATCTATCTATTTACCTGTAATATATACACACCTATGTCCTCTTCATGCTACCACTACACAACCACAAACGAAACCGGTTCTGATAGTTGGCACATCGCGATAGTGTAGAGGTAATCAATAACTCTGAAAGGGTTTGTATAGACTGTCCGGCGCCAGTGAAAACATCATCCACAGGGATTCCACTATGACAATAATTTGGCTGTTATTAACATCGCAATGCATTTGATAACTTAATGGTAGGCATATGTGCATCAGAGAAGCCTCGCATCAGGTCAAACAGTATGCTGGAATTTTGATGACAAACTAGGTTTAACTCGTTTTGAGAAGAATAACACTTTTTTTTTTAAATGCACCATATTGTATGGCGATATGTAAACAAGGTAATGATAAAGACCACGTACATTCCAAACACATTTAAATTCAGCAGACACGTTAATTCAAATCTCTGATCATGTTATTTTCCATTGTTAACCACTTACACACAGTATTGTATAATGCTATTAAACAAATGAAATATATCGTTATCTTCAGAAATATGTGTAATATTATGTTTGTTCTGAACCTCAGGTACAAATTGAAAATTTAACTACAGTATAGATGTTGTCGACAACAAGTTCAACTTGTACGTTACAAACCACGTACACAAAGTATGTATATTTTCTAAACCAGATTGCACTCAACAATCGATACAATTTCGTCATCATTTAAACATGGGCATAAGTTAAGGCAACAGGAACATTCATCAAATATGGTTATAATGTTAAGGTCCAATCTCAAAACGAAATATACCTGAAGTTAACTGAATATGTTATATCATAAATAACCAATTTGCATTCCGTAACAACTGCAAATATGTATATGATACAAAGGAAATACATACGCACACAGTGGACGCACACAGGTAAAAGGCAAGCATTCATCAGTACAGTGTCTACACTATCTGAATGTATTACACATGTCGACACACATTTTATTTATTAAGACCATGTTATTAACATTCTTCTGATACTCACAACAAGCTAGCCATTAATTCACCAGTGATTGATTCAATTGCCGTGTAACTGCCACTAGGGAAGCCAATAACATCAAACTCGTTTGTCATTTATTACCTCATTTGCCTAAACGGCATTGTTTCAACGTGAGTTCTAATATAGCATGACTTTGTGTTATTTATCAAAAGTAAACTTTAAAATGAACTTGGAGAAGAACATCGTCACATCTGATTTAAGTTGATCAAATTCCCTGCATGAAATTGGCTATCGACCGCTTGCCACAAGGATGACCCGTTAAAAGGGACACTCCGTGTGTTATTGCAGTAACATAGGTAAACTATTACCCAAGGGTGTTATTTTATCGAGAAGTAATGACTGTTGTCGAAATTACCCTTTTAGTGTCAATCTGTTCAGTATAGTAACATTATTAAGACATTTAGTCGTGATTATGATCGTGTACCGGACAATGTTCCGTGGCTGTCGCGAGTCAATTGTTCAAACATAATTTTGAAAAACCTCTTTGTAGTAGACAAAGAGATAGATATATTGGTTGGTACTGTTCAGTGGAACATATACATGTAACTGGCATACATGTAAACTTGGCGCATGAATTCGAATTCTCATCGTGTTTTAAGCCATTGCTCAAATTTCATTGAAAACAAGTTATTGTCAAATATTTGGCGTTAGGGGATACTTATGCAAGTCGAATGAGATTATTTGGACGTAAATCGGGACATTTGATGTTTTTGTATGTATCAAATCAAAATAATATTTCATGAAAAACACGGAGTGTCCTTTTAAGGACTGGCTATTCTGGGAGTTTGATAGGTTCTTTTTTCCCCAAAAAGATAAATAATTTGTTAAACGTGTGGTGAAGAATTGGAAAAGGAACGTTGTTCAAGTGTACTTCCGTTCACTCAATAGTACAAGTTGGTACCTGGAAATGAAGGCAATGTGACAGATTAATTATTTAATTTGGAGCTAAGAACGTTGGGGGAAAGAACCGTAATTGGTCCTTACACCAGCTTGATAATGAGTCAGTTTGCCTTCGTGCACGCCACTTTGTTATGTGGAGTTTTACGCGGGGCAGGTATCCTCATTATTCTTATTGACGCATGATCAGTTGATAAAATGCATGTTGGTTGCCATTTCACAGAGTAGGAGCTTGAATCATTTCAGGTAGTGACCTTGTTGACACAGACATCGCTTCTCATCCCAGGGAAGCAATGAAGTGTCCATTGATTGAAACCAACTAACTCTGTTGATATTATGTCCGATATCATGTCGAGTGAGATTGGCTTGCTGAAAACTTCCATGTTGATCATCTGATTGTTTTGACAATTCATTTAGCATTGATTTCGTTGTCGTTGTGTGACTGTACCTTCACACCTATATGAACTTTAACACTTTAAAATGATGACATTTCCTCATTCAGATTCAATAATAAGTGTGTCCCCTTGCAATATTAAAGTACGATTGAAAAATCTACCATATTTGTCCTTAAAAATAGTGATCAAGGTTGAAACTTTTCTCCACCGAGTAATGCAACCTTACGGTGTAGGTCGATTTTATATGTATCGAAGTGCATTAAGAGCTATTACTGGCTCCACCAGAATAACACTTATGTGGGGATAAGTACACAGTACTGTGAGCTTTATAGCCAGACAATTTCATGTCTACTCAACAGACTGAATTCGTTCTTTCTGGAGATAAAATGACTTAGTGTTCTTACATTGTTAAGTTTTGCTTTATACAGTTACATTTTCACTGAACTGAATAGTTATTAATCTGCTTGGAAGGAATCTAGCACAGCCTCTCCAACATAGGTTATAACTACACAAATATCATAAAGACTTACACAAATTCGTTGTGGGAGACGACACGAATTTGTTTTCTGACCAACAAAGTAATCCTGATGTCCAATGAAGCCATTGCTCGAATTTCATTGAAAACAAGTTATTGTCAAATATTTGGCGTTAGGGGATATGCAAGTCGAATGAGATTATTTGGACGTAAATCGGGACATTTGATGTTTTAGTATGTATCAAATCAAAATAACATTTCATGAAAAACACAGAGTGTCCTTTTAAGGACTGGATATTCTGGGAGTTTGATAGGTTCTTTTCGCCCCCAAAAAGATATATAATTTGTTAAATGTGTGGTGTACAATTGGAACAGGAACGTTGTTCAAGTGTACTTACGTTCACTCAATAGTACAAGTTGGTACCTGGAAATGAAGGCAATGTGACAGATTAATTATTTAATTTGGAGCTAAGAACGTTGGGGGAAAGAACCGTAATTGGTCCTTACACCAGCTTGATAATGAGTCAGTTTGCCTTCGTGCACGCCACTTTGTTATGTGGAGTTTTACGCACGACAGGTATCCTCATTATTCTTATTGACGCATGATCAGTCGATAAAATGCATGTTGGTTGCCATTTCACAGAGTAGGAGCCTGAATCATTTCAGGTAGTGACCTTGTTGACACAGACATCGCTTCTCATCCCAGGGAAGCAATGAAGTGTCCATTGATTGAAACCAACTAACTCTGTTGATATTATGTCCGATATCATATCGAGTGTGATTGGCTTGCTGAAAACTTCCATGTTGATCATATGATTGTTTTGACAATTCATTTAGCATTGATTTCGTTGTCGTTGTGTGACTGTACCTTCACACCTATATGAACTTTAACACTTTAAAATGATGACATTTCCTCATTCAAATTCAATAATAAGTGTGTCCCCTTGCAATATTAAAGTACGATTGAAAAATCTACCATGTTTGTCCTTAAAAATAGTGATCAAGGTTGAAACTTTTCTCCACCGAGTAATGCAACCTTACGGTGTAGGTCGATTTTATATGTATCGAAGTGCATTAAGAGCTATTACTGGCTCCGCCAGAATAACACTTATGTGGGGATAAGTACACAGTACTGAGAGCTTTATAGCCAGACAATTTCATGTCTACTCAACAGACTGAATTCGTTCTTTCTGGAGATAAAATGACTTAGTGTTCTTACATTGTTAAGTTTTGCTTTATACAGTTACATTTTCACTGAACTGAATAGTTATTAATCTGCTTGGAAGGAAACTAGCACAGCCTCTCCAACATAGGTTATAACTACACAAATATCATAAAGACTTACACAAATTCGTTGTGGGAGACGACACGAATTTGTTTTCTGACCAACAAAGTAATCCTGATGTCCAATGAAGCCATTGCTCGAATTTCATTGAAAACAAGTTATTGTCAAATATTTGGCGTTAGGGGATATGCAAGTCGAATGAGATTATTTGGACGTAAATCGGGACATTTGATGTTTTTGTATGTATCAAATCAATATAACATTTCATGAAAAACACAGAGTGTCCTTTTAAGGACTGGATATTCTGGGAGTTTGATAGGTTCTTTTCGCCCCCAAAAAGATATATAATTTGTTAAACGTGTGGTGTACAATTGGAACAGGAACGTTGTTCAAGTGTACTACCGTTCACTCAATAGTACAAGTTGGTACCTGGAAATGAAGGCAATGTGACAGATTAATTATTTAATTTGGAGCTAAGAACGTTGGGGGAAAGAACCGTAATTGGTCCTTACACCAGCTTGATAATGAGTCAGTTTGCCTTCGTGCACGCCACTTTGTTATGTGGAATTTTACGCAAGACAGGTATCCTCATTATTCTTATTGACGCATGATCAGTCGATAAAATGTATGTTGGTTGCCATTTCACAGAGTAGAAGCCTGAATCATTTAAGGTAGTGACCTTGTTGACACAGACATAGCTTCTCATCCCAGGGAAGCAATGAAGTGTCCATTGATTGAAACCAACTAACTCTGTTGATATTATGTCCGATATCATATCGAGTGTGATTGGCTTGCTGAAAACTTCCATGTTGATCATATGATTGTTTTGACAATTCATTTAGCATTGATTTCGTTGTCGTTGTTTGACTGTACCTTCACACCTATATGAACTTTAACACTCTAAAATGATGACATTTCCTCATTCAGATTCAATAATAAGTGTGTCCCCTTGCAATATTAAAGTACGATTGAAAAATCTACCATGTTTGTCCTTGAAAATAGTGATCAAGGTTGAAACTTTTCTCCACCGAGTAATGCAACCTTACGGTGTAGGTCGATTTTATATGTATCGAAGTGCATCAAGAGCTATTACTGGCTCCGCCAGAATACCACTTATGTGGGGATAAGTACACAGTACTGTGAGCTTTATAGCCAGAAAATTTCATGTCTACTCAACAGACTGAATTCGTTCTTTCTGGAGATAAAATGACTTAGTGTTCTCACATTTTTAAGTTTTGCTTTATACAGTTACATTTTCACTGAACTGAATAATTATTAATTTGCTTGGACGGAAACTAGCACAGCCTCTCCAACATAGGTTATAACTACACAAATATCATAAAGACTTACACAAATTCGTTGTGGGAGACGACACGAATTTGTTTTCTGTCCAACAAAGTAATCCTGATGTCCAATGAAACTATGTGTTTATACACCGAACATGCCTGTGAGCTGTTATCAAGTCTATTTCAATTTAAATTACAATTACAAATTTCAATGATGACTGAGTACAATTTTAACAATCAAGCTCCATTTATAATTACTGTGTAATTGTATACATGTACAATGTCTCTATGATTTTATTTTTAAACTGATTTAGTGAATGTGTTTATTTATTGGAAAGTATTTTTACACTTCTCATGTAGATGTAATTTTTTTTATTGAAACCGTGTTAGTTTTTTCATTTTCGGAGAACTTGAATAACCAGCCAAAAAGTACAGGTGATCCATCCTTTCGCCACTCGCGAGGAACGTATGGTCAATGCGTTTTGACCCGTTGACCATCAGTGGGCAACCAGAGGTTCCTCCATGATATGTGACGACCTCGTGTGTCCAGCATTTACATGTACTTATAGACAAAACTGTATTCCATATAAAACAAGACCAGAAAACAAACTGAATAAACTCATTAATTTTGTCAGCATTTGACACCTTTCAAAAAGACAATCGTATATTCTGTTGCAATTTGGATAATTTTATTTCAAAATTTAGACCTGGAATAGTTGTATAACAAGAACAGCAGTATATTAATAAATATTTGGAATTATTGTGATCCAAATGAAACTCCTTATTCATATCATAAAAGGTAATAGAGATCACTTTCTAGTCTATATTATGTTGATTGTCATTGCCCGTAACTCATGATTGCGTCTTTTGTATTTTAATTTATGACTGCATGTAATGTGATTATTATGTAATATGTCAACAAGATGCTCATCAAATTTCTATAAATGGTTTTGAGTGAGTGAGTAAATATCCAAATATTGATAATTTGGCTTCCATGGATTTGCATGAAATGACACGGTTTGCGGAGAGTCACCACAGATACACAGTCTATTGATAATCTACTGAAGTATTTGTTAATGGCGTGTGAAGCTTTGTTAAAATGGAATCATTAGGATTCATATGAAGAACAAGACAATCCAGACCAATTTAGGGAATCAATATCAACTGCCATTAGCAGTGACTATGGAAGTAAGACTTGTCCATTCTTAAGTATCATTATTATTATAATGTGATTCCTTGTGATCCATTTCGACCGCATTTACCCAGTACAATAAATAGTATAGAACACCTGATTCAATGATACTAGTAAACATGCATTAAAGCTGTAACAACACTCACATTGATTATCACCTTCCTTCCACCACTCTACGTATTGTTATATCTACATGCATAATGAGGTATATATACTCTTTTGAACACTTACAACTGTTTAATATAACTATGCTCGCCAGCTGAATATGTCACTGTTATAAGACAACGAAGCATACCAATGATAATACCACATACCGTTTGAAGATTGCACTGCTTTAGATATATCAAACACGGAAGCTGTCTGTATATCCGTCCAATTAAAGCTGCTTTGTTCCATCACAGTCTGAGCATAATAATATCAATATATTCACCCTCTTTAAATATACACAGCTTCACGCTAAATATACAGGTAGAAAAAGGTAAGCTACTTTTCTTTTGGTTTTCAAATAATAGTCCGATTTTCTGTTTGACCATTTGGTTTGGATTTTTATGTTGATACCTTCCAATGATCACTGAAATATGGTAATGCACGAAATTCAAGAACAATGGGGATTGTAGCACATGTATGTAACACGTTTGAGACAGGCTGTGCAGACTATGCTATATAACAAATCGAGATATCGTTTTGACAGAAGATTGTGCACAATGGTCAACTACATGTTCATGCTCACAATGTCATGGCGTCAACATGATATGATATCAAAAGCCATTACTATGATTTAAACAGTATTTATTTCCAGATGGTACACGGAAAGGGGGATTGATAAACAGGGTTACCCCTATATTAATATCTCTCCCCGATGCCTCTGACATTGATACGCTGTATAACAGTGTATATCTTCGTGAATAAGTAATGCAGAATTAATTACATTGGAATGCTAAATAGACGATCAGTGATAAATGAAAAATTTCAAACAAAATTATTGTATCAACAATTGCTCTTAAGGGGACACGAGGGTATCGCTTAATGATAATATATTATAATTAAATTACTTTTGAATTTCATCATAATGTGTTTTATTTATAAACCTGTGCCATGGCCAACGTTTACCCATTATGGAAAGTGGAAGATCATCAACAAAATGTCTGATTTCGATCAAAGCAATTGGTATTGCCTGGAGGGGGCGGGATAGCGCAGTGGTTAGCGCCTTCGGCTTCAGATCAAGAGGTGCGGGGTTCGAATCCCGCCAGAGGCATGTCAACTTTGTCTGCAGAAGAGAACTGTTCTACACGCAGTATTTCAGCGTAGTACCAC
The DNA here is from genome assembly GCA_936450465.1 of Gibbula magus. Lineage (NCBI taxonomy): Eukaryota > Metazoa > Mollusca > Gastropoda > Trochida > Trochidae > Gibbula > Gibbula magus. The sequence goes on from OW388301.1 coordinate 48,762,481, forward strand.
CCATGGTTCGCTAGTTCCAGCCGATGCTCGCAGGTTTCACCGCAATGCATAGCCACATCGCATTGCAGGCTTTCTCCCTGCTATAATATTAGCAGCCGCAATATAAGTGAAATACTCTTGAAAGATGGCGTTAACCCTAGTTCACCTCACCTGGTATTACCTGGAGAACCAACTGCCTGCGTTATTGTTTTGGCTGTTACAAGAATAAGTTCGTCAAACAAAGACACTGTGTATATCTTTGTTTCTCCCATGGCTTACCTGGCCAATCCCTTATCACCCGAAAGTGTGGCCAACGTTTGCAATTGATGATATCTTGATTTTCACAGACATCTGGTGGTAATAATGTATCCTTTCTTTCGATTCGGAAGTTGGGTGTGATGGAGGTATGGCCATTCATGTCTGAGCTTTTCCGTTTTAAGATGCCAAGTGTTCAGTACAGCTTCACTTTGCATTTAGGGTTGCTTGCTCTCGGAGCTGTCTCTGTTGAGCCAATTTTACAATGAAAATATGATGTTATTATCACGACAGATATTATCTTCTTTCACCAGGTATGAAGGGGTAATCGGTATTTGATAAAAAAAATAAGTCAATAAAGAGATTTGATTATTATGACGAGCAATGAAATACTGCGTTTATCAGTGAAATATACTGTTTATGAAACTACAGTGAAAATGTTTTTATATTTTCTCTGTTACCAGTGACTGATATAATTTGACTTAAGGTGTGCCGTCACGAATTACATTATGACGTCACATTGTTACTGTGGTGACGTTTCTTTTTCAAAATTTAATATATTTTGTTTAAATGTTGAAATTGAATCAATAGCAATCTCCACACAAATGTAGCTCTATGTATAGATAAACGAAGATGCATACACCTTAAACTATGATTATAGCTACATACTGACTATAAACAAAAATAGAGCACATGAATAAATTTAAAAAACTCAAACCATTCAAAGGTTAACACATAATGTTTAAACAGTATCTGTCAACAACAACTTCATTAATGACGAGAACGGGAGGATATACAAAAAGCTAAACAGCTGCAGCAGAATCTATTTAGCAGTCTTATTGAAACATCTTGACTTTCTTGACTTTCTTGACTTTCTTGACACCAATGCCAGTTACTTCAAATGATGATTTAATTATATTTTGATACATATTTTTTTTCAGTTTAAATTATTGACAACATTGAAAAGAGTACTTCAAGAAAAAAACTATTCTAGTATAAACCTTATTTTATAAACTTTTAGTGACATAACTTTATTCGTTTTTTTCCCAATGGTCAGTTTTCTGTGAACGCCATAGCATTTTCTGTTGAAGGGCTACTAAATTGCAATGTTGAAATTCGCGAATTTATGAGACCAAGATAACTATATAATCATATGCAAGAAAGGAAGTTCATGTACCATCATAGACGATGAGATTGATATTTCTATTGACATGTTTATAGGACATACAATATATGAGTAGCAGGAACCGGAAATGGCATCTAATTGATATAAAAATATTTTCCAGGGCTTTCGTAGTTCTCTAGACGCTGTCTGATCAATCGCTGTGTGCATATCAATATTGCAAATGCTTTCTGAAAATGAAATAATGATTATTAAATGATAATTAATTGTATGTTCATTGAATGATGGATGGGATCCAAGAATTGTTTTCTATCTTTATGTATTGAACTACATGACCACTTTACAGGATCGCTTCTTAAACATTGAAACGTTCAATAATCTTAGAATCTGCTTATAACTCTTATATCCAACATGTTTCTCTACACTACACATCGATTGTGTCATACTTCTGATGACGTTCTAGTTCCATTCTTATGGTGCGACTTGCTAAAATCTTATTTGTGATTTTACCGCTAACACAGATCGATACATTATCACAGTGCTATTCTGCTTTTAAAAGCAACAATTAGAAATAATGTGTTTTATTGTATTTCCCTCGTTTCTCGAAACTGTTGAAAACATTCTGCTGACTGAACACATGTCAGACCGACTTACCATAAAGAATTCTAAAGGTGACCTGATACAGTCTGTAAACTAAGTTGTTCATGTCATAGGAATATACCGATGACGACGTATTGAGGCATTCAGCATGAGTGATCAAGTTATGCTGAAGCTATACTTCTGGTTGACCGACTTACCAGAAAATCTTCTGAATGTTCTCTGTGATCAAACAATGTTGATGACGTCATAGGAATGATTTGATGAGGGTTTTTTTGCATGATTTTTCACTTCTTTGAAAGTTTAGACTGTATTTGTCTATCCACAAATATTACACCTCTCAAGGTTTATTCGGACTCAAATTCAAATTAACACTGTTCACACCAAAACTTTGTTTTTTCAAACAGATCGAAACGTTTCATTGCTTTTTCAAACAGACCACCATGGTCCCCATGATTAAACTAGATAAGACATGTGCACATAGACATTATTACGGACAGTATTCATTGATATTATTTGTTTCAATTTGACGTGGGTTGTAACATAATACATCTTTTGAACTCAACAATAATCTCAAAATCCCCTTTTTTATTTTAGAGTATAATTTCCCATGAACAGGGTTGTAGAATTATATCCTTCATTTCGCCTGTGAAACATATAAGTATTAGTGTATCACTCGTACATTTTGGGAACATTTAACACTATGTACACGTGGCAGGTGTTTATCTAACAAACTACTAGACACTGAAAACACATTATGTGTGAAAATATAGCCATGGTGTCTAGCGGCCATGTCATTAAGTAGGAACTGCATTACTAGAGGTGTAAAATAATGTATTTATTCAAGGAGCACACTGTCGTAATGAAATGAATATGGTAATGTTAGAGGATAACACAGACAATATGTGATATGTTTTATTGTTGATTTGTTAAAACTATAACTTAATCATCACACCTTGTATTAATAGCCTGTTGTAATTGGAAGATTTGACTCCACTGAGGGGTTTCATCTCATCATTTTAACACAAAGCATTTGTCTTGCTTTAAATAGCAATTACTATTACTCGGAGGCCATATTGTTCATTATCTAAAGATCACAATTAACTCCAATTTATATGAAGAGCACAGGTAACCACCATTAACCAACAATGCAATTAATTAACCAACCATGCAATGCAATTAAGAGCAATACATTTACTGTAACCTTTGGGGTGTATTATGACACTATCCGATCTTTTGGCTTCATGTTTCATTGTCAATTGGCAACACGAAATACTTATATACTATTATAATGACTATGTATATTTGATAGACCATCAGCATAGCAGAGTTACAACTTTTGTACCAGCGGCTTTGCAGGATAACATTATAAGTATATGTAATTATTGTCTACAAATGGACTTATACACACAATACATTACGTACCATCACGCCCCACACTAAAATAAATGCTATGTAAAAATAAGTGCACATCTGCAAATGTCGAATATAAAAAAATAAATTATAGACAATATATTCTCATGGATAAAGAGAGCAAGACATTGACATAAATGCATCGCCCAAGGTCACAGTCATATATAGCCTTTGTATATATAGTATATCAAGATAGAAATAAACTTGAGGTTGATTTTTTCTTATTTAAATTTAACCCCTCTCTTGTGGGTAGTGGGTGAGATACAGGCAATTGGTCTCAATTTATATATGTACAGTAACAGTAGGGGCAAACGTACACAGGTAGTATCATACAAACTGAGGGGAGAGCATTGAGTAATTTGGATCACATTTACTTTTGCATCTTATTCAGACAAAATGATTCAAAAGCATAGACGATAGGACAAGGCTAATGTTGAAGGGGTTCATTTCATGGTGACGTATATGTACCGTATTTTTCAGCCATCTGTTAAAATTCTACTTATTACATTTTACCATGTGTAATTTTAACCTGATTTGTTGATTTCTAATGAGACAGTTGGCATTGAAAGAGGCATAATTAGAAGTTGTTTGTGTATAAAAGGATATGGATAAATGTCTTTGTAAATATGTGGATGCTGTTTAAGAGGAAAATATTTTAAAATGTCATATCTTAATGAAAGTTCGTTTTTACCAATATTTTAAATCACTTTGGCTTAAAGATATTCAGTTAACTTAAAAAGTCGGAAGCCACTTGTAGATACAGTGACAGAGAAGCTTTTCCCCGTATTAAAAAAATATTGATCGTTGACACAGAAATCACTTACATACATACATACATACTTATCATACATCCACTCATTTATACAGAAGATAAGCCAATCGATTCAAAGTCAGTTCACTCCACTAATATTATATCTGATGTAATAAGGTGATCCAGTTATGCACTACTATCATTCCTGTCACTATCATGTCTTTATTGATTGTATACTATTGGAAACCACTGTAGTATTGGTGTCATTAAGCTTATTTCGTGGTTTTAGACTAACACCTTTTAGAGTACCACCTCAAGTCCCACATTGGGTAACATGAAATTGATCTCTGTTGTTAAAGTGTTGTATCATATATTTCCGAACGTGAATATTTAGCTTAAAATACTAGAGTTATTTATATAACAAAATCAATAACACTTTTTATTCATATTTAAAACGTAGTATGTATTTGTCCATTTTTTTCAGAGATGTCAGAATATATTCATTCTCTTAAGAATACGTTAATCTACAGTAAACATTATTTCTCAGTTAGTATCAACATGGTCACATATAAATATTGTTATATTAAATCTGAGTTAAGTAGTATCTCCTACCAAGGATAGTTGGTCACATCCTACATTATAGACCTTCAATACGTGAACATGCATATCAAATTAAAGTTTCGTCGAAAGTTTGCATATTTGCCTTACATTCTGCTGATCGCCTAATCATTTGGTAAATTGATTAATTCTGCCTGTAGAGATGTTTATTTGCAGGTAATTCTGATCAAACGAACAGAAGTTTAGAATTTCAAGACATTGCTTTATGTAACAGTTAACTGAAATTGTTGATTGAAAAACATAGGATGTAAACCAAAAATAACTAAAGTATTTATAAGCATCACTAATTATATCTCAAAGTAAACATCAACTTTAAGTTATTACCTCAGTTGGCCAATGCTTGATAAGATCATTATCAAGTTTAGCTATGTCAAGACACGTCATTTATCTAGGATGCTCTTCTGATTGGACACACGGCTAGATGTGACCATCAGTCTCGGGTGAGGACATTATGCATACGCATACGATGCTAGTAAAAATTAAAGTTTTGCGAGTATCTTTACAATATTGCATTGCCAGTCATTGTAATGATATGTTATGTAACTACCTTTCTGAACAATTAAATAATTAGTGTTTCAGCGTTACGTGCATTAGAATCATTAGTTATGTCTCATAGTAACCATTATCTATATGAGAGTCAGTATTGATCATTGCTCTCAGTACGCCAATGCTCATTAAGACCATTATCAAGTTATCAGGATATTATTCTCATTGTGCATACAGCTTGAGGGTCACATGTCTAATAATTATTCAAGCACATGAACATAACCTTGGGGTTAAGACTTTATCGACACATACATTCCTGCGAACCTTTTGTAAACTGCTAGAAAATGTGATGCTAAAAAACCTTTCAAATTTGATCAAAAGAACTATTTAAGATGTTTCACTGGATTGAAAGTTACAACTAAAAAGCACTCTCACAAGTTATATCCTCAAACGCATTATCCTGTCTTCTCCAATCTTCATGATCCTGTGAAGGAAGATTTGCCATTTGAACGTAGGGAAATGCACCACTGATAATGTTTCATGTTTTATTTATCTTCTTTATTATTGAGCAATGATACTTCCATTTGCATCTTCAAAGTACAAAGTAAAATGTACAACTACAACTTTTTAGCTGTCCGATTCACATCAATGACAATGGAGTCTAGGTAATGAAAGTTAAGTAATCAGTCACTGATTTACACAAATATTGATGCTTTTTGCCTCGACATTAGATTATATGGACCATTGATCCGCACCGAATGACTTTCTTTGATGACTGATGAAGAAGAGAGAGTGTCTATTAGTACTTGGTGAAGTAGCTGCTGAAAGTGAATCAACATGTAAAGGAAGCTGTTTCATTGGACCCAACTGTTGTCATTCATGTAAACTGAATCCTCATATGACCTTGTTAGGGGTTACAGATGCCAACCCATGTGCAGGCATTTCATAAGCATACATTGTGTATATTGTCCTTGGATATTACACAATTGTTTATCATTATCCTCACTTGTCCATAACAATGTTGAGAAGCGGTAATGTAAATATTATTTGTTCTCAGTTCCATTATGGAACTAGCTTGCTTTTTAGTCTGATAGAGTGGGAACTATATGTCAAGGATAATAGGTTATTGACTGTTAATTTTTAAAAAATGGCTATTCAGAATATATGCTTAATCCTTCATCAGGTGGATAGCAAATCCAACTGCTAACAATAAATGCGTTGTTATCGAGAAATCCTGTCTAAATGCCCTTCAAAGATTTGAATTATCATTTCTGGTATAATAATTTGCATTTGGTATATCACATATTTTGTCACAACTCACACACTTCGGTCGGCGATCATTAATGGCCCATGGTCATGAATTGATAGTGTGTGAATATTGAATACATGTTGCAGGGAATGGATGTGGAACATTTCTGGGACCTTCACTTCGGTCACGTTTCCTTTTGAACAGTGTACGGATTTTCTGAAATGATTGAATCTAGAGTAGGTGAAAACAATTGAACAATTGTATCTCTAAGAATCGATATATGCATAATTTAATTGTGAAATTGATACATGTCTGGCGAGTAGACCGTGGATAGTTTCTGTCTGCAATACATTTTTTCGCTATGGATATATATAAATATATTAGATTTCATCCTGAATGATGCTGTTAAATCACTGATAAAATGGAAAGCAACTCAAGAAGCAGCAATGAATTGATTTCCTGCTAAAATTGACAGTGTTGGTTGTTTCAACCTATGATTAATGGCCAGCGATGGTATGCACGCAACAGAACAATTAAAACCGTCATCGATGTGCTTTTTGTGCAAGCGTTGGATATTTCTACATTTCTACCAGCTAGAAACAGCTGAAAATTCAACTACATGTATGCACTCATTAATACATGTAAATATTACAGTCATTGCCATAAAGCATATTTACGTTTCATTTTAAATGATCATTATTTTATAATTTAAAGCATGAGGGTGCAATTGTATTGCTTTTACTGACAATTGATATATACAGCAAACTATGGACAGTTTCTTCTAAATCAAGCACCATTTTCTCACATAATAATACAATGTGTACTCTTGAATAATCTTGTTACCAATGTTTATTCCTGGTTCCCCTGAGCTCATCGTATTGCAGAAACATCAGGCAGTAATAAATGAGCATGGCAGAGTACACGCCATGTCTTCTCCTGAGGGTATCAGCAAACAGAGTCAATTGTTGTTAATCAATGGACAATTTATTGTATTTGTAGTCGAATGATTTTCATTTGCAATAGCTCTGAGATTCAATGACTCTTATTTATTAAGGATGTTTTCAATAAAAGGCTACATTTTCAAAAAGATATATGTTGACGAAAACGTCACAATGCAACTTATTTGATATCATTAGACCGATTTAAAAACAATGTAATTGGTTAGAGGTTTTCCTATTGAGTTGAGTTATTTCTTATATATACAAATACTAAGTCCAAACTGACACATAGGATATCTAAAATACACACCTAAATAGTAGATTTGCTTGACAATTTTTAGTTATTTTACTCTTTTAAGATGTATTAAGATACCCTTTGGGTCGCCATGTAGATCTGAAGCTGTCTTTCTCTAAATTGCATTTGTAAAATATAACATCATGTGTTTTCTCTGGGCTTCTTCATGGGTTTTCAGGCATCGACTAAAGCACATGATTTTAAGATGTTAATAATATGAGTTCCTTTTTGGCATATTCTCTAGTATTTGGTTTAAAAAAATTATACAATAGTAATTAATGTCCAGGCGTTTGTCCTTTGCAAATACACAATGTTTATTTCGTACTTCTATTTCGACGTTGTCCATTCCTAATCGTATCCTCTGAATGGCCTGTGTTCATGAATAAGTAATGAAATGTAACAACGTAACAAGTTCTTTGTGTAACTATGCCCGAATGGTTTTACGACGCTTCAGTGTATGCTCTTCTACTAGGAGGTAAAAAAGTGCTGAAACCATTCTCGTTTCTACTGTAACTGGGTCAAACCACAGTCCTTTTACCACACAAACTGTAGATTTTTCAACGAATATAAGCTCCCACGGAACTTGCCTCGTGTGATCATTTGCAGAAGGTTTAGCTGTAAGCTCTTTCAACCATTGAGCGAGACATAACAAGTAATATGTATTGTACAACCCTGTATCACTTGATCAAACTCTGCTAAGTAATGAGTAATGGTAACTGAGGGAGCAGTTTGATGACTAAAACATACCTACATCATGTCTCAAAATAAATTATAAATGCACAGTTTTGACATTTTTAAATCACTTGTTACACTCTATGTAGTGAACATAAAATAAAAAGGTCTGAAATTTCCGTTCTTAAATGGCAGTAGTGGAGTAAAAGGGTCGATACTGTGACATATGATTTATTACGGCAAACACACATAAACTTGTTAGCATGAAATTATTCAAAATGTAATATATAAGGCCTCGTGTTCTACTTTATATGATTCAATAGTATAGACTCAACACTGTCATGCATTAATGCACACGTACATTCTTCTTATATTAATTAAGTAGAAACAAACATGTTGTTACATTATTGTCAAAGTATCTGCATTTAATCACATTATATCACAGAAAATATGAATGGTTCTGAAAGGAAATGTTAATGCAAATACACAATTGATATAATAAACTTAATCTCTTTGCTTGTCTAACTTGTAAACAAAGGTTTACGGACTGCTAGGTGTCTGAACTGAATGTGTGATGGATTGCATAAACTTGGCCTCACAACCCGAAACAAATCATTTCTTAAAGAAATGTACAGAAATCAATGAAACAGGTTCTGCCAGGAAGCGAAGCAAGATCACTTATATTCGTGATCAATAACTATGAAAGTCATTGTAGAGACTATAGGTCAACAGTGAAAAACATCACCACCAGAGATCCTACCGTGACAACGATTTCAATTATAATGACATCAGATGCCTATCAAGGAGAAACATGAAGCAGATCTTGTGATAACGTATGACAGGAATACAACTGTTACAATAGACATTCATTACTGCTACTGTCATTTCATTTTCAGGTTTTTAATCTTAAAAACCAATCAAGGTTGCATCGAGACCATTTATCTTCAGTGCTGCAGGAACCTGCTTTTCCTGGACCGTTTAAATGATGTGTGAGCATTTGCGAAACATTTTCTTGTCAACACCTATGTTTGAATGCGTTTTAAGTATTTTTTTCATCCGTATTTTACTTATCTACGGATGCATTATAGTATCAATATGCAATATGATGATTTTATGACATTTTCTCCTTGTGTCAAAAGTGGCATAAGAGAGTGAAATTAGTTTTATACTTCATTGGTATTTGTCCATGAAATTACTTTTTCCATAGAATTCACTCCATTCTCATTTCATTTAAGAATCACCATTCAATTAGAGATTGGTTTAGAGAGAGGTATGTATTTTGCCTCGAATTCTATTGTGTAGACTGTGGTTAACATGCGACCTACACATGTATTGTTTTCAAAAATGTTTGATATCAATTAAAAGGCGCTGTAACACGTTTTGCTTACTGAAATAAAGTGCCCTAGTGTTTACATTAAAATGGCTGCTCGAAGGCTGTTCAAGTGATCTGATTGGTGAAGCGATACCTTAACACTCAACGTAGAGTTTTGAATATGGTACAAAGATGAAATGGTTGACCATCTTGCTGTCTGAACTCTCAAAACTGCATATGAACTACATATCTACCTCTCAAACTGACGAGTTCCATGAACTTGTCGCTTTATACGTCACACCATTTTCTCCCAATCATAATAACAGTTTTCTATGTGTATGCCTTATCGGGTCGTGTAATGAGATGTTTTACCGTTTAATGTAACAAAATATTGTATGAATGGAATAATGAATGACAAATTTGAGAATAAAAAATATGCAAAAAAACGTGCTACAACGCCTTTATAGCTCTTCAAGATGCACACTTGACCACACAAACCCTGTTGGACCAAGTATCCACTCATTCCAGTCCGCGAAACAAGCATGCCTGTAAACTTGATCGTGTACATTCTGTGCCTTTTAAAACGTGTCCATTTCCCCTTAACTATCAACTATTATATGATTTTGATTATAAATGGATGAGATAAATCATCATGAAGAATAGATTCCAATAATATTTTTAGAAAAAAATCGGTTACAAAAAGTTATGTCACTTTAAATATCAAGCTGTAAAAGGCTCTTTTAAAAAAAGATGTCCACGAGCGTTTTGCTTTATTTCTATGACGAAATGCAATATTTAGGCGTTTTTATCGTTTGTGAGAAAAACTATTTACATAGACATGTACTGTCTATCTATCTATTTCACATAATGTTCATGCTGTTGACGTTGTTGAAAATGGTTTAATTCGTAGTGAGTCAATTTAGAAAAGAAACAGTTGAAATTATCGCAGATATGTTTCTAGATATTGCGTGTTGAAGTTTCAACCTTAACTAAGGTAGATAACGTAGAACATATCTTTTCCAGGTCATGATTTTAGAAAGTTGTTCTCTGCAAAATACCATGCGAATTTTTCCATCTGTTTCTACAAAGAAAGGTGTTACAAATGCAAGTATTTCCATTAGGTCTTCTAGAGGAACTCATTGAATACCGTAAAGCAGAATTCCTCCAGGATATCAACAATGTTCAATTCATATTTCACAGGAAATCTGAAATATAACATGAGCTAGGTTTTAAGGCATGGTTCGTTATATTTAATTTAAATTGTTTTAAAAATATTTAACATTCACATGTTCCCCGATGTGAATGTAAATTACATCTTTTGATAATAATACAGAAATATACAGACACGATCGCGAGATACTTTACCAAGAATAAAGTTGCACATCCTAAAATGGATGTCTTATCCTTTGTGAGTTGTAAACCTTTGAGGTACGTCGTCAAGTACACAAACCGTGATATGAGCATACCAATTCCAACCAAGTCACTGACCAATAATTAATTCACAGACCACTATGATTAACTGTGATGTTGGTCATTAAGCTGGAAAATTGAGTTAATATTTAATGAGCAAGTCTCCATTGCTGACCCTTTCCTTCCCACATGTACAGTGACCACAATCATTCCGTCACTGGAAGGCTTTCACTGGTGGAAATTACTTGCCTTCATCAAGGAATGTTTAACATGTAGAGTTGTCTGTAACAACGAACAAATTTCTTGGACATTCGTGGTCGATACTGTTTGTTTGTTTAGATGAGGAATGACGCGATTTCAGGACGAAACAAGTCCGATTAATCACCGTATTGTCACGAACAATCATAAACTAGGACTGCCACGGCAATACTTAGTTCTTCAAACTTCTGCGTGACCTTGACCTCCATTTTCGACTTCAACATTAAATTAATCAACTTCTCTGATTTAATGAATTATATTTCACTGTACTGTACAAAATTATGTTGTAATGTTGACAGCTGAATTACACTCATTATGTAGGATATTGCTTTTCCTGTTTGTAGGGACTTGCATGATGAGTTGCTTCTGCTCAACATTTTTATAATTCTGTCGCGCCTTGAAGGAAGTGTTGCAATCCACAGTAGTGTTTAAACATTTGATTAAGCAAAGGCGGTAGCTGTTTGATAGTAATAACCTATTATCAGTTTTATAATATATATATATATATATATATATATATATATATATATATATATGCGGCATATAAAACAGTCTTTTCAAAAAACAATTATGAATATTGTGAATTTACAGCATTCTCAAAATTTCGAAAATCGACAGTTGCTGAGTGACATTTATTCAATTCAATAAATTCAATAAATTCAATATTACACCTGTACCTGTCTGGTTATATATGTACTAATTCGAATAAAAGTAGAGATGCAATGTGACTTTATCGACGAACTATTTATTTTGGACAAATATAGCCTTTCATATAATAAGTCCATAGTTGCAGAACCGTAAATAAGTGTCATTGAATCTCAGAGCTATTGCAAATGAAAATCACCGACTACAAATGCAATAAATTGTCCATTGATTAACAACAACTGACTCTGTTTGCTGATACCCTCAGGAGAAGACATGGCGTGTACTCTGCCATGCTCATTTATTACTGCCTGATGTTCCTGCAATACGATGAGCTCAAGGGAACCAAGAATAAACATTGGTAACTAGACAGTGTTTATTTAAGTCATTGGAGTCAGTCCGATTAATCAAGAGTACACATTATAATATTGTGTGAGTAAATGGTGCTCGATTTAGAAAACACTATCCATAGTACTATCAATGCTATTCAACTACCAGATTCTCAGATTCTGGTAAGATGAGGTACCAGCAAGCATGCAAGGACAGTAAAAAACATATGATATTTGACAAAAATATGTATTTAAATGGTATATTTTACCATCATTAACAATTGGTCTATTCACTGTACATTATACATTCGTAATTACATTTACTTATTTAGTATTCTGTCATCTTTGCAATATAACAAAGTCCATTTTAAACGTTAATTATATGATAAATTAAAAAATGAGTTTGCAAGTTTATTGCTTTTACTGACACCATTTAAATAAACTCAATACTATCACGGGTTAATCCTTTAGTCATCGTTAGTGATATTGAATGTACAATAGTTGTCTATCCAGAACAAATTAATGTAGAAATGTCCATCGCCTGTACTAAGAGCACATCGACGGCAGTTTAATTGTGCCATTGCGTGCATACCAATGCCGGCCATTAATAAAAGCTGTAAACAACCAAGACTGTTTATTTCAGCAGGAAATCAATTCATTGCTGCTCCTTGAGTTGCTTCCCATGTTATCAGTGATTTAACAAAATCATAAGACAGATAACTGATATAGCACGCATATCCTTCTGAATGATATTAAATATGTGTATATGTGTCCATACCAAACAAATCTTATTTCAGACTTAAACCTAAATTACTCATCAATAGTTTAGCCAAACTGACATCAGAAACGTCATTAGTGTTAAGTAACTCGTCATTAGTCTTCAGTGAGACGTCAATAGATATGTAACTCGTCATTAGTAACTCTCATGTTTTTGTATTTTAAGAAACCAGTCACGTGCAATTCATTTTCTCAGGATGCTTAGCTTGTGATGACATAACCGATATAACCAAGTCATAGGGGTAATAAGTCAATTTGGTACTTAAAAGCAAGTGGAAATTGCATCCATTTTAATGCATGAGGAACTATTTTGCGATTATGGTGTTAATTGTTTTCCTGACTTTGAACATAGTTAAAAATATCAATATAATTATTCTGTTCATCCAGTCCAACTTACTATTACATGAAACCAAAAAGATGAAATCAATAAAGTGAAATATTTTAATCATCCAATAGTTCACATGGTGAGAGTAATTTTGGCGCCATTTCGTTCAACAGTGAACTGGATGGGCTTCACACCGTCCCGTGGGGTGGTGGTAGAAGGCATGGGTACTGGTCGTGATTCCGTGGGGTCGGGGCAGGGGTCAGAGGTCATGTGTTCTGTCACTAAGGCGTGTGTAGCGGTCGAGGAGGCTGCAGGTCCTTTTTTCCTCTGCACCACGTTGTCCACCATGTTAAGTAGTTCCTCGCTTGTCCTCTTGTAGCTGTAAGCAGAAAACAAACCTCAATCTGTTTTGTCGCATGAAATTGCGATATAACTAGCTGTTGGAAAACGTTCATTATTTGAAATAAGATTAGCTATTTTGTAATGATTTGCAAACATTATTTTTAAAGATACCATATTTATTACAAGTACTGAAAAACGTACTTTAAAAGTATCGATAACCATATATTTCTAAAAGACAAATGACTGCTTTATTTTTTAAAAAAACGCTAGCAGTTGGCCTATAAATCTTGTACACCTACCCATGTATTGCTGTCGATCTGTGACCAGTTCTCTCTGCAATTAGCTTTTCGTCGATTCCATTCTCGAAGAGTCTTGTCGCTGCTGTAGCTCGGAGAGAATGGTTGGTAAAAAAGCCTTGAAACCCAGCAGTTTGACACATCCTCTTCATGAAACCGGCTAATGTTTGTCTCCCTATCGGGGCACTACAATACCAGATGTTGGCCTTCGGATATCTGAGTGGTCTGAGGTAGAAAGCTTCACATGTAGCTGGCCAGCAAAGCAAATTTGCATTCATATTACAACACTTTAATTGATGGAGAACATTGCAATGTATTTGTAACTATCATTGAAACTCATTACTCATGTAAAATGAAAATTATTAATAAAAAAGTATTGACTTATATTCCTGTTACTAATGTCATGTTGAGGTGTAAAAAGTGTACAGATTTTATATCTTTCAAAGTTTAAATGACATAATTTTGACCCATTCCAAACTATTAACGATATTATGATAGGACGATGTTTTAATAAATTCCTCTATTTTCTACAAGTGTTATTAAACTCTGGAATGGTTTAGTATAGTAGTGATTTAAAGGATAACAAAGCATTACTGTTGTTTCAAAATGCGTTATATGGTGTTAGATATCGTATATAAAACTTTGTCTTTGTCTGCATCATGCTATTTATAAGGAATGATAAACTTTGCTTTGCAAAAAACAAATTCAAAATCGAAACAACTGAGACATAAATGTTTGAACATACATACCTGAGAGATAGATACTTTTCGTGAAGTCGAACAGGACATCGTTCTGGCATTTCACTGTTCGGTCCCACCACAATACTCTTCATTTGTAGGGCCTTTTGCTTTAGTCCTCCGTGGTTTGTTTTCGTTACTCCTTCGGAGTACTTAAGGTGTTTGAGATCATTTTTCATTATGAATGAAAAGTTGCCCCTCTGTCCAACCTTTAGAGAATGATGCTCCTGCCCCCCTCTCAAACAAAAACATATACTATTTAGGTAGAAGATTGTGTCCAGCAGTTTCTGAGGTGTGTCCTCTCCTAAGATGCCCCTCTCCCACAAGATGTCTTCCTGTGCACACGTTAACACGTCAGCTTTCCTCTTTCTTATTCCAATTCCAGCTTCTGCTAATTTTTTCATTTTGGCATCTAATATTCTCCTCATTCCGGAATATTCAAAATCAGTATAAAAGTTAATGTCTCTACCATTCTGCCGCAAGTAGTATCGGAGTGACACCAAAATTTCATGAATTGTGTTTCCATGGTATTCTTCCCCTTTCAGATTCTTTATTTCAGTTATAAATGAAATCATTATTTTGTTCATTTCAAAGTCATCAAATGACAAAAGAGGACTACTCTCATTTGCTTTTCTTCCATGTCTCTCAAAGTACCATGCTTCAAATAGCCTCAAAGCCCACTGACACTTCTTTTCTGTGTTTTTATTTCGACCACTTATCTCCAGAGCGTTTAGTTCTGTTTCTGATAGGGGTTTACCAAATCGAGATTTAATTGAATTTCCAGAATTTGCAGGTGTTGTGTTTTCTGACGGCGAGATAGCGTTGATATCAAACCCTTGACTAAAATGAGCTAACTCTTCATCTGATTGCGTGATATTTTCTTTCAAAGTATCTCCATCTTTCTCAGCACTAGCAACAATAACGTTATCATCTGAAGATAGTGAGTTAATGTTTTGTCAGTCAATGTAAAATCTGGCGTTGGAACTGCATCCAAAATGTTTTCAAAATCTGAATTAATATCTTCTGCAGTAAATGAGTCAACTTGAGAAACTTTGCTTTGAGTAATGAACAAACCTTCATCGCTGTCACTCGACATGCTTACAACAGTTCCGAGGAGAGTATAATGAATTAACACCTGAATCACCTTTATATAAAGCGTCGTTATCCATTAGCTCGTCATTATCTCAATGCATGCGTTTCCTTTAGCACGCTTTATGTGTAATTGCCGTGAGTGAATATGCACGCGATTCGATTAAAAACTGAGACGTCATTAGTACACTGCGTGCATCATGATATGTTCATGGATGACTTGTTGTTGTACATTTGTGATACAATGCATTAGGTTAGAATTTAGGTTTAAGTAGAATAGACTCCTCAAACACGTCATTAGTTGTGCACGAGGTTTAGTCTTCGGCCTAACGGCCTCAGACTAAACCTCGTGCACAACTAATGACGTGTTTTCGGAGTCTATTCTATACATAGGCTATATGTGGCGTATTCGCAAGACATGTATCATTATCATAATTCAGTTATAAATGTATTGTATAATGTAATTTGTAAAGGAAATGATATTATTTGGCTTGCATCAAACAAAATATAATGTGATTATTATGTGATTAGATATAGTTATTGTAACTTTGTGTTTTGTGTTTTGGAACAATGCAGCATATATATATTCCAGCCATCCTATGTACATTTTATGGAGGTCTGAATATAACATCTTGAAAGCAGGACAATTGTAAAAGGAATACGTTATTCTTGATTGTGTTAGGTAAACTATGTTAGGCAGCAGCAAAAGATGATAACACACTTCTATGAATATATATTTGAACACAATATTTTTTATAGGACAACAAGGTCTTTATTGGGAACCCTTGAAATCATACTCCAACTGTTGGAGTAAGCATACTTTGATTCCGGCATGAATGTTCACAGTAAAAATATTTGTATACAGAACATACAGTTCTCACTTGATTCAATACATTAATTAAGTGCTGAAAATTATAAATGTAAAGATGTAAACTTCAAGGATGATGAACACAGCACACATATAGACTTCATACAGATATGTTAGGTGAACCTTCAGTTGACATGAAACACAACACTTGGATCCATTGAAGTCAATTTCTACCTGCTATTTTCATTGAAGAAGCTAACAGCAACTACTTCATCTAATATCAATAAACAATCTCTGTCTTGAAGACAATGTCATTTGGTGCGGATCAATGTTACATATAATCTGGTAAAAGCATCACTATTTATTTAAATCAGTGACTGATTACTTAGCTTTTATAACAAAGACTTTATTGACATTAATGGGTATCAGACAGCTAAAATAGTTGCAATTGTGAATTTAAGTGTATAATATGAAGGTTCAGCAATATAGAAGCTTTTTAGAAGTGTGAATATTTATCAATGAAACATTCCCCTAACTTCAAATGCCAAACCTTCATAAACTGAATAATTCCGATGAAGGGGCACAGGATAATGCGTTTGTAGGTTAAAATCAAAAGAGTGTTTTCAAGTCTAGACAATAGACAGCGAACGTGTTCTTATTATTGATATAAATGTCCATGTTTTGTGTACAAAAATACAATATCGGCAAGAAGTCCCCATGAATTCAAGTGTATAGATAAGGTCTTGATCAGGGTCTGATCTCACCTCCAGCCGATTACCCAAGGTGAAAAGTATCCTAGAGAAATACGTGTCTGGGGATGGATATATTTGATAATTGCCTTAAAAGCATCGATCTAAAAGGGGTGATTATCAATAATTAGTGAATATTGATAATGGTCACAAGAGACGTGATAGTGATTTAATGTAGGTTAAGTTGAAACTCTAAGTATCACCACCTTTGCCTTGTATTGGTTTACCTTCTATGTTGATCAATTAAATAGAATACGAAACTTGATATATATATATATATATATATATATATATATATATATATATATATATATATATATATATATATATATATATATATATATGAATATGAATCAATGGAAAATTAAATTTACCATGAAACTCAAAATGTCATTTCATCGCATGTTATTAGCGACGCATATTCGATAAGAATAAGAGTTCCCGCAAATAACCAAATTTAGAGATAGGAGTAATCAGTATACCCCAGGGAACATCAACTAATTAGGTCATGTGCACATAATTACATCAGAAAAAAATAAGTCTCTCTGCAGGGACGAAACCTCCATTTGATATATACTGCCGTCCAAAAGAAACGCCCACCAGATATTTTATGAGATTTCAGAAAAAGTATCAGGAGCATGTTGACCAAGGTGTGGCATTATGAAGTTGCATCATTTTTTAACAAAATATCGAAGTTTCATAACTTTGCATGTTGTAGGGGGAAAATTAGAGATGGTAACTGTTCAGTTTTCGATCATGGTTTAAAAACAGTTTTGCTGCACCATACTCTGTAAATCCGAAGACCATACCACCAAAGTCCTCCTGAAAATGTTCACCTGTCCACAAAATACCAAAGTGATAACTCTGCATATGTGGTCATGGTAATAAACTTATTGTACAAATCAAAAACCGGAAGTAGCAGGTTTTTGGGGGGCGTGGTCACGGGTGGTTGTGCAATTCATGGCCAATGGATTGTCATATCAAATGTTGTTTCATTATAACCTTGATACGATCATTAATTATGTGTTAAAGTAATATAATTCATCTTAAAGATTCATGTGGGCGTTTCTTTTGGACGGCAGTGTAGTCACCTGAATTAGGGACAAGAACGTTTACACGGTCATATTGTAAGGGTCTATAATGTATAACCTAGTTTAGAGATTACATTTCCTTCCATTTTCGTAAAATATTTTTTTGGAAACAATATTTCTACTGTAGATTATCGTTTGCTGAAGTGTGTACGACGTTCTACTGAAGCCAATTTTAATATGACGTTTAAGTAAATTGAAATAAAAAGCATAGCATGCTAATCCTCATATTAAACTTTAGTTTCTATAATGCACAAGATAGCACCTTTAGCAGATATGATCACGTTATCCATCGTGCGACGTCAGTTACTTAGATTGAAAGAACGTTAAAACATATACAACAGACATCATTTTGCATACGTTAAGCATAATGCATCATCATCATTGACACATCTTTCACTTGAATAAAGTTTCTCTTGATTTTGCCTGGTGCTTGCTGAGCCCGTATGTTGCTGTTTATATATTAATTATTCAAATTAAATCAGTTCATTCAAATCAGTTGATTAATCTAACACATTACTTGAAATGATTGGATTGGATTGGATTGAATATGAGGGAGTCAACCTTAATTTCATTTCTAACTTTATATACCATTTCTTCCAGGGGTTTATGTTACTGTGAACTATGGGGATGCAATTACGTCAATATCATGCTATCTACAGGCTCTGATTCATTCAATTTGAGGGGAAATTCTCAGAAGAGCTGACAGCATACCAATGTTTAAATACGATTTCACTTTACCCAAAGGGAGAATCTGTACAGCATGCTGTCTATACTAGTAGTTGTCCACATATATGACAGATACACCCTCAATACTAAGGTGAATGTAAGGTACAAATATTTAAGGATTCAGCACTAAATTGCTGAATCCTTATTGTTATTGGCGTGTTTTATTATTCTTCCACCGATCCTGTGGTCATGATTTGAGCAAAACGGAAGAGCTAATGCAACCAAACTTTGCAAAATGATAGCATTTAACACGAACATCTCAAACTAAGCTTTTGGGCCCAATCGGCAAAACCATTAAAGGTCCAGTTCGATTCAAAGTTTCGATTTTTAACATGGGCACAATTTTCAAAATGCAGCTAGAGACTTGCAACTTTTTTTAGGAGATGCGCATTGACAGTGCTAGCAGAAAAGTGAAACATGACGATTTCGTTGGTCACGTGGTTTCGCCGCCATTTTGATTTTAGACAATTTTCAAAAATTCCCGACCCCATGCACCTTTGACAATCTTCTCCTCTGAAGATACAAGCATTAGAAAGCTCATATTTTCACATACAGTAGCTGAGATATTGCTAACTAAAATGACCTCACGGATTTTGCAAATTCACCATACTTAGTGCACAGTATGTATTCGAAATCTGATGATTTTTCAAAAAGTGCAAACTTCAAGGGGACATAACTCAAAAACGTCGAATTTGATGATTTTTTCAGGAGAGTAAGATTGGACGCAAGTCTTTATAAATTAATAATAACATCGCTCGTGTACAGTCATTCCCGGCCACAATTAAGCTTACAATTTCTAAAAATATCAAAAGTAGCGTTTTTTGTGAGTTTTTTGTTCATAACTAAATAACCATAACTTGTAGAATGTTGTTTAATACCTAATCAGATAGACAAAACAGTATCCTTATTACGAACATTAACACTAGTACAATAGTGTTCATAACCAATGAGTCACAGGTCTTTTAAGTCGGACAGTGTCTACCTTCTTTCTAAATTGACAATGGTCGCATTTGTATAGTGTGTCTATGTTTACTCATAACTCAACAATACATGTTTACAATGTTTAATACATTATCAGAATGGGACGTGATTACTCTAATTGGGGAAAGCTTAATCAGTTTGATAATTAACATAACCAATGAGCTATAAGCATTTTCTTTTTATAAATTGTGACGTTAATTTGGTATTGTAAACAAAGGGGGTAAATCCTACTTTCGTTTTGCATGAAGGACAGGTAGTGGCTGCTGTAGCTTTATGCCTTTGCAGATCTTCGTGCAACTTTTAGGAATGACTGTTGATATGATCAATTTAATAGGAAACGTATCAAATATGTTGCTGAATCCTTTTATCGTCACTTGTGACTATATTTTTTTTATTTCATGTGCACACAACGTTGACTTTTGTCAGATTTCAGATTCCTTAGATTGTATTTTAGTATAATAGCATTATATAGAATGTGTTCACATATGAGTTATAATGAATACATGTTGAGGTGTGAGGATCAAATAGAGGATTCACATCTGCATCACAGGACAAACTATGGTGGAATCCGTTTGCTGCGTCCTTCCGGATTCCTCCGCATTCTTTCAGATCCGCCAATTTTTTGTCCTGTGCATGTAGCCTTGCTGCCTAGAACCACGAGCTCA
The DNA here is from genome assembly GCA_936450465.1 of Gibbula magus. Lineage (NCBI taxonomy): Eukaryota > Metazoa > Mollusca > Gastropoda > Trochida > Trochidae > Gibbula > Gibbula magus. The sequence goes on from OW388301.1 coordinate 48,783,394, forward strand.
TCAGAATCAATACTACTCTGGTTTTTAATAGTACACTATCAAACACTCAAGCGTTCTCAAAGTTCAATAAGTTTATATTCAAAGAAACATTAACCTTACTATGTAACTTTAAGTGGATTCCGATAATTTAAGTTTACTGAATAACTTCCAACCTTAAACAGATTGACAACATTAGCAAAGCAGGTAAAAATATAATTATATAACATTCAAAACTCATATTCGAAATTTATATCATTTATATTTTGACAAAATTATTTATACATTTCATTTTATTTACGACTTCTAATTATATCTCTCCCAATCCAAATCTCCAAAGTAGTGAGCATTATAATAACTCATGGTAAAATGTTTAATGTCATGTCATATATTGATTTCTATTTATCCATGTCGATGTTATTATGCAAAGCCATTTACTGTGACTATCGTTGTAACTGTTCAAGCGTTATCAAGCATGATGGCTTCTTTAGTCTCTATGTAACTAGCCCATACTATACTAAATATGAAACCTGTTCAAGATCTATATTTTCAAGACGGTGTGCTTCTTGGATAAACCAGTTTTTCACGGCTTCATAACATAAGCGCTAGACGTCCTGACAAGATGTTAACACATAATGTGTTCTCTGTGTCTGGAAGGTTGTTGACTAGACATCTTCAAGGTGTGTGGAAGTGGCAAATGGTCCTAAAAGGCACGAGTGATACACTTGTATCTATCAATGTCCTAGACGTGATAAAGGCTACAACCCTTTTTACTCTAAAATATGATAAAAGTATAAGGTGATTGCTGAATTCAAAACATGTAGCTTGTATCAACCTAGTTGCAGTTGTCAATAAACAACTATGTTAATAAAATACTGACTCATAGTATCACATAAGTGAAACGTGTTGTTCACAAATATAATATTACTTAATTGTAATCGTGATAACTATATTGTCTGTGTGAAAAAGCAAACAAACGTTTTGCCTTGACCAATACAAAGTTTAAGAGTCAAAATCAGCTTTGAGAGCTGAACATTTGAGGACAGAAGCTTCAAACTTGCAAAGAAGTTCAAAACCATGGAGGACATACCTCATGGAGAACATCGTTGCTGGATATTTCTATATCTCATCGGATTATTTTTATGACGTCATCATCTTACTTTACATAAGAAGGAGATAACTTTAGTAACTGCACTCAAAGTTAACTCATTTGCTCTTACATGAACGTCACTTTGCAGTTGACATTTTCTACATCCTCTTTAAATCTAACTCGATTTATACATAAATATGTGTAAGGATAACTGTTTAGTCAATTTAGTTCATATCAACTTTAATAATTAGAATCACTTCATTGATAATTTTACCCGATACCAAATATCCCATCGTGTTGACAACATATTTACATTGTGTTTCTTTAGTCTTTTGTGTTCCCGAGTTACATTATGCTTGAAGATGTTTACTGATGTGTTTTACAAGTGATGGGAAAGCAAACAATTTATGAACATCTGTAGATGTAACCAGGAATAGATGCATAAGTGGTAGTATACTTTGCTAATCAAGCTTAACCTATAGAATTACCACAATATGGAAGAAAAACGGTGAATTCATTAAGATAACGGAACTGGTTCCACATTTCAAAGGAGCTATAAACACCTGCACATTCAACAAAGACAACTCCGTGGGCAACAGTGAATGCAAAGAGGAGGTGTACTGAACACCTGTCATCGTATAAAGAAAACCTCAAACATGAATGACCATACTTCCTTCACATCCAACTTCTTAATCGAGTGAACGGAAACATCATTACCCCCGTATGTCTGTGAAATCAAAGACACCATTAGTCGCAGACGTTTGTGACAGCGGACCAAGTAGTGGCAAGAGGAAGGAAGATATACACAGTGTCACTGTTTCAGATCTTGTTCTTGTAAAAGACCATAGAGTCACGAGGTTAGTGGATCAGATATCAATTGATATTTCCAAAACTGACATTTAGTTCATGATTGGGCATTTATAATGGTAAAACAATATGTGTAATGGAAAACTTTTGAAATTTAGAATTAATGCGATTATGACTTTAGACATATGGTGTTTTTATCCAAAGGTATGGTTGAGCAAAGCATCACAACGCCATGGTCGTGATGTTCAATTCAGACCGTAATGCCTATCCGACGGAGATAAATTCCCTTTACCAAATAAATAGAGAATAATACCCAACTATTTATGAAGAGCAAATGTTGAAAAATGTTTTATGTGTTTTGTTTTGTTTTGTTATCGACGATGCTGTATTCAGTGTCAAAGTGTAATAACCAGCGTAATAATTCAAGCCCTATGTTAAAACACCATGGCATTGTGATGTCATACTGGTCTTTACGTCATAACATTGTGAATGATCCATGATGCTGTAAAAGTATTGCAGAGACATGTAATCTACCATTGTGCACACTATACTGTCAAAACAATGTATGACATGGATATATTCATTTTGACCACAGGTTTGAATGATAATATCAGCATGTTCGCACCTCTTGAAATGAAATTATTTTCTTACATTTAGATCCGCACATTATTTTCTTTAGAACGTGTGTATTCAAACAAACAAATAAGAGGTGTCATATTTACCACTATTAGATAATATTGGTATCATTACATTTTCTTATTCATTAATCAGGATAAAGTTTAGACATCAGAAATAATTTAACTTGATGAAATTATCATCTTTCGTGCGACTTTCATCGAGTTTTCCCTAAAGTTTTTCAATCACCTTTGTTATGTTATGTGATGTTATGTTATGGACACTGATGTGGTTATCTATTACTTAAATGCAATCGAACTTAACAGTCAACTAATATTTGTAAAAAGAGGCATACTTGTACCAGGTCCAGGTCTGAGGGTCCGAACTAACATTTATTCATTATAAATGAATTGTTACATTTACATTTACTAATGTTGAGTAAGGTACATGAAAACAAAATGAATAATACAAATTAAATGAACTTGATATATTAAAGACTTATATATTGGTAAATTTAACATAAACAGGTGTGTTGATTTAAGCATTTCGAGGTAATGTACATGTAGTTTTATGTTTCCTGACTTTTACTATGTAAAAAAATGCTCTAAAAAGGATGTATTACCCTCTTCGAGATAGGACCCAGGTACAAGACCCGTGACATGAGCATATCAATTGTAATGAAGACCAATAATTAATTAAAAAAACCACTAAGGTGTACTGTGATACTGGTCATTTAGCTGGAAACGAGAGTTAATATTTTATGAGCAAGTCGCCATTGATGTCCAATCCAATCCCTTCCCACAGTGAACACGATCCCTCAATTCGTGACGCCATTAGAAGTCTTTCATTAGTTTGAATTGCCTTTACTTGTCAAGGAAAACTCCACATGCACCAAATCCAATGCTCAGGTTATGCCAATATAACTTTGATTGATAAAACTTTTTATAAAATTGAAAAAGGTGTAACAATTCAGTGGCATGTGTGGACATATGGGATTGTCTGGATGTTATTATATTTTCAATGCATGGTTTTGGATAAACGTCGAAATTCCAATTAATATATTCTAATCAATGTATTTACAGAGGCAAGTAAACCTATTGGTATCACACATCATTCTAGTAGTCAGGAAATAGATTCCACACCATATATATTCCGTAACAGAGTACTGGGAAATGACTTGACACTATCGGTGTGCAGATTTACAATTGCTGCAATGAAATGAATAACAGAAGTATTTAATTTAAACAGTGGCCAATGCACTTATATAATTTGGTATATATACATACATATGACATGACATGATATAACTCAAAATCACCTAAATCGTATATAACACACACATGTCTTATCACTAGCTAAATCATATACATATCAAATACATTGATGATATACATATTTGTTTTTTCCCAAATTGTAAGCTGTTTATTAAACGCTAAACAAAGATATATAACACAACACTGCTCCTGAATCCTAATTAATATATTAGACATTGTACCATTTGATACAGTAATCCATTTACATAATTGAAACACCGGCATTATTGGTGCCATTGGCTATCATGTTACTATAATAGAGCCAGTCAAGCATTTAATGACTTCTTTAGATATCCTCATCGATCAACATGGATATTTCACGCTTGTCAAGCAAGCTTCCATAGTGGTCTTGATTTAATATCTTCATGCTATTAACCTGTTGTTCCCACTTAATTGAAGGACTAGACGGGTATATTTAATGTAAATCTATATTGAAATCACTTGTGATAATGTTACTGTTTCCTAAATGGTACACATGGCAACAAACAAGTAAATGATCTCATTCTTTTTTTGCAAACATTATGTCAAGAAAGCACGTCATGAATGAACATTTTAGTGATGGTTAAATGATTTGCTAAACTATACCTGTATGAAAAAAGTTCATAGGATTATTTAATATATTATTGACACATGGTTTACCAATAAAGTTTGGATTTTACGGACATCAGTGATAATACAGTTAAATAAAGTCAGTGTGATAATCCCATAACGGTTTCCGATTTCTGTCAGCATATATTGTGTTCTTTATTGTGTTTAGATTTACAATGAATCCAAATGAATCAGTGACCAAATTTCCATGGAAACACTGTAAACTAACATATTGCAGACAGCCTGACAAATAACACTGACAACCCCTTTTGTAACATCGTTGTAACTAACCTATTATAGAGACGGATACATAGAGGATTCAAAATGAAGTGTATATTTTCTTAATTGTGACAATCCAAACCAATTATCCATTTCATAACCTCATATGCATGTCAGAGGGAACGGAACTAAATGATGAACACTTACTTTTTAAGAATGAACAAGCAAATGATATTCGTCATATATTCCTATTCATACATTTTGAATTCGTCACACAAACTTCCCAAACAATGTTTTAAATGAATATGTATACACATATCGTGGGATGTGCCTCAGGTGTAGAGGGGCATATTTAATTTATATATTGAGGAAACACCAAACGTATCTAACTCGTGTAATTGATATGAACGCCGCATTCAAGAGTATTATGGCAGGAAGATATAATACTTTGAGGGAATTAAAATTAAAGGGTGACTGTACATCATGGGTCATTTTCTTTCACATCTTAATGTCCTTATGTGTCATTGAAGTTACTCGACTATCCATCTACATTGTGGCAATAAATATGTCTTTCCCCCCCTGGGCTTATTATTTTAGGAATATCTGACAATACCACTATGATTATGAAAGTAATTGCCATTTGATCCTTTGATAACATCACCCATAAATCCCAAAAGTTAGTTATTAATCCATTAGGCGTTTATTATATGTAAAAGCGAATAGGGTTTTCTATTGAAGATAGTTTCTTGGGAGTTTCCGCCATTTTGTTGTGTATTACGTGGGATGAGAAACGGGTTGTACTTTTAGATATTGTTCATTTGTTTGATAATCTAACCTATTTATCGATAGTATATCCACAGATAGAAAATAAGTGATCATTAGACTGATCGACAATGTCTTAGTATGCTCCAGCAAAACTTACTGATGTATGGCTCCAAGTCTCTTTGTTGTTACAGTTAACGAATGTACGAATGTAGATAACACATATTATGAAAAATTAGAAAACTAAATCTGACATATGTACCTGTCACAGTCATTTCATGATATTATGCAGACATAAATAGTGAACCATTTAATGAATGACAAATAGATTTTCCTATTATAAGTTATTTCAATCCCCCCTGGATTTACACCAATGGCAGTAAGATGTATATTTCCATTCCATATGCAAAAAAAACATCTAAGTATAGTTCATATTAAAACTCTTGCTGTCATTTGATTGTGACTTAATGCATCCATTATTCATTTCCATGAAGAGACACCCACACATGAAATGACAGTAGATGTGGAATTGATTATCAGTTTTACCATGGGAATTCCTGCCTCATGATAGTGATCTGGTGCCAACATCAGTGAAAGCATTGTCACGGTTGGATTTCTAGTGATGATGATGATGATGATGAAAAGTTTGCTTTATGTTTTTAACACATGGTGTGGGTATAACAAGCATCCCATAACACCTTATATAATTATTTAGCGTGAAAGGAAAAAGGTTTCGGATATCGACAGATCTAGATGTTTCACAGCTGCATTACAGAAGCGCAAGACAAAGCTCCTCTTCTTTGTTTCTGTTCACTCATCAAATAAGTGAAATTTTAGTATGAAAGATCTGAAACTCGAAATTCGCTTTCCCTCTTTTTATTATAATATTAGTACGTTTTCCTAATGCCTACATCACTGTCCCTGTGGTAGTTCACTATTCATATAAATTGTGTCAATATGTAAATGGCTGTTATCTAAATTAACCACTGTTTCATTACATGATCTTGGCCGTGTGCTTCTGGGTTTTACAGTCAGCTTAACCTATTCACCACACGTTCAACACTGAAAATAGGACGTTCAGGGGATTTAATTATGTAGGATTACTGCCGGGAACGATGTTAATGATAAACCATTTGTATGAGGAAAACTAGATACTGTAGGAGAGATCAGATGTATTGTGAAACTGAATATCTCAAAAAAATATGACATATTAATAACAACTCACATAAATGTGTTACATGGGACACATTAAATATATCAATATATACAAGTTCACATTAAAATATAAGCTGATCCTCAACAACATCGTTCAAAGGCGTTTTAGGTGTATAGCAGAATCAATCGTTAGTTAGACAGGTCTGGATATGCTTGTAAAACCCAAACTATGTAAATCATCATATGCATGGTAACATAATAAATGGAAAAAATAAAGTATTAAAGATTCAGTAGTATGAATACACCATTTATTTTGATTATATTGAAGTGTTCTGTATGAACAAATTAGCAAATTAAAGTAATTGTTTATAGAGGAATAACTCAACTCCATAGGGAAATCAGAAACAGAATGTGAAGAAATGTATTCATTGAACAGGAAAAAATATGACCGAAGACATAAAAGTGGCAAGACAACACTGTTATCATTTATATGCATGGGCATACCGTTTGCTTGAATGATATTGATTACTTCGAACTATTTCTAATCATAAACCTTCATTTAACATCCTTAACAGCCATTTAACAATTTCTTATAGTCATTACACATTGTACCTATTGAAAATGTTAGCCAAGCTTATATATATATATATATATATATATATATATATATATATATATATATATATATATATATATATATATATATATATATATATATATATATATATATATATATATATATATATATATATATATATATACACTTTTTATCATTACAAACAAAATTATATACTGTCTGGCCTTGGGATTATCAAATTACTAGGTCATCAGCACGTGGTACATAAGTAAACACGCAAATCTCTCTCCAAGGACGAAGCCTTCGTTTTGAAAGGACTAGTACGAGTTAACCAGAATTAGGGACAAGGACATGTACTTGTTATATAGTTTCATCATGTCATGACCTCCTGGTAACCTTGGTGAAATATGGAAGTTAATACACTTATCAATATATTGTTAATGACAGGGAAACGAGATAGATACTGCTGATCAATGTATACACATTCCTGTAATGTTTTTTGACACATGTTACTGAAGCAAGTATGAATACGAAGTATGAGTAAATGTGAATACAAACAACATATTCTAGTATTTTAACCTAATACGAAGTGAGATTCTACCATGACATTTTAAAATCCTTGTTTTTGATTGGTTTATTTGATCGTCGAAATGAGGTTCGGACACGTTTTTTTGTGAAAGGCGATTTACCGGCTAAAGGCTAAACTACATCTAGATTCTATTCCATATGAAATAAACATGCATAAATCAGTTGTCTTACTTTCGCTTTTGCGGTTTCCATCATGTTTCTTTGTCATGCAATTTAACCGGTGACGCGTTCGGCTCCAAATGATAAAGATTGGTATTGAATCTACGTTAGACTCACAAAAAGTTAAAAACACAGTAGGTTTATCTCCTAAGTATACACTTATCAGTAGATTTAACAAATCAGATCAGTTTTGTGTCACTCGATGTAGAACTCGAGGAGTTACTTTCATTGAAAGAACATCGGAACATATTTTGAAAAGCTTTTTTTAAAAGTAAATATCTAGGATTTAAATGGCCAATGGCTAATGGCTTACAAAGTTCATGTCTGCAGATAAAGATTTTCCATTTGTCAACGTTACTAAATCACCACTATTTCATCAAGGGTGGTACTATTTGGGAAAATTTTTCTTAACTCTGTCAGATATTAACTAACATTGTTGTTGAAATTGTTGATAATATTATATCAATTTAATTTATTCAAATTAGTTGTGATTATCATAGACAATACTCATGTTGTTTGATTTACATGTGTGTGTGTGTGTGTGTGTGTGTGTGTGTATGTGTGTGTGTGTGTGTGTGTGTGTGTGTGTGTGTACCCTTCAGAATAATATATCTTACTTGATATATTATTTCCTCTGAACATTGTATCTGACAATGACCTAGGGTGGTGCAACTATGGCAGTCTCCTTCTTCCTGCAAGCACTGAATTATTTCTGGAAAATCCTTGGATTGCCCTGGCAGCAAACCAATTATGTGAAAACATAAATTCTTCTCAAGGAGAAAGGTGTACGTTTATTGTCTAGACAAGTAAGTGTCCAAGTAAATGACGTATAGTGATATACACTTATCCTTACATAGGTAGTGTGTTTTGTGTTTGCACTTAGTGTACTTTGATATTCATAAATTTTAAGTTAGAACTGAATTTGTTGTTAATCAATCGAACTTTAAATCGATATTTAAAGAAAGAGTTTGCTTTCCTATATATATTTCCAATATAGACTGTGTCTTAATTTATGAAAAAATGCTGAGCTTTGGTAACCACTTTGGGGATTGACTTGAATATACATATATTGGCTTATAGTCTTCAAATATAATCTTGCTTTATCGACATACCAAACATGTACAATATTTATGAACTATCACAGTGTATAAAAGGGTAAACTATGACGTCAGACATCGGTACAAGCAATTTAAGTATAAACCCAATACCAAAAGAAACTTTGCACCCATCTTCTTGTCTTAATAAATCACATTATAGGCAACGATTGGATTTGGGTTTTTAAGTATTGTAATAATTATTCAATTTTACATTCGATGTATGAAAATATTCATTTCAAAAGTTTATTTAAATAAAAAGTTTGGACGCATCAACATACGAGGGGTATCAAAATGTGTTTGATCAATTCCTCTGTGATTCGGTGGTGGTCTCGTACTCGGTGGTCTTTGCTAATGGGTAATATCAACGGACTTTTAACATCAGAAACTGTTTCAGTAGTGAGTTAGTCGCTTAACATGTGTGTCTTGTCAAAATTAAAAGTTTAATTTTTTAATTTTTTTTAAATTTCATTTTTTGTAAAAAAAATTAAAAACTTCTGAAAAAATATTTGATTGATGACAATACGCCATTACTTTTCAGTTTTAGTGTACGATGTCCAAAACTTGAAATATTTGTAATTGAAAATCATACATATGATAAAATCAACTGAGATGCAAAGTTTATGTTGGTATTGGGTGTATTGCTCATTTACTTTATAGCTAAATACATGTAGAAGGGGAGACATCTTTAGGTCTAAAAACAATCTCAAACTATGCAATTGCATGAATTCTGCCTATACAAAATCATGTACATGTATATAAATATTGTATCGGTTTTTTTTATACTTTCTTGGTGCTAAAACATTTCTGCATAATTACTATTAATATTACTATTACTTTCAATTACAGCTATGTCAGTCTTATCTATTTAATCAAAGACAAACATTATTTTCACGAAAATAACATCGGGTTAACATAGAAAATGATGTCAATTATTGGTTTCCGTTCACTCATATCGACACATTTCGGCAATTCAACCCTTTAAATCCACCAGATAATTTACGTTGTAATTGTGCTTGTTTGAGCACATTCACATATAATGAAGTCACTATAATATTACGAAGTTGAATTCTTGTCGTAAATATCCAACGAAATCGCAAGTCAAATGGTCACACAAACAATGCTTTATCATATGAATTAAAGTTCAACAGAACATGTACCCGCAACATTTTGCAATCCAAAATATCATATCCGATATATTGCCAGTCATGACAACTTTTTTAGCATGACATTACTAGGGAATTTACCTACAGAGAAGTGCTCCGATACTATCCCATTAACAGGGCGTACGACGGACAGTCACATCCTGCAGTGTTAATAGGTTTTGAATGATGATCTTCATCTTATTGACATCAGAGTGTAATGTTCAAAGACATTGGACACATTGGATTTAGCATTGGAACATTTTAAGCATGGGAAACGTATTTGTCATGATTCTATCACCCATGGGTTTCCTAAAACGTTGCTGGGATGTTACTCACCTTCTGACGGGTTATGCTATTTTCATATTTATCTAAACGTAGACACCATATTGATTTGGCTGTTTTCATGGATTTGTATTGTCCAGAGAAAAAATTAACTGTTTAAAACCTGCAATAAACTTAAGAAAGAATTGGTATTTTTCTCCAGAAAAGTTTAGCTAAAGTAGATTTGTATGTAACTCAATTGCTCAAAATGCTAAATCAACATTTACTGTCAGATGGAAAAGTTCCCTGGTCCTATGGAATTTACAACATTAGAAGTAATAAAGTAGGTTGACAGGGTGCAGACTAGCACACACAATCATTTGTAATGAATCAATGGGAAATCTATAGTGCTTGTTGTGGAACGAGCAAGGTACGAATAGACAAGAAATGGTCCAACAAGAAGTAAACACTGCATATGTAAACCTTAGTAAACTCAAAGGCTCTTGTTGTCTAAAGGTTTGCTAGTGCAATGAGCAGTCAGATGAGTGAAGTCTCATTGAGTGGCCATGAATCTATACTTATATATATTTTGAAATATATGTATCATGATATGTCAATAGTAATGCTTGAAACATGGTCGCGTTTTGTTTCAAATAATATTCATCTGTTATAATTTGGTATAACATGTGCAATCGACATGGAATGCATCATAATTATATTAAATACATTGCTAGGCAGTTGGGGAATAGAAGCTGACATAGTGAGTTCAGAGCGTTATGAAAGTATTTAAACCATATTTATGACAGCCTGTATATTTAAAACATAAACTAAAAAGCAAGAAACACATATGTGTTTAAAGAGTCACCAACGTTCCCATGAATACAAGTTCCGAAAAAATGTAAAACCCTCAATTATTTCATAACACAAAGAATATAAACATTAGTTATTGTGGAAAACACATTTCATTTCCTTTTGTATTAAATGTATTATTTTCAAACAGCATTCCCATAGTAAATGTTGTTTGTAAGAGATATATATTTCTAATGTTGGTCAAACTGAACAATACTTCTCACTGGAACCAAGGTTTTGTTTTACTTTAGAACATGTTTTGTGGCTATACATATATTCCGTTATGCGTTCTCGTAACCCTCCATCGTCAGCAATTATGGAACCAAGGCCCGAGTGTTCAGTACACATAAAACTACTTATATTACACTCAAAAGAAAACGTTGATAACAAACAGTTTCTAGTTTACAACCGTTATGTAAGGTCTACTGTCCATTTCTGAAAATGTAATGTAGTGAAAGAACAATATGATGACCCCACAAGTGCAATATAATCTAACCTCCTCGTTTTGTGTAGTATCGACTGATGAATATAATGAGTCGACTAAGACTTTATTGAGCTGGGTTTAGAGACATTGATGCTAAGAACATCTGCTCAACGCTAGAACCTCTAAAAACTTATCTTGACAGCTTCAGAAACATATTCTACAACTTCAAAGAATGCCCTGCACCAATCGTTACCAAGAACAACACTATTCGCGCATCCAACCACAAACAGCCAAACGCAGTATCACTGGCGACATACATGTTTGTCGGTTCTAGTCCTGACTGAACAAAAGTACAGTTGGTTGAATGTATGATCTTGCGTTGGATTCGCCATGCATGTGTTGACTGATATGATTTATAGGTTCATAGAAAACCAATACCATTGGTTATTGAATTATATGTGAATAACACGAGCACAGTAATTGTGTTATGTCTGAAGATGTGAAAATTGAGCGGCTGTTCTGGTGGTAATTCAGTTATATCGGTGGATATTTTGGGTTAATAGCAGCAGAAGAAATTGGCCAACAGTATTATATGCATATTTAAAATCCCATGACCATTTAACACACTCAGTAAGAAGGTCATGAGATATGACCATTTCGTTATAAAGTATAGGGTCTGGAAATTATGAAATGCAATATTTTATTAATCTAAAAACATATTCATACTTTTGAAAAACAACAAACATTGCATGAGACATGATTTAAACTTTGTCACATGCATTAACATGCAATAACAATGTCAACCTAACATCTTATTGGAAATAGAACATACGCCCTAATCCACTCTCGACTGCACTAATTTTTATTAATATTTGCAATCCATCATAAAAGTGCATGCTGTTCTCAGAATAAATATTCTATATTAAACTTCAAAATGTTTTTTATACGCATTTTAATCTCAATATTGCCGTTTGAGAGATGTATATACATTAGACAATATCATATAGTTTAGTGTGTCTAGTTTCAATGGTAGTATGTTTGTAATGAATCAAGCATGTTTCGTATAATATGACCAAGTTAAATAACCTTATTCATAGATCGACAGTAGCTGTGATTGATAACTATATGTAATGTTACACACTGGCTTTTTTTTATTTGAGTGTTCATTTTTCATATTAACTTAAGTTGTCTATTCTAATATTCATCATGAACACCTGATGTGAGAGTACTTATAGTTTTTTAAATTTTCTTTAGTTTAATTTATATCTTTCAAACCAAAGTAATGATGATTCGTAAAATGGCTTTTCTCAAAACAAGCAAATCGCAAATACTTCCGACGAAATGAGGGATCGAACCTGCAACCCTATGGTTTCTGGTCGAGTGATCTAACTATTACACCACGGAAACCAGATGAGGTGAGGGAGACTTTTTCATCATCAAATACATAGTGTTCTTTTATTTGTTTGGATTAAAACTGTGATAACTTTGTAGATATATAGATTTTAATCTTCAACTGGAGTGCAAAGTGTTTAGACTTACATGAATGCCTGTATTGTATTTTAGTATTTTGTATCAACCGGCCTCGGCGTTCATGATTCACCTGCGCGGGGGTTCATCTAACTTGAACACCTCGGTCTCAGTCGGTAACTATTACTGATCGAGCGACCTCAGGTGAGTCTGACTATAAGGTATAGTTACTTCGGATAATAAAATAAACGTGATGAAGTCAAACGGTTATTTCATAACATCATGCCATTTTTATTATGACGTCGTTTGTCCTTCCATGTTTTAGGTTAAAGTTTTCTATATATATATAATGAAACAATCTTGTTGTTGTGAAGACCTTCTATATCATTGGTCTTGGCCTACATGGTCTACGAAGACAGGTCTTATATTTAGTCTATAGTTATATAATGTTCTATTGCATTCCGAATAATATTGTCATAACAAGAAAAACATACTCAAATATTTTCATTGTTCTTTCCTACTTGTATCTTTACACAAGATACGATAATCAATCTAAGAATAATCCTTTAGATAATTGTCTTTAAATGGAAATTCGTTTTTTTTCTACCACCTTTACTTGAATAAAAAGGTAGTTATTAATAAAATAAAAAAAATAAAACTTCAAGTCAGCAGACTTTGCCAATATAATATCGAAGATATATCATGGCAGTACTTCAAATAATAATATTACAACAAGTTTCGATTATCGCTAATGCTATTGTGAAACCTTATCGATTATGCATGAATCCAGTTGATCTATAAATAGAAACATATCCACATATGTTACATATTTAGTCAATTAAAACAAAAGCAAGGGATGAAACTGTAATTGCAAGAAGATATAGATCGTTTGATACTAAATAATATAATTGAGAACAACGAGGCCCTGGAGCCTGTTGTCTTGTGAGAAAAGAGACCAATACGATTTTTTAAATTTTTTTTTTTAAAGATACCATCTTCCTTTATTTTAACGATTCAGAATCGATCAAATAAAAGTTAATATAACACATTGTTTCACTTCAATCGTAAGTATATCATTTCCTGAGACGTTGCCAAAATTGTACCTCCCATGCTAATGAAAATGGTTTGATCATCTAAGATACGTTAATAGCTTCAATAAAGAAGGAATATAGTCTAAAGTTTGGTGGCAGATACTCTCGCTGGTGAGACTATTTATGTCTACATCAAATAAAATCTGATTACAACACAGATATAACCAATATCAACTTCAAGTTGCCACTTCAAAGAGTGGCCTGAATTTTATAGACGTAATTAACTAGGTAACATTGGGACCATACTTTTGGACAGACTTCGAATTATGCTATTGACGTAATACTCAGGACAGAATCCAATTTCAGAAAACATTTTAAAGTTACTTGATGTAAAATCTACTATAAATAGAAAAATAAAAACACTTAGATAACCATTAATGATGAAATTTGATATGATATGATAAATATGAAAAGGTAACATTTAAAATTGATAATTGTTGTTAAATTCACAGCGATGATATATGTCACTTCTTCTGAATATGTACACTACACGTCTCTGTGAAGTAGCTCATAGAGAGTATATGATATTTGTTTTGAGATGACATACAGAACATTTAGACTTTAAATGGACACTGAGTTATAAAGATCATATTCCTGTATATGAATTGGTCTGTTTCCGTCTGTTCTGAAATCAATGACTGCGCTTATATGAAATGCTAAGTTAATGTTTCTATGGAAACCTTCTCCGGGAACATTTGACATTTAAATGAATAACGTGTCCTGTTTTAAATACAACGAAAGATATAACATATTGGGCATGATGTAAAACGCTGATTTTAAAGAGTACAGCAAAACGTTCTGTTGACAGGGAAAATTATGTTATTACGAATACAATGGAGACAAAGGTATATACATCTTGATGTTGATGTCGGTTCAAACACAGATTGAGTATGTATGGAATCGTACGTGAACTCATCATGTCTGATGGGTTTAGGAAGCTGCATGGCATTGGCCTCGACTTAAATGTATATTTTGTTGTTGTCTCTAGACAGCCATTAAATATGTACATTAATATGTTAATATGCTGATATAATGGACATGTAGCTTGGATTTTAGTTCGTCGACGCATCATTGCTGTATGATGTCATAAAGTAGACGAAACAAGTTTTCATTTTAATTTCCTTTCCTCTAAACGGCGCTTTTTAAGACTTTTTTGTTTTTCACACATTTTATTTTGCTTTGGTAACATGTTCCTAGTTTTTAATATCGTCCGCATTAATTGTATTTAATAATCACGAGAGCGTTTATACATCCCAGGTGTTTTAAATAATTATTAATCAAGACAAATTGCTACAACAGGTAAGAAAAAAATATATTTACAGCATTTATCCTGAAGCGATTTCCTTAAAGACATATGGCTTAAAAGGAATATATTTTTGCACTGGTATGTAAAAGATCACGGTATGTTATATTTTATGCAAACGTTATTGTATTTTCAGTAATTTTCCGAACCCATCTTAAACAAGAACAGTGACGTCTGTTTGTTAATAATGTCTGACAATCCTACAAGTACAATAAAGAAATCAATTTGTCAGTGACAGACGCAGCTGTATTTTGTTGTTTGCTCTGATAAACAAGGCTTGCAAGACAACATGTTACACTTCGGTTGTTACCCTTTCATTATTATAAGAAACAAATTCAAATCGCATACATTCATTTGAAATGGTCACAAATAACAATTGGATTATCAGACGAAACTAAATCTTGTTTCAAGGTTAAATCTTTTGGTAATAACTTTTTTTTAATATGAAACAGTCGGTATGTTCACATTACACGAACTGATTTTACTCTCCAGTATATATGATAATATATATGATTTCAACGAAATTGTTTTGTGAGTACTTTTCACCATTCATTAGATATCCAAACATGCAGAACGCACATTAAAAGGTGTATCATACTTTGCTGGTCTACATGTACATAAACCATGTCATTAGCATATAAATAGCATTCAGGTCACAGAGTCATAAGTAATTCATATACTACTGGGAGTAAGGGTGCTATTGGTCATTCATTTTGGAACATGAGTTAATATTTTATGGTAAAGTGCCCACTGGTGGCCAATCTATCTTCTTCTGACAATATATACTACCAATGAGTGACAACATTAACAGTGATAAGTAATTGTTCCAATCATTCAATTCTCAGTGAAATCCAATGACAATTCTCAGGAGTGCTGTGCGAATTGACAACAAACATGTATCGTGTATGTCACTTCCTTAGATATTCTCTTTCATTCCGCATGTTAACAAATATTATAGAATGTTGTCCTGTTTAAAGATATTACTGCTGCTTAGCTATCGTTTCCACGAGATACATTCTAAGGCAATCCAACTATGATAAGCGAGCCTCTATGGCAAAATAACATTGATCAATATGTTTCATTTTATTACCTACGAGGGCAATATATATAGGGGTTCATATTTTACATACGATACACAAGGCCAACATATCACTTTGTCATGGTGACATGACGTCATAAACAATGCTTTGACGTCACGCTTCCTCAATGACGTTGTGTTTTAAATGCGGCGACCGCGAAATGTTAGAGCAATTTCATTAATTTCACGACTTAGGTAACTTAGGTAATAGGGAAATACCAATATTCAGGCACTCTTGTCGTAAACATAATATGATATAGACACTCATATACTATCCTCTACGTATCTCTTCTTTGTACAATTATCTAAAATACAGTAAAAGTTATTTAGACCCTTCTGTATATTAATTTAAATAATAAGCTAATTCAACCTTATTTCATGAAGTACATGGAAATAAAGGATCGTTTCCTGAAAATCCCTTTTTAGAAACAAAATGACGTTCAATGTAGCAAAAGCATCATACTGATCCTGAGATTGCTATCAGTTATCATATATACCAATTCAAACCTATGCTCAATTATTATTTAATATAGTATATTGTATTATATATAAATATTTATTATAAAAGTATTCAGCTGATACTAGAAAATACTTAAATAACTGGTCATAAAATGGCTCCCTTGTGGTGAATCATTTATTCATGTTTTTATACTTTGGCAAAAGGAATGCCAATCAAAATACTCCTGTATAATTTCGCTAGTCGGTATCCACGATCGAGGATCCAGTTTGAAATGAATGGTATGTCCTATTTCAGACTGGGAATGACAATATTGCAAACCCGGCCATCTATCGTGTAATATAGCAATGCAACAACCTTATCTTCCCTGATGTCATTCTCCTTTGTGTTTACAGAACAAACTTAAACTGGCCTAATGTGATTCTGAATATACGAAGTACATACCCTGGAATCTGAAACGACTTTAAAAAAAATATGTGCTAGGCATAAATACTGTTTTACCTTTACAATATTTTGTTGAAATTAGATAAAATCTGTCTATATTTGAGTATCAGAAATTGGCAATGGCGTATATATAATACAAATTACATATTTTTGAAATTCACAATTATTAGGAATACGGACAATATATGTTTTTAGCTGATGGTAAATAACGTATGACGGATTTTTGGATTTAACTTCTTTTAATTCAAACTTATTTACAGAAACATGATGCCAGCTCCCATGATGCTATTATTGGTTTCAATGTTGTATGATTCGATTGAGAAAAAAACATGTGTATAGTGTTGATGCACTTTAGCATTAAGTATAAAATACTGCAGGCCATGAAAACAAATAAACATATAACTTCCATTAGTCTATGATACATAAAAAATACATGTATTATATCTGCCACAAAACTAAAAGTATTCATGTTTGTAGAAAACATTAAATAATGAAATCCATAAATGTGTCAGTAGCAGTGATCCCTAAAAGGTAGTGATGAAAAAGGTTCGATGGAACGGGTCACTCATGCTATCTGTACAAGATACATGTATATTGTCTGCAAATAGATTCAATCATTTTATCTTAATTAGACAAATGAATGAAAAGATGAAAAAAATATATTTTTACTTTTTAATGATTGAATGTTTATTCCATGGAGTGCGACTCACGCCTCATGACCTAAAACCTTTTTTACCATCCTATTCTCCAGAATGAAAAGGCCCAGAAACCGCAAATGTTGTGTACAGACTTTATCTTCAGTTAAGATTATAATTTGTCAATTTTGTGACTCTGTGTCCTAAAATGAAAGAAAACGTATCAAATACATTTCACTAAAAGTAAGACAAAGTCTAGATATCACATTTGGACCTGGTCAAATATGAGCAGCCCGAACATTGCGTTGTTTATCAGCTGGGTTTAATAAGTTTTCCCATACAGTAATAGGGGCTTACAATGTTAGTTCTTCCGTTTTCATATTTACAAAAGCATGAATCTATGGAATGTTCATGGTACATCCTTATACATGATTTTCTCTAAATGAAATGAAACTTATTATATCATATACACACACACATATATATATAAATGTCAATTATGCAATTGATACAAATGATCAATTCATTGACTGTGGGCCAGGATGTGAGACCTGCACTGAATCAAATTTTAATCCCTCGTAAATAGTTTATTGGGTGCTAATCAAGCTAACCACTTGTCACTTACCAATCAATCAACGTCTATTGTACATTGTTTAAGCTACCTATATATTCGCCATGTTGAAAATGCTCCACACTGTTGAAAAGACTTGTAAACAAGTCGAAATGCGACGCATCCAGTCATTATTAAAATGATATCTACAGCAAGTGTCGTCTGAAGTTTTTTATTTATATATATATATATATATATATATATATATATATATATATATATATATATATATATATATATATATATATATATATATGATATAATAAATATATATATGCTATAAACATTAATGGTCAATATTAAAAATATGACACGAATAATTACAGGATAAAGTGTGAACAATTACCATACCAAGAGAAAAAAAACGTCATTATCAAAATGTTAAAAGACTACTTTGTTAATTTTTCTTCTTTCTGTGTACTTTCAATGATATCAATCATCCATCTGCATTTGTCATATCCAACATGGTAAAAATATTGTGGGCTTTGAGAGAAATTTAACATGCTTGAAATCAATGTAAAGCACTTTCAATATTTCTGCCAGTAATAAATGGAAACCCTATTATTCAGGCATTATCTGGTTATGTGGAATTGATTGCCTTACGCCTGAATGATAATATCAATTCAACTCCATAAGTTAGATACACAACAAATGATTGATCTGTGCATTGTAACAAAAGATGTTATAGATTGAGAATTGAATGGGTGTTTGCATACTTCATAATATTATTACACATTAGAAAATTCAATAATAATTAATAATAATTAATAAATTAAGCTGTTTCATGCTTATTCAGCAAAACATATAAACAAAGATCCGCGTTCATGATATCAATCAATCAATCTGTATTCATTTGCAGTGACAATCCGGCAGCAGTATGTTCTTTTTTTACACCGTAGAAAATGTGATGAGGTTTCAGTTGCGGTTAAGTGTCTGTTACAAGCATACAACCTCGTTATCCAATCACAACATAAGGACATTGAATTATACATATTATACTTGAGATAACATAAACTATAATGGTGAAAAAGGGACTCTCCTCCTAATAGTACAACAATTTGTACTATTGAAGATAAAGTGATCCCAAATAAACTGGACAAAAATAGAAACGGAAATATGTTATTTTTTAAAAATATAAATAAATATATTATTATAAATATATATTTTCCTTGACATATGAAAACATTTCAATTATAAAACATACAGTGTAGATAACAATGTTACACTGTTACACAATGTTTTTATATTTACCAATGTGTTGCTTACTTTCCTATGTTCTTGTTACTAGAACATATACCTTTGCAATAACTGACATCTACAGTACAAGTCACTTATTGCAGATAACTGAATAAATGATCATGAATAATAAATATGACCACCAAGTCATCAACTTGTCAAAAATTGAATGGACAATAGTAGCCCATTCACCTGAGACTGCAAATACAAACCCATCAAGCCCTTATCACATCACGAACTTATACTTCATAGGTGCAATTTGATCAACTGGGGTGAACATACTTACACGTAATGCTTCAATGAAATGGCATGCCAAAGATAAAAACTTGATTTTATTATGTAAATTTGCACTGAGCTGACTTTAGTGGATCAAAGTTTAATTTTCTTCTGACCCCAATATCAATTTGAACAGAATTACTTCCATAAGAAAAGATATTTATTTTCCAAAATCTGAATTAACTTAATTTGAAAACGGTAAGACAGTGGTGATTATGGTGTGGATTAATCTGATGGATATATTTGAACAAAGAACATGGACAGATGTCGATAAAGTTGATGGCCAAAAGTAACCCATTTATCTATTAGTCTTTGCCTGGATGCATATTTCCAACAAAGATAGAAACATGTATAAGAATGAATAAATTAGCATAAAAGTAACACATTAATCAAAAACCAGAATCTGTTTACATTGTGGCATCACGTCGAAAGGCCCCGGTTCTGATCTGAGAAAGGTGAAAGATAATTGTATTTGCAATCATTGAAATAACATGATGAATCTGTGTATACTGTCCAATCCTAGGGAATAAATAAAATCTTAAGCAATATATTGAGAGAGATTTGTTGGCTACAGTGTGCAACAATAATGCAAGAAACGAATTTGATTAACTTATAACCGAAACGGTAAGAACGTCCTAAACTTTATCAAACTCACATATTCCCACATAACGCAATGACATATATAAACCAAACATTTAACTTATTTTTAATATTGCAAATGTTCTCACATACAGGGTCTCAGATCCAATTGTGACTAATAAGGCGTAGAATGGAACTGAAAGAGACTGTCTACAGCTTCTGGCTAATTGACCAAGTAGGAAAATGATGTCTTTCGAGAAAAAAGTATCTCCAATTGTTTAACCTTTCTGTTACAGTGTGTTTAATTTTAAGTTTTATATATCTAAGTTTATGCAAGTAAGATATTTTCATTGGATAATGGTCATAAATATTCATACATTCCATAAGGAAACCGTATAGTGAACATATACTCTTAGAATTGATCCCTTACCAAGTATAAGTAAACTGATATCCATATTTCACTTTGTTTCTGTGAGCTAGCGTGTTAACCCATGATAAAAGCATCTACTGTGTACATTTTTTATGACTTTTAGACCAGAGTGCTATTTTCTAAGACATTGATTTTAGCATTGAAACAATTATTACGCATGTGAAACGTATTTGCCATGAGTCTATCACCCATGCAGGTACAACAATGTTGGTGAGATGTTATTCCTCACTGAAGTTATGCCTTGTTTTAGCTCATATTTATCAAACGTGGATACCATATGGATTTAGCTGTATTCAGGGAGAGGTGTGTATTGTCCAGAGAAGAATTTATCAACTGTTTCAAACCTGCAGTAAACTGAAGATAGAACTGATATGTTTCTCCTGTAAATTTTAGCTTAAGTTGATTTGTATATTACTCAATTGCTTTATCCTGAATCAAAGTATTTATTGTCAGATGGAAAAGTTTACTGGCTCTCTGGAATGTATACACCAATAGGAGTAATAAATGAAGTTGACGGAGTGCAAGCTAGCAAACAGTATTAGCAAACAAAATCAGTTGTAATGAATCAATGGGCAATCTATAGTGTTTGTTGTGGAGTGAGCATAGTACGAGTGGACAAGCAATGGCCCAACAAGCAGTAAACACTGCATATGTAAACCTAAGTAAACTCAAATACCCTTGTTTTCTCAAGGTTTACTAGTGCAATGAGCAGTCAGATGAGTGAAATATTATTGTATGGTTATGAATCCATACTCATATATATATTTCGAAATAAATGCATCACGATATGTTAATAGAAATGTTTGAAACATGTTCGCTTTTGTTTCAAATAAAAATTAGTTGGTATAATTTGGTACAGCATGTGTCAATCTGCATGAAATTCATTAATTACAATGCCAGGCAGTTGGGGAATAGGAGCCGGTTTCAGTGAGTTAAAGGGAAAGTTCTATCAACAATCTATCGGCAGCATCCGCCATCTTGGATTTTGGACAATTCTTGAAATGAAAACACGCTATATTTAACCCAATTTTAATTTTTTGTAATACTAAAACATATACACTGATAGACCATTCTAATGGTAACACATGACGTATCATAAAAATAATAAACACTATGCTGTTACGCCGTAGCCAAGTTTTCCCCATTCTCAGTGCCGATGAATGGCTTCAATTCTCATTGTTTTTATTTTTCAACAAATGTGCTCTTGTCTTTATCAAGTTGTGAAATGTAAAGTCATCAAAGTATTAACTTCATTATATATTGCAGTTTGACGATGTTTTAATCATGTATTAATAGCATATATGTATAAACGGGAATATCCTCTCGAATTTTGTTTCCACAAAAATACCCCGATAGAACCCTCCTTTTAAGAGCATTTTAATCACATTTATTTAAACAATTTGAAAGAAGACTCATTCTAGTTTTGAACTTTAGTCCACGACTGAAACAATAATAGTGTCAGAGAACAATAAGATGGCACCCCCTGTTAATGTAGTCAAGTGGGATAGCCTTCTTCAATATTGTCATGCGCAAATACGGCTATTACGTCATGTTTCCTGACATGGGGTAATTGATTCGGAGAATATCCGCTCAAGTATGACTCCCTGAAAACTTAGCTCGACCACACCAGACCCGACGTCTATAACTTAAACTGATACCCTGTATCCTTCATTGATCAGACCAATAACATCAGCCTAGTCCCTGTTGTGCAGCGAACAAACAGTCAAAACATAGTGCAGTACTACGATATGCCGATATTCCATAACCTGAGACTACTGAATATAACAGTTGCTTGAATGTCTGATCTAGAGATGGATTCGCCATGAAAGTGTTGACTGATATGATTTACAGGTTCACAGAAAACCCATATCATTGGTTTATTGAATTATGAGACAACAATACAAACACAATAATGGGGTTATGTCTGAAGACGTTAACATTAAGCGGCTGTTCTGGTGGTAATTCAGTTATATTGCTGGAGTAGTGCAGATATATTTACAATCCTATGGACATTTAAGGTTGACCACACTCAGTAAGGAGGCCATGATATATGATCATTTAGTTTTAGTTTCAAAATAGTATATGTATATCATATGCAATACTTTATTAATATTGTTTTAACTATTCATACTTTAAAACAAGCAATAAATATTGCTGCAGGAGACATAATTTAATATTCAATTCATGCCCGCATATGTGATAACAAGGAAAAGGACACTGAATACCAATTCCATCTTCTACTGACAATACAAAATACAATTATTAGCGCTAATGTAATGTTCAAATCATTCAATTCTCGATGAAACGCAATGACAATTTTTAAGAGAGCTATGGGCAATGAAGACAGGCATTTGATGAGTATTTGACTTCCTTAGATATTCTCTTGTATCCCGTTGGATACTTATACCAATGTTAACCAATGTTATAGAATGTTGTCTTGATTGAAGATCTTCCAAGTTATGAAAAACGATTGACATGGAGATGACATGCGGTTTTACCCCTGATGTACACTGAGATGGAGGTTAGTGGTAATCAGAGAGTAGCCTAGTGATAGGGACTTAATGTACAAAGTGACTGGGATATATGACAAAGAGGAGGTTAAACATTGTTGTAACAATACCAAAAGGCATAAAGCCAGATGACCATATAGTTGGAGTACTATTGATAGCCTTTAATTAGGTGATGATTTGTTTAATCTTGAAGTCTCAGCGGATGACCGCCAAGGGATTTATCATCTTCATATGCTGGTACAGGAAAGTAGACGACACGTTCGTAGTCCCCAACCACAACGACGACCCTGAGCATGTCCAAGACCACAGTTTAGTTTTCTTCTGACCTGAATATCAACGTGGATAGAATTACTTCAAGAAGATAATATATTTATAACTTAATTTAAAAACAGGAAAGCAATAATTGTGATGTAAACTGTTATATATTTCTCAACAAAAGAGAAAAAAAAGAGGTTTACAAGGGCTCTTTTATTTGTTTACTAGATACATATGTTGTATATGTATATATGAAAACAGTCATAAAGCGTTTGAATTCCCATTTGATGTAAATACGTTTGTAGCTCCTGTAGATAGTTAAGGTTGAATATGTAATCTTCATCAAACATACACTTCTATACTGTACACATTTTCATTTAATTTTATTTAATTTTATCATTCCTGTTTTCCTTGGAAGTGCACTTTCCCACTTACGAGCCACATAAACAAGAATCGAACGTCTTACAAACTTTATTATTAAAGTTTGTGGACTGCTTCGTTAAAAGAACATATTATTTACTTAAGAATATTGCCAAATGTTATTCTTATGTCATTCAAACTGATGTTGATGAATTATAAATATAATAAATGCCCTTTGTCAAGTACATGATGCAGCAGCATGTATAGAGATTTGACATTACATGTGATCTTCATCAAACATTCACTGAAATTTGGTACACCAATGTTTCACCAATGTTTATTCTATATTTTATCAAGCAAGTGCATTGATTAGTTTAGGGCCTGCTGTGTCAACGACACTGCTATAAAATCAATACACGATTAAACAATTTTTGGCTTCAATTCATTTGGTTGAAGTGAACGGAAAAGTGATATTTAAATCATGTTTAGTACAACACGCATTCCTGAAACAATTTTTTCTAGGCATAAAATGTTTCTTCGACATTATAAATGGTAAATGTTGACTAAATTCAAAGTTCTAATCAAACGAAATTTAAGTGGTGTATAGCAACTGTTTGTCATAAGTATTAGATACTTTATGGAGTGTAACTTGTCACTTCCTCGAATTATAGACTACGTAAACAGAAGGGGAAGAAAAGCCTAGGCACATTAAATGCAGCCTCAAACTTATGATGCGAAACCACATACCTTTCTATATAACCCTGCGTTCCTAAGGATGCATCAAATATATAAAATGTTACATGGTATGAGTGACGTTATGGATTATTGGCTATGGTTTTCTGGGGTCCATATATCATTGTTTTTATAATTAAGCCAATCAAACTGACTTCCGAAAACACTTTCAAGAACACCTTGTGCTTTCTCTATCAATGTTTACAATATTACCATCGCCCATAGAAACACTAAAAAGTCGTAACTTATTACAAACATTCTTACGTCTCATCCTCTACCCAGAATAAATAATGCATAGATAACATAATGCATGACTCTTAATATGACATCACAAACACTATTACTTATACTGTTTAGCATCAACTTTGTCTACGCAATGTGCTTTCCACACGTTATGTGTTTCAATGCAAAGGGGAATCATCACTAAACTATGATGTAATCACAAGGCTCTTCTTCTTGGTGAAAATGAATAACATAAATTATTTCATTCTAAGTGTTCATTGTTGAAGGCAACACACACTGACATATACATGTTGTGAAGTGTTAAAAAATCACGCAAAATGCATAAAGGGTCTTAATTCTAAAAGTATGTTCTGAATGACATTTCAAATGTTTGTATACAGCTTTATGGTAAAAAGCAATATCATAAATATTGTGGAATTGTTATTCAAAGCTTCTGTTAAAAAGCTACCGAACATAATGCATGAAAACAAACACAAAAGTTTCAATGTAACATTAACCAAGATGAAGCTATGTGCATCCCTTTCAACAAATCATCTTTTTCTATCTATGGAATTTAAATATTGATACAGCACTTAGGAATACGAGCGTAAATTGCTGGAAGGCATGGGATAACAATATAATTCCAGCTGTTGTTGTGTCAAGCTTTTCCTCAAATACATGTTCACAACTAAAGTAAAAGTTAAATTATTTACTTCTAGAAAGCGGAAAATGTTTAATCTGATAGAGTTTCATGCAAGTGAAATCATACAATAAAAATTATAAGAAATGAGTAATGAAAAAATTAGTCCTTCATATCGGTATGTTTTAAATTGTTGTTTTGATTATGATATGTGTGTTTGAAATACAGTGAACTATTTCTCATTTCTCATCTCATTTCATCATATTTGATTGACATTGTGTGATCAAATAGCTAAGCGAACCTCTGGGGTGATACGTTATTGATTATTTTAAGCCTGCATGGTTACAACAAAAGGAAATTAGTTACAAAGCCTGGATACTTACCGCATGATTGATCTATATGTTATAACAAAATATGATATTGACTGTCAATCATTTTTATTTAATGATTACTTCTACAGGAAATGCCAGATTCATATTTTCAACTAGTATTATTTATATGCATTAGACATAATGAATTTTACAATATCCTTTAATACCATTATTATTATCTTATAATAGTATTGTAAAATGTGTGCCTTCATTTATCTCAATTAAACTATGATAACGTTAATCCACCAACACTGTGGGTACGCATATGAATGACTGAAAAGAAAACAAAATAATTGCATCCCTTCTCGTTAACGTCTCTTTGATGAATCATCTGATGCAAATGAAGCCTTGTAACTTTAAAGGGAAGGTTCTATCACCGATATTTCGGCAGCATCCGCCATCTTGGTTTCTTGGCATATCGTGAAATGAAAACACGCTATATTTAATCCAATTTTAGATTATATAACATAATAAAACATATTCACTGATATGATTTTCCCATAGGAACACATCACATATCATAAAACTAATAAACATTATGCTATTAGGCTGTAGCGATGAACGCCGATGAATGGCTTCAATTCGCATTGTTTTTATTTTTCAACAAATGTGCGTTTGTCTTTATGAAATTCTGAAATGTAAAGTCATCAATGTATTCACTTCTTTAATATCTTTCAATTTGACTATGTTTTGATCATGTATTAAAGGAGCAGTAGCACGTTTTTTCGCTCAAGTAAGCCGATGCAATTTATTTGAAAAATGTCACCAATAGTTTAAAACACTCCTCTCTTCCGAAAATCAAGTTAAAAAATGAGTGTACATGGTTCCGTTAAGCAATAGGAATCGTTTTTAGTCATTCGAAATAATAAAATGTCCATGCAATTTCTGCTTTATAAGCAACACCGTTATTACCGCTATGGACTATTGGCATGTGAAACAAGATGTGGTACCCTTTAAAGTTAATATAAATGACATAAACTATTATTATAAATGGAAAACTTGAGGGAAAAAAATTTGCAAAAAAACGTGCTACTGCCCCATTTATAGCATATATGTGTAAACGGGAATATCCTCTCGAAAGTCATCAGCGACAGACAGCAAGTAGCATGCATTTCAGTGGAAATCAAATTACTCTTACCATTAAGAAGAAATGGCCATCCAAACATTTAAATTACAACACATACTTATCATTTTTAATGAAGTAAACGATTCTAAATATGTTGGATGTCTGCCACAATAAAGCATCAACAAACTTATTAAGAATAAATATGTATAGCATTTTTTAAAATGTTTTTGCAATGAGTTCTCTTTTAACAGTTTCAATATATCAAATTTGTTTACAAAAAACTCTCTCCTTGTCAGCATTGTCTTATTTCTCTGTTGAAGTAATTCTTTTACTCTCCCTTTGAGAGTTACTACATAGCTTTAAAAATAAAGTATTATGTGTTCATCCTTGACGTATTATTAATCTGTACTGGACACTTTTGAGAATGGATTGGGATTGGGAAGATGGGATCCTTATACAAACTATCAGAGTGTTCAATTGCGACACGACTGTTCGTTTCATTATAACATGATTATATACAAAATAATGTTCATCCAAATGGCTATTCGTTATGTCACAACACCAAATAATCACAATGGATACCAGCATCAACGTACCTGAGACAGCAAATACAACCCCTAAAAACAGCCAGTAGTGCAACATTGTTCATCGAATACAATCACTGCTATATCGTCCAGTTTTAGGTATAAGTAATTATAAATGTCCTCTTCAGAAGTTGTTTGTCTATATTCCATGACATAAAGTTTCGTCAACATCTATTACTGAATGTCTCTACAGTTATCAAAATGGTAAGATGCTACAGGATGTTGTTTGTCTACACCTGGCAGAGATCCATTGATCGAATTTAGTGAAGTAGTATAGACATTGTGAGTGACAGGGGAAATCATTGAGTGTCTAATAATATGAATATGGATTCCACTGGGGACACGCCTGACATCTGACAGACATCTAGGATAGTTTCCCGAAATGATATATATAGTTCAGGGCGAGCGTGAATAGGTAACCAAAATACCATTCAACTGTACTGTGGCGGCTTTCCCGTGACGTTTCAAACGGAACACCTTCTGTTTAGTGACATGGCCATAGTTTGCAATTGTGCTAGACAGAGTTGAAATTGCAATGTAAAATTAAAATAAAACCAAATGCATGATCCAGCCCTGAAAAGACATTGATTTCCAAATCACACTATTTTTACGACATCACTAAATACTATTCACCATTCCCATATTTGTAGATTTGATTTATGTTGACAGCATACAAGTTATGTTGAAATACCTCAATGAATTTGGAAATGTTGTCAATTGAGATCGAATTAAGTGTAAGTTAGATCTCCTCAGTATGGGTGAAGGAGACAGTTTATGCTCCCATAATTGTGAATGCTCTTTACAGTGTTTAACAAACTGTGCGCTACATATGTACTTAATACGTACGTAGGATTATACATAGAGAATACTAAACGACGTCCCGTTTGATAACATATTTATGAACCGATTGGTTGGTTTGGTATTTGGTTTGGTACCGATGCCATTCATGAGTTTCATAAACATGTTATAAAACGGGACCGAGTTTAGTATTTTATTTATTACTCAATGATGTACATAGCGCTGAATTGCAAGGGAATCGTTTTTAGTGACGCTTACTTGCAAATAGGTCACCCGCTATTGCAGTCGCGCGGCTAACATTGTGACGTCAACCAAAAACGACTATGACGTCACGCGCCGATTATGACGTTACGGCAACACGCGGTGGTATCACACATGTGTGTAACCAACTCATTGTTATCTAATGAGTGATCTCACCACGGTTGAGTAATAAATGCAGTTTGATGTGTTCTACTAAAATAAGATGCTATTTCTTTCATGTTTTATTATTCATCACGTTGAAAGGTACTTTTGCTTTGCCATCAAAGACAGCACTCGTTATTAATCTCTGAATACAAAGGTCTATATAAAGATAATGATCTTATCTTGGTTGAATGAGATGGCATTTGCAAAGGCCAAGCCTTGGCTTGTCTATGTATACGAGATGTATCGAAGTAATGAAGTGTAATCAAATCCATCAAAGAAATATATACAGATACAACAGATAAAGTACAATGGCTGCATACGGATCCAAATTAAACACATACTCAAGTTATAATACTCTTACAGATTAAAGAGGATAGTTTCCTTTAATAAATGACAGGCATAATACTTATAAACAATAAATATATAAACAACCATCAACATTCACATGTTATGGTATTGTTTTATGGCTAAATTTATCTGCTTATGTCAATTTTGAGTGATGTTAAAAAATTGCGATGAAAGCATACCCTTACAAATCACTAATAGCAACATCTAAGATATAGGTTTAACTTGTAATTTTACTATACATGATTTCTTAAATGAATTGAGATATGGCACTGTTTTCAAGAGTAGTTCCTGGCGACTGGTAGTGCTGCAGGAAGCTTTGGATCAACATGCAAATCCGTTATGAACACATGGTCTGGATACAATGGGTGACTTCATAGCATTGCAAAATAGTAACCATGTCAGATCATTACCGATCATTACATGTATCATTATTTCTATAATATCCGTGAGAAATAGTCAATATGATTGGCTATTGTGAACAATCAGAGACAGTAACATTTGGTCTGAATGCATACGGTTGTATTCTGTTTACTTCGTCTCATACACAAGAACACACTTGCCAAGCAAAGTTAGCTCATTTCTTCAGGGTATCGAATAACAAATCACTACCATGTTTACCCATCAGAATACCTAAATTCAAATGTTGATTTGGTAGATTTCAGATACAAATGCCGTGTTTGAAAATGAAATTGAATATCATAACTGAATCATAATAGCTCTATGGTATCTATCTAAAGCCTCATGCTATGCGTTCGACTTAACATGAAATTCAATGCTATTATACTTCTGTTATATGGAGCTTATTTTCAAACAGAGTATATATATTGTATGCAAATCTACCATATATCTATGCAAATTATCTCTGAAAGGTTTATATGATCAAGAGCATGTTTTACACGGTGAATATGTCAATATATATATTTATTACTACGTTTCATACCGACAGAGGTCAAAATACATTTATTCCTTTCCGTATTCATATTTTAAATGAGATTTAAGTTAATCGAGGTTGATTGTTCCAAGTATATACGTGTAACTTGTACTGATTTTTCTTTAATGTCGTTCCTTAATATCCATGCTTATGTTGAATTACTTAAGAAACTTCAAACTAGGAAACCAAGGTCGCAGTATTAAATTTAGATTGTTAATAGTATCATTAAAATAGCAGGTAATTGCTTCCACATCTTTGTTGCTACATACTTTGCCAAGAATCTTTCCCGGGGACGAAATAATAACAGCCTTGATGCAGTGATGTTCCCTGGGGGATTAATACCAACAGCTTAAAGATGAGTTATAACCTGACAAAGGTGTCTGGGAAATTTGCATTGTAGACACCTGACAAGTGAATATTGACAAGACATAGGTCAGACTCTGACGCAGTATTGCAGCACATGATTGTGTATATGAGTGTTTTGGCTGTAACATGCTGATACAAATTGTGAAAATGTAAGCTGAATTGTATCTTTTATTTTATAAGTTACATGCCAATTATTATCAGAGATATACCAAGTACGCATTGAAATAGTAATAAGGTCACTGGAAATAAATATTTCACTAGCCACCATGATTAACCGTGAAACTATTAAATTGGCCCCATGCACAAGTTAAAATTTTATGAGCTACTGACCACTATTCCTCAAGAGATGACTTATTTGTTGGAAATAATTTTGTTCATGTGGCCAATATGCAACATTCTATCCTCAGTAAACTTCTATGAACCAGTAAATTTAAATTTAAATGAGTAAATTTACAAAAATGAATTAAGAGTTCGGTTTTTATTGAGGAATACGGAATATTTAAATAAGGTGCTAAACGTTATATTTACCAATAATCAATTTCCAACACAGCCATAAGGCAAAAACACCTTCTGGTTTCAAAATATGATGAAGAGGAGGATTGAAGGAGAGATTGACACCATGAATATCAGATTTAGTACATTTGCACTTTGTATTAATATGTTGGTAAAATGACGTCTATACGTGTCTATTTATAGGCAACCAGAATGTAGACTGAAATGTATGGAACTGATCTTATTTTCCTAAGAGAGTTTGAATAACAAATGACGAATGACGAATAACGAAAAGCGAAAAAATTTGCTATTCGTCATTCAAAGGCAAAAGTATGAAAGATGAATAGGAAATAAATTTGCTTTTCGTCATTCAAATTTGTGAATAACATGAAAGACGAATAACGAATGGAGGAATGTTGTTTGTCACATACAACATCACATCAATATGAATATGCATCGTTCTCTTATTGGAAGACCAATCTATCAAACATCATTTCTGATACTTTGTAGTAAAATCCAAGAAATCTAAAAGATGGAAGAATGAATGAAGAATGACGACATCAATATGTCTATCAAACATCATTTCTGATACTCTGTAGTAAAATCCAAGAAATCTAAAAGATGGAAGAATGAATGAAGAATGACGACACTATACAAAGCTAATAGTGCTGTGCTGTGATTAACAAGCAGTCAGTTACCCTTATTCACCCTTACTAAGAAAGACTTATAGGATATCTAACGAGCTTCCTCTAGTATGTCAAATTTATGAAATAATTTTGCTTTGTCTCGAGCTTTGGCGTGAGACAAACCAACATTATTTCACGAGGAACATAAAGTTGATATAAAAGGGGAACGAGTTATGTATCCTTATTATTACAAACTTGTATGTCATACGATTTATTGTACTTGAACATATATTTGTGTTGTCCCTATAAAGGAACGGAACAGCGGAGTAATATCAACCTTGTCACAGATTCTATATGTTCATAATATTTGGCATTGTTAAATATTCACACTTTTAAAATCTATAATTTGTGATGTTCGGTTTGGCGAAACTAGTTGCTCTAGTCATTCTGAAGGCAGCGTACACAATATTAAATCTCACTGCTCAAAGACAGGAGATTATCAGTCCTTAAAATAACGTCATGTCATGGCAGCCGCCATTCCCATGTTTCTCGTCGCGTCGTCGAAATGCGTAAACAATTTAAAACAAAGTTTACATGAACATCAACATTGACCATCCCAAAACACACTCTCATGTTAACCCCTATTTATCTGAGTGGAAGAAAAATCATGAATTTGTCACAAATCAATCTTAAACTTTCGAATTGCATGAACGAGTGAACTTCGACTATGAAAAATGTAGAGAGAAATCAAATATGTTTTATCAGTTTTCCCACACACTTTACATTATTGGTAGTAAAACATTTGAGACGGATCAACATAATTTCTGAACAGTTTACAAAGTGTATATCTTCAGACATGAACAGTGACGTCTGATTGTTAATAATGTCTGACAATCCTACAAGTACAATGAAGAAGCCAATTTGTCAATGACAGACGCCGTTGTATGTTGATGTGTGCTCTGCAAAACAAGCTCGCATAAGAATTGGTTGAAAACCTGCACTTAAGTCGGAAAGTTCATATTGTTAGTGTTTGGCAAGCAATACCAAAGTAATTTGATTACATGAATAACAAGTAGTTGTCACTAAGGTGACATGATCCCCCGCCGAAAATTAATACTTCAAAATTTAAAAATATGTCAAGATCAGCAAAATCGACTGTCAAACATGTCGAAAAAGTCAAAGCTCCACTGTGACCTTGACAAAAATGTCAAGGTCATCAAATCTAATCAGCCCTTTGTCTTTCCTAGGAGATGCATTATGTAAGATATGATGGAATTCCGGTGAATGGTTCTTGAGATATCCCGCTGACAACCTTTACATGTACATTAACATGTCGAAAAAATTTTAATTCCGCTGTGACCTTGAGAATAATGTCAAGGTCACATTAATGTAATCAGTCATTTTGCTTTGTGTAAGATATGATGAAATTCCGGTGAATGGTTCTTGAGATATTCTGCTGACAACCTTTACATGTACATTAACATGTCGAAAAATTCAAAGTTCCACTGTGACCTTGAAAATAATGTCAAGGTCACCAAAATCTAATCAGCCCGTCGTCTTCCCTAGAAGGTGCTTTGTGTAAGAAATGATGGAATTCCGGTGAATGGTTCTTGAGATATTCTGCTGACAACCTTTACATGTACATTAACATGTCGAAAAATTCAAAGTTCCACTGTGACCTTGAAAATATTGTCAAGGTCACCAAAATCTAATCAGCCCGTCGTCTTCCCTAGAAGGTGCTTTGTGTAAGAAATGATGGAATTCGGGTGAATGGTTCTTGAGATATTCTGCTGACAACCTTTACATGTACATTAACATGTCGAAAAATTCAAAGTTCCGCTGTGACCTTGAAAATAATGTCAAGGTCACCAAAATCTAATCAGCCCGTCGTCTTCCCTAGAAGGTGCTTTGTGTAAGAAATGATGGAAATCCGGTGAATGGTACTTGAGATATCCCGCTGACAAGCTTTACATGTACATTAACATGTCGAAAAATTCAAAGTTCCGCTGTGACCTTGAAAATACTGTCAAGGTCACCAAAATCCAATCAGCCCGTCGTCTTCCCTAGAAGGTGCTTTGTGTAAGAAATGATGGAATTCTGGTGAATGGTTCTTGAGATATCCCGCTGACAAGCTGTACATGTACATTAACATGTCGAAAAATTCAAAGTTCCGCTGTGACCTTGAAAATAATGTCAAGGACACCAAAATCTAATCAGCCCGTCGTCTTACCTAGAAGGTGCTTTGTGTAAGAAATGATGGAATTCTGTTGAATGGTTCTTGAGATATCCCGCTGACAAGCTTTACATGTACATTAACATGTCGAAAAATTCAAAGTTCCGCTGTGACCTTGAAAATAATGTCAAGGTCACCAAAATCTAATCAGCCCGTCGTCTTCCCTAGAAGGTGCTTTGTGTAAGAAATGATGGAAATCCGGTGAATGGTACTTGAGATATCCCGCTGACAAGCTTTACATGTACATTAACATGTCGAAAAATTCAAAGTTCCGCTGTGACCTTGAAAATACTGTCAAGGTCACCAAAATCTAATCAGCCCGTCGTCTTCCCTAGAAGGTGCTTTGTGTAAGAAATGATGGAATTCGGGTGAATGGTTCTTGAGATATTCTGCTGACAACCTTTACATGTACATTAACATGTCGAAAAATTCAAAGTTCCGCTGTGACCTTGAAAATAATGTCAAGGTCACCAAAATCTAATCAGCCCGTCGTCTTCCCTAGAAGGTGCTTTGTGTAAGAAATGATGGAAATCCGGTGAATGGTACTTGAGATATCCCGCTGACAAGCTTTACATGTACATTAACATG
Organism: Gibbula magus; assembly: GCA_936450465.1. NCBI lineage: Eukaryota > Metazoa > Mollusca > Gastropoda > Trochida > Trochidae > Gibbula > Gibbula magus. Next base: position 48,818,149 of record OW388301.1, read on the forward strand.
TCGAAAAATTCAAAGTTCCGCTGTGACCTTGAAAATACTGTCAAGGTCACCAAAATCCAATCAGCCCGTCGTCTTCCCTAGAAGGTGCTTTGTGTAAGAAATGATGGAATTCTGGTGAATGGTTCTTGAGATATCCCGCTGACAAGCTGTACATGTACATTAACATGTCGAAAAATTCAAAGTTCCGCTGTGACCTTGAAAATAATGTCAAGGACACCAAAATCTAATCAGCCCGTCGTCTTACCTAGAAGGTGCTTTGTGTAAGAAATGATGGAATTCTGTTGAATGGTTCTTGAGATATCCCGCTGACAAGCTTTACATGTACATTAACATGTCGAAAAATTCAAAGTTCCGCTGTGACCTTGAAAATAATGTCAAGGTCACCAAAATCTAATCAGCCCGTCGTCATTCCTTGGAGAAGCTATGTGTACAATATGAAGAGAATTCAGAGAATGGTTAATGAGATATCCCGCTGACAAGGGTAAAATAACAAAGTCTCGTTGTGACCTTGAAATGAAGGTCAAGGTCACAAACCTATGTAAGAACATTACTCTTCCCATGATGAACCCATATGCAAAATATGAAAAGAATCCAGTGAATAGTAATTGATTATCCATTTCGTACGGACGTACGGACGGACGGACGCAGCCGAATACTATATCCCCCGCTTCGCGCTAAACGCGCGGCGGGGGATAATAATTAGAGATACATGTATCACAATTACACGCGAAATCCTATTTTGGTAACATTAACATTTGAATTCAATGCAACTTCAGCATCACACACAGTAGTGTTTTGATATACAAAGTCAATCCAATGATCAATTTTTACAATTACAAGTAAGAACACTGAATTTCAAACTGCAGTCCCCCATATCCACATTCGTTCGACCATCATTTTAATTTTCAAAATTGTGACGTTAAGCACACTTCCCCTACAAACATGCCATGAAAATAATAAACATCAGCTTGTTATGACTTCAAAGACAAGAGAACGCATATAATTAATTTACTACATTCTATCATCGTAGTAATCGTTATCGGTCATATACTATACCATGCGTGTGTATATACTATCGTTTTCCTTCAGATTGATTATCTGAAAAACGATTAACAGAACAATGACTTGCACCATGGTCTAGCATCTGTCCGTTGTCTTCACCTAAAGAACTAATGTGCCTCAGTAGATTACATTGTTTAGGATGTAATCATCGGATAAAAGGGATAAACCTTGGCCTTGTGACATTGTCCTTGGCGAAGGAAGCACTTTTCGAAAGATTAATCTGTCATAATTTAGGATCGGTCAGTGATAAGCTTTTGAGGCTTGACATGTGCATCAATTGTAATGAGACGTTTTAGATGGACATACTTGTTTATGTTGGTAAGTTGATCTTGACACCATAAAGGGAACTGGAGAAAGGAAAACGGCCAAAGGCCAATTAGAGAAAACGGCCACAGGGACTAGAGAACACGGCCATAAACTAAACATCACCTTCTCTCTTATTTGCTACCGACCGACAGCTTTCCGACCTATGCAAGGTTAGACATTGGTTTATTGATGCTACATTCAAAGTGGTGAAACGTCCATTCTACCATCTTCTTTCTATCCATGGATTTGTCCGGTCAGGCAAGGTTGTGAAGATGATACATGTACCTCTATTCTTTATCGCGATGTCTCGTCGTAGAAAAATCGAATATGTGGCCTGTTTTCGCAAGCTGCTCGACACCCTTCCTAGAAGACCCTTTGTCCAAGCAATTGTCCTGGACTTTGAGAAAGCAATCTGGTTGGCACTGAGGACAGTTCTAACCAATATCCGACTGAGGGGATGTCTCTTTCACTTGACACAAACAATTTGGAAGAAAGTACTAGAACTGGGCCTATCCATAAGTATGATATAATGTTGTTAATGAAGTGTATATAGTTCATACATTTTTATAGATACCTTGCTCTATGAATGTTTAGCTCATCAGGCCTGAAAGGCCCGATGGGCTTATGGCATGGCATGGTGTCCGTCCGTCCATCCGTCCATTTTGATGGAAAATTGCAAAAGGAAAATGTCTCAAACATATTTTGCTGCTGCATAAGGAGCATAGCACCATAAACGTTTCTCCTACGTTTTTTACTCCAAACGAACTAACTGTTACTTTTTAGCTCATCAGGCCTGAAAGGCCCGATGAAAAACCTGTTTTCATCTTCTTCTCCAGTTCCAAAAGGTCTAGAGAGCTGAAAAGTAGTGTGCAGACTTCTTGGGTAATGGGGATTCTAAATTGTAGATTTCGTGACCCCGTGACCCCAAATGGCGTCACAGGGGTCACATCATTAAAAACCTATTTTCATCTTCTTCAGTTCCAAATGGTCTAGAGAGCTGAAAAGTTGTGTGCAGACTCCTTGGGTAATTGGGATTCTAAATTGTAGATTTCGTGACCCCATGACCCAGATGGGGTCACGGGGGGTCACAACCTTACAAACCTATTTTCATCTTCTTCTCCAGTTCCAAAAGGTCTAGAGAGCTGAAAAGTTGTGTGCAGACTCCTTGGCAAATGGGGATTCTGAATTGTAGATTTCGCAACCCCATGACCAAAATTTGGGTCACAGGGGTCAAAACCTTAAAAAACCTGTTTTCATCTTCTTCTCAAGTTCCAAAAGGTCTAGAGAGCTGAAAGGTTCTGTGCAGACTCTTTGGCCAATTGGGATTCTAAATTGTAGATTTGGTGACTACGTGACCCCAATCTAGGTCACAGGGGTCATGATCTAAGAACCTATATTTTGCTTGTAAACAATGTATTACTTGAGATAACTTAAATATTTAACCTTAGATAGTAAATACATGCAATCCTGATGACCTACTGAGCACATGGCTCTATTTTTACTAATACGTATATGATTTCGTTCTTGCAAGTTACATACACTAGCAACCGTCACGGAAGTCTCAACAAGTTCGTCAACAAGTTGATGGATTTACCCTTCTTCGCTGAAATCACGTCCAGAGTCGAGAAACAATGGGTATACAGCACAGTGTTTCCCGTCCGGTCACTCTCAGCCTTCAACCAGTCAGTAAGCACAAATAATCACGTGGAAGGTAATGTACAGTATCATGATAGTATAAACACGTGTGCATATTTATAAATAACACGTAACGTTTAAGATGATTATCATTTGAGACATTAGCGACTCATCCTACATGAATATCGTGTTGTCTTAAAATATTATATTTTCATTATTTCCTCTGAGTTGAAAGATGATAATAATAAACGGAGAATCGTTTTATTTCAGGATGGAATCGGCGTCTAAATTCCAAATGTGGAAAGCAGGAACTGAATCTGTACCGCTTGATCAGTGCTCTGAACATGGAAGCATCTCTCATCCCAGTCCATGTTGTCCTTCTAGAGGAGAAGAAGATCAGAACCTTCATCCGTGAAACCGCAAACAAGCAACAACAAGAAGTATTTGCAGCTTGGACTTTGTTCAAGAACTCTGCTGGAGAGTTACTGACTCGGTGCAGCCGCTTGCATGGACCTGTCATCGACATATCTTAATCCTTGAATGCACAGCTGCAATATCAAATCTAGGAAGGGATGCTAGACATGCAATACTGCGGTATAGGACTCTTGATCAGAATGGCATGTACTATTTAGATGTTCAGTGAGGAATTTTATATTCATAACAAATAATGTATATCCATACATACGTGAAACGGCCTACATATGTCGTAATATCTTTCTTAATTAATAATAATAATAATAATAGTGCATATTTAAAAATTGCACATATCCATGCTCGAAGGCATGCTCAAGGCCCTAAGCATCATAATGCTAATGAATAATATTAATAATAGTCAACCACATACATAGTTGTACCATTCTCTTCAGAATGTATTGAATGATCAAAGTATAACTCTTACCCTTATGAAATTCATAATCGATTTTATACAAATCTTATGTAAACCTGGCAGTAAAAGTTGATCACTTTGTTACATCAGAATTCAATCTGGTGTAAATATTTATGTTTAAACAGGTTGGAGAAAATGATGAGTGATCATTAATTGTGTTGAATATATATTCTGAAAAAAGTTTGGCCGTTTTCTCTAGTCGCTTTGGTAGTTTTCTATAGTTCCTTAGGCTGTTTTCTCTAACGCTATGGCCGTTTCCTAACACTACCCCACCAAAAAAAACCCAAACTTCTAAAACTTAACCTTGGTTTTTATTTCTGATCATGATTGGTCAGTGATACGCTTTTGATACTTGACATGTACATTCCTTGCGGTAAGACCTTTCAGATAATAAAAGACCTTGACCTAGGCGCAATACAATCATTTTTACAAACTTTAAACGTGGCCAAAACCTTTCTTAAATTAGTAATAGTTATCCTTTAGTACCTCACCTGACCATTCAGTTGAGGTAGTAGCAGTATCAGTAGCAGTATGTTTTGACCTTTAGAACACTCGGTTATTTTAATTGAAACAAATGTGACGGTCAATTAGTTGTTTTTTCCTTTAGAAGACTCAGTTATTTTCATTGTAGCTTAATGGTTATTTTCCTGGACAACCATAATCAGTATTTAACAAACACAACTTGCTTAATACTCAAGTGTAAAATATTCTACCAACTATATATTACAAATTATTTCCACCAACAAGCAATACTTTCTACCGAAACAGAGTATCATCATGTCTTCATAAGTCAACTTAAGTAACTCTGAATTTTCAAAACATGTACATGAACTAAGAAATTGTCGTTTTGGAATCTCCTTAACTAGCCTGTATAGGAGAGTCAAAAGGTTTTCTTGCTCGTCTTATGACGTCCTGCAGTCAGGATACATCAACAAATTAAGCCCAAATTATGTCCTTAAAGATCTGATGAAATGCGTTTTTCTCAATAATGACAGATGATTACCTCTACGTATATTGTACATCGGAATCAATTGAGCATAAAATCGAGACAATATACACTTGTAATTGATAATTAAAACGATCTTAATTCACCCATTTTAACATGAGCGCAATCAGTTGGACGATTCATTTTGTAAATGCTCACTGAGGCGTGACTGTGATAAGCGACAAACAAGGCCGGCTAGACAGGTACTCCGCCGACTCTCGTTAATTAATGATGATTATCACTGCCGCTAAATGAATTTATGAGGTGTATTACATCGCCTAAAAGACATGTTTATGTAATAATTGTGTAATTGTCATCTGCGGAATTACCTAGTTGGATATCTAAAGATTCGATATATGGGAAATATAATTTGGTTTATTGAAGATTTCTATGTGAAATTAACAATCAAAATGTTGCGAATGTACGTTTAATTATGTCTATGTCCGAAAATCAGATTCCTCCTTATACGTCACAGAAGTCATCCCTTCAGGGGCCACACCCCCGCAGACTTTCATTCTGGTCGCCGGGGCTAAATAAGGCGGTTTTTTAAAAAGCCGTATTTAAGTAATTTATGAACCGATTTCAGAAATTTAAAATCGAGCAATTGTCAAATTGACATCCCATTTTAATGAATCCGATTTGGACCATATGTCATTTCATCTATCCTTTAAAAACATTTTGAAAAAGCGATGTCAGCACCCAGAGTGTATATGAAGAGGGTTACAAATAAGAGACATTCACTGATGTATGAAACTGAGTGCATCTGTACAAAACTACTGTCTATCAAATACATTCAAAATATACCTTCACCGACAGCAGTGTTTTGTTTTATACTCTCTTGAAAACAGTGGGAATGTTTTTTTGCTCATGGTTATATATTACATCAAAACGACTTTGAAGTGAGGATCAGACGATTGACAGTGCCATTTTCATGGAAAGAATGAATTAAGTATTTGAGATTTTCAGTGAATATGAAATACGGTTTTTACAAGATATGATATTACATTAGCTGAGTGAGTTTGAAATGAATTTAACACTCCCTTTATTCAATAGATAAATCGGTTTGATGTATTTTACTTCAACCATATTTTCTATAAAACGATGCATGCTCCCATGCGTTTGAAATAATCAGGACTTTTTTCAATGTCTGATTCGATTGATGTATGACAAAAACATGTGTATACTATTGATCAACAATATGAAATGCTGCAGGCCATGGAAACAAATAAACATCCAACTTCCATTAGTTTATGCTGCAATGCAAATATTATATCGGCCACAAAACTAAAAGCCGTCATGTTTGTAGAAAACATTAAATCGTGAAATCTATAAACGTGTCAGTAGCGGTGATAACTAAAAAGCAATATGATGAAATGGAACTGGTCACCCATGTTCTCTAAACAAAACATGTTGCCCGAAAATAAATCAATCATATAAGATGTCCCGTCATCACAAAGTGATACCTTAATGCAAAATGAAAAAAGATGATACATTTTTTTTAAAACATCCGAAATCCACACTTTATAATGTCCTTGTTTTGGCCCCAGATCTAGACATACAACATGCAGGGAATGTCCTATCATCTTTTTCTTGAATGTCGTTATTTGAGTAATGCACACGATACAATCGATACTCATGACGACAGTACCAGCAAGGAAGGTTGATACATATTTCTGTGTAAAATATATCAATAGCCAATATTACAAACATGACATGAACATTTTTAAGTATTACGTATGAATCATTACCAAACAAAGAAAATAAAACAGTCAATAGTGATAATGTCAACATAATCTTTGTTTCATAGTGTTGCAGTTGAACTGTTGCATGGATTATTTCCCTTTTGTTATCCCCAAAATGTAATAAAAGTAAATCAAACCTTTCAAGCTTGAAATCAATGTAAAGCATTTTCAATATTTATGCTCGTTATTATTGGAAATCGTTTTATTCAGAAAGCAATATCTGGTTAAATGGTATTGATGGCATTACGCCTGAATGTGTTGGGGGAAAAAGTCTAATTAACTACAGAAATTAGATACACAACACATGATTGATCTGTGCATTATAACAAAGGATGATGGATTGAGAATGGAAGTGCTTTCTTGTTTAATTCATAACAGCAGTACGCATGAGAATTCAGTATTAATTTAGCTGTTTCAAAAGGCATGAGCAATAAACACAATATCAAACAAACATGTGCTTTCATAATAGCGAGAAGTATATAAATCAATCAATCTCTATTTTAGAGAGATACAAACAATCGTATGTGCATACATGGCTCATAAAGTAATGTTCATTAAGTTATGTTAAGGATTATAAAGACAAATGATAATATATTACTGATGTGAGAGCGTATCTCTGAGATTCATTGCAATGTCTATATACATTTTGATATGTTTTACACCATATCCGCACTGTCAAATGAAAAGATGAGATTGATCTTCTGGATAGTGGGACATTTAAAAATTGCTTTAAGTTTTATTTCAACACGGCGTGTGATTTTAGAGCAATAATAAAGAGATATGTGCTATTGTTCACATTTAATTGATCAACACACATGTATTGGCATTTTATGCAGTTTATGCATTACACAACTTGTGTGCTCAGGGGGACATGACTTTATCATAAGACATATTTCATTGTGCAGGATAATTCACAATTGATCATTTAATGTTATGTGAACATCTCAAACCATAGATATTATAAAATATGTGGAACTATTTTTACGCGGTGTTCATGACTGAATAAATCCATTCCTTAACTTGTCATTGAATGAATACTTTGGATCTCAAATGTTTACCACTATATTTGAATTAACAGATGTTGGAGTTTGTTTGAACATGAAAATCACCCTCACTCTCCCTGAAGAGCATACGGTAATGTATCATTTCTGTAAATACATAGTAATTTATTACTTACTGCACTATTTAAAACTGCATATTTAACTAAATGACATCCACAGTCCTAGTCACTTATTGCAGACAGATGCACACATATGATCAAGTACAATGAATCAACTGGGGTTGAAATACTTAGTGTTTCACATAAATGGCATGCACATGATAAAAAGGTTGATTTCATGCTGTCAATTTCTATTGGGCTGACCTTATTATGATTACGTCAAGAATAGAAGGGAATTATTTTCCATGAAGGATTTCAAAATAGGAAGACAATTATTAACACAACCATTGTTCTACAGAGGTTAAGATATTTGCATGGGCTCTTTATATTTCACCACTACGTACATTAATGTTTGCCCTAGCTTAATATTCCCACAAAGTGTTGAGGTCCTATAACATATACACTCACGGGCAAAAGAATGAATATACCTTCTTTTCAACAGAGTCAAACACAAACTATTTCTGCCGGATAAAATCTATTTTGAGTATTTGTGATCAGGATACATCTCATAAAGAGTTATACACATTTTCATTCACGAGAGTATGATACTTTATATTTAATATCTGTTCAAATTTACAAGAGGTCCTGAAATAGCTATTTCAAAGGTGGTTCGGGAAATAATGTTAAGTATTTAAAATAAAAGTTTATGAAATTTTGAAAGTATGTCAGTACAAGATTGTGTCGGCATAATGTATCTTCTTTGACTTCTACCTTCAATGATGCATCGTTACTGTAGGATGTCATAAAAGCAGCCAGAAGGCGATACTACGCTCCCTTATCTAGCCTGGTCAAGGATATTTGTTAACTATGATTTTGAAAAGCCGTGTTTTTTCAGAATTATAAACAGATAATGTCTAAACATTTTACATATAAAGTAAGTTTGAATCATGAGACCTGGTGTAACTATGTTTCATTCATGTTCATTACTTGTTGATTAAAATATCTTACATTGTTGTAACTATACTTTCTTTTGCCTGGGGGTGTAAATGTTGAGGCTTCAGCACATACGCTTCTATATTGTACACATTTTCGGGAGATATTCAAGGTTTTCATTATCAACGTGCGAATGCATTGATCTTGTTCACACTTTCCTTTAAGTTAAAATAAAACCTAGATCGTCTTAAAAACTCAATTATCAAGGTTTGTGGACTATTTAGTCAACAAATATTTTACTTTACTTAACGAATTCTACCAATTCTTGTGCAATTTAAAATGATGTTGATACATTAAATAAAGGTTATTGATTTTTGACAGACTGTCCAATTTTGGAAGATTAATTCCATGCCATACCTTTTTAGCAAGCGCATCATGATGATTCGAGGAACAACATTTATGAAAGCCAATCAAACTCGCTGTCACAAACATGTTTAATGTTTTTTACACTCCTTTAGAAAGCAGACATGTTTGATAGTATTTTGGCTTCAAATCAATTAGTTCAAGCGAATGGAGAAGTTATTTTAAAATCAATATTTGTACAACACTCATTCCTAAAACAATAATTGATACAAATTATCAATGTTTTCAAGATTCAAGTTTTTAAATTAAAGGAATATTTAGTAATGTGTAGCTACTGTTTTTCACATTTGGTCGTTTGATATTAAATGTAGATTGTTAATAAAGTCACTTCCAAGGGTAAAAAAGGCCCATGCATATATGTCGCTGTCAACCGTATGGATTACAGGCATGGTGTACTGGTTTTCATGTCTCCTCAGTACAAAGACAAGACAAATTTTACTTGTAGGTTATCCATTTCGTATTTTAAACTTTTTTGTGAGTCTAACATAGATTCGATACAAATGTGTTTCTTTTGGAGCCGAACGTTTGAGATTGATTGCATTATGTTAAAATGAAAATTTAGAGCCCTGAAGACAATCAAGAGAATTCTCATGAAATTCATCATAATTGATTGACCTTGTGTGCTTTGTTAGCTATGTGATACTCCTGGGTGATACAGTATTGATTATTTTACGCCTGGATGTTTACAACAAAGGGAAATTAGTTACAAAACCTGGGTACTTACCACATCATCATCATCTTTATTTCCTCCTTTTGGAGATTATTGATACAAAAATAAGGACAGTGCATAGACATTTACAATATATTAAAGGGTAAAAGAAGTGTTAGAATTTTATGTAGAAGAATTATATGAGTTCAATGGTATACATCAGCAGTTGTCATCTCTGGAATAGTAGTTATCAGTGGCAGCTAATGTCTCTTGCTAACAAGTTCTCTCTGGTAGAGAGCCATGACGTTCATGATAAACACGGCGCACAAGTCTCTAAATTCAGCTGCAGTTTTAGAGTCTAAGTTTATCTGGAAAGGTCTTCCTAACAGATATTGTAGTAGAGTCTCGCAGATCTTGCTGATCATACATGTATTTTAAGAAGGCACATACTATTTTAAAAATTAAGCTTACTGAAATATGTAGGTTTTTTCCAGGAAAAAGGTTCAATGAATCAGTATGTTAATGGTAGGAATAGGAATAGTTATTCCTTCTCTCTTAACAATATTGTTGAAATAATAAGATTCAGAATATATCTGTGAATGCTAAGAGCATGTAGATAATATGTGTTTATTGTAAGTACCAAAACTAAATAAATAAACAGCAAAATCATAGCAGATATACCAAACTTCCAAAGATCACTAAATTTCATTTATTCAATACAGCAAGAAAAGAGTACTAGTTTGAGAAAGATAGTCGATATAAATATGCTCTAATTGAATGTGCGTGAATCTGCTGCTCAATTTATTCGGGATTTTCATTAGCGGATATTATGCACTTAGCATCCTGGTAACTATTAAATTTCACTGTTGAGTCTTGTGAATACTTTTATCTTTGGAAAAGTAACATTTATAGACTCAGGAACACGTGCAATAATAGGATTCCTCATGGTACACAGTGAATACCAATTTGCGATGTCATCCAGTTTTAGGGATGTGTTCTGATCAATGAATTATTTGAATTTAAAAAGCCGGCAAAACTATGAACAATATGCACAGAATATATACATTGTATACTCCATGACAACCATATGGGACAGTCACGTGCGCTGTAAAATATCCATGTGTATTGCTTCCTTAATCCAAATGCTTCAATTTGCACAACATTATGTTGTTTGTCTACCACTGACCGAGCCCCAAATATCGAGTGCACTGACGTAGTAGACATTGTGATAGAAAACGTCGAGAGTATGTCTGATAATATGGTCTGATTCTACAATGGACAAGTCTGCCTTCTGACATACATTTAGGACATGCAATATGCGGCGTGTTGGATGTTGTTATCAGGCACGTAGTTCCTTCACGGAAATCGACTGAGACCAAGTCACACATTGAAAATACTTTTCTAAAATGATATCCTATAGGGAGGGGCGAACGTGCAAATGTGACTTTTCAAAAGCATTAAACTCTGTGCATGGCATGACCATAGTTTGATACAATGCACATTTAAAAGCAGTATTTATGTTACCAGCACACAAGTTAAATTGAACCCAATGAATTTGGAACGGATGTTGAATGGAGATCGTGTTAGTGTCAGGAAGATCTCTCTTCAGTTTGTGTTATGTCTTATAAACAAAGTTTATCCTCGATAATATAAAAGAACGATTGCTTGAGTGGTTCTATTTCACAATTGATGAGGATATTTGAGGATACGTGATTTTGTGGAAGTAAACTATCAGGCAAAAGAAAGTACTCATCTCAGTTTTTTTTTATCATATGTATGATTTTACATTGCAAATATCTCCAGTTTTCGATGTCATAATATGGAACCGAAAAGTGTTTAGTCAGTCTGCGGAGACAGTTGCAGCTAATAAGCACGTAAAATTAGTCACACATAACACTGAAATAATATATTAGTTGTTCATGTTTTGTGATTCATCATGTTGAAAGGTACATTTGCTTTGCAATCAAAGACAGCATTTGTTATTTCTCGCTGAATACAAAGGTTGACGTAAAGAAAATTTTCTTATCTGGGTTTAATGAGAACGTATTTGCAAAGGTCAAATCCTCCGGGTTCATTTGATATGGAAGTGTAGGAAGGCAACGGAATGGAATAAAAACCATCAAAGACACATACAAGGAATACAGATCGACATATATAATCTGCCAGGTAAAAGGAAGTACACACCATATTTGGTTTCGATGTATTCAATACCTTAAAAGAAATGAGATTCATTTGATTATACAACAAAACTTATCTGGATGTTTGAATGAATTAATTGGTGATTGGTTATTTTTTTAGTGAAGTGTCCTTGTTAAATGTAGACAGGGTAAAAAATGAAATGTACACCAACATGACCCCTGCCATGTTCAAAATGTTGTAAATGTGTACGTTTATTGATTTGCACATAGAATAATCGTCATTATTTGTATTATAAACCTCTGCACAAACCTAACTAATGTTCTTCTTAAAATTAACTGATACAATAAATTGAATTTAGTACCAGCACCGACGGTTTATAAATGTTTTTCTGTAATATATATGAATAGCTAATATTACAAACATGACATGCACATTTAAAGTATAACGTTGAATCATTACCACGCAAAGAGAAAGGAAAAAGTCAATAGTGATAATATCAATAATAATCTTTGTTTGATTTTGTTGCAGTTGAATTGCTGCATGCATAATTCCCTTTTTGTTATTCCCAAAACCTAATAAAAGTAAATGGACTCAATTCAAGCATGAAATCAATGTAGGCCACTTTCAATATTTATGCTCGTAACTAATGGAAAACGTATTATTCAAAAAGCAATATCTAATTATGTTGTATTGATGACATATCGCCTGAATGTTTTGAAAGTCAAAGCAGAAAGATTGAATGAGTATTTCCAATCAATTTCAACATTAGATAATCACAATACACGTCTTCCAAGCTTCAGAAAAAGAACAAGTGCTGTATTTGACACCCTTACAGTAACTAAAGGGGAAATTGAAGATATTATAAAATGTTTACATGTGAAAAAGGCTTCTGGACCTGACAGAATAAGCCATCAGCTCTTGAAAAATGTTGTATCCTCAGTGAGTCATGTACTATGCTTATTATTCAATATGTCATTGCAATCGTGTGTGTATCCATCTGAGTGGAAAGTTGCAAATGTTATGCCTCTATTCAGAAAAGGAGATCCAACCTTAGCATCGAATTATAGACCCATATCTCTTATCAGCTGTGTTGGTAAACTTTTTGAAAGAGTTGTTTTCAAACATTTATTTAATTATTTTCATTCAAATAACCTTATTTATAAATATCAATCTGGGTTCCAACCTGGACATTCAACTGTACATCAATTAATTGAAATATATCATCAAATTTGTGAATCACTTGACAAAAAAGAGCATTATTGTATGGTTTTTTGTGATGTATCTAAAGCATTTGATCGAGTTTGGCATAAAGGTTTATTGTTGAAACTTGAAAAATATGGTGTAAAAGGTCAGTTATTGGGCTGGTTAGCTAGTTACATAAGTAATCGCAGTCAAAGCGTGTTTGTAAATGGAGCCATATCTAAATCGAAAGTACTCAACGCTGGTGTTCCCCAAGGTTCAGTGCTTGGCACATTGTTATTCATTGTTTATATCAATGATATTGCTGATGAATTAGATTGTTTAACTCGACTTTTTGCTGATGACTCATCGTTAGGTTATTCTTCACTAGATTATAAACTCTTAGAAGGAAAACTAAACTCTAACTTATGTAAATTGAATATGTGGGGTAAAAAATGGCTTATTAAGTACAACCCAGACAAGACTGAAGCTATTGTGTTTTCTCTAAAAAACAATATTAATAAGCCACAGCTATCTTTTGATGGTGTTGAAATAAACATGGTTGAGACACATAAACATTTAGGAGTAACGTTAGCGAGTAATGGGACATGGGCAGACCATATTGATGTTATTATAAAACGTGTATCAAAAATGGTATGCTCCTTGAGACTGTTAAAATATTTACTATGCAAAGAAACCCTAAATAAAATATATGTAATGTTTATTAGACCACATCTTGAATACGCATGCGAAGTCTGGGACGGGTGTACTCTTGAATTAACAAACAAGTTAGAACAAATTCAACTACAAGCAGCAAGAATAGTTACTGGATTACCAAAGTATACATCACACACATTTCTGTATTTTGAAACTGGTTGGGAAACGTTACAAAAACGTCGGAGAAAAAGAAAGCTAAGTTTGATGTATAAAATTAATAATGGATTAGCTCCTCAATACCTTGCTGATCTCCTTCCTCAGAATGTAGGTTTTAAATCCAATTATAACTTACGTAACTCCCAAAATGTATCTACTCCTTATTCAAGACTGAAACATTCAAATAATTCCTTCTTCCCATCAACAATATGTTCTTGGAACGTTCTACCAACCACCCATCGTCAGTCTAGAACAGTTTCAAGATTTAAATCAAGTATAACTCATCAGCAAGCGTCTGCACCACAGTACTATTCATGTGGAAAAAGAAAATTGAATATAATTCATACTAAGTTGCGATATACTGTAAGCTCGTTGAATTATGATTTATGCAAGGTTGGAATTAGACTAAATGCAAACTGTACATGTGGTTACCACGTTGAGAATGCTTACCATTTTATGTTTCAATGTACATTATATAACAAACAGAGAGAAGTGCTTGTATCCGCACTAAAGCGTATTACTGTACCAGCATGTGTTTCAATTGACCTTAAACTTTTGCTAGAGGGAAGTGCAGACCTATCATTAAATCAAAATACACGTTTATTTAATTTAGTCCAAAATTATATCTGTGACACAAAACGATTTGTTTAGATTTATAATGTTATCCTATTTCTCTTCATCTATTTTACTCTTCTCTTGTTCACTATCTGTCATTTTGCTTGTATATATGTAAATCAATTTTGTACATGCTAAGGAGAGGGTATTTTAAGTTGGATAACTTGTTCCCAATCCTTTTCTTAATGAATAAAATATGTTTAAACCAAAGTCAAATTAACTGCAGATATTAGATTAACAACACATGATTGATCTGTGCATTACAACAAAGGCTGATTGACTGAGAATGGAAGTGCTTTCTTGAATATTTTATAACAAACATATGAATTAGAAAATTCATTATTAATTTAGCTGTTTCAAAAGGCATACATAATTTTAAAAAATATCAAACAAACATTTGCTTTCACAATATCGAGAAGTGTATCAATCAATCAACCTTTGTTTCATTTAGAGCAAAGGCGACATGCCAACTCGTTATAGCAATACAAACGATCGTATGTGCATACGTGACTCATAAAGTAATGTTCAATAAGTTACCTTAAATAATACATAGGGACAACTGATAAAATTATATTGATGTAAGAGTGAATCTGTAAGATGTATTGCGATGTCTTTATAAAGTGTTATGTTTTACACCATATCCTTATTGTCAATTGACATGCTGATAATCCTATGTATAGTGGGACATTTAAAAAATGTTAAATGTTTTAATGTAATGTGGTTTTAGAGAGCAAGACTTATGTGTCATAATCTGTTCACAACCAATTATAAGTTTTCAACAAATTCTATTATGAACTGATCAAAATATTGCACCATTTCTTTAAAATTTTACAAACTGTCCCTTTACATATTTGAAACCAGCAGTTCAGTGAATGTCTAGACATTTTATGCAGTTTATGCATTAAACAGTACATGCATTATACATTATACAGTTTATGCATTAAACAGTATTTGCGCTCTGGGGGTGTGGATTTATCATACCAATTTTAAAGTAAATCCAATGAAACCAATCAAAGAAATATATGTCCATGTATGGCAGTTCACATTGATTACTTTTCAATGATATGTACACATATCAACACATTGGATTGGTAGATAATTCCAAAGCGTTTCTGTTGAAAAGGAATCAATTGTCAGTTAATAATGGATCAAAACTTCTCTAAATCTTAACGATTCAAGACTTATTTAATTGTTATTATTTCACAAATGATGATTTTATGTTGTGTAAAGATCTCAAACCATACATAATATAAAATATGTGGAACTATTTTACGAGGCGTTGTTTTTTCGGGAGACATAATGTTTTCGCCTCCGTCCGTCATTCCGTCATTCCGAAATGCTTTCTTTTCCGGGACTTATCTAAAAAAACATTCAATATTTTGTTCACGAACCTTGGTATGTGGTTAGACCTAGTGGGGGAGTGGTGCCTTTTGCTATTTTGGTTATTCTAAATTTTTTGATTTTTTCTGGTTTCCATGGAAACAATTTGAACTTAGTGCATATTCGGGGTAGGGACCTTTTCCGGCCTATATCTCCAAAACCGTTCAATATTGTTTCACCAAACTTTGTATTTGCTTAGACCTAGTGATAGAGTGGTGCCTTTTGCTACTTTGGCTATTCTGAATTTTTTATTTCTCGTTATTAATGCAGTATTGAACTTAGTGCTTAGCATAAGTGAAAAGTAAGGGTAATATGACTAGGTTGGATTGAAAGTTGGAGCGGGGGACATCACAGTGCATCACATGCACATATTTCTAGTTGAATTACTACTTTGAATCTCAAATGTTTACCGCTACATGAGAATTAACAGATGTTTGGGTTTGTTTGAACATGAACATCACATCTCTCTCACAAAAGAGTGTATGATAACGGTCCTCTCTGTAAACGCATGGTAATTTATTAACTACTGACTTATTGCACTAATTAAAATCCACAGTCCTAGTCACTGGACAGCAGATGCACATGATTATTTCACTGATAATGCTGCCCTAATAAATATGAAATAGTACAATGAATCAAATTGCAAAAGAAAACATAACAAACACAATTTCATAAGACGTGAAGGCCAGCACATTCAACCGAGACTCTAAATACAAACTCGTAAAGCCCTTAAATATCACTAACGTTTAATACTCTCTACTTTATAGGTGCAATTTGATCAACTTGGGTGGAAATAATTCAAAGAAATGACATGCATGTGATAAAACGATGATTACATACTGTAAATTTACATTGGGCTGACTTCACTGGATCACAGTTTCTTTCTGACGTGAATATCAATGTGAATAGAATAAATTAAAGAATAGATGATACTCATTTTCCACTAATTAATTTCAAAATAGGAACACAATTTGAAGTAAACTACTACCACACTCATACTCTACAGAGAAACGTCGTGGAGTTCTCATGCCCTTTGGGACGGAAAGTTTGACGGATAATTTCACGGGCTTTCTATATTGCACCACTACATACATATATGTTTGCCACAAAATTTCCCACAAAATATTTGATATCATTTAACATATATACGAAGCTGCAGCACTTATCGTTCAATATGTAATCGTCAAAAAAACGCTTCTATGTTGTACACACTGTCTGGAGATGTTCAGCAAATGCATTTATCTTTTTCACACTTTCCTTTAAGTTAAAAAAAAACAAACTTACAAACTTAATTATTAAGGTTTGTCGACTGTTTAGTCAACAAATATTTTACTTTACTTGAGTAATTCTAACAAATCTAATTCTTGTGCAATTTAAAATGATATTAATGAATTAAATAAAGGTTATTGATTATTGACAAACTGTCCAATTTTGGAAGATTAATGTCATGCAATAAATTTTTAGCAAGTGAATCATTATAATTCGAAGAACATAGTTATGAAATTAAGCCAATCAAACTGGCTGCCGAAAATACTTTAATGAAAACATTCTTTTAAACAGGTTTGATACTCTTTTGGCTTCAATTCAATTAGTTCAAGTGAACGGAAAAGCAATCTTCAAATCGCTTTTTGTACAACAATCATTTCTAAAACAATAACTTTCTATGCATGCCATAACATAACTCTTATTTCTTTGACATTACACATAATATATAATGTTTTCAGGATTTAAAGTTCTTAAATTAAAGGAATAGTTAGTTATGTATAATTACTGTTTGTCTCAGTTGGTCATTAAATACTAAATGGAGATTGTTAAAATAGTGTATCGAGTCACTTCCTTCAATCATAGATTACGTAAGCAGAGGGGTGAGAAAAGCCCAGGCATATATGATGATTGCAAAACTATCGATTACAGCCATGGTGTATTGGTTGTCTCCTGAGTACCAAGTCAAATTTTACATGTAGGTTATCAATTGCGAAATTGGAGGATAAAGCTGTGTTTCAAACTTTTGGTGATTCGATGCCACTTTTTATCATTCAGGGCTGAACTTGTCAGACTGACTTACACAAAATATCCATTTGGATAATGTCAAAATTAAAATTTAGAGCCCTGAAGACAAAGGGAATTTTCATATATAAATTGAACATCAGATACACGCACATTCAATTAGAGCATATTCATATCGACTATCTTTCTCACACTAGTACTCTTTCCCTGCTGTATTGACAAATGGAATTTAGTGATCTTTTGAAGTTTGATATATCTGCTATGATTTCGCTGTTTATTTATTTATTTTAATTACTTTAATAGTATAAACATGTCCTTGCATACACATATAAATTCTGAATCTTATTACAGTATAACAGTTTTAGTAATTTGTGGCAACCAGCAAACACGATTAGACATAATTAATGGAAATCATTCATCCGAAATCAACGGCAGGGAACCATACTGCAACACAATAACGCCAGACCACACACTGCAAGGCTAGTTCAACATTTCATCAACAACACCAATGTTGAACTACTTCCATGGCCAGTGCGCTCTCCTGATCTAAATCCCACCGAACACCTTTGGGATCACCTTGACCGCCAGATCAGAAGGCGTCCTCGACAACCAGTTAGTAATGAACTTGAACATGCCTTGGTTAATGAGTGGAACAGGATACCCAATGATGTCATCAGAAAGTTGTCGTCATCAGTGAGACGACATGTCCAAGAATGGATTGACCATCATGGCGGTCATAGTCACTATTGAGTACATAGACTGATGATAAAGAGATATGACATTATAACACTCGTCCGTTTCCTTCATCTGTGGTACTCTGCCTTCTGTTTAGGGTCATTTTCCAATTTATTGTTAAAGGTACTGTCAAACATTTCTTGTTTCCCATTGAAGTATTGTATTGTTTATCATATAATAAAAGCATATTTGAGTGTATGGTTTCTTGTTATTAACCACTGACATGAGGTATTCACTTTTGTCTGCCTCAAGGAAGACTTAAACAAGTCACAAATTAAGGATAATTTTCTAAAATGATATATATTGGGAGGGACGAGCGTGCAAAAGAGAGGACTTTTTCAAAAGCACTCCACTCCTGACATGGCATGGTCATAATTTGATTATAAAAAAAGAAGTGCATTATAAGTAATATCCAAATAAAAAAAAAATTAAAAAAAGAGCTTTGATATGATTCATTTCTGACGATATGTTGATACATCTTCTTATTTGTGCACTTTAAATAATCGTTTCTTATGTAACTCGTACATCGGTACTCGAGTCACCCAAGGTTTACACCCTTACTTAAAATCACTCACTTCCCCGTCTTTGTAGATTTGATTTCTGTTGACAGCACACAAGTTATATTGAAGTAACTCAATGGAATGGAGATCGTGCTAAGTGTAATATAGATCTCTCTTCAGTTTCTGTTATGTCTCATAAAGAAGGTTTACCCTCGATAATATAAAAGAACGATTGCTGGAGTGGTCCACTTCACAATTGATGAGAATATTTGAGGATACGTGAATTCGTGGAAGTATTTTTCGATTTTGAGCATTTTAAGAGAGAAACAAGAACGTTGATGTTGATGAGCTTCTTCTTGTAGATTTCGTTACATTATTATGACATACTATTTCTAACTAAGATTTGTACAAGGAGAATACGAGTCCACTATTCTCCTGTGATCATCATCAATGGGATTTTGCTTAATCGACTATGTTTCATGTAAATCTTTAGTGCATACTTCTCGATTTCGAAATAGTTTAAACCCTTGTTAGAGTCAAAAGAGTCTAATAATTCCAAATAAATATAGCTTTAGAATGGAGCAGTTTGCCTTATACAGTGATTTACCAACTTCGCACATTTTGTTTACCGATACCTTATTCTAAAGTCAATATTATTGAACACCTACGTGCATCTATAGTATATTATATACTTATTAAATGGTTGACTTCACAAGGAGTTGAAGCTTTACGCACGTAATATTAGTCACACATAATACTGAAATAAGACATGATGTGTTTAATGTTTTGTGATTCATCATTTTGAAAGGTATTTTTGCTTTGCATCAAAGACAGCATTTGTTATTTCTCGCTGAATACAAAGGTTGACGTAAAGAGCATGTTCTTATCTGGGTTTAATGAGAACGTATTTGCAAAGGTCACATCCTCTGGGTTATTTTGATATGGAAGTGTATGAAGTCAACGGAATGGAATAAAAACCATCAAAGACACATACAAGGAATACAGATCGACATATATAATCTGCCAGGTAAAAGAAAGTACACACCATATTTGGTTTCGATGTATTTAATATCTTAAAGGGCCGGGATAGGGCAGTGGTTAGCGCGTTCGGCTTTGGATCAAGATGTGCAATGCTACACTGAATTTCAGCATTGTACCGCCCATGGTTCGCTAGTTCCAGCCGATGCTTGCAGGTTTCACCGCAAAGCATAGTCACATGGCATTGCGGGCTTTATCTCTGTCATAATGCTAGCAGCCGCGATATAAGTGATATACTCTTGAAAGCTGCGTTAAACCCCAACTCACCTCACCTCATTATCTCAAAAGAAATAAGATTCATTTGATTATGGCACGATACAACAAAACGTATCTTGATGTTTGAATGAATTAATTGGTGATTGGTTATTTGTTAGAGAAAAGTCCTTGTTTAATGTAGACAGGGTAAGAAATGAAATGTAGAACACATGACCCCTGCCCTGTTCAAAATGTTGTAAATGTGAACATTTAGTGATTTGCACATTATGTGTTATAGGTCGATGAACAGTTGTCCAAATTATTTTTTTAAGAATTTAAAATTTCAAAACAGTGACATAGGAGTACAATATCGATAGCTGAAGATATTTGTATTGAAAGTCATACAAATGTACCAACCGAGGTGTATACTTTCTTTGCTTTGTAGTTTAGTACAACCAGGGCATCAGATCCAAAGAAACATATAATAACTTGAAGTTGTAATCCTCTTGAAGCTTACCGAGGATAGTTTCCTTTAATAAATTACAGTGTCTTCTGATGTCCAATATATCAACAAGTGCAGATGGATTCGATATCAGTAGAAACGAAGGTTAATAGGTATGTTAATATGTATAATCCAAAATTATTCATCATTGTGTTTCAGTAGAAATGTTATATCCCGGAGCACAGAATTTAGATTTGATTTTCAATGGTGTGATGTCATAGCATTGTGATGTCATTACTTGATGATTTTAACACTATTATTATGACATTTGGTTGAAGGTGACAGGACATTGTGAAAAATTACTGTCAATCCTAGGATGTATTGCTTGATCTCACACAGCAAATATTTCATGTGGAATAGAGCTTTGGATGATAATTTATTTGTGATATCATACCCTAATGACAATTCGGTTATATTAGATATATAGAATACTAAACGATGTCCCGTTTGATAACATGTTTATGAAACGAGTGGATGGTTTGGTATTACCGACGCCATTAACGAGTTTCATAAACATGTTATCAAACGGACCGAGTTTAGTATTTTAGTTATTACTCAATGATGTAAATAGCACTGAATTGCAAGAAAATCGTTTTTAGCGACGCTTACTTGCAAATAGGTCACCCGCTATTGCAGTCACGCGACAAACATTGTGACGTCAACCAAAAACGACTATGACGTCACGCGCCGATTATGACGTAACGACAGCACGCGGTGGTATCACTCATCGTTATCTAATGAGTGATCTCACCACGGTTGAGTAATACATATGTTTTACTTCTACTGAACATGTCTTGGTAGATGAACGGAGGTATGGCACCGCTGTTCAAGATAACTTTACTCATGGCGGCTAGTAGTATTGCAGGGTAAATGGATTCACTGCCATTATGGATCTGTAAGTTAAATCTCCACACATGGTTTTGAACGAGGCAAAAAAAGATGACTTCATAATACTTAGCATTGCAACACATTTAATGTGACTCCAGTGCCTAAAGTCATATGCCAGAGGGAGATATGAAATAAGCTAGCCTCTATTTTATCGAATGTTAAGTACATGTGCTTTAATAATGTTGATAGCATGCCAGATGGCTATACATCTATCACTATGGTAAGCCAGGAATAGTATTTCAAGAGCACTGGGTGGCCGTAAAATCTGCTTGATTTAAATTACCATACGCATATATTGCAGCTTATAGTTTATGCCTTTGACAATAATGAAAGGGATTTGTATATATTTGACGTAGTGTTTGCATACATGTATACTTGATTATCCATAAATGCGATCATTTTGCTCAACAACATAACTTAATCCTGTATGATGCATCAGTGATCATTACATGTAACATTGATATACCAAATCTGAAAGGTTATTGTGAACAATCAGAGATGGTATAATTTGGTACGCAAGAATACATGTGTTGCCAAGCAGCGATTGGGAAAGTACACCAGTTGCCAGACAACGATAGGGGAAGGTTAGTTATCACCGGTTTTAGCTATACTATATGAAAGAACACGTGATTTTTAATGAGCCAGTGTTGTCACTAAAATGGCACCAAGTTAATATTAGTGTACAATAATGAAATCTGAAAGTGTCAAAAGTTAGACCCAAAACAACAAAAGTTAACAATAAACGTGCAAATATGTGTCATACAACAAGGTGATAGTTCAGAGGGAAAAGTGATGTGATTTGGTGTTTAAAACTGTTTTCGAGATTCAGTGTAGCATTGCATCGAAACGTGACAGCATCTAAAACATTACACTACAGCATACAAAGTACCGAGTCGGTTTCGAACCGCAGACCTCTTGAAATTAATTGTTTCGACTCCTTTGGTGCAAGGTCATTCGCCAGGATTCTTTTGAGAATATATTAACATAAGCCTATATACAATGATGTCTTTATGTTCCCTAAGGGATTAATACCTACACCTAAAATATGAGTTATAACCTGTCAAATACGTCTAGGATATCTGACGCAGTATTGCTAGCACATACTGGTATACATGTGTGCTGTGACTGTAAGATGCTGATATCTAGCATCAGAGATATATGTAACGAGGCATAGAAATATTATTTTTATGATAATTAATTCATTAGAAACGATGACTAACTGCGATATTGTTCATTTAGCTACATAGACTGGTGAATATTTTATGAGCTAGTGACCATGGATGACTTAATCCCATCCCATAGTGACCACAATAATAATAATCGCTATGAGATGACTTGAACATTTAATCAGTATTTTATTATTATTTAATGATCGGGAAGTTCGTTGTCAAGCCCTGGACAGTGTAGCGACGTTATGTGTCAGAATCAAGAATTACTCACGTCAAGGAATGCCTATATGTATATGCATCATTCTCAGGGGTCATGGATATATACAGTCAGGCCTCGATAATCAATACGCTTCCGTTTTTCATCAAAAACGTTCGGATGGTGAAATGTTCGGATTACTGAGTACTGAGAACTACTAAAGATATTAGTTTGGTTACATCTTCCTACCGTTCGGAAACTGCGAGATTCGGATTATCGGTGGCCGGATTATCGCGGGTTGACTGTATATTAATATTGTAATTAACATTCAGCACGTTCAAACACTTGTGATGGCAGTTACGATCAACTATATGTTGGAAAAAACGTATTGATCATGCTATATTAGTGTACTGACTTCATGTAAATTGTTCATGAAGAAAAAACCGTTGTAAATGTGTAGATAAACGTATTAGGGTAATAAGAACGCCGTTTTGTTAACCATATGTTATGTATATATGATGGTGTGGTTGACATGAGATTAAAACACAAAATACGGGACACAAGTGTAGTTTCCCCTGAAAACAAGTATATTATATGGTGAAATAATTTGAAAATTAGGCGTGTGCCAGCATGGTCCATGATAATTGTTTTTTAGACCACATTCTCAAGATCCTTCCATGTCCAAACTTAAACAAGAGAATGTTCAAGTCGTTGTCTCAATTGCATTACTGCAGTCCCAACATTCTCATGAAACTATATTTTCCATGTACATGCAGATATGGGTATGGTTATTTCATGTTACAAAATATATTGAAAATGTCACCTGGTTGGGATAATAACATATTATCAACATCTACAGGTGTGTGATGAATGTGTCAATAAATGAACCCCAGAAAATACATTTTCATTTTATTCGGATACATATACCTCATTCATAAAATTTCAATAACTTTAACACATCCGAACAGTATCATACTGCTGGACACACGGGATAACAGTGAAAGTCATGCTAGAAAGGATTGAAGTAATTGGTTAGTGATTGCTTCCCCGGATATGAATTATTTACACTATTAATACTTAATTGACTGAAGGATGAACCAAATTGGATGGTAAAGTGGTCATCTATTATTGACCTAGATACCAATTGTACATGAGCTGAAACTGTTATATTGAATTATTAAGGTTTTCGTCACGTATAATATGACATTGTACTCTCACACTGCATGCAACCCTGTCACGGTATATATCAGGTACAAAGTCGGATTCTTAAAAATAAACACATTAGAATATGTTTAACAGCAAAATATATTTCATTATTGTGGTGTATTACCTCTATTCATATTTATTTACGGATATATTTACACTATTTATAGCTTTAGTTTCGATAATTGGTAGATATCATTCCAAAGATTGTGTTTGTCATAATTTTGAAACGTAAGTATCAAAACTTCAGACTACAGATTCAAATGCATTTAGGTCACTGCTGTCATTACATTATTTTGGTTGGTTGGTCTGTTTTATGTAATACATGTTCATTTACACAGGTCATTACAATGAGAAATGTCCTTACTTGTAATACTGTTATTCACATTCTACTCATGGAAGATCATTACGATTACAAAGTTGCTCTGGTACAAGGCATATGATGCAATCAGTGGACATTGTAATTAGCTTAAGTCTTGACTACGTGATTGTTGTAAATATTCATATTTGTTGTAATGTGTTTATTTAATTTATTTCATACAAGTCAAATTGGACGTAATGCGATTTTCTTTTACAAAACTATTCATCGTCATTTAAAGCTTTGTTCATGTTGTGCCTCGGAGAGAAATACAACAGAGTGAAGTAAACTAACAAATTGTTCTTTAAGAGTTTTAATTCCATTATTTTATCAATAAAAACTCATTCACATGTTTTGGGATTAATAAATATTTCAATATTCTCAAAACAAGATACAAATCAAGCATTTTAAGCTTTTTTATGGAAAACAACAACCCTGTTTCCTCATGCTTCGTGTAATAGAGCAGCTGCGAAGATTATATACATTAATTCGGAAAGAACATTTCTAGATATTTATATATGTCTTGTCAGGAATTGATTTGTCTACCTTTGACAGAACCCCAAGGGAGATCAGGTGAGAATAATGTTTGTGTCTCAAATACTGATCAGACATATTAAGATTTTGTAAGGACCATTCTGGAAGTAGTTTGTATTCCAATCACAGAGCTCTAGGGATAGATCAGGTGCAATGAAAGAATACATGTTGTAAACAATATATGTAACAGTTGCTAGTATACATGTAACTACGAAACTAATTCTGGTCTTTCATATCTTGATACCAAGTGAAGCTAGCCTTGTGTTCGTATCACTCGCATGACTTCAGAAACATACATTATCATGGCTGTCATGTAAATAAACAGTCCTCCAAATATAAAAAAAAAAAATAATTAAATTAACATAAATATACTTACATGGATATTCTTACGATGTGAGGTGATTCGGGGTTTATCACCGCTTTGACGTGTATTACATCTACATCACGGCTGCTAGTATTATGGCAGGGAGAACGTCCGCAACGCCATGTGGATATGCATTGCAGTGAAATCTGCGAGCATTGGTCGAAACTAGCGAACCATAGGTGGTACTAAGCTGAAATGCAGTGTAGCAGTGCACACAAAGCTTACAGCGTGTAGAACAGTTCTCTACTGCAGACAAAGTTGCTCTACCACTAGCGGGATTCGAAACCCGCACCTCTTCATACGAAGTCAAACGCGCTAACCACTGTGTTATCTTGCCCCTATACAGCTAGGTAACCACCTCTACTACGAAGCGGTTCCTCCAACGAAAGCAGTTTAACAAGCAGCAGAGGCAAATATATGTATATCCCCCGCCAAATGGGATAGTGCTAGGTCCTACAGTTGTTTAGATTTGGTTCAGAAACAAAATGTTAATCTATGTTTCAATGGAAATGGCTAAAAATAAAATTCCAAAGTAGTTGAAAATCTAAACAAATAAACTCCCAAAGACGTTGAAAACCCCAAAAGGCACATCTACACCTGATGACTGTTCCACATGAAGTTTCGTTGATCTAGGCCTTACAGTTTCTAGTTTTGCTCCGGAAACAAAACCCGGACTCGCGGAGGGAGGGCATTGCTATATCCCTGACTACATGGTTTTAGCGGGAATAATGTCGTGCTCGTTTTAGTCCGGAAACGAACTGTTACGGTAT
This sequence comes from Gibbula magus, assembly GCA_936450465.1. Taxonomy (NCBI): domain Eukaryota; kingdom Metazoa; phylum Mollusca; class Gastropoda; order Trochida; family Trochidae; genus Gibbula; species Gibbula magus. The sequence continues at coordinate 48,844,514 of OW388301.1, forward strand.
GTTTCCATGGAAACGGCGAAAAATAAAATTCTAAAGAAGTCAAAAGGCGCATCTGCACCTTTTGAATGTTCTAATACCAAGGTTCATTGAGTTAGTATGTTTCCATGGAAACGGCTAAATATAAAAAAAGTCATGTTGACTGTGTCTAAATAAAGTTTTTCAAACACAGTGATGCAGCCTATTATAATGAACATGACATATTGCACTGTAAGCTGTCTCTCATATAGTTTAATGCATTTTGCTGAAATAAGTTATTATGTGTTTCCTATCATGTTGAAAGGCGTTCTTCTTTTGTCATCAAACAATACCATCACACTTTTTATGAAACAGGGTTGAAGTCAGTTAGAAAGGTACAGAAAACATTGGGGTTACCTAAGAGAATCATCATATAGACTTATTATCAGATTTCCAGCTGCAGTGAATTTCCAGCGCAAGCTGGAATAAAATATTTCGATATCTCTCATGGACTGGATGAGATTTGAAAATTAGGTTTAATGCCGTTCTTAAAAAATACAAGTCGCATTGATTAGAGGAAGTACTATACTATTTTACATGTGGGTGTTCTGAATTGAAATAATGAGTAAAGTGAACATTTGTTTGTTGTACAACAATACTATGAATGTGATTGCACATACACGCACACCAAAACATGAATTTCGTGAAATTTTCTGCAAAGTATGATTTTTTTGCCGTTTCACCAGATGTGAACCCCATTAAAAATGTTTGGTAAATCTTCAAGGCCACATTTTAATAGTCATTTCCAGACGGGTTCCAAATCAGCACAGTCGTTTGATGCAAGCAATGCTCGATGTGGTTCATATAAAAAAAATATCAAAAAATGGTTTGATAAAGGTGTATTGAAACTCAACGTTTGTCCTACAGACGGAAATGTAACCGCATATTGTGACTATAACCAGGTTCTTAAGAGATATTAAAGAGTTACTCTGAACATTTAGAGCAAATGTTCCATAACCACCAACAATATGTATATCAGCCATCCAATGAATCGCTTCAGAAACACGTTTCATTCTCCCCCTATCAATGGCTTTATAGGCGTGAACCTGTAGTCACTTGAACAAAGGGAGATAACTCTATTGTATTTGATTCTTGCCAGGTGTGTGTGTTTTATGACTTAAGTATTGTTTATTATAATATATTTGATTAAAATGTTATTGCATATATTTTACTGTAAACCTGCGTGAAAGCTTCCTTGCAGGAAAGGGCATTTATGTTATTAATAAAGTTAATTTTTTTTCAAAGTGAAGGAAGTTTTTGTTTAAATTGACAATTTCTCCTCAGACTTAAGTGACATTGGCACTATTTGTAGATCAAGCCTTTTGTTGAGGAATTAACTGTCAAAGCATTGATAACAAAAAGCTTCACAATGACAAACTGTGTGCTTGATGATGGCATAGATGATAATGTCCTGAGTGTTGAACTGGGATCATTTGAACATGCAATAGATCCCTATGACTTCGTCCCAAGCTCCACCTCCTCCTCAAACTGATGTTTTAGGAGACCCTGTCATGTTAAATCCAGTCGGATATGACAATTTATCAGAGTCTCAGAAAGATAGGGTTGGGTAGTGGACGTGAATGGATTGCGATAGGCGAAGTATCTTCAATATGATCAGTAGAATCAATTGGTACACTTGCACCTTGTGATATTGTCAGCAAAACAGTTGAATCCAAATTTAGTAAACACTTGGAAAATGTACACATGAGCACAACGTCGCCAAGTTTAAATCATTTCCACAAACGTTCAAATTCTAGGCCATGGTCACGAGTTTTGAAATCAGTAAACAAAATCTTTGTTAACACGATAACTTAAAAACAAGTCATGCTATCAGACTCTTATTTGGTAAATATCAACGAAGATTTGAAAAGGTCTTGGCTAAAATCTGTCAAAGGTCAAGGTCACAGCGAGGAATGCCTATATTCGCAAATGAATGCTTATTTGAATATTTTGAATCATTACATGATTGTTCTCCACAATGCAGAGTGATAATTGATTGTGTGATATTGAAGGTCAAAGTCACGAGATATGGTCATGGTCACTAGTTCTGAAATGACTAAATAATTGTTTTCAAAGAAGGTATTAAGATTTAGGTTGCTAACAAATTTACCCATTTTATTGTTACTGTGGAGAAAGCGGAGCAGGGAAAGGCGAGACCCTTAGCTTCTGGGCTGCTCTGCTTTTGCTGTGTCCCGCAAACGCTAATCAAGTTGCAGACTAATACGTGACAAAATAATAATGACTAGTTATAGATCATTTCTTAAGTTACTGGTAGTCGTGTATGTATTGTAAATGCTTGTGTTTCTTCGTTATTGGTACCACGACAAATATAGTTCCCTTTACATGTAAAGCATCAAGCTAACGGACATTAACCTCAACAAAACACATGTTCTAAGTATAGCGGTAGTAATTAGGTCACCGCGTGCTGGTTAATCCATTGACCACACACTCAATGGATTAATATTTTATGAGCCAGTGACGCCTGAAAACCAATCTCATCCCATTGTGACCACTTTTCTTATACACCTTTCTTCAGTCGACGACTGTATACAGTACACACTATCTATGGAGACTGTAACATATAAGATTGATGAAACATAGGACACATTTTACTAGTTCTTGAAACTACAACCTAATTCCAAAACCTTAGTATTCAAATTGCATCAGCAGACTTGCATATTAAATGTGTCATCTAGTATACACATAAGTGTAGTTTCCAAATATACATGACGTTATACTGTAATATTACCTATAGATTGTCAATGTCGTTCTTCCACAAATACACAGAGTGTATTTTCACACTGCATAGTAAGTAAATATATTTAATTTACTGCTTCTGTGCCTACTGTGTGTAGACATTAGTATATAGCTTGAACCTCTATGGGGATTATCCGGTACAGATCTAGGTTCAAGGCTGTAGACTGATCATTGTTTTTCAGAACAAAGAGCCGCAGCTGCTTCCGTCTTTGCCACATTAACTTCTTCACTGCACTAAATACAGATGACTGGGTATTGATAGCAGTGACCTTTGTCAGGCATTACACAACAATGTACGTACTGTCGATTAATTCCTTACATAGTAGAAACATATAAAATGCTGTGATAAATTTCATTTTTTTGTCCATAAAAGAATAATCGTAATTACTGAATTAAATTAAATAGTACTAGATTTTGGAATAAACTATGTCTAATGGTTGTTTTGACAGCGTTTAGGATCACTTGAAAGTGCGTTCCATGTTCATCATCTTATGTTAAAATAGTATTCATTGATACAAATTGTTTATTGCCTGACACGAATGGATATACTTGAAATGAGTGTGTTTAAGAGGACTGGTTAAATTGATGCCAGTCTTCGTGTTCCATTTAACGATACGATGATGATATTTTTAACCCAGAATATTTTGATAGATGATAATGACATTCGTCTTTTAGAAGTTTTCACCGAGATGTTGGTAACGGATAATAATGAGGAAGACTACAATCTGTCACCTCCCAAGCTTAAAGTATGCTTTGTGTTCAAAGTAATATTTCTGGTAAATCATGCATGAAATTGAACCATAATAAGATTAATGCATGACTTCCCAATTTATCATAGTTGCTCTTAAGTATTGAAGAAAATAAACATTCTTTGTTTTTAAATTTGTCTTTCTATTGTCTCTTTTTCATTAGTTTAAAAAGAGGAGACCTATTATTTAAAGGTTGGAAATGTTAGAATGCATGATATTGTCCCTTAATGATGGTATAAAAAGTTAAAAATGTAAACGAACATACATAATTGTCATTTTAAAAAGAGGTCACCTTTTATTCAATGTTAGGAATGTTAGAATGCGTGATAATGTTCCTTAATGATGGTAAATTTGACAGAACTATGTTTCTATGGAAACTGATGATCAGTTTGAAACATAATAGTACATACACAGAAATATCATCTTTATTCATGACTCAGCTACAAATCATGCAAAATATCATATCAGTGTGGATGATATCGAATTGTATGAAAATCAGATGATTTGTAAATGTATGAGAATGATCAACTGAATTAATTAATTAAATAATCGTGTAAATAGTATATGTCAGTTTACCCCCGCTATGACGTAGTCGGTGGTATATAGCGGTCGGCGTGTCAGTCCGTCCGTCCAGTTGTTTGTTCAGCTCATAATTCTGAAACCAGTTGTTCAATGTTTTACAAAACTTGATATGTACAATCACCACGTTGTGAACATCTGCCTTTTGTATGTTTCATACACTCATTTGCATAATTTATGCAAATTTTCTGTTTTTCGACTTCCCCCTTCACACTCTTTGTTCCACTCATAACTCAAACACTAATTGTTCAATGTATGCAGATTGGCTATATATTAAACTATATATTATATATATGAAACTGTATGTATATGGGTTCGATGGCCTTCATACTGTATACAGTTTGATTGATTGAATTGGAATCATTGAAATATGCATAACCATTACTATCACTCACTCATTTCTACAAACAGGTTTACATACTTAACCATATCAAGGAGATGTTTAAACTAACAAATTGTCTTGTGGAATAGAGTATCGCGTATTTACAACTTTAATGAGTTATATGAGGGAGAACAGGCTAAACTTTAACAGGAACTATTTAAAAGAGTTCAAGGATTCTACCAATACTTTACGAATATGACAAGAATGTCCTGCCTTTCGTTTCAGTCGGAAAATTCACATAAACGGAGAAGAACTAAAAACGCGATTAATTTTTAATATATAATGTAGGCATTTCGTCCTATGTGACCTCAGTTACAAATGGATTTATTGATTCTTTGTTCGCAATAGAGAATCTAGAGCAATCAACGTTATTTATTTATATTTATATATTTATTAGTAGTTATAGTAGTAGTAGCAGTTATCAACAACTTTTAAGATTAGAAAATAACAGTAGAATCTCCCCAGAGGGTATAAAAGGAAAGCTATCAGGTTTCACATTCTTCAAGTATATATTGAGTAAAAACACATTCAATCAGATGAGTGATACAGGTTTCTATTGAAATGATTAGGGGCACAAATAGTTTAATATCTTCGCATATCTATAGTCATCAATGGTTTGAACCTTGTTGATGGAATTTCAAGCAGATATCGCAGAAAGGTACATATCGTATATTACACCTTTCCTAAAGGTTCTCTTATATTACACACTGGTTCATGAACATTGGAGAATTCTCCAGATGAATTCAAACATTGTTTGTTCTTCATTATAAACAATGTCAACTTGGCTGAGAACACAATTGGAAGTAACCCTTGAGGTCCAACTTGTCAATTTCCAACTCACTCAGTAATTGTAAAAGAGGCTTAATCTGCACTTTCAAACCTTGTGTAACAAGGTAACTTGGTTATTTACTGTTTACTGAAACATAGTGCATTCGATTCTGAAGCGATGAATCATAAGAATAACAATATAGTTGCGTAAATGGGTGCTTATGAGAGTAATGAAAATAAAAGTACTTCATTTAACTATACAGCTAAATGTGTCTTCTTCGATTGGTTCGAGTGTAGTTAGAATTGAAACAGTGGTACACATGCTAAACTTAAGATGTTTTAATTAATCAATATGATATAGAGAACTTCCATTACTTTCTCACAATTTGATTAAACTGGTGTACTCAACTACGAGAACCTCAAGGGAAATGGGGTTTTGTATATTTTACGCCTGAATTCTTCCAACAAAGGGAAATTAGTAACAGACCCAGGGCACGTAACGGCTGGTTGATCGTTTTGTTATGAACAAAATATGATATTGAATTTCAAATAGGATTGTTTTATTAATCCATTTCGAAGACGCAAAGCAGAAAGCATTATTGTTGAGCCATCTCAAAACCTATAGACACAACAAAGTTAAAATATATAAAAGTAATTTTATATTCATATTGCATGATAAGATTGTGTATGCTCAAATAATCCATAAATCGCCTGTATTATATTGTTTGATGCTTACATGTATGTTGTTTTAACTATCAGTTTTGTAAATGCATGATAGAAGGTTAACTGTTCCTAATCCCCTTCACCATTGAATAAATTATGTTTAAATCAATCATGGACAGCATGGACACAAGGAACGCCTGACAAGGAGAGAGTTTTTACAACACAAAATTAATATACATTTAAGCAATAATAAGCAAACATAAATAGTGAAATGTTTCTAACTAAAAGCATTGAAGATTTTCCAACGACGATAGGAATTACCTGCAAGTACAGTTTTTACGTTCATGAAACACAAAAGTGTAGATATTACACATGCTATCATACATTGATGTCATCTGTATGATATCACTTATAAAACAACTGTAAATTAAGCTTCCCAATTTGTTAAGAGAGTATAATACGAACAACTGCTGTCGGAGAAATTAGATATTGAATGTATTCGATAGACACCTGTGTAGTAAATAAATATTCACAATTTCATACATCAGAGTGTGATATTGATATTTATCATATAATGCAGGGTGTTATCGATGCAATAAAGCAATCTGATAAACTTGGTATCTAAATCTGATAAATATGCAAAACGGGTCAAAGGTCAAATACACCAAGTACTTTTGCAAAATTCCACTCTGTTCATGCGAATCCTAAACTGTTTACGAATCATTCAAAAGCGTAACCGGGAGTTTATCCGTGTATTTTCGTTTGAATGAATGAATATTCGAAAACACGAAACCATCTGATATGGTACAGTATCCTTGGTACAGTGCATTTATAGTTTTTACAAAGTCAAGATAATTGTAGATTTGTTTTTAAAATCATTCCAACAGCATCAGCAAGTAGCTGCAGTGTCCTGTGTACAAAATGAATCTTGATGTGTCAGTGTGTGACCTACCGACGCGCCTCGTCGAATGCACTAGCATTTTGGCAGTTCTTGAGGGCTGAGCATACGGTATTAGGTACATTAATAGGTACTTATTGTCATAAACGAAAAAACAACCCCACCTCACAAACAACTACCGTCAAATTGTGGAAGATACTGTTATGCAGCAATCCGAATGAACTCTGCAACGCAGCCTCCAAAACGTTGAAACTAGAGTTACTTCCCTTGTTCTAGCAACGTGACCAAGTGATTTATGGGTGCTTGTTAATTATTAGATAGTGTGTTTTTAAATTGTTTTAATCAAGAACTATTTCTATGTATTTCACAGCCGATGTCGTGACCATCAATTTGATGTATCGTCTATGACCATATTACTCCGCTAAAACTAGGTCAATTTCTTTCCACTTTTACTACAAAAACACGCTTATTTAATAATGACAAAATATGATAAAGAGATTATTAACCTTGTGTGTTTCCGTATCATTAATATAATATATTCGGGGAAAAATGTATTATGCTCACCAAAGGCTCGCATATTACAATGTTTATTAAAAAAATATGATATTAATGATACGGAAACACAGTTAAAAATTCATTAAATATAGAAATTCACTTAATACATGATGTCCGCATACATAACAACATGCTTTCACCTAAATGTGGCCACGCACCTGTACTTTAGGACAGCAAAACAAGGCAAAACGTCTTTTTTTTTACTTTCCTATCGCATTTAGTAATGGACATTCCAAAACGACCATGTCTCAAAACTACCTATATCTTCCTTTGGAATAATCTGCTACAAAGTATGATTGACTGCATACTTATACCATCCTGACAAACGGAGATGTTTCTAGTATACATGACACTTGTCCATATGAGCAAAGACTTGGAATGGTAATGTAATGAAACTATAGGGGTATCACCTAGGCAGCTTGCCATGGCAAATTATTTTAAAAACTGAGATGGATTGAAAATAAGTAACTTGAAACAAAACCCTGATAAGCTACAATTCGAAATTCGTATAGAACACGGAGCCATAGTGTCTGCGTTTACTCTCATGAACTGAGAATTAGTATCATAACCATGGAGATTCCCCTGTTTTTGCAGCCTGGACGTTCCGTCTGTGTTACTTGCTGACGATCCTATACACTAGCGATCAATTCCCCTAATAGCCTACAAGCATCACTTGATATTGTCTCATCATAGCCTCAACATGGCGTTTAAAATATAACCCATACAAGAACTATTCTCGTCTCAGCAAAAGAAATGGCTTTGATGCTAACTTTTAGACTTAGTGACATCTTCACAGAGGCGTGGATAATCTGAGATGACGGAATGTAGAGATCCACATCGGGAACTTTGCCCCCGCCTCTGTGATTCATTTAAAACTAAAGTAAATTAGTAATGAAATTGAAACAGTGATTGGGAAAAGAAAAGAAAGCTACCACATCAATTTAAGTATATTTTCGAAGCAGCGAATTGAAGTACAGTTTCCTGTTTAATGTCTGCCATATTCCAATACTTTCATTATCCAGTGCACCGAAGAGGTTAAGTCTATAAAGATGGACGTAGCTCTGGCTTTCTGTCTGCCAACCATGTTTTAGTTGAGTGTTTCACCTAGATCTAAGTCACCAACCAACTTGCTGGAACGACGCACACGATACTTTGTAGTGGGGTTTCATAACATCACCATTACTCATTTAAATGTATTCATCTATAACAATTTGACATGTGCTCACTCGCGTCAACAAGAAGTTAATGTGTTTAAAACAATACCAGTCTAGCAGGTGAGTAGAATCACTCAACATCTGGAGCAATAAAATTTACTTATTTGACCGAATATATTTTCGAAAATGTGGGAACATATCAAACATATCAAATCACAAGAAAAAATCAATACGTGTACAATGTACAAATGTATTCCTTGGTGTGTGAAAATGGTTAGTATGACTTGCCTTTTGAGTCCATGATTATATCTATGATTATGCCAAAAGTAGTCTTAGGGTGTTAATGTTTTAGTAAAGTATAATGACCTATATCAGAGAATTGAACACAATTACTATGGTGCCAACATAAATCTAGCCCTCGTGTGTAAGTATTTTACACCTGTTTATAGACAATCAATGATTGCACAATTGAAAAGGCTACTAGGAGAAATGAGGCCTTCTATGTCTATAAGAAACACTCTGGGCTGAATGTACAGTGAATGAGATAAATCAATGAATACAAGGAAGAACTCAAAATAGCAAGATGTTTAAATTCACCAATCAGGAAACTGTTTGTCGATCATTATTAGAGCTGGAGAGAGGGTTCAGATATGAGTGACAGGTCTGTTGTCACGGCCTAACACATCAGGATTCTAATAAGAACATGTCTCTTAAGTTGGACATCTGGGACAAGTAACATAAAATCTCCTTACTTGATATTTTAGGGGAATCTGCTGGCAATGTTAAATATCGATTGGGTATGCTGTATGAGTCACATTTTATCAAACGCTATAAATGGTGTTATGTTACTAACACTTACCGACATTATTGGTAAAATACAATGGTGAAATCGCGTTTTTAAAAAAAAAAAAGAACAATGACGCGGGTCAAGTGGTAAAGGGTAATTTTGGAAACTTAACTGACAGATGTGGATTGTTAATGTTGTATTGGGGCATATAACTACTGTGCATATATACGAGACATGCCATCCCGTTTTCCATACATGTAAAAGGATATTGCTCGATTTTCATTTGAAACAAGTAATTACCATAGATTTGGCAATAAGGTATGAATATGCAAGTCAAGATAAATTATTGGAACTTAAATCAGCACATGTCTTTTTGAATGTATGAAAGCCAAATACAATATTATCAAAAACTATTTAATGACTCAGATTCAGTGACGTTATTGAATAATCCGGGCTGGATTTTCTGGTATTAATCACATATATATGATATATATGATAAGGAAAATGTACTCATACAGTCTATCGATTCTTAATATTAGTTACATTGTACTATCTCTGCTACATCTAATGTTTTCAAAATATCATGTAATATTATTTCAGGATGAAATATGCACCCACAAGTTGTTTTTCCTTTCCATACGCTATTTGTAGTTACTTTACAAATCGGCTTATAACTCATTTACTCTTTTGGTTTGCAAAGACATCACACATATATACTGTTAAATGATGGCAGAAACTACTTATAGTCTCAAATTTGAGTTAGATTTCTTTTCATTTCTTGCTACATGTGTGTCTCATAATGAAAATTTACACTCCATAATTTAATTTCCTATGCATTAATTTTGCTTGAATGGTCATCGTTCCAGCTTGCGTTAATTGCAGAATATTAATGACGTTCTTTTGACAACTTAGCCAATAACTAAAGAGTTATTATCTTTCTTTCGTTGTATTAATTACATAATTAATATAATGAGCTGGATATTGTCTTTATTTCGTGAATCATAACATAAAAGGCATGTGATTCTGACGTCATTGTAATAAATATAGTTTTATTATATGCTTACCACATGTATGTATGTTATGTAGTATCGGTATATCATAAACTTGATATAGTATTCTCTTTAGTGTCATATCAACATGGAGCGCACATAAAATTGCATTCAATTATATCAATGCCTCACATAAATGACGACCATGTACATCGGCACAGACCATAAAGTACATTCAGAATACAATAATCACATTTGGTAATCGATCTCAACTTTGTCATTTATTGTGTTATTTAAAAAAAGGGCCTTTGATAACTTGTTTGTTAATAATTTTCTATACCAGTGTGAACAGTTCCTATCCGTTATATACGTTTCTTCTCCTCAAAGTAGATATCAAACTATACAATTAGAACATTCGTATTAAAGGTTGTAATAACATACATGTAAGTTAAAAGTTACCAAGTGTGTTATTCATCGAGAAGTAATGACTGATGTCGAACATTACCCTTTTAGTGCCAATATGTTCAGTATAGTTACATTATTAAGTTGTTTAGTCGTGATTATGATCGAAAACCGGACAAAGGGACATATATTGGTTGATACTGTTTAATGGAACATATAACTGTTATACTTGTTTATAGGGTGCATATATACGGCTTCTCATCATGTATGTAGCCGCTACTTGAGTTTCATTGAAAGTAAGTTATTGTCAAATATTTGGCGTTAGGGGATACATATAAGTGAAATCGAGTCGATGTTTCGAGTGAGATGATTTGGACGTAAATCAGGACATTTGATATTTTTGTATGTCAAATCTAACTAAAATGTCAAGAAAAAACGCAGTGTCCCTTTAAAGGCTTCAAACAGGGCAATGTAGTAAATTATTATGAGTTGTCCTAGAGGCATGTATATCAAATCCTAAGATTATGCCTTCATGTCTCCTGGTCTAACATATTGATCATCAGTTGTTATTACCCTCTGCAAACAAGCATTTCATAAACAAAAACAAGTTTATGTCTGGATATATATAAGCAAATTACAAAAAAAAAAGTGGATTGTGCAGTTTGGCCTTGTTACAAAATGGGAAAGTGCTCAACACGTAATGTTCTGTGTATATTTATCAAATCAAAATTTTATCATTTTATTTCGGATACCAAATTGTCGAAAATAGTGGATTATATTATTCCTAAACATTAGAATTTAATTACAAATATGAACTGAGTTTTCATTGGATCATCTTCGGGACCCTCTGTAAGCACGCGTTAATGGTGATCATTCTTGGAGCCGACCTGATTGTCTATTCCACAAAACATTTATTTATTGTGGACCAACAAAGTTGGTAATGTATGTTGCAATTAATCAAATCCTCGATGTAGTAGACGAGTAGGCATAGGAAAAAGATCGGATTAAAAGAGCAATCAATCAATCACACTAATAATTAATTTTGGTAAATAAATATTTTGCAACCTGAAATGTTTATTGTAATATTTGATAAGAGTCTCCAAATTGATTCTAGAGTTCTTTCGAAATACAGTGTACGGTATGATGTAATTCTGGAGAAATCGAAAAACCTTGCAGCTCACTGAAAGCTGCTCATTATAGGATATTTCAAACCAAACCAAATCTGCAGATAGATATCCCATTGGAATCAAGTTCAATGCACGGGTCAAAGACAAGGGGCCAAGCCTAGGCTTCCTTTGTTTAGATGCTGTCTTTAGGAAATGCGAACGTCTCATGTGTGTTCATATCTAAATAGAATCTGCAGACAGTCGAGCTGTAAAATATAATCAAATAAGAAAATAACGCTCAGCTGATGTTTTTTCCATTGCTAATGTCTTGAGATCCCCGTCTCCTGTAGTTGTAATGACTCCATTAATCTGTGCTTGTATTTTCATGAAAAAGACAAATATACTGGAACAAACCTTTTTGTTGTTTCCCCAATCGAGTTTGTTTAAAGGTGTTAATGACAAATGAACAATTCTGAAATTCAAGTCTGGTTCATATTCTATTGGCCTGCTAATCGTCAAAATTGTGTGTGGAGATCAAAAAATTCATGGTTGGTCATTTGTTATGTTTAGTTTTTGGGCAATATAGGTTGATTCTGTCTGAAGTCTGTAACGATTGTAATTTATATAAATGGCAAAAAAAGAAAACAATCGCGTGTATGAATGATTGAATAAATGTCCTGTTGTGTTTGGTTGTCTTTGCTTTGTATTTTGCCTGTCTAACAGGACAATGCCTCAACATGTATCCGTGGAATTTAATATCAGGAATATTACAAACTACTTAAAGAATGTTGTACGTGTACTTCAACTGGTTACCCAAAGATGAAATTAATAACCTTCATAAAATATTTTGAGACAACCTTTAAAAATGTCATCGAGAAACCTTTAGCACAATTACAGAAACACTGTCAATGTATATACAACTTGTTCCTAAGAAATAAGGGGTGTTGTCATATCTTCCCAGAAAAACATACTCTTTAAAGGGACACCGCGTCGAGGATTAATATGAGATCAAACTTATCTACTTTTGCTGTTTAACGTGTCTGGTAACGAGCCACATATCCCAAATTCAGACAATTGAAGTAATTTGTAATAAAAAACTACTGCATGTTCACAGTGAAGTGAAGCCTAACTCGTGAGCAGGCTCGTTAATCAACATAGGTAGATAAAAGTGAGACTCATTTTTATCCTCGACGCAATGTCCCTTTAACATGTATGCATTGGCAGATTTATCGAAATATCATTGCTGAATATTCCGTTTGATTGTTATTACTGTCTAAAATAATCTGTTTAACTACTATTATCGAGATATCCATTTGACAACGTTTTGTTTCAAGAAATACATTTCATCACGTTTCGTGACATTTAATTTCTTTAACAAGCAACACTTACATGTACGTACTTCCTCACCATAATCATCGCCAAAAGTGACAGCAATTAAACATTTTATCAATCTTTTTAGACACCATTATGACATTTGACAGGTTTTCTGTGCTACATTGTAACAGAAGAGACAGATAAGAGGAGATTGGGCCATTTAATATCTCAGCACGCCAGATGCACCAGCAGGTTTGATCTTCATCATGTGGAACTTGGCGTTGAGGAGAGGGAAACCAATTTAACAATCTGTCCCGAAGGGAGTTTTTTTCTGAAACAAAATGGTTGAGAGTAATACTGTGAATAGTTCTTATGGGAATAGCCTGGAATAAATATATTATTGTTTCATGCTTTTCCTTCTAAAATAAATTTTAATAAAATTTGATTAAAACATTTACAGATAATCTTTCAATTAATTTGCTTTTGTCTTTATAACCTTCGTACCATTTCAATTTTGCCCTTTGCAATTATTGTTTTTCAAATATGTCCCAAAAGATACACTACTGCCCAAGTGGTGTTTAACATACCAGTACTCACTGACTCTCTGAATCGTTCATATGTAAACATTTTAAAACACATGTTTTTGAGTTTACTCATTTTGTTCTATTTCCTCTCAACATTTAATAGGTTGTTCAGGTGCCATTGTACCCGATACATAACCTGCCGTCACGCACAACGAGTATTTCCCGTATGTATATATACACATTACAAAAACCACAGTGGTTTTGTGCAGTTTGGCCTTGTTACAAAATCGGAAAGTGCTCATAATCAGCTACAGTTGCAAGCCAAACTTGAACAACATCATCGACAGCAACAACAAATATGTCAAGTAAAACAAAGAAACAACTAATGGAAAGAACTGCAACTATCGCAGCAGGAAATTGCTTGGCCAAATCCGTCATATACCAAGCAAACGTGACACCTGACAATAAAACGGAAACATACGTTGGTCTCACAGAAACAAAGTTGAAAACAAGATTCAACAACCACGAAACCTCATTCAACAATCCCAGCAAAAAAACGCCACACAACTAAGCAAATACTTTTAGCAGCTTAAAGAAGATAATCTCAAATTTAATGTTGAATGGTCAATTATTGGCCAGGCCAAACCATATTCATCACCAACAAAAGGTGCAGCCTTTACAAATTCGAGAAACTTATTATAATCTACAAACCCAACATGGCCAGCCTCAATAAATACAACGAACTAGTTAACACCTGCAGATACAAAAACAAATTCCTATTAAGAAACTGCCAAAAACAAGCACCAGCCCAAAAACGCAACAGCTCTAGAAACAGCGAAACGCATAGCCAAAACACAACCACAGGCCCCCAATCAGCCAACACGCCCAAGCACCAATAACCAAAACCAGCCAACAGACAACAAAGAAAACAATCTCTTGAAAGTTGCACGGGCGTAAAAAAACGTTATAGTAACACACCATGACTATGTAGAAAATGATTTGAACTTTTGAATATATTTATAGTTTTACGTCAAGTATCCATCTCATCCGAGTTGCTCACCGACATTATTACCCTGACGGGTTGTACTTGTTCAAAGCTGCTTGCCTGCGCTGGGAGTCCATTTCGGACAGTACACCCGCATAACCAGGTACCCATTGTACAGCTGGGTGGACTGTGTGCAATGTGGATGAAGTGCCTTGCCCAAGGACACAACACAGCTTTCGACCCAAGTCACACATCTTTTGTGTCTCCACTGGGATTCGAACCCGGGTCGTTGGCGTGAGAGGCAGACACGCTACACTACACCAGTTAGTTTAAAAACTAACAGAGCATCAAAATCGTTTGTCCCATACAGTATAAAAATTCTAAATCTTCACACCAAATAGCAATTATGTAACTCTTGAAACGCGACATGGTTGATTAAAGTATGGCATATGTCATATTTAGTACCCATCAACACAATGTATGTTATTATTGTTTTGGTTTATTATATTGTATTCATGTATTGTTATTTTGTATTGTATTCTACCAAAGACTCTTTGAATGTAAGACGAATTTCCCATCTGGGATAATAAAGTTTATCTTATCTTATCTTATTTTACCGTGCTACACACACACACACACACACACACACACACACACACACACACACATATATATATGGTAGTTGAAAGAATAACTAACGCCGATTTCCTCCTACATGTTTCAACTTTATCCTCAGGGACGTTTACATTACAGTGATTATGACATCACTGTTCTGACCCATAGATACGGGTCCAAGCTGTGCCACCCATATACTTAGTAGCTTCATAGATATTTTGCTTTAACCATTCAGTCAGTCATGTCAAGAGTTACACCAGAGACACCATTGACTCTCTTAATTATTTACCAAAAGAAGTCCCCGAGAAAACGAAACTAGTAACCTTTGATGTAAAAAATCTTTACTCAAATATAACGCATAACTTGGGAATAGAGGCCATTTCGTTATGGTTAGACACATATCCAGATCTCATCCCAAACAGATTTTCAAAAGAATTAATTTTTGGCAAGTGTTATATTCATTTTATCGAACAACATTTTCTATGTTGATGGAGTCCACTATCAACAAATAAAAGGGACTGCAATGGGAACAAAGATGGCACCAACATACGCGACACTAGTTTTAGGATATTTAGAAACAAAACTAGAGGGGAAAATCGAGAATCACTTTGGATTGGCCTTCACAAAGTAGTTTAAGACAAATTGGCGAAGATTTCTCGACGATTGCTTTTTGTTGTGGCCTATAACGCAGGGGGAACTGAATCAATTTCACGACCTACTGAATAGTCTAAATAAACACCTTAAATTCACAAGTGATCATGAAATACTAGATACTACTAAAAGAGAATAGACACAGATATGTATTAGACAACTACTGACACCTTACAATACCTCCAGTTCTCAAGGGGCGGGATAGCGCAGTGGTTAGCGCGTTCGGCTTCGGACCAAGAGGTCCGGGGTTCGAGTCCCGCCAGTACCACCCATGGTTCGCTAGTTCCAGCCGTTGCTCGCAGGTTTCACCGCAATGCATAGCCACATGGCGTTGCGGGCTTTCTCCCAGCCGTGATATAAGTGAAATACTCTTGAAAGCGGCGCTAAAACCCCACCTCCAGTTCTCATCATGCCATCCCAGTCATACTAAGAGAAATATACCCTACAATCTAGCAAGGAGAATCTGTATGATTGTCTCAGAACCCTCAGACATAGTTGAGACAACGTGGATATCCTGAGCTGTTGATAACAGACGGGATAGCAAAGGCATTATCACTAGACAGGAAAACCCTTTTATCAGTAAAAGACAATATTGATAATCAAAACCATGATATTGCCTTTGTATCAACCCACAACCCGAGAAATCCCGAAATATTAAATCTTATCCGTCAGAACTAATTAATCTTTGATTCAGATGAAAGAATGAAAGAAATACAGCTAAGAAACAAGCTAATCACTGTAATGTAAACCTCCTTGAGGATAAAGTTGAAACATGTAGGAGGAAATTGGCGTTAGTTATTCTTTCAACTACCATTTGAATATATACTGACTGTACACTTGAACAAACACCCTATTTTAAATGATATATATGTTTATATATCCCATTAAATTCATATTATTAATTTGCTATTAAATTCACATATTATACTGACATTATTTATGATGGCGTTTTCTTTTACTTTTAACGTTGTTTTATTTTATCAAATCATTTTAAATATATCTAAACGTTCTTAAAAATGTTTGCAAGAACAGGCCAAGTATCTCTGCATTGTGTTTATGTGCACCAATTATGAATTGATTTTGATAAAGGTGCATCGTTTGCGTTCCCAGGAGAGACATATTGGATCAAACACTCAAACATTTCATTCATCGTTTTTATGGGCCTTGGCATTTCCTGTCTCATCAATAAAAGCATGGTGATAAACCTTCACAAATGATGATTACGTAATCGATTCGATTTTCATAATGCATGTATTTATTTGATTTCCTGACTACTACTGATTTTAAATAAAATATAACATTACCTTGGAGAAAAGTTAATTATTCCTAATACATCATTTTTGCATCCCTTTAATGATTTGATTTAATTTAATGTTCGACATCTTATTACGAATCATATTTCTTTTGAGGGATCCACAGTTTTTAAGGTTAAATTTTAAAAAAAGTCTCAAAGAGCTGATAAACATTTACACATGCGTGTTGATTTTTACAATATTGATAGTTAATGAGAGTACTAATATAACATAGCTCATACATGAAACTTGCTAAACCTATAATCAGGGTTGTGAATTGTTGCATTTAAAGCACATAGTCCTGTGATACTGACAACGTAGAAAAACTGTGGTTTCATCGTTTATTTCTATCTCTCAGCAAACAACCCTCTTTGACTATTTTGCTTGATCTTTTCTACCTTTCTGTAGCTATTTTGACGTGGAATGATCCTTTTAAGATTCTTTGTGTTGTCATAATAGATGTAAAATGTAATTGCCGTTTGCTTCTGTCTTAAATCTATGAAGAACAATGTGTTCACAAGGGGGCACGAACACACACATATAAGTCAAATTAATATATACACCTCGCATGAAACTTGTGCATAAATATGAATTACACCAGTTTAATCTGAGAGATATGGTCATTTACGAGGTATTTAAAATATATATTTAAATACGTGATTGAGACATTTAACCATCATTTAAGCAATGATTGAAAGATTTGACTAAATACATGACTCAATGATAATGTTTCTGTAATTTCTTTTATAGATCATCTTGAGATCATCTAAGTAATATTTGCTGTACAGAATGTTATTTGACAAATAAACCTGTTGTGACTCCTGGGTGTTAGTAATGTGACCAAATTGGGGATATAATAAGGTTCGCACCTTAGTTAAGATTGTATGATGTCATTCCAGCCGATTACCATCCCTTCATCCCTATACAATATGTATAATGTTCGTTTTAAGTTTGTTTTCCTCATTTGACTGTATTTCATGATGAAAGATCGATTATAATTTAGTTATTATCCATGGGTAGGGGAGAGATGCTTGTTTACTTTTGCATACATCTCCAATGTTTTATGTTTTACTTTTTCAAGTTTTAAATGTTCAAGTATATATGAAACAGGCAACCGTAATCGGAATGACTATACCTTATAAAACACAGGCACACTCTTACAGGCTAACAATCACTGTATCAAACACCTGGCAACATTGCTTTATGACTATCACAGATGGACAATTTGAATATAAAACATGGATAAATTAAAAATACTATCATACAACTGCAGAGGCTTAGGTAATATCATGAAAAGGAAAAAGGTTTTTAATTTCCTTGAAAAAAAGAAAGGCAATATATACTGTTTGCAAGATGTACACTTTAAATCAGAACAAGTTAACTTGATTAAAGAACAGTGGGGTTACGGTGAATGTTATATAAGTACATATACTTCCAATGCGCGTGGAACTGCTATCTTATTTAACAATAATTTTAGTTTCAAAGTTCTGGTTTCAAAGTATGATGAAAATGGTAATTATGTAGCCTTAAAAATCCTTAGTGATGACATCACCTATACGGTTATCGCTATATACGGGCCAAATGATGATACGCCAGAGTTCTATGATAATATAATTGAAATTGTCAAAGAGTTTGACAGTGAGGAAATATGCCTTTGTGGCGATTGGAATTTGGTTTTAAATCAACATTTAGATACTTATAACTATAAGCATGAGAACAATCCAAAAGCTAGAGAAAAGGTTATCGAACTAATTAACACCTTTGATCTCAAAGATCCATGGCGAGAATTAAACTTTGACTCCAATCGGTATACGTGGCGTCAACCGAATCCCCTAAAACAAGCTAGACTTGATTTTTTCTTGATATCACATGATTTGATGCCATCAGTTGATAAGTGTAACATCCTACCAAGTATTAGCTCAGATCATTCATTAATCGAATTATCACTTTCTCCTTCCACACTATGTCGTGGAGCAGGCTTTTGGAAATTCAATAATTCTCTATTGCATGACAAAAAATACGTCGAACTCGTAAAGGAAACTATTAAATCAACACTAAATGAATATAAAATCACAGACGAAAACGCTTCAAATAAGTATTATATTGATGACCAGTTATTATGGGAGACTCTTCTTTTAATGATACGAGGTAAAACTATTTATTACTCTTCAACTCAAAAGAAAATACGAGCTGGGAAAGAGAAATCTTTATATCAAGATCTGGAAAAACTTGATGAAAAGTTAGATTTATCATCCAGTGATGATGAAAAACAAAAGTATTTGGAAGAAATCAGTATCATTAAAAATGAATTAGATGATATCAACAATTTAAAAATTAAAGGAATGATGGTGAGGTCAAAAGCCAAATGGATTGAACAGGGCGAAAAACCAAGTAAATATTTTCTTAAACTGGAATCAAGACACTTTTTAGATAAAGCAATTATCGAAATAGAAAAGTCTGATGGAACTGTAATAACAGAAACTGATAAAATGCAGAATGAAACTAAAGCCTTTTATGAAAAACTTTACACATCCCATAGTGTTAGCAACATAGATTTGACTGACTATTTCAAGGAAATTGATGTACCAAAATTAACAGACACACAATCTAATGATCTCGAAGGAGAATTAACATTATCCGAATTATCAATAGCTTTGAGAGCAATGAAAAACGACAACAGTCCCGGTTCTGATGGGTTTACAACAGAATTTCTGAAATTTTTTTGGAAGGACCTCGGTTCATTTTTGTTGAACTCTTTAAACTTTGGATATAGAACAGGTAATTTGTCAATCACCCAGAGACAAGGCTTGATTACGTGTATCCCCAAAGGAAACAAGCCAAAGAAATTTCTAAAAAACTGGCGACCGATATCACTCTTGAACACCTCCTATAAAGTAGGTTCGGAGCAACTTTAGAATTGGTTCGCCACCTTGAATACATTCCAAAGATTAACCCTAACCCTAAACCTAACACTACCCCTAACCCTAATACTAACCCTAAACCCTAATACTAACACTAACACTAACCCTAAACCCTAATACTAACCCTAACCCTAAACCCTAATACTTACCCTAAACCGAAACCCTAATAGGTGGCGAACCAATTCTAAAGTTATACCGTAGGTTCAGCTGCCGTTGCCAACAGAATTAAGAGAGTTTTGCCATGTATTATTAACGAGGACCAAAAAGGTTTTATCAAAGGTAGATTCATTGGGGAAGTAACTAGATTGATTTATGATTTGATGGAACACACTGAATCCCACCAGATACCAGGCCTATTACTCTCGGTTGACTTTGAAAAAGCGTTCGATTCGGTCGACAGAAGTTACCTCATAAATGTTCTGTCCTTTTTTAACTTTGGTTCTAGTATTCAAACAGGGATTAAGACATTTTATCAAGATATAGAATCGAGAATTATGGTAAATGGATTTGCCACAGAACCTTTTATGATCGAACGTGGATGTCGACAAGGAGACCCTATCGCCCCATATTTGTTCATTCTCTGTGTAGAAATATTAGGAATAATGATACGCAATGATAGTAAAATCAAGGGAATACGTATTGGTAACATTGAATACATTTTGTCTCAATTTGCTGATGATACAACACTTGCACTGGACGGATCCGAAAAAAGCCTCTATGCAGTTTTAAATGTTCTACAATTATTTGCTCGATTTTCTGGACTGAAGGTAAATGTTGACAAAACAAAACTTATTTGGATAGGTTCAAAAAAGAGGACGCGTTACAAACTGTGCAAGGAATATAACTTTGATTGGTCCCAGACCCAATTCACTTTATTGGGAATCGATTTTGATATTGATCTAGACAACATGATTGAGTTAAATTATAAGGATAAAATTGAAAAAATCGAAAAACAGATGAATATCTGGTCATCTCGTTCGCTATCTCCATTCGGACGTAATACGATTTTAAAATCCCTTTTGCTTCCACAGTTAAATCATCTATTTTCAGCCCTTCCAAATCCTTCAACACAAATACTTGATAAGTTACAAAAATCATGTTTTAGATTTATATGGAAGGGTAAACCTGATAAAGTAAAGAGAAACGTAATCACTTTAAACCAAGAAGACGGAGGGATCAGAGTACCTGATGTTAAAAATGTTATATATTCCCAGAAATTAAAATGGATTAATAGACTAATTAATAGCAGTAATAAGTGGAGCCACATTATCATGAACAGATTACCTCATACATATTCTATCTGGTCCGACAGTTCGAAATGTATACAGAATTGCAATACAACATTATCAAACAAATTCTGGAGAGATGTTTTTAATGTATGGGAAATCTTTCTTACAAAATGTGAATCAAACATTCTGTCAGAAGATCAGATAAAAAGTCAATCAATTTGGAATAACCATAATATTACTATCGATAAAAAACCGATCCTCTATCAAAACTGGAAAAATAATGGTATTGTATTTGTAAATGATATACTAAACTATGACGGTCAGTTTATGACATTTGAAGATTTTTGTGAGAAATACCGAATCAAAACCAATTTTCTTGTCTTTGAGGGAATAAAGGCAGCAATAAGATCATACGCTAGCACGCATAATATTTGTACATTTACAAGACCTTTACAGCACCCTATATATCCATTTAATTATCAACAAGTGAACACGCCTGCTGGAAACAAACACGTTTACAACATTTTGTTAGATTCAACCTTTACCAAGTTACCATGCTTTTCCAAGTGGGAACGTGTTCTGGATAAGACCTTTACTGATAAAGAGTGGATGATTTTTAACATTATTTCAAATAAATGTACTCAGAGCACTGACTTAAGGTGGCTACAATATAGGATTATCCACAACATTTTACCAACAAAATGTCTTCTTTATAGAATGAAATATTCAAATTCGCCATTTTGCTCCTTATGTCTAAAGGAAATCGAAACTATAGAACATCTCTTTTGGGAATGTGACATCGTGAGGAAAATATGGTGCAAAGTGACAGATTGGCTACAAACCATACAATTATCAATACAATTTTCTATGGAAAATGTTTTGTTTGGATTTAAAAATAAAAATAATAATCCTATAAATGTAATCATCCTTCTGATCAAACAATATATATTCAAATGTGCTCTTGGAAATTATTCACCTCATATCGAGTTTATAAAGAAAGATATCAACAAATACTACAATATCACTAGATATATAGATTTATCGAATGGAACTGAGAATCATTTTGTTAAATTTTGGTCATTGCACTTGTTGTTAGATTGAATATAAACATGTTGAAGTATTGTATTTTATTGTATTGCAATGTATTGTATTGATTCTGTATATGATGTGTGCCTGTAACGCAAAATATGGAAAATAAAAAATAAAAAAATAAAAAAATCCCTTCATTTGGGCGAAACATATCCTAGTTCATCCCATTTACTACATCCTATAGAGTTTCCAGTTATCAAAATTGATTATACTGTGTTTCCAGGCGCTTCGTTTCTCATTTACTCATGCATTACTTACGTCAAAATATATTGAAGCCCACTTTCATAGATTATATTTAAATCAAGGCTTTTGTTTATTGAGTTTATTATTGCAAACAGTGCGTTTATTGAATATCCAATCTGTCAGTAATGTCCATTAAATCAGCTACGCCTTCCGTCTTGTAACACAGTCAATGCGCACAGTCACGAAACAGAGTTTCTAGTGACTGTCGACATGACATATTCTGTTCTAGGAGTCCATTAACTTGGATATGCCTGATAATTAATTGCTTTATGTGAAGTGTGATATCCGGTTTTCACCACACGTATATACATCTATGCCAAGGGAAGATATTTGGTCATCAATATAATTAGAAATATTTTGAACAGAAACTAAATGTTCAATATTACAAACAAACAAAAAAATGTTATGACATACACAAGCATTTGTGTTATCTACATATCGACATTTTAATCTTTATTTCATTGTATGGACAAGTTTTTATTTCAACCATCAAAATTAAAGTAAGCTTAATAGTTCATAATCAACCACTTCCTCAATCATTTGTTTATTGCCATCATTAAAACAGATTATCATTACACTAATATCAAAAGAAATATGAACATTATCATTTTACACTGTCTGATGGTTTGATTGACAGTTGTCATGGATATGTAGATAGGTAATCAGTAGTAAAATCATAATTAACGATGTCACCCATATACGAATTATAGGGCACAAAATATTTTATTCATTTAAGATTCCATCTCCTATTGTTGAACATATATTTGAATTATAATTTACTTAAAGGTGATGATATATCGTTATATTTGGTTATATATCCATGAAATCGAGAATTAACTTACCTGAACCACGTGCAGTGATAATTTGAAACCTAAGTGATGTAATAAGTAGATTATCAGCATTGCATAATCAATAGATATGTAAATATTCAATGGCTCCTTAGTCAACACCAATGCCGTTTTCCTTTCGCCAAACATATTGGCAGCCTTCATTGGTGGCAGATTTCCATTTAGATTGACCAATGTTGTCTTCACATTATAGAATATAAACATTGATCCAGACATAAATAACATGCCATTCATAGTATTCTTATTCAAGAAGGATCACTTAATGTGTTATCGCATTTCGAGAATCGTAAGACTGTTTGGTTCACAAACAAAGACAGAGACTCTATAGAATATATTCTTGTCAAAATATTGATTGAGACGTAAACGTTTAGAAAGAATTATATTTGGAAGTAGATTAACATGCATGTGTGTTTGGCACCATTATAAACATTCTTTCATTCTTTCTCAAGGCTTTGAAGATTATTGACTTATTTAATTTAAAATTGATCACATGACTGTTATACCGTCTTCATGGAAACTGTAAATGGTTGATGTTGGAATACTCTATTCTTGTTTAAACTTATTATGTTGTGAACCATTGTTTTTCCCCAATATTTGATGATATTTTAATTCAACTTGCCATTCCTTACTTCATGCCATAACCATTAACGATAAGTTAGGTTGGTTCTAAAAAGCATTGGTTTTCTAATAATGTTTATATTCAAACGCTTATCCTCTATGTAACTGGTAGCTAGTATGGCTTTCGGAAATGGCCCATATGTGTTGTCGATTCTCGTGTTTTCACTCTGTGTAAACAGACTATTTGTATGGTAATATGTGTCATTAAATGTGATGATGCGTCTGCGTGAAGAACTGACAAAAGGATTGAATCCCTATGCCTGATTATGATGATATTAATACCATCAACTGCATTTACTCTAATCATGTATGGAATAACATTACAACATCAAATGCTTATTTTATAATGATACTTAAGCGTTCCTTTTGTATTTTCAACAATGTAGCTGATCTTTTAACGATTGATTTTTCAAAATCCAATTTCATACAAATATAACAACTTTGTAAATCAAGTTTTCTAGATATTTCCCCTTTAATAAATGATGATGTACTACAAATGTTGATTGTTTTGTTGGTTATCCGGAGATTCTGTTCCTGGCACCTGCTATGCTGTAAAGGAATAGAAATCGCAAAGTCTCCAGTTTAAAGTAAAATTGACTGCAACTTTATTCAATAATAAGACTTTACATATTTCACTTCAAACACGAGATCAAGTACGATTGTATTTTAGAATTTCCTGCAGACAAAAACAATATCAATAACAAATTTAAGTTACTATCTTTATCATGCTTTTGAAGAAAGAAAACGTTTACTTAATGAATATGATATTAATGATTGAATGTGATAGATATATGCAATGATATTATATCCTCGACAATATATATGAGACGATATACTTTTGATTTATATGTTGCAAAACCTCTCCTCTTAATCTGTATAAATTGTATGACATGCATGTATATATGTATTTGAGCCTATGGCCTACATACGAAATAAAGATTATGATGATGATGGTGACAAGGAATATTATTTACATCTGTTACCAAATCTGTTAGACGAAGAATGTAGGTTATATGGTTGAAACAATTTAATGACCACAGAAATTATTATATTATTATAATAAACAACTTGCAAGACTTCAAGAGTTAAAATGACATGAAGTAATAGTATTCAACAATAGATATTCGTACATAAACATAAACCCTCTAAACACACTTTATAAGGCTCACATAGTTTGTTTGACTGTTTACATAGATGATTATATCAGGTATAAAGTTTACTTTTTCCTAGACATACACTTGAAATGAATCTAAACCTTTACTCACTCGAATTCAATTACTTTCAACCCAAATCATAGGTCCTATATTTGAGTTCTCTTGTTCTAGGAGCACACTGTAGTCCGGAAACTGTATGGCGGTGATGAATTGGCTGTAGAATTCCCATATGTAAACGAATGTGTTTCAAGATTTGAAAAAAACACTTAAAAAGTACTTTTATAGCTCTCTAATCAATCTCAGTCATACAAAACATACCTTGTTTAATCCAATTAAGATTGATCATTGCCTTAAACTATTCCTGTTTTCCTTTTTTCTTCAAAATTTTCTTGTAGCTATTTCAGTATCTAATTAAGAGCAAATGTTGGGGTTGAATTGGTGTGTAAAGTTCTCTTCTAATGGTATTTGGTGGTTGCGGGTCGAGGAGAGGTAGGAGGAGGGACTGGCATTAAATTAGCTCTTTGTAATATGTTGTTGCACATTAGTCATCATATGTGCTACTCTGCGAATGAAATGCTTGTCCTGTGAACAAATATCATATTAATTGTACCATCATATTCACATAGTTGGGAAGGACTATCACCCTACACTTATTAGCAATTGTACCATACACTTTCTTTATGCAATATCGATTGTATGAATTTACCTGAACTGTGTAAATCGTCTGGAGGAACGATCATTTATCTTATAGCTAATCTAAAATAAATTTGCGTAAATAACATACAGCATATATATCATAACAACTTCTTTATTCATAATATATATTCTTATCATTCCAAATACTATAATGCCTCTCAAAGAACATAATCTAAAATAGACACCATTTACTTGTCAGTCACAGAAAGTAATCCTTAAATCTAAGTTGACGACTGTTTGTTTTCAATTCAATAAACATGTCATTAATTTAGTTTAACTCGATCATAACCTTACGTAACATACATGCATTTTTTTTAATTTAAGGGTGTTATTACGATATCTCATTAAAAAACCTGCCTTTACTGCGAGCTCCTGATCGAACAGTTGTTCAGATAGTGATAATACAGTGAAAGGTTGAGAGTATTCAAGCAGTGAAGAAGAGAAAGGCAATCTAATCTGATTATTGATATCAGCCACTGGTCATACACTAACAAAACTTATCATGTCCCCGTATCGTGCCTCTTTTTCTTCTTCTTGAAGGTTTAATAGCGTTTTTTTTATTCAAAAGACCACAAAGTGTTTGTCTTTGGATATCCTTTCTTATACATTGATGAAATATACACATTGTGCCATAGTCGTCATGCATTGTTTACACTGAAAGAATGAATGTTTTATTTGAGCTATTTACATTAACGTGCGAGAGTGTGATTGTAAGTTTCATGACGTATTACTATTGCTACTATGACGTCATTTGACCACAGCCTTAACTGTTTGAATAACTTTTAATAATTTATATTCATAAATAATTAATAATAATTAATTAATATTAAATAACTAATAAAACAATTATGGAGTTGTGAATAGTTATTTTTATGGATCCAAGAAAACCATAATGACCTCAGACGTCAGACAGTGTTAGTACTGTTTTCTCGGGTACATAACATAACATCCCAGCAGGCATACGACGTTATTACAACGTCGCATTTTGGTTGAAATAATGTCGCGACGTCGTTCAACGATAAAACGACGTCGTTTCAACGTCTCTTTTTTCGACGTTGATAAAACTGCTGAAGAACGAGTAGGAATTTGAATGATTGTGCTACTATTACCTAACCTATCTAACCTATCCATAAACTTTATTTTCCCTGACTAGAGATCAACGACATTCTATTTGCAAACCAATTTTGGTGTCGCCTGCCCGGCTTTGGAAACATGGCCAAACTCTTTACACTGTTGCGTAAAGTGCTCCGTGACGTGTCTTTTCACAATGATGCGCGGAGTTCGTATTGTCTTCGATCAGCTGTTTGTAAGTTCACCAAGTGCAGGCTTTGCTAACTTGTTTATGTTGATTGCTCTTTGCGTCGATTAAAAAGCGTGCTAAAATTGACATCATGAATATTACTCTGCCATTATATTTAAACGTTATTTCAATATGATATACAGAGTGGTGCAAAAAGTATTCGGACGGTGACGTTAATTCCATACACGTGCATGTTAATTTAGTCGACTCTAGGATACATAATTATCATAAAATAAGTTCTTGTTGGATCAATGTCAACATTTTCATCTTTATTTGAAATCATCTCAGCTTGAAGTACATAATATAAATGACATTTTCCGAGGACAATCTAAATAATGTCATCCGATTTATCTATACATGTGCCGCAGTGTGGACATTGAATAAAACGTTTTCCATAGATCGCCATGTTAAACTGTTCACTAAACTATCTATATATGTTGATCTTATGTACTGTCATTTCCAAGATAGAAAACAGAAAATTAAACATAAATTAGAAAAACATTGAATTTATGTTAAAAATTCCATCGTTTATCAAAGATATCACAGTAATTTGATTAAATAGTATCTAATAAGTATACATAGTTCTGAAAACATCAACATGATGATCGATTGGATTTTTTTTAAAAATTAATGACAGTATCGATATGATGACATGCGTTTATTTCAAATGATCTTCTTGTTGAGATGATTTCTAATCAAGCTGAAAAGTTGTATATTGATTCAAACAGAATTATTTCATGGTAATTATCTGTGCATGTACACGTAATTGACATGTATAATGTTTGCTAATATATCGATATACATGTACTGAAAGTGATTCATATATAATTATTTATAGGAGCTGGTATTGGTGGAAATTCAGTTATTGTATTGACAAATTAATTGTTTTCCTGGCTATACAACTTGTTCCTTGAAATATGTAGATGGGTTGAACATTAGATTAATGTACCTTTGTAAATCAAGTTCTATGAATAATTGTGTTTAAGAAGTATGACTGTTTGTAGTGAGTAATTATTAATGCTCACATTTCTGTTTTCAGTCAACTGCTGGAGAAGGGATACGATGGGAAGGAGAGAGTTGCAGACGGGAGATATCGCATCTATAGATTAGCTGGGTTATCTATCAGGCTCCATCCAAATCTTTTCTCAGGTATACACTTATTCATCATGCATCATGTATTTTCCGACATAAAACGATTAAGACTCAGTAAAGGTCTATAGATATAGAATTCACATAGAATTCAGAAAGTTAAAGTACAGTATTAATGATGAATAACATTATTATTTTTGAAAATTAGATACATTTCAAGATTTGATGAAGCATCGACATAAATAAGTTGATTTTCTTTCCCTTTTTCATTTGTGTAAGTTGTCTTTTTCTTTTTCCAGAAAGCTGATGAATGGTGCTGTGACGAAACGAAGACACAAATAACCGCGTATTCTTGTTATTTTAAGGCAGAATAAACATTTATGTAATCTTAATCCCTAGCTGTCTGTTTTTTTTTGTTCAATTTATGTTGCTTAAACTAATCCCTTGTTGCTACAGCTAACCCGGAAGATATAATATCTACCTTTTAGAGATACTATAACTTTTAGAATTGAGATTATTTTTTTAGAGCGAGATTGCTACTGCTCAGAAAGAACGTCATTTATCGACGTTGAAATGACGTTGTATTATGGTTGCATATGAAATTTGCGGCGACGTCGATGTATTGTCGTTGAATCGATGTCTTAACAACGTTTTTGAAACGACGTTGCATCAACGTTGGTGCAACGTCGTATCAACGTAGATGCAAGGTCGAACCAACGTTATTGCAACGTCGAATCTACGTTGATGCAACGTCGTAGCAACAACGTTGTTCCGACGTCGATTCAACGTCGATAATCGACGTCGCCGCAAATTTCATATGCACCCATAATACAACGTTATTTCAACGTCGAAGAACGACGTCGTTTCAACGTCGGTTCAACGTCGAATTGCCTGCTAGGATAGCTCATCACCAGTCTATAATATTGCATAATATTCTGAAATAGACGATGTTCAGGTTGAAATACAAATAATTATCAGACGTACTGCAATATAAGCAAATGGTTGACAAGAAATGTTCAGGAATATACAAGGATAGTTGGATAAATCAGATGCACTACAAGATCTAACAAGAGGAACAGTCATACCAATATAGATGAGGACACTTTTTTTCAAATCATTTGCGGATCAGTCCTGCTAGTTCGTTTCCTGATTAATCTGTTAGTTGAATTATTTGAACACTTACGTGACACATATATATTGATGTCCTTAAAACAAATATTAATATTGATTTTTTCTGTATTGTAAGATAGTTTATAACAATACAAATAAAAATGACGTGCTTATTCCCTATCAATCAAAAACAAATATTGAAAATCAGTATAGTGGTTTATGGGTCATAGTCATATGTTTCCTTGAAATGGAACATTTGTCAATCTGAAAGTTTATTGAATCGAGTTTCCACGGTTTGTCAATATCAGCCATATTGATCCATAAAAGGACCCTGTATATTATATCCTGAAACCAATGTAGACATATACTATATTTGGGAAACTCATATCGGCCTGATCACACAGTGTCTGGTTACAGTCAGATCAGAATGTTTAGTGCTGATAAAACATTTTTAGAATAAACAACTTTATCGTTTGATTGAAAAACAAATATAAACTCAGGTCTTTGAAGGGCAATTAGAAGTGGTATACATAAGAAGGAGTGAGTATGTACTCCGAAACGTCGTGTATTTTCACATTAAAGAAGTTGTTATCCAGAAAATATTCCTGTTCTTAAATATAAACTCGTTTTCATTTAATTTTGGAATTACTAAAGTATAATATACAACATGATAGAATTTAGCACATTGTAAGAAAGTCATTTCCTTGTATCGTTTAAAGATCTGCACATACTTCGGCCAAAGTCCCGCGGTATTTGTTGATTCAGATATTGACAATACGTTAATTTGTGTTAAGTTAAGTTAAGTGTTTATTATCCAGAATCAAATGACTAGCGACAGCAAGACAATTGCACTATTGCACTAAGCTACACGTTCCAAGTTTCACTAAACACATTCGCTATTGAGCATCAATCCAAATGAATAACTTATCTTCAGTCAGCAAGACATCACATATTCTGTGTGGCACAATTTATACTAGGTTTGGGCACCATAACTGATGCAAAATATATTTAAATATGTGTGGCCTGGGTCTCAAACTGTGTTGTGTCCCTTGACATGGTTATTCATCCACATTGCTCTCAGCTCAGCCAGCTGTATAATTGGGTAGCTGAAAAGCCGGTGTACATGACTTCCGTGTCGTGCTTTTGGCAGCTACGGAAGTACAATTCCATCAGGGTAAAAATGAGAAGCGCATTTAGCATGCATTCATGTGTTGATAACTTGCGTAGTATAAATATCCATTATTAATAATATTTAAGTCAGTGGGTTAACTAAAAAAAAATATGCAAACTTCGTCAAATGATATTTTAGTTCCGTTGAACTCAAATCCATAGAAAGTATAATATAGTCACGGTTTCATAGCCTTGTTAGATTTGCATCAACTATCATTTTGATAATTATCAGTTGACCAACATAGTCCTTCAGCATTTGTTCGAGCTACGTGTATATGTCTTTATCTGGAATTTAAACGCAAGATTCTATTTCGGTTTGATTTTAATTAAATTTCTACTAGTATCTAATACAATATGTATGTACAGTATCATTCAATAAGTGTATAATTATACTTGATTGGTTTAATATTTTTTGCGCATTAGTGAGGCATTATTAAGCTTAGGATATATTATGAAGGCTATTTACATTCACATTCAAACGACATCCTCTGTATATTGATAAACTATTTACGATTGTAGCATTGTAGATTGTGATAACATGTTACGAACATAATGGTATGAACAAACATGTATAAAATCAACATTTAAGAATATTTATTGAATATATTGTCGCTGTCCCGCCTGCTATTAAACTTTCAATTTATTAATGTCACCAATAGCTGTCAACGACAGTTCCCTCATGATCATTTCCTTCACGTTCTAATTGACACTCGCTGTATTCCTCTAATGTGTGATTTTGAAATTGATATATATTAAACTTTGATAGAGCTTAACTTCAATTGTGATCAGTGTTATCATCTTCTCCAAACTTTAAGAACATTTGTGATTTTTTATGGTAAATTTGTATGCGGACATGTGATTACGATTGGATTATTGCATTATGGAACTAAGTTTAGCCATGACCTTACAAACACATTTAATATTCACTTGTAAAAGTCATTCTTGAAATATTTGATTATCTTTGAATACTGTCAAAGATGTTACATGTCGTCTGAAATTATTGTTTACAATAAAAAAAAGCGACGTGATACAGAGTTTTATAATTTTGTCCCTTCGAGTATAATTATAACCGTTGCAAATCTGATAAAGTAACCTACATTATTTCGGCAGAAATCGATTTATTTCAAGGGATTGACAATTCCTCACGTTTCGCAACAGATAATTACTTTAACAGGCACGGCTCATCCCAATCAGGAACCCAAGTGACAGCAATTAAACATTTTATCATTTTTTTTCTTGTCGCCATCATGACATTCATCGGTTTTCTGTACTACAGTGTAGCAAAAGAGACAGATAACAAGAAATTGGGCTATTTATTATCTCAGCACGCCAAATGTTCGAGCAACTTTCTTGTTTATCAATCTGCAGTGTGGAAAGGAAACCATTTAACAACCTCTCCCCGAAGCCAGTTGCTTTTTCGGAAACAGCATGGTTGACAGTAATACTAGGAATAGTTCTTCTGAGAAAAATACAGAAGTTTTATTTAATGCATATATTATTTGTATCACTCATTGCTCCATATTCTAAGAAAAATGTATCTGAATCTTTCATAAGTAAACATTTTAAATATATCGCAGTTTACGTTATTTGAATATTACAATGACTGTGATATTCCTTTCCCATTGTGGATTTACTTGACCAGTTGCCATTAGTCCGTTTTCATATTATCGTACAGTAATCGCCATGTTCACCTGGCCTATTAACAAAAGATTGAAGGGATTGCAAGATGATGAGTTAAATTTGTGTAATATCAACCTGAGTCTAATTATATTGTTATTTCAATTACATCATCTCGTTAGGTTCACAATATTGAATAGAAGTTTTATGATTTGGGATTTAACGCCGTTTTCAAGAGTATTTCTTTCAGATAAACTTCTGTAATTCGGCTATTGTGGTAATATCATGCATTGAACCCCGTCTTCTGCTGCTGCTGATTCACTGTAGCATTGTACACAAACCTCATTGCAAGTACAACAGTTTGTATAGGAAACTGAACGTGAAGCTAAACGCTAACAAATGCATTGAAACTGGCGCTATTGACCCAAGGCAACACAAAATGAGGTATTTACAATGTTACCCAATTCAAAAAGGTAATGTGACACTATAGTCGATTACTTTTCACATTTAGTGACCACGGTCATCTTTCTTCTGCATAATGTATTCATTTCCTTTGAAGATACCTACTCAAATCAATGAGAGAGAGTCCATGTGTCACGTTTACCATATTCATCATTTATCACAAGGAGAACTACACCATTCAGTCCAAAGTCAGCTGCAAGTTTAGATGTACATGTTATTTTTAACAAGTCATTGATATATGCATTGGATTGAATACATTGTTGTTAAATGTATGTGTAACTGATGATATATTTATTCGGGAGTGAAGATACAAAATTATACATCCAGGGGGTTTCAAACCCAGGACCTACAGGTGAGAGTAGTGCCGCTCTACTTTCGAGCTATACAGACATCCCTTCGAACCAAGTCAGTTGGGACGTGTCTGACCATACCCTGGTTAACAAGTATACTCAATTCAACATGAGACATAGGGGTCATTTAAGAATATTTAGAAACACATGTACGTAGGCTTTGTTTGGCAAATATTGTCAAGGATTGTG
Source organism: Gibbula magus (assembly GCA_936450465.1). Taxonomy (NCBI): domain Eukaryota; kingdom Metazoa; phylum Mollusca; class Gastropoda; order Trochida; family Trochidae; genus Gibbula; species Gibbula magus. Next base: position 48,877,784 of record OW388301.1, read on the forward strand.
TTGATCTATCACATATGATTGCATCATCAGTATAACATATCGTATGCTGGTTTTCTCTTGAATTGCTTTTTGCTCAATATAACTTATGAGTTTATAAACATAATATTTATCTCAAATTTGGATACGACACTACACTATGACACACTCGTATATCTAGTGATGGTATGGGGATATATAATAAAACAAATTATATTTTGTTAACAGTAATGTTAATTAACATGTTAGTTGTTATTATTTGGCACTGAATCTCACAAATATTTTAAGATTAGCATAACAACGATGTTAACAAAACACGAACATAATTAAATAAACATGTTTGATGGTTTATTTTATAAAAAAAGTATTAAACCTTATATCAAATTTAGATAATTTACAATTACCATGAATATGTTGAAGTACATTTGGTAGCTTATCTGTCTCTCTGATATATAAATATGTTCGTCGAACGGTATACAGTAGAACACGAATATAGCGAAACAAACAAATATAGCGAACACATTTATACATCCTGTCAAAAGCCCTATATAATATGCCAAACGTAAATAGCGTAGAATGGTTATAGCAAACTGAATTCTTTGGTCACGTGGAGTTCCTTATATCCGTGTTCTACTGCATATATAATTATGATCAGGAATTAACTCGTTATGACTTTTATCACCTGTTTTCTAATTATAGAGCACATGGGATTTTCCAAATTCCGAAATGAAATTAACTAGAAAGTTTAGATAAATACCGTTATAATTGGTGATGCATCTTAAATGTTTTATCTCTATTATTCTTAAAAATGGTCCATCTCTACACATACAATTGAGAATTTTTTCCATGAAACCGATGTTTATCAAATACTTGCAAAGATGTATAATTCGAAGCCCAAGTCATTTAATGTGTAGATTATCAACATCGATTGACCAAAAGGAATGTAAATATTCAGTGGATTCATAGTGATAAGCACTGCCGTGAATCTTAGTTAAACGTATTAACAGCCTCATTGGTTGCAGATTTCCATTTAGATTCACCAATGTTGTCTTCACATTATAGAATATAAACATTGATCCAGACATAAATAACCTGCTACTGCTCTACAGTTTACTCAAGAAGGGTCAGTTAATGTGTTATCATGTTTGGAGAATCTTTAGACTGTTTGGTTTACAAGCAAAGAAAGAGTCTCTATAGAATATCTTCTTGTCCAAATATTGCCTGAGATGCAAACAGACAGAAAGACGACAAAACTATATGTCCAAAATCTGTTTGAGTGAGGGGTGTTTGAGTGTCATGCTTTTTCAAACGTTTTATAGATTATCTACTTCTCTAATTTGAAATTAATCACATGATTCTTATACATTTTCATTGAAGTATTCAGTGGATGATGCAAGAATATTGTGTTCTTGCTAAAAATTTAATGCCGTGAACAATTGTCTTTTTCCCAACATTTCGTATATGCAATAACCGTGGAAGATAAAATGTATCCATGGATTTAAAATTATGGCATTCTAAGAATGTTAATATCCAATCGCTCAGTCTAAATATAACTAATAGGGTTCATCTATTTTATGGTAATTGAATGGGTTCAAACGTATATCGTGTACATGTCGATCATAGGATATAAAGATCGAATAACAGGTTGATTCAACCAAGCATTCTCTACTTCACTGAAGCTGTGTGAACAACAATTTTTAGATAGAAAAATGGTTCTCCGAGGGGACTAACTCATTCATTAATAACTGCCTCGGTTCAGAGGGGATTGTAAACATGAGTGGATTTCCCTTGGCGGTTAATTTCATTGAGCAGGTTTATAAAGATTTCCAGAATTTCCAACCACAGACATTTACGCTGCAGGTATCTGGGGACAATTGAACTGTTTAACTGAATTATTCCTGGAGGATGTTAACAATTCTATTAAATGAAATACTCACTTTAAAATCAGTCATCAACATTACTTAATGCAGATAAGTTGCTTTCAGGATGTAACAGCTTCTGGCAAGCTAAGGAAAAGAAATGCAGTGAACGAAGTATAACCAATGTTTGTTGGTGATTGAACTCCGTGTAGCTCAGTTGACCCTAATAAAGATTATATGTTTGAAACAGTTCATTGACTAAATCACACTTCTTAACTTACCATAGATATTAATAAATATAAACTCAATTTTAAAATTGGCATGACCGAAGAGAAACACTACTGTTCGTAGCAGTATGTTTATTATGTTCATGCAATATCAATTAATTAAATGAACATCAAATTGTATAAACCATATATAGCAATAGGTTTAGAATATATCAAATGAAAATCATTTACATATGAGTAATAGGAAATATAAATATAAAGGTGCTGCCTGTCTGTATTAAATTAAAGGAACATTCAGTTAACTCAGTTTGTTTAACTTGATTTAAAACATTGTAAGTACACGTGTAATGTTTTCCTAAATACTTTGGCGGTCAGTTCTTGACAATTGCAATACAAATATAAGCTTCAAATGCACCAACAAGCAACACTTTCTTCCCCTGAGATGTATTATAATCGTGTATTAAAAAGTTGTTCTGAGATCAATAATACAGTGGATGAAGGAGAGCATTCAAGCCGTGAAGAAGAGAATCACAATCTAATCTGATTATAGATATTAGCCCATGGACATACACTAAAATGGATTTGTCCCCGCATCTTGCTATGTTTTTCTTTGAAAGAGGACAAAATGTATGGCCCTTGGACATCTCGTTTTAACCATTGCTGGCATATCGAGCTCTTCAACCAGGGTTCAGGTACATTGAGGATTACTCATTATCTTTAGAGGTTGCTCAAGACATTGCAAGAAGGGATATCATTCTATACTAACAGTGTTCGGCTTTGGATTGTGTACAAACATTTTCGTGTGTGTCTTTAACATAAACATAAAATGATTGGTACAAGGCTTGTTTTCCTGACGCATAAAGACACAATGTGAAAGCTTAACAAGCAACATCAGTGATAGAGTTCATCCAATCAGGGTATCAATCCATTGTGCATCTAACATATTATGCAACTGAAGATATGGGGGGAGACTATAACGACTGAATACCCGATTTGTGGGTCAGTAGGGAAATCATAACTGTTATATCTCTCTTATATCTCCCTATGTTGATTCAACAGACATATTTCAGAATCAGTTACATTATTATGACATGGCATTTCAAAATCATACTATTATATTAGATGTACCCTGTATTTTTATCTTTAAATCATTAATTTCTTATAATTATTTAGACGACTATATATTTGAAAACCTTTTCGAAGAAATTAACCACATACCTACGATTGTATAAGCATTCATCACGCTTTCCATTACATTCATTCCAATGCTTTAACAACAATCTTAAATAAATGACGCATATTTGTTTCTTGTACAAACTTCACACATCATCTGTTTTCCAGTGCGAAAATCAATATGTTAAGCTTTTTTCCGTCTAAATTAGTTTCTAGACAATAACGTCAAATTTATTGTATATTTAAACACATGAAAAAGACTTCCATAATCTCATAAACACTGTGAACTTCAATTTCCAGATATCAAATCTGAATGTTTCATATTTTCATATTTTAAATTCTGATTCTGATTCCCGTGGTATTCTTTATAAAATGCATTTCATGTATATGTTTTGTAATGTCGTCAGTTGTAACATAAAAGCCGCAAGTCAAGCTACGCTCACAAAGATATCAAGAGATTTCAGCAATGGAGGAGTTCGACTGTATGCGTATTACCATTACAATGCTGTATCTAACAACATGATGGAAACTCAGAAGATGGGCACAGCGTTTCTGCCATTGCACTGAAATTATGTCATAGGCTTTGTGAATCGAATTCTGAATGTTTTTGTTGTCAATAAAACAGAGCTGAGCTTGTTTTCCAGACTGACCATGATGATTCTGTACAAAGGGTAGGACATTCCTATTTTGAATGATTTAGCAAATGTTGCTAACTAAGAGAGTGTAACTAAGAATGGGTGGACTTTTTAAGAACACTTTCACTCGGGTCAATAAAACAGGTAACCTCATTCCCAGTCTATAATTGCATAATTTTAAAAGAATAGACGACGTTCAGTTTATTCTAAAGCTAAAATATCATTCTTGTATATTTTATAGGAATACTACATGGTTTAAAATGTATTCTATTTTTCAGGATGACCGCCAAGACTATTCCCGGACTAGTACTACTACTAGGTGTTAATATCGCTGAAATTCAAGCCTATGGGACATATCCAATTTGTCATTACCATGTTAGTTACATGTTCCTGATTCACCAGTGATTGTTTAGTCATTTTGGCTCCTAATGATAGGCAGAAATAAAGCTTTCATTAAATTGCAATATAATATTTTATGACCATTGATAAATGTTAAGGAAAAGACCTCATTTTATTCTCAACATTATGACTGAAAAGGAGGTTATCGATCAAGGGCAATATAACATCTATGTCTAATCTAGAATGCAAATGCTACACTGGAGCACAGTGGTGTAGTGGTTATCATGCTTGCCTCTCACGCCAACGGCCCGGGTTCGAATCCCCCTGGAGACACCAAACATTTGTGGCCTGGGTCTTATACTGTGTTGTGCCCCTGGGCAAGGCACTTAATCCACTTTGCACTCAGTCCACCCAGCTATTAAAATGGGTACCTGAACACGAGAGATACGGACCTATATGGTCACGCGGAGCACTTATTTGGCGTTAAAATTATATTATATTATTATTACAGCAAATTTCAAATTAAGAACCGCCACAGTGTCCAGAGATTAGTTTTGGTTATTTTCCTATATAGAATATTCATCTTCAGACACATAATCTTGAGTGTTTTTCAGTATTTCATTATATGTTACAATGGTACTGTCTGATGATTTTGATTTAGATATAGACAGTTGTAGTAATGTTCTAATTTATAAAAGCCTACACTTTCTGTGGGTACATGTTGGCAGTTAAAATAAAGCAGTATGCCTGTCCAGACATATGGTGTAAAATCTCCATTCCATTTACAATTAAATGAAAATAATAAAATATGGAAGTAAGTTATTTTAAGATATTGTCGAAAAAGTATAACTTCTTCTACTCTGACCCATCTTTGATGTCGGACGTCATAAAACATGGAGAAATGTCATATTTCATTCCCATATGCTTTCATACAAGAACATCATGTTTCAAATGTTTTTATTTATTTAAGGTGGCTTCTGGTGAAGTACATAGGAGATGTACACTATGTTTCAGATTTGTTTCATCATTCGTGCATTAAATGGATCTATAACAAGCTGGAAACGTTTCTTTCGCATGATAGATTATATCTTCATGGACTTATGTGAAAAGCAAATACGTAAAATTGCCTCATTCGTTAGTGTTCAACGCAATTTGAAACACAATTTTGAGTGGGCGTCAGCAACATATAATATTGTTTTCACACTAATAACTCATTCACACTACAGAAATACAACAATTTCATGTTACAATTATGCTTCATAGTTTAGGTGAAAGTGTATTAAGCAATTTGTTGTTTTCTTACATAAATAAAGTTGATAAACATAAAAGTTCCAGCAAAGGGGGCTAAGTTAAAACTTTTATTTTCTCGCCAATATCAAACTGGAGTTTACTGGTTGTTAATTCTGAATTAAAGTTTGTTATATCTTGTGCAATTGACATTTTGACCAATTTTCTACCAATTGCAATATATTTTCATCAGAAGTTATTTCAACAAACATAATCATCACACATGCGTCTGTGAGTAATGTTTTATGTGTGAAGTTTATTCATTAACAATCAACTACATATGATACAGTTATGCCAATACCAACTTGCTTACCATTTCTATGATATTATTTCATATGTATTGGTATAGAGTGTATGGATAAAACTATGCTGACGTACAAACAAAAGTCCCCACTTTTTAAAAAGAGTATAAACTGGAAATTGCTGTCGGAGAAAGTAAATTTTGCAGATAATTTATAGACACATGTTTTATATTATTATTTTACTCTCAATTCAATACATCATTGTTTTTATGTTTGTTCAAAAACACTTGGGGTGATAAAACTGCTCTTTCAAAATGTTTTTGGCCATGATGTTTGGTATTTAAGTATAAAATTCAATGTCATCAAGATACCAAGATGCTTTGTGCACATATAACACTAACTTTAATGATAAGTGTCTAATGTATGCGTGTCCATTTCCCGGTGTGTCTTACATTTAAGACAGGTTATACATCAGGCGATCACTTATTTTTAACAGAAATACATTAGAGTACAAAGATACATGTTCGGGAATCATATGGCATTGGAGGATAATCTAATCATTTGCTTTAGAGACTTTAACAAAGTTAATTAGGAAAATGAATATCATAACTTGTCAATTGTGTGATTTCTTTTGTTAACGATAATATGGTGTAATGCTAAAACTCACCATGTTCATGAATTTATCAAGCATGTATAGTATATCATAACAGAAATGGAATACAATGAAAACCTTTAACATTCCTTTATAACTCTCTGATCAATCTCTATAAAACAAAAATACTTTATTTAATCCTCCAGATTCTTTCAATCAAATTAAGATTGAGCACTGCTTTAACCTCTTCCTATCCACGACTTTTCTTCTACAATGATTGATTGATTTTCTTGTCGCTTTTTCATTACTAACTTTAAGCAAATGTGGTGAAACCAAGTGTTTGCAAAGTTCTCGACCAAGTGTATTCTGGGAAAGATAAGTTTACCATTAATTAAATTTGCTCTTGTTAATATTTGGTTGCAAATTAATTATTAGAGTATATGTTGTACATGAGAAAAAATCGTAATAAGTATGGTTAATGTGATCAGTCATGTCAAGTTATTGAATGATAAAAGCATGCTCGTATTTATTTTATATGTAAAACAATGAGCTTATCATTTACTAAGGGGTCATATACTAAGAGGGGCAATGTGTGTTTAACGTAATTTAACCAAATAACTTAGATGCTGAGAATATTCAAACTGTGTAACCATAACCAAATCTAAAACAGTCAATGCACACAGATTTGTTACATTATGTACGTGATACAAACTGTACTTGCGGATGTGTACATTTGTATGAATATTTGACGAGTTGTGTTTCAACTGCAGTTGTTTCAATGTCAACATATTATATAATGTTAAATGTTTAATCAACACAATGTTAATTTAAGGTTGTCTTATAAATAACGAAGGCTTCGTCTAAATGAAAGGAATCACATAAAAAAGTAATAACACATGCATTGGTTCACTTGAGGTTGTTTTGATAGTGATTCTTTTTTGTGTGTTAATCTAATGCTTTTATGTTTGTAAGGTGAACGAACCATAGACTGGTACACTGACAGAGACATAGTCAACTTGAAATATTTGCTAGTTTGTAAAACAAGCCAGGCCTTCTGATAGCTCATGGTTTCCCACAAGTGTTGATCACATATTAGCATCACACAGACATTTATTTTAGTTATTAACAAGTAGGGGTAGTAAACATGTGCATGTAAGTCGTGCATGTGTTGTTCATTATGTTGTAGATGAAGGTTTTCAGTTGTACTGAATAAATGTCAAACCTTTTAAAATTAAGGCCCTAAAGGAGCCCCTCGGACATCAACCGATTACAGAAAAATGTTTTACTTTTAGCAAAAAGTAACCTATCTCTTCCGAGGTGAAACGAATTTGTATCAATCAATAATGTATGCAGTGCCATATCAAAATACGCTTAGAACATGTCGCTTGGTGATATGGATAAGGTACTTTCGAAGTACTCTTCAATTCAACAAAAATGTACTTATAAAATTGCCATTCCATTCAAGAAGGTTGACTTTTCAATTTGATGGACGTTCAGTACGTGCTTCATTCTCTCTGTATCTGTGGTTACGACACCGTTTGTTACATATTCGTACCTTTCTATGATCACATAAATATGAAATGAAAACTACCTCTGATGTACTCAACAAGGAAATCAGTTCTTATTTATCAATAACAGACACATCATGGTCTTCAGAAGCACTCGGATATGAGAACAAAGAGATATGTAATTACTTTGCAAATAAATTTTTTGAATTCCAAAGGAAGAAACTTTTAGTCCCCCTTTGATCACTGCATGATTAGTTCTGCTTGTATTCAATTAGATTTCTTTAATATCTTCATTACTAGTTTATCTTATGATTACTGTCATGTATGCTATTTCCATAACATCAAACAAGACATTATTATCAAATATTCTCCAACAGATCAAAGACCTGTTAGCAGCATAAGATTACTGTTATTTTCAGTCATTATTTGATAAATTGATACAGGAATACGTCACTGGAATGTTAGTTTATTCCAAATGTAAGGTGGTGTTGACTGGATTAATCTTCCTTTATCATTTCGGTCACTGTAGCAGTCTATTCGCATTCTGCAACATGCATTATGCATACATGTATTACCATTTAAGCCAGAAAATAATAAAGATAAAGATATACCATAAACATTATAACTTATACAATACACAATTACGTACACAATATTCAGAACACAAATGTCAACTTAAACGTTATTTTGATTGGATTTTCACATTTTTCTCTTTCATGTTATTACAATAGACATAATATGTATACATAATATATGTTAAATACAATGTATATAACTTCCACATCCCAGTTTATTTGGTCAAGTATTAATAAATAATTAATACCCATACTGTCAGAATGTCAGATTATCAAACATTTGTAAGAAATAAGAAATAAATTGAACATAGTTTTATACAAAAAATACAGTTATATGATATTCTGTTCAAATTTGATAACAATCAATACAAATATAAAGATAATACAGTACAGTCTCAATAAGGTGCTATTAAAAACTTTTCCTTATAATCTTATTAAGCAAATTATTTGAATATACTTATTATAATGTCATATCTTGATGTATTTAAATCCCACATTTGCTTGATCCAAGATCCAAATGTTCCATATCTCGCGATGTTTTGGATATGAGAGAATGCATCGTGGATGTCATGGTTGTCTTTGATAGCCAAAAAACAGACGGAAAAAACACTGCAACACTTTACTAATAATAATGCTCATGGCGCAACATGAATATACAGAAAAGTATTTTCATGCAAGAAAGTTCTTCCGGATCCCCCAGGATCCGCCAATTTTTGGGAGAATCCGGAAGGATCCGGCAAATGGATTCCACCCACTTTTTGTCCTTTGATAGTTTATCTAAATACCAAAGGACAATATAAGACACGGTGAATTAACTATTTATTTGCAAACATCAGCAAAAACTGTATTCAGTTTTTAATTACCTTATTTCGAAACGTAACACATGCCACTTATTTTAAGCATTGTATATAATAAATCAACTTAACAAGTTATTGACACTATCTTTAATGATGAACGAGAAAAGAGACCACAAGAGAATAGAAGCTCACAGGGGATCACTTTCTCCTCACGCTTCAGTGAGTCATGTATTACCCTCCTTCGGACTCTCACAGGCTTTCTGTGCCTAACAAATATTTCGTTGAGATTCATCTTGTTTACAGCAAATGGGTAAGGTTTTAACTCGAATCACACGATTTAGTCACCCTCAAATCCTTCCTAATCCCCGTGTGTGTTGTGTCCACCTCATAACAGTAAAGCTAATAGTGTCAGCTGAAGTGGAATGGTTTCAATTGATTTAAAGGTGTATCAAAAGCAGTCAGGTTTTGAAGCATTCCTCTGTAAATGAACACGAAAGAAGGAGATTTCCCATAGATAAATTGTGTTATGTTAGCTAATTCACTAAATAGATATCCGAAATAGCTGGGGCTACTTTTGAAAACTTTAAATTTAATAATTCAACAAACTGCTAAATAAGTTCTTACAAGCTCAAGAACATGTATATATCGAATTATACACGTGATTCCAGCTGATCTACGCAGAGAGAGGGAAAAACGAACTTCAATTATAGCCAACATGATCGAACCATAATTAAAGTTAACCTGTTAACATGTCAACCTGTAGAAAAAGTCGATATCAGTGATCCAATTTTTTTACACTGTATGTGGACTATTAAATCTTATCAGAACGAAAAATACCTATTACAGTTCTGTAGCACTTTCTTTATTTTATTTCTTAAATTTGTCATTTCTTATTAAAGTTTGGACAATATATTGTTACATTAGAGAGTAGAACATCTCATTCCAGGGTCTAAATACATAGAAACATATATACATAGAAAACGGTAATTAGTATTGGTAGAAAATGAGGTGTGAAGCGAAAATATTGTGGAACTCGTCAGTGTGAGATGTACATTTCTAGAACATATGCGATTTTGAGAGTTCAGACAGCAAGATCGTTGACCATTCAATCATTGTACCAAACTTAAAACTATATTCTACATCCGTCAGATCACTGGAACTTCCTTCAAGTGGCCATTTAATTGTGAACACATTAAAATTGCCACTCGATGGTAATGGTATTTCAGGGCTTAACCAAACCATCTACATTCGTTTCAAAACACTTTATACTTATTGAATTCTTATATGGATTACATGTTGAGATGAAGAACATCTGAAATTAAAAAAAACGAAAATTCCATTGACATTCAAGTAACAATACATATTGTTAATAATAATTATAAGAAGAAACAGCTTCACATTTGAAAGCTTCATTATCTGATTAAAGATATATACATATTATTGTCATCCACCACTTATGTGTTGAATATTTCAAACATGAACTTCCACATAAAGACAATTTGTCGATTAATATATAGATAATATACATACATATGCATATCTCTCTTAATTTTTGCAGGGGTCTATCGGATACATAACACATAACTTGGTAAAAGGTGTACTGTCACTTTATAACAATGTTCTCTTGTCTCTAACAATCAATACATCAATAAGTTTAGGAGTAAACGTCGTTAAACAACTTGTAACTACATTCTGGTATACAGCTTAACATGTTGTTGTTCCAGTGTGAAAGTGTTGTAAGTGTAAATTTTCTCTTTCATAGATCATCATTGATTTTGAATCAATGGGAATCAAGATAATGCTACATTGAATGTTGAATAAACCTGTAAAAAATAATTTTTTTTATTATAACAGGCCTCATATTGCTTTGTAAAATATGTTAGTCAATTGATATTTGTATTCGAGCTTTGTAATATCACTTCAACTATTCAATAAGTTGCATGGTAGATATCCCATATCAAATAATCCAAATATATTACCCATACGGGTGAGAAGACACAGGTGATTATTTTTGTGATATTTGCACATGTGCTTTCAAGTGATTCTCAACGTTGATTGGTCGGTTACCCGGAGAAAGAATGGCTATGACGTCATAAAACAATGGTCTGACGCGACGAATTATCTTATGACGTCACAATGTTACCGTGGCGACGGGTCCTTCACAGCGGCCGCCCAACATGAAAATGTAATAACCAAGCATAATTTGGTCAATTTAATTGCATAATGGGTAATATATAGAATAACCAACTCGGTAAGAGGGATTACAGGAAATATCCACTCGTCTAAATAATGTTCAGAGCCACTCGCTAAAGCTCGTGGCTGAACATTATTTAGACTCATGGATATTTCCCGTAATCACTCGTACCTCGTTGGTTATTCTCTAAATATGCCATTGGCTATGCCATGTATGCTTAAATATACGAATGTATCATCCCAATCACAAACAAAACTAGAGGTGAAACGGTACACTAGGGCTTTGGTTCGGTACATGTTTGATTCAGTACAAAACCAAAATGTCTTTAAATATATAAACTAAAACCATAACAAATCACATGTTTTGCTTGAAAATAAGTTTGTAGGGTATTGATATCATCTGGTTTTAAAATTGTACAACTGAAAATCTAATTACATCTAAGTTAATAATACATAAGTTATATATTCGGTATATACCAAAAATCACGTTTATGTACCATGTACCGAACCGAAAGCAGAATACCATGGTTCAACTACTGTAGTTGTGAGCCGTTTCACCTCTACACAAAACAACATGTCTCCATCCAAGACGATGATATATCCATACAGTGTATGTATTGTATACATACAAATGCACGTGTTCCATGCTAGGCACCATTATATTTCTGATGTATGTGTTTGGGTTTATAAGTATGAGAGGTTAATTTTGTGAGCTAACATTTAATGGTTGACGATTTGTGATCAGGTGAGGTGAGGTGAGTTGTGGTTTAACGCTGCTTTCAATCATATTTTACTTATATCGCGGCTGCTAGTATTATGGCAGGGAGAAACTCCGCAACGCCATGTGGCTATGCATTGCGATGAAACCTGCGAGCATCGGCTGGAACTAGCCAACCATGGGTAGTACTATGCTGAAATTCAGTGTAGCATTGCACCCAAATCTTACTGCGTGATCCAAAGACGAACGCGCTAACCACTGCGCTATCCCGCCCCCTTTTTTTTATCAGATTTCCATGTATCTGTAATCATAGCTTTACAGAGAACTGGAATTTGTAATTTGGTTCTATGCTCAATCAGCCTTAATAAGACAATTGTCTAATATTGTATTGTAATAAATTTGAATACCTTAACATTAAGACTAACTTCAGAAGAAACATAAATTGTGCTCTGTTTTGTAAAGATGATCATTAAGTTCATTTCTTTTGGTTGAATGGTTGGCTGCCTATCAACGTGCCTCATAAATCATGAAACTGCGCAACATGTGTACAAAAAAATGCAAATTAACCCTCGAAAACAGAAAATATGTGATATAATCTGCATTTAATCACAGAGCAGTATTTTCATCAATCAGCAATAAATCTGCTTAAAATAGTTGAAGCAAAAATAATAAGTTGTGTAACCGATCGAACATAAAGGAATGCCTTCTTGTGAATGAATCATTTCAAAATGAATTTAAGGTTCTATAGATAAAATCTTATCCCAAATATAACCATGTTATATTTCTTCACTATCTAAATGGCAAGTATTTCTATATATATATATATATATATATATATATATATATATATATATATATATATTAATGAAATAAGGAATATTCAAGGCGATTAACGGTGACGGCATAACATCCAAAACATCTTGTATGTATAACTCTATGTTGTCCTTCATCTTTCCCCATTAGATTGACATGGAAACATTTTATTTGACAAATAAAGTTGTAGTATTTTACATAAGGATACAATACATACTTAACTGTTTATTTCAGTGACCCCACGAAGCTGAAATACACAGGAAATAGCAAGTTCTGATTAATCCAATCACTATAGTATACCTGGGACCCATTAACGAATGAGTCCGCTTACTGATATTAACTGTAACTCTTTAACATCATACTGAGAATCTGATAAAGTGACGATGTTGAATATATACTGATTTTTATTACTCGCCCCTGTTAGATAATTCAGTGTAATATTTATACGGCAAAATTAAACTAGTGTAATACCACCGCACGTATGACGTCACATTACTTTGCGTTTATGACATCAGAATAGGAGTAATGTCGTCACAATGGCATCGGTCTTGCGGGAATCATAGTTTCAGAGCCATGTCAGCTATTTCACTGCATTATGGGTGGACGAGTAATAAACATAATACTAAACTTTTTACAATTTTTATTAAACTCGTGAATGATTTGGTAGCAAATTCGCTTTCGCTCGTTTTATACAAAATCATAAATTCGTTTATTAAAAATGGTATTAACTAGCAGGTCGTTTAGTATCATCTATATTCTCTTTAATATTGTGTACATGTAAAGGTGGTTCATTTGACTGAAAGAGCCAAGCATTGGATTTTTTATCAGAAAACATTGTCCATTCTCCTTGAACAACATAATCTTTTGAAACAGGTAATTTATATTTTTATTTTAACCGTTAGTAGTAATGTTGAATTCTTTAATATGATATATATAAATTAATTACATTAACTCTTACATATTTGAACAAGTTAACTTGCGTTTGTGTATTTACAAAACTATATGGTTCAGTTACTAAGGTTATTACATAGCAACATTCACCAATATCACTTATTCACGACGAATAATGAAAAGCGAATAACAGTCTAAATTCTGGTATCGTGTACATTTTTATGATGTATACCTTTTTGCAGAAGCAATTTGTTACCACCAATGGAGAAATGACATCAGACCTAATTAAGACAAAGTTGAACTGGCACTCTTGTTAACACAAGAGAAATACTTTATAGAGAGATATTAATTTGTTGTCGCTTTTAACATAACCATTTTCCAATGTACTTAAGTCCATTAGGTTCACATTTTATCAAATATATGAAGGAAAAAGAACGATCATCAGGGATTTCCGTCGAACAACAGCCTCCCGCGGGAATGGTCATGGGGGAATTCATTTTCTGTGATATATACCGAAAAACTATACATGAACCGTACACATATAGAACTGGATTGCCTTGCCTTTGTCACAAAGACAAAAGATCAGTTCGTAAAATCTTGTTTTATCATTTAAGTCGTGGGTTTAAAGGGCGTCATTCAACTCAGCGGCTGTGGTACATTGGTATGACTGATTGGGTTAGTGTGCAGCAGTATGAAGATTTGGGGTTTGAGGCGGTCTTTGCGTATAACATTTGCATTTGGAGATATTTTTCAAAAGAGTTAAGTCATTAAACTCAATAACACGCACATTAAAGTAAAACATCTCAGGGTTAAAATGCATATATTTAAAGAGGAATAAACAAAGAAAATACTTCCCTTGGAAGAACCTTCTAACTGTTAATTTGTCTCTCACATCAGAGTATTATCTAGGCTGAAGTCGAGATGTTCATGGAAAATATAGACTGAATTGAAAGGGTATTAACAGATGGTGAGGGGAAATATAAGGGAAATAAATAAATGATATAAAAAATAGTTGTTGTCACGTAAGAACGACGATCCTCTTGAGAACATGGTGGCTAGTTTGAGAGACCAGAATGCTGGTGTCATGAGTATTAAATAATTAAATACATTTCACGGTCTTTTAAAAAATCATTGTCAAATGCTGATTTGGATAGAGAAGGTGCTTTGTTAGTCACCTTCCATGATTCGGATAATCCTGACAGTGGAATGTCAATTGCATATACTCAAATCCATAAGAAATGCAGTTGATGTCTCGGATATGATAGCAGAAAGAGGCCCTGTCAAGTCGGAATGAAAAGACATATGAAACATAAAGGATAAAATAAAAAAAACTTTAAGGAACTTAAATTCATATCAGTGTTTAACAAGAAGACATAGTCATCAACATCCCCCGCCAGACACAAGAAATGAGAACAAGGGCAATAATTCAAGAAGAAATGATTGTGCGCTTCTCATTTTCTCTCCATTAAGGTATCGATATCCTCAAGCCACACAACTGATTTGATTTCTGAGAAAAGCTATATCCTCGAAAAAGCGGAACAAGGGGAATAACTCCGGAAAAAAATAATCACATGCTTCTTTTTTTCGAACTCCATCAAGGCATTGACACTACATGAAATAATGATATTTACAAAGGATTAAATATCTATTAAAGATGGTATTTACAAGCTATTTACAAATATTAAAATACTTCTTTACAAAAATAATAAAGGTAATAAATATCTATTAAAGATGGTATTTACAAGATATTTATTATTTTGTAAACATTTGTAAAGCTTTGTAAAGCTTTGTAAAGCTTTGTAAATATCATCTTTAATATCGTTGAAAAGTTTTGTAAATATCATCTTTGACTTTGAATAAAAAAAATATGACTTTTGATGAAAACAGCTAACTTTGATTAAAAAAAGAGAATTTGATGAAAAATAATAACTTTGATGAGAAAAATTACTTGAATGAAAAAAATAACTTTAATGAAAAAATGACTTTGATGAAGGAAAAATATGTTTGATGAAAAAATTTACTTTGATGAAAACATGACTTATATATTTTTTTTAAAAAGAAGTCTTTAATGGGAAAAATAAATTTGATAGAAAAATTATTTTGAATAAAAATCAGACTTGAATGAGAAAAAGTAATTTAATGAAAAAAATGATTTTGATTAAACACCGACTTTGATGGAAGAGACTTTGATGAATAAAGAATATCTTTGATGAAAAAATTGGATATACATGAAAACTTGACTTTGAATAAAAAACATGAATTTGATTTAAAAAATGACTTGATGAGAAAATTTACTTTAATGAAAAAAATGATTTTAATGGAAAACTTACTTTTGTGAGACGGAAAAAATATGACTTTGATGAAAAAAAAATATCTTTGATGAAAACATGACTTTGAATAAGGAACAACGACTTTTGATGACAAAAAAATATTGATGAAAAAATGTATTTGATTAAAAACTGACTTTGGTGAAAAAACTGACTTTGATGAAGAAAATGACTTTGAATGAGAAAAAATGAATTTGATGGAAAAATTATTTGATTGAAAATCAGACTTTAATGAGAACAATTAATTTAATGAAAAAAAACTGATTTTGATTAAAAACCGACTTTGATGGAAGAAACTGAAAATATTTTGATGTAAAAAAAATGACTTTGATGGAAAATGTGACTTTGATGAAGAAAATGACTTTGAATAATAAAAAAAAGGCTTTTGATGAAAAGAAAAATTTGATGGAAAAATAAATTTGATGAAAAAATGAATATGATGAAAACATAATTTGATGAAAAATAATAATTTTAATGAGAAAATGAATTTAATTTTGATTTGAATTTGATTAAAAAACCGACTTTGATTTTTAAAAAATGACTTTGATTTTCAAAAATGACTTTGATTTTCAAAAATGATTTTGATTTTCAAAAATGACTTTGATGAAAACATGACTTTGAATTAAAAAATGACTGATGAAAAATTAAATTTGATGACAAAATTAATTTGATTAAAAAAATGACTTTAATGAGAAAAATGAATTTAATGAAACAAAATTATTTTCATTAATTAATGATTTTGATTGAAAAACCGACTGTGATGGTAAAAACTTTGATGATAGCATGACTTTGAATTTTAAAAAATGGCCTTTGATGACGAAAATGTATTTAATGAAAAAAACATTGATAAATTGAAGTATTAATTTCTTTCTGTCATTAATCAATTTTGCTCACTTAGTTTTTATGTAGTTCGAGCAAGAATATATTATGTATTTCAAAGTCACTAACGCTAATAAACTCAAAATGGGTCTCCAATTTGATTACATATCATGTAAAGCGACTAAATCATGTTGGTGAGGTCACATGTATGTCCAATGTTAAAATTTGTGTTATTTAATTGAGATTGATCAACTTTAACCGAAAATAACCAGTTTAAGGTCAGTCAGTTCATTATAAAGTCGGGGTCATGATCGAAAACAGGACATAGAACCTTGGCATGCTGCAGCCATTAAGTCATTAACCATTAACTTTCATGAAATGGATAGGAAGACAGATTTGCTCTTAAAGCTTTTAATAGGTCTGATAACGAGTAGATACTGTATATGTCGGATACTACATGTGCATGTGACTGTTCCTTAGTTTCCATTGAAGTATATATATATATATATAGTTGATAGAAAGTCGAGTAAGATGATATAACGTAACCCAGCACCTACTGTAATATGTACATTTTAGAACCATATAAAGTATCATGCAAAACTGATTATGCATCTTTAAAAGAATACGTTTGCATATGACCACATTTACAGGTAACGTTTCATTTCTAAGTATCCAACATCTCACTACCTTTACATATTATATTTTGGAACTATGTGCATGTACAAAAGGAACACAGGTGTGTTCAAAGATAAAATAGATAACCGACCAGCCTGATGCTATCATAAGAAAAGATAACCATGTATAATATTGTCACTATAACCATGTCTAAACACTACATGATCCTACAGGGCATTACCAATACTCCGGGCGTAATGTGGTTATCTTTGAAATGTAACTTATCACTGATAGAACAGGGGAAGGTGATACAATGTTTTTTTCATTCCTTAATTTCATTAGCTAACCATAAGTTAATAACTTAAAAAGTAGGTCCTTCATACATAGTGTTTGACTGAATGATGGAACGACAGAGAGAATGAATGAAAGATTGGCATGTTCACCCAAACAGTAGTGATCTAAATTATCATAAGTATAACAGACATATCCCGAAAGATAATCTTATATTCATTCGGCCTGAATCACAAAAATACATAGATAACACCTGTGAAATGATGAGTTATATTAAGAACTAGAGCAAGCTTAAAACAACTTTTATTGACAAAGTAAGTTGTGTCAACTTGATGATAACCTATCTTACAGTATGTTTACTGCTCCACTACTGCTTCTTAACTTCCACATTTGATAATCAATTAAGTTCAATTACTGGTAGATTTTAGAAATATGTCTAAGTGTTTATCATAGGACTGCCTTTCAATTATCCTACATAAATTTACATATTATCAATCACATAAGATTGTTCACTTAACCTCTTAATTAGTCATGTTATTGTTATGTGGGGTAATATCGGTTTCTTTACTACTAACCATTTCTTTTTCACTAAAAGCTATGCAAAAACGATCGTATTGACCAGGTGTACATTTTAAAGAAGAAATATTCAAAGAGCATGTACATTTCTTTGACTGGCATTCTTTAAGTTAAGGTGATGAAGAAGAGATATACGATCATGTACATAAACATATGTCTGTTATGTCAAAGCTGTTCTCAACTGTTCACATCGACATTCACAGCAATGGGTAACTTGCAGTCATACTGTATTTGTATGTATAGAATGTTCCATAGTGACGTTTAGTATCTCCTAGATACATTTTAGATGGATGGTTTCATACCTGTGACACTTGAAAACGATCGTCGTCTTTGATATAAACAGTACGAGGGTTATAAACCAATTAACGATCATATGTCGGCATTATGCCGTCTGCACACACGATGTGTCCCAATGAATTACGTAATAGTTTCATCAAAAGACGGCCGCGGCCGCGGCCCCTTATATCACGCTGCAAAGCCTTTCAAGGTCATTGTTCGTGCTTACGCTCATTAACACAGAGAGAAAAGAAACTAACTACCAATTTGAAGTATGTTATATTAAAATCTATAATTAAAACATTTTAATTGCTGACTTTCTCATTCTTAAATATTTGTTGGTTACGATTTTAAAAACTTGCCATAAGGCCATATAACGTCTTTGTATATGGTGCTGAGACAACCTTATAGTTCTAATACCCGGAAAATAAAGGCAATGGCATTAAATATAGATTAAACAGTGAAGAAAGACAACTATAAACCTGTTCTCATTGACAATTCCATCATAGTTGTCCCAGAGTATAAGTATCTCGGCACTATTTTTTTATGACAAATTCAAACACAGATAGCATCTACAAGAATGGCCAACACAGATTGTGGTTTACGTAAAGTTAAAGCTTTAAATGTCAATACCTTTACACTTGTTCTTTATAACAAAAGTTTTATTTAAAACCTATAGTTGTGAAATTAGCTATTTCCATGATGTTTCATCCGGTTATTTTGACATGATCACTTCACAGTCTTATATTTAATGAATAGGTGAAATGGTATCACGATTGTAATTTATCATAGGCCGATAGGCTCATTACAACTATCACACTACTAACTCTTATTAAAGTGTATACGTTTGAATGTTAATGATTAATGATAGAAATTCAACACATGTTGTTTAAGTGTATTAAATTAAAATACTTATACTTGTTGTTCCGCCTGTTCTTTATTTTTAAGATTGTATGCGGAAGAGTTTCTATTATTGGAGGAAGTTTCATACTGCCATAATATAAATTAAATTTAGTATTGTTATGCCGCAAGCTAATGCAGCGGTTATCATGATAATAATGCTGTCAAGTTGTAACATTATATACATCTGTATTTCATTTTGCAATGACTCTTTTTGTCAATCTCCTTTTTGCTGAGCTTCACTGACGGCGGTCAACCAGGGACTCTGTAATCAGATGGGAGTACCTGGCTATATGCAGGAGCAAGCGTCACGTGTAAAATGCCTATCAGAACAACCTGTTAAACGATGCGTTCCGGTCGGTGTTATGTAACATGTGTATTCGCTGTATTCTAACGGGTCTCCTGGTGGACTGTTACACTTGATTCGGTTATCTTGTACTGCAGCCATATTCAGCTATTCATCTATCATCAATCGCTATAGACACTTTCATATGGGTATCTAAACTAATTGTTATGATGACAAAGAGGTACCAGTATGCGCCTTTGTATCAACGTTCATTGTTTGAACATCAAATAGCTTTGCAATTTGACTTGATTAGGTAATCTATTGCTGTACACTAGCCCATGAATGTTTCATTATCTGTTAAAACAAAATTTGAATGTCGAATTGTAAAATTGCAATGACATTTACATGTTATAGATGTGAAAGGTATGACTATTTTCTAAACTACAAATAAAATTATTAAATAAAATATATAAACAATATAAACCTAGATAACTGGTCACAGTTGTGTAAACAACGATACTATAAGGTATGTATAGAAGTTGATCATGTATTACTACAAATCATCAAATCAAATGAAAACATAAAATAAGCACACATGTGCCAAAGTCTCGTGTTCCGGTTTAAAACAGTTTGGATGGGGTGATGTTTCATATTATCCTGCTCAAATAAATTCATGGATGGCGATTTATATATACATGGTCATAATTGCATACTCGAATACCTACGCTAGATATATCTAGATATTTCATTTTCCTCTGCTTATGTCAATGACAATTCTTTGTGTATGTCAGAGTTGACGAATATACATCCGAATACACAACCACAGCTAGTCGCCCAGTCACCCAGACAATGTTAGCTTAATTGCCGGTCATAAACCAGGCGAGAAATTACGCGTAATACATTGAATATTTCGTAATTAGAAAATCGCTATGTATGTTACCTTAGGTCTTTGAAGGGCATTTAGATGTTGTATTCATAAGAACAGGTAGATTTTCTGGATAACAACTTCTTTAGTATTTTGTTATTTCCTTACATTCCACCTGATGAAGGAGTGAGTATGTATTCCGAAACGTCCTGTATTTTCACACTAAAGAAGTTGTTATCCCGAAAATATTCCTGTTCTTATGTTACCTTAAATGAATAATGACAATTATCTTAAATTTTGCATGTATTAGCTGTCCGTTAATACTGTAATGATATCTCTATATCTTATAATCACTTATATTATTTACATTTTACTACAGATTCTTCTTTCGAAGCTTTGGTTTATCAATTTTATTTTTGGAACGTAAACGTGTATACCCTGCAGTGGTATGCGTGATATGTAAACAATGTACCCATTCAAACTGGATTGTTTTAAACCTTGTAAAAACGTCTTCTCGGTTCATTACCCTGAATCGATACTGTTCATATGTTTGTAATGCCATTTATAAAATGTCTGGTAGGACAGACGGACGGTTAAATTAATGCATGTTTTATTGATGTACATTTATGCAATAGCTATTTGTGAGAGGAGCACTTACAGACAGGTTTATTCAATATATAAGGCCCAAACAATCTGGCCCAAAGTACAATTCACGTTTCAGCATGACGGCTTGAGATGACGTTACTTCGATAATTATTTCCCCCGGAGTTTTCATCAAATCTTTTATAAACATGGCAACGTATTTTCAGATACATTATAAATTAGTAGATTATACATCCTTTATGGATTGCACGACCAGAATAATCATTAGAACATCATAGATCATCCAGTATGTAATAGTCCTTTCTAAAATGTTGTATTTTTAAGGAGTGTAATGCGATTCTAAATTTTCATAGATTTCGTAAGAGTGACTTATCACTAAGAAAACTTAATTACTAGTCTGGCCAAAACCCTGATTTGAAATGATGTAATGACTTAAATAACTTGATGAATTAATTGTTTCGGACCAATTTGTATAAACATATCCTTTAAACATAAACAAATATATTTACCTGTCACCAACATTTTGATTCAACCAAATATAAGACAATCCACTTGACAATACATATTTCTCATATCAGCTAACTAATGCGTGTTAACGGGACATATTTAAGGATGCGTACTCATTATTGAAAATGTATCTTTAAACTAATTTTAAGAAATCAAAGCTGTATACATGACAACTGTGAGCTTTTTGGATTTGTCTGCAACAATATGAAAACAAACATGATATGTTCTGCATGTGACATTTCATACGAACTTGCCAGCTGTTAAAGCTATTAGTAGGCCCTTTGCTGCGAACATACTACATAGCACACGCATTCAGTTTTAATGTTATATGCTTCATAAACAAAGCATACATTTATACATTTTATCATTTACAAATACAAATTCATAATTTCTGTCACATCTTCAGTCGGTTTCAATTTATTTCTACAAACGATACATATCATCGTTATTTTCCGGTTTTTTTTTTTATAATAATTCTAAATATCTAAAATCAGTAGACACACTCTTGCGTCATGTACACGTAAATATTTGATTGATTCCACCAGTTTTAATTTGTGATCCGAAAACGTAGAACGATGGACAGAAGATGACATATTTTATTATTTTTATTGAAAATATTAAAATACTTACAAATCACACCCCGACACAATTGCAAAACAGACAGTATATACATACGGGACAACAATAAAACAGAAAACCTATGTTAGCTATCTTGATAATACAGTTAATTTGTTGAAGAATGAATGCTTGTCCCATATACAGTGTACACGTGAATGCGTATTGGTCAAAGAAGAGACTACTCTCATCAGAGTTCACAAATACACAACCGAATATACATGTATGCGAAGTCGCGAATACACGCTGTTGAGCCCATCTAAAGATAGCAATTGCGGGTCATAAAACATCCTGTGCAATACACGAGAATGGTTAGTAATTGAAAAATGTAATCTGATCTTACTAACTGTAGTAACACTATCTCATATTTGTAAAAAATATGGTTTTATGTTATTTATATTTTGATGAGTGTTTTGGGCTCGTATGTGTCATACGGCACTTTATCTAACATTATGAAATTTCCTTTTTCATATCTTACTGTTTTACAAAATAGTCATCACACGTTTAACGTTGTCTACCTATTATCTGTGCATGACTCAATACCTATAGATAAAAACCTATTCAATCATTCTTGTTGTACTGTAATGATATGCGGATGGACATTTATTAAAATAATATTAATGTTAATATATACATGTATTTACCGGTAAATAATGGCATTGTGTAACAAGTTTTAGGTTTTTACGTAGAGGGTAATGTCCGAGTAACTCTCCATTCCTTAAAAATAATGGAGCCGAGGCCCCGGAGGGGCCGAGGCCCATTATTTTTAAGGAATGGAGAGTTACGAGGACATTACCCTACTTAAATTACACTCAAAGTATTGCTATTTTATCAAAATTGCTTTAAAAAGTTAAAGAAATTAAATTTATACTTAAAAAATATGATGTGACGCGTAACTCTCCATTACTGAAAAATAATGGAGTGACAGAACAATAGGATGACGTCACAAGTGTGATTTAAATTATCTTTCTGTCAGCCCGACATTTGTTTAAAATGAGAGATTAAAAGAAATCTCTAAGATAAAGAATATCATTAAAAAATGACACAATTATAATGACACCGAACAAATGTTTATTTACTTGCCTGTCTATAAATAGTGTTCTGTTTTTGTTATATGGTATATTATAGTTCAATTATTCTATAGGTCCTCGGCCCATGTACAATGCATCTAAACATTACAATTTTGTTGAGTAAACAATAACATTTTACAAATACATTAATTAATTACTATGAATTGACATATTTTCTTTGCGCAAACGCTTCTCGTATGTAATAAGAAAAAATACAAGAGTGTTTCTACAATTACTAGTTAATACATTATGTTAATTAGAAACTAGATTTACCTGACCATTTACAGGAATATATAATGAAAGTGAATTTAACCGCAGTAGACAAATATTGTTAAGTGAAATATAGTTTTTGGGTTGGACTAAGCTCCATATGAATCACATCGTTATATGCTTATCTTATTTTGTAATTAGAGGGAATATTAAACGCATTTAACTCTCCCTTGATTATCATTTTGCCTGTTTGTTGACTCTGTCTGTATTCGCTCACATATTTAAATTCGTTTATGTACAGTTATAAATGTTATATGCAAACATAAAATTAAGATATCTCTAAACAAGGCTACACATGACTTAACATCAAAAGAGTTCATGTTTGAAAAGTAACACATTGGTAAAAGCAAAGTCGTTATTCTTATGTTTATATGAGGAATATGCTCCCAAAATGAAATAAACTAAATCTTAAGGAAGTACACATTTTGATTGAGACAGTATATCGAGTTCAAGTATTTGAACACATGCATTTTACAAATGGTTCTTATGTTATATAGCTAATTTAGATTTTCAACACTGAAACACTGACATTTTTAATTTCTGCACAAACTTTACTAATATGAATAAGCAACAATTAATTTGGCAATGAAGCTAGCACTAATTCTGTAATTAATTTATTGCCACAATAAACAAGCTATCCAAAAGGATGTTTAGAATCTAGGAAGTTCACATTTCCGTTACGGATCGTTAATCACTGTTATCGGTACAAACAACTATTCCCTAATTAATTTATTGCCCCAATAATCTCGCTCTTCAAAAGGATCTACATAATCTATGAAGTTCACAATTCCAATAGGGTTCGTTAAATACTGTTATCCTTAACGATACTTGGTACATTTACAATATGGTAGTACAGCTTTGTATTTGAGAACAGAATGACATTGGAATGACATATACTATACAACTACTCACGCATAAAACGAGGAAAATAGTATGAAAAGACCATTTATATGGTTAATAATAATAATTATTAATCTTCCTATGTTAAGACTAATCACATTTACTATATTTCAAGCTTTTATACGTATTTGTATAATAAATCTAGCATGCGTCTGTAATCTTTGAAATTATACAAGAATGCAATGTAGCACTTTCGAAATTAAAATGATGTTTGAAACCCAAACATTGATCGATAAATCTATGATACATCTTGACTATGACTATGTTTTACTGTCTTTTGATCCTGATATAACTGTTGAATCACATGTCACACCGATAATCAACTATAAATTTCACTGAATACAACTATACGCTAAACACACCATTTATGTGTTACATTTTATGTCTTAGTCATTGTCTATGTTCTCAGCATAGACATTTAAGCTCTCACCCCTGTGTCTACCGCTAGGCACATGTATCCCCAGCTCCCAGTATATCCCGTGACTGGCATTCTCCCTACATCAAATTCCCCATATCCAACCTGCCTTAGTCATCTTACATCCTCATCTGCACCATAGACCGAGTCGATCCATTCTCCCAACCCCCAGTCACTCACTATATTCATTAATGACTATCCCCAGCTCCCATCTTCACCTATCATTTTATCAACCACCCTAGATCGACCTCTTCACAACTCCTAAACTTAGGGCAGATTACAAACTGTGCCTCTACATGTACATCTACCGTGAAATTCAACCACTGTTCAAATACGCACTCCTAAACCTGTCAAGTACCATATACCACAACCCCAATTGACCAATCAACGGCTACTATCCTTGCTAATGTACACGCACTTACACCACTCTCATCCTCCAGTTATACAGTCAACATTCGCAAACATACATACACATGCACTCCCCTCCAACCTTCCAACTCAACACAGGCAACGCCCGCCACAACTAACTCTAACCCAAAGCTACCTCCCATCACCCTCCAGTTATACACAGTCAACACCCGCAATCCCCAACTCGGCAGCCACCCACCTCGCCAGTTTTACCCCCTCAAACATTAACATATAAATGCACTCGCCTATCACCCCCAACTCAACACAGGCAACGCCTGCCGCCCAACCCCATCCCTACAGACACACGCGCACTCATGCCTCTCGCCTTCCAGCTCAACACAGAAAAATGGTATCCCCTGCACCACCCCACACACAAACGCCAACCACAACGAAACCCCAGCCACCCTACTTCACACCTTAACCACCCTCACCCCCAACATACACTCTCTCTTCTTACCCTCAATCTCTATTCAGTCCACATAAGTCAACCCAAACCTCAACCTCTAACCAACAGACACCCCTCTCCCCTCCAATCCCTGCAGTCCGCCGACCCCGACCCAAAAAGCCAAAATCCAAACCCACACCTCCATCCTTCCCCCTACCCCCGCGCAGACTCTCCCCACTCACCCATCCCCCCATGGTATCTGTCACCTTCACTAATTACTACATACATTAAGATGCTATTAACAAACTTACAGCATGATGAGAGATGATATGTACAAACCTTTACAACATTATTAAAGATGATATATACAAACATTTAAAACAGATTAAAGATGATATTTACAAATATTTAATACAGATTAAAGATGTTATTTACAAATGTTTAATAATATTTACAAACATTTACAAATATTTACAAATATTTAATACAGATTAAAGATGATATTTACAAAGATTAAATATCTATTAAAGATGATATTTACAAAATAATAAATACTTGTAAAGGTAATAAATAGCTTCTGTTCTCCCAGTGTGATACCCTTAAACCACACACCAAATTTGGTTATCCTACTCTTAAATAGTTTCTGAGAAAAGCCGTCCCCTTTAGAGATAGCATGAACAGGGTCCAAAAATACGGAACAAGGGCAATAACTCCGGAAAAAAGATCACACGGTTCTTTCGAACTCCATCAAGGTATTTATGTCCACAAGCCACACACCAAATTTGGAAACCCTATCTTACACAGTTTCTGAGAAAAGCTGTCCCCTTTGGAGATACCATGAACAGAGTCCAAAAATACGGAACAAGGGCAATAACTCCGGAAAAAATAATCACACGGTTCTTATTTTCGAACTCCATCAAGGTATTAATGCTCTCGAGCCACAAACCAAATTTGGAAACCCTATCTTACACAGTTTCTGAGAAAAGCTGTCCCCTTTGGAGATACCATGAACAGAGTCCAAAAATACGGAACAAGGGCAATAACTCCGGAAAAAATAATCACACGGTTCTTTCGAACTCCATCAAGGTATTAATGCTTCTTAGAAAAGCTGTCCCCTTTATAGCGGACGGACGGACGCACACACACACACGGACGGACGGACGTAGCTCAAACCTATATCCCCTTCCACTTCGTGGCGGGGGATAATAAAATGATTCAAATTGTGATGACACCCTGATAATACGGTTTGCTTTTACTTGATTGACAAGTATTTCTTTCACTCGGCATTTAATTAAGCATCAATGTTTATGCTGAATTGAATATAAACGTTATCGTAAAAAAAAGTATATGTATTTAAAATATGTAACCATTTTGTACGATAAGTGTCGCATTGTTATGTTAACTGCTATAAGTTGTAACTGTATTGAATCAAGTTGGCTATCAAATTCACAACAACAACAAGTTCACATCTTTTAAACTCTGTAATTACTTTCCAAGTTTCTTGTAAAATTAATATCTATTCAATTACTGTAGAAACTGCATTGCGCAATGGCCAATGTTCATGTCAAGGTGTTCATTGAATAGACCACTCGGAAGTTGGCGAGTAAGTTCAATAAACCATACGATTTTAATACTTTAGCTAGAGTGTAATACTGCATACACAGTTGATTGTCTTATCCATCAGTGTATACTTACCTGGGTGAGTTCCTGCCAATATGCATATCCCATTACTGTCTCTGGATACGAATTTGTCTACCTTTATATCGATACAGTGGAATACAACAGTCAAAGGACGCATTATAACTGTCTCATAATCTAAACCATTCACTTTACAAAGAGTCTAAATTCAAATCAAAGTGAACAATAAAGGAATAGGGAATTACACATGCCTTGCGAATGTACTGTTTAAATAAGTTTATGTATCTATAATTACAATTAATCAATTAATTAAAGGTACATGTTTTGTCTTCTAATTATTTTGTTAGAAAAGACTAACAGTTTTGAATATATGTAGGTGATCAGAGTCAGGTTGTTAATAAAAGTCCGTTTTAATTTGAATTTCATCATAAAACACGAATAGCATGTTGATTATTAATTGAACATTAAGTTTTGAATGACAGATTTAAGCACTGTGATCCTTTGAAATTGAATAGTCTGTTGATTAATTTAAATGTGCTGTCAAATAGTCAGCCACCATTAACAAATTAAACAGGATAGCTCTAAAAAAAGTTCCACGGTCGTTAGGAAGATGTTTGATTTGGCAATATGGAAATTGAAACATTTATCCTGTTAAAACTTGATGCAGGTTTTCTTGAATGATGAGAATTAGAATAACTTTCCTTTTGAAAAAAAATCGAATTTGCATTACACACAAAACTGATACATTGCCAATTCATTCAAATTGAACTAATTGAAATAATAGGAGTGTGCTTTATCAAACTGAAGAGGATATTTGTGTGTTAGAAAAGGAGGTATAGCTGGTAAGCATGGTGAATACTGACGTCTGATGTCCGATGTAGTTAATACTCCAATTACTTCAACCTTCTAACATCAAAATAAAATCATGTAGAATGATCGGGTATTTGCTTGGGAAGAAGCTGCAGCATTATACCACTTTCACTACTTGTACCACTCGCTGTCTGTTTTCCATCATTCATAAAGACGAACGTTGGTGTACACTTGACATGCAGAGTTAGTAAACGGTAACAGTATATATCTGCTACTAAAGTGCAAGCAAATCAAGTATCCAATAATATAATATGTAATTGTTGAAGTGGTTATTGTTTTGTTACGTGTTACATATAGTTTGTCAAAGTAAAATGTGTTAGCATTGTAATACATATGTTTCAACTGTGACCGGTTGAGACAGTGTGGCGAATGAAACAGGTAGGGTCTCTTTCTAACATGATACTGAGTTGCAATGTGTTCATACTTCTGGAAGAATAAACAAAATATCTAACATATATTCTTTATTCAGTGCTAACATATAGAACACATATAACCACTTATGTTTGGATTCTTTTCTGTGGTTTCTCCAAAGCAACGTTTACTGCCATTGCTTCCAGGTGTTAAAGGTACGCAGAGGTCCTACTCCTTGGTTTACCATAGAGTTCGTCATCTGCGCAGATATGTCTAGAATGCATCTCATTCCGTGCTGCTGGTTTGCTGGCTGATTGCACATCTTGTACATCTTCAGGATCAGTGAACGGTCCATCCTCCCACACCTCCGATGTGGCAATGTCGCCCTTTTATGGACGATGTCGGGGAGGTGTCGCCAGCATCATCAAAGAATTTGTCGTCGTCGCTGTTGCTGTCAAACTGTCCGAAGCCGCACATGCAGATGTATATGCTGATGGCATCTGTTGGTGTTTTGTTACAGGCTTCAGAAATCCAATTCACTGCATCAATGATTGTGACAGTTTTAGAAAATTCGTGTGCGGAGGAGGAGTATCCAATCCTTCTGAGATTTCTTTTTTTTCATCAGACATTGCAGATATCTTGCCTTGGAAGCTCTGATGATAACTAAGTCTAACGGCTTTAGTACAGATTTTGGATTTGCTAGCAAACACCTCATCTTCACAATGTTCAGCTCGAGTTCATGTCCAGGGGCATTGTCCATAAACAGACTGGTCTTCCTATTTTCATCTTCTTCTCTAGTTTAAAAAGGTCTACAAAGCTGAAGTTGTGTGCAGACTCCTTGGCTAATTGGGATTCTAAATTGTCGATTTGGTGACCCCGTGACCCCAAATGGGGTCCCAAAGGTCACAACCTTAAAAAACCTATTTTCATCTTCTTCTCTAGTTCCAAAGGGTCTAGAGAGCTTAAATTTTGTGTGCAGACTCTTTGGCTAATGGGGATTCTAAATTGT
This sequence comes from Gibbula magus, assembly GCA_936450465.1. NCBI lineage: Eukaryota > Metazoa > Mollusca > Gastropoda > Trochida > Trochidae > Gibbula > Gibbula magus. The sequence goes on from OW388301.1 coordinate 48,907,605, forward strand.
AGATTTCGTGACCACCTGACCCCAAATGGGGTCACAGGGGTCACAACCTTAAAAACCTATTCTCATCTTCATCTCAAGTTCCAAATGGTCTAGAGAGCTGAAAAGTTGTGTACAGACTCCTTGGCCAATGGGGATTCTAAATTGTAGATTTATTGACCCTGTGATCCCAAATAAGGTCTCAGGGGTCACAACCCTTAAAACCTATTTTCATATTCTTCTCCAGTAAGAAACCCTCTTGAACAAGCTGAGAAAATGTATTAGAACAATACATATGCTGATGAGCTACAGAGCCAATGGCTCTATTTTTGAGTGAAATAGGTTTGAAACAACTTGGCTTCTGAGCTTTGCCTATTTAGATGTGCTCTAATTTCTACAATAGACTAAAAATATAAATGCCACCTTTAGTTGCATCAGTCCTGGTAGACAGGGGTTGGATAGTGCTGTGGATAGCTACATGCAGTAAGGTTTTGGTGTAATGCTATACTCTCAGGTTTCACTGCAGTGCATAGCCACCGTGGCTGTCTCTCTGCAATAAACGAGAGTCTTGAAATTATCAACAATTATGGTTCTATTGTTTATGGTTATGATTAACAATCGTTTAAATAATGAAACCTGTATATGTTAAATGTATTTGTATTAATAGACATCTATTTCAGAAAAAGCAGGGTTTTTTCTTCTATTTTTAAATATTGGATATTGCATATTGTTATATCTTTAATTTAATATGTACCTTTATTGATTAAGATTCATATATGATAAATTGCAAACAACATTATGAGTATCAAGTTATTAATTTAGATATCTAACACATTGACAGAGTCAATGGGTTACAATAGTATAATGTATCTGAAATCATGACATTATACGCACTTGTAATTCCTGATTTAGTTGTAAATTCAACATGTCAAATCCATCATTAACTCAGTATTGTAACTTTTAATTGCATTTCCATTCGTTTTGTTAAGAAATATGAATACATGTGAATGCTCAGTGAATTAGGTTGCTCTAAATTCATTTGATTGTACCGCTTGCCCTTACAAAACGTAATTGAGCACTGTATCGAATAAAAAAGTATCAATTTAAAATGATGACAGTTAACAGTGCCATTAAGACATTGCACTGTTCATTATTTTGGTTGTAAATATTTCTCTCTATCAGGGAGTATAAAAAATCATGAAACTACGGAAGAAATAAATGGATGCAAATTAACTCGTTAACACGAAACATCAGCTTTAATCTTCATTTAATCATAGAGCACGGTTTTCACCACCTAGTATTAAATCTGCTTAAAACTTGTGAACCAAGAATACCAAAGTGTAGCACTCAGTTGTATACCTAATTGATTAGTATGTTATTGTGAATGCAATTTGTTATTTATATCAACGTTATAGTTTATGATTATGTATGAAACATTTAATGAATATTTACTTAAATATAAACGTGTATTTTTTTCCGGAGGAGGTTAACACTGAAACTTGACATTGGCAAAAAACAGTTAGATTATTTTACACAGGGATAAGATACGTTAACTGCGAAATCTGCCATTTTGATGTCAGTAATCCCACATATAGATATAACATTGCTCCTCTGAGAGGCATTCTAGAAGTTCGAAGGACAAGATTGGAGTACATTTTATGAAAAACAACTTCTTTATTCATGTTATGTTAAGTTATATATAAGGTAGATAACAGTGGATTAAATTCGGGAAGCCAGAGACATCGATGCACACTAGTTAATGGTAAAATAGGTAATGTGAATGTTATTAACTATCAACTTATTCAATATTATTGGTAACTACCTTAACCCCGATTAGTATTACATCTCTCTGCTAATTGTCAACTGTGCCAAAACGCTGCTTACCATAAACAAAGACTGCGGTATCAATATTATGTTCTCTGTTCTAGGATTCTGTTAAAAATGGCATGCACTATTATCGGTAAAATGAATATGTTTATTCAATCAGGTGACTTTTCATTGTCCACATCAATACAAGAGAAATATTTATCGACATTAAATATTATATGGCAGAATAAAACATTGTAATTCTTGGAAACTGGTTATTCTGTCCAACAAACTGTCCTTTCCTCGTGATGGACTATGAACTATAGCGTCATTTGCAAATCACGAATATATATATTCACATCATCTTTTCTGGTCTTTGTTGAAAAGAATGATTTTCAGGAATATTTTTTGGAAATCATTAAGCATTGGGTTCATCCTCTCAGTTCTGTACTTCCTCGTTGTAGCGTCAACTGAAACGTATCCAATATATTACGGTATTATGTGTTTTAGAAAATATATTGAGTTTTTGCACAAAGAGTATGATCGAGTACATGGTGGTTATTTGGTTGCCAATGCTATGTACAGTGAGTTAACGTATCATGAAAATTCACTAAATTAAACAAAAGCTATGTAAATTACCCTTTGTAAACAAGTTTAATCAGTTTTAAATGTTAAGACACCATAGATTAAGTTTTCCGCTTGTCAGCAATTATTCTAAATTGAATAATTTGAAGTCGGAGTCATCTTAAAGAATAAGGTTTTATTGTATGCTGTAAATACAGCATCAAAGATGACGATCAAATTGTTTGCTTGAAAAGGGATCATTCCGTGTTAATGACATCTCACCACTGTCTTGTGACTACCTCCATGTATACTGTGTGCGGATTTGTTAACATTTTTCAGTTTTACTGTCAATTACGGCAATGGTATATATAGCAGCCAAAAGCTGTATGTATTCATTGTATTTATCACAAGGATAACAAGAATATGTTTGTGAACATGTAATGTGAAATTAGAATGACGGTAAAAAAATTATATGTTTTCTTTCTTATGTTTTCTTCCATATACAAGTATTTGCGATCTTTGATATTTTTTAAATCAGCTTATTTGTCATATTTTGTGTAAACTAAATTGACGAAACTGAGTTCTCCAGACTGACAATGGTTTTGTTCTAATTTCATTTTGAAAGAGTAGGACATCAGTGATCAGTATCATTGATTGTCTCGGCATATATTAATGAAGTGAATAATTGAAAAGTCAAGGAAAAGGGAAACGACCCATTAAATACAAGACCGCATATTTATATATCAGTGTTTTTTTAATACAACGTAAACGTTATCAATACAAACGGCCTCAAGATGAGCCATAACCTGTCAAATTTGTCACTGCAAACTAATAAGTGACACATTAATAATGAATAGATATAGAACAGTTCTTAACCTAGAAGTGGCATGACATACTGTAGTAGACATGCATGTAGTTTGATTTGTATGGTTCTCCCGGCAATTGTTTTGATCTACCTTCATTTTGAAAGAGCATATCAGTGATCCCTATCATTGAATGTCCTTGCACGTTGTCCTAAATAAGTGGATAAATGAAAAGTCAAGGAGAAGGGAATGGTCACATGGAAGACAAGACCATACTTCTAAATTCAATTCAGATTGTTATCAGTATCTGTTAAGTAAAACGTAAATTACTACTTTGATGCTATTGAATTTGCTAAGAAATGTTTAAAGACGGATTAATACCTTGATGCAGTGACGTCGTTATGGTCACTAAGACACCAATACCAACAGCTTCAAGATAAGCAATAACTTGTCAAATATGTCTAGGAAATGCCCACTGCAGACTTATAAGTGGCACATTAATATGATTAGATATAGGTCAGCCAATGACCCAGAAGTGGCACGACACAATGTGGTAGACATGTATGTATTTAATATACATTTGTTTGTTCGTTATTAGAATCCCAAAACATTTCCCCTTTACATGTAAAGCATTAAGCTAGCGGACATTGATATATACACACAAACATGACGTAAGTACAGCAATAGTTATTAGGTCACCGAGTGATGATTAAGTTATTGACCACACACACAATGAAACCATATATTAATATATTATGAGCAAGTAGCCCCTGAAAACTAATCTCATTCCATCAAGCACATTTCTTCAATATAATGTTAGTCGTCTACTTTTTGTGTCGGAATTGGAACTGTCATTTCACATTCTCTATGGAGACTTATATATTGATGTAACCTAGGATGAATTATGCTAGATCTTGAAACTACACGTTAAATCCAATGTCTAAGTATTCGAATTTGCTCAGCACAGTCGCTTACGGTGTTAAATTGTTCATTTAGTATAGATCTTCATGTACTTTCGAAATGTACATGGCTTTATACTGCAATATTACCTATAGATTGACAATGTCGTTCTTCTGCATATACACAGAATGCACTCTCACACTGCATATTCAGTGTCAACAATGCACATGGTGTGTCAAGTATTGTTATCTTCAATTGATATATATAACTGTAATATTGCCCCAAGGAATATAGATTTTACTTTTAGCTGTTTCTGTGCATACTGTGTGCTTGAAACTCAATGGGGATTATCCGGTACAAATATAGGTTCAGGCTGTACACTGATCATTGTTTTTTCAGAACGGAGAGCCGCAGCTGCTTCTGTTACATTCACATCTTCACTGCACTAAATACAGATGGCTTGATATTGATAGCAGTGACCATTGTCATGCATTACACAACAATGTATGTGCTGTAAATTATTTTCCTACAAAGTAGAAACAAATAAATTGATAAATTTCATTTGTTCATTAAATAATTATCGTAATTACTGAATTAATTTAAATACTACTTGATGTTCGAATAAACTATATCTAAAGGTTGTTTAGACAGCTTTTAGGAACACTTGAAAGTGAGTTTGTTGTTCACCATCTTATGCTGAAATGTGATTAATTGATACAAATTGCCTATTACCTGACACAAATGGATATACTTTAGATGCGTGTTTAAGGGGACCAGTTAAATGGATGCCAGTTTTCTCATTCCTTTTAAGGATATGATGATGAAATTGTTTACTCGGCATATTTTTAAGATAATGACATCGCTCACCAAGGTGTGGGTAATGGTGGTAATGATGAAGACTACAATCTGTCACCTTCCATTCTTAAAGTATGCTTTGTGTTCAAAGTAATATTTGTGGTTAACAATGCATGAAATTGAACCATGCTAAGATTAATGCATGACTTCCCAAGTTATCTGGTCATAGTTTCTCTATAGTGTTGAAAGAACTAATGAGGTGTTTATTTTTATATTCGTTCATTTCTTGTCTATTTTAAATAAAGTTAAAAATGTTAATGAAAATACATAATTGTCATATTAAAAGAGGTGACCTTCTATTCAAAGGTTAGGAATGTTAGAATGCATGAAAATGTTCCTTAATGATGTTAAATTTGACAAAACTAGATTTCTATGGAAATCGATGATCAGTTTGAAACAAAATAGTACATACACATCGATATAATCTTTATTCATGACTCAGCTAGTAATAATGCAAATTATTTTATGATCGAAGGTTTCTGATTGGTCCAAAGACGGTCACATGACAGTCCATAGAAAACGATATTGATTTTCGAACAATTGACCTTTCAACTTTGATATTGACCCATTGTTGACATAATATATTTGTGACGTCACGGCAACTATTGTTACGTAATGCATAGCAACGTTTACGTCACCTTTGATGTCGGCGTTTCGAGCTGAAAATGATCCGTTTTGCCGACATGAATGTTGCACAAAAGGTCATTTTTAGCACTCCTCGTGTGTACTTGTTGTTTCTTCTCAAAATAATACATCAGAACACTTATAGACTCTTCGTGAGGTCAGTGATGCGTGTGCTCAGTGACGTTACACTAATTAGTGTTGCAAGTCGTTTGGTAAAGAAGCTCCATTCCTTCAAGATATATTTTCTTTGAGCCATATAATACAACAATTATGGACTCTTGTAGAGGTCAATATCGGTTTTCATTGACCTGAGTAAAACAAGTTTTACCTCGCAAGCTCGGTCAATATTGTTTTACTCAGGTCAATAAAAACCGATATTGATCTCTACAAGTGTACATAATTGTATAATATCATAACGGTGTTGATGATATCGAATTGTTTGATCATCAGATGATGTTTAAATTTAGGAGAATAATCAGCTTTATTGGAATAATTGAACTATGTATAACCATATACACTTAATTACTCATGGTGAGGTCATTATGAGAAATACAAGGACTGGAGACCTGACTCCCGAGGCGGTCTGACTTGACCGAGACCGCAGGTCGAGGTCAAGTCAGGCCGCTTCGGGAGTCAGGTCTCCAGTCCTTGTATTTCACATAATGACCTCACCATGTGTAATTAAGTGTTTTATTATACCGAAATTCTTTTTTCTTAATACTTTGCTATTTAACATTTTAGCTATTGTACTACACACATAGCCATATCGGTAAATCGGTATTATCTCATATTACAAAATCAGCGAACCGATCAGATGACAGCCATCTTAAAAAATAACGTCGAAACAAACAGTCACGTGACATAAATCACGTGACGAGTCAATATCTCGGGTCAGTGACAGAAATGTCTGTCACAAAATTGACCTCATCACCGGGAGAGGGGGTCAGTGTACATATTTATTTTTCGATCACGTGGTGTGTAGTGACAAATTGGAATTCTTACAAATGTAATAGAAGTATAATAATTAATATTACTGACATTTCTACAAACTGACTTACATACTTAACCACATTTAGGAGACGTTTGATATCAGACGAATTGTCAGTGCCATAGCATATCGAATCTTCACCAACTTTAATGAGTTATATGAGAGAGAATATGCTCGAATTTAACAAGGATATTCAATAGAAATGAACAAAATTAAATTAACTATATTAAGAGGTCAACCATTCTACCAACATTTACGAATGTGTCAAGAATGTCCTGCTTTTCGTTTCAGTGAGAAAATTCACGCACTCGGATGGACACCAATGAACTAAACACGCGACTTATTTTCAATTTGCAATGTAGGCATTTCCTCCAATGTGACCTCTGTTACAAAATGGGTTATTGGTTGGAAATAGAGAATCTTGAGCAATCAACGTTACTTATAAAAGAAGTGGTGTTGTTGTAAAGTGAGCATGTGGTCTCTTCCCATAACCATCATGAAGGACAAGTCCTTTACCAGTGCCTTGTGCATATATGCCATACAGAAGTGCGAAGTTTTAAAACATAATTATGGTTATAAATAATTACTGTATCTGTGTATCCTTGAATTTTTCAGGAAAATTTAAATACATATATATGTTCCAACTGTAAGGCAAAATGAGTTAAGTAACCTACTTCAGGGAGATTGATCATGGGCCACAAACAGTTTGATATCTACAAAAAATATGCTGTCATAAAAGCCATGAATCTTGTTGATGGAATTTCAAGTAGATATATAAGGTACACATCCTATATGAAACCTTTACTAACGGTTTGTTTATATTACACTCTGGTTCATGAAAATTGGAGAACTCTCGAGATGAATCCATACATTGTCTGTTCTTCACAATAAACAATGGAAGAGACTGTTGAGGTCCTGTTTCTCAAATTCATATTCTTACTCGGTAATTGTTAAGAGGTTAAATCTGCACTTATTACAAACCTTGTGTGACAACTTAACTTGGTCATTTACTGTGAATCAAAAATGTATTGCATTCTGAAGCGATTGATAATCAATGGAATAGCAATATAGGTCCAAAACTGAAATGCAAATGTGTGCTTAAAAGAGTAAAGAAAAGTACTTCATTTAACTCTAAAGCTAATGTGTATCCTTTGATTGGACCGAGTACAATTGGAGTGCAGTTGGAATGGAAATAGTGGTACACATGATCAATTTAAAATGTTTTAATTAATCAATATGATATAGAGAACTCCCATGACTTTCCCACAATTTGATTGAAGTGGTGTGACTAAACTACGCGAACCTCAAGGGAAATATGTTATTGTATATTTATGCCTGAATGTTCCCAACAAAGGGAAATTAGATACAGACCCAGGGCACGTAACGCATGGATGATCAGTGTGTTATGACAAAGAATGATATTTACTAAGGTTCAAATAGGACTGTTTTATTAATTTTTAAAAAAACGCAAAGCAGAAAGCATTATTGTTAAGCAATCTCAAAATCAATAGATACAACAAAGTTCAAAGATGTAAATGCAATTCTATATTATCATTGCATGATAACATTGTGTGTGCTCAGGTATTGCTTGATACGTACATGCATTGACTGTTCAGAATGGGTTGAGTATTTTAAAGATGTTTTAAATATTCAAGATGCTCATATTGATGAAGATTTTCTATCTTTTACTAGAGATTACATTGTGAATCATAATGCGCAAGGAGTTGTTTGTGAAACCTGTAATGATGATGATATCAATAATATTGTGAATAGGGAAATAAGTATTGATGAGGTTGCTTTCGCTCTAGCTAGTTTACGGCCAAATAAAAGTCCAGGACCAGATGGGATTCCCCTGAGATGTTTAAGGGTAATAAGCTCGTTTTGCAGTCATATTTATGCATATTATTTAATGGCATTTTTAGATCAGGGAAATTTCAAGATCAGTGGTCACTTAGTATTATATTTTCGTTGCATAAAAAGGGCAGTATTCACCAAGTAAATAATTATCGAGGTATCTCTCTCATGGATATTTGTGGCAAGGTTTTTACTTCCATTTTGGACAAGCGTTTAAAAGAGGTTGTCGACGTGTTAGATTTGTACCCAGAGTGTCAAGGCGGCTTCCGTAAGGGATACTGTACAGTGGATAATATTTTTACACTCCAAAGTGTCATACAGAAATATCTGTCCAAAAAATGAGGTAGATTTTATTGTATGTTTGTTGATTTTCGTAAAGCATTTGATTCGGTAAATAGAGATCATTTATGGTTTGTTCTGTTATCTAAAAGTATCCATGGCTCTATGTTTAATATTATTAGAGATATGTACTCAAAGACAAAGGCTAGTGTTAAGTTAAATAATTTTAAGGTGTCGGAATACTTTGATTTTATGAGTCGAGTTCGGCAAGGCTGCATTTTAAGTCCTTTATTATTTGCTTTGTTTGTTAATCAGTTATATACTGAAATATCTACTATTGGAGACAGTGGCGTATTTATTGATTCAGAGTTCATGGAATTGTATTTGCTATTGTATGCAGATGATTTATGTTTGTTTGGAGATTCTGTCATTAGTCTTCAGAGAAAGATCAATGTATTATATAAGTTTTGTAAGAAATGGGGTTTGTCTGTAAATTTTCAGAAAACAGAGGTTTTAGTCTTTAGGAATGGTGGCAAATTGAGACGGTATGAATCATGGTACTTTGGTGAACATAAGTTAGCCATTTCTTCATACTATAATTATTTGGGTTTATTGTTTTCAAATAGACTCACTCTCATGGTCTAAATCCGTCCAAAGTCTGGTAAATAAAGCGAATAATGCTTTGTCCTCAGTTAAGATTTTTGGTAGGAGATTAAAAAATGTTTCCCCAGCTATTTTGTTTAAGATCTTTGATTCTCAGATAAAGCCTATCATTTTGTATGCTTCAGAGATATGGGGTTTTCAGCAATGGCATGTTGTTGAACAGTTTCATATTAGATTTTGTAAGTATGTGTTGGGTGTAAGTTATAAATGCTCTAACGCTGCTGTATTGGCTGAATGTGGTAGAAACTATATTATTGGTGATACCTTATTACGTGTTGTAAAGTATTGGTTTAAACTTTTACATTTTCCTAGGGATAGATATCCGAAGCAGTGTTATATTATGTTACACAATTTTGACAAAGTTGATAGGAAAACTTGGGTATATTTTGTTCGGAATTTTTTCTCTTCAAGTATGGTTTTGGTTTTGTGTGGGAAGCTCAAGGTGTTGGTAATGAGGAGCAATTTTTTAAAGAATTTCATGTAAGAATCAGTGACTGTCACAAGCAATTAACATTTTCGGAAATGCACAAATGTACATCGCTAGATCTTTATTCAAATATCAAAACTGTATTTTGTATGGAACCTTATTTATTTTTTGTGAAATCTAAAGATGCCAGGCGCAGAATAACAATGTTAAGAATCGGTGCACTTCCAATATACAAAAATACCGGTAGATTTTATGGACTTCCAAGGCACCAACGACTTTGTTATGTAGAAAATGAATTTCACTTTCTATTAGAATGTAAAGTTTATCATGATTTGCGCTGTAAATATTTCAAAACATTACCTTATCATATTGATTAGCAATACCTTTTAAATATTTTACAATGTACTAATTATTCAATAACAACAAACTGTTCTAATTACATAAAGGAAGCATTGTTACTATGAACTCAGTATACATGACTGTCAATTGCCACTACCATGTAATCACATGTTTGTTTATTTTGTATTGTACGTGGGCCTAAGGCCTTTTACGAAATAAACTTGATTGATTGATACATGCATGGTGGTTTAACTCTATCCGTTTGTAAATAAATGGTAGAATGATAACTGTTCTTAGTCCCCTTCTTCATTGAGATAGGTTTAAATTAATCACCATCATGGACACAAGGCATGTCTGGGAAGCAGAAAGCGTTTAGAACAGTTAATATACATTTAAGCAATAATTATGAAACATAAAATGTGAATATTTTCCCACAACGAGAGGAATTACCTGCAAGTACATGTATGTATCTTCCTGCAGGTAAGAATGTCACCTATACAATGGTATGATATCACTTCTAAGAACAAATGGAAAGTAAACGTTCCACTGTTTTAAGATCGCATGGAAGGCAATACTGTTGTTGGAGAAAGAAGCTTTTCAAAGTATTCGATAACTACATGTTTAGTTAATATGTATTCACAATTTCATCAGAGTGTGATATTTATATTTCTTTGTCAGTTCAAATACACTTATGTTTTGTCGCAATAATATCATTTAAGTTAAACATTTATCAAATATAGAAATTTCACTTAATAAATTATGTTGTCCGCATAACACAACATGTTTTCACTTAAATTTTGTCACGCATCTTTACTATAGGACTTTTTAAAACAAACATTTTTTTACTCTTCTATCGCGTCTAGTAAAGGAGATTCCAAAACTAGCGTGTTTCAGAACTACCAATATATTACTTGGCATATACCTGTATAGGTCGAAAAATAATCTGGTATTATGATTGACTACATACTTACACCATCCTGTCTAACCAGAGATGTTTCTAGTGCTACAATAGATGACAAGTGTGCATATGAGGACAGACTTGAAATGGTAATATGAAACTATAGGGGTATCACCTTAGCATCTTGCCTTGACAAACTATTTGAAAAACTTTTGCTAAGACGGATTGAGAATTAGTTACTTGAAACAAATCATGATAAGCTACAATTTAGATTTAGAAAAGAATTCGGAGCCATATTGTCTATGTTTACTCTCAAGGAAAGTATTTGATATTATAATCATAGACATTCCCATGGTCCGTCTGTCTTGTTTGGTGATAACCCAACACTAGTCAGCCATCCCCTAATAGCCTACACTCATCACTTTATATTGTCTCTACATAGCCTCTTAATGGCGTTAAACATATGAGTCAATTTATAAAATATAGTCTAAATTTCAAGCAGATAAATTCAAAATAACAATTGTTCTCACGTTTTCAGTAATAAAAAACAAAATACATTTTCAAGTTTATAAATTTGAAATATGTATGCTTAATCTTGCTGAATTTATGCTCAATTAACGATTATAGTGATAATTGGTTGTGACCATGTCAGTTCTGTTACCAATTTTCTTAGACATATTTTTTTAAATAAAAAATATCGTTTTATTCACTACATCAGATTTGTATAGTGAGACATGTATATACATTGGGGTAGTAGCTTCAAAATTGGAAATACTTTACAAAATATGTCATAAAATATTTTAACAGTGCCTGAACTAAGCAAAAAAAACATAATCAGATGTCTATTAATGATCTTCCTAAAGGTCGGCTTGTCAAGGCTATGTAGAAACTAAATGAAATACAAATATTTTTGATTTAATAATCATAGTTTTTTAATGAACAATAGTGACCTTCGTCAGTAACAGTTTGGACAAGGGCAGTAACAGAATGGAAAATCTACACTGTATTTGCATGAAAACTACTTAAATCATGCTTGACCATTTACACTCGAACATTACATCAGGAAATACTCATTATATATCCATAGCTGATATGTTGTCATATTGTCAGAAACAGAAATTACATTTCTGGTATCAGTATTGACATCAATGGAACATGTTGTTATTGGTCCCCAGAATATCACTAAAGCTATATGTTTGCAACTAGTTTAGGTATTAAACACTTCCTCAAATGTGCATATTCATTTAAACTTTTCAATTTAGCATGGAAATACACAAAATAATGATAACAATTTTGACATGTGTCCATCAGCACTGTTAAATTTGTATAAAATGGTTACAGGCTCATTAAACATTTCATATTATATACGAATTTTGAAAAGCTATTTAAGGTAGTACGGTGTGCAATATGCTACATTTACAAACAATGTTTAATAATTATTATGAAGAAAAAGGATAAACACTTGGGTATAATCATGAAAATAAGTGGTAACACAATATTTTAGCATCCAATATACTCAATGATTTACAAAACTTACTTAGAAATACATTATAACAAGTTTGTCAATGTCAAGAGAAGATATAAGTAGAGGGTCAAAAGTTCATTAACAAGAATTAAGACTTTGTCTGAATAAAAAGCAGTCAGATGTCAGAACTGTTACCAGCTACGTGCAATCTTTTACCTATTTTCAATACATCTATATAAAAAGATAATATTTGAAATTTATGAGTTTTGTTCACAGATGTTAAGAAAAAGACAAACTATTGCTTGCTTAGAACCACAGCACTTGATACAATTTTATTAGACAATAATGTGCTGCAATATCGAAAATGTAAAAATTGTTACTTCATTTTTCAAAAGTGTTTCCAAAATAAGTATCATGGAATATACTCATTGTTTTACCAAAATGTACGTTCAAATATGAAACCACTTTTAAGAATATCAAGGAAATATTTTAGTTGATTATAAAGAGTTAAGCCTTAGTTCGGGTAAAAAGCATTGACTTGTCAGAACTGTTAACGCTTATGTTCAATCTGTTACCAGTTTGAACAGCATCTGACAGGAACAGTTTTGACCATTTCCCCTTTATCAGTTCTAAATCAATGATTGCTCCCGTTTTTAACCAAAACAATGACTCACTTGACTCATGCCTTAATTTACTTTTATTTTGAATGACTACTCATTAAGAAATAGCTCTTACATGAGTTTTATTCATGGTAACAGATTTGACAACAAAATTGACAGACAACGTATGCTACCAAACTGGAGTTGATTTTCTCAATTAAATAAAAACAGTTCAATCGAGCTGCCATCCAATGACACGACAGGTACATGAAGGCCTTTGACAGGTAGTTGTATTGTTGTTAGAATCAAGTGAGCAATCTTGTTTGCATATTATTCATCACGGTAACAGAACTGACATAAAACCGTGAGACAGACGAACATGTGAATAAAAAGTGTAAAAAAAATTAAATTGAATTTTTGATGATTTTGTTCCAATTGGTATGTCTATTTGCTTGTATGACAACATTAGAAAATGTGAATTTTCATATTATTTATCATTTCAATCATGCTACACAATGTCATTTTTTACTTTGGGACAGGCACTTTTGCTCGATTTTCGTACTTAAAAATGCTACAAAACCTTTATTTATGAAAATATTATTGATGAAATGATTTCTGTCAGTAAAAGAAATGTGTCTTTATTTTTCACAAACTAAAAGAGTAGCACTATTTTTTAATATTTCAGAAAATAAATTGGAAATTTTTTTTTTTTTAAATTGACTCATATAACTCATAAAAAGTACCACTTTAACGTTTTCGGAAAAGAAAAGGCTATGATGAATATGCTAACTTTCACGGTCGATTTGGTGACATCTTGACAGCAGCACAGGCAATGTGTGATGATTGTGAATGTATTGATTCACACAGGGAACATTTCCCGTGCCTCTGTCGAGAAGGACAAAGTCATTACGATTGTTAATGAGTTCTAGGTCAATGATCAACATTGATGCATTTTAAACTAAAGTGAATTAGTAATTGAATTGAATAAGTGATTGGGATCATTATTTTTTTAAAGCAAAGTAAACAACCAGATCAATTTTAGTGTCTTTGCGAAGCACTTGTTTCTTGTTTAATGTCTGTCATATGCCAATACTGTCAATATCCAGCCACGTAAATTAAGTGCAATGAGGTTACGTCTCTACAGATTGACGCAGCTGTGACTTTCTGTCTGTAAACCATATTATAGTTGAGTGTGTCACGTAGATCTAAATCCCTCCCAAGCTACCGGAGCGACGCACACAATGGTAGAGGAGTTTCATAACATCATCATTTATCATTTGAATGTATTCATCTATAACCATTTTACGTTTGCTCACTTGCTTCAACATGATGTGTTAAAACAAAACCAGTCTAGCAGGTGAATAGAATCACTCAACATCTGGAGCAATATAATTGACTTTTGTGACCGAATATATTTGCTAAAATGTGTGAACATATTAAACATATGACTTCACAAGACGAAATCAATGGTGTACATAGAATATTTGAATTATTCCACAGTTTGTGAAAATGGTTAGGATGACCGACCCTGTGAGTCCATGAATATATTGACACAAAAATAGTTTTCTATAATGTCTAATAATGCCAACATAAACTATTATTTAATGGCAATCAGAGAATTGAACACAGTGACTATTACACCTAAGTTAATCTAGCTCTTATGTGTTAGTAGTGTATCTCTAGTATCTAGTTCCTTGACAATGCAATGTGTGCAGAATTGAAAAGGCTGCAACACTATAGACAATGTCTTTAAGAAACACTAATTTTGACTACCATGTGGACTGAATATGTAGTGAATGATATAGTGAGTGAGTGAGTGAGTTATTGCTTAACGCCGCTTCGGCAGTATCGCAGCAATTGGCGGCGATGAATGATATAAATAAATGACATGAATCTAGGAAGAGCTCAAAATATCAAGATGTTTGTATTCACCAATCAGGAAGCTGTTTGTCGATCATTATGTGGGCTCCAGAGAGGGCTCAGATGCGCTTGAAGAGGTGACATGTGAGTGACAGCTGTGACATACGTGTCTGATATCATGGTCTCACATATCAGGATTCTAATAAGAACATGTCTCATATACCTGACACCTGGGACAAGTAACATAGAATTTACTCACTTGATATTTTGGAGGAATTCTTTGACAATGTTGAATATCGATTGGGTATATTAATGGAATATTTGTCACTTTTGCTGATAATTGTCTATATACTGTTATTTAATTCACAATATTTACACTATATTGATGAACGTCGCGATTTATAATCGAAAACCCGACAATGACAATTGGTCAAAGATAATATTGGAAACTTACCTATAACAAAATGACAGATGTTAATGTTTAATAGGTTATATAACTACTGTATATATATAGGACATGTAAGTCCGTTTTCTGTACATGCAACGGGATGTGGATATTTATTTGAAAGAAGTAATTGACATATATTTGGCGATAAGGTAAAAATATGCAAGTCAAGATAAATTATGTTAACTTTAAATCAGCACTTGTTCTCTTTTATTATGAACGCCAAATAGCATATTATTCAGTGGCGTTACTATAATTATATATACATCCGGTTTTGAAAACATTACTTTGAAATGTGAAACTATTTTAAAGTATTGCATAGATGTCAGATAGAAACCAGCATAGGGCTGCATTGTCCTGCATTAATCACATATTACCCCTCTATATATCATAAGGAATATGTACACAGTGAACCAAGCCTCAATATTCTTTAGATTGTGAAATGATATTGAAATCTCTGTTACATCTCATGTTGTCAAAATATTATGTTATATCATTTCAGCATAAAATATGCATCCTCACGATTTTTTTCTTTTTCATATGCTATTTTTAAGTAACCTACTTAAACTTTTTTACTCGTTTGGTTTGCAACGACATCACACAGAAGCTGTTAAAAGATGGCTGAATTTACTTGGAAAGGATCCTCAATGTAGATTGTCTCAAATGTGAGTTAGATTTCTCTTCATTTCTTTCTATTTCTCATATATTTTCTCATAATTACGATTTACAGTGTATAACATAATTTCCTATACATAAACTTTGCTTGAATGGTCACAGTTCCAGCATGTGTTAATTTCAGAA
This sequence comes from Gibbula magus, assembly GCA_936450465.1. Taxonomy (NCBI): domain Eukaryota; kingdom Metazoa; phylum Mollusca; class Gastropoda; order Trochida; family Trochidae; genus Gibbula; species Gibbula magus. The sequence goes on from OW388301.1 coordinate 48,923,751, forward strand.
TATAAATGACTTTTATGGACGTTCTTAAGACAACTTAGCCTATAACTAAGGAGTTATTATCTTTCCTTCGTTGTATTAATTACATAATTAATAAAATAGGCTGGATATGGTTTTTATTATGTGAATCATAACATAAAAGGCATGTTACTGTGACGTCATCGCTATAAATATAGTTTTATTATATGTTTACCACATGTATGTATGTTATGTAATATCGGTATAGTATCAACTTGATATAGTATTCTCTTTAATTACATATTAACATGGAGCGAACATAACATTGCACTTAATTATACCAATGCCTCACATAAATAACGTACATGTACATGTACACAAATCATACAGTAGATTCAGAATACAATTATCTCATTGGTATTAATTATTAACTGCAGTTGGAAATCAACTTTGTCATTTATTGTATTATAAAAGGGCCTAGGGCTTTTGATAACTTGTTCTGATTTGTATATACCAATGTGAACAGTTCCTAAGTCTATCTCTCATTTTTAATTAAAGGTTATTCGTTAAAATTTGCATGCTTGGCATTATAGTTTTCTTCTTAAAGTAGCTATCAAACTATACAATTACATATGTAAGAACTTTCTTATTAAAAGGTTTCAACCAGGGTAACAAACTCAATATATACACACTTATATATGTACAAATATTTATTTAAACATTTAACAGTACATTCACATAGTGTATTACAGCATAAAAGTCAGCAATACGTTTCTCATTTTCTATTTATTTTCATGTTGTATTGTGTAGGTCATGTTATATATATATTTTTCTTAAAGTCATTTTTTTATAATTTTAATGAACATACTAAATTGTCGAAACATAGCGTAATCTCGTGTATCCCTAAACACTAGAACTTTTATTACAAATATGATCTGAGTTTGTATTACATCAACTTCGGCAACCTTTGTAACAAAACGTCAACGGTGATCATTCTTTGAACCAACCATCCCATTCCACAAACAACTTCATCGATTATGGACCAACACACATGTAGATGGTAATGTACGTTACACAATAGGTACCAATTAATCAAATCCTTGTTGTTCCAGAGTAAAAGCGTATGCACAGGGGGGAACAGTCGTATTAAAACAGTCATCAATCAATCAAACTCATCATGAATATTGGTAAATAGGATATCATTTTGGAACATGTAACGGAATGTTTACTATTATATTTGATAAGATTTTCCAAAGGGATTCTTAAATTATTTTCAATAGACAGTGTGCGGTATGATGTAATTCTGAAGAAATCGAGGAAAATGAATCTCCAATAAAGCTGCTAATTATAGGGTATTTCAGGAATTGACATATTCAAACACCTAACATAGAACAAGTAATGGTATAACTACAAAGTTAAGAAAGCTTGCGAAGACATAATCATTAGAACCCTCCCTATTACAGACTAAATCTGCAGATAGATGTCCCATTGGAATCAAGTTCAATGCACGGATCAAAGACACGGGTAAAGCGTAGGTTTCCTTTATTTAGATGCTGACTTTATTTAATGCGAATGTCTCGTGTGTTCATATCTAAATAGAATCTGCAGACAGTCATGCTGTAAAATATAATCAAATAAGAAAATAACGCTTAGCTGATTTTGTGTTTTCCATTGCTAATGTCTTGAGATCCCCGTCTCCTGTAATGACTCCATTAATCTGCGATGGTATTCAAACTCAGTCAATATTCATTCAGTTGGAGCTTAAGGTTTGATAAGAAAACTTTCATTCTTTCATTTCGTTTATATGACATTCGAAATTGATTTCTTATGAAAAAGACAATTATAAAAATCGTATCGAATTTGTTTAAAGATTTTAATAATTGTAACGTATATAACTCAATGAATGCTGTAACTGTACCCAAAGATCAAATTAATAAACTATATAAAATTTAAAAAAACCTACTCTAAAAAGAAAATGCAATGGCAATGACAAATGTAAGAACAGATTTATCAAAATATTGTTTGCTGAATAATCCTTTCGATACTTATTACTGTCCAAACCTGTTTAACTATCGTTATTGATATCCTCTTGGCATCGTTCAATTTGTTTCAAGAAGTTGACATTTCATCACTTTTTGCGACAAATAATTACTTTAACAAGCAGCACTTAAGTACTTCTTCGTCGTAATAAGTTTTTTCACAATTGATATTCGACAGGTTTTCTGTGCGACATTGTAGCAGAAGAGACATATCAGAGGAAATTGGGCTATTTAATATCTCAGCATGCCAGATGTAGGAGCAATGTGCCTCCTCATCAACTGGAACTTGACAGTGTCTCCCCGCAGCGAATTTTGTTTCTGAAACAATATGGTTGATACTAATACTATGAATAGTTCTTATTGGAATAAAACGAAAACTATATGTTATTGTTTCATACTTTTTTAATCATTTTACAAATCTAATTTATATCAATGCTGTAATAAAATGCTTTTGTATTTTTGTATTCTTTGTGCCATTTCCATTTTGCCCTTTGCACTTAAAATTACCTTTTGAATTAGGAAATTAGATTATATTTCTCGTCGTAAAACGAGTATTGTTCCGTCTGTGACAATAATGGACGAAATTACATGTATCCTAGAAATGTCAATTATGCAAATGAAACATGATTAATTCATGGACTGCGGGCCAGGATGTGAGACCTGCAATGACTCAAATTTGAATCTCTCATAATAGTTTATTGTGTGCTAATCAAGCACATCAATTTTATTACACCCTTTCTTATTTTACCTGAGAACTTTTGATTGATTGTACATTTTAGTAAACATTAACTCTTTAAAAGTTACAAATGCATGACATTGATAAAAAATGCAAGTTCATTTTGTTGTTTGCAATTAAATTGCTATTAAAATCACATATTATACTGTCATTAAAGTATTGTCGTTTTCTTTTACTTTTCACAGTCTTCTGTGATCAAATCGCTCATTTAATATATCTATACACACGTAAGTTCTTCAAAACGATATGTTGCTATGAATAGGCTTTATATCTGTGCATCTTCTTTATGTGATCACATCAATTATCAATTGATTTCTTTCAAGAGGTGCAGCTGTTGCGCTCCCAGGAGGTAAATGTTAGATCAAGTTCACACTACTTTAATTACAGACATTTCAGAGTAAATTGTATTGATTGTGAGTTGCACACATGTAACTGATATCTTGTATTCCAACGCCAACAGGGGAATCGGTAATGAGGATTGAGAATCTTGGAAATTTTATTCATCCCTTTTATAAATGGGTCTGTGCGTTTTTCTGTCTCATCAATAAGCGCATTAAAACATACACAAATGATGATTGTAAAATCGATTCCATTTCCTGCAGTACTGAATTTTATTTCTAAAATATCCTACTTCCTAGGAGAAAAGTTAATTATTCCTTATATATCATGTGCATCCCTTGTCTTATTCGATAAAATCTAACATTCGAAAAGTTATGCATCAAACGTCTTTTAAGGAAATAGCCACATGGTGTTGCGGGCTTTCTCCCTGCCATAATACTAGCAGCCGCGATATAAGTGAAATACTCTTGAAAGCGGCGTTAAACCCCCACTCCCTCACCTCACCTCACCTCTTTAAAGGAATCAACAGTTTTAAGGTCAAATAGACCACATAGTTGATAAACCTTTCGTTAAACCTTCTCTTTTTTCTTGAAATTTTATGATAACAAAGCAACACTTTTATATATGTTTGTTGCATACAAAATATGAAATTCAAAAACATGTATGTTGATATTTACAATAATGACAGTTAATGAGGGTGCAAAAATAGCTCATACATGAAATGTGCTAAACATTTAATCAGGGTTATAAACTGCTGCAAAACGTCCTGGTCATTGTCTATCTCTGAGCAAAACAACTCTCCTTGACTATTTTGGTTTGTGTTCATTTTCTTCCTTTCTGCAGCTATTTTGACGTGGAATGCTTATTTGTAAGATACATTGTGTTGTATTAGTGACATAAAATGTGAATGACATAAAGTTTGCTTCTGTCTTTATTTTATGTAGCAACATGTAAGAGGCACACACAAGTAAATAAATGTCGAATTAACATATACATCTTGCATGATACTTATGCATTATTGAATTAGCTATATATATATATCACTAGTTTTAATGTGTGAGATATGGCCAATTACCTGATGCCTAAATATATATTTAAATACGTGATTTAGAAATTTAAGCACACTTTAAGTCATGATGAGAATTGAAAGATTTGACTTAATACATTGTACATTGCTTCATGATAATGTCTTTTTAATTCTTGTATAGATCATCTCAAGATCATCTAATTAATATTTGCTTCACAGAACGGTATTCGACAAATACATCTTTTGACCTCGATTTTAGTAATGTAACCCAATTGGGAATAGAATAAGGTTCACACAGGAAGTCGAGATAGTATGAAGTCATTCAATTTGATGTGGGCTCATTACCATCACTTCATTGAGCCGAAGAATATCCTAGTTCATCCCATTTACTTCATCCAATGGTCTGTAGAGATTCCAGTTATCAAAACGGACTTTATGTGTTTACATGCGCTTCGTCTCTCACTTACCCATGCATCACTTACCCGAAATCAATATATTGAAGCCAATTTTCACAGATTCTATTTAAAATCAGAGGTTTTGTTCATTGAGTTTATTATGGCAACTAGTGCGTTGATTGAATTTCGAAGCTGCCAGTAATGTCCATTTAATCAGCTTCCTTCCGTCGATGTTGATGTACATGAATGTTTCTTTAAACACGAAGTAGTTAATCATTCATTAACACATGAACTTGCTCTAACTTCCAACCTGATTTTCGGTCATCAAAATAACTAGATATATTAAATGATAAATATTTTGAGCAGAAACTAAATGTTCCATATTAGGGAAAACAAATGTTTTAACAAGCAAGGCATTTATGCCATTTACACATCAACATATTGATAATTGTTTTAGTGTAAAAAGTACATTGTTTTTATTTCAACCATCACAATTAAAGTAATCACAATAGTATATAATCAAACGCTTCTTCATCGTAACAAATCATTGGATTATTGCCGGAAGTAAAAGCTGTAGTGGTTAGCATTCAAGATGAAATAGTTTAGCATATATCTAGAGAGAAAATTATGTTACAGCTATATATCAAAATGATAAGAGGTTACACAATTTAAGGCAAATCGTTTCATGACCGCGCTGATGTTAATTAACACGTAGTAGATATTTTGACATTGAATCTTACATACATGTACTTACACACCTTATCATAACACTAATATTAATATAAATATGAACTTTATTATTTTACAATGTCTGATGGTTTGATGGATACTTGTCGTGGATATGTAGATATGTAACCAGGAGTTAAATCATTATTGATTGTGTCACCCTTATACGAATTATAGGACACACAATATTTTGTTCATTTTAGATTCCATCTCCTATTGTTGAACATATATTTAAATTATAATTTACTTAAAGGTGACGATATATCGTTATATTTGGGTATACATTCATTAAATCGAGAATTAACTTACCTGATAACAATGTAGTTAAACCATGCGCAGTGATAATTTGAAACCTAAGCGATGTAATTAGTAGATTATCAACCATGAATAATCAAAAGATATGTAAATATTAAGTGGTTCCTTACTGAAAACCAATGCCGTTTTCCTTTCGCTAAATATATTGACAGCCTTCATTGGTTTCACATTTCCATTTAAACTGATCAATGTTGTCTTCACATACAAGAATATAGAAGAAGACATAAATAATGTGCCATTCATATTATGTTTATTCAAGAAGGATAACCTTATGTGTTATCGTATTTGGAGAATCTTAAGACTGTTTGGTTTATAAAGACAGAGACAATGTAGAATATCTTTTTGTCAAAATATTGCTTGAGACGCAAACGCACAGAACGAACTATATCTGGAAGTAGATTTACATGTTTTATGTTTGGTTTCATAATAAACAGTTTACATGTTTGATTCCATGCTGTTTGTGTCTTTCTTTTTCAAAGGTTTTACAGATTATTGATTTCTTTAATCTGAAATTAATCACATGACTGTTACACCGTCTTTATATAAATGTTAAATGGTCTATGCTGGCATATTCTGTTCTTGTTTAAACTAATTATGTTGTGAACGATTTTTTTAAATTCAACTTGCCATTCCTTACATCATGCCATAACCATTGATGATACGTTAGATTGGTTCTAAAATCATTGATCTTTTAAGAATGTTTATATCGAAAAGCTCGCCCTCTATATAAGTGGGAGCTTCAATCCTGTGTATGATAATGGAATGGGTTAAAACTGTATCATGTCCATGTCAATCATGGGCTTCTGAACATGGAATAAGAGTTTCGCTTACTTTACTATTATATGTTACTTGTTCTGTGTGATTAGCAATTACTGAACCAGTGTAGGCAACTTGTGGAAATCTGTGGATATAAAAATGCTACTCGGAGAGGACTTTTAACTTATTCATGAAAAGATGACTTTGTTCAAGAGGGGTTGTAAACATGAGTGGATTTCCCTTGGCAGTTGATTCTATTAAGCGTGTTGATAAAGATTTCCAGAATTTCCACATTTACTCTGCCAGCATTCCGGGAGCAATTTAATTTGAAAATTTAATTATTCCAGCAGGATGTTAACAATTCTATTTCCGGAGAAATTCACTGCCAAATCGGTCCTCAACAATGTGTACTGCAGATGAAGTGGTTTTCATGATTTACCACCTTTTGGCAAACTGAGAACAAGAAACGAGTTAAAGAAATTACCCATTTGTGTTGGTGATTCTCAATCGTGTTTGCATTATGTATAACAGACTATTTGTATGGTTTTAATCAAATATATGTGTCATAAAACTCGATGATGTGCCTGTGTTAAAAACTGACAAAAGGATTGAACGTGTATGCCTTATTATGAACATATTAATGTAATGAACTACATTTACTCTAATTATGTAAAGAATTACACCATCACATGCATAATCATTAAGTTAATCATACATTTTGTATTTTACCAATCTATCTGATATTTCTTACTGTTAACAATTAATTTTTCACAAGACAATTCCATACAAGGTTTCTGGATGTTCTCCCTCGATGTAAAGCGATTGAACATTGAATGCTTATTTTAACGAATTATTGATTTTTGTGTTGGCTATGCTGAGATTCTGTTTCTTGCACCAGCTATGCTGGAAAGGAATAGAAATTGCAAAGTCTGCAGTTAACAGAAATAACAACAATTTTGTTTAAATTTTACAAGGAATAATATTTACATACATGTATGTTACCAAATATGTTAAAACAAATAATATATAGTTGAAACAGTTGAGTGACCAAAACACTCTTCCTTAATCCAATATCTTCAAACGACATGGAGTAATAGTATTAAACTATAGATATTCCTACTTGTGAACTCATTTTTCAAATGTGCATAACATTACCCTTTTAACACACTTTTATGGTTCACATAGTTTCCTTGATTTTTTTAAAAATGCAGGGATAATTATATCAGGTATATATTCCCTTTTTACCTGGACATACACTTATGAAAATGAATCTCAGTCAATTACCTTCAATCCAACTCATAGCTCCTATATGTGAGTTCTGGTCTAGGAGAACACTGTAATCCCGTAAGTGTATGGCGGTGCTGAGTTGGCTGCAGAATCCCCAAATTTAAGAGAATGTTTTTTCAAAATTTGTAAAATATCTTAAAGTACTTTTATAGCTACCTTATAAATTTCAGTAATACAAAACACACCTTTTACATTCTAATTAAGATGAATCATTGCCTCAAACTATTCTGTTTTCGTTTTCTTCTACAATAGCTTCTTGTAACTCTTTCATAATCTAACTAAGAGCAAAAGTTGGGGTAAAATGGTGTGTAAAGTTCCCTTCCAATGGTATCAGGTGGTCATGAGTGGAGGAAAGTGAGTTGGAGGACTGGCATTAAATTTGCTCTGTAGTAGTTTGTTGCACATTAGAAATCAAATGTGCTTCCCTCGGCACGATATGCTTGTCCTGTGAACAAATATCACATTTATATATTATTATTATCATATTGATAGTTCACATAGTAGGGAAGTACTATCAGTTTGCACTTACTTGTACCATACACTTTGTTCATGTAAAATCGATTGAAACCATAAATTCTAAGACAGTCACAGTAAGATTAAAGGAATAAGCCCATAAAACAAACTCTAATAGGAAACTCTAATACATGAGTGTGAACATTGGTATGGTGAATTATACAAATATGTTATGGAATGTACATTTGAACTGAAAGTTTGGGGTATTAACCGTTCATTGGATATGACATACTGTAATAAATGATAAATAAAAGTTATGAACATATCCAGAATCGCACATGTATCACTCGGAAGATGGTACAGTGTTTCCGCCATCCCCATGTCATCTCGAATTATGAATGTTGTCAGGTCAAGACAACACAACTCGGTTTGTTCGGCAGACTGGTCATCATGGTGATTGTGAACAAGGGTTCGCTCATTCCTTCTTTGAATCAGGTCACTAACTAAATAGTGTAGTATGAACTTTCTAAGAACACCTTTATAAGAATATATGTACACTTTGTGCCATAGACATGAATTTCTTTCATTGTAGGAATGAGTGTATCATTTGAGCCACAAAACGTTTCAATTTGAAATAGCTTGAGTTATTGACATCTACATGTGAGAGTGAGATAGCATACTTTTCAACCAGATGGAATTTGTAAAATTAATTGAATTATTTGGATATCATATCATCTATTATTACCTACATGCACAATCATCTCAGGGTTAATATTTTTCATACGATGCCCTGGGGCAAATATAATAATGTCATGGTGACATGACGTCATAAACAATACTATGACATCACGTTTCGTCTATGACATTGCGTTCTACTTGCGAGGAAGGCGGGTCACTAGCTGATGGTTTAACATGGATTTTAGCATATTTTCATTAACATATAACCAATATAACATCAAGGGATTTGGTTATTGTCCTATATAGGATAAAACGCTTCAGACACAAGCACTGAGTGAAGCATATTTCATTATTTGATTTTATGTTACAACGTTGCACTGTCTGTAGATCCGACTTAGATACAGACAGTTACAGGAACGTTCTAATTTACAAAAGCATAGATTGTACATCTGGGCAGTAAAGTAAAGATCAAAGAGGAGTATTTATTATATATATTTATTTAGTTCCCTCATGATCATTATCTCCGTATCATAAATGACACTCACTGCATTCCCTCCAATGTGCGATTTTGAAATTAATACACATTAAAATTTGATAGAGTTTATCTTCCACTGTGATCATTGTCATTCTCTACTCCAGATTATAAGTAAATGTGTTAATGTAAATTGATAAATATTTATGTGGATATGTGATTACAATTGGATTATTTGCATTATTTAACACAGTTTAGCCATCACCTAAAACAAACAAACATTCAATATATCCTTGTAAATTCCTACTTAAAATATGTGATATTTGCGAATAGTTTAAAAGATGTTCCATTTTGTCTGAAATATGTTTTACAATGAAAGAGACGTAATGCAGATATGATATAATATAATATTTTTCATTCGAGTATAATTATTAATGTTGAAAATCTAATAGAGTAACCTACACCCTCTTGGCAAAATTCAATTTGTTTCAAGGTATTGACAATTCCTCACGTTTCCCAACAGATAATTATTTTAACAGGCACCACTTAAGTACTACCTTATCCTTATCAGGAACCCAAGTGACAGCAATTAAACATTTTATCAATTTTTTCTCGTCGCCATCATGACAATCGGCGGGTTGTCTGTACTACACTGTAGCAAAAGAGACAGATAAGAAGAAATTGGGCTATTTAAAGTCTCAGCACGCCAAATGTATGAGCAACCTTTTTCTTCATCAACAGTAATCTCGCCGTGAGGAAACAATTTAACAACCTCTCCCCGAAGCCAGTTGTTTTTATTCGGAAACAACAAGGTGGGCAGTAACGCTAGGAACAGATCTTATGAGAAAATTCCAGAAGTCTTATTTGATATCTTATTTTTCATCACACATTGTTTTATATTCTTTAGAAAAATTATCTGAATCTTTCATAAGTAAACATTTTAAATTTATTTCAGTATAGGTTATGTAAATGTTACCATGACTGTGATGCTTCCTTTCTCATTGTGGATTAACTCGATCAGTTACCATCAGTTAGTTATCACATTAATCCCCATGTTCACCTGAGCCTTTGAACAGGGGATTGCAAGATGATAAGTTAAATGTGTGTAATATCAACTTGAGTCCAAATATATTGTAGATATCAATTACATCATCTCCAAAGGTTCACACTTAGGAAAAAAACCTTGAAAATTAGAGACATGCTTTACGGGATTGATAGCGAGTAAATTTACAATCTGATTTTCCATACAAATACGTTTATTTCCATTCTACCATGGCCGTTTTACCACGGGACTCTTTTCGTAGGAAGCTGACAGTGCTAACAACGGCAGCGAGGGAGCTCCGAATTTTGAAGCGTATATCAACTGCTGTAAATCGGCTATTGTGGTTGTTTAATGCGTTGAAACGTTGCTATGATTTTCACCTCGGATCTATTGATGTGAAGCTGAACGCTAAGTACTGAATTGAGACTGACGCTTTGAACCCCAGGCAACAAACATGAGGTATTTACAATGTTGTCCAATTCAAAAGGTAAGGAGATACCTTATTCGATTACTTTCCCAGTTTAATGTTCAAGGTCATCTATCCACTGCATAATGTATTCATTTCCTTTGAAGCTGAAGTTGCTTACTCAAATCGATGACAGAACGTCCCTGTGTCACGTTAGATATATTCATTATTAACACAAGGAGAACTACACCATTCAGTCCAAAGTCAGCTGCCAGTTTAGATTTACATGTTATTGTCATTGATACAAGCATATGGTGCACATGAATAAATTATTGTTGACATGTTCACATTCAAGGTCTAAGGTCAAGGTCACGAGTTCTGAAATCGCTAAAAAAATCCTTGTAAACATGATAACTTGAAACATATCTGTGCTATCAGGCTCTTCTTTGGTGTATATCAACTATGGAGAAAGGCCAAGATTTGAAAAGGTTTTCGCTAAAATCTGTCAAAGGTCAAGGTCACAGTGAGGTCAAAACTTAAGCATGCTTTTGTGAATATGCCGTATTTTAACAATGAACACTTTGAGTCATTGCATGATTGTTATACGTGATGAAAAGTGATACTGATTAAGGCCACGTTAATCCTTTGATCAAATTTTGAAAGAAGAAATAGGTTTTAAGAACAAACTTGTGAAAAGTGACCCCAGTGATGATTAGTAATAATTCGAATAATGAACAAACTCTTGTTAAAAATAATTCCCATTTTATTGATGCTGACGAGAAGGCGGAACAGGGAAAGGCGAGACACTAAGTTTCGGAGCTGCTCTGCTTTTGCGGTGTCCCGCAAACGCTAATCTAGTTCTTTTTATCCCCCGCTGCGCGTTTAGCGCGAAGCGGGGGATATAGTATTCGGCCGCGTCCGCCCGTCCGTACGTACGTACGTCCGTACGAAATGGAATAACTCAAAAACTATTCACTGGATTCTTTTCATATTTTGCATATGGGTTCATCATGGGAAGAGTAATGTTCTTACATAGGTTTGTGACCTTGACCTTCATTTCAAGGTCACAAGACTTTGTTATTTTACCCTTGTCAACGGGATATCTCATTAACCATTCTCTGGATTCTCTTCATATTTTACACATAGCTTCTCCAAGGAAAGACGACAGGCTGATAGATTTTGGTGACCTTAACATTATTTTCAAGGTAACAGCGGAACTTTGAATTTTTCGACATGTTAATGTACATGTAAAGCTTGTCAGCGGGATATCTCAAGAACCATTCACTGGAATTCCATCATTTCTCACACAAAGCACCTGCTAGGGAAGACGACGGGCTGATTAGATTTTGGTGACCTTGACATTATCTTCAAGGTCACAGCGGAACTTTGAATTTTGCGGGATATCTCAAGAACCATTCACCGGAATTCCATCATTCTTACACAAAGCACCTTCCGGGGAAGACGACGGGCTGATTAGATTTTGATGACCTTGACATTATTTTCAAGGTCACAGCGGAACTTTGAATTTTTCGACATGTTAATGTACATGTAAAGCTTGTCAGCGGGATATCTCAAGAACCATTCACCGGAATTCCATCATTTCTTACACAAAGCACCTTCCAGGGAAGACGACGGGCTGATTAGATTTTGGTGACCTTGACATTATTTTCATGGTCACAGTTGAACTTTGAATTTTTCGACATGTTAATGTACATGTAAAGGTTGTCAAAAGAATATCTCAAGAACCATTCACCGGAATTTCATCATATCTTACACAAAGCAAAAGGACTGATTAGATTATGGTGACCTTGACATTATTCTCACGGTCACAGTGGAATTTTTAATTTTTTCGACATGTTAATGTACATGTAAAGGTTGTCAGCGGGATATCTTACATAATGCACCTCCTAGGAAAGACAAAGGGCTGATTAGATTTGATGACCTTGACATTTTTGTCAAGGTCACAGTGGAGCTTTGACTTTTTCGACATGTTTGACAGTCGATTTTGCTGATCTTGACATTATTTTTAAATTTTGAAGTATTAATTTTCGGCGGGGGATCATGTCACCTTAGTGACAACTACTTGTTATTTTTTAATTCAACTTGCCATATCTTATTTCATGCCATAACCATAGAAGATTACATGTATTCTTGGATAACAATAATGGTATCCTTAGCATGTATGTATCTAATCGCTCACCCTCTATGTAAGTAGTAGCGTTAATCCCGTGTATGATAATGGAATGGGTTAAAAACGTATACAGTGGACATGTCAATCATACCTAATCAAATGTCGAATAAGAGGTTGGTTCAACGACGTCTTGCTTACTTCACGAATTTTTATTTTTTGATTACTGAACCTGTGTGAACAGATTGTGGAATTTGTAGATATAAAACATCTTTCTCAGAGGGGACTTCTAACTCATAGCTTCCTTTCTTCACGAGGGATTGTAATTTTCCTGGACTCTAGTTATGGTAATGAATCTAAACCTTTTTCCGACTATACATTTACTAACAGACCAGAGAGACAGAGTCTGGGAATTGTATGGCGATGATGAATTGAATGTACCATTCCCCAGTGTAAAAGAAATTGTTTTAAAATTTGAAATACAAAAAACAAGTACCTTTATTGCTCTCTTATCAATCTCAGTAATACAAAACATATTGATTTAAGCTAATGAAGATTAATCATTGCCTTTATCAATTCCTGTTAGGTTTTTCTTTCTATAACGATTGATTAAGTTCCTTCCTTTTTTTTAAATGCGAGCATTCAATTTGCGCTTTTTAATAGTTTGTTGCACATTAGTTGAAAATGACTTTCACATTGGAATTAATGGAAATTTTACCACACTTGAGAGTGAAATTACATTTACTATTACAATGCATGTGAGGTATCGTGTACAAATACACTGCACGTGAAGCAGTATTTACATCGTTCACGCAATATCGATTGAATGAATAAAGTTTAGCTGATATAGAATGAACATCATTTACATATAAATACTTCAATCTAGCGTTGCTGCATGTCTGTATTGAAGTCAATAACATTCCATTTATTCAGTTTGTTTGACTTGATAAAAACCTTGTTAGTACACAAGTAATGTCTAATTTTAGGGTTTTATTCCAATATATCTGTTTTAAAACTTGCCTTGGCGGACAGTTCTCAACAATTTCAATACAACATTTAACTTCAGATCTGTTCCCCTGAGATATGTTATGATCGTGAATTAAAAGTTGTTCAGAGATCAATACTACAGTGAAAGAAGGAGATTATCCAAGAAGAGAAGAAGAAAGCGGCAAGCTAATCTGATTATATATCTTAGCCCTTGGACATACACTAAAAATGTATTTTGTCCCCGCAACATGTTAGGATTTTATTTGAATGAGGACAAAATGTGTGGCTCTTGGATATCCCTTTTTAACCATTGATGAACTATCGATCGCAAGCTTTTCAACCAGGGCGCTACTGAAGCAGTTAATGTTCTGAAGAATGCCAGGGTTACTCATTCCCTTTACAGGTTCCTCAAGATTTGTCGTCTCACATAACCTATTGTGCTTTCCATTGATGTCAACTGTTTGTAAACCAAGCTCTGATGTTGAAACATTACAATTCTATACTATAAGTTTTTGGCTTTGGCTTTTGTGTTAAACTATATTGGTGTATGATTAATCCGTCATTAATGCACGTCTTTTTTTAGCTGACGCATAAATACACAATGTACAAGCTCAGCAAGCAACATAACTGATATAGTTCAGATCATCCAACAGAGTATCAATCCACTGTACATCTAACACCTTATTGATACAGACGATATGGGGGAAGACTTCGGTAATCACTGTAGGGTGTTAATGCCCGACCAGTTGGCCAGTTTGGGAATCGAGTACTGTTGTATCTTCCCAATGTTGATTCAATAGACATTAAAGTAGACTCGTTTTACCAATAATTTCAGTCTATAGAAATTAACTAGTAATTATTCTAAAGGTGATACACACGTGCATCAAGTTGATAATGATCCAATACACAATAACTGGTTATTATCCCGCCTTGACTACTGTAATGTCTTACTAACAGGATCTCCGAAGGGGTTAATCAACAAACTGCAGCGTGTACAAAACACAGCAGCCAGAATTGTAACCATGTGTCCCAAACGAGAAAATATAACATCTGTACTCCGAGATCTACACTGGTTACCTGTACAAGAGAGGATCATCTATAAGACCATGTGCATAACATTCCAGTGCATCCAGGGCACAGCACCAGTCTACCTACAGGAACTTATCAAGCCATACTCTCCATCAAGATCACTGAGATCCGATACAAATAACTTATTACAAGTCCCAAGAACAACAACAAAAGCCTACGGCCTTCTCTTACAATGCAGCATTCCAATGGAACCAATTGCCAGAAAATCTGAAAGCATGTGATAATTTCTCAACTTTAAAAACTCGTCTTAAAACCCATCTCTTCAGTGGGGCGTACTTGTAGAAATCTAGATCTCCTCTACCTCCTTCAAGCGCTTTGTGCATGATGCTTTCGTGGATACAGCGATATACAAACTGACTTTATTATTATTATTATGTTATAATGATAATAAATAATATACACATTCTATGTATTCATCAAACATGTATTTAGTATGGACATGCAGAGATACCTTGAGCATAAACTGAAACACCACATATGTTGAGGCATGTTGATTGTAAAATTAAATGAATAAATAAAGCGACCACTCAAGAAACTGTAATATATTATACATTGATATGAACGTTGTTATGGTTAATCATAGCAGTATTTATGGAAGGTACACTTGATCTGAAAGCTTGAACGTATTGGCTATTGACAGATTATGACATACTATAATATATGACAAATAAAAGGTATATAACATGAACATATTTCACACCAGTGAAATTATTATGACATGGTATTTCAATATGATATTTTTATAATAAATGTAGCCTGTATTTTTTATCTTTAAATCATTAATTTCTTATTTCCTATTTTTTATTTAGACGACTATCTACTTGAATACTTTTTAAAAAGAAAGTAACCACAGACCTTCCATTGAATAAGATTTACTTCCGACGTGAACAGTAACTATCTTTTCCTCGTAAAAATAAAACATAGACATAGACATAGACATAGACATGCATCCTTTACCTATTGTGTTATGTAAGGAATTCCCTCGCGCTTTCGATTATTTAAATTCATTCAAATGCTTTAACAACAGTCCTAAATAAATGAATACATTTTTGTTTCTTGTCCAACATTCATGCATCATGTAATATATATATATATATATATTGGAATTCATTATGTCCGTGTGTTTTTCAGTGCGCAAAACGATCTGTATAATCTCGTGTAATAACGTGCTATCACAACATTACAAAAAACGCTTCTGATTCCGATTCCCGTGGGATTCTTTGTAAAATGCATTTAATATATTTGTGTATATACGGATGGCAGTTGTAAGGTTATAAGCCACAAATCCAGCAACGCTCACAAAGATACCAAGGGATTTCAGCCATGGAGGAGTTCGACTGTATACATTTTACCATTGGAATTCCGTATCTAACAACATGTTTTCGAAACTCAGATGAGGGGCACAGCGTTTCTGCCATTGCACTGAAATTATGTCATAAGCTTTGTGAATCGCATTATGAATGTTTTTGTTGTCAAGACAACACAACTGGGTTATTTTGCCAGACTGATCATGATGATTCTGAACAAAGGGTAGGACATTTTTGATGATATTTTGACGATATGGCAAATTTTTTTGCTAACTATAAGATTGTATTACATGTACGCATTACGTTCTACGACGTTCACGGTCCCTGCGTTAGTCCTGTTTGTCTAAACCGAAGTGGAACGTGTAATTATTTTTAAAAAAGTTTAATTTCGTTCGGTTTTTACAAAAGTATAAAAGTAACCATGTAATAAAACAAGAATAAAAGAAATTGGCATTTCATTTATTTGTTTGTGTAGGAATGTAAAGTAACATATTTGTATGTAGACAAAGTACAAAGTACACATAGTAGCGTTATTATACATGTATGCATTATTGTCATTAACATAGAAGATTATTAACAAACAAATAATCTGACAGACAAGTATATCAGCAGTTTTAAATAGTGGAAAATGAATTTAACACAAAACGGCAATCCCGTTTTATTCTAGGTTTCACCAAGGAAGCCCGTTAGGCCTGTTACGTTTTTTTAGGGTCCGTTAAGTTTTAAGTTGTGATACAATCCTCCCGTTCTAATTGGCACTGTAACGTTTCAGTTCTGAAACGATGCGGACGTGGTCAAAGTGTAGCGGTTTTAGTCAAAACGTGGCGACCGTGGAGAACGTGAGCGTAGCGTTAACCTAGCATAAGGATAAATATACACATTGTGCCAAATTCATATTATCTTACATTGAAAGAAGGTATGTTTCATTCGAGTCAAACACAGTTTCAATTTTAAAGGTGTATCCATTGTGTTTCATAAAATGTTTATTTGGCTTTAATACGTTCCAACTCACCATGTGTGCTGTTTACATTACAACAAAATTAACTGAGCTAGCGTATTCATCCCCCATCGCCAAATATATCATAATTACTGGTTTCCATTTAAAATCGAGTAACCTCATTATGCATGCGTAGAAACCGAAGATGCACTTCAAATTTGCAGGGTAGTTATATGACATATTAAACATAATCAACTCAAATTTGCCATTTTGTCTGTTTTAAATACGATTCCAAAACTACGTTTGACTCATTGGCGCGCGTCAATCGCGACACATTGTCCGGGTTTCGATCAGAAATCACTACTTTCACCTTCATATCGTCAATATATTTAGTCCACTATCATCAATATGATAATTTTCGGTAACATTCCCGATGCAGTAACATCATTTATAACGTTTGGAATATGTGACCCCCAACAACATAATGGAGCATTATGTTTTGACGACCACGTGAGCGAGTGGTCTTAGCAAGCTATTCGAACAGATTTATTTTGTTTAATGAATTGTATTATTATGTAGCGACCTGAGGAGTCAACAGGCGATTACTTCCTCGTCAACACAAAATCATACTGACTCCATCCTGAATACGACCAAAAGCTAAATTCACTCGAGTTACTTCATTTTAGAATTGATGACGTAAAACGTATGTTTATGGCGTATTGATATTGATATTGATGTTATGGCCTCAGTCCTAACTGTTTTAACCAAATTACCGTTTTGTTCATATTTCACTGTTATCATTTCGCCTCTATATTAAATACATAATAAAACAATGACAATAATGAATACTTGTTTTCATGGATCCGAGAAACAATATTGACTTCCGACTTCGTCATTGGTTCATTCTGTTTTCGGGTCAATAAAACAGGTAATGACCTCATCCCCAGTCTATGATTGCATAATAATCACTAATAGACGATGTTCAGTTTATTTCAAAGCTACAATATAAGTCTTGTAAGTTTTATAGGAATACAACATGGTTTAAAATGTATTCTATTTTACAGGGTGACCGCCAGGACTTTACCCCACGACAGGTGAACTGTTCATCTGTTACTGTGATAGTGAACAGGGGAGGTCTTCACTGCAGATTCTGTGAGTAGAAACCCACAATGTATTTATATATACACATACTATTTGATGTAATGATGAAATACATATATTTTCCGAAATACGATTGAAGTACATGCAGTAAAAGCACCCTTTAGTAATGACATTACATATTATAACAGAATCTCTTAGAGATG
Source organism: Gibbula magus (assembly GCA_936450465.1). Classification (NCBI taxonomy): domain Eukaryota; kingdom Metazoa; phylum Mollusca; class Gastropoda; order Trochida; family Trochidae; genus Gibbula; species Gibbula magus. Next base: position 48,942,129 of record OW388301.1, read on the forward strand.
CTTAGTGTTTTTGATGAATAGCCTCAGCGATTGTGACTACTTTTATTCTAAATGTATGATGAATTTCAGTGTGAATTATATTTTCTTTAAAGGTTCTCCAAAATTTCAAACAACAGATTCAAGAGATAAAAGCCACATGCTACTAGCCTCCACCACTGGTTTGCCAGGGAGACTGTTGAATTTCAGAACCAAATCGGTCAGAATTGTGAAACAGTTTTCTCACAAGGTAGCACAGATTATCTATTTGACCATTTCAAATAAAATCGTTTTTGTAGAATACAGTAAAGTAAAGCTAGGAGTGGCATCAATAGACGGCAGACTTGGAAAGGAGAAAAGTGGACATTTTAGTAGTATTGCAGCTTCTGAAGACCGATTATTCGTCGGTGCATTCTCACGAAAACCTAAAATTCTTGAAATGCTCTCAACGTTAAGAATTCTTAGAACAGTGACACTTTTGAAATTTGTCCCCGCTAACATGCCATTTGACATGAACAAATCTCATATCTATGTTAGTTCATATTTATTTCCCAGTATTTTCGTCTATAGTGACGGTGGAACATTAATAAAGAAACTCGACGGGACTGTAAAAAATCCATTTCTGTTTATTGAACCATATGGCGATTGGTTGTACTATACAGGATATCATACTTCAGATTTACCAAAGGCGTCTTTGGTTAATAACACAATAGATATATCAAACTTAGGTCTTGGGGCTTTATCAAGCATCTGTGTCCTCAAAGGCAAATTTATCACAATTGGAGTATATGGTGAGCTCTATGTGCATGAAAACAATACAACACACAGGATTAAAGTACCTGCAAGTCAACTAAAAAGGATACCTAATTGGCATTGCTGTGTGTTACCTTAAGTTCCTTCAATAATAATAATGATACTATCAAATGTAGGATTCACTGTCTCTTCACCTTTGAAAGGTTCATCGAAGGGAATGTATGCGTCTATGAGTATGTTCAGCTTCCATTTGGAACTTGTATGACAATGACAGCGATATATTAGAAATAAATACTTACATCGATTGGTCTCTCATATTTTCAGTCATTCTATGCAATATTTATAAAAGGTTATGCTGGCTATTTTATTTACGTGATCAGGAATGAAATTGTATATGGAACATTCAAGGTCACCGATCTACTTTTATACCCACTGTTCCTTTATTGTATTGTGGGAGAACTTTGATAGCTCTCGCGATGCATCACAATGATAGAGTGCTTCCCTGGATCTCAAAGAAAGTTCGGGTTTAAATCTGAATGCAAGAATGGCAAATGTACTCTGTTAATAGCATACTCTTTGTTATCAAATCCTTCAACAACTACTATCACCTCTCTCACTTCCATACCATCATTTATCTTACGATGGGGCAATGGATAGTCACGAAACGTTCACAGGACACAAAAAAGAGTGGAATCATCCTTTCCGGATCCTCTCGGATTCTTCCGGATCCACCTGTTTTAGGGCAGATCCAGGAGATTCCAGAAGGAACCGGCAAATGGATTCCGCTCAATTTTGTCCTGTGGTTGTGACCTACAATAAAGAAGTTTTCATCCATAATAGTTGTCTTTACTGGATTACACCAACTTCCTAAATGCCACTGAAGAACCACACTATAACAAGCCAATTTGCAATGTTTCACATTGATTATTTTCACACAATGATAAATTGATTGTAAAGAAACAACAAAATATAAGAAATGTATTAATCATTTCTGGTGGGAATTTCCATTGTGCTTTGGTCGACTGTTGGTTTGGAATTCAATAATGAAACGTTTATCTTTGAACCCGATCTTAAGCATCCTTATGGTTATGGATGAGTATCCAACTTATCAAGGTTACACCTTGCCAACATGAAATGAACTTGCCCTTCACCAATTAATAACTATATATTAAGGAAAGAAAACTGCCATGACATATTGTAATTTTTCTTCATCCAACGTTCTTTTGATGTAAGCTATCACTTTTACATAACCAAAACATGTATTCATGATGGATATATGTATATGCCACATCAGTTGCAGTTGAAGGATAGTAATTCCAGATGGGAATAATTCAAAACTGACTTAAACGCTTCATTTATGTTTAGATCGTTAGACAGGTTGCTGCCTCCGGATGATATGTATGACACTGCCCTTCAATATACTATAAATTTAATCAATAACAGTATCAATAACAACACTCATCTCGACAACTCAGCGACCGTTGTCATTATTATTATGAACGCTGGATTTACTTGAAACCAACCAACACGATATTTTATCAAAGGAGCTTCAACACTTTTGACAAGTAATTTAACAGGGAGTTCACATGTGGGCATCTTCTCCTGAATTTACGTATGTAATCAGAAAACCCTTCAAGTAAAGAACCCAGTTGTTTTATCTTCAATACCGGATTAGTTCTTCTATTAGCCGTCAATATCACTGACATGTATGCCTATAGGAAATTGCAATTTGTCATAACCAAGTTAGTTACATGTTCCTGAATCAACAGTGATCATATAATTATTTGGCTTCTAAAAATAATTGTGGGCAGAGATGCTGCAGCTTATATTAAATTACAACAATAATTGATAATAGCTAGTGGTCCATAAGAGATCATGGGTTTTAAGGAAAAGTTATCTTATGGCACATTTTAATCTCAACTTTCTGAGATCACTGATCAAGGTTTATACAATTATAACATCTATGCTTAAATCCAGAATGGAAATGCTACATCAATTTTCAATTTGCCAAGTTTCCTATATAGAATATCAATATTCAGTCACATACATTGAGTGACCCGCAACTGAGTTTCTTTTTATTATTTAATTATATGTTACAATGGTACTGTCTGAAGATTTTGATTTAGATATAGACAGTTGTATGGACGTTCTAGTTTACGAAAGCATAATCTTTTGTGGGTACATGTGGGCAGTGAAATAAATCGTGGCGCAACAGTGAGAATACATTCTAGAATCCTGCAGAGCAAACATATTATTCTGATGCAAGCTTTTGAGATGTAATTAAGTTTTGAAAAACAATTGAATTCCAATTATCACATATGGTATCTCTTTTATTAATTTGGAGAAAGGCACATATCATAATAAAAATCATTGTTGAAGAGAACAGAAACTTTACAATAATTCATATTCATGATATATATTTAGAATGTTTCATATCATGTTTACATGTTTTATTTGAGTAAATGTAACTCGCAGTTAAACATTTTGCTGATTATTATAATCTGTAATATTATCAGGTATATAACATGCAAGCTACGTGGAAAACATACTTTCGTTAAGGTTTCCCATGAGAACTTGCTTATCATCATTTTAATATTATATTTTATTTATATGTAACTTTCGAGTCGAAATCTAACAAGAGGACAGAGTCTACTATATCCCCCGCCAAGTGGAAACGTTTTAGACATAACGACTATTGCTTATGGAATATTATTCTTTAATAAATCCTAAATCTCTCATTTGTCATAAATTCATGCTACACAAGAGTATATAGTTCCCAGGATGTATTAATCTCTACCAAACAGTTTTCAAAATCTGTTCTGGAAGTGAAATTGTGAAAAAGCAATTGGAAATGGCTAAAAGTAGAAGTCCCAAATAGGTGGAACCCCCAAAAACATAAACATCTACACATGATGATTGTTCCACACACCATGTTTCATTGAGGTATATCTTACAGTTTTTGAGTGCTGTTCAGAAAATAATATGTTAAGTTATGTTCCCAGTTAAGGTGAAAACCCCAAAAGGCACATTTACACATGATGACTGTTCCACATACCAAGTTTCATTGAGCTAGGCCTTAAAGATTTTTTTAGTTCTGGTCCGGAAAAGTATGTATGTTTCCATGTAAACGGCTAAACATGAAATGCCAAAGAGGACACAACCTCCAAAAGGCATATCTACACATGATGACTATTCCACATACCAAGTTTCATTGAGCAAGGCCTTATAGTTTTAGGACAGAATATAGTTTCAAAATAATGTACCATCCTCTAATTTGACGCATCTTTGATGCCGGACGTCAACAAACATGGACAAATGTCGTATTTCATTCTCTTATCTCATCTTCTTAAGGTGGCCTGTTTCGAAGGTGTGTGTGTGTGTCTGTTGAAACATATAAGCATATCATGTTTCAAAAAATGACTTACTTAAGGTGGCTTCTGAAAGTAATATTTAGAATGGAGTTTTGCATATTGGATGAAGCACCCTACTTGCATTGCCATTGAAACCTGTTTCCCAATTTAACGGCTGTTAATTAACATTACAGATTCAATGTATGGGACATGATAGATTAGGTGATATGAAATACATGTAAGGGACAATAGTGTGTTTCATAAATTCCAAAACTCAACTTCTAATCAATTTATTTTCCTAAACGTTCCAAAGAATGTTATTATTCAACAAAGCCAACTTTACTGCATTGGTTATATCTAAAATTTGGAAACATGTGACAATTCATAAATAGTATTCATGGAGGGACTCTATCTCTTGTCGCTGTTGTGAAGTTAGCATACGTGAGGCAACTTTGCATGTATTAACATTGTTTTTTTAATTAGTTTCCTTAATTTTTATTTTACTTATGGTATCATTTATGCAGGTTATGATAATACTGAAACTTTATTTTATGTTATTTTTAAAAAATAAAATGCTAAATAAAATTTTAATTGAAAACTATATTGATCATTCAGGTTAGTTGCTACACTAGAGTGGCTACATAGTAAAGGTAAAAGTGTATGTTAGTAATTCGCAGACATCTCACATAAATGAAGATGGTAAACATAAAATTTTGCAATTTACTGTTATTTGCTGTATATTACGAATGAACCTTTAGAATGATTTCAATCTTACGAGACTTAAAGAGAAAAGAATGATCTGCAAAAGAGATTCAAAGTGTCAAGCGAGAGGATTACGTGATACTATGGGGTCCTTCTAAATGGTATTGCAAGATAAATCGATTTTCACTTTTGAGGACCTATCGATTTAAATTGAAAATCACGAAGATTTTCAGAATGTCAGCAAAGGTTTAATGTATAAATCAAATTTAATCTCAGTAATCTTTTTTAAAATTCTTCTCATTCAATTATTCTCCAAGAATAGAAACTTCTCTTTGAAAAATCATATTTATCGATATTAAATTCCACATTTACCTTTTCATCCGACACGTTATCAAAAACATACTGACATCTATTTGTATTTCTGAATAATGAATCATCTAAACTTAACAAAAATTCCAAAAAGCCAAGGAGACTTAAAATGAACTTGTCACCATGTTCTTTTATATGACGTATTATTTAACAATATCTTCCACTACGACCATTTCTTTGAGTTTGAAGAACATGTTGCAAGCCATGAGAACCAATTGCGTCTCGAAGTTTATTTCAACCGACACAATTATCACAAATGCCTTGGAACTTTGTTATATATGTTATATTGTTATATATATATATATATATATATATATATATATATATATATATATATATATATATATATATGTCAGGAGTTTGTTAATTAACAATCAACTATACAGTTATGTCAATACCAACTTCATTTCCATGGCTATATTATTTTATATGTATTGGCATGAAATGTATGGATAAACCTATACTCACATTTTTAAAAGAGTATAAAATGGGAATTTTCTCTCGGAGAAAGTAGATTTTATATATAATTGATAGACACATATTTTGTGGAGAAGTAATCACACTTTCATACTTCAGAGTATGATACCTTTATTTTGATGTTTGTTAAAATACACTTTGGGCGCTAAAATCGCTTTTTCAAAATGGTCTTGGCCACGATGTTTAGTATTTAAGTTTAACACATTTTAAAAGTGGAAATTTAATTAATATAATATGTCGTCAACCCAAATAAACTTCTTGGATTACCATTACTGTAGGACTGTAGGACAAGCCAACATCGCTTGTTGATGATTCTATATTAAAAGGACAACTTCTTATGTGGGTAGTTTTTCAGAAATATGATCAAATAATGTTTTGAAAATTCATATTTAGTATAGTTGGCTTCTGAAGACATGTCGTAACTATTATTCAATCGTATTTATCGCCCTTGGTTTGAAATATCCTTATTTTGTAAGGGACGTTTAAAGTTATCCAATGAGTGAATATGTGAAATGGATTATCACGTTATAATCTAAAAATGCCTTTATCGAGGGGACGTCGACGTGGATAAACGAATTTATAAAAGAAGTGCGAATTAAATCTTATAGATCATTCATCCCTCAGTTATGTGCTTCATATATTACCTTTCTAATAATTTGACTCTCACAGGCTTTCTGTGTCTAACAAAAATCACGCTCGTCTTGTTCACCACTAATGGATAGGCGTTTAACAATTCGTCAAATGGTTAAGTCACCAATAATCTTACTTAACACCTTTGATTTTTACAGATAGATTTTATAGATTTCTTTCTGTGTTATTTTGAAATCTAATGCTTGTATCTTTGTAAGGTAAAGTACCGTAGGCTGTTACATTGAAAGAGAATTGGTCAACATGACAAACTTGGTAGTTTGTAAAAGCCAGCATTCTGATTCTGTTCTCAACCGCCTGATGAAATGTGCTGTTATGGTTGATCACACATGTGCAACACATATAAATTTATGTTATTGATTAATCATTTGAATTGTATACATTTCCTAGTCCATGTCCCAGTTATACTGAATGAATGTCACCTCATAATATACACTTCGAAATTAATTTAACAACATCCTAGTTTGTAAACTGACATGCTTGGGATTGTTAGGATAAATTGAACGAATGTATCACCCCAAACGTTTAACCTAAAATAACTACTGACAGATATAAACTACACTTCAAAGCCATCAAACAGCAGACCATGTTGAAACTATTCTAAAATGGACTGATAGAGAAATAGTTTACGTCTCTAACATACTCTTGCATACCTACATTACGGTGTGTGTACTTTTTCATTTATTAAATTACTTTACATTGCCCTTTCCATTCAAAATCATTAAACTTATTCTTTTTACAATATCTTACTGTTTCTATTATGGAAAAGTATCTTAATTATCTCTTGAAATGTAGCAGAGTTGGTAATTTGTTTTGCAACATTTATAGATGTGGTATTTAGTACGTTGCATGGTTAAATCAAAAGTATCATCAGTTTGAAATGAAGATGTACAGCCAAAAGTCAACTTGAAGGTTTTTATCACCTGTGTGAGTACAGTTAAGTTCGATTGGAGGATAATCTAATATTTTGCTTTAGAGAAGTAATTTTAACAAAGTTAATTTGGAGATTGAATATAGTAACTTGCCAATTGTGTGATTTCTAGTGTTAACAATAATATGGTGTTACGTTAAAACTCTTCGTGATGATGTATTTAGTGAGCATGTAAAGTCTTTGCAAAATGTGTAACATAATAAAAAACCTTTAACATACCTTTATAACTCTCTGATCAATCTCTATAAAACAAACACTACTTGGTTTAACCCTCCAGATTCTTTCAATCTAATCAAGATTGAGCACTGGTTACTTACGAGTTTTCTTCAACAATGATTGCTTGAGTTTCTTGAAGCTATTTCATTACTAACTTTAAGTTAATGTGGTGAAAACAAGTGTGTGCAAAGTTCTCGATCATTTGTATTCTGGGAAAGATAAGACTACCATTAATTGAATTTGCTCTTGTAGATATTTGTTTGTAAATTAATTATTCCAAAGACCATACATATGAAAACATTTTATAGATCAAAGTTTGTAACTCAGTGTTGTACATAAGAAATATCAATAATTATTATTAATAATGCAATCAATTAGGCAAATTATTAAATGGTGTATTTTATATTTAAGTTACACGTTTTGACGTCATCCTATTTTTTTTTTCATTCCATTATTTTTCAGCAATGGACAGTTACACATCACATCATCTACTTTTAAGTATAAATGTAATTTCTTTAACTTTAAAATTAATTATGATAAAATAGCAATAATTTGACTTTAACTTAAATTAGGTTAATGACCTCGTAACTCTCCATAGTTAAAAAATAATGGGCCTCGTGGGGGAATCATTTACTAACTATCATATGACTAAGTGTCATTTAACCAAATAACCGAGATGTTTATAATATTCAAAAAGGGCAATCCAAGCCTCACTGTAAACCAGTCATTGCACATATGTTCTCCACCGCCCAATGAAATTGCTGTTATGGTTGATCACACATGTGCAACACATTGACATTTATTTTATTGATTAAGTTTTTGGATTGTATACATGTGCGTGTCATATGTGCATCCGCTGTTCATTATATCGTACATGAAGGTATGCAGTTGACCTTGTGATACCGAATGAATGTCAAACCTCATACATTTAGCTCTAAAGGACCCTGTCGGACATCAAGCGATCATGGAAAGATGTTTTAATTTTATGAAAAATATGTTTTTCGAGGGGAAACGAATGTGTATCCAGCGCCATATAGACTTGCGCTTAGAGAATGTTTCTTGATGAAGGTGAGATGAGTTGGGGTTTAACGCCGCTTTCAAGATTATTTCACTTCTATCACAGCTGCTAGTATTATGGCAGGGAGAAAGTGGCTATGCCTTCCGGTGAAACCTTCGACCATCGGCTGGAACTAGCGAACCATGGGTGGTACTACGCTGAAATTCAGTGTAGCATTGCACCCAAACCTTACTGCGTGTAGAACAGTCCTTACTGCAGACAAAGTTGCCGTGTCCCTGGCGGGATTCGAACCCCGGACCTCTTGATCCGAGACCGAAAGCGCTTACCACTGCGTTATCCCGCCCCCTCTCTTTATGAAGTGGATCACCCACTTTCGAAGTACTCTTCCATTCAAGAAAAATATAAATATACAATTGCCATTCCATTCAAGTAGGCTTATATTGTCAACTTTTTGATGGACATTAATTACGAGCTTCATTCTACATGTATCTCTAATTACGACACTGTTTCTTACACTTTCATACCTTTCTATAATCATATAAACGTGAAATGAAAACTACCGTTGATGTTCTCATCAAGGAAATCAGTTCTTATTTATCAATAACAGACACATAATGATCTTCAGAAGCATCTCAGATACGAGCACAAAGAGACATGTAATGACATTGCAAATAAATTGTTTGATTTCCAAAGGAAGAAACTTTTAGTCCCCCTTCGATCATTTCATGAATAGTTCTGCTTGTATTCAATTAGATTTCCTTAATATCTTCATTACTATTTTATCTAATGATTACTGTCATGTATGCTATTTCTATAACATCAAAGTTATCATTAAATAAGACATTATTATCACATATTCCCCAACTGATCAAACACTTGTTAGCAGGATTAGATTATTGTTATCTTCAGTCATTTTCGTTATAAATTAATAAAGGATTTGTTTGTAACATTCCAGTTAATACGCCACTGACATATTGTTTTATTGCAGATATAAGGTGGTGTTGGCTGGATTAATCTTCCTGAATCATTTCAATCACTCTAGCAGTCTATTCCCGTTCTGCAACATCATTCATTATATATACATGTATTATCAAATATTCCTTTTTAGTAGTACATAGGCTCAGTTATCGTCCTAAACACTAATGTCAACTTAAACGTCATTTTGATTGGATTTTCAAATTATTATCTATCATGTTATTAACATAGATCATAGATCATAGTGCCTGTCTGGTACATAATATACCTTAAGTACAATGCACATATGTAAATAACTTCCACATTCCACATTCCACATTCCAAATGTTGCAAACAATTCATTTGGTCAAGTATTATCCTTCAGACGTCGTAGTCTTAGTACCGATACTGTAAGAATGTCAGATTATCAAACGACTGTTAAGAAATAGGAAATTAATTGAAAATAGTTTTATACAAAAAGTCAATTATATGATAATTTGTTCACATTTGATAACAATCAAGACAAAGGTCAACATAATACAGTATGATTTGAATAAGGTGCTTTTAAAAACCTGTTCCTTATCATCTAATAATTATCAAATCATTCGAATATATAGTATGACCTACATTTCCTTGATGGTTTTTATTACCACGTTTGCTTGAACCTAAACTTCCAAGATCCAAATGTTCCAATTCTGGCGATATATTGGTTATTAGCGGGTGAATCATGTATGTCATGGTTGTGCCTCACAGCCAAAAAACAACAAAAACAGACGGAAAAAACACTGCAATACATAACAGCACTTTTAACAGAAATGCGATTTAAACATATTAATTTCCATGAAATAAAGGGATAAGCTAATTGTGTATCTAATTACCAAAGTCAAAGTGAATTAACTATGTATTTTCAAAGGCCAGCAACAACAATATAATTCACAGTTCTTAACGGAAGTACATTATTTCGAAACGCAACCCATGTCAAATTCTAAACATCGTATATAATAAATCAACTTAACAATTTATTGACACTATCTTTAATGATGAATGGGAGAAGAAACCACAAGAGAATAGAAGCTCACATGGGATCACTTTCTCCTCACGCTTCTGTGATTCATGTATTACCCTCCTATTGATTCGGACTCTCACAGGCTTTCTATGTCTAACCTACATCACGTTGAGATTCATCTTGTTTACAGCTAATGGGAAAGCATTTAACTTGAGTCACATGATTAAGTCACCCTCGAATCATTCCTAATCCCCGTGTGTGTTGTTTTCACCTCATAACAGTAAATCTAATAGTGTCTGTTGAAGTGGAATGGTTTAAATTGATTTAAGCAGTCAGGTTTTGAAGCTTTCCTCTGTAAATTAACAAGAAGGAAGGATATTTCCCATAGAACTAGTGTGTTGTGTTAGCTAATTCACTGAATAGATATTCCAAACTAGCTGGGGCTACTTTTTAAACATTAAATTGAATAACGTAACGAACTGCTAAATAAGTTCCCTCAATACTGTAATATTTCGCTTCAATAGACGTTGTCAACGCAAGTACGTGATTGTAATACATTATCATGTAAATGAAAAGTTATGCTTGTAAAACGAATAAAGTACGTCGTTATCACAAGCTCAAAAACATTTATATATCAAATTATACACATGATTCCAGCCAATCTACTCAGACAGAAAAAGGGGAAAGCGAACTTCAATAAAAGCCGAAGTGAACCATAACTACATTTAATCTGTTAACATGTCAACCCGTAGAGAAAGTCGATAGTGGTGATGTAATATGTTTAACATTTACAATCTGGTTGACATCAGGACGCAAATACATATAAAAAGTGCTGTAGCATATTTGGGTATATTATTTGTTGTGCAATTTTTCATTTATAATTAAAGTTTATACAATATATTGTTACATTAGAGGGTAGAAAATCTCATTTCACTACTCGCCGTGTATTGGTAAAAATGATACGACGTGTAAAGAAACAACCTTACGGAACTCGTCAGGATCAGAGGTAGATTTGTAGGTCACATGCGATTTTGAGAGTTCAGAGAGCAAGATATATGACCATTTCATCATTGTACAATACTTACAACTCTTCTCTAAATTCGTCAGATCACTTGAACTTCCTTCAACCGGCCATTTAATTGTGAAGACATTACAATGGCGACTTGATGGAATATAGACTCGCATGGCTTAACCGAACCATGTACATTCGTTTTACTCTCTTTATTGATTCAGGCGTATTATTTAGTCATTTGTAACACGTATTTAGCATATTGTGGGACCATTTTATTTCAGTAAGCAGAACGTGCTTTAAAATAATATATATAATTATATACAATATTTAAATTATCATATGGATTACATATTGAGATAGAGAACATCTTAAATAATAATTCAGGCTAAAGTTCCATTGACATTCAAGTAGCAATACATATTGTTAATGATAATAAGAAACAGTTCACTTTTAAAAGGTTCATTATCTGATTTAAGATATTTCAGTTTATTGGCATTTGTGTTGTGTTGAATATTTCAAACTTAAAATTGCACGTAAAGATAAATTGTTGAATAATATTCCGATAATATACATACAGATGCATATCTCTTTTCATTTATTTGCAGGGTCAATCGGACACATGATACATTAACTTTGATGAAGGTGTACTGTCACTGTATTACAACTCTAACTCTAACAATCAATGCATCAGAGAGTTAAGGAGTAAACGTCATGGATCAACCAGCTTCTCATCCATATATCTTCATTGATTTTGGAACCATTTATTTTATTAAAAGAAATAGTAGAGATAATGCTAAATTGAATGTTGAATGAACCTATTCAAAATTTGATCATAACAAGCCTCATGCTGCTTTCTAAAATACGTTTGTCTATTGATATTGGTATTCGAGTTGTGTAACATTACTTCACCGATTGAAGAATAGTTATGGTAGATATCACATATCAGATAATCAAAATATATGCCATTTGCCATGTCAATATGCTATGATTGAAACTGTTAATGTACCACCTAAATCACAAAGCAACATGTCTACATCCAAAAAGATGACATCCATATATCTTGTACACATACATGGTTCATTCTAGGGCACATCAGGTTTCTGACAAATAGGGATGGGTTCATGAGTATGAGGCTGTTCACTTTGCGAGCTAACATTAAACGATTGACGATTTGATACCAGATTATCATGGATCTGTAATCATAGCTTTACAGAGAACTGGAACTTGTAATTTAGTTGGAAATTCAAATCCATCATGCGAGAATGAGCCTTAATAAGACAATTATTTCATCAGTTATCCTTGTTCATTGCCTGTTCATTCTTTTGGTTGTAAACTTTGCTGCTTATCAACGTGTCTCATGCATCATGAAACTACGCAACATGTGTACAAAAAAAAATGCAAATTAACCCTTGTAAACAGACAACATGGGATTTAATCTGCATTTAATCACGTAGCAGTATTTTCACCCATCAGCAATAAATCTGCTTAAAACAGTGGAAGCAAAACAATATCAAAGTGTAGTCCTTATAAAATGACTTGTGTAACGGATCGAACATTAAGGAATGCCTTCTTGTGAATGAATCTCGTCAATATGAATTCTGAAAATTCTTTGAGACAAAATCAGCTTTTTGGAGCTACAATACTATTAATGTACTCGTAATAAAGAATTAAAAGGTGCTAAATGGTGAAAGAATAACATAACAAATATTTCGTATATATTTACTTTTATGTTTCCATTCACCTATCCTCCAATACGTTGACACGGAAACATATTATTTGACCAATGAAGTTGTAGTATTTTACATAATGATACAATACCTTAAATAATAAAAACGATGATGAAGTTAACACAAAAATAGCAAATTCAGATTAATCTTATCACTGTTACTACACCTGGCACCTTTTAATGAAGAAGTCCTCACTGAAAACTGTAACTGTTTTACATCATACTGAGGTCACCAGTGATTGACGATCACACACTCTGAACCTGATATAGTGAAGATTTTGAATAGATAGTGCCAGATTATTTAATCAAATTCAATAACGAATCACATAGAAATTGTGAGCATCAGTCATCGTTGCCTAATTTTATAGACTGAGTCAAGGACTTAGCTAAGGCATAGTAATTAGAAATCAAATTCATATTATTTCATTTTTATATAAGATTTTAGACAAGAATAATTGGACAACATCTGTATAAATGAATTAGAACATAATTGTGAAAAGGCAGTGTGGACTATTAAACTGCTGAAAACTTACGTTACGGTATACAAAACGGAGGTAAACTGTTTTAAGCAGAAAACTAGTATCATAAAGGTCGGCGTTTTAGTATCATATCAGCTCAGCAAAATGTTGTGCCACTAAAGTAAAAGGGTACTAATTGGTGTTTTGTTCCTATTGGTGCAGAGGTATGGGGATTAACATTTTTTGAAATTATTTGTAAGATATATTCATATACTTAATAAGAAATATCCTAGGCAATGACGTCATACGATGTTTATGTATGACAAGAAAGTAAAGGCATCCAACATGTTTGAGTTATTGAATACTGGTGAGTTTGGGGATGTGTTGTAGAGTCAAGAAGTTTTTTTTTATTGAAATTCAAAGACCTCTTCCTGCGAGTTCACTTCGGAGTAAGGGAATCACACAAGAGAGTGGAAACAAGGACTGGGGTGGTTCATTGACACTGAACCCTTCCTTCAAGGTTGGTAAAATATTTACACCGTCATATTGTGCACGTAAAAAGGTGGTTCATTTTAAACTGAAAGCATTGGATCGTTTGTAAGAAAACAATGTCCATACTCCACGAACAACATATTCTATTGAAACTGATAATATTTTATGTTTATTTAACCGTTTGTAATAATGTTGAATTCTTTTTTAAGTATGACTTATGTACATTAATTACACTAACTACTACATGTATGAACTACAAGTAAATTGCGTTTGTGTATTTACGAAACTATTTGTTCAGTTACTAAGGTTATTACATAGCAACATACATCAGTAACACTTAAAACCTAACGCAGTGTATGTTTCTTGTATCGTTTATATCATGAAGTATTATCTTGAAGTACATAAGGTAGGTATAGAATAGATATATACATAATCTACCCAGCATGTCATAACGTATTTTTTGTTGATACACATTAAGATTGTGTAAATTTTTATGATTTATTCCTTTTTGCAAAGCAATTAGTGACTACCCAGAGAGAGGTGACATCTGACTTAATTAAGACAAAGTTGAACAGGCACTCTGTTTAACACATGATACTCTGTAGAGAGAGATACATTCGTTGTTACTTTCAACATGACCATTTTTCAATGTAGTTAAGTCCATTAGGTTCACATTTGATCAAGTATATGAAGGCTAAAGAACGACCACAGGGTATTTCCGTCAAACAAAAGCCTTTAACCCGAGGTAAATGACTTTTTCATATGAACCGTACTCATTCTATAACTGGATTGCCTTGGCTTTGTCACAAAGAGCATAAGAGCAGTTCGTAAAGTCTTGTTTTGTCATTTAAGTTGTTGGTTTAAAGGGCGTCATGCAACTCAGCTACTGGGGTAAATTGGTGGGACTGATTGGGTGATTAGTGTGCAGCATGAAGATTTCGGTTCGAGGCGGTCTTTGGGTATAACATTTGCATTTGGAGATATTTTAAAAAGAAGTCTACCTTACGTCTGTTTGCATAATGTGCATTTGGAAAGCAAAACCTTTTCATTTTATCACATACAAATACGTTCATTTCTACCTTTTGTTTTCAGCAAAAGGAAAACGATTTGCAAATGTGACAGGGGTACAATTAAAGGAAAGGAACACCTCGAGCACAAAATCTCATAGAAGTAAAACAATTGGTCATACAATATTTTTTGCAAATGGAGGAATGCATTTCTTCAAAACATGTATAACTAAAGTGATGAAAACAAAGAATATACGATACAATATATATCAATATCTAAAGGAGTTTTCATCTGCAGAACTTAATACAATACTTCCAGCGTCTGTCATAGCACTGAGGAATAAAGATGACAGCGAGTACAATGTTAATACGTGTTTTCCATAATGTTTGGAATATACCGCCATTGGATATTGCATCAACTTTTTCAATAGTGATACTTTTGATAACCTTTAAGTTACCATTGATACAAGCATGCAGAATAAATAGGCCCGAGTTGTTGAATTACAACGTCACCAGGATAGAGGATGAAGTATTGAGTAATACAAACACACCAAGTATACCGCTTGATATTGTGTTAATGGGTTAATGGTATTTACTTTGGCTTACGGGGATTTGCGAGTTACTTTGTGAATACTTGACAGCGAGGGTCTGAAAGTACCTTAATACACATGGTCTGTTTCAAAAACCTAACGTGGAAGTTTGGAAAAAACATGAACATCGATTCACACACTGCAAGACCTGACCAGGACATGAGTATTTTTAAGTGCCCAGTTCGCATACATGCATTCTCTTCCAACATGATCGGAAATCTGAAGGGAGTAACCTATGTGGGAAGAGAAATGCATACATGAGGAATACTCACACATCTTTCGCAAAACAGAAAATCCGGATTTGTTTTAACTTCAGAAAATACAAAAACCCAAAACGGATATATAGTTTCTGGTTCTCTAGCAGGACAAAAGAACCTCAAATTACTGTCAAACGATTTATGAAGTAAGTCAGTATTAGTGTCTCAGGATACGAATTTGTTTTCATTTACATTGCTATATTTTTAACTGAACGAATGCTGGACAATGTCTGTTTCTAAATCTTAACCATCCACTTTACAAGGAGGCTAAATTGACTTCAACGTGAACAATTAACAAATAGTTATTCCTACATGCATTGCGAATTCGAATATAAAAGTAGTGTATAAATACATTTATATATGTATTATTACAATTAATAAATTATTTAAAGGTACATTGTCTGTCTTCTAATAGGTTTGTTCATTCAGAAAAGGCCATTATTTTTTAATATCTGTAAGTGATCAGATTCAATGTTGTCAATAAACGTCCTTTTTTTTAAATTTCTTCATACAACACGAATAGCATGTTGATTATTAATTGAAAATTAAATTTTGAATGACAGATTTAAGCACTGTGATCCTTTGAAATTGAATAGTCTGTTGATTAATTTAAATGTGCTGTCAAATAGTCAGCCACCGTACCATTAACAGATTAAATAGGATAGCTCTCAAAGAGTTCCACGTTTTTAGGTGGATGTTTGATCTGACAATATGGAAATTGAAACATTTATCTCTTTAAACTTGATGCAGGTTTTCTTTAATGATGAGAATTAGGATAACTTTCCTTTTGACAAAAATCGAATTTGCATTACACACAAAACACTGCCACTTTTTTCAAATTGAAATAATTGAAATAACAGGAGTGTGCTATATCAAACTGAAGAGGTTATGTGTGTGTAAGGCAAGGAGGTACAGCTCGTTTAAGAGAAACCAGCATGATGAATACTGACGTCTAATGTAGTAAATACTCCAATTACTTAAACCTTCTAACATTAAATTATATATCGTATAGAATTATTGCTTATTTACTTGGGACGAAGCTGTTGCTGCAATATACCCCTCGCTGTCGGTAATACATCATTCATTAAAGACGAACGTTGGTGTACACTTGACATGCAGAATTAGTAAAAAGTATCAGTATATATCTGCTACTAAAGTGCAACAAGTCATAGGGAAGCTCGGACGGCTATCATTGGATTATTATATCCAATATTATAATATGTATTGGTTAAGGTATGAAAACGAGTTCTTGGTGCGGGTAGAAAGACTGAGGGGATGTAGGTGACGCCAGATAGAACGGGTTGCGTTTCACAAATTTAAATTTATATGTACATTTGTTGTTGTTAAAAGTTGTTTGTATTTCAATTCTGATGGATAAGTATGTTCATAACGAGATGTATATACAGTTGTCTATGTACAGAATAGAATGAACATACAAGATGTTTTATCAAATGTACATTATATATCCCGTTTGAAATTATTCTTTCACAGTACACAATTCATGAATTTAGATGGAACTACTAAATCTTAATTGTATGAATATGGGTAATCCTTTGAAAAGAACTTTGAAATAATGTAGATTGTTAGTTTTTTTATATAATTTTTGGAATTATGATTAATAGAAAAGTTGCGTTTGTAAAATTTCCGGGTTCATTGCTATTCAACACCCGCAAATTTAGTTTAAAACTGACGGCGTTAGCCGGAGGTTTTAAACGGTGAAAAGCAATGAATAGCGGTAATTTTACAAATGCAACTATTTATCAATAGTGTAACATGACCGTTAGTTATCAGGCGTTTTGAAACGAATTCCCTTTTTGCGTACCCATCTCCGAGTGGAAAGGACTTTGCGACTGTTTCATTTTTGTACGAGGTGTGGTCAGGTCAAAACAAATGTAAATACTTGTCGTAATATGTACATTAGCAACAATTTACACAAAAGCACAAACAGTGTCACCTAACTATGTTCACTTCACAATATTCACGTATCCTTTTAGATGGCGATAAACATTTATCTACGACATCAACACAGTTAAAGACCTAGGAAAAACAATCTTAAACTTGCCCTAACCCATTGTGACAATGACGCTAGCATTGTGACGTCAAAACGGTTGATCACTATGACGTCATGCCAATGGCAACAGCATTCAGTAAACACAGCCGCATGGAAGAAGGCGTCAATCTTGGATAAATCTAACTAGTTGAAAACATTTTTGTTACTTGAAACTTATTAATTTTGAGAGTTATTTGTGACCTATACTGATATACACAAGTTAGAAAATGACAATGCCACCTGTCAAATTTGAGCAAGGAGCACATATTAAGGGAAAAAGAAAAATGAAATTTTGAGTCGGGCCGATCTTGTGAACATGATGTATATGTTCGCGGTGATTCGCCCAAAATAATTTGCGGGTATTCATTGTCATTTAACATAGGCAAATCAACCAATCAGAATCAAGGATACACCGAAGTCATGTTTTTTGCACAACATTTCACATACACGTTCACAATAGGAAGTGCAATGATGAACGGGAAAAGAGACCACAAGAGAATAGAAGCTCACAGGGAATCACTTTCTCCTCACGCTTCTGCGATTCGTTTATTGATTCGGACTCTCACAGGCTTTCTGTATCTAACATATATCACGTTGAGATTCATCTTGTTTACTGTTAATGGGAAAGTTCGACTCCCGTCACACGATTTAGTCACCCGCAAATCTGCCCTAAGCCCACGTGTGTTGTTTTCACCTCATAACAATAAATCTAATACAGTTTGCTCAAGTGTAATGTGTTAAATTGATTGTTAGGTTTATCTACTGAAGACAAATTTGGAAGAAATCCTGGATATATATGAAAAGAAATAACACATGAAGTTATTTTGTTTCATTAAAATGTTAATAACCCTCAGTTTCAAAGGAATACAAACAAGAAAGTTTTTTCAAAACGGATTAGAAATGTGTAAATTTACCTTGTGCCAACTCAAAATCACGATCCATGTAACAAACTTCCACAAGAAGAATACCCCTAGTTTATGCTTTAAAATATATCATAGTAGATATCAGAGAAACATATATCTGATTGAAAACATTAATTGTGACTATAACATGCTTCACAATTATGTATCATTCTTATAGTTTGTGTCCGAAACAAACGAGAAAATGATGTTTAAGCTATGATTTGTATATTGTCAAATTGATAATTTATTATCTTACTGTTTTGATGAAGATTCAAATATAATCAATTTGAAACAGCATCAGGTGTAATAGTATCAATGTGTTAATTTAGATATCTAACACTGACAGAGTCAACGGTTTACAATACTATAATGTATCTGTCATCATGGAATTAAACACACTTAAAATTCCTGAGTTAGTTGTAAATTCCAGATGTGGACAAATCTAACATTAAATCAATGTTGTAACTTTTAATAGCATTTTAATGTGTTTAATTAAGTTATATGAATACATGCTCAGTGAATTAGGTTGCTCCAAGTTCATTAGACTGTACCGCTTGCCCATACAAAACGTATTCAGCTCTGTAGCGAAAAATAATCAAAATAAAACTGTATAACTCAAAGTTAACAATGTCATGACGACTTTCCACTGTTCATTCTTTTGATTGTAAATATTTCTCCCTATCAGTGTGTGTCATAAATCATGAAACTAAACAACAAAGAAATGGATGGAAATTAACTCTCGTAAACACGAAACATCAGCTTTCATCTTCATATAATCATAGAGCAGAGTTTTCACCACTCAGCAGTAAATCTACTTAAAACTGTTGAAGCAAGAAATATCTAATTGTAGCGCTCAGTTTCATACACGATCGATTATTAATGAATGTGTTATTGCGAATGTAACTTGTCTGCACCCGATTGTTATTCTGTTAACGTTGTGGCGTGTGATTACTATGAAACGTTTGCGGAAATTTTACTCAATTATAAACATGTATTTTTTCGTTGACTATATCGTAGGTGGTTAACACAGACACTTGCAATTGACCAAAGTTACGTTAATAACAACAATTACCACATTGTTTAATTGAATATAACATGTCTTCTCTGAGAGGCATTCTAGAAGATGGAAGGGCAACAATTCAGCTTCTTTATTCATGTTAGACTAAGTTAAGGTAGTTAACAGTGGATTAACTTGGGGAAGCCAGAAATATACACTAGTTAGACGAATAATGTGAATGGTAGTTAACTACCAACTTATAAAATTGTTAACTACCTCAACTCAAAATATTATTGCATCTCTCTGCTTATTGTTAACTGTGCCTAAACGCCGCTTATCATGAATAAAGAATGGCTATAAATTTTATGTTCAAAGTTCTAGGATTAAAAATGACATGCACTATCATCGATAAAATGAATATGGTTATTTAACAGGCTGGAAGGTGACTTTGCATTGTCTACATCAAAACAAATGAGAAATGTATATCGAAATTAAATTTTGTATTGTAGATAAAACACTGTAATTCTTGGAAACTAGATATTTTGTCCAAACCGCAGGCAGACGCTACAACCTAGCCCTCAAATGATTCCGCTCTCCTCATATGAGTTATATCTTAACTGACAATAGGGACATATAAAGGTTATTCTCTTAACACTCTATGCAAACTGCTTGAAAGTATAGAATTATAATAACTTTCACTTTGCATTTTTAACACCAATGCAAATACGAATAATTGATGCATCGCCATTGATTCATATTGAGCTATCAACAAAGTATATTTATTTGCTTTTGAAAGCAAGATAAATGACAAGTAGTTAATCTATCTTTCTTGAAACTAAATATTTAGTATACAGAGAATCTTAGGGATGTTTGTTAGCAGAGAAAGGTGTTGCTTTCTTAGTGCCTTTGGCACCTTATACATGTATCTAAGAATATAACGAGAGAATGATACTGTTGTCATGGTTATGTGTCATAAAACGTGATATCTTGTCAATTAAGTGAATCAGTAAACATTTCGAAGAGTGGAAGGCGTACTACGAAAGACCATTGGTACCACATTTTCTCTTTTCAAAACTCGTAATTACGAGAATAAAATCGTTTTTACGAGTTTTAAAGTGCAAACATGTATGTTGTATTTTCTCTTTCAAAACTCGTAATTACGAGTAAAAAGGTCGTTATAACGAGTTCCTAAAGAGAAATTTTAATTACAAATAAGGTACACATGGTATTTTGGTTATCAGCAAACCATGATAACAAGGCAGGACAACAAAGGGTTATCGAGTTTTGAAGAAGGGGTGCACCTTCCACATGGATAATGATGAGGGAAACAGTCGTATATATTTCCACGGGGCCACATTTAACCGTACCATTAATCAGTGGTGTCCAAATAGAGGTCATTGGTAGCCATGATGCTTGAAAGATTTGCAAATTACATGTAGTGTCAGCGTGAGACGTTGCTCTATAGTCACTGGTTCATTTCAGTTCATTTCCAATTACGAGGATATGCTCCATACAGTTATTGGGTTGTAAATATCACATAACTTCTGCTACACAAGTCTAGTTAATCAGGTAATACTAGAAATTAAAGTTTATTTCTCGTGTATGCATATAGCAGTGAGTAATGCCGTATTTTCTTTGTTTATTGTGTATGCCAAATCGTCATATTTACAGTTTTACCTCTGTCAGGGCGACAGAATCATTACTAGTGAGCTGGATCAGGGTTTATGCATATAGTTCTGCAATTGCATCATTCCTCTTTGAAGAGACCACAAAACAGCAACTTTGATCTTGCGCAAGCACAATACTTAATCATCGTGACGAATAGTAAACATAAGGTATTCTGACGTCTTGAGAATGCAAGTATCATATAAAGCTGAAGAGGGAAAACCATTGTCCAAAACATTGATGAATAATATAGTTTCGTTATTGGTTGCATGGCGTATAGTTATGTTTACTAAATATTAATTTCAGATATCACAACACTGCATTCTGCAGAAATTATAGGTACAGTGAAATTCGAATTTTCGACATTATATAAAATTATACTCAATTTTATTTTAAAGAGATCAACTATGTTTTACAAATAATCTTTCTTATGTAATTGATTCTATATTATAAATTAACATTATTTTAGATATATTCATCATATTTTATTGGTTTTAAGATTTAGATCATCATTTCCTAGGAAAACATTGAAAATGTCAGCACAATCTACATGTATGATGTAGGAGTGTTATTTTCGGACTGTTGTTAATTATATTGCATGCATGTATGGGTAATAGTCAACATTAATCTTAACGTGTCTACTATTACTATGGTTAAAGGTTTAAACATGTAGCAAAGAAAGCTTGTGTATAATTCAATGTGGTGAATATTAAAAACAGCAGATAGCTACAGATAGGAGTGTTCGGACACAGATACAATTACATAAATACAATGCATTATTGTTTAGTGCCATTTAAAGCAAAACATTCACCGGTTTTGTTTAAGTAGCGTTTAGTTAAACATAGTAACAATTCATAAGCAGCTAAATGAATTATACATCAGTTTTTAAAGGGGCAGTAGCACGTTTTTTTGCTCAAATGAGTTGATGAAATGTATTTGAAAATAATGTCACCAATAGTAAAACACCCTTCTCTCTTCGGAAAATCCAGTTAACAAATTAGTGTACATTGTTTCATAAAGCCATGGCAATCGTTTTGTCATTCGAAATAATAAATTTTTGCTTTTTACGCAACACCGTTATAACCGCTGCGGATAATTGGTTTAACCCTTAAAAGTAAATATGACATAAACTACCATTGTAAATGGGAAATTTGAAAAAATAAAATTTGCAAAAAAGGTGCTACTGCCCCTTTGAAAGAGAAAGGTTCAAAGAAGTAACTTGTGCTTGAGAAAATATAGTGAGTGTGTGCATGTATGAACCAGTAGTTGGTGTTAGTTTGGTTGCCAACGCAAGATGCAAATTACCTCTCGTAAACAAGTTGTATCAGCTTTAATCGTTAAGACACCACAGAGCAGGTTTTCGCTTGTCAGCAGTAAATCTAAATTAAATCCTTTAAAAATTTTGGAACGTTCAACTTCAATGCTCAGAAGTAACTATTTCCCCTTAACTCTAACTACTTTATTTCGAGGGTAAGTCAGGTGCAGTATCCTGTTTTGGAAATGCATTTAATTGTATTTGTGCACATAAAGTAGTCAAACACCGAAAGTGATAAATAATACCATACTTAGCGTTTTGCTTGATCATTGTACCTGACATATCACACTATCCTCTTAGCTCTGAACTTGGGATAAAACACAGTCATCACAGTCACAGTTAAGTGATGAAGAGTGAAAGTTCATTTATAGTGTGTTTAGCAACTGATGGAGTAAATTCAAAATGTTATTAACATATAGCATGTGCCATTCTTGCATTCGTAATGAAACTCTTCCTCGGAAGCACAGATAAGCACTTGCATATTGAGATGTATTTAACGGGTTACAACATCTTTTTCACAATACAGAAAACAGGAACTGCATGTATAAACATCCATGAATTTCATAAATGTTATACCAGCTAAGCTTTTGATACATCTTACATCAAAGGACAAAATAAACCATGGAGGCCAATGCATGTATTTATTTATTTAAAAGTTTTGATTCTCCTTTAACCATTCCACAAATCCTATATGTAAATGAAAAGTTGTAATATAAATTTATTAATTAACTTCAATCAAATATTTTTCAATTACGAAGATTGATTAGAGAGCTATAAAAGTACTTTTGAATCAAGTCCTTTACATTGAGATTGGTACATTCAATCATCATCGCCTATGGTCTACTTTTGCAACAAGAAAAGTCTGATATTTTAGCTATCGTGTGGATTGAATGTAGTTGAAGTTGAAGTGGATTTGATCTAACAAAATGTTAGATTCATTATCATAAGTGTATGTCTGGAAAAAGGGAATGCATACCTGATATAATTACCCCTTCATCTTTAAAGGGTCCTACATATTACGTGAACATTTTTAAACGATTAGAATATGTAAGAGCAGGAAGATTTTCTAAATAACAACTTCTTTAATGTGAAAATACACGACGTTTGGGAGTACATACTCACTCCTTCATCAGGTGGGATGGAAATAACAAAATATGGTACATTTATATAGCAAAGCAAACAATGGTGAGGAAACTCAATCAGGGAGATTAACATACATGAGAATGGTATACAATGGGGATTTGTGATACAAACATGAGGGGGGTGAAGCATGAGAATGGTATGCAATGAGGATTTGCAATACAAACATGAGGGGGGTAAGTAGATAAACAATGGCCTGTAGCCTTTATTGAAGATGTAAATAAACACACATAATGAAACGAGGGTGGCCAATTGGCTTTATTGTATACCTCTTCTAAATGCCCTTCAAATACCTGATTAGAATATGCACACTTTGAAACGAGTTCATATTTATCAATATCTATGTTTGAAAACCATTACTTATTGTCAAATTTCCTGAAAGTGATTGAAGTAATGTGTTATGTAGTGTGTTTTCAACCAAATAACCTATATGATGGTCTAACATATGTAAATATTATTCCTTGTAAAATGTAATAAATAGTATTGCCATACACATTTATTTTCTATTTTAGACTTGACACTTTTCTATTCCTTTACAGCTTAACTGGTCTCAGTAACAGAGTCTGATGAATAGCCAAAAAAAACCTACATTTAGTTAACATACGCATTCAATGTTCTATTTAGGACAGATATCTACAGACATTGATTTATAAAGGTCTTATCATTGTATGGAACTTTTATTGTGAAAATTAGTCTATGAAATATCAGGTAAACTGTTACAAATAAGTGATTATCCACATGATTTCGTAATTTAATACATGACAGTTAATGCAGTTCATTACATTTATATGTTCATTATATGACATAAAGATTAAATTTTTAGGTTATATGATACCTTTATTTCACAAAAACCATGTCAATCATCTGTACATAATACAAACAGGAACAAGACCCCATTGTTCTAGTACGTTTTGTACAGGGACTCTGTCAAAGAGCTACACTGACTTCAATCAAATCAATCGACAAAGATGGACCATTTCCGTAAGCAATACTTCTTTAACTGCATGTATTCTCCTCAGTTTGCCAGAAGCTGTTACATCCTGAAATCAACTTCATTTACATTAAATAATCTTGAAGACAGTGCATTTTGCCGGAATAGATTTGTTAACGTCCTCTTGGAATAAATCAGATGTGACAATTGTCCCTGGAATGCCCGCAACGTAAAGGACTCTTGGTTGAAATTCTGAAAATATTCATAAACATGCTTAATAATCAATTGCCAAGGGAAATCCGCTCATGTTTTCAGTCAATTTATCAATGAATGAGTTAGACGTTCAATCTTGGGAGAATTTTTATCTCCACAAATTCACAAGTTGTTGACACTGGTTCAGTGATTGACAAGGAGGTGAGGTGACGTGAGTTAGGGTTAAACGCTGCTTTCAAGAGCATTTCACTTATATCGCGGCTGCTAGTATTACGGCAAGGAGAAAGTCCGCAACGCCATGTGGCTATGCATTGCGGTGAAACCTGCAAGCAACGGCTGGAACTAGCGAACCATGGGTGGTACTGCACTGAAATTCAGTGTAGCATTGCACCCAAACCTTACTACGTGTATAATAGTTCTCTACTGATGACAAAGTTGCCGTGCCCCTGGCGGGAGATTGACAAGCACGCAGAACTGGTAAAGTATAAAAGTAAAGTACACATGACTTCTTTGAACCAACCTCTCATTCAATAATAATATATCCTATGATTGAGGTATACAGGATATGCGTTTTAACCCATTCCATTGCATAAAACCACTTAAACCTGAACAGTACAATAATCTACAAACATCAAATCAAAGAAATGGACTATAGTCTACAAACCGTTTGAAAAAGCATGACTTCAAATATTTCTTAATATGATATCAACCACTTTCCTTTTAAGAAAACTGATGTAAATCTACCTGAAGATATATGTCCGTCTTCTTCTCCGTTTTCGTCTCAGGAAATATTTGAACAAGATAAGGTATTCTTTAGAGTCTCTTTCTTTGCTTGTAAACCAAACAGTCTTAAGATTCTCAAAACATGATAACACATTAACTGACCCTTCTTGAGTAAACTGTAGAGCAGTAGCATGTTATTTATGTCTGGATCAATGTTTATAGAAGACAACATTTGTCAATCTAAATGGAAATATGCAACCAATGAAGGCTGTCAATATCTTGAGCATAAGGGTCATTGACTTTTACTATGACTTCACTGCATATTAACAGATCTATTGATTAATCGATGTTGATATTCTACAAATTAAATCACTTGTTGTTCCAATTATCAATCTCTACGGACGTATGTTAATTACATTGGTTTCATGGAACTTAATACGCGATTATATACAGCTGTTGGAAAACTATGAATAACAATCAAACAGCCACATATAAACGACGTGTATATATATATATATAGTTATATATCCGAGAAACAAAATATCTGCAAATTATTCTTTGTCGTTGAATTTGTTAACTTTGATATAATGTTAAGTACTTTTTTTGCACAACTTTCAAACAAACCCGTGTAAATTGATAATGCTGGTAAAAAAAAATTTCTTCACTTATTCAACCCCTTATCTGTATTGTTCTACTTCTTAGAACATGACTAAATTATCAAATAATTATAATCATACACATTGACATTTGTGTTGCAAGCATTCCGGGATCAATTGATTTTATAACTGGAATACTCAGGAGGATTTTAACAATTCTAGTTGATGTTTAGGTTAGGTTACCTGTTCAATTATGTATACGTTCACAGTCCCAGTTGAGTTCTGTTCTGTTAAGACCCAGCAGTTATAAAGGAATAGATAAGGGTATCAAGTCCGTAGTTAGTGTAATATGTGGATTATTCTCGATTTGCGTCACTTTGTGTGTTGTTTAAACAGTTAATTTACCAAAACAATAATCACTTTAATCACTTATACTTGAATCGGTTTTCATATGGAACTTTGAATGATAATATAAAGTTTCAAATGAAATGTATCGGATATTAGGCTTATTCATCGTGTAAAATATTTACTATCGGTTTCATTTGAACACTGGACATGTTTATCAAATTGTCCTAACTGGTTAGTGAAGGTCGCAGGGACTAGCCAACTAAGGATATACCTATGTAATGATAATTACAAAATTTGAATATTCTATATTCGTTCATATTTTCTTTGAGTTATTAACACACTGATTTAACATAAATCTGATATTAAGTGGTAATATATTTTATTTAATACCAACTTCGATTTCATATGATTTGTAGACTTTCAAAAACTGTTTTATCCCTCTGCATATACATGGAACAGAGGAGTAAATATATATAATATATATGTCAACTTTTGATCCGTTTATGTCTGTTCACATGTTATTTTACTTTAGTTGTAGATCTTCTATAGAGGAACGAGCTTCTAGTAATTCCATAAAAAAACACATTAAAAGAAGAAATATAGTCGCAAGCGACGATAAACGGATTCAGCACATAAATGATTCAATTAGTTGAAAAATAATCATTAAATACATCTTTCAACACAAGTCTCTAGCATGTCTGTATTATTGATACCTAAATTGTAAAAAAATCAATATCGCGCCTAAACCACGTGACCTACGAACTCGCCATGCTTTTTTTTCTTTCTCGCATGGTTATTGCGCATCTTTTAAAAAAAGTTTCAAGTCTCTATCTGCATTTTAAAGTTTTTTCCCATGTTGCAAACGGAGAATTAGATTCGAACTGGACCTTGAATGGTGGCACCAATGAGGCCCAAATGTTACACACATTGACTTCATACTGAGGGCTATCTGTACCTTTACTTTCAGAATGTTAACTCTCGTAGTTTCGGTTGAATCTGAGTGAAACCATATGATAGAAGAACAAAGGAATTGCGACTTTTACACAGTCTATGGGCGTGAACTGACATCCTTTGTCTCTGTTATTCAAAACATGTCAATAGTTTCGCGTAAATAGCGACGAAACTGTAAGTCTTACGAAATTGTTATGATTGACTTTTTGTTTGTAGTGTTCCTGTTTATCATGTAAAAAATCTTCAAGTCTCTAAGTGCATTTTGAAAATCCCCCCATGTTAAAATTGTCAGTGTTATTATCTGTTCTCACAACCGGAAATGACTGCTCAGCGTCGATTTTATTGTTGATTCGTATAGACCATAGTCCTGTCTTACCTTTCCTGGAAAAATCTTGAAATTTAGGGTTACACCTTATGAGTTATCTCCATTTGAATTTTTCGATTTACAAAAATGGTCTTACTTTGAAAGGTAACTGTGAAAAAAAATATCAAGAGTTCGCTAATGCTTTGGACTATCGTTTAATCACCAATCCTTTAGCTGCACATATATGCAAGTTTGAGCTCTTAGATGCTAGTATCTTCAGAGGAGAAGATTGTCAAAGGGGCATGGGGTCAGTAAAAAGTATCTAAAATCAATATGGCGGCTTAACCACGTACGAATTCGCCATGATTTACTTTTTTGCTCCCATGGTCATTGCGCATCTTTTGCAAAAAGTTTCAAGTCTCTAAGTGCATTTTGAGAAATTTTCCTATGTTAAAAATGGATATTTGGATTCGAACTGGACCTTTGATGGTTCAACAAATCGGGCCCAAAAGATTGCTGTGTTGTGTGGTTAGTAAGGGCTGCCTGACTGTAAAGTTTGGTTCAATAATCTGCAGCCGTTGTTGCTGAATCTCTGTCACAAACTCGGTGCAAATGATTAAAAATAAACCAAAAAAAACCACGCCAATAACAATAAGGATTCAGCCGGCTGAATCCTTGAATATCAAAAGGATAAAACAGCAGGTGTAACCAAATGTGTACAAGGGATGTGTGTGGTATCTTCAGATCATTAAAGAATATCCTTATTGTAGTCTGAGACTTCTTGATTGATGCTTACCTGAAATTTCATTATTCAATATTGGACCTACAACTGTATCTGTAATTTTTACTCACATCATACTGCTGCATCGCGAAAGTTCGATCACCTATGCGTGTCTCTTACTGGAAATATCATGTACTTAGGGTGTATTTGAAGCATCCTTTCAATGCAAAAACTAATTAAATCATTTTGCATTTTTTCTTAACAAAAAGACAGCTGGGTGTTCCATAACTTAAAACAATGTAATGCCCCATAGTGAAGCATAAAAGGTTTTGGCAGCTCTTTACAAAACTTACAAAAGCTACAGATTTCTTCTTTAAACTATGTAGTAAGTGATTAAATGGGTCAAACGTCAATTTATGTGTATACACATTCACTGTATTTGTTATTAATTCGTTCTCATTTAATTAATATGGAAACCTTTTTTACTCAAATTAATATTTTCACAACTTGACCATTTCTGTCTATTTCATTATGCTAAAGTTCCAAAAGTATCCCCACCGAAATGACGATCACTTCATACATTTGAAAATGACTATTCTCAAAATGGGTATAAGACGCTGCTTTGTTTTGAATTGTAAGCAATTTTATTGACGTTACAATGCAATCCACTTTACATGGTATTCGCATTAGCATTTGCAAAAAGGCTTTCGGGATGCAATTGTATATGCAACAAATACACAGCAAATAGTCTATCAAATTCAAACTGATAACATGGGATTCTATGCGAAATTCAGCGACAGCAGCATAGCCTGACAACATCGTGTGACCATTCAGAATGTTTCGAAAGAATATGCCTTCTCCTTCATCAAGTGGATTGTCGAGGTGGATAAAGAAAATTAACAAAACCCATGAGATTTCATATTTCAGAATCATTCTCTCCTCACGGTTGTGTGCTTCATGTATTACTCTCCTATGCTCTCATAGGCTTGTTGAGATTCATCATGTTCACCGCTAACGGGATAGGCATTTAACTATTTGTCAAATGGTTAAGTCACACCTAATCCCTTGGTTTTTGGTTCACCTCATAACAGTAAATCTCATTATACCCGTTGAGATGGAATGAGTCGACTTGTTTATAGAAGGCGAGACGATGTTGAAGCTATTCTATCGTTGAACCTTTGTGTAATATGTTTAATTTGCAATAAACTATGACTGATCTTTGCACCTCATAAATTATATTTCATGCTACACGCTGAAGTGGTTATCAGACTGTTCGGTTCTTAAACATATAAGAAGAGTTGCATTTACATGTAAAAACATAGTAAATATCGACATCTTCCTTGAACTGAACGCACTAAATAGACATACATCAGTTCACGGAATAGGTTTTCACTTTGATGGATATAAGAGATTATAGAAGTTTTTAGAACTTTATCAGTATGTGATTCAGGTATGCAAAACATATGTGTCATTCGCGGCTGATACCATATTCATCTCATTTTTGGAAATAGCAACCATTCTATGTGGTTAATTTAAGGAATTATTAATAATATTTAGAAAAGACATCTCAACGCAACGAATTACCAAACATTGTGCAATGAGAGTAATTCAAATGAGGAACTATAGTGCAATCACATTGATAACAATGATACTTCTTTTATTTGTCGGAATCTTTTTATTGGTTGAAACAAATTGGTTTGGTTAATTTCCGCCCAGGTCTAATTCAGTCTGCTACATCCGAATATGTGCATACACAAGGCTACTTTAATCATCTGATACATGTTGTGAAAGGCTGTCAGTAACCCATCATCAGTGATTGAGGTATAAGCTGGATGCAAGATCATGGTATTGGGGTGGCCTTGTGGATACAACTACCTTGTTGGAGCAGGATGGGGGTTAATATGTCATCTATGGACAGAACGAAACGTTTAATACTTAGGAAATAACGTAAACAGATTATCATTTATCAGGATATTGTGATAGTGAGATATTAATGCATCAATTTAAATTAAGACTTTCCGATAATCAGAAACATGCATGGTCTACTGCGCATGCTATCAACAGTTTCTCGGATTCGTGTACATACAAGATTTTTAAAATCATTACATAATGTTGAAAGTTATATCACAGTGTCAATTTCTCCTTATTGGAAATCTCTATTAGCAAAGTTTAGGTGTAGCAACTTTGGTCTCGGTATAGATGTAGGAAAGTATAATGACCAACTGTCCAATGACCAAATAGATTATTGTACCACTGATATAATATGGCATACTACTGCTTTGAAAACATAGTTGGCATAAATAAAATCAAACACTTCATCAGTAAGAATTGACCCTCGGAAACAGTTAACAGTAAGATTTGGTTACAATATGCGACTCTGAAATGTAGTGCAGTGGCACCAACAGAACGTAATTTAATTTGGTTTGTTGAAGATACAAAACTACAGACCATGAAAGTGACCAACATGTGAACAAACACGTTGCTGTTACTTACTTAACTCTCGTAGTCAAAGACACTTGGTCTTTAATCTTCATAATTCACAGATTTATTTTTACATTTCAGGTGTAAATCTAATTAAGTTCGGTGCATATCCGTAATTGTTCTGAGTGCTTTTATACAAAATCCCTTATTGATGAATATCTGTTTTCAAGAACAATCGATTAAAAGCTAGAATTCGATGTTATGTTTTCGTCACTGTGAGTTACAAATCAAAATGCAGTTGAAGCCATTTCTATCAACATTAATTTCTTTTATCATAATTAACTAATTTAACAAAATAAACTAGCTAATACGTATGTTATATAACAATTATATATCATTGTAACAT
The DNA here is from genome assembly GCA_936450465.1 of Gibbula magus. Lineage (NCBI taxonomy): Eukaryota > Metazoa > Mollusca > Gastropoda > Trochida > Trochidae > Gibbula > Gibbula magus. Next base: position 48,973,754 of record OW388301.1, read on the forward strand.
TTGCTGGTTCGATTGCTTTTTTTGTATGGATTAACCTTTGAAAATCAGATGTCAAACTATTTTGGTGTAAGCAACATGAACAGTGTGGTAAGATTTGTTAAAGACACTCACATGTTTACTATTACATCACTAATGTCTTTTTATATCAGTATTTCCTACCTAACTTCAACAACGAAACCTTGTGGACTTTTAACAATATGTTGTATGATGCTCCAAACGGTAATGTAACCATTTGGAGGAATGCCTACTTGCTGTCAGAGAGAAGACACACCATAAACTTATTATTTGAGGCATCATTCAGTTTCAGTAAGGTCTTAAATACATGATAGCTTTGAATAGAAATATTCTCTGTACATTAACGTGTGACTAGATTCTTTACTGAAAACATTATTTTCTTCATCATGACACCTTGTTACCAGTGCCTCATATAAACTCAATACGGCAGTTATATACTGAACTGGTCTAGTTGCCGATATATTTCAAAAATGTGTTTTAAAGAGTTTGATGTATGAATTAAAATATGGAAATCATTATGTAAAAATATATATGAAAGTTAACGTTGTTGTTGACCATATTTTGCATTTAGACCCTTAATACCATGTAATATTTGACAACATGGCAGATAAGGACGAAACTTTATATATCAGAACAAGCAAGTGAATTGAACAAAGCAGTGATTTAGTTATTTTACTGTTCTTCTATACCCTAATATTTTGATGTCCCTGATACCATCGTCGACTTGGATTCGAACCCTGAACTTCTGGGTGATGATTTTCTTCAAGGATAGATGTAATGACATATGGTCACATTTGAATTAATTAAAATGGGAAGTCAATTTGACAATTGCTCGATTTTAAATTTCTGAATGCGGCTTATATATATATACGTATATACTGCATTTTAAAAAAACCCGCCTAATTTAGAAAATCGGCGGGGGTGCGATCCCTGAAACGATGACTCCTTTGAGGTCACTGAAGGAATCTCATTATCGGAGATCAACATCAACATCAGGTAAGTCACCAGTGCTGAGAAATCCAGTACCATTGGTAAAGCTAACATATGTTTTTTAGCTCATCAGGCCTGAAAGGCCCGATGGGCTTATGGCATGGCATGGTGTCCGGCGTCCGTCCATCCGTCCGTCCATCCGTCCATCCGTAAACTTTTCGCTTTTTCAACTTCTTCTCCAGAACCAATGACTCCACAGAGCTGAAATTTTATGTGCAGACTCCTTGGCCAATGGGGATTCTAAATTGTACATTTCATGACCCCATGACCCCAAATGGGGTCACAGGGGTCACATCCTTAAAAACCTATTTTCATCTTCTTCTCCAGTTCCAAAAGGTCTAGAGAGCTGAAAAGTTGTGTACAGACTCCTTGGCCAATGGGGATTCTAAATTGTAGATTTCGTGACCCCATGACCCCAAATTGGGTCACAGGGGTCACATCCTTAAAAAACCTATTTTCATCTTCTTCTCCAGTTCCAAAAGGTCTAGAGAGCTGAAAAGTTGTGTGCAGACTCCTTGGCCAATGGGGATTCTAAATTGTAGATTATGTGACCCCGTGACCCCAAATGGGGTCACTGGGTTCACATCCTTAAAAACCTATTTTCATCTTCTTCTCCAGTTCCAAAAGGTCTAGATAGCTGAACAGTTGTGTGCAGACTCATTGGCCAATGGGGATTCTAAATTGTAGTTTATGTGACCCCGTGACCCCAAATGGGGTCACAGGGGTCACATCCTTAAAAACCTATTTTCATCTTTTTCTCCAGTTCCAAAAGGTCTAGAGAGCTGAAAAGTTGTGTGCAGACTCCTTGGCCAATGGGGATTCTAAATTGTAAATTATGTGACCCCGTGACCCCAAATGGGGTCACAGGGGTCACATCCTTAAAAACCTATTTTCATCTTCTTCTCCAGTTTCAAAAGGTCTAGATAGCTGAACAGTTGTGTGCAGACTCATTGGCCAATGGGGATTCTAAATTGTAGTTTATGTGACCCCGTGACCCCAAATGGGGTCACAGGGGTCACATCCTTAAAAACCTATTTTCATCTTTTTCTCCAGTTCCAAAAGGTCTAGATAGCTGAAAAGTTGTGTACAGACTCCTTGGCCAATGGGGATTCTAAATTGTAGATTTCGTGACCCCATGACCCCAAATTGGGTCACAGGGGTCACATCCTTAAAAAAACTATTTTCATCTTCTTCTCCAGTTCCAAAAGGTCTAGAGAGCTGAAAAGTTGTGTGCAGACTCCTTGGCCAATGGGGATTCTAAATTGTAGATTATGTGACCCCGTGACCCCAAATGGGGTCACTGGGTTCACATCCTTAAAAACCTATTTTCATCTTCTTCTCCAGTTCCAAATGGTCTAGATAGCTGAACAGTTGTGTGCAGACTCATTGGCCAATGGGGATTCTAAATTGTAGTTTATGTGACCCCGTGACCCCAAATGGGGTCACAGGGGTCACATCCTTAAAAACCTATTTTCATCTTTTTCTCCAGTTCCAAAAGGTCTAGAGAGCTGAAAAGTTGTGTGCAGACTCCTTGGCCAATGGGGATTCTAAATTGTAAATTATGTGACCCCGTGACCCCAAATGGGGTCACAGGGGTCACATCCTTAAAAACCTATTTTCATCTTCTTCTCCAGTTTCAAAAGGTCTAGGCGGACAGCATACGGAGCTGAATACTAGATTAGCGGCGGGGGACAACAAAGGCTAGGACTTGAAAGGCCTGAAAGTCCCGATGGGTTTATAGCATGGCATGGCGTCCATCCGCCAGTAAACTTGGCTGAAAGACCAGATAGGCTTTTGGTATGGGCCGCGTCCGTCTGTAAACTTTTAACATTTTCGACTTCTCCTGAAGTGCTGTACCCTCAAAGCTGAAATGTTGTGGGGATGTACCTTGCACCTATAGGATCTTCCCAGTAGACACATGGCGTCGCAGCCACGTTGTATGAAGGTCGCATGGCGACGTTGTCGTCCAGTAGCATTTAGGTTGTATTTGCACCATTTCAGGGTCTTTTGACGACGTGACATAGCTTCGTTGTATGACGGTCGCACAGCAACGTTGCTGTCCGGTCGGTGTTAGGTGACATTTGCACCATTTCAGGGTCTGTCAGCGACATGGCAAGACTATGTTGTATGAATGTTACTCAACAACGCTGCAATAACGATCTTTATCATATAATGGAGGGTGTTATCGATGCAATAAAGCAATCTGATAAACTTGGTATCCAAATCTGATAAATATGCAAAACAGGTCAAAGGTCAAATACACGAACTACTTTCGCAGAATTCCACTCTTTTCATGCGAATCCTAAAACTGTTTATGTGTGATCATTGAAAAGCGTAACCGGGAGTTTACCCGAGTATTTCCGCTTGAAAGAATGGATATTCGAAAACACAAAATCATCTGATATGGTAGACACTATGTGTATTTATAGTGTTCACAAAGTCAAGGTAATTGTAGATTTGTTTTAAAAATCATTCAAAACTTCAATGCGCTAACCAACAGCATCAGCAAGTAGCTGCAGTGTCATGTGTACAAAATGAATCGTGATGTGTCAGTGTGTGACCTACCGACGCGCCTCGTCGATCGCACTAGCATTTTGGCAGTTCTGAGGGCTGAGCATACGGTATTAGGTACATTAATAGGTACCTAATTTCATAAACAAAGGAAACAACCCAACCTCACAAATACTTACCGTTTAAGTGCGAAATATACTGTTATGCAGCAATCCAAATCAACCAGGCAACGCAGCTTCCAAAACGTTGAAACTAGAGTTACTTCCCTTGTTCTAGCAACGTGACCAAATTATTCATGAGTGCTTTAGATAGATGCTTATGAACTGATTGAAAATATCTCCATGAACAAGAAACCAGGGACCAACTTTTGATTTTGAAAGAATCGCGCACATGTGTTTTTAAATTGTTTTAATTAATAACTATTTTAGGTACTTCACAGCCGGTGTCATGACCATCACTTTGATGTACCGTCTGTGATATTACTCCGCTAAAACTAGGTCAATTCTCTTTCCGCTTTTACTACAAAAACACGCTTATTTTAATAATGACATATATGATAAAGAGATTATTAACCTCGTGTGTTTCCGTATCATTAATATCATATATTTGGAATAAAAAATAATGTATTATGCTCGCATAATACAATTTTTTATTCCAAAAATACTCGCCGCTAATGGCTGCAATACTGCCGAAGCGGCGTTAAACAATAACTCACTCACTCAATATTCCAAAAATATGATATTAATGATACGGAAACACACTTGGTTAATAATCTCTATATCGATGAATCAAATGTGTATCAACTAGTGAAAACTATCTAGGCACAACTGCACACTTTTAAATTGAAATTGGATATAGCATGTGTCGTTTTCCAAAAAACATATTTACTCGTTTCCATTATTGCAATGTTTTTAGAAACACCTGATATGGTAGGCTGCTGGTAATCATTTTTGACTGTATTAAGGTGAACTATTTCCGGGGAAAATGATGTGCATTTGTGCCTCAAAAAGAATATAATTAAGTATAAATGACCAATAAAAACAAGTTTTAGAATATAAAACTAATTTATTCAGTATACATATGAATAGCAATCTTACATTGTACTAGCAACAACTTTTATAACGTATGTTTTCAATGTCAAACTTCAATTAAAGTTTTTTTCAAAGATACTTAAAATACACATTTACAACACATTTTAAGTATAGTATAGTCTTATTTTATCCATGTCCACCAGTTGACAATGGAAACTGAAATTTTCACAATAACATCTTTATTACATGTATAGTTTAGTTTCAAGTTTGTTCATTGTTACTTGACCGCCCATCAATTATGGACGTGGACTTCTTCTCCAAAATCATTTGATACAGAAAACTAAAATTTTCAGAATAACATATTTATGGGTGTCAAGGTGTAACTTAAAAGTGGTGCACTCCTTTTAAGGCTGTGATACAATGTTCATTGGATTTTGTTATTATACTTTGAGAACAGCTTTCCCAGTGGAAGTTAATTTAATTATATTTTTTATGGGAATGACCCCTTACGTTATACTTTAAGTTGTGAATCACAACACTAGGCATTAGCAGATGGACATTTTCTCTTTTGCGTTTGTTTGTAATTTGATGTTGTGGTAGATCCCTTAAATGACTGATCAAATTCCAATTTAATACTGTTTCATTTACCATCCATATCAACTTGAATTGAGCCAAATTCCATTCCAACTCTCAAAGAAATAAAAAGCCATAGATGATACTCTCTCTTGGGAGGATCACCGTTTCCTCCCTCCCTCCAATGTCCTGTGTGATTAGTCTGTGGAAAACGTTATCCAGGTTTTCTTGGCACATTGCTAAAGAAGCTCTTGAGCAGTCCATTCGATGGGACATACTCTCCATAAGTTTCTTTCATCTCATCAAACGTCTCCCTCGGTGTAAGACCCTTCAAGAATAAAAACCCGATAACCTCTCTGTACTCTACAGCCTCCATTTAGACACCTAACCCAACTGTGCTGACAGAAAGAATGAATATTTTAAAAGTATGCGATATCACTTGACCTGGAGACATGCTACATATCACATGTGAAATTTCTACTTCTTCCGGTAAAGAGAAGTTGGTCAGGAGAAATCTTTATTGAACGACCCTCGTATATAGAAGTAAAAACTAAGTGTCCTTAGAACAGTTTGTTTTTTATTTTGATTTAAATCAGCAGAAAGTTAATTTACACATTTCTTATCCGCTTCAAAATAAATTGTTTGTATGCGTTTCTTTGAAGCTTAGTAGTATATTCAAATCAACGCCACCATAAAACTTCATTTGGTCTTACTGCTCGAATACATCAAAGATTCTTTTCCAAATTTGTCTGCAGTAGATGAACCTAAAACTCAATTTAACACATTCCACTAGGGCAAATTGTATTAGATTTACTGTCTATGAGGTGAAAACAGCAAACGTGGGCTTAGTAAAGATTTTAGGCTGACTAAACCGTGTGACAGGAGTTCAACCTTTCCCATTAACAGTTAACAAGATGAATCTCAACGTGATATATGTTACACACAGAAGGCCTGTGAGAGTCCGAATCAATGGAAGGGTAATACATGAATCACAGAAGCGTGATGAGAAAGTGATCCCCTGTGAGCTTCTAATCTCTAGTGGTTCCTACTTCCGTTAATCATTGCAGTTGCTATTGTTAACATTTGCATTTGCAGAACACAGTCGGTGCTACGTAGGTTTGCTAAAAAAAGGCTGTACATTGTTTGTCTCTCCTCATGTTTGTTGCCCGCTTATATATTTTAGACTGTAATAGAGAGAAACATTGCGCAGAAAACGGTGCTGCCACTGGGGAAGTTACGATGGAGATGATGACTGTAGTCGCAATGATTCATCTGTCATGTAAGACTACACACTGGAATAGCGGGAATTGTAAGGTATGATCCTGCCATGATCACATGGTGTGACTTACCGGGACATGAGCATATGGACTCCATGGTGAACGTACAGTTTCCATGTAGTATGGAATATGTCTATAAAATGTTGTCAGTATATATAGGAAGTACATGTGGGCACAATTAATGTCAAATAATTAAAACATAAAATGGAGGGCTAAATAACTTCTTAGAAACAATGGTGTAGCAGCGGACATCGAGGATTTAAAACAATTTATGACAGCTTATTTAGCTTTATTAATATAATAGCTACCTATTGCACATATATAATACCGACGTGGTACTTTGTAAAGGGGTTTCAGAACGATATGTTATGACATTTATGCGTGTCATAACAACTTCACGTTATTTGATTAGCTAACGATGTACTTCGACACTGACTGGACTACTTACGTGAATTCATTCATGAAATAACAATAAAGTTTACAACACTTTATATAATTAATATTTATCTCATCCTTCAGTTAATTCATGAAGTCGTACTCACCGCATATTTAAAGTAACAAATACATTAGGACTAGCAACATTTTCCTCGTTAGATATCCTTTAATTGATGCCACTAGCCATAGTGCACTGTCAGATTTGAAATCACTACTTTCACCTTCGGGCCGTGACCAAGGACTAAGCGGAATTGACCCAGCCTCGGGTTGGCTTTCGGGGCATTTGCTGTTTTTAGGATCGGTAGAATGTAAATATGTGAAAATTATGCCTTCTCCTGTTTATGTTCATTCAATAACATGTTTTATTATACCCCCGCTACGAAGTAGTCGGGGGTATATAGCGCTCAGCGCGTCCGTCCGTCCTTCCGTCCTTGCGTCCGTCCGTCCGGAACACTTTTGGTTCCGCTCATAACTCAAATACTACTTGTTCAATTGTTATGAAACTTTATACATGAACACTTTATGGTCCCTAGATGTGCCTTTTCTATGTTTCCCTCAGAATCCATGATTATTTTTTCAGATTTTCCACTTTTAAGCGTCTTTGTGTGCGGGTCTATGGTCACACTTTTGGTTCCGCTCATAACTCAAATACTACTTGTTCAATTGTTATGAAACTTTATACATGTACACTTTATGGTCCCTAGATGTGCCTTTTCTATGTTTCCCTCAGATTCCATGATTATTTTTTCAGATTTTCCACTTTTAAGTGTCTTTGAACCCTTAAACGTTAATAAGGGCCCGGGCCCCTATTAGAGGAAATACGGTAGTGGTAGAGATGGCGTCTCCCGGGCTGTACCTTGTCCTCACCACTGGTGGAGGACTCGTAGGTTAGTTTACACTCAGGGCTTGTTGCTGGTCTCGTCTCTACCACAACTAACCTCTAACCCTCAAACGTTAATAAGGGCCCGGGCCCCTATTAGAGGAAATACGGTAGTGGTAGTGGTAGAGATGGCGTCTCCCGGGCTGTACCTTGTCCTCACCACTGTTGGAGGACTCGTAGGTTAGTTTACACTCAGGGCTTGTTGCTGGTCTCGTCTCTACCACATATCTACTGACCCGCCTCCATGCAGTGGGATTCTAGGCATAGTAGGTCTAGGCAACAGATAGGTATTTAAATAATACTACGTTTTTGATTAAACATAATTATTTATACTTACCTGTTGACTAGACCTACGCGCTAGGCCCGTCCATTCTCCCGACTTGGTTTGTCTTCCTTTTTGGGCCTGTTCGGAGAGGAGAGATTTCCGGTGGTGACGTCACGAGACCATGCAGACTTATCGCTCTTGGGAGAGGGATTTTACGTATCCCCTACTCCACTGTTTTAAGTTACGTCTGTGTGAACGTTGAAATAGCATACCTAGAGAGGAGGTAGGTCTAGTCAACAGGTAAGTATAAATAATTACGTTTAATCAAAAACGTACTATTATTGCAGGGAGAAAACCCGCGAACAACGGTTGCAACTAGCGAACCATGGCTGGTACTAAGCTGAAATTCATTGCACCTAAACCTTACTGCGTGCCCCTGGCGGGATTCGAACCCTGGACCTCTTGATCCAAAGCCGAACGCGCTAACCACTGCGCTATCCTGCCCCGCCACTCCCTGTAAGGTTTGTAACACATCAAAACAACCTTAGCCAACCAAATATAAGGTTTATTGCAACTGATGGTTATCGTTTGCTGATGATCAAGATGATAATAGGTTTTTGGGGTTGTGAGCAAAGCTGATGGTAAGCTGATGATCAAGATGATAATAGGTTTTTTGGGTTGTGAGAAAAGCAAAGGAGTTTGCACATTGAGAAGAAGACAAAATGCGAAAGTTTACAGACGGACACCATGCCATGCCATAAGCCCATCGGACCTTTCAGCCCCCCATAGTATTCAGCTCCGTCCGTACGTCCCGCTTCTTGTTAGCGCGATATCTAATGAACCGCTCAACCTAGAATCTTCAAACTTGGTACCAGTCTTCATCTGGGGAATACGCAGACCTGAAAAGTTTTCCTTGAAAAGAATTGACTGAATAGCTTTTCTACATACCCCGGACCGTTGGTCGTGGGGGGTATAACAACATTAGTGTCCACGTGACAAAGTAATTTAGAAAATTGGAGCTTCATATACCAACAGATTTGGAGAAAATAAGAAATAAATTCTATTAGGGAAATGCCTGTTATGCCAACATTTTCGTTTACTTTCTTTCCAAAATAATTCAACCAATCTAATGCACTGACTCTCCTGTTTTCAATATTCATATTGTCCTCAAGCGTACGCGATAAAGTTGGCAGGAATTTGTTTTGATCATTTCTTTGTTTCTTCTGTGGTGGTTCCACTTGTTTTTCTTTTGGTCAGTTGTTTGGGGGAGGGGCAATGGATCATTCTGTCACTACCAGTTCCACTGCTGGATCACTCGCAAACAGTTGCTCCATAACATCCATGAATGCCCACGTGTTCCTTTGGTTTCCAGACGTCTTATTTCGCGCTTTTATTAGCTTGTACCTAAAGAAACATATATGGCATTATATAAAATATGTCTCACTCATCAAATAATAAGGTAGTGTACATGCGTTGTATACTATAGTTGACAATCAGCAAATATACAATTTGTAATTCACAATGGTCAAAAATGATCATTCCAGATCTTTTAAAAATAAAGGTATATAGACTCAAATGACACTACTTTTCACACGTGCTCAAGAAATCTCACAAATTATTGAACATGATATCCAATAGCATATAAAAACCCTACGGAACTGATAAAACTATATATACATATTATAAGTACTAGTAATGACTTTGGGCTGTTTTGAAATAAAACTACCTGCAGACCTAATACCTTAATACGGTGCATTGTTTTCAAGTTGCATAACATAAAATCAAACTTAAGCTCATTTATTTTTGGTTTGTAGGCAGTCTAACATAAGTCTAAATAATAAACACAAATATCGAAACAAATATTTAAAAGGAACCTCTTTTTACAGAAAATCCCATTTCTCAGTTTTCTTTTCGATATTTAATCAAATGATGATATTTTAAGACTAGTTTGTAAGAGTGGAACACTCTACCTTACTTCAACTACTAATTGGACGTGTATTGCATTGTTACATTCCTTGTTCTCAAATTTAAAAACTTCTCGGCACATTCTTCCCCAGAGAGTGCGGGACCTTTCTTGGCCATACCTTCACATACCCCCTCCATGCCTTATTCTGTGTGACGCAGCTGCTCCTAAAGAGAGCATCATGCTCCTTTCGTAGTCTGGTTGGTAGTGTGGGTCCATGATGTTTTCTCTCTAAAATATATTTTTATGATTATTTGTAATTTCGAGGTTTGATTTCTCATCAATCAAGATAAAGTTAAAAAGTAAATGCCCTGTCATGAAATTACTCATTACTACAATGACCAATAATGATCAGGTGAATTGGAAGAAATAATAAAATAATAAAAACACTTTGTCTACGAAAGCCCAGAGGGCCCAAAATGGTGTTTTGATTTTCTTATTAAAAACTGGTAATTACCCTGGGCTTTCGTACTTATCAGAAAGATATAAAAAAATTTCGATATATAATCCACACTGGCCGAAGTGTTTAAACACACAAGTAGAGGTTTAGGTCACTAAATCTTAAAGAGTCTTTACACCACATTTCAGCCATAAGTTCAGCCATAGGCAGTCTAACATAAGTCTAAATAATAAACACAAATATCGAAACAAATATTTAAAAGGAACCTCTGTTTACAGAAAATCCCATTTCTCAGTTTTCTTTTCGATATTTAATCAAATGATGATATTTTAAGACTAGTTTGTAAGAGTGGAACACTCTACCTTACTTCAACTACTAATTGGACGTGTATTGCATTGTTACATTCCTTGTTCTCAAATTTAAAAACTTCTCGGCACATTCTTCCCCAGAGAGTGCGGGACCTTTCTTGGCCATACCTTCACATACCCCCTCCATGCCTTATTCTGTGTGACGCAGCTGCTCCTAAAGAGAGCATCATGCTCCTTTCGTAGTCTGGTTGGTAGTGTGGGTCCATGATGTTTTCTCTCTAAAATATATTTTTATGATTATTTGTAATTTCGAGGTTTGATTTCTCATCAATCAAGATAAAGTTAAAAAGTAAATGCCCTGTCATGAAATTACTCATTACTACAATGACCAATAATGATCAGGTGAATTGGAAGAAATAATAAAAACACTTGGTCTACGAAAGCCCAGAGGGCCCAAAATGGTGTTTTGATTTTCTTATTAAAAACTGGTAATTACCCTGGGCTTTCGTACTTATCAGAAAGATAAAAAAAAAATATTCGATATATAATCCACACTGGCCGAAGTGTTTAAACACACAAGTAGAGGTTTAGGTCACTAAATCTTAAAGAGTCTTTACACCACATTTCAGCCATAAGTTCTAATAAAGACAAGTAATTGTCACAAACGTGACCATGTCCCCCGCCGCAATTAAGAAATGAGCTAAAAGAATGGACACACAGCTTATACAGAGTAGTGACATTTACATGTTTGATTCAATTATTGTTATACCGGGCAAATATTTTAAAATGGTCAAAGTCTTGTAGTGACCTTGAAAACGGGGTCAAGGTCACCCAAATCAACTGGTGTCGGCGTATTCCCCAAATGAAGACAGGTACCAAATTTGAAGACTCTAGGTACAGCAGTTCATGAGATATCGTGCTAACAACATTTGACAATCAGTCTTGTAGTGATAAATAATTTTATCCTCAAACCCGACAAATACCTGAGGCTGACCAGTTCTATTTGGGAAAAAAGTCAAGAGAAATTGTTGTAAAGTCCCGCATAAAGTGAGTGAGTGAGTTATTTTTTAACGCCGCTTCGGCAGTATTGCAGCCATTAGCGGCGAGATATTTAATTTATTAGCCTAATTTAAAAAAGAAAATTGCAATTGAAAAACAGAACACGGCACGAAGGCCGTAAAAACATCAGCGGATTATCACAAGTTGAATAAAAGCTGATAGTGAAAAGTTAAAATTTACAATTTGTCAATAAGGTGTATAGCCTTCAAAAAATCTAAAACACGATGCTCACCGACATGAGTAAAAACTTGATTGATTGAAATAGAAGGATAAAAAGTTTCCCTGATATGTGCAGTGTCCCAACACTCACATAGAATGTGTTTGATTGTGAGAGGGCACTGACAGGGTATACATACCGGAGGATCTTCCCCCTTTAAAGGAAGGCTGAAATGAATTATTTTCTATTGAATTCTTAACTGCAATTGGTTCATCAGACTATTTTGTGCAAAAAGAAACCAAAAATAAATCCATATGTTGTTCCTATATTAAACTAGAGCGGCTTAAAAACACCCAAAAACATCGTCTGCTTTTCACCCGTGACCAACAAACCAAAAATGGGGCGGGGCTTAGAGAGTTGGAAGATACCGGAAGTGACGTACGTGAAGGGACGGGGTGTAAACATTCGCTTACTATTTACAATGGCAAACACTGGGGAATCGGTCAGTTAATCTGTTATATCTACGCTTTGCAATGATGCCACATCGCTGTTCTGCTGTGTAATCTGTTCGAGTAATGTTAGTTATCAAGTTTCACTTTACAAATGCACCAAAATATCGTTATATATATCAAATCAAATATAATTGGTATAACTAGTGAGAGACGGTGGATTCATAGACGTTCGTAGACATAGGATAAATCAATGCTAATGATATATAAGATGACAAAATGAAACCAAGATATGATAATATGAACGAAGTACAGTTTAGACAACGAAATCAGATAGTCGGTGTTGTTGTTATTTTTTGTTAGAGATTGTTTGTGTTTAAAATAAAAAAACAAACGTTAGATAAGCACGCCGGCGAAGTAGACCCTATTGTGAGCCATCGACAATAAAAGCACTTCACAACATCCTGTTTTTAAACATCGTTAATCAACCGACAACCTAATTTACTAACTGTACATTACAAAAATCAAAATAACTCACCACATATTTTAAAACATCAAAAGAATAATACGTCTACGAATCCACCTACGAAAACATCGCATCCCAATGTTACCTTTTACGATTTAGTTATCACTTATTACACATTAAAACATTCAGAATTTCATAGTTTATAAGATAATGGTTTCAATAAAATGTGTGGTTAATCAAATATAATCAAATAAACATCGTATTAAATTGACAATTCATCAAGAGTGTCAATTAATGTAAGAAACTTACCTTATAACCGTATCCAAAAGGACAATATGAATATCCAAATGCACATTAGACACAAAATGTTAACCTATAATTCCATCAATGACAGTACTTGGAAACAGAAGATGGTCAAATAATAACCCTCTTTCAGCAAAAGTCTTTTCGCAAATGGCAAGATAGAAAACCAAATAGTTATGATGATTTTACACTAAAAATAATTTCATTGGTACATTAGATTTAAACAAGAGTTTTTATTGGATAACTTGATAGAGATATGTTCATTGGCTGAAATTTCTAGACTGAATGTCGCGTTAAGTGTATTGTGTGTCACCAAGACAGGACGTTGGCAATAAACATGACATGCTGGTCACCGACTTGTGTTATATAATTAAGTCGGTCCAGTAAACTTGTTATCTGTACAAACATAATTACACTCCTTCCTTCTCACATACTCAGCTTCTTAATTGCGTAAACTAATGTGCTGTAACAACACTTCTCCCCTTTGATCTGGAAGAAACATCTATATGGTCCGCTAAACTGAGAATTGTGTGTTGATGTGCAGAAGTGACACATAAAAGCTATCAGACTATTAATTAAACCATTTCGTTTTCATTAACGATATGTTCATTAAAATGCTTCTGGTAACATAATTCTTTTATTCGATAATGTTCGTTGTCTATATCAATCTGTGTATATGTTTAGCGTGCACAATAGAGCAATCTTCATGTAAATTTCATTGAGCTTGTTGACCAAAACAGTTCATTTATTTATTCATGAAAGTGAAGTGAAAATGGTTTGCATTCCGTTACATCATATATAGAATATTTTAATTGACAAACTTAAAATACAGTGATCTTTTATATTAAATACAAAATGTTATTTATAAATCTGCAACGTTGTCTCGCTTGTTTGAACAGTCAATCGTTCAGTGTATATGAAGTTATACCTACCATATATATTTATTTATTAATACATACAAAACAAAATTAACATGCCGATTATTCAACATACTTTGATCAATTGATGCTACTTAATCTCTGTTCACCCGATTCCCGCGATAATCTTCTTCCCTTGTTTCAGTGTCACTTGAACTGTCATACCTTCCCTTCTAGTTCCGCGATTAATTGGTACAAACATACTATACAAAAGCGCAGAATGCACTCTAATAAAGCACGCCCCGGTTGTTGTAACCATATAAAATCGCTAGTTGAATAGTTTAGTAATCCGTTTATCGAAAATTTGGGTTGTTTTGATGAAGTTTTCTGTCTTATATGAGCAGTTTAAAAGTGGGGAAAACGCGTTAAATTATGATTAGCGGCCATGTAGAGGCTCCTTCACGTACGTCACAGCCCGATACGCTTCAGTGACCACCCCCGCCCATTTTCATTCTGGTCGCCGGGGCTTAATTGGGCACTTTTAAAAAAAAGCCGTATATACATTTAAGTTATTTATGGGTCGATTTCAAAAATTTAAAATCTAGCAATTGTCAAATTGAAACCCCTTTTCAACGAATCCGAAAGTGACCATATGTCATTTCATCTAACCTTTAAAAGATATGAGTGAGTAAGATGAGAGTGTCCAATACGACATCGTCGTAGGACACAAGCTTCCTGCCGGGTAAAAGAGGATAGAGGTTTGTAACCTAAATGAGGTTGAATAGTGTGAAGTTTGTTATGATGTTGTTGGTCCCATTGGGACTTCCAACGTTGTTTAATGTAAGATTTAATAGCAGGTTTGGAATCCGTATATGGAACTTTGGTAGGAGAAATATGTTTGAGATTTAATGCGGATTTAGCAGCTGAGTCAGCTTTGTTATTACCTCTTATACCCATATGGCTAGGAAGCCAGCAGAAGACGATGTCGCATTGGAGACAAGAATTATGAAGTAATAAAATATCCCTGATAATTGGGTGATCACTCTTACAGTTTTTAATTGCTTGTAGGCAAGAAAGTGAATCAGAAAAGATGATGTAATTATTTGGAGTTGAATTTTTAATGTGATGGACGGCCTTAAGGATGGCCTTAGCTTCGGCAGTAAAGATGCTGCTGCCATCATGCAGCCTTGAAGCATATGTTGTTGAAGGAGTCACAGTTGCTGCTGCAACTGTGGGTCCATCTTTAGAACCGTCAGTGTAAATTGGTTTATAGTCTGCGAAAAAATCACGTAGTTCAAAAAATGCCTGTTGAAATATTAATTGGTCTGTATTTGATTTTTTATGAGTAGATAGAGAAAGGTTTACACGGGGCCTGACCACCTGCCATGGCTGAGTGGCAAGCAGACCGTGCTCTGCTATTGTTGTTAGGTCGATATCACAATCTTCAACATGTTGTTGAAGTCTGATACCGAGTGGTGGAATTGCTTTAGGTTTTGAGTTATATAACTGCTGGTATTCAGGGTTGAATACGCAGTTGTATGCAGGATTACAAGGGTTGGCTTTAAGTTTAGTTATATATTGAAGTGCTAGCTTGATGCGCCGATCTTCAAGAGATGGCTCATCAGCTTCAACGTATAGGCTTTCAACAGGTGAAGTCCTGAAGGCCCCAAGACAAAGCCTGAGACCTTGATGGTGGATTGTATCTAGCATTTTGATATATGAGGGGCGGGCAGATCCATATATTATGGATCCATAATCAAGTTTGGAGCGGATGAGTGATCGATAGAGATGAAGAAGAGTTTCTTCATCTCCACCCCATTTATTATTTGAAACGACCTTTAAAAGGTCTAATGCCTTTAAGCATTTAGCTTTGAGGTTTTTGATATGAGGGATAAATGATAATTTACTGTCAAAAGTAAGACCAAGAAACTTGGCCTCAGGAACGACTTTGATTGGAGTTTTATCCAGAAATAGTTCTGGATCTTGGTGCATTTTGCGCATATTGCAAAAATGCACGCAAGATGTTTTAGCTTTGGAAAATTTGAAGCCGTTTTCTAACGACCATTGATGGATTTTATTGAGGCAGAGTTGCAATTGGCGCTCGATTGATGGCATATTTTTGCCTCTGCAGGAAACTCCAAAATCGTCCACAAAAAGTGAACCATCTGTATGATCATTTAGGACTTTAGCCAAGCTGTTGATTTTAATGCTAAATAATGTGACAGATAAAATGCTACCTTGTGGGACACCCATTTCTTGATCAAAGAAATCAGAAAGAGTGGAGCCCACGCGCACTTTAAATTGGCGATCATGTAAAAAATTGGAAATAAAATGAGGCATACGACCTCGCAAGCCAAATTCAAATAAATCTTTTAGGATGCCATGCTTCCATGTAGTGTCGTAAGCTTTTTCTAGGTCGAAAAAGATAGACACAGCATGTTGTTTGTTAATAAATGCATCACGAATAAATGATTCTAAACGAACAAGATGATCAGTGGTACTACGTTGTTTGCGGAAACCACATTGAATATCAGTTAGTAATTTATTAGTTTCCAAGTACCAAACTAGACGATCATTGATCATCCGTTCCATAGTTTTACATACGCAACTTGTTAAGGCTATAGGACGGTAGTTGGATCCCGCATAAAGCGGACAAGTTTATTAACATAAATATGGAATGAATACCGCCTTCGAGCGGCACTTATCACAATATATAATTAATATGAGTAAATATCGTAATATTTACCCATTTGAACTTGAACATTTCAATTTGTAGGTAATTGACAAATTTATTCCCCAAAGGTGAGGGTAAATTAGCGCCCTATACATACATGTTAAATACAGGAACAAAAGAGGTGGAGGCTTTTAATACCAATTTTGATGCGTCCTTCCGCCAAGGTTTCCGAAATTGAAGTGACGACAAAGGTGCGATCGCACACACATGACGTCATGAAATTACGTCAGATCCGCTTAGAGCGTGACGACTCCCGCGTGAAGCGCAACGCATGGCAAAAACTAAATATTGTTTTCATCCCTGGTTCTCGCATAAAGAATTTTAAGATGTAAAATTGTATTTAAGGTCAACCAAATCGACTGGTATCTGGATATTCCCCAAATGAAGACTGATACTAACTTTAAAACCAATAGTTCTTGCGCTTCATGAGGAATCGCACAAACAACATTTTCTCTCTGCTTTTGCATCGGCTGTGGACAGCTTGTGGTACCATAATTGTTCATGACGCGAGCGGGGTCTTGTAAGAACTAGCGATCTTGAACACGTCACAGGTATAAATGTTCCTTTTCCTGGACATACTATTATTGTACGAAAACTTGCTTGAATCTAAACCTTGAATCATTTGCAGGAATGGCATGCTTGTCAGTTACAGTGTCCCTCATGTTATAATTCTTGCGCGATCTGATGCACCAAATACTGGGCTTTGTAAATGGGTCACTATTAGCTGACAGGATATTATAAAGTATTTTATAATAATTTTTTCAAGCGATTATTTTATCATTTTGGTGGGCTAGGCAAATGGCTCACATGAGCAATGTGCTAATATTTTTGGCTTTGAAAAATCATATCCTTGTTATTATCCGTTCGATTTTTACGTTTGATGGCTTGTTTTAAAGACAAATGTATTGGCTTTGCCGTGGTATATAACATTGAATGATAATATGATGACAACATTCTGAAATATAATTTCAAACGGACATGGGGTGTTAACCCCGTTACATCCCTTTACTTTTTTATAGTATATGGGGCTGGATCTTCGACTTAATATTCGTTTTAATCGCTAGTTTCGACAATACAAGCCCCTGTGGTTGAAAGATCACACCTTGTGCCTCTTGTTGAATAAAGGGACAAACGACGAGGCGGAGAATGTCATCGACGAAACGCTGAGCCGTTAGATTTCCATTTACGAAAATCAGCGGCGTCTTCTCCTCACTAAGTATGCCTCCCAAAACCATGACACTTCCTCCCCAGTAAGGCACTACTTCCTGAACGCAACATGCAGCTGTTCTCTCTCCCCGACGGCGATAAACATGTACTCTTCCATCTGCTTTGAAGGGACAGAACCGACTTTCGTCAGAGAAAAGCACCCTCTGCCACTGACGTCGCTGCCAACGTAACACCGTCCTTGCCCATCTCAGTCGTCGTTGGCGATGTTCGGCTGTCAAACGCTGTCCCCGGAACGGTCTGTATGCCCTGATGCCATAGGACATTAGACGTCTCGACACTGTGCCACTTACCCGGTGGCCCACGGCATTTGACGCCGATGACGTCACAGTCAAGAAGCGGTTCCTGAGGTGTAACGTGCGCAGGTATCGGTCCTCCCCCTAGTGGATTGTGACTCTTGGTCGGCCTGATCTTGGCTTGTCTAAGGTCTGTCCGGAATGACGATAACGCTGCATTAGTCTTGTGACAGTTGTGCGGTGACAGTCAAACGTTCTTGCAACATGGGTGTGGGTGGCCACCATTTCTATCATTCCGATTGCATTGGTTTTATATCTGTCGTGCATGGGTCTTGTTTGCTTTGCATGAAAAAGGCGAAAACCACAATTTGGGACACTTTGGGAAAATCATGTGTTTGATATCACAGTTCAATATGAAACAATCTTTGTTGTATTTGGGCGATGTGTTTTCATGTGGTTGGGTTTGAATCTGAGTTTGATTTTTTTTTGTAATTTCAAATCTAAAGTGGTAGCGTTTCTTTTGCCCGTGAGTTTATTTAAGATATTTGGGAATCACATCACATTGCAATTACTGGAATTTGCACCATTCATATGACTTGAAAGTAAAATGTCATTTACCATTACATTATCTCGGGTTTTCTTCCATGCATGAATATATACTTAATGCTTATCCCAAAATTAACACTGTAATATATCACATACTACATACATGTAGTACTATGTTTACTTTATTCATACAAATATCGATGAAATGGGTGTACGTGCGTTTTGTAAACCATATGCAGCAATGAGTATAGCCGATATAAATGAAAAACATGTGCAGTAAAAGCAAAGAAAAACAGTGACAGAAAATAGTCCTTAATCTAAAGTTGCTGCAGGTCTGTGTTGAAGTCAATAAATCAGGTATTCCGACATTTCATTACAAAAACCTTCCTTTTCTTAACTCTTGAAATACAAGTATAAACTTGTGTTGAACCAGGAAGCAAAATTCCATTCCCCTGAGGTAATAATCGTGAATTAAAAAGTTGTTCCGAGATCAATAAGAAAGAAAGAGGGCATTCACGCAGTGACGAAGAGAACGTCAATCTAATCTGATTACAGATATTAGCCCTTGTACATACACAAACATGTATTTTGTTCCTGCATCCTGCTATGTTTTTATTTGAAAGAGGACAGTGTTTTGCCCTTGGACATACTTATCTAACCATTGAAGGAATATCGAGTTTTTTAATTTTCGCGCTAGTGAAGCGGATTATGTTCTGAAGGATGGTAGGTTCTTTGAAGGTTGTTCTTTCACTACAGAGGTTATTTAAGCCATGTTGTCCCACACAACCTATGGTACAAATACTGTTCGCAACATTTTCAATGCAATGCAATCACTGATGCGAGATTCAAACACGTGTGCCGATAAATCAGCATGGCATTCGTGTCAAAAGGAGCATATAGTATCACGTGTCGCCAGGTTTTACAGAGTGAAGTTATGACAAGAGAGCGTTGTACTACAGACTGGCATTCACTGCGGATGCCATCAGAAGTGATTGCAAGTCCATGGTAAAGGCATGGTAGTTACGGTGGCCATTGAAATTATTGCTTTGAGAAGAACTAGCCTTGTGCTTGTCTTCAGTCTTCTCAGCCCTTGCTGTACTCTTCCTGTCAATATGTATCGAGTAGTCTACATTCGTCACATTGCCTGCATCATGACAAAGACAGGTATCACACTGATCCTTCTTTGGCTGGAATAGCCCAAGGTTAAGATTATCAATATCTGGTGTTTCCACCTCGCACTCGGAGAACATTTTGAATATCTGTATACATGCACGTGCAGCTCGGTACAAGATGTGTCTGTGATGTCATGTTCACATATGATATGGTACATTCGATATGTACTTGTAATGTCAACACTTGCAAAACTACTTTTCTTGTTTCAAATTTAAAATGGGTGGTGCGATAGTTATGACGGGGTGTATATTTTTACATAGGTAGGGTTTACCGAATACATGTTTGGAGAAGAAAGTATATGAACCATATAAATTGGATTTATTAACGTATTGTACAATTCGCTTACGTCGAGAAAGAAGATGAGGAAAACCTCGGACCATCGTTCCTTGGAGCTTTTTCCAACCCTTGTCTCTCCGACCTTGAAAAGGTAGTGATAACATACACTACTGCCATTACTACCGCTTTCAACTTTATTTTGGAAATTAATTCATGATAATGATTCATTTGAGTGACTTGAACAACCGGTACATGGAAGCACACCCCTATAAGCTCAGTGAGGGATACACAGCAGTTTATGACTGAAAGGAAAGAACATTTTGTTACATTTCGCACTGCATCTCTCCTAGTGATGAAGACATGTGCCAAATTTAAAAAGGATGAGATAAATATTTTTTGCTGTAATCAATCCAACAAAAAATGCTCAGAATATGCTTAAAGAAGATGGCGGCCGCTGATCGAGTGCATGGACTAAAACATATACACAATTACAGTTATTAAAACGAAGTAATGGTTGTACTTATACGCTAATATGAAGCACACAAGTTATGACTTTAATTCTAAAAGGTGAATTACAGATGACATTATGAATTTCGAAAATTATTTACGAAATCAGCCACTGATTTGGAAAATTATTTACGAAATCAGCCACTGCAATTCCAAAATATAAACCGTCACATGTCACAATATCACTAATACTTTCGATCAGCGTATTTGCCTTACACTATCCTAAAGTAACCTAACCCCCTATTTCTTATAACTTCCCCCTACTAAGAAAAAGGATGTGTCCTCACATCTTAATTAGAGGTTAAGGGTTACAATTTCTGAGTTATTTACCCTATTTAATTGATAGATACCCTACAAGAAAAAAATATTTAAAATATACATTCCGGATACCACTTTACAAATATGTTATCCTCTTATTGCTAATTCCAATTTCCCTTATAAAACTTAGTAGATTCACCACAGAAAACAAGAAATACAGAATATACACATCCCCACAAACTTTCAATAATCATAACAATTTCAAATACCATCATAATTCATCCCTGTAATAAATATTACCCAATGTTTTTGTATACAATAAATAATACCTTTCTCAAATAAATATTATCATTTTCAAATACAATAATCGTACATTTCCTGTAATGAATATTATTTAATTCTAAAATACAATAAATAATACCTGTCTGTAATAAATATTATTTAATTCTTAAATACAATAAATACACAACATCTTTTATAACGAGTAATACTGATCTTAAGATCTTAACAATCAACAACTATGCCACCAGGCGTGAACGAGGATACCAGAAAGATTTTAAAAAATGGTACAAGTTATAATAGTAAACGTTCATTTCACATGTTCTTACTTAAGAGTCGTCCATTTTTTCTTGACATCTTCAGGGGAATTAGTTGAAGATCCACAAGCACTGACTCTGTGAAAAAAATTGATAGTTCCGAATTATCCATTTACTGGACTGAAATCCTGATAATTATATATATTTATATAATTCAGGTGTATTTGTTAACATATTTAATTCTTACTTATAAGTAATATATTATTAATTTATTAATAGCATGAAGTATTAAAGGTTTCACTTGAAAAAAAAAGAGTTTGTGACTCTTGTAATATGAAATAAGTTTTAAGATAACCCAAAAGGGAATAATTTTTACATCAAACTGAGCATGACAAGATATTATTCCCGTAGGCCTTGTACAATATATGTACAATATATGTGGACACTATAGTCTATTTACAACAGTACAGTGTCAACAATTTTACAGATTCATTAACATTTTGTTTTTTGTTGAAATATTTCATGAAGAAAAAAATTAAATATAAGCATAATTGCACATAAACAAATATATTTACAAATAACATTATAAAAGAAAAATAGTTACTAATTATTAACTGTTTATTTTGACATTTTACCTGTATGTATATTTATATCGCCTGATGATCGAGCCATTCGGCATTCGAGGCTTTAGATTTACCTGTTAGATATTTCGGCCCACGACATCTTCATCACGAGAACGATCCAAATAAGACGAGGGAGTGTTTGGTCACTTCGTCAATCACGACACTCAATTTCGCTGAGTGTCCAGTTGACTCTGCGCATGTTCTTGTCAGTCTGACAACTCGATATCGGCGCTGACATTGTTGTTTATCGTCTGCCTCGGGGATTTCCCAAAAGATCGTAACGTCACAAGGGAATCCCTTAGCCTTTTTTTTTTATCTCCCTGACTAAAGAGTTCGATATCCTAGCTAGGATCGGTAACACGAGTTACGGACAGGTTTAGGATCCGGATCGTTTCGAGAATAGGTCTTATCCTAACGGTAGGATATCCCAACTATTGTCCTAAATAGCTAGGATCTATCCTAGCTACGACACTTTCGAGAATAGGCACCCTGGTTGTTGATTTTCCTAAGCTTCAAACATTACGATCACCTCACCACAGAGAAAGGTTAGCAAATCCTGGCCCAGAATGAAAGTATATTTTTCCCACGCAAACCCTGTACTGTTTTCAATGTTACGATTGGCTTCTAATTGTACATTTAAAATTAATTGTGAGAGGTACCTCGGTTAAAATGCATAACCTCTTGAATAGTATCATTATGTGAGTTTCCTTGATTATATTGCTCAATATTTGAAAAAGAATAAACCAAATAATATTATGCAATCAACTCTGTAACTCTGACTTCAGTTTTCGCCCCACAACACTTGGAACCGGGAAACAACTGTTATTATCATAAATGAACAATTGAAGAATAAAAACTGGAAAAGGATTAATGTTCAAAATATTGCATGACATTCAAATGTTATCAAAATGCCGAATACGCATGTCCATCAACTCCAAGTATGATATAAATTTAGTTTGTTTTCATTATAGGATTAAATTCGCGTTCATGTTGGATCACCGAGTTTCATCATCGTGAGACAATGTGATAGGTAATAAGATGTTAATTCCTTAATACGAATAATGAGGTATTGAAACTAATATCAATGCATAGTCAACTTCTTTATTACAAAGAATGAAATTTCATATGAATTCATATCCATAGATCTCGGTTTTTCTCCATACTTGCCACCTCTAAAATAAATCCATTGTGTTTCATGAAATTTCATTTGGCTTTAATACGTTCCAACTCACCACATGTGCTGTCTACAATACAAATAAATTAACTCAGCTAGCATATTTATCCTCAATCGTTAAATATATCATAATTACTAGTTTTCGATCAAATCGAGTAACATCATTATGCATGTGTAGAAACCCAAACTACACCTTCCATTTACGTGCACAATAGTTATGTGACCTATTAAACATTATCAACTCAAATTTGTCTTTTTGTCTGTTATCAATACGATTCCAAACTACGTTTGACTCATTGGCGCGCGCCACACACTGTGCATTGTCCGGTTTTCGATCAAAAATTTAACCTTCATATCGTCAATTTGCTAAGTCTACTATCATCAAAATGGTAGTTTTCGGTAACAGTCGGTACTTCTCGATGAAGTAACACCACTAGCGTTTGCAATATGTGACCCCCCAACAACACAATGGATTTACCTTTAACAGCAATTCCGACATATTTCATGAAACGTTAATGCTAGTATTGCCAATTTAGCATGTGCCTTTGTTAAAGATATTCTAGAAAAACAACTTTGCTCTCATAACTCAACGACTTGGCTCCAAAGGAAATAAAGAATTTCACTTTTATGGTCATTCTTTTTTTAATGACCTCGATTTCGCATGGTTTTATTTCAATGTCATCTTGGTCTTAAGCTCAATAACTAATTCCCCAAGATATGTTGGACCAATAAACTTTATGTCCTGTCCTGTGGTACAGAGTATCCTGTGGATATTCTTGGATTAAGTAAAGTTTAAAGAGTAGAATTTCAACTTTAGATTTTTCACAATACATTTCACTGAGGCGCATTACTCAGGTTGCACTCAGGTTGTTTATTGGATTAAAAGTAGCAATGGTGAAGTTAACGTTCAAGTATGAAATTAGAAATATGTTTTGAATCTGCACCCTTACTCGCTAGTGTGTCAGAAAATAAATAGCTAAAATTAATGTAATCATATTCAAATAGGAATTTTAAAATAGAAGCATAAAGTTTAACTTAGAAAATGTTTACGAGGATATGTCATTTAGATATACATGTATCATTTCTCGCACAACTGAGGAATGACAAGATGAATACAAATTTAAATTGATATCACTCCGCATGGGTTTGTGATATATTTGCTTCCCTCATATCGACTAACACAACTCTTCTGTGTCTAACATTCAGAAACTCTACTGTATGGCAAATTAGATATACATTTAACGTCCTCTTTTGATCACCTACAAAACCCTTAAAAGTTACATTCTTTGAGGTAGAAAGTGTAGAACAAATAGGCCTCATTACAAGATATCTGAAAGTGTTTCTGTATATAACTTGCAGCATCAATGTTATTCTCTACTTTCCGAACGACGCATTGAACGACGCATTAAACTCATTAGGATCCTCCTGTCATATCATTTATATTAAAAACTGAATCACTTGAAAATAACACTCAACGCTTGTATTCATTGAAGAAAAAGGACGTCTGTTGTCTTTCACTATCCCATATCTGTATATCCTAATGACCATTGATATATTGATTTGTATAACTCATAGAAGTCACTTGCAACATCAACCATAGATCATCGTAACTCATCAATCTCATCATCTCTTCAAACAGAGCAGCGAGTGATGAACTGTTTTCAAATCTTATTGCTAGAATTAATCATGTTTCAAAGTATAACCATCTAAATTAAAATAATTCAATTGAATCTTTGGAGAAATTCATGTCTTAAGACATGCATTGAAATTGTCAGATGGTTCCCAAAGTAATGTTATTTAGATGTCCGTTTAATTGTTTATGATTTCACGTTATTTCCCATTTGTGTGAAACAAAACGAAAGATTGAAAATGGTTTTATGTTGTAGCGCCTGATCTTTTAATTGGATACTATCTTAGTTTCATGAATTTAATAAATGGAAATAATATCCCGAGTTTCAAATTTGGAGGAAGGAAAACCACGATCTTTAAATTTCCATGTATGCCTTTTAGAAACGTAGTAACTTATCCAGACTCATTAGAAATTGTAAAAAGATGAAATCTGTCTTTTCTTGTCCAATACCATGTTTATCTCACCGAATGAGGTAGAACGTTTATATTTTCACGAGTTGCCAGCCACACGTGAAAATATATATCTGTTCTACCTCACGAGATGTGATAAACATGCTTTTTGTCAAGAATTGAAAAGTATTCTATGTATTATACGAGGTTGTAATTACGCCACAACAGGGTAGTTTTCATGTTGAGCGGCCGCTAGATACATCCCGTCACCACAGTTATAAAGTGACGTCATAAGCCATTTCTCTACGTCAGACCATTGTTTTATGACGTCAAACTGTATTAGTCACTGGCCACAGTGAGAAAATAAGTTATTTTCACTGTAGCTTGATAGACAGATTAAAGCCAGTATTTCCTTGTTCGTCATATAATCAAATGAGTCATCTGAGATATTTGCTATTGGTAAAATAAAAACAAAACCTCAGTATTCTCTCGTTTTCCGCGTCCCAAACTCCTCTTTCTAACATCTGATATGCATGTTCCATGTATATATGGCATGAGCTTTTATCATGATGCTGTAGTAAAAGTGATAATCAACCACACACTAATTCAACAAATATTGTGCACCTCGACACCTTTTCATTAATTTGTTTTAAAATGTGCTGTTAACTGTGATAATATGTATACTTGGCCATTGTCGTGATAATCACAGGAAGTTATCCTCTAATTTATGTTATTGATGTATTTTGGAAATTCCATCATCACTTCATTATTACTTCGGTTTTAAACAATTGATAACTTACTTTGAAACAATGATTGCTTTAAATTTATGCCGAAAGTACTCTGATTTCCTATGTTTTTATCTAATTAAGAGAGAGAACTTGAGACATGTTTGCGTTTACAGAGGAAGATTATTGCATCGCGAAAAGTTTCATAATTTGTCAATCTTATTTGTAAAACATATGAAGAAACGGTGTTAGCTTATAAACTTCATTTATTAGCCACAGTTGACGTTTATGCTAAACAAACTATGTTATTCAAATCCACAAATAACATCAGGGAATATGAATTGGCTGATGGTTACCCTTTATCACAAAATGTTACATGAATTGCATAAAAATTGTTTCTAAATATTCTGTCACTTTGTGCTTTGTTTAAGAATGATTATGTCAATTTCTTTGGGAATGATTGTGCTATCATCAATCATGTTCATCAAAACAGATTCAATTTGTCGGATATGGGCAGCTTGCTGTTATGATAACCTGTCATTTGGATGTTAGTTGTTAGTCTTTAGTAGTACAGCATCTAGTTTAAGAGTATTCTTTTCTTTTTGACAATGCACCTTAACACGTGAGTTCTTTAGAATACTAATCATTTTGATAATAAACCATGACCTCATTTACAATCGTCAAACATAATTATTTTCTACCACAAATCATTTACATTTATTCCAAGGAACACCCTGTTCTATCAGGGTATTTTAAATTCTAATCTGTCAGCCTAATTAATACATTGAGTGTAAAAACCCGAAGGGCTCGTAAGAGCTACACATACATGTAACCAGCCATGACATGACTTAGAATCCAGCAATACTAGCAGTCCCCGGATGATGAGTCCTATGAAAGATCATCAACTTTCAACTTACTCAGTGTAACCAACTCTAGGAGCCTTTCGAGTTTTTCACACCCAGGCATTAAACATTATTACGGATCAGAACACTCCGATGGCCCATGATGTACAAGGAATGACACTTTTGTGATATGCTATATTTTGTATTGTATGCTTTACCCTTGAAGATCAAAGTCTTCATGTGACTGCAGTAAAATGTAACTGTTCTCATATTTCGAACAAAATCACACATATAGTGGCGTAACCTGATTAAACCATGCATGGCGCATGGCGTACCCATTAATAAAAAAAACAGCTTTCACATTTGTTACCATTCTCTTCCCACAGAGGTTAGTCCCTACAGTTTTCCGGTTCTACCCTCTGTTACATTACGCTTGAAATTGAGAGCAGAACCTAAGTCCCCTAGCGGTGGAAAGAGACATCTCATACCGTATCCCTGGTTCTTAACCAATGAAAACTATTCTATATCTGGCCATGTCGACAGGGTAACTTCATAGATCGAGGCATTTTACTCTGAAGGGTCTTGCTCATTAGCATATGTCATTTGAATATGTCTGAGGTAAATAACGCAAATGAACTGTTTTTGGTATTTGTCTCTGATTTGGTCTTCTTTATTTATAATTATGTTTATGATCAATAGTTTTCACAAAATCAAATAGCATAGTTCGAGGAAAACACAGAAAACACAGGAAAACGAGAAAACGTTGGCCTTACGTTTATTTTATCATTATGACGTGTCATTGGCAAATGTCACTTTTACAACGGTGTCGCTGATTGCACAACTAGATTCAATTTCAACCAATCAGGACACTCCCTTCCCGCTCTTGATTTCAAGCGTAATGTAACAGAGGGTAGAACCGGAAAACTGTAGGGACTAACCTCTGTGGGAAGAGAATGATTTGTTACACGTATACATGACTTTGTAATTAATTTAGATATCTTAAAATGGAGGTGGATGCGTGATGATAAATCAAAGAAATGTTAACCAAAGGACTCAGGAATGAAAAAATACTTAATGATTACAGAACAAATACACTAGAATTAAATACCCATCGCACTTAATGTTGGCATGACACTTCTCATTAGGAATTAAACTAATACTTGCAAATGGGGATCTGTATCAATCAGTAAGAGGAATACCATTAATTGATGGTGCTAAAGATATTGAATAAAACATGACGTTTTGTAAAGTAAAACAACGAACAAAAGAAACGATACAATATTTTCAGTAAATTTGAGACACAATGCAAAAATGATATGGTATCCTTGATGATCATGTTATATTATTATATGTTGAATTGTCATGTCTATTTAAACTCACATGGAGGTGCAGAAAACGCTTGGAAATTAACTTCACAAGAGATGACGGTCGGTGGTATGTTAAAGAAAGATACATATTTTGCAAATGATTAAATCATTGACGTTTCTTTGATCTGTAGTAACAATTGTGCTAATGTCGGAATACACATCTTATAATCAATTAATTGTAAGCATTAAGTTCGGTCGTGACGGTTCACTTGTGTAGTAAAGGCTGAGTCTATTTTCAGATATAAAGATATAAAGTACCCGACATAATTTCTTAAATTGTATCACATTCTAACATATACACATTAACCTTAAGTTTCCTACTACTAGAACCCATTTCATTTTCAATAGAGCCTCAAAATGATGTAGAAAAGGGAAGTCCACACTTTTAAAGTGATACTACTCATAATTTGTGAGATATTGGTATGTTCCCACGTGGGAACGTTTGGACAGAAATCGTAAAAATACATTTACTTGAATAATATATGAAATATGAACACATATGTACATAAATGTATGCACACATAGCAATTCACAACTAGAATGCACAAACGAGACTCAATATTGACGCATAATGATACATGTTGTCGAAATTGTTTCCACATATTGTGTAAAATGTTTGAAACACAGAACACGTACAATAAAGTGCTAATGAACAGGATGTGCTGGATAACAACTTATTAAGTGAGAAAATGCACAACGTTTTTGGGTATATGCTCACTCCTTCATCATATGGAATGTAAGAAATATCACAATGTTATAATTGTGTTACAGCAATGAAAATAATGATGAGGAAACTAAATTAGAGAGATTAAAACTGTATACGATAATATTGCAAATTCGTTCTTCATTGTTTACCAAACGTGATTACTAAATAATAAAAATGGTATGTAGGCTTTAATGAAGAAGTGACGACTGGATATAAGTAATACAAATTGGTAACATGATAAAGGCTTTTCCATGTTGGTTAAGAATGTTTTTTTAAAAAAAAAGTAGACGCGTATGCAGAAATTTTCTTTAAGAATTGAGGAATTCTGGAGGGAAAAGGAAACTTGTAAATTCAAAACCCACTACAGTGTGCCCAAAATTTAAAGAACCATAGACTTGTATATTTCGATCAGTTACAATAATATGATTAAATGGTCCAATAGGTGTATTCAAAATTCCAAAATACATGCATGACACAGTTACAGAAAATGGTCACATAAGCTACAAGGCTATGTACGTCTCTATCTGACAACTGAGAGTGTGCAGAAACACGGTGTGTTGAACCTCTTTAAACGTGTTAATTGGTAGCAGCATCTCGGTTAAGCTGCGACAGGAGTGAATGGGTGGTTGGGTGGGTGCTTCTCGAATTGTTTTTGAGTGTTCCTCAGATTTTTCTCCGACAGGGGACAGATTTTCTAGATGAACGAGTCCCAAGCAAAAGATAGGTAGATGCCTTGATCGTGGTTTACTGCAGGTTGTCCTCTTTGATTGCCAATCGCTTCTTGTATTTGGTGCCAGTTGTTTATGTTGGTTCACAATAATTTGGTACCTTCCCATGATGTTGCGATCCGTGTTCTTCAGAGCGTGTTCAGAAAAACGTATTTCTCTTGAAGTTGGGTCACAGATAATTGATGTTCCTTGATCCTTGTGTTGATAGGCCATAGGGTTTATCCAGTGTACTCCTGTTCACAATTATATATATTTCTATAGATACATGGGTTCAGGCTTGCAACCCTCAACCACATGATCACCAAGATGTTCAGGAACACCGACAACATTGAATGTATTTTTTCTTATGAAAGCAACTTTTACTAAGATTATGCTATAACGCTGCATTAAGGTCTCTTAGTGACTTACAAATCACCTGTATACTTTGTGAAAAGAGGCCTTGCACTCCAAATCGCTATCCTGATGACTATAACCAGTATTTGGGGGAAGTACAACATTTCATATAACTTACCCGTCATCTTCTGCGGCAACATCAATAGCTTGCTGGATATTTCTGACAGTGCGACTCCGTAAACTATATGATAGGCAAATGGATGCGTGTTGAATTGATATGTGTTCATCATAATAAAGTTCAAGCATGTATCAGTTTACCTATCAAAGTAACGTCGAACCATGTATTTCATCAGCATTTGAGTTAATCAATATTTTTACATCTGAGAGTTAATGTGTATAATGTATACTCTGCCTTCCATTTCTAAATGCTTAAAAAGTTAAACCATGTCTAAATTAAAATAAAACACCACATTTGCATCTTTATTATTCGTTCAAAGTTATTGACAGGAGTAATCAACAATTTGCGCTCAGCATTTGACAGAATTGGGGAAGTAAATGTTTCGTATAATATTTATTAAATTGGACGTACAGTGTATACATGAAAACATCAGGCAAACTATTTGTCAAATAATTAGATTGCATAATATGTGTCCTCCTAAATCACTCCCTTATTCACACAGGACAAGAACTAGAAAAGATGTATACATAAACTTGTACAGAGTTCAAAATAACAATTTCCACCTGTATTAATAGTGTTTCTATTTTTGATATGCCTCATATAGTATTTTCTTGTCTGTTTTAGTAGTGCATCGCCGCTAATGGCTGCCATACTGCCGAAGCGGCGTTAAACAATAACTCACTCACCCAATAGTGCAAAAGGTTGGGGCACTCGGTCTAACCCTCATCTACCCACAGGAGATAAAATTAGAGTGAGAGAACGATTCCTTTGCAAATATACTTGACGCTATGCCAACCAGTACATATGTCATGTTAATCAAATCATTTTTTCCCTTTGTTTTGCTTTAAAAACGAAATTCTTTTTATAATATTATTGCAGCAATATTTGTCTTTCAGAAAATATTAACAAAACAATTGATAAATTATAATTTTGAAACATAATTACTTACTTTAGCGTGGAAAAATAAATTGTATTTTGCTCAACGTGTGATATTTAAATCTTCTACTTAAATTTCTACTTAACTATTTTGCAACAAAGGCTGCAGTAAGTGCCTCAGAATAGATGAGAGATTATCTTAATATCTTAGATATCAACACCTTTTGTGCGTTTTTATTAGAAGAAATTGAATTCCTTCTTGAATACAGAATTATGGTGTATTCTTATGAACCAACACATTGGCATGTTAATGAATGGTTCTTTGAGTTAGAGTGAGATCGATGGTAATCAGATAACTACCCCAATCAATTATCCTTCACCGGATTGCAGTGTCTCATCAACAGTGATTACACTCCCCGACCTCCGATTAAAAGAACAGTTCATTAAGTATAATATATCCATTTGGCAGAAGAAGACCCAATCCAAAAAACGTATTTCAAAATTAATCCATGGCTAGAATTTAATTGTGATTACGTTTTCATTGAAATGTACAGATAGGAAGACATATTGATATTCTGTGTCACTATTATATCATGTAAGTAGCAAGCCACATAACGAAATTATTATGATATACGCTTATCGACACGTACGAAGTTCTTTAAATGGACATACCAATGGCACAAACGCTATAGTTATCCAGTTATAGCAATTTATTATATGACGAGCAGTATAATACTGGGATTTATCAGTGAAATAAACTGTTTATCAAGCTACAGTGAAAATAACTTTTCACTGCGACCAGTGACTGATGTAATTTGACGTCATAAAACAATGCTCTCACGCGGCGAATTGGCTTATGACGTCACAGTGTTGCTGTGGTGACGGGCTGTTCCCAGCGGCCGTTCGGTGAGAAAGCGACCCTTTTACAAGGATAACCTAATATGCTTAATAGAATATCCGTCAATTTTTGACAAATACCATGTTTATCTCATCGAACGAGGTAGAAAATGTATATATTTTCACTCGTGGCTTCCCACCTATTACATTTAATACACTTCGTTACTATACAGTGAAATCAAGTATTCCTATAACATTTGGGTGATACACAAAGTAGTGTCGGTTAGGAAACGGGGATTTCTTCTTCCCCATCACTTTCTTCATCCACCGCTGTGTAATCAGCGGAGCAGAAGTGCGGAATGCTGCACTTACTCTGAAAAACAACGTTAAGTAATCGTAAAATTGGGATGGTTTTCCCCATGAGTAAATTATGCTTTGGGAAATGAAATAACAAGTATGCTTTATACCTTTTTCTGCACAGGTCGACCCTTATTGTGTTTGGTCACACGGGGTGTAGGCGCATCTCTCGGGACCTATACATATTATAAATGTTAATGAAATAGGGGATTGTTAGGTTAGGCGGAACACACATTACAAATGACAAAAGTATATCATTCTTTTGCAATAAAGCATGTATACATGATTTTTTTTGCACGGCGGGATAGCGCAGTGGTTAGCGCGTTCGGCTTCGGACCAAGAGGTCCGGGGTTTGAATCCCGCCAGGGGCACGGCAACTTTGTCTGCAGTAGAGAACTGTTCTACATGCAGTTAGGTTTGGGTGCAATGCTACACTGAATATCAGTGAAGTACAACCTATGGTTTGCTAGTTCCAGCCGTTGCTCGCAGGTTTCACCGCAATACATAACCACACGGTGTTGCGGGATTTCTCCCTGCAATAATACTAACAGCCGTGATATAAGTGAAATACTCTTGAAAGCGGCGTTAAACCCCAACTCACTCACTCACTCACTCATGCTGCATTGACAAGAATCATCAAAGACCTTTAGCAAATAATAAATTGCCTGCCTGCTACATATGTGAATTTTAAAAACATTTACCAAACGAAAAATGTTATGTAAAGTAACTATTGGATTCGATTGTTTTGTAGAATATTATATTTGAAGTCATATGTCGTTTTACAATATCAACGATATTTCCAAACGTATATATCTTGGAAATGGGAAATCTGTCAAGCTGAGTCTTCACAGTTATTGAATATCAGCGATGTGGAGCCATAACGCCCCATCATATTATGGAAGTAATTTAGTCATAATACTATATTTAGAAACTATCCATCACTTCAATCTGACAGTTTTATTGAATCGAGTCTTCATGGTTTGTGAAAGTCAACCATATTGATCCAAAACGACCCTGCATATCCTGGAAACAATTTTGTCATATACTTTATTTGGAAGCCATCAATCAGTTCCACCTGACACTGACAATAAGAATAGTTTACACAGATAAGACTATTTTAGAATAAACATCTTTATTGTATGATGGTAATATGATATGATGATAAATGATTTACAAATGTTTCGAAATTTCCTGAAAAATACGTTGTATTAAGAAAAACGTCTATAAAACAATATATTGTAATGAATGCGGTGGTCCTATTTTCCTTGCTTTTATGTTTTTAATGTTATATGTTTACCCTTAGCTGTCAACAACACTTACCTCAAGACCAGTACCTACACATTGTTAATGATATTCATACTCAAGATATTTGCCACATTCCAAAAGCGTGTTTCGTGAGCTTCACAAGCTTTTCTATGAATTAATAAAGAAAGTATCCAATGGAAAACTCATTTTACCTTTTTGCCCACAGAAGAATAAAAACAAACATGTTTCCAAAACAACTTAATACATGTCATCGATAAACTGTTGGCATAATAGATGGAAACACTATACATATATATATACAACTTGTTCCTGGAAGATAAAGAGTTTTATAATATGTTCCCATAGAAAAAGGTCTTAAATATGAAAACAAATGTCAAATGTAAGAACAGATTAATCGAACTATCGTTTGCTTAATTTGACCTTAGCGTATATTACTGTCAAGAACCTGTTTAACTAACCTGCATTCTCATGGCAACATTCATTTTGTTTCAAGGAACTGCTAGTTAATCACGTTTCGCGAAAGATACTTTCTTTAACAAGTACCACTTAAGTATTTTCTCATCCCAATCAGGGCCCCAAGTGACATCAATTACACATTTTATAATTTTTTTGGGCGCCAACATGACATTGGACAGGTTTTCTGTGTTACATTTTATCACAAGTGACATATAAGACGAAAATGGGCTATTTAATATATCAGTATGCTTCAATGTATGGGCACGTTTCTGGAACTAAAACCTCTTCTGGAGGTAGAGGAGAAACACTTTTTCTATATAACTATCTCTCCTCGAAGCGAGTGTTTTTCCCTATCTTATTATCTTTACATTGCTTCAACTTATCTTTTAAGTATAGTTGGGATGAGGTCAGTTTTGTGACAGAAATGTTTGTCAATGACCTTAGATATTGACTCGTCACGTGATTTCTGTTCCGTGACTGTTTGTTTTAACGTTTTCTTTCAAGATAGCGTCATCTGATCAGCTCCCTGATTTGTCAGATAAGGAAATGCATGCTGTAATCAGAAGGAAAACCAATTTCGTTATAACAAAACGGATGAGTAATTTAATTGTATAATAATACTATTTATCTCGCTTGCACAGCAATATGATAACCAATTGGTCAAAACCGGTCATGTGCCGTAGGTATATTTACTTTATTATGTGAGCATATTTTTCCAGCGATCTGATTGGTCGAGAGGCCATCACGTGACCGTAGACAGAAAAGCATATTGACTCCAGCCTGAGTAAAAAGTAAAGTAATATTGACTTGAGTGACGTCAAACGATTGTTGCATGACGTCATGCTATTGTAACCATGCCGTCATCTGACCGTAGTCCCAGCTGTTCGAACCAAATTACATTTTTGACTGTATTTCATTGTTTTCTTTCGTTCCTGTGTCAAATACATGATAAAACAATTATGGACTGGTGATTGGTGATTGGTGACTTCGTCCTTGGTCAATATTGTTTTCTCGGGTCCATAGAAACAGGGATTGACCTCATCACCAGTCTATAATTGTATATCATAATATGATCGAAGGTTTTTACAATTTCTGATTGGTCCAAAGACGGTCACATGACAGTCTATAGAAAATGATATTGACTTGGGAACAATGGACCTATCAATCAACTTTGATATTGACCCATTGTTGACGTAATGTGACGTCAATACAACCATTGTTACGTAATGCATAGCAATGTTTACGTCACCGTTGATGTCGGCGTATCGAGCTGAAAATTATCCGTTTTACCGACGTGAATGTTGAACAAAAGACCATTTTAGCACTCCTCGTATCGCAGGCTCGGTCAATATTGTTTTACTCAGGTCAATAAAAACGTGACCTTTACAAAAGTCCATAATTGTATAATGTTAAACTGGGTCACGCGCATCGCTAGAAACAATATGCCCTCAATAGTTATCTCCCTTGATTGCATTGTTTGTAAACAAACGCTAGCGTTAGATCAAACGAATATAAGCGTAATGAAAAAGGTTGGAAAATACTAAAAGCATGGTTAAGGCAAACAGTCAAAGTGCACGACTGTTGAAAGAATATTTGTGTTAAATGAGTGAGAAAGAGAGTTTCGAGGATTTTAATGAGGCAACATTGAATGGCGTTGTTGTCAGTTTTTACCTTGATGTCAGACAGACTGACGGGTCACTTTACACTGTAAATTTCCTTGAGACCATCAGACATGGACTTAATCGTTACTTAAGTCTCCCCTTGTAGGTCTATATCTAACTGTCTATCAAAGTGTCAATTCGGTGCAGCTGTCACTTGGCACAAGAGCATTTCATCTCTCTCTGTCTATCAGCGAGTACATGTAGGCCTAGATGATTCTGTGAAAGAGACACGGGTAAAGCCATCAAGAGTAAAGCTCAGCCCCCATTTTGTACTAGCCCGACTTTCATGCCAGTGTTCCAAAACGTCTCGCTTTCTCGTTAGTTCCACAGTTCGCCATTGCACTTCCTAGCGGCGGCCTTGACAGAGGCTTTGACTACCACCTCAGATGGGTCAGCGTGGAAGACCTTTTTTGAGAATTCATTGACAAAACACAGCAACTGCTAGACCTCAAATGCCGCTTCTCTACCAGTGCACTATTAACAATCTCCAAGTAGACTGTCCAGGTGTTCGTCAACAGTTTCGTTACACCCGCCTGTTCTCTCTCGGACGTTTATGTAGATTCTCTAAAGTGGAATATGTATGCAATGTTACGTAACCGAAGAAGCGGATATGATATGATTAATTTATAAACATCCTTGCTTTCAGTCTAGGACCGTTGCATGATCGGCCATCATCTCATTCTTTCACAGCTGATTAGTTTTATTTCATGAGGGTGCTCGTCGAGATAAATTCGTAACCATGTGTATGCGAGTTTGATATGGCGATTTATCATGTGTCCGAGTTCGAACTTCACATTTGATATTTAACGCGTACACATCATAAATCTCCATATGAAACTCGCGGACACATGGTAACTTTTAATGTGTCTCCATGTTCACCTGGAGCTTTAAACAAAATACTTAAGTGATCTGAAGCTGCTAAGTTAGAGTCGTGTAATGCCAACGAAGGCTCCAATATACTGTAGATATCAATTAAGTCATCCTGCTCCATCAGGATAGTTGGGTTAATCTCACCGCCAATGTCTGCGATAATGCCGAGAAGCGGTGTTAAACAATAACTCGCTCACTATTTTCGGTTAATAACCTGATTGTGTAACGTGCTATAAATAGGGAACCCTGACCAGTTAATTGGTAATGCACAATACGTCCTTCCCATCTCAGACGTTCAGGATATAAAGTAACGTTATGGATTAAACTACAATGATGGAACAGACTCAATTGCATGATCTCCAGAGTTTAAGCCTTCTGAACAGAGATTGGGGCTATTGATCTGAAATGAGACGTATAGTCTTACAAGCTTATAGTCGATGGTTTTGTTATCTTGATTGATGTTATATACACAACCTCATGTCTCTAGTTGTTGATTGAGTCTGTAGCACTTTTTGATGACATAGTGCTTCAAAGTCACAGATCAACTAACCCTTGTGCTTATTCATGACGTTGCGGCGATGGACATTTTTGTTGCCCATTTGATGGCCATTATTCATTTCCTTATTTACCCTCTTATTACTGAAAAACAAACGGTAATGTAATAAATTGTGGAAAGTATG
Organism: Gibbula magus; assembly: GCA_936450465.1. Taxonomy (NCBI): domain Eukaryota; kingdom Metazoa; phylum Mollusca; class Gastropoda; order Trochida; family Trochidae; genus Gibbula; species Gibbula magus. Next base: position 49,010,881 of record OW388301.1, read on the forward strand.
TACATGACAACGTGCGTGTCTTCAAGTCTTGCAAGTCTTCAGTTAAAATGTTAACTTCGAAACCTGTCTCGGTCATCTAATGATTGAATGACTGTAAGCATTGATTTCGTTTATATTGATTCATATTGATACAGATTTCGTTTGCGTGTTGCGCACGTGAGCCCAGTCAAGGCCAGATAATTCGATTTGTCACAGGTACTACAAGTTCGTCTCGTAGTGGCATGTTGGTCATGACATGATGATCAAGTAATCAAGTTTGAGACCGCATATGAAACGGTAAGAATAATAAGAATACATGAATAAAAACCCGTAATATGTTTGACATAATACATAACATTAGTTAATTATTTAATTTTTCAAAGTAAAATGAATGAAAGTTGTAAGTTGGTTCGACTGTATGTGTAAGCGTAAACAACTCATGTCTGTCGTATGTAACCTAAATAAGTTTTGTTTATTGTTTACAGTCTATCTACTACTATTACATATTGAATAAGCAAGTCAAAAATAATTAAATTACGTCGTTCTACATCGTTTGTTCGTTCGTTACAACTACACTTTTACACTATACACTATATTAGACAACTTACAAAGTTTTGTCTATCTCACCTAAGACGTGACAAAGTCAAAAGTAGGAATACAATATTCTGATATTAACATTCACACAATGTGATCACTTTCATATACAGATCGTTTTTAATAACGAGTATTTGTTTTATCACAATGAACAGTATGGAACTAAAAATTGTCATGTAATACTTCAGTGCAGGAACATGTGAGTTTATATCGAAGAATTGGTTCACGAAGGCAAAAGCCTTATGTTTGAACTTACTTCTATGAAAAAACAAGTTTGCAATGACAGCCATTATATTTGCATATGTAACAATGGTAATGTACAGCTTGATTCCTTTCCCTCTGGTAGATGGTCTACTTTGCAGCTGCTAACTTGAGGTTTAGACTAATGAAGACACTTCATGAATTTGCAATTATACTGTGGCTCTTCATTTGACATTCACTTATTTGGATTGAACATTTTATTGTACATAGTCTGCTCACACAATGTAGATACCTCAAGATCTATCCAGAGCTAAATGAGGACTTTTCCTCGAAGGTTACCAGCAGATTACGTCAACAATTCCATACAGAGAATGCCAAATGAGGATGAAGCATTGAGGATGAGTACTGACATTGATGTCCATCTTCGAACACTGATTTTTGGCTAAACCATAGGAAAGTCACTGGGAGAACGATCCGGCATTGATCTCAAGTCATTAGACCAATATTAAAGCTACTATAGCACATTTAGTGCAAATATTTGTTCTTTTCATTGTTCTAATTATTGAATCGGGAGTATAATTTAGCCATTGGTAACACTTATTACCTTTAAATGAGAGCGTTTCATTTAAGTAAGAACAGTGTGCCCCATCGCCTTTAATCTTCTACTGCCTGCTTCACAGTATGCTGTTGGCTGAAATAATCTGAATGACATCAACAGAAAACTGTGTGCAGAGTCAATGAAGATTGTCTTCATCAAATAGTCCAATCGGTTGTTTACCAGGCTGTTAATGTTAGACCTCACCATACAATGTTAATCGCATGTATCGGCCACCATATTATCCTGATTGTATCACCTACAATGTATAAAACATGTTAGTATATGTTATATGTATAGATTTGTTAACGAGACTTCTTAGAGGTCCACAGACCACCCTTAACCTTAAGACCTGTTTCATTCTGTACGACTGATTTTGGAGTGGCCTGTAATCCTACAAGACGCAATGAAATTAAGGAAATTAAGGACCAAACAGATGAAATAATTGATCCATCTGTATAATTTTGCTTTTCTTTTAAAATGCTTTATGGTTTACTGATTTATTCGTACCACGGATGCACGGATATAAGATCATTTGTGAGAGAGATAGCTACACTGAAAATACATTGCTAATATGATGCTCACTTATCAGAAGGGCACAGACATTTGTGGACTTGCCTGTAACATTGGGCCATCATAGTTAAAAGAATGGATGTATTTAATCACCAACGCCTCGTCAAAAAATAGTTCCACCTATTTTATATGAGTTAACGATTATGACGAGAATTCAATCGACAGTAGCAATGTTATAACATAACATGTAATATCCTTATAAATTTATTTCACAGGATGAGTAACACATACATTGTTAATAAGTATGTTCGATAGAACATCCTACAATCAGTGCTCAAATTGGTTAATTATTATAAGCCATAATTATCATAAACCGTGATAATCTGAATGATTTATGGTCATAAAGTATTGATTCGTGTGAAAGATAAAATAATTATTCCAAACACATATGTATTTATTGGAATCTTACGACTTTAAATGAATTCAAATGAAATAAAACAAATTAACAAAATCAAGACATGAATAGATAATGTTTGTTGAGTGTATTGTCTCACATGACATTCCCATTAAATTCACATAGTATACTGACAGTAATATTATTGGTGTTTACTTTTACTTTAAACAATGTCTTAGATCAAATCATTCATTAAATATATCATTCAAAAAAATTTAGTTTTTGAAAACCCAATTTTTGCTAATAATGGGCCTAGTATCTGTACATCTTGTTTATGTGATCACATCAATTATCAATTGATACATTCAAGAGGTGCAGCTGTTGCGTTCCCAGGAGAGACATGTTGGATCAAGTTCACACTACTTTAATTACACACGTTTCAGAGTAAATTGTATTGATTATGAGTGTCGCACATGTTACTGATATCGTGTATTCCCATGCCAATAGCGGAATCGGTAATGATGATTGAGAATCTTGGAAATGATGTCAATGAATGGCATGTTAAAAAATAGTATTCATCGCTTTTATAAATGGGTCTTTGCGGCTCCTGTCTCATCAATAAAAGAATGGTGAAAACATTCACAAATTATAATTATGATATTGATTATCCATTTTCATAATGCATGTTTCTATTTAGAAGTACTAGATTTTGTTTTTAAAATATCCAATTTCCTTGCAGAACAGTTAATTATTCCTAATACATCATTCAGTATCTCTTTAATGATTTATGGATCCACAGTTTTCAAGGTCAACATTGAAGACAGTCTAAAAGTGTTGATAACATGTTTCGTCTTTTTTCTTGAAATGTTCTGATAAGAAAAAACACTTTTATAAAATTTGCATACAACATGTGTTCATATTTCAAACACGTATGTGATTTTCAGAGTAGCAATACTGTTATTGAGAGTGCTAACATGGCTCATACATGAAATTCGCTAAACATTTTACAGGGTTATAAATCGTTGCATTCAAAACAAAAATTTCTGTTATACTGAAAAAATAGAAGAACTTTTGATTCATCATCATTTTCTGTCTCTCAGCAAAACAGCCTTCTTTGTCTATTTTGTTTGGCTTTTCATACCTTTCCGTAGCTATCTTGACGTAGAATGCTCCTTTCAAGATACATTGTGTTATCATAAGTGATGTAAAATGTGAATGCCGTAAAGTTTGATTCTGTGCACGAACACATAAGTAAATACATGTCAAAAAGTATATACACACCTTACATGAAACTTATGCATCATTGATATAAATTTTATATACATTACACTTGTTTAATCTGAGAGATATGGTCTCTCACTTGAAGCTTAAACATATATTGAGACAAATAACCATCATTTAAGTAATGGTGAAAATTTAAAGATTTGACTAAATACATTGCTTCATGATAATGTTTCTTTAATTAAAGAAATATTTGCTTTACGGAACGTTATTTGAGGAATCAACCTTCTGACAGTCCTGAATTTGAGTAATGTAACCAAAGTAACAAAGTAAGGAATACACAGGAAGTCGGAATACACAGGAAGTCGAAATCGTATGCAGTCATTCGATCTTATGTTGGTTCGTTACCATCTCTTCATTGATGCAAAGACTATCCTAGTTCATCCCATTTACTTCATCCAAGGGTCTATAGAGTTTCAAGTTATCAAAACTGACTTTATTGTGTTTACAGGTGCCCGGTCTCACACTTACCCATGTACCACTCACTCGTAGTCAATATATTGAAACCCTGTTTCACAGAATCTATTTAAAATCAGGGTTTTTGTTCATTGAGTTTATTATGGCAACTAATGTTAATTTCCAAGCTGTCAGTAGTATAAATCTAATCAGATCCATATTCTGTCCCTTAGGCCTAAAAACGAATTTGTTTCTGGTTTCCGCTCACTTCAGTTTCAAACCCACGCCTCAGGTCTTTCTTTTCTAGGTTAGAACAAAAGAAAGGGGCAGATAACTCAGATTATTTAGCTTAAAAAACATTGGACATTGAAAATGTCACTCGTTTTTGTTGAGATGGAGTGTAGGTGTGAGATTATTGGCCTTTTGGAATAATAACACATATTAAAGAGGGATTGTGTTTTATTTATATAAATAATGTTTAATTTTGTTGTTTTAACTTGTTAGAAGTTTGTATAAAATGGAATTTAGCTCTTCATTTGAAAAAGGAAAATGTTTGAATGCAAATGTGTGTTTTAAATCATAAAATTGCCATGCAAAGGAGAGTTAACACTGATGATACAATGCACTGAAGCATAACGAATCAGGAACTGGAATTTGACAATTTGACATATATTGATTAACTACACCTACAACATAATACATACACATTGGCAGCGATTTTTGGTTTGTTGATTTTATTAATGTCAAGTTTCAGTAGAACTGCAGATACTTATCTAATATCTTAATAGTATCTTATGTTCATAATCCCAATATAACCTTCCACAAATACTTATAGCTGTTACTGTAATACATGCGCTAGCGGAGAACCAGGTTCAGGTGACCTTCACTGTTTGTAAAACATATACTGGGAGTCTCAATATAGTAACCAATTACACATAAATCCAATTGAATACTCTTATTTTGAGATAGGTTTATGTATGTCTGGAGCCATGTTTATATTGAAAACTCGGGAGATTGCAGTAACCTCGATCTCATAAATAAATCAAACGCTTCCTCATTATAAAGAACGATTGGTTCATTGCCAACATCAAAAGCAGTATCAGTGAGCATAGCTGATGACACATTTGGGCACATATATGGAAAGGAATGGTGTTATCCAACATCATAATGTAATGTGATACCATATTCGAGTACTTTCAACATATAATATTCACGAATAAGGAAACTAGTCATATTCATTCCATGTACTATTTTCAAGAGTTAAACCATGTAATGTATACAATGCACAGTACAAATGTTAGGCTTTAAATTTATAATGTAACATTCATGTACCATGGTGAGTGGTTGTTATGAAATAAAAATCGATTGATGCGTCACGTTAGCCATATTCATTACAGAACTTCAACAGTCAGTCAGCTAGCTGAACATTTGGATTTCCATTTTATGTGTAGTAACGCATTCATATATGATTGAATTACTTTTGTTGACTGTATGTGCGACTGCGTGAACGCTGATATTATATTTATATGGGAGAGGCATTTATAATTTAAAGGAGATTCGAACCCGGAATCAAAGTAGTCACATTAAATACCGGTATAACTCAAAATGGTTATAAGTTAAATAGTTGAAGGAGGTTTAGTTTTTATGAACATTGATGTTGATTAACACGTCAGTTGCTATTATTTGACATTGAAACTAACATCTTAAAAACATTATAGAGTATGTATAAAATGAATAGATTTGTGATCTTGAAGAATCTTATTACCCTTATTTGAATTATAGAGCACACATAATGTTGTAAATTTTAGATTCATAGCTTTTTAGATCTCCAAACATTGAATATAGATTAAGTTGAAAGTTTAGATAAATATCGCCATTGTTTTAATGTATATACAATATTTTTATGATTATTTCTAATGCAAAACTGTATATATACACATATTGAAGAAGTAACTTTCATGGAATTAATGTAATCAAAATACGAAAAATAAGTGCTTCAATTTGTAGATAATCAACTTTGACTAATCTAGGTATGTAAATATTCAAAATAGTAAAAATAAATAATGTGAATCTTACGCAAATCATATTGGCAGCCTTCATTAACAGCAGATTTCCTTTGCGATTGAGCAATGTTGTCTTCACATTGTAGAATATCAACATTGATCCAGACATAAATAACGTGCTACTGATCTTAAGTTTACAAAAGAAGGGTCAGTTAATGTGTTATCATGTTTGGAGAATCTTAATACTGTTTGGTTTACAAGCAAAGAAAGAGACTCTATAGAATATCTTATCTTGTTCAATTATTGCCTGAGACGAAAACGGACAGGGAGATGACGGACCTATATCTTCAGGTAGATTTACGTCAATTCTCTTAAAAGTAAAGTGTTCAGTATCATATTAACACTTTTACTAGTTTTGAGTCAATGGCTGTTGAGTGTATTTTTCAAACGTTCGTAGACTATCAATTTCTTTTATTTACAACTAGTCACGTACACTGTTTTCATAGACTGTTTAGGTGGTTGATGCAATTTCTTATTTAAAGCCATAATAACCAATACTTTCATGTATTCTTGCTTCTAAAATTCTAAGCATGTTTATTAGGAGATACTACACATTCGACTTTAAATTACATCTAGAGCTATAATTCGGTTATATAACGCTGATTTTCAAACACAGTATATTTATCTCCATTCTACCATATCAACGATTTAGTATTGAACTATATTCAGACACATTGAATCGGTAGTGATTTGTCATTCGACACCCTGCAGAAATTCCACGGCCCGACATTTACACAAATATGACCTATTTGGTAATCTCGAATGACGTAGCTCGTTATAAGGCTTCGGAAAAAAAGCGAAAGTTTCCGAATGCATTAAAGGGATGTCACTCTAGTCTGTAGACGATAGCGTTTTGCAACCTGCGTCAGCGTTCGGGATAATTTCTGCAGTTTTTTCAAAATTGACATAGTTATCATTATCAATTTTGTAAATAAAGTTTTAGGTAAGTTTATTCTACATTCTGACAGTTTCCAGGTGATATACTGTCCGGTAATAACCCTTGTGTCATCCGTATTGAGTTTATTCAGGAACGTTTCTGCAACTCCGAGTTGTTGAATGACAGATTTTTCGAACTGCATTGTTAACTTTCGCCGTTTCGGGTCTCATTTTGATCGGTTTCAGATTGATTATCAAAATTATTTATTTATGTCATTTGTACAGCAAAGCTCATTTAAAAAATATTCGAGCATGCAAGTATTCGGAGAATTTATGCATTCGCTATTGTTGCCTGGCAACACACGTATTGTTGCGCAAAAGACAAAGTCAACAGAGCACTCTATACCCAAATTATACAGTCTCTGATTTTTCACAGTAGCCAATCAGAAACGACTATTTCGCAGTTATGGTAGAATGCCAAATCACTCGCAGACAATGTAACTGGTAACTTTAATCTCGTATCTGTGTATCTGTATCTGGAAGTAGATTTACATATCTTTTCTTAAGAGGAAGGTGTTTGGCACCATAATCACATTATTACGTATTTAAGCCCATGGTCTCATTCTTAAATTCAGTGGTATAGAGACGAAATGTGTTAGATTATCGATGTCGTTAATTTAAAAACTAGTCACAATTTGGTAGATTATTATGTTTTCAAGGATGCTTTAAGTGAGGGATGTCATCTTCGTTTCTTTTTAAACCTAATTTGACCTCATTGCATAGTGAACGATTGTCTTGCCATATTTTTTATTACCTTTTAATTCAACTACGTCGTTAGCTACAGAGATGTCATAACCGTCAATGACATTCATGCTTGATTCTAAAATTATAGGTAACGTATGTCAAATCCCAATCACTCACACTGAATGTAACTGACAATGTTAATCATGTGCATGAATGGGTTAAAACTAAGAACATGTGCATATCAATCATATTATGATATCTAATGAGAAGTCTGTATACTTTACGAGTTATATGTGCTTGGCAGTCACTTAACCAGTGAAGACAACTTTGTGGATAAAGAGAAAATCTACCCAGAGGGGTCTTCTAACTCATAAATAGATGCCTCGGTTCAAGAGGGATTGTAAACATTGGTGTATTTCCCTTGGCAGTTAATTTCATTCAGCATGTTTATAAAAATATTCAGAAATGCCACCGAGACACATTTACGCTGCGAGCATTCCGGGGACAATTTAATTTTGCAACTGAATTATTCCAGGAGGATGTTTAACAATTCTATTTCCGGAGAAATTCACTGCAAAATAAGTCCTCAGCATTCTTTAATGTACATGAACTTTCTTTCTGGATGTAACAGCTTTTGGCAAACTGAGGAAAAAGGCTTACGGGAATGGTCATATTTTTCAACTCAGTTGAGCTCTCTGGCAGTCGATACTTACAACAATTGGATTTCATTCCCGATTGTATTTTGTGTAAACAGACTGATGGTATGGTTTTAGAGAAATACATTGAGATGAGTCAGAAATTGAAAAGTGTATTCTCAAACAGAAAATAGAGTTGAGTATATATATGTATGTGATATAATAATACACTGATGTGATGAACTTTATTTTACTCTATGCATTTCTGCTGTATGTTCAACAATGCATCTGACCTTCCTCGATTATTCATCGATTGTTTTATTTTATAATTGTTCATTAAAAGGTAAACTCTTAATAAAGGTGTCTTTAATTGTTAATGTTTATTCCAGATATTTTCATCCTGAGTATAGCTAAATGTGTCTGCAGTTAAAAGTAAATGTGGTAATTTTCTTTTATTAGACATTACTAATTTATGATAATTTATCACATCTATTAATTAGACCAAAAGTATAGTTTATCTGGTTGAAACACGTTTCATAACTCTTTACTTTAAGCACACGGAGTAACTGTATTTAACCAGAGACTTTGATCAATATGATCTCATTTTTAAAATGGACATAACCTAATCCCCGTGAAGTCAATTTATAATGTGACTCTTTTAAACAATGCAGGGATAAAGAGATATGAATATATCAGATATATATTTTCCCTTTTCCTGTACATACTTACACTAATGAATCTTATCCTTTGTTAGTTGAATCGATTATACATTCATGTACATGAGATCAAAGTTGTTCTTTTTAATGTGTTGTCCTACATAATTTATCATAGTTGCTACTTGTGGGAATGACATGCTTATTACAAGAACACATATCAAAGTTATATTAACTGGCAATGTCAATATTCATATTTCAGACAGTTGAAAATGACTATCACATTGCAATTACTGGAGTTTCATTTACTATTACATTATCTGAGGTTTTCTCACTTGCAAGAATATACTTAATGTTTATTCCAACATAAACATTGTAATATAACACTTACTACATGGTACTATCTTTACTTTATTCATACACCTATCGATTAAACGGATGTAGGTTTTGTTAACAATATGCAGCAATGAGTTTAGCTGATATAAAATGAAAAACATGTGCATGTAAGTAACAGGATATAGTCCTTAAATCTGAAGCTATCGCATGTCTGAATTAAAGTAAATAAACATTTAATTAATTCAGTTTCTTTAACTTGACTATATGCTTGTTAACACATGTTAATCTTTTAATTATAGGTATGTTATTCCAATTAGTATATCATTACAAATACCTGCCTTGGCGCTCAGTTTTGATACTTGCAATACAGGTACAAGGTTTGGGTAAACCAGGAAGTAAAATCCTGTTCCCCTGAGATATGTTATAATCGTGAATTAAAAAGTTGTTCTGAGATCAATAATACAGTAAAAGAAATAGAGCACTCATGCAGTGACGAGGAAAACGTCAATCTAATCTGATTATAGATAGCCCTTAGACATACACGAACATTTATTTCTTCCCCGCATCTTGCTTTGAAAGAGGGCAACATGTTTAACCCATGGACATTATTTCTTTAACTATTGATGGAATATCGAACTATTCAACTAGGGCGGTAGTGAAGCGGATTATATTCTGAAGGATTTTAGATACTTGGTTTGAGGGCTGCTCATTCCCTACATAGGTTATTTAAGCCATGCCGTCTCCAATATCCTACGGTACAATCCGTTGATACCCAGTGTTTCCAAACACACCCCTCTAGTGCTGAAAATTGCACGAACTATTAACGTCCTTATTTCTATTCTATTTCGGCTTCCGTTTGAGTTGTTGAAACATATTGGTTTGTGTATTTAAAACAATTAGCACATATAAACATGGCTGACGCAGGTTTTGTTTTCCTGATGCATAAATGAACAGATCAAAAGCTCACATTCAAACAACTTTACTGATATAGTTCATTTAATCGGATTATCAGTCCACTGTACAAGGTAACTCCTGTAACAGACGATATCGAGCGGCATTTGGTGCAATGAAGATGCGAAGATTCCTTATTTTGTTTAACTACAAACACATTGAAACATTACATGATCGTTATACCCAATGAAAAGTGAACATTGATTGTGTGACGTATGAAGGTCAATGGTCAAGGTCACTAGATGTGGGTCATCGTCATGGATACCGGTTACGCAACAGTGGCCCGGTTTGGGACTGCTCCATGGCGGCGCCCAGTGCAGTACTCACAGTTACTCATTGTCAAGTTGACTGCAAGTGATTGAAGTAATGCGTTGTGTAGTGTGTGTTCAACCATATAACCTATACGTTTGTTCTAACAGATTTGGTAACATATGTAAATATCATTTCTTGTTTAATCTAATAAATGATAATGACATACACATTTACGTTCAATTCAGACTTGACACTTTTCTATTCCTTTACAGCTTAACTGATCTCAGTAACAAAGTCATGAATAGTCAAAACACTACCTTTAGTTAACGTAAGCTTTCAATGTCTAGGTTTTTTCATTGTATAGAATCCATGCTTAAGTGATTTACGTTTCTTGATTTGAGTAAATGCAGCTCATTATATGAATATGTTCAGTTTTTGACGCAGACACATTTCAAGTTTTATGATATATATATTTCACACAAAAATATACCAATCCCTCTACATGTACAGAATACTAACGGGAATGAGACCCGAATTGTCTAACAATTTTCGTGCAGGGACTCTGTCTGAGAGCTACACTGAGTTCAATCACAGACAAAGATGGGTCATTTCCGTAAGCCATACTTCTTTAACTTCATTTCTTCTCCTCAGTTTGCCAGAAACTGTTACATCCTGAAAGCAACTTCATTTACATTAAGGAATGTTGAGGACAGTGCATTTTGCCGGAAATAGATTTCTTAACGTCCTCCCGGAATAATTCAGTTGTAAAAATCAATTGTCCCCGTAATTCTCGCAGTGTAAAGGTCTCTGGTTTGAAAATCTTAAAATCTTCATAAACATGCTTAATAAAATCAACTGGCAAGAGAAATCCACTCATGTTTACAATGCCTCCCGAACGAAGGCAGCTATTAATGAATGAGATGAAGTCCCACCTAAAATAGTTATGTCCACAAATTTCACAAGTTGTTTACACAGTTTCAATGATTGCAAAGTACACAGAACTGGTAAAGTATAAAAGTAAAGTACACAATACTTCGTTAAACAATACTCATTCAGTATGTATACCCTGTGATTGACATTACATTATATACGTTTTAACCCATATCATTATCATACACAGGATTAATGTTTCCAGTTTCATTGTTTGTGAGTGATTTGGCATTAATATGCTTAGAATACCAATGGTTTTAGAAGCAAGAATACAAGAAATCATTGATTGTTATGGCTTTAACTACGAAACTTTATTAACCACTTAAATCTTCCATGAAAACAGTTTAATAATCTACATACATGTGACTTGTTTCAAATTACAGAAACCGATAGTCTACGAAACGTTTGAAAAAGCATGACACCAAAAAGCCATGAACTAAAAAGAAACACATAAAATTGTTAATGTGATACCAAACATTTTCCTTTTAAGAGAAACGATGTAAATCTACCTGCAGATATAGGTCCGTCATCTCCCTGTCCGTTTTCGTCTCAGGAAATATTTGAACAAGATAAGATATTCTATAGAATCTCTTTCTGTGCTTGTAAACCAAACAGTCTTAAGATTCTCCAAACATAATAACGTTTCTTGAGTAAACTAGAGATAAGTAGCATGTTATTTATGGCTTGATCAATGTTGATATTTTATAATGTAAAGACAACATTGGTCAATCTAAATGGAAATATGCAAACAATGAAGGCTGTCAATATCTTGAGCATAAGGTTCATTGACATTTACTATGAACTCACGGACATTTTAACAGATCTATTGAATAGTCAATGTTGATATTCTACAAATTAAATCACTTGTTGTTAGAATTATCAATTTCAATGGACGTATTTTAATTACATTGGTTTCATGGAACTTAATTCGCGATTATATACAGCTGTTGGAAAACTATAAATAACAATAGAACAGCCACTAAAAATTTAGGATAGATTAACGAATATAACAATACCTAAACTTTAAACTTGATTTAAGTCTATGATAGGAGATTCATCTAAAATTAACAACATAATGTGTGCTGTTTAATTCGATAAATAGTTATAAAAATTGGTATTTAATTCCTAAATACCTATAATTTCTATAAATAAGGTGTTTTTTCAAGTGTACAGTAATCATGTATTGAAATGAGTTTAAACGAATAACTAACTCTGATTTCCTCCTACATGTTTCTTTTGCTCTACCAGGAGGTTTACATTACAATGTGACATCCGCTATCAATTGAAGCAGTTTAGATACATATACATCAGTTTATGGAACAGGTTTTCATATCATTGATGGCAATACAAAATATGCACCTCTATTAAAAAAACATGTAGATAAGTTGAAGAATTGTCAATAAAAAAGGTTTTCTAATCTGAGATCTTGATGAAAACGACCTTTTATGGTTGAAAGAAATGCGTGCTGCCTGATTTCTGTCCAAGCCAAATTCAGTCTGCTACATAAGTGTATTTGATCCACAAGACTTTATTATAATCCTCTGGTGTACCTTAGGTCTACTCAGCTGCCACAATAAATGCCATGAACAGATTTCAGTAACCAATCATCAGTGATACGAGGGGAAAGATGAACAGAAGATAATCAAATTTAACGCGCCTTGCAGATACAAATTACCCTGATAGAGGATGGGCGTGTCATGATGTTATCTATGAACATATGAAAGTTTTTTTGTTGATTGTAAACTTTTTATCAACTGTTGAGAATGTTTATTCAATGAAAATAAAACATTCCGATTTTATCTGAAAACTACAAAAATGAAACAGCACAGAAAATCATTGTGTAGATTGTGTTCTCAATGTATTTTCGTCGTAACGAGATCTACACACATATATTTTTTCTATTAAAACCACATAGAAAAAAAAACGTAACATATGATGTGTACGTTCCTACATGTTTTCCCGGGCATTATTTCATGACATCAATACCGTGAACATTAACCTGTCAATACGAATTATGTCCAATGACCTCATTGAAAACAAATTTGTTAAACCTATTAATTTCACTCTCGTTGAAGATACTACTATTGTGAAACATCGAAATGTCATTCAACACTGTTGTGAAACATTGTACGTGAAAGCGATCGCAGTTGGAACTATTTCCAATCAGTATCACTTGGTTGATTGAGAGTTAGTTCCCTTGTCATGTTATCTTGTTAGGGCTCTCGCGATTCGACCGCCATTTGCATGGCTTAGTCATGCAACTTGACGATTAATTCACAAGGAATAAACTTTATGTTGAACCCACGAATCCTTACAGGTACCTTATAATCCTCATAGGTACACAGTGATATTTTCTTCTCCTTTTCGGGGAATGGATTTTATTGTTTCAAAGTAAAAAAATAGCTTTATTATGTTCATGTCTGTCTGTTGTTACAGAAGATACCATACTCCGATATATGAATAAAAAATTCTTCAAGGTAACTGTCAATGCTGATTTTAAATTTTAACGTTTGCCAAAAATGTCGGAACTCCATTTTCGGTGCTTCCCTATTTGTTTCTCCTAACAATTTCACTAGATAAAACTAGCCGCAGAACTGTATGTAACTTTTCTCCCCAGTATCATTGTCTTCAGGGTGTTACAGGGCCCATTTTGACAAAACAACTGTAGCTACATGTACGTCTGTAGCCTAACTAAATTAATAGCGCTTGATAACAGTCCCGATGACGTCACATTCACCTGACATTCATAAGATCCAGTGACATTAATACAATGTTTTTGTTTACTCGCCAATTTGCGCTTCTTATAGTTTCAACATAAAGACAATGAAATAAGTGCTTTAAAGTTGTATTTTACAAAATAGAAACTGGTATTTACGGATATATTTTGGTCTATTGTTGGTTTTTAGCAATAAGGCGTTGTGCGCCCATGTTAAGAGATGTATCCCTACACACATCTACGTGAATGTAGAGTGAACTTTAACTACATATGTCATTAATTTGGAGTGTGTAATAAATAAAATACTAAACTCTGTCCCGTTTAATAACATATTTATGAAACTCGTAGATGGTATTGGTATCTTACTCGCTTTCGCTCGTGTTAATCTAATTAAGTTCGGTGCAGATCCGAAATTGTTCAGAGTGGTTTTATACAAAATCCCTTATTCATGGATATCTGTTTTCAAGAACAATTGATTGAAAGCTTGAATTCGAAGCCATGTTTTCATGACCGTGAGTTACAAATCAAAACCATCCAGTCGTTTCATAAATATGTCGTTTAGTATACTACTGTTCTATTATCTACTAGAGTATTATACTACTGATATAATATGACATACAGCTGCTTTCAAAACATACATGTAGCTGAAATGAAATAAAATCAAACACCTTATCTGGAAGAAGTCACCCTTGGTAACATAGTCTGCACTTGAGTTCAAAGTAAGATTTGGTTACAATATGCTACTCTGAAATGAAGTGCAGTAACACCAACAGAAAGTAATTTAATTTGGTTTGTTGAAAATAGAATTATTCAGACCATGAAATTAACCAGAGTTGTGAACAAACACGTTGCTGTTACTTAACACTCGTAGTCAAAGAACATATTGGCCTTTAATCTTCATATTTCACAGAATTATTTTTACCTTCTATGTGTTAATGCAATTAAGTTCGATGCAGATCCGAAATTGTTCACAGTGATTTATACAAAATCCCTTATTCATGAATATCTGTTTTCAAAAACAATTGATTGAAAGCTTGAATTCGAAGCCATGTTTTCGTGACCGTGAGTTACAAATCAAAATGCAGCTTGATGCATCTCTATCAACAATGACTTTATTTCAATATCACCATTAACTAATATTAACTATGTTTATTAGCATTATAATCATATCTCTTTGTTAAATTTCCTGCTTTTGTTGCTTTTTTGTATGGATTAACTTCTGAACAACATGAATACACTCCCACGTTTAACTATTGCAACACTTATGTCTTTTTGTATCAGTATACCCTACCTAGGTTTGAACTTCAACAATGAAACCTTTTGGACTTTTGCGATATGTTGTCTGATGTTCCCAAATGTGATGTAACCATTTGGAGGAGGTGGTTGTTTGCAGGCAGAGAGAAGACACACCATGCACTTATTAGTTGAGGCATCATTCAGTTTCCAGTAAGGTTTTAGATATAGTATAGCTTTGAAAATAAATATTCCCTGTATATGAACAAATAAATAGATTCTTTACTGAAAACATGTTTTCATAATCCTCATCATGACACATTGTTACCTCTTCTTCAATACTTCATCAAACCGGACTGGCCTAGTTGCGTATATTCTTAAAAAGAGCTGTTTTTAAAGTTGCTAATACATGTATTTTGTTGACTATCTATTGCTTTTAGACCCTAAATTATCATGGAATATTTGACAGCATGGCAATTAAAGACGTAACCAAAAGAAACGCTTTGTACATAAGAACTAGCAGGTGAATCGAACCCGGAATTTCTGGGTGATGACATCGTAAGAATTATACATTAACACTGACTTATGACCTCCATGGCGCATAGAAAGCTTAAAAACCATGCCACTTCTCCACACCATTCTGTACTATAAAGCTTGGTAAGTGTCTACTCATACATTACAAATTAATTGCGAGAGTTACCTCATTTGAAAATCATAACATCTTGAATAGTAGTAAATGAGTCTCCTTGAAGAGCCCGATCCTTATTTACAAAAATCATAAACCAAATAATAGTATGTAATCTATTGTAACTCTGACATCAATTTGCATCATTAAATGTAATAACATCTCTTTCGACTGGCACAATGTATTACCATTAATGAACGACTATAGAATCAAAAGAGCAAAAGGCTCGCTGTTAAATATTATATATATATTATATTACTATTTGTCATGTGAATTATGGTGACAATTCACGTTCATGTAGGATCGCGTTGAATGTTTGTAACTCAATGAGAATTTGGTAGTAGGATCTCGTTTGCTTGATAGCAATATTGAAGTGAAAATATGATCTATGCATGCATAATCAATTTCCTTTTTTTTTACAAAGAACGTATATTCATAAGAATCCATGCCCATAAGTTTCATAACCTAATTTATTCTGTATATTCATTCCTTTCTTAACAATGTTGTTACAACAATATACATCCAAACCTGCCAATTGTTAAAACATTATGTACATAAATCCAATCACATGTAAATCAGAATTATTTTTTTTTATATATATTCTCCTGGTTGTCATGATATGTATCACTTGCTTGATAACGGTGCTAGTATCTGCATCGAAACGTCACACCAGTAGAGAAGTTGACTATCCATAGAACTTGTTATCATTCATCATAACAACTTCTGATATGCCTCTCAAAGAAGAACAAACAAGTTTTCCCTTATCTGTTCACCTTCCAAAAGTGTTCAAGAAGACGGACATTTCACATGAAGCGTGAATGCAAGTATCGGCAATTTAGCAAAACCAACGTGGTCTTATAATCATTGAGATGGCTCAAAACGAAATAAAGCATTTCATTTTTATGGACATTCATTTTTAATGAAATATGGATTTCGCATGTATTTAATGAAAGAATTCAAATGTCAAGCGAGAAACATTGGTTTTATTGTCATGTCATCTCGGTCTTAAGCTCAGGAACTAATTTACCCTGATATGTTCGGCCAATGAACTTTATTCCCCTGGGTAGAGAATATTATGTGGTATTTCTGAGAATTAGTAAAGTTTCAAGAGTGTAATTACCTCTTTAGACTATTCCCAATACATTTTACTGAGGCAAATAATTCAGATTGCGTTAGTACACTGTTTAAAACCTTTAAAAGTTGCAGTGGAGGTATTTAACGATAAATTTTTGGTAATCATCTTTTACAAAATACTTTTCAATTAGAAAACATACAGCATAACTTTGAAATTATGTACATGAAGGGAATTTCATTAGATAAACCATTTTTTCAAACACTTGTGAAAAGGTCAATATCTATTTAAACGGGTAACACTCCTCATTGTTTTGTGATCTATTTGCTTCCCTCGGATTGATACGGACTAACACGACTTTAGTGTCAACATTCCAAAACATCTAGTTGCAAATGATATACATATGTAACTCCATGGAATGGTCGCCTATGAAACTATTTACAATGTCTTCACCTCAAAGCATTAACTCGTATTACATTGTTTGAAGTATAAATTGCAGAACAGATACTTAGAATACTTCTCCTTACAAGCTATCTGAAAGCATTTCTGTATATAAGTTGCAGCAGCGATGCTATTTTCAATGGTGTATTGAAATCTAACTCATTAGCGTCCTCCTTTGAGGTCATTAACACATTTACAAACTGAATCACTGAAATAATGCTAAACTTTTGTAATCAATGAAGACGAAAAAAAGGACATCAGATGATGTCTTTCATAATCTTGTATCTTTATATCTTTATGTCTTTATATCATATGACGTTGATCTAGTGGCACTTGACTTATTGATTTATGCAATTATGAGATTGGGTCTTCACTGAAGTCATTTTCAACACCAACCATAGATAATCTTAACTCATCAATCTCGTCATCTCTTCACACAGGGCAGCGAGTGATGAACTGTTTTCAAATCTTATTGCTAGAATTAATCATGTTTCAAAGGATAGCCATCTACATTGAATAATTCAAATGGCAAGATCTCTTTTTAAAAAAATGATTTCTTAAAACATGGAATGAACTCGACAGATAGTTTCACAATGTGATTTGATATTATTTCCACTTTGCGTGAAATAACAAAATGAAAAAAAACCATTATAATCATTTTACGTTGAAGCAACATCTCGTTTTATCTTTTAATTTGGTATTCTCTTATTTTTACAATTTGAGTTAAGAAATAATATCACGAACTTCAAATTGGATAACCATGAAGCTTAGATTATGCTTTTTAGAAACTCTGTACGTAATTCCTAAGTCCTTTGAATTTATATCAAGAGTCTTTCAGATATTTGGCATTGACAACTGAATCCTAACCTTAATAAACTGTTTTGCATCCTTAAGTAACCGCTGGTATATCTGGTATATTAAACCGTTAACGTCATTTAACGTTAACGTCAATCGTATCACAGACTTATCATCTACAACCTATCGTTTACATTTAGCCAAAAGAACATTCTTCACCATTCACCACGTTATTTTCATCCGTGAGACTTCAGTGTGTGTTACTCGAAAAGTAGCTTAAGGACTGGTTATGCTAAGCTATTTACATTGTATTGCAAGAATATTATCAGTCAATGATATGACGTTGATTGTTCATCGGTCTGCTCATCCGGGGACTGATAATATTTCTCAAATCTTAAGTCATTTCATCGACTGATCCTATAGGGAGTAAGTGTTCTTGCCAATACGGTAAAATATCATTGTTGTCATCATTGTGAAAAGTATCACACATATTGTGACATCACCTTATTGAGCCATGCCGTCGCTATTAGTAGCTTTCACTAGCGCAACATGTGAACATGCATTTGTAGTTATTAAGATATCCTAAGACTGTGTAGTTGTAAAAATTCAGTGAAATGTGCACCAGATGACCAAGAAAGGAAATACGATTTAGTGATTACAGAACCAATGTATCAGAATTAAATACCCACCGCACTTTGTGTTGGCATGCCACCACTCATAAGGAGTTAAACTCATGCTTGAAACTGGAGAAATGCTTTAATCAGTAAATGGAATGCCATTTGAACTGATATTGTATTGAATCATTTTTAAATGAAATATGAACTTTTGATTTTATCTAATGACGTCAAGTAACACTGGGCTTTAGAAACGGTACAACAGACAACATACTGCCGCGGATACAATCAATTGTGATAGAGATATATGTAATACGATATTTCATGGATTTGGGTAATATATGTTTAATAGCTTTTTTCTGTTCAAACTCACAAGGGGATAATGAAATCGCTTTTTCACAATAGTTTTGCATTGTAACAATGAGTATCTATAAATATTGAAATTTACTGACATGATATACATTCCTGAACTTAATTTCGTTGACATTTAAGGCATTTATTTTATGTCGGCCATTTCTGTACTGAAACACACACGAGTACTTAATGCAGAAGATGTAAAAAAGAGCAACCTTTACAGATTGATGGACATCATGTTAAAAACCCATTTTCCCAATCATCTACGTACTTCGATACTATTGTTCTGGCTTGTAAATGTATGTGTACTTGACACTGCTACATTTGGACAATAGGAAGGTAGGTCTTGCGTCCAGAAGTGATACACAACTTAATATAAACCAACCATTCTCTCGGGACATGCTTTAGTACACGAACTTCTGGGTCGTTTGATTGCCGTCCCTGAGGTCTCGTTTCAGAACTACATTGTACTTGACGCCATGTCCATTTCTTGACTCAAATTAAATATTGGGTCATGCTGTAAATGCACAGCACCCAGACATGCCTGACCCTTAACATCACAAGAAGTGAAATGTGTTGTGTCAAATGATACTTTTTAAAACGTTTGCACTTTCTTCCTCATTCCGATTTGTTCACCTACATTATGGTCTAGAAAATAATATTTAAGCAAACCCACATCACGAACTTTTACTACATGAAATGCTAAAATGAATTTGCGGCAAGTCCTTTTTCGACAATAGTAATAATTTGATGGAAAGTATTAAAAGTAACAGTGAATAAACACTAGAGACATACAGGTTAAGACGGGAAACCAATCAAATATCAAAGAATATAGCATCGATCTTTGAACTCATGATTGCCTCAATGTCTTGAGGGATTAGACAAAGACATATCATAACCACAATAGCTTCCTCTCTATTGATTTATGTCAGGCCCTATAACTTGAGGAAGCTATGCCTCATAAAGTAATATTGTTGTAAATGTCTTATAGCTATCGCAATCTCATCTAATAAGCTGTATTATAATAAATGTTTATTTCATGCACAAAGCAATTCAATAGTTCATCAGTTCAATGATGATCTGATCAATATTACAATATACTATAGAGACTACAGTCAGGCAAACATTTTATGAACACAATTCTGATTTATCATCATGGGAATGAAAATTATGGAGAAGCGTTCGACTTTATGGAATAGTTACTAAAAGCCAAAACTACATCAGTTCCCTGTGGTGTACTTGTATCAGGCGGATACATTAAACGTCATGTCATTTCAGTAAAGTATCACTTTTCTCACCATTGTGAAAGGTGTCACAAATATGGAGACATAAACTCATTAAGGCTAGTGTGACGCCGATATTAGTAGAAAAAAACAGAGATTTCCCATTTTTAATATTTCTAACATATTAACATTCAAATGTTGTGAGATAAATACCCAATCGTAAAGAAATGAACGTACTTTGTACCAGATGACCCAGATGGGAAATTAGATTGAATGATTACAGAACCAATGTATCAGAATTAAATACCCATCACATTTTGTGTTGGCATGCCACGTCTCATCAGGAGTTAAACTCATGCTTGGAAGTGGAGAAATACATTAATCTGCAAAAGGAATGTCGTTAGAATTGATGTTGTTAAAGTAGGAATTGTTATGTTTTGGAATGAAATACAAAGTTTTGAATTTTTCTGATAATTTTAAAAAGTACCAGACATAAGGAAACAAACCAATTTTCAACAGATTCAACAAAATACTGCTGTCAAAACAAGTCAATTTGGTAAGCATATGTTATACTCGATTTAAAACAGCGTATGATGATTTTAATTGCTATGTCTCTTTACACAGGACAAAAATGGTGGAATCCGATTTCAGGATCCAAAAAGTGGCGGATCCTGAAGAATCCGGAAGGATCCGGCAAGCGGATTCCACCACTTTTTGTCCTGTGTTACTCTCACATTGGGGTGCTGAAATCGATGTTTCACAAAGGTTATTTTTATGAATGTTTGGCATTTTGGTAAACATTAAGAAAGTGTCAAAACTTAAAGCTGGAAAATCGAATACTTCTCAACCAAGGCATGAGGTCCTAAATGAATGGTTCTCTGAGTTAGAGTGAGATTGATGGTAACCATATAACTACCCCAATCAATTATCCTTCACTGGATTACAGAGTGTCTCATCAACAATGATTACACTTCCTGACCTCCAATTAAGAATACTTAGTTCATTAAGGTTAATATATCCATTTGGCAAAAGAACACCCCATCACAAACATGTATTTCAATATAAAAAAACAATCCCTTACTAGAGTATGATGATTGTAATTTGATTTTAATGTATAGACAGGAATACCTATTTTTGTTTTATGTCAGTAATAAAATGCAGAACAACGGCACATGACGAAATGATTATGATATACGATATAGACATATATGAAGTAAACCATTCACAAAAACGCTATAATTGCAGGCTAAGTGTTGTTTAAGGTGGTTGTATAATTCTCAATATTTTGATATTGTCCATATATATTTCATTCAAAGATTTACAAACGCATGTATATGGCATCTATGCTGATGCCATTACCAAAAGGTCTGATTGCAGTTACACAGTTACTTGGCAATGGCTCATGATCTTATCATATTATACATTCTGAACAGGGTACAGCTTGCAATGTGAAGCACATGTCATGAATACACATTAGAAAAATCACGTACTAGATCAGCTATTATTGACGTGCAAAATATAACAAACAACCTGATTCATTTACATTAACAAGGTCTAGAAATACAAAGTGGCTTAAGGTGATTTTATCAACGATAGTGGTTCATGTATGGCATATTTATTTCTGTGAAGTTGTTCTTGCAAATACAGGAAGTAATAGAGCGCATGATATCCTTTGAGACATAAGAGCTGGGATGATTGTGTTTTATCCCAAGTTCACAGCTAGGAAGATGGTGTGATATGTCTAATACAAGGGTTAACCCAAACGTTATGTATTGTGTTATTCATTAAGACATTACACGCTGTGTTAGAATGCTTTAGGTATCACGCAAACGATGAAATACATTTCTTGAACAAAATACTGCACATTAAATAAGCCTTGATATAAAGCAGTTCTTATACAACAAGAGCTAAGGGAAAGGTTACTGCTTCAAAGGCTTTAATTTAGATTAACTGGTGATAAACAACAAAACTTGTTCTCTGATGTTTTGACGATTAAAGCTGATGAAACATGTTTGCGAGATTTAATTTGCATCTCTTTTGTGATCCTTTAGTGCATATTCAGGATATATTGACTCACTACACATAGAGTAGGCAACCAAATTAATACCATTCTCTCGTTCGTTCTCTCTTAATGCTTATTGATTTCTAGAACACTTTTGATAATATCCTTCATAATTACTATTCAACCAATAATTGTATATAACCAATATATATATATATATATATATATATATATATATATATATATATATATATATATATATATTGTATATATTTTCGTGATTAGCAATTCGTTATTTGATCACAACAGAGTGGATTTGATATTGTGATGTGATTTGTTTTATTCTTTGAACCTTAACCCGGATCTGTAATTTGGTTTGATGCAGAAAATCGGATAGAAAAGTTGCATTCATATAGATTAATGATCGATGAAGTATAAAACGTAACGCTACAATTTGCTTCAACAGTTTTAATCAGATTTACTGCGGAGAGGTGAAAACACTGCTCTGTAGTTAAATGAAGATTAAAGCTGATGTTTCATGTTTAAGAGAGTTAATTTGCATCCATTTCTTTTGTTGCGTCGTTGATTTATGATCACTAACAGGGAGCAGAATTTACAGCCAAAGGAAAGAAAAGCGAACGCTACACAGGCTTAATGCCATTGTAAATTGAGAGATATCATTTATAATTCATATTTTCTATTCACTACAGAGTTCAATCTCTTTCGGAGGGGCATGTGGTACATTCAAATGAAATTGGAGCAACCTAATTCATTGAGTGTTATGTCTATTCATATTTGTTAATAAAACAGATTGAATATATGTTAAATTTGTCCACATTTTGAATTTACAACTGAATATAAGTTACAACTACATGTACATGTAATGATTACAGTTACAGATAATATGGTAACACGATGACTGCGTCAGTGTTAGCTTACAAGATCAACACCTTGATACTCCTAAACAATAACTGTTTGAAATGTATTATACATTAATCCTCATCATTAAAGGTAGATATAACATTAGCCGAATGGCAAAATAAAATTCTTAATTCAAGTATCATTTTCTTTTGAAAAAAATGTAATAATCAGAAAACATGTTGAAGCATGTTATTGTTATATTTAAATA
Source organism: Gibbula magus (assembly GCA_936450465.1). Taxonomy (NCBI): domain Eukaryota; kingdom Metazoa; phylum Mollusca; class Gastropoda; order Trochida; family Trochidae; genus Gibbula; species Gibbula magus. The sequence goes on from OW388301.1 coordinate 49,034,538, forward strand.
TTTGTAATCAGTTATATATAGATCTGAGATTGGATTAAGACATTTTAAATAAAAAAGAGAACCTTTCTTTGAGTTTGTTTATTTTGATTGGAATCGACAGAACGTTGATTTAAATTGTTTAAATCCGCTTCCAAATAACTTTTTTTCTATGTTTCTTTGAAGATTAGTAGTATATTCAAATTAATGACACAATATAACTTCATTTGTTCCCTCCTACGTATAGATCTAGTAACCTTTTCCAAATGTGTCTGCAGTAGATGAACTTAAAACTCAATTTAACACATTCCACTTGAGTAAATTGTAATAGAGTTACTGTTATGAGGTGAAAACAACAAACGTTGGCTTAGGAAAGATTGCGGGTGACTAAATAGAGTGACTTGAGTCAAACCCTTTCCCATTAGCTGTAAACAAGATGAATCTCAACGTGATATATGTTAGACACAGAAAGCCTGTGAGAGTCTGAATCAATGGGAGTGTGATACACGAATAACAGAAACGTGAGGAGAAAGAGATCCTGTAAGCTTCTATTTCTCTTGTGGTTTCTTCTCTCGTTCATCAGTGCAGTTACTACTGTTAACATTTGCATTTGCAGAACGCACTCGGTGCTAACGTTGTTTTGCTAAATAAGGCTGTAATTTGTTTTTGTTTCTCATGTTTGCTGTCCGGCTCATTTATTTAAACTGTAGTAGAGAGAAACGTTGCACAGAAAGACTAATGATTGCTTAATCAGCTTAAGTAATATAATAGTTTCCTACTTCATATATGTATGGCTCAGTGTGAACCAAGACAATATATGTCAATGTGAATTCATCAGAGTTGATGACATGACATAACTAATATGATATGACAAAACTACCAATTGAATTTAAACCAACTACATCCTCGTTTATTGGATACGTGGAGACGATGAGCGCATTCTGATCCAGATAGCTAAACAAAGTCAAATGAGGCATATACGATAATCAAACATATCAAAGCGTAGCGAACACGAATATAGTGAACAAACGGATATAGCGAACAACGGATATACGAACTGAATTATTTGGTTGCTTGGAGTTTGTTATATCTGTGTTCTACAACATATTGAATATTCTTTAAAGATGAAACTTGTTTTTCGATAAGTTCAGATGACGTCAGCATCATTACTTCGATGAAACATTCATATGAAGACAATGTATTCTAAATAATTTCTAAATGATTTTAATTAGTCAAATAAAGTTTAACATTACTATAAAAGTGCATATAATAATAATAAGTACCCAATTATACATGTGGGTGGACTGAGTGCAATAAGCATGAAGTTCCTTGCCCAGGGGCACAAGACAGTTTGAGACCCGGCTCACACATTTTGTGTGTCTCCACTGGGATTCGAACCCAGGCCTTTTACGTGAGAGGCCAGCACGCTAATCACTACACCACTGTGCCGAACATATAAAATATTGAAGACTGATGTCGAATTACATTTATGCCTGGCTGATTAAGATCATAATTTAAAAAAAACAAAACATTCTTCATAAGTGTATGATTTAGTTCAAATTAATCACGAACTTTGAATGATGAAATAAATATAATTTCAACTGGGATATATATGATATGTTTATTTCTGATGACAAGGTGGCAATATTGTAGCCAAATTATTAATGCTGCAAATAAATTACTTATCATGAACAGCCGGTTCCTACAGTGTATACGGGTAATGAGGCTAACTTAATGCAGTCAAGATTGGGATTAGTCATACACAATGAAAGTAGAGTTCATAAGGTCAGTTTGACATATTGTCCTTATTTCACTACATTGTGTTTGTTATAATATAGCAAATACTACTTTAATCCATATTTAATGGTATACAGCTAAGATAAATGACAGGACGACAGTTTGTTAACTTTGATATATAGTTTTCCGCATATGTTATACATAGTAAGGAATGAAAGATGTACAAAAAACGTAGAATTAAAAAGTTATTTATTGCAAAGGTTCAGTCTATGTTATTGTCACTGTACAAAGCAATAAAACGGAACGCCTTACATTTTCAAACAAAGGTTTTTACAATTCATTAGATTCGTTAGATGTTTAATATAATTTCAGATAACACATTCAGTGATTGGTTATAAAGGTCATATCCGTGTGACGCCATTGCTACAATAAATTTAAAAAAACATCAAATTTGGCAGTTGTTAAACTCAAACTCAAACTAAACCACATTCAGTTAATTTGATTGAGAAAGGGAAAGTCATACCTTGCCTAGTTTAATAAAGATGTCTAATTAATCATTTTAAATTAGCTCAACAAGCTTCATTTCCCATGATTCAAAAGAATACTTGGAAAACATGAAATATTTAAGGATTGTCTGCAATAGCGATTAGAAGAAGATGTATATTTATTGCAAAACCCCTGTCAAACATATAACTAAATGAACGAACCTCGTACACCAAAGTCTCCCTGAACCCTGAATGAAGAGTACCAGGGTTCAGTTCCCACCAGTGACTCGTTAGGGCAACGTAGACGCTTAAAAAGTATTCATCATTCCGTGAATTTAAAAATTTATACTGCTGACAAAGCAGAGTTTGAATTAAGTTTTACTAATACATTTTAATCTTACATCAAACAAAAGTTCTATGAACTGGTCAGCAAACATTGAAAATCACTTTCCAAATTGTGTAGTGTGCATTGTACAAACTGTTTTTAGATGAGTCTTTGTTCACGTATCAGTAGTTACATATGTATATATACAACAATGTATCGAGGTAAGCAATTACCTGTTCAGGTTTGATAATGTGATAATCAGTCCTGCTTTGGTTTTATAAAGTAGCAACCAATTAACTGTACAACGGTCGTGAAAACCAAATACATGTACATGTTCATAATGAAAAGTGAATATTGCAGAAGCACATGTGTCATTAGATTATATATTCTAAAGTTAAAAAGTTCCTCGCTTCAAGGACTATAAACATGGACAGGTTATTTCCAATGTTGAAATGGCCAGACATTGCTAATTCGAATATCAGTTATATGAGTATAACTATACTCGTAAAGAAACAGGTTGTTCAATAAAAAGGGATATCCAAAATAAACTTTGTACAATACACAGAGGGCAAACTCATGGTACTGTATATACTGGACAAAATAAGTTAAGGATATTGAATATTTTATGAGTGAGTGAGTGAGTTGGGATTTAACGCCGCTTTCAAGAGTGTTTCACTTATATCGCGGCTGCTAGTATTATGGCAGGGAGAAAGTCCGCAACGCCATGTGGCTATGCACTGCGGTGAAACCTGCGAGCAGCGGCTGGAACTAGGGAACCATGGGTGGTACTTGGGTGGTGAAATTCAGTGTAGCATTGCACCCAAACCTTACTGCGTGTAGAACAGTTCTCTGCTGCAGACAAAGTTGCCGTGCCCCTGGCGGGATTCGAACCCCGGATCTCTTGATCCGAAGCCGAACTCGCTAACCACTGCGCTATCCCGCCCCGAATATTTTATGAACAATATTTTATTAGTATGCCAAGTAATTAATACATTAGGATAATGATATCATATATACAAAATATCTTTAATTATTTTTGTCCTGTATATTCAGTGTTCTCCCATATTCCAACATCAGAGAATCTGAAAAACGAAAGTTACATAATGATAAAGAGAAAACAGCTACTTTACCAGTAAACTGATTTTCACAGTCAAACTTGCAAATTATCAATTCAAAATTTAAGAGAATAAAAGTAAACGTCAATTTGGTTTGTAGGTAGCAACAATCACTAATCATATCATCGGACTCCATTGGTAGTTTTCACAATTTCACAATGATTTGCTAAACTTAATAGTATCAGAGAGATTAGGATATTCTAAATAAAATCTCCCTTATGTTGAAAATACTCGACGTTTCAGAGTATATGCATACCACTTCAACTTAATAAAACAAATCAAGCATATATTGTGAAACGTTGTATATCTTCACAATAAAAAGGCGTTTTCGAGAAAATCGTGTTGTCGTCAAATAGCACCCCTCATAGACATATATTCTCAGAGGTACGGTTTGGAGAAAATTGGGCTTTTTACCACCCTGCAAGTAGAAGTACACCAATGTTCATGTAAAGTGAAAATGATACTCCCAATAGAGTACGTTTATGGTACAAGGCGAATGTACTTAAAACATTTTTTTTCAAGCAAATAAGAGGGTGTAACAAGATATCATAGTCATTGATATCAAACTTTTAAGCATATACGTATTTACTACATCAGACGTTCGGGATAGTTACTATCATTCACACCAGATAATCGTTCTCATAAACCAAGTATACCACCTTACCTTACACACAAATGTCATCTTCAGTTTGGTAAACAATGTTATTTTAATCAGTTCAATTTAGAGTCAGTAGTAATTAACGTTTCACTTTTGGATAACTATGCGTGTTATGTAACTTCAATTATTTTCAAAAGGAAAGTTGTTCTAATTCTCATCTTTCAAGGAAAACCTGCATCAAACTTTAACAGGATAAATGTTTCCTTTTCCATATTGTCAGATCAATCATCCTCGAAAAAAACGAGGATTCCTTTGAGTGCGATCCTGTTTAATCTGTTAATGGTACGGTGGCTGACTATTTGACAGCACTCTTAAATTAATCAGAGGAATATTCAATTTCAAAGGATCAAAGTGTTTCATTCTGTCATTCCGAATTTAATTTTCAATTAATAATCAAGATGTTTAATCGTGTTTTATGAAGAAATTCAAATAAAAAACTGACTTTAATTACAAACTTGAATCTGATCATCTGCAGATATTCAAACCTATTAGACTTTAAATGAACATATTGATTTGAATAGAGAAATGTACCTTTAAGTAATTGATCCAAAATCTTTTAGTAAATTTATATACTAGGGAAAAGTAACTGCGCAATAAATGTATTATTTGAGTAAATAAAATAAATACATTCATATATAATTATATAGTTTCTCGACTGAGGTCAGCGTCAAATTGTCATTGCAACAACAACAAATTATCAGCGAAAGTCAACAGTAATGCACAGCGTTGCTTGTCGAGGAAAGGTTCAAACATTCATGTTCACAAATCAGCATCGAGTGTGACGACCGAGAGCATCAACACAGGATTGACATCTTTGCCTCATGGACCTCGTCAGGTTAGTGACAACGGCTTCTGAATCCCATGTCTTTGAAGAAAGGGTGACAAATGAGGCAGTTAAACTTCACCTCTGTACCGGATTCCCGTTAGATTACCTTCAACGGCGATGAGATCTGCCCTGTGATTAGCGTAGATGCCTCACTATTGCATTGAAGAACGCACGCATCAGCGTAAGGTTCGCCATGCCGTTGATGGGCACATGAAAAACAGCGACTACTGTCAAGATGAAAACGAGACTCGCCAGAGAAAAGAGCATTCTCTCATTATGTACCTTAGATGCAGGCTACATCAAGACAAACCTGCATCACGATGACGTTGTAAAAATAAACTGGACATCGTGGCCTGATGTTCCAATCTCGCAGACGATTCCTGACAGTTCTTGCACTAGTAGGCGGCCTGGTGCTTCAAGTTTGTTGGTACCGGTTCCACAGAACACCGTATTTCTGTGAACACATAAAGTCGAGCTACAGCATTCTCTGACATCCCAGTCTCTAACATGTCAATGACACGTAAACGATCATCTTCAGATAGGAGTGACATCGTGTCATTGAATAAGATACAATAAACATTGTGGTCGTTTGCATTACCTAGCGCTCTATAAAAAATCTGAGAATGTCTACTGACATCAGGCTAATGTCTTTTGTAAAGTCACTTACACAGCAAAAATGACTGAGTATCCTGCAATCTGGAAACCAACTGGAAACTGGGTAATAGGAGTATCCAATTGGTATCCATCTGCTGAAACTAGGTAACCTGGTTTCCAACTAGAATCCATTTTGGATTCTATAACATTAAGTATTTCCGTGATGGAAACCAACTGGAAACCATGGTTATGTGTTTCATGTTGGTTTCCATTCTTGGAAATTGCAATCAATGTTTCCATGAAATGGAAATCAACATGAAACTACCAGGTGAAGTTTCGTGTTGGTTTCCATTCCTGGAAATCTGCATTGAAAGATTCCATTAAATGGAAACCAACATGAAACTACCACAGCAAACATGACTGAGTATCCTGAAATCGGGAAACCAACTGTTAACTTGGTAATAGGGGTATCCACTTGCTACCTATCACTGAAACTTGGCAACCTGGTTTCGAACTATAATGTGAAGTTTCATGTTGGTTTCCATTAGTGTAAATTACAATTAGTGTTTCCCGAAAATGGAAACCAACATGAAACTTTCAAGTATAGGTTAATGTTGGTTTCATTACCTGAAATTTACAATTACTGATTCCATTAATTGGAAACCAACATGAAACTATCAAGTGTTATGTAGTGTAATGTAGTGTAATGGAAACACATAATGAAATAATTAACAACCTGTGTATCCATTTGTTAACAATTTGTTCAAATCAAAAGACCCATAGAAACCAAATTAGTTATCCAATATTTCAAATTGCACATGTATTCAAAGCAAAGTAATTTAATATCAATTATTATGATAAACATGTTCAAATAAATATTTCAGATGAAGCTTTAAAAAAGAATGGTTAACTATACTTTTGAGAAAAATAAAGTCTTGCAAATGTTATATTTATATAAACAACTAAATAACTGAAACCCTTGATTGATATGATATGATATGATATATACCGTATTCCTTTTAATTTCGACAATGCCATAACTTATATCAACCATGATATGTTTTTTATTGTATTATTCATTGTATTGCGTGTGTAATGTTGGACTTACTATTTAACATCTAAACAATAATATCAATTACAAACCCTAAGATTTAGTGAGCCTTAATTTATTAATTAGATGTAGGTCAAATGTATGGGCCGGCCGTATCGCCGGACGCTCGCTGTCCACCATATGGTGTTATATAACAGCCAGACCATGTGCTCTCTCAGACAAAGGGCTTTGTTCATCATCCACATTTTGGCGCGATTAAATTGCCAGTATAACCCGTGACTGATTGAAGAAACAGAATCTTATCTGCCGGGTGTACGTGAACTTCAGTGGCAGCAACTGTTGTCATTCAGGGAGGGCAAAACAACATGATATTTCTACAAATGAATGCAGGTACAGTGCGCATATGATGTAATACTTACAGTTCATGTTTTTCTTATTGTGTGTGTCCAATATGCTAATGATTGAATAACTAATTAAATAAAGTTGATCAAATACCTTCGAAATATTTTAACATTGAAAATAAAGTAATTGTGTTTCTGAAAGCAGTCAGGGCACACCCTGTATGAAACGTTTTCATTCTTACAGAATAAAATAAATAAAAAATTGCAAAACTGAACAAGACCTAAAGTTATTTTAAAACGTTAACCATGAAAATAAAAATCAAAAGTAATACACATACGTCATAACTCTATATAGACAACCTCATTGATTTTGGACAATGGACTTTTTTCTAAAGTTTTGAAACTAAAATTCACACTATTCATCTATAACAAATGTATTATTCAAAACAACATCACGTATCTTCCAAATTGATAACAAATATAGGGACAAGGGAATATGTTAGAATGTAAATACCATACGAAGTTCAGAATTAACAGACTTCAAATACATTATATATGAAAATATGTACCATTTTACTAAATTATACAAATATCATTATGTAGAACATTTCTTTATATTTACTATGTCGCATGATCAGACAGATTTTGTTGTGATGTTTGTTATGAAAGCATAATGGAATTTTTTTAATTTATTATGAAACGATGTCAATATTTATTGTATCAAGACAAACAGTCTCTTCTTTCTTTATTCATTATAACATACGAATACATAACAATTACATTCAAGAGTTGTTGTACTGATGTATATTTTTGAATATCATATTATGACCTTTACATGGAAAATAAAAAAATAAAATAAAATAAAATATTATGACCTTTATATTTAGTTAGAATATGAAATACCCCTTTTATATTCATGTTTCTTTTATTAATTTGATACTTTTATAACATTTCAGCATTCCTGCACATGGGAAACTTGAAGAAGGCAATAGATGACCTCTCACCGTAGCCTATAACAGGTACATGTGTTTCAAAACTTAACCTAAGAACTAATGTAATAATTCCAGTATACAAAATAATAATATCTAGCAAATCAGAATATATGACTGTGTATCTTACTAAATCACTCCAAATAAGTAAAACTGAAGTTGTACCAATTTCGATTTATGCTGGTCATTAATATCATTTTTATGTTCGTTTTACTTTTACAGCCTAGAAGAACACGAAGGAACCATGTTGTCGGTCAAAGACTTGAAGATGAGCATACCATTCGTCGAAATATCATTCTCATTGAGGACACAGACATTTTTTAAGCTGAAGCTGACGAGTGAAATCACCCCGGAGGATTAGTGATGTAATCAACGACGGGAAAATTTGGCACTTTATGTAATAAACTTTATAACAAAGTACAATTATTTTTGTCATTACTAGAATTATTTTCTCTTATAAACCTAGGTCGGATTCTGTCTGTTGTTTTGTAGGTATCTTCTTTTCTTGGAATAACCTCTAATGAGGTCTTACTTCCGAGAATAACCCGGTATGAGGTTTTACTTTTGAAAGTAAGACCTGAACCTGAGTTTTTTTTTTAAAGTAAGACCTGGAAATGCACTTAGAATAATTTTTCAGACTTGCAACGCAATAGCAAACAAGCAGCAATTATTATTGAAAATTATACAAAGTTAAAAATTTCCAAGTTGAAATAGCTGGTTTCGAACCTGGCACCCTTCGCTCTCTAAACTGGCGCCTTAGACCGCTCGGCTATGCAGACCGAGATGAAGAGTGGAGTTGAATTACTCCATTTATAGTCATACCTTCTTTGCATCGATATAACGCAACCGAGGGCGACATACCCCACCGCAAGAAAAGTGCTAGTATACTGACCAGTATACGTCTTGTCAACCACCCTAATTTCCTGGCGTATACTGGTTTGTCAACCACCCTAATTTCCTAGCGTATACTAATCAGTATACGAGACATTTCCAAAGCTTAGGAAACTTCAGTATACCCCAGTATACGCTAGTATACCCCAGTATACCTCAGTATACCCCAGTATACTCTAGTATACTCCACTATATAATAGTATGTGTCATAATTAATTACAAATGACATGAAAATATATTTGTTGGTTTGTTTATATAGGTGTTCTCTGTTGGCTTAATTATATCAGATTGAACTACGCTAGACAAACTTGTCTTGGGTCTTTGGTTTTATAAGATGAAAATGTTGATAATAGCTATATATGCATTCAAATAAATAAAACTATATTTACGTGATTATTTAAGCAGATCAAATGTAAACGTGATCAGCAGAAAGGCATTATGAGAATTATGTATTTAATAGCAAACACGATATATTGTATCCTCTTTGGTATGCATTGGATAAGGCACTGGTTACTTATATCGGATTTAAATTCTCTGTTCAGTTAGTATCAATTTTGATCGTTGTTTGTCGTTACTCATACAGCATCAATTAATGGACTGTAGTATAGACTGTCTCATCATTGTATATATAATTCGCAAAATGTGTGAACGTGTGTTATCGTCATACAAGACATTTCACACTTTAAACATCTCATATATATATATATATATATGTGTGTGACAATGGATATATTGCATTATTGAAAACTTACCTTTGTCGACGAACATATCCGGAGGAAAGTTATAAATATCCAGATAATCAAAAGAACACAACATGAAACAGTAAATCCCTAATCGAAACGTATGCGTTTGGGTCACAACTGATGTCGAAAAACACAGAGATAACATCAACGTTACGTTATTTGTTTGACAGTAACTGCTAATGATGATGGCGCAGTCTTTCAACTGAGGGGGTAACTGGTAAAGGCATGTCCAAATATTCATGATCATGTATTTAATTGGTTGTTAGTTTTGGCCTTAATTCTTATTGGCTAACTTTAAATGACCAACCAGACGCGCGAAGCCCATAGTCAGACAGACATAGTGTTTATTAGCCTGTCGCCAGGTCGTCTGTATGTTTATACAACACACCTGTCAAGCTCTTCAACGCACAACTGGTCTCTCAGCTAATTACTAGCCTGAGTGGCTTAAAGTTTTGTCTAAATAAATGCTAATTAAGCATGCATTGTCCCTCAAACAGACAGACAATTGTTTAGTTGCACCTAGCTTTGGGCATACAAAAAAGCGTTATATCAATAACCAACAACCATAATTATTCAACTCATTTACCCATAAATTTATGTATTAAGAAGAACATGAACTAAAATAAGATGGAACATATCATACAGACTAGGACATAGCTTCATGATATTACTGCATCACAGTTACGTTGGGATTTTTTAAATTGTGAGAATAAATGAGATAAATGTACATAAAAACAGGATATCTATGGTGAAGCAACAACAGTGCTGTTAAATAGTCCAAAGAATATAAATGAGATTATTCATAATTAATTTATTAAATTTATAATATTGGTACACCTGTTGCCGTTTTATGTGAAATAATAGCTATGCAAAACGATATGATTTGGTAAAGTTTGCTTTTGTTCAGACTTCACTTCACAAGTACAAACATAATATACAAATAGCATATAGGATATAGATAATGAAATAACAACAAAGTATGTGCAAAACAAAACGAACTTACATAAGGCTAGCAGTTACTTTTCATTGGTTTTAAGCTTTTCTCTTTTCTTTAGACTGCCTGACCTGATGAAATCGCTAATAAATTGGTAATGGGACGCATCGTATATGTAGGTCAAAATCCTCAGTCGAAACAATCACCACTGAAATGAAGGATTAGTTGACCGTATTCAATATAACACAATTCATTGTTTCTAATATCTGTACTTTTTATTTTACATATAAAAATAAGTGTGATTGCATCCTCATTGTCATATGAAGACGAACATTCAGCATTAGTTGATATATCCATATATATGTTTACTTTAAATAAAATGATATGTAAATAACTACTATTATTAAGGATAAATTAACAAAGTTAAGTATACATGTTATCTGTAATAACAGGATTTAAACAGGAAATGTATCCTTAAAATTACTATCAGTGTAGTTTTCATAATCTTCTTAAATTACAAGAATTCAAGTCAATACCATACTCTTATTGTTTCTTTATATAAATTGTTTTACGTATTTGTTTTCCTACATATCTATTAACCTGATCAGCTAGCTTTGAGTAAATCTATAGGAACAAACAACAATTGTAGTGCTTTCAAAAATATTTATTATAAAGGCAAGAATTGGTAAACAGACTCGCAGTTTATCTTTAAAGGTCTTTAAAGGTGACATCGTGCTTTGAACTGTGACGTTGTGCTTGTATATTACCGGTATATGACAAACTCTCACTGTACTGTTGAAAACTGTTTTTTTCTTAGCAAACACTGTTACTATTTTCTGATACTTATTTCTGTTACTTTTTCCCTAGCACCAAGTTTTAAGTCGAAAGTATGTCTCCATTAGAAAGTTAAAATCCAAAGATATATTTTCGTTATTTACGATTCAACTTTTCACAATAATAAACATTTTAATCCCCATTCTTGCATCACGAAATGACAGGCAGAGGTTTTTTAAATGCTGCAACTGATCAGAGAAAAATCGGATTTATTTATGAAAACATCAATTTCTCAAACTCTTGTTCTGTTACTGATCAAAGACAAAAAGGGAATTACTTATGAAAACAACACTTTTTCAAGCTGTTTTACTGTTACTGATCAAAGACAAATTGGAACTATTTATGAAAACAAAAATTTCTCAAAATTCACTTTGTACAAACTACTCTACAACGCTCTATAACAAAATATCATTTTAAGCCTACTTATTAGAAATAACATAAAGATCAAAGACACATTCTATTGTGTTGGGGATGGTGTCTGTGTTGTTGTTTTTGGGTGGGGGGATTATATCCACTGGGGATTTTGTCATAGGGGATTATTTTCCTTGGGGATTATGTCCAGTGGGGATTTTGTCCGTCCACCTCGCTGGTCTCCATAAATCCCGAAAAGTTATCATTAAGACTACTATTAAAACTAAAATAACATTACATTTTGTAAAGTAAACTTGTTATCAGTAGATACTTTAATGCACTGGGATTTAATTCTGCCCTCTCGCCTAAGCAGAGGCTTATGTTCAGCTTAATTTAGTAAACGCTGTAGCCATGACTGTGCCCTAGAAGCACTACTTTAAATCAAATCTGCCTGTTAAATTTATAAATGAATGAACTGAATTTAAGAGTTCCATATTTACAGCTGGGGAAGAAATGTGACTTCCAAACAAAATTGATTTAAGATCAAATCCCTTTGCATAAAAATACAGACTTAACGATGTATAATAACGAATATCGCTATAGAGAGGACATACAAGGAATTAATGAATATTCTTCAAAGATATAACCACAAGAGCAAGCTGGTGTTGGAGATATAAACCGTTGATATTTATGTGCATTATGATCAGTACATTCTGGTCGGAGACGAGATTGTATTATTTGACAAAATCTGAAGCCGGTGTTTAAGTCAAAAGTGGCTGTAAATATTAGTATTGTTTAGAATGGCAGTTTTAAATCTTGAAACTGGCTGTATTTCAGTTCTGGTAAGGTGGCAATGAATTCGATAATTTAACTGCATCGATATCTGTGGGGAAAGGACCTCGCATAACTTTCAGTTTTACAATGTATAATCTGAAGATTCGAATCATTGCGAAGATTATAACCCGTGACATCTGAGAACTTCTCTCATTAGAAATGATCAAAAATAAAGATGATAAATTTAAGTCTCACCTCACAAATTAAATACATACATTGTACAAAGGCAATCATTTATGTTTAACTTTTGCGAGTTTACTAAACATGTGTATGAACTTCAATGTATTCCCACAAATGTATTAACAAATGATTTGTTTTAAGTTTGTTTTAGAAGAAGCATTTATATAGGCTAGTGTATAGCCTGTTTGCTAATCCTTTTTTTAAAATTTAACTTCTCATAATTTCTTTTGTGTTATATGTTATTTGGGAATAAAATACTGTTTAATCAACTATTGCTTTTTCTCAAGCAAAAACAGTTACTTTTTTCTGCTATTTTTCCCGGTTACCTAACAGTAATGTCAAAGCTAAGTTATGTAACCCATTTCATCATCACTAAACGAATGTGAAACACACTCATCCACATGCCATTATTATAATACGTTTAAGCTATCTACATCGAATATACTTTTCATTGAATTTACAATAGGTACCTGTAACCGTAGACTCCCGAATGAAACAGATAGAACTATGTTTAAAAGGATGAAAGATTATTTGCATTTTGTAAAAGGCTATGTATGTAGCAAATGTGACTCATAACATACGCAGGTCACCTGACTGAGCTTCTAATACTTTCTTAAAATATAAATGGACAATATTGTATTGTTTTGTCTGTCAAAAGTAAAAAAGTGCCCATGTCTGGTATACAATGTATACTATAAAGTATGACGTATATACCCGTTAAGTATATTACTTAGAAATATGTATTCGCCAGAAAATATATATCAAGTATTATGATGAACAACTGCACATTACGCACAGTGTTCATTCAGGAATAACAAAACGATTAAGTGTCATGCCCATTCAGGTGTGACTTATCTCGAATTCAGGTTTCTCGGCCATGAACCGTATGACATTACACACTCCCAGTACTGATCATCCAAAAAGTTAGCACTCAATACACATTGATGACTTTCACTGATTAGACATGAAACTAGGTGTGATAAAGCGCCGATATATTGCCGGCAATTGATGACAGTGGCGACGCAATGTCTGGTTGAACATATCTTTTACCGACTGTTAAAGTGTCACTCTCTGCCCGTGAATAAACAGTGGTTACACTAATTAGACCTATACCCCTTTGAGAAGTGACCATTAACCACCACGGAAACATATTGCCCACAATTAATTACCGTTACATAATGCGTGGCTATTTAAACTGGGACTCTCGGTAAGTCCAAATCACTTCATAGATATATTCAGTTGCGTTAACCCTCCTGGTTCCTGCAATTTATTTTGCACAAGTGTTTACCAAGTCCTGAGGAATGGATTTCTATCAAAGGTACGTTGTCACTTCTCATGTCAATGTATAATGTATGATGAATGAACTGATTTTAAGATCGAGGTACAGATAACTTGAGATCGTAAGTAAGATACATTAGGCTGTCGAAATGTTCCAGATCAAAGTTTTGGTAAAAAGAGAGGGTTCGATGGTTTTAGAAAGGATATTCGAGAGGAGATTGCTTACTGCATGTTCCAAGCTAATAAGGGTGATATTATTATTCATTGATTTGTAAAATCTAGCGTACATTCATTACAAAATACAAAACAATGGCGAGTGTAGAAAGCTTTGCTACGGTATAAGAGGACAATGTTGATTAAACAATTCACATCTAAAAATGTTGCGAAGATTTAATCACTTCATCAATATTTGAATGAAAATACATCATTATTCTTGTAAATATCAATATATACTTTGTGATAAGAAAGTGGATGTGTCTTAAAAGTGAATAACATAAATGAGAATATATATAAAATAAATTATGGTTTAGGAAATCGTAAAATTTATATCACAGAACACATGGAGTGTAAATGTAAACTTGTTAAGGCATATTGATAATATATACACTATTTATCTATATATTTTAATTATTATTCCTACAAATTAGAGAGATCATTTAAATAAAGGTCAGTATAATGATCATATCAAATATTCCTTTCACATTCTATAAATATCTTATTTGTATAAAGTTACTTGAACCGTTACTCTAGCCCATTGGTTGTTTCGTTTTGAAAAGCCGAATGCATTTACACTCGATTCTTAGATGTTGGATATCTGTGGCTAGTCCGGTTAAATTAAACAATTGACTTATCTGTGTTTATTATCAAACTTCCTGTTCCCTGTGACGTAAATGCATGGGACCACAGACTAAAAGGTTACTACCTCGTATATTCTGCCAACGGTAGCACATGAGTTAATTCAAACAATCATGATATTTACAGTAAGACGGAAACAATGTTTTCGATTTTGATTCTTTAGCACTTATGTATTCCAATGTACACACAAGATGATAAATGTATAAAGTGTATGGATATTTATTTATCAAATATAAGCGTTGATTTGATAAAGTATTACAATTAAATAAATAATGAAATTCATCACGAATCTAGATAGAATTATATAATGTATATACTCGTTCTTGACGAGGGATTGTGATATCGACCCTTTTCAACCGGCAAATTAAGAATTACAATATTGATTTGTACACCATATTTGTTTCGTTCATTATAACATATTGATCAAAACATGGGGAATCCTTAATGACAGCAGAGTATATTTGATAATGTCACTACACTATGTTTGCAGAATTTATCTTTTAAAACATTGAATAACTATCCATTCCTTACAGAAATACTGGGGATAATGGAAAATAAGTATTTGACCACATGCCACATATTTAATAATTTAACCAAGGATATGATTGTCGTGCTTATAATTATACATAATACTTGTCCAGACTGTGTACAGTACGTATTAAACGGTTTGCAATTTGCAAATAATGACTATTGGCGCTGTTTTGTATGACTCTCGCAATTCCTTCATTACCGAAAAAGACTTTGTATGTTTTTTACCCTGTTGAAAATGTGTTAGCTTGGCCTACACCCCATATTGCCTACATCCCTCGTATCGCCTTCACTAAATGCAGAGCGTCACCTAGTGTATAACATGCTACTGTTCACTTAGCAATTATGAAGTCAAATCTGGTAAGGTATACATAATGACATATACAAATATACATGAATATAACGCAAAATTTGATGGAGCATACGAAAGTCACGTTTGATATGCAAAGCAATTCTAACTAGTATTGGTTTGTATGTGATGGACATAAGTGAAATATATTTTTCAATGGATACATGTTAACAATAATAAGCTGGATGAGGCTGGAATTATGCTATCAAATAACGTGTGTATTCGTTTCAGAAGTTTTATATGGCGGTATTGCAGTGAATATACCAGAATAGGTCGATGGTTAGTCGACATCGGTAATTTTGTTATTATGAAATATGATAATCTTGTAAATTGTCTTACATGTCCGACAGTACAATCTTAAATTATTCAAATAATATACAGTATATAGTATTCATACAGTATTTGCCAATATGTCACTATTTTGCAATTTTGATATCCGTTGCAGTGAGCAGATACACTATCTGTCATGTTTAACCTTCTAGCAAATTGCATCATTTGACCATGACGTGAATATACAAATGTGAGAATGTGTATTAACTGTCAAGTAATTACTGCTCATTATGTCTCAGGGTGTTGAAACTGCGCTGTGTATGTGTTTTGTTAATTGACTTCATTGGAATTTGCGTTCAAGATTAAAGATGTTAATGGTGGGCCGACCGTGAAAAGGATCTTTTGTCACCTAACTAACAACCTAACAAGGAAAGATATAAAGAATATCATTGAAAATGACACAATTATAATGACATCAACATACATTGGGAGATATAAAAGGTTTACTTATTTAAAAGGTTGATTGTTTGGATAATAAAAGTAGCTAATTTCCCATCCGA
The DNA here is from genome assembly GCA_936450465.1 of Gibbula magus. Taxonomy (NCBI): domain Eukaryota; kingdom Metazoa; phylum Mollusca; class Gastropoda; order Trochida; family Trochidae; genus Gibbula; species Gibbula magus. The sequence continues at coordinate 49,051,242 of OW388301.1, forward strand.
CAAATCAGGGGATGAACCGTTGTGTATATAAGGACATGTATTAACCCCTAAATTATGTTCTGTTGTATATGATATATCATAACGTTGACGTTAGACCTGCAGTCTATATCGTTTTGTGTTTCATGCATAATAATACAACAGTTCGATCATCAATAATTTGAATAGAAAGGCGGTTGATTTCATCATATCATATCATCTCATCTCGATGAAATACATGGAATAGATAACGAATTGTGAAATTTTAATAATGTTAATATTATTAGAAGTTGGAGGCTTGAAAAGACAATACACCTTGTTATACTTTAGAGGTAAACCATCATAAGATAACAAATGTGGATCTTTGTTCAATAGTTTTTTTAAATTTGTATTGTTGTTTGTATTGTTGTTGTGCCTAACTTTATTTATCAAAATCAAGTTTGTCAAACCTAGTCTATATCGTATTGATGAATGATACCATAAAATGTGGAATATTGTTTTCGTGAAAAACTTATAACTGTCTTCATGAATCATATCGTTAACGGTTAATATGCTTTTTATTATGTACTTAGAGTGATTAAACCAAGCCACTATAAATGCACGGAGAGTAAATGACACAAACCAGGTACCCTCTAATCATAACTATCATTAGCGATAATTATTATCTACCTGCACGAACATAAATGTATTTAACTCTCCCTTGGTTATCCGTTTGGATGTAAGTTGGCTCTGTACCCCCCTCCCCCATTAAATTCTCACATATATATATATATATATATAAACCCAAATCGTTTATGCACATTTGTATCTCTAAAAAAGGTTACACATGACTTCATATATGCTTCATGCTTGAATAGTTACACATTGGTAAAAGCAAAGTCGTCATTTTAATGTTTATATGAGAAAAATGCTCCCAAAATGTTGAACTAATTCTAGTGATTGAAATACATGTATTATTTACACATAAACGCATTTCATATGGCATTTTGCATTGGCATTTTAAAATCCTTCACACTTTTACTTAAACAAGTAACCCACAGTTGATTTACAGTGAAGCTATCACTTACTCAATTGCAATTAATTTATTGCCCCAATAAACTTGATCTCCAAAAGGATGTTCACAATCCCGTTACGGTTCGTTAATCACCGCACTATACAGAAATTAACCCTTAATTAATTTATTGCTACAATAAACTCGGGATCAGAGTCACAGTTCACAATTCCAACACCGTTATCCAAATGTCTGGTACATATAAAACTATATGTTAGCACGAATCAGACTTTATAATTATTATTATCTAATTAATTAATTAATTAATTAATTATATTGTAAGTTTTATCATACAGCTTCAAAATATGCTAACAGATGTTTAGTAAGTATCTGTGTTTGGTATGTTATTTATCATTTATAACTCAATTTAAATTCTCACATATTTAAAATCGATGATGTAATAAGAAATGAGTTAGGCATTGTCTTAAAGGTACATCCATTGTGTTTCATAAAATTTTATTTGGCTTTAATACGTTCCAACTCACGACATGTTCTGTCTACAATACAAATAAATTCACTCAGCTTGCAAATTTATCCCCATCGCCAAATATATCATAATTATTAGTTTTCGATTAAAATTGAGAAAACATAATTATACATGTGCAGAAACCGAAACTGCACGCCCCATTTGCATGCACAGTGATTATGGGACCTATTAAACATTAACTCAAATTTGTCTTTTTGTCTGTTATAAATATGATTCCAAAATTACGTTTGACTCATTGACGCGCGCCACACGCTGTTCATTGTCCGGTTTTCGATTAGAAATCATTACTTTTAACTTCATATCGTCAATATGCTAAGTCTGCTATCATCAAAATGGTAGTTTTCGGTAACAGTAGCGTTTGCAATATGTGACCCCCAACAACACAATGGATGTACCTGTATGGAAGGCAGAACGGTCTGAAAAAACGGAGAAAATTTGTTTTCAGATAGTGTGCAAGAATTCCTCTATAAATGTCTAGATTCAGTATTCAGTGATATCAATCGTAGTGTACAATATGTGGCAGATGAGATGTGTACTGTTGCAGCAAATATGAAACGAAAATTGTCGTTTAGAAATGCGGGATAGGATAGTCCATGGGTTGATTCTGAATGTAGAAGTTTGAAAGCTGAGCGTAGTCACAATATTAAACCAGTTTAGAAAACATAAAGGTAAGCAACACTTAGATGATTACCACGTAACAAGAAATTTATATAACACTTAAATTAAACAGAAACGAAAGGAATACTATAAGCAGAAACCAGTTAAGCTAGAAAATAATATCAATTCCAAAGAGTTTTGGTCCATCCTTCGGGAGTTGCAGGGTAAGCAATTCAAAAAGTATAATATAAGCAATAAAGAATGGTATGAACATTTCAAACATATGTTTTTGTCTATCGGAAAGGAAACAGATAGCACTTTCAGTGTAAACTCGACTACGGGAGTTACTGGCGATTTACTTTATGAGCTTGAAGAATTATAGTGAATATAGTGATATTCTGGATTCGCCAATAGATAGGCAAGAAACATTATATAGCATACACAACTTAAAGGTGAACAAAGCAGCAGGTGTAGATAATATTTTACCGGAATTTATAAAACACTCGGGGGATATTTAGTTATATTAGTTTTTAACGTAATCTTAGAGAGTGGCAACTTCCCATCGACTACTGGAATCGTTATCCCAATCCATAAGAGTGGAGATGTAAATAATGTAGATAATTATATAGGTATAAATCTGCTAAGTATATTAGGGAAAGTATTCGTCTACATCATCGAGGTTAACATTCTGGGCTGATACACTAGATAAAATAGATATTAGGCTTAAGGGCGGGATATAGCACAGTAGATAATATTTTTATATTGCATTCGATAGTTCAGAAGTGTCTTGGTACAAAAGGTAATAAACTATATGCCCTGATTATTGACTTAAAAAAAGCCTTTGACTCGATACAAAAAAAAACAAACTTTGGGAGGTAATGGAGAAACATGGCATAAGCCCTAAGATGATTACATTGCTCAGAAATATGTATGATAAACTGTTTCTGTATCAGAAATAACCATGACATTTCAGATTCTTTTACCTGCAATTCTGGTCTTAGACAGGGATGCATTTTAAGGCCGTTTCCGTTTTCAATGTTTATAAATGAATTTTTCATTATTCAAAGTAGTGGTTCCCATGGCATCCAGTTACACTCTTATTTGACGAATTGTTTTTATTAATATTTGCCGATGATATGATTTTATGATTTCTTCAAGCGTCATCGGGTTACAACGGCATATAAATGAATTAGAACATTACTGAGAAAATGCAGGATTGACTGTCAACATGGAGAAAAGTTATAGTATTCAAAAACGGAGGTAAGCTGTCTAAAACGGAAAAGTGGTGTTATAAAGGTCAGCCGCATATCAATATCTTGGAGTATACTTTTCAAATTGCTTATGCTTTTCAGATCATGCAAAACATTGTTCCACACAAGCCAAAAAGGTGTTAATTGGTGTTCTCAAAAGTATTTATAAACTAGTAGATACAACCAATGTATTGATTGCAAATCATTTTACAAAATATTTGACTAAAAAATTCTTCCACTATTATTGTATGGATCAGAGGTATGGGGAATTAAACATTATAATATTATTGAAAAGATACACTTATATACCTGTAAGAAATTTCTAGTAGTGAAGTTAAGCACACCCAGTAATATGGTGTATGGACAGTGTGGCAGATTCCCAGTTCATATATTTGCCAAAGCTGGAATGATAAAATTTCTTAAATATGCCCTCTAATAGATAGCCTGTTATGATATTATGATTCTGTATGATAAGAGAGGAAAGGCAAATTGGCTATCCAACTCTTGTGAGTTATCAAATACTATTAGTTTTGGGGATATATGGCAGAGTCAAAACGTGGCTTTCAATTCAAATTTTGTAAATAATGTTACACAAAGACTGAAAGATATATTTACACAAGAATGGGCTACATCGCTGACACTTTCAAACAAATGTGTTTACTATAAAATGTTTAAATCACACATATAGAGAATATTATTTGAGTATGTTAGATATAAGGAAATTCCTAAATGCAGTTTCACGTTTCAGGTGCACATCCCACGAGTTAGTAATTGAGAAAGGTATTACAATATGGCATTAGAAAATAGAATTTGTAAATTGTGTAATCTTAATTGTGTTGAAGACGAATACCATTTTCTTTTAATTTGTCCTTTGTATACTGTCCTGAGAACAAATGATATTCCAAAATATTACTAGGTACATCCAAACAGGTGTTTTCTATGTTTGCATGTGAATCTTTGCACGTTTTTGTACTATAGGCCTGTGGCCTCTAAGTATAAGAAATAAAGATTATCATAACTAAAATCGTTTGTATGCACATTTCTAAACAAGGTTACACATGACTTCATATATGCTTCATGCTTGAAGAGTTACACATTGGTAAAAGCAAAGTCGTAATTTTAATGTTTATATGAGAAAAATGCTCCCAAAACTAACTAATTCTAGTGATTGAAATACTTGTATTATTTACACATATATATAGACGCATTTCAGTATATGAACACAGGCACTTTATTCATTGGTTCATTTTACTCAAACTAATAACCCACAGTTGATTTACAGTGAAGCTATCACTTACTCAATTGCAATTAATTTACTGCCCCAATAAACTCGCTCTCAAAAAGGATGTTCACAATCCCGTTACGGTTAATCACCGCACTACACAGAAATTAACACCTAATTAATTTATTGCTACAATAAACTCGGGATCAGAGTCAATGCAGTTCACACTTCCAACACCGTTATCCAAACATACGATTGGTTTTGTACATATTAAACATTAGTTAGCACGAATCAGACTATATATTAATATTTAATTAATTAATTAATTATATCGTAAGTTTTTTCATACAGCTACAAAATATGCTGTATTTCTGTATTTGGTTTGTTATTTATCCATGTATAATTCAATTAACTATTTTTAATCAATTGACTGACTACAGACGCGTGCTTGTAATTTGTACTTCTGTAAATGTTTTTGTACTACCGAATGTTGTTTTTGAGTAAACAGTTTGTAGCTTTGTATTTGTAACATTGGGATGACATACTATACCACCATTCACGCATTAAAGAAAGTAAATAATTACAAAAATAAGTTCAAAGATTAATAATAATAATTAATAATGATTACTCGTCCTATGTAAGACATATCATATTCACTTTATTTTTAGATTTTATACATAGTTGTATTGTAAGTCTAGCATGGGTCTGTAACCTTTGGAATTATATAAGAACGCAATGTTACCATTTTTGTAACTGTTTCCAGGTTGAAATGATTTGCGCCATCAGCATTATATTTTTTACCCAAACCGAACATTGGTTGATATATCTATGATATATCTTAACAATTACTACTGTATGTTTTACTGTAGTTTGATAATACTTGTTGAATCATGTGTCACATCCATAATCATTGAACTACTGAATTCAACTACACAGTAAAGAAACCATATTTGTTACAAAAGTTTCCTGCAACGACAGGCAGGCTCTAACGTAATATACATAAACCATATCACGGGACCGTGGAATATTAAACAACTGTCCCTTTACATTCACAGAAACACTTCTATGAACAGATACGACTCAGCGACTTCCCTACATAAGCAAACCATACAATAGAAACCATACTTAGCCACATTGACGTATCTTAAAACATAATGACTGACACATTACACAAAAGTTAGTTACTTCAATCACACACAAATCCGACTAATGCTCCCATAAATATGCAACATACATGTAGCGCTATATCATTGTAGTTACATATAGAAATGACTCCACCTTGCTTTTCTAATTATTGTTTCTTATTTTACATCTTAGACAATGTGCATTATATTTCTCAGCATAGACACCCGAGTCTACAACTAGGTACATATATCCCCAGCTCCCAGCATACCTCTTCACTTACATCCTTCCTACATCACCGTCCCCATTCCCAGTAATTTACCATGCCGCTACCAAACCCTGCCTTAGTAATCCTTCAACCATATATTTACCAAAGACTATCTCGATCTATGCCCATAACCCCAGTCAGTCACTCACTATTAATTACTTTCTATTCCCAGTTCCAAACTTCACCCATCATGTTATCACTCACCCTAGATCGACTCACATCTCCTAACATTAAGGCACACACTGTGCCTCTACATGTACATCCACAATTAAATTGAAACTACAGTACAAGTACTACCCACGACCCTTCCTTCTTAGACCAAAGCAAATAAACATAAATATCAAACCCCTAACTCGTAGCCACTCAACTCAACACAGGCAACACAGGCAACAGCGGCCGTCCCAACCTCCAATCTATAGCCACAAGTACACAACAACACTCATGCCTCTCACTGACGAACTTCACACTGAAAAACGGCACCCCACACCCAGTCACCTACCCTCAAAACTCCACAACCCCAACCACCAACATACAGATTTGTAAAATTTGTAAATAAACCTGTATAATTAGCATTAATTAAGTTACTATTATTATCAGACTACATTCATGAAGGATATACATTTTCATGCTGATTCCAAAACTTCATTCCTTATTATGTTAATGTTATTAAAGTGTAAAATGCACTCTGAAGTAGTTAATTTAATATAAAATTGTTCATGCAAAAGTATACAAGAGTATACAAAAGTTTCCTATAGTTTACAAGAGTATACAAAAGTTAACAAAAGTTTCCAAGAGTATCCTGAGTTTGGATACCCGGCGTATACTGATCAGGATATTTTTGGATACCCGACGTATACTGCCATATACTGGTTTGGATACCCGACGTATACTAGTCAGGAAACTTCAGGAAACCACTGTATTTTCTCCTGTGCCCTTTATAAAAACACGATTTGGGAATCAAAAATTATAAAATGTAAATTTTTTACATTTGACGTTTATAAATAGGAAGAAAACATTCCTCCTTCGTCTTCTGCTTTTAAAATGGTCTAAGCGGAGGAATTAGGCCCTTTGAGCGTCCGAAACTATAACTCGTAAATTTTGATAGTTGACGGTTTATAAGCTGGAGAAAACACTCCTCCTCGGTCTTCTGCTCTGAGAATAACCTCAAGGTCGGGATAGCCCCTCGGGCTAACGCCCTCGGGGCTTTATCCCTCCCTTCAGGTTATTCTCAGAGCAGAAGACCTCGGAGTCATGTTTTCTCCTTAACAGAAGCATTATTGCTCTTGATGAAAATAGCAGTTGATGCTGTAGGTGTTACCAATGTATTCATTTAAATCATAACATGCGTGTTTAGAACAACATACAAATGTCAACAATGGTCACCAGGTTGAAACCTACAGTAAACCATTACACTGAAACCTACAGTGAACCTTAACATGGAAACCAGACTGAAACCTACAGTAAACCATTACAATGAAATCACACTGAAACCACACTGAAACTTACAGTAAACCATTACACTGAAACCAGACTGAAACCTACAGTAAACCGTAACATGGAAACCAGACTGAAACCTACAATAAACCTAAACATGGACACCAGACTGAAACCTACAGTAAACCTGAACATGGAAACCAAGTTGAAACCAAGTGTAAACTAAGAAATATGGAAACCAAGTGGAAACCAAGTGGAAACTATCACATGGAAACTGAGTTGAAACCTACAAGAAAGTTATTCATGGAAACCAGATGGATACCACTTGGAGGAGTGGGTAATTATTCGCACTGGATACCATCCGGATACTGGTGCAAAATTCAGTTTCAGTGTTGCTGGAAACCACATGGAAACTGTGAAAAACTGTCTGGATACCAACTGGAAATAATGGTTTCCATTGGGTATCCTGTTAGTTTCAGTGTTCTGGAAACCAGCTCATTTTTGCTGTGTTAGCGACTTTTACGTGCATTGACATTTCTTGACGTATTACCCTTATTGCACTTGGAAGTCGGTGAGAGTCAAATGTAAAACACATGCATGCGGAAATTATATTACCGTGTTAAATCACCTGCATGCACCAATATCGTAAAATCAATATGTATGTTATGCACAGTTATATAATTCTTACAGTATTTGTAAATCCGTCGTTCTGAGAAGTTAACTAACACATTAAACACTGCTAAAATAAACTTACATTATTAACATGTACAATATTTCAAAAATAATAATCTAGACATACATGCAAATAAAGCACACGGTAAAATATTTATAAACTCTGCATTAAAGCAATCGTTTAATCCCTTCAAAAAATGACCGACGGTTTCGCATTGAATGCTTTTCTATCTGAAGTTACATATCAATTAATAACTCAACCATTAATTAATAACAGATGACATGTCAGCAATGCTTCTGATACCACTATGAATTTATACGTCATGTGCCAGATGAGGGCCAAAACCCAAACAAATCTAACTATAACTAGAATGTTCTGTCCTAGGCCAGATATTCTTGTCATTAATATGTCTCGTATATGTTTGGTTACAACTTGGGCAAAATTTAATTCTCCCTCATACGATGAAATAAGTATTATATGAGTATTAGAATAGAAGGTCTATTTAATGACATCAGAAAGAGTTACACGCGTTAGTCTACAGTGTTGTTGTCTTTGAACAAAGCTCTATTAACAGTTCGTGGTGAACATTATTTCTGATGTGCCAAAGATGAAAGAAAATATTTTTATCTTGAAAGTATCTGTCAGTTTGGTAACATGTCTTTACAAAATGATAAGTTCGAAGATCAAGAATCAATTAAATAGTTCCCATTTAATTGGCTTCTTTGAATCCAGATTTCTGCGGCAACCACATGTGAAGCCACGTCATCACTGGATGCTCTAATTGATTAGCTAAAGGTTAGATGAGATGAGGTGCTATGATTATGAACATCAATCAAAATGCCAAGCACCATTGCTAACACCTTTTTAGTAGTTCTAAGAATACGAGATTAAACCATTTTGATAGAACTTGATAGAATGTTTTCTTACACTTTCAAATAAATATGTTAACTTTAGGATAATGAGTCGGATTTCAAAGCCCCTTTCAGAGTATGTTTAAAAACGCATTTTGCTCCATTTATGTGTAAATATAACTGATAATCTTTGTTTAGTTATATTTACAAATCAAGATGTTTTTGTTCTGCCAATAAATCCCCCATAACAATAGTCTTAATAACCCACACATGTTAGATACCTTGTATTTTCTTATCATATAAACGCAAGACACATAAGACATGTATCAAATTGTTTTATTATTCTAACTTTGACAAAAATGTGAATTGGAAATCTGCCACACCTGCCATGTTTGTGTGTGTGTCTACATTCCTAGAATGTTTTACAAGTATATATGTGTATCTTTTTCAATACTTTTAAAATGTGTGAATTACCCATATTCCTACCCCTACATTAAAATATAGTGTTTACTTGCCAATCAATATCCATGAATTTATAGATACTTTAAAGAACAGCAATGAATACATTTCTGGCTTGTGGGAAACACTATCTTGTATGAACTGAAAAGCACAAGCGATTCGAAAAGTCCCAAAAGGCGCCGTAGCACGTTGTGCTTAATGAAATAAAGTGCTCTCTCAAAATGGTAAAATGCGTTACCAATGACTAATCAATACTCCTGAATCATTATAAAAGAGTTCTAAACCGGATGTACGTGATTCGGTTAAATCCTGAGAGTCCATTTTCTTTTGAGTGAGTGAGTTGGTGTTTAATGCCGCTTGCAAGAGTATTTCACTTATATCACGGCCGCTAGTATTATAACAGGGAGAAAGCCCGCATCGCCATGTGGCTATGCTTTGCGGTGAAACCCGCGAGCATCGGCTGGAACTAGCGAACCATGGGTGGTACTACGCTGCAATTCAGTGTAGCATTGCACCCAAACCTTACTGCGTGTAGAAAAGTTCTCTACTGCAGACAAAGTTGCCGTGCCCCTGGCGGGATTCGAACCACGGACCTCTTGATCTGAAGCTGAACGCGCTAACCACTGCGCTATCCCGCCCCCATTTCCTTTTGAACTTCCATTTTAATGTGTTCACATTAAAGTAGAAGCTTGAACCTAGTTCAAGTGATGTGACTGATGTAACGATTTAAATATGTTACAATGATAGAATGGTCAACCATCTCGTTGTCTGAACTCTCAAAATGGCATATGGACTACAAACCTACGTCTCAAACTGACGAATTGTTGCTTAAAACGTCGCACCATTTTCTACCAAAACATAAAATCGTTATTTATGCGATATTTACGACTTATCGGATCGTGTAATGTGATTTTTTCACCTTCTAATCTAACACAATATTGTTTTAAAATTTAATAATAAATCACAAACTTGAGAAAAATAATATGCAAAAATCTTGCTACAGCGCCTTCAAAGTTCGATGGTTATAAAACTAAGCCTACAGTTTGATATTTTTGCTTCAACAGTTTTAAACAGATTTATGCTGATGGATGAAAATCCTGGTCTGTGATAAAATGAAGGTTAAATCCGATGTCGTCTGTTTACGAGGGTTAATTTGCACCCATTATTTTCACACATGTTGCGTAGTTTCATGATTTATGAGGCACGTTGATAGGCAGTAAAGTTTACAACTAAAAGAATGAACAGGCAATGAACTTAATGATAACTATTGCGAAATAGAGCACAATTTATGTTGTAGTCTAAATGGTATTGTAAGTTGAACCCTTTCATTATTCAAATCCATTACAAAATCCAGGCAATAACAGCTGATTAGATAACATTGTCTTATTAAGGCTGATTGAGAATACACCTATATTTTGCTATATCACATGCTGGAAATGCATTTAAAACTGAATTTAAAATTCAGTCTGTGTAAAATCATGATTAGAGATAGATGATAAAATGTAACACTTCGTCAAACTGTTAATGTTAGTGTATAAAGTTAACACATTAATACTTATAAACCCATACTGATACTCATAAATGAGAAGTGTACATGTTTGTATTAAATATACATGGATGTCATCATCATGTCATGGCTAATGGCAATATTTTTAGTATCTGATATGATGTATCTAACATGCATTTCTTTCAATCAGTGAAGTGATATTACATAGCTCATATTTCAGAAAGCAGCATGCAGCTTGTAAAAGTCGCATTTGAACAGGTTCATTCAATATTCAATTTAAAATTATCTTAGCTGTTTGTTTTAATAAAATCAAATATAGTTAGACCAATGATATTCAACAAATGGGAAAATCAACAACGACAAAACCTTCACACTGAAACAACATGATGTTTGAGCTGTATACCAGATAGGAGTGACAGATTATTCAATGACCTGTACTTCTTAACTCAATGCTTGTTAAAGGAATGTAATAACGTGGCAGTGCACCTAAACGTGTTATGTTTCCAGAGAGAACCCTGCACATTCATTAAAAAAGAAATGCATCATTTTTGTTTTCAATATGTTACTTGACATTTTGTCTTTACGTGGTATGTTATGTTTGGATTATATTTAACATATGAGTGGCAGGTGACTATTAAACTGTATGTAACTTGAATCAGATAATGAACATTATAAAAGTAAAACTGTTTCTTATTATTATCAACATCCATATGTAATGGACGTCAATGAAACTGTAATCTGTGTTTATTCAAGTTGTGCTTTATCTCAACATACTATATATATATATCATCTATATAAGATTGTAAATCTCTAATATCATATTAATATGTATTCTACTTCCTGTTGACAATATATGTACATGTAGGTAAATATTTGATAGTCTACATACTGTATAAAGATATTGACTTCACCACCATCGACAATTGACAGATCAACGTGTTATTAAATGTAAGTATAGATCATGTCTTTTCGCAAAAGTTTAACAATTATTGGAGTTCGCTTCTGTCTCTTTCTGTCTGCATATATTGACTGGAATCATGCGTATACTTCGATATGGAAATGTTTTCCATCGTGTAATCATGAAATGCTTTATACGTTCTTCAAGAATAACGTTGTGGTACATTTTCAATGACACTAACATAACAGCATCTATTGAAGCGAAATTTTAGAGTATTTAAGAAACGTATTTCACAGTTGGTTAAGTTATTCAATTTACAGTTTTATAAAAGCAGTCCCGGATATTTCAGAATATCTATTCGGTGAATTAGCTAACATAACACACATGTTGTAAGAGAAACTCCTTTCTTTCCTGTTCATTTACAGAGAAACGCTTCAGAACCTGGCTGCTTTTGATAAACCTTTAAATCAATTTAACCATTCCACTTCAACGGATACCATTAGATTTACTGTTATGAGGTGAAAACAACACACATGGGCTTTAGGAGAGATTTGAGGGTGACTAAATCGTGTGATGGGAGTTAAACCCTTCCCCATTAGCTGTTAACAAGATGAATCTCTACGTGGTGTAGGTTAGACACAGGAAGCCTGTGAGAGTCCGAATCAATAGGAGGGTAATACATGAATCACTGAAGCGTGAGGAGAAAGTGATCCCCTGTGAGCTTCTATTCTCTTGTGGTTTCTTCTCCCATTCATCATTAAAGATAGTGTCAATACATTGTTAAGATGATTCATCATATACGATTCTTAGCATTATTGGCATTATTTAACGTTTTGAATGGAAGTACTCTCATCAAGAACAATGAATTAGTCTTTGGTTATTGTTGGCGCTACAGATGCATCGTTATCCTTGGTCATTCAGAGGAGCTATTGACTTGTTACCATTTCTTTCTTTCATGGAAATCATACATACATGTATGTTTAAATCGCATTTTGTCATTATATGCAGAAAGTATGTGGTGCACAACGTGCTGCAAAGTAATATAGGGTAAGGTGATATAAGAGTATTTCAATGTTATCAGAAAGCCGAGCATTGACTGGAACTAACGAACCATGGGACTGCATGTAGAATTATTCCCTACTGCAGACTGACTTGCCGTGCCCTTGGTGGGATTCGAAATCCGGACGCTTTGATTCGACGCTGAATGTGCTAAACACTGCATCGCCCCTTGGAGGGAATTGGAACATTTGGATCTTTCAATCTTAGTGGTTATTACATTTATCAATATATCACATGTTTAAATTAGTTTTATTTCAATGATTTAACTAGAAATATGTGCATGTGATGCACTGTGATGTCCCCCTCTCCAACTTTCAATCCAACCTATTCATATTACCCTTATTTTTCACTTATGCTAAGCACTAAGTTAAATACTGCATTAATAACGAGAAATAAAAAAAATCAGAATAGCCTAAGTAGCAAAAGGCACCACTCTTTCACTAGGTCTAAGCAAATACAAAGTTTGGTGAACAAATATTGAACGGTTTTGAAGTTCAAATTGTTTCCATGGAAACCAGACAAAATAGAAAATTCAGGATAACCAAAATAGCAAAAGGCACCACTCCACCACTAGGTCTAACCACATACCAAGTTTCGTTAAGAAATACTTGATAGATTTTGAAATAGAGGCCGGAAAACGTCCCTACCCCCAATATGCACTAAGTTGAAATTGTTGCCATGGAAACCAGAAGAAAAAAAATAATTCAGAATAACAGTAATTGCAAAAGGCATCACTCTACCACTAGGTCTAACCACATACCAAGTTTCGTGAACAAATATTGAACGTTTTTTTAGATATGGCCCGGAAAAGAAAGCATTTCGGAATGACGGAATGACGGACGGAGGCGAAAAACATTATGTCTGCCGACAAAATTTTCGGGGGACATAATTATAATGAAATGTATCCGCATTACAGTAGTTCAATAACGGATACATTGTTTTGTTAGCCGTAAGCAATTTTCAGTTCTCTTCCTTTGTTCGTTGCGATGATACAAGCGACAGTTATTGTTCACCCTTTTCTTGCCGCTCTTTAACCAATAAACAATACCCGCCTGTCCTCCCATTTCATATGTTCCAATATCTTTTTCTGCTGTTTGAGATGGTGTTTTCCAGGGCCCTGCCGATGACCATCCGTAATGCCACCTTCTTGCTTGACTCTCAACGTTGCCATAGATCCGAGGCAATTTTGTGATTGACATTGAACAGCTGTGGCTACATGTTAGGATGAACATTTCGGCTAAGAAGGGTCTGAATGCCTTGCGTTTTTCCCATGGTGAAGTATACTTTTATTTTATGCATCTTTATTGGTGCAGTTTATTGTATGTATAAGCATGGAGTCTGGGGTCCAACTGCGTTTTGTTGCCCCATATAGCTAAGCTGAGCAGTAATAGGCTACGTGACCCCCTACCGGTTATAACTCTATGAAGCAAATCAGTGTGAACCTCCTACTTTAAGCTAATATGTTGGGTGTACACTTATTGTGTACTTCATTTGCTTGTTTATACCAGGATATGTGGCCCCCTACCTGGTGTGCTCGTAGATGGCGTCAGTGTGACTCGTACTGGCGTAATATAGTCTACACTGCTGGAGTACTTGTTCTGCTGCTATAAACATCAGGCTATGTGATCTCCTACCTGGTGTTCCATTAATCGTAAGTCAATCAGTGTGTTGCTCCTACTGTCTTAACTGTTAATGAATTGAGCTACACTGCTTGTCATAGTTGTGTACTTTGCTCGGGTTTGTTCAGTTACGATTTGGTAGGGACCCTATGTAAAATGTTCCCTGGCTCCTAGCTATAATCAAGATGAATAAACTGTGCCCATTTATTTTCCACAATAACTTAGCAATCTATGTTTATGGTTGTCCTTATTATATAATGTGCGTGAAATACAATATAGCTGCTGTTGTTACGTACCATATTATGTATATATTCGGAAGACTCTGGTAAATAAACTTGTATTCAATTAAATTACATCTCCATTATTTTCTAAACAAGAGATTAATCAACAATTACTAATTTAATTTAATAAATGTGGAAATTAGGTGCACTGTCTCTTATATGTATTATTTATCTAAGGGTATTATTTACCAGGATATATGTTTATATATAACAAAGAATAACTTGAAAAGTTAAATAGATATTACATTTAAGTTGAAATCAGTGTAGTGGCCAAGACAGTCTGATTAAAACCGACGGTATTCCGCGGAAAAAAATGTTCAAAATAGTGCATCTACCGGGATACGTACTCATATCGTTCGGAGGTTTTCACGCCAAACCGTCTGGAAACAGTCCGTAGACTAGCGTGTTCGAGCGCAATTCAGGTAGCCAATCAAAAGATGCCCAACAAATGCTTTCGGTGTGAGAAGTTAGGGGCAGATAACTCCAAACAGCTATCCTTTTGTCTGTTCCAAATGCTTTCAAAACAGGGACCGTTTACAAACTATGATGTGATTGGTCAGCTATTTGACTGGGCTTTGGATGCGCTAAACTGGTTCGGAACACACGCCTATACGGGGTGTTCTCAGACCTTGTGGCGCGGAATCTACAGAACCTGTTCGTATCCCGGTAGATATATTATTTTGCATATTTTATTCCTCGGAACAAGGTCGATTTTAATCAGACTGGTGGCCAAGATGTCAGCCACCTTGCTACGCCAAAAACCAAGGAAACCCGAGGAAGTGTATCATATGACTTTTTACAAAATGTGTGAAAATTTCTTTTATTGCACGAACGAGAGCGAGGGTTATACATAAATATGTACGAGTTTCGTAAATGTCATATGACACACTTTCGATGGAAATGATTTCTTTATTACCTATTCTATTCCATTTGATTCCCATAAAATTAGCAAGGAAATGGTCCACTTTTCTTGAGACGGCAAGCTGCAGTGACTTTAGGAACACAAATGTTATGAGGTCGCAGTTAAACAATGGTTGCTAGGCAAACGTGATATGTGCACATGTACTCCTATCAATAATATTAATTTGATTAGTTTCAACAATATAGATAATAAATGTTTATATCATGTATGCAGCAGAATGTGCATAGACTGCTACAGTGATTGAAATGATTAAGGAAGGTTAATCCAGTCAACAACACATTATACGTGCAATAAAACAATATTATAGTTGCATGTTTACTGGAATGTTACATATAAATCCCTGATAAATTCCACAAACCAATAACTGAAAATAATAGTAATCTATTTCCGCTAACAGGTTCCTGATCAGTTGAGGAACATTTGATAATAATGTCTTATTTGATGATACCTTTGATGTTATAGAAATAGCACACATGACTGTAATCATTATATAAACTAGTAATGGAGCTATTAGGGAAATATAATTGAATAAAAGCAGAACTATTCATGAAATGATCAAATGGGAACTAAAAGTTTCTTCCTCTCGAATTCAAACAATTTATTTGCAATGTAATTACATATCTCTTTGTTCTCATATCCGAGTGCTTCTGAAGACCATGATGTGTCTGTTATTGATAAATACGAACTGATTTCCTTGATGAGTAGATCAAAGGTTGTTTTCATTTCACATTTATATGGTTATAGAAAGGTACGAACATGTAACAAACAGTGTCATAACCATAGATACTGGTAGAATTAAGCTCGTACATAACGCCCGTCAAATTTAAAAGTTGATACCGTCAAACTGTTTGAATGGAATGGCAATTATATAAGTAATTTGTGTTCGTATTTGAACTATTTATAAATACTAATAAGAGTACAAGACACATACTCTAAGGGCAAATATATATGACTCGCATGTGTATAATCGCTGAATAGACATAGTGCTTACCAGTAAACAGTCCTTTTACGTAAAACATGAATATTGGTTATATGTGATTAAATACTACCAACCTGTATTGCTTTTTTGTCTATTACAGATAAGTCTCCAAAATACGAGCCATCAGGAGAGAGAACATGTGACTACACCCATATGCTGATGGGACCAAGAAACGAAACTCGCTTACGGCAACATTTTGCGACAATTTAGTGAACCGCTCAAAGTTACGGTAACGCCATTTTAACGGTCATTTAACGACATGCTGCATAACGTTAACGTCGCCTATATTCGCGGTAAATGTGTTACTATATGTGCTATTCGAATTACATACATACCTCATGTTTGTGACGATATCTAACTCGCCTGCTGATATAATTAACTGATGTTCCTGGCCGTCAAAGTTACAACCATCAAAACTGCCGTGACCCCAGGTTTTTAAGTTTATGTAGGTAATTTAAAAATTTACGTTAAAGTGATGACAAACCTCCAGTGAACCCCTATTTCTATTTCTGAATTCGTTTGTTTATTCAACTGTGCACATTATAACTAATAATATTTAAAATATGTCAGACAGTGAAAAATCCTGTTGAATATGCTAACAACCATGAAAAAATGCCGATTTTAAATAAAAAGTGCTGAATCTAATTAAACTAAAGACTTGCTATTCATCTCCGTATGTGATTGAAATGTATTTGAAAGGATACCGAGTTTATTTTTTGCATGCGAGCGAGCCTTTTAAATACATCAAATCAGTCAAAAATGGGGTAATTTGCCGACGGGAGTATTATTAGTAATGTTGTTAACTCATTTAATCGTTCGGTGACCCCCAAATGTTCTTACATTTTTGGATAAAAGACATAATAAACTTGCTATTTTGAAAAAGAATAACGAATTCTTAAATATTTTATTTCAGCATCCCATCTCTCCATAAGGAGACACTTGTGATAGTGTAGCTGTCTATGTTGTATGAGTGCAACAAAATCGATTCAGCAGATGAAGTTGAATGATTTGAATTACTGGTTTTCATCGTTGCAACTTTGTTGTTAGTTTCTTGAGCAGAACTCCAAAACCTTTCATCATATCTTCCAGCACGTGTCTTGCCCACTAACTGATGTAGTAGATATACAGTATATTTCCAAGATGTACCAGTCGGATATATGCCATCTTCTGAGACTGTTGTTATTTGTATTATGAATCTATATACAATAGAAGAGGTTAAATTTTCACAGCTTTGTCAGCTATACGGTACCTCGGTATATCATTTTGATATAATTTTCATCGAAAACTGGGGAGAACAAGATCTTTACATGAAATGTCAATGTAATTTTGGCAAATAAAATATGATAATTTTTTGTTGGCCAAAATGACATATCTGTATCTCAATGTATTGTATAATTTGGTAATATGTGTATAAAGTATTTTGCTAAATTCTTTTTGTTTCCATTTCAGGTGATGAGCACCCAACAAAGTCCAGTCCTGCTTAATCCCAAAACAAAATCAAGCTGGACAAAGTAATCCATCTCAATGATCAGCTCAATAATCGTTTCGATGTTTCATGGAAACAGCGATTGGAAATCCCAACATGGAAACATGCTAGCGGTACTTGACGTTGATGAAGAGGAAAATCGCTGCCTTCCGGGAGGATGTTGTTCCCACCTTTGCAACTGTGAGATAGCAGATGGCAGGCTTCACTCATGGTTTAGGTAGCCGCATTAAATATCTGGAAAAGGAAGACCTTAAGAGAAAATTAGCTGGGCCAAAGAAGGCAGTTGAGTATAATGCAGAGGATGACCTGTTCCTGTCACAAGTAACAGTGGCCAGCACCTCCACACCAGCGTCCTGAGAGCAAGGCACTGCACCCCAGAAAGAGATGTTTTGAGGAGAAGGGAAAACAAGTGTTTGCAACTAACATGGCAGTGTCCCCCGCCGGTGACATTGAGCTAGTAAGACACATCATTGGAGCTACTTGGGTTCATGATATTTCGTGTTAATAAGGGTTCTAAAAGTGGTCAAAGTGTTGTGGTGACCTTGAAAATAAGGTCAAGGTCACCAAATCGACTGGCATCTGCGTCATCCTCCAATGTAGACTGACACCAAATTTGAAAACATTTGGTCCAACCGGTCATAATAAATGGTGATAACAAGAGTTCGAAAAGTGGTCAAAGTGTTGTAGTGACAATGAAAATAAGGTCAAGGTCACCAAAATCCCCTGGTATCTGCGTCATCCCCCAGTGTAGACTGACACCAAATTTGAAGACTTTGAGACCAACTGGTAAAGATAAAGATGTATATCGCGTTAACATGAGTTAGAAAAGTGCTCAAAGTATTGCGGTGACCTTGAAAGTAAGGTCAAGGTCACCAAAATAAACTGGTGTCTGTGTCTTTCCCAAATTTAGGCAGAAACCAAATTTGAAGACTTTGGATGCAACGCTTCATGAGATATCGGGTAAACAATAGTTCAAAAAGTGGTCAAAGTGTCGTGGTGACCTTGAAAATAAGGCCAAGGTCACCAAAAGTGACTGGTGTCTGCGTCTTCCCACAATGTAGGCAGAAACCAAATTGAAGACTTTGGATGCAACGCTTCATAAGATATCGCGTAAACAATAAATGTGACGGACGTACGGACGGACGCCGCTGAATACATAGTCCCCCGTTCCGCGTTGCGGCGGGGGACAACGAGAGGAAGAGGAGAGTGAAGACTGTTCATATTGGACAAGTTGTAAACTGTTATTTGTTTCCCAGCTAGGACGTAGTCGGGGGTACCTATGACGCCCCGCGTGTCCGTACGTCCGAAATCGTTGCTCCAAAGGGAATAGTTATCTCAGAAACTATTTAAAAAAGGATAACTTAATTTGGTGTGTGGCTTGAGGACATTAAGCGTAGGATCGGAAATCTGAAAGGAGTAACCTCTATGGGAAGAGAATGAGTTGGTATCAAATACACCAGATGAAAAGAATACCGGCAGTGTCAGTGATCCAATTCCGCATGCGCTGTAATGGGTAGAGGTGATAACTGATACGCGGCGGTAACTTGCTGGCAGCTAGTACTTTTTCAAACCGAAAAGCCAGTTGACCGCGTGTCTGTGAGCGAAACAGTCCATGGTTCCTCAAAAACGTACAAATATTAGATTTCGAATTTACAGGAAATCGTTATTTAAAACAATTAACGCTAAAGTTAACCAATATTTGTGTTATTTCATTTATTTATATCGTTGTACACATAGTACACACTTTTCACAAGTCAACTGTGCTTGACTTCTGGGAGTCTCCGTTGCTTTAAACAACAGACGATCCCCGGATAACATGTGAAAAGCGTGTATCACATGCACAGTCGTGTTTGCTGATGGGGCGGACACGGTTAATCAGTGCAAAAGTGTCATTTTCATCTGCCTGTACAAAAAGTTAATTTTCAAAGATGAAAACTCTCTAGGTTCAACTTCGCAACGCAAGGCATACTTTAACTCACCAGTACAGCTTTATCTAAAGCTTGCAGCATTTCCTTCATTGTTTCACTCGCTGCTATGATGGCTGCCATACTGCCGAAGCGGCGTTAAGCAATAGCTCACTCACTCATTTTTTTCGAGCTAGCGAATCAGAGGCCACTATTGACTATGCATTTCTGGTTCGATAAACATCAGTAAAGATTTAATCTAAATCGTGTTACAGTTTCCTAACCAGAACTAAAAAATTGTGAGGCATAGGTCAGTGAAACTTGGTGTCTGAACAATCATCATTGGTTTTTCCCCAGCGGGATATCGCAGTGGTTAGCGTGTTCGGCTTCGAATCAAGAGGTCCGGGTTCGAATCCCGCCATGGCACAGCAACTGTATCTGCAGTAGAGAACTGTCCTACACGCAGTACGATTTGGGTGCATTGCTACTATGACTTTCAGCCTAGTATTCATTGTTCGCTAGTTCCTTTGCTCGCAGGTTTCACCGCAATGGATAGCCAATTCCTGGTTTTGTCCCTGCCATAATACTAGCAGCCGCGATATAAGTGAAATACTCGTGAAAGCAGCATTAAACCTCAACTCACCTCACCGTAACAACTGGTTTCTCTGGTATAATAAGGTAAGTCTACTTGGTTCGATGCAGTGTTTTGACGAAAACTTTATTTCTTCGGAATATGGTTGATGTGCTATTTTATGAATCGTCTTAACTAAATTTGGGGAGGCGGGTTAGCGCGTCCGGCTTTGGATCAAGAGGTCCGGGGTTCGAATCCCGCCAGGGGCACGGCAACTTTGTCTGCAATAGAGAACTGTTCTACACGCAGTAAGGTTTGGGTGCAATGCTACACTGAATTTCAGAGTAGTACCACCCATGGTTCGCTAGTTCCAGCCGTTGCTGGCAGGTTTCACCGCAATGCATAGCCACATGGCGTTGCGGGCTTTCTCCCTGCCGTAATACTAGCAGCCGCGATATAAGTGAAATACTCTTTTGAAAGCGGCGTTAAACCCCAACTCACCTCACCTCACCTTTACTAAAATTTGAGGAATAGAAATGTCATAAGACATTACGTAACAAAAAGTATCAAGTTTTCATTGCCATACTTGGTGTTCCTGATGAACACCTATACACATAAATTACAGTAATCAATGTGGTCTTCGTTTATGAAGATTTATGGGGAGGTTGATTGGCCCTTCAGTTTGAATCTTTGTTTTAGAAGTTTTTGTTTAGCAGTGTGGTTTCGTAAAACGGACTATGATTGGCCATGCTCTTTGGTTGAGGGGGAACCTTGGAACACGATTGGCTCACATCGATGTCATCAAGTTTTAGTTCAAGTCCTATTTTCTTAGCAAGGTCTAGGACTAATGTATCTGAATCCTCGTGTTCCTCCTGTTCAGGAATACCTTTAATGCTGAGGTTATTAGAGCGGGAGTGTTGTTCAAGCCAATCTAACGATTGGACTTGATTGTCAATTTTTCTATCTTTCTCGGCAATGGTCTCTTTGAGGTTTGAGGTTCACGATTTCAGTTTGTAACAATTTGCCCTAAAATTTCACTTAGTTCGCTCCTGATCGGGGGGCATACTGGCACTTGCTACGGCATTGCCGATTAAATTTAGTGTCTCAGGATTGTTCAGGGCAACTAGCAGTTGGGATGTGAACTGATTTGCTTCGTTCTTTTCAGGTTCACTCATATTTGATTGATAACAAATGTGGGAGTCCGACGAGTCAAAGTCAATACTACTACAACTTAAATTTCACACCCTTTTATTCTGAATATCTGATTCGGGGCTGGTGAAAACTTGTTCACGATTGCGTTTTGCAGATCAATCAGTACACACTTCACATCAATCCATGAATATAGCTTCACAAAATAACATTCAGAGGTTAATCATCACCTCATAGATTCGTATTTTTAATCCATTTTCTCCATTCGATTGGTTGATCATTTCATCTCATTTTCTCAAAGTTGGCCGGAGCGAGATCAGTGCACGTCCTCTCACCATGAATGACCTTCACCTATATATAGTTTCATCAGATTCATTGCATTTTTCAAGTGCATTTTGGGTTGTCAACGTAATTTATTTTATAGAGGAAATGTTTCGTTGGCAGAATTCGGCGAATGATTCTGTACTGTTACCATCTTAGATCGGTACTGAGAGTCCATTTATTTGATATAGAGTTGAAACTTTCCCAATCAAAATCGTTATGGTGTGAACCAGTGACTTGTTCCCATGTATTATAGCAAGGGAGCCTAACAAAGTGTGAATCAAGTAGGATATCATAATTTCCTGGTTACCCAAAAGAGTATTTGTACACTTGATTGTGAAAGAGTATACCGGGTCACTTAACTTAAAAGCAGATATAGGGATATCTACCGAGTCTGCATATAATAAAACAGCACGTTTAAAACTTCATAATTACATTGTAAGAAAATATAAAGTACACAAGTCTTCTTTGGAATAAAATCTACCGTTTTCATCTAATAAATCATTTATGAATATGATACCTTGTTTTACCCAGCTACTGTATAGAATAGTCTTATTGCCAACCTTTATGCTGTCATTAAACATAAACTCCAAAGAGTAAATCTTGCTGGCTTTTAACATTTTGTTTGTACCTACAAACAATATTGGACCTTTTTTTATTGGTCTTTAAACATCTCTATCCTGACAGTATTTGAAATGGAAGATAACAGTCTATTTTCAATATATGTTTTATCAGAAATCCAAATTAGATTTGAAGTATGTAGTCTGTGCATTAGTAATGCTTTCAATTTGATGAAGTACTCAGAAATCCCTGTACCCATTTTAGTTTTTGCGAAAATATCGCATATCTAATTATGGGGACTTTCATGCCTCCATGTTCAGGTCTTAGTACTATGGCATCTCGTTTTACTTTATCTGGTTTATTTCTTCATATGAATCTAAAACACTCTTTCTTGAATTTGTCTAAAACAAGATTCGGGAGGATGAGGAAGTGCAGCTCTAGAATAGATTGTTTAGCTTGGATTTTAAAACCGTCTTTCTACCATAAGGAGCAATGTGTCTTGCTAGCCAAATATTCATTACACGTTTTATTTGTGTAAACTTTTCTTCATAGTTCATTTGACTAATACGATCCAAATCAATGCTGAAATGTATTCCTAGAAGTTTAAAATCGGTCTGCAACCAGTAAAGGGTCCATTCTTTACATAATTTGATACGAGATCGTTTATTTTTATCCTAGGCATATCAATCTTGTTTGTTCCACATTAACCATTAGACCAGAAACGCGAGCGATCATCAGCGAACTGCGCATACAGCTATTCTATATTTCTTATGCTTATTTTGCATACTTGCCCATAACATGTCTGAACTTCTGTGATTGAAGTAGCTAAATGGGGCAAGATATAATATGCACGACATGTTTTGAGCTTCAACCATACAACTGTTTGAATTTCTTTTTCTGAATTCAGTTCTATTTATGTTTCTAAATGAACCTTCAAGTTCCCTCGAACATACGCATCGCAAACGCAAAATGTTATCAAAGAGTTTAACGGGTTACAAATAAAAAGCATTTTCATTCGTTAAAAACAAGATGATCAGGTTAGCATTTGAGGAATTAACTTCCAGTGGCTTAGTTCTGTCCTATTCAATGATGCATTATGATTGGAACAAATCAAAGCCAGACAAAGTGCTTTTGAAGTTTTCAGATCTTATTCCAAAAAGATGTCCATTCATTTCACAAATCAATATCAATTAGGAATTTAAAAAATAATATTGACAGTAGATTGATGAACAATGCCAGAAGAACTTCATGACAGCGTTTCTCCTAATCTAACCATGGTCGATAAGACTGGTGATGAATTCTGACAATCAAAGCATTTCGTTAGTTTTGAGCAAAAGTTTCGAATCTATCTGAAGAATTGGCTGTTTCTTACTGTACATATCTGCTAAATATTGATCAAATGATAATAGGTACTTTTTTTCAAAAGGTTGTATTATTCTTCATGCATACACTGATTCTAACCACTATGTTGACCAAACACCTCAATCGTTAATCTTCCTTTGCTAGATTTCAGAAACACCTTATCAATAGTTATAACACTTACCTCAAAATAAGATAAATTTACCATGGAGTAAATGTCCTGCGCACTGATAACATATTCGAAAACGTGACATGTACACTACAGAAACTGATGTAGCTGTGACTGTAATTATTTCATAAAGTCTTGTCTATTACTTACATTCCAATATTGTTCAATCCGATTTTTCTTCATACACTTACATTTGATTGACTGTAGTAACACTTAAATCGTGCATACCTTAAAGCAACATTCAGTATTGTTCATAATATCTTAATTGGCTTTAAGAAAGCAAAAATACCATATGTGTTGATTTCAGTGCAGCTAAATTCACTTGACTTACTTATTTATCGCCCAATAAATGGTAAAAACTTGTTTCCTTTGATCATTACGAAACGACATTTTACTTCCAGTTGTATGTGAATGAGAATGAATGTCAATTGATCTTGTTTTGTCCAATCAAAAGGCAACATTTATATTAAATTCCAATATTTGGTTATATAAAAATATATATATTAACACAAAGTACAAAAAGCTACAAACTTGTCATATTGAACAATTTATGATAGGAATTACTAAATTGTGCATTGCTTTGTGCATAAAATAAACATTAGCTGATTAACTGAGAGTAATGACGCAATGGGATATGTACAACCATGTAATTTTATGAGACAAAGGATCAAATGAACAAATATAGAGGAAAGTATTATGGTTATGATGTATGTATTCGTATACGCATTCAAGTCATCTATGCAATAACGAGTTCATAGATAGATTCTTTGATATTTCATTGTTTTATTGTTTTATCCACCTTTTAACACGTTTTTTCATTCCATTACTCCTGTCAAAAAGGACTAACTGTTAACACAAACATTGAAAATGGAATGTATATTTGTCTCATTTCTTTAATGTTAATGTACATCGACAATTCGTATTATTGCAAACCCAAACATGAAAAGTTATGAAGTTTGTCTTAATATATTTAATATCTTGTGATTCAAAGAGTCAGTCGCATGGGTAACGGCTTCCTTCCTTCAATAGTGGTTAATGCACATGTATATATTGAAGGCAATATTTATTCTCAGTCAGGACAAGCATTCACATTCCTTGACAGAGACTCGCTATAACCAGGGCAGGAAGTATTGGCAATTGAAGTTGACACATTGTAGGTGATCACAGACCAGTGTACAGACAGCCTGGAACAATTCGCAACTTTCACTTGAAAAAAAGTGTTGAAACAGTTGCAAGTGAACAATCGTGCAGCTGTATTGACAGGAGACTTGAACATGCATATTCATCATGAATTAGACAGGCTATTATCAAGGTGTAATTTTCAGTAAATAGATGGAAGTCAACCCCCAACACATGTTTCAGAGTTAGGTAATTATTGACACTTACAATGTTACAAACTAAACCTCATGTTTAGTAATGTGGAACAAACTGTGGAAGTATTTCAAATATATACCTTCAAAGATATAAGATTCAAAACACATTTTTCAGGTTTGTGGTAACGTTGAAACTTAACTTTACGTATTGTATTGATCCCTGTATTTACCCTGTAGACCATCTCAGCATTGAGTACATTTTCATAGGGATATTAAGACAATTGCAGCAAACATGAACACGTCACTAAGCTGTAGAAACTCCTTGTGTCAATCCCTTCAACTCATTTCTACAATGCGGCGGGGAACATGTTCACGAACAAATACGACGAGAATACCAATGAGATTAGAAGCAAGAATACAAAGAATCATTGATTGTCATGGCTTTAACTGAGAAATCCACCACTTAAATATTAACAGTACAAGAATCTACAAACATGTGACTAGTTACAAATCCAAGAATTCGATAGTCTACAAAACGTTTGTAAAAGCATGACACTCAAAAGTCATAGACTCAACACACGTAAAATTGTTAATATGATACCAAACACTTTCCTTTAAATAAAATACATGGAAATTCACCTGCAGATAGAGGTCCTTCAGCCCCCTGTCCATTAACCGTCTAGGGCAATATTTGAACAAGATAAGATATCCTATAGAGTCTCTTTCTTTGCTTGTACACCAAACAGTCTTAAGATTCTCAAAACATGATAACACATTTAGTGACCCCTCTTGAGTAAACTTTAGGTCAGCAGCATGTCTGGATCAATGAATGTGAAGACATTGGTCAATCTAAATGGAAATTTGAAACCAAGGCTGTCAATATGTTTAGCATAAGGTTCATTGGCTTTCACTATGAATTTACTGTATATTAACAGATCTATTGTTTAGATTAGATTAATCGATGTTGATCTTCTACTAATTAAATCATTGTTGTTCCACTGATCAAATTCCATGCCTATTTTAATTACATTTTCATGGAACATATTTCGCGATCATATGCAAAGGGTTGGGACTATGAATAACAACAGAACCGCAACCAAGCATTTGAGATACATTAGCGAATATAACAATATTTATCTAAACTTACAACTTTTTGCAGATTAATCTAAATTTTACAAAATAATGTGTGCTCTTTTATTCGAAAAATATTGATGATATTTACCATTTAATTCCTGGTTTATAGTTATATATCAGAGAGAGAGAATTGAATTGGTTATCTTTCATACAATCTTTTAAAAACATTTGCACAACTATCAAACAAACAAGTGTTAATTGATAATTTTGGTAAACCACTTTTGCATTCCCTTAAATTATTTATTTTATTTTTTATTTATTTCTCAGCTTCATAGAACACGAATAAATTTCTAAATAACCATAATCATTCGTTTAGACATTTTCATTGCGAGCATTCTGGAAACAATTGAAATTTCATAACAGGATTACTCTTTGAGGACTTAAACAATTCCATTCACTGTTAAATCAGTTCTCAAGTAGCTTGCAGGCTGTAACAGCTTCCGATAAACTGATATAAAATAAAAATAGAGCCATGGACTGTATCTTATCAGGATTTCACTGATTTATTATGTAAGGTTGAATATCTAAGTTACCTCTAGTAATATATTGTTAACAAACAAAAAAGAAGTTTTTAAATCATGACCCCTGTGACCCACATTTGGAGTAACAGGGTCACCAATCTTACAATTTAGAATCACCTTTGGCCAAAGAGTCTCTAATCAACATTTCACCTTACTAGAGCTTTACTTACTTGAGATAAAGATGAAAATAGGTTTCCGGTTTGTGACCCGTGACCTAGATTGGGGTCACAGGGTCACAAAATCTACAATTTTAAATCCCAATTGGCCAAGGAATCTGCACACAACTGTTCAGCTCTCTAGACTTTTGGAACTTGAGAAGAAGATGAATATAGGTTTTTAAGGATGTGACCCCTGTGACCACATTTGGGGTCATGGGGTCAAGAAATCTACAACTTAGAATCACCATTGGCCAAGGAGTCTGCAGATAAAATTTCAGCTCATTGGAGAAGAAGTCGAAGAAGCAAAAAGTTTTCGGACGGATGGACGGACGCCGGACACCATGCCATGCCATAAGCCCATCGGGCCTTTCAGGCCTGATGAGCTAAAAAACATAATTCAGTAATAACGTCGTGTTGCATCCAGGTTTTTGCAAAAGAGGGGGAGGTCCCCCCTCACTTTTCAAAAGTTTGGGAGTGACCTGAAATTGTGTAATAATGCTAATAAAGTGCATTAACACAAATAAAAAGCAATCATACACCTTATCTGTAATAATGAAATGATTTATTTGACAATCCAAATGTTATCATATTTACCTTCCAGTGAGAAAAACTCCATTTGATCAGATTGTTCATCGTTTGGAGCAGGTGTTTCAAAACGAATTACCGACTTTTTTCGTAATCCTACGCTTGAATCAAGCGTAGGATTACGAAAAAAATAGGTTATTCCTTTTTTTTAAGGCATTTTCCATTCACGAATTAATAACTGTGGCAAAAATAGCAGACGAAAGTCAGCACTGGCCTTCGGGCGGAAACACCTACTTCGCATGTCAATACATTCGGGAGAGCTACATCGTTTTCATTTATCTCGAATATATACGTTTCATTGACTAAGCCGGAATCCAACGAGTTTTGCCGATAGCACTAGTACTGGTAAACAGGAAGCTACAGTACTTTTACGAATGATTACTTGAACAAGTTATCTTGCTGATTTGATATTATTTTTATTGATCAAAGTATGTAAAGAGTTGGAAATAAAATAATACAGGTAGGTTGCGCAGTAGTTTGTCTAGATTGCGGGATTAAATGCATTTTTGCGCGATTACTCCCCCACATAAATAGTAAAATTAATAGTGCGCATGCGTGAGAATAGAGAGGACGTGTTTCGCACGGTCTCCGACAATGGGCATCTCTTTAGCCCAATACCGGGCTAAAATAGGTACTTTTTCGCAACCTGACAAGTCGAAAAGAAGAATGCATGGCTACAAAATTGACCCAGCTAACATTTCCTTAACTTTGCGGCTGTTGCTCATGTTCAGCGTTTTACTTGTAACATGTGGCTCTGTGGAAGTCAACCCGGGACCCCCGAAGAAAAACCAGCGACAAGACGGACCTCTCACGAGACAACACTTCTTAACTACAGATATGGAGGGTGCTGTCGGACTAGAAACGACAAACAGAGGAACGAGCGAGGTTTTGAGGGCAATAAATGACATTAAACTGGATATTCGGGACTTGGGCAGGAAATTTGATACACTGTCGTCAAAAGTTGACAACATGGCGTCCGACATTCACGCGGTCAACGGCCAGTTACATTCTCTACAGAGTGAGAACGATGTGTTACACCGTAAACTAACTGCAGTGGAGGAGAAGTTGGAGGATTTTGAGTCTCGCAGCCGACGCAACAATTTAATATTTCACGGTTTGGGCGATACAACAGGTGAAACCGGGTCCCAGTCGGAGGATAAAGTCCGTGCGTTCATGACTGACACGCTTCAGATGAGCAGCGACGATGTCAACAACATTGTGATGGTGAGAGCTCACAGACTGAACAGTCGCAAACGCGGCTCCCCGATCATAGTTAACTTTTTGAAAAACAGTGATAAGAGTCTTATCTTTGTGAAAGCGAGAGAGAACATACCAAACCCGTCTCAACAACGTGTCACGGAAGATTTCACGAAGCGAGTTCGAGAGGAAAGGCGGCTCCTTGCTCCGTGGTTCCAACACGCGAGAGACACTGACAGCTCAGTAAAGATGCGCCAAAACCGCCTCATTGTTGATGGAGCAACATTTGTGTACGATAGGGACAGCGGGGGCATTATCCAGATTGGCGGTAAGACTTCGGATTTCCCTACATCGGCATTAAGTTTGACACAAGCAGACAACCAGATGTCAACAAACGCACGTGGTAGTTTGTTGACACCGGAAGAAGGAAGTAACAGTGCGACAGGGGAGGCCACTCTGGATGCTAGTGCTTGATGTGGAGGCCAAGGCTCAGATGAAGAAACCGAACATGAACATTTATCAATACTTACCTGGAATATTGAAGGTTTGGGAAAACATGATAACCCCCAGTCGATTGTAAAACACTTCTGTGCTAATTATGATATAATTGGCTTTTGTGAGTCCTTCGTGCGTCGCGTAGAAGACTTTCGTGATTTTCTGCCAGGTTATCATACTGTAAACTGTGTTAGAAAGAAACTTCATAATTTAGGTCGCTACAGCGGTGGTGTTACTGTTTTAATAAGAGAACAATTTTGGAATGAAAACATTGTGAAACAGTTGTATCCCTGTTTTGAGAATTGTGTTGTGTTGTTGTTGAAAACAACTACACTTGGTTGGGAGCAGGACTCTGTGCTTGTGTTTACATATCTGTCACCCGAAAACTCCCCAATATATAAACATTGTGACTCTGATGGCATATCAACACTGGAAGACTACCTGTTGGTTGTCACTTCCGATCACCCTGACACACATTTATTGTTGTGTGGTGACCTCAATGCAAGAATCAAAGACTTTTTAGATTATATACCTGCTGATAATTTAGATTTTGTTCAGGACTCTGATTATTATCCTAGCGATGACTTTGATTTGCCAAGGAACTCCAAAGACAATCTGGTTCATAACAATTATGGTGTTAAGTTAGTGGAGTTATGTCGTACATTTGGTGTTCACACCCTGAATGGGAGAATGTTTAAGGATAAGAAGGGTGAATTTACATGTATTACCCATAATGGGTGCAGTGTTGTTGATTACATGATTGCCTCATCTTCTCTTTTTTCACATATCTCAGATTTTGGAGTAGGTACATTAGACATGTCATGCCACTTTCCACTACACTGTTCACTCAACATCACACACAACACTAGACGCAACTCAAACAAAGCACACGATAGCTCTCACGCCAACCATGTCTGTGATAAACCAATTGCAAGCACATCAGAAACAACGAAATGGTACAAATTTTTATGGCATAAAGATACTGACAAAACATTCATCACAAAGTTCACTAACATCTACAGTAATTTTCACCAGATTTTCATGGATTTGATACAAACAAACATTGATATTGCCATCCAATATTTAGCAAACATGTTTAAACAAGCAGCAGAACATACTAAAAGTCTCTACTCTGGGCTGATGAAACACAGAAATACTACTCAACCACCTTGGTGGGACAATGAACTTGAAAACATAAAAAAAACAGAAATATACCGCATTAAGATCACACAGAGACAACAACACAGATATTTCACTATTTAGAAAACTAAGATCCATTTTCAAGAAGACTTTTTCACAAAAGAAACATGATTTTTTTGGTAAACAGAAAGATAGATTAATAGCTGCAAGAAAAGAACCTAAACTATTTTGGAAAATACTCAAGGAAAACAGGGTTTCACATTGTGTATCAAACAAAATCACAGATGAACAGTGGGTGCAACATTTTGTAGAGCTTCTCAGTACAGATAACCAAACAGACTACACCTCTCACTGCAGTACTGCTAATTTAGACTCCACATGTATATTAAACAAACAGATAACAGAACAGGAAATATCCGCATGCATCTCAAATTTACCAAATAACAAAACACCTGGACCAGATGGGCTTGCCACAGAATTTTTCAAAGCAGCACAGCATAACATTACTAAACCACTTTCATTTCTTTTTAACAATATTCTCAATACAGGACACTTTCCCAAGAGCTGGGGTAAAAGCATCATATGTCCATTACACAAATCAGGAGATAAACATGACACAAACAATTATAGGGGTATTTCACTTATGGATACACTTTGCAAGATTTTCACCTCAGTGTTAAACAAAAGGTTACAAATTTGGTGTGATGATCACAGCATACTAAATGAGGCTCAGGCAGGGTTTAGATCCGGATATTCCACTATTGATCATATGTTTGTCCTTCAAGCTGTAGTTAATAAGTACTGTTGTAAAAAGAAGGGAAGATTGTACTGCCTTTTTATAGACTTCTCTAAAGCTTTTGATACCCTTCGACATGATGTTCTCTTAGCTTCTCTTCACAGGGCAGGGATATCCGGCAAATTCTTTAATATTATTACATCAATGTATTCCAATCTTACTGCTTGTGTCAGAACCGAAAATGGCCTTTCCTCCTGTTTTCAATGTAGTGTAGGTACAAGGCAAGGATGTATTTTAAGCCCACAGATATTTCTTATATTTATTGACAATCTTTTTAAGAAACTAGAATTAGAGGGTGGACATGGTATCTTTATAAATCAATTTTTTCCAAATTTATGTGCACTTATGTTTGCGGATGACATTTCGGCATTATCGGATACTTGTAATTTACTCCAAAAGAAACTAAGTGTTTTGGAAAATTTTTGTGACATTACAGGAATGAAAGTTAATTTAAAGAAAACCAAAATTATAGTTTTTAGAAATGGGGGCCCACTTCGTCACTATGAGAAATGGTTTTATAATGGTTCTCCTGTTGAAGTTGTTTCCTTCTATAGATATTTAGGATTAGTTTTCACACCCAAACTTATCTGGAGTAAAGCCCAGACATGTCTTGCATCTCAGGCTTGTAAAGCTATTATGTCTGTGAATGGTTTTCAGAGGAAAATTGGTAACATAAGTTGCACTGATTTACTTAATATTTTTGATTCAATGATTGTGCCTATTCTTTGTTATGGTTCGGAAATTTGGGGAACTTGTCATTCCAAGATAATAGAAGGTGTTCAAATTAAGTTTTGTAAAAAATATTTAAAGGTAAAGAAAACTACTTTGAATAATATGGTTCTTGGGGAATGTGGCAGACTCCCTTTGCAGCATTTATATATGTCTAGAGTTATTAAATTTTGGTGTAGACTTATACATATGCAACCGAATAGACTTTCTCATCAAAGTTACTTGATGTTAAGATCATTAGACAATTTAGGTTACACTACTTGGGTTACAAAAGTTAGAAGTATATTATTCCAATATGGTTTTGGTTATGCTTGGCTAAGCCAAGAAATTGGAAATGTTGAACATTTTGTTTCTCTATTCAAGCTAAGGCTAGGAGATAATTTAAAGCAGTCATGGTATTCATCAATTAAGGAATCTCCCAAATGTATATTTTACAAGGAATTTAAGTCACTGTTAAATGTAGAAAGGTATCTTTGTTATGATATTCCCATGCATTTAAGGATTGCCATATCAAGATTCAGATGTAGTAATTTTAATATTGCTGTTGAATGTGGCAGGTACAATGGAATAGAATATAATGAAAGATTATGCCCCTTTTGTAAAGGAAAAGGTCTATCATATGTTGAAAATGAGTATCATGTATTATTTATTTGTAGTGCCTATGATAAACTTAGAAATAAATATTTAAGTAAATTTAACAAAGTGCCTTACACACACTATTCTATTGTAAATCTCCTGCAAAGCCAAAACCAGGAGATCTTATATAATATTGGGCTGTATCTATTCAATGTCCAGAAGCTGGTAAATTCCAGGAAGTAAGAATTATTCTTTGCGCACACACAATTGACATTGTCATAATGCCTGTATTTTGGGCCGAAGGCCTCATACTGAAATAAAATCTCTGTCTGTCTCTGTCTGTCTGTCAATAAATAGTAAAATTGCGCGAGCGATATATGGAATAGCACATTTCTCGCAATCGCGCGGCCTGGATGCAAAACAGATCGTGCTTTGCGAAAGGTTGCTATCTGATGAAAAATATCATCAAACTGACAATAGAGTTGAACCTGTGTCTCAAAGAATGAATTGATGTGATGAACTGCATTTACTCAATTCTGGGAACTCTAAATTAAGACAACGTGTGTATAATACTTCATACATTGACTGGATCCTTTTGTATATGCAACATTGTATCTGACCGTTCTTGAACATTAAAATATTTTTTTCACAAACATTGCATAAATAAATTTTGGTCAATATTTGACATGGACATTTTCGCTAGATGTAAATTGGATGTAAAGGTTAGCTAACCGTTCATTTAAACGTTGGCAATCCCAATTGAGTTATTTGACTATATCTAAGATTCTGTTACTGAAACCAGCAGCTGTAAAGGAATAGAGCATGTGATTTAGTCTGCAGTTGAACGAATCTGTCTTTGGAAATTTTGGAAATTTTCCTTTATTAGATTCTACCACAGCACATTGCTGTATACTGTGTAAACAGTTGATTACCCAAAACATACATTATTACTTTTGAATTACTTGTCTCTCATACATATTAGTATACACCATTGTACAAAGACATATATTATGACAGACACTTTTAAGGCACATATAAATATCAAAATGAATAATCCTAAAATAGGTGATATACATAAATTGGGTTAAGGAGTATAGTACAGTTTGGTCTTTTGATGGCAGTTTTAAAAAGTTTCAAATAATTTATCTGAAATTATGTTTATCCATCTTTGAAATGTTTACTATCGGTTTCATTTGAACACTTAACATGTTTATCAAATTGTCCTAAGTTGTTGGTAAACATCCGTGGGAAATAGCCCAATATCGATGAGAATGTATATTGAGCATGTCTGTTTATTATTATGAAGTTCTTTTCAATCGAAAACATTATAAACAAACTAGAATTAACTTATAAATACAAGATATCTAACGAAATTCCTCTCTCATGTCAATGCCAGGTATCATCTCATTTAACTTTGCTTTATTTAAAATTTTCCAAAGTTGCTTCATTCTCTATATATAGGACTGGAATGAAGGGGTAAATATGTATCTTGTCACGTGCTCTGAGTTAATAAGACTTCTACCATAAATGTTTATTTTTATGTAAGACGCACGACAAATTAGACTTCACCGACTTAGACTTCACAAAAGCTCATGCTGCATTCCAATTCACCTGTATATTAGCCAAGCCCAGTCAATGTTAGGATAACATTAAGTACATTATAAATAAGCTGTAGTTGTATCATTTTGGTTTTTGCTAAGGTTGTAGACTGAAGGACTTATTAATGGAATGGTGTAATTAACAACTTTTTTAAATAAAAAATATTCAGACTAGTGGACACTTTTATTTTCGCAACTGCATTGAAATTATGTCACAAACATTGCAAATCGAATTTCGAAGAGTTTTGTAGTCAAGACAACACAACTGATATCTGTTGCCAGACTGGCTCTAGAAATAACTCCGAACAAAGGGTATGACACTCATATTTTGAATAATTTTTCATATCATGGAAATTGTCTTATGTATACAAACTAAAATTGTGTAATATAAGATACGTTAAGATAAGATAATTATTTATTGTCCGCTAGGGAACTTGTTTCTTAAAAACCCAAAATATGCCAATAAACCCATTGCAACAATGCTCAAATCAGCCAAAGAGGGTTGAGACATTCTAGCATCTTTCTCCAACAGCTCAATGGTGATCGGCTCTTATTTTTTTGCACACTGACTTGGCTAATTTGCTTTTGGCAGCTCCCAACACGTTCTTCACCAGGGAACTATCTGTTGGGCTTACAATCCCAATACTTGTGAGTGAGTTGGGCTTTAACGCCGCTTTCAAGAGTATTTCACTTATATCGCGGCTGCTACTATTATGGCAGGGAGAAAGCCCGCAACGCCATGTGGCTATGCACTGCGGTGAAACCTGCGAGCAACGGCTGGAACTAGCGAACCATGGGTGGTACTACGCTGAAATTCAGTGTAGCATTGCACCCAAACCTTACTGCGTGTAGAACTGTTCTCTACTGCAGACAAAGTTGCCGTGCCCCTGGCTGGATTCGAACCCCGGACCTCTTGATCCGGAGACGAACGCGCTAACCACTGCGCTATCCCGCCCCCCTGCCCAACGTTTCCATGCTTCAGATCCGCATCGGTACTTTCTGGACGTGGAAACAGCTCTACACTGGGATAACAACCCTGGTAAACCAGCCGCCAATTCACGAACACCTTCTGGCATCTGTTCAAGCTCATCTGCGTATGTACATGTAAACACATATGTAAACAGAATGAAACAATCAGCATGGACTGAAATCAATATGTTAATAGGCTAACATATTGAAATGCAAATCTTCCACTTTAAACAATCCGCCCCCTACTCTTTTAGCTACATAGCATTTTGGCTCTAGGAAGGTACATCCAGTTCTTCACCTGTGTAATGTACACATTTCCCACTGCCAACAGAGGCCAAAAACAGGAAGAGTATTACTCCGGCACAACAAAAGTGCCTCTCGCACCACAGTCCGACATATGCCTAATCGTTCTAGGTATGAGAAAATACAGGGTGGACAACCCAGTTCACTCCTCCCCACTTCACTTCACTTCACTGAGAAACAGTCAACAGCCTCACAAACAGGATTGTAAAATCTGGAATTGAAGCGTACAAGCTAAGAGTTGTAGTAAGTAGCAAATCTATCCACATCGTGTGGTCCCCATTGTGCATCTACTCATTGAAATACATTGCTAGCAATTGCCCAATCATCTAAGTCAGTGACTCAACTCAACCAGATTCTCAGCACGGGGAATTCACTGTACAGTCAGATGTATCTGGTTCGCTGAACACAATTGAAATATATGCATGGCTACTTCTTACAAGTGTCGTTTCATACTACCCTTTGATACAATAGATGCAACATTTTGATTGTCAGTAAACAATGTAATTTTGCGGGATTTCAAAGAGGGTATGAAACTTTTAAAAACCAAATGAACTGCTTCAAGTTCTCTCCAGGTAGATCTACGACCTGCCTCTCCTGCCGACCACTGTCCGTTCGACTTTGCACCAGCTAACTCCAAACAGTACCCACCAACACATGTATCACTAGCATCACTGAAGATCAGCGTAGAAGCAAATGATTGTGTAACCAACATCTTGCCGTTCAGCCTTGTAATATCGTATTTTCAAAAGCGCAATTGGTCCACACTCTGTGGCGATGGACGAATCTTGCTATTCCACGATGAAGCACACATGTCAATGCTAAGTGATCTCGTCATAAGCTGGCACATTGAACCAAGCACAGGCTTCATAGAGACTATTTGTCCCACTACATATGCCACATTGTAACCTTGTGATAACCAACACTGTTACTCACAAGCTCCTGAGCACTGCTCAGTAACATCACCACCTTCTCTCAGGGACTGAAACCGTTCTAAACTCTGTGACGGATACCATAGTGACTTCTCCACCTTAGGCACAAAACCAGAACTTATCAAGTCGGCCTTCACACTCTCTCCGACAGCTAAAACATTAGCAAGAGAAGAATCTGACAAAATACCTTCATCAAGGAAAGTAACAAGTTTCTTGCCTTCAAAACGCCAGTTATTATGCCGTGTGACTTTTAAAACAACGTAAGGGGCGGAAGTGAGACCAAATGGTAGAACCAGAAACTTACAGTATTTTCGCTTTTCCACACGAATCAAACCAGGAAAACCCCAATAATTCAGTATGTGGCGGAAATATGTCAATATGGTCATATGCAGAATGTATCTCAAACTTGATTAACCAATCGTTGGTATTGATGTATTCCAACACACATTTCCGATCTTCATATTTCATTTATTGTCTGAACACATATTTGTTAACTATGGACAGATCTAGAATCAAACGTTTCTTTTCAGACGATTGTATGTATACTTAGAGTTGGTTTACACCATAAGATGGAGATACACATTCAGATACAAGTCCCCTCTTCACTAAATCAGTAATAGCACCATGTACAAAGTCTACGTGCCACATTGTAGACTTGTTGTTAGACAACTCCATTCTTGGAGGCACTGAAACAAAAGGAATTGTGTAACCAAATGTAACAAGCAAAAAAAGTGAGCGTGGCTCACTAATACCCCCGACTGTTACAGTTTGACATTTCTATTTTACTTATAGTGAGAGGTGTCTGCACACCTAAGGATTGATAAGCTATGAGGTGAGATGAGGTGAGTTGGGGTTTAACGCCGCTTTTAAGAGTATTTCACTTATATCGCGGCTGCTAGTATTACGGCAGGAAGAAAGCCCGCAACGCCATGTGGCTATGCTTTGC
The DNA here is from genome assembly GCA_936450465.1 of Gibbula magus. Lineage (NCBI taxonomy): Eukaryota > Metazoa > Mollusca > Gastropoda > Trochida > Trochidae > Gibbula > Gibbula magus. The sequence goes on from OW388301.1 coordinate 49,088,806, forward strand.
GGTGAAACCTGCGAGCATGGGCTGGAACTAGCGAACCATGGGTGGTACTACGCTGAAATTCAGTGTAGCATTGCACCCACACCTTACTGCGTGTAGAACATTTCTCTACTGCAGACAAAGTTGCCGTGCCCCTGGCGGGATTCGATAAGCTATGAAATGTAATTGCTAAGATTAAAATGTTTGTGAAAAGGGTAGGACAAGTCTCTTAAAAGTAAAAGTAGGAATAATAGTAACTTGAAAAGGTAGTGGTAACATAACACACTACTGCCATTACCACTGACTTCAACTTTATTTTGGAAATTAATTCATCATAATGAATTGAGTGACTTGAAGCAACAGGTACATGGAAGCACAGCCCTGAGGGATATACAGCAGTTTATGATTGACAGGAAAGAAAATTTAACTTTTTCCAAAATATAACCAGTGGAAATATAAAATAGTAAAATCAACAAGAACACAGAAGTAGCTTTTGATGAAAGTTACATGAAAAAGAAAATGATAAAGTCAACAAATCACAACACAGAAGTAGCTTCATTTATTTTAGCTCTGAATATGACGATATTAAAAATAAAAAATCACCAAAAATTCAAAAATTTACCAAATCGTGTTACATTTTGCACTGCACCTCTCCTAGTGGTGAAGAAAACATGTGCCAACTATGAAAAGGATGAATAGTTTTTCTATAATCGATCGGACAAAAATAAGTTAAAAAATAAAACAATTCGCCAAAATTTTTAAAATTCACTAATTTGGTTTAAACTTCGCACTGCACCTCTCCTAGTGGTGAAGAAGACATGTGCCAAATATGAAAAGGATGAATAATTTTTCTATAATCGATCGGACAAAAATAAGTTAAAAAATAAAACAATTCGCCAAAATTTTGAAAATTCACTAATTTGGTTTAAACTTCTCACTGCACCTCTCCCAGTGGTGAAGAGGACATGTGCCAAATATGAAAAGGATGAGATGAATAGTTTTTCTGTTATTGATCGGACAAAAAATACTCAGAATATGACTAAGTTTAAAAAAAATTAAAAATCGCCAAAATTTAAAAAAATCACCAATTTGGTTTAAACTTTTCACTGCACCTCTCCTAGTAGTAAAGAAGACATGTGCTAAATTTGAAAAGGATGAGATGAATAGTTGTTCTGTTATCGATCGTACAAAAAATGTCTTCGGACGGAAGGACGCACGGAAGGACGGACGGACGGACGGACGGACGGAATCGTTGGTATTACTATATACTCCCGACCTTTTTAGGTCGGGGGTATAATTATGTCTATGACAAAATGAGAAGATCCATTATCCCGCCAAAATGTTACAGAAGATCGCAATCTACCTTTGAGAACTATTTCAGCCGTTCCCTGCTCATATTCGAAAATCGTCAGTTAGACCCGTTTGGTCTGAATAACAATCATTAACACTCTTAACTGACAAAATCGAGTCCCCAAACTGCCGCGTTGCTGTGCTAGTTGCGTGTCGACTGGTTAAGTGACTGAAGAGCTGGGGACGCTCTCGTCTGAAGTGGTTGAACTCTCGACAGTTGAAACAGGCCCCACTCCTGGGGCCACGGACACAATAGGGCTAGCTGATTGGTTGATTCAAACCTGCAGAAGTAGGACGCACGCTTTCTCCCTGGGATCGCCGACTCTGCTGATTTGCTGAATACGGTATAAACTGAAACTTGCCCCTCTGACGGATCTTCTTGCATGCTTTATTGTCGGCCTTCTGAATCCTTTTATCATCGTCAGAATTATCCGCCAAATCGTTAGAAACATAATTCCGCAAAGTTTCCCATCCACCTTCTGGAGAATCGGCTATTTTAATGAGTTTATTACGATGCCCTAGTTTCTCAATTGCCTCCGTTACTAACGCCTCTGCGTCCTCCACGGTGTCTGCACTCTCAGATCTCCCTAAACTATCCAAAACTATTAAAAAATTGAACTTTATTTTGTTGCCCTCTTTCTTCCATGTGTACTCTGTATTCGCTTTCAACTTTCTAATGTCTTTTGCAGTCTGAGAGAGGCGGGATAGCGCAGTGGTTAGCGCGTTTGGCTTCGGATCAAGAGGTCCGGGGTTCAAATCCCGCCAGGGGCACGGCAACGTTGTCTGCAGTAGAGAACTGTTCTACACGCAGTAAGGTTTGGGTGCAATGCTACACTGGATTTCAGCATAGTACCACCCATGGTTCGCTAGTTCGCATGCTCGCAGGTTTCACTGCAGTGCATAGCCACATGGCGGTTGCGGGCTTTCTCCCTGCCATAATACTAGCAGCCGCGATATAAGTGAAATACTCTTGAAAGCGGCGTTAAACCCCAACTCACTCACTCACTCACTCGCAGTCTGAGTGAATTAATTTCTTAATTTAGAAATCTTGTCATCCATCGAGCTATGTAAATGTTTCTGGTTTTCATTGAGCTTTTTCATAATGGCGTCAAATTTGGATTCATGATTGCAAACTCATAAAAATAGGTGCTCTAACAGCCGAGAGAATCGAGCAATTGTACCTCTCACCCTTATATACCCTTTATAGAAAAGATCGAAAATAGTTGAGTCAATGTGGTTAGATCGGAGCTTCCTGAGGAAATGAAGGCGAGATTGACACTTGGTATAAATGCGATCCGTATTTTCAGAGAAATTCAACTTATTTTCAATTTGAGTACCAAGATATGTGTAACTACTAGCCACTTCAACAACATCACCATTAATAATAACTGGACTCATTGCTGGTTTATTCCTACGAAGATCTATAACGAGTTCCTTTGTTTCGATCATCTACTTCAGCTTAATATGTTTTCTCATTGTCAAAGAGTAGACTACAAATAGCTGCATCATCGGCAAATTTGAACCTAGAACAGTTCGGTTGAAAACTTACACTGCCATTAGTGCACAGAGTAAAACGTATTGGAGACAATACACATCCCTGAGAAGCACAGGTGTTAATAGCCACAGTCCAGGAACAAGTACTTTTCATTTTGACATATTGGGACCTGTCAGACAAGGATGAAAGAATATCCATTTAAACAGAGAGGGACATAAATCTAAATCAATGAAGTATTAATGGTGTTCAAGGCTGAGGAGAAATCAACAAACAATATTATGACATAGGCAGCAGGTTTCTCAAGAAGTTGATATACATAGTTTAACAGAGACACAGAACATCTTCTACGCCTCGCCTCACTCTGTATACGAATTGCAAAGGATTAACATGATTCAGGAGCATATACCAAGCACAATACGTTTAATATTTACAGCAACTTGATCTACTTCATTATGCCAAAGTTCGAAAACAAAGTTCGAAATGTTAAGGGGCTGGATAGCGTAGTGGTTAGCGCGTTCAGCTTCGGATCAACAGGTCCGTGGTTCGAATCCCGCCAGGGGCACGGCAACTTTGTCTGCAGTAGAGAACTGTTCTACACGCAGTAAGGTTTGGGTGCAATGCTACACTGGATTTCAGCGTAGTACCACCCATGGTTCGCTAGTTCCAGCCCATGCTCGCAGGTGTCACCGCAAAGCATAGCCACATGGCGATGCGGGCTTTCTCCCTGCCATAATACTAGCAGCCGCGATATAAGTGAAATACTCTTGAAAGCGGCCTTAAACACCAACTCACTCGAAATGTTAATACCGAGACGTCATCTTCTTTTTCAAAAGAAGTTCTGTCACGTGACCTTCATATGACTACAGCCGATTTCGAAAACACCCGTTGCCTTTATCCTGCCGAGAACACAATCCATTATGTAATAACCGAATTTACAAAACCCATGATGATTAATTCTTCAGGATCATTCTCCTAACGGCATAAACCTCTCATTGATTTTGATTCTCACAGGCTTTCAGTGTTGAACATATATCATGTTGAGATTCACCTAACGGGATAGGCATTTAACCCGTTGTCAAATGGTTAAGTCAACCCTTATCTCACTTAACTCCAGAATTTTGTTTTCACCTCATAACAGCAAATCTTATTATACCTGAGATGAAATGAGTTGACTTGTTTATGAAAGCTGTCAAACTACAGACCAGGTTGAAGCTATTCAGTTATTGACTGTTGGGGAATGAATTTAAATTTCTTAAATATTAAGCTCTGTGTCTGAACTTTGCACCCAATAAACATACATATCATGATATGTGCTGAAGTGTTTAATCAATCTACCGTATTTCCTCTAATAGACGCCCCCGGCGTGTATTTTTTCAGAACTCAACCCCAGCTTCTTTTTGAGACCCGACATCTATTTGAGACCGGCATCTATTAGAGGAAATACGGTACTCGGTCCATAAAGATGAATTGTACATGCATACAAAGGACCAATCTCAGCATGTTCCTTGAATTGAACACAATTAATAACAATTTATATGTTTTTACTGTACTGGATATAAAGTTTGGAAGTTTATCGCACTTTATCAGACAAATGATTGATTAAGGTATGCATAGCATATGTGCCTATCGTGGCTTATACCATATGTATCTCATTTATGGAAATAGAAAACGGTTGCCTATATATATACATGTACGTTGACGAATTATTAATGAAATGATGATTGATCTGAGATGGAAAAAAAATCACAAAGCTCACGCAAATCACAAAGTTCGATGATATTCCGTGTTTGAAATGATGAACTGATGAAAAAGTGCAATCACATTATGTATAGCAAAGATATTTATATCATTGGTCGGAATCTGTTTTACATTTTGCTCAGGTCTTAAGGACTGCTACATCAGAATATGTGCATACACAAGGCTACTGTAATCCTCAGATCTACTCCAGTTCTTCTCAGCTGATAAAATACATGTTGTGAACAGCTGTCAGTAACCAACATTTAGTGATATGAGGTGCAAGCTGAATAGGAGATAATGGTACTGAAATTGCCTTATTGATACACATACCTTGTCGGATTAAGATGGGCGTAAATATGTCATCTACGAACATAACAAAACTTGTTAATACTAGGGGAATAACTTTGTAAACAATTTATCAACTTAGAAGACTGGTAAGAATGTGTTTCTAATGGGAAATAAAACATTACGAGTTCATTTTAAAAAGATACAGAAAAACATTGTGTAGATTTGGTTGTCAATGTGTTTTCCTCCTAACTAGATCTACACAAATGTGTTTTATGAAAATCACATAGAAAACCATAATGCGACGTTCCCATTGCTTTTCTGGTATTATTTAATGACATGAATAGATACTAAGTAGTGTGTCCTCAGTGAAAATAATGTAGACTAATGATCTATTATCGAGAGTATTATATCCCTGATAAAATATGCAAAATGCTTTGAAAACATATTTAGCAATAACTAAGATCAAACCCTTCATCAGTAAGAAGCAACCCTTGGTAACATAGTCTGCTCTTGAGTTAACATTACGACTTGGTAACAATATGCTACGCTAATAATATAGTGCAGAAACACCAACAGAACATAATTGATTTTGGTTTAGTTAAGATAACATTCTACTGAACATGAAAGTAACAGCTGCAGCGTGTGAACAAATTCGTTGCTGTTACTCAACCCTTGTAGTCAAAGAACATATTGGCACCCAATCTTCATGTTTCACAGAAATATGTTTACCTTTCAGGTGTAAATCTAATTAAGTTTGAAGTAGATCCGAAATTGTTCAGAGTGGTTTTATACAAAATCCCTTATTCATGAATATCTGTTTTCAAGAATCATCGTGACTGTGCGTTGCACATCAAAATGTAGTTCGGTGCATCTTTATCAACACTTAATTTCTTTCAATATCATCATTAACTTATATAACACTTTTGTTTGTTAGCTTATATGTATGTTATACAATAGTCATAATTCGTTGTGGAAATTGCCGCTATGGATTAACTTCTGAACAACATGAACAGGCAAAAAGTGGTGGAATCCTCTTGCCGCATTATTCGGATTATTTCGTTTCGGCCCAAATTGGAGTTTGAACATGAAAATGACGTTTGAACTTCAGCAACAAAACCTTGTGGACTTTAACAATATGTTGTCTGATTTTCCCAACGGTGATGTTTTGAGGAAATTGTTGTTTGCAGTCAGAGAGCAGACATACCAGAAACTTATTATTTGAGGCATCATTCGGTTTTCAGTAAGGTTTAAGATATATGGCAGCTTTAAAAGATATATACCCTGTATTTTAATACGTGAATAGATTCTTTACTGAAGACATTGTTTTCATAATCTTCATCTTGGCACATTGTTCCCTCTGCCTCATAAAAAGAAATATATTTCTAAAATGTGTTTATACAGAGCTTGATATATTCAATAAAATGTGGAAAGTATTATGCAAAAATATATCTGAAAGTTGTATAAACATGTACGTTGTTGATCATCGATCTTTTGCATAAAATATCATGTCATATTTGACAACATCGCAATTAAAGACGCAACTAAAAGACATGCTTTGTAACACAGAACAAGCATGTCAGGTGAATAAAGTAGTGATTAAGTTATTTTACTGTTCGTCTTTACCCTGATACTTTGATGTCTCTGACATTTAGTGGACTTGGATTCGAACCCTGAACTTCGGGGTGATGATTTTTATACCCCCGCCTTATAGCGTTCATTCTTTCCGTCCGTCTGTCCGTCTGTCCCGAAACTTCGTGCGGAGCAGATCTCCCAAACTACACATGCTAGCATCACCAAACTTCATACACATGTCAACCATGATCCCTAGTTGTGCCTTTTGAGGGTTAGAACTATTTCTGAATTTCACTTTTTTCGGTTTCCATGGAAACGTGACTAAAAAATGACTCTTTGAGGAAGTCATTTTGTGCGGAGCAGATCTCCAAAACTATGCATGCTAGCTTCATCAAACCTCATACTAATGTCAACCATGATCCCTAGATGTGCCTTTTGAGGGTTAGAACTATTTCTGAATTTCATTTTTTTTGCGGTTTCCATGGAAACGTGACTAAAAAGTGACTCTTTTAGGAAGTCATTTTGTGCGGAGCAAATCTCCAAAACCATGCATGCTAGGTTTATCAAACTTCATACACATGTCAACCATGATCCCTAGTTGTGCCCTTTGAGGGTTAGAGCTATTTTTAAAATTTCCTTTTGGGCGGTTTCCATGGAAACATGGTAAGGAAGTTATTTTCTCTCGAGCATATACAAAACTATACTGACAAGCTTTACCAAACCCTATACAAATGTCTTTGACATTTGAATTGTTAATTTTGTTGTTACTGTCATGGAAATATATTAATTGTAATCACATTTTTTTCAAACATTGTACATTATCAATGAGTTGTTCTGAATACTGTCATGGAAATATATTAATTGTAATCAGCGGGGATATGTGAGCTGTGCTCGCTTCTACACTTGTCTTATGACCTCAGTAGCGCAGAGAAAGCTTAAAACCCATGCCACTGCTCCACACCAACCTATACTATAAAGCTTGGTAAGTTTCTAATTCTACATTTAAAGTTAATTGTGGGAGTGACCTCAGTTAAAAAACAATCTTGAATAGTAGTACATGAGTCTCCTTGACGAACCCGTTCCTTATTTACAAAATAATAAACCAAACAATAGTACGTATAATCAATTGGAACTCTGACATCAACTTTCATCATTTAATGTTATCACGTCCCTTGGCACCAGTTAATATCATTAATGAATGACTAACGAATCAAAAGAGCAAAAGGGTCGCTGTTCAATATTTTATATGTGATTAATGGTTTTCAAATGTCCAAACTACCAAATTCGCCATGTCGATCAATTATAAGTATGATAGACATGCCTCTCCTGATACAAAATATATGTGTCATGTGAATATGGTTCAAATTAACGTTCATGTAGGATCAACCAGTTTCAGTTTCAGTTTTCATTCAATGAGATTTTGCTAGTAAGATTGCGTTTGCTTGTTAGCAATATTGAAATGAAAATAAGATCTATGCATAGTCAACTTCTTTATTACAAAGAACTCATATTCATAAGAATTCTGGTCCAAAAGTCTTGGTTTTCTCTCATCTGTTCTTCTAGAATTGTTCAAGAATTCAGACATATCATATGAAGCTTGAATGCAAGTATTGCCAATTTAGCACATGCCTTAGCTTAAGTTATTCTAGCAAAACCACCGTGCTCTCATACTTTGAAAACGAAATAAAGCATTTTTATAGACTTTCATTTTTAATGAAATATGGATTTCGCATGCAAATAATGAATGAATTCAAGTGGCAAGCGAAAAGCATTGGTTTTATTTTAATGCCATCTCGGTCTTAAGCTCAGGAACTAATTTACCCAGATATGCTCAGCCGATAAACTTTATTCCCCTGTGTAAATAATGTTATGTGGTATTTCTGGGACTTAGTAAAGTTGCAAGAGGAAAATTACCTCTTTAAAAAAAATTCCCAATACATTCTACTGAGGCAAATAAATCAGATTGCGTTAGGATAATGTGTCTTGAATTTAAAGTGCAATGGAGAGGTTAACGTTCAATTTGTTTTGGATAATCATCTTTTACTAAATACTTTTCAATTAGAAAACAGCATAAACTTGGAAATGATTTACATGAAGGAAATACCATTAGATAAACCATGTTTCACACAACTGTGAAAAGGTGATCTAGATGGGTTTTTTTTGCAATGGATGGACGTATAACGGGACAGTGGTGTGGAGGTATTCAGTGTGAAAGGTAGATTTGTAGGTCTCAAGTGAATTTGTGAATTCAGACAGCAGGTTGTTTGACCATTCCACCATGGTATCATATTTAAAACGCTAACCAGTCATTTCAGTTGAATTACCTTTGAGCAGCCTTTTAATGTGAAGACATTGTGATGGCCGCTCAATGGGAAATGAACTTGCAAGGCTTAACCGAACCCTGTAAAATTTTTGTATTGATTCAGGAGTATTATTGGTAACATTTATGTATATTTAGAACACTTTATTTCAGTGAGAAAATCGTGCTACAGCACCTTTAAAATAGTTCTCCTTACAGGCTGGCTATCTGAAAGCATTTCTGTATATAACTTGCAGCAGCGATGCTATTAATGGTGTATTGAAATCCAACTCATTAGCGTCAACCGTTAAGGTTATTAACACATTTACAAACTGAATCACTCAAATAATGCTAAAAGTTTGTAATCAATGAAGAAATAAAAGGACATCTCATAGGGTCTTTCAGAACCCGAATCTTTATATCATATGGCGATGATGTATGTCCCCGTGCCATATTGATTTATACAAGTATGAGTTCAGGTCGTCACAGAAGTCATTTGAAACATCAGCCATAGATCACCGTAACTCATCAATCTCATCATCTCTTCAACCCGAGCAGCCAGGGATGAACTTGTTTCCAAATCTGATAGCTAGAATTAATCATCTTTCAAAAGAATACCATCTAAATTGAATATTTCAATTGGTAAGATCTCTTTGGAAAATATCAATTTCTTAAAACATGCAATAAAGTCGACGGATAGTTTTAAAGATGATTTGATGTTATTTTCACTGTGTGAAATAACAAAACAAATTTTTTAAAATTATTTTATGTTGTAGCAACATCCCGACTTATCAATTAATTTTGTAGTCTCATAGTAACATAATTTGGGTAATAGCAATAATATATCATATATAATATCACGAACTTCACGAGTCCTATGAATTGATATCAAGAGTATCCTCGTATATTTGACATTGAAATCCGATTTATTCAATATTCAAATTCATATCAGTATGTTACTTATATCTCATTTGCTATTGACTTTGGAATGGAAAGTCTAGAAAATAGTTGCTTATATATGATATACGTCGAGCAGAGTGACGTATAAGATACATTTTTACAGGTACATGTTACTATAACTTCATGTCATTTATATAGTTCAAAAAAAAAAAAAAATGTACAATAACACCCAGAGGAAAAAGTATTACATTACATATACTCATACAATACCTACATACAATACTCATGCACCTGTGTGCCATCATCTAAACATAAACATCGGTAAACAAAAAAATAAAGGTAAACAGAAGTATCATTAACCGTATTGTTTCATAAAATGTGTCATGACATGAATTGTAAATTGCATTCATTAAATATATGACTGAACAGTGTTAGTTAACTATATATATTATGCAATTACACAAACAACATCAGATCATATGAGTTGGATGACAATAATGCTATAAAATGTTACATGCAGTGCACAGAAAATGATACCTAATATTCTGTCAAACATACAAGAATCAGTGGGGATAGTGTTTTGTTTAAGAATGGCTTTGTCAATGTTTTATGAATGATGTTTTACATCAATATCTTTTAGCTTAAGATATCTAAATTGTCATTATCGAATTATCTAAAATGTGCAGCTTGATGTTGAACCTAACATGACAACCATTCTCATTCAGGACCTACTAATATACATAGATACATTGTAACCAGGATATTTATAATATTAGGGTTGTCTAGGTTTGTTACACAGTAGTACAACAACTATTTCAAGACTATGCGTTTCTTTTCTAGAATACATTCTAGTACTCGAGTTTTTTTTAGAATATTTATATAAATATAATATCAAAACACTGACGTCATTTATAATCGAATCACAGAATTATTATCCACTACCTATAATTTACATTTAACCAAAAGAACGTTCTTCACCATCATGTTATTTTAATTCATAAGAGTGAAATGTGTACCAGATGACCCAGAATGCAAGTTGATATGTGAAAAGTGTTTATGTAATAGTTAGGAACAGCCAAAGCTACACCAGTTTCCTGTGTTCTACGTGTGTCAGGGGGATAAACGTTATGTCATTTAAGTTAAGTTAAAGATCCACAAACCTCGACCATATCACTTTTCGGTTTTTATCCAAGCATATTCCAAGATGACGAGGATTCCACTTGATATTTGTCAATTCAACCAATAAACACCTTTTAGAACGCTTTTTTAGAACGCCGCTCAATTACGCCTCATAAAACTTTAGCCTAGAGCGAATTCCTCGTGCTAGGCCTTGTGACGTAATACACAGGAGTCGCTTGGCGTCTAATGACAGAATCCACTAGAATTAGCCTTACATAACTGCCTAAATAACATATTTACCTGTGTCCGTATACAACAAAATTACATATATACACGCCCCGTAAAACGTACTACAAATGGCAGCGGATGTCAACACTGTTTAGTACTGTGACCATTGCGGGACTCGTAATTCTGCAATGTGTTTTGGAACAATTCTTATCGTTGTCCAATATGGCGGCGGCACGCATGTCAGATGATGAAGATGTTCAAACGTCACAGAGATCTATTACACATTTCATACGGATTATATAAATAACGGTGCTAACACGCCTCATTCATGTTGATTAAGTTTTGTTTTCACATTCGTCCTTATGCAAAATAACAAAATATATTTTCAGTATTTTTGTTTATCAATGTAGCGATATGTAATAAGTGATGTATGTAGTTGCGTTATTGACACTCTAATTTAAATAAATATTAAATAAGAGGGGAAATCTACACGACTGAACTATAGCCGGGGTAATATTTTTTAAATTGCGAACCAAACAACACATGTACACACGGCCATGGTGAATTGATCAAAGTTCTATAGTTCCAATACTTTTATTTGAAATTGGGAAAGACACATTTTCCATATTTTTATCCGAAGTGATTTAAACAGTATTTTATTTCCACAAACACATGAATTGACCATCAAAAACTACATGTTATATAAAATGCAAGGCCTTTTATATAACATGCTAGGAAAATGGTAGTGGCATTACACTGAATCTAAGTAATTGTAAATGTACACGCCTATAGATTTAAAGATAGTCCGAATATGTTCTTCGAAAAAGTGTAAACCAGTAACATTGATGAAAATTATAGGATTTTCTTAGTTGTAATGCAACTATTCTATTAGCAAAATAAAGTCACCATGAGAAATATTGACACAGTAGATTTCAAGCTATAGGCCTCTTCAAACACAAAATAAAGTAAAAAAACCCACTAATACCACTCGATTTGGAAAAGAACAAATCTAAAATCAGCGATTGAATATCGAAAAATGCTCCTAAAACTCCGAAATTACTTCCTACGGACGCACAAATACCCATTCTTTCGGAAGTTTGTAATGTCAAAACGTTCTTATTATGATTTAAACGAATTATGAACGAAAATCAACAAATCACCTAAGGATTTCATTAAGCAACTCCTGTGTATGACGTCACATCGCTAACGATCGTTATGCTACACTGAGGGGCCGCGGAAAACTGTTTCAAGAATGAGATAATTAGCAGGCCAATTTTACTCACTTTGTATGGCAATATCTTGATAAGTAGGTGACGCTTCGAAATAATCGTTTGTGTTTTGCTTACTTGAAAGTATTGTCTATATGAATAAACGAATTAACGTCTAAAAAAACAGAGAGATGATTTTATCTTTAAGTGTCATTGTTCTCGCCATTGTGAAAGGTATAACAAATATGGAGACATAAATTTATTTAGCCTCATATGACGTCTTTATTAGTACTGAAAACACAGTTTTCACATTTGTAACATGTTAACATTCAAATATTCAAATATCAAAAGATAAATACGTAATTGTGAAATATGAATGTAATGTGTACCAGATGACCCATATTGGAAATCAGATTAAATGATTACAGAACAAATGTATCAGAATGAAATACCAATCGCACTTTGTATTGGCATGTCACGTACACTTATGAGTTAACTAAATGCTTGAAAGTGGAGAAATACATTAATCTGCAAAAGGAATGCCATTAGTATAGATGTTAATAAAGTATGGCAATACCAGACAAAAGCAAAACACCAAAACAACTTTGAGACAAAATACTACTGTGGAAAAAAGTCAATTTGAGAAGCATATGTTATACTCGATTCTATTCAGCGTATAATATATTTATTTGCTATGTCTCTTCTTACTCATATGGGTTCCTGAAATCGATGTCTTACAAAGTTTTTTTTCATGAAAGTTGTTGCATTGTGGAATATTACGAAGGTAATTTCAATGTGATTTTAATATATAAAGACAGGGAGACATACCTGTTTTGTCAGTAATATAATGCAGACACCACTCCACATGACAAAATGATTATGCTATTCGATATACACAAATATGAAGGAGTCATCACCTGAGTTTAAATGGGTAAACCAATGGTAAACCAATGACAATGACAAACACACTATAATTGTAGGAAGAGTGTTGTTTAAAGTTGATGTATAATTCTCAATAGTTTGATATTGTCCATATATTATTTCATTCACAGCTTAACGAACGCATGTCTATGGCATCTATGTTAATGGCATTACCTTACGGTCTGGTTGCATATCCTCAAAAACTAATAGATGATAATTATCAACGCTAAACTGTTGATAGTCGACTTGACATAATGTATAATGTGCATACACATTATTTAATCTTTTTAGGAGCAGATTAAAAACATCATTAAAGATTATCTGCTATTGGCAATATTATCAGTATAATCACTTGCCTACTGCATTCCGCTATATTATTTCGATTTCCCCTCTTAGAAATGTTCCAAGTGAATATGAATTAACATATTTTCATTACAAAGTTATGTCAAGACAAGTTGGTTTATTCATGCATTAGTCTGTGGGCCATATACATGTACATGTACATTTCAATATATAGTTCATATATAACATTTTCACTAATTACAAGTTCAGTAATGATTGCATTCGTTGAAGACTATGATTAGTGCATCATTGTCCGTCATCATGAGGCATTTAAACTACAACATATTTGGGTTATTACAAAAATACACTAGGAAATACTGCTCTCTTAAGTCATTGTAGTAATGACATGCAAGTAAAAAATTATATTCATTTTCCACGCCTAATTTACAAAGTGGACACATTCTTAAACAATAATCAATGTTTCAATAAAATCCATCAAAGGTCAAGATCAAGACCTCAGTAAAGATTCAACTTGTTAGTAATAATTCCAATAATGAAAAACTTTTTGTTTAGAAATTTACCCATTTTATTGTTGCTGTGGAGAAGGCGGAACAGTGAAAGAAGAGACCCTAAGTTTCGGGGCTGCTCTGCTTTTGCGGTGTCCCACAAACGCTAATCTTGTTTCCTTTTTGGTTTTTTAAATTATATTGCTACAGAACTGAATCTACATTTCTATACTGTTGGTGTTTTTTGCATAGGTTTGTCTAACGATTCTGTCTGATCCAAGTCCTTATTTAATGTCAATACAAAATGATAGTATGAGGTGATATTTAAGTGTTATCCAATATTCACTCTATTCCTTCTTTTCAAGTTTAATAACAAAATATAGTTTGAGTTGGTCAGGAAGAATCAAAAGAATCACAGAAAAAGACAAGTAGATATCGAAGCTGCAAACCTTCACAATTGGGAAAGTTTGTATCTTATGAACTGACATTTCGACAGGAGTGTTCTGAGAGCACAAGAACACCCGGGCTCCTTAATAAGCAGTTTAAATGTGAGGGTAATTTAATGACCTATTTAGAAGCTTACTCGGAAAATAATAATCCGATCGGTTCCGAAAAAGCACATGCGCATCACCGATGTTTATCCAAAGAGTGTGTAAAGTTTCAGAAAGATTGATACAAGAAACTGTGGAAGAAGTTGATTTCAGTCTGAATAACTCTGAAAAATATAATCTGATCGGTCCCCAAAAAACACATACGTATCACCGATGTATATCAAAAGCATGTGCAAAGTTTCAGAAAGATAGATTGCATTATATATATATATATATATATATATATATATATATATATATATATTATAAGGTGAGGTGAGTTGGCGTTTAACGCTGCTTTCTTGAAAGCGTATTTCACTTATATCGCGGCTGCTAGTATTATGGCAGGGAGCACGCCATGTGGCATTACTGTGTAGAACAGTTCTGCAGACAAAGTTGCCGTGCCCCTGGCGGCATTCGAACCCCGGGATCCGAAGCCGAACGTGCTAACCACTGTGCTATCCTACCCTATATGTGCAACACCATTTGTTGGGCTCTATTGCAAGTGAAACTTGTTGTTTTGGAATATACCACATATCAAGTATCAAATTTGAAAAATCTGCCAAGGCATTTTATATATCTTAACTGTAATGTCATGCGACTTATATTGAATCATAATTGCAATGTAGAGGGCATGTATTGTAACATATCACAATATAAAATCTTGTTCAATATGCAGCTTTAATTATAGCCTTCCATATCATTGTCTTACTGCACCACGATGACATATGGCAAGGGGAAGGGAGTAAAGGAAAAGGGAAGACAGAAGAGAAAACTGATCAAGAATGTCTTACAGACGTGAGGAGGCAAGGAAATTCAGGCTATTATCATATCTAACAGAGTATTTAAATCTTCCACTTTGAAGGTACTGGATTCATGATCTGAAAATTATTGCTTCATAGTTTAAACCAAAATGACTTAATTACTCGCCAACTACTCCCTATTGTTGTTTGTACCTATAAATTGTTTTGAAAACAAGTCATGATACAGTTTGTATAGCTCTTATGTGTATCATATTCATTAATGGATATAGATTTACTTTTAGCTCATCAGGCCTGAAAGGCCATATGTGCTTATGCCGTGGGCCGTTGTCCGTCGGGCGCCGTCCGTAAACTATTCATATTTCCGACTTCTCACCCTTGCAATACCTAGGAAGCTGACATGCACGGACAGAGAGTATTACGAGATTATTACGTATTACGTAACGTGTAACAATAGTTGAGAATGCAAAAGTTCGAAGCAGAAGTAGTAGCAATGGACACTCGCCATCAGCATGCAACATGCATTTAGCCCGACGAATAAGGTAAATCCATGTACATTCCTGGTACAACAACCATTAGAGCGTACAGACACTATTTTGTTGTTTTTTCTCCTTAAATATAAAGAGATAAGTATTGTTAAGTCACACTGGACTTCGAATAAGACAAACTTTATTATATTAGTTAACAAAAGTCCCGTATGGTAATCACTTGTGCAATATAATAAGTTAAACAAGCTTTTTCGCGATCGCTACGAGAGCGTCAATCGGGCAGTCACTTGAAATGAAAACTGGGTAACTGTACAGTGGAAAATGGGTTGTTGCAAGGATGCAACATCCGGTTTTCATTTACAATTGAAAACCCTATGTGTATATACTCCACACTACATTAAAGCAGGAAGTATAAACAAATTTAATTTTATCCCCTTAAACCTGAAAAGCAAGATGGGCATAACCTTTTTTCCGATGTTTAAGCACTTGTTTTGTTTATATTTATATGCTTTTTGGACTTTTAATCTATTACATTTTTCAGAATGAAACAACATTGAAGCTGGTCCGACAATGTGGATCCCTATTGAACTACATCACCCATGGTTCGCTATGGGTTCGCTTCGATGATCGCAGGTTTCACCGCAAAGCATAGCCACATTGCGTTGCGGGCTTTCTCCCTGCCATAATACT
Organism: Gibbula magus; assembly: GCA_936450465.1. NCBI lineage: Eukaryota > Metazoa > Mollusca > Gastropoda > Trochida > Trochidae > Gibbula > Gibbula magus. The sequence goes on from OW388301.1 coordinate 49,105,216, forward strand.
AGCAGACGCGATATAATGGACATAATGAATGGACACAACATAAAATATCTAAAATTCTTCCAAGAGTCGTTATTTGGCTTCCTCAAGCCAGGAGCAACTTATTAATTACAGACATAATTCAGCGGGCTGATGAAGTAAAGGTTATTCATTCCAGTACAATTGCAATGGTTGGGAACATTGACATAGACAATCCTACATCCAAAAACCTTCTGCTTCCCGAAGAAGAGGTTGTTTGGGGTCAAAAGAGAACAACTGGTTCTAGAGAACTGCAATTGTGTGTACAGGTACCTTTTTGATGACCCATATTTTGAGTCCCAGGGTCACCAAATCGGCAAATACAGGGGTCATGACCTAAAAACAACACTGTTTTCATCTTCACCAGCATGAAAAGATCTAGAAAGCTGAAAAGCTGTATGGATTCATTGGACAAAGTAGATCTTAAAATGTAGATTTGACGATGCTGTGCCTCCAAACATGCCTAAAATAATCACGTTTCCTTCTTCTCAAGGATGAAAAGCTATGGGACACAGCTACTACTACCTAAAGTCATATTTGAAAATTCTTCTCCAGAAGTTGAAATTTGATATACCTCTGATAAAGACATTTTGAAACTTAGTTAACAAGTCTGATTAGCTACAGGGAAAATGCCTCTATTTCCTCGGTCTAGTAAAGCGATGCTTGGGAGACAATTTCGGATGCAGATCTATGTAAAAAGAACAAAGGCGTCAAATTAGGGTCAACACTTTGACAGATGAAAGGGCGCAGGAGCTCCTTTGCTGGACCCTTCCATCTTGCAGAGGCAGACGGGCAAGGGCGTCTCCCAGAAGCACCAAGACCTCCGGATGTACCAGGATGGTGCATCTGACACCAATGTAGGGAGATGCCGATCTGAGAAAAAGTGCTGCCGTCCCAATCCAGAAAACTGTATGTCTAGTAAGGAAAAATAAATCATAGGACAATACCATCAAAACATAGAGCATCCCGACCACAATTTTCATCAGAAATGATTTTCCCTAAGAACGTTCTTTTGTTCTCTTAATACTTTTAATGGGTTTAATTTCATGCTTGAGGAACATCTTCTTAGAAAAAGGTATGATCGCTTCATATGTTTATGTTTATTTGAATTTATTACTTCAAGGATAATTACATATACCGCATATGATATACATATACTGGAGATCACCTTGAATAGGAAATTTGATTACTTTTTAGCTCATCTGGCCTGAAAGGCCTGATGGGCGCATGACATGGTGTCCGGCGTCCGTCTGTCCGTCTGTAATCTTTTCGCATTTTCGTCTTCTTCTCCAGAACCACTTGGTCAAAGGGAGCTGAAATTGTGTGTGCAGACTCCTTGGCTAATGGGGATTCTCAATTGTACATTTCATAACCCCGTGACCTCAAATGGGGTCATAGGGGTCACAACCCCGAAAACCTATGTTCATCTTCTTCTCCAGTTCCAAAAGGTCTAGAGAGCTGAACAGTTGTGTGCAGACTCCATGGCTAATGGAGATTTTAAATTGTAGATGTCGTGACCCCGTGACCTCAATTGGGGTCACCGGGATCACAACCCCAAAAACCAATGTTCATCTTCCTCTCCAGTTCCAAGAGGTCTAGAGAGCTGAAAAGTTGTGTACAGACTCCTTGGTCAATGATGATTCTAAATTGTAGATTTTGTGATCCTGCGACCCCAAATATAAGTCACAGACGTCATTACCTGAAAAGCTTTTTCATCTGAGATTTTACGTGCTCTTTAAAGGGACGTAATTTAAAGGAAACAACAGTAGTGAATTAAATCCAAGTTTGACTTTTATTTGTAGGGGATTTTATCTCTGGTCTCAGAAATAGATCAGAGGGGTAAGAACCTTAAGACCTATTTCATCTTCTCCATTTAAAGTGCTTACTATGTGTTTTGAATTATTTAAATGTGCGTATGCGCTACAGAGCCCATGGCTCTATTTTTTTTATTACAGGATGTGGCCAATCTTGTATTGGATCCTGTCCTGTGCATGTTTCGTATGTATAGAGCAGATGTCTTTACCGTGGGGAACCTGGATGACGGGGACCTAAATCGACAGAATCACCATACTGCCTACGGATTGTATATCTTTCATCTATCTGTCATCAAAGACATATTTCGTCAGAGCTTGATGGGCAGTTGAACCATGTTTCAAGTATTCCTTGCCGGTTTCCAACTCTTCGTGCTCACACTCCCCGAGAGCCCGTTCATGTTCATCAATTGTGTGATATAGCACTCATGCCCATTTGTTCTGCAAACCATGGTAGTGCATTGTAATGTGCCATTCATCATCAGTGAATTCAAATAATCTTCAATCTTTCATACACGCAGTAAGGTTTTGGTGCAATGCTACACTGAATTTCAGAGTAGTGCCACCTATGGTTCGCTAGTTCCAGCCGTTGCTCGCAGGTTTCACCGCAATGCATAGCCACATGGCGTTGCGGGCTTTCTCCCTGCCATAATACTAGCAGTCGCGATATAAGTGAAATACTCTTGAAAGCGGCGTTAAAACCCCAACTCACCTCAATCTTTTAATCTGAAAATATTATTGTTTTGTCCTTGTTTGGTGGTGATGGATACTGCAGAAAATAATTTAGAAACAAGATTTAGTAACCTTTTTATTCATAACTCATATAAATTATACATTTCACAATGGAAGACTGGAAACAACTAGATATATCGATCACTTACTGTCAGTGTGTATTCCACCTGTCACACCACAGAGGTTTTCTAGGGTGGTCGGTGAGTCCACCTCCAGTTGGGAGCGTCAACACAGCGCTCCTCTTTGCTTGACTGTAATAATCCATATCTTTTATTATCAAATTTTTTTTTCCTCGAAGTGTTATTTGTTTCACATGAAAATGTTTCCTCGGAGCTGCTATCAGTTTTTGTGCAGTTTCCACCTCCGGCGCGTTTTGTTTTGCCTATAACTTTTTCCAACAAGGTTTAAAGAAGTCGTATACATAACTAATTACTTATACCCCTCGGGAATGCTTTTGACATGTTCACTTTCAAGGTCACGAGTTCCAAAATAATCCTTATAAACACGATAACTTGAACAATACTTGTTATCAGGCTTATATTTGGTATATGTGGAGAAAGGCCAAGATTTGAAAAGGTTTCCGCTAAAATCCATCAAAAGTCAAGGTCACGACTTAAGTTTGCATTTGCGAAATATGCCTTATTTCAACTATTGACACTTTTAGTCATTTCATGATTGATATACACAATGAATATTGATCATCGATTGTGTGACCTTGAAGATACAATCTCATGTCAAGGTCACCAATTGTGAAATCACTAAATAACTTTTTTATACCCCCGCTACGAAGTAGTCGGGGGTATATAGCGCTCAGCGCGTCCGTCCGTCCGTCCGGAACACTTTTGGTTCCACTCATTACTCAAATACTACTTGTTCAATTGTTATGAAACTTTATACATGTACACTTTATGGTCCCTAGATGTGCCTTTTCTATGTTTCCCTCAGATTCCATGATTATTTTTTCAGATTTTCCACTTTTAAGCGTCTTTGTGTGCGCGTCTATGGTCACACTTTTGGTTCCGCTCATAACTCAAATACTACTTGTTCAATTGTTATGAAACTTTATACATGTACACTTTATGGTCCCTAGATGTGCCTTTTCTATGTTGTCCTCAGATTCCATGATTATTTTTTCAGATTTTCCACTTTTAAGCGTCTTTGTGTGCGCGTCTATGGTCACACTTTTGGTTCCGCTCATAACTCAAATACTACTTGTTCAATTGTTATGAAACTTTATACATGTACACTTTATGGTCCCTAGATGTGCCTTTTCTATGTTTCCCTCAGATTCCATGATTATTTTTTTAGATTTTCCACTTTTAAGCGTCTTTGTGTGCGCGTCTATGGTCACACTTTTGGTTCCGCTCATAACTCAAATACTACTTGTTCAATTGTTATGAAACTTTATGTATGTACACTTTATGGTCCCCACATGTGCCTTTTGTATGTTTCGTACTCTAATTTGCATAATGTATGCAAATTTTCTCCGTTTTTCGACTTTGCCATTCAGTTTTTGTTCCACTCATAACTCAAATACTAATTGTCCAAATGTCTTGTAACTTGATTCATATAATCATCACGATGTGTACATCTGCCTTTTGTATGTTTCATACCCCCATTTGCATAATTTATGCAAATATTCTCCGTTTTCGACTGAACCATTCACACTTTTTGTTCCACTCATAACTCTAAAAGCAGTTGTCCAAATGTTAAGAAACTTGATATGTACAATCACCATGATGTGTACATCTGCCTTTTGTATGTTTCATACCCTCATTTGCATAATTTATGCAAATTTACTCCGTTTTTCATCCTCGCCATTCACACTTTTTGTTCCAGAACTCAGACACTAATTGTTCAAATGTTACGAAACCACTGATGTGTACATCTGTCATTTTTATATTTCAAACCCTCACTTGCATATTTGTATGTTTCATACCCTCATTTGCATATTTAATGACATTTTTCAAATTTTTCCACTTTTACTTCTAAAACATGCTTACAAGTGTAATACTTACTCTGCTTTAATAATACTTATATATAATGGTCTGTTCATACAAAAGTTTAAACATTGATGCCCTTTTGCTATTTTCTAACATTTCTTTTTTACCAATGTTAAAAGCGGGGGTATCATGAGTGAGCTGTGCTCACTAATTCTCTTGTTCCAAGAAGGTATCAAAACTCTAAAACATAGCTTCCTTCTAATACAACTGGGGAGTTATTTTGACATGTTCACATTCAAGGTTCAAGGTCATGAGCTCTGAAATCACTACAAAAATCATTGTAAACACGATTTCTTCAAAAAACTTTGTGCAAACAGGCTCTTACTTGGTATATATCAACTATGGAGAAAGACCAGAACTTTAAAAAGTTTTTGCTAACATCTGCCAAAGGTCAAGGTCACAACTTAAAAAGAGGGTTCTATCGAGGTATTTTTTGTGGAAACGAAATTCGAGAGAATATCCCTGTTTACACATTAATTAATACATGATTAAAACACAGTAAACTTGAAAGATACTGATCAAGGTGATATTTTGATGACTTTACATTTCACAACTTGATAAACACAAGCACACATTTGTTGAAAAATAAAAACAATGAGAACTGAAGCCATTCATCGGCCGTGCAAGCGGGGAAAACTTCTCTACTGCAGAGTAGCACATTGTTATTACTTTTATGACATGCTATGTATTACTATGTGAATACTCCATCAATGTGTGCTTTAGTCACAGGTGAAGTTTAGCGCATATATGTTGCCCAACAGAGATGGACGACTAGTTTTTCCTATGCGCGAACGAAGTTAGCAAATGTTGGCAACGTCTTTCTCTCGACTAGAATTGAAATAATTTTCAACTGTCAAAATTCAATGTCCCAAAAATTCATACTCGTCACCCATTTGAACACAAGGTCGTGCTCTCTTAATCCCAACCCCATATGTTACATTTACTCACGTAAAACATATACAATTAATTATTTTAAGCGTCAAGAGAGGCTTCTCAAATCGTTCTTCGGATCCATTCTCACTCACAAACTTCCGCTCTACGGGGTGAATGAAAAGGGATATTTTACATTAAGAAGAAACAATTAAATCCAAGGAATACGACAAAACATCCCATAAATAAAGATTATTTTGTTTTATGGATAAGAAGGTTTTAATTGTGAAGAAAGGCAAGTACAAACTGACTCCATCGCATGGAATATTGAGTGTAAAGAGGTAGATTACATTTATACAGAATATAAACAATAACAATTCACTCAGTTTTCTCGTAATTGTTTATATTCTAATTCAAAAGCATAACATGATGGAAATTTGTCAAAGATTTGTGTGTCCAATTTGACCTGCAACAATCGTTTTCCGTTTGTCAACACACCAATTACATGTGACATCATTGGGTTGGACCGTAATACTTGCTTAAAAATAATATGAAATACTTTCCCAATAAATAGGTTCACGACACGTGTAGATCTAGATTTGTGTAATACCCTTACTCTCACAGGTAATGTACACAATTTCACACTCGTTTTGTAAAACGTATGACACACTTGCTTTGGTAAAAATCACTGTTGATGTCAAAACTATGTGTAACATTTAGAATTTATAGTGAACGGTTGCTGTTGCATAATAAAGAGGTCGAATATCCATAAAAACATGTCATATCTATTCCTTGTATGACATATCTCATGTATGACTTTTTGGTGATTCCTGAGTGTACAATGGGATTCCAACGACGAGCGATTCAAATAAACTTGATATACGGCCTCCAAATATAGCATTATGATTGGTTCCTACAGTGTGTACGGGTAATGGCGCTAGCTTAATGCAGTCAATATTGAGATTATTCATACACAATGAAAATAGAGTTGATTATATCCTGCCAGTTTGACATATTGTCCTCGGTTCACTACATTCTGATTGTTATAAGTTATTCTATACCAAACACTACATTCATCTACTTTTAATGGTGTACTGCTGATATAACAAGCAAAAAAGTGAGCGTGGCTCACTAATACCTCCGACTGTTAAAGTTTGACATGTTTATTTTACTTATAGACCTTTGCTGCGGCAATTAAGTATGATGTAAACACGGATAGACGGTGCCTAGTCAACGCTTACGCTGTATAAAAGACGTCAAACGTACTGACCAAATAATGATTCATTTTTAAGATTTCTTATGTCATATTTGCGACAAACCGTGCAAACAACGATTCATGAGTAATAGATTGAAGACGTTAACTGATAATAACAGTTCTGTATGTTGTTTGATGTAAATCGGCGATATCAAAGCGCACGGAAATTTGAATGGAGGCGAATATCACTTGAACGTAGTTTTGAACTAAAGCTTTGTTGTATTATCTGTGAAAATAGTTGGGGTGTTTTTGTCTTTGTATTTCAAGAATTGTCAATAGTATATATGCCTATCCACACATCTGGACTATTCAAGATTATCTGAAACAAATGTAGACTTACGTGTTAGTTAGCTGTTGCGAAAATAATTTTCATAAATTAAATAAAGGTCCCATTGCTGTCATATTTTACAGACATGTTGGTAATCATCTCAGCTACAGGCACATTATTACCTTTTATCAATCAGTTCATTCGTTTCCGAACGACACCTGTTTAAACATCGCATGTACAATTTTGATTCCAATGTCCGATTGACGGCCATGTTAAATCAAATCGGTATGTTTTATGTGTTGTTTGATAAGAGGTGGGTTTCTTAATAATTGTCAGAAAATATTATGGGAAATTATGTATCTGTAGCTGAGATGATTTCATATATTGTGGTAACGATTTCAGAATTAATCGACAAACAATATATTCATGAACATTATTCTCGCAACAGCTATTTTACACGTACGTCTATGGCCATTACGTTACATGTACGTAATAATATGGCCACCTGCCCTATAAACTTTTGTTCGTATGTTATTTTATTAGAACAGAATGAAATACTATATATTTGTACATTTGATGTATGTACTATCAAGATTCAATGTAGATGTTTAAAATGATTTTTATATAATCTGTAAATATGTGTCTTCCTTCACTCACTCACATAATCGAGTAATACCAAAGTCCGAACTGTGCATGAACTACAAAACATGAATTAACGTAATTGTTCAAGTATAGTATGTTAAATAGGCCTACTATTTTGCACACTAGCAATGTAGGAAGATGAAGCTTTCACCCGTCACTCGATGAGAGATAAGTGATATTACACTTTAAATACAACATTTTAAGTTTATTATATGCTTTTGTGGTCAGAAATGTGGCGTTTTTAACACCAAATAATCCTCTTTTTATTTGGCCAACTAAACACATAAGTTCTCTCAATCATATCATTTTCATAACGCACAAATTATTCACTTTCAAAACGTTAAGCTAAGGGGAAAACGTAGGTTTTTAAAAACTCTTTTTCATCAAATTTATGTTCATTAAACATGTTCATTAGACCTTTGACTGCTTCTACAGAAAATGGTATCTTAGGCGAAAGACTAAGCACACCTTTAAGAAAACTACACGTACAATGTGTGTACCGCTGCATAATTATAGTTTACCATGCTTGCAATTAGTTTTACATAGGCTATTTATGCCATTGCGAGAATAGGAGGTACATAACAAGAATATATATTATTATACTGTTTCTCATACCATGAATTGAATCGGGGATCAATACATTCATTACGATTTCAAATCATAATCAACAGTGAAAAAAAGGCATTTTTATGAATTTTTTTTACAAAAATGTATCATTTTTACATAAGAAACCCAGTTGGACCAGAACAATATTTTCTCTTTCAGAAGATATGTAATATGTGGAAATATATTAAGAACTTTTGTTTAAAAAAATGGGTTATTCCATAACTAAGATCTTTTGGCGAAACTGCATGCATGCTGAATCTTCACTTTAATATGCCCTAATTTCATAATGAACAAGTATCCGCTGAAACATTGTATTTTTGGAAGCAGTAAACAGTCAGGATTAAATTGATATATCGTTTCTGCCTTCACCCAAAACTTTGACTTAAAGTTATTTTAGAGACAAGCCACAGCTTTCGTCCCATGCCCTAACGTAAAACGTCATTTTGCAGCCGCTTAATGGCGGACGACGCTAGCGCCGCCACAGAGGAGGGGGGGGGGGGGGGGGGGGGAACTTATAGCGTCGTGACGCACTGCTCCGTGGAGAGGTTTATAGAGAGAGGTGTCTGCACAACGAATGTAATCGCTAAGATTAAAGTGTTTGAGAAAAGGGTAGGACAAGTCTCTTCATGTAGATATAGTAACTTGAAAAGGTAGGGGTAACATAATACACTACTGCCATTACCACTGATTTCAACTTTATTTTGGAAATTAATCCATCATAATGATTCATTCGAGTGACTTGAAACAACAGGTACACGGGAGCACACCCCTGTAAGCACAGTGAGGGATATACAGCAGTTTTTATGCTGAAAGGAAAGAAAATTTAACTTTTTCCAAAATATAACCAGTCGAAAGGGGGTATAATAACAGGACGTGAATTTGTTACATTTGATATAAATAGGTCTCCTCATAAGTCATATTCTATACATGTACATAGTAAAAATTAAAGATGCACATAAACGTGAATTAAAATATACAAATTATTAATTGCAAAGGTGTAGTATAGCATAAAGCAATAAAATGAAACTCTTTACATTTTCATATTAAGGTTTTTACATTTCTTTAGGTTCGTTACATGTGTTTTCACAAGTTCAACGCAATTCCAGATAAACTATCCAGCGATTGATTATAACATGGTCATATGCGTGTGACACAATTGCTACAATAAATTAAAAGAATATCAAATTTGGCATTTCTTAAACCCATGCTTAAAGTGAACCACATTTCAGTTAAATTGATTGAGAGAGGGAAAGTCATAACTTGCAAGTTTAATAAACATGTCTCGTCAATCATTTTAAATTACCTCAAAACCATCATTTCCCATTGATTTAAGATATAGTTGGAAAATCTCAAACATTTAAGGATTGTCTGCAATAGCGTTTGGAAAAGGGTGCTAAAACTGTATTACAATAAAGATTTCCAATGTTACTGAGGAAGAAGATGTATATTTAATGCAAAACCCCTCTCTCATATAGGTCTAAATGATCGAGGCTCACCTCAACTCCAGAGTTTCCCTGAACCCTGAACCAAAACTCATTAAAAATCTTCACCCTTCCGTGTATATATAAACATTATATTGCTGACAAAGCAGAATTCGTTTTTAGTTTTAATAATAAATGTTAATCCTACATTATACCAAAGCGTTATCAAATGGAACACAAAGTTGAAAGTCACTCTTCACAGTCAAACTTTAACCTGAACTTATTATTCTCATACAGATTTAAGTAAGAATGTGTTTTTCATAGAACTTGACGACTGATGGTTGTCGATTTCATCTATCAATAACATATATATTTGAACACTATTTGAAACCATTGTCAGTAACATGTTTTTAAATTATTTAAACTTGTTTTATCAATCACACAAATACAGTGATATAAACAGAAGATGACATGAGGACCAGAAGTATTGAACATATTTACTCTATTTGACATTTCAGCTGCACTTTTAGTAACATTATGATTAGTCAATGACTTTAGTTGTTAGTGATTGGAAGGTTGGCTGTCTTTTCTGTTTATGGTCGAAAATAGACTGTTTGAAGATCAGGATGATTATGTTAACTGGGTTATTGTTTCTCTCAGAGAAACCAATACGTATGTTTTCTTAAGATTGATTTTACTTGTGCTTTTTCTCTAAGCCAACCTTCCATTTTGGAATGCTGCACTATATCTGTATTGTGGGAACAAAAGGCACATTTATCAGTCTTAGAATATCCCATTTTATGTAAACGGGTATTGGTAGAATATGGTGAAGAATTTTGGAACAATTGTAGGTTTGTATGGGAGGTGCATCCAAAAGGTATAATGCTTTTTTTGGTCTATATTTCAGTTCGTTATCCCACCTATTGATATGTTGATGTTTTTGCATTGTTTCTCAAGCAGAATAGAATTATGGTACTTTCATCCTTTGTTTTCTTCACACTAAAAAACGAAAACCGTGCTGGCATATGTATATCACTTATTCAATTGAACTTTTTACCACCCCTGCATGTAAAATGTACACTAATGTTCACCTTTAGTGAAAAGTATACTCCAAAAAGTTTATGCTACAAGGGAAATGTATCTATAAATACAACTTTTGTCCAAGCAAATAACAGAGTGTAAAACGATCCCATACGAATAAATGTTAAAGTAATTACGTATTTACTACACCAGACGACAGGCATAGTATTTATAATTCTTACCAGATAATCTTTTTCTTAAGGGCGGTGAAGCATGTATTTTGCATATCATGTTTAATCAAGTTTGTCATTTATTATCAAAGTTTAAACAATACTTTTGAGGGTAAAACATCTCATTACACGACCCAATAAGCTGTATCCATAGAAAATGATTATCCGTATTGGAAGAAAATGGGACGACATATTAAGCGGCAGTGATGTGGAACTCTTCACAGTGCGAGGTAGATTTGTACGCCTCATGAGAATTTGAGATTTCAGACAGTAAGATGTTTGGTCATTTCACTATTGTACTTTGTCTAAAACTCTACCTTGAGTGTTTAGTCAGATTACTTGATTTACTTTTTTTTATTCAGGAGATTTATTGAGTCATTGGTAACAGTTATTTGCCTTATTGTGTAAGCAGAACGTGCTTCAGCGCCTTTAAACCAGGTATTACCTACCACACAAATGACATCTTCAGTTTGGTAAACCACCTTCGTGTAAGTATAATCAGTTCAATTTATAATGAGTGGTAATTAACGTATCAATTTAACTATGTTGTGTAAAAAAGGAAAGCAATTCTAATTCTAATCTTTCCAGCGAAACCTGTATCAAGATTTAACAGGATAACTATTCCATTTCCACATTGTCCGATCAATCATCCTCCAAAAAACGAGGATTCCTTTGAGTGCGATCCTGTTTAATCTGTTAATGGTACGGTGGCTGACTATTTGACAGCATTCTTAAATTAATCAGCGGAATATTCAATTTCAAAGGAACAAAGTGTTTCATTCTGTCGTTCCAAATTTAGTTTTCAATTAATAATGAAGATGTTATTCGTGTTTTATGAAGAAATTCAAATAAAAAATTACTTTAATTTACAACCTTTAATCTGATCATCTGCATATATTCAAACCTTTTAGAATTTATTCAATAAATTAACAAATTGATTGAATAAAGAAAATGTAACTTTAAATAATTGATTAAGCAAAAGGTGTTTTTTTTACAATAAATTTATATGGTAGGGGAAAAAGGTAACTGTGCAATATTTATGTGAGTAAACAAAGTAAATGGTTTCATGTATTAAACTGCACATCTGTACCGGATTCCCGCATAACTGTTAATGACGAGCAGACCCACAGGACAAAAAGTGGTGAAATCCATTTTGTCCTGTGACCTGCCCTGCGGAGATGCCTCCCAAAAATCATAACGATTCCACAAAAGGCACACATCAGTGTAAGCTTTGTTAATTCGTTGATAAGTACGTGAACAACCGTCACTACTGTCAAGATGAAAACGAGACTCGTCTGACAACAGAACATTATCCAAACATTTCCTTCCAATACTTTAGATGCTGTCTACATCACTACATCCCTGCATCACGGTAATGTTACAACATAACTGGACTGATTGCTGGACGTCGTGGTGTGTTTCAAACTCGGAGACGATTCCTGACAGTTCTCGACAAATAGGCCATCTCTGGTGTTGCAAGTTTGTTGGTACCGGTTCTACAGAGAAGACACTGTATGTCTGTGAACACCTAACATCGAGCTACGGCATTCTGTCCCATCCCAGTCTATAACATGTCAATGACACGTACATTGGATGCTCTAATTGATGAGGTAAAGGTTATATATCTGAAGTTACATATCAACTAATAACTTAATCAATAATTAATAACAAATGACATGTAAGCACTGTTTCTGGTATCACTATGAATTTATGGTCATGTGTCAGGTTCTCTATTGAGATGTGGGCCAAAACCAAAAGAAATCTAACTATAACTAGAATGTTTTCTCCCAGGCCATGTCTCCTATATGTTTGGTTACAACTTGGGCCAAATTGAATACTTTCTTTATACGATGACAGAATTATTATATGAGTATTAGAATAGGAAGTCTATCTAAGGATATCAAAAAGAGTTACAAGCATCAGTCAGAGGATAGTTGTCTTTAAAACACATTCCTATTGACTGTTCGTGATATGAACATTATTTTAGATGTGCCATGTTGTTGATGAAAGAAGATCTTTATATCTTGAAGCTAGCTGTCAGTTTGGTTACATATCTTTACAAAGAACTAAATAATTTCACAGATCAAGCACCAATTAAATAGTTTCCATTTTATTGGCTTCTTTGAATCCAGATGACTTTGGCAACCAGATTTGTAGCCACTTCATAATAATAAGTGTTCTTATATTGCGCCAACAATCCAATCAACGGGTGGTTTCTCTGGGCGCTACACATTTATAACCCTGACGAAATTGTACTTTCGGAGCTGCCGAAGCGCTACACAAAACCATGTACACCCGTTATTTCAGATACCCATTTATACAGCTGGGTGGACTTAGTGCAATGTAGATGAAGTGCCTTGCCCAGGGACACAGCACAGTATGAGACCCAGGCCACTACACAACTGTGCTCCACACTTCATCACAGGATGCTCAAATTGATCAGCTAAGGAGTTAGATAAAAGACAGTCATATAATAATGAACATCATTAATCAAAATGTCAAGAACCATAACAGAAGCCAAAATATACCAATGACAGAAAGCTTAACATGTTAAAACAACAAGAAATCGATGTGCATTGATAACACTATGTAACCACCATTTAAGTAGTAAGAATACGAAATTATACAATTTCCATAATTCTGTAGAATGTTTTCTTACACTTCCAAATAGATATGTTTGTATCAGGACAATGGACAAGGACACTTTTCAGAATATTTTTTTAAAAAACATTTTGCTCCATTCTTCGGTGATTATATGTGACATTTTTGTGTAGCTATGTATACGAAATTTGAATTAAAATCAAGATGTTGTCTCTGGCAGTATGTTCGGGTTTGAAAATTTATTGCGGGAAAAAAACTAGAGAAATATGGATAGGCTAAAAAAAAGATTGCAATGATCAACTCTGTCCATATGTCCCTATGCGGTGGTCAAAAGTCAAAATCCTAGGTATTATGTTTGATTTAAATATGATGATCTCAATGAATTTTACTAATCAATATGAAAAGCTAGAAGAGCAATTTTCTCATGGGCAAAGAGATGTCTCACTCTCACAGGCAAAATCACCTTACTTTATTACAAATATTACCATTATTCACAAATCTCTTCCAAATCAAGACAAAGAATTATTTAACAAATTAAACTCTCTGTTTTATCAGTTTCTATTGTCAGGCAAAAGGGATAGGATAACGAGAACAATGATTATAAACGAATATGAAAATGGTGGACTGAAAATGATAAACGTTGAAATTTTTGACAGATATATGAAAATAACTTGGATCAAATGACTTTTATCATCAGAAAGCATATGGCAATAGCTAAAAAAAACCTTTGCCCATACCGATACACGTTATCTTAGATTTCCACACAAAACAATTGCAATGCATTAATAATTAAAGTATTCAAAAACAAATTCTGACAAAATGTTATTTTTTAGCTATAATCTTGTAGCGAATTCTCAAACAACAAATGTTAATGAATTCGTAAAATTTCCCATTTTATTTTATTTTAAAAACTAAACGATTTTTAGATTTTCTTAAATGGCATGACAGTGGTCTGAAAACATCCATGACCTCTACACGGATACTGGATACACTGGATAACTTTGATTGATTTAAACACGCTTAGATAACTATATAAACTTATTGGTACCTATTTGCTATATTTAATTTTATATTTAGCTAATAAAAGCTCTTCCAAAAGAAATTGACAAACATGCCGAAAAGAGACCATTTTCGTAAAATTTATGAAGAGAATAGGAGTGAAATATTGAAACGACTATTCTCGTCAAAAGACATTTAGATTAGACATAAAATGTCATTTATCACATTTTATATGATAAGGAGCGACATTTGACAAAATCTCAAAAATGGTCATTTAAGTTAGAAATGCCAATCACGACCGTCTTTATGTCAAAATGTTTCCATAATATAAACAGGAGTTGTACGGATTATAAGATCCGAAATTTACAATATAAAATTCTGCATCGCATTATGACAACACAAACCTTTCTTCACAAGATAGGGATATCTGACAGTAGTTATTGCATCTTTTATGTCGAGGAACCAGAAGCTCTTGAACATCTTTTCTATGGCTGCTTGAAATCTGAAAATCAACTTTCGTACTTGGAGACCACAATCAATTAGCATTCTGACAAACCTTTTGTACTACATTTTCCAAATGTATATATATTCGTGTAAAAACAAAGAAACACATTACATTTCTCAGGACTGCTAAAGCATATCAGACAATAACACGAAATTGACCAAGAAGATTATTATTCAAGAAGAAATAATTGTGCACTTCTCATTTTCATTCCATCAAGGTATCGATACCCTCAAGCCACACAACTGATTTGATTATAAACAGTTTCCCAGAAAAGCTTTCTCCTTTGAAGATAACTGAAAAAAAAGCTGTCCCCTTTATCTCGGACGGACGGAAGGACGGACGGACGGACGGATCCCAAAACCTATATCCCCTTCCTATCTGCCATACCCTTCATGTTTATGTGTGTTTTCCCTCCTAGAAATGTCTTCTAGAAAAGTATACAAGTGTATCTTTTCGATACTTTAAAAATACCCATATTCCTACCCCTACATTAAAATTGTGTTTACTTGCCAATCAATATCAATACATTTATAGATACTTTTATGACAACCAATCAATACATTTTTGGCTTGTGTGAAACAATATTCTGCATAAACTGAAAAGCACAAGCGATTTGAAAAGTAAAGTCCTTAAAGGTGCCGTAGTACATTCTGCCTACTGAGCTAAAGTGCTCTCACAAAAAGGTAAATAGGTGTTACCATTGACTAAACAATACTCCGGAATCAATATAAAAAAGAGTTCTAAAAAAATGTACGTGTACATGGTTCGGTTAAGCCATGCGAGTCCTTTTCCTATCAAATGGCATTTTGTATGTGTTCATATTTAAAAGATTGCTCGAAGGAAGGTCTAAACGATAGCTTAGCACTCACAGTAGCAATTTAAATATGATACAATGATAGAATGACCAACCATCTTGATGTCTGAACTCCCAAACTCGTATATGATCTAAAAATCGACCTCTTACACTGACGAGTTGTTGCTTTATACATCGCACCAATTTTTATCAATACGGAAAATCGTTTGCTATTTATACGGCTTATCGGGTTGTGTAATTAGATGTTTTACCCTCTAATCAAAACTTTAATAATAAATGACAAATTTAAGAAAAATATTATATGCGAAAAAACGTGCTACAGCGCCTTTGATTGTTCGATTGTCGTAAAACTAAGCGCTACAATATATATATATATTTGCTTCAAAACTTTTAAGCAGATCTATTGCTGGTGGATGAAAACCCTGCTCTGTGATAAAATGAAGATTAAATCCGATGTCGTCTGTTTACGAGGGCTAATTTGCATCTTTTTTTTTACACATGTTTCATAGTTTCATGATTTATGAGGCACGTTGATAGGCAGCAAAGTTTACAACCAAAAGAATGAACAGCCAATGAACTTAATGATAACTATCGCGAAATAAAGCACAAGTTATGTTGCCACAGGAGCCGTCTTAATGGTATTGTAAAGTGAGCCCTTTCATTATTCGAATGTATTACATGAGCATGTATCTATATTTTCACATGCTGGTGATGCATTTAAAACTTAATTTATAATCCATGTCTGTGTAAATTCATGATTAGAGATATATGAAAATGTAACACTTCATCAATATTTCAATGTTAGTTTAACACCTTCATACTTATGAACCCATACTGATACTTCATAAACGAGAAACGAATATGTTTGTATAAAACATATATGGATGTCATCATCTGAGATGGAGGCAGTTATGTGATTCGGGTCACACATGAAAATTGTTAATCATTGTCATGGACAATGGCAATATTTTGAGTATCCGATATGAGATAGCTAACATGCATTATTTTTCAATCAGTGTGAAATACCACTATACATTGACACACATCTTGTAGAAAGCAGCGTGCAGCTTGTTAAATTCGCATTTGAACAGATTCATTCAATATTCAATTTAGCATTATCTTTGCTATTTGTTTTAATAAAATCAATTATTCTAAAATCAATCACCTTCACACCTTCACACTGAAACAACATGTTTCACCTGTATACCAGAAAGTAGTGACAGGTTACTCATGAATTTTACTTCTAAACACAATGCCTGTTAAAGAAATATAATGAATTAACAGTACACCTTCAACAAAGTTCATGTGTTATGTATTTAGAGAGTACCCTGCACATAAGTTCAAAACGATATACATATATTAAGATTATAAATATGTTATTTGACACGTTTCCTTTATGTGGTATTGGATTATTTAACATATGACTGGCAGGTGACTATAAAACTGTATATAACTTGAACCAGATAATGAATATTTTAAATGTGAACATATGTATTATTATTAACAGCATTCATAAGTTATGGGATGTCAATGAAACTGCAGGCTTTGTTTATTCACGATGTCCTATATCTCAATATATATAATCGTTATAAGGTATTAAATCTTTAATATCATATTGATATGTATTCTACTTCCTGTTGACAATATATGTTGGTATATATTTGATAGTCTATATAATGTATAACAAATATTGATTATGTAATTATGGACCATGTCTTTTTGCAAAGCTTTGGCAATTATAGGAGATCGCTTCTCCCTCTTCCGGTCTAGTAGGCTGGAATCATGCGTTTACTTCGATATGGAAATATTTCCGTCGTGTAACTATGAAGTGCTTTATTCGTTCTTCAAGAATAACTTCATGTAAAATACTCAATAACACTAACGTATCAACATCTATTGGAGCGAAATATTAGAGTATTTATGGAAACTATTTTACAGTTGGTTAAGTTATTCAACTTACAGTTGTATAAATGCAGTCCCGGACATTTCAGAATATCTATTCATTGAATTAGCTACCATTACACACATGGTATATGAAAAACCTCCTTCTGTCTTGTTCATTTACAGAGAAACGGTTAAAACGTGACTGCTTTTGATAAACCTTTAAATCAATTGAAACCATTCCACTTCAGCGGATACTATTAGATTTACTGTTATGAGGTGGAAACAACACACCCGGGGATTAGGACAGATTCGAGGGTGAATTAATCGTGTGATTCGAGTTAAAACCTTTCCCATTAGCTGTAAACAAGATGAATCTCAACGTGATATATGTTAGACACAGAAAGCCTGTGAGAGTCCGAATCAATAGGAGGGTAATACATGAATCACAGAAGCGTGAGGAGAAAGTGATCCCCTGTGAGCTTCTATTCTCTTGTGGTTTCTTCTCCCATTCATCATTAAAGATAGTGTCAATAACTTCTATAGTTGATTTATTATATACAATGCTTGAAATTATTGGCACCAGTTAAAGTTTTTAAAAATGTCCTCTCATCAAGAACAATGAATTTAATATTTGGTTATTGTTGGCGCTACAGATGCATCCTCATTGTCGGGTATTCAGAGGAGCTATTATCATATTATGTATGTTTAAATCGCATGTTGTTACTATTTGCAGAAAGTATGTTGTGCAAAACGTGCTGCAATGTAATGCAGTATTGCTTCCGTCTGTGTTTTTTTGTCTTGATGTGAGGCTCAGAACCATTGCCAGCTACCGCATATACGATATTTGGAGGGAATTGGAGGTGAGGTGAGGTGATTTTTAACACCGCTTTCAAGAGTATTTCAGTTTTATCGGAGAAAGCCTAGCTATGCATTGGGATGAAACCTGGGAGCATCGGCTGGAACTGGCGAACCATGGGTGGTAATATGCTGAAATACATGTAGAACAGTTCTCGCTTTGACCCGAAGCTGATTGCTCTAACCTCTGCGCCGCCCCTTGGAGGGAATTGGAACATTTGGATCTTTCAATTCTACCATCAAGCAAATGTGGCAATCACATATATTAAGATATGACAAGGTGATACTAGATTTATTCCAATGATTTACATTCTCAGTTCTCTTTCTTATAAAAATGAAATACAATATTCATATGTAGCTGTTGTTGACACATACTGTATTATGTATATATTTCGGGAGACTCTGATAAGTAAACATTTTTACATTATTTTTTTAAAAAACAATTTTATTAATCAACAATTAATAATTTAAGGAATTTCCGAAAGTCTTAGGATTGCTCAACTGTTTACAACCTTTTAAAATGTGGAAGTTATTTGCATTGCATCTTATATGCATTATTTATCTAAGAGTATTATTTGCTAGTATATGTGATACAATATGACAATAAATAAACTGAAAAGTTAAATAGATTTAATTTGACATCATTGGAGTGGACAATATGTCAGCTACAGTGATACGTCAAGAAACAAGTTCCCTAATGGGTATCATAGAATGTTAATGTTTTGTTTAAATATATATTGAGGTATTTTCTTTCTATCAGTAATAAATTAAATATCAAATATTCAAGTTCATGTCAATGAGTTGTCATTGGTTGCCACATCAATGAATAAAGCAATGTTCTCACAGCCTCATCTAAACAATATGTGTATAACGTGAATGGTATAAACGTTATTATGTTCTGGCTAATATGGTAAAACATGTATATATTATGTACCATAATTATTTGCCTGGGTTACTGGGTTATATTTAGCA
Source organism: Gibbula magus (assembly GCA_936450465.1). Taxonomy (NCBI): domain Eukaryota; kingdom Metazoa; phylum Mollusca; class Gastropoda; order Trochida; family Trochidae; genus Gibbula; species Gibbula magus. The sequence goes on from OW388301.1 coordinate 49,124,719, forward strand.
AATGAAAATTAACTAATGGCTGTCTCCTTTTCAAAAATAAATCTGACATTAGCATATTTATGCAAAGTTTAACCTCATGACTTACACTTCGTTTACAACATTCAAAATTTAAATCATACTGCAATGTTTTGTTTGTTATGACTTTTTTTTAAATTTCACATAATATGGCTACGACAAAAATTGGCTGCCTCGAATAATCGCCTGTCTTGCATAATTGCCGGGTGGAATCAGTATTTGAAATTAGTAACCGCCGCGGGATCATTCGAGGATTTATGGTTTTGTTGCAGAATGTGAATAGACTGCTACAGTGACCGCAATGATTAAGGAATATTAATCCAGTCAACACCACCTTACATGTGCAGTAAAACAACATTCCAGTGATATGTTTACTTGAATGTTACATGTACATATAATTCCTTGATCAATTCAAAAAAAACAAAAATTTATAATTTCATTCTGCTAACAAATCATTGATCAGTTGAGGAATATTTGATAATACTTTTTCATTGGATAATAACTTTGATGTTATAGAAATAGCATGTGTGACAGTAATCATTAGATAAACTATTAATGGACATATGAGGGAAGGTTAATTGAATAACAGCAGGTATATTCATCATGGTCATGATATGATCAAAGTGGAGCTAAAAAATTATTTCTTTGGAATTCAAACAATTTGCTTGCAATGTAAATACATATCTCTTTGTTCTCATATCCGACTGCTTCTGAAGACCATGATGTGTATTTTATTGATAAATAAGAACTGATTTCCTTGATGAGTAGATCAAAGGTAGTTTTCATTTCATATTTATATGATCATGGAAAAGTAGGAATATGTAACAGTGCCGTAACCATAGATACAGATAGAATGAAGCTCTTAATAATTACGTCCATCAAATTTAAAAGTTGGTAATTGAACTATTATGAAATACTAGTAAAAGTGATTGTAACGGTCCTGATCAACGTTGACAAGAAACATCTAAGGGCACATTGTGTATAATCGCTGGATACACAGTATTTACCAATAAACAGAAATAGTATTTTTATGTCAAATTTTAAGACCATTTCCCCAAGATCATGTGAGTTCCAACAGGCTCATTTAGTCTTACAATAGTCTTGATGTTGAAGTCAAATGCATGCATACCTTATCTACGACATAATGAACAATGGATGCATTTCTGACATGCAAATGTTTACTGTCTATAAATGTTGAAATGATTGCGAATTTTGTGCACACCTGTGATAAACCATAGCAGCAATTTCATTGACCGGTTAAGAAAACCAGGTGATATCAGAATGCGGCACTACTGACTGCCAAGCATTTAAAGCCGTACATGTCTACGTTTTTTTTCACTATTGTTCCGCCTTTCGTCAAGGTAATTGAATAAAAGTAACTAGTTTACTCACTGGCTAAACACTACTTAAAGGGGCAGTAGCACGTTTTTTGCAAATTTTATTGTTTCAAATTTCCCATTAAAATGATGGTTTTGTGTCATTAATATTTACTTTAGAGAGTAAAACATCTTCTTACACAAACCAATTATCCGTAGTGGTAACAACGGTGTTGGGTATAAAACAAAAATTGCATGGCGGCCATTTTAATGTGAACACATTCTATTGTTTCAAATTACAAAAACGATCCCAAAGACTTTACCGAAACATGTACACTCATTTTGAACTTGATTTTCCGAAGGGTGAAGGGTGTTTTACTATTAGTCAAATAATTCATTTCGAAAAACCTTGCTACTGCCCCTTTAAAACCAAACACAGAATGAATACACATTTAGTGTACATTTCAGTGTTCGTATGTTAAATATAATGGGCTGTCTTTGTCAGAAAAACGGTGTCAATATCAGTCAGCCTACACAGGCCTGAACGACTCGTGATGCACGTGTAACACGCTGAAATGTACAAGCCAATACAAATAGGAGATAAACCTACTGTGTTTGAAATCAGAGACGTGTTATACTGGATTGATAGCGAGTAAATTTAAAATTGAAACGGAACGCGTAGCATCTTTACTTAAATTTAAGAAATAGAAATGTCGAAAGACATTACTTTCGTAACAAGAAGTATCAAGTGTTCATGGCCATACCGGGTGTTCGTGATGAACACCTACACACAAACATTACAGTAATCAATGTGAATCAATGAAATTTAAATACCCGAATAAACAGAGGATCCAGTATGTAATATCCGATTGCAAACTTCAACTTTAAAAAGTCAATCGAATTAAGGCATTGAAGACTACGTGAAGCTAAACGAGGATTTCTGATGGCAATGCGAATTTTCTCGAGCTCAGTGTTAGCCTCATTATTCGGAGGCGGGATAGCGCAATGGTTAGCGCGTTCGGCTTCGGATCAAGAGGTCCGGGGTTCGAATCCCGCCGCACTTTGTCTGCAGTAGAGAACTGTTCTACACGTAGTAAGGTTTGGATGCAATGCTATACTGAATTTCAGCGTAGTACCAACCATGGTTCGCGAGTCTCAGCCGATGCTCGCAGGTTTCACCGCAATGCATAGCCACATGGCGTCGCGGGCTTTCTCCCTGCCATAATACTGGCAGCCGCGATATAAGTGAAATACTCTTGAAAGCGGCGTTAAACCACAACTCACCTCAACTCAGCTCTTATTTTTTCCATTAAAAATACTGGAAATACTTTGGAAACTCACGACTCAGTTATATATTCATTTTTAAATTCATATTCATATTTTCATATTCAAAGTGTACGCAGTTTCTTAAAGAATATTTATTGTCCATATTTCACCCCCAGTGCCATCTTCTGCCATATTAGCATTATACTTAGTTCTTTACATTTCATCGATCTGGTAGGAGTATTAAGTCATTAATCTTTCGTTGGTAAAGTATCTGTCAGGTCCAAACACCAGATTGTTTACAATAAAAACGGAGGACGGTTATGTTGAAAATAGTTTTTTCGATTTCAGATATTTTCCAATGACGTGTGTGCATGCACAAATACCATGGGCAACATATGGTGGCTTATTGATTATAGTATACACATATTATAGTTGGTACATGTTAGTATGTTTCAACGTTTACCACGGCGTGACAGGTTTGCGAATATTTACGTTCATCATATCAACAAGTGTGAGGTATTTATAATATTACATACATTTTAATACATATTTTCTTTACAAGTTTACTTAATGTTTCTTTGTCATTTTCCTACATTATCTTGATATACGTGTTACTTATAGTATTTGTTATTTTATTATTCAGCAGCGTAACTCTCATGTATACATTGATGCGCAAAGAAATCAATAATACTTGGAATAACAGCATGTGATGTATTTGGATTATTTATGTTTTATTATCAACAATCAACACAATGTTATGAGTAGATGTGACCAAAGGTTTAATGATCATGTTGCATATATTTGCATATATTTTTAGTGATACAAGAAGACTTTTTTCATAATCGGTCATATTTTGTATAGACAAGAAAAAATATTAATGCTATTGATAATCATTTATGATATATATGTAATTAATTTAACTCTTACAATATTTTGTATCTATTATCGATAACAACTTGAAAAATTTGACACTATCCTTATATGTTTAATTTCCATGTATTCTGAATTTATTATTTTAAAACCATCAATTGGATAACGAAACGTGATGAACTAATTCAGCCGACTGTTTGCATGGATGTTTGTATGGGTGTGTACATCTATATTAACAGCTGTCACAGTGTCACAGGTGCATCATTTCGATGATTAGATTAGTCAGAGGATCCGTATTCATAATGCACGAAAAGTATTAGTTTTTTCAGACGTCTTTCTGTCACGAACCTATTTACATTTCAGCTGAATTCGAAAGTATAGAAAACCCAAACATATACATGTAATGCTAAGCGAAAACTGCTTAAGCAGTGTTTGAGTTGAAAATAATATCTCTCCAATATCCTTATTACTTAAACATTTACGCAGCCCTGTTTATTAAAGTAATAAAGCTATAATGTGAAAATAAATCACATATTTGCATGTTTATTCAATTGGTTATGATATATATGACACACGTGCGAGTTTAATAGTGTAACTCCTTGTATAGTACAAAGGTATGGTCTATGTGATCTTATTTTTATAGAAAAGGTAAATATATGCTTTATTCTGAGATTGTCAGGCGCCACTGTTCCTCACCTCTTGGGTCGAGATAGCGCAGTGGTTAGCGGAGAATTGTAACATGATTTCGGTTTTTCCTTGATTCTGATTGGTTGATTTGCCTATGTTGATTGACAATGAATACCCGCAGATTACTTGTGACGAATCACCGCGAACATATACATCATGTTCACAAGATCCGGCCCGACTCAAAATTTTATTTTTCTATTTCTCTGAATATGTGCCCCTTACTCAAAGTTGACAGGTGGCATTGTCATTTTCTAACTTGTGTATAGCAGTATAGGTAACAAATAACTGTCAGAATTAATTTATTTCAAGTAACTAAAATGTTTTAAACTAGAAAGATTTGTCGCCTTCTTCCATGCGGTTGTGTTTCCCGAATGCCGTTGCCATGGCATGACGTCATAGTGATCAACCGTTTTGACGTCACAATGCTAGCGTCACTGTCACAATGGGTTAGGGGAAGTTTAAGATTTTTGTTCCTTGGTATTTTACTGTGTTGATGTCGTAGATAAATGTTTATCGCCATCTAAAAGGATACGTGAATAGTGTGAAGTGAACATAGTTGAGTGACACTGTTTGAGCTTATGTGTAAATTGTTGCTCATGTACATATGACGCCGAGTATTTACATTTGCAAATTCCTTTCCACTCAGAGATAGGTACGCAAAAAGAAAGTTCGTTTCAAAACGCCTAATAACTAACGGTCATGTTACAATATCGATAAATAGTTGCGTTTGTAAAATTTTCGGGATTCATTGCTATTCAACACCCGCAAATTTCAGCGTTTAAAACCTCCGGCTAACGCCGTCGGTTTTAAACTAAATTTGCGGGTGTTGAATAGCAATGAATCCCGTAAATTTTACAAACGCAACTATTTATCTTATAACTGTTCTACTCACAGTAAGGTTTGGCTGCAATGCTACACTCTACGACTACTACGCAATAAAAATCCACACGGCGTTAGGGCTTTCTCCCTGCAGTAATAATACTAGCAGCCGTGATAGAAGTGAAATACTCTTGAAAACGGCGTTAAACCCTAACTCACCTCACCTTTAATGCAAATCGATGTTTATTTTTTGCAGTGAACGTGTGGACTGAAGACACAAATATGGCAGATATCAACATATCAGCAAGCAAGGTTGCAAAAGTGGTCTCGTTTGTGACAATTTGTATCTGCACTGTATGCATATGTATATTGCTGATTTGAAACGGAATGACACAATGGCCATCATCCCATGGTTTGGACTAAACATTGGTTTAAATGGTCCGAACGGATGCAGCACCTATGGTGGACATTGTCCTATGAGCAAGGGAAATGACGTCATCATCTACTGTTAAAATAAGGCTGTCCAGTAAAGGCATTTACCACACTATTGGAACTCTTTCGGGACTATCACTTAATGTGTTATGGGCTGGCTATTGAATGCATATGCTGATACTTTCACAGCCCAAAGGTGAACCTGTATAGATGTAATAAACGTGGAAACGTGACATTTAAGAAGACTGTATTGGAAATTTTAAACCCAGCCATTGGGATCTAAAAATGAAACAAACAATATATATATATATTACGATCTGAGTCGCAAACCCGGTATTTGAAACAATTGTTGAAAATGACCAGTTTAAGCAGAATTTTTGAAGATTTTTATGATAGAATAGGTTCATATAATGTATGATACTATTAGGACCACGTTCATGTTGATATACAAAAAAAAAAACAAAACACTAATTTAAAGGCGCTGTAGCACGTTTTTTTGCACATAATTGTTTCTCATATTTGCCATTTACAATTAAAGTTCATAGAATATTTGTATACGTGACTGGGGAAAACATCACATTACACGACCCGATAAGCCGAAAATGGTGCGACGTATAAAGCGACAGTGTTGTTGAACTATTCGGTGTGAAAGGTAGATTTGTATGTTTTTTGGGAATTCAGACAGCAAGATGGTTGACCATTCCATCATGATTCCATAATTAAATTCTACTCTGAGTGTTAAGGTAGTGCTACATCAGTTAGTTCATTTAAACGACCTTCGAGTGGGTATTTTAATGTGAACACATTAAACTGGCCGCTAGATGGAAAATGTACTCGCATGGCTTAACCGAACCATGTACATGCGTTTTAGAATTCCTTTATTGATTCAGGAGTTTTATCTAGCCAGTGTTAACAATAATTTATGTGTTTGTGAGAGTGCTTTATGTCAGTAAGGAAATCGTGCTACAGCGCCTTTAAGCATTCATCATTAATTGTATATATTCGAAAGGCTACATCGGAATAGTGTATATGGATTGTACTATATAGTCTATATGTCTGCTGTCACATGACCTCGCTGGAACACTTGAACTGATATAGTTTGTATCTGGATTGCCACAATTTTGGCGTGTGAAACTAGAAGTAATAAAAACGAAAATACACTGACGAACAAAAGTAACATCACTGTAACGCTGCAATCGCTCATTCAAAATGTTTTTTTCGACGGAATTTATGTAGAACATTAATTAATAAAAGATGTTGTCGACATAAATAACCTTTTTTGGAGTTATTGGCGGATTAGTACTACGTCATAAAACATGCTAAAACCCCGTAGAGTTAATGAGATTAAAAAACGACGATTTCTTAAAATACGTCGTCCACACGCGATATTAAAACAGACACTGTTAAAACATTCCAGTTTAGTTTACTTGGCTTCTGCAGATATAATGTAACTCTGTTTCAGTCGTACTTATCACCCATGGGTTGAAATGGTTTTTTTTAATATGGTAACATTTCTTTTGAACGTGGGTCTATTTCATAAGAGATTCATTACCGCCTTTTTATGGTCAGAAATGGCCAAGAAAATTCACGAACATATAGCTCACGTTCGAGTCTAAACAGTCGCAGCACATAATTAATACATTGACTGTGGTGAAAAAATACATGGATCTTATGGATGATCAACTTCTTTATTAACAATAGCAAATAATAAAGAAGTTGATAATCCATAAAATCATTGTCTTCTTCATCACACCAACTTCTAGAATGCCTCTCAAGCAATTGACTGTATGCTTGGGTAGCGTGGATATCGTCCAAAATTCCTTTATGGTACTACATTCGACAATTTTGAGAGAAATATTGCAAGTGCTTTGTGGTTAGAAATATATATAAGTAAGGTTTTAGTTATCTCTCAACAACTATCCAAGCAGATAATCGATAAATGAATCGTCTACAAAAGTGCCCATTAATACCAATAACATTAATAAAAGCCCATAAGAAATCGTATATCGGACAAATTACCTGTGTCATTTGATATCATGTTATATCTAGATAAAGAAAATCAAATATGTCTCATTAATCATATATGTATGACTAATGAATTTCAGTAGTCTGACGATATATAAGACAAATGTACTACAATTTTCATTGATTTGTGAATATAATCCTGTCGACAATGGCTTAACAAGACCTTCAACCTATTCAAGTACAATTTAAACGACGAAAGATTTAACCTATAATTAATAGTATTTCATCATTCGACATTCCATTTCCATCGTAATGCATCTTTAAATTAAAATCTGAATTCCCATATAACTGTTAAATGAGTTTGACGGTCTCATATACTGTATTTAAAACACATGGGACATAGTGAGACTACATTGTATATTAAGAGGTAGGTAACAATGGTGACGTCAGCATCATGGTGCTTTTGTGTATTTTTTCGAATCATGATGCTATGATATATAACAATTTTCTATTATATTCAATTACATCAGGTATTTCTGTTTTTATTCTTTACTTTCAACAGCACGGTGTATAAGAAATAATGTTACTGAATAGGTGTCAAAAGACGTCATCAAACCATTTATAAGCGACCGCGATGCGACTCGGTCAACTGTGTGAAGTGAAAAGCTTCGTTGTTAAAAGTATTTATTTGAAAAATAATTTGCAAATAAATTATCTGCATAATGAGGTTATCAAAGTACATCACGTCATCATGAATATCATTATCAATGTTATATACAATTTACAGTTTTAACGATGATTCTCTACATCACAATAAATGAAAGTCAATCACGCTTTGTGGAAAGGCTCGGTTCAAAGATGTAGGATGGTAAAAAGAACGTACATTTCACATACTTTACGTTTTTTAAATATCACCAGTGTATTGGCGGCACTTTTGATACATATAGATTCGCTGTACCAAACAAATCTATAAAAAGTCTTTAAGGAAAGAAGTGGAGTTATTGTATTATACGAATGAGAGCGAGGGTTGTACACATCAATTGCACGAGTTTATAATCTCATATACAAAACTTGAGCATGATCAGTTCTTTATAACCCATTCTAATACTGAATAGCATACACATAACATTAAACTGGTTTGCTTCCCTGCGATGATATACTGGAACAGTGTTCTGGAACAATCGTTGCCTGGTAAAATGGATTTGAGCAGAAATGGACAGGATTACACACCATATCGCTACTTATAAACTGTGTTATTTGTTCTATATATATCTGAATTACGGATTTGAATTAAGAAGGAATCAAAATAGTGTATTAGAATGATTAATGATGAAACTAAATTGCTTATCATTAACAGTCTTGTCCGATACCTTTGAAATATTGCCTCCAAATATAGTCTTATAATTGGACTCGTGAACTACCTCTCTGATAATCCTACGATCATGCAGTCTTTATTGGGAATGTTCATACAAAAAGAATATAGGTTTCATTCCATCCTGGCAACTTGACATATTCTCCTCGTTCCATTACATTGTTATTGACATAAGTTATTTCTATGGGAAATAATAATTCATCATCAATTGGTATCACTAGAGGTTTCCAATATGACAGGGGGCAATGATGTATATATGTATATGTTTTACTTATATATCTGAATATTTCAACGAATTAGATTATAAGATTATTGAAATTTCAAAATGAGCATTCACTAATTCAGGATCTATTCGGCTATTAGCAAAACGAACCAAAACAATTTTTCTAATTGTAAAGATGATAATCTCTATATACTCTATTAAAGCTTAATATAATATAATATAATTAATCATAAAAAAAGGAAATTTTAAATGTCTCATTATATTAGTATGTGAATATTTGTAAAAGTTTATTTTATTGTATGGTCATAAAGATATATGTAAATAAAGAGGTGCTCTTCAAATGTCCTTGTGATATTTTTCGTTCCAATGTTATTATGTTCGTTAATCAATTTGCTCTGAGAATATTGAACCTAACTACAGACCAAATTCGGCAGTGAATGGTCACATGAGAACATATGAGAACACTGAAAACATATTTGTTATTTTCTTGTCATGGAAGCATTGATTACCGAAAAATAACATTTGTATTTCGTAAAGGTTTTTGATTAGAAAATAACACGTTTCAGTTTAATTGATTGATAGACATATATAAAGGATAGATTGTGTTTTCAGTGTGATATCACTTATCTCTCATCGAGTGAAAGAGTAAAGCCGATATCGGCTTTAGCCCGTCACGAGATGTGAGATACATGATATCGCACTGAAAACACAAACTATTTTTTTTATTATATGGTTCTGTGGTCGGACATATGGTGTTTTACGTCCATAACTGCTTCAATTGAGCGAGTTCTGGCGACGTCATATCATTTTTTCTCTGTCACTTAGCAGCGACGATGACGTCGCGTTGATTGTAAACGTGACGTCATTCCCGTGTACACATGACGTCATCCCCACCTGTGATATTACACTGTGTTGAGAAAGTGATATCAAGCTGCAGTGATGAGAACACATTTTCTCAAACTGAGAAAAGTAAGTCTCACATCGCTTAGCATATACATGTAATAAAATGTTTTCTCGTCTGTTGAATATATGTGGTTTATTTATTACATTAATAGTTATTTTGGTTGAGAGAAAAAAACAATTGTTAAATTTTATCTTGCCAGTTTGATATTTATAAGTCAGTACCCAAATTTAAATAAGTTTAAAAACTTCCTCTTAGAAATATTGAAAATAATTATGAAACTGGAAACGTTTGTCATCAAACTAGATTGAGGTCTAAGATGCTAAATTCTACTAAAGAATAAAAGATTAGTATCTTTTTTATGGAATAACCATGTTTTCTTTCTGATTCTGTCATGGCCGATATGTAAGGATCTCATTACCTCATGTATCACAAGGAAACACAGAGGTTACAAACTTATCATGTATATTTGTATATCTATATACATACAGTTGCTGCTATTCAGAATCAGAATAATTGTTATTAATCATATCGCCACCAAGGGTGGTACAAGAGCTGTAAAAAGATACAAAATATATATACAAATTGATCAAGATAGCAGGGACAAACAAATATACACATGCGTATAGGCAAATAAAGATATTGGTACACACTTGCTGTTATATACATAAAGAAATGTACACACAATATTAATATCAATTGTACATTTAATTGTATTGATAAACTTTGCCTATTCATCTGTTTTATGCTATTGTCATTAAAAAATTCACATACAAATTAACATTTTTTAAATAATGTTTATAAATTTTGCAACTTTCCTCAGCACCTTAATATTTTTGTTTGTCATAAATTGTTTTAATTTAATAAGGTTCGGCCAAGTAAAGTAATAACTATCAACAAATAATGAACGATTGTGGTTGAGGGCGACACATTTCAGCAAATTATGATACTCATCACCGATTGCAGGGGAGTGACATAATTTGCATATTCTATCCTGCTTATGTGAATAATTATACCCTGCCATCTTGCTTTATGTTTTATGTATCATTATTTTAAACTGTATCACCACCGAAAGTGGTTTCCGAGGATAAAGAGTTTGAGCTTAACAATATTCTGCCAGCGTCCAGTTTCTACAGGGAGTATTGGTGTCGAAATACATTTAGGCAGGAAAAGATAATTTTGGTATGTCTTTAATAAGTTGGTAATATTGTCCTTTTAAACTGGATGTTACTTCAGATCGCTACGATTGATGGAACTGAAATTTTAAAATAGATTCAACTTTTAATAAAAGCCAAAGTATTTCATGTGGTTGGATTTCTAAAAATAAAGGACATGCCACATTTATCTAATATAGATTTAACGGAGAGTATCCTTGGATTAGTACTTATATTGTGGTTATCATTGAAGGATATATATGAATAAAGAACTTGGGATAGTTTCGCTGCATTGTTATTGCATGCTAATTTATGCCAATATGATATCGTTCTTTTAGATATTTGTATAGATAAAGGGGCCCTTCCGAATTCACAATAGAGCATATATGAAGGTGTTGAAGAGTTTAAGCCCGAAGCTTCAAAATGTACTGTTAGCGCGTTCGGCTTCGGATCAAGAGGTCGGTGGTTCGAATCCCGCTAGGGGCTCGGCAACTGTGTCTGCAGTAGAGAACTGTTCTACACGCAGTAAGGTTTGGGTGCAATGCTACACTGAATTTCAGCGCAGTACCATTCATGGTTCGCTAGTTCCAGCCGATGCTCGCAGCTTTCACCGCAGTGCATAGCCACATGGCGTTGCGGGCTTTCTCCCTGCCATAATACTAGCAGCCGCGATATAAGTGAAATACTCTTGAAAGCGGCGTTAAACCACAACTCACCTCACCTCACCTCGCCTCAAAATGTACTTTTTCTTTAATACGAGTTTCTTCATAACCCCATATCTTGCATCCATATAATAAACCAGGGACAACCATTACATCAAATGCAGTCAATAGGCAATCTTGTGGCATAGTCACATTTCGAGCTTTTTTTAAGAGACAAAACATTGCTTTTGACGCCCTTTCTGCAATAGATATCAAACCGGTTAAATTTCTTTGATTTCGATTGAATTTTATACGGAGGTAAATATAAGCATCAACTATATCTAAATGAGAATCGCCAAACATAAACTTTAATTTGGTGTGTTTGACAGGTCCACTTTCAGGTTCCATTCCACGCAATATTCGAAAGAGACATTAAGGGACTTTTGTAGGCCACCAGGGTTATCGCTGAATAGGGCGTTATCATCTGCATACAATAAAGAAAGAAAAGTTAAGAACATTGCTACAGAATGTATATCATCGCCTGACTTAGTTTCAATGCTTATACCAGGGCAGACTTTATCATCCAATGTTTGTTCATGGTCACTTATAAAGATACACAAAAGTAAAGATGAAAGATTGCTAAAGTATGGTTAACTACCAGGTCATATTCTCTGTGGACAGTATTAATGTCAAACGCCTCGTGCAATACTCAAGGAGAAAATATGAATGTCACGATAGCCACATGGATAAGCTGTTGGCGCAATCATTCCTGCCGATTGATGCTTGTCTCTTACGATTTGGGTAGTACGAGGATTTGTACTATTACAGAAGATGTGATCACACATTCCTATAACAATGTTACAACTGTTCACTACCTAACTCGCATGTATTTCTTATAAATACGTCCTATTAGTCACTTTTCAAAGCCATAACCACATAGAGAAGTAAGTGACATATTGCTAAACGCAATTTGAGCAATATTGCAACCATAAGCGGCGAGGAATTTACAGTAATGGCATGGTAATTTGGATAATATGGTAATATATATATATATATATATATATATATATATATATATATGTATATATATATATATATATATATATATATATATATATATATATATTGCATGTAATCTACATGTACAGTCTAGTCATCTCATAGATGACATACTGTATATTTTAGAATATTACGGTCATTTACACATACATGTAATTCATAATGTCGATTACTCAGCAATTTTTGTTAGCATGAGTTTACTCAATGAAATGAATAGCAGAAAACGGATTAGACAAAATCATTCCATCAATCAATGTCTGAGGTTATGAAGTGTAAGTCACTGAAATCCCACTCTCTTCCCTTAGAAGGTACTCCCTTCAGATTCCTGATACTAACCTATGTGGCCTGAAGGTAGTTACTCTTTGGAAAGTGAAATGATGGAAACCAGACACTTCGTGAAAAATAGCCTTAAAGGGGAAGTAGGACGCTTTTTTCGCTCAAATAACTCGATGAAATATATTTGAAGAAAAAATTCACCAATAGTAAAACACCCTTTTTTTCTTCCGAAAATCAAGTTTAAAATGAGTGTACATGGTTCGGTAAAGCCATGGGAATTGTTTTTGTCATTCGAAATAATAAAATGTGTTCACAATAAAATGGCCGCCATGCAATATTTGCTTTATACGGAACACCACTATTACCACTAAGGATAATTGGTTTGTGTAATAAGACGTTTTACCCTCTGAAGTAAGTGTAAATGACTATCATTATAAAAATGAAATTTGAAAAAATTAAATTTGAAAAATGCGTATTAGCGCCCCTTTAAGTCTTTATGGTAATAGCTATGGTATCATTTATAAGTATTTACATTATCTGTTTGTTTAAACTAATGAGAATGGTCAAATAATACAAATAAAATTCATATAAGAGATGGGATATACTTTAATATATTTATTCTTTTGATCCACAAACTCCATAGGTACTATATATTGATGCATTTAAGTTATTATTATTTATTACTGAATTGTTTGAAATATATTGGTACGTAAGAGGGTACAACATCTCATTACACAACCCGGTTATCCGTATCCATAGAAAACGGTTATCCGTGTTCGAAGAAAATGGTGCTATGTGTAAGCGACCATTCTTTCATTAAACCATATGAGTGTTCAAGTCTCGCTGCATCAGTCATATCATTTGAACTACCTTCGAGGGGCAATTTTAATGTGAACACACTATAATGGCCGCTAGCTGGGAAATGGACTCGCATGGCTTCAACGAACCATGCACATTCTTTTTAGAATTTTTGTTATTGGATCAGGAGTGTAATTTAGCCATTGGTAACACTTATTTATATGTTTGTGAGAGCACTTTATTTCAGAAAGAAAATCGTGCTACAACGCCTTTAAATACCGTTTTCCCTCCAGATCAAAGAGTCACATAAGGTTATTGCAAGTAAGCAAGCTGTGCAAGGATGACATTCAGATTCATCAATCAGGATACAATAACATCCATCAACTCCACGGCAATGTTGACAGAGGATGAGTAATGACATTGTCAGCACCAATTGTAGCATGAAGGAGATATTGATATATCCTTCATCTCTGGTGTAACGTCCTGCTTATTAGCATTATCAAACTTCCCTTAATGATGTTACAGTCTATCGTGAGTTTGATGAACTTCGACATTTAGAAATACATGCCACTTGGATACTGAACAACTGAACTTTCTGATATGTGAGAAATACTACCGATTCTACATGTATATCGGATCTAGTCCATCCCAAGATGCACACCTTCAGAGTCGGACGCCAAACACTAACCCTGATTGTCCCGACAGCGTATCCAATATTTCCAGATAATATTCACTGAATGAAAATGACATATTTACACATACATACTTTATCTAATTGTATTGCAACTTAATGGGTGATTTCACGCATTGTTTAAAGTGAACAAATACAAATATATACCACATCATCGTCTTAATTTTTTAACAACTGCAGTCATTTTAATATAAACTACATCCAAATGTGCACTTGTCCTTTGTGAGAGTTTACTTATGAGATATGCTTTATAAATATATGTTTATATAAGATCAAATGATTTTATCAAATTGAAGATATTTCGGATTGAGGAACATTATGGCAGTTATCATGAAATATTGTGTTTTATGCATCATGGTTTTCTTTTCCCGTTATGCACCAATAAGCAAACTGACGGTATTAGATAATACAATTCAAAATATTGGCATATTGATATATGTATATTAAATACTGTGTGTTATGGATTAGAATAGAGTTTCCCGTTATGCATGCATGCACACTTACGTTATTTAACAATACAAACGAGTGTATGTGACCTCACCTCACCGGGTAAGGGCAGTGGTTTGCGAGTTCGGGGTTCGAATCCCGCCACGGGCACGGAAACTTTGTCTGCAGTAGAGAACTACACACAGTAACCCTTTTGGTGCAATGGTTACAAATGTGATAGCAATGTGCTTTATACAGTGTAAGGAAGAAATAATTTGTAGGTGAAAGAACTTCCAAAACGAAACTTTCAGAACACTTTGCCAAAATCAGTCTCAAGAGAGAGAAACCAGTGGCACTTCATTTCATTTCAGGGTAAATCCTGAACTAGAGCAAACCATCACCAGATTTGAAGCAATGGGACAGTTGTAGATCTTCGAGCATCACTCTGCCCGACCATATGATCCATGATAAGATAAAAGGCTGAAGTTTCCAAGCCCGGTCGGGGTGGGTAAGGGCAGTGGTTAGTGCGTTGGGCTTCGGATGAAGAGGTCCGTGGTTCGAATCCTGCCAGGGGCACGGCAACTTTGTTTGCAGTGGAGAACTACGCGCAGTAAGCTTTGAGTGCAATGCTGCAATGAAGTCCAATGTAGAAACACGATATATCATTCTCTTCACTGACATTGCTGAAATTGATTGCACTGATTTTTAGTAGTGTGCCTAGTTTACATTTCATACAGCTATAACTATGATGGCTGAGAGGGGCCATTTGATTTCGTGTTAACTTTCAAACACGAAATCGCGAAATCGCGAAATCGCGAAAAAATCAAAACGAAATCGCGAAATTGCAAAACGAAATCGCGAAACGGGGAAACGAAATCGCGAAACAGCGACACGAAATCGCGAAACAGCGAACGAAATCGCGAAACGGCGAAACATGCGCGAAACAAAATCGCGAAGGAGCGAAACGTCCGCGAAACGAAATCGCGAAGGAGCGAAACGTCCGCGAAACGAAATCGCGAAGGAGCGAAACGTCCGCGAAACGAAATCGCGAAGGAGCGAAATCGCGAAGAAGCGAAAGAGCGAAAGAGCGAGAGAGCGAAACTGCGAAACCGCGAAAGAGCGAAATCGCGAAGAAACGAAATCGCGAAGAAGCGAAATCGCGAAGGAGCGAAAATTACAGTTCCCTGTTAATAGAAAGTAAGACCGTGATGTATGAGCAAATAATCCGATGTCTTATAATTGTTTATTAAACATAACATGACAATGTGTCTGAAAGTTATGAAACTTATATTATAAGGCGATGAACCGGTATACAAAGCAGTTATATATTATAGAATCTGCATGTTTTATGATAAATGTAACGTTAATCGAGGACAATGTAAGATCGATACAAAAGCAAATCGAACTGGTAATATGAACGACGGATAAAAGGTAACTTGTTATTGTTTATATTTGTTAGAGAAGTAAGAGTAAGTTGGAGTAACTTTGGAATATGTTAAAATAGTAATGTCGCCAACAAGAGCTGCCATATAAACTGAGATACACTGAGTCTACTGACTATATCTAATGACTAATCTAATCCGTTCTCAAAAGCCATATGCCTAAATGATATAATACACTTTAACATATACGATATATATGGTTAATAAAGAATGGTATGTCAACAGGTTGTGGCAGGATCTACTGGAATGAATTAAAAAGTGAAACGGACACCTAACCGAAATTAAATGCAGAAACAGTTATTCTAAGATTCAAAGAATGAAGGAACGATATTGTTAATCTCCTCTTTATTTTAACATATACATTGATATTTTTAAAAAATGGCAAACAGATTACCTACTCAAGCAGCTTTGAATCAAAAACTGCAATACAACTATCAACTAAATAAATCAAATGCATGTTCACAATGCAAATATGATTCTTTTGTCACATTTTGGTCATCGAGTCACAACCTATACAATTATAAATATTTGACTTGCTGTGTTTACATCATTTATACATATAAAAATGCTGTGACCATATAAAAAAGAAATAAATTGATTAAAAAATGGGATACATATTGCGCTGCTCTCTTACTGATCATTTCTGACGTTCATGGCATAGTATATAAACAAGCAAGATTTTAATTACATATTGATTTTTACCGTTCAATAAAGATTGACATAATACCATTCTTGAAAGCATTACGTAATTTATCAGATAATTGACACGCCATAAAAATGTTATTCACTTAATACGTTGTAGCTATTTTCATGTAATCTACAATATATTTTTTATGGAGTGGGAAATAAATGGTATATTCAGAAAATACACATCAATCTTAATTTAAAGTGTATTAAACACGTAGGATAATACAGTAAATACGCCACGAATTTAAAAGTTTCAGTACAGTACTCAAAGGCACTGTACAGCACATTTCTTGAGAGTAATGTGGACAGTACAGGACTTATTATAACAGGATTCATTAACCTGTAATCACTAATTAAAACGCCGAAGCGGACAGCTTCAAAAGTGATGAAGTTGTCGCAGATGGAGTGTAAACACACCTATCTTATAGCGTAAACTGTAGCACGCACTGTTATGATGACTGTCAAACTGGATACATTCATTAGTTGCGCGTATAATTCTGCGCATGTATCGTTTGGTTGTCATAGTTTTAAAATAGTCATAATCTGGAATACCATTTATGATTCACAATGGTTGTTTTTAATAAAACGAAGAAAAGCCGCGTTTGGCATCATATTTCGATTAAACAGTCTCAAATATTTAATACTGACCTACATACCGAATATACAAACTGTATTACGTTTAAAATATAATGTGGTCATTGTGATTTGATATCTAGTTTGGCAAATTATACCTTACTCTTATAAAAGTTCAAATTTCCCATAAGCAAGTTATACTAATTTGAACGAGGGTACACGCGTATTTTTCATTTGCATATGAATTATACATGTCTCTGTTATTAATTCAACAATCAACACATCGCGCTTCCTGGCTCGCGTTTGGTCTTCTTTCTTAGTTAGCATGTTTATGATAATACATCTTCATGTATTTAATTACCACACGACAACGTATGTTTCTTAAAATAGCAATTTCTTCGATTAATTTCACAAGATTTTCACAGTGGTTGGCCATCGTCACATAAATCTGAAAATAAGAGGTGATGCTTGATTAAGTTCTTTGTGTATAGATAGACTAGATGCCTTGTTTGCAGGCCTATCAACACCGAAAGTTAGGAAACGTCGCATGCTTTGTAATAAATAATATCCTACTTTCAATTTAAACAACATAGAATTAGAGAGGAAATACAGTAATTTCTTTATGTTCATAAAAAGTTAATGAATACAATTCGTGTCAAAAGCGGATGAGGTAATGTGATGTCTGCCTTGACCTTCTGTTCTATTCTTGTCCTTGGTTTAGGGTCGAATCCCACGAGTGATATATTTTGTTTGAAATTACACTCAAGATATCTATGATATGTGATGTTGAAACGTTATCTATTGGATAACATATACGAAGCGTAAAATATAACAGTTTATAAGAGATAAAAGAAATCACAAACAAGTTTATATGTTTTTCGAAATAAGAATTCCAGTGTATATATTTCTAACAAATAACACTACACATAAAGACAAATATAACATGCAGATGCAGATGCTTTGTATACCGTTCATCGCCTTATAATATAAGTTTCATAACTTTCAGACACATTGTCATTTTATGTTTAATAAACAATTATAAGACATCGGATTATTTGCTCACGGTCTTACTTTCTATGAACAGGGAACTGTAATTTTCGCTCCTTCGCGATTTCGCTTCTTCGCGATTTCGTTTCTTCGCGATTTCGCTCTTTCGCGGTTTCGCAGTTTCGCTCTCTCGCTCTTTCGCTCTTTCGCTCTTTCGCTCTTTCGCTTCTTCGCGATTTCGCTCCTTCGCGATTTCGTTTCGCGGACGTTTCGCTCCTTCGTGATTTCGTTTCGCGGACGTTTCGCTCCTTCGCGATTTCGTTTCGCGCATGTTTCGCCGTTTCGCGATTTCGTTCGCAGTTTCGCGATTTCGTGTCGCTGTTTCGCGATTTCGTTTCCCCGTTTCGCGATTTCGTTTTGCAATTTCGCGATTTCGTTTTGATTTTTTCGCGATTTCGCGATTTCGTGTTTGAAAGTGAACACGAAATCAAATGGCCCCTCTCAGCCATCATATAAAACAGCAACTGCGCGCAGCATATTAAAATAACCATTGATATGTGCAGGATCAAAACATCACAATTTTGCATGAAATGACACAGTACAATTATGTATAACATATACACTATTAATTGACAGACACAAACGGTTTACTCTTTATATTTCAAGCTTCGAAAAAAAGGAAAACACATTGATTAATTGCAGTGCAATTGAATGTCGAGTTTTGGTTTTTGTCAAAAACCAATATTTACAAAAATCCCGATTTGGTTGGCAATTCTTCAACTCGTTCTTAAATGGTAAGACTTATCAATCCTTATGATCGAAAGAATAACATGTTTTTCGTTTTCTTTATTGATAAACGTGGGCCATCAGTCATGTAAAAAGTATTAAAGTTCAACATATTTTCTTAGCAATGATTGAAGGGTGTATTTGGAAAACATGTAACACCAAAGCATTTAATGAAAGGAAAATCGATTTTCGAGACGGAACTATCTTTAAATAGTCTACTTAGTCGCTTTCACGGGAATATAATTGATTTTCTGTCGGAAAATTATACATCTATTCTTTATCCATATGAGATATCTCTGCAAGACAGAAATTGTCAGCTGGAACTGTACAGCAACCTTTGTGAGGTTGATCTAACTAATATAGGCCAGTGATTTCCTTTAGATGTCAACTCTACACTTTTCTTGCTATTCTTTATACATGTTATTGATTTCACCAATTGTTCGTGTAACACTTTAGTATCCATAATTATCATTACATATGGCCGGTGGTTATTGAATCGTTTTTCATACAATTTCACATTAGGTAACGATGGAAATATGACAGTTGTAAGGAAATGAAAGCTGATGTCTGAATGAATACCATGCATCAATTTATTCGGACTATGTAGTGTAAGCAACAACAACAACATTCACACTTATCCCTGTATGTATTTATGTCTGTGCAACAAGATTAAGTGATAATAACTCTAGCAAAACATATATATATATATATATATATATATATATATATATATATATATATATATATATATATATATATATATATATATATATATATATATATATATATATATATATATATATATATATATAATCATATTAACAAAATAAACGTATACAATTGAAAATGCAGTTTAGCGTTTTCAACATTATTTACTAATATCTTACTAGTGTTTAAACATTTGAATTGTGACACCACCAAAGACATAGACGAATACATGAAGGTGCTCAAAACATGTTAAAAGCTGCCTAGCGGTTAGGACAGTCGAAAGTACTTTATAATGCAATAAAAGTATAGTTTTTTTATGACGTAACATTGAATGACGTTTCCGCTTTTCCATTGTTCGTAACGTTGATTCGAGTCACCCGACTCGCAATCAAAACATTGTATACTCCTTTCCATGGTGTGCAGCTCCTGCAGTCGGTCAAAATTAGCAGCGGTACAATGAACATCAACTTTACTGACTTCTAGCGGGAAACATTTCATTAGAGAAAAATGAACGTTCCATCGCGCTTAGACTTGATCAAGCTATACAAATAATTCTTTTTGGAATGTTAGTCACGTGATTTACCATATATGGATAGTGTGAAACGTCCTCATGCTTTAACTATAATAGTTCAGGGCAAAACTATAATTTATTACAAAAACACATTGGGGTATAGCGAACTTTATTTCTTAAATACAGTGGTATAATGGCACATATCTTTCATCATGAGACAACATCATCCATCAACATTGAACTGTGCGATTTGACGTCTTGGGCGTCAATGTGACAGAGGAAACATGTGTAATACACCACTGTCAGATATGTCCAGATTTGACATTTGAATATCTGTGTAAAGCTAAATTGCTATCACTGATGTTGACAGTTAAATGGTTTGAACGTATATCAGATTTACAGGAGATGGATTGGGTCTGTGCACCCTATTGATACTGACTCTGTCTAGATGTTTCTTCTTGAAAAAAGGCAAATATACATATGTACATACACGAAACGCTGTTGAGGTGCCAGGGTGTACATAAATGTACATGACATACTACCATGATGTAATTTATCAACTATGTGACTCGGTTTTGTCTGCACTAAACTGTTATATAAACGCCTATACGGGCTGTTCTCAGACATAGACAAAACCTGTTCGTATCCCGAATGTATTTTTTTTTTACAAGTTATATTCCTCGAAACACGGTCGATTTTAATGAGATGCTTACACGGTTATCAAGTAATAATTATTGTCTGAATATTTTTCACCCGACTGCATAATTATAACTGCAATACGTCCACCGGTTGTTCAAATCGATATGATTTTCACTTTCATTATTTGCTTATTATAAGTGTTTAATTAGATGAATTCCTATCTATTTTTCAAATTTAAGCAAGAAATGAACCAAACCAATTGAAACGACAACATTTTGCTCTGTTTATCTGCTCTCCTTTCAAAAGTGACAATTTCTGTGTAACTAAATCGTTTAAAGGACGTGTTTACACAGAGGATGTTGTTGCCATTACTTAGCAGTACATGACATAACATGTTACATGTTAACCCCTTACATTTTTATAATATCCACAAAAATTCATGCTGTACAACCAAACCATAATCAAAATATTCAAACAGCGACCTCTCTCCCTGACTGATATAACATTTATTTTGCTAGTTAATTACTTTCACGAAATAAATGTGTCTTCAGCCAAACGTCAACCATCAACGTCTGGCAGTAAGGTAGAGGGAGCAGAGCAATCCTTTAGTTAACGAGTTATAGCTTCAAATATGTTAAATAGTTTATTCGCGAACATCTGGTGCCATCTAGATATTCAGTGTATGACATATTTTGTGATTGATTTTGCCACGTGGTGTCTTTTTAGTTTATGTCCATTATCTGATTTCTGGTTGTCGTAATTGGATATTGATATTGTATATGTCTACGTTTATGTACGTTTTTGCTCTTTAACTGAACACATATATCAATAAGCACCACAGCTGTTGTTGACAGATAAATTATTCCGATTTAGTTATTTGAAAGACAGAAGTTTTTGGTTTTTTTTAAATTATTGTCTTTTCAGATATTGTTCATAATTGCCAATTTCTTTTTATTAAAGATAAAATACGGTTCAACCGAATGGGGAAATGAAATCAATATTCGAAAAGTGTTTAGGACAGAATAATTGACACTTGGGTGACCAAAAGTTTGAAATATGGAAATTAAGTTAATAAAAGATCTTGTCAACATAAAGTAAAAACAATCGACTTTCAATTAAAAGACACCCAATAACGCTGTTACAGCGAAAGTTTAACAATAAACTGTTATATAATCTGTTCTACCAGTGATATACACGGTTTTCTACTAGTTTGAGTACAATGTATACGTCCAGTTACCTTTTGCTTCAAACTAAATACACGTTTACGTGATTCGGTAAAGATTAAAAACTAGTTTGAATTCAGTAGTGTTCTTGGGTGACATACCTTTTGACGATATGGGGTAACACAAGTATATTGGAAAAAGATATTACTATGAATTTAAATAACAGCGCCGAATCGATGTGGAAAGTCATTAATCGAACCATTTAGAAGAAAAGGGAGTTTGGACGAATAAAATAATTTGTAAATGATATTTTTTGTTAATGACAAATAACAGTTATAATTCAGACCTTCATACGTGAACACTAACCAATTTAGAAAAAAAGACGATATCCGTTGAATGTATATGATAATTAAATTCATTATTTCCTCAACTTCTCACAGAACTAGCTATTGGGTTAAATCATTAGTGTTATGTCCATAACGCGATACAAATGTGCACATAGTACCTTCATATATAATGTACATTACAAAGTTTTCCTTTGTCATTTGTCATTTAAGTTGAGCCTGTATAAGGTACATGAATCCTGGATTTTTCCTAATTTAATTAAATTAAATCGTATCATCTTTAAATAACGGTGTTATTAACTGTGATGTTTATGTCGCCTTAGATCTATCTACTACCTCTAAAGTTTTAACCGAATACTTGGATCATGTTTATAACATTCATATAAATGTTCTATTTTCACTTAAAAGCAACATAAACATAATCAATGTTTTGCTATATCTAATGTGCCACATCCTACGTAGCTCTTCATTTCCGTCGATTCAAGGGCGTTGGCTTATGTAAGGGCAAGATTGTTATTTAATCAACATGATGGAACGAAACTGATTACCAGTCAATAAAATCAGAGTGGCGGATTGAAACTCGGATTTATTTAAGCCTTAAAAGCCTCTTTTAAATGTAGCTGACAGCGAGTATAAATAACATACTTATCACTTAAATGCACTCAAGATATCGATCCACAGTGTTGTCCAACTTATAAATATTTGTTATATAAAAGTTCTAACTCATGATAATGTGTACGTATGGATTGTACTAATGGTTTTTTACATCATCAAGTAATGACTCGCAATGCTATGACTTCAAAAACATAATGACATCACACTGCCATGACGTCATTGACATGTCACAGTGCTATGGCATCACCGCACTAACAGTATAATGCCAATGCCAATGTCAGAGATGTATATACAATTGAAAGTAATGAAGAATGATTTTAAATGATTATTAAAATCGCACTATGGTGTCTTCAAATATCTAATATATCAACACTTATTCATAAAAGTAAAATATCCTTGGAAACATTTAGATAGTTTTGTAACTTTTATCAACTTGATGAGATTATCTATGTCATGCACCATTTATGATAAACTTACGTGTAAAAGAAACGTTACCAACAATCAGACATATATTGTAATCGCCAAGTGACACATACAACTGACACACAGTTACATCATGTCTCCAATCAAACTTAACTAAATGGTTACTTTTGAATACCATGTATGTTAATGTTTCTGAAAAGCAAGTTTTTAAACCTACCTCGTGGTTTTGTTTTAACAAGGTACAATACATATAAAAGAGACCAAAAGGACGTTCTGTTATATTTAATGGCTTCTTACAATATGATGCGACAAAGTAAAATAAGGTAATTGTAATTGTACAATTAATAAATTGTAATTATAATTTAAACACGAGTGTCGAACATTCTGGCCAAAAATCGTTTTGAAGAAAACAAGTTCAGCACTCTTTGTGTGTTTAAATATAAGTATCATACCCAAATGATTGAATGAAAAGAATGTTGTATATATGAAATGTACTTTAGTCCTGCGGCCTCTTCGGTACTGTAAGAAAGATAGATTGAAATTGTGAATACTTCATTACAAAAAACAGGTACATGTATCCTATCCAATATATATTTTACATTGTAGGTTCCTATGTGCCCCCTAAGATATTTTGTCCTAAATCTTAGTATCTTCTTCCCTGGAACCGAAATCCGTCGAAAGCAGTTAAACTTATGTTGTCACAGAACCACCCAACACATCAATCATGAACACTCACTATATAACTTCTGCAGCAATATCAAATGACACACTAACGGAATATACTAGATTTTATATTCATCCACCTTCATGTTTGGTTAGCAGTATTTGCAAGCAGTGTATTATTTGAATAAACTGTTTATCTTGGACTGCTTTATTGGAAACCAAAACCCCTGACCAGAGATGTTCTGATGATAAGAGTTGACCTGAAGTTCGGGAAATTAGTAGAGAATATAACGTTTACTCTTCACTGCCTATGTCAACTGCATGATGAATTACACCATGTTCAGTGAGTACATGTAAATGTGTATGGAATTAACTAAATATATATGATAGAATATTAACACATATGAGAACAATGCAATATCTTATCATGCGTGCAATGATGTTGTTTTTTAATCAAAAATTATTATTTTATCTAGAATTATCCTTTATTTAGATACATCAAATAATATAGTTACTTGAAAACTTATTTACAAACACAAGAAGTATACCCCGAATAATGAAATTGTGTTTCTCTAAAATAACATATTCAAATTTAACATAGACTTTATATGACGGCAGTAGGTACCATGTAGACATTGAAATGTTGAATAATTTGTAAAGAAATTTCAACTTCGAGACACTGCATACTTTTGCTCCCTCAGAGCACTGTTCTAAATGAGTTCTTCTTTCTTAATTGATATCTTTATCATTATCATTATGCAACTAAATTGGAAATAATAAAAAAAATCCTACTAGAAACTGAAAACGTCAGCCAGCACAAACTATAATCGCAACAACAAAAATACTCAATTAAAAAGTCAATTATCTCTCTGTAATTGGTTTCAAGAAAACTACTGATAATCAGAGGGAATCTAACGTTTTTCAAGAACAGTTAAATTAACTTCAAATACCAAACTGGCCACAATCATTTGTTGAAAAATGCCACGAGTATTTTTCAAACAGAGAACCATATACTTATTTAGTATATGCAAGGAAACGACTTGCATGGTTTCCAAGGGTAAAATGAAATCATCTCATATTTGAAAATAAGAAAATGTCTGGCTATCATTGTGGCCCGAATTTGTGGGACCCAATGTTTATGTAGCAACGCCTATTAAAAGTTCAGTCCGTATCCATCAGACTAAATCAATCTACATGTACATATCGTGTTACAATTCTCTACTGCAGACAAATTTGCCGTGTCCCTGACGGGATTCGTACCCCGGACCTCTTGATCCGAAGCCGAACGCGCTAACCACTGCTATATCCCGCCCGTGTCTGTAGTTGAAAATTGTCCTACACTCAGTAAGGTTTGGGCAGCAATGCTGCACTGAATTTCAGCGTAGTATCGCCCATGGTTCGCTAATTCCAGCCGATGCTGCGCAGGTTTCACCGCAATGCATAGCCCACTGGCGTTGCGGGCTTTCTCCCATAAAATTAGCAACCATGATATAAGTAAAATACTCTTGAAAGTGGCGTAAAATATCCAAATCACCTCACCTCACTGTGAGCTGTTCTCTGATCGTTCTATAACAAACATCCTTCATGTGAGTTACATACTTTTCTATTTAATATTCATCATGGCAATCTTGACTGTCATCTGAATGATAAGTGTATCACTTTACCTTTAATAAATCGGACATGGTCTCGTCATCTGCAATTGGTGTTAATCTTTAGAATAAAATATGTTGAAATGATCTTATATAATGTATGCATTTCTAGAATATGAAAACATTTAACCATTAGAGCGACATTGCTGTAAATACAATTGTACGTAATAGGGAAAAGAGAAGACTGGGAAATCGGGAAATAGAAAACACATTGAACTGATCAGCACTCGTGACCATGATATAAACAGTGTGAAGTACACATTATGTTTTGGCTTAATTGCAAACATGAAAAAATGGCTAATCACAAAAATCAATGTTCTTTTTTCTATTCAAGCAAACCATACAAAAATGTATTCAATAAACACCCGAAGCTTGACACCATTCCAAAAAAACATTGAATGAATTGTCGTCAACATAAATTATTAGTCAGCAACTGGTTATAATGTTAAGTGCTTGAAGTAGTTCCCTCTTAATTAAACCTTAAAGTCAAACCATAGACAGGGTATGTTATATATGGCACTCTGAAACCTAAACAGTTATAATGATTGACGTCATGCATTATAGTTTTTTCCTTCTTTTTCTGATAAATGTGGGTCATCAATCATGTAAAAAGGTACTTGAAAAAGCTCAACAGCCATTCCTGACTGAGCGATTGAACGTGTGTTTAAAAAGTTGAAAGTCAGCCTTTTAGCGAAAGCAACATCGAATTCCTAGAAGGAACTACTCATTTGGTTTTTGATCACACGGAAAGAATTGATTCTCTGTCAGAAAACGATGTATTTGTTCTCTATCAAAACGACATGTCTCTTCCTCAACTAAACGCAAAGAATGATTGTAAACTTTATTCACACTACAAAAAGAAAATAAAGATACGTTCGCCTAAACAAAGAATGAATATGTGTTTGCTACCACGTTTGGTTGTCTGTAATTATCAGGCATTCATACTGGATAGGTGGTAGTTGTAGTGGCTTCTGTATTAAAGTTATTAAATGAAATGTCAATATCACTTTATTATAAAATGTATTTGATGAAGACAGCTGCTTTATGATATACCATCCTTCATCATATACATCCATTAAATGCTTAGCTATAGATGGATTAGATTAGCGAAAGTGTATACCTTAAAAAGAAGACAAAGAAGTCATGATGTTTAAAAATTGATCGTCCGAATAGAGATGAATCATGTGCAATCGAATATCCATTTTTATAAACAAATCACATCTCAAACATATAAATAAATAATAAATAACGTACAATTATCAATAAAACGTCAAATGACCTTTCATTCCTTTGTTAATTTAGTATTTGATGATGTCTTACTCATTTGTAATAATTATTCAAAAGTACAACTAGATTCACTTACAGTATGATAAAGCGACATACAATGATAAATCACAGACAAATCCGGCATCCTGAGACAGCGGTCATGAATATGTTCTGGTTGTGAAACTTGATCCTTCGACTTGTACACAAAGCTAGACAAAGCATGATATACGACACTGTCAGTAAGATTAATGTCATCTGTGCTATATACGGATTTGACATTTTATCATTTGTGTTCAGAGTTTGATGCATTGCTGTTAAAGATGGTATCATTCTGATGCATATGACTGGGGAATGAAATACATTTGAGGGATATGAAATTTGTGGTTTTCTTATTCAATAAACTGAAATCATATACCTCCAAAGGCTGACATGACTCGATATAAAGGACCCATTTGTTTTAATATTGTTTTAAATGATGGCAACTTCGTCTGCAGTAGAAAACTGTTCTACACTTAGCAAGGTTTGAGTTCAATGCTACATTGAACTTCAGTGTAGTACCATGCTCGCTAGTTTAAGCCGATGCTCGCAGGTTTCACCACAATGTATAGCCACCATGGCGTTGAGGACTTTCTCCCTGCAATAATACTAGCAGTCGTGATGTAAGTGAAAGCGGCGTTAAACCCCAACACACTTCACCTTTAATGATGACAGTATACTTATGCCGTGTTTTAAAATAATTGTAACTTGGAAAGGCTAAGGTGTTTTTCTGTCGGGTTCTATTCCCATGAAGTGCTAGCATGTACATTAGGAGATTATATAATCTGACGGAACTGTCTGATCCTGTGTAGACTTTTGCGATAAATAATCCCAGTATATATATATATATATATATATATATATATATATATATATATATATATATATATATATATATATATATAAGCATGACATTGTCTCTTCAGTTCATTAGTTATATCATCACATGCTGGATCAAAATATGTTGCACCTCTAACAATCACGAGATGTTACGATGCGATCTTGCCAAATTGGAATGGTCATGTTCAGTCACAAAGGAGGAAAATAAATTGTTATTATATTATATTCTTCTATGCTTGTCAGCATATTCCTTACATTCAGTTTACAGTTTAACATACACATAAAGACAAGTAATGATTATCGAACTCTGGATACATGTGGCGTCGGTTGTTCATTAGTAGTTGTCGAGTCCTTCAGTTGACAGTAAAGTTTATAGAGTTACGTCAGTTATGTTTTTCTCTCATTTTGATACGGTATTTAGTTGTTTGGTATAATATCACAAATCACTGGATTAAAGGAAAATGTTATCCCGTAAACGTTTGGCGCAACTACGGGACTCATAACAGTAACAGTATAATCTGTATCTTTTATCAGACCGGGGCAAGTTTTAATTAACCAACCAACGCTGTACACGATAACAGAGTTAGATGTGGGTATCAAACCATAAACCAGAAAAAACAGAAACAGCCTTAAAGATAAGCAGCAAATAGACCGGCGCAATTGCAGGCAGCATCTAACCTTTGACATGCGCTCATACAAACCAGCTGATATGATATGAGGGAGAAGTACCAGCGCTACCTATGCTGCCGCTCTCTTCTCTCTGCCAAACACTCGTCAATAGCAGTAAATTATCGAGGACCACTACGTCGGCTAAGGAACTACATGTACTTGTATAACTCTACCTTCCTAAAAAAAAAATCAAATATGCATGCATTGGGAAGACGCACAATACCATAACAAGCACCGGCAGAAGAACAATCTAAAGGATAACAGTAGAATATCATACTCTCCAATCATAGGTAACTTCAATTCTTCAAATGCAATATGTGTGCCCAAAGGACCAAACAGCTCGTTTCTATCCAAAAAACGAGCGACAAAAGTCTGACAACAGGCTATTTCAATACGTTCTATTCGAAACGGGACACTCAAATTACCCGTGCTTGGCCAGCGTGGGCCAATCAAACTGCTATTGGACCTGCGAGCCAAGGACAATTCATACCACTCCGTTGCAAAGCACGCAACTCCTGTGCGCGGTCATTTTGTTAAACATCCGTCCCCGGTTATTCCCTTGACCATTTCCGTCTTATCCAATCGAGCATTTCCATTGGTTACTGATTTCGTCAAGCCGGCGAAGGGTGGGTAATTTGAACACAGATTCCCCTGTTAGAGCGTCTCAGGAGTGATATAGTGGAGAGTAACGGAGCATATATAAAACCCTGTGTAACCGAGAATGTCGCCAGTGCTGTTTTTCCAACTGAAACAAAGCTTTGTATTTATTTCGCATCCAAACCTCTACCGGAACATCAAAAGGATAGATTTTGTTTCTATACCAGTTATTTTCAAATTATATCTCATTAGTTAAATAGTTTTCTTTTCCAAATTATAAAAGCATATGTCCAGTCAGTCGTACATTTACTTTCATCAGGGTGAGGGCAAAATGGGGTGAACTTGAAATTGCACAAAGAGTTTACAGACATTATTATTCATCATATTTATCCATTCATTATAATGAAACAAATTGTATTGGTTCAATGGTTTTACAATTTCATAGCTAATGATGATCTAGAAGAAATGAGAGAGTGGTCAATGTAATTGAGTGAGTGAGTGAGTGAGTTGGGGTTTCAAGAGTATTTCACTTATATCGCGGCTGCAATGTCATTGAATAATTGGATTTTGATTTTATGGAGGTAATTCAATAAAATGTATTATCATTAAAGTGACATAATTATCACATTGTCACACTATCCTTAAAGTGTTAATTAGATCTATAGCTTACCAATGAGCCTATTATTGTTCTAATAGATTACATTTGTTTAAGGTGAGTGTCTAAACGTCATTACGATACTAATTTAGAGTTTTACCATGATTATAATGTCCTAATTTAATTTCATAACATCTTTGAACATGTGTTCTTTAGTGTGGAAAACCTGGACACTACAACTGGATTCGATCGCTCGAATGGTTCTGTCATGTAAATAGCATAATCAATTGAATAAATAAAGCATAATAATAAGTAAAATATGTCACTTTAGAGGATTTAAATATGAGATAACGAAGTGTCACGTCCGTCTTTCCATACACCTTTATGATACATATTCTTCATTAAAAAGCCATTGGCATATGTAAGATCCCCATTAGGCTTAAATCGACGTAATTAAAGCAACTCAATGATTGCGTCTCGAAAATTGAAAGCCCTTGATTGAAAACTGGGAATCTTTTGTTGCTGTTTGATACGCTATTCAATGTTGCTGACAGCTGGCGGATGTAAACTCAGTATTTATCAGTCTAATTAACTCTGGATCTGATATTTCAGAGAAAATAAACTTTTTCAGTACATTTGATCAACGGTTTGTCAACTTTTGCAGGTGTAACGATATTGTACATTTTGGTTTTCTTTTCAGGGATTACTGGCAGCATATTCTACATAAAGAGAAGGTATTGTGGTGTTTAGCAAATTTGAACCTTCACAGGCCTTATGCAAATGAATGATAACAAAGTCAACAACGACATATCCAACAGCAGATATACAAGATCAGAAATTTAGAAAACTTTCAAAACAAATGAGTTCAATTTTAACACTTCATCAGCAAATTATTTAACGTGTATGTAATTGTATTCTGATGGAATGCGAGCCTCATTATGATTTAGTTAATACTGTCATGAAAATTCAAAAATCAAAATATTTAAAATTCAATTGTTCATTTAAAAGATTATTCGTGTTATCACACAATTGATGTTCTCGACAAGGACAAATCAACAGATATAAAATGTTAGAACAGCAAACATTAAACTTAATGTACATACACGTTATAGAGCTTACAATGATTACAAATTCTTTGTAGGACATGAATATGTTGAATACGCAAGAGATAATATTGTCTGGGAAACAACTTATACCAGTATGTTCATAATACTGAAAAAAAAATTGTCTTTCTTGGGGAGGTCAAAGAACAACCTTGGAATCACAGCGGCGTGAATCGAGAACAGTAATTATAGGATTTCTGGAGTAACATGAGATATCACCTGCCACCCTAAGGAAATTTACTTAACGATTTAATGATTAACTCTCCAACTTAATGTTTGGTTTGCAGTATTTGCTGGACGTGGAGTATGGGAATCAAATGTTTATCTGTGACTTCTTTACAGGAAGTCAATATCCCCCGAATGGGAATGTTCTGATTAATAGAGCTGACTTGGCGATCAGTTAATTAGAAGAGAAAATATACGTTTCACTGTAAAATGTCAACAAAATGTGTAATATTATTTGTGGATTGAGTTTTTTCATAGGTGTGAAGAATCAATATGAAGGAGAACTCACGTTACTATTTAAATAAAAACATAGTAAATATTGGCACACCTCGACCCCTTTTGGTTAAAACATTTCTGAGAACAATGTATAACTTTTCAGAACATATGCGGTTTTATCTGGTTTTTAAAACCTCATTTGAAAGTACTCATGTCAAACTTGATGAATGAGAACCTTAAAGCGTCAATGACCTTAATGGTAAATACCAACAACAAATATATCTTCATAAGAACTCACCCCAGTCACATTCTCAGTTTCATTAACATATCTTAATACAAACCTGTATCTTATCAAATTAGTCGGAGAACCATTCACAGAAGACTAATCAGTGTTTCATGATTGAAGATATTTCAGCAGTGTGTTGGCATATGAAAGGAAACTCACATTAAAGGTACAGTAAGTATATTGTTGTGAGCACATAAAGTCAAACGTTATAAATGGTGTCATTTTATCGAGATATCCCGACAGTTGCAGACAATTAGCATTTTAAAGCTAGTTCATTTGGCAAAGTAACACCACAACTTGAGAGAAGTGTTATCGAAAACCGGACAATCTACAGCAGCTGTCACGTGTCAATTAGTCAAATGTCATTTTTGGGAACGTATCTATAACAGACAAAATGACAAATTTGAGTTGGTAATATTTTTTAGCGCATATAGCTATTATGCATTTAAATGGGAAATGTAATTTCGGTTTCTGCACATGTACAAATCTGTTGCTTGATTTTATTATATTTCGCAATAGGGTATGGATATACATGTCGAGTGAAATGTTTTAAACTTAAATCAGCACATATGATATTGTGGCACAAATGAGAGCCAAATAAGATGTTATAAAAATTACTTAAGGCTGCTTTGAGACGGTGTTAATGATGAAATTAAATTAAAATAGAGATACTATATAAGTGTCAATAAAGTTGTTACGGTAAGATACCCGAACTATTCAAACATGACACATATATCAGGGATGTAAAGTGATAGTAGAAAACTCTCTTCGAGATTCATTGCTTTTGCTAGGAATGAAATATTGACTTTTTCCTCGATTTCTAACGATGTATTTCTGAGACACCATTTTGGCCCACTCAAGTTTGACAGGTAAAAAATCGTGTTTCAAGTGTCATAACTTGAGAAATAATGCACTGTTGATGTTTGTCTTAATCGAACGAGAAATCACTGTGCTTTAATTCTGCAGTATGTAGTACGTGTAAAATGTATGTTGACATTTTGAAATGTGGACTTGTTTGGGCAGGGGGTAAAATTGGCGTTGCATCCCTTTCTTTATTTATTAGTATAGGGTATATATCGCATCGTAGTATTGGATCTAGGAACTGTTTGTTTTCAGCATTACAAGCCCCTGTGCTTGGCCATAACTTTTGATTACTCAGAGCTAGGGCTTTCATAATTGGCATGTGCATACCTGGTGATGAGACCTTTTAGATGAGGTCATCATATTTGACCTTGTGACCTTGACATTGCCGCAGTGGACATCTTCAGAACATTTCAACCTTGGCCATATCTCTTGTTATAGTAAATATTGTTTCAGATTAGGAGAAAATTAGTAAAACATGAAATATCAATGACATAGTTGCAATATCAACAGTGATTACATGCTTGTGTACTAATAGCAATATACATAATGAGTAATGTTTAAATGCTATTAATCACAATCATTTTAGAAACAAACTAAAATAATAATATAGCCTCGAAATATACAATTTTGATTGGCTTAAAATTGCACAGTTGGCAAATGAATGAGAACGGTTTTGAAAACATTTTTTTTTTTATCATTTCCTGTGGGTTTTTTTTTATAATATTGAGAGTAAACCATAACCTGTTATTATGTTCTGAGGTGAGTCCTGGCATTTCTGAAAGGAGAAATAAATGATCTGCTTAACAGCGGAAAGTAGAAGTCTTCATTAATTAGCAAAGGTAGTTTTTCTTGTTACTCTCATTTCTTGACAACTATAAAGCATTATATTTTAGACAAAGACGGACATGAACATTTATTATTAACAGGTACATGAGAGTATGTATAATATAAATCAACATATTGATTGGCTGTTAACACGTCTGTACCTGTAAACTATTGCCGTAGTAAAACTAGTTATCACTCTAAAACATCACAGAAATAAAGTCATGTGCAAGAAGAGATCTAACTTATAGTTCATTGATATCACTGACATATGTATGATATAAAAAAATTGTAGTTTCTTCTTTGAAATTGGGTCCGGCGCAATAATGTTTCTTTATCAAACACCTTTTAATTCTGTAGACTTTTATACTTAAAAATTATATTTGCGACACTTGAACATAACGTGTGTTTTTTTCCATTAGTAATGCGAGTGTTGAGTTGTCGAATGTTGTCATTGAAGCATTGAATCTTTTTAAAATCCCATTGTGCTTCAAACTGTTGCTAAATGCATAACACTTACCGGTTATAATGATTGAGAGCATGACGGTGTCTTTCTTATTTACATAATAGGATTCATCAATCATGTGAAAAGTGCTTGAAAGAAATCAACAGCTTCTCTGTAGGAGTGATTGAAGATTGCATTCGGAAAACAAGGAACACTCAAGCTTAAATGAAGCAACATCGATTGCTGTAAGGGTCGGCGCTTTAAAAGGTCTACTCAGGTTCTTACTTGTTTGATTTATGTCGAAGCGATGAATCTGTTATTTATTAAGATGATATATTTCTTCGCCAAGTGTTGACTGCGTCCTATCTACTTTTGTGAGATTAATTCTGTAAATATTGACAACGATTCCAGGACACAAACCATTCGAATTAGGTGCACTTCAAATTACTCATGTTGTGCTGCAAATGTCGTCATTAATAGTTCGCGGAACACTCTACCATGCATCCTAATCCTCGATGTCGTTGGAATGCTTTGTTACTATAGCAAACGCGTATGCATCATACATTGGTGACAGTTCTTAAGATTCTACCACGGTTATCAAGTAACTGTCATAAGAAAACTATGTCAATAGTAAAATATGCATATCGATTTAATCTCGTGGTAACGGAGTAAGTAATAAAGAAGCTATACATTCTGCATGTCCTTATTAAATTGATAGACCAACAATCATTATAAAGCTTTGGATAAACAGGCGCCATAATTGTTATGTAGTATTTGATTCGGATCTGAAAAGCCATTTGTTGACAGCATGAGAGGCCCTTCGTAGTCATTGATAAACGATTATGTTGAGTTTTTCTTATTGTGGTTCTCTCTTTAGCTAATTACTTCCTTTCAAAAACATGTTTGTGTGAAAAGCCATTGGTGTGTAAAGATAGTAATTTACGACATTACACAATCACTGGTTAGGAAATTATACCAGAGTAATTTCTACTCAAGTCAAATCAAGTCAAAGGAATAATGCACTTCACGATAACCACCATATTCGTATTTTAAAAACATCTATATCTCATGATCCTAACAGCAAACATGTGTCATCCCTACTTTCGCTCTTTATATTGAAATATGTAGCATATTTCCTACCATCAAAATGCGTGAGGAAGGGAGAAATAGTAACATAATTGCAAACAATGATAAATGTTTATTTACCATTTGCATTCAACATGATGTTTTTAAATTGGTGTAATACGAGGTGAGGTGGGTTAGGGTTTACCGCTGCTTTCAAGAGTATTTCACTTATATCACGGATGCTAGTATTATGCATTGCCGTGAAACCTAGCGAACCATGGGTGGTACTGCACTGAAATTCAGTGTAGCATTGCACCTAAACATTACTGCGTGGAGATCAGTTCTCTACTGAAGACAATGTTGCCGTGCCCCTGGCGGGATTCGAACCACGGACCCCTTGACCAGAAGCCGAATGTGCTAATCACTACCCCCCGTTATTGAAAAACTCTAAATATGACTCAATGTGGCGACAAATGATGTGTTATATGTAAAATTTGAATAAGGGAAAATCTGTGAATATCACTCAAAATCAAGTGTTTTTCACTAAAAGAAATCCTATATATGATGTCTTGTCATGGTTATCAAAAAAATAAATATCGTGAAAAAAACCCAGAAATAAAATGAAAAAGTAGTGTAAGATGCAAGAAGGGTACATGTGTCAACAATAAGCACATGAGTACTTGCTTTAACTACAGGCTACTGTTTATTTAAAAATCAAAAGCTCTCAAACTGTGTCCCAAAAGAAAACAATCAAATGACTTCACGAACAATATCTGCACAGCAGTGTTGCTGCCGTTTGTTAATACAAGATATGCAATAATATCATGACAGGGACAGGTGTCTTAACTAAACATATTGTTAATTCGCTATTGTTCGTTAAAATAAATCTCTGCTCTACGACTTTTAAGGGCCCAATAACAGGGTTTTCCAAATGACAGGAAAATGTAGCCTGCAGGATATTTTGTTTAATTTTCTTCGTCTCTCGGGAAATGTTTACTCTCCAGGGTGTGGGTCAGTCGATCATTGGTATTAAGTAATTTCCTATGGCAGGTTTTCCAGAATGTAATGACATTGACAAAATAATGAGAGATTACCCGACACTAAAATAACTAAGAGGAAACTATAATCTGAAGAAGCTCAGTTTCATATTGAATGAATGCTTGGGAAGGACAATATATTGGATGAAGTCATTGTTACTGGCTGAACATTATCATGTACACATGTCTACAACTGAACCAAACCTGACACTTAGATAATTCGGCGGAGGAGATAATGACCAATTCGCTAGAAACACGAGTCCAATGCACTGAATTGTATCAATGATGTATCTGTTTGTAGCAGCTTGCTGTTCTTTAGAGGTTGGCTTGATCTTAATTTGCATTTCAAATATTTTTGAAAATAACGGGATGGATAATCCAAAATATCTAAAAGTAAATTGTTTGTAAGTGTAGCTAAGAAAGTGATACTTGAATAAAGAAGAACAATATGGTATAAAAATGTTCACAAATACCTATAGTTTGGGTAAATAATCTTTAACTAAACACACATATTGTCCTTACAATAAATATTTGTTACTATGTTTATCATGTATTGACAATGAAACTATACCATCTGGAGCAGTTTGTGAACTACGAAATCCCAGCAGCGTGAATCGTCAACAGTAATTATGGGTGTTCTTGAGTACCATGAGATATTACCTGCCACCCTAAGGAAATTTACTTAACGATTTAATGATAAACTCTCCAACATGATGTTTGGTTTGCAGTGTTTGCTGGAAGTGCCTTACTGAAATTAAATGTTTATCTGTGACCTCTTTACAAATGTCAATATAGTCGAATGACAATGTTCTAATTAATAGTGTTGTCAAGACAGTAAATTAGAGAGCAAAATAATGTTTAGGTGCCATTATCAGTGTCAATGTAATGTAAATGTTAAAAACTAAAAAATCATTCTATAAGAACGTTTCAAGGATGAAAACAATCAACAACAAAACAATATATTTCATGGATAAAGATTTTTTAAAGATACTATCAAATGTATGACTAAATGAAAATACAAACAACATTAGTGGTTTAGACTGATGAAGTTCATTCAAAATGCATCAATGAATTAGTCATATGAAATGCTTAATTATATCATCTTAGTAGGCCTTATAATTGAACCGCTTCAAATTCGAACATAATTTAATGTTTAAAATATCTGTAAAAGCTGTAATTTTAGGAAAAGTAACAATATATATCATAGTTTTCATAAGCGATCGTAACTTTTTATCATCCCGAATTTAGATAGTCAACTCCAATAAATGTGTAATGCCGCCTTAAAGCTTAAACCATGATTAACCCATATGCGAAATGAAATGGTACAGTACAGGGAGAAAATAGTTCTACAATGCATATGTTACGTAAACAAACTTCGTTGTATGAATAAACATATAATAATAATAATAATAATAATGATAATTTTAACGCCTAATATCCAACGCAATGCTGTTCAGTGGCGGTACATTATTACCCTGAAGGAATTGTACTTTCGGTGCCGCTACTAAGCGCTCCGCGCGACCATATAGGTCCGTACTTTCCTTGTTCAGGTACCCATTTAGACAGCTGGGTAGACTGAGTGCAATGTGGATGAAGTGCCTTGCCCAAGGACACAACACAGTATGAGACCCAGGTCACAAATCTTTGGTGTCTCCACCGGGATTCGAACCCGGGCCTTTGGGGTGAGAGGCAAGCACGCTAACCACTACACATGAACTTTTTGCAATATTGTTGATGTCATCACTTGACTTAGTTCCAACAGAACCTTGATTTTCATGAAATAATGTGTATAGCGAAGGAGAGATTTACCACCTTTTACTCGTTGTTTTAGTGTCGCTAATTTTTGGTAAACTTTCATTGTATCATATTCCATCAAAACTTTCCAAGTGATAAACGGGACAGAGAACTCTTTCAACGTCCTGTTTTTCAAAAGGAATGTTCGTCACATTCATGTTGTCAATTCGTATTAATGTATAAATTAAAAAGCCAGGCAATAATAACAGAAGAATACCTTAAAACATTGAGGGTGTAACACGAGAATCCAAACCAAAAACGTTGTAAATCTACGACCACATTGCCAGCTTTAACAATATCAAGTCAATCTTTTAGGATTATACATAATGATGGAAATTAAAATTCATTAGATATCATCAATTATTGAAACCAGAACAAGTTTGTCACAATGACACAGTTACAAATTATAATCTTGTTTGACCTTAATGTTCTTCTCAACAAGTTCGACATATTGATAGAAATATAATATAACTGAGTGAAATGCAGCTATTAGAACGACTTCCTGAACAACCACTGTAATAGTATTATGGTTGTAGAACAGGAATAAGCAATAGTGCTGTAAGGCTTACCTTATATCTAATTTTTATTTTACTATTTTTTTTATTGACTTCACCCTAAAAACACATGTATATAAATGTAAGGTTTAAGCATAAAAAATTAAAGGTTGTCCGATCTTGTTTCATAAATTACAGTATTTCATTCTAAGCTTGTCCGACTGATTTTACCACGCCTTGTTATCTTTGATTATCATTGTCAGTGTTGACATTATCAGTAGTTCACATTCTCTGAATGAGAATGGGGTTTACAAACATCTGATGAATAAAATCACGATCATGCATATAGTGACAAACAAACACTAGCATGGAGTTTTAATTTCATAAATTGTTCTGTAGACCTTCGCAGGTGACATGTGATGCATCACGTCTAGATAACAGAGCAGAACTCGTTATTTTAAGCATATAGATGTCAGGACAAAAACAATATCTTTTGCTCTTGTATGTATGTAGATCTGCTCATCACCATATTCTCATTATACATTGTGTATCATGTATAATAAGTGGCCTGCAGATATATTCGATATTACCATATTTTTCATAGAATGCTATTATATTTTAATTTAGAAAGTATGCTTTATTATTTTTCTATGGTCTTGATGGTGACATAGTACCATCAAAGTTTACAAGTGTTTTCCTATACCGATGGGCAAGGGGAAACTTCAACTCATCACCAATGAAGGTTCATTGGGAAAACTGTGTATCTTTAAGTGTAAAGCCTTTTTATCTTTAATTAAAAACCCTTTTTTATAAATTAAAAATGTCAAAAATGATAGATGCAGTGAAAACTGTGAATTACAAAGCAAACTTTGGGTTATCTCCCTTGGTAAGCTTTAATAGGCAAAAAACAGTTTCTTATTCGGATATAGCAAGCATACCCCATATCCGAAGTGCATAATAACTCCAAATGAAGTTTCTAGTGGATAAAATAGAACACATATAACTCGTGAGATGTATAGGTTGCCAATAATGGGGAGGCAATCAACTATTAAGAATGTAACAGTTTTATGCAAGGTAGTTAATTTCCATTGGACACTTAATTTGCTAAAGCAACTGTGCCGAATATTATTTAGTACAAATGAAAGTAGGTTGTGGCCACTGTTATTACTCAGAGGCATTTATTGGTGTGAGTAATTATCACGGAGTACTGCATTTGCTAAAGTATTAAGTAATTACGAAAGCAAGTTCAAAGTAATTGCAATTATAGGTTTGAGGTTACATCATGGCTTCTGACAAGCAGCGTGATCATTATCTTCATCTCTTAATTATGTGGATGTCAACTCAGGCCTATTGGTATGAAAGTTTTCAATCACTGTAATAGACTTAATGTTAAGGCAATCAGGGATGATTATTCAATTCCAATATTTATCTTGCCCGGATGTCAAGACGCTTCAAATTATCTAATATTATTCAGCTGCTATTATTGACGTTCTGTTAAGGTGGTTTCAGTTGATTAAAAAATTCCAATAATCAACTGATCAAATACTGACATTTGATTATCAAGCACGTAATCTGCTACTCATCACTCCATTAATTTCAAGCCTTGTTATTCCACATGGTTAGATAGTGAATATCCTTTTCACGTAAGTGTAGACGCACTGGTGATAGTATAATGCCACAGCATTCACGAGACATTTACTTTGAAATGAAATCTCCTGATGTTAATATGTAGGTTGTTTATGAAATGCCACAACCAAATTGACATTTAATTGGAATCAATTATTTTAGGTTGAGACCAGGCACGCATTCATCTAATGTATGTGACAATACTTTATACGTTGCAACTTGTTTGTCAAACGATAGGTTAAAAAGTTCATAAGTTTAAAAAAAATTGAAATGGGGAAATAAATAACAGAATTCAAACAAAGATTTTACATTTCAGTTAACACAAGAGCAAATATGTCGATATATCTTCATTTAAATTGTATTTCAATTTCACAAGAACACCAGAGTCAACTATTTCCCCATGAAATGGGAAAAGTGAGAAACATATTGAAAAATGGCGCTTGAATCAAAATCAAATCCTTAATCTTTAAAAAAAAATCTTCTTTTTAAAACAGAAATAAGCTTTTCAAATCACACTTAATAAGTTTTTGCTGTTGTTTTTTTGGTTTTTTTGGTAAACGATCCAAAATAAATCCCCAAAAATTTAATTTCATATAGACAAATGGGAATTCTTCCACAAGCCGAGTTGGGTTGAACGTTGAATGATTTTTGGTACTATTTTTGAAACGTAACTCTAAGTTGCGTTTTTCAATGGAACAATCAACAACAGAAATACAAGGACACAAATTTACATATATAGTATATATAGTATAATAATTCCACAAACAAAGTAAGGTATAATAATTATAAGGCTTATTTTATGGAAACGAAAAGAAATATAACAACATATAGGAAGATGTATTTTTTTCTATGAAACACAAAGGTTATATTGCCAACTTTTTAAAATAACATAGAAGAAAATATGTACACATTGTTTAAGTGATTCAGCTGACTTTATCGTAATTGATCACACTCGGTGTACATCATAAGAATAAATGGCGTTAATTGTAGATTCATTCTTTCTTTATGTTTCTGTATTCCTTTGTTCCTTACAAACGTTCGCTTCTTCAGGTGAAATGAAAAATTATGAAGTTTATTTTTCATCTGATTTGCCTTGTAGCTTAAATTAAACCGTAGAATATAATGCTTAAAACTCACAATACTGACATATTAGTAGAAACGAGAAAGAGGTAAAAGTGTTATGTTAAATTGCGGTTACACCTTTTTTTTTTAAAAATCTCTTTCAACATATAACACCATAATACAATCATTCCAAATGTCTCTTTTCAGACTACAGATTACCCGCAATTACTGTTGCACTGTTTCTCTACATACGACTCACCATATCCATAGTTTATACTCTCTGTAAGTAAATGGTTTTCAGTATTACTTTGAAAAGTGTAAATGTATGAACGAACGTACGTTTGTATGAATTAAATTCTAGAACACTCCATATTGAAAAAGTTATAAAATATGTTCAACAATTATCTCATCTCTAAGAGGTTTGAAAATATAATCACATAGCCACTGACAGTAAGTGATTCATTCACATTCTGCTGAATGAGTTTACTGCATCATGTCTCATGAAATCGAATCTTAAACTGACATTCATTCTCATGATGGGACATTTTTGCATTGTCAATACATTACATTTAGGGGATGAAACAGGTTAAAAAGGTTACTTCTAAATTGTGTTAACATTGACACTGCGATTTAAACGCAAACCTCGAGTGTGTTCTGATTGACAAAATGTGAGTTCATGTGTATTAATCAGAACCTTTTCACTCAGTATTATTGACTTTCCTTGAACGCAGTCACAGATAAACATTTGGTTCAAATAATCAGCTCCCTGCAAATACTGTAAAACAAACATTTGTTAGGGTATTAATCCTTGAATCCTTATGTAAATATTCTAAAGTTTGCAGTTGGTGACAAGAGTTGATTGAAAATTTAATGCTTCTCTTTTTACCGTAGGAACGATCTATAAAGGAACGTATGCTTTATTTATCACACGCTTCGTTTGCATTAGTTTCATTCATCCCAAAACAGCATTCATTTGTAGTATTATAGTTAAACATTATGGAAGTGATTACTTCCATATCTTTTCGAGGGGTATCTTTAAAACTATCTGTTGTATATACTTGTCATACAATACTTAATACATTTAATCATGTTTGATTTATCATTAATGGAGCAGTGCATAAGGTAAAGTTAACTAAAATGATACAAACTCTTAAGGAATAACTGACTCACTCACATAGTAGTGGTAATAATCGTTTGTTCGTACTTATCTCACGACTCAACCATGTCACGTTTTCAATGTGAATACCAGGTATTTATTCAATAATTAACTCTTCTGAATGCACTGTTGTATAGTCTTTTTCATAAAGTGGTCGTTGATTATTGTTCGATCCAAGTAAGGCTATGATGAGGTACTGAAAGGTAAATATCATGTGTGGAAGTTTTCAATTACTGAAAATGCATCATTTTACAACAAGCGTGTTCTAGATTCACAGTTCCGTGATGAAGGCCCTCTGAACAATTTAATTTATTTATAATCGATCTTTTTCTTGTCATTGGCTGTTGAATAAACATAGGAAAATTATTAAAGGTTTTTATTTATCTGTCTGTAAACTGTCAATAGTTTCAAATCAATGCAAAACAGACTTTTGATTAGCAGCATGTTAAAAGCAAATAATGAATACAAGATGAACTGGTTTTTAAGGTTAAATTATTCAGGTTATCATTTGAGGTATTAAATTCCAGTTGCCAACGTCTGTTTTACTTATTGATGTATTAAACTCGGAACATATCACAGCAAAACAAAGATCTTTTGAAGTTGCAGATCGTATTCTTTAATAAAGAATCACTTTTACTTACACATGGCAAGTCTTGTAGCATATTGTTGTTAAATGGATGTTTCTTGTCTAGAAAGCTGCATAGTAAGATGTGACAGAACGCATCAGTCAAAGAATATATTGCCATACATAGTGTCATATTAATTGCATACTTCACAAAGGTCCTCAACATGTCTGAACTTAGTTATCTACTTCCCGCCTACCCAGAAGAAGTCCGCCTGCGCCTGCTTACACCATTAACACTCACCTGCAGCCGTGTTCAAGAATGTACAAGATAAAGAAAAACTATTATCAAACTGATTATGAAATCAAATTCCTATCCGTTATTTCAGGT
Organism: Gibbula magus; assembly: GCA_936450465.1. Taxonomy (NCBI): domain Eukaryota; kingdom Metazoa; phylum Mollusca; class Gastropoda; order Trochida; family Trochidae; genus Gibbula; species Gibbula magus. The sequence goes on from OW388301.1 coordinate 49,167,971, forward strand.
GACATTTGATGCCTTTGAATTCCCTTGAAAAACGAAATATTCCGAGTTCAAAGGACGTATTCAAACCATATGCCATGAATGACATTCATCGGATTTTATTTCAGATTCTATTGATATCACGTTTCTTTGTTCACCGCTGTCAACGTGTCTGTGTTAATACTTAAAATAAAGCTGTGGTAAAGGTATGAAATACTATTATCACAAATATCTTTAAAGATTAACATTTAACTAATTATAAGACATTGATATCTTTAGGCAATTGGTGCCAATTGCTTGTAGGATGTAATATTTAAATACTTTTCCTCATTTTTCCATTACATTTATAAAATACATGTGTACGGGTATCACGTTACAAAATATTTTTCAAATTCATTTCATACACTGCGTTTGAAAGGATATTAGGCATATGTTTCAAATACATCAAATCTATTCTCTCCAAACACTGAACGTCATATTTCGTTTATAAGATGATGACTACGTATGTGTAGAGACTGGAGTGATGTTTCGTTTGAGACATGATAGGAATCAAATCATCTTATTAGATCTGAAACTCTGAAATCTCACCAATGACTTTGATAACATCAACTTCCATTAAATTCAATTTCGCTGTGTAATTATTTGCATATACAAAATCAATACTTTCAAAGAATTGCCCTTACATAAGAATTCAAAAGGCATTTCTGTAATTAAGGAACGGATTTGAAGAGAACTGACACTGACCGTTCTTTGATGTGATTTGATTCAATGTTGAGGGCTTCTTATTTCATTTATCTTGTGAGACATATTAAACCTCGCCGTACAGAGGGAGTATTCGCCCCAATATAGTACTTAGTTAATTAGCATATCATTAATGTGACCCTTTGATATACAAAAGACAAATGTTTTTAATAAAACAGCAATGGGAATTCACCTGAGAAAAACATGACATGTATTACATTGTATTATATTGTTGAATTAATAATCTTGATCGTAATTAGAAACGCAAAACTGCCTACAAGTCCAGATATTTTTTTTTCTTGCGAATTTGCCAATGTTGTTCAAATTGCCGGAACACATCCATGACAGGTACACAATTATGATTAGAATATATCAAAATGTAGTTTATTTGAAGAAAACTATATTCAAAACTATACTCTGATTGTTTAGATATCGCTACATCAGACAGATCACTTGAACTACCTTCGAGTGGTCATTTTAATGTGAACACCTTAAACTTGTCCCTCGAAGGTAAATGGACTTGAATTTGTTAACAGAACTTTGTACATTCCTTTTTGGTATCTTCATTGCTATTGGTAACATTCATTTACATTTACGTGGGGGCACTTTATTTCAGTAAGAACGGTGTCCTACAGCGCCTTTAATCCTGCAAGGGACTCGTCCCAACAAAGTACAATAATTTACCTTATTGCAAAATGTTTGCTCTACAGAGTGTCACTTAGGAGAGAAAATATACACAGTTCAAACCTGTAAGCAACCTACATTTGTAGCTAAGGGTTAAAATTAGTAAATATTATTTTCTCAAATTAATGGAATTTATTATTTATCTAAACCCATTACAATCATGATGATGTACTTCTGCTCATGCAAGCAGTGTTATTATGAGAGGGCGAATACACAGGACAAAAAGTGGTGGAATTCTGGATTCTACCAAATAATGGCGGATCAGAAAGAATCCGGAAAGATCCGGCAAGCGGATTCCACCATTTTTTGTCCTGTCATAATTACAGAATTTATGTTGCCACAGAAACTCTTACAAAGCTGCATGTTCTGTTTTGTTGAAATAATCTAATTTGAGTTTCATCAATGTTGCAATATGGTTCCACTACATACAATTCATAAATGATATTTATATTTTGATTATCTAAACAGTTCTCAAACTTCATTCACGTCTGAAGTTCTTGCTGTGGAATTTTCAAACATTAGCAGTATATGCCAATTCTGCTCAATCAGTGCATTTGTCTCCGTAACCTTACATCAATCCTGTGGTTGTTTAAACAGTATTTGTCACACATACTTTTATAAATAACCAACCAATAAAATGACTTTAAATCATGCAATATTGAGAGTGCCCGAAGGAGAAGACCGACGAGCAAGCATCAAATTTCAAATGATTGAAGTAGTCTTGAGGTTACACACACCCATATTGGGCAGGATATCACATGGAGGATATGTTTTGACCTTCAACCATACTCCTGTTTTCTTTGGTTTCTTTTCTGAGTACAGTTCTATTGATGTTTATGAAGTTCTCCCAAACAAACGCAATGATTCATCGAAATGTTATCAACGGGTTTAACGGGTTACAAATTAATGCTGAATTGAAAAGCATGTTCATTCGTTAAAAACAAGATGATCAGGTTAGCATTTGAGGAATTAACTTCCAGTGGCTTAATTCTGTCCTATTCAATGATGCAGTATGATTGGAACAAATCAAAGTCAGACAAAGTGCTTTTGAAGTTTTCAGATCTTATTCCTAATAGATGTCCATTAATTTCACAAATCAATATCAATCAGGGATTAAAAAAATAATTCTGACAGTAGATTGATGAACAATGCCAGAAGAACTTCATGACAGCATTTCTCCTTATCTAACCATGGTCGATAACACAGGTGATGAATTCTGACAAGCAAAGCAGTTCGTTAGTTTCCAGCAAAAGTTTCGTATCTAGCAAATCCAACGATAAAATATCATTTCGACACATGTTTTTGATGATGCTGTGAAGCCCTGTATGAGTAAAATCTCAACAACTATCTACTGTTTGCTGTGTAATCAATAGTCAGAACATGAGCAAGTCTAAACGGATAAAACAATAATAATAGTCTGATTTGATTGGCATTTTCGTGAGGTCAGAGTTGCTGGGTCTTGCTTGTAAGTATCACCTGACATCCAGATGTTGGAGCTCGAATATTAAGAAATGGTAACAGTAATAGTTTATTTTACATTTTAATGCTGTTAAAATGCAGTCATACATGTAGGATGACTTATTAAAGTATTCGATCGGTTGAAGTAATACAGTTACAGACTATTAAAGAGAAGATTTGATCTGCGTCCTAACTGCACATGACTCTTATTTCATGTGTACTTCAAAATCCTCAAACGATTCTAACAGCTTTGATGTAATCCAATTATAATGCACCATTGACTTTGACAGTGTTCAGTCATTGGAAAATAATTTGCTAACTGAATCAGAATGTATACTCTTTGCACGATTTAAGATGCAATATTGCAGAACATTAAATTTATATTGCTTTTAACTACTCTTCGCAAAAGTTATATAACTCCGTCGCAAAAGTTATATAACTCCGTCCGTCCCAGACTTTGACAAGTGGGAACAAATAAAACACATGCAAACCTGTATTCAACCATTAGTATGTAGGGTTGTATGGTTGTAGTTGTTGGGTAATCGACAAGGCAGGAGGAAGAGGCCAACATCGTTTTTGGCAGCTGTATGGGTATTCTGTTGGTGGTTGGTGCCTTACTTTGAAGATGCGGGTTGAATATACAAGAGTATAGGTAGAAGTGCAAATAATGTGATCCCATAGATAACAATGTTACAGGAAACGAGTAGAAGGTATAATTTGGTGGGAGTGGATAAGGGTGTGAAAGAGACATCAGAATAGTCAGAGGGTTTAAACCTTATCTGTTCTTATAACAAAATGAAAAAAGTTGAACAATCCAAATCGTATAAATTGCAATTACTCAATATAGAAATGATTTTTCGTTAGGATTTGGGGATTAAGGACTACAGTAGCCACTGCAAATGTATGTGTTCGGCATGTTGCACTTGTAAAAGAGAACTTAGAATTAAACTAGTTCCGATGGTTACGCTTTGGACAAAATTTCTAAAACATGAAAGGTTAAGGGTTCGAGTCATGTAATGTGTGGACAAACTTTTGATTTAATCATTTGATCATATCATTCCAATGAACTGTTCATTTTAGGTGATGTAAGGGTGACATATTGCAAATGATATAGGACAAAATGACACTCTTATCCATAAAGACCCCTATTAAAATTTTCTCTGGTAGATAATTCAGGACGGACTGAAAACAAGGAGAGACCACGTGAGCAGTCAGAAGCAATTTAACAGTTTGGGATATGTAAAGCGCTTAGCAAACGGATAACATCACCAAAGTTGTTATGATGAGTTGAAATAACTCAGTATGAATATCTTTCCCTCAAAGGGTGACTATATTTGTGATCTTGCATATCGATATCGATATCGATAAAAGCTTTAACAACAAATGAATATGAACATCACATGAATATGTACTTAAGTCGTAATGAAAATAGAGGCATTAGTATTATAACGCTAAGATGCTGCACATTTGCGAAGCAGATACAATTGAACTGTGACAGACAGTTTTCAAACTTTCATCTTTTTAACAATGACTTGATATTCTATTATGTTACTACCTACAGTGTCCAATGTGGTCTAGACCTTCCAAGTAACAAGTCTCCGAAGAGTCAATAAAATGGCAATGACCTGCGAGTGATGGTGTGTTCTGATGTATGAGGGAGTTGCTGTTAATTAGACATATTTAAGATAGTGTATATACTTTGGATAGACACAACTGTAGCAATGCTATATCAATTAGTCTTTATTATACCCACGCTACGAAGTAGTCGGGGGTATATAGCGCTCAGCGCGTCCGTCCGTCCTTGCGTCCGTCCGTCCGTCCGTCCGGAACACTTTTGGTTCCGCTCATAACTCAAATACTACTTGTTCAATTGTTATGAAACTTTATACATGTACACTTTATGGTCCCTAGATGTGCCTTTTCTATGTTTCACTCAGATTCCATGATTATTTTCTCAGATTTTCCACTTTTAAGCGTCTTTGTGTGCGAGTCTATGCTTACACTTTTGGTTCCGCTCATAACTCAAATACTACTTGTTCAATTGTTATGAAACTTTATGTATGTACACTTTATGGTCCCCACATATGCCTTTTGTATGTTTCGTACTCTAATTTGCATAATTTATGCAAATTTTTCTCCGTTTTTCGACTTTGCCATTCAGTTTTTGTTCCACTCATAACTCAAATACTAATTGTTCAAATGTCTTGTAACTTGATACATATAATCATCACGATGTGTACATCTGCCTTTTGTATGTTTCATACCCTCATTTGCATAATTTATGCAAATATTCTCCGTTTTCGACTGAACCATTCACACTTTTTGTTCCACTCATAACTCTGAAAGCAGTTGTCCAAATGTTAAGAAACTTGATATGTACATACACCATGATGTGTGCATCTGCCTTTTGTATGTTTCATACCCTCATTTGCATAATTTATGCAAATTTTCTCTGTTTTTCATCCTCGCCATTCACACTTTTTGTTCCACTCATAACTGAGACACTAAATGTTTCGAAACCACTGATGTGTACATCTGTCATTTTTATATTTCATACCCTCATTTGCATATTTGTATGTTTCATACCCTCATTTGCATATTTAATGACATTTTTCAAATTGTTCGACTTTTACTTCTAAAACATGCTTACAAGTGTATTACTTACTCTGCTTTAATAATACTTATATATAATGGTCTGTTCATACAAAAGTTTAAACATTGATGCCCTTTTGCTATTTTCAAACATTTCTTTTTTGCCAATGTTAAAAGCGGGGGTATCATGAGTGAGCTGTGCTCACTAATTCTCTTGTTTGTGGCGTGTAAGCTGATTTTTACATGTACGTTTTCTTCAATGAGAAAATTATTAATCCATAAATTAAATCATATTATATAAAGATCTCAGATCAACTGAGGCATAATAATCCTTGATGTATCAATATATTACCATTGGTTCATAGTTTATTGTCCCCCGCCGCAACGCGGAACGGGGGACTATGTATTCAGCGGCGTCCGTACGTACGTCCGTCCGTCCGTATGTATGTCACATTTCTTGTTAACGCGATATCTCATGAAGCATTTTATCCAAATTCTTTAAATTTGGTGTCATCCTACATTGTGGGAAGACGCAGTCACCAGTCTATTTTGGTGACCTTGACCTTATTTTCAAGGTCACCACGACCCTTTGACTATTGTTCGAACTCTTGTTAACGCGATATATCATGACTGGATGGACCCAAAGTCTTAAAATTTTGATGCCAGTCTACATTGGGGGATGACGCAGAAACCAGTCGAGTTTGGTGACCTTGACCATATTTTAAAGGTCACCACAACACTTTCACCACTTTTCAAACTCTTGTTAAGGTGATATATAATGACCGGTTAGACATAATGTCTTAATATTTGCTGACAGCCTATATTGGCGGTTTACGCAGACACCAGTCGATTTTGGTGACCTTGACCTTATTTTCAAGGTGACTATGACACGTGACCAAATGATGTGTCTTACTAAATTCAATGTTAACGGCGGGGGACATTGCCATGTTAGTGGCAAACACATGTTGATACATAAACTGCTTTGTTTCTTGCGATACGGATTTATTTCCTGATGGCATGCTAATAACCTAACACTGGTTGATATAATAAAACGTAATATTTAATTTGATTCTGGCCTCAATGTTCTTGTGCTCTCAACTTTCAGATTTTAAATGAAGTACAAACGTATATATATATATATCTGAAAGATTTAATGATAAGATTACTTACCCGCTGATAAACTATCATAATTATATAAGAATAATTTCTAGTTATTTTCCTATCATTTCCCTTGCTCATGTCTGTGCATTCCTCTCTATATTCTCTCGCTATGTATATACTATATATACCTTTGTACATATGTGTATAACGTTCATTATTATATATCAGCAATGTAAATCGGAGAGGGTTTTCAGTAAGCTGGATAACTTGCACCCAATCCATTCTCTTAAATAAATATGTTTAAATCAAACCATATGCGTGATATTATGGTGGATGGGGATCCTTACATGTCAAATCAGGGCAGTTCGACCACAGACTATTTGTGATTCCTTGAGCGAGAACTGCAAGTTAGAAAATCAAATAAGATCAGTTTGTGTAGCCAAGTCTCTCGACCTTCAAGACTTTAAGTATCTTAAGGAGAGATGGGACCAATAAATCGAACTCGCTTACGGTAACATTATGTGACAAAACATTATTGTAGTGAATAAGTCTAAAAATATATGGATTACGTTGTTTGGGGCATACGCTTATCCATAGACTAACGGAAAGTGCTTAAATTTTCCGTAAACGCCTTTTTAACGGTCATTTTACTACATGCCGCATAACGTTATCGTCACCTATATTTGCGGTAAATATGTTACTGTGTGTGTTATTCGAATTGCATACGTATCTTTAGTTACTGACGAATTTGAATCGCCTGGTATAATCAACTGATAGTTATTCTTCCACCATCATGCACTCCTAGATTGATAGTATGTTCAATAATGATTACACAGTAGGCCGTCAAAGTTACCCTTGAAACCATCAACATTGCCGTGACGTTAGGTTTTTACGTTTATGAAGGTAATTTAAAAAATGTGATGAAAAACCTCCGGTGACCCCCTATTTTTTTCTGAATTCGTTTGTTTATTCAAATGTGCACATTATATTGCATTTTTAGCAATATCTAAAATATGTGTGTCAGTGAGAAATCCTGTTCAATATACGAAAAACGATGAGAAAAATGCCGATTTTAATTAAAAAATGCTTAATTTAATTTTGTTGCTCTTTTCAGTGTCATTAATTTTCAAAATATAGACTTGCTATGCATCCCCGTATGTAACTGAAATGTATTTGAAAGGATTCTGAGCTTGTTCGTTGAAAGAGAGCGCTTCATCTAAATACATGAAATCAGTAAAAGATTTGCCGACGGGATTATTTTTTTAATGCTGATATCTCTTTAAATCGTTCGGTGACCCCAAAATTTTCTTACATTTCTGGATAAAAGACACAATAAACCTGCTATTTTGAAAAAATAAACGAATTCTAAATATTTTGTTTCATCGTCCCATCTCTCCTTAAGATGTGTTCTGGAGGCAGAGGGTTTATGAAGCTTGGTAGATATCTCACTTTGTATTTGTTTGGAATTCAATTAATAGATAAACGTAAGTGTTCCTTATCATTGTTATGATTGTGTACATGCCACGATGGTATATGTGGTAAAAATAATATCAATAAATACTTTGTAATATAACGACGTGGTCATGACAACCTCAATATACACGATTAATGATTAACCTATAGGTACCTCTAAATAAAATAAATATGAAAGTAATAATACATAGTGATATGTAGCTTCATTTCTTTGTGTTGGTACCAGTTTTGTCTCTGATTCTTTTTGGGACAAATCAGCTAATGTTTTATCAACAATTTCTTATGTTGACTATAGTAACTTTTTCAAGCCTACCATACAAACGGCACACAAATCTTCAAAACTGTACTAATATACCCTTAATCAGTTCACAAATCCCCACAGTAGTACGACAAACCTTCCTAAACTGAAGTCATATCCTCTAAAACTCATTTCATATCCTCTAAAACTCATTTCATATCCTCTAAAACTCATTTCATATCCTTGAAAACTCATTTCATATCCTCTAAAACGGGCGACAAATCGCTTGAAAGGGACAGTATGGCCGCAAAACAGACCACGAATCAAAGGAACGGTCAACAAAGTTTACGAAGTTTCGATGTGTATTTGTTTTTATTTATAATTAATTAATTATCGTATTTTGCAATTTATTGACAATTTGTTGTTATCTATGACAACGATGAAGATTTACCTAATCATTTTCATTTTATGAATGAAGTCAACCTGAATATTCCAAATAAATGATATTAAAATATTCAAAATATCATACAATAATAATAAACTGGTAGTTCTTGATACATTACTGGACATTTTAGTCCTTTTAGTCTTAGGTACATAGCTATAGCCTACAAAGGTTGCTCCAAAATCGAACAGCAAACCCCATTTGGTCGATCTGGGTACCAAAATATGTAGAATCGCACGCCTGAGAATGAAATTTAAGGACATAGATCTGAAGTTTTTTTAAATTTAGGAGTTTGTGCGCTATATATCGATTTATTATATAATGACGGATGTTATGATGCAATAACGCAATCTGATAAACTTGGTATCCAATCTGAAAAATATGCAAAACAGGTCAAGGGTCAATTACACGAACTACTTTCGCAAAATTCCACTCTTTCATGCGAATCCTAAAAGTGTTTACGAATCATTGGAAAGCGTAACCGGGAGTTTATCCGTGTATTTCCGCTTGAAAAAATGGACATTCGAAAACTAAAATTCATCTTATATGAAACTGTGCATTTATAGTTTTAACAAAGTAAGATTAATAGTTGATTTAATCTAAAAATCATTCAAAACTTCAGTGTGCTATTGACCAACAGAATCAGCAAGTAGCTGCTTTGTTCTGTGTACAAAATGAATGTGTCTGCGTCCAACCGACACGCCTCGTCGATCGCAAAAGCGTTTCGGCAGTTCTTGAGGGCTGAGCATACGGTATTAGATACATTTATAGGTACTTATTGTCATAAACGAAAGAAACAATTCCACCTCATAAATAATTACCGTTTAAGTGTGAAAGATACTGTTATGCAGCAATCCGAATCAACCTTGCAACACAGCTTCCAAAACGTTGAAACTAGAGTTACTTCCCTTGTTCAAGCGACGTGACTAAGTGATGAGTGCTTTTGAATTTTTAGATAGGTGCATATGAATTGATTGAAAATATCTCCATGAATAAGAAATCAGCGAGTTGATTTTTTAAATAAACGCGCACATCGTGTTTCAATTTTTTTTAATTAAGAACTATTTCTAGGCACTTCACAGCCGATGTCGTGACCATTACTTTAATGTACCATCTATGATATTTCTCCGCTAAAACAGGGTCAATTCTCTTAACACTTTTAACACAAAAACACGCTTGTTTTAATAATGACATAATATGATAAAGAGATTATTAACCTCGTGTGTTTCCGTATCATTAATATCATATATTTTAAAGGCTCGCATAATACAATGTTTATTCCAAAAATATGATATTAATGATACAGAACACACTTGGTTAATAATCTCTTTGTATACATGTTTATGTAGAAGATAAGAGTCGTAGTATAAGAAAACAATACTTCCTTTTACTTTGTCTTGTTGCCGAGCCGCCATTTTGCTAGGCGTTTGGTTGACCGTTCCGTTGATTTGTGGTCCGTTTTGCGGCCATAATGTCCCTTTCAAGCGATTTGTCGCCCGTTTTAGAGGATATGAAATGAGTTTTCGAGGATATGAAATGAGTTTTAGAGGATATGAATTAGTTTTAGAGGATTTGAATTCAGTTTAGGAAGGTTTGTCGTACTTTTGTGTGGATATGTGATCTGATATATAAGTACAGTTTTGAAGATGTGTGTGCCGTTTGTATGGTAGGCCTGTTTGCTAGAAACACTAACGAAAGCCACTCAAACTAGAGTCAGGCTGTGGTGACAGATCCGATATATACTGTACAGTGGTGAATTATACATCATCTGTAGGGATGCTCTATCAAGTGATCTTCTGTCACTTTATAACTTTGGGAAATGAAATGAAAGGAAAAACTTAAAGGCACGTATTTTTGTATATAAATATTTCTCAGATTTGCCATTTATCATTACAGGTCAACAATACATTGTTTCGATAATTGGTAAAACATCTCATAACATGAGCCGATAAGCCGTATCCATTGGAAACGGTTATCGGTATTCAAAGAAAATTGTGTGAAGTATAAAGCGACAGTGGTGTGGAACAGATATTTATTACTCCCCTGTGTAAGATACTGCAGTGTAATATTTATACGGCAATATTAAAATAGTGTTATACCGTCGCACGTATGACGTCACAATAGTTTGCTGTTATGACTTCCCATTTGGAGTAACATCGTCACAATGATATCGGACCTATGGGAAATATATTTCCAGAGAATTTGAGAGTTCAGACAGCAAGAAGGTTGACCATTTCATAAGGGTACCTTATTTAAAACTTTACTCTGAGCGTTTAATGATCGCTACATCAGTCAGATCACTTGACTACCTTCAAGCGGACATTTTAATGTGAACACTTTAAAATGGCCGTTTGATGGGAAATGGAATGGGGAATGGCTTAACCGAACCATGTACATTCGTTTTAAACTATTTCTATTGAGTCAGGAGTATTATTTAGCCATTGGTAACACTTATTTGTGTTTTTCTGAGAGCAATTTCTTTCAGTAAGAAAAGCGTACTACGGCGCTTTCAAAGCTTGAAATTGTAGATACTTTTATTCATCGTTAAATTTCAATAAAAGCAATAATTTGAAGCTATATTATATGTCTTTAAGGTCAAGGTCACAAACTTTAAATCCATTCTAGTCATCTTACCCTTATTTTTCACTTATGCCAGAGACACTCCGAAAAGGTTCCTAAAAGGTTCCTGGTGCTGTTTAAGACGAGATTACAATTTCATATTAGAGTAATTACATGCGAGTAACGCCTTGAGCAAGCATTAGCTCACGAAATTGCGATATCAATACCGACTATATAATGTATATGTATTTACGTCAACTAATATAGTAGAAGAACAGACCAAAATCCATTGTCACAATTATACTCGTTTAACACAAATGATACGTTTGGTAACTGGTATTTAGGTGATCAGAAAAGAAGCTGGTTCGAAATTGGAAAACTCGTTTGTTAATGGAGATGCACCAGTCCCGTTTCAATCTTCCAATTTTGACATAAATGACAGAATTAGGTTGATGGATGTTGACAGCTTTTTTGAACCAGCACCTTAAGCATTAGTGAAGATTTACAGATCCATTGAATTGCAAACTTCATGCTAGATGCCAAGTGGCTTTAGTGTGTAAGCACATGTTTGTATAAAATGCAAGATCGGCTTGGTCATGAAATATCTGTTAACATTTGTGTGATTAAATACTGTAATAAACTGTCTTGTTGATGCAGATTACCGCAGTAATGTTTGTTTACTGCAGGAAACATGGTTTGTCTGTCTGCAAACACATATTTATGAATATCTATAGTTAAAGGTATATTGAAAGTGATATATTGTAACTTTTAGATACATATACATTTTGCAGAAGGTGGTTCGTTGAACAACTTTATTCTTTGTTGCTTATAGATCAAGAATCTTATGTTGATGACTGGAGGTAAAAGAGCAAGAATTACGGTAGTCGTATATATCTACTCCCAGTTATGATATATGATTTCTATAATTCCATAGCAAATATGTATTCCAAAAATCGTAGGCTGTAATCTACGCCTTTTTTTTGTCAAACCGTCATCAACTGCCATTTCTGCTTGCACTGCATATCACCCCCTGGTACAATTCGTTTCTTGGTCCAATTCGCGCACCCTCTTCCAATTAGCGGATGTTCATGTAAGGCTGGTACTAAATGCGCTTAATCCGATCATGTAGTCTTTCAGAACCTATGGACGTCCACTAAAATATTCTGAAAACTACTCAATGGTTAATTAAAGTACATCAAACCCATCAAACCCATCAAACCCACTCCTCCCTCGCTGACATGAGATCTTAGGAGACAGAAATACAACTAATACAAAATCAACCTTAAACACAAGTCTTTATTTGTGAAAGACATACATTCAGTCAATGTTGAAATATACCATTTACCCAGCCTATCTGTGAATAAATAACATTTGCAAACGCATAATACATCCTCCGGAAGATTTTGTACGAGTAAAACACCCCTGAATTTATATCGGGTACCAGCTTTCTATACTGTCGACGAAAAGAAACGCTTACCAGATATTTTATCAGATTTGTAAAAAATATAATTAACAGTTTAGAAATATTATAGCATTTTGAAGTTGCACCATTTCTGTATAATATATTTTAATTTCTGAAGCTGTAAGGTCACAAAAGAACAGTGATTTTTTTAATGAGGCAACAGAAATTGTTCAGTTTTCGATAAGTGCTTGATCAAAAAAACATTTGAAACATATTTTCATACAACTACGAGCAACAAAACAGGCACGCATTCGCATTAAAGTGGTGATTGCACTACAGATGCACGTGGTTACGGTGCGCAAGTGAATCAACCGGAAATAGCAGTCTTCATTGGACGTGGTTTTCATGAGTGTTATTGACTCGAATCACAGATTTTCCAAGATGTCATAGGTTCATATACATTATTGTTTCAGCATAGCGTTGAGACCACCATTAAATATATCTTACATTATCTCATCTTTCATTTTAAGTAGGCGTTTCTTTTGACACACAGTGTATATTAACGTTCTCAGCGTTAAGTGCACTGACAGAATTGCTTTTGAACAAAAATGAAGCACACATGACAAATAACATTGCAAAATCATCATATGAATAATAAATCCAGTTTACATTGTATTCATTTAACTGTAACATTAAGTATACTATCCATGTTGCTAAGATATTCACATAAAAAGCCATACATTCCAAGTCCATTTGCATCATCCCACGAGTATGCTCCGTCACACATACAATACTGTAAACATGTATTAAACAAGGCAACAAACGTGTTGTCTTGACCAGACGACCGCCAGTGGTTATTTGTTATCAATGTTCCATCCACTACCCATTTCCACTTTGAACCAATTTTCTTTCCGCCAATGTGTAAGTTGGGATAACCTGCAGCCACAAAGCAGGAAACTCGGCGATTCATATTTTATTGAAACATGGGTAATATGTTATTTGCTACACTCGACATAACAATCTTAAGAAATTGCATCTGGTCAGTATAGAACACTTGTGTCAGTAATCACCGCGGTATTTGTATTGATTATCATTGATGATCACTATTTCGGAATTGTATTACATCAAATGTATATGTTATTCAATATATACACACAGATAATTTGGATGTACGGACCTATTTGGGAGCACATAGCACTTCTTAGTGTCACCAAAAGTACAATTCCTTCGGGGTAATAATGCAAATTTTACGCTTTGAGCATCCTCGAGCATGGAATATGTGCTATACGCATATGCTTTTAATATTATTAAAACACAATGTGCAAACAGCAAAGGTGCAAACATGTTATTGTATGTTACTAACCATCTAGGGTATATCACTATCTGCAGATTGTGAGCTCACAATCTAGGAATAGTTCACCATTCCTAGATTGTATAAACAATCTACAGATAGTTCGACAGTCTAGGAATTGGTTTGTCAGGTTATCTAACTTGTTTGTAAAAAGTTAGGGGTAAAAGGGTCGATTCCTAGTGAACAGTTATGATATTTAATCTACCAATTATAGAGGTCCACAGGACCAAAACCAGTGGAATCCAATTTCCGGATACCTGGCGGATTCTCCCGTATCCTTACCCATTTGGTATCCGGGAATCCGGAAAAATATTCTCTCCCGTATACCAGATCCGCCCATATTCTCCCGAAAATTTTTCCGGAAAGTATGTTTCTAAGAATACTGGAATCCGGAGATTATACTTTTCCATATCCCAGATCCGTGTGTCTTCTCCTGGAAATATTTCCGGAAAGTATGTTTCTAAGAATACTGGAATCTGGACAGAATATCTTATCCGGATACCCTTCTAAGTTAGTGGGTAATATAACCGTCTTATGTTGAAAAAGTGTTCACATTATTTTATGATAATTATAATGATAATAATAATTTATTACTATGTCATGCTGTTGCAATAAACTATATATACACAGCTTTACGCTACACATATAATAAAAACATTGCCTACTAGAGTCTATAAGACACAACTTTTACCTTATTGAACAACAGAAATACATTAATTAAAATGTTATATGGATATACATACATAAAGGCTAATACTTCTTGCATACCTTTACCCAACTCACTCAATCTGATGCAGTGACTCATAGAGACTGTCGCATTGATTCACCCTAAAAGATGTTAACTGATTCACCGACCTTCATACACACTCATAATAAACTTTCCAAAAGATTCAAACACACAATCTGACACTTCCTCATACATATCTCCACTCAGACCGACACACACAGACTCACCAACATATGATATTGTGCAAGGTACCAAAACCAATCAAATTTATGAAACAAAGTCCATTTTATAATGAAACTGGTTTCAGGGACATCAAGTATCATACACTGACACATACAGAATGACATACCTTCAGAATAAATTAAGGGAGACAACTCTGTCCCCGCACCTCACTGCATGCTGCTGATGTTTTTGTTCACAAACTTTTCTAATGTGTTTACATTAAACAGCATTTATATATATCAATATTTCATATCAATGTTTGTTACAATAGAATAGAGGGAGTTTATTTATAATTGTTAAGTTTGTTCTTGCGTTATTTGCCGTACAAGGTATGTGCAATATTCTTGTCATCACCTATCGGCTAATTAACACCTTGACTAATTGGATGTAAACAATTAATGTCTCGCTGTGGCAACAGGTGGGAGCAACTTCTGTTGCTTTAAATAGCTTATTTCCTTTTATCCTTTACTTTCACATGTTGTATATATATATGCGATACATTTTTAACAGTGTCTTATTGGCCAACTAATGGCTGTTTGTTAACCATATTTTAGTTTGTTTATGCATTTTACAATATAATTGTGTCAATGATAGAAGACTAGGAACTTGCCATTGATGACACAACGAGTAGAAATGAACAAATCACAAACATAGATGTAATGTAAAAAATATTGATTTTATTAGAATACATATTTAAAAAAATAAACCATAAACTGGAATTCTTTTTATATTAATCATCAAATCAATAACAAATTGATATAAATAGAGCATTTCATTCAGTATGTATATATGGTATATCAATATACAATAGAGGCATTGCCAATTTATTATGACACAATGCGACACACGTCCATAACTTCACATCTTACACTCTCACATCTAATTTGGACATTGGTATTAGACTCATAAACAAATTCTGCGTAGAGGTCATGAGACAATATGGCAAAGAATTCATCACACCCAACATGCACCTGCATTGCCACATACAGGAATCTATTGAGAACTTTGGCTCAGGTTATGGCTTTTGGCTGTTTAGTTTTGAGAGATACAACGGACTGCTTTCAGAACATGAATGATTTGCCAGTGAAGCTGATGCGAAAATTTAATATGTTTTCGACTTTCCATTTAGATTCAGTTAATGAACTTTTTCAAGATAAATATCTCAAACTTTCAGAAATGAGGTCAAAGAGCTCTGAATGATCTACACACGTGTCAAAGTATTCAGATTGAACTAACAGTATTTGCGACAATACACAGATGTGCTTATTTTTAATTGATTTGATTAATTTAATGAATTTGCCCACTTGCATTAAACACATATCCCAGATATTTCCTGGCTTAATTACATATTTTATTTAGTTGAAACTGAACAACACTGTAATGTGTAAATATTTGCTCCAAGACAGCTTGAATTTCAAATTCATTCAGATAGGCAGTTGTCATAACTTTGGTCATTTCATTTAACGATTAACAACATCTATTATCGTTAAACTAATTTGTAAGGTTATTGGAAGTGTCGTTATATCTAAATATCCATGCAGTTACAAAAGGAGTGCGTACTACACGTTTGTATTTCGTATTCATCTTCTAATACGTGGTTTGTAAGCACGTGTCTTATCATGAATACATGTAGCATACAATACGGAGACATCAAATTCTACGTTCCATAACTCTCTCATTCAATAATGTGTATTCATGTTTATAGAATATGATAATTAAGTATTGCGTCGATTCATATATTATTCAATAACTGTACTTCATTTTGAATATTCATTCATTCGTCTGACAGTTCAGATTATATTTAGATTGTAGCAAACTAATATGACTTATGTTAGATTTGTGAAGACAAGATATATGTTATGATAAATACTATGTTTAATTAATGTGTTTTATGGTTAAATTGCTACTGTTTACAACAATCAAACTAATAGCATATGTGTTGGATCACTGCAAACAAATATCCGAAGTGTATATTCATTATGTACAATACAATTAAATACTCATGGAATTAAAATATACAGCGGATATTTTTTCGTTAATACCATGATTATCTCATCGAGGTGAAAAATAACTGTTTTTGACAGCAAATGCATGTGTTTTCTGTGTTTATCCATGCGGACACAAACTAAGATAATTAGTTTATGAGTGCGTGTTTACATGGATACGATATTCGACTGAGTCTTTACTATACACTCTGTTAATGTACGTGATCATTGAAGCTTGTTGAAATACACAAATAGTTCAGTGAGGGTCGGTACTGCCTTCCTCATCACATGTTATATAATACGTGTGAGTTAGATCAATAAGAACATATGAAGGTGTCAAAATGTTTATCTCCCCCTATTAGTCTGGTAGCTAGTGGTATGTCGAAATACACAGAAGCTTAAGTGACGGTCGGGTCAAGATAATTAATTTATGATCACCGCTGCAATTGTTCCTGGGATATGTTTATACTGAACGAAATGCGATGTTTGTTCGATATTTCAGTATGCATGCATACACATGAGAGCTCATCACTAGTTCACTGTCAAGGCTAGTATTTTGTTATATTTTCGATCTCTCGTGGAATGCACTACCATCAACCTAGTTGTTATTTTCATGTTTTTTTCCCTCAAATATTTGAAACAGTTGTCCTATTGAATGTTTTCAGCTATTCAGAAAAGCCATGACATCACACATATGGATTTAGAAACGTGTTACCTTCAGTCTATAAGGCTATATTCCTCTGACCAACAATCATCATATTCGTAGCCACAATGTTTCATAATTAGGAAATAAACTTACTGTGTTTGAAAATCAGCGGTATATAACGGAATTATTATACGTAACTACCTTATAAGGTCTCGGAAAACAGCGAAAGTTTCGGAGCTCACTCTATTCTATAGACGGTAGAGTTTTGCAATCGGCGTCATTATTTCATAGATTATTTCTGCAATATTTTCTAAATAAACATCGGTATTATTGCGTAGATTTTAAAAATATATTTAGGTAAGTGTATTTTGCATTCCGATAGTTTTCGGATGGTATAATGCCGGCTTTAACTATTTTGTCACGCGCAATGAATTTATTGAAGAAATGTTTCTGAAATGTCAAATTGTGATATATGTGATGATAGATTGTTCAAACTGCATTGTTAACTTTCCCCGCTTCGGGTCTAATTTTAAACGCTTTACGATTTATTATCAAAACTATTTATTAAGTGCCATTTTAATCACAACAAAAGCTCATTTACAACATCTTCATGCATGTAAGTATTTGGAGAAGTTAACGCATTCGTTATTCTCGCTTGGCAACAAGTGTATTCTGGCGCAAGAGACGAAGTAAACAGAATAATGTACAGCCAAATTATACTGTCTGATTTTTTTACAGAAGCCAATCAAATACGACTAGTTAGGGTAGAATATGTTATATATTTAGAATATATATATATTACCAACTACAGTAATTTTTTACAGCAGTGAGATCCTTTCTTAAACATGTATAATTCATACTGTTTCACTGGGTCATTTACATCACCCTATGTATTTCTTTTTAAATGTTTTTTATTCTTATGTATACTATATATGTTTAGTAGCGCATTGTCACAATTACATAAAATATGTTATTCTTCTTGAAAATGAAATTATAATGGAATTGTCACAGATGTCAACGTACGCTCATGTATAGGTGGGGCTGTTCTATACAATCTTGGAAGAAAAAATATCTTAAGATTTGGCCTATACCATCTTGGAATATTTTTATATTCCAAGATGGTATAACAAATCTTAAGATATGTACGGATATCTTAAGATATGATCAAAACCTGAAACCTCCTGTTCAATCTTGGAATATTTAAATATCTTAAGATTACTTTGTTCAATCATGAGATATTGTAATAAAATGACTTTGAAAATTGTTTACATAAATTTATTTTAATGAAAAAATGACTTTGAATGGAAAAATGTCTTTGACAAGAAAAAAGTGACTTTGGTGAAAAAATGACTTTGGTGGGAAAATGATTTGATGAAAAAAATGATCTGATGGGAGGAAAATGACTATGACGAAAATGTTGCCTTTGATGAAAAAAGTGACTTTGATGAAAAAATGATTTAATGAAAATATTGACTTCGATTAAAAAAAATATTGACTTTTGTGGAAAATGACTTTGATGAAAATATTGACTTTTATTAAAATATTGACTTTGCTGAAAAAAAGTTACTTTGATGGGAAGAAAGACTTTGGTGAAAACATTGACTTTCATTTTTAAACAGTGATTTTGGTGAATAAATAATTTGATGAAAATATTGATTTTGATGAAAAAAGTGATTTGGTGAAAAGAAATGACTTTGATGGGAAAAGTTACTTTGAAGAAAAGAAATAAATTTCTTTAATAAAGATATTGACTTTGATTAAAAAAGGGTCTTTGCTGAAAAAAATAACTTTGCTGAAAAAAATAACCTTGCTGAAAAAAAATAACTTTGATGAAAAAAAAAAACTTTGATGAAAAAAAATAACTTTGATGAAAATCTTGACTTTGATAAATTTCTTGACTTTGATTTAAAAAAGTGATTTGGTGAAAAAAGGACTTGTTGAAAATATTACATTGATGAAAAAAAAATGACTTTGATGAAAATATTTCTCTGATAAAAAAAATGACTTTAATGAAAATATCGACTTTGATGAAAAGATTGTTTGATGAAAATAATGACTTTGGTGAAAAAAGTGACTTTAATTGAAAAAAAATATACTTTGATGAGAAAAATTTACTTTGGTGAAAAAATGATTTAATGAAATATTGACTTTGATTAAATTAATGACACGCTGAGAAAAAGTGACTGATGAATAAAAATGACTTTAATGAAAACAAAATTACTTTGATGAAAAAAAATGACTTTGATGAAAAAAAATGACTTTGATGAAAAAAGTGATTTTGGTGACAAAAATATTTGATGAAAATAGTGACTTTGATGAGAAAGTGACTTTAATTGAAAAAATTCTTTGATGAGAAAAAAATTACTTTGGTGAAAAAAGGGTTTAATGGAAATATTGACTTTGATTAAAATAATGACTTGCTGAGAAAAAGTGACTTTGATGAATAAAAATGACTTTGATGAAAAAAAATGACTTTAATGAAAAAAAATTGACTTTAATGAAAATATCGACTCTGATGTAAAAAGTGAATTTGGTGAAAAAAATATTTGATGAAAGTAACGACTTTGATGAGTTGGTGACTTTAATTGAAAAACATTCTTTGATGAGAAAAAATTACTTTGGTAAAAAAATGATTTAATGAAACTATTGACTTTGACTAAAATAATGACTTGCTGAAAAAAAAGTGACTTTGATGAAAAATAAAATGACTTTAATGAAAATATCGACTTTGATGAAAAAGGTGATTTTGGTGAAAAAAATATTTGATGAAAATAATGACTTTGATGAGAAAGTGATTTAATTGAAAAAAATAATTTGATGAGAAAATATTACTTTGGAAAAAATGATTTAATGAAAATATTGACTTTGATTAAAATAATGACTTGCTGAAAAAAATTGCATTTTATGAATAAAAATGACTTTGATGAAAAATAAAATGACTTTAATGAAATATCGTTGTTGATGAAAAAAGTGATTTTGGTGAAAAAAACATTGGAGGAAAATAATGTCTTACTGAAAAGAAGTGACTTTGATGAATAATAATGTCTTTCTGAAAAATAAAAAGACTTTAATGAAAATATCGACTTTGATGAAAAAAGGGGCTATAATTGAAAATAAATACTTTGATTAGAAAAAATTATTTAATGAAAATATTGACTTTGATGAAAAAATTACTTTGGTGAAAAAATGACTTTGATGAAAATTTTACTTACTTATAAACTGTGACTTCAATTTAAATACATTACTTTGATGAACTGTAAATTTGAATTGAACAGACATAAAGGTGAAGATATTGTTATAGATACATAAGTACTTATTTTTCACGAGTTCGTAATTTGATGAAGAAAGTATTGCTATTACGGCAGAGTTACATTGGAAACAGAAGTTTGTATGAACATTTTGTATACACATTGCTGAATACATATATGAATACATATTATGTTTTAAAAAGTTAGATTATCAAATGCACTATTTTACTTATTCTTTAAAATTTATATACTGCAGCACATTTTGCAATTTTATTTTAACTGTAAGAAGGTTGTGTTTTAGTCGACAGTCCCTTACCTAGTTTCTTCTGTTTCTTTTCTCATTGACTTATAACCTTTTTTATGTTGTGTATATGTCGATATCGCTTAACAGTGTCTCATAAGACAAACTATGACGGGTTGTTAGCATAATTTAAATAATTCCATGTCATATTTACATTCATTTTAATCATAATTCGTGACACTTCTGACAGTTCTGTCTGTTAATCGTAAAAGATTCTGTTATTTCATGCATGTGGCAGATAGAACAAGAGATAGAAACGAATTTATTTAAAGTCGCTATGAGAAGATAAGACCACTGATATATACTTCATATGTCAACAATTGTCAATCAGTGAAAGGCGACAAATATTTAATGTCACCCTGTCTAACAGGATGCAACTGTGATTACAACAATTAGCGCACGTGGTGACAGGGCCATACTGTCCCAACGTAATCACTTCATGATTCATTATGGCAGTCCACAAAGCTGTTATTTCAGCATATACATATAAATTAATGAGGCATAGCGTTATAGTAGGGGAAGAGGTGATTCAAATGTGGCATTTGATGATTTAACCTTTCACAACCTAGATGCACTTGTTTTACCAAGATTGAATGGCCTTTTCTTGACCAGTCAGAGAAAAGTTACAATTATGAAACTGGAATTCTGTCTGACAAGAGGCAACTGTGACAACAATGGGATGAACAATAATTATCATCGGGACGGGATTCCATTTTTCCTGGCGTAATCACTCATTGATTCGTTATGGTATTTTACAAACAAAGCTGTGATTTTAACACTTATCTTCAAAATATTCCTATTTGATTATTGCATCGTTTGCGACAGATATCCACTGGATATTCCAAGACTGTAATACTATGGTCATTTCTTGGAGGGAGGTTTGTTCACATACAAGGTTGTGATCATGTTTCAAAATATGTTATATAGAGTGTAAGAATATCTTAAGAGTTAATATAAGTATCCTATTTGAGTATGACACAATTTGCGACAGATATTAACTGGATATTCCAAGATTGTATAGGTCATTTCTTGGGAGGGAGGTTTGTTTACATAACAAGTAGGTCATATACTAGGTTGTGATCTTAAGATACATATTCAAAATATGTTGTATACAGTGAAAGAATATCTTAAGCTATTTGATTATTACACCATTTACGACAGATATTAACTGGATATTCCAAGATTGTATAGGTCATTTCTTGGGAGGGAGGTTTGTTTACATAACAAATTGGTCATATACTAGGTTGTGATCTTCAGATACATATTCAAAATATGTTGTATACAGTGAAAGAATATCTTAAGCTATTTGATTATTACACCATTTACGACAGATATTCACTTGATAATATCAAGATTGTATAGGTCATTTCTTGGAGGGAGGTTTGTTTACATAACAAATTGGTCATATACTAGGTTGTGATCTCAACATATATATTCAAAATATGTTATATACAGTGAAAGAATATCTTAAGAGTTAATATCAGTATCCTATCTGAGTATTACACCATTTGCGACAGATATTCACTGGATATTCCAAGATTGTATGTAGGTCATTTCTTGGAGGGAGGTTTGTTTACATAACAAATAAGTCATATACTGGTGGTGATCTTAACATACATAATCAATATATGTTTATACAGTTTAAGAATATCTTTAGAGTTAATATAAGTATCCCTTTTGAGTATTACACCATTTGTGACAGATATTCACTGGATATTCCAAGATTGTATAGGTCATTTCTTTTTCACATACTGTAAGACTATCTGACTTGATATGAGTTTCCCATTTGAGTATAACACCAATTGCAACAGGTATTCCAAGATTGTATTTTTAGTAA
The DNA here is from genome assembly GCA_936450465.1 of Gibbula magus. Lineage (NCBI taxonomy): Eukaryota > Metazoa > Mollusca > Gastropoda > Trochida > Trochidae > Gibbula > Gibbula magus. Next base: position 49,190,954 of record OW388301.1, read on the forward strand.
TATCCATCTGAACTGTTGCATCCTACTGACAAGTATACCTTTTTGTATTTTGCCTAATTTAACAAACATTGTGTACATAGGAAATAAGTCATGTCCTGCTTCATACTCATTCACTCATGTACACATTATCTATCTATTAATGTAATGTAGATGAGGGGTTCAAGTCTGAACAAATTCTGATCTGTTCTAATAATTTACTGGTGTTCATTTTTCGCAGGTCAGTTCCACTATAACTACAACCCAAAGATAATCCATAAAGACAACACATTATAACAACAAACTACATCAAAAGTATTTTACCGATTCTAATACCGGAAGAAACCATCACCATTGTGCTATGTGTTTGAAGGCATTAATCTCAAATACAAATAAAATGTATGGAACAGACATGTAAACATCATGAACATATCATAGGGGACCATACAGGTCTATCTATAATCAATTTGTACAAGTTTTATATATTTATTCTTTCTATGTACATATGGTGAGACGTTAATAAACAATCTGTCTGTTTGTCTGCGATTAGCTGTTCAACTAGATTGTAATACAAATTATGTTAAGTAGTAAGTATTTCTCTCTGAATGATCTCTTCACTTGATACCAAGCTTGGTTAACCATGTGATAAACTGATAAATTCGAAATGTCATTGTATATTATAATTACGATAAAATGGCATTAACGAAATATAGCATGCAATCTCGATGAAATTGAAATCAGCAGTATCGGAGGTTGAGAGATTCAATTATTAAATGGTGCCGTAATGTTCATTTATATTTTCCTTCTAACGCTTAAGGAACTTTTAAAGCACGGTGGCTTGCGTCTAGCTTTACTCTATTTAGATAAATTGTGAAGTATTTTAACTCTCTCGTACGTAGTCTAATGTGACAAAAAGCTGCATAAAAGCTAAGTATCACACTGTACATGCTAAACATGAACAACGAAAGCTTCATCATCGAAATATCATATACCGTTGACACAGCCCAGTGCACAGAGCGCGCCGAGAAATAGTCCAAGGCTGAGACAAGCGCACCGAGATAGTGACGAGACGCATGACGATTGATTAATTATCCCACTTGATTGAAATTTTAAAACGCTACACACGACAGCCTCTACACAACGAAAGCTTCGTCACCGAAATATCATAGACAGACAGACAGATAGTTTATTAGAGTCTCGCTTTGTGTATACAATAAAATGTAGTATATGAAATATACATTCAGACAAAATATACCATCAAATATACACAAACCACTCCTAAAGGAGTTATGAGAGACTAAAAGTGCCATTAAGAAACTTAAATACATACATGCATCAATTCAAATAAAATAAAACACTACTGATATAAAACACATTTACGCCTTCTTAAAATGTTACTGCAGGTTCTGGCACATAAACAAGATAAAAGGTTATTTAGTAAAAGCACTGAACATTTTTCTTGGTCATATACATATACCTTTGACACAGCGCAGTGCCCAGAGCGCGTCGAAAAATAGTCCAAGGCTGAGACTTAAAGAGAGGGTTCTATCGGGGTATTTTTTGTGGAAACGAAATTCAGGTGGGAATTCCCTTTTGCACACGGCACACAAGTGTGTGTTTTTTTATAAACGCTTTTATTTTACTTTTTACTACTTTATATTGATATTTCAGGAGATAATTAAACTTAATCCGAATGTAAAAACAAAAAAATAACCAAACAAAAACGAAGCCACTGATTGGCGCTGCAAGCGCCAAGGGGATTAACTCCATTGTTGTGATGGCGGCGACTGACTCGAGCGATCAAATTGACGAGATGCTTTTACATGTATGAACAATTATGTGATTATAGTGAGTTATTTTCACAAGGAATTAAGAAGTTTTGACACTAATGCCTCTAAGATAATGACGCTAACTCAATATGACACTGAGGAAGAAACTGGCTTCAATCAGGGTTTCGATTATAACCTGTTGTTCGCTCTCCCCATCATCCTCACGTTCACAGATCGCCAAGTAGTGTTCAAGACATATATTTTGCTATCAACTTCAAGTGGGATTACCTAGATATGATTCAATAAGAAAATAAGAATGAGTAAGGTTGGGCGAGGCCGACCTCGAAAACACGAGGATATTTCGCCCGTGAGTAGAAGACGGGAGAGAAATGCTCAGCGAGTCTATTTGGGAGATCTTTCAAACAGATGGATTGAGCTGAAAACAGCACTGGTATTGACGGATATTCAACTTGCAAGACACCTTCTAGATAACCATGATGTGACCTGTCAATGCAAGTAAGTATGAAAATAATTTATCAACGTTGAAATGTTTGTGATATCTACTACATGTCATATAACAATTCATACTTTTCAGTCTTCTGTCTGTATGACTGCAGTACAGTAGACATATATTCATAGTGCATACATACATAATTTTTAATTTTTGGGCCTGACATAAATTATCAGAACAATGAACCTAAAATTCTTGCCTAAAATTTGTAAACAATATTCAGTCCTGAAGTAATTCATGTCCAAATTAATCAATTATTTTTTCATTGATGTATTTATTTTTATTTTTATTTTTGCAGTTCTACCCCAGTACCTTGTGATCCATGGGACAGAAGCTCACAACAAGAAAGTCTTTAGCTGCCATCAGTTAGCACACCCCAGAAAAACAAAGATCTAGATGTTGTATCATGTGTTGCAGGTGAGCATACACTCTTTACATTGTATCTCAGTAACCTGGTATACTTCGCTCTAAGTTGAGTCTTGTCATGTTTATGTAATTCATTTCATACATTTCACAATAAGTATAATTGAAGTGTGACGATCAGAAACTTTGGAGGTTATATTATTCATAATGAATTGACAAGCAGTGTATCGATATCGTGATACTGAATCTGACAATATATACATCATGATTTATTTTGTGTATTGTGATAAGATAACTATTGTTGACTATTGTTTATCAAGAAAATATGTAGGTGATAGATAGATAATGTGATGTGTATCATATTGTGAAACTTGATAACCCCAGATTGGGTATCAAGATTATCAATATGATCCCGCCGAAGTGTTTATAATTTGTGGTTGTATTCATTCAGCTTTGCTAAGAACCATGGATTTTTTTTTCATGTCATTTCTCTATTTTCAGACTTGTCATTGATATCCTCATTGATGAGCTCTCCTACCAGTGACGAAAACAATGAAACTGCTGATCAACCTTGCAATGAGTATGTATATTAATGTATTCAATATCAAATAATATTTTGAATTTCAAGATTGCATATTATATTTTGTTATGTAAGACCGTTTACATGAATCATAGCTGATATTTGGCATATTTGTTAAATAACACGAGTTCGAATCATGTCAGGGGCACAGTAACTTTTTATGCAGTAGAGAACTGTAAGGTTTTTTATGCAATGTTACATTGTTGCAGCAAGGTTTGGGTGCAATGCTACACTGAACTTCAGTGCAGTATACCATCCATGGTTCACTAGTCCCAACCGGTACACGCAGGTTTCACGGCAATGCATAACCACACAACATAACAGGCTTTCTTCCTGCCATAATACGGGCAGCCATGATATAAGTAAAATTCAATGTTAAAACTTACCTGCATAGCCTAATACTGTTTATGTCCATTTTCTCATTGAAATTTCTTTATCACAGACAATGCAGAGAATCAACGCAGACAGTTGCTGAGTTTACAAACCCGGGTCCAGATGTTTTGGATAAGACTGCTGACATAACCAGGTATGTATTTATTTGAACACATTATCATTTACAATTGTCTTATTAACTGGTATCATAGATAAATATGTATGCTCTTTGCTGTGTTTCACAACAAAGTATTATATCATTATTGTTTTTTACGGGTTGACCCAAGTGTTTACCCCCCTTACAGCTACTAAGACTATGATGATGAGTTAAATGTATTAGAAATGATAACTTTGTGTAAGCAGGCATATAGTTCATGATTTTCTCTGTGTTACAGTGCCACACTAGGAGAGAGCATCGACTCCATCAACAGCGACCATGAATTCCTGAACATGTCACTGCCGGACAGAGATGAAGATGCAATGCCCGGTTTAGACAATAGTACCAAATTCATGGACAATATTTCGACACAAAAGTGTATTGCTTTTGTTGATCCGCTTGTAGAACTTGTTAAGAATTGTATTGGACATACTTGTGAAAACTGTAAAACCAATTTGTTTTTTTCATACACAATGAGAGCTACTGCTCTTATGGTCACTTGGAAGTGTCAAAGAGGGCATTCAGGCAGCTGGTCTTCTCAACCCAAAATCGGTTCCATGTTTGCTGGTAATCTACAGCTGGCCGCTGACATCCTACTCACTGGCAACAGCTACGCAAAAGTTGCCTGTCCTCCGAAAGATGAACTTGTTCAAAAGCAAATATCGAGATTCTAGATGTACATGTTAACCATGAAAGAATGAATAACCTAGTTGTCAACTTATTTATTGAACAAACTAGAATGAGGTCACTGTCAAGAGTAAAATGTTTTTATTACAATTTTTCACATGTACACTTACATGCTTACATGTCACTCACTGTGTATATGGCATTTGACAATTTCATGTGAACCCTTTAAAAGTTATCGGATTATATATACACAGACTGGTGTCTTCTCATTCAGAAATGAATATGAATATATTTTTTGATTTACAAGAAATTATTGTCAATGGTATCTAGAGACATAACTGTCCAAGGACTTGCATGCATTTTCCCCATGTGTGAGCAGACATTACTTAAACATTGAACTAAATCCATGATGTCTGTGATGAATTATCATTACAAGTTTTTTTTTTGTTGTTTATTTCTTCCCAAAGGTTACAAAGTTACAATACAATATACAATATATAATAGATATATTGACATGGAGCTTTTTGGATCTATATATGTACATCAATTTACCTTGAGCTGAAAGGTGTCTGTCAACGTTAATAGTTGAATATTGGAATTAGTGCTTTCCACTTTTTATCAAATTTGTTCATTTCATTGTTTCTTTTGAAAATGTATTTCTCAACAAAATAGATTTCTTTAAGGTAATTACTGTGAATCTTGGTTTTGAATTTTTTCTATTACATAAGTTGATATATTTCTGGGCAGAAATAATAATTTATCAAAACATTGTTGTATAATGTGACAAACCAAAACAAACTATTTTGAGATTGTAATTATTTTGGTAAATAATTATTTATCCAAAGTTCATTCCAGGAAGTTGTGGTTATACTGCATTCCCAATATACATGACAAATGCTCCCAGAAGCATCATTGCAAAAACAACATAGATCATTGTCAACAAGATTCATTCTCAACAATTCTCTTTTTGTATAAATAACTCTTTGTAGAAATCTATATTGAAAATCAATAAGTTTAACATCCTTCAAATCCTGTCTATATGAGTTAAATATATCTTTCCAGTCAAATTCACAGTCAATAAAATCATTTCCCATTTTTTGTTTATGGAAATCAACTTATCATAAAAGATTCTAGATCCTGTTTTGATTTCAAAATATTTCTTGTAAATACTGGTGTATAATAGGTAGGAATAATTCTTGTACATTTTATAAAAGATTTCCAAAAGTGGGGGAATATTAAGTAGATAATTACATGTTGATGAAGTATGTATAACATGGATTTGGGACACACATCAATTATCATGTGGTAGTAGCAAATTTACAAAATACAGTACGTTTTAATACAAGTGATTTGATGTTGTATACATTGATAGATTGGTGTATTCTTGTTGCTCATTATATTACAAAGAAAGTGATGCTATGGAATATTTCGAAATGTTTATACATCATTATGGCACTTGGCACAAATAAACTGTATCAATCATCCATTGTTTTCTTTCATTTCCAAAATCACAAGCGACCAGGACGAAATCCTGTGTAGTTTCCATTGTCAGCTGGGTATTGTTGTCTAATTTTAAGAACAGTACAAGATGGAACAACTTTCCTCTCTCCTGAACGAAGAACTCCATATCTCATCAAGATAAACTGTCTGTACGCTGTGTGACGAAACATCCTGTTGTTCCTCTGGTGATCATAGGCATACAAGTCATTCCTATAGGCCCCTGCTGCATCCAGTACGTCTTCGTCCATCACTACGCGCTGAAACTTTCCTGTGGCTGTCACACACTGTCCTCTCTTTTTAATGCAGCATCTATTCTCGATGTTGGTCGGCATTGGTCTGCAATTGCCACAATGACACCATCGAGGCAACACGTCTTCAGGGGGTGGGTTTGGAGGCTCTGAGGACGTCATTACTGTCTGGTAGGTTTCCTTGTCCTGCCATATCAGCTTTGTGAGTAGGCTACGTCTGCTGGTCTCATCCAAGTTATCTAAGAAATTCTGAAATGGAGATGTGAATAGTTTAATATAAGAATAGTAATAGCCGTAGTATAAATACTTGTTTTTTTTGTTTTAAAATACAAAAAGATTGAAATCAATGATTACTGTTATATTGGTATCAAATATGTAGATATGACAATAACATCGGAGTGATCTGCACCATTTAAACCCTCTTTTACATAATGGAGTTGAATTTATTAATCTTCATGAACAAAAACTTTTAATTACCTTTATTTTCAATAATCCTTCAGTTGATGGTTCTTCATTAGTATTTGGTATGGGCGTTGCAGATTGATATGTGCCAGTGGTTGTGGTAGATGTAGAAGTAGATGTGGACGTAGCAGATGTACGAGTGGCAGACTTGGATGTGGATCTGGCAGATGCTCCTCTACATTTCGGTCTGGCAGATGCAGGCTTGCATTTCAGTCTGGTGGATGAAGGCTTAGGCATGGAAGGATGTGTCGATCTGTCGGATCGGGCTTTGGGTGTTTCGGTTGACAGAACTGGGGATGCTACAGGTTGTTGGCGAATTGGAATCTTTGACAGTCTACCATATGTCATCTGCTTACGAACCTTGGTTGGAATTTCTGGTACCTCCACATGATGAATCCTCTGGAAATAAGCATTGTCTTTATTATATAAGTAAATCACAAATAGTGGTTGCTCAGAATTTTACAGGACTGGTGACTTGTAGTATTTCTCTGTAATTTCTCAAAGCAGACAGGCAGGGAAATAGAGAATCTCACCAAAGTGCCTTAAATTATGACAATTATTATTATATATTGATTATTATTATCAGCACAAGTTGATAAAGCTTATTTTCATCAACTCCTGTTCAGATAATTGATTTCAGAAGTCATGATGGTGTCATTCCTCATTGTACATCAATGAAAAGGTGATATTACTCGCCAGTGTAGGATACTGCATATTTATACAGAAATATTAAAGTAGTGTAAAAGCGCCACATTATGACGTTGCTTTCCCTCGTTTTATACAAAATCGTTAACTCGTTTAATAAAAAATGGAATTAGATAGAAAGTCATTTAGTATCCTATATATATCACACAAGCTTCACTGACGGCATATAGAACCTGGCATATTTGCTTATTTGTAGCATTACCAGATAATAGAGTAAATATTATATATGTTGTATTTTGTACCAACCTTTCTGTCAGTATAGTTGCCCTCATGTGGTTTCATGAACTGAAAGTAATAATTAAATAAGCATCAAAATCACACAACACAAAGTCAAGATGAATGAGGCATTATTGCTTGAACTTTTAAAAAAAATAATTAACTGTAACCACACTCAAGATGTCACGTTGTAAAGAAACTAGTAAGTAAATATTGATAATTATTTAATTTATTTAATGAAATGAAATTTGTTATCTAAACTAGACAAATGTTAATATTCCTTATTTTCATAACATAACGCTGTGATCGTTCTAGGCATGTTGATATATATACATATATTTATTTGACTTGAGAGTAAATATAAAAAAAAATATTTAAATTATTGTAGGTTATACTTATACTTAGGTTATAATGTTGAAAATCACATGAATATAAATTATAAGGTGCGTAGGTATACGGCTATACAGTACATGTCTTTTGAAAAAGAATATAATACTTACTTCAAAGCAAATGTCTTCGTCGATCGTAGAATCAACACGGTTCGAGCATGGAAGAAGATGACCACATCTGCATAGACTGCTACAGTTTTGGTTGCGCTGCTTGCAAGGACAGGCTCCACGTTTCCCAGTCCGAGAACAGGTGTTGTTGCAGTGACAGCTCGCCATGTTCGCATTTGAGGAACACCCGGATGTTTACCTCTATTTATACCTTCAGCGTACATAACCCTGTGGAAAGGCCCAATTCCCCTTCTCCGATGACACTGACACATGACAGCGTCTGTTCATTGCCCCTCTCAGCGTCTCGCCCATACGACACTCGTAATACAGACACGATCGACGCCATATTGATTAGATTTTCCGCGTTGCATTATGGGAAGGGAGTTTTCCGCATGCTATAAATAGGTTTAGCTCTTTCATGACGCGCATACGAGCGCGGTAGCTAAAAATAACTCAATTAGCATTTTAAGCTCGCGCTGTGGAAAGGCGATAGAACCCTCTCTTTAAGCAAGCGTACCGTGATATGGCGAGACGCATGACGATTGATTAATTATCCCACTTGATTGCAATTCTAAAACGCTACACACGACAGCCTCTACACACCGATAGTAAATTAAGCGCGCTCCAGCAAAATTCATATTTGCCATCACGGTAATTATCAATAGTAATGCTATGCCCACACAGTGCAGTGTGAACGCCAACCACGAGGCTAATTAGACAGCTTAGAGCCGTACATATCTTAAGATTTGTTATACCATCTTGGAACATAAAAATATTCCAAGATGGTATAGGTCAAATCTTAAGATATTTTTTCTTCCAAGATTGTATAGAACAGGGATACTAATAAATTCATAACATTTTAATGAAAAAAATAGTATTCATAACGAGAGAGAGAGAGAGAGAGAGAGAGAGAGAGAGAGAGAGAGAGAGAGAGAGAGAGAGAGAGAGAGAGAGAGAGAGAGAGAGAGAGAGAGAGAGAGAGAGAGAGAGAGAGAGAGAGAGAGAGAGAGAGAGAGAGAGAGAGAGAGATTGACCATATAAAAACGAAAGAATTTAAACTTCACTGTTTAATTACGCAGTAACATGAAGTTAGAGACGCTCCACGATCCTCCACGACAGTGCTTTGAATACCCTGCTAATCACACTTGTGTCATCAATACCTATGGCAAGTGGTTCCCAATGACCGGAAACTGTCCAGTCATGTACAACAGCTCTAATTGTTTAATCACGTGTATGCGCATGCGTATATATACAATACGTTGCAGCATTGATTTACACACGCCTCTCTTATACAGCTCTTTGGCGGCCTCCGCAATTGTGTTTTATGAGTTCACGCAAAAGAGCGCCGACATATTTATACATTACAATTACGCAAGCTTAGTTCCCGGCTCCATTGATCTATTGGTTCCAGGACAAAATTGCCAATAGCCCCACTAACGTTGAAAAGACTTTCAAAAATATACAAATTTAGTATGGACATGTATTTCAAAATGTTTATAAACATTTACGGACTGGTACTAAATGTGCATTCAATGGGTCTTATGTTTTATTTGTCGAATGATTCTTGAGAACTGCCGCACCATATTATTGACTTGGATATTTGTATCAAAATCATTTCTTAAATGCCCAATATCAATTGAATTTTAATTCATTAAACGGAGTTAACTGATCCAATACTAACTGTAGTTTATTAATTATCAATAATTTGATATAAGCAAATAAATGCAAATGACTTTAGGTCTACTCAATAAATAACTTTAACCGAAGCCCCCTATCTTGATGAAATACATTTGGTGGATGAGATAATATATATATAATTCAACAATGTATAGTATGTAAGCCGAACAAACAAATTCTTAGCGGATCATAGGAACTTCCTAGTGAACAAACTCATGTAAATTCTAAGTACTTCACCAACACAATGATAAACTTTCAGTATACAATCATATGATTTACTTCCCATTTACCACGGCCGTGTCATTTCAGAACTTTTACTTGTCTAACCTGACAGGGTTAATAACTTTGTATCAACGACTACACCTTATGTAAGCTAATTTTCATTGCCACGCTAGGTTAAATTCGTGTATTTTCATACATTTCAACGGTTAGAAATAATAACACATATGTAGTGTTGGAATATTTACAGAGTAAGAAAAAATTTATCATTAAGTTAATAAACAATGTTATGTTGTTCGGTAACAAAGAGTTCATAACTCGTAGCGCCGATGCATAGCTTTCCATTGTTATTATTTTATTTTGAATGATTGTGTAGTAGGCTTTATCAAGTTGTCAAGTAACAAATCATACGAATATTCCCCTCATTAATAATAATAATAAAAAATTAATGTTACACCTGAATTGTGCAATAAGCACGTACACTATTAATAACAAATGTGTGTAAACAGGCATGTCTTCCCGATTTTTGTTCCATAACAATTATCTAGCTAGAACCATTTCTTTAAGTGGTTCGAAATAGATGATTGATGGACATTTAGAATTTATCGTTTTAATTAAAACTAAATGTTTATTCTCTCCGTCGGCGGAGATAAGCAAGATATTAGCTTATTGAACGGATAAAACTTCTGTCCTAAATACATTAAGTAAATGACTAACAGGATGCCCTTTTTCAAATATACACAATTTCCGTTTTTTAATCGGCTTGCATAATCCATGACATATCTGTGCCTTTTCGGATATATTAATATCACTGTCCATATGTCATAAACAAATAACTGATTAACATTAATATCACAAGAAACACTTCGTTATTTCCACGAGAATTTCAAAATAAACGCAGGAAATCAGTATCTCACATTGTAAACACAAGTACATTTACATAAAATTTGTGAATATGCTCATTTTTCACCTTATATGGATACAACATAAATATAGATATTACCGACTGACCTTTATGTTTTTAACATTTATGTATGAACATAAATTATACACAATGTTTTCGCTTAATAATGGGCGTATTTCACGCACTGGGGACGAACTATGCACATGCCTTGTTAAGAAAAACATTTTAATGTACCAAACAATGTCAACAATATATTTAGGGATCTAAATTTATGTTGGGATCTTTATGTTTATTTCGGGTTATATGTTTTCATTCAGGTGTCCCCATTATTATATGGATGATAAATTGTAGCAAGACAGTTAATGTAACACCTGGGCTCCTGAACGACACGGTGCAAATTCCGCGAAATTTGCTCGCCTTGTTACGTAGCGCTACATTGAGCAATCGCGTTGAATAGAGGTTTAAAAGTCTTGAAACCTCTATTGAACATAGCCCAGTCATGTGAAGATATTACACACGGGTGTGTATGTTATGTAATCAAGTGATGTATATTCATTGATAAACCAATAATGTCCTCTTCAAACACACATCCCATCCCTTGATCAGCTTGCATGATCTGCTTGATTGTATATTTCCGGATTTTTAAAACTTGGCCGACTTTATAAACCGAAAACTCTCTTATAACAGCGTATATGATATCATTATAAGTTTCCATTGTTGAGAACGAGACGCATTTACAACAGGTCGTTTATATTCCTAAGTGAGAGTCACCTTTTTTAATCTCCTCTATGCTTATATTTTAATTTGTAATTGTTTATTATGTACTATACGCCTGTCATGTCGCCGACTTGCAGACAATATACAGTGCGTTAGTTTGTAGCCTTATATAATTTGTTTTTGAAGCCATGCCGAATAATGATTGGGGGGGGGGGGGGGGGGGGGGGGGGGGGGGGGGGGGAATAATGATATTTGGAATGAGTTAAGTTAGATATAGGAGGAGGGAATATATTTAAGTTAAAGCTTTGTATGTTGTTGGATTTTTATATACAGGACGGGAGGGTCGATTTCTTGGTGTATGCGCCTATAATGTTAAAAAGATAGCTGAGTTTGTTCTAGGCTCAAGGCAGCACCTGAGATCTTAGATGCCGCTTCATATCAGTTGGTGTCGGTGAACTTGTTTTTCACAATAAACAAGAAAAAGAAATAACATGTTTTATCGCCATATCTATGAATGAATTAATGTACATTGTCGATATTGCAGTACGTTATGCATGATATGATAACGTCGTTTCCTTTCTCTGCTGATGAAGGCATTGATATGATGTAATGAAGATACCATTTTATCAGTGTACACATCTATAACATTCTAAAACAATCGCCATTGGGAGAAAGCCAATATGTTATAAAGACTACTTTGTCAATACCATATTATTGCATTTATATTTATATACTTATAACCTTGGATGTAATGGAATAATGCAATACCTATAGTGAATTACAGACCGCATGGCTCGATTTTAGTAATTTGAAATCAGCTAGTGAACACATCGCTTTGAATCTCATTTGAAATTAATTGACTTTCTGCATCCAAGTATGTCTTAAAGGTGCATCAATTGTTTTTCATAAAATTTCATTAATTAAATTAAATTTTATTTTCACCACATGTGCTGTCTACAATACAACTAAGTTCACTCAACTTGCATATTTATCCCCAATCGCTAAATATATCATAATTACTAGTTTCCAATTAAAATTGAGTAATATCATTTTGCATGTGCAGAAACCGAAACTGCACGTCCAATTTACATGCACAGTAGTTATGTGACCTATGAAACATTATCAACTCAAAGTTATGTTCTTGTCTGTTATAAATAAGATTCCAAAATTACGTTTGACTCATTGACGCGCGCCACACGCTGTGCATTGCGCGGTTTTCGATCAGAAATCACTACTTTTACCTTTATATCGTAAATTTTCCAAGTATAATCAAAATGGTAGTTTTCGGTAACAGTCGGTACTTCTCGATAAAGTAACACCATTTATAACGTTTGGAATATGTGACCCCAAACAACACAATGGATGGACCTTTAATTACAATTATGGTGAGCATGCATAGAGCCACTGTTTACTGCTGAACAGACATTCACAATTATAGACAAAATCCATTACAGTGACAAAAACAAACAGCATATAGCTGATATTTTCAATATTTAACAAATATGGCAAATTTTGAGAATGATCAATCACAAATCATTAGATGCACACAGTTATCAATAGTTGGATATGTACAGAAATACTGCTCAAGCACTTACATTCTTGCACTTGCTACAGACACTTAGTCAAGGTGTTAATTTGCCGACAGGTGATGTGTAATCAAGTATGACCAGAATATTGCACATACCTTGTATGGAAAAATATTAAATTAACAAACTTTATTTTAATATATAAATGTAGGATTCTAAAACAACCAGCTTTTACAACTAGCTAAACGTCAACAAAGGTGAAATCACCCTCAAACACTGCATAAGCATGCTCTCACCTGTTACTGCAGCGAGACACTAATTGTTTATATCCAATTAGTCAAGGTGTTAATTAGCCGAGAGGTGATGTGCGGTCAAGCATGACTGCCAGAATGTTCTTTGTGTGGCAAATGTCAATGCAAATTTTGAGAAGGTTCAATCACATGTCATGAGGAGCACAAATTTATCAATGGTTTGATGTGTACCGAAATACTGCTGAAGCACTTACATTCCCACCTGTTGCTACAGACACTTGTTAACTAGCAGATCGGTGATATGTGGCCAAGCATGATGACCAGCATATTGCACTTACTTTGTGGCAAATAAAGCAAGAACAAACTTTACAATTATAAAGATACTCCCTCTATTTTATTGTAACAACACATTGGTATAAAATGTTAATATATATTAATGCTGTTAGTGTATGATACTTGATGTCCCTGAAAGCAGTTTCATTATAAAAGTTAAATGGACTTTGTTTCATAAATTTGATTGGTTTTAATACCTTGGACAATATCATATGTGGGTGAGTCTGTGTGTGTCGGTCTGAGTCTAGATATGTATGAGGGAGTGTCAGATTGTGTGTTTGAATCTTTTGGAGAGTTTATTATGAGTGTGTATGAAGGTCGGTGAATCAGTTAACATCTTTTAGGGCGAATCAATGTGACAATCTGTATGCGTCACTGCATCAGCTTGAGTGAGTTGGGTGAAAGGTATGCAAGAAGTATTAGCCTTTATGTATGTATATCCATATAACATTTTAATTAATGTATTTCTGTTGTTCAATTATGTAAAAGTTGTGTCTTATAGACTCTAGTAGGCAATGTTTTTATTATATGTGTAGCGTAAAGCTGTGTATATATAGTTTATTGCAACAGCATGACATAGTAATAAATTATTATTATCATTATAATTATCATAAAATAATGTGAACACTTTTTCAACATAAGACGGTTATATTACCCAATAACTTGTCTATTCCTAATAATAGAAGGGTATCCGGATAAGATATTCTGTCCGGATTCCAGTATTCTTAGAAACATACTTTCCGGAAATATTTCCAGGAGAAGACACACGGATCTGGGATATGGAAAAGTATAATCTCCGGATTCCAGTATTCTTAGAAACATACTTTCCGGAAAAATTTCCGGGAGAATATGGGCGGATCTGGTATACGGGAGAGAATATTTTTCCGGATTCCCGGATACCAAATGGGTAAGGATACGGGAGAATCCGGCAGGTATCCGGAAATTGGATTCCACTGGTTTTGGTCCTGTGGTCGATTCCTAGATTGTGAAGGGTTCTCAGGTAGTTTTAGTTTAGTTCTTATCTACAGATTATAAGGGTCGATTCCTAGATTGTGAGGAGCTTTCAAGTTGTGTTTCCATCTTATCTACCAGCTACAGGGGTCGATTCCAAGATTGTGAAGGGTTACATGTTAAGATGTTTCATCTACAGTCTATACAGTCTACACTTACAAACATTCTCGAATAAGAGTATGCAACGCACTTTATTCATGATCTACCCATATAAAAACGTTCAAAGGGATGTTGATTATTCCCTGTGATGTGTGAATATGGATATTCTTAACAAATGATAGATACTTATTTCAAAGATAGAAATAAAAATAATATATATAATTAAAGTGAAATTGTGATATATAAAAGCTCACCTCGTTTTCTTGCAAAATTCACAAAGAATTTGTGCCTCTCCAAGTTGTGAACCTTCATCAGCATGCCGTGATGGTAAGTGCAAAAATAGTGTGCCAACACCCATGTCTCCAGAGATTCTGATTGGTCCAATACACATGCATTGATGCTTGGAAGAAAAATGTATCCCTTGATCACGCATCCTGCAAATTAAGAATCGGAAGGCGAACGACCACCGTCTGAAAAAAGGTGATGTGACTGTTTAGTGATATGTTGTTCAGGACAATACCTTTAACAGATTATATTTTAAAGGGCTTTGTATTGCAAAACATTGCAATACGAACTTCGTGTAATGCAAAAATATTTTCAACAATTTGTACCTCTATTACACTCAAATTATATGCAGAAATGACTTTCCAAAATCAAGAATATTAATATAAATTTGAAATTTGCAAAAACGTAGTAAAAACACAGCAAATGTATATTTTAAAAACAAATGTTCTTACACATAAAGAACATTTTCTTGCAATTTGAATCTTCATTTTAACCATGATTTACTTTCTTTTATATGCATACATTTTATTTGCAATTGTCAGTCAGGGACACGTCAGCTTTCCGTCCTTGATTTTAGACGGCATGCCGTCTTAAACACTATAAGATAGCTTACCCATTCATACAAGCATATAGAAAATACAGGATCAGACAAAGCCATAATATTTTGGAAACAATAAATGCCCCCTTCCCTCTGATGATCTGAACTACAAAAAGATGGATGCTCTCTTTCAGACCAGAGAAAATTACGAAAAACATTGAAAGGCAGAGTGAGGAGTGGTAGTGATTTTATCGATATATCTCAATATCTATGCCTTGGATTTAACTCAAAAAGTGCATACTCAAAGATAAGATATGACAGCATAGGGATATGCAAAAACATGTTTATCATTTCTTTTATTAAGAAAATCATTTCTTTTAGTAAATGGGCATATTTTGGGATTATTTTGTGATATCAGATGCCGTCTAATAAAATCATAATTCTGGACGGCAAGCCATCTTTAAATAATTTGGACGGCATGCCGTCTTTATTGTCAGAAGGGAGACATCATTATTTGAAATTTAAAATATAAATATCTTGTTATAAATAAATGACGGCTTTCCGTCTCTTTACAAAACTAAAATATTGTCTTATAAATATGGTATGCCGTCTAAAACATATTGTCTTATAAAGATGGCTTGCCGTCTAAAACTATTGTCATATCGTGTGTTAAAACTTGTTTCCAATTGGAATCTGTGATCTCAACCAAGGACCACACCCAGGTAAAAAAAAAATCAAAATCTGTCGTCTTCTTCGTCGACAGCTTGGCAGATTGGGATTATAAATTGTAGATCTGGTGTGGCCCCAAAATATGTGTACAGTCGTCTTGGCAAATAGGGGTTATAAATTGTCGATTTAGAAAATGTATGGTTTCAACTTCATATATTGTTTGATCTAAGGTCTGATCAGTTATAGAGCCAAGTATGCTTAGACAGTATGTTAGCAAACAGCTATAAGTATTTATGGTATTTGAGTTTAAGTAATTGTAAATTATCTTAACCTTGTGTTATGGTATGGTGAAACAAGTTCTCCACAATCGAATAAATAGAGATTCATATCCAAGTGGGGATGTCATAATGTTTTTACAAAACGAAAGGCTGTAAAATTATCTTGTCCCTAGGAAGAGCAAGGCAAACATAATTTTATAGCACGAGTGTTGTAAAACAACATGACATCCATGAGAGTGTGTTAATGTCTTTAACTATATATGTTAATTATCGATACCACTGAAGGCATTTATTACAAATATTAGAAAGGTATCAGCATCATCAATGGTGAATTTAATCTTGTCAACACATATAGAAACATCTCTTACACTGTTACTATTGAACGGCTGGACTATCAAAACGCTAATGACGCAGGCTTTTTTCAAACAACATAATTCAAATTCAAAGATAACTGTTGTTATGTAATAACTCGATTTCCACAGATCAAAAATATTACATATTTCGATGTAAAATGTTAGGAAGAGCAAGGCAAACATACTTTTACTGGCACGAGTGTTGTGAAACAACATGACATCCATGAGAGTGTGTTAATGTCTTTAACTATATATGTTAATTATCGATACCACTGAAGGCATTTATTACAAATAATAGAAAGGTATCAGCATCATCAATGGTGAATTTAATCTTGTCAACACATATAGAAACATCTCTTACACTGTTACTATTGAACGGCTGGACTATCAAAACGATAATGACGCAAGCTATTTTCAAACAACATAATTCAAGCTCAAAGATAACTGTTATTAAATAACTCGATTTCCACAGATAAACAATATTACATATTTCGATGTAAAATGTTAATGCTGTGACAATCTTCCTCATTTTACATCAAATGTTTGTATAAGATGGATTGGCACTTTCACACTGATCACAAATACGTTCGACGAACTTAGGGATCGAACCTGCAACCTGATGGTTTTTGGTCGAGTGAACTAACACTACAACCAGATGACCAAAATGGTTATAAGTTTGCACAGTAGTCTTATTTTTGTCACTTTATAGGAACTATAGCACGCCGTTCTAACTAAAAATCCATTACTCTCGCGAAAAGAAACATAAGCAGTGTAACCAATGGCGAAATAAGACCCCTGAAACAATTAAAGAATTCTATAACGAATGTTTCCGGCCCTGTCATATAAGGTGTTCACACTAAATTGCCTGCTCGAAAGTAATTAAAGTATTCTGTCTCATTGAGCTATACCCATAAGAGCCATTGTGTATGTTAATAGACATTTCGTATTTTCGTATTGAAATATACTTATATATTTCGAAAATTTACTTTTTTCGACCCAAAATAAGTATGATACGTTTCCAGTTTACATATAGATCAAGTTTATTATTTTCAAGCGCGAAACATTGTGGTTTACTCCCAAATAAACATAAAAATAAACAAACAAATACAAGAATACAAGAATAAAAAATATAATAATAATAATAATAATACTTTTTAGAAGGCATACCGTCCCATTGTAACGTGACGGAAAGCCGACATGTCCCTGACTGATTGTTAGGGGCGACATATTGTTGAATGACGAAAACATACTGCAACACTTGCATTGCATAATCTGCACCAGTATATAACGATACATCGGTAATATTGCCTTGCTTAAATAACTAGGTAGTGTCAGTATCATCCTCCTTGAATGTAGATGACCAGTATTGGAATTTCCTTTTCACAGATATTTTACTGCTGTTTCAAATATTTTATATTTAACTGTTATTTAGGAAACGATTCACAATTAATTTTACTGTTCAATGACAACTATAGCTGGACACATTTACACTTGCGGTAAACAAATACATGCGGAAACAACTGCACTGATCTACTTTCAACTAATCAAATATTCATCATCAATTACTTCGCTGTTATTGAAACAAGAAAAAATGCAATGCAAAATTATTTTCAACATTTTGTACCTCTATTACACTCAAATGATTTGCAGAAATGACTTTTCAAAATCCAGAATATTAATTTGAATTCATTAATTTGAAACTTGCTAAACGTAGTAAAAATACAGCAAATGTTTCTTTTACAAACAAATGTTCTTACACTTAAAGAGCATTTTCTTGCAATTTGAATCTGTATTTTAACCTTAGAACATGATTTACATTCTTTTATATATCTTTTATATTTAACAGTCATTCAGGAAACGATTTACAATTAATTTTACTTTTCAATCACAACTATAGCTGGACACATTTACACTTGCGGTATAAAAAAACATGCAGTAACAACTGCACTGATCTACTTTCAACTAATCAAATATTCATCATCAATTACTTCGCTGTTATTGAAACAAGAAAAAATGTCACATTTGTTTATGAGAAACTCATTTTTCCAGCTCATACACAATATTTTCAATCTCAGTAGTCATATCAGTTACTATAAACAACACTGTGTGCCATCGTAACACCCGCTTACTCATCGTCTGACTGGGAGTAAGCTCGTGTTACCCGTGTTCGACTCTAGTTGAACCCGAGATGTTTTGCTAGGCAAGTGCGCAACACGTGTCACCCATGTTGTCTAATCGAACGCACCCCCATGATTCCAAGTTCCTTGGGTTCCCTTCCTACCAGCCCCTTAACATGATGAAGAATATTGTCATATGACGAGATTTAGATATGCCAATTTAGACAGCGATGTATCAACAACAACCATAGCAACGAACCCTATATTCACTTTGATTCAAATTTATCCCATAATTATTGAAACGTGTTTAAACTCTAAGCTATCTGTGTATATTTAGGCTTCTTTACAACTGCATTATTTCTCTAGTGTTTAACGTACCCGTCGGTGACTTTGAGTAAAAGCTGGACCCATTGGTGGGAACGAGGTCATCATTATTCGGAATTCTGTCGTTCAGATAACAGCTTCGTTTGTTGGAGACGTAAAGGAAAGACATACATGATGTTCTCTGCGAGCACCATTTTGCACACAGAAGTTTGGAAACACAGCGTACATCTTCAAGAGATGGTGAAATATAATTTGAGAATAGAGCGTTAAGAGCAAATCCCGTGAATACACATCCAGTAGACATGGTTGTCGACTAAAAGTGATTGTCGTTCTGACTTTGTAAACTACATGGATCTTGTGGATTACGTATCGTCTGGTTATATTCATTATTAAAGGTTGCTATGTGACAAATGTAAAATCTATTTCACCATGTCTAATTTGAGCTTTAAATATATATGATGTAAAACGTGTCTCGCAGACGAAGTAGACACGAACATTTGTGATCAGCAATACCTACATGTAGTAACAAATGTAGATCTATAAAACTCATATCCCCACCCCTCCTTCAAATGCAAGCGTGAACATACAAACACATGAACGAACGGGCGCACACAAGAAGACACGCATTGACGCACCCACACATTGATTTGATTTTATAAGTAAGGAAACCATTGGTTATAATTTATTGATGAGTAAAATTAAACAGGAAATGACTCACAGGTAAACCTGCTTTCGGAAACTAATGCATCTCATCACGGAAGTGAATATGACATAGCGACTTGATGAATGTTTGTTTACACCAGTCATCGGAAGTAACATCCTACGGAAGCATCCTAGTGCCACAGTGAGAATTGTTTTACTATCACCTAATTAGGAGATACTAACTCCTAATTAGAACTTAGTTATCGCCTAATTCGGACATAACTAAGTCCTAATTAGGAAATAAGTAAGTCCTAATTAGGAGTTAGTATCTCCTAATTAGGTGATACTAACTCCTAATTAGGAGATACTTACTCCTAATTAGGAGATACTAACTCCTAATTAGGAATTAGTTATTTCCTAATTAGGACCTAGTTAAGTCATAATGAGGCGATAACTAAGTCCTAATTAGGAGATATTAACTCCTAATTAGGAGATACTAACTCCTAATTAGGAGATACTAACTCCTAATTAGGAGTTACCTATGTCCTAATTAGGTGATAGTCATGTCCTAATCAGGAGATAACTAAGTCCTAATTAGGAGATAGCTAAGTCCTAATTAGGAAATAGTATCTTCTAATTAGGTGATAGTAAAACAATTCTCACTGTGGCACTAGGATGCTTATGTAACATCCTGATTTCCACATTTGTTCAGTATTTTTCTATAGGCCTTGTATGTATTTTTTCATCTGTAAACCTTATTTGGCATGCCACTCAGTATTGTGACAATTCGGTGCTCTGTATTTGTAAGTGTGAGCGTCAAACAGGGAAAGATAAGGAGCTACTCTTCGGAGTGTAAGTGCATACTCTACTCTTATGCTGTTAATTAATGTTATAATTTTTAAATAATCCTTCAATCTTAAACAACTTGTAAAAGGATCCTGCGGAGTGTTACAGGATACCCTTTCGTATCGACCTATATCGTGATCCAACACATTGTTGAAGGATACGTTTTTGCATCAACATGTATCAGAATTCTATAACGTGTTAAAGGATAATTTCCATATGCGAATTGTATCAGGATGTGTTAAATGGGACTGTTCTCATATTCATATAATTTATTCATATATTGCTTGTATCAGGATCCTACGAAGTGGAAAAGGATCCTTTATTCGTATCAGGGTTCTACAAAGTGGAAGAGCATATCTTTTGTACCGACTTGTATCAGGAATTGTTAACTGTATTGTTAAAAGTATTCCACTCTTATACGACGGTGATGTAACTATTAACGAAACAACAATGTGGATTGCATATTTAAATTTAGAATTTTACAGTTAAAACAAACAGGTCAAAATGGAAGATGAAACATATTTTCATGGTTTTTGTTATTGTGAATACAGTGATCACGATTGTAGGTGTTGCTGGAAATATTGTTGGAGCTTTGGTGTTGTCACAAAAACAAAGCAGTCCCTGGTGTCAAATATCTCTCAATTAATCGATATTCTCCTTCTATGTTTGAACTTGGTAACTTTCACCTTACTAAGGTTTCACACACTACCAGATTGTGTAGTTGTGAATATAGTTGCCAGCCTTTGTGTTCTATATCCGCTCCTGCACACATGCTACACGTGTGAGATATATCCTACAGTTCTCATCGGCAGTCAAAGAGCCCTCGTGCTAACGTTACCCTTCCGTTATAGAGACTTTATGAAGGATTCCGTGATCAACAAGTGTCTGATGGTGATTGTGCTGTTTTCAATTATTTTTAACATTTCAATGTGGTTTGGATATCCAGCTGTCGACACATCTGTCAATGAAACTGTCAAAATAACAATACCAAACACTGACTATCAATACAAGTATTTTTTCAAGATATACAATTGTGCCTGTGATCGTCCTGGTCGTTTGTACAGTAACTATTATCATGGGCTTAAGAAAACGTGGAAGAAGTTCTTGCATAATTCAAAATGGATTCGACCTTGCTATCACTAATGTATTCGTCATATCAATGTCTATCATCACTCACATTGCAACAGCCTTATCGAGAATGATCCAGTTTCCCATTCGGATGCACTCGCTGATTATGCTCTTCGTTGTATTGAATTATTCAGCTAACTTCTTCATATAATGTATCGGATCACGCATGGTTCGTCTCAAACTTGAGAAGATGTTCCGGCGTCGCAGAGGACCCGAGATTCAGGAGACTCCAATGACAGCAATTAATGTTACCACAAACCTGGACTGAACAAACCATACTACATGGTGGTGCAAACAGTATTTTGCTATCTGGTTTCTGTGCACCAGACCGTGGTCAGAAATCATATAGTTCATGGTACAGTTGATGCATCCATTGTGTTTCATGATTTTTTTTTGGCTTTCAACATTTCATTTCAACATTATACATATATCCAATTAACATGCATATGACCTATTATTACGTTAGCAATTGATAAATGTACTTTCAACTTACTGACGTAATTTTGTTGCTGTTTTTAGATCAGTAAAATAAAATTCTTCAGAAACTTCTGAAAATTTTAATATCAAGTTTGCTTTTCTACGTTAGTGCACATCATATTGTAATGGTCGTCGGAAAAAAAATGCAGATAATAGCAAGTGTCTGCTTTGTGCAAAGTGTTCCTGAATTGAGAAAAATATGTTGATGACTACATCTTTGTTCATGGTATGCATATCATGAACAAAGAATCATTCACCAATATCTTTCTCTCAATTCTTGTTATTCCAACTTCTAAAATGCCTCTCAAAGAAACTAAACGTTTCCGTCTTCAGCCACATTTTTATGTTGCGTAATTGGATCGCGCAGCCTTCTACATATCTAAAATCTTCCTTGAAAATATTAGATAAAAAATCTCATTTCTGTTTGCTCACTAGAGATACCTGTACTGTAGCCTCGTCCAGCTGCAGTTTTTCGTTATTCCACATATGATAATTATAATTATTATAATGGGACAAATTGTAACTCCAATTATCCTCCGCATACTGTTCACTGGCGGTACATAATAATAATAATAATAATAATATACATTTTAACGCCTAATATCCAGTGCAAGCACTGCTCAATGGCGGTACAATTATTACCCTGAAGGAATTGTACTTTCGGTGCCGCTACTAAGCGCTCCGCGCGACCATTTAGGTCCGTACCTCCCGTTTTCAGGTACCCGTTTAAACAGCTGGGTGGACTGAGTGAAATGTGGATGAAGTGCCTTGCCCAGGGGCACAACACAGTATAAGACCCAGGTCACAAATTTTTGGTGTCTCCACCAGGATTCGAACCCGGGCCGTTGGCGTGAGAGGCAAGCATGCTAACCACTACACCACTGTGCTCCACATGAAGTACATTTCCTGAAGTACAGGGCCCACTTTCACAGAGCCCCTTAAGGCTTTGGGTACTCTCTGTCTAAGGGGGCTTTGTGTAAGTGGTCCCTGTACTTTAGGTGCCGCTACTAAGCGCTCTGTAGTTCATATAGGTAAGTACTTCCTAAGTTCAGGTACCCATGTAAACAGTTGGGTGGACTGAGTGCAATGTGTGTGAAGTACCGTGTCCAGTGACACAACACAGTATGAGACCCAGGTCACAGATGACAAATTAATTATAACCGGGCCTTTGGTGGCAGAGGCTAACACGCTAACCACTATTGTAATCCACAAGTTTGACAAATATGTTTACATTGTAATCACATAAAATATGTGACTGAATTTTCTTCTAGCAAAATATAAAAAATGGAAGGGATGTTTGAGAAGCCTTTGACTCCTGTAGTATGTGGATAAGATAGAAAAACTATTTGAGAAGCCTTCACAATCTAGGAATCGACCCCTGTAGTCGAGAGATAAGATAGAAAAACTATTTGAGAAGCCTTCACAACCTAGGAATCGACTCCTGTAGTCTGTAGATAAGATAGAAACAATATTTCAAAAACCTTCACAATCTAGGAATCGACCCTATAGTCAGTAGATAAGATAGAACAACTATTTGAGAGGACTTATCAATCTAGGAATCGACCCCTGTAGTACGGAGATAAGATAGAAAAACTATTTGAGAAGCCTTCACCCTCGAGGAATCGACCCTATAGTCTGTAGATACGATAGAAAAACTTTTTCAGAAGCCTTCACAATCTAGGAATCGACCCCTGTAGTATGGAGATAAGATAGAACAACTATTTGAGAAGCCTTCACAATCTAGAAATCGACCCCTGTAGTCGTTAGATAAGATAGAGAAACGAGTTGAAAGCTGCTCACAATCTAGGAATCGACCCTACAGTGTATAGTCTGTAGATAAGTTAGAAAAACTATTTGAGAAGCCTTAATAATCTAGGAATACACCCCTGTAGTCGGGAGATAAGATAGAGAAACGAGTTGAAAACTCTTCACAATCTAGGAAACGACCCTATAGTCTGTAGATAACTTAGAAAAACTATTTGAAAACCCTTCACAATCTATTAAAATAATAATAATAATAATGCTTCTTATTTCATTTTATAATCATTAATATAGGACCCTTTGATATACAAAAGATAAATGTTTTGAATAAAACAGCAATGGGAATTCACCTGAAAAAAACATGACATTGTATTACATTGTTGAATTAATAATCTTGATCGTAATTAGAAACGCAAAACTGCCTACAAGTCCGCATATTTTTTTTTGATAGCGAATTTGCCAATGTTGTTCAAATTGCCGGGACACATCCATGACAGGTACACCATTATGTTTAGAATATATCAAAATATAGTTTATTTGAAGAAAACTATATTCAAAACTTTACTATACTCGCTACATCAGACCGATCACTTGAACTACCTTCGAGTGGTCATTTTAATGTAAACACTTTATGGCCACTCGAAGGTAAATGGACTCGCATTTGTTAACGGAGTTTTGTACATTCGTTTAGGGTATCTCCATTGCTATTGGTAACAGTTATTTACATTTCCGTGAGAGCACTTCATTTCAGTAAGTACATTGTGCTACAGCGCCTTTAATCCCGCAAGGGACTCGTCCCAATAAAGTACAATTATTTATCTTATTGCAAAAATTTTGCTTTACAGAGTGTCACTAAGGAGAGAAATTGTACACATGAATACATAATAATTCAATTGGCACAATTTTGAAATTGATAATGTAAGTTCAAACCTGTAAGCAACCTAGCTAAGGGTTAAAATTAGTATCATCAATATTATTTTCTCAAATTAATGGAATTTATTATTTATTTAAACTCATTAGTCATGATGATGTACTTCTGCTCATGCAAGCAGTGGTATTATGAGAGAGCAGATACACAGGACAAAAAGTGGTGAATCACCGGATTCTACCAAATATTGGCGGGTCCGAAAGAATCCTTCAAGCGGATTCTACCACTTTTTGTCCTGCGATAATTACAGAATATATGTTGACACAGAAACTCTTACAAAGCTTTATGTTCTGTTTTGTTGAAATAATCTAATTTGAGTTCCATCAATGTTGCAATATGGTTCCACTACATACAATTCATAAATGATATTTATATTTTGATTATCTATTCAGTTATCAAACTCCATTCACGTCTGAAGTTCTTGCTGTGGAATTTACAAACACGTTAGCAGTATATGCCAATTCTGATCAATCAGGGCATTTGTCTCCGTAACCTTACATCAATCCCATGGTTGTTTAAACAGTATTTTTCTCACATACTTTTATAAATAACCAACCAATAAAATGACTTTAAATCATGCAATATTGAGAAGACCGATGAGCAAGCATCACATTTCAAATGATTGAAGTAGTATTGAGGTTACACACACCCAGATTGGGCAGGATATCACATGGAGGATATGTTTTTGACCTTCAACCATACTCCTGTTTTCTTTGGTTTCTTTTCTGAGTTCAGTTCTATTTATGTTTCTGAAGGTCTACCAAACAAACGCAATGACTCATCGAAATGTTATCAACGGGTTTAACGGGTTACAAATTAATGCTGAATTGAAAAGCATGTTCATTCGTTAAAAACAAGATGATCAGGTTAGCATTTGAGGAATTAACTTCCAGTGGCTTAATTCTGTCCTATTCAATGATGCAGTATGATTGGAACAAATCAAAGTCAGACAAAGTGCTTTTGAAGTTTTCAGATCTTATTCCTAATAGATGTCCATTAATTTCACAAATCAATATCCATCAGGGATTTAAAAAATAATTCTGACAGTAGATTGATGAACAATGCCAGAAGAACTTCATGACAGCGTTTCTCCTAATCTAACCATGGTCGATAACACAGGTGATGAATTCTGACAAGCAAAGCAGTTCGTTAGTTTCCAGCAAAAGTTTCGTATCTAGCAAATCCAACGATAAAATATCATTTCGACATGTGTTTTTGATGATGCTGTGAAGCCTTGTATGTGTAAAATATGAACAGCTATCTACTGTTTGCTGTGTAATCAATAGTCCTTACATGAGCAAGTCTTAAAGGGTAAAACAATAATAATAGTCTGGTATGATATTTTTCGTGAGGTCAGAGTTGCTGGGTCTTGCTTGTAAGTATCACCTGACATCAATATGTTGGAGCTCGAATATTAAGAAATGGTAACAGTCATAGTTTCTTTTACAGTTTAATGCTGTTAAAATGCAGTCATACATGTAGGATGACTTATTAAAGTATTCGATCGGTTGAAGTAATACAGTTACAGACTATTAAAGAGAAGATTTGATCTGCGTCCTAACTGCACATGACTCTTATTTCATGTGTACTTCAAAATCCTCAAACGATTCTAACAGCTTTGATGTAATCCAATTATAATGCACCATTGACTTTGACAGTGTTCAGTCATTGGAAAATAATTTGCTAACTGAATCAGAATGTATACTCTTTGCACGATTTAAGATGCAATATAATTTATATTGCTTTTAACTACTCTTCGCAAAAGTTATATAACTCCGTCCGTCCCAGACTTTGACAAGTGGGAGCAAATAAAACACATGCAAACCTGTATTCAACCATTAGTATGTAGGGTTGTTGGTTGTAGTTGTTGGGTAATCGACAAGGCAGGGAGAAGAGGCCAACATCGTTTTTGGCAGCTGTATGGGTATTCTGTTGGTGGTTGGTGCCTTACTTTGAAGATGCGGGTTGAATATACAAGAGTATAGGTAGAAGTGCAAATAATGTGATCCCATAGATAACAATGTTACAGGAAACGAGTAGAAGGTATAATTTGGTGGGAGTGGATAAGGGTGTGAAAGAGACATCAGAATAGTCAGAGGGTTTAAACCTTATCTGTGCTTATAACAAAATGAAAAAAGTTGAACAATCCAAATCGTATAAATTGCAATTAGTCAATATAGAAATGAGTTTTCGTTAGGATTTGAGGATTAAGGACCACGGTAGCCACTGCAAATGTATGTGTTCGGCATGTTGCACTTGTAAAAGAGAACTTAGAATTAAACTAGTTCCGATGGTTACGCTTTGGACAAAATTTCTAAAACACGAAAGGTTAAGGGTTCGAGTCATGTAATGTGTGGACAAACTTTTGATTTAATCATTTGATCATATCATTCCAATGAACTGTTCATTTTAGGTGATGTAAGGGTGACATATTGCAAATGATATAGGACAAAATGACACTCTTATCCATAAAGACCCCTATTAAAGTTTTCTCTGGTAGATAATTCAGGACGGACTGAAAACAAGGAGAGACCCCGTGAGCAGTCAGAAGCAACTAAACAGTTTGGGATATGGTAAAGCGCTTAGCAAACGGATAACATCACCAAAGTTGTTATGATGAGTTGAAATAACTCAGTATGAATATCTTTCCCTCAAAGGGTGACTATATTTGTGAACTTGCATATCGATATCGATATCAATAAAAGCTTTAACAACAAATGAATATGAACATCACATGAATATGTACTTAAGTCGTAATGAAAATAGAGGTATTAGTATTATAACGCTAAGATGCTGCAGATACAATTGAACTGTGACAGACAGTTTTCAAACTTTCATCTTTTTAACAATGACTTGATATTCTATTATGTTACTACCTACAGTGTCCCATGTGGTCTAGACCTTCCCAGTAACAAGTCTCCGAAGAGTCAATAAAATGTCAATGACCTGCGAGTGATGGTGTGTTCTGATGTATGAGGGAGTTGCTGTTAATTAGACATATTTAAGATAATATATATACTTTGGATAGACACAACTGTAGCAATGCTATATCTATTACACTTTATTATACCCCCGCTACGAAGTAGTCGGGGGTATATAGCGCTCAGCGCGTCCGTCCGTCCTTGCGTCCATCCGTCCGTCTGGAACACTTTTGGTTCCGCTCATAACTCAAATACTACTTGTTCAATTGTAATGAAACTTTATACATGTACACTTTTTGGTGCCTAGATGTGCCTTTTCTATGTTTCCCTCAGATTCCATGATTATTTTTTCAGATTTTCCACTTTTAAGCGTCTTTGTGTGCGCGTCTATGGTCACACTTTTGGTTCCGCTCATAACTCAATACTACTTGTTCAATTGTTATGAAACTTTATACATGTACACTTTATGGTCCCTAGATGTGCCTTTTCTATGTTTCACTCAGATTCCATGATTATTTTCTCAGATTTTCCACTTTTAAGCGTCTTTGTGTGCGCGTCTATGCTTACACTTTTGGTTCCGCTCATAACTCAAATACTACTTGTTCAATTGTTATGAAACTTTATGTATGTACACTTTATGGTCCCCACATGTCCTTTTGTATGTTTCGTACTCTAATTTGCATAATTTATGCAAATTTTCTCCGTTTTTCGACTTTGCCATTCAGTTTTTGTTCCACTCATAACTCAAATACTAATTGTTCAAATGTCTTGTAACTTGATACATATAATCATCACGATGTGTACATCTGCCTTTTGTATGTTTCATACCCTCATTTGCATAATTTATGCAAATATTCTCCGTTTTCGACTTAACCATTCACACTTTTTGTTCCACTCATAACTCTGAAAGCAGTTGTCCAAATGTTAAGAAACTTGATATGTACAATCACCATGATGTGTACATCTGCCTTTTGTATGTTTCATACCCTCATTTGCATAATTTATGCAAATTTTCTCTGTTTTTCATCCTCGCCATTCACACTTTTTGTTCCACTCATAACTGAGACACTAATTGTTCAAATGTTTCGAAACCACTGATGTGTACATCTGTCATTTTTATATTTCATATCCTCATTTGCATATTTGTATGTTTCATACCCTCATTTGCATATTTAATGACATTTTTCAAATTTTTCGACTTTTACTTCTAAAACATGCTTACAAGTGTAATACTTACTCTGCTTTAAAAATACTTATATATAATGGTCTGTTCATACAAAAGTTTAAACATTGATGCCCTTTTGCTATTTTCAAACATTTCTTTTTTACCAATGTTAAAAGCGGGGGTATCATGAGTGAGCTGTGCTCACTAATTCTCTTGTTTGTGGCGTGTAAGCTGTTTTTTACATGTACGTTTTCTTCAATGAGAAAATTATTAATCCATAAATTAAATCATATTATATAAAGATCTCAGATCAACTGAGGCATAATAATCCTTGATGTATCAATATATTACCATTGGTTCATAGTTTATTGTCCCCCGCCGCAACGCGGAACGGGGACTATGTATTCAGCGGCGTCCGTACGTACGTCCGTCCGTCCGTCCGTACGTATGTCACATTTCTTGTTAACGCGATATCTCATGAAGCGTTTTATCCAAATTCTTTAAATTTGGTGTCATCCTACATTGTGGGAAGACCCAGTCACCAGTCTATTTTGGTGACCTTGACTTTATTTTCAAGGTCACCACGACACTTTGACCATTGTTCGAACTCTTGTTAACGCGATATATCATGACTGGATGGACCCAGAGTCTTCAAATTTGGTGCCAGTCTACATTGGGGGATGACGCAGACACCAGTCGATTTTGGTGACCTTGACCATATTTTCAAGGTCACCACAACACTTTCACCACTTTTCAAACTCTTGTTTACGTGATATATCATGACTGGATGAACCCAAAGTTGTCAAAGTTGGTGTCAGTCTACATTGGGGGATGAAGCAGACACCAGTCAATTATAGTGACCTTGACCTTATTTGCAAGGTGACTATGACACGTGACCAAATGATGTGTCTTACTAAATTCAATGTTAACGGCGGGGGACATTGCCATGTTAGTGGCAAACACATGTTGATACATAAACTGCTTTGTTTCTTGCGATACGGATTTATTTCCTGATGGCATGCTAATAACCTAACACTGGTTGATATAATAAAACGTAATATTTAATTTGATTCTGGCCTCAATGTTCTTATGCTCTCAACTTTCAGATTTTAAATGAAGTACAAACGTATATATATATATCTGAAAGATTTAATGATTAGATTACTTACCCGCTGATAAACTATCATCATTATATAAGAATAATTTCTAGTTATTTTCCTATCATTTCCTTTGCTCATGTCTGTGTATTCCTCTCTATATTCTCTCGCTATGTATATACTATATACCTTTGTACATATGTGTATAACGTTCATTATTATATATCAGCAATGTAAATCGGAGAGGGTTTTCAGTAAGCTGGATAACTTGCACCCAATCCATTCTCTTAAATAAATATGTTTAAATCAAACCATATGCGTGATATTATGGTGGATGGGGATCCTTACATGTCAAATCAGGGCAGTTCGACCACAGACTATTTGTGATTCCTTGAGCGAGAACTGCAAGTTAGAAAATCAAATTACATCAGTTTGTGTAGCCAAGTCTCTCGACCTTCAAGACTTTAAGTATCTTAAGGAGAGATGGGACCAAGAAATCGAACTCGCTTACGGTAACATTTTGTGACAAAAAATTGTTGTAGTGAATAAGTCTAAAAATATATGGATTACGTTGTTTGGGGCATACGCTTATCCATAGACTAACGGAAAGTGCTTAAATTTTCCGTAAACGCCTTTTAAACGGTCATTTTACTACATGCCGCATAACGTTATCGTCACCTATATTTGCGGTAAATATGTTACTGTGTGTGTTATTCGAATTGCATACGTATCATTAGTTACTGACGAATTTGAATCGCCTGGTATAATCAACTGATAGTTATTCTTCCACCATCATGCACTCCTAGATTGATAGTATGTTCAATAATGATTACACAGTAGGCCGTCAAAGTTACACTTGAAACCATCAACATTGCCATGACGTTAGGTTTTTACGTTTATGAAGGTAATTTAAAAAATGTGATGAAAAACCTCCGGTGACCCCCTATTTTTTTCTGAATTCGTTTGTTTATTCAAATGTGCACATTATATTGCATTTTTAGCAATATCTAAAATATGTGTGTCAGTGAGAAATCCTGTTCAATATGCGAAAAACGATGAGAAAAATGCCGATTTTAATTAAAAAGTGCTTAATTTAATTTTGTTGCTCTTTTCAGTGTCATTAATTTTCAAAATATAGACTTGCTATGCATCCCCGTATGTAACTGAAATGTATTTGAAAGGATTCTGAGCTTATTCGTTGAAAGCGAGCGCTTCATCTAAATACATCAAATCAGTAAAAGATTTGCCGACGGGATTATTTTTTTTAATGCTGATAACTCTTTAAATCGTTCGGTGACCCCAAAATTTTCTTACATTTCTGGATAAAAGACACAATAAACCTGCTATTTTGAAAAAATAAACGAATTCTAAAATATTTTGTTTCATCGTCCCATCTCTCCTTAAGATGTCTTCTGGAGACAGAGGGTTTATGAAGCTTGGTAGATATCTCACTTTGTATTTGTTTGGAATTCAATTAATAGATAAACATAAGTGTTCCTTATCATTGTTATGATTGTGCACATGCCACGATGGTATATGTGGTAAAAATAATATCAATAAATACTTTGTAATATAACGACGTGGTCATGACAACCTCAATATACACGATTAATGATTAACCTACTTCTAAATAAAATAAATATGAAAGTAATAATACATAGTGATATGTAGCTTCATTTCTTTGTGTTGGTACCAGTTTTGTCTCTGATTCTTTTTGGGACAAATCAGCTAATGGTTTATCAACAATTTCTTATGTTGACTATAGTAACTTTTTCAAGATTGCCATACAAACGGCACACAAATCTTCAAAACTGTACTAATATACCCTTAATCAGTTCACAAATCCCCCCAGTAGTACGACAAACCTTCCTAAACTGAAGTCATATCGTCTAAAACTCATTTCATATCCTCTAAAACTCATTTCATATCCTCTAAAACTCATTTCATATCCTTGAAAACTCATTTCATATCCTCTAAAACGGGCGACAAATCGCTTGAAAGTGACATTATGGCCGCAAAACGGACCACGAATCAAAGGAACGGTCAACAAAGTTTACGAAGTTTCGATGTGTATTTGTTTTTATTTATAATTAATTAATTATCGTATTTTGCAATTTATTGACATTATTTTGTTATCTATGACAACGATGAAGATTTACCTAATCATTTTCATTTTATGAATGAAGTCAACCTGAATATTCCAAATTAATGATAATAAAATATTCAAAATATCATACAATAATAATAAACTGGTAGTTCTTGATACATTACTGGACATTTTAGTCCTTTTAGTCTTAGGTACATAGCTATAGCCTACAAAGGTTGCTCCAAAGTCGAACAGCAAACCCCATTTGGTCGATCTGGGTACCAAAATATGTAGAATCGCACGCCTGAGAATGAAATTTAAGGACATAGATCTGAAGTTTTTTTAAATTTAGTAGTTTGTGCGCTATATATCGATTTATTATATAATGACGGATGTTATGATGCAATAACGCAATCTGATAAACTTGGTATCCAATCTGAAAAATATGCAAAACAGGTCAAGGGTCAATTACACGAACTACTTTTGCAAAATTCCACTCTTTCATGCGAATCCTAAAAGTGTTTACGAATCATTGGAAAGCGTAACCGGGAGTTTATCTGTGTATTTCCGCTTGAAAAAATGGACATTCGAAAACTAAAATTCATCTTATATGAAACTGTGAATTTATAGTTTTAACAAAGTAAGATTAATTGTTGATTTAATCTAAAAATCATTCAAAACTTCAGTGTGCTATTGACCAACAGAATCAGCAAGTAGCTTCTTTGTTCTGTGTACAAAATGAATGTGTCTGCGTCCAACCGACACGCCTCGTCGATCGCAAAAGCGTTTCGGCAGTTCTTGAGGGCTGAGCATACGGTATTAGATACATTTATAGGTACTTATTGTCATAAACGAAAGAAACAATTCCACCTCATAAATAATTACCGTTTAAGTGTGAAAGATACTGTTATGCAGCAATCCGAATCAACCCTGCAACACAGCTTCCAAAACGTTGAAACTAGAGTTACTTCCCTTGTTCAAGCGACGTGACTAAGTGATGAGTGCTTTTTAATTTTTAGATAGGTGCATATGAATTGATTGAAAATATCTCCATGAATAAGAAATCAGCGAGTTGATTTTTTAAATAAACGCGCACATCGTGTTTCAATTTTTTTTAATTAAGAACTATTTCTAGGCACTTCACAGCCGATGTCGTGACCATTACTTTAATGTACCATCTATGATATTTCTCTGCTGAAACTGGGTCAATTCACTTTTAACACAAAAACACGCTTGTTTTAATAATGACATAATATGATGAAGAGATTATTAACCTCGTGTGTTTCCGTATCATTAATATCATATATTTTAAAGGCTCGCATAATACAATTTTTATTCCAAAAATATGATATTAATGATACAGAAACACACTTGGTTAATAATCTCTTTGTATACATGTTTATGCAGAAGATAAGAGCCGTAGTATAAGAAAACAACACTTCCTTTTACTTTGTCTTATTGCCGAGCCGCCATTTTGCTAGGCGTTTGGTTGACCGTTCCGTTGATTTGTGGTTCGTTTTGCGGCCATATTGTCCCTTTCAAGCGATTTGTCGCCCGTTTTAGAGGATATGAAATGAGTTTTCGAGGATATGAAATGAGTTTTAGAGGATGTGAAATTAGTTTTAGAGGATATGAATTAGTTTTAGAGGATTTGAATTCAGTTTAGGAAGGTTTGTCGTACTTTTGTGTGGATATGTGATCTGATATATAAGTACAGTTTTGAAGATGTGTGTGCCGTTTGTATGGTAGGCCTGTTTGCTAGAAACACTAACGAGAGCCACTCAAACTAGAGTCAGGCTGTGGTGACAGATCCGATATATACTGTACAGTGGTGAATTATACATCATCTGTAGGGATGCTCTATCAAGTGATCTTCTGTCACTTTATAACTTTGGGAAATGAAATGAAAGGAAAAACTTAAAGGCACGTATTTTTGTATATAAATATTTCTCAGATTTGCCATTTATCATTACAGGTCAACAATACATTGTTTCGATAATTGGTAAAACATCTCATAACATGAGCCGATAAGCCGTATCCATTGGAAACGGTTATCGGTATTCCAAGAAAATTGTGTGAAGTATAAAGCGACAGTGGTGTGGAACAGATATTTATTACTCCCCTGTGTAAGATACTGCAGTGTAATATTTATACGGCAATATTAAAATAGTGCTTTACCGTCGCACGTATGATGTCACAATAGTTTGCTGTTATGACTTCCCATTTGGAGTAACATCGTCACAATGATATCGGACCTATGGGAAATATATTTCCAGAGAATTTGAGAGTTCAGACAGCAAGAAGGTTGACCATTCCATAAGTGTACCTTATTTAAAACTTTACTCTGAGCGTTTAATGATCGCTACATCAGTCAGATCACTTGACTACCTTCAAGCGGCCATTTTAATGTGAACACTTTAAAATGGCCGTTTGATGGGAAATGGAATGGGGAATGGCTTAACCGAACCATGTACATTCGTTTTAAACTATTTATATTGAGTCAGGAGTATTATTTAGCCATTGGTAACACTTATTTGTGTTTTTCTGAGAGCAATTTCTTTCAGTAAGAAAAGCGTACTACGGCGCTTTCAAAGCTTGAAATTGTAGATACTTTTATTCATCGTTAAATTTCAATAAAAGCAATAATTTGAAGCTATATTATATGTCTTTAAGGTCAAGGTCACAAACTTTAAATCCATTCTAGTCATCTTACCCTTATTTTTCACTTATGCCAGAGACACTCCGAAAAGGTTCCTACAAGGTTCCTGGTGCTGTTTAAGACGAGATTACAATTTCATATTAGAGTAATTAATAGAGTAACGCCTTGAGCAAGCATTAGCTCACGAAATTGCGATATCAATACCGACTATATAATGTATATGTATTTACGTCAACTAATATAGTAGAAGAACAGACCAAAATCCATTGGCACAATTATACTGTTAACACAAATGATACGTTTGGTAACTGGTATTTAGGTGATCAGAAAAGAAGCTGGTTCGAAATTGGAAAACTCGTTTGTTAATGGAGATGCACCAGTCCCGTTTCAATCTTCCAATTTTGACATAAATGACAGAATTAGGTTGATGGATGTTGACAGCTTTTTTGAACCAGCACCTTAAGCATTAGTGAAGATTTACAGATCCATTGAATTGCAAACTTCATGCTAGATTCCAAGTGGCTTTAGTGTGTAAGCACATGTTTGTATAAAATGCAAGATCGGCTTGGTCATGAAATATCTGTTAACATTTGTGTGATTAAATACTGTAATAAACTGTCTTGTTGATGCAGATTACCGCAGTAATGTTTGTTTATTGCAGGAAACATGGTTTGTCTGTCTGCAAACACATATTTATGAATATCTATAGTTAAAGGTATATTGAAAGTGATATATTGTAACTTTTAGATACATATACATTTTCCAGAAGGTGGTTCGTTGAACAACTTTATTCTTTGTTGCTTATAGATCAAGAATCTTACGTTGATGACTGGAGGTAAAAGAGCAAGAATTACGGTAGTCGTATATATCTACTCCCAGTTATGATATATGATTTCTATAATTCCATAGCATATATGTATTCCAAAAATCGTAGGCTGTAATCTACGCCTTTTTTTCAAACCGTCATCAACTGCCATTTCTGCTTGCACTGCATATCACCCCCTGGTACAATTCGTTTCTTGGTCCAATTCGCGCACCCTCTTCCAATTAGCGGATGTTCATGTAAGGCCGGTACTAAATGCGCTTAATCCGATCATGTGGTCTTTCGGAACCTATGGACGTCCACTAAAATATTCTGAAAACTACTCAATGGTTATTTAAAGTACATCAAACCCATCAAACCCATCAAACCCACTCCTCCCTCGCTGACATGAGATCTTAGGAGACAGAAATACAACTAATACAAAATCAACCTTAAACACAAGTCTTTATTTGTGAAAGACATACATTCAGTCAATGTTGAAATATACCATTTACCCAGCCTATCTGTGAATAAATAACATTTGCAAACGCATAATACATCCTCCGGAAGATTTTGTACGAGTAAAACACCCCTGAATTTATATCGGGTACCAGCTTTCTATACTGTCGACGAAAAGAAACGCTTACCAGATATCTTATCAGATTTGTAAAAAATATAATTAACAGTTTAGAAATATTATAGCATTTTGAAGTTGCACCATTTCTGTATAATATATTTTAATTTCTGAAGCTGTAAGGTCACAAAAGAACAGTGATTTTTTGAATGAGGCAACAGAAATTGTTAAGTTTGCGATAAGTGCTTGATCAAAAAAACATTTGAAACATATTTTCATACAACTACGAGCAACAAAACAGACACGCAATCGCATTTAAGTGGTGATTGCACTACAGATGCACGTGGTTACGGTGCGCAAGTGAATCAACCGGAAATAGCAGTCTTCATTGGACGTGGTTTTCATGAGTGTTATTGACTCGAATCACAGTTTTTCCACGATGTCATAGGTTCATATACATTATTGTTTCAGCATAGCGTTGATATCTTACATTATCTCATCTTTCATTTTAAGTAGGCGTTTCTTTTGACACACAGTGTATATTAACGTTCTCAGCGTTAAGTGCACTGACAGAATTGCTTTTGAACAAAAATGAAGCACACATGACAAATAACATTGCAAAATCATCATATGAATAATAAATCCAGTTTACATTGTATTCATTTAACTGTAACATTAAGTATACTATCCATGTTGCTAAGATATTCACATAAAAAGCCATACATTCCAAGTCCATTTGCATCATCCCACGAGT
Organism: Gibbula magus; assembly: GCA_936450465.1. NCBI lineage: Eukaryota > Metazoa > Mollusca > Gastropoda > Trochida > Trochidae > Gibbula > Gibbula magus. Next base: position 49,228,078 of record OW388301.1, read on the forward strand.
ATGCTCCGTCACACATACAATACTCTTAACATGTATTAAACAAGGCAACAAACGCGTTGTCTTGACCAGACGACCGCCAGTGGTTATTTGTAATCAATGTTCCATCCACTACCCATTTCCACTTTGAACCAATTTTCTTTCCGCCAATGTGTAAGTTGGGATAACCTGCAGCCACAAAGCAGGAAACTCGGCGATTCATATTTTATTGAAACATGGGTAATATGTTATCTTGCTAAACTCGACATAACAATCTTAAGAAATTGCATCTGGTCAGTATAGAACACTTGTGTCAGTAATCACCGCGGTATTTGTATTGATTATCATTGATGATCACTCTTTCAGAATTGTATTACATCAAATGTATATGTTATTCAATATATACACGCAGATAATTTGGATGTACGGACCTATTTGGGAGCACATAGCACTTCTTAGTGTCACCAAAAGTACAATTCCTTCGGGGTAATAATGCAAATTTTACGCTTTGAGCATCCTCAAGCATGGAATATGTGCTATACGTATATGCTATTAATATTATTAAAACACAATGTGCAAACAGCAAAGGTGCAAACATGTTATTGTATGTTACTAACCATCTAGGGTATATCACTATCTGCAGATTGTGAGCTCACAATCTAGGAATAGTTCACCATTCCTAGATTGTATAAACAATGTACAGATAGTTCGACAGTCTAGGAATTAGTTTGTCAGGTTATCTAACTTGTTTGTAAAAAGTTAGGGGTAAAAGGATCGATTCCTAGTGAACAGTTATGATATTTAATCTACCAATTATAGAGGTCGATTCCTAGATTGTGAAGGGTTCTCAGGTAGTTTTAGTTTAGTTCTTATCTACAGATTATAAGGGTCGATTCCTAGATTGTGAGGAGCTTTCAAGTTGTGTTTCCATCTTATCTACCAGCTACAGGGGTCGATTCCAAGATTGTGAAGGGTTACATGTTAAGATGTTTCATCTACAGTCTATACAGTCTACACTTACAAACATTCTCGAATAAGAGTATGCAACGCACTTTATTCATGATCTACCCATATAAAAACGTTCAATGGGATGTTGATTATTCCCTGTGATGTGTGAATATGGATATTCTTAACAAATGATAGATACTTATTTCAAAGATAGAAATAAATATAATATATATAATTAAAGTGAAATTGTGATATATAAAAGCTCACCTCGTTTTCTTGCAAAATTCACAAAGAATTTGTGCCTCTCCAAGTTGTGAACCTTCATCAGCATCCCGTGATGGTTAATGCAAAAATAGTGTGCCAACCCCCATGTCTCCAGAGATTCTGATTGGTCCAATACACATGCATTGATGCTTGGAACAAAGATGTATCCCTTGATCACGCATCCTGCAAATTTAGAATCGGAAGGCGAACGACCAACGTCTGAAAAAAGGTGATGTGACTGTTTAGTGATATGTTGTTCAGGACAATACCTTTAACAGATTATATTTTAAAGGGCTTTGTATTGCGAAACATTGCAATACGAACTTCGTGTAATGCAAAAATATGTTCAACAATTTGTACCTCTATTACACTCAAATTATATGCAGAAATGACTTTCCAAAATCAAGAATATTAATATAAATTTGAAATTTGCAAAAACGTAGTAAAAACACAGCAAATGTATATTTTAAAAACAAATGTTCTTACACATAAAGAGCATTTTCTTGCAATTTGAATCTTCATTTTAACCATGATTTACTTTCTTTTATATGCATACGTTTTATTTGCAATTGTCAGTCAGGGACACGTCGGCTTTCCGTCCTTGATTTTAGACGGCATGCCGTCTTAAACACTATAAGACAGCTTACCCATTCATTCAAGCATATAGAAAATACAGGATCAGACAAAGCCATAATATTTTGGAAACAATAAATGCCCCCTTCCCTCTGATGATCTGACCTACAAAAAGATGGATGCTCTCTTTCAGACCAGAGAAAATTACGAAAAACATTGAAAGGCAGAGTGAGGAGTGGTAGTGATTTTATCGATATATCTCAATATCTATGCCTTGGATTTAACTCAAAAAGTCCATACTCAAAGATAAGATATGACAGCATAGGGATATGCAAAAACATGTTTATCATTTCTTTTATTAAGAAAATCATTTCTTTTAGTAAATGGGCATATTTTGGGATTATTTTGTGATATCAGATGGCATGCCGTCTAATAAAATCATAATTCTGGACGGCAAGCCATCTTTAAATAATTTGGACGGCATGCCGTCTTTATTGTCAAAAGGGAGACATCATTATTTGAAATTTTAAATATAAATATCTTGTTATAAATAAATGACGTCTTTCCGTCTCTTTACAAAACTAAAATATTGTCTTATAAATATGGTATGCCGTCTAAAACATATTGTCTTATAAAGATGGCTTGCCGTCTAAAACTATTGTCATATCGTGTGTTAAAACTTGTTTCCAATTGGAATCTGTGATCTCAACCAAGGACCACACCCAGGTAAAAAAAAATCAAAATGTGTCGTCTTCTTCGTCGACAGCTTGGCAGATTGGGATTATAAATTGTAGATCTGGTGTGGCCCCAAAATATGTGTACAGTCGTCTTGGCAAATAGGGGTTATAAATTGTCGATTTAGAAAATGTATGGTTTCAACTTCATATATTGTTTGATCTAAGGTCTGATCAGTTATAGAGCCAAGTATGCTTAGACAGTATGTCAGCAAACAGCTATAAGTATTTATGGTATTTGAGTTTTAGTAATTGTAAATTATCTTAACCTTGTGTTATGGTATGGTGAAACAAGTTCTCCACAATCGAATAAATAGAGATTCATATCCAAGTGGGGATGTCATAATGTTTTTACAAAACGAAAGGCTGTAAAATTATCTTGTCCCTAGGAAGAGCAAGGCAAACATAATTTTATAGCACGAGTGTTGTAAAACAACATGACATCCATGAGAGTGTGTTAATGTCTTTAACTATATATGTTAATTATCGATACCACTGAAGGCATTTATTACAAATATTAGAAAGGTATCAGCATCATCAATGGTGAATTTAATCTTGTCAACACATATAGAAACATCTCTTACACTGTTACTATTGAACGGCTGGACTATCAAAACGCTAATGACGCAGGCTTTTTTCAAACAACATAATTCAAATTCAAAGATAACTGTTGTTATGTAATAACTCGATTTCCACAGATCAAAAATATTACATATTTCGATGTAAAATGTTAGGAAGAGCAAGGCAAACATACTTTTACTGGCACGAGTGTTGTGAAACAACATGACATCCATGAGAGTGTGTTAATGTCTTAAACTATATATGTAAATTATCGATACCACTGAAGGCATTTATTACAAATAATAGAAAGGTATCAGCATCATTAATGGTGAATTTAATCTTGTCAACACATATAGAAACATCTCTTACACTGTTACTATTGAACGGCTGGACTATCAAAACGATAATGACGCAAGCTATTTTCAAACAACATAATTCAAACTCAAAGATAACTGTTATTAAATAACCACAGAATTTCCACAGATAAACAATGTTACATATGTCGATGTAAAATGTTAATGCTGTGACAATCTTCCTCATTTTACATCAAACGTTTGTATAAGATGGATTGGCACTTTCACACTGATCACAAATACGTTCGACAAACTTAGGGATCGAACCTGCAACCTGATGGTTTTTGGTCGAGTGAACTAACACTACAACCAGATGACCAAAATGGTTATAAGTTTGCACAGTAGTCTTATTTTTGTCACTTTATAGGAACTATAGGACGCGGTTCTAACTAAAAATCCATTACCCTCGCGAAAAGAAACATAAGCAGTGTAACCAATGGCGAAATAAGACCCCTGAAACAATTAAAGAATTCTATAACGAATGTTTCCGGCCGTGTCATTTAAGGCGTTCACACTAAATTGCCTGCTCGAAAGTAGTTAAAGTATTCTGACTGATTGAGCTATACCCATAAGAGCCATTGTGTATGTTAATAGACATTTCGTATTTTCGTATTGAAATATACTTATATATTTCGAAAATTTACTTTTTTCGACCCAAAATAAGTATGATACGTTTCAGTTTACATATAGATCAAGTTTATTATTTTCAAGCGCGAAACATTGTGGTTTACTCCCAAATAAACATAAAAATAAACAAACAAATACAAGAATACAAGAATAAAAAATATAATAATAATAATAATAATACTTTTTAGACGGCATACCGTCCCATTGTAACGAGACGGAAAGCCGACATGTCCCTGACTGATTGTTAGGGGCGACATATTGTTGAATGACAAAAACATACTGCAACACTTGCATTGCATAATCTGCACCAGTATATAACGATACATCGGTAATATTGCCTTGCTTAAATAACTAGGTAGTGTCAGTATCATCCTCCTTGAATGTAGATGACCAGTATTGGAATTTCCTTTTCACAGATATTTTACTGCTGTTTCAAATATTTTATATTTAACTGTTATTTAGGAAACGATTCACAATTAATTTTACTGTTCAATGACAACTATAGCTGGACACATTTACACTTGCGGTAAACAAATGCATGCGGAAACAACTGCACTGATCTACTTTCAACTAATCAAATATTCATCATCAATTACTTCGCTGTTATTGAAACAAGAAAAAATGTCACATTTGTTTATGAGAAACTCATTTCTTCCAGCTCATACACAATATTTTCAATCTCAGTAGTCATATCAGTTACTAAAAACAACACTGTGTGCCATCGTAACAACCGCTTACTCCTCGTCTGACTGGGAGTAAGCTCGTGTTACCCGTGTTCGACTCTAGTTGAACCCGAGATGTTTTGCTAGGCAAGTGCGCAACACGTGTTACCAGTGTTGTCTAATCGAACGCACCCCCGTGATTCCAAGTTCCTTGGGTTCCCTTCCTACCAGCCCCTTAACATGATGAAGAATATTGTCATATGACGAGATTTAGATATGCCAATTTAGACAGCGATGTATCAACAACAACCATAGCAACGAACCCTATATTCACTTTGATTCAAATTTATCCCATAATTATTGAAACGTGTTTAAACTCTAAGCTATCTGTGTATATTTAGGCTTCTTTACAACTGCATTATTTCTCTAGTGTTTAACGTACCCGTCGGTGACTTTGAGTAAAAGCTGGACCCATTGGTGGGAACGAGGTCATCATTATTCGGAATTCTGTCGTTCAGATAACAGCTTCGTTTGTTGGAGACGTAAAGGAAAGACATACATGATGTTTTCTGCGAGCACCATTTTGCACACAGAAGTTTGGAAACACAGCGTACATCTTCAAGAGATGGTCAAATATAATTTGAGAATAGAGCGTTAAGAGCAAATCCTGTGAATACACATCCAGTAGACATGGTTGTCGACTAAAAGTGACTGTGTATCCAGAGCTATGTAAACTACATGGATCTTGTGGATTACGTATCGTCTGGTTATATTCATTATTAAAGGTTGCTATGTGACAAATGTAAAATCTATTTCACCATGTCTAATTTGAGCTTTAAATATATATGATGTAAAACGTGTCTCGCAGACGAAGTAGACACGAACATTTGTGATCAGCAATACCTACATGTAGTAACAAATGTAGATCTATAAAACTCATATCCCCACCCCTCCTTCAAATGCAAGCGTGAACATAAAGACACATGGACGAACGGGCGCACACAAGAAGACACGCATTGACGCACCCACACATTGATTTGATTTTATAAGTAAGGAAACCATTGGTTATAATTTATTGATGAGTAAAATTAAACAGGAAATGACTCACAGGTAAACCTGCTTTCGGAAACTAATGCATCTCATCACGGAAGTGAATATGACATAGCGACTTGATGAATGTTTGTTTACACCAGTCATCGGAAGTAACATCCTACGGAAGCATCCTAGTGCCACAGTGAGAATTGTTTTACTATCACCTAATTAGGAGATACTAACTCCTAATTAGAACTTAGTTATCGCCTAATTCGGACATAACTAAGTCCTAATTAGGAAATAAGTAAGTCCTAATTAGGAGTTAGTATCTCCTAATTAGGTGATACTAACTCCTAATTAGGAGATACTTACTCCTAATTAGGAGATACTAACTCCTTATTAGGACTTAGTTATTTCCTAATTAGGACTTAGTTAAGTCATAATTAGGCGATAACTAAGTCCTAATTAGGAGATAACTAAGTCCTAATTAGGAGATACTAACTCCTAATTAGGAGATACTAACTCCTAATTAGGAGTTACCTATGTCCTAATTAGGTGATAGTTATGTCCTAATCAGGAGATAACTAAGTCCTTATTAGGAGATAGCTAAGTCCTTATTAGGAAATAGTATCTCCTAATTAGGTGATAGTAAAACAATTCTCACTGTGGCACTAGGATGCTTCCGTAACATCCTGATTTCCACATTTGTTCAGTATTTTTCTATAGGCCTTGTATGTATTTTTTAATTTGTAAACCTTATTTGGCATGCCACTCAGTATTGTGACAATTCGGTGCTCTGTATTTGTAAGTGTGAGCGTCAAACAGGGAAAGATAAGGAGCTACTCTTCGGAGTGTAAGTGCATACTCTACTCTTATGCTGTTAATTACTGTTATAATGTTTAAATAATCCTTCAATCTTAAACAACTTGTAAAAGGATCCTGCGGAGTGTTACAGGATACCCTTTCGTATCGACCTATATCTTGATCTAACACATTGTTGAAGGATACGTTTTTGCATCAACATGTATCAGAATTCTATAACGTGTTAAAGGATAATTTCCATATGCGAATTGTATCAGGATGTGTTAAATGGGACTGTTCTCATATTCATATAATTTATTCATATATTGCTTGTATCAGGATCCTACGAAGTGGAAAAGGATCCTTTATTCGTATCAGGGTTCTACAAAGTGGAAGAGCATATCTTTTGTACCGACTTGTATCAGGAATTGTTAACTGTATTGTTAAAAGTATTCCACTCTTATACGACGGTGATGTAACTATTAACGAAACAACAATGTGGATTGCATATTTAAATTTAGAATTTTACAGTTAAAACAAACAGGTCAAAATGGAAGATGAAACATATTTTCATGGTTTTGCTATTGTGAATACAGTGATCACGATTGTAGGTGTTCCTGGAAATATTGTTGGAGCTTTGGTGTTGTCACAAAAACAAAGCAGTCCCTGGTGTCAAATATCTCTCAATTATCGATATTCTCCTTCTATGTTTGAACTTGGTAACTTTCACCTTACTAAGGTTTCACACACTACCAGATTGTGTAGTTGTGAATATAGTTGCCAGCCTTTGTGTTCTATATCCGCTCCTGCACACATGCTACACGTGTGAGATATATCCTACAGTTCTCATCGGCAGTCAAAGAGCCCTCGTGCTTACGTTACCCTTCCGTTATAGAGACTTTATGAAGGATTCCGTGATCAACAAGTGTCTGATGGTGATTGTGCTGTTTTCAATTATTTTTAACATTCCAATGTGGTTTGGATATCCAGCTGTCGACACCTCTGTCAATGAAACTGTCAAAATAACAATACCAAACACTGACTATCAATACAAGTATTTTTTCAAGATATACAATTGTGCCTGTGATCGTCCTGGTCGTTTGTACAGTAACTAGTATCATGGGCTTAAGAAAACGTGGACGAAGTTCTTCCATAATTCAAAATGGATTCGACCTTGCTATCACTAATGTATTCGTCATATCAATGTCCATCATCACTCACATTGCAACAGCCTTATCGAGAATGATCCAGTTTCCCATTCGGATGCACCCGCTGATTATGCTCTTCGTTGTATTGAATTATTCAGCTAACTTCTTCATATAATGTATCGGATCACGCATGGTTCGTCTCAAACTTGAGAAGATGTTCCGGCGTCGCAGAGGACCCGAGATTCAGGAGACTCCAATGACAGCAATTAATGTTACCACAAACCTGGACTGAACAAACCATACTACATGGTGGTGCAAACAGTATTTTACTATCTGGTTTATGTGCACCAGACCGTGGTCAGAAATCATATAGTTCATGGTACAGTTGATGCATCCATTGTGTTTCATGATTTTTTTTTGGCTTTCAACATTTCATTTCAACATTATACATATATCCAATTAACATGCACATGACCTATTATTACGTTAGCAATTGATAAATGTACTTTCAAATTACTGACGTAATTTTGTTGCTGTTTTTAGATCAGTAAAATAAAATTCTTCAGAAACTTCTTAAAATTTTAATATCAAGTTTGCTTTTCTACGTTAGTGCACATCATATTGTAATGGTCGTCGGAAAAAAATGCAGATAATAGCAAGTGTCTGCTTTGTGCAAAGTGTTCCTGAATTGAGAAAAATATGTTGATGACTACATCTTTGTTCATGGTATGCATATCATGAATAAAGAATCATTCACCAATATCTTTCTCTCAATTCTTGTTATTCCAACTTCTAAAATGCCTCTCAAAGAAACTAAACGTTTCCGTCTTCAGCCACATTTTAATGTTGCGTAATTGGATCGCGCAGCGTTCTACATATCTAAAATCTTCCTTGAAAATATTAGATAAAAAATCTCATTTCTGTTTTGCTCACTAGAGATACCTGTACTGTAGCCTCGTCTAGCTGCAGTATTTCGTTATTCCACATATGATAATTATAATTATTATAATGGGAAAAATTGTAACTCCAATTATCCTCCGCATACTGTTCACTGGCGGTACATAATAATAATAATAATAATATACATTTTAACGCCTAATATCCAGTGCAAGCACTGCTCAATGGCGGTACAATTATTACCCTGAAGGAATTGTACTTTCGGTGCCCCTACTAAGCGCTCCGCGCGACCATTTAGGTCCGTACCTCCCGTGTTCAGGTACCCATTTAAACAGCTGGGTGGACTGAGTGAAATGTGGATGAAGTGCCTTGCCCAGGGGCACAACACAGTATAAGACCCAGGTCACAAATTTTTGGTGTCTCCACCAGGATTCGAACCCGGGCCGTTGGCGTGAGAGGCAAGCATGCTAACCACTACACCACTGTGCTCTACATGAAGTACATTTCCTGAAGTACAGGGCCCACTTTCACAGAGCCCCCTAAGGCTATGGGTACTCTTTGTCTAAGGGGGCTTTGTGTAAGTGGTCCCTGTACTTTAGGTGCCGCTACTAAGCGCTCTGTAGTTCATATAGGTAAGTACTTCCTAAGTTCAGGTAAACAGTTGGGTGGACTGAGTGCAATGTGTGTGAAGTACTGTGTCCAGTGACAAAACACAGTAATAGACCCAGGTCACAGATGACAAATTAATTCAAACCGGGCCTTTGGTGGCAGAGGCTAACACGCTAACCACTATTGTAATCCACAAGTTTGACAAATATGTTTACATTGTAATCACATAAAATATGTGACTGAATTTTCTTCTAGCAAAATATCAAAAATGGAAGGGATGTTTGAGAAGCCTTTGACTCCTGTAGTATGTGGATAAGATAGAAAAACTATTTGAGAAGCCTTCACAATCTAGGAATCGACCCCTGTAGTCGAGAGATAAGATAGAAAAACTATTTGAGAAGCCTTCACAACCTAGGAATCGACTCCTGTAGTCTGTAGATAAGATAGAAACAATATTTCAGAAACCTTCACAATCTAGGAATCGACCCTATAGTCAGTAGATAAGATAGAAAAACTATTTGAGAGGACTTATCAATCTCGGAATCGACCCCTGTAGTACGGAGATAAGATCGAAAAACTATTTGAGAAGCCTTCACCCTCGAGGAATCGACCCTATAGTCTGTAGATACGATAGAAAACTATTTCAGAAACCTTCACAATCTAGGAATCGACCCCTGTAGTCTGGAGATAAGATAGAACAACTATTTGAGAAGCCTTCACAATCTAGAAATCAACCCCTGTAGTCGTTAGATAAGATAGAGAAACGAGTTGAAAGCTGCTCACAATCTAGGAATCGACCCTATAGTCTGTAGATAAGTTAGAAAAAACTATTTGAGAAGCCTTCATAATCTAGGAATCCACCCCTGTAGTCGGGAGATAAGATAGAGAAACGAGTTGAAAACTCTTCACAATCTAGGAAACGACCCTATAGTCTGTAGATAAGTTAGAAAAAAAACTATTTGAAAACCCTTCACAATCTATTAAAATAATAATAATGCTTCTTATTTCATTTTATAATCATTAATATAGGACCCTTTGATATACAAAAGACAAATGTTTTGAATAAAACAGCAATGGGAATTCACCTGAAAAAAACATGACATTGTATTACATTGTTGAATGAATAATCTTGGTCGTAATTAGAAACGCAAAACTGCCTACAAGTCCGCATATTTTTTTCTGATAGCGAATTTGCCAATGTTGTTCAAATTGCCGGGACACATCCATGACAGGTACACCATTATGTTTAGAATATATCAAAATATAGATTATTTGAAGAAAACTATATTCAAAACTTTACTATACTTGCTACATCAGACCGATCACTTGAACTACCTTCGAGTGGTCATTTTAATGTAAACACTTTATGGCCACTCGAAGGTAAATGGACTCGCATTTGTTAACGGAGTTTTGTACATTTGTTTAGGGTATCTCCATTGCTATTGGTAACAGTTATTTACATTTCCGTGAGAGCACTTCATTTCAGTAAGTACATTGTGCTACAGCGCCTTTAATCCCGCAAGGGACTCGTCCCAATAAAGTACAATAATTTATCTTATTGCAAAAAGTTTGCTTTACAGAGTGTCACTTAGGAGAGAAACTGTACACATGAATACATAATAATTCAATTGGCACAATTTTGAAATTGATAATGTAAGTTCAAACCTGTAAGCAACCTAGCTAAGGGTTAAAATTAGTATCATCAATATTATTTTCTCAAATTAATGGAATTTATAATTTATTTAAACTCATTAGTCATGATGATGTACTTCTGCTCATGCAAGCAGTGGTATTATGAGAGGGCGAATACACAGGACAAAAAGTGGTGGAATTCCGGATTCTACCAAATATTGGCGGAACCGAAAGAATCCCTAAAGATCCGACAAGCGGATTCCACCACTTTTTAGCCTGTAATAATTACAGAATTTTTGTTCCAAAAGAAACTCTTACAAAGCTTATGTTCTGTATTGTTGAAATAATCTCATTTGAGTTTCATCAATGTTGCAACATGGTTCCACTACATATAATTCATAAATGATATTTATATTTTCATTATCTAAACAGTTATCAAACTCCATTCACGTCTGAGGTTCTTGATGTGGAATTTACAAACACGTTAGCACTATATGCTCATTCTGCCCAAGCAGGACATTTGTCTCCGTAACCTTACATCAATCCCATTGTTGTTTAAACAGTATTTTTCTCACATACTTTTATAAATAACCAACCAATAAAATGACTTTAAATCATGCAATATTGAGAGTGCTCGAATGGGAAGAACGACGAGCAAGCATCAAATTCCAAAAGATTGAAGTAATCTTGAGGTTACACACACCCAGATTGGGCAGGATATCACATGGAGTTCAGTTCGGGTTACACATTAATGCTGAATTGAAAAGCGTTTTTATTCGTTAAAAACAAGGTGATCAGGTTAGCATTTGAGGAATTAACTTCCAGTGGTGTAATTCTGTCCTATTCAATGATGCATTATAATTTGAACAAATAAAACTCAGACAAAGTGCTTTTGAAGTTTTCAGATCTTATTCCTAATAGATGTCCATTAATTTCACAAATCAATATCAATCAGGGATTTAAAAAAAATAATATTGACAGTAGATTGATGAACAATGCCAGAAGAACGTCATGACAGCATTTCTCCTAATCTAACCATGGTCGATAACACAGGTGATGAATTCTTACAAGCAAAGCAGTTAGTTATTTTCCAGCAAAAGTTTCGTATCTATCAAATCCAACGATAAAATATCATTTCGACACGTGTTTTTTATGATGCTGTGAAGCCATGTATGCGTAAAATCTCAACAATTATCTACTGTTTGCTGTGTAATCAATAGTCCTTACATGAGCAAGTCTTCAAGGGTAAAACAATAATAATAGTCTGATTTGAAAGGCATTTTCGTGAGGTCAGAGTTGCTGGGTCTTGCTTGTAAGTATCACTTGACATCAATATGTTGGAGCTCGAATATAACAGTTGTTTTGATTGGTAAGTTATTCACGGTGGTATTACATCTTCACACGTCATATCATGCATTTACAAACGTTAACAATTCATTCACTTATGCATGTCGGGATCTTTAACCGCTGGTACGTACACACACTCTTACATAATAGTGTTAATTGAAACTCAAATTACCGTCTTCAGACAATCTAACAACCCAATTGAGAGATCAAAGATATAATCAGCTGGCAATCTATGTTGCACTATGTCGAAATTAAAAGGTGTGATCAATGTCTGAGATAATCTGTTGGTTTGTGTTGTTACAATATCATGTTTGAACGCTAGGCATATGGGCTAATCCGACGTTGATTTTTTTACAGAATGTCAAACATTTTCATCCTGTAATAAACGTTTAACTTGAATAAAGGTGTGCTGATGTTATGTTTTTCGTTTTCATATGTTCTCACTTTTCATTTCTGTTTATGCTATAAACACATGCCTATATTGATAATTTTACATCAACGGTTCAATTATAAAACTTAATATTTGAGTCCAACTTTGTCTTATACCAATCCGCGTGTGTTTGCTTTAGCAATCTGAAATTTCTATTCTGTTCTGTTACTGTATTTTCAGAATTGTACAATTCCTATGCGAAATACTAACCATAGAAATTATCATGGGCAAACATTTATCTACTGAAAGGGACGGAACGTGTAAATATTAATACAATTAACTTGACCCTAGTGTTAAGATTTTACAAACCCGTTTCGATGTATGTATAGTACACATATTACACTTTCACAGGTATAACCACTTCTCTCGGGTATCATTGGTTCCAATAAAAACCAATCACAACTGACCGATAATGTTCTAGTTATATATGCTGTGTAACACTGATGTATGATTGGTCCACCAGACACGCCTTTTTGACAATTGCCAGTGACAAGTCACGTGCATAAAGTACAATCTTTCTTCTACTTGTCAAAACAGGATAATTATCCCGTTATCCGCTCTACATGTCACTCGTTGTTGTTAGATCAAGTTCAAGTTCTTATTCACTAAAACCACTCACAGTGGTACATAGTACATTTTACATGTGTAATAATACAATATTACAAGGAGGCAAAATCATAAGTATTTTGAAACTTGTTAGATAACATTAATGTTTTTCAACTATATTTCATATTCTTTATTAAGATAAATTAATGATATCTCTATATAATAATATAATATATATAATAGCCTTACAACGTGTAATCAAAATAAAACTAGTCTTGAAGGAGATAAGAATAATTATGTGTTGTTCAATTCTCCTAATTCATATTCATTGTTCAGATAAACTAACGATCAATGTTTTACAACGTGTAATATAAATAAAATAACGTTTATTCCTTTCCAAAATATTTTTTAAATTTTTACCCGCCATATTAGTGTTATGAATCAGTATGTTAATGATTGATTGTTCATCATAATTAATCATGCAAGGCCAAACTAAACATAATATTACAAATCCCGTTTCATTCGATTTCACCAGCTCGTCTTGATTGCAAGTTCTCAGCCGCAATTATACTAACAATGTATTACCTAACGCCTTTGTTATATTGATTGTTATCAAAGGAAACATGTACATTAAACATATTTCAAAAACATATCAATCGCAGCCACCCCTTTGACACCTGTGTTGATTGTCAGTGACAAGCTCCATGCGTCCACTGCCTTGAGATCTCACTTACAGTGTTTTGGATATATAACAGTGTTGTCTTGATTGCTAGTTGTACAATGGACATAATAAAACGATAATGAAGTCGTCCTACTTAACCCCTACTTAAGTATGATAGATTTGCGCTGTGAAGTGAGGCGAGATATTCACGTAAATGCTCTCGGTGTAGGGCGTCCACAGCTCAATAAATGTCTCGTTGAGAGAGCAAACTAATTACCGTGTCTTAGAAAGCGTAACCCAGGTTCAGCTGCTTTTGTAAATGAGTTACATCAAACCCATCAAACCCACTCTTCCCTCGCTGACATGATATGATGGGAGCAAGAAATATAACTAATACAAAATCAACCTTAAACACAAGTCTTTATTTGTGAAAGACATACATTCAGTCAATGTTGAAATTTATCATTTACCCAGCCGTGAATAAATAACATTTACAAACGCATAACACATCCTCCAGAAGATTTTGTACGAGTAAAACACCCCTAAATTTATATCGGGTACCAGCCTTCTACACTGTCGACGAAAAGAAACGCTTACCAGATATCTTATCAGATTCGTAAAAACAATATAATTAACAGTTAAGAAATATTATAGCATTATGAAGTTGCACCTTTTCTGTATAATATATTTTAATTTCAGAGGCTGTAAGGTCACAAAAGAACGGTGATTGTTTGAATGATTCAACAGAAATTGTTCAGTTTGCGATAAGTGCTTGATCAGAAAAACATTTGAAACTACATACAACTACGAGCAACAAAACAGGCATGCATTCGCATTTAAGTGGTGATGGCACTACAGATGCACGTGGTTACAGTGCGCAAGTGAATCAACCGGAAATAGCAGTCTTCATTGGACGTGGTTTTCATGAATGTTATTGACTCGAATCACAGTTTCTCCACGATGTCAATGGTGTTTCATATAAATTATTGTTTCAGCATAGCGTTGAGACCACCATTAATTATATCTGACATTATTTCATCTTTCATTTTATGTAGGCATTTCTTTTGACCCACAGTGTATATTAACGTTCTCAACGTTAAGTGCACTGACAGAATGGCTTTTGAGTAAAAATGAAGCACACATGACAAATAACATTGCAAAATCATCATATGAATAATAAATCAAGTTTACATTGTATTCATTTAACTTTGTCATTAAATACATTAATTATACCACCCATGTTGCTAAGATATTCACATAAAAAGCCATACTTTCCAGATCCATTTTCATCATCCCACGAATATGCTCTGTCACAATTACAATACTGTAAACATGTATTAAACTTGGCAACTAACCAGTTGTCTTGACCAGACGACCGCCAGTGGTTATTTGTAATCAATGTTCCATCCACCACCCATTTCCACTTTGAATTAATTTTCTTTCCGCCAATGTGTAATTTGGGATAACCTGCAGCCACAGAGCAGGAAACTCGGCGATTCATACATTATTGAAACATGGGTCATATGTTATCTCGCTACACTTGACATAACGATCTTAAGAAATTGCATCTGGTCAGTATAGAACAATTGTGTCAGTAATCACTGCGTTGTTTCTATTGATTATATTATCATTTCATTACAACTCTTTCGGAATTGTATTACATCAAAGGTATAGGTTATGCAATATATACACGCACATAATATGATGTGTATGTTACTAACCATCTAGGGTATAACACTATCTGCAGATTGTGAGCTCACAATCTAAGAATAGTTCACCATTCCTAGATTGTTTAAACAATCTGCAGATTGTTCGACAGTCTAGGAATTGGTTTGTCAAGTTATCTGACTTGTTTGTTAAAAGTAAGGGGTAAAGGGTCGATTCCTAGTGAACGGTTATAATATTTAATCTACCAATTACCAACGTAGATTGTGAAGGGTTATGATATTTTATCTAACGTTTACAGCGACCGGTCCCTAGATTGTGAAGGGTTCTCAGGTAGTTTTTGTTTAGGTCTTATCTACAGATTATAAGGGTCGATTCCTAGATTGTGAGGAGCTTTCAAGTGGTATTTTCTATATTATCTACCAACTACAGGGGTCGATTCCAAGATTGTGAAGGGTTACGATGTTTCATCTACAGTCTATACAGTCTACACTTACAAACATTCTCGAATAAGAGTATGCAACTCACTTTATTCATGATCTACCCATATAAAAACGTTCAAGGGGATTTAGTTTATTCCCTGTAATGTGTGAATATGAATATTCTTAACAAATTGATAATTATAATAATATTATATATTAATATGATAATTGATAATTATTGAAAAATTTATATAATATAATATATATAATTAAAGATGAAATTGTGATATATGGAAGCCCACCTAGTTTTCGTCCAAACTCCTCAAAGAATTTGTGCCTCTCCAAGTTGTGGACCTTCATCAGCATACCGTGATGCTTAATGCGAAAATAGTTTGCCCACCCCCACGTCTCCCTAGAGTCTGATTGGTCCAATACACATGCATTGATGCTTGCAACAAAGATGTAGCCCTTGATCACGCATCCTGCAAATTTAGAATCGGAAGGCGAACGACCAACGTCTGAAAAAAGGTGATGTGACTGTTAAGTGATATGTTGTTCAGGAAAATACCTTTAATAGAATATATTTTAAAGTGCAGTGCAGCACGAATTTCCTGTAATGCAAAATTAGTTTCAACAATTTGTACCTCTTTTACACTCAAATGATTTGCAGAAATGACTTTTCAAAATCCAGAATATTAATTTGAATTAATTAATTTGAAACTTGCAAAAACGGAGTAAAAATACAGCAAATGTTTCTTTTACAAACAAATGTTCTTACACTTAAAGAGCATTTTCTTGCAATTTGAATCTGCATTTTAACCTTAGAACATGATATACATTCTTTTATATATCTTTTATATTTAACAGTCATTCAGGAAACGATTTACAATTAATTTTACTGTTCAATCACAACTATAGCTGGACACATTTACACTTGCGGTATAAAAAAAACATGCAGTAACAACTGCACTGATCTACTTTCAACTAATCAAATATTCATCATCGATTACTCCGCTGTTATTGAAACAAGAAAAATGTCACATTTGTTTATAGCAAACTAATTTTTCCAGCTCATATATGATATTTTCAATCTCAGTAGTCATAGCAGTTGCTATAAACAGCACTGCGCGCAATCGTAACACCTGCTTACTCCTCATCTGACTGGGAGTAAACTCGTGTTACCCGTGTTGAACTCAAGATGTTTTGCTAGGCAAGTGCACAACACGTTTTACCCGTGTTGTCTAATCGAACGCATCCCCTTGATTCCAGGTTCTTAGTGTTTCCTTCCTACCATCCCCTTAACATGATGACGAATACTGTCATATGACGAGATTAAGACAGCGATGTATCAACAACAACCATAGCAACGAACCCTATTTTCACTTTGCTTCAAATTTATCGCACAATTATTGAAACTTGTTTAAATTCTAAGCTGTATATTTAGGCTTCTTTACAAGTGCATTATTTCTCTAGTGTTTAACGTACCTGTCAGTGACTTTGAGTAAAAGCTGGACCCATTGGTTTGAGCAAGGTCATCATTATTCGGAATTCTGTCGTTTAGGTAACAGCTTCGTTTGTTGGAGACGTAAAAGAAAGACCTACATGATGTTCTCTGCGAGCACCATTTTGCACACAAAAGTTTGGACACACCGCGTACCTCTTCAAGAGATGGTGAAATATAATTTGAGAATAGAGAATTAAGAGCAAACCCCGTGAAAACCCAGTAGACATGGTTGTCGACTAAGTGACTGAGTATCCAGCGCTGTATCTAACTACATGGATCTTGGGGATTGCCTGGTAGTATGCCTTTCTGAAGCTTGGAAATTAAGACACTGTTATATTCATTTGTAAAGGTCGCTATGTGACACATGTAATGATGTATATCTATTTAAAGTTCAATTTAGTCGTGGTTAAGTCGATATGAAGTTTGAAGTTGTTGATACCATCTAAACATATATAACAATGATATAAAACTTTACAAGTTACATTTTCTGACATTCTCGATGTAAAGTAAAACACTTGATGTGCCTATCAGATGTCTAACAGACGAAGTAACATTTGTGATCAGCAATACCTACATGTAGTAACAAATGTAGATCTATAAAACTCATATCCCCACCCTTCCTTCAAATGCAAGCGTGAACATACAAACACATGAACGAACGGGCGTACACAAGAAGACACGAATTGACGCACCCACACATTGATTTGATTTTATAAGGAAGGAAACCATTGGTTATAATTTGATGAGTAAAATTAAACAGGAAATGATTCACAAGTAATCCCTGCTTTCGGAAACTAAAACGTCTCATCACGGAAGTGGATATGAAATAGCGACTTGGTGAATGTTTGTTTACACCAGTCATCGGAAGTAACATACTGATTTCCATATTTGTTCAGTATTTTTCTATAGGCCTTGGATGTATTTGTTCATCTGTAAACCTTATTTGGCATGCCACTCAGTATTGTGACATAATTCGGTCCTCTGTATTTGTAAGTGTGAGCGTCAAACAGGGAAAGATAAGGAGCTATTCTTCGGAGTGTAAGTGCATACTCTACTCTTATACTGTTAATTACTGTTATAATTTTCAAATAATCCTTCAATCTTAAACAACTTGTAAAAGGATCCTGCGGAGTGTTACAGGATACCATTTCGTATCGACCTGTATCGTGATCCAACACATTGTTCAAGGATACGTTTTTGCATCAACATGTATCAGAATTCCACAACGTGTTAAAGAATAATTTCCATATGCGAATTGTATGAGGATGTGTTAAATGCGACTGTTCTCTTATTCATATAATTTATTCATATACTGCTTGTATCAGGATCCTACGAAGTGGAAAAGGATCCTTTATTCGTATCAGGGTTCTACAAAGTGGAAGAGGATATCTTATGTATCGACTTGTTATCAGGAATTGTTAAAAAGTATTCCACTCTTATAAGATGGTGATGTAGCTATTAACGAAACAACAATGTAGATTGCATATTTAAATTTAGAATTTTAAAGTTAAAAAAAACCAGGTCAAAATGGAAGATGAAACATATTTTCATGGTTTTGCTATTGTGAATACAGTGATCACGATTGTAGGTGTTGCTGGAAATATTGTTGGAGCTTTGGTGTTGTCACAAATACAGAAAACAGTCCCTGGTGTCAGATTATTGAAATATCTCTCAATTATCGATATTTTCCTTCTATGTTTGAACTTGGTAACTTTCACCGTACTAAGGTTTCACACACTACCAGATGGTGTAGTTGTGAATATAGTTGACAGCCTTCGTGTTCTATATCCGCTCCTGCAGACATGCTACATGTGTGAGATATATCTTACAGTTCTCATCGGCTGTCAGAGAGCCCTTGTGTTAACGTTACCCTTCCGTTATAGAGACTTTATGAAGGATTCCGTGATCAACAAGTGTCTGATGGTGATTGTGCTGTTTTCAATTATTTTTAACATTCCAATGTGGATTGAACATCAAGCTGTCGACACCTCTTTCAATAAAACTGTCAAAATAACAATACCAAACACTGACTATCAAGACAAGTCTTTTTTCAAGATATACAACCAATACCTCATTGTGATTGTTCGTGCAATTGTGCCTGTGACCATCTTGGTTGCTTGTACAGTAACTATTATCATGGGCTTAGGAAAGCGAGGAAGAAGTTCTTCCATAATTCAAAATGGATTCGACCTTGCTATCACTAATGTATTCGTCATATCAATGTCCATCATCACTCACATTGCTACAGCCTTATCGAGAATGATCCAGTTTCCCATTCGGATGCATTCGCTGATTACGCTCTTCGTTGTTTTGAATTATTCAGCTAACTTCTTCATATACTGTATCGGTTCACGCATGGTTCGTCTCAAACTTGAGAAGATGTTCCGGCGTCGCAGAGGACCCGAGATTCAGGGGACTCCAATGACAGCAATTAATTTTACCACAAACCTGGACTAAACAAACCATACTACATGTTTGGTGCAAACAGTATTTTGCTATCTGGTTTCTGTGCACCAGACCGTGGTCAGAAATCATATAGTTCATGGTACAGTTGATGCATCTATTGTGTTTCATGATATTTTTTTGGGGCTTTCATATGTGACAATATACCATATGTGCTGATTTCAACATTATACATATATCCAATTAATATGCACATGACCTATTACTACGTAAGCAATTTATAAATGTACTTTCAAATAACTTACGTCATTTTGTTGCTGCTTTAGTTCAGTAAAATAAAATTATTCAGAAACTTCTGAAATATCAAGTTTACTTTTTATACGCCCGTTATGAAGTAGTCGGAGGTATATAGCGGTCAGCAAGTCCGTCCGTCCGTGCGTCCGTCCGGTTTTTGTTCCATTCATAACTCTGAAACCAGTTGTTCAAATTTGACGAAACTTGATATGTACAATAACCATGATGTGTACATCTGCCCTTGGTATGTTTCATACCCTCATTTACATAATTTATGCAAATTTTCTCCATTTTTCATCTTCGCCATTCACACTTTTTGTTCCACTCATAACACTAATTGTTCAAATGTTACGAAACCACCGATGTGTACATCTGTCATTTTTATATTTCATACCCATATTTGTATGATTCATACCCTCATTTGCATATTTAATTCCATTTTTCAAATTGTTTGACTTTTACTTCTAAAACATGCTTACAAGTGTAATACTTACTCTGCTTTAATAATACTTATATATAATGGTCTGTTCATACAAAAATTTACACATTGATGCCCTTTTGCTATTTTCAAACATTTCTCTTTGACCAATGTTAAAAGCGGGGTACATGAGTGAGTTGTGTTCACTAATTCTCTTGTCTACGTTAGTGCACATCATATTGTAATGGTCGTCGGGAAAAATTGCAGAAAATAGTAAATGTCTCCTTTGTGCAAAGTGTTCCTGAATTGAGAGAAATTGATTGATGACAGCATCTTTGTTCATGGTATGCATATCATGAATAAAGAAGCATTCACCAGTATCTTTCTCTCAATTCTTGTTATTCCCCCTTCTAAAATGCCTCTCAAAGAAAATCACAATGAGATACCTGTACTGTATTCGCCTAATGCGTTTACTTGCGATATGATAAAAATAATTATTATAATGGCAAAAATTGTAACTCCAATTATCCACTGCATGCTGTTCACTTGCGGTACATGAAGTAAATTTCCTGAAGTCCAGGGTCCACTTTCACAGAGCTCCCTAAAACTAAGGGCACTCTTAGTCTAAGGGGCTTTGCGTAGGTGGTCCCTGTACTTTAGGTGCCGCTACTAAGCGCTCTGTGCGACCGTACAGGTCAGTACCTCCTAAGTTCAGGTAACCATGTAAACAGCTGGGTGGACTGAGTGCAATGTGTGTGAAGTACCGGTCCAGTGACATAACACAGTATGACACCCAGGTCATAAATGACAAATTAGTTCAAAACCGGGCCTTTGGTGTGAGAGGCTAACACGCTAACCACTATTGTAATCCACAAGTTTGACAAATATGTTTACATTGTAAACACATAAAATATGTGACTGAATTTTATTCTAGCAAAATATTAAAAATGGAGGGGATGTATACAATAGCTTCCTCTTCATTACTGATATGAAGAACGAATTTGGTGTTGTCTAACGTGGACAAAATCTTGATAAACTGAACTTGATAAACATTAAGACCGTTTTATCATTTTTATGTAAGTGATATGACACATTTAATACAGGGGAATATCGAGTATTAAAGGGGCAGTAGCACGCTCAAATAAGTTGATGATATGTATTTGAAAAATTATGTCACCAATGGTAAAACACCCTCCTCTTTCGGAAAATCAAGTTAAAAAATTCATGTACATGGTTCCGTATAGCCATGGGAGTCGTTTTTTGTCATTCAAAATAATAAAATGTGTTCACAATAAAATGGCCGCCATGCAATTTTGGCTGTATACGCAACTCCGATATTATCACTACGGATAATTGGTTTGTATAATAAGATTTTTTACCCTCTTAAGTAAATATAAATGACACGAACTATCATTATAAATTGGAAATTTGAAAAAATAAAATTTGAAAAAAAACGTGCTACTGCCCCTTTAAAATCCATAGAATTCTAGAATAATACAATAACAAAACAGACTACACTCAAACGCAAAAGAAACGTCATCACATGTACCCGCAATTTCATAAATTAGAGAAAAATATGTTTATTTATATATTTGTTTAAGTACACTTGGGGTGTTGAAATCACTATTTCAGAATGGATTTTCGCCAGAATGTTTGAGAAATTAAATTAATAAAAGACGTGGTCGACATAAATAACCCTCTTTGAATTAAATTTGTTGACACAGCATTACTGGAAGGAAGTCATAAAAAAGCCTAGAAGCCCCCTTTGACTCTCCCATCCAGTCTAGTTTCCAACGATTTGTTAAAACGTGTGTTTCCCCGAAATATGAAAAGATATTTCAAACTTAGTTTATTTGCCTTCTGAAGACATGATGTATATTTCTGTTCCAGTCATGTTTACCACTTGTGGGTTGAATTATCTTGTTTTTCGTAAAGTGACGTTTCTTTTGCGGTTGAGTGTTATTAAATAGATTGAACAGATTTAATATCATACACGTAATCATCTTAATCTTTGTCACCTGTGTCTATAAACTTCATCCCGTAAACACAGTTTGGAGGATATAATAGACATGAATGAATTAATCCCCAAAGAACATTATTTTATATAATAGAATTCGAAATATAGAAATGTATGAACTCATGGAGAAGGTATTTGAACACAGGAACTCGATGTCGTAATTAATGTGTAGGTAAAACGTAGATAAAAAAAAACCTATCCCCTATATAACATAGAGTAAAGGAGGAAGGGCAGGCATTTTGTCGATCGAATTCATGTGTATTTGAAATACTTTCATGCGGATGGTATGGTTCCAGATATATGAGGTCAGGTTGAACGAGGTCTCGCTGTACATAAAATTTAGGGATTAAATGTAAGCATTGTTTTTTTTTGGGATCACACTAAAGGTCACGGTGGCGGAATAGGTACGCTGGTGGTGAAGTCAG
Source organism: Gibbula magus (assembly GCA_936450465.1). Taxonomy (NCBI): domain Eukaryota; kingdom Metazoa; phylum Mollusca; class Gastropoda; order Trochida; family Trochidae; genus Gibbula; species Gibbula magus. Next base: position 49,251,027 of record OW388301.1, read on the forward strand.
TGCTTGCGTGACTTACTCTGAAGGTGTGGGTTCGAGTCCTGCAAGGGACTCATCGCGGAAAAGAACAGGAATGTATACTATTGCATTATGTGATCCCAAATATAACAATATTGCTTAAGGTCACAATTCGTCTTAAAACAATAAAATAAAATAATAATGTAACTGGTGCTCTTTAAAAAGGTTATGTTGGACATTACAAGTGATAAATTAGATTAGCGTTTGTGGGACACCGCAAAAGCAGAGCAGCCCTGAAACTTAAGAGTTTCACATTTCACTGTTCTCCCTCCTCAATTATAATATATAAAAAAAATTCATTATTTTAGTTACAATTAACAAGTTGAATCATCACTTGGGTCACTTTATACTTTATATTGTTCTTAAAACATTTTTCATAACCTTGACCTTTGACCGTCAAGGTCACACACTCAATGATCACTCTTTAATGTGTATAACAATCATGTCATGATTCAAAATGTCAATAATTGAAATAAGGCATGTTCGCAAATGCATGCTTAAGTTGTGACCTCACTGTGACCTTGACCTTTGACGTATTTCAACGAAAACTTTCCGAATTTTGGACTCTCTCCATAAATGATATATACCAAGTAAGAGCCTGATGGTTAAAAAAAAAGATATCATGTTTACAAGGATTGTATTCATTTCAGAACGCATGACCTTGACCTTTGACCTGGAATGTGAACATGTCAAAATAATTCCCCGGGTGTATAAGAAAGAAGCTATGTATATGAGGTATTAATACCTTCTTGAAAAAACGTTATTTAGCGATTTCAGAACTGGTTACTTTGACCAAATCTCATGACCTTGACCTTTGAACTGCAAGTTCACACAATCATTTATCACTTTTCATTGTGTATAACAATCATGTAATGATTAAAAGTGTTAATAGTTGAAATAAGCATGCATTTGCGAACATGCATTATGTTATGACCTCGATGTGACCTTGACATTTGACTGATTTGAGCAAAAATCATTTAAAATCTTGGCCTTTCTCGATACTTGATATAGGCCAAAGAGCCTGAAATCACAAATGTTTGTCAACTTATCGCATTTAGCGTCTTCAGAACTGCTGACCTTGACCTTTGACCTTGAAAGTGAACATATCCAAAATAATTCACCAGGGGTATAAGTAAGAAGTTACAAAACTAAACACGGCGATGGCGGCGATAGAAACTGCACGAAAACTGATAGCAGCCCCGACTTAAGGAGAGATGGGACCCAGAAATTGAACTCACTTACGGTAACATTTTGCGACAACAATGTATAGCTGTAAATAAGTCTCAAAATATGTGCATTGCGTTTTTAGAAGTAGAAGCTTATTCGTACACTAACGGAAATCGCTTAAATTTACCGTAACGCTTTTCTAATGGTCATTCTATGACATGCCGCATGACATTACCGTCACCTATATTCGCGGTAAATACGTGTATTATTCCAATTACATGCATATTACAAGCTAGTGATGAATTTAAATTGCCTTGTATGATTCGCTGATATTTGATCTTCCAATCCGCACTCTTAGATTGATAGTATATTAAATAATAATCACACGATAGGCCGTCAAAGTTACAGTTTAATTTATCAAAACTGCCGTGATGTCGGGTTTTTACGTTTATGTATGTAATTTAAAAAATGATGTTAAAATGATTCGGTTCGGTGACCCCCTATTACTATTTCTGAATTTGTTTGTTTATTCAACTGCGCACACCATTTTACAATTTTAGCAATATCTAAAATATGTGTGTCAATTAAAAATCCCGTTGAATATGCGAAAAACGATTATAAAATTGCCGTTTTTATTTAAAAAGTGCTTTATTTAATTTTGTTTCCCTCATCAGTGTCATTAATTTCAAAATATAGACTTGCTATGTATTCAAGTGTGTGATTAAATTGTATCTGAAAGGATTCGGAGTTTATTCATTGAAAGCGTGCGCTTCATTTAAGTAGGTGAAATCGGTCAAAAATAGCGCAAATTTTGTGACATGGGTATTACTATCAATGCCAATAACTTTTTAAATCATTCGGTGACCCCCAAATTTTATTTAATTTTTGGATAAAAGACATAATAAACTTGCTAATTTGAAAAAATAAGCGAATTCTATAATATTGTATTTAATCGTCTCATCTCTCCTTAATACATCTTACAGTGTGTTTTTTCTATATTCACAATTTTCATTTAGATTTGAATACATAAAATTCATAAGACTATATACGTTTCTTTGCTGACTGACTGGTATAAGGATCAACATCATTCCTTTTTCATTTTCAACTCCCCTTGGATTATACAACCATAGGTACCAAGTAAGGCGCTCGAAGGTTATTGTCACATTGCCTTCACTTTCAAACCAGGTACTCAATTGTACTGCTGAGTGAACAGAGGCACATTTCGAATAAAGTCCCTTGCCAAAGGGGACACCACGAGCCTCTGAACTCATGTCTCAGTTTTTATCCAGCAATGAGGCGGGTAACCATCCCGCGAGCTACGCCCGTTGTTGCTGAACTTCATTGATAGCGGTCGACTGAGCTTTGCACAGGACCACGTGCCACCTCAGATAACAGATAAACAAGAAACAAGCTGCTTGCAAGTTGCAAAAATGACTTTATTCATATCTCCTATTCACTGACTGATGAGTAATGTTGAAACAAGTTATAAACAATAATGAATCATAGATGTGGCTGAATCGTTTTATCATCACTTGAGACTGTATTGTTTTTATTTGGCTTTAATACAGCCCAAGATACAATACAATATACCATACGTGCTAATTTCTTGCATATTCCTCGGCAAATGTATGATCATTATTTGTTTCAAATGATAATGGAGTAACATTATTATTCATGTGCAGAAACCGAAACTAGACTCCCCATTTACATTCACAGCACTTTAAAAACCTATTGAATATTATAAAACAAAATATGTCTATGCTGTAAATCAGTTTTTCCAAAATGACGTTTGACTAATTGACGCACACCAGACGCGATGCATTGTCTGGTTTTTGATCACTCCTTCACCATTTTAGTCAACTATCATGAAAGTGGTCATGTCAGTTCATCTCGTTTGAATAACACAATTTACAAGGGTTGGCATATTTGATCCCAACAACATGTTGGATGCCCCTTTAAATCTTGACAGGAGATTCAAAGAGAAGTAAGTAGCCTAAGTATTAATTTATTTTAACCTTCATTGGTGTTAGATTCATCAACTGTAGTGCTGAATTTTGTATCGGTACTGATTATTGTGGGGGACATATTGTACCGCGAACTGGGTACTAGTTCGTGGTATATCAAGGCCCCACTGTATGCATAATCTACAACCTAGAATACCAACAAAATGTTATTGTGATATGCTGCCACTTTAGTCTTAGCTGAAAGGTATTAATTTCGAGTACTCGAGTCCAACCCTTTGAGTATTCGAGTCCAATATTTTGGACCCGTGGAAGCCCTAGTCTTGAAGGAGATAAGTATAATTATTAAAGTTTTACAACGTGTAATATAAATAAAATAACGTTTATTCCTTTCCAAATGAATTTTTAATTTTCACCCGCCATATTAGTGTTATGAATCAGTATGTTAATGATTGTTTTTTTTTTATAATAATAAATCATGCAAGGCCAAACTAAACATAATATTACAAATCCCGTTTCATTCGATTTCACCAGTTCGTCTTGATTGCAAGTTCTCAGCCACAATTATACTAACAATGTATTACCTAACGCCTTTGTTGTATTGATTGTTATCAAAGGAAACATGTACCATAAACACATTACAAAAACATATCAATCGCAGCCACACATGTGTTGATTGTCAGTGACAAGTTACGTGCGTTCACTGCCTTGAGATCTCACTTTCAGTGTATTGGATATATCACAGTGTCGTCTTGATTGCTAGTTGTACAATGGACATAATAAAACGATAATGAAGCCGTCCCACTTAACCCCATGTTTTCGCTTTTCGAAAACAGTGTCATACACAAGACGTTTACAAAGTGTGATAGATTTGCGCTGTGAAGCGAATCGAGGTATTCACGTAAATGCTCTCCTTGTAGGGCGTCCACAGCTTAATAAATGTCTCGTTGAGAGAGCCAACTAATTACTGTGTCTTAGAAAGCGTAAGCCGGGTTTAGCCACTTTTGTTAACGAGTTAAAGTACATCAAAACCATCAAACCCACTCTTCCCTCGCTGACATGATATGATGGGAGCAAGAAATACAACTAATACAAAATGAACCTTAAACACAAGTCTTTATTTGTGAAAGACATACATTCAGTCAATGTTGAAATTTATCATTTACCCAGCCTATCTGTGAATAAATAACATTTACAAACGCATAATACATCCTCCGGAAGAGTTTATACGAGTAAAACACCCCTGAATTTAATAGGGTACCAGCCTTCTACACTGTCGACGAAAAGAAACGCTTACCATATATCTTATAAGATTCGTAAAAACTATAATTAACAGTTAAGAAATATTATAGCATTATGAAGTTGCACCATTTCTGTATGATATATTTTAATTTCAGAAGCTGTAAGGTCACAAAAGAACGGTGATTGTTTGAATGAGGCAACAGAAATTGTTAAGTTTTCGATAAGTGCTTGATCAGAAAAAACATTTGAAACAGATTTTCATACAACTACGAGCAACAAAACAGGCACGCATTCGCATTTAAGTGGTTATGGTACTACAGATGCACGTGGTTACGGTGCGCAAGTGAATCAGCCGGAAATAGCAGTCTTCATTGGACGTGGTTTTCATGAATGTTATTGACTCGAATCACAGTTTTTCCACGATGTCAATGGAGTTTCATATAAATTATTGTTTCAGCATAGCATTGAAACCACCATTAATTATATCTGACATTATTTGATCTTTCATTTTAAGTAGGCGTTTCTTTTGACCCACAGTGTATATTAACGTTCTCAACTTTAAGTGCACTGAAAGAATGGCTTTTGAGTAAAAATGAAGCACATATGACAACTAACATTGCAAAATCATCATATGAATAATAAATCAATTTTACATTGTATTCATTTAACTTTGTCATTAAATACATTAATTATACCATCCATGTTGCTAAGATATTCACATAAAAAGCCATACTTTCCAGATCCATTTGCATCATCCCACGAATATGCTCCGTCACAAATACAATACTGTAAACATGTATTAAACTTGGCAAAAAACCAGTTGTCTTGACCAGATGACCGCCAGTGGTTATTTGTAATCAATGTTCCATCCACCACCCATTTCCACTTTGAATCAATTTTCTTTCCGCCAATGTGTAATTTGGGATAACCTGCAGCCACAAAGCAGGAAACTCGGCGATTCATACATTATTGAAACATGGGTCATATGTTATCTCGCTACACTTGACATAACGATCTTAAGAAGTTGCATCTGGTCAGTATAGAACACTTTTGTCAGTAATCACCGCGGTGTTTCTATTGATTATCATTTGATTATAACTCTTTCGGAATTGTATTACATCAAAGTTAATGGTTATGCAATATATACACGCACATAATTTGATGTGTATGTTACTAACCATCTAGGGTATATCACTATCTGCAGATTGTTCGAACAATCTGCAGATTGTGAGCTCACAAGAATAGTTCACTATTCCTAGATTGTTTAAACAATCTACAGTTTGTTCGACAGTCTAGGAATTGGTTTGTCAGGTTATCTAACTTGTTTGTTAAAAGTTAGGGGTAAAGGGTCGATTCCTAGTGAACGGTTATTATATTTAATCTACCAATTACAGAGGTCGATTCTTAGATTGTGAAGGGTTATGCTATTTTATCTAACGTTTACAGCGACCGGTTCCTATATTGTGAAGGGTTCTCAGGTAGTTTTAGTTTAGTTCTTATCTACAGATTATAAGGGTCGATTCCTAGATTGTGAGGAGCTTTCAAGTGGTTTTTCTATCTTATCTACCAGCTACAGGGGTCGATTCCAAGATTGTGAAGGGTTACATGTTAAGATGTTTCATCTACAGTCTATACAGTCTACACTTACAAACATTCTCGAATAAGAGTATGCAACGCACTTTATTCATGATCAAACCATATAAAAACGTTCAAAGGGATGTTGTTTATTCCCTGTAATGTGTGAATATGGATATTATTAACAAATGATATATACTTATTTAAAAATTTGAAATAAATATAATATATATAATTAAAGTGGAAATTGTGATATATAGAAGCTCACCTAGTTTTCGTCCAAAATCCTCAAAGAAATTGTGCCTCTCCAAGTTGTGAACCTTCATCAGCATGCCATGATGCTTAATGCAAAAATAGTTTGCCCATCCCCACGTCTCCCGAGATTCTGATTGGTCCAATACGCATGCATTGATGCTTGCAACAAAGATGTAGCCCTTGATCACGCATCCTGCAAATTTAGAATCGGAAGGCGAACGACCAACGTCTGAAAAAAGGTGATGTGACTGTTTAGTGATATGTTGTTCAGGAAAATACCTTTAATAGAATATATTTTAAAGTGCAGTGCAGCACGAATTTCCTGTAATGCAAAATTAGTTTCAACAATTTGTACCTCTTTTACACTCAAATGATTTGCAGAAATGACTTTTCAAAATCCAGAATATTAATTTGAATTAATTAATTTGAAACTTGCAAAAACGGAGTAAAAATACAGCAAATGTTTCTTTTACAAACAAATGTTCTTACACTTAAAGAGCATTTTCTTGCAATTTGAATCTGCATTTTAACCTTAGAACATGATTTACATTCTTTTATATATCTTTTATATTTAACAGTCATTCAGGAAACGATTTACAATTAATTTTACTGTTCAATCACAACTATAGCTGGACACATTTACACTTGCGGTATAAAAAAAACATGCAGTAACAACTGCACTGATCTACTTTCAACTAATCAAATATTCATCATCAATTACTCCGCTCCGTTTATAGCAAACTAATTTTTCCAGCTCATATATGATATTTTCAATCTCAGTAGTCATAGCAGTTGCTATAAACAGCACTGCGCGCAATCGTAACACCTGCTTACTCCTCATCTGACTGGGAGTAAACTCGTGTTACCCGTGTTGAACTCAAGATGTTTTGCTAGGCAAGTGCGCAACACGTTTTACCCGTGTTGTCTAATCGAACGCATCCCCTTGATTCCAGGTTCTTAGTGTTTCCTTCCTACCATCCCCTTAACATGATGACGAATACTGTCATATGACGAGATTAAGACAGCGATGTATCAACAACAACCATAGCAACGAACCCTATTTTCACTTTGCTTCAAATTTATCGCACAATTATTGAAACTTGTTTAAATTCTAAGCTGTATATTTAGGCTTCTTTACAAGTGCATTATTTCTCTAGTGTTTAACGTACCTGTCAGTGACTTTGAGTAAAAGCTGGACCCATTGGTTTGAGCAAGGTCATCATTATTCGGAATTCTGTCGTTTAGGTAACAGCTTCGTTTGTTGGAGACGTAAAAGAAAGACCTACATGATGTTCTCTGCGAGCACCATTTTGCACACAAAAGTTTGGACACACCGCGTACCTCTTCAAGAGATGGTGAAATATAATTTGAGAATAGAGCATTAAGAGCAAACCCCGTGAATACATACCCAGTAGACATGGTTGTCGACTAAGTGACTGAGTATCCAGCGCTGTATCTAACTACATGGATCTTGGGGATTGCCTGGTAGTATGCCTTTCTGAAGCTTGGAAATTAAGACACTGTTATATTCATTTGTAAAGGTCGCTATGTGACACATATAATGATGTATATCTATTTAAAGTTCAAATTTGTCATGGTGAAATCGAAATGAAGTTTGAACTTGTTGATACCATCTAAACATATATAACTATGATGTAAAACTTTACAAGTTACATTTTCTGACATTCTCGATGTAAAGTTAAACACTTGATGTGTCTATCAGATGTCTAACAGACGAAGTAGGCATGAACATTTGTGATCAGCAATACCTACATGTAGTAACAAATGTAGATCTATAAAACTCATATCCCCACCCCTCCTTCAAATGCAAGCGTTTACATACAAACAAATGAACGAACGGGCGCACACAAGAAGACACGCATTGACGCATCAACACATTGATTTGATTTTATAAGGAAGGAAACCATTGGTTATAATTTATTGATGAGTAAAATTAAACAGGAAAGGATTCACAATTAATCCCTGCTCTTGGAAACTAATACATCTCATCACGGAAGTGGATATGAAATAGCGACTTGGTGAATGTTTGTTTACACCAGTCATCGGAAGTAACATCCTGATTTCCACATTTGTTCAGTATTTTTCTATAGGCCTTGAATGTATTTGTTCATCTGTAAACCTTATATGGCATGCCACTCAGTATTGTGACATGATTCGGTGCTCTATATTTGTAAGTGTGAGCGTCAAACAGGGAAAGATAAGGAGCTTTTCTTCGGAGTGTAAGTGCATACTCTACTCTTATACTGTTAATTAATGTTATAATTTCAAAATAATCCTTCAATCTTAAACAACTTGTAAAAGGATCCTGCGGAGTGTTACATGAGACCCTTTCGTATCGACCTGTATCGTGATCCAACACATTGTTGAAGGATACGTTGTTGCATCAACATGTATCAGAATTCCATAACGTGTTAAAGGATAATTTTCATATGCGAATTGTATCAGGATGTGTTAAATGGGACTGTTCTCTTATTCATATAATTTATTCATATATTGCTTGTATCAGGATCCTACGAAGTGGAAAAGGATCCTTTATTCGTATCAGGGTTCTACAAAGTGGAAGAGGATATCTTTTTATCGACTTGTATCAGGAATTGTTAAAGAGTATTCCACTCTTATACGACGGTGATGTAACTATTAACGAAACAACAATGTAGATTGCATATTTAAATTTATAATTTTACAGTTCAAAGTACAAAATGGAAGATGAAACATATTTTCATGGTTTTGCTATTGTGAATACAGTGATCACAGTTGTAGGTGTTGCTGGAAATATTCTTGGAGCTTTGGTGTTGTCTCAAATACAGAGAACAGTCCCTGGTGTCAGATTACTCAAATATCTCTCAATTATCGATATTCTTCTTTTATGTTTTAACTTTGTAACTTTCACCTTACTAAGGTTTCACACAGTACCAGATGGTGTAGTTGTGAATATAGTTGCAAGCCAACGTGTTATATCTCCACTCCTGATGACTTGTTACATGTGTGAGATATATCTTACAGTTCTCATCGGCTGTCAGAGAGCCCTCGTGTTAACGTTGCCATTCCGTTATAAAATCTTTATGAAGGATTCCGTGATCAACAAGTGTCTGGTGGCGATTGTGCTGTTTTCAATTATTTTTAACATTCCGATGTGGTTTGAATATCCAGCTGTCGACACCTCTTTCAATGAAACTGTCAAACTAACAATACCAAACACTGACTATCAAGACAAGTCTTTTTTCAAGATATACAACCAATACCTCATTGTGATTGTTCGTGCAATTGTGCCTGTGATCGTCTTGGTTGCTTGTACAGTAACTATTATCATGGGCTTAAGAAAGCGTGGAAGAAGTTCTTCCATACTTCAAACTGGATTCGACCTTGCTATTACTAATGTATTCGTCATATCAATGTCCATCGTCACTCACATTGCAACAGCCTTATCGAGAATGATCCAGTTTCCCATTCGGATGCATTCGCTGATTACGCTCTTCGTTGTATTGAATTATTCAGCTAACTTCTTCATATACTGTATCGGATCACGCATGGTTCGTCTGACACTTGAGAAGATGTTCCGGCGTCGCAGAAGACCCGAGATTCAGGAGACCCCAATGACAGCAATTCATTTTACCACAAACCTGGACTGAACAAACCATACTATATGGTGGTGCAAACAGTATTTTGCTATCTTGTTTCTGTGCACCAGAACGTGGTCAGAAATCATATAGTTCATGGTACAGTTGATGCATCCATTGTGTTTCATGATTTTGTTTTGGCTTTCATATGTGACAATATACCATATGTGCTGATTTCAACATTATACATATATCCAATTTACATGCACATGACCTATTACTACGTAAGCAATTTATAAATGTACATGTTGCTGTTTTAGTTCAGTAAAATAAAATTATTCAGAAACTTCTGAAAGATTTAATATCAAGTTTGCTTTCCTACGTTAGTGCACGTCATATTGTAATGGTCGAAGAAAGAAAATTGCAGATAATAGCAAGTGTCTGCTTTGAGCAAAGAGATCCTGAATTGAGAGAAATATATTGATGACAACATATTTGTTCATGGTATGCATATCATGAATAAAGAAGCATTCACCAATATCTTTCTCTCAATTCTTGTTATTCCACCTTCTAAAATGCCTCTCAAAGAAACTAAACGTTTCCGTCTTCAACCAGTTTTATGTTGCGTAATTGGATCGTGCAGCCTTCTACACATCTGAAATATTCCTTGAAAATATTAGATAAAAATTCTCATTTCTGTTTTGCTCACTAGAGATACCTGTACTGTAGTCGCCTAATGCGTTTACTTGAGGTATTTCATTAATGCCACATATGATAATAATAATTATTATAATGGGAAAAATTGTAACTCCAATTATCCTCCACATGCTGTTCACTGGCGGTACATATCCTGAAGTCTAGGGCCCACTTTCACTGAGCCCCCTCAGGCTAAGGGCACTCTTAGTCTAAGGGGGCTTTGTGTAAGTGGTCCCCGTACTTTAGGTGCCGCTACTGAGCGCTCTGTGCGATCGTATAGGTCAGTACTTTCTAAGTTTAGGTACCCATGTAAACAGCTTGGTGGACTGAGTGCAATGTATGTGAAGTACCGTGTCCACTGACCGAACACAGTGTGAGACCCAGGTCACAAATGACAAAGTAATTCAAAACCGGGCCTTTGGTTTGAGAGACTAACACGCTAACCACTATTGTGAACACATAAAATATGTGACTGAATTTTCTTCTAGCAAAATATTAAAAATGGAAGGGATGTATACAATAGCTTCCTCTTCATAACTGATGTGAAGAACGAATTCGATGTTGTCTAACGCGGACTAAATCATGTTTTCATATATCATTACTAAACTGAACATGATAAACATAAAGAGCGTTTTATCAGTTTTATGTAAGTGATATGACACATTTCATACAGGGGGATATCGAGTATTAAAATCCATAGAATTCTAGAATCACACAATAACAAAACAACCGCAAAAGAAACGTCATCAAATTTTCAACAGTATAAACAATGAAGAAAATCAATTTTGAAATCACTATTTCAGAATGGTTTTTAGCCAGAATGTTTGAGAAATTAAATTATTAAAAGCAGTGGTCCATCTTGGAATTAAATTTGTTGACACAGCCTTACTGGAATAATGTCATAAACAAGCCTAAAAGCCTCTTTTGACTCTCACTTCCAGTCTAGTTTCCAACGATGTTTTAAAACGTGTGTTTCCCCGCAATATGGAAGAGATAATGTTTTGAAATTTCAAATTTAGTTTATTTGGCTTCTGAAGACATGATGTATCTATCTGTTTCAGTCATGTTTATCACTCGTGGGTTGAATTATCTTGTATTTTGTAAGGTGACGTTTCTTTTGCGGTTGAGTGTAATTAAATAGATTGAACAGATTTAATATCATCAACGTAATCACCTTTATCTTTGTCACCTGTGTCTATAAACTTTATCCCGTGAACACAGTTTGGAGGATATACTAGACATGAATGAATTAATCTCCAAAGAACATTATTTTATATAATAGAATTCGAAATATAGAAACATTCATGGAGAACACAGGAACTCGATATCGTAATTAATATGTAGGTAACATATAACAAGGTAAAAACATATCCTCTATATGACAGAGTAAAGAAGCAAGGACAGCAATTTTGTCGATCGAGTTCATGTGTATTTGAAATACTTTCATGCTGATGGTATGGTTCCGGATATACGAGGTCCACTTGAACGAGGTCTCTCTGTACATACAATTTAGGGAACAAATGTAGCATTGTTTGTTTTGGGATCACACTAAAGGTCACGGTGGCTGAATAGGTACACTGGTGGTAAAGTCAGTGCTTGCGTGACTTACTCTGAAGATGTGGGTTCGAATCCTGCTTGGGACTCATCGCGGACATGAACAGGAATGTATACTAGTGCATTATGTGATCCCAAATATAGCAATATTACTTTAGGTCAAAATTCGTCTTAAGACAATAAAATAAAATAATAATGTAACTGGTGCTCTTTAAAACGGTTATGTTGGCCATTACACATGATAAATTAGATTAGCGTTTGCGGGACATCGCAAAAGCAGAGCAGCCTCGAAACTTAAGAGTTTTGCATTTCACTGTTCCCCCTTCTCAATTATTATAACAAAAACTTGTTCATTAGTTTAGTTATAACTAAAAAGCTGAATCATCACTGAGGTCATTTATACTTTATATTGTTCTTAAAACATTTTTCATGACCTTGACCTTTGACCGTCAAGGTCACACAATCAATGATCACTCTTCAATGTGTATCATGTAATGATTCAAAATGTTTGTAGTTGAAATAAGGCATGTTCGCAAATGCAAATTGTGACCTCACTGTGAGCTTGACCTTTGACGGATTTTAACAAAAAACTTTTCGAATTTTGGACTCTCTCCCATCCTCGATAATCCAGCGCTATTGTTCCGATAATTCTATACACAAGCGCTGGAAAACAGTGAGGGTATTTATACCTAACCTAGTTACTTCCCTTCGCAATGACTCAGCGAAACGCTTCATTTCTAACAACCAATAAGATCACTTGAAATCAAGGGTGAAATAACAAGCACTCTCGTGTCAGGATCGTGGCTTTCGCAGATGATTGGGAACGCCTGGTAGAACAGAGATTTACCTCCACCCGTTTTGATGGACGTGAATACATCCTTCTTCTCGTACAGATTTCTTAAAACTTTCTTTTGAGTTTCTGTCAGGTTTTCTACGGTGAATTTGTTTAAACTTTATCGTAATCGAGTGAGTCGGCGCCGCCATGTTTCTTTCTATAAATAACGGTAGTGATAAAAGACGCGTTTGATTGGTCGAGTTGTTTACGCAGATAGTGTCTGCATTTCGTTTCTGATTGGATAACATGGACCCAAGAGGAGGTAACTAGGTTAGGGATAAATACCCTTACTGTTTTCCAGCGCTTGTGTGTAGATTTCTCCATAAATGATATATACCAAGTAAGAGCCTGATGGCTCAAATTTAAAAAAAAAATATCATGTTTACAATGATTTTCAATTGTATTGATTTCAGAACTCATGACCTTGACCTTTGACCTTAAATGTGAACATGTCAAAATAATTCCCCGGGTGTATAAGAAAGAAGCTATGTATATGAGGTCTTAATACCTTCTTGAAAAAAAGTTGACCTTGATCTTTGAACTGCAAGTTCACACGATCAATGATCACTTTTCATTGTGTAAAACAGTCATTTAATGATTCAAAGTGTTAATAGTTGAAATAAGCATCCATTTTCGAACATGCATTATGTTATAACCTCGATGTGATCTTGACCTTTGACGGATTTGAGCGAAAATCATTTAAAATCTTGGCCTTTCTCGATAGTTGATATAGACCAAAGAGCCTGAAATCACAAATAATTGTCAACTTATCGCATTTAGCGTCTTCAGAACTGCTGACCTTGACCTTTGACCTTGAAAATTAACATATCCAAAAGAATTCACCAGGGGTATAAGTAAGAAGTTATGTATATGAGTTATCAAAACATTATTGGAAAAAAGTTATAGCCAATACTAAACACGGCGACGGCGGCGATAGAAACTGCACGAAAAATTGATAGCAGCCCCGACTTAATACATCTTTCAGCGTGTTTTTTCTATATTCACAATTTTCATTTAGATTTGAAATACACAAAATTCATAAGACAATATACCTTTCGTTGTTGACTACTTTAAATTTGAAGTATTTATCAATATAATAATGAGGATACTTATATGGCGCTAAATCCACAACTCTAAGGGCCGTGCTCAAAGATGTATAAGGATCAACATCAATCCTTTTTCATTCTCAACTCCCCTTGGATTATACAACCTTAGCTACCAATTAAGGTGCTCGAAGGTTATTGTCACATTGCCTTCACTTTCAAACCAGGTACTCAGACAGTTAAGGGGACAGCACGAACCTCTGAACTCATGTCTCAGTTTTTATCCAGCAATGAGGCGGGTAACCATCCAGCGAGCCACGCCCGTTGTTGCTGAACTTCATTGATAGCGGTACACTGAGCACAGGACCACGTGCCACCACAGATAACAGATAAACAAGAAACAAGCTGCTTGCAAGTTGCAAAGTGACTTTATAAGGTCTTCAAGACAAATTCATGAAGACCTATTGTTATTATCGTGTTGTTTTTTTTTATTCATTATTTGCACCGTATTTTGTCCGGATTCCCGCTTAACGGCTCAAGCGATTCACATGCAAATCTCAGAGTTAATAGCTTGTGACTCAAACTGGTTTTGTGTCGAGCCACTTTTTGGATTTTCGACTTCTTTCTTGAGTTATCTGCCCTTGAAGTCGAAACTTCAAACCTTAATAGCTCGAAAACTATTCAAGATATTTTCATAAAACTTTCACCAAAATGTGGGCAACAATATTCCCCATCGTAATAATATATTTTTTGCTATTTCAAAAAAACCCTGAAAATTGTGTGCACTTTCGCGGTTTTGAGGGTACGCATCTTCAAAAATCTTCTCCTAAATCAAGGTAAAACATACAGCTATGTGTCATAGCTCATTTGAAAGCTAAATGCATTTGAAAAAAAAGTACTGAAACCAAATTTTGAATTTAGACCTTGAATTCGAGTATTCTGCCCTTGAAGATAGACCTTTTTGAAAAAGGAGTTTTTCGGCTCCATCTTCAAAGGGGCATTTCTCTGTAACAAATTGACTTAAATCAAAGTTTTTGGCATCCATGTCTTTCTAATAACTAGTTAAACAATATGATGTAAAAGTTGATAGTTTCGCCATAATTTGGACATATTCCTAAAAAAGTATAATTTTGTGATTTTGAGTCTTTTCGAGGTGTATTTTCTTTGGAGAATTTTCGATTGTAAACTATTGAAGATACAATTATGATTAATATCTCACTTCAAAGCAAACAGGTCCTTTATTAAGAACAATTAATTTAAATAATGTATCTGTCATACTTTATGTTTGAGAAGTCTTAGAAGATTGTCATTTTTCGAAAATAGCGATTTTCAGCAAAGTTTCAAAAATTATAACTGCTTAACTAATTAAGCTATTAAAATTATATTTACACCTCCGGATGAACAAATTCAAGAACAACAACTTATCTGTTGAAGCCTTTCATCAAAAAGTTGACAGTGAAGCTCCGAACATCGCAAACGTTCTCAAGGGGTCACAAATTAGGCAATTTAGAGTATTTTCTTGAATATTCAGAACATCATAACGCATTACTTATGTATGCAATCTTAATGATGAATACACCTACTTACGTGGTAATTAAAGCACAACATTTCCTTTGTAATACATTAGTATGAAAATATTAACCGTTTTATCTTAATTATGAGAAATATCATGTAGGGGTCCATTAATAAGCGATTATTTCATTTTCAGAGGGTCATTGTCTTTGGATATTTTTTTTAAAAGAACTACTTAAGAGACATGTTTGATAGCTCATTTTAAAGCAGAGAAACTGACGAATAACCGAGAGGTCAAGCAGAAGTCTTGAAGACCTAAGTATTGCCTTGGCAATCCTAGTTCATATTTCCTATTCACTGACTGATGAGTAATGTTGAAACAAGTTATAAACAATAATGAATCATAGATGTGGCTGAATCGTTGAATCATCACTTGAGACTGTATTATTTTATTTGGCCTTAGTACGGCCCAAGATACAATATACCATACGTGCTCATTTCTTGCATATTCCTCGGCAAATGTATGATAATTATTGTTTTCAAATGATAATGGAGTAATCTTATTATTCATGTGCAGAAACCGAAACTAGACTCCCCATTTACATTCACAGCACTTTAAAAATCTATTGAATATTATAAACCAAAATATGTCTATGCTGTAAATCAGTATTTCCAAAATGACGTTTGACTAATTGACGCACACCAGGCGCGATGCATTGTCTGGTTTTCGATCACTCCTTCACCATTTTAGTCATGAAAGTGGCCATGTCAGTTCATCTCGTTTGAATAACACAATTTACAAGGGTTGGCATAGTTGATCCCAACAACACGTTGTATGCCCCTTTAAATCTTGACAGGATATTCACCGAGAAACCATGTTGAGAGGTGCCAGTGAGGTCGTCCCAGGTAAATGCATGGTCACAGAAACAATACTGTAAACGTGTTAAACCAGATGCTCTCCAGTGGTCATTATGAATCGTGGTTCTGTCCAACCATTTCCACAAGAGCCCGACTTTCTTCCCTCTGATGTACAGGTTTAGATTATCTGCGAAGAGAAACCTAAATCACAGTGTTTCCTAGACACTTAACATTTTAACAAGCAGTTGTCACTAAGTTGACATGATCCCCGCTGAAAAGTAATACTTCAAATTTGAAAAATAATGTCAAGACCAGCAATATCGACTGTAAGATGATGATGAAAATCCAATGACCAGTTCTTTTGATATCTATTCCCCTAACAAGGTAAGCATATACAAAAACTTGAATTTCTGCAGGGTCCTTGAGAACAATATCACGGTCACGAAAATCTAATCAGCCCGTCTTCCCTAGGAGAAGCTATGTAGGAGTTCTGAAGAGAATCCAGTGAACGGTTTTTGGGATACCCCCCTGAAAAGCTTAACATGCTGTTCACATGCTGTACATTTCAAAGTTCCACTGTGACCTTGAGATTAATGTCATCTGTAGGAACATGACTCTCCTTCTGATGAACCCATATGCAAAATGTGTAAATAATCTAGTGAATAGTACTAGATATTCAATTTCGTCCGTACGTACTATATTCCTTGCTTTGCGCTAAACACCTGGCAGCGTATAACAAGACGTGAATTACCTATATCCCGAAGTCAAAACCTGCGCAGGTCGAGTGGCTAGCTAAAATTTCTGCCTTGCAGCGCTGTATAGTATTGGTCTATCATTTTACCTCAACAACCTATTTTAAAGTCACATCCATACAGCCATTATTAGGAAGTCAGTACATTGTAATACGTCTATGTCAAACATGTATCAGTTACTGTGTCTAACGTGGAGGTTATGGATCATATTGATATGTTCATTGTTGAAATCTCAAACTCTTGTATTTCAACAAACAGAATAATTTACCTGCATGCAAAGTTACATACAGAGAAATAGTCAACAACCAACAAATGACTGTCACTTATTTCGCTCTCTCGCGAATTCAACGAAAAATCGGTGTCTGTTTGAATTGTGAGCCTTCATCAGCATGCCATGATGGTTCCTGCAGTAGTCTGCGGCTTGCTGCCACGTCTTCCGAGCTTTTGATTGGTCCAATACACAAACATTGATCCTTGCAACATAGTTGTAATCATTGGTAATGCAGCCTGCAACTGAAAATGTATTTATTTAATTTCACTATTGGGTATAAAGGTCAATGCGTTTGTTCCCGGAGCGAAAGTAAATAACTGCTGGCTGTGCTAAGGCATCTCTGAATGGTTTGCCATGGCGTGTTTATTTTACAAGATTTAATGCGTTATTAAACAACTTCATCTCCAGGCTTGTTTACATATGAGACGAAACTGAATCATCTTTTTTATTATTCTCTTAAATAGAGGACGTCACCCTATCTAATTAATATACTTATGGAAATATATTATATAAATGTAAACAGTTAAATGTCAAAAAGTATATTTTTTACAAAATAAGCAAAAACAGACGAGCAGGCACACATATGCATCAATTAGGGCAATTTAAACTAGCAAATCAATATAAGCGCAAATGCATTTCTTATGTCATGTCATGTCATTTCTTTCTTACCCAATGCAGGACCTGAACCTGTACTTATCATTCATGTTACCTCTGCAGGATTGCAACTAAATTAAGGCCTTTCAGGTGGTTTCAAAACACCAGCAGTTTGTTTTTTTATCCCACCTGTATATAATACCGTTGGTTAAATACAATACAAAAATGAGTGTTTGTTATCGACTTCCAAGACACACCAAATGGAAAGCTGACTTACGCTCCGCCAGTACTAAAAACTATTTTAGTCACAATATAATTGTGACACAGGTTGAAGCCATCATTGAAATACGAGTGTATGTGATATTGTGTCAAACGTGTTATCCACAGTCACAGTAGCAATCACGAATGTCAATTATGAAGTGGAAAGTTAACATCACTAGACTGCATTATGTTGAGGATTACGACATTTATGCAATGCTACTTGATACACCACGATTCCTACATGCAGATAACCGTATGTTTTTGGAGTCTCCATAGAAGTCGTTGCCTTGTACTTTTTAAAGGCACTGTAGCACATTTTCCCTATATACCATATGTTTTAATTTGCCATGTATAATAGAAGTTTATAAGTATATCTTTACTCAAGAGGGTTAAACAACCCATTACATGACCAGATTATCTGTAGTCGTAGAAAACGATGTCATATTCAAAACGAAATCTGTTAGAGGCCATCTTTAAATAATTCGAGGATGGGAATGCATCCCTGTTGGAAGTCCATTGATTCGGGAGGATTGCTTTGCAATCGGTATCATTTTTTTAATTTTTGATATTATATATGAGATTTTTATATATCCATTTTACATGTACAACTGGAGTGAACGAGATCAAGAATGTCCTGAATGTAGATTTCTGACAGGTAACAGCTATAGTTGGTGGAGACGTAGAAAAATGAACTGCACTATGCTTTCTCTGAACACCTTTTTGCACATAGAAGCCTAGTCTCACAATGAAACCCGCGGAGGTTTGGTGACAGGTAATTTGAAAGTAGAGTGTTAATGGCAAACCATATTACTAAGCAGCTGGCACACATGATGTGTCTAACCTAGATTCTTGCACAGTTTACATATTCTGAAAAGTTTCTGGTTTTAAGAGTATGCCCTTTAATGCCTGTAATCCGATTCACAGACATGGCTAGAGCAAAATATTAATGGTTTGGGACTTGTAGTTAATTTGTAATTCATTTCAGATGACATTAATTTCTAATTCATATTAACCATTATATCTTAACAATTACATGTTACCAATATGCATTCGTGATCACTTGAAATGCTCAAATTGGAGCAAAGAGAGTGATCGCTTATCATTGTTAATTATTTCTTGTGCTTATCATCGGGACACACTGACAGAATGATGACCTATGAAGAGAATGATTAGTGAATAAGAAGGTGCGGAGCGAGCGTAGTCTACTTTTGATTGACAGGTTCAATGACGTCACTGTTATTGTGATTTCCTACGTAACCGTTTCATATGAGGCGATTTCGTCAGGCTGCATAGACATGTTTTAAAGAACTCTCACTTTTCGAGAAACGTATTTGATCGTATTTTTATTTTCGTAAAACGAGACATACAATGTAATCTTTCGTCTATCTGTAAGGTGAGCTCAATTCGTCTGTTTAGTGTACATGTTTTCGAAAATAGGTTATTTTCCCACCTTTTAGATAACGAAATCTCTACATCAAATTGTTGAATGTGCAAGTCATTTAAATTAATATTGTTGTTTCATAATTCAATTTTTAAATGGAAGTGAATATATGTTTACTTATTAGTGTTTAGATTACCAACATATTTTAAAATGTAATTAATTCATGATTATATAAAAATACTGAAGTAGTTGTCTTTTAGTTCATTAAAAGACTGGAAGTTTTTGTTTGTAAAACGATTTTAATAAGGCTGAAACAAAGTGTAAACTATTTATCATAAGAAATGAATGCAAAATATCTGGAAACCCATTTGACGTCTTTATACCTCCTGTGTAGCGTAGTGTCGAGGTCGTGTTAACTTCTAGTCACGAGGGGCACATGTCCATTAAAAGTTGTAAAACACTGTTGTCATTTGTTTTTGACCAATCAGACATAGTGAGGGCGTGTCATGAAGTGTTTAAGTGTTGAGTTCTTAATCATTAAGGGTCTATTTTTTCAGGATAATACGACCGTCTGATTGGCTGAGAAAGTAGGTTGAATTCTAAAGAAGTGTAGTCTTGGTGAAAGCTGTGTTGATTATGGAATTGAAGTAACGTGAACTTTATGTTTGGATCTAAACATAATCATGCATGTTAATGATAACTAACGTACATCATTATACTGGTGCGGTATGACTATATTTTCCGAGATTCTAAAACCCCATTGCTGAACTTAAAATAGTATCTTAGTTATGAAGTATATCCATCAATCGTTGACAGGCAGATTCAATTATACTTCTACCTGCTATTGATCCGTGAGTAATTACTTAGTTTCTCATGCTTATTCTTACTAATAATGTACCTTAATTTAGGGGGGGGGGGGGGGGGGGGGGGCTGAATGGAGCATGTTTAGGAAGAAAATATCCTACTGAGGTGAACATTTATTTTAAATATTATAGTTTTCTAAAACTCAAATTGTCTAAAAGTTCCTGTTTATCAGCAAAGGATACTAATTCTTACCTGTATATGAATAATTCAACAAGTGGGTTTGTTATGACTGTGGTATATATACTCATACTTTGTTACCATAGATATCAGCTGTGTTTATACATCGTTTATTCTCAGTTGTATTTCACTCACATATACAGTAAACTGGAAGCAATTTCGTTTTCGTTTTTATGATTCTTTGTATTTTGTACTAACACACTAACATATATAACATGTTCCTCAATCGATTCAGTTTTGACAATAATGTTAACATTTGATAAACGTTTATTGAAGAACTTATCTTGTGTTTACTACTCATTTGACATCTAAACTGACAGTCATTGAAAGTGATATACACATGTAACCTTGCCGATGCAATATTTCAAGGAGTTTTATTTGCCTAAATGCATAATTCTACTAATTTTGTATGTGACAAGGCTCATTTAAATACTGATTATAAACGGTGTTTGTTGGGTGCAAAACGTTGTAATGACATTCACAATGAATGCATGTAATACCGAATTGAAACATTTCTGAATAAACACATTGGAAGAATTTGAAATTTGAAGTTTACTGGTTCATTTCGTTCTGTTCATATTCAAGGGACACATGAACTCCTGAAGCACTAAGTTTCGGCAATAGTTCCCTTTTTAATTAGCTGAGGACTGCAGGCTCTAGCAACATGTACATTGAAGCTTACCTTCATTTTACAAAAAAGCTAGGATCAGATCTAAAGGTCCCAGGCTAGTAATACTGAACGACAGAATAATATTAGTTTTATACGGTGATATTGATGAATATACTTTTTGCAATATATGGAAGTTAGCTTTCATGTTTATTAGTTTACGAGGGTCAGATCTAAAGTTTCGAGACAAGTAATACTAAACGACAGAATGTGTTGTCATTTATACAGTGATATTGATGCAGATATACTTTTCAATATATGGAAGCTACGCTTTATTTTGTCAATAAAATTGGATCAGATCGAACGATCTCAGACATGTAACGCTAAACGATTTAATGCAATTTTAACATTAATACAGTGGTGTTAATGGAGATGCTGATATGTGAAAGGTTTAAAAAGATTTGCATGTTTTATTATAACGTAAAAATCATTTACGACAGTTGATCAATATGTTCTAAAGTGTAGTTAAAGGTTGTCATCTCTTCTTTTCGATATGTTTAGGGTCAAATTACATTTACATATTTGTCACAACGTGAAAGTCATAACTGATCAAGGTTGGCGCGGTTAATATTTAATATGTGAAACATGTAGAGTTATCCATACCCAAACAAAAATGGAACAGATATTCCCAAAGTCGATATGAACATTCCAACAGTGACGGCTTATTTTTCTGTCAACCTTAATGAAGCAGTCATCATATTGTTATTTATTCAGCTGATCCAAGTGGGGTTTATGGTACAGAATGGCGTCTTACGTCCTACATTGTATGTCCGTCAGTCAATCCGCAGATTGTTCGCATTTACAACTTCTCCATAAGAACACCTCTTCTTATGCAGCTGAAATCTATAGATAGATAGATTGTTTACTCTGTTGTTCATAACAAGGACATCTGGAGGCACTGAGATCTATTTTCAGTTTTTCCCAATTTCCCAGGGGGTTTAAAGCATGTCCTGGAATTCGCTGTCCTACATTGTTTGTCAATCCGGCCATTCGAAAATTGTTTGCAGTTTCGACTTCTCCAAAAGAACGCATTGTCCAATATAGATGAAATCGTGTGTACCTTATATCATGGGAATTAGAATATGTAGATTGGGCGATTTTGTTGACGTTAAAAAGGGCAACAGGAGCCAGGCCCTAAAAAGACTGTTTCGTCTTGTTATTAATCACGAAACATTAAAGGCGGTCAATGTTGAACATTTACGTGACCCACTATCAATTATGAGCGTGGCGAGCCTGAAATCTCAATTGGAGTTTTTTCTGCTATGCAGGCCTTTGTAACCTATATCAAATTTTACAATAACAAATAAAAAAAACGCTGAATTAAATGTAAGTGAATATTTTGTACGAGTTCATTTTGTTACGAATTCCCCATTAGTTTTTTTTATTTCAGAGGCCAATCACATATCAAATTTCACCATCTGCTTTTTGTCGGGTATGAAATTTAATTCTGCACACAATTTTGTTCAAATTTGGATGCATAAGTTATTGACATAATTATTATTCATAAACAACTAAAAACATTTAATATTTGAAAACAATGTTAGATATTCTTTATGATTTATGATCTTAGTTTTAAAAATAAGCTTAAGTAAAAAGTGTTATTCAGAAATATATCTGAATTTGATTTTGTCTGTGTTCATTACTATACCCATGTGGCGTAATTGTTAAAAAGTTACGAATATCATTCACTCTGTATAAAACTGAAAACAATCCAGCAGGCTAAAAGTTAATGAAGTAGTTTACATATTTGACGAATAGTGTATAGAGGTAAATATATGGTTTATATGACCTCAGGGAACTGGCCGTTGTGTGTATAAGTTTTGTGTGTGTGTCAAATTGTTTCACTGAAATATAGATTATAATTATACCCCCGCCTTACAGCGTAAGCAGGGGTATAAAGCGTTCATTCTATCTAAAAATGTGTGTGCAGAGCATAACTCTCAAACTATACATGCTAGATTCCCCAAACTTGCCATGATCTCTAGTTGTGCCTTTTGAGGGTTCGACCAATTTCTGAATTTAATTTTTCGGCTTCCAGGCATAAAATTCATGTGGAATAATGTATAATAATAATAATAATCAGGATAATAACAGACAGTAGGTCTTTCAGACTTTCGGACCTAATAATACACTAAAAAAGAGAATAATGAGACCCCAGGGTAATTTAATCAATATCCACAAAGTTAACAAACTCTGAGAGCAGCATGAACACACGTCCATGCTGGCTCGCGAAAGAGGAAGGAATGATGTCACTGTGTAAGCCACCTAGCGGGGAGGGAGGGTGTGGGAAGGTAACTCTCTTTTGTCTTCAGTGTTATATCTGGTCGAGTGATTAATTGAGAGGAACTCAATTAGCTACGGTGAGTTATAAACAAAAATATGTAAATAATAAGATTTAAATGTTTCAACCAGATATTATGAAGAGTTATACCTAAATTGGTTTGGCCTAAATGTTCTTATGTTTGATCTTTTACAAAGGGGATTCCTTAAATCCCAGACCAGAGCAGTTCGACAAAAAACTTTTTGAAGATCACTTGGGCCAGAGCTTGAAGCTAGAAACCCGAACAGCATTAGTGTGAAGATAGTCCCTTTGTGTTTGAAAAACGATTGTCTGCAAGTTCCTCGGTTTTCAAGACTTTAAGCATCTACAATATGTCCTCTGGTGGCAGGGGATTAAGGAGGATGGTTGATTGTCATGTTTTTCTCATTATGATTGTGTATATTCAACGATGGTAAGTGTCCACAAACAACATCAATAAATAATGTAATGACAAGGTCAAGTCATCCCCAATAAACAAGAACATAAACATACATTGTAACATATGCTTTGAATTCCTTAGGTCTTTAGTCCTACTACTAAATGTGTATGTGCATATTCATTCTGTGTGTCAGTTTAAGTTCGTACCAGTTTGGTCTATGCTTCCTTTTGGAATAAATCAGATTTTGTTCTATTAACACTTCCTTTTTGTTCCTAGTTTCATGGTAAGGAGAGATGGGACCCAGGAATCGAACTCACTTACGGTAACTTTTTGTGACAACAATCTATTGTTGTAAATAAGTCAGCTATATTTGTGGTAAATATGTTATATTACTATGTGTGTTATTCGATTTACTAGCGTATATCAAGTTAGTGACGAATTTTAATCGCCTGGTATATTCAAATTATAGTTATTCTTCCACCATGTACTCTTAGATTGATAGTATGTTAAATAATGATTACACGTGGGCGGTCAAAGTTACACTTGAAATCATCTGCCTTGACATCAGGTTTTTACATTTGTGTAGGTAATTTAAAAATGAAGTTAAAGTTATTATTTCTGAATTCGTTTGTTCAGTTGACTGCGCGAATCATATTAAAGTTTTAGTAATATCTAAAATATGTGTGTTATTGAACAATCCTGTTGAATATGCGAGACATAATGATAAAAATGCCGTTTTTAATTAAAAACTGCTTAAACTAATTGTGTTTCTCTTTCAGCGCCATTAATTGTCAAAATATAGACTTGCTATACATCCCCGTATCTGATTAAAATGTATCTGAAAGGATTCAGAGTTTATTCGTTGAACGTGAGCGCCTAATAAGTAAAAAATTACGTAAAATCCAGACAGGAGTATTATTATTAATGCCGATAACTCTTTAAATCGTTCGGTGACCACCAAATTTACTTGCATTTTCGGATAAAATATATTTTATACTTGCTGTGTTAAAAAAATAAACGAATTCTAAAATATTTGATTTCATCGTCCCATTAGGATAGGCCTGTAGTAACATATCTGATATATAAGTACTGTAAAAAGGGTTAATTGGACACTGCCTGTTGCTACGCTTTCTCAAATGGTTTTGCATCGCTCTATAACAAGTCTTAGGAGAGATTAAAGAACTATAAGCTTTTCGTTCTGATCTTCAATAGAAGCAACACTTATAACAGTGGGGTCGAACATTTTATTTAATTATTATTATTTTGTACTGATCTAACCAAGGCTCTTTGAATATGTGACGAATTTCCCATCTGGGATAATCAAGTTTATCTTATATTCATTAATATATCATGTCATTTAAGACGTCAGTGACATACATTTGTAAATGCATATATATAGTTAATATATAAGTTATTAATGAACTTGAAAAATAGGACAAGTCATTATATTCGTTAAATCTTTGGTCCTTGTTGCAGTATGGTATGTTCATTTTGTGGTAGTGAGATCGACCTGCGTTTTACTTGTTCATTCCTTATTAATCCTACGCCTTGTGAAACCATCAGTTAATGGAAAAGTGTGATATATGTATATTCACTTTACAATATATTATTTTAGTAGAATTTATATGTCAACTATAACAGTAGAAAACAAAGGTTAATATAACATGGTACTACAATGTTACATGTCTTAACATAAATGATGGTGACTGGTTCGAATATAGAAACGCTTAGTAGGTGGAGATGCCCAAGTTCCAATGCAAGATCGCTTTGGTCATGACATATCTGTTAATTGTTGTATGATCAAATACTGTAATAAACTGTCTTGTTCATGCAGATTACCGCAGTGTTTGTTTATTGCAGGAAACATGGTTTGTGTGTGTACAAAACATATATATGAATATATATAGTTAAAGGTATATTGACACGTACTTGTACCTTTTAGGTACATATACATTTTGCAGAAGGTAGACAGATCAGAATCTACTGTAAGACCATTGAGGATGATTTGCGGTCATACATTGACATTTTCATTATTGTGAAACCCTCTGTGTTAATGATCAAAACTTATTTCACTGTGACTTTTGTGTATTTGACATCAATGATGTTTCAGATGGTCGACCCTTTGAGGTTCAAAAGGTGGTGGCGGGATAGCGCAGTGGTTAACGCGTTCGGCTTCGGATCAAGAGGTCCGTGGTTTGAATCCCGCTAGGGGCACGGCAACTTTGTCTGCAGTAGTGAACTGCTACACTGAATTTCAGTGCAGTACCACCCATGGTTCGCTAGTTCCACCCGTTACTCGCAGGTTTCACCGCAATGCATAGCCACATGGCGTTGCGGGCTTTCTCCCTACAATAATACTTGCAGACGTGATATAAGTGAAATACCCTTGACAGCGGCGTTAAACCCTAGCTCACCTCACTTAACCTCAAAAGGTGGTTCGTTGAACATGAGCAGTTTTTCATATAAAACTAGTACGAAATGCGCTAAATCCGATCATGTTATCTTTCGGAACGTATGAACTTCAACAAAAATATTCTGAAAACTACTTAATGGCTGTTTAGAGAACATCAAACCAGTTATTAGCTTCTTTGTCATCGCATTATAACATAATAAAGTACAATTCCCTATCCTCACTCACGGGCATGATGTGATGTAAGCAAGAAGTACAACTAATAAAAAGCAAGCTGAAACGCAAATCTTTATTTGTGAAACACAGTAATTCAGTCAATGTTGACGTCTATAAGTTACGCAGACTATCTGTGAATAAATAACATTTACAAACGGTATTACATCCTCAGGGAGAGTTTGAACGTGTGTAACATCTCTGAATTTGTCCCGGTTGCCTACCTTCTACACTTACGTTGTTAACGTCAAGTGCACTTTTACAATGCCTTTTGGTCAGAAATGAAGCACATGAAAAATTTCACATCGCTAAATAATCATATGAACAATAAATCCATTTAGCCTTGTATTCATTTAACTGTGTCATTATATACATTAATATTATCATCCATGTTGCTGCGATATTCACAGAGAAAACCATAATGTCCAGATCCATTCGCATCATTCCATGAATAAGCTCCGTCACACATACAATACTGTAGAAATATATTAAACGGGGCAACAAACCAGTTGTCTTGGCCAGACGACCGCCAGTGGTAATTTGTAATCAATGTTCCATCCACCACCAATCTCCACTTAGAATCAATTTTCTTTCCACCAATATGTAATGTGGGATAACCTGTAACAAAAGAGCAGGAAACGGCGATTCATATAACATTGAAACATCTTGTTACACTCGACATAACAACCTAGATAGATTGCATCCGGTCAGTATAGAACATGTGTGCCAGTCATCACCTTGGTCTTTATGTTGATTATCATTTGATTATCTTCGTTTCGGAATTGTATTATATCGAATGTATAGGTAATGCAATATATACGACACAGATAAATATGATTTGGAAGCTTTAGACATTCGCGAATAAAAGTATGCAACAAATTTCATGATTATCCAACATATAAACATTTGAGGTGATTTTGTTTATTCCCTTTAATGCATGAATATGGATATTCTTAACAAATGATAAATAATTATTTATTAATTAAGTTTAATAGTTAATTATTAAATTTGAAATAAATATAATGTATGTAATTGAAGTGGAAATTGTGATATAAAGAAGCTGACCTCGTTTTCTTGCAAAATTGACAAAGAAATTGTGCCTCTCCAAGTTGTGAACCTTCATCAGCATGCCGTGGTGCTTAATACAAAAATAGCTTGCAAACCCCCACGTCTCCAGAGATTCTGATTGGTCCAATACACACGCATTGATGCTTGCAACAAAAATGTAGCCCTTGATCACGCATCCTGTAAATCTCGAATCGTCTGCAAGAATGATCAATTAAATACAAAATATACAAAAATACAAACATTAAATAAAATATATTTCTAAAGGGCTTGGTATTGCATCAAATGTTGTATAACAACACTTCCTGTAATGCAAAATTAGTGCAAAATATTAAATTATTTTCAACAAGTTGTACCTCCATTACACTCAAATGATTTGCAGAACTTTCAAAATACAGAATATTAAAAAAAAATTGAAATGTGCAAATATGTTTTGATGAAGAAGTAAAAAACAGCAAATGTCTCTTTCACAAACAAATATTTTTATACATAAAAAGCATTTTCCTGCAATTTAAATCTGAAGTTTAACCTAAGAAGAGGATTTACTTTCCTATATATGCATATGTTTCATTTGCAATTGTTAAATGACAAAAACATATTGCAACAATTGTATTGCTCAATCCGTACCATTATATAGCGATACATAGGTAATTTTGCATTGTGTCAGTATCGTCGTTCTTGAAAGTAGATGACCATTATTAATTGGGGGGAGGAATTCGCAACTACTTGAAATGCTGTGATCCCTGGTTCCTAGGCTCCCTTGACCATTAACATGTTTAAATATCCTGTCATATAACGAGATATGCAGATTTAGACAGCGATTTGTCAACAATCACCATATCATCGAGCTGAATATACACTTTGTTTCAAATTGAAGCAACACTTATTGAAATGTGTTTTCACTCTTAGTCGGGGGCGGGATAGCGCAGTGGTAAGCGCGTTCGGCTTCGGGTCAAGAGGTCCGGGGTTCGAATCCCGCCAGGGGCACGGCAACTTTGTCTGCAGTAGAGAACTGTTCTACACGCAGTAAGGTTTGGGTGCAATGTTACACTGAATTTCAGCGTAGTACCACCCATGGTTCGCTAGTTCCAGCCGATGCTCGCAGGTTTCACCGCAATGCATAGCCACATGGCGTTGCGGGCTTTCTCCCTGCCATAATACTAGCAGCCGCGATATAAGTGAAATACTCTTGAAAGCGGCGTTAAACACCAACTCACCTCACCTCACCTCACTCTTAGTCATTTATGTATATGTAGGCTTCTTTACAAATGAATTATTTCTCTAGTGTTTAATTTACCTGTCAGTGACTTTGAGTAAAGGCTGGAACCATTGTTGGGAACGAGATCATCATTATTCGGAATGCTGTCATTCATGCAACATCTTCGTTTGTTGGAAACGTAAAAGAAAGATGTGCATGATGTTCTCTCCGAACACCATTTTGCACCCAAAAGTTTGGACACACTGCATACCTCTTCCAGAGATTGTGAAAAATAATTTGAGAAAAGAGCGTAAAGAGCGAATCCTCTAAACACACATCCAGTAGACATGGTTGTTGATTAAAAGTGATTGTCGTTCTGACTTTGTAAACAACGTGGTTCTTGGGGATTACTTATTGCCTGAAGCTTGGGACTTAAGTCACTGTTTTATTCATTGGTAAAGGTCACTATGTGCCACATGTAATGATATATATCTATTGAAAGTTCAAATTTATCATGGTGAAAACGATATGAAGTTTGAACTTTTTAATACCATCTGACATTGTAACTATGAGGGAAACGTTGTAAGTTAAGTTTTCTGACATTCTCAATGTAAAGTAAACACTTCATGTGCCTATCACATGTCTAACAGACGAGGCATGTGTAGAACACTGCGACACAATAGATGGCCATTTGTAATCAGCAATACCTACATGTAGTAACAAATGTAGATCTATAAAATTCATATATCCACCCCTCCTACAAATGCACAATTGAACATCCAAACACATGAACGGACACATGTGATTTTATTTTATAAGGAAGGAAGCCATTGTGTAATATTTATTCATGAGTAAAATTAAAACCTAAATGATTCACAAGTAATCACTGCTTTCGGAAACTAATAAACCTAATCACCGAAGTGAAAATGAAATAGCATCTTGCCCAATGTTTGTTTACAACAGTTATTGAAATTAACATCCTGATATCAACATTTGTTCAGTATCTTTCTCTAGGCCTTGTTTAACTATGCAAGATTTCCTACATAAAATCATCATTTTTTGAAAAATTCAATTGGGCACTATTTCTTAACAGAACGCATTATAGATAATATTTTTGGACAAGATGTAGAGAAGTCATGTATACACTACATATACAAGGGACAGATATGTAACATGCCAGAAACAATTTTGATGTACAACTAAAGGGGCAAGGAGTCAACATTTGAAAATTTAGATTTCATTGTTTCTGCAATAAAATGTCAATTAAACATAATGTCGGTAAAATTTCGACAGTAATAGAAAATATTGGTCAATGTGATGATAAGAATTATGTTTTTTCCCTAAATGATTTAAAAATGACAATTTTATAAAACAATATACATTTTTGAGTTTGGGATTTTTGGACCCCGGTGTAATATAAATCCTTGCCATATTTGCTCCTATAGAAACATTAGTATCATCTTTAAGCATATGCTACTGAAATCATTTGTGTACGTCTTAACAAAGATTCGTAACTTTTGCGGCATATCTAAGGAATATTTCAAACTTAAATGAACACAGAATTACATGTTGAGTTGAGGGAACAGTTAAACAAACTTTTGTTAAGCAGCTGTACACGTTAAGTATTTGTTATTCTATAAACCTTAATCGGCATGCCTCCCAGTATTGAGATTGTCTTTAGTGTGTAGTGCTCTGTCTTTGTACACGTGAGGTGAGGTGAAGTGTTTGTGCATACTCTACTCTTATGCTGCTTGGATTATCATCTCACCAATTGTTAAATGATACTTTAATATTAAACAACGTGTAACACGATCCTGCGCAGTGTTACAGGAAATTCTTACATATCGACTTTTATCATGACCAAACAAACTGTTGAAGGATACTTTTTCGCATCGACTGTATCAGAATTCTATTAAGTGGACAAGGATACTTTTCATATGCGACTTTTATCAGGAATTGTTAAAGGGTACTCTTCTCTTATTCACATAATTTATTCATATACTGCTTGCATCAGGATCCAACGAAGTGTTAAAATATGCTTTTTCGCATACAATTTATATCAGGTTTGATGGCGATTGTGCTGATTTCAATTATTTTCAACATTCCAATGTGGATTGAATATCCAACTGTCGACACCTCTTTACATGAAACTGTCGAAATAACAATACCAAACACTGATTATCAAGACATGTCTTTCCTGAAGGGATACAACCCATATCTAATCGTGATTGTTTGTGTAATTGTGCTTGTGATCGTCTTAGTCGCTTGTACAGTAACTATTATCATGGGTTTAAGAAAACGAGTAAGAAGTTCTTGCATACTTAAAACTTGATTTGACCTTGCTATCATTAATTTTTTCGTCATATCAGTGTCCATTATCACTCACAATGCAACAGCCTTATCGAGAATGATCCAGTTTCCCATTCGGATGCATTTGCTGTACTGAATTATTCAGCTAATTTCTTCATATACTGGATAGACTCACGCATGGTTCCTCCCACACTTGAGAAAATGTTATGGCGTCGCAGAGGTCCCGCAATTCAGGAGACACCAATGACAGTGATTAATTTCACCACAAGCCTTGATTGAACAATCCATAGCACATGGTGCGTGCAAACAGTATTTTGCTAACTGGTTTCTGTGTACATGACCTTGGTCAGAAATCATATAGTTCATGGTATAGTTGATGCATCCATTGTGTTTCATGATTTTTTATTTGGCTTTAATATGTGACAATAAACCATATGTGCAGATTTCAACATTATACATATATCCAATTTACATGCACATGACCTATAACTACGTAAGCAGTTATATAAATGAACTTTCAAATTACTTACGTAACTATTTTTCTGATTTTAGTTCAGTAAAATAAAATTATTAAGAAACTTCTGAAAGATTTAAAATCAAGTTTGCTTTCCTACGTTAGTGCACGTCATATTGTAATGGTCGAAGAAAGAAAATTGCAGATAATAACAAGTGTCTGCTTTGTGCATAGAATTCCTAAATTGAGAGAAATATATTGATGACAGCATATTTGTTCATGGTATGCATATCATGAATAAGAAAGCATTCACCAACATTTTTATGTCAATTATTGTTATTCCACCTTCTAAAATGCCTCTTCAGCCACAGTTTTTATGTTGCCTTATTGGATCGTTCAACCTTCTACATCTCTGAAATCTCCCTTGAAAATATTAGATACAAATTATCATTCCATTTTGCTCACTAGAGATACCTTTACTGTAGTCACAGAAAATGTGACCTAATGCGTTTACTTGCGGTATTTCATTATTCCACATATGATAATAATACTTATTATAACGTGAGAAATTGTTACTCCAATTATCCACCTAAGGCTAAGGGCACTCTTAGTCAAAGGGGGCTTTGTGTGAGTGGTCCCTGTACATTAGGTGCCGCTACTAAGCGCTCTGTGCGACCGTACAGGTCAGTACCTCCTAAGTTCAGGTAACCATGTAAACAGCTGTGTGGACTGATTGCAATGTGTGTGAAGCACCGTGCCCAGTTACATAAAACAGTATGAGGCCCAGTTCACAAATGACAAATTAATTCAAAACCGGGCCTTTGGTGTGAGAGGCTAACACGCTAACCACTATTGTAATCCACAAATTGGACAAATCTGTTTACATTGTAAAAATATTAGAAATTGAAGGGATGTACATGTATAAAAATCCCTTATTCTTCATTCCCATCTCCATTACTGATATGACGAACGAATTCGATGTTGTCTAACGTGGACTAGACTACATATTTAATACAGGGGAATATCGAGCATTAAAATCCATAGAAACCAGCATTTTCATACGTCAGAGAAAAATATTTATATGTTTGTTCAACTACACTTTCAGAATGTTTTTTAGCCAGAATGTTTGAGAAATTAAATTAATAAAAGATGTGGTCGACAAATATAACTATCTTGGAATTAAATTTGTTGACATTGCCTTAAATTACTGGAAGAAAGTCATAAACAAGCCTAAAAACCCCTTTTGATTCTCCCATCCAGTCTAGTTTCCAACGATTTCTTAAAACGTGTGTTTCCCAAAAATATGAAGAGATAATGTTTTGAATTTCAAATTTAGTTTATTTAGCTTCTGAAGACATGACGTATCTATCTGTTTCAGTCATGTTTATCACTCTCGGGTTGAATTATCTTGTATTTTGTATGGTGACGTTGCTTTTGCGGTTGAGTGTAATTACATAGATTGAACCAATTTAAGGTCATACATGTATCCATCTTAATCTTTATCACCTGTGTCTGTAAACTTTATCCCGTAAACACAGTTTGGAGAATATAATAGACATGTGAGTATTAATCTCCAAAGAACATCATTATATATAATAGAATTCGAAATACAGAAATGTATGAAATTCATGGAGATGATATTTGAACACTGGAACTTGATATCGTAATTAAAACGAAAGTAAAACGTAGGTAAAACCCTCAGCAACTATAGACGTGTTTCAAACATTTCATTCATTTCAAAGCTGATTGAACGTGCTGTAGCTGTAAGGCTATCTAAACATATGAGCAGACATAATCTTATGGACAGTTTCCAATCCGCCTACCGCTGCAATCATAGCACAGAGACCGCTCTGTTGAGAGTTGTGAATGACTTCAGACTCGGCATTGATGACAACAAGGTCGGTATATTGACGCTGTTGGCTCTATCATTGACAACCATTTGTTTGACCGCCACCAATATGCTGACGATTCTCAGCTCTACAGATTCTTCTCTCCTGACCCATTGCAAACATCCAGTGCTCTCAAAGATCTCGGTCAGTGCTGTGACGAAGTGAAGAAATGGATGTTTGCCAATAAGCTAAAACTCAACAGTATCAAAACTGAATGTATTCTTGTTGGGAAAATGAAGCACAGAAGGCAGTGTGAGGCAGATTCCTTCCAGTTCGATGGATCATCCCATTCTCAGAGAAGGTCAGAGACTTGGGTGTCATCATAGATGCTGATCTGTCACTTGATGACCATGTCTCCCACATTGTGCAGTCCTACTTCACATCCCTCAGGAATATTGGAAATATTCGACGTTACCTCACCAGAAGCTCTGCTGCTACTCTCACCCTCTCGCTTGTTGTTTCAAAAATGGACTACTGTAACAGCGTGTTAGTCGGTGCCACCAAATCCCAGTTACAGCGATTACAGCGAGTTCACAATACCGCTGCACGTATTGTCACAAGCACAAGGAAACACATCACCCCTGTTCTGAATCGCTTCATTGGCTACCAGTTCAACAACGCATTCTTTTCAAACTATTGTGCATTGTTTTTCGTTGTCTCTCTGGCAATGCCCCTGTGTACCTCTCAAGTCTCATCACACCATATGTTCCCTCCAGATCACTTAGGACTCAAGAACATAACCTCCTGGTAGTCCCCAAAGTACGATCTATTATATATGGACACTGTACATTCTGTTACTCAGCAGCTGTTGAGTGGAACACTCTCCCTGAAAATCTCCGCCTCTGTCCTGAACTGTCCTTGTTCAAGACCAACTCGAAACGCATCTGTACAAACTAGCTTTCATGCAGAGACATAACGATTCATCTCTTTCCTGACTGTTTTTGTATATAGTGACTCTTTGAACTTTTCTTGTGCGCTTTGAGCATGGCATTTGACATGGATATATGCGCAATACAAATAGTCTATTATTATTATATAACCAATACACTGTAAGTGAGATCTCGCGACAATCAACACAGATGTCAAAGGGATGGTTGGATCGTCCAATCACAAAGATTGATTACTACAAATTGATTGATATGTGATTGATGTGTGGATTGTTAAATGTTGATGGTACATGTTTCCTTTGATAACAATCACAACAACAAAGGTGTGAGGTAATATATTGTTTGTATAAGTTCGGCTAAGAACTTGCAATCAAGACGACCTGGTGAGTTCGAAAGATAGAAAACAAAGGAGCATTGATACTTTGATATAACATTTATTGCCCAACGAAATATACATGACGGAAACAGGATTCTTCATATTTTATTTGTTTTGGCCGTACATGATTTATTATAATGAAAAACCAACCATTAACATAAGAATTCATAGCAGTAATATGGCGGGCGACAATTTAAAAAACAAATCCTTTGGAAAGAGATAGAAAGTGTTATAAAAAAAGTACTACCTATACCAAAATGTCGCAACTGTTGACTAATGAAGTTGATCATACATAAATATTCTTATCTCCTTCTAGACAACTTTTATTTTTATTACTCGTTGTAAGGCTTTGAATGCTGTTTCATTATACAGAGATATCGTTAATTTATCTTAATAATGATTGTGAAATATAGTTGAAAAACACTAGTGTTATCTAACAACAACAACAATAGAGGGTGACCTACTACAGAGCGGAATACAGGATAATAATTCTGTTTTACAAGTAGAAGAAAGGTGGTACCTGACGCACGTGACTTGTCACTGGCAATTGTCAAAAAGGTGTGTCTGGTGGACCAATCATACATCAGTGTTACACAGCATACATAACTACACCACTAATGTTCAGTTGTGATTGGTTTTTATTCGAACCAATCTTCCCCGAGAGGCGTAGTTATATATGTGAAAATGTAATATGTGTAATATACATACATCGAAACGAGTTTGTAAAATCTTAACACTCGGGTCAAGTTAATAACTGTGTTAATTTTTACACGTTCCGTCCCTTTCAGTAGATAAATGTTTGACCCATGATAATTTCTTTACTTATTATTTTGCAAAGGAATTATATAAAATACAGTAACAGAATAGATATGTCAGAATGCTTAAGCAAACACACACACGCATTATCATAAGACCTAGTGGGACTCAAATATTATGTTTTATAATTGATCAGTTGAATTACAATTATCATTATAAGCATGTGTTTATAATTTATATCATGTGTTTATAGTATATAAACAAATGAAAAGTAAAAACATACGAACAACAAACACATAACAGAAGCACAACTTTATTCAAGTTAAATGTTTATTACAGGATGTAAATGTTTAGCATCCTGTAAAAGATCAACATTATCTCATCAGATTAGCCCATTTGCCTAGAGTGAAAACATGATATTGTAACAACACAAACCAACAGATTATCTCGGACCATGATCCGACCTTGTAATTTCGGCCAAGTGCAATATAGATTGCCAGCTGATTATATCTTTTGATCTCTCAATTGGATTGTTAGATTGTTTCCAGACGGTAAATTGAGTTTCAGATAACACTATTATGTTAGTGTGTTTGTTCAAAATCCCGACGTGCACATGTGAATTCTTAAACGTTTACAAATACATGATATGACGTGTGAAGATGCAATCCCGCGTGAATAACTTAACAATCAAAACATAATCATAATCAGAAACTGTGTGTAAACGCCGAAGGGCGTCTCTCGTTATATAAGGCCATAATGATCGGTAAGTCAGCGCGCTGATTGGCGTGTCTCGTTAAGACAACACACACTGGTCATGGAAGTTCATGCGTAATGAAGCCGCTTCGCGTCATTAGCAGCAAATGGGTTAAATCTTGACAGGAGATTCACAGAGAAAACCATGTTGAGAGGTTCCTCTGAGGTCGTCCCAGGTATACGCATGGTCACAAAAACAATACCGTAAACGTGTCTGTATTAAGGCAGTCCATTTGTCCTGACCAGATGCTCTCCAGTGGTCATTATGAATCGTGGTTCCGTCCACCCATTTCCACAGGAACCCTACTTTCTTCCCACCGATGTACAGGTTTGAATTATCTGCAAACGGAAACCTAAATCACAGTATTTCCTAGACAATTAACATATAAACAAGCAGTTCGTCACTAAGTTGACATGATCCCCGCCGAAAATTGATCCTTCAAAATTGAAGAATAATGTCAAGATCAGCAAAATCGACTGTAAGATAATGATGAAAATCCAATGAACAGTTCTTTTGATTTCTATCCCCCAAACAAGCTTAGCATATAAAACACTTGACGTTCCTCAAGAACAATATCAGGGTCATTAAAATCTAATCAGCCCGTTTTCCCTAGGAGAAGCTATGTGGAAGATATGAAGAGAATCCAGTTCAATCCGGTTCTTGGGATATCCCGCTGAAGGGCTTGCTGCACATATCAGAGTTCTACTGTGACCTTGAGATTAATGTCATCTGTAGGACCATTACTCTCCCTATGATGAACCCATATGCACAATATGTAAAGAATCCATTGAATAGTACTAGATATTCCATCTTTCCTGTTTCGCGCAAAACACCCGGCAGGGCATAATAAGACTTTGCCCAAAGGCAAAACCCCCGCAGGTCGAGCAGCTAGCTCAAATTAATGCCTTGCAGTGC
Source organism: Gibbula magus (assembly GCA_936450465.1). Classification (NCBI taxonomy): domain Eukaryota; kingdom Metazoa; phylum Mollusca; class Gastropoda; order Trochida; family Trochidae; genus Gibbula; species Gibbula magus. The sequence continues at coordinate 49,288,211 of OW388301.1, forward strand.
TGCATAGTATTGGTCTATCATGTTACCAATTCAACCTATTTTAAAGTCACATCGACACAACCATTATTTGGAAGTTAGTACATTGTAATACGTCTATGTACAAACATGTATCAGTTACTGTGTCTTAAGTGGAGGTTATGAATGACAAATCTTATGCTCTTAACATCTGTATTTCAACAAACAGAACATATCGAAATAATTTACATACCGAGAAAGGGACAACAGCCAACAAATGACTCCCACTTACTTCGTTCTCTGGCAAATTCAACGAAAAATCTGTCTCTGTTTGAATTGTGGGCCTTCATCAGCATGCCATGATGGTTCCTGCAATAGTGTGCGGCTTGCTGCCACGTCTTCCGAGCTTTTGATTGATCCAATACACACACATTGATCCTTGCAACATAGTTGTAATCCTTGGAAATACAGCCTGGAACTAAAATTTGATTTATGTAATGTCACTATAGGGTATTAAGGTCAATTCGTTTGTTCCCGGAGCGAAAGTAAATGACTGCTCCTTGTGCTAAGGCATCTCTAAATGCTTTGCCATGGCGTGTTTATTTTACAAGATTAAATGCGTTATTAATCATCTCCAGGCTAGTTTACGTATGAGACGAAACTGTATCATCTTTTTTTTTATTATTCTCTTAAATAGAGGACGTCACCCTATCTAATTAATATACTTATGGAAATATATAATAGAAGTGTATACAGTTAAAAGTCAAAAAGTATATTTTTACAAAATTAGCAAAAACAGACGAGCAGGCACACACATGCATCAATTAGGGCAATTTAATCTACTAAATCAATATAAGTGCAAGTGCTTTTCAACAATTTAGTGACAAATATAGTCATTTTTTTCTTATCCAATGCAGGACCCGAACCTGTACTAATCATGCATGTTACCTCTGCAGGATTGCAACTAAATTCGTTTCAAAACACCAACAATTTGTTTTTTTATCCCATTGTATATAATAACGTTGGTTAAATACAATACAAAAATGATTGTTTGTAATCGACTTCAAGACACACCAAATGGAAAGCTGACTTACGCCCCACCAGTACTAAAAACTATTTTAGTCGCAATATAATTGTGACACGGGTTGAAGCCATCAATGGAATACGCGCATGTGTGCTATTCTGTCAAACCTGTTCTCCACAGTCACAGGAGCAATCACGAATGTCAATTATGAAGTGGAAAGTTAACATCTCAGAAGGAACCAGACTGCATTATGTTGAGGATAACGACATTTATGCAATGCTACTTGATACACCACGATTCCTGTTTCAAATACTTGCAGATATCCGTATATTTCTTGACGTCTCGATACAAGTCGTTGTCCTGTACTTTTTAAAGACACTGTAGCACCTTTTCTCTATATATCATATGTTTTAATATGTCATGTATAGTAGAAGTTTATAAGTATATCTTTACTTAAGAAGGTTAAACAACCCATTACATGACCCGATTATCTGTAATCGTAGAAATCGGTGTCATATTCAAAACGAAATTTGTTATAGGCCATCTTTTAATAATTCGAGGATGGGAAATGGATCCACGTTGGAAAAACGAATCATAACTATTCGCTATAGAACTCTATTCATTGATTCGGGAGGATTGCTTTGCGATTGGTATCATTTCTTTTTTTATTTTGTGTGATTTTTATATATCAATTTTAATATGCACTACATTTCCTATTAAAGATTTTAGCCCATTAAAAAAACACATACCTGGAAAGGGTTTTGAGTAAAAGCTGGCACCACTGGAGTGAACGAGATCATCAGTGTCCTGAATGTAGATTTCAGACAGGTAACAGCTATATTTGCTGGAGATGTAAAAAAATGACCTGCACCAGGTTTTCTCTGAACACCTTTTTGCACATAGAAGTTTAGTCTCACAATGAAACCCGCGGAGGTTTGGTGACAGGTAATTTGAAAGTAGAGTGTTAATGGCAAACCCTATTACTAAGCAGCCGGGACACATGGTGTATCTAACCACGATTCTTGCACAGTTTACATATTCTGAAAAGTTTCTGGTTTTAAGATTGTGCCCTTTAATGCCTGTAATCCGATTTACAGACATGGCTATAGCAAAATATCAATGGTCGGAGACTTGGTAGTTAATGTATAGTTCATTTCAGATGACATTCATTACTAATTCATATTAACTTTTATATCTCAACCATTACATGTTACCAATATGCCTTCGTCATCACTTGAAATGCTCAAATTGGAGCAAAGCGAGTGATCGCTTATCATTGTTAATTATTTCTTGTGCTAGTCATCCGGACACACTGACAGAATGATGATCAACAGCAATTGCTTATTGGCTTAAATTTTAAGTTCAACAGCATCTTGCGTTTGCCTGACAAATTATCACTAATTGTATATTGCGCTTGGTATGTTTGACAAAAGTATATCTCCGTCATGAAAGCTACCCGGACCGTCTGTTTTGATTTGACCAACATGGATCTCTCTGTATCATTCATAATACTTGTATAATACAACGAAACACAAGGCTAATCCTGTAATTTTTACTTGGTTTGGAAAGCGCACATCAAAATAAAAAATCATCAAAGCTGAAAACAGATCATCTGAAAACAAATCATCGTTTACATTATCAACTCCACCATTCCATAAATACACTGATTATACTGTAAAATCAGACTCTGACATGTCAAAATCAAGCAGATCTGATAAAAGCCAACATACATATATGTTTCACCATCACACACATGTATCACCATCGACCTCAGAAAGTGTACCCTGTGGGTGGAAAAGTTTTCTCTATGCAACCATTGGCACTATATAAAGGGATATCAAGAACATCAAGTGACAACAGTTTGACCAACAAAAAAATGAATCTAAAACAACTTACTCGTCGACCGTTTCTTTGCCTCAACAGACAACGGTAACATAAAATATTACATCTGGATGAGAACTCAACATACACAGAGTAATCAATAGTGTTTCTCGAACCTATGAAGAGAATTATAGTGAATAAGAAGGGGCGGAGCGAGCGTAGCCTATTTTGTGATTGACAGGTTCAATGACGTCAATGTTTTCCCACCTTGTAGATCACATAATGTCTAAATCAAATTGTTGAATGTGCAAGTCATTTAAATTAATATTGTTATTTCATAATTCATTTTTAAATGGAAGTAAATATCTATTTATTTATTAGTATTTAGTGTTTAGATTACCGAAAACAATTGAAATATAATTAATTCATAATTATATAAATATACTGAAGTAGTTGTCTTTTAATTAATTAAAAAAACTGGACGTTTTTGTTTGTAAAACGACTTTAATAAGCCTGAAACACTAATTATCGTAAGAAATGCATGCAAAATATCTGGAAACCCATTTGACATCTTTATACCGCCTGTGTAGCATAGTGTCGAGGTCGTGTTTACTTCGAGTCACGTGGGGTACATGTCAATAAAAAGTTGTAAAACATTGTTGTCATTTGTTTTTGACCAATGAGACATAGTGAGGGCGTGTCATGAAGTGTTTAAGTGTTGAGTTCTTAATCATCAAGAGTCTATTTTGTCAGGAAAATACGACCGTCTGAATGGCTGAGAGAGTAGGTTGAGTTCTAAAGAAGTGTAGATAGTGACATCGTTGTAGGCAGTGGAAGTGGTAATGACAGTGAAAGAGGTGACAGACGTGGAAGTCTTGGTGAAAGCAGTGTTGATTATGGAGGTGAAGTAAAGTGAACATTAAATTTGAATGTCACTGTTAATGATAACTAACGTACATCATTATGCTGGTGTTGTATGACTTTTGCTATTTTCCGAGATTCGAAATCTTCATTGCTGAACTAAAAACACTATCTTAGTAATGAATTATATCCATCACTCGTTGACAAGCAAATTCAATTATACTTATACCTGCTATTCATCCGTGAGTATTTACTAGTTTCTCATGCGAATTTATCGACTAATAATATACCTGAATTAAGGAGGGGAGCTGAATGAAGCCTGTTTAGGAAGATAATATATATCCTACTGAGGTGAACATTGATTTTAAACATTATAGTTTTCTAAAACTCAAATTGTCTCAAATTTCCTGTTTCCGCTAAGGATACTAACCACTTACCTGCATATGAGTAATTCAACAAGTCGGTTTTTTTAAGCCTGTGATAAATATCCCCATACTTTGTTACCATAGATAGCATCGTTTATTCTCATTTATAGCTAGGTTTTCATATGTTGTTTCCATCTATTTCTGAAGCACAGTTGTATTTTTCGTAAAGTCACTGACACATACAGTAAACTGGAAGCTATTTCGTTCACACGTATGATTCTTTGCATTTTGTACTAACATATTTAACATGTTCATCAACCGATTCAGTTTTGACAAGAATGTTAACATTTGATAAACGTTTATTGAAGAACTTATCTTGTGTTTACTTCTCATTTGACATATAAACTGACAGTCATTGAAAGTGATATACACATGTAACCTTGCCGATGCAATATTTTCAAGGGAAAAAATGCCTAAATGCATAATTCTATCAATTTTGTATGTGACAAGACTCATTTAAATACTGATGATAAATTATGTTTGTCGGGTGCAAAACGTTGTAATGACATTCACAAGTTTCAGCAATAGTTCCCTTTTTTTAATTAGCTGAGGACTGCAGGCTGTAGCAACATGTACATTGAAGCTTACCCTAATTTTTCAAAATAGCTAGGATCAGATCTAAAGTTTCCAGGCTAGTAATACTGAACGAAAGAATAATGCGCTGTAATATTAGTGTTATACAGTAGTTTTGATGAATATACTTTTTGCAATAAATGGAAGTTAGCTATCATGTTTATTAGTTTACTAGGGTCAGATCTAAAGTGTCGAGACAAGTGATACTAAACGACAGAATGTGTTGTCATTTATACAGTGATATTGATGCAGATATACTTATGGAAGCTACGCTTTATTTTGCCAATAAAATTGGATCAGATCGAACAATCTGAGACAAGTAACACTAAACGATAGAATGCGTTTTAACATTAATACAGTGGTGTTAATGCAGATGCTGTTTTCAATTTGTGAAAGGTTTAATAAGATTTGCATGTTTTATTATAACGTAACTATCATTTACGGCAGTTGATCAATATGTTCTAAATTGAAGTTAAATGTTGACAACCACTTCTTCTCAATATGTCTATGCTCAAATTACATATACATATGTGTCACATCTTAAAAGTCATAACTGATATCTGATCAAGGTTGGCGCCCTTAATATTTAATCTGTTAAACATGTAGAGTCATCCATACCTCACGCAAAATGGAAAAGATATTCCCTAAAGTTGATATGAACATTCCAACGGTGACATCTTATTTTTCTATCAACAGAATCAGTCATCATATTGTTATTTTTTTAGCTGATCAGACCTCATGGCGTCCTACGTCCTACATTGTACGTCCGTCCGTCCATCCGCACATTGTTTGCATTTACAACTTCTCCATATAGCTGTAATCGGGATAATACTATTTAGATTTGTTTATTCTGTTGTTAATAACAAGAGCATCTGGAGGCAGGCACTAAGACCTATTTTCGTAGTTTTCCCAATTTCCCAGGGGGTTTAGGACATGACCTGGAATTCGGTGTCCTGCATTGTTTGTCCGTCCGTCCATCCGCAAATTGTTTGCATTTACAACTTCTCCATATAGCTGTAATCTGGATAAGACTATTTTGATTTGTTTATTCTCTTGTTCATAGCAAGAGCATCTGGAGGCAGGCACTAAGACCTATTTTCGTATTTTTCCTAATTTCCCAGGGGGTTTATGCCATGTCCTGGAATTCGGTGTCCTGCGTTGTTTGTCCATCCGGCCATTCGACAATTGTTTGCAGTTTCGACTTTAAAAGAACGGATTGTCCAATATAGATGAAATCTTGTGTACCTTATCTCATGGGAAATAGAACATGTATATTAATTTTTTTCATAATTTGGATGCATAAGTTATTCACATAATTAGTATTCATAAACAACTGAAAAAAATTGATATTTGAAAACAATGTTAGATATTCTTTATGATTTATGATCTAAGTTTTTAAAATAAGCTTAAGAAAAAAGTGTTATTAATAAAGATATCTGAATTTGATTTTGACTGTGTTCTTTGTGAGAGAAAACCTTTAATAGAGGATACCAATGTGGCGCAATTGTTAAAAAGTTACAAATATCACTCACTCTGTATAAAACTGAAAACAATCCAGCAGGCTAAAAGTTAATGAAGTAGTTTACATCTTTGACGAATAGTTTATAGAGTTAAAAGAGTGAATATTTCATATCGTTTTATTAATAATAATAACAATATGCATATTTATATATGCGCCCAATCCACCTCGACAGACATGCTAAAGACGCTACAATGTTAAAAACTATGTACATTTGTAAAAGAAATCCTGATCGTGCACATTGGAATATTGGTGGAAGAGATATGTTTTCAGTTTAGACTTGAATGATTCAAAGTTGTCACTAGTTTTCAGATCGTAAGGGAGAGAGCTCCAGAGGGAATGGGCTGCATAGGAGGAAGAACGCGGTCCAAATGATTTCAGTCCGACACTTGGCACAGTAAGGAGATCTTGGCTACTGGAACGGAGATTGCGAGAGCTTTAGTAGGATGATAACATGTCAAACAGGTATTGAAAAGCAAGGCCATGCTTGGCTTTGAAGGTCAAACAGAGAATTGTATGTTTGCTCTTGGCTTCGATGGGCAACCAATGAAGTTCTTTAAGTACGGGCTTGAAATGGCAGTGTTTTGGAAGACGATAGATGATTCGGGCAGAGGGGTTCTGAACTTTTTGAAGTTTGTCGGAGAGTCTCTGAGATATACCAAACAACAAGCTGTTGCAATAATCCAACCTTGAGGTAATGAGGGCTCGAACAAGGGCATGAATGGCATCAACTGTTAGGTATGGACAGATGTTGCTTATTGAGTGGAGGTGAAAGTAGCATGTCTTGCATATTTGATTGATTATTATCGACTTATAGGCTGTGATAGGGTTGACATCATTATGTTGTTTCGTTTCTTTGAAGTGATGATGATAATTCGTGTGAAGTTCAAGATGGATATCAATAGGATACATATAGAGAATCTTCTGATATCAAATATATCAACTCGAGTTGATTAAAGTTACAAATATCCGAGGCTTGGTACCCTCAGACTAGTTTGATTGTGAAAAACTCAATTACAGAGCTAATATTTATACTACCTAGTGACGTTATTCCGCATTTTACGGTATCACATCTCCTATCAAAAATCATGCAAGATACTTCATTGGATAGGAAATTGAATTATCTTTACAACGAGTATACTTAGGTTGTGATAGATTGTCTTCATAGTGCTTCTTCAGATCACTGTTTTGAATAAGTAACTGGAAAAATCGAATGTCCAATGTCAAATAACGAATAAGTAACCAACTTCACATTGTAAATCTCTTTAAGGTGTGAGTTTAACTCAACATCAACAACCAAAGACATTTTTCAGCAGCAGGATTTCTTTTTTATTTTAAACTCTGTATCTTGTAATGTTCTTTTGCCCGGGAGTATAGTAGCTTGATTTTCCTCATTGATATATGAACAGAAAGTCTCATGGGATTTTTAGAGAGTGCCTTGCCTGACACCGTTTTCCTTTGTTCTTAGTAAATCAATCATATAACTGTACGTCTGGAGGCAAAACAACACTATTTATGATTGTTTAGGTGTTAGAGGTGAGGTGAGTTGGGGTTTAACGCCGCTTTCAAGAGTATTTCACTTATATCGCGGCTGCTAGTATAAAGGCAGGGAGAAAGCCCTCAACGCCATGTGGCTATGCATTGCGGTGAAGTCTGCGAGCACACGCTGGAACTAGCGAACCATGGGTTGTACTACGCTGAGATTCAGTGTAGCATTGCACCCAAACCTTACTCCGTGTAGAACTGTTCTCTACTGCAGACAAAGTTGCAGTGCCCCTGGCGGGATTCGAACCCCGGACCTCTTGATCCGATGCCGAACGCGCTAACCACTGCGCTATCCCGCCCCTTGGTGTTAGATAGTGACCCAACTGTTAGCCTCCTCAAGGACATTATATATATATAAATATATCAAACAATTGAAGCTACCTACTAAATATACACTCTTTGAAGCATTCTCTGTTCCTATTTCTAAAAGTCCGTTAAAATAGTGATTTAGAGTGGGCAAGAATCGAAAGTTTTGGTTTGTTTTCTACAGTAATGAGGCGTCAATGAGTTAAAGTAGAACTCAAAATAATGTTGAAATCATCTTTTATTTATAATAACATATTCATATGTCGTCAAGTTTTAACTAAAAATGCCAAATATTTTGTCCCAAAATATAAGTAACATAATCTGATGAGTGAGAACTTCTTTACAAATCATATTTCAGAATCAGAATTTCGTTTGTTTTTACTCTGTAACAATTGTTGTAATGTTCTTTTGCCCGGGAGTATAGTAGGTTGATCGACATCAATCACTTATATCTAAGATCTTAGATATGTTGAAAGAGTCTTAAAAGATCGGACCTTTGAGCTTCAGAGGGATGCTCAGTTAACAACTCTCCCCTTTGTTCTTTAAAGATCAATCGTATTATTTGTACGCCTGGAGGCAAACAAACAAGGGTTATATTGTTGAGAGACTCCATTATGGGCTGCCAATAGTCATGTAGTAAGCTTCTTAAAGTGAATGTATGTATACAGAAAGAGATGACAGCTTTCAACATGTTCATTGGGGGAATTACTATTGGATTTTGGTGACCTTTAGTTTATTTTCAAGATCACTGTAATTGGTAATGGATATGGTGTAACTATTACATGTTATTTGTTCTTTTACATATATGGTACTCTTATTCAACTATTCATCAATGTTTATCCATATTGGTGAAAATGGTTGGAAATGTTAAGCGACATCTTTGCGCAACTCTTCACTGTGAGTAGTACAAATTATAGCGAGCATGAATGCAAGTAAAGACAAAAACCCAATTAGTCGAGTGACATCATAAATTCCTATTTTCACATTTTTCTTTGCTTGCTTTTCCTGTGAAGTGACCTTAGCGAGAATGAGTGCCAGGATACTGGCATTTATGAATAATCGATGAAGAAAGTTTAGTTTTTGTTCATATGCTTTTCGAACTTACGTTTGAAATATGACTCAGGAAGTCAACAGCTTTATGAATGGTTGCCCATGGCAAACTTATGGCTTTGTCAACCTATTTCCAAAAATGTTTCATTACGAGTCGATAACATATGACTCCTGTTGTTATCACTGTAGCCATTTGTACCACTACTGTGATACTATGATATACTACTTTATATGAAAATAATGTTACTACTATTGTGGCATTATGATAGACATTTACAATTACTAGTGAAACAGTTATTGCAATTAATACAATGTTACGATATACGTGTACATTTACTACTGTAACTGATGTTACTAACACCATGATATTATGATATTCTGTTACTGCTCTTCTACAGCCATCAAGATATCACTTAATAAAATGTTAATGTTTCAACCAAACATTATTGAGAGTTATACTTGGTTTCGGCCTAATTTAAGTTTGATCTATTATATAGGGGATTCCTTTCATCTCATACAAAAATAGACAATAGACACAGACTATTTTCAGATCACATGGGCGAGAGCTTGAAGCTAGAAAATCGAACAGCATTAGTGTGAAGATAGTCCCATTGTCTTTGAAGTACGTTTGTCTACAAAATCCCTCGGTTTCTAAAGTACGTCATGGAAGCATGGTTGATTTGCCATGTTTGGGTTAAGTCACTTTCTATGGTTTGAAATTCAATTAATAGATAGCGGGAAATATTTTTCAACATTGGGCACTAGTGTTATGCTCGTTATGAATGTGTATATGCAAAGATTGTAAATGTTCTTCAAACATCAATAAATAATGTAATGACACGGTCAAATCAGCCTCAATAAACATGAACATATACATGCATTGTAACAGTAAAACATGGAAGTATTCAGTCCTACTACGACATATTTATGTGCATCTACATTTATGTGTGTCAGTATTGGTTTAAACATGTTTATTCAATAAAGAATCTGGTTTTGCAAACAAGCAAAGCAAGCACCAGTGTGTCAGTATTAGGTTCATACCAGTTTGGTCTATGCTTCTGTTTGGGACAAATCAGCTATTGTTCTGTCAACACTAAGTCTTTCGTATTGTCTATAGTTTCATTTTAAGGAGAGATGTGACCCAGGAATCGAACTCGCTTTCGGTAACATTTTGCGACAACAATTTAGTGTTGAGAATAAGTCTCAAAATATATGAACTACGTTGTTATGGGCCTATGCTTATCCGTACACTAACGTGAAGCACTTACATTCACCGTAACGTCTTTATAACAGTAATTTTACGCAAGCCGCATAACGTTATGGTCACCTATTTTCGCGGTAATTATGTTACTATGTGTGTTATTCGAATTAAATGCGTATCTCAAGTTAGTGACGAATTCAAATCGCCTGGTATAATCAACTTCGAGTTAAAGTTAACTTGAAATCATCAAAACTGCCTTGACGTCAGGTTTTTACGTTTATGTAGGTAATTTAAAAAATGATGTTAAAGTGATGAAAAACGTTCGGTGACCCCCTGTTATTATTTCTGAATTCGTTTGTTCAGATAACTGCGCACATCATAAAGAAGTTTTAACAATATCTAAAATGTGTGCGTTAGTGAAAATTCTTGTTGAATATGCGAAACACGATAATGAAAATGGCGTTCTTAATAAAAATTGCTTAATTTAATTCGTTTTCTCTTTCCAGCGTTATTAATAGTCAAAATATAGACTTGCTATGTGATTGAAATGTACCTAAAAGGATTCGGAGTTTATTTGTTGAAAGCGAGTGCTTAATTTAAATACATCAAATCAGTCAAGAATGACGTAATTGGTCGACAGGAGTATTGTTATTAATGCCGATAACTCTTTAAATCGTTCGATGAAACCCAAATTTTCTTACATTTTTGGATAAAAGACATAATGTTGAAAAAACAAACGAATTCTACAATATTTGATTTCATTATCCCATCTCTCCTTAAGTAAACTAATGAGGGACAATGAAGCTAGGATGAGCCTGTAGTGACATATCTGATACATACTGTAAAAGGGGTTAACTGGACACCGTCTGATGGTACGCTTTCCCAAATGGTTTTGCATCGCTTTATAACAAGTCCCAAGAGAGATTAAGAATGATAAGCCTAAAGCTTGCAAAGACAGTTCAAGTTTTGTTTGGTCTTCAATTGAAGCAACACTTGTAACGGTGGGGTAGGAGAAAATCAAATGAATATGTGCAATTATTGAGTGATAATGTTAACACAAATACATAATTACTATATTCATTGGTACTCATAATACCAATGTATTTTATTATTATTTCCATATTGTATTCACTTGTTATTAGTTTGTATTGTACTATCCAAGGCTCTTGAATATTTGACGAATTTCCCATCTGGGATGATAAAGTATATCTTATCATATATTCATTAACATATCATGTCAATTAAGACTTCAGTCATTATATTCGTTAACACTTTGATCGGTTTTGCTGTATTTTAAATTTGTAGTACTGAGATACAACCTGCGTTCGACTTTTTATCCCTATTGTGCGATGAGTTTAATATTCCTATTTTATTTCGAAGAAATGTTATAATATATTTCATCTAGCAGTTCATGTTTTTCCGGTGCGCGGAGAAATCTCAAGGAGTCAGAACATATAGAAATGATTCAGGATGATCTTATTTGGGCCATGAATTCATACATCACTATATCCTTTAATTCTATAATAATTTTATATAATTCATTGGAACAATTTTTTTCAATAATCCTTACTAACACCCCCAGAGGTTAAATGTGACTACTCTAGTGAACCGCTTCAGGTTAAGAACGTTGTTAAGGTTAAGTGGAGCGATCTTGTTAAAGACTGGAGTGCCAGAGGTTAAGTGGATTAGTCTTGTTTGAGACTCGAGCGTCACAGGTTAAGTGGGCTGGTGCTGTTTGACACGAGAGACAAGAGGGGTCTGTGAAGTTAGCGAACAGTTCCTTATTCCTTATTCCCTATTCAAAATGTGAAGTTAGCATACAGTTCCTTATTCCTTATTCCCTATTCAAAATGTGAAGTTAGCATACAGTTCCTTATTCCTTATTCCCTATTCAAAATGTGAAGTTAGCATACAGTTACTTATTCCTTATTCCTTATTCAAAATGTGAAGTTAGCATACAGTTACTTATTCCTTATTCCTTATTCAAAATGTGAAGTTGGCAAACAGTTACTTATTCCTTATTCCCTATTCAAAATGTGAAGTTGGCGAACAGTTACTTATTCCTTATTCAATTTTTTAGCAATTCACGCTTGTTCGTAGGTTATTATTCAATATTTAAGAATGCAAACAACAATAACGTTCTTCTCTTGTGTGCCGGTATTTTAAAACTAAACGCAGAAAGGCCACAGCGTTGTACACAGCTGATCCGAGCGCTCCACGAGCTATAAATAGCACGCAGTCGATTCAACATGGCGTCGCTTCAATCTGTTGCTGTTTAAATCAAATCAAAGATAGATTCCATGTCAGCACATAGAGATTTGAATACAATAAACAAATGTTAAGTTTAACTCAAAAGCTCATGTGAGGAGTAACAGTAGTTTATAAACGACCGGGGACGTGCTCCCCGAACATCGAAATAAAGGTCAATCTGAATCCGTTGCTGAGAGTGTGAAGTTAGTTACTTATTCGGTATTGGACATTTCTGTCGCTGGCACCCGTTTCGGATTACATAGTTTTATATATGAATCAGAACATGTTAGCTCCGTCTCTAGGGTACATTTCAGCTGTAATAAAGTTTTAGTTACGGCCTTGAACTAGCGCTGTGGACTCATCATAGGTCAATCTGAATCGGTTGCTGAGAGTGTGAAGTTGGTTACTTATTCGATATTGGACATTTCTGTCACTGGCATCCGTTTCAGAATACATAGGTTTATATACGAATCAGCACATGTTAGTTCCGTCTCAAGGGTACATTTTAGCTATAATAAAGTTTTAGTTACGGCCTTGAACTAGCGCTGTGGGCTCGACATAGTCAATCTGAATCCGTTGCTGAGAGTGTGAAGTCAGTTACTTATTCGATATTGGACATTTCTGTCGCTGGCACCCGTTTCAGAATACATAGGTTTATATACGAATCAGCACATGTTAGCTCCGTCTCAAGGGTACATTTTAGCTATAATAAACTTTTAGTTACGGCCTTGAACTAGCGCTGTGGGCTCGTCATAGGTCAATCTGAATCCGTTGCTGAGAGTGTGAAGTTGGTTACTTATTCGATATTGGACATTTCTGTCACTGGCATCCGTTTCAGAATACATAGGTTTATATACGAATCAGCACATGTTAGTTCCGTCTCAAGGGTACATTTTAGCTATACTAAAGTTTTAGTAACGGCCTTGAACTAGCGCTGTGGGCTCGTCATAGGTCAATCTGAATCCGTTGCTGAGAGTGTGAAGTTGGTTACTTATTCGATATTGGACATTTCTGTCACTGGCATCCGTTTCAGAATACATAGGTTTATATACGAATCAGCACATGTTAGTTCCGTCTCAAGGGTACATTTTAGCTATACTAAAGTTTTAGTAACGGCCTTGAACTAGCGCTGTGGGCTCGTCAAAGGTCAATCTGAATCCGTTGCTGAGAGTGTGAAGTTAGTTACTTATTCGATATTGGACATTTCTGTCGCTAGCACCCGTTTCAGAATACATAGGTTTATATAAGAAGCAGCACATGTTAGCTCCGTCTCAAGGGTACATTTTAGCTATAATAAAGTTTTAGTTACGGCCTTGAACGTGCGTTGTGGGCTCGTCAAAGGTCAATCTGAATCCGTTGCTGAGAGTGTGAAGTTAGTTACTTATTCGATATTGGACATTTCTGTCGCTGGCACCCGTTTCAGAATACATAGGTTTATATACGAATCAGCACATGTTAGCTCCGTCTCAAGGGTACATTTTAGCTATAATAAAGTTTTAGTTACGGCCTTGAACCAGCGCTGTGGGCTCGACATAGTCAATCTGAATCCGTTGCTGAGAGTGTGAAGTTAGTTACTTATTCGATATTGGACATTTCTGTCGCTGGCACCCGTTTCACAATGCATAGGTTTATATACGAATCAGCACATGTTAGTTCCGTCTCAAGGGTACATTTTAGCTATAATAAAGTTTTAGTTACGGCCTTGAACTAGCGCTGTGGGCTCGTCATAAGTCAATCTGAATCCGTTGCTGAGAGTGTGAAGTTGGTTACTTATTTGATATTGGACATTTCTGTCACTGGCATCCGTTTCAGAATATATAGGTTTATATACGAATCAGCACATGTTAGCTCCGTCTCAAGGGTACATTTTAGCTATAATAAAGTTTTAGTTACGGCCTTGAACGTGCGCTGTGGGCTCGTCATAGGTCAATCTGAATCCGTTGCTGAGAGTGTGAAGTTAGTTACTTATTCGATATTGGACATTTCTGTCGCTGGCACCCGTTTCAGAATACATAGGTTTATATACGAATCAGCACATGTTAGCTCCGTCTCAAGGGTACATTTTAGCTATAATAAAGTTTTAGTTACGGCCTTGAACTAGCGCTGTGGGCTCGACATAGTCAATCTGAATCCGTTGCTGAGAGTGTGAAGTCAGTTACTTATTCGATATTGGACATTTCTGTCGCTGGCACCCGTTTCGGATTACATAGTTTTATATATGAATCAGAACATGTTAGCTCCGTCTCTAGGGTACATTTCAGCTGTAATAAAGTTTTAGTTACGGCCTTGAACTAGCGCTGTGGACTCATCATAGGTCAATCTGAATCGGTTGCTGAGAGTGTGAAGTTGGTTACTTATTCGATATTGGACATTTCTGTCACTGGCATCCGTTTCAGAATACATAGGTTTATATACGAATCAGCACATGTTAGTTCCGTCTCAAGGGTACATTTTTGCTATAATAAAGTTTTAGTTACGGCCTTGAACTAGCGCTGTGGGCTCGACATAGTCAATCTGAATCCGTTGCTGAGAGTGTGAAGTCAGTTACTTATTCGATATTGGACATTTCTGTCGCTGGCACCCGTTTCAGAATACATAGGTTTATATACGAATCAGCACATGTTAGCTCCGTCTCAAGGGTACATTTTAGCTATAATAAACTTTTAGTTACGGCCTTGAACTAGCGCTGTGGGCTCGTCATAGGTCAATCTGAATCCGTTGCTGAGAGTGTGAAGTTGGTTACTTATTCGATATTGGACATTTCTGTCACTGGCATCCGTTTCAGAATACATAGGTTTATATACGAATCAGCACATGTTAGTTCCGTCTCAAGGGTACATTTTAGCTATACTAAAGTTTTAGTAACGGCCTTGAACTAGCGCTGTGGGCTCGTCATAGGTCAATCTGAATCCGTTGCTGAGAGTGTGAAGTTGGTTACTTATTCGATATTGGACATTTCTGTCACTGGCATCCGTTTCAGAATACATAGGTTTATATACGAATCAGCACATGTTAGTTCCGTCTCAAGGGTACATTTTAGCTATACTAAAGTTTTAGTAACGGCCTTGAACTAGCGCTGTGGGCTCGTCATAGGTCAATCTGAATCCGTTGCTGAGAGTGTGAAGTTAGTTACTTATTCGATATTGGACATTTCTGTCGCTAGCACCCGTTTCAGAATACATAGGTTTATATAAGAAGCAGCACATGTTAGCTCCGTCTCAAGGGTACATTTTAGCTATAATAAAGTTTTAGTTACGGCCTTGAACGTGCGTTGTGGGCTCGTCAAAGGTCAATCTGAATCCGTTGCTGAGAGTGTGAAGTTAGTTACTTATTCGATATTGGACATTTCTGTCGCTGGCACCCGTTTCAGAATACATAGGTTTATATACGAATCAGCACATGTTAGCTCCGTCTCAAGGGTACATGTTAGCTATAACAAAGTTTTAGTTACGGCCTTGAACCAGCGCTGTGGGCTCGACATAGTCAATCTGAATCCGTTGCTGAGAGTGTGAAGTTAGTTACTTATTCGATATTGGACATTTCTGTCGCTGGCACCCGTTTCACAATGCATAGGTTTATATACGAATCAGCACATGTTAGTTCCGTCTCAAGGGTACATTTTAGCTATAATAAAGTTTTAGTTACGGCCTTGAACTAGCGCTGTGGGCTCGTCATAAGTCAATCTGAATCCGTTGCTGAGAGTGTGAAGTTGGTTACTTATTTGATATTGGACATTTCTGTCACTGGCATCCGTTTCAGAATATATAGGTTTATATACGAATCAGCACATGTTAGCTCCGTCTCAAGGGTACATTTTAGCTATAATAAAGTTTTAGTTACGGCCTTGAACGTGCGCTGTGGGCTCGTCATAGGTCAATCTGAATCCGTTGCTGAGAGTGTGAAGTTAGTTACTTATTCGATATTGGACATTTCTGTCGCTGGCACCCGTTTCAGAATACATAGGTTTATATACGAATCAGCACATGTTAGCTCCGTCTCAAGGGTACATTTTAGCTATAATAAAGTTTTAGTTACGGCCTTGAACTAGCGCTGTGGGCTCGACATAGTCAATCTGAATCCGTTGCTGAGAGTGTGAAGTCAGTTACTTATTCGATATTGGACATTTCTGTCGCTGGCACCCGTTTCAGAATACATAGGTTTATATACGAATCAGCACATGTTAGCTCCGTCTCAAGGGTACATTTTAGCTATAATAAACTTTTAGTTACGGCCTTGAACTAGCGCTGTGGGCTCGTCATAGGTCAATCTGAATCCGTTGCTGAGAGTGTGAAGTTGGTTACTTATTCGATATTGGACATTTCTGTCACTGGCATCCGTTTCAGAATACATAGGTTTATATACGAATCAGCACATGTTAGTTCCGTCTCAAGGGTACATGTTAGCTATACTAAAGTTTTAGTAACGGCCTTGAACTAGCGCTGTGGGCTCGTCATAGGTCAATCTGAATCCGTTGCTGAGAGTGTGAAGTTGGTTACTTATTCGATATTGGACATTTCTGTCACTGGCATCCGTTTCAGAATACATAGGTTTATATACGAATCAGCACATGTTAGTTCCGTCTCAAGGGTACATTTTAGCTATACTAAAGTTTTAGTAACGGCCTTGAACTAGCGCTGTGGGCTCGTCATAGGTCAATCTGAATCCGTTGCTGAGAGTGTGAAGTTAGTTACTTATTCGATATTGGACATTTCTGTCGCTAGCACCCGTTTCAGAATACATAGGTTTATATAAGAAGCAGCACATGTTAGCTCCGTCTCAAGGGTACATTTTAGCTATAATAAAGTTTTAGTTACGGCCTTGAACGTGCGTTGTGGGCTCGTCAAAGGTCAATCTGAATCCGTTGCTGAGAGTGTGAAGTTAGTTACTTATTCGATATTGGACATTTCTGTCGCTGGCACCCGTTTCAGAATACATAGGTTTATATACGAATCAGCACATGTTAGCTCCGTCTCAAGGGTACATGTTAGCTATAACAAAGTTTTAGTTACGGCCTTGAACCAGCGCTGAGGGCTCGACATAGTCAATCTGAATCCGTTGCTGAGAGTGTGAAGTTAGTTACTTATTCGATATTGGACATTTCTGTCGCTGGCACCCGTTTCACAATGCATAGGTTTATATACGAATCAGCACATGTTAGTTCCGTCTCAAGGGTACATTTTAGCTATAATAAAGTTTTAGTTACGGCCTTGAACTAGCGCTGTGGGCTCGTCATAAGTCAATCTGAATCCGTTGCTGAGAGTGTGAAGTTGGTTACTTATTTGATATTGGACATTTCTGTCACTGGCATCCGTTTCAGAATATATAGGTTTATATACGAATCAGCACATGTTAGCTCCGTCTCAAGGGTACATTTTAGCTATAATAAAGTTTTAGTTACGGCCTTGAACTAGCGCTGTGGGCTCGACATAGTCAATCTGAATCCGTTGCTGAGAGTGTGAAGTCAGTTACTTATTCGATATTGGACATTTCTGTCGCTGGCACCCGTTTCAGAATACATAGGTTTATATACGAATCAGCACATGTTAGCTCCGTCTCAAGGGTACATTTTAGCTATAATAAACTTTTAGTTACGGCCTTGAACTAGCGCTGTGGGCTCGTCATAGGTCAATCTGAATCCGTTGCTGAGAGTGTGAAGTTGGTTACTTATTCGATATTGGACATTTCTGTCACTGGCATCCGTTTCAGAATACATAGGTTTATATACGAATCAGCACATGTTAGTTCCGTCTCAAGGGTACATTTTAGCTATACTAAAGTTTTAGTAACGGCCTTGAACTAGCGCTGTGGGCTCGTCATAGGTCAATCTGAATCCGTTGCTGAGAGTGTGAAGTTGGTTACTTATTCGATATTGGACATTTCTGTCACTGGCATCCGTTTCAGAATACATAGGTTTATATACGAATCAGCACATGTTAGTTCCGTCTCAAGGGTACATTTTAGCTATACTAAAGTTTTAGTAACGGCCTTGAACTAGCGCTGTGGGCTCGTCATAGGTCAATCTGAATCCGTTGCTGAGAGTGTGAAGTTAGTTACTTATTCGATATTGGACATTTCTGTCGCTAGCACCCGTTTCAGAATACATAGGTTTATATAAGAAGCAGCACATGTTAGCTCCGTCTCAAGGGTACATTTTAGCTATAATAAAGTTTTAGTTACGGCCTTGAACGTGCGTTGTGGGCTCGTCAAAGGTCAATCTGAATCCGTTGCTGAGAGTGTGAAGTTAGTTACTTATTCGATATTGGACATTTCTGTCGCTGGCACCCGTTTCAGAATACATAGGTTTATATACGAATCAGCACATGTTAGCTCCGTCTCAAGGGTACATGTTAGCTATAACAAAGTTTTAGTTACGGCCTTGAACCAGCGCTGTGGGCTCGACATAGTCAATCTGAATCCGTTGCTGAGAGTGTGAAGTTAGTTACTTATTCGATATTGGACATTTCTGTCGCTGGCACCCGTTTCACAATGCATAGGTTTATATACGAATCAGCACATGTTAGTTCCGTCTCAAGGGTACATTTTAGCTATAATAAAGTTTTAGTTACGGCCTTGAACTAGCGCTGTGGGCTCGTCATAAGTCAATCTGAATCCGTTGCTGAGAGTGTGAAGTTGGTTACTTATTTGATATTGGACATTTCTGTCACTGGCATCCGTTTCAGAATATATAGGTTTATATACGAATCAGCACATGTTAGCTCCGTCTCAAGGGTACATTTTAGCTATAATAAAGTTTTAGTTACGGCCTTGAACGTGCGCTGTGGGCTCGTCATAGGTCAATCTGAATCCGTTGCTGAGAGTGTGAAGTTAGTTACTTATTCGATATTGGACATTTCTGTCGCTGGCACCCGTTTCAGAATACATAGGTTTATATACGAATCAGCACATGTTAGCTCCGTCTCAAGGGTACATTTTAGCTATAATAAAGTTTTAGTTACGGCCTTGAACTAGCGCTGTGGGCTCGACATAGTCAATCTGAATCCGTTGCTGAGAGTGTGAAGTCAGTTACTTATTCGATATTGGACATTTCTGTCGCTGGCACCCGTTTCAGAATACATAGGTTTATATACGAATCAGCACATGTTAGCTCCGTCTCAAGGGTACATTTTAGCTATAATAAACTTTTAGTTACGGCCTTGAACTAGCGCTGTGGGCTCGTCATAGGTCAATCTGAATCCGTTGCTGAGAGTGTGAAGTTGGTTACTTATTCGATATTGGACATTTCTGTCACTTGCATCCGTTTCAGAATACATAGGTTTATATACGAATCAGCACATGTTAGTTCCGTCTCAAGGGTACATGTTAGCTATACTAAAGTTTTAGTAACGGCCTTGAACTAGCGCTGTGGGCTCGTCATAGGTCAATCTGAATCCGTTGCTGAGAGTGTGAAGTTGGTTACTTATTCGATATTGGACATTTCTGTCACTGGCATCCGTTTCAGAATACATAGGTTTATATACGAATCAGCACATGTTAGTTCCGTCTCAAGGGTACATTTTAGCTATACTAAAGTTTTAGTAACGGCCTTGAACTAGCGCTGTGGGCTCGTCATAGGTCAATCTGAATCCGTTGCTGAGAGTGTGAAGTTAGTTACTTATTCGATATTGGACATTTCTGTCGCTAGCACCCGTTTCAGAATACATAGGTTTATATAAGAAGCAGCACATGTTAGCTCCGTCTCAAGGGTACATTTTAGCTATAATAAAGTTTTAGTTACGGCCTTGAACGTGCGTTGTGGGCTCGTCAAAGGTCAATCTGAATCCGTTGCTGAGAGTGTGAAGTTAGTTACTTATTCGATATTGGACATTTCTGTCGCTGGCACCCGTTTCAGAATACATAGGTTTATATACGAATCAGCACATGTTAGCTCCGTCTCAAGGGTACATGTTAGCTATAACAAAGTTTTAGTTACGGCCTTGAACCAGCGCTGAGGGCTCGACATAGTCAATCTGAATCCGTTGCTGAGAGTGTGAAGTTAGTTACTTATTCGATATTGGACATTTCTGTCGCTGGCACCCGTTTCACAATGCATAGGTTTATATACGAATCAGCACATGTTAGTT
Source organism: Gibbula magus (assembly GCA_936450465.1). Lineage (NCBI taxonomy): Eukaryota > Metazoa > Mollusca > Gastropoda > Trochida > Trochidae > Gibbula > Gibbula magus. The sequence goes on from OW388301.1 coordinate 49,308,822, forward strand.
CCGTCTCAAGGGTACATTTTAGCTATAATAAAGTTTTAGTTACGGCCTTGAACTAGCGCTGTGGGCTCGTCATAAGTCAATCTGAATCCGTTGCTGAGAGTGTGAAGTTGGTTACTTATTTGATATTGGACATTTCTGTCACTGGCATCCGTTTCAGAATATATAGGTTTATATACGAATCAGCACATGTTAGCTCCGTCTCAAGGGTACATTTTAGCTATAATAAAGTTTTAGTTACGGCCTTGAACGTGCGCTGTGGGCTCGTCATAGGTCAATCTGAATCCGTTGCTGAGAGTGTGAAGTTAGTTACTTATTCGATATTGGACATTTCTGTCACTGGCATCCGTTTCAGAATACATAGGTTTATATACGAATCAGCACATGTTAGTTCCGTCTCAAGGGTACATTTTAGCTATACTAAAGTTTTAGTAACGGCCTTGAACTAGCGCTGTGGGCTCGTCATAGGTCAATCTGAATCCGTTGCTGAGAGTGTGAAGTTAGTTACTTATTCGATATTGGACATTTCTGTCGCTAGCACCCGTTTCAGAATACATAGGTTTATATAAGAAGCAGCACATGTTAGCTCCGTCTCAAGGGTACATTTTAGCTATACTAAAGTTTTAGTTACGGCCTTGAACGTGCGTTGTGGGCTCGTCAAAGGTCAATCTGAATCCGTTGCTGAGAGTGTGAAGTTAGTTACTTATTCGATATTGGACATTTCTGTCGCTGGCACCCGTTTCAGAATACATAGGTTTATATACGAATCAGCACATGTTAGCCCCGTCTCAAGGGTACATTTAAGCTATAATAAACTTTTAGTTACGGCCTTGAACTAGCGCTGTGGGCTCGTCATAGGTCAATCTGAATCCGTTGCTGAGAGTGTGAAGTTAGTTACTTATTCGATATTGGACATTTCTGTCGCTGGCACCCGTTTCGGAATACATAGGTTGATATATGAATCAGCACATGTTAGCTCTGTCTCTAGGGTGCATTTCAGCTGTAATAAAGTTTTAGTAACAGCCTTGAACTAGCGAAGTGGACTCGTCATAGGTCAATCTGAATCCGTTGCTGAGAGTGTGAAGTTAGTTACTTATTCGATATTGGACATTTCTGTCGCTGGCACCCGTTTCAGAATACATAGGTTTTTATGGGAAGCAGCACATGTTAGTTCCGTCTCAAGGGTACATTTTAGCTATAATAAAGTTTTAATTAGGGCCTTAACTAGCGCTGTGGGGTCGACATAGGTCAATCTGAATCCGTTGCTGAGAGTGTGTAGTTAGTTACTTATTCGATATAAGTATGTACTACACATGTACACACACACATATATACACACGTACTTACTTCGTATGTGTAGACACATATGTATCCGTAGGCACATATATAATCATATGCACGTATATCTCTTTTCGCATGCATGCACTTACATGTACTTATGATTACGTACTGGAGTACCTTTGCGTAGATACGTACGTATGCATACGCATGTACAAAATCGAAAGCATGTATATCTACTTAGTTACAATACGTAGCACGTATGCATCCGTAAGTAAGTGAACGTGTATATATCTGCTTACGCACACACAGACAAATGCACGTATGTATGTTGCGCACAAACTTAATTGTAAGGACGTACATCTGCTTGCGCATGCAAGGACAAAGGCACGTATGCACGCACGAATGTGTATGCAAGTACATATGCATAGGCACGTTCACAATCGTACCCATGTAATCTGCTTACGCTCACAGGGACACAACCACGTACGCATTACCTTACGTACGAATGAGTAGGTACGAACGTATACTTACGCAATCGTCCGCATGTGGACGACACCCATAGCCTCACTGACGTACAATAATAACTCAGTGATGAGATTTCTATCTTGACAATTAACATGTAAAAAGAAATGCCAACAGAGCATAAATAACAATCCAATTCATTTTATTAACAAAAGTATTAACATGTGCAAGTGATACATAACGGGGAAACAACTAATTGTTTTTACAACAGATTGGAGATGAGTTGTTTATACAATAAATAGAGTTGATAGTCAAAGGTTGAATAGCTAATTAAGTGGAATGAATAGAGACTGCATGAAGGATTAGCAAGGTGATTGGAAGCCATTTGAATGATTTTACAATAGATGAAATAGATGTATACAGGGAAAAGTAAGTTGATTAAAATCTAATACTTTTTTCAATAAAAAAAAAGTTTACACCTTCATGCAAAAATGTTATGTTAAGAATTTTTTAATATGATGACAATTTATACAAAGATCAGCATGACATTACTTGACTTTCAACTATAAAGTTTGACTGATTGATTTAATCAAAAAATTCAGCTCTTTAAAGTCATTGGGTTTGGAGAAGAAGAAGTTTACGGATGGAAGCCATGTCATGCCATGAGCACATGAACTAAACATACAGATTACAAAATGCTTTTCTACAGTTAATTATATTGTCATCGCATTGCTTCTTCTTCAAATTCAATATATGGTCGTTAATCAAAACTCAATAGTAAAGGAATAACTATGTTGACACAAGATCAGCAAACGTTCACAAAGTTATTTCAAATTATCTATAAACGGACTTCATCTCACTTCCAAAATTGAATATTTTAAGAACAGTTATGAATAAACTAGGTCTGGTCACGGACTTAAATTATGTAATTTAAGTCCGTGGTCTGGTTAACATTCAAACCTACACAATAAGGGATGATAACAATTCTTTAAGAAAGTGACATAAATCATTAATAATGACTGTTTGAAAATATACTGTCATATTGTGCTAGAAATTAACACTGTAAAAGCTTTATCACCTTAATGCCCTAGCCCTGACATATATTTAATTCCTGAATCACTTTGCAATAGTCAGAGTGACAGTCTGTGTTTTTATCTTTACCAGTCATTGGAGAAAAATATATCAAAATTAACAATTTCTTTAATTTCTGGATAATAGACATTATAGATTATCAAGTCTCGTAGTTTTATTTCTAGGTAATAAATACTAAAACAGGTTATGTTTAAAATCTAAATGCAGATTTAATTTATGAATTTTATTTCAAAGCCACAAATCTTATCTCGTACATGACAAAAGTCCAATATAATATACCTATAAATTAAGGCTGGATAGTGTGGCAAAATTCATATTGCGATATATTGGGATATACAGGACACATATTGCAATAATACTGCGATATATTGAATGACTTCTACATTGAGCTTTAATACATCGTTATGCGATTTAAACATGAAATATTTGATAAAATGCCTTTCAGATCTTATAAACTATATACAACAAGTTATTAAGGTAAATATGTAAGCAAATTCTAATGATATTTACATAAAAAAATGTCTCCCATCATTTGTCCAACACATATTCCTGCACATCAAACATGTTTTGGAGAATTAAACCATGTGTCTGTGCCTAAAAGGAATATTTTAAACTTAATTTTACTTGAAATGCATTGGTGCGATATATTGCGATATCACAAATCATATTGCAATTATTGCAATACACACTTTGTACCGATATATACCGGTATATCGATAATATTGCACAGCCCAACTATAAATATGATAAATTTCTAAAACAATTCATGTACGGATATTCTGTTGGTTACAGGATCAAATATTAAAAAGCTTTTTAAATGGCAAAGTCTGATTATGATAGTACATAGTTATTGAAATGAAGAAAATGATTCAATTCTTTTTCAGTTCAATTTCTTACGATAAGTAATGGAGGACTGTCAAAATGCCTTAAAAATGTTTAATTTGAATACAATATACATATCAAGAAAATATTTGATTCTAGCAAGCCAAATCATTCATGTATTTCCCTTCGGTCTTCATGAAAGTTGCTCCGATGCAGCATCATAATGTTTATTTTTTAAATGCACGGTCTGAGGTATTATCAATGTGACCGTCATCAACATTCATTCAGCTTGTATCTCTTTTTTCTTTGAACTGGGGATGAAATATACTGGATCTGCAGAAGTGAGTCTTTTGTAGTCCTCCATGGGCAGCTTGTAGAATTGGCATCCTTGAAGAAATCCACATACTCTGCAAATAAAGTGTTATAGATAAAGTGAGTGATAGAGACAGGATTTCATAAAATAATCAATCAGAGAGCCCATGTTAATATTTTATTGTGGCCAATATCTGTAGACACAATTTATAGTTTTCAAATGTACCTAGATTTTATAATGAAATCATTCAGAGTCAAGCAATCATATTGTCCAAAGAAAAAGACAAACAACAGGAAAAGTTGTAATTATGTTAAACTTATTCATAAAAAGAACTAGAGCCATTGGCTTTGTAGCTCATCTGTAGACACAATTTATAATTTTCAAATGGATCTAGATTATATAATGAAATAATTCAGACAAGAGTAAAGCAACCATAATGTCCAAAGAAATTGACAAACAGGAAAAAGTTGTCATTATGTTAAACTTATTCATATATAAACAAGTACCATAGGCTCTGTAGCTCAACAGGCTTAAACAACACACTAAATAGGTTTCAAACTGTAAATTTTCCAGAAGTATTTATCAGAAGTATAAAAAACACTCAAGTAGTTTTCATAATGGAAAAGAAGATGAAAATATATATCTTTATGTTGTGACCCCTGTGTACCCATTTTTTAGGCCACTGTGGCACAGAGTCACCAAATATACTATTTACTGAATTTAGAATCCCCAAAGGCTAAGGAGTCTGTACGCAACATTTCAGCTTTCTATGGCTTTAGGTGCCAGAGATGATGTAAAAAGGTTTTTCGGTCATGACCCCTGTGACCCATATTTGGGGCCACAAGGTCACCAAATCTATAATCTCATTGGCCAAGGAGTCCAAGTGTACATAAAATTTCAGCTCTCAGGCTCTATATTCATTGGTTCTTAAGAAGTCTATGAAGCTAAAAGATTACGGACAGTCACAGATGGACGGACCAATGCAATATCACAATACTTAAGCAATGATAGACAATTAGCTATTGTAGACAATAGTAATAAATAGTCCATTTGAATAGGGTTATTTCCATGACAAAAGCACACAATTTATATTTTTACCCACAAGGAATTGTACTTTTGGTACTTTTTTGTGCTGTTTAGGTACCCGTTTAAACAGCTGGGTGGACTGAGTGCTAAGGCTGTGCAATATTATTGCAGTACCAATATATTGCAATACAGACTTGTGCAATACGTGTATTGCAATACGATTTTCATATCGCAATATATTGCACCAACAAATATGAAGTAAAATGTATTCATTCATCTTGTAAAAGGCACATTTACTGGCTTAACTTGTATTAGAAAATTATTTTCAAGTGCTAGAATGTGTGTTGGACTGTATTACAAATGATCTTTTTAAAGATCTTAAAGTAATTTTGTCAAAGGTGTCTTGTTTAAACTGCCAAAAAATTGAATGTAGAGTTTATTAAGTATGTTGCAATGTCATTGGCACTAGTTAATATGGTCTTTATAGAAATATCTCATTGTCAGAGGATCTTACAATATATTGTGGTACGTATTGCAATACATTACAGTTCAGCAATACATATCGCAATACAAAGATTGAGGCAATACACAGCCCTACAGTGAGTGCATATGGATGAAGTGCCTTGTCCAGGGATACAAAACAGTGTGAGGCACCAGGCCACATGTTTGATGTCTCAATATGCTAACACCTACACCACTGTGGTCCAAAATAATAATTTGAGTCATTTCATCCCTATCTCACAAAATCTACAATTTAGAATCCCCATTAGCCAAGGAGTCTGTACACAACGTTTCAGCTCTCTTAACCTTATGGAACTGGAGAAGAAGTTGAAAATAGGTTTTTAAGGTTGAAATCTACAATTTAGAATCCCCATTAGCCAGGAGTTTGTATGTAAAATTTCAGCTCTCTAGAGTCATTGGTTCTGGAGAAGAAGTCGAAAAAGCGAAAAGTTTACAGGTGGATGGACGGACGCCGGAATCCATGCCATGCCTTAAGCCACCGGGCATATATTGATTCAGATTTAACTGCAGTGTAAAATTTACCATTTGATTTGACAAAATAACACTTTTGTATTGGTTTCTTTTCAAGGTTGGTTCATTCACTGATAAACATCAAGACAAGCTTTTATTCTGATTTTGCTCTATTTACAAATAATCTACCCTTTTCCTCAATTTATATTTACCTCTCTGCATCCCATCTCTCTTGGTTAGGCTGACCATGGGAACAATTTGTATCAAGCTTGCCATGATGAGTGATGAATATGTTGATTCGAGAAGTCCACTTTGACATCAAGAGCTGTGGCACTGTCACATGTGGTTCGAGATGGATTTGATTCAGCTGCTCAAAGCAGCAGTCTTTCTTCTTTCGTATACCTTTTGACAAAATGTTTTAAAATTATTCAACGATGAAGAAGTGTAAGATTTACAAAATATAGCCATTGCCTCTGTAGCTCATCAGTATTTGAATGATTTATTATCTTAGATTGCATATCTCGAGCCATTGGCTCTGTCAACCTTTTGCATGATTTGTAGGTCTAATGAGAAATACTCTGAGTGTTTAGGCACTGCAACATCAGTCACATCACTTGAAGTTCCTTCGAGCGGATATTTTAATGTAAACACATTAAAATGACCCCTCCATAGACAATGGACTTGCGTGGCTTAACCGAACCATGTACACTCATTTTAGAACTCTTTTTATTGATTCAGGAGTATTACTTAGGTATTTATTTATTTAGGGGTGAAACGGTTCACAAGTATAGTTGGTGAACTGCTATATTTTGAGATTTGTGAGTTTTCGGTAGATACCGAATACGTAATTTAATTAAACAATTATCTTTATTAACTCAAATACAATGCAAAATTTCTGAAAGTCAAGGGTTCATTGGTTTGAGACAAACATTCTTGACTCAAATATCATGACTGACAAGTCATCCAAGGTTTAAAAAACAACTTGATAATTTTGTTCGTAAAAGGTTGTACCACTAAGTAGATATCTACTGCAAGCTTTTAAAATGTACAGACAGAATACTGTGTACTAATTTGATTTACATCTGAGTGACAGGAAGTTCTGTATATCATGTGATTGTTCAACAAATCAGTCTGTGAGTTTCAGTTTTATTTGTTTTGTTGTAACATTATTACAACATTTATTTATGTTATCCAATATCCATTTGAGAAATTAAAAATTTTATTGTAAGTTTCAATTTTACAATTTTAAAAACATTTCCATACCCTATACACCTGTTTTCAGGAAAAAACATTTGATGTGTTGTGGTTTTAGTTTATATATTAAATTACATTCATGGTTGGAATCCCAGTGGAGACACCAAAAATAGAACCATGGCCTCTGTAGCTCATCAGGAGATAATAAGTGAGGTATGTTATGGAGTGGGCTTCATAGCAATTGTCAGATAATGGAATATAGTAATAAGAATTGAGTGAAACGATTAAAGCAATTCAAACATATTTTTTTAACCATAACTGTGCCAATCTGCTATATATGTGTTGAAAGAGCAACAAAAAGTTTTACAGAAACATGTTATTTGTCATAAAATGTTAGTATGACAATATATGCATGGATAATAAATGCCAAAGATATTTTTCATGTAAAATATGTGCAATTGTTTTGTAGCTTGGAAATAAATTGCTGGTATCAAATGAATAATAACGTTGTGGAGAGGTAATACTATTTTTTAATACCATACACACAAATTATGAATATACAATTCTTTGCATACAATTCACCACTGTCTGCTATCGCGATAGATAATGACCTGGGGCTGTAGAAGGAAAAGGAAAATACCTTTTTAGGTCATGACTCCTGCGAATTATAAGACATTGCCAAGTCATCAAATTTTTGTTTTACATCAAAATTGGTAATACTATTAATCCACACAATAAATATTATAGACCTTTGCATTCTATTGTTTTAATTCTTAATTGTAATCTGGAAACATCAACATTTATTACATATATAATGAACAGGAGCCTCAGTTTTTGAAAATCCCATTTCTCATAGGCTCCATTTCAATACTTTCTTGGAAAGCAGTCTCGAACACAGTCTGTAACACTACACAGAAGTTTGAAGTAACCTAAAACCTCTGTGATACTATCAGTTTTCATCCTTCTGCCAGGGAGGTGTCACCCCCAGGTCAACACAATGCAATTACATAACCTCCAGACACAGACAGTAAAATTTATATTTTAGATTTTGTTTTCTCTACAATTAATTATTGTTTCTGTACTGGAGAAGAAGATGAAAATAGGTGTGGTGTCACAATCTCATGTAGATGCTTCTTATAGTCCTATGTTATTGTTTCATCACCAGTCATACTCAGTTCACATATCTCATGTAAAATAACAAAATTTTAATTCTTCTTCAAATTATTCCTTTGTTTCCTGTCACAATATTTAGTTCAAAGGGTATTCAGTAGTTCTCATTTCAAATAGATTCACATCAAACATGTCCATAATGTAGATAAATTAACTGCAAAGTTAATAGAAACTAAATTAGTTAATAGTTATACAGTATAAACTATGATATAAATATCATATGGTATACCAAATTGACTCATACTGGAAATTCTCATTAATTAATTACACAATATTATGAGATACTCAAAAATTCCATTATTTACTCTTAAATTTCAAAGAACATAATATTAAATTTAATAAAACATTCTGTATTAAGTTTTTGAAATACTTTTAGACTAGTGTACCTTTATCAGCAATTCAATTGCAAAATACAAATAATTACTCATATGTTAAATATGTGAAATGTTACTCTAGCTATAGGTGAAATGTGACATATAATTTTTGTTAGACCGCCAATTTTTAGTTTTTAATTCTCAACATCTCTTTTTCATCAAACATATTATATTCTCAAAGCACATGTTAGAACTCTCACATCAGAAAGTTGAAATGACTAACTCTCAGGTCCTTTCTTTGGGATTACCTCCCTTACCTACTTACTGGCTGAAGAACTCATAAAATCTCAGAATAAATTATGATGGTCTAAACTACAATAGGCTTTTAGGTTGTAAACATTGTTACCCATATTTGGGGTCACAGGCTCACCAAATCTACAATTTAAAATCTCTTATAGCCAAGGAGTATGTACATAAAATTTCAGCTCTCAAGAGGTAATTATTGGGACTGGAGAAGAAGATGAAAATAGATTTTTAGGTCATGACCTCTGTGACCCATATTTGGGTTCTCCTTTTACATTTTTAAGGTCATGACCTCTGTGACCCATATTTGGGGTCACATGGTCACCAAATCTACAATTTAGAATTTCTTCAGCCAAGGAGTATGTACATCATATTTCAGCTCTCTAGAGTCATTGGTTCTAGAGAAGAAGTTGAAAAAATGAAATGACGCCATAAGCCCATGTGTAACCTGGGTCTCATACTGTGTTGTGCCCCTGGGCAAGGCACTTCATCAACAATGTACTCATTCCACCAGACTGTTTAAATGGGTACAAGGACATAGGAAGTATTCAGGCCTCAAAGTGAATTTTTTTAAGGAGCAGACATACTCTTGACATAAAAGAAAATTGCAAGCAGTGAATAAATAAGATTGCTAAAAGTACCTATATATGAATGAATATAAGCAAACAAACTGTAAGCTAGCTAATATTCAATACCATTTTGTAGCAATAATGATGGATAATGGTTATAATTGGTGAAGAAACAGTTTATTTCAGGGGACCTAAAATTTTGTAAAGGAGCAAGTGTGCTCCTAACTCAAAATTACAGGTTATCTTAAAGTTTAAATTTTATTTTTAAATTACAAACTGAATCAAAAGTTGAAGCAAGCACAGCTCACATACCCCAGCTTCCAAATATAGTTTGACAAAATTAAAAATAGAGACACTCGCTCTGTAGCTCATCAGGCCTTATACATTAACTAAATCAAAATGTCAACTTCAAGGTCAGAGGTACAAATAGGAAACACTTTAAATGGAGAAAATGAAATAGGTCCTTACCCCTCTGACCTATCTCTGAGGCCAGATATAAAATCACCATCAAATAAAGACACACTTGAACATTTAATTCATCACTGTTGTTTAATTACCTCCCTTTTAAGAGCACATAAAATCTCAAGATGAAAATAGCTTTTCAGGTCATGACCTCTATGACCCAATTTGGGGTCACAGTGTCACGGAATCCCCTTTGGCCAAGGAGTCTGCACACAACTTTTCAGTTCTCTATACCTTTTGGAACAGGAGAAGAAGATGAAAATAGGTTTTTAAGGTTGTGACCCCTGTGACCCCATTTGAGGTCACAGGGTCACGAAATCTACAATTAAGAATACCCATTAGCCAAGGAGTCTGCACTCTGCACACAACTTTTCAGCTTTCTAGACCTTTTGGCACTGGAGATGGAGATGAAAATAGGTTTTTAAGGTTGTGACGCCTGTGACCCTAATTGAGGTCACAGGGTCACGAAATCTACAATTGAGAATCCCAATTAGCAAAGGAGTCTGCACACAACTTTTCAGCTTTCTTGACCTTTTGGAACTAGAAAAGAAGATGAAAATAGGTTTTTGGAGCTGTGACAGCTGTGACCCCAATTGAGGTCACAGGGTCACGAAATCTACAATTCAGAATCCCCATTATCCAAGGAGTCTTCACGCAATTTTTCAGCTCTCTATACCTTTTGGAACTGGAGAGGAAGATAAAAATAGGTTTTTAAGGTTGTGACCCATGTGACCCTATTTGGGGTCACGGGGTCACCAAATCTACAATTTAGAATCCCCCTTGGCCATGGAATGCACATAAAATTTCAGCTGTGAAGTCATTGGTTCTGGAGAAGAAGCCAAAAAAGTGAAAAGTTTACGGACGCCATGCCATGCCATAAGCCCATCGGGCCTTTCAGGCCTGATGAGCTAAAAATTGAAAATTTGAGAATAAAATAATTAGAAAAAAACATGCTTAGGCATTGGGGAAGGTAGGAGCCATGGGCTATTTTGCACATTGGAAGAAAAAATGGCTCATTCATATTTGAAATTTTACTATTGCCAAATAGGAGAATGGCCCAATTAAAATCGAGAAAATTACTCAAAGCTCTTTAAATGACCCAATGTCAAAGGTCTTTCCCAATCCTTGCATGCTACAGTGGTTTTAACCCTTTCACCCCTACACACCTAAAAACTACAAAATTAGGCAAGTAAACGTATAAGCATTCAGGTTTCTTAGTGGTGAAAAGGTTAAATACCTAATAAGCCACAGAGCCACTACTATAACGTATTACATATTAATCTTCCAGAGATTAGTTCAATGTCCAGGGGTAGAAATTAAATTGAAACACATGGTAGTCTGCAGGGTTGAGTTCTTATTTTGACTACTACTGCTGCCCAGCTAAAGTTGCATCAATCCATATTGATAAAGTCGACTCCGTATTGATAAATCTAAACTTCTGTGTTTGAAAGACACACTTTTTTCCATTCAATTACTTGTTAAGACTAGTTGAGCGTTTGTGGGACACCGCAAATGCAGAGCAGCTCCGAAACTTTGGGTCTCGCCTTTCCCTGTTCCGCCTTCTCCTCAGCATAAATAAAATGGGAATGTTTTTGGACAAAAAATTTTTCATTATTCAAGTTATTCTAACAAGTTGAATCATCACTGGGGTCACTTTTCACAAGTTTGTTCTTAAAACCTATTTCTGATTTCAAAATTGGATCAAAGGATTAACATGGCCTTAACCAATATCTCATGACCTTGACCTTTGACCTTCAAGGTCACACCATCAATGATTACTTTTCATTGTGTATAACCATCATGCAATGACTCAAAGTGTTCATTGTTAACATAAGCCATTCACAATAGCAAAAATAGCAAAAAGTTGTGACCTTGCTGTGACCTTGACCTTTGACAGATTTTAGCGAAAACGTTTTCAAATCTTGGTCTTTCTCCATAGCTGATATATATCAAATAAGAGCCTGACAGCACAAAATTTGTTAAAGTTATCATGTTTACAAGGATTATTGTAGTGATTTAAGAACTCATGACCTTGACCTTTGACATTGAATGTGAGCATGTCAAAATAATTCCCCAGATGTACAAGAAAGAAGCTATATATATGAGGTGTTGATACCTTCATGGAAAAAAGTTATTTAGTGTTTCCAGAACTGGTGACCTTGACTCTATCTCGTGACCTTGACCTTTAAAATTCAAGGTCCCACAATCAGTGATCACTGTTCATTGTGTATCAAAATCATGTAATGATTCAAAGTGTTAATAGTTGAAATAAGACATTTTCGCAAAAGCATGCTTAAGTTGTGACCTCGCTATGACCTTGAACATTGACGGATGTTAGCGAAAACCTTTTCAAATCTTGGCCTTTCTCCATAGTTGATATACAACAAATAAGAGCACAAATATTTTTTAAGTTATCATGTTTACAAGGATTTTTTTTAGCGATTTCAGAACTCGTGACCTTGACCTTTGATCTTGAATACGAACATGTCAAAAAAATTCCCCAGGGGCATAAGTAAGAAGTTTTGTAAATGAGTTCTCAAAACCTTCTAGGAAAAAAGTTATAGCGAATACAAAACGCGGCGGCGGAAACTTCACAAAAACTGATAGCAGCTCCGACTAAGTCGGAGCTGCTAATGATTGTCTCTTGCTATGATTGAGTATTTCAAAGGCAGGGGTATAAAACTAACCTCAAACATAAAGTAGTCTGCAGGGCTAGTCGTTCAGATTTTTACTAGCCCAATAGGAGTATCACTAGTAACCAGTATCTGCGAGTAATCTAACAGTTATAGAATTTTAAGTTTGAACTACAAAGGCAAGTATTTTCCCCACTTAAATCATTCACATCTGATGTACCCATAGTTGCTGATAAAGACAAGAATCTCTACTCATACTTTGTGTCTTCCTTAATGATTCAGGAATATTTAGAGGCCCACAGGGCTAGCAGAAGCTAGTATTTGCTAGCATGACATTATTTTTATTTGACTCGGGCCGAAGGACTACGGTAGTGTTAATTTCTAGCCCTGAATGTGATTCAGAAATTGTTCTGGCCCACAGGGCTAGAAGTATCCAAATTTTGATAGCCAAAGGTATTTTTTTACTAGCCTCGGGCTGAAGGACTAGTGTTTCTAGCCCTGATGTCAGTTACAATGTAGATTGTCAATTGACCACAAATTCTACACACAAGATGCTAGCTTATACGAATGTAAATTCTGGAGAGTGATGAGCTAGAAATGAGGACATATATTGGCTTTATCGGATCAATAATATTAAACAGACTACAGTAATATAAACATACTTGAGCATGTCAGGACTGGTACAATCTGTCATCATCCCTCTGATAAGCGTCGTCTCACAACACTGTTGTAGGGGTCAACATGAGTCTGTCTGTATTGTCCTTGTTATTCTGACCACTGGAACCGTTTGCACCCATCTAGTTTATACCTGGGCCTGCAGGTACTGCAACTAAAAATACACATATTGTATATTATTAGTTTCAGAATTTTTACAAAATGTTCATTCTCTCAAAGAAATATTAGAATTATGTTTTTAACTAGAAATATGTGCATGTGATGCACTGTGATGTCCCCCGCTCCAACTTTCAATCCAACTTAGTCATATTACCCTTATTTTTCACTTATACTAAGCACTAAGTTCAATACTGCATTAATAACGAGAAATAAAAACTAGAAAGTGTTTTTACCCGTAAAAACAGATGTCTCCCCCTTCCTCAAATGCTCGAAACCTCTAAACAATACTATCATAAAGCACCATTAATGTTCTCTGTATAATTCAACTTGAATAAATAACCTATCAACTCCACATTAATAAAAAAAAATTAAATTATCTCTAACCCCCAAAAGGCACATCTACACGATATGGAGAGACAGTATACCAAGTTTGGTGATGATTGGTCACACAGTTTTAGAGATCTGCTCCGGAAACGAATACACCCTTGAAAAAGACTAAGTCCAAATCGATGAGATGCCCATTTAGCAAATGCCTCAATCAGATTTCTTGGAATATTCTAATTATGAAAGAATGCTATATTTATACTAATTACTTAAATCATAGATATTCTTTACAAGTCAAGGTATATGAAGATAACCCTTCACACATCTACCCTTATGCCTTGATATATTGACATATCATTATTCTATTAGAATTTACAAATAATACAATTTATGACATTTTATGATTTCTTAATTGTTGTTAATTGACTTCCAAAATGTTTGCAAATCAAATATTTTAAAACTTATTTCAGAATTTCACTGCACGCAATTAATTTATGAATTGACACATTCAACAAATGAAGTCTGAATACATGAAACCTGGCATTGGAAATGATGTCTTTGACTCAATGCGGGCTCTCTGAGTCTCACCTCTCCCAGTAACGCTGGCAGGCAGGTGGAAACTTGTCAACCCAAGATTCGTTTCCCCTGGTCCTATGGCGCCGTCCTGCGATGACCTTCGACAGTGTCGTTTATTACCTGGAACAAATATTGAATTGACATAAGTATTTGATAACATGGGATCCTATAGGAAAACATATTGTTGCAATACTTTTGGTACGTCACTGTAATGTACTTTTAGCTCTACGTATGGGACAGTAGATAATCGCCAATTATAAAAAATAGAGCCATGGTCTCTGTAGCTCATCAGTACTTGAATGATTTATTATCTAAGATTGAAGATCTGAATAAATAGAACCATTTGCTCTGTTATCCTTTTGCATGCTTCATAGTTTTAAGTATTTTATCATACAAACCAAGGGTCACAAAATGTGATGACTATTTGCTAAGTAAGACAAACAGACCAGGTACTAACTGCTAATTCAATAAAATTTATTTTATATTTTTTAATTTAATACTTACTCTGCCAGATAGGAGGTTCATTCAATTATTAAATGCAGTCAACATGCTGTTAAAAGAAGGCTCAGACAAAGTAACTTAAAAGCATAAACATGCAAACCATTAATTTCAAAACAGAAAAAAAGAACATCTTTCTATGAAACAAACACTAGCTTGCAGCTAAAAATGCACCCAGTCAACATCCCCGCCCTCACCCACCCGACCCCAATCAACCCCATCCCACACCCTCTATCCCCCCAACCCCTAACCCACACCAGCTTACTGTAACCCAATACCCCATATCACTGTTCCTCTTGTATCTAATTATAGCATTATGCAATCCTATGTACAACACTGACTAAACCAACTAAGGTAAGTAAAAGAATCCTGAATTTAAAATAGCTCTGACGTTTTTAATTTAAGAGGTAAAAGTATGAAACTTTCAAGTCTTGGTCTCCTTCATACAAAGATGAGATTTGCCACATTTTAGGTTCTTAACATTATTAGTTCCTGGAGTGAAATTAAAGGAGTTTAAAAACAACCTTCCAAGCCCATATTTGAGGAGGCATTTTTTCCAAATGAACAAACTAAGTTGTCTACATCTACATGTATATAAAGATGCTATTCTGAAAATTGTAACTTTCTGTATCAAATGTTTTTTTAGGAGAAGTTGTTTAAAGAGTCTAGGGTTGACCCCCCTGGCACGCCCATATTTGACAGGGGGTCAGGTCGGATTATTTGGGGCCACAGGTCACCAAATCTACAATTTAGAATCTCCATTGGCTTCAGAGTCTGGACACAATAATACAGCCTTCTAAATCAATAAAATGTTTTCTTTACGGAGAAGAAGACGAAAATAGATTTTTCGGTCATGGCCTGTGAGGCCCTTATTTGGGGCCACAGGGTCACCAATACTACAATTTAGGATCTCCATTGGCTAAAGACTATGCACACAATATCTCAGCCTTCTAAGTATTTTTGTTCTTAAGAAGAAGATGAAAATAGGACTTTAAGTCATGGCCTGTAAGGCCCTTATTTGGGGCCACAGGGTCATCAAATCTACAATTTAGAATCTCCATTGGCTAAAGACTATGCACACAATATTAGAGCCTTCTAGGTCTATTTGTTCTGGAGAAGAAGATGAAAACAGGTTTTTAGGTCATGGCCTATGAGGCCCTTATTTGGGGCCACAGGGTCACCAAATCTACAACTTAGAATCTCCATTGGCTAAAGACTGCACACAATATTAGTGTCAACTAGGTCTAATTGTTCTGGAGAAGAAGATGAAAAAGCGAAAAGTTTACAGATGGACGTCGGACGGATGGATGGACGCCAAACACCATGCCATGCCATGCCATGCCATAATTAGGCCCACCGGGCCTTTCAGGCCTGATGAGCTAAAAATTGTCCATGGCGAAAAAAAAATTAGGTGAACCGAAATAATTCTGTCACAATTATTTTACGGCAGATAATTGAAAAGAAAATTTTACTTGAGAAATAAAACAGTATTGAAAATTAAACTAGATTCTAGTTATTTTCAAGTATAGGCCTATCTATTTTTTAACAATGAACTATTAAACATATTCATGAATGTCATGCATACGTGTATATATGCTTCTGCACAATGCTGTCGGGTAAAGCTACGCACCTTAGAGATAACTGACCTGTAAAAACATGTCAAAAATCTATCTCAAGATGAAGGTTTGGGCTTTTATTAATCCCATTAATGTAGAAATTTTAAGTAGACTTAATTGTTAAATACATTGACACTGAAAGTAATCAGATGACTATACCCCCCTATTTCCATAGGTCAACAATTAAGTGTAGGCTAAAGATTTATACGCAGTCAGAGTTTGATTATATCATACACATGGCAGTAGAGCAGAGATATTTTGGTTTCCTATGACATTTGGTATTGGATAGAGCAAAATGTTTTATAATGTCTTATTTGTTCCAATTTATTTAAATTTTCAGTAATTACTAATTTGTCACTGTTTTGGTCAATCAACATCATTCTAACAAACAATAATTGAAGTCAATACAGTCTCTACATTTGTTTATGTTCTATTTTTTGCCAGTGCGACTGCGTATATCTTTACTGTACCCTCCGCGTATCTTTACCCGACACAACTGTACATCAAAATATACGTCACCTATCATCCAAGTGCAATCCCAATGGCATGATCCTCTCTTGTCTTGATCAAACTTTTGACTCAAGTGGAGCAAGTCGGTCTGTCGCTGTCAGCTGAATTTCTTTGCTGACCAGTGGAATGTCGGGCATCCTTGAATAGCTTTGGGCTGGCATTCTGGTAGATCTATAACCGAAAGTCTGGATTCCTCTCGCACTTGGCTTGTTGCGTCGGTGAAATGACTCGATGATGTGACGTCATTGTCGGAAATAGCCGAAGTAGATCGGAAAAATTCATTTGTTTGGACAAGCTGTAAGTGGTAACACAGTGCAGCAGACAACAAAGGGACGGTCTTCGACGCTACATTGATAGTCGAAGGGAGACAAATCAAACAGCTGACGTCTGTGGCAGAAGTGCAAGTGCACCCTGACAGATCATTTTAGTAGATAAAATAACTAATTTCTATCACTTTGTTACCTTTTATGACCGAAGTTTATTTATTAAATATGATTGACAAAATTAACCTCAATGTTTGAGACCTCAGGTTATGATCAATATTAAATAATTCCAGATAATCAAAAACAAAATTAGGTCAAAGAATATGTCTGATACCCCAAAATATTATGTAATCTGTGTATATAAAATATTGGCCGGGACATATTTTAAATTGTGTAAATATTTATTGCATACAGTATATTTTTTAAATTTACACATTTTCCGATCACATTTTTTTTTCTTATAGAAATATTTAAATCAATATTTATGAAACGTTAAGTTTAATTCCTTTGACATAAAACATTTGACATAATTGAACTGAATTATGTTATTGTCTGACATTTTAATCATTTTAATATTAAGCAGGCTTTACGCACACAGGGACACACGCACGTACGTATGCATACGCAAGTACGTACGAAAGCGTACGCAAGAACGCAATTGCACGCACGTAGGTCCTAATCTGCTGACGTATGCACATACGCACGCACTAACTTACGAATGCGTAGGCACATACGTATGCGTAGGCACGTACGTATCCATGCGTACGCACATACACAGGCCTATGCGTAAGCACGTACATAATCGTACGCACGTAATCCTGTTACATATGTAGGCTACGTATGTATTGTGAAACGGGTGCCAGCGACAAAATTGTCCAATATCGAATAAGTAACTCACTTCACACTCTCAGCAACGGATTCAGATTGACTATGTCGAGCCCACAGCGCTGGTTCAAGGCCGTAACTAAAACTTTGTTATAGCTAACATGTACCCTTGAGACGGAGCTAACATATGCTGATACTTATATAAACCTATGTATTCTGAAACGGGTGCCAGCAAAAGAAATGTCCAATATCGAATAAGTAACTAACTTCACACTCTCAGCAACGGATTCAGATTGACCTATGACGAGCCCACAGCCCTAGTTCAAGGCCGTAACTAAAACTTTATTAGAGCTGAAATGTACCCTTGAGACGGAGCTAACATGTGCTGATTCGTATATAAACCTATGTATTCTGAAACGGGTGCCACTGAAAGAAATGTCCAATATCGAATAAATACTAACTTCACACTCTCAGCAACGGATTCAGATTGACTATGTCGAGCCCACAGTGCTGGTTCAAGGCCGTAACTAAAACTTTGTTATAGCTAAAATGTACCCTTGAGACGGAGCTAACATGTGCTGATACGTATATAAACCTATGTATTCTCAAACGGGTACCAGCTACAGAAATGTCCAATATCGAATAAGTAACTGACTTCACACTCTCAGCAACGGATTCAGATTGACCTATGACGACCCCACAGCGCTGGTTCAAGGCCGTAACTAAAACTTTGTTATAGCTCACATGTACCCTTGAGACGGAGCTATCATATGCTGGTTCTTATATAAACCTATGTATTCTGAAACGGGTGCCAGTGACAGAAATGTCCAATATCGAATAAGTAACTCACTTCACACTCTCAGCAACGGATTCAGATTGACTATGTCGCGCCCACAGCGCTGGTTCAAGGCCGTAACTAAAACTTTGTTATAGCTAAAATGTACCTTTGAGACGGAGCTAACATATGCTGATACTTATATAAACCTATGTATTCTGAAACGGGTACCAGCTACAGAAATGTCCAAAATCGAATAAGTAACTCACTTCACACTCTCAGCAACGGATTCAGATTGACCTATGACGACCCCACAGCGCTAGTTCAAGGCCCTAATTAAATCTTTATTATAGATGAAAGGTACCCTAGAGACGGAGCTATCATATGCTGGTTCTTATATAAACCTATGTATTCTGAAACGGGTGCCAGTGACAGAAATGTCCAATATCGAATAAGTAACTAACTTCACACTCTCAGCAACGGATTCGGATTGACCTATGACGAGCCCACAGCGCTGGTTCAAGGCCGTAACTAAAAGTTTGTTATAGCTAAAATGTACCCTAGAGACGGAGCTATCATATGCTGATACTTATATAAACCTATGTATTCTGAAACGGGTACCAGCTACAGAAATGTCCAATATCGAATAAGTAACTCACTTCACACTCTCAGCAACGGATTCAGATTGACCTATGACGACCCCACAGCGCTAGTTCAAGGCCCTAATTAAATCTTTATTATAGATGAAAGGTACCCTAGAGACGGAGCTATCATATGCTGATACTTATATAAACCTATGTATTCTGAAACGGGTACCAGCTACAGAAATGTCCAATATCGAATAAGTAACTCACTTCACACTCTCAGCAACGGATTCAGATTGACCTATGACGACCCCACAGCGCTAGTTCAAGGCCCTAATTAAATCTTTATTATAGATGAAAGGTACCCTAGAGACGGAGCTATCATATGCTGATACTTATATAAACCTATGTATTCTGAAACGGGTACCAGCTACAGAAATGTCCAATATCGAATAAGTAACTCACTTCACACTCTCAGCAACGGATTCAGATTGACCTATGACGACCCCACAGCGCTAGTTCAAGGCCCTAATTAAATCTTTATTATAGATGAAAGGTACCCTTGAGACGGAGCTAACATATGCTGGTTCTTATATAAACCTATGTATTCTGAAACGGGTGCCAGCGACAGCATTGTCCAATATCGAATAAGTAACTCACTTCACACTCTCAGCAACGGATTCAGATTGACCTATGACGACCCCACAGCGCTAGTTCAAGGCCCCAATTAAATCTTTATTATAGATGAAAGGTACCCTTGAGACGGAGCTAACATATGCTGGTTCTTATATAAACCTATGTATTCTGAAACGGGTGCCAGTGACAGAAATGTCCAATATCGAATAAGTAACTAACTTCACACTCTCAGCAACGGATTCGGATTGACCTATGACGAGCCCACAGCGCTGGTTCAAGGCCGTAACTAAAAGTTTGTTATAGCTAAAATGTACCCTTGAGACGGAGCTAACATATGCTGATACTTATATAAACCTATGTATTCTGAAACGGGTACCAGCTACAGAAATGTCCAATATCGAATAAGTAACTCACTTCACACTCTCAGCAACGGATTCAGATTGACCTATGACGACCCCACAGCGCTAGTTCAAGGCCCTAATTAAATCTTTATTATAGATGAAAGGTACCCTAGAGACGGAGCTATCATATGCTGATACTTATATAAACCTATGTATTCTGAAACGGGTACCAGCTACAGAAATGTCCAATATCGAATAAGTAACTCACTTCACACTCTCAGCAACGGATTCAGATTGACCTATGACGACCCCACAGCGCTAGTTCAAGGCCCTAATTAAATCTTTATTATAGATGAAAGGTACCCTTGAGACGGAGCTAACATATGCTGGTTCTTATATAAACCTATGTATTCTGAAACGGGTGCCAGCGACAGCATTGTCCAATATCGAATAAGTAACTCACTTCACACTCTCAGCAACGGATTCAGATTGACTATGTCGCGCCCACAGCGCTGGTTCAAGGCCGTAACTAAAACTTTGTTATAGCTAAAATGTACCTTTGAGACGGAGCTAACATATGCTGATACTTATATAAACCTATGTATTCTGAAACGGGTGCCAGTGACAGAAATGTCCAATATCGAATAACTAACTAACTTCACACTCTCAGCAACGGATTCAGATTGAATATGTCGAGCCCACAGCGCTGGTTCAAGGCCGTAACTAAAACTTTGTTATAGCTAACATGTACCCTTGAGACGGAGCTAACATATGCTGATACTTATATAAACCTATGTATTCTGAAACGGGTACCAGCTACAGAAATGTCCAATATCGAATAAGTAACTCACTTCACACTCTCAGCAACGGATTCAGATTGACCTATGACGACCCCACAGCGCTAGTTCAAGGCCCTAATTAAATCTTTATTATAGATGAAAGGTACCCTAGAGACGGAGCTATCATATGCTGATACTTATATAAACCTATGTATTCTGAAACGGGTACCAGCTACAGAAATGTCCAATATCGAATAAGTAACTCACTTCACACTCTCAGCAACGGATTCAGATTGACCTATGACGACCCAACAGCGCTAGTTCAAGGCCCTTATTAAATCTTTATTATAGATGAAAGGTACCCTTGAGACGGAGCTAACATATGCTGGTTCTTATATAAACCTATGTATTCTGAAACGGGTGCCAGCGACAGCATTGTCCAATATCGAATAAGTAACTCACTTCACACTCTCAGCAACGGATTCAGATTGACTATGTCGCGCCCACAGCGCTGGTTCAAGGCCGTAACTAAAACTTTGTTATAGCTAAAATGTACCTTTGAGACGGAGCTAACATATGCTGATACTTATATAAACCTATGTATTCTGAAACGGGTGCCAGTGACAGAAATGTCCAATATCGAATAAGTAACTAACTTCACACTCTCAGCAACGGATTCAGATTGAATATGTCGAGCCCACAGCGCTGGTTCAAGGCCGTAACTAAAACTTTGTTATAGCTAACATGTACCCTTGAGACGGAGCTAACATATGCTGATACTTATATAAACCTATGTATTCTGAAACGGGTACCAGCTACAGAAATGTCCAATATCGAATGAGTAACTCACTTCACACTCTCAGCAACGGATTCAGATTGACCTATGACGAGCCCACAGCGCTAGTTCAAGGCCGTTACTAAAACTTTATTATAGCTAAAATGTACCCTTGAGACGGAGCTAACATGTGCTGATTCGTATATAAACCTATATATTCTGAAACGGATGCCAGCGACAGAAATGTCCAATATCGAATAAGTAACCAACTTCACACTCTCAGCAACGGATTCAGATTGACCTTTATTGCGATGTTCGGGGATCACGTCCCCGGTCGTTTATAAACTACTGTTACAGCTCACATGAGCTTTTGAGTTAAACTTAACATTTGTTTATTGTATTCAAATCTCTATGTGCTGACATGGAAGCTATCTTTGTTTTGATTTGGACAGCAACAGATTGAAGCGACGCCATGTTGAATCGACTGCGTGCTATTTATAGCTCGTGGAGCGCTCGGTTCAGCTATATGCTCAACGCTGTGGGCTTTCTGCATTACATTATAAATACCGGCACACAAGAAAAGAACGTTTTTGTCGTTTGCAGTCTTAAATATTAAATAATGAGCTACGAACAAGTGTGAATTGCTAAAAAATTGAAGTTCACATTTTGAATAAGGAATAAGGAATAAGTAACTGTTCGCTTACTTCACATTTTGAATAAGGAATAAGGAATAAGGAACCGTTCGCCAATTTCACATTTTGAATAAGGAATAAGGAATAAGTAACCGTTCGCCAATTTCACATTTTGAATAAGGAATAAGGAATAAGTAACTGTATGCTAACTTCACATTTTGAATAGGGAATAAGGAATAAGTAACTGTATGCTAACTTCACATTTTGAATAAGGAATAAGGAATAAGGAACTGTGCGCTAACTTCACAGACCCAGACAAGAGTACAATTCCTTCAGGGTAGTTATATATGAGTAACGCCTTGCGAAACTCTAAGTTCATGGAGGAGTGCGCTCCTTGTATATTCACTTTACAATATAAGATATCTCATATATATTTAGTAGAGTGTATATGTCTACTATGACATTAGAGGCTAATGTCAATATCACATGGTACTACACTGTTGCATGTCTTGATGCGTTTGGTAACTGGTTATATAATGAATATAATATAAATGAAATATAATGAAATTTCAATCGTTTGAACAGAGTGAATTAGAATGAAATTGCTTTCACTTTGGTATGAACCATGTACAAATGGTTGTATAGAGGGCGCTTCGAGAAGAAACGCAAGTCAAGTTCTAGCAAGTTGGCCTTGTGCCAAGTCAGCATGATCCTTCCCAGCGTTCTTTTCGTCGCGGGAGCAGACCAGGTCCGTGCTACTCATGCGGCGACCCGACTCACTGGAGGAAAGATTGCCCACGTGTCGCAGCCACAGCTCAGTCAAACTCCACCACTGGCTCATCAAACTATTTCATCTGAACAAGGTAAAGTTGATTTTCACATCACTGACAATTATTATGAGTACGAGCAAGGTTCTTCTGAAATAAGAGTTCGGGGACGTTTGAGACAGTGTTTGTCATTCTTGAGAAACATTGATGCTACAGACTTTGTATTGGATGTTATAGATCAGGGTTATAGAATACCTTTTTTGTACAATTCCAGGATCTATGGAATTTCAAAACAACAGATCTGCTTGCAAACATTCATCGTTTGTGTGTGACGCTATTACCGATTTGTTGAAGGATTTGATTGCTGAATGTTCTGATAACCCTCATCCCCTCTCTGTAGCGATTCAGTCTTCAGGGAGTCTGTTAAATATGAATATTGGCGTACAGGTTTGTTATACATCAGTAACAATGATTGGTTGGTTAAGTTTGATTTACACTCTGCTTATCATCACATTGAAATGTACCCCGAGCACACAACTTTCCTCGGATTTTCTTGAAATTGGCCTGATGGAAAGAAGTATTATAAGTTTCTCGTTCTCCCATTTGGTATTACTTCAGCTCCATACATTTTCACCAAAGTATAAAAGCAGTTGCTTAAGTACTGGCGTCACGATGGTTTGCGCATAGTAATGTTCTTAGATGATGGTCTCATGGTTGAACCTTCGCAGTTAGTTTGTAGTGAGTCAGCTTTGAGGGTGAAGAATGACATCAATAATTCTGGATTTGTTCCTAAAGCCGAGAAATCGTGTTGGATACCCTCTCAAGCTCTAGAATGGTTGGGTTTGTGTCTGGATACTTCTACCTTAACTCTCTCTTTTCCCGACAGAAAGACAGACAAGTTAAGGAAGTGCATTGCTGGCATTATAGATGGGAGTCCT
This sequence comes from Gibbula magus, assembly GCA_936450465.1. NCBI lineage: Eukaryota > Metazoa > Mollusca > Gastropoda > Trochida > Trochidae > Gibbula > Gibbula magus. Next base: position 49,333,105 of record OW388301.1, read on the forward strand.
AGAGTACCAGTTCGTATCGTTTCCTCAGTTGTCGGACAAGAAGTCTCCATGAAGCAAGTGGTTGGTTCAGTAACTCAGCTGATGACAAGTTCTGTGTCATGCGACATTTTAGCTGCGAGATCGTGGAATGACAGGATCAGATTGTCCAGGAGTAGTTTAGACCAGTTACGTTTCTGGGTTTCTAGTATCACGTTATACAATTCTCGTTTGTTATCTTCAGACAGTTCAGCAACACGAGTTGTATATAGCGATGCTAGTATAACGGGTTTTGGGGGATACTATGTGCAATTTGGAGGTAGATCTTCTCAAGGGCTCTGGTCGCTTGATGAGGCTGAAATGAGTTCTACGTGGCGTGAGCTCAAGGCAATCTCCTTGGTGCTTTCTAGTTGTGTTACTTTCCTGACATCTCACAGAGTGAAGTGGTTTACAGATAGCCAGAACGTAATTTCCATCGTGCAGAAAGGGAGTATGAAAGTACATCTACAATCGTTAGCACTTGACATTTTCCATAAATGGGTAAGTCATGGTATACGTCTTGAAGTTGAATAGATTCCCCGTAGTGAAAACTGTAGGGCATATTATTTGAGCAAGTTGTTTGACCCTAATGACTGGGGAGTGTCACGTTCTGTCTTGGGGACCACATACACTCGACAGGTTTGCCTCTTTCAATAAGAAGATTGAGAGATTCGATTCACGTTATAATTACTGGAATCCTTGGTGTGAAACTGTTGATATTTTCACTGCGAACTGGAGTGGTGAGATGAATTGGATTGTCCCCCCTGTGTACTTAGTGGGGCGTGTGCTGAAACATATGGCGGGTTGTGTAAGGCCAAGGGAACGTTAGTGGTTCCAAGGTGGAATTCGGCAAGCTTCTGGCCGCTATTATGTCGCAATGGACGATTTATATCTGAGATTAAGGATATGATCTACTTACCTGTGGATAAGGGGAGTTACACACCGAGTCGCTCAGGAAGACTGTTTGGTGTTGAAGACTTGAAGTTTCCTATGCTAGCTATGTATATAGATTTGTGTGAATGACTTGATCCAAGTGTTCTTTTCTGTTTTCAGGTATATTAGAATGTGTGTATAGTGATGTTATAGCCACCCTCCCTCAAAGCTTAGGATGTCAGCTTAACCTTTGAAACAACTGTTGAGCGAGGCTCGTGCTGATTCCACTCGTAGATCGTATGATAATGGCTTTAAGCGTTACAAAGTGTGGGCCAAGTCTCATGGTATATCAGGTAGTGTACCTGTAGCACCTCTGCACTGTGCTCTGTATTTACTGTCTCTTGTACAAAGTTCAGAAAGCGTAGCCCCTGTTACTAATGTTTTTTACAGCATCAGGTATGTACATGTCCTCATTGGCTTGGACAGCCCGACTGAAAATACTTTAGTACAGAATGTTTTGGAAGCTGGTAAGCGAAGACTTTCTTAACCGGTTTGTAAAAAGAAACCTATCACAGTTTCTCATATAAGACGCATGTTTCATATGTCAGAGTGTCAGACTTGTTTGAAAGATAGCAGATTGATAACTATGCTTTTGTTGGCGTGTTGTAGTTTTCTGAGATCATGTGAATTGTTAAGTATTGCCAGATGCGACATTGCTTTTCATGATCATTACATGTCTATCTTCATGGAGAAATCTAATACTGATATCTATCGAGACGGAGCTTGGGTTGTGATAGCAGCTTCATGTACTGAATTGTGTCCGATGACACGAATGAAAGAATATTTGGAATTGGCAGAGATACATTTTAACTCTGATGTATATGTTTTCAGATCCATAGCTTTGGTTAACGGAAAGTATATGCTACGACCTGTTAATAAACCGTTATCATATACAAAATTAAGAGAACTGTTCCTTAGTGCCATTGCTCCAGTGGTTGACGATGTGTCATCATATGGCCTCCATAGCTTGAGATATTGAGGAGCCTCAGCGGCTGCCAACAAGTGCATTCCCGACAGACTGTTTAAGGTCACGGTCGTTGGTGAGCGACAAAGCCAAAGATGGCTACGTTGAAGACAGTCTAGCGAACACATTGTGCGTATCAAAAGCCTTGGGTGTATACTTTGTGTAATGTAATAAATGTTAGTTTAACCTTCTTTTGCCCTTTCTTTGTATTCTCAGCTAGACTGCAGGGAACGTCCATTGTTTGTTTTGGTATGTGTATATGGCTCATGGGTCGGAAAGAGAAATGAAATTTTGGTATGAACAATGTACAAATGGGAGGTAACATGGTTGTATAGAGGGCGCTTATTGGAGCTATATAAGTGACGTAATAGCGCGGGGTATTCATTCTCGCCTGCAGTCTAGTCCTGTAAACACTTATTTTAACAAGGAAAATGTCCATGGATTTATCTAGTATTTTCAGTTTCAGAAAGGACGAGAACAGAACTGGCACAGTGTCAGCAGTCTTACAGTATGACGCACATGAGAGTGACGGGAGATGTCACGAGTTACTCGCGATGAGTATGTGTGACGGTTACACGTTAATAAATGCCTCAGCTAGACTGCAGGGAACGTCCATTGTGTGTTTTGTTATTTGTATATGGCTCATGGGTCGGAAGGAGAAGAAAACTCGTTAGTAGATGCAGATTCCATTTCAATCATGTCAACAATGCAGATATTTCTATTATGACATAAATGAAAGAATGATAGATGCCAAGCTGCGTTAGTGTGAAAGTACTTCTTTGTAAAATATGCGAGACTACTTTGGCCTTGACATATCAGATAGTATTTGCTATGATGTAATATTATGAAATAAAAGATGGTTTATGTGTTCAAAAAATAATTATATTGATATATATATTTGAGACTATCAACTACCTATGCATTTTGAAGAAAACTGACATTCCCAAAGCTAATTCCATTGTAGGACTTTTGAAGGCAAACAATGAATCATGTTATTGTGAAGGTCAACCCTCTGCGTGACAAGAGAACAGATTTCATCTTAACATCGATTTGCAAGGATTCCCCACAGTTAGAAGCATGCAAATCGTACAATAATTGTTTGCTATTTTCAATTTGTTTAGTAAATGAAATTTAATTAAAATGTTTCTTTAAACATCAAGAATCATTCTGATGTTGATAAATAGAAGCAAAACAACAAGAACTCACTTGGTCAACCCACAGTAGCTATAGGCATTGTATTTGCTTTTAGAATTTTGAACATTTATACATGCGATTCATTAAGTCGAAGGCAGGAAGGAATCAATATCAATTATTCAATTATACTCTTATTTCAATGCAAATGATCTACACTCCCTTCTATATAAATGACTCAGCAGTGGATTTCAGACACATGATGTATTAGCAATGAAAACGAGCTGATGTAGAAAACATGTATTTCTCACACTTATAATGATTTACCTCCCAGTGTGGACAGTCGTCATGGAATTCTCGTAAGCCTAAGTAGCAATACACTACCCCTGGTTCAATACGGCTGTATTGAATTAATGCCTTTGTTCCTGGATATAAATGTTTATTAATTGAGACTGATTTGATCTGTATCAAACTGAGCTGGGAGGGATATTATTTAGTAATTGATGCGTATTGTTATGTTAAGGTCGATAGCCTTACTGACGTAAACCACATTGGTCGTACATCAGCAGTTCTATAATGTTAATTCTTCAATTTATGACTTGTTTTTTTGTATTGGCGATGAATATATTTCAATCTTTATAGTTTGTAATTCTGACATGACCATAGAATATATTATGACATGTTAACACAATTATTACATATAGATTGGATTTTATCATTATCCACATAAATTGTACTTTAAAGTTTTCATAAAAAGGATATCTATACATATGAATTGCAATAGATCAAGGGGGTTTACTTTAATTAGATTAATATCATATTAACTATGTTGATATTCTGTAACAATGCATATTTTATTTATTTCTTTACACACTCCTCCTTCTAAAATCTAGGATATCTAAAATAGCATCTGGTTACCGTCACACATAAAACAAAATTGATTGGTCTTACATTTCCAAAGTTATTAATTTACCCTTCTGTACCATGGTCTTAATGCACTTCAAACACCTTGCAAATAGCCTTAAGAAAATAGATACATATATGTGAACTTTATAACAGGAATTGTAAAGTCAGGTGCTACAAAAGAATGAAATTAAAAGTGGATCAACATGCGGAAGGGTCGTTTTTCTTAGTTCTTGTTACTACCCCTGGCTGCAATAGACTGACACAACCATTGACGTCAACACCAGATGTTGTCAAATCTGGCTTTAGCTCTGCAGGGAGAGCAGTAAAACATTCCACCTGCAGTAATCCGACGTGTCATTCAGTCCAAAAAATAGAGGTTCCAGGCGGTTTTGGCAATTAAATCATACATAAAGATGACAAATCAATAAGTTCACATTCCATTATGTCATTTCTTTCATTTCCGAATGCAATCAATCCATATTTTATTCTCTTAATCTTTGTTCCTAAAACATAAAGACTGATTCACTTTGGCTTGATTAAATGTAATGCTTTTGTCCCAAGAGGTAATAACATATTAATTGAGACTGATGGAATCTGCAACAAACTGAGATGGGAGCATTATATCGCACTTGATACGTATTTGCATATGGATACAAACAGCTTCGCAGGCACAACTCATGGGCGCAATAAATCACTAGCTGTGTCATTAAATCCAGGTTTTGTATTGTCAGTATAAGAAAAGGTCTGAAGTTATTCAATTACTGACGTGTTTTCTGCCTCGCCAATTGAAAATTTATCATTTAATTGTGAAATTCACTGTCATATAAAATGAAACATGCAATGGTGTAAAGTACATACTACGATATATCTCGGCGTAACATGATTCCTACTGTAAAGTTTCTTCGCCAAAACTTTAGCCATTCACCAATGTGACATGTTCATATATACATGTATTACTCACCTGGACGGTACTGCAGTGTAATATTTATACTGAAATGCAACAAAGGACGAAAAGTGGTGGAATCCTTTTGCCGGATTCTTCCGGATTCTCCCAAATTTTGGCGGATCCATAAGAATCCGGAAGGATTCTGCAAGTGAATTCCACCACTTTTTAGCTCATCAGGCCTGAAAGGCCCGATGGGCTTATGGCATGGCATGGTGTCCGGCGTCCGTCCATCCGTCCTTCCATCCGTCCATCCGTCCATCCGTAAACTTTTTGCTTTTTCGACTTCTTCTCCAGAACCAATGACTCCACAGAGCTGAAATTTTTTGTGCAGACTCCTTTGCCAATGGGGATTCTAAATTGTAGATTTCGTGAAACCATGACCCCAAATGGGGTCACAGGTGCCACATCCTTAAAAACCTATTTTCATCTTCTTCTTCAGTTCCAAAAGGTCTAGAGAGCTGAAAAATTGTGTGCAGTCTCCTCGGCCAATGGGGATTCTTAATTGTAAATTTCGTGACCCCGTGACCCCAAATGGGGTCACTGGGGTCACATCCCTAAAAACCTATTTTCATCTTCTTCTCCAGTTCCAAAAGGTCCAGAGAGCTGAAAAGTTGTGTAGAGACTCTTTGGTCAAAGGTGATTCTTAATTGTAGGATTGGTGACCCTGTGACCCCAAATGTGGTCACAGGGGTCACATCCTTAAAAACCTATTTTCATCTTCTTCAGTTCCAAAAGGTCTAGAGAGCTGAAAAGTTGTGTGCAGACTCCTTGGCCAATGGGGATTCTAAATTGTAGATTATGTGCCCCCGTGACCCCAAATGGGGTCACCGGGGTCACATCCTTAAAAACTTATTTTCATCTTCTTCTCCAGTTCCAAAAGGTCTAGAGAGCTGAAAAGTTGTGTGCAGACTCCTTGGCCAATGGGGATTCTAAATTGTAAATTTCGTGACCCTGTGACTCCAAATGGGGTCACCGGGGTCACATCCTTAAAAACTTATTTTCATCTTCTTCTCAAGTTTCAAAAGGTCTAGAGAGCTGAAAAGTTGTGTGCAGACTCCTTGGCCAATGGGGATTCTAAATTGTAGATTATGTGCCCCCGTGACCCCAAATGGGGTCACCGGGGTCACATCCTTAAAAACTTATTTTCATCTTCTTCTCAAGTTCCAAAAGGTCTAGAGAGCTGAAAAGTTGTGTGCAGACTCCTTGGCCAATGGGGATTCTAAATTGTAAATTTCGTGACCCTGTGACCCCAAATGGGGTCACCGGGGGTCACATCCTTAAAAACCTATTTTCATCTTCTTCTCCAGTTCCAAAAGGTCTAGAGAGCTGAAAAGTTGTGTGCAGACTCCTTGGCCAATGGGGATTTTAAATTGTAGATTTTGTGACCCGTGACCCCAAATGGGATCACAGTGGTTATGATCTAAAAACCTATCTTTTGCTTGTAAACAATAACTTAAATAACTTAAATATTCAACTTTAGATAGTAAGTCAATGAAACCCTGATGAGCTACAGAGCCCATGGCTCTATTTTTGTCATGTGCAACAAGTTATGATCAACGGTGAATGTGTTAAGACTGTTTATGAATATCAATATTGAGAACATTTAGTGATTCTAAATTGTAATGGAACACTAATATCGAATTTACATTCGGAATACCCCCTTCTCTCCTTAGGCCACCGCTTCAATATCCCAATTTTGAAACTAAGGTAGTCCACACATATTTTGTTCAAAAACAAATAAATTAATATGATATTACTTCATAGATATCATGTATTTGTATCTCTGGGTTTGGGCTGTGTGTAAAACAAATTCCCTTAAGGGACAACAACGTATTATTAGGTCTTCAAGACTAAGTTTGGAAGACCTATTGTTATTATCGTGTTTTTTTAAAATTATTATTTGACCTTTTTTGTGCTTAGGATTTCTGCTTAACCGCTTGAACGATTTTCATGAAATTTTCAGTGATGATAGTATATGACCTTAACTAGTGCATAACGAAGCCCGATTTTGGATTTTCGACTTCTTTCGCGAGTTATCGCCCCTTGAAATTGAAACTTTAAACCTTAATAGCTCGTGAACTAATCAATATATTTGCACAAAACCTTCACCGCTATGTGGGCAACAACATTCCTCATCGATTAGGACTATAGAGATTTTCGGCCGTAATAATAGATTTTTTGCTATTTCGAGAAAACTTAAAATTTTGTGAACTTTCGCTGTTTTGAGTGTACGCGTCTTTGAAAATCTTCTTCTAATTCACGGCAATACATACAGCTATGTGTGATAGCTCATTTTAAAGCTGAATAACTACTCCACAGAATGCTCTAGCCCGAATTTTGAATTTCGTCCTAAAACTAAAATTATCTGCCCTTGAAAATGGTCCTTTTTTAAATCTTCATTTTTCGGCTCCTTGTTCAAAGTGACATAACTCTGTCTGGAATAAAGTGATGACAATGTTATTTATGACATTCTCTTTATCATAACCAACTTAACAATTCCATAACATATCATTATCATGTAAAAATTTATAGTTTTGGCACAATTTGGACATATTCCCAAAAAAATAAAATCTAGTGATTTTGAATCTTTTCAAGTGGTTCTTTCTTTATAGAATTGTTGATCGTAAACCACGAAAGATACACTTATGTTTAATACCTCATTTGGAAGAAGAGATGTCATTTATCAAGGACATTAACCTTCAATCATGTATCGGTCATGCTGTACATCTGACAAGTCATAGAAGATTGACATTTTTCAGAAAACGCCATTTTCAGCAAAGTTCAAAGAATCATAACTGCTTAACTAATTAAGATATTGAAATTGTATTTACATCTTCGGATACACAATTCCAAGGACAACAAAGTTTCTGTGGAACCCTTTCATCAAAAAGTTAATAGTTAAGCTCTGAACATCGCAAACGTTGTCTAGGGGTCCAAATTTAAGTATTTTTGAGCATTTCCTTGAATATTCAGAAGTATATAACGCATTACCTATGTATGCAATCTTAATGATGATTACATCTACTTAAGTGGAAATTAAAGCACAACATTTTCTATGTTACACCTTATTATGAAAATATTAACCATTTTGTCTTAATCGTGAGAAAGATCATGTAGGTGTCCATTAATAAGCGATTGTTACAATTTAAGAGGGTCATTGTCTTTGGAGAATTTTTGTAAAAAAAACTTCTAAAGATAGAGACATGCTTGATAGCTCATTTTAAAGCAGAGAAACTAATGAATAACCGAGAGTCAAACATGGACTTCAAGGTCAAGCAGAAGTCTTGAAGACCTAAGTATTGCCTTGGCAATCCTAGTTCTTCTTATTATTATTAATAATAAATACCTCTGCAAGTATGACGTCACAATGGTCCTATCACAGTCGCAATGGTTCCTGACTCGCGGAAATCTAAGTTAAAGCATACTGTCGGAAATTTTGCATGATTAGTTTTCGGTAAGTAATGAACAGAATACAAAATTCTTTCCATATAAAGCTATTTTTATGAAACTTAAAATATTGAATGAGTTGGTATCAAACTCGCTTTCGCTCGTTGAATATAAATCATTAACCCCTTTAATACACAATCTTATTAAATGAAAGTTCCTTTAATATCCTCTTTGTCTCAAACCAGATATTGTTAAATCGTTTTCTTATTCACATATATTATCAAATCAACCCAAGTGTCCGCCATCCACCCTTCCCCTACGCTTTGCTCCACTTATATACGTTGGGAGCAAACCCCACATAAACCTTTGCACTGTGACCTCTGATCCAGCCAATCACATCATTCTATCGCCATGTCAGCCAACCACAAAGCCTTTTAAACTGCAGTTCACTTACACTCTCCCGCCCTTCCTCAAGCGATCGAGCGATATGGTTATCATATCATGAACTTGACCCATATATGTGAAACCCCTGTTCATACCAGCATCAAGGCTTGATCCGTGCAGAAGTAATATTTTAGGCAAGCTTCAGCGAACGCAAAACTCTGCAGCACGAGTGATAGCTCATACAAAGAAGTATGGCCACATAAGACTGATACTCAAACATCTATACTGATTACCAAGGATTATACAAATAGGTATGACCACATGAGACTGATACTCAATTGCAAACATCTTTACTGATTACCAAGGATTATACAAAGAGGTATGACCACATGAGACTGATACTCAATTGCAAACATCTATACTGATTACCAAGGATTATACAAAGAGGTATGACCACATGAGATTGATACTCAATTGCAAACATATATACTGATTACCAAGGATTATACAAAGAGGTATGACCACATGAGACTGATACTCAAACATCTATACTGATTACAAAGGATTATACAAAGAGGTATGACCACATGAGACTGATACTCAAACATCTATACTGATTACAAAGGATTATACAAAGAAGTATGACCACGTGAGACTGATACTCAAACATCTCTACTGATTGCCAAGGATTATACAAAGAAGTATGACCACATGAGACTGATACTCAAACTTCTATACTGATTACCAAGCATTATACAAAGAAGTATGACCACATGAGACTGATACTCAAACATCTGTACTGATTACAAAGGATTATACAAAGAGGTATGACCACATGAGACTGATACTCAAACATCTGTACTAATTACCAAGCATTATACAAAGAAGTATGACCACATGAGACTGATACTCAAACATCTGTACTGATTACAAAGGATTATACAAAGAGGTATGACCACATGAGACTGATACTCAAACATCTGTACTAATTACCAAGCATTATACAAAGAAGTATGACCACATGAGACTGATACTCAAACATCTGTACTGATTACAAAGGATTATACAAAGAGGTATGACCACATGATACTGATACTCAAACATCTATTCTCATTACAAAGGATTATACAAAGAAGTATGACCACATGATACTGATACTCAAACATCTGTACTGATTACCAAGCATTATACAAAGAAGTATGACCACATGAGACTGATACTCAAACATCTATACTGATTACCAAGCATAATACAAAGAAGTATGACCACATGAGACTGATACTCAAACATATATAATGATTACAAAGGATTAAAAGCATTATACAAAGAGGTATGACCACATGAGACTGATACTCAAACATCTGTACTGATTACCAAGCATTATACAAAGAGGTATGACCACATGAGACTGATACTCAAACATCTGTACTGATTACAAAGGATTATACAAAGAGGTATGACCACATGATACTGATACTCAAACATCTATACTGATTACAAAGGATTATACAAAGAGGTATGACCACATGAGACTGATACTCAAACATCTGTACTGATTACAAAGGATTATACAAAGAGGTATGACCACATGAGACTGATACTCAAACATCTGTACTGATTACCAAGCATTATACAAAGAGGTATGACCACATGAGACTGATACTCAAACATCTGTACTGATTACAAAGGATTATACAAAGAGGTATGACCACATGATACTGATACTCAAACATCTATACTGATTACAAAGGATTATACAAAGAGGTATGACTACATGGTACTGATACTCAAACATCTATTCTGATTACAAAGGATTATACAAAGAAGTATGACAACATGATACTGATACTCAAACATCTGAACTGATTACCAAGCATTATACAAAGAGGTATGACCACATGAGACTGATACTCAAACATCTTTGCTGATTACCAAGAATTATACAAAGAAGTATGACCACATGATACTGATACTCAAACATCTATACTGATTACTAAGCATTATACAAAGAAGTATTACCACATGAGACTGATACTCAAACATCTGTACTGATTACAAAGGATTATACAAAGAGGTATGACCACATGAGACTGATACTCAAACATCTGTACTGATTACCAAGCATTATACAAAGAAGTATGACCACATGAGACTGATACTCAAACATATGTACTGATTACAAAGGATTATACAAAGAGGCATGACCACATGATACTGATACTCAAACATCTGTACTGATTACAAAGGATTATACAAAGAGGTATGACCACATGATACTGATACTCAAACATCTGTACTGATTACAAATGATTATACAAAGAGGTATGACCACATGAGACTGATACTCAAACATCTGTACTGATCACCAAGCATTATACGAAGAGGTATGACCACATGAGACTGATACTCAAACATCTGTACTGATTACCAAGGATTATACAAAGAGGTATGACCACATGAGACTGATACTCAAACATCTGTACTGATTACCAAGCATTATACAAAGAAGTATGACCACATGAGACTGATACTCAAACATATATAATGATTACAAAGGATTAAAAACATTATACAAAGAGGTGTGACCACATGAGACTGATACTCAAACATCTCTACTGATTACAAAGGATTATACAAAGAGGTATGACCACATGAGACTGATACTCAAACATCTATACTGATTACCAAGCATTATACAAAGAAGTATGACCACATGAGACTGATACTCAAACATATATAATGATTACAAAGGATTAAAAGCATTATACAAAGAGGTATGACCACATGAGACTGCTACTCAAACATCTGTACTGATTACCAAGCATTATACAAAGAGGTATGACCACATGAGACTGATACTCAAACATCTGTACTGATTACAAAGGATTATACAAAGATGTATGACCAGATGATACTGATACTCAAACATCTATACTTATTACCAAGGATTATACAAAGAGGTATGACCACATGAGACTGCTACTCAAACATCTGTACTGATTACCAAGCATTATACAAAGAGGTATGACCACATGAGACTGATACTCAAACATCTATACTGATTACAAAGGATTATACAAAGAAGTATGTCCACATGAGACTGATACTCAAACATCTGTACTGATTACCAAGCATTATACAAAGAAATATGACCACATGAGACTCATACTCAAACATGTGTACTGATTACAAAGGATTATACAAATAGGTATGACAACATGAGACTGATACTCAAACATCTGTACTGATCACCAAGCATTATACGAAGAGGTATGACTACATGAGACTGATACTCAAACATCTGTACTGATTACCAAGGATTATACAAAGAGGTATGACCACATGAGACTGATACTCAAACATCTGTACTGATTACCAAGCATTATACAAAGAAGTATGACCACATGAGACTGATACTAAAACAACTATACTGTTTACCAAGGATTATACAAAGAAGTATGACCACACGAGACTGATACTCAAACATCTATACTGATTACCAAGGAGTATACAAAGAAGTATGACCCCACGAGACTGATACTCAAACATCTGTACTGATTACAAAGGATTATACAAAGAGGTATGACCACATGAGACTGATACTCAAACATCTGTACTGATTACCAAGCATTATACAAAGAAGTATGACCACATGATACTGATACTCAAACATCTGTACTGATTACAAAGGATTATACAAAGAGGTATGACCACATTAGACTGATACTCAAACATCTGTACTGATTACCAAGCATTATACAAAGAGGCATGACCACATGATACTGATACTCAAACAACTATACTGATTACCAAGCATTATACAAAGAAGTATGACCACATGATACTGATACTCAAACATCTGTACTGATTACCAAGGATTATACAAAGAGGTATGACCACATGATACTGATACTCAAACATCTGTACTGATTACCAAGCATTATACAAAGAGGTATGACCACATGAGACTGATACTCAAACATCTGTACTGATTACAAAGGATTATACAAAGAAGTATGACCACATGAGACTGATACTCAAACATCTATACTGATTACAAAGGATTATACAAAGAAGTATGACCACATGAGACTGATACTAAAACAACTATACTGATTACCAAGCATTATACAAAGAAGTATGACCACACGAGACTGATACTCAAACATCTATACTGATTACCAAGGAGTATACAAAGAAGTATGACCACACGAGACTGATACTAAAACAACTATACTGGTAACCTATTACGAAGAGAATCAAATTCAGCCTGCTGATGTTTGTCTTCAAGGTGACTGGTTCCAGAGTACATCACTCCTTATCAATTAAATATGGCATAACGCTCAATGTCCACTCTCCTCGTCACTGCCCAGGTCACATGTACTGTCACACACGGAGACAGAGTCTTCCAATAGACAGGAACTGAGCTGTGAACAACTTCCCGCCTACTGATGTGAAAATCCCAGTCTCAAAAGTTTCAAATCCGAACTGAAAACCCTCATTACTTTCTTGATTTTTCTCTTTTCTGTAAAGATCAAGTATCTTCTGTGCACATCTGGAGGAAAATAACATGGATTCTGTTTGGTTTAATACTCGGTTGTCGGTGCCTAATAGCCATTCAATAAGATGCATTGATACATTTATACCAAATGAGTTCCGTTGACTCGAGGTTTTCAACGACTTCGTTTGGTGCACTTCACAGAATTGAATTTGTTTGAACAGTGAACACTGCGCATTTAATGCGAATGATAATGAACACGTTCCACTACTAGTGCTACTATTTTTTCTACCTCTGCGGTTGTTACCGCTGCAGAACATATATCATTCTATAAACTAAATCCCTGTGTCGACCTATGCCTAAATCAATCCCTATTGATCTTACTTGTGACGTATTTAAGAGAGCACCCTTGAGGTTATTACATATCAAATCACAGTAATTCGACCACAGGCTATTTGCAGATCACTTGAGGGTGAACATGAGCCTAGAAAATCGAACAGTATCAGTGTGATGACAGCCCTTTTGTGTTTGAATGTGTTTGTTTCCGAAGTCCCTCTTGGATATGTTCATTTGGTCTTTATGAGAAGACGTGTCTATAGATGTCTATCTATATCTTGTGGTCACGTTGGATCTTATCTCGTGGAGACAGGGATAAGTTGGGTCGTTTTGTATAGTTTAAACTTTATCAATAGATAAGATAACGAAATTATATCCCTTATGAATGATTATTCCTTCAATTGGCAACTTATATAGGCTCTACCAATTAATATATTCCAAATATTATAAGCACATTTTAAAAAGTAGTACATCTTCACTCTAGTGACAAAACTAATTGTAAAGAAATAATATCAAAAACAAGAATTTCTGGATAACATTTTCTTTATTGTGAACATGCACGACGTTTCATAGTGTGTATTTACTCCGAAACACTGTGTATGTTTACAGTGAAGATGGTGTTATAAGACTTGATAAAGAGACTGATTGCTCCTCTTCACCGAAACAAATCTTCACAATACAAAATCCATTAATAGAATATGAACCTTGAACGAAGTTTGTATTCTATCAATGTCTCAGAATATGCAAACATATATAACTAAAGTGATATTAAAATGTTCTATTTCATATTAGGACTGAAAGCATCACAAATATATGAGAATCAGAGGTAAAGTGAATGGAAAGTTAGCTTATATAACTATTTGTAGCTGGATATCGGTGCTTAGAATACCGAAACGGACCCCATGCGTAAAATAACAATGGGAAATATCAATGTTACATTTGTTCACTATCCACACGTAAATGGCATGTATTTCAAAAGCGATTTATTCAACACCTTGTTACTTGAACTTTATAACAAATAATAATTTCCTTCCCTATGAACATCTGCCTGATAGAAGGTAAATGTACTTGTATAGTTATCTATTCTGACGTAAAGCTATTTGATGGAGGTATTTAATCCTCTATATCGTAGTTCACTGGTCTCAAGCGGTTGGATAGGGATTTGATAACACAATACAATTTTCAAAATAAAAAGTGTACTTCAGTCGTGAGAGGTGTATTGTTAGTTGTCCAATCAAATCCAAGTGATGTTGATAAACAACTTTACGACTCTTCCGTTGAAGATATCACTGCTATTACACACTGTGTTATATTTGCATTCGGTCACAAAACAAAATTAACCTGATCTAAACAAAGCTTCAGCCATCATTCACAACAGCGTTGGCCCCGCTCGGCGATCTGTTTCACATGTTCAAAGCAATGCAATTTCGAACACTGTCAATATCAATTGTTCCCAAATACAATCGGTTGGTGGTGATTGCTGGCTTAATAAACAATTCACATTAAATGCCTTCTTTTCGTCATATATGTCTGTTACGTTTTTCTTCAAATCGTAATCCGATACTTTTAATTAAAAGCATAAGTTTGAGATGTTGGGCGAGTAAAACAAGAGAATACTAATGGATGTCCCGTTTGATAACATATTTATGAAAATCGTGAATGGTATTGGTATCCTACCCGCTTTTGCTCGTTAGATACCACGTCATCCACTCGTGTCTTCCATATGTTAAACGGAACGTTATTTACTTTTTCCTATATAAACTGAGGTACAAAATAAACTTTACACCTCAGTTGGTTTCATCATATGTTTGATTTTCAATTACAAATATCAATTACAAATATATGTTTCCGAAGTCGTACTCTAAAACTGAAAAGTGCAAGTGTTAAGTCAAGGAATAATTCTACGTGTTTGTTATTGTTTTGGGAAAAATGAAATTTTAAATTCATAAATTCTTCCAAATTTAATTTGGATAAAACACAACTGTTCATCGACATATAAGACATCTGCTAAGTGAAAATCAATAAATGTGCCTAATTCTGTACACATTTACAACATTATAAACATGGTAGGGGTCATATTGGCGTAAACATGATTTTATACCCCGTGGTCCTTTCAGTGACTCTCTGAATGTTTGGAAAAAAACGAGTATGATTGTTTGCCGAATCAGTCAACATTGAACATTAAATAATATCCCGGTTCTATCATATCAATTTGTTTTCTTATTTCTACTGTATGAGTGAAACAATAGGGTGTACCGCTTCTTTTGTAGCTCAGTTTATCACGCAAGGATATATATGTCTCTTTGACATGTGATGAAATTTGATGACAATCAAGGTCTTCCTAATGCTGGGAAATAGGTTTGTGGTTGTTCACAGTTTTATGAAACAATATCCTAGTTTGACGCCAACTATTCACAGATCTGTTAAAATAAAAACGTGGAACTCGTTGCATTATTGTGAAGAGCGTCTATTTGTCAAAGTTACAAATTAGTTCAGTCATACATTTCTGAGATTTGCTGTTGGTCAATAGAACGGCGAATCTTAGTGTCAAACATTTTATGAGCGAACATGTATTAGTTCTTGGAACCGAGGTGCTGGTGAATGCAACATTCATGATTTTATTGCAGGATACAAGCTGTAAGTTTAAAAAGACATAGATCCTTTCTCTACAGAAAACCTTGTAACTGCAATGATACATGCCATTGTATTACCATTGTAATATGTCGTATCCAATAATTCAAATTAGATATTTTTGTCATTGCCATTATGTCAAAATATGTTATATGTTTAAAAGTAATCATGTCGAAGTCAACCATTTGTTTTAATTATATATCAATATTAATTATTGTCAAATTAGCAATGATTAATAAAACTGATCAGATGTTTTCATCTTTATTGCTTTTAAGGGTCTGGCAACGGTTATGTGAATTTTTTTAGAACGAAACTGAAAAGTACTTGATAGAAGATGTCATTAGTGTAAAAGGATAACTATTCTGAACAACCTTTAATTGCAAGCAATGTAATAAATCTAAAAGGTAATATCATTAAATTCAGTCTTTCTCTACTAAGAATCAATATGAAGTAATACCCCCCTGGGAAGTGCCGTTACGGTGTATGGGTGCATCTACAAGACCTTATACACAATCTAAATATAACAGACATAATGTAAGTTGTTGTTAAAATGCTTTAGTGTACTTTAAAAGGCACTGTAGCACGACTTTTACATATAACGTTCTCACATTTTTCATTGATTTTTAAATTGTATACAATATGTTGTTAAGTTAGAGGATACAACATATCTTTAAACGATCCGATATGCCAATTCCAAGGAAAACGGTTATCCATATTGGCAGAAAATGGTGTGAGTATAAAGAACAGAATTTGTGGAACTCTTTAATGTGAGAAGTAGATCTGGATGTCTCTTGCGAGTTTAAGAGGTCAGACAGCAAGATAGTTTACCATTCTATCATGGTGCAATTTTTTAAATTTCTACTTAAGGTGTCGAATGACTTGAAGGACCTTCGAGTGGCATTTATAGTGTCAACATCTAATATGGCCGCTCGAAAGGAAGTGGTGTCGTATGACTTAACCGAACCGTGTATATTCGTTTAAAAAATATTTTTTTAGTAGTAAATTTTTATTTAATGGCATGGACTTAAAACGTAAAAGTACTTTCTTACCCAAGCGAAAATATGCCGAGTATTAACGTTTTCTTAATGTCCATTAGAATGACAGTTTTTCTAAATATAACTTGAATTTTGATTACTTGACGGCACTACTTTAAGCCCATGCATTGCTGAGCTGTCTTATTTGAACAAAATCACATATATGAACAATTTTGGGATTACGTATTTCAAGTGACACTATGAAATGTTTAAAAGTCATTTAAACTGTGTGTAATAAAGCAAGGCAAAACTTCAAGACTTTAAGAATGGTTACCTTTATTGATGAGCAAAATGAGTCATAATGACTTGTGATGCCTAGACGCCTCGATAACGAGTATGCTTGTAAATATTGAAATTATTTGAACAATAACATGTACCATGAAATTCAATTTCATAAATCAGACCTAACGTAACAATCATACCTCGCTGCATTTCTGATCTGATCACTTCACCGTAGAGTTCATGTCACGTGACCTTTTAACTCCAGCCAATCAGCAACGAAGCTAGAATGCAATCGGATTCACTTGAGTTGACATACTAAACACCGCGATCAATGCCAAATCTATGGCGGCATTTGATTGGCTGGAATTAATTGAAGATGAAATGTCACGATGAAATCACCTGATATGACCTCTGTGAATCAGACTGACGAACGAGGTACGTGTGTTATGTTGAATTTGTTCGATCTGATTAAATAAATAATAATAATATTGGATATTTGTTATGCGCCATTCTAATGCATGCTCATTGCGCTACGTGAGTAAGGTATACAATAGGAATAAATACTATAAATAATTAAGTTTATACACAGAGGGATTAAACAATGCTTGAAAACAGATGTACAGCTGTACATTGAAACTAAGGAAGAACGGAGTTGAACAGATATGTCTTGAGATAATAGTCTAGGGAGGTAGCCAGTTTGATTTATGTGAGGAGTGGATTCAACAATTATATTTCTTAAAGAATATTACAAAACTATGTTGACCATCTTTAGTTACTTCCTTTTGTTCATGGCCTGTGCGGAGTCAGACAATCTCACACTTAAAGCACACTTTTGAAGGGAACCTTCTCACAGGCAATCTTGTTTCCGCAAGCACATTGAACTTCAATTTTCATGCAATTTCATGTAAATCATATGGAGCACAACACACGAGCTCACCTTATATTACCGATTTTGAATGATCATATTTATCAATAGGCATAAATTAAACTATAAAGTAGTCATACCTCTGGAATGAGCATAAACAAAACATTTGTATCTGTATTACGCTGGAAAATAATCTATTGGCATGTTTGAGGGACGCAAACGTAATAACAAACATGTAGATGGTTCAATATATGAAGTCAAATATTGATTATCAATGCTCTCAGGTACGCGTGTATCAGCTTTGTGTCTTTTATGTTTCAATTTACTTATTAACGTTTGACGTCATTGTTTTGATACTGCAATGAATAATTCACTACATTTTCACTTGGCTAAGTATCAATAACAAATGATATTTTCAATAGATACATATATATACGCGTTGGACTGGTTCAAAGTATATGCGTTTATTACCTGCCACAACTGCTATGTTACATATTACACCAGGTCAAGATGGCAACATCAAAGAAATTAAGTTCTCCGTATCTCAATCGACTGCTATCACCAGTTGGTAACTTGACTGAAGTATAAACTATACATATGAACACTCAAACATTACATTAGTAACACGATTCAGATCATAAACCTAAAGACATATATACGTATTATTGAATAAGGTGTAAGCACTTGTAAATGAACAAAACATATTTGCTGTATTTACTGCAAGGTTTAACGGATTTCATGAATATGTCAACTGTAAGTCAATTTTGCTTGTGCAACTGTGGATACACTATGAAGACAGTCAATATTTAGAAATACATAAACAGTCACTGAGCAGATATGGATGATGCATGTTATGTACTGTTCATATTGACTATCATACAATAAAGAAGGTGATCTCCATAAGGAGGTGTTGTTAATTGTCAAAGTGCTTTATCCACCTTATTAACATTTAGTGTAAGGTTATGAATTCAGCTGGACAAAGAATATATAGTGGACACTGTTATTTCTAAGGTACTCTTTAGTAAGCTATGTTTAATCGCGTATGTCATCTTATTGTTCTCTGACTCCATCATCCCGTTAGGGACAGCAACACATCATTGATGTAAAACAATGCACAGTGCAGCTTGATAGAATAGATTTTATTCCCAGCATTATCCGTGATATGTTGCAGGTTAGAAAGAGGTGAGTTTGGGTGATACACCGCTTTCAAAAGCATTTCACTTACATCACGGCCTAACATATTATTGCAGGGAAAGAACGTGCAACATGATTATGGTTATGTATTGAAATGAAACCTGCGAGAGCTGAAAAGGTGTAAAATACAACGTTAAAGATGGTCTTTATACTGATAACATGATTTCACATACAAAGGGTAGGTCCATTTCACAGCCACTGTCGAACCAGCCGATCCCGTTCACCTCCGTCTCTGCTGACATCTCCAAGCAATGTTGTTCACCGTACATATTGTTGGGCTGTCCTCCACCATTAACAGTCCACATATTGAAGTCCATTACTTCAGCACTACTCCACACCCACGTTCCCTCCTCCACTACATCAGTTGCTCCTAGCCAAGCGAATTGGATACCTGGAGAATTCATTGAGACACGTACTAATCCGAACTAATTATTTTGTCAATTCGACTACCATGATAACAACACAATACGTTCTGAAAAGAATTCATGTTCGTTTAACATTGTTTACCAGAACTAGGGGGTAAGATGTTAATACAGCAAGTCGAATCATAGTAGCAGATATTGTACACATCCTCCATAAAATATATTGAAAAATGCTGCGATCCATAAACTTGATAAGCTATAAATCACTTCTTATATCAAGGATATGCGCATAACATTAATTAACATCGATAGAACAAGAGGTCAGAGTTACAACATCCTCAAATGGCATCTCGAACTTCTGTAGACTTACAGTGGTTAGCGCGTTCTGCTTCGGATCAAGAGGTCCGGGGTTCGAATCCCGCCAGGGGCACGGCAACTTTGTCTGCAGTTGAGAACTGTTCTACACGCATAGCCTAGGCCCAATTATGAAAAAGGGCTCAAATAAAAAAGCAAGAGGCATTTTTGAGAAGGATTCGGTATCCAGTCCAACTTACCTATTTAAAGGGTGCTGATTACGAAAAAATATGATACCAAGCCGAAAAAAGTGTTTTTGGCCCTCAAAATCGAAAAACAAAATGGCCGCCAAAATTTCAAAAATAATGGCAGGTGATCACATTGTTTTAGTTTATTACTGAATCTCTATATATTAAAATTTGGAAAAAAATGTTGTATATGGCATTCAAAGGGTACTGATCATGTTTAGGTTCAAAACCAATTTTTTAAAAATATTTATAACCCTCAAATTTGAAAAACAAAATGGCCGCCATAGTCACCTCAGGCGGTATTAGGTGTGAATGGTATATCATAAAATGCCTCTGTATATTTATTGATATTTTAAAGAAATCGACTTCCTCAGACAGCCTGTAAATGCTGATCACAAATAAATTTGATATAAGATGGATAAAATTGTTTTTATCTTCAGAATTGAAGAACAAAATCGATGTAAAATAAAAAAATAAAAAATTTTACTTAAAGATGACAATCTAGTTATAGTGATAATTTTGTTTCAATGAAAACCAAAATAATTCCTTTCAATGAATTTAAAAACAATTACATTATTTTTTTTATTATTTTTTTAAAAAAAAATTATTTTTTAATTTATTTTTTTTTATTTTTTTTTTTAAATATCTTCTTTTTTTTAACAAATACCATTGTTATATATATTGAGGATTAAGTTACGCTGATCAATTTGATACAAAAATACTTTGTGTTGTATCATTGTTCAGCAGCACTGTTGAGTACATTTGTATGGAATATTTGGTTGGTAAATCACAAATCAATGCAATGAATGGTCCCTTTGTTTTTAATGGCTGCCAGTCTCAGACCTGTCAAGCTCTTGGTGCAAATATTGTAAGTATTTCTTTGTATAAATTGATTTTTTTCATATTTCTTAATGGAATAATGGATCTTCTTTCAACAAGGACAAATAAAAAACATTCAACTTATCTGAAAGTACATTTTCTTTAACACAATCAAAGTGACAATCTCATGAGCTGTCGTCTGCTATTCAAGGGAGATAAGTCTTGAAAGACAAATTTTCAGGGAGCAGTCATTTTTTGAAAAAAAAATAAAAAATTGTGAAAATGCTTTTTAAAAATAGGGAAAATAGTAATTTCATTTTTCAAAATACTTTTACAAAAAGCAATAACTTATTTATTACTATACATGTGAAATAACAGATACAACAGCTGACAAAATTCTCCTTTTTTTCAGATTTGTATCCATTCTACTCATGGAGCCTGTCTTAAGTCTGAAACAGACTTCTTCAGTGGATTTAAGTTTATGCATATTTTGTCAAAAACACAACGGGGATTTGCGACTTGCAACTTCACAGGGACTTGAAACTGTAACAAAAGCTATTGAAAGCAGAAAAATATTCGGAGATGTAAAAAATTGCTCACTCATTGACTATTTGGAGCAAGTGTTTAATCAAAAATTCTCAGGAGAACTTTTTTGGCACAAGAACTGTTATGGACAGTTTACAGATAAGAACAAAATTCACAGATTGGAGAAAGCAGTAAACAAGTCTATACAAAATGCAGAACCAGTATGCAGTGAACCATCTCCAGCAAAATCACGTCGTAGATCCTCAAACCTTATTGACTGGAAGAAATGTATGTTTTGTCAAGAGGTTAACTTGAAGCAGCATCTTTATTCTGTGATGACATTAAACACCAGCTCTGACATTCTTGAAGCCTCTCAATTTGATCAAGACTTGTTTTGTAAACTTGCTGGTGTATTGGACCTTATTGCTGCTGAAGCGAAATACCATTTACCATGTCTTTGTTCTTTCAAAAGAATGACCTCAAAAACAAAAAATGCCCATGACTGTCACACTGATCCACCAATGGCATGGTTGACAACGGAGTTGCGTTATGCAGCAGATCAGGGTCATGTCCTTAGATTGAGTGATGTCTGGGAACGTTACGAACAACTAGCAGAGAAAGCCAACATTTCTATTGCCAAGTCAATGATAAGTCGCCGAGCAACATTCCGGGAGAAACTCCAAGTTCATGTCTCAGACTTTATAACGTTTGTTCAGACACATGGGAGCCCAGCTGATCGTGAAACATTACTTGTCCCCACTAGGTATAATGGAATTGCCATCTCCCAACTAGCTGATGCAGATGAAAAGTTGACCATGCCTTCCTATGATCGTCATGAAGATATCTTTCTTGAATTAGTTCATGTTGCCTTGAAACTGCGGGGTGATTTGATAGATAAACCAGGTCATTCTGGTGTTGGGGTTGATGAACAAAGTGCCGTCAACTGCATACCTGACAGTGTCTACATGTTCCTTAAACTTTTGTATGGTGGTTCTTGCCAATTTGATTGTGAACAAGATGAGGAGTGCAATGAAGATGTCACATTGAAGCAAAGAGTCATAAGTACTGCCCAGGACATGGTCTATGGTGTGAGTGGGGGACAGAAGTTGACTCCGAAACATATTGGTTTGGCCAGTACACTTCATCAGGTTACAAGGTCAAAAGATCTTGTTCAACTTTTTCACAAAGCAGGACATACTTTAAGCTACAAGCAGGTCATGCGACTTGACACATCATTGGCAGAATCAACACTGACAACAATGAATCATGAGACAGGTTATGTGATACCTCCTAACCTCATACCAAACAGATTTGCTTTCTTCACAGCAGATAACATTGACATATTGGATGAAACCTTGGATGGAAAGAACACCTTTCATGCAACACAAGTAGCAGCATGGCAGCGTGGGCCAGGCCGTGATATGATGTTCGACAAAGTGACATTGTCTTCAACCAAAACATTAGATATTCCAGATGCCATGTCAAAAGTCAGCTCAGCTAGCATGCCTGCAAAGAGACCAACTCCAGTGTTCCATGGTCCAATACAAAAGGAATGGTTTTGTGACCAAAGAAATGGTGGAAACTTCCTCACAGCAGAAGCATTAGATCTGGCTTTCCTCATGATGCGTGAAAGGTCTACAATTACAAGTAGCTGGTCAGTTTTCAACGAGTCTGTATCCAAAAGTGATCCACAAATTACTTCAGTTGGATATATGCCTATCATACAATCACCTGCACATGAATTTGATACCCTCAAAACTGTTGTTGAGCGATGCATGGAAGTGTCATCAAATCTGGGACAGCTGTATACTGTCATATCAGTTGATCAGGCATTGTACGGCAAACTGATGGAATTGAAGTGGTGTAACCCAGACTACCAGAGCAAGCTCATACCCCGACTCGGTGGATTACACATATCTATGAACTTCCTCAAAGTGATAGGAAAGCATATGAACGGTTGTGGATTATCTGAAGTGTGGCTGGAAGCTGGTGTTATGGGACCAAACACAGTAGATGCAGTTCTTGCTGGGAAGAAATACAACAAGGCAATGCGAGCACACAAACTCACATTACAGGCCTTGTGGAAGCTCATAGGACCGCAGTTCTCTTCATTTCTGAAGAATACCAACAAAAAACTGTTTGATGATGTATCTGAAGCTGCCTCACGTCTACAAGGTTTTGATACATTGACTGCTTTGTTGTCCGATTCCAGGTTGATGGAAGAATTCAAAGCAAAGAAGAGGCAAGAGAATGTGAATTTCTCCTTTTGGTTACAATACATGGAGATGGTGTCTGTACTACTCAAATTCACACGAGCGCAAAGAGATGGAATATGGGATCTGCACCTTCAGTCGTTCACTTGTATGTTACCATACTTCCTTCGGTATGACCACTACAACTATGGGAGATGGGGCCCAGTGTATGTTGCAGATATGAAAACCTTACCAGATGTTGTTCATGATGAGTTTCAGAAGGGAAACTTTGTGGTGAAAGGCTCAGAGCGAAAATTCAATCAGGTTGATCCAGATCAGGCGCAAGAGTGGCTAAATGGCACTGGCAAAAGAAGTGGTGGTATTGTCGGGATTACCAATTCAAATTCCGCATTGAACAGATGGGCATTATCATACAATCTCAGATCTCAGATAGCAGCAGATACCCACGAGATGTTTCAAATTCACAACAAGGATATTCTCAGTCATAATGAAGCACAACCAGCACGGCAACACCGAGACAATGCAGATGAGGAAACTCTTGTAAGCATATTACATCGTTTTCAAGTGTTCACGCCCACTGTCCAAGTAAATGTTTTGCAGAACATTGCTACGAAAGATCTTGCAACTGATAAGATACAGGAATCCTTACTTGATGCAAGAGTTCTTGGACAGCAACAGCTTGATGACTTTGTAAGCTCCCGACTACTCAACAACTCAGATTCACAATCAAGACATGCTATTTACGACCCACTGACAAGGAACAAGTTTTCAACATTTGCAAACCTATATGATGTAGAGCAGAAGCAAAACACTAAGAACAATGGAACTGTGTTGAGGGCGGACAGAAATGTTCTTCAGCGTCTCATCATCTCATATGCAGCTGGGCGTGTTGTAGATCTTGACAACATCTTACAGCATGAACTGATGTCAGTGCCAGTAGCTATTGCTGAAACCAACGGTTCTCTCAGGACAGGGAATAAATCAATGTTGGCAGAAATCTTAACTTCAGAAGTGAATTGTCCTGAGTGGATTGACTTGAGTGGAAGATTCTCATCTCTTATTATCGATGGACAGGCGCGGGTTATCTCTATTGGCAAGCCAGCAAATGCAACATCATTTGGTGATCTCGCAGATGTGTTCATCAGCTCTATCCTTCGATCTGGTGCTGCATACCATCGCATTGATGTAGTATTTGACAGATACAGAGATGAATCAATTAAATTTCAAACCAGACAACGAAGAACCCAAACTACCAAGCCAATACGACGTGTTGTGGACGGCAGGGATGTGCCACTTCCTCACTCTTGGACCAACTTCATAGCCCTCCCAGAAAATAAAGCTGACCTTGCCTGTTTTTTGTCAAAAGAACTACTGGCAAATGTTCCAGATGATAAAGAGGTTGTTGTGGCCGGCGGTTTTGTTAATGAGAAAGAAGTCAAGTCGTCCTGGTCCACTACAAATCTTGATCAGCTTAGGTCAACTCACGAGGAAGCTGACACTCGACTTGTTCTTCATGCCATCAACATCACTTCAGGTACAGTCGTAGTGGCTGCCAGAGATACAGATGTCCTTCTCCTTCTATTGGCTCATTATCCATCTCTCAAAGCTGACAACATCTGGATGTTGACAGGAACGTCTCAGAAAAGAAGGTACATTCCTATTGATCAAGTCTACCCGAAACTGCCAACACAATCTGCTTCATCACTGTTGCCATTCCATGCACATACAGGCTGTGATTCTACTTCCTACTTCTGTGGCCATACCAAGAGGTCAGCATGGAAAGTCTTCCTCAGCCATCATCATCTCCTTCAGGATTTGGGCTCTGGCGACCTAAATCAAGACAAGACCAGATCTGCTGAAGAATTTGTGTGTAAGGTTTATGGTGTGGATAATGTTCAAAGTGTGAACACGGTGCGAAGGATTTTATTTCAGAAATCTTTCAAACCTCAGTTGATGCCACCCACAAGTGATGCCCTATACCACCACATCAAGCGAGTCACTTACCAAACAATGATCTGGAATAAAGCCTGTGAAGGCATTCCCAAACTGCCAGTGGTCACAGAGATGGGTTGGACAAGAACAAACACAGGTCTACAACCTCTACTGATGTCTTTGGACCCGATTCCTGAAGCCTGTCTTGCACTCATCACATGTGCATGTCGCACAAAATGTCAGACATTGCGCTGTAAATGCAGGAGATCAAGACTTCCTTGCACCTCTGCGTGTGGCTGCAGAAAGCCTGGTGACGACACCAATTGTTTCAATGACAATTGAAATATATACTAAAATGTTTGGATGAAGTGACAGTTAGGACAACTATTTTAGGAATATTGAATTTAAATTCAAACCTGCATAGTGTGATTGTATGTTGACCAAATTACTAAGCACAATTTTAAGAAGAATTCTTATTCATATATGATTCAATATGTTTAACATGATATATTGAGAAATATGCTAAAATTATGCGTGACACGTTTCAAAGTATATATTGTTGACTGTTTGACATGTTCTGTCTATCCAAATGAGTTCAATGAATAAAATATATTCATGAATATTTGTAGTTGTGTTTAAGTATATATATAGTCAATAGCTGTAAGGGAACAACAACTTCAGTAAATCAGCTTAAATAGCCAATTTTGCGGCCATTTTGTTCTTCAATTCTGAAGATTCTGAAGATTTTATTCAGCTTATATCAAATTTATTTGTGATCAGCATTTACAGGCTGTCTGAGGAAGTCGATTTCTTTAAAATATCAATAAATATACAGAGGCATTTTATGATATACCATACACACCTAATACCGCCTGAGGTGACTATGGCGGCCATTTTGTTTTTCAAATTTGAGGGTTATAAATATTTTTAAAAAATTGGTTTTGAACCTAAACATGATCAGTACCCTTTGAATGCCATATACAACATGTTTTCCAAATTTTAATGTATAGAGATTCAGTAATAAACTAAAACAATATGATCACCTGCCATTATTTTTGAAATTTTGGCGGCCATTTTGTTTTTCGATTTTGAGGGCCAAAAACACTTTTTTCGGCTTGGTATCCTATTTTTTCGTAATCAGCACCCTTTAAATAGGTAAGTTGGACTGGATACCAAATCCTTCTCAAAAATGCCTCTTGCTTTCATCTTATCCATAATCTGGCCTAGTCGCTCTCTACCTAACACCCCTGCAGCACCCTACAGAACACCCATGGTTCGCTAGTTCCAGCCGATGCTCGCAGGTTTCACCGCAATGCATAGCCACAAGGCGTTGCGGGCTTTCTCCCTGACATAATACTAGCAGCCGCGATATAAGTGAGATACTCTTGAAAGCGGCGTTAAACCCCAACTCACCTCACCTCACCTCTGTAGACTTATGTAGGAATCAGGCGCTGTGTTAAAATCATCTTCTAAACTCATCGGCAAAAGAAACTTATGACCTCAGTTGGTTTTGATTAATGCAATATTTAAAAGAAGTCAGATCATTTTACTGTGACAATATACAGTTATACTTATCTGCAGTAGTTTGGATGAATTAATTGGTGACTGTGGTTACATTTTAGTTAAAATTTCTTTGTTTAATGAAGACAGGGGTAAGAAATGAAATGTCCACCAACATGAACCCTACCATGTTTAAAATGTTGTAAATGTGTGCAGAATCAGGCACATTTATAAAATCTCCCATAGAATATGTCTTATATGTCCATGGGCAATTGTGTATCATCAACAATATTTTTGGAAGAAGTTTAAAATTTAAAATTTAGTTTGTTTTTAAATTAAAAAGACATGTAGAAGTATTCTTTGACTGCTGACTAAACACCTGTACTTTTCAGTTTTAGATTATCATTTCGAAAACTTGAGATATTTGCAATTGAGATTCATACATATGATAAAATCAAATGAGGTGATAAGTTTATTTTGCCGCTGAGTTTTACATCCATGATTATTTTATCTTCTGGGAATTCCATCTTGCAACAATACAAGTTAGCACGTTATGGGCTCAAGTTAAGCGTTCACGTACTTTAATCTAATACAATGGCAGCAACAGAGTTACCCAATTGATTGAGAAGAGATAGAACTTGTAGGTGTTTCTCCATGTTGTTCACCACGGCAAGGGATCCTGTACACCTTCTGCTGCATGTAGCTTGGGCTTCCGTCCAATTCTTCCGCTCCAGGTGCACCTCGAAACTAGTTGTGTAATGTACACCCTCCTGAACACTAGGAACTGAAATAAAGTGTGTATAGGGATGGATGGAGAGACATGTTTACCAACAGATCTCAAACAAAGAGATACCTCCTTTCATAAATATTTTGAAAATGAACATAGTAAGCAGAAACATTATATAAATTAAACAGATACGTTACATTAATTATACTTAATGGTGTTGCTCAGTTCATATGTTTCGACGTTATTTGTATTCTAATAAGAGCGATAGCCATCAAAATTAGTTGTGCAAAATTAGTTGTGCAAAATGAACATTCTATTTATTGTTCCTTAACCTTTGGCTTGAAGACGTATTTCCTCAAAGATGGACGTAAATCGAAACTATAAAACCATTTTAATTAAAATAAGGAGTGTGTCCATGTCGCAAACATGCTTCAACCAGGAAAATATGATAATTTCTCACAGAGCTTGCTCGGGAAGGTTAATAGTCTGGAGGTGCTATACCCCATGTAGCACTAGAGCTATGTTATATATGGTCTAGTAAACATCGTTCGTTCGACTCGCAGACTCACAGATACTCACCTGGCCCATATTGATCAAGATTTTCAGTAATGGCGGCCTTAATTTGCATATTCAGCATAAATTGTTGTTGTGATCTTTACTGAAAAGGTTTAATCTGATTCATTACCCCTCTAAACATAGGGATAGACGCCAAAATTAATTTGATATCATGCATACAAGTAGTTACGGAGATAATGACGAAATTAAGATTTTCAGTAATGGCGGTCTTAATTTGCATATTGCGCGGATTGCCCAATGATGACAGAGTGGCATCATTCAGATTCTTAAAGAGCACACCTCAGAGGTAAAGAACCAGCAAAAAAACTTTGTACATACTGCAATGCACACTTATCGGTTCCTGCCACCGGACTAATAGACTAGGTCTAAAACATGGACCTCCGTGTAAAGTCGACCCTCCTCTTTGACCTCCTATTTTTTTGGTATCAACTTCTCGATTTATACCCGGTAATATTTGGTTTGTTAAAATCGTGACCACGACTAACAATCAATAAATGATTATTTCTTATGTCTTATGACAAATCCACGCATGCCCGCCCGTGACATAGTCAAATCCATTTTCTGTTTTACAAGTTCTATCAATTGAAATCTCTGTAACCCTTCGTTTTAGCTGATATATGTCATTGTACATTTTATTGCTGCTGATTACAGTTAATGCATTTAAATGTTTCACTTATAATTAGGTTAAAATGTGGCACTTACCACAAACAGGTAACCCATTTCTTGCAACCTTGCATTGTTCATGTCGGGTACATGTGTGCTCTTTGCACGATCTGCTGAATTCCTGTTGCAAGAAATACTAGTTAGTGTACGTTATATATCATTTGTTTAAGGATCAATAACATATATAATGTTATGGGGCCAACTTATTAGTGTTCATGTTCTGTACCATTTTAAATACCTCGACAATGAATGGCAACACATTTTACAACAAGAGGTTTCAAATAATAACATTGATTATATGAAATGTCATCATTCCATGTTCCAGTAAATCAGGTAGGTATACCGAGTCTTACGCCCGTTATATAATCAATTTAAATCCTTTTCATTCACAAAAAAACTGCCAAGACATGAATGTGTGTGTGTATGTATATATATACAAGTAAATTTCTTCATACTTCATAGTTCAAGTAATATATACATCATGATGATCCAATGATGATCACTGAATAGTGTCGGGAATCCAAAACATTTTCGGCCTTTATGTATATATATATATCAGTTACTGCATTAAACGGCCTGAAGAAGTAGGTACATGATGTACCTATTGAACACGTTAGCCAAACTTATTTCAACTTCATCTTTTTTATTTTGATATATGTTACCATAGAGTTTGAACATTTCTTGTGTACATATATATATATATATATATATATATATATATATATTATATCGGCCTTTATGTATATTTATATAACTTACACTGTAACTGTACTTAACTAAACATAAACCATGAACTTAACTTTATATATATACAATATACTTTATATATATACAATAATAACTTAGTTATTCTTTTTAAACTCATTCCAGAATTACTGTAAACTTGAAGAAACACCTTATTATATATAAATACATATATGTCAAAGACTCACCTCTGGCCAATTACCGATATTGCTGTAGATGAAGTTAGAGTCATCAAGTAAATTATGATATCCGCAATGTTCGTCTTCCATGTTTAATATACACGCCCTTGTTGCAGTGTTCAGTTGGAAAGATTTGCACATGATATGCCCCTTGCAAGAAAGAGCACAAAATAATATTGAGGACTTATAAAGTTTCTTAAATCCTGATCCACTTAAATATTTTCCAGTTACAATTTGTTCTCCAGTCGGACAACCACACTGACATTTCATATGAAAGAAGATGTGATAAACGAAGAACATTTTCAAAAGCATAATCAGCTGCGAAGGACAGAACGAAGACGACATGCCACTTCAACAGACCGTGGGAGAATAACCAACAGCATTAGTTCAAAGTTTTCCTTGGTCGGTAAACAAGGTAATTACTCAAGCTGATTACAAGTAAAACGCTACCTACTATTGATCATACAGTTCCCTATTAATGTTTGCATAATTCATTGAAGTTAGCAGAAGGAAACATGTTTCCAATTAATTATATAAATATATATATATACATATATATATATATATATATATATATATATATATATATATATATATATACATATATATATATATATATATATATATATATATATATATATATATATATATATATATAGATATATATACAATATATACAATATATATATATATATATATATATATATATATATATATATATATATATATATATATATATATGTATATAACACTGAGGCGTATAAGCAGATATTTGTCTGTCACCTTTATAATTGCTATATAATTCTATAATTTTGTTGAATAATTATATTCTCGTTTGGACGAACGACCAATGTCGAAGGTTTTACCGACACTAAAATAAAGAAAAACTTCACCATTTGTGATCACACTTCAATCATTTTACATGGTCAAAAATTATAAATTGGTCTTGGTGATGTTACCACACTTTCGTGTATGTCCACTATATCGGGATAAGACATTGAGAATCTCACCCAAGTGCCTTCTGATATCAATATATCCATAGCAGTTGAAACAAATTGACGTACTTGATATGAGAAGGCCAGATTCTACACAGAGGTGCAAAAGAAACGATACCAAAGTTTCAACAAATGTCTTTGATGAGGATCTTTCTCGTTGAGAAATATAGAAATTGTATGACACTCCATATATCTGTTTAAAACATTGGTGCTTAAATTGATAAATTGATTTTTTTAACATATGTTTCGTATTTATGGCAAAGGTAAAGGTTATGGTAATATGATCTCGTCTTAGTTAAGGGTATTAAAAAAGATGATTATTTTTTTAAAACGTGTTTCTCAAAAATATGAACAGGTATTGTTTTTAAATTTCAAATTTAGTTTCGTTGGCTTCTGAAGACATGATGTAACTCTGTTTCAGTCGTATGTATCGATCGTGGATTGAAATATCTCTTATCAAATATGTTTTGTATGGTGTCGTTTCTTTTGACGCTGAGTGTATGTAAGATGTTTAGTTGGAATGATTTGCACATGATATTACTCTTGCAAGAAAGTGAAAAAGATAATATGGAGGAGTTACCAAATTTCTTAAATTCCGATGCACTTAAGTATTTTCTAGTTACAGTTTGTTCTCCAATCGGACAATTATACTGAAGCGCTAAGAAACGCCATAGAAACATATACATGTGTTAAGTCTTAAAGTCTTAAAGTTTTGCCTAGTGTTTTACACACAGTTTCAATGCCTTTTAAGCATTTCACAGTGTGACGTGAAATAGGTACGCTCGAATAGTGCTCGAAATTGTGATTTAGCTAAAATGAGACAGTTAACAAATGCATGTGCTTAAAGTCATGCCGTCAAGTAATAAAACTGCAATTTGTATTTATAAAAATAACTGTCATTCCTATGGCCACTATGAAAATGTTTTTAATACCCGGCATATCATTGCCCGCTTGTGTAAGAAAGTACTTTTACTGGCCATGCCATTAAATACAAATTTACTACTCAATCAATAAAAAGAATTCTAAAACGAATGGACATGGTTCGGTTAAGTCATTCGAGTCCACTTCCTTTCGAGCGGCCATTTTAGATGTCGACACTATAATTGTCACTTGAAGGTACTTCAAGTCATCTGAGTGATGTAGCTTTAATTTTGAAAATGGCACTATGATAGAATTGTAAACCACCTTGCTGTCTGACTTCTCCAAATCGCATGAGACCTACACAACTACCTCTCACAAAAAAGAATTCCACAAAATTTATTATTTTATACTCGCACACTTTTCTTCAAATATGGATAACGGTTTTCTATGGATTTGGCATATCGGATCGTTTAAAGAGATGTTTTATCCTCGCACATATATATACAACATATTGTATATACTTTAATAATCAATGGCACATTTGAGAAAAGACAATATGCAAAGAAACGTCCCACAGTGCATTTAAGAGTACACTAGAACTTTTTCATCACCAACCTACATTACATGTATTTTTATAATTAAATATTGTATGCTGTCTTGTTGATACACACTAAGCCGTAACGGCTCATCCTTGTGGGGATGACTTCATATTCATTTTAAGTAGGGAAGGACTGAATTTAATTATATTACCTTTTAGTTGAATTACTTCGGGTGCATTAAAAGGTTGCACACTCGTTAGCCTTTTACAATTAATGACTTATTTAATCAAGTACTTTTTCAGTTTCTCTAATTTTTTAACATAACTGTTGTCAGACCCTTAAATGCTAGAAAGATGAAGACATAATGATCAGTTATATTAACCATTGCTAATTTGACAATAACTAACCAATATTCAATTTTAATAAATGGTTGACTTCGACAGGATTTCTTTTAAACATAACGTATATTGACATAATGGCAATGACAAAAACATCTAATATTACAATGATAATAAAATGGTATTTATCATTGTAGTTTTCTTTGGAGAAAGGATCTGTTTTAGAAAAATCCTTAAATTTAAGCATAACGTATTTATATTTTGTCATAATACCAATAACAAAACATCTCATTTGAATAATTAGATATGACGTATTACAATGGTAACTTAGGTACCATTTTTTTATTTATTACTGGAGTTAAATGTTTAATGCATTTATTTGATTGCACAACGATCTATTTTTTTAAATTTTACAGCTTGTTACCAGCACCTCGGTTCCAAGAACTACAGTTTACATGTATGTTTGACACTGAGATTCACCTTTCTTTTGATCTTCAGCAAGTATTCACAGAGCTGGTGCAATCAATATCTTTATCAAGTCATTATGACAACTTCTTCACTGTTATAACTGTAAACACTCAACCAGAAAAGAAACGTCACCATACAAAATACAATATAATACCATCCATGGGCGATAAACACGACTGAAACTGAGATACATCATGTAAGCAGATGCTAACTAAACTCAGTTGGAAATTTTAGAAATCATCGTTTCGTATCCTAACAAGACGAGATGGAAGAGTCCAAAGGGGCTTTTTTGCCTCATGTTATGACTTTCTGCAGTTACATGAGACCAAAAAAGGTTATTAATGTCGACTTCATCAATTATTAATGTAAGTTCTACATTTATGAATTTTCAACTTAAATGTCAAACATCGTGGCCAAAAAAAACACATTTTGAAAAAGCGATTTCAACATCATAAGTGTAGTTGAACATACATAAATATAATAGTATTATTTCCTGATGCATGGAATTGCGGGTACCTCTTTACCAACCATTTCTCTATAGAAAGCACTCACAATCTACTTTTTCAGTCAGCGTTTCGTTACACTATTGAACATATGGGAACTTTCTTTTGCGGTTCAAAGTACGTTCATGTTACTTCGTTCATATTTGCTTATAGTAAATGGACTATATTATTTGGTAGATTCGAATATGCATTGTGAAGGAATCATCAGTCATTAATAAGTGATAAAAATTACATTCACTTATTTATTAATTGACCAAACAAAACGACCCAACTCAACCCTGTCTCCTCAAGATCAGATCCAACGTTACCACCTGCTAAAATCTACAGACACGTCTTCTAGAACACGTGCTAGATACTTCAAGTCTTGACGACAGAGGGACTTGGGAGACAAACACATTTCAAACATAAAAGGACTATCTTCACACTGATACTGTTCGATTTTCTAGCCTCAAGTTCACACTCAAGTGATCTGCAAATAGCCTGTGGTCGGCCTAATGTGATTTGATATGTAAGAATCTCAAGGGTGTCCTCTTGAACACGTCACATGTAAGATCAATAGGTAAATTTAGGTATGGCTCTACACAATGATGAAGTGTATAGAATGATATGTCCTGCAGCAGCAGCAGCAGCAGCAGCAGATACAGCAGCAGTAGTTATAGTCCCTGTAGTGGAAATTATTAATCATCCACGATAAATTCACCCATTGTTCAAACAAATGCAATTCTGTGAAATACACCAAACCAATTCGTGCAAAGTCTCGCGGCATTTAGACACATTTGTTGTAAAAGCTTGATGTGACATCCTATTGAATGTCCATTTGAAACCGATAACAGACCATCTCAGCAGCAATCAGAATCAATGTCATTTTTCTCAAGACATACACAAAATATGCTTTTTCTTTAATGAACAAAGAAAAGAGATGTAATACAAATCACTGGGAATCAGAGATATGATATGTCATATTCAATGTTTGAATTCAATAACTACACTTTGTGTGTAAATGCATTACAACGATAGATTTGTACAACAACATACCGTTAATATACTCCAACCCTAATGTCAATGCAATTCTTTCTAATTCTAACCATAATTCTAACATATACTTTTGAGTGTCTGTTGAGAGCTTTTTGCAGAGCATCTCAACAACCAACTTAATTGTCTGGTTGCCTCGAAACATACATACAGTATACTTGATATTTAAAGAACAAAGTCATACAAACAGGTGACCTTCAACACAATGCAGTTCAATGTCTGGCTTCATATTTCTCTGGTACCAATGTAAGCACGGTGAAACTACGTTAAGGCTAGCAACATGTATCAAGGATGTTTGTATGTTTGGGTCTGAGCAGTCAACTACATAATTTGTTGAGGCGGCATACCATATAACAAGGACACTGTTATTATTAACTCTTAACATAAAACAGTGTGTCACTTGTGAGTGTCCTTGCAAACAGTGTGCACTAATTATAACATAATGTATCAATTTTATTTCACTGTGGTTTACAACAATTTGTTGTTTTGTCACATAAAAGCTATTGGTGTGGATAATGATTGTAATAATTCTGGTGTGTTACTGAAATACAAATTTGGATTGGATTGAATTGTTATCCCCGCCACAACGAAGTTGGCGGGGATATAGAAATGAGCTCCGTCCGCGTGTCCGTCTGTGCGTCCGGGCTTTTCCATTCCGGCCTCAAACTTCAAAACTATTCAATATATTTTGCTGAAACTTTGTCCAGGTATTTTTTTACGAATGCAAACAGTCTGGACTTAGAACCAAGAGGAGGGAAAACTATATTCCGGCCTCAATACAGGTTTACAGAAGCATAGAATTTATCTTATTTTTTGTATCAGAGAGCATATACGTTTTCACACATATCTCACGGACAGATGAGACACTGCTATAGAGATAGAATAAACAGACGCCTCATTTCCTGTAATAACTAGGCATCACAGCTGTAATCATCAGCATCAATGTACAGTTTACTGCAATTCTAATCAAAGTAAATATTATTTCATGACTACACATGTTCCTGTAAACGTGTTTCATTTCAATATGGCTTGGCATGTAATCTAAATAAATTCATTTGAATGACACTAAAAATAGCGTTCATTATAGCTTTAGGTTCTATTTTCAAACAACTGTCACAAACATCAATCTAATTCGTTCATTGATGTCAGAATCGAAATACCTTCCTTGTTGAATGAAATGAAAGTTAACCGTGATATTTACATCAGCTGAAGTGGAATATTCATATTATATATAATATGAAATATGTTAGCTTGAATGTTTTCATCTATGTGATCAAGGTAAAATAGGAGATCTACAGAATTCATGAATAGGTGTTAAACAAGTGTTGTCAACCAATCGAAATTCATATACACAAAGAAAAAAGTTAAACACCTCATGATATTTGTGATGATATATTTTCGAGAATATTTTAAATAGTTAAACCAGTGATGCGTGACAGTCGCGCATACACGTTCGGGGCATGCACGTGCAACATGCTACCCTCGGAATCACAAAAAGCAGTATGACCCATGGTGGTATGTACCGTTCCTTTCCATAGCCATTCAAGCATATCTATTGAACATGGCATGAAGACGATTGTCAATGGATCTCAGAAATCAAATTATTGGTATGCACTCTGCAGGAATGTCCTTTAAGGCGATAGGGCGAAATCTGGGCTACCATTACATTGTTGTAAGTCGTTAAGTCCAGAAGCATGCGCAGACAGGAAGTGCAATGGACCGACCAAGATCTGGAAGACCTACTATCACTACACCTCGAGAGGACCGGCACCTTCTTCGACATGTACGCCGAGAACCCTTCCTGACAAGTCCTCAGGTGAAACGTCTGAAACATCAGCACCAGAACAGTCAAACATCGCCTCAAATCGGCAGGACTAAAGGCAAGAAGGGTAATTAAACGTCCCTTGTTGAGAGACAATCATAAACGTGCACGTTTGGCATGATGTTTGGACAAACAGCACTGGAATCTGAGGACCTGGCGGAAAAATCATTGGTCTGACAAGAGTCGATTCTTGCTCCATGTTACTGATGGGCGCGCACGTGTTTGGAGACAGAAGAATACACCTTACACCCCCAGGAACATCCAGCCAACTGTTGCGTATGGCGGTGGCTCTGTTAGGGAATGAGGATGCCTGTTTCATGATTGCAAGCTGGATTTGGTCACCATTAGGGGCATCTTAAAGGGCGGCGACTCCAGGCTCGGAACCCTCCAGTACAGAATTTACATGAGTTGGAGGCAACTCTGCAAGCTGAGTTGATGTTATTGACACAAGAACAGATCCGACGACATGAGACGTTGGGTGCAGTGTGTCATCCGGGTACGTGGCGGTCCTACCAGATACTGATCATGTACACAAGGGTCTACAAAGAACATTTAGAAGTGACAGTACCAATGCGAATGGTTTCGTTTCGCTTGCAGCTCCATACTTTTGTGGACATCGTTTCATGGTAAAAACAGTACCTGTGTAAACATGACGTCATCGCTATTAAATAATGATAACAGCTACATTTTTGTTTTCGTTTCTGTCTTGCCAGACGGCTGTTCTATCTGAAAAAAATAATCTCAGACTAATTTAGGGTCATAGCAGAGCTTACTTGTTTCTGACATTCATTCAGCTATATGAAAGTGTCAGGGGGTGCTTAAGTTGTTTTTTTGTGTGTATATTATCTTTAGTCGTAAGGTAATGCCTTAGGTGAATTCTGACACCCGGAATGTGTGTTGCTGCTTTCTTAAGAATCATACTGTTGTAATATATGTTGTAGATGTAGTGACAGCAACGTTGATTGTTATAATGTTGACTGATGGTGATACTAAAAAAAATTATCTCCTGATTTCACAGTATAAATTTCTAAAACAATACTTGCATACATTAAGATTAAATATATAACTTCTTGATAATTACAAAGATTAATGTTTATTCTGATAAACTTTGATACTTGATGTGACAGCTTGCTCGCTGTATATGAATTCCCGGTGTTCTCATACTTGATCAAAACCAAGATGTAAGGTTTTCTTTGGGAAGTAAGCCAACGGAGGAGGGAAAAGGAGGATGGCCGACAGCCCCGAACCCGCTATCCGGAGTCCAATGGTTTAAGTTACCTTGGTTTGCCTGGGGTGTTAATGATTTTAAAGATATGCATATTAGAGAAATATCTGATTTGACACATTTATATATCATACTTTTGAATAGTGATAGTTGTGGCAAACAAATCTAATAGTATGATGCAAGTTACTGAAAGACGATCGTAGTATATACTATACACCATTGCAAAGTCAATCAAGATAGTGAAGTTCACATTTATATGGTAAACATTTCGTCAGTGGGACAGAAAACACGTTAGTAATCGAACACCTATTACCTAACAGATTTTGTTCATATACTGACAATGAAAAACCTGGATTATATGACACAACTATTGATGTATAACGCCCATGTTTTGTGCCTGTGCAACTGTCTGCATCCATATGCAAATACGTATCAATTGCGAAATGATGCTCCCATCCAAGTTTGTTGCAGATTCCATCAGTCTCAATTAATATGTTATTATCTCTGGGGACAAAAGCAGTAAAAATAATTCAAGCCAAAGTTAATCTTCCTTAGTGGAACAGGGATTAGGAGAACGAAATGATGATTGACTGCATTCCGTAATGGAAGAAATGACATAATGGAATGTGAACTTATTGATTTGTCATCTTTATGTATGATTTAATTGCCAACACTGCCTGCAACCTCTGTTACATGGACTGAATGACACGTCGGATTACTGCAGGTGGAATGTTTTGCTACCCTTCCTGCATAACTAAGGCCCGATCTGACAACAAATGGTGCTGACGTCAATAGTGGTGGCGCCAGGCTATATTTGCAGCCAGGGGTGGTACTGAGAATCAATCAATTTTTATTTTATTTTTGTGTAACACTAAACATTAAATTTCACATATGTTTGTCGTCTCTTAAGGTTATATGAAAGATGTTACAATTGTGAAAGAAAGGTGTCACTCTCCGAAACCAAACTACATCTACATGCAGAATCAAAGCAAACATCTGTAAATTAAAATGATAAACCACAGGATGTTCGGAGATGAGCTTTCATATCAACATTATATATATATTATATATGTATGTAATACTAAGTTATTTTTACTTGAGTTTTGTAATAAGACATTTTATCCTTTGTTTAATGATATCCTTTCTTATTATTTGGCATGTCCATCTCAAAAGTACAAACTATAAAGATTCAATATTTTCATCGACAATATAGAAAACAAGTCCTAAATGCAACATAATAGAACTGCTAAGTTATAACCAATGTGGTAAATGTCAGTAAGGCTATTGGCGTTAACAATCAATTACTTAATAATAACCCTCCCAGCTTAGTCTGATACAGAGCAAATCAGTCTCAATTAATAAACTATTATATCCTGGGACAAAGGCATTAATTCAATAAAGCCGTATTGAACCAGGGGTAATGTCTTGCTACTTAGGATTACGAGAATTCCATGATGACTGTCCACACTGGGAGGTATGTTTGAGAAATACATGCGTTTTACATCTGAGGCATTTCTTCACAAGGAATTGTAGATCATTAGAATTATAATAAGAGTATCAGTGAAAGGTATGAAATACTCCATCCTTACCATATGAACTGGACACTCTCCTTCGCATAAGTTGAAGGATCCCAAAACACCATCAATCACTTGTGTTACTACAAGCTTATCCCAATTATATTGACTCTTAGCGGACTTTTCATCAGACCACAAACTTATAGATTGTATCCTAATGAAATATATGACTTTGCCAATTCTTGTTTTATGTATATTATTATAATACTCTTATCTCAGCATTATGATGCCAAGAGAAAACATTGTGTTTGCTGAAAAAGTATGAAAATTTGGCCTGTCGTTATGAACATCCTTATATTACACAATACAATGAAAAACCATCAGAATTGATATAAATATCGAAGTTAATTTCCATACATTATCTGCAATTACATGCAAAAACATCAGCGACATTTCATATCAGTTAAAGAGTGATGTACATGTAGCCATAGTTTCAACTAAATAACCGTTAACGTATTTGAGCTTTCAAACAAGTGACAATTTGTTAAATAGTTAGAAGTTCGCGACTTTGATTCTTTCTTACCCTAGGGTTAATGACTCGCAAATATAAATGCTTCAGCACACGATTCTTGATCATAAAAGAACAAAGATTAGAGCTATTCACCGAGTAGCCTTCTGAAACTCAAAGGGACGACCATCAAAAGCAACTTGAAGCCTATCAACGTATTTAAAAATCATCTCAAACCCAAATGTACGATTTTTGCTTGTTTCGTATTTGGTGGAGGTCTTGCAAATCAATGTTAAGATAAACCATCTTCTCTTAAGCAGATTACAGTGAAAAAAGCTTTCATCTTTACAGCAGAGGGTTAATATTCAGTGTCTGGTTTCATTTGGACGTAGTCTTCAGTATGACAACTTTCTGCAAAGGGTGTTTGTAATTAAAAGGTACAATTATTATCCATTTATATATCATTGCCAACACTATAAATATAGTTTTCAAACTAAAGTATAGTTGTATGTCCACCTTGTTTCCTTCAATAAACAATTGTAAT
Organism: Gibbula magus; assembly: GCA_936450465.1. Taxonomy (NCBI): domain Eukaryota; kingdom Metazoa; phylum Mollusca; class Gastropoda; order Trochida; family Trochidae; genus Gibbula; species Gibbula magus. Next base: position 49,373,682 of record OW388301.1, read on the forward strand.
CATCTGCATCAACATGATAGTTTTATCACAGTATATAATCACAACTAATATTAACAGATGTTTCATGACCTATGGATCGATTGGCCGATGCCGTTTCAATGCAATTGAATTCTGACATTCATTCTCATGTAGGGTCATTTTTGCGTTGTCAATAAATAACATTAAGTGGATGAAACGGGTTTAATGTTACTGTATGTTTAGTTTCGTTGCGATTGAAACCTCGATTTTGATCTGATTGACAAAATGTCAGGTCATCTGTATTAATCGAACTTTTCCAAACAGTATCATTGACATTCTCTGAACAGAGTCACTTTTAAACATTTGATTCGAGTAATCAGCTCCCTGCAAATACTGGAAAACAACATTTGTTTCAGTATTTATCCATAAATCTTTAAGTAAATATTCTAAAATGTGCTGTTGGTGACTGCAGTTGAATGAAAAGTTAACAATTATGTTGTTACGATCGAACTATAAAGAAAAGTGAGCCGTGTGCAACACATGTGCAACACACGCCGTGTGTGCATTATATTTCATTCATTCTTAAACAGTTTCCATTTCTTCTATTATAATTAATGTTAATAATACGAAAATTACTGTTTCCCTATCCTTTCAAGAGATTTTTCATAATTTGTGTTAGATGTACTTATCATTGAATACTTTATCAGGTATGCTTAATCTATAATTAATTAGGTAAAGTAGGTAATACTATCCCTAAACCAGTAATTGATTTCTTTGCTTCACCACGTTCAGACACTAGTACTCAGATATTCGTAATTATCCCAATACTTAAACAAGTCAAGCAAGACTTGTTTACATGAAGTTATTCAACCACTTTTCTAAATTGCGTGTACAGTGAATATCAAATGAGAATGTAAATCGAATAGTTAACTCATGCAACTGCTGTAAAAAAATTCAAGTATTTAGTTCTGTTTTAGTTGGTGAGGGTCTTTTTTCATAAAGTGGTCCTCGATGATTGTTCAATTCAATTAATACACTGGTGAAATATTGAAAGATAAATATTATATGCGGAACGTATTAAATAAGTTTTTGATTTATCAATTGTTAAATTTCAAAATGGTAAACTGTTTGTAAAATAGTGGTTTTACTTTAATTACTGAACATCCACCATGTGTATGGTTGTACAATGGTATTCTACACTGCAATTAAGCGATGAAATCCCTCTGAACAATTGGATTTATTTTCTTGTTATGAACTGTTGAAAAAACATTGGAAAACATTCGCCTAATTGATAAGGAATACTCATTTATTTTTTTGCCATTAACATGATTAAGCTAAGGGTTATTGACAAGATCTAATAACGGAATTGAGGGAAACTGTTGACAACCATGAAATCTATATTTTCAGGCATGAAGACATATCCATGTTTCATGTATTTCACTGTTACGTTTTTCATTATTTATTATTGCAAATTCTATCACATAAATGTATCCAATCTAAATGTAGAGTATAAAAAAGTTTCGTTTCAAGTCAGAATGCAGAAGACTATAAATGTTCTTTACCAAAGACCAGGTTTTACATTCCATTCCCTTTCGCAAATAATGTTTAAGACTCATTAGTGATACATTGTAGTAACGTTGTATAACCACATCAAAGTTGTGTGAACTTGAATGAGATATATTTAAATCATGATCATCCTGCTATTTCTGGTTATTTGTATCAGTATTAGACTCAATCAATCTCTTTATAGCCTGATGTAGCAGGATGGATGATGATATGTTTCATTTGTTGGCTCAGCCGGGCAGGGATGCCACTCCCTGTAAGGTTTGTAACATATCAAAACAACCTTAGCCTACCCAGTATAAGGTTTATTGCAACTGATGGTTATCGTTTGCTGATGATCAAGATGAAAATAGGTTTTTTGGGTTGTGAGCAAAGCCAAGGAGTTTGCACACACACTTTCAGCTCCTTAGACCAAGTGGTTGTGGAAAAGAAGACAAAATGAAAAATATTTCAGACGGACGGACGGATGCCGGACGGACGGACGCCGGACACCGTGCCATGCCATAAGCCCATCGGGCCTTTCAGGCCAGATGAGCTAAAAGTACATCCATGGCAGTTTTTTAGTTCTGCTCCGGAAATGAATTATTAATATAAGTTATGTATACATGGAAATGGTAAAAATTAAACAAATTAAAAAATGTGAAGAAGTTGAAAGCCCCAAAAGGCACATCTACACATGATGATCGTTCCACACACTAAATTTCGTTTAGCTATGTCTTATAGTTTTCGAGTTCTGCTCCGGAAACGAAATTCTAAGTTACGTTTCCATGGAAATGGAGCCCATTTCTAAATAAAGATATAAGAGTTTGGACATTTTGTTTAAATATAAATTCAACGAAACGAATAGAAGGACAAAAGATAACTCTTTACGGAATTTCAAATACATCAAATGTATAGTTTCAAATCACTAAAAGTTGTATTTAGTTTAAAGGATATATATACCCATATTTTTCAATACCCTAATCTTATTATCTGTGGAGACATGAATGGGGTTTCTTTTGCGACATGATGAAAGTAGAATTATTTTAGATCTTACACAGTTAAATATAATTACAATCGCATGATCAATGACTTTGATACAATCACATTCAATTTCGCAGTTTAATTAATCGAAATACGAAATCAATTCTTCAAAGAAATGCCCTTCCTTACATATGAATTCAAAAGGAATCACTGTCTGCAATAAAGGGACTAATTTGACGAAATCTGACACTGACACTTCTTTGATTTCATTGGATTTAATGTCGAGGGCTTCTTATTCAATTTATTTAGGAAGACATATGAAACTTCTCCACACTCGAGGCGGTATTTGCCCCCATGTAGCGTTTAGTATGTTGGCACATCAGTGACATGTGTCCCTTTGATATACAAGAGACAGTTGTTAAAAATCAATAGGAGTAAACAGGAAAAGTAACATGACAGCAGTTATAAGTGCTAAGTTCATTTTAGGATTCAAGGGCCATAACTCCATAAACAGGAAAAAGTGAGCATGGATCACATACCCCGCTATCCGCTATCTGTCCATTCAGCATTATAGATATTAATCCCACTACAGTTTGAAAAACAGATTCAAACATCATAATTTTGTCCAAATTATTTTTGGGGAACTGGCTTTGAATTTACAAAATGTCATTCCAAGATTAATATTTTTCAGGTCAATTAATTGTCTCCATTGGAACATGATAGCAGTTATAAGCACTAACTTCATTTTCAGATTCATAACTCCGTAAAAATAGTATTTCGGAACTGGACTTCGATTTCAATGAAGGGTATCATCTTGACTACTTACATGCTAAATTGCATTCACCTAGATGTAATAGTTTCGGAGAAAACTTGTCCGGATTGAGCACTCTAAAACTAAGTCCAAAAAGTGACGTTTTCATGGAAACGACAACAAAATTGAAATCCGAGAAAACTGAAAATTGTCTCTGCGCGATGGGACGAACGTGGTTGATATACACTAAACGTTTTTTTTTTAAATTGACCGGACGGAAGGACGGACATAATGACCGCTATATACCCCGCTTACTTCGTAACCATAAGTCCATGATAAATAATATTCCAGAACTTGTTTTTGAACTCGATAAAGAATATGGCCCGGTGTACTCAAACCAAAATTTCATTCACCTAGGTTTAATAGTTTCCGAGAAAACTTGTCCGGATTGAGCACTCTCAAACTAAGTCCAAAAAGTGACGTTTTCATGGAAACGACAAAAAAATTGAAATCCGAGAAAACTGAAAATTGTCTCTGCGCGATGGGAGGAACGTGGTTGATATACACTAAACGTTTTTTTTAGAAAATTGACCGGACAGAAGGACGGACAGAATGACCGTTATATACCCCGGGCTGTAACAAGTAAATATGATATTAAAATATTGTATTATATTTTAATTAATAATCTTGATCGGAATTACAAACTCAAAACAGCGTACAGGTTCGCATCGCAAATTTACCAATGTGGTTCCCGTTCCTGAAAAAAAATTCATCCATGAAAGGTACACTTTTATGTTCAGAACATATGAATGGGTAGTTTATTTTGAAATTTGGACAAAAAATAATATATTTTGTTGCAAAACAAAAAGGAACATGCAAAACTAAGAAAATGAAAGTTTCGTATTTCCCTAGTATAATATCTACAACTCTTAAGTATCATTGATTTGAAATGCATAACCAGAACGTGTCTGTATCTCTTTGAAATGTGGCGAAATCAACAAACCCATGCGATACTGAAATCGTGATGTATAACTTAATTCTCGTCCATGAGGGATGATTGTATGAATACAATTTAAGAGTTATTGATGTTACTTATTTCAAGGTTGACATATTGATTTTGATAGACATTGTATCTGTTTCAAACGAAATCATAAAGAGGTATATCTATAGGCCTTATATCTATATACTTAGTCCAATCAGCATGAATTTTAAAGACTGATTTGAAATAAGACAAAGAAATTGAGAAAAAAAAGAGGTTTAAAAGAGTTTGAGAATCAACTGGGACGTGGTAGAAACGTTATAATCTGAAACGTACAAATGACAGATGTAATATAGGAAGGACAGTTTAAATCGCAACTGTTTTGAGACAAACATAGGTCACAGATTGATATTATTGATATTTGGAAATATTCTTATTTTTCCAATGAATCCTATGAGAGGACATCGGGGATAATCTTTTTATGAAATCAAATTAATCTACCTATGCTGATAAGCGTGTCTGCTAACGTCTCACGCTTTGCTTCACTGTTTACATGGAGTTGTTTTATTACTCAATACTTCAAGGTGTCTTGCATTGGGGGTCTGTGGAGCTATCCTATCAGCATAGGTAGATTAATCTGATCTCATAATCATCCTCGACGTGTCAAATATCCAATATTATTTTTGGTATCGAATAATGTTCAGCGTCTGAAGTCTGTCTGTTATTGACCTTTCATTTTCTTCTCAGAGAGAAAATTACTGCCTCCATTATCAAATTTGTAAATTTTGTGATTCTGTGGCCACTCGTCAGATGGCCACATCCTAAGGTTCGAAAAGCAATAGCAATCTGTACATCTGGCAGAGGAGGAGTATACTTATAGATTTGGTCACCCAAATAAGGGCCACAGGGGTCACAGCTTTGAAACTCAAATTCACATAGACGTTTAAAATGTCACAGGCAAAATTGTAACAATTTGTGCTCAGAAATAATGGTGCATTCAATTAATCACTGCATGTAAATGACAAGAATAAAACAATACGTGGTTAAAGTAATTGATGAGAAATGTTAAAATTGTATCACTTATATTATTTTATTAAAAAGAACAATCATACATTATTTTCAATTTCATTGTTGAATATTTTCAATGCATTCTTATTTCATATTTCACTACACTTAACAACATGATATATCAAGGTTGTAGTATTTCATTCGTCAAAGATAATGACGATAATATAAAAAGACTAAAGAAAGCAGAAACGAACAAACATTCAAAAACAATTTGTTTCTTGAATACCAAGTTTGGTAACTTGGTTAAGAGTGTAAAATGTTTGATGAAATGTCCCTTACCTTTCATTCTTTGAAACCATAGATCCAAACTCAACTTTTAAATGTGTCTTAATTTGATGTAACAAATACAGGTATTTATACCTCATTCATTTTCAACTGTGATCATGACTTAATATGTCGGTAACCTATTTCGATGTTTCATAAACTCGATGTGGTTCAATTAACTGTAAAGAATATAATATGCCGATAGCATTAAAATCGTGTTCTTGTTCTATCAGTCAATGTAGAACATGGCATTATTTTGACGTTGTTCACTTTCCCTTGATTTTAAGAATGACACAATGTTTTTCTTTCTAAGTTTTTCTGCCAGGCGTTGCGGAGTGTCCCCGAGTTTGTCTTTCATTTTCTCAACCCCCCTCAATGCATTTAAAGTGAAAATATACTTGACCATATCTAACCAACCACCCCTACAGGCGATGTGGAGAACCGTGTATCCATCATTATCTGTTGATACCAGACTGGCATTATGTTCTTTAAGTAGAACGTCAACAGTATTCTTGCGATTAAACGTTGCAGCAACCAGGAGAGGGGTTCTACCCTTCATTCCCTTACATTCTATATCAAATATGTTCAGGGACAAAACATAGCTAACCATACGAACCGTTTTACGTTGACAAGCCAAATGAAGAATGTTGTTGTCCGAACCATCTACTACTGTACTATCAGCCCTCTTGCCATCAACAATTTAACAGTTGCTAAGCTACACAAACGGACAGCCATTAGTAGTGGAGTTTGACCCTTCTTCCCTCTAGACTCTATGTCAAATATGTGTAGCGACAAAATTAGCTTCACCCCGTCTACACAATGACATTTACTCACCACATGGAGGATGTTATTGTTAAATCTATCTACTGTGTTAACATTAGCGCCACCTTTTAACAGGAACTTGGCAAGTTTCACATGACAGTATCTCAGAGCTATCAACAGTGGAGTTTCCCCATCTTCGTCTTTACACTCTATATCAAATATATCTAGTGACAGGACATACTGCACCATCTTCACATGGCCCCCTTTACACGCCACATGGAGGATATTGTTGTCATATATTTTATATCTAATATCTGCCCCTCTGTCCCTCAGCAACTTAACAGTCTCTATGTGACCATGCTCTATAGCTTTAATCAAAGGAGTTACCTTGTACTTTCCTTTGCATTCTATGTTCATCTTGTGAGCATCTAACAATTTCAAAACAATGCGAGTGCTGCCACCTTCACAAGCAAAATGTAACACATTGTAATCATTGTCATTAACAACTGACAAATCAGGCTTTTGTTGCAAAAGAATGTCAAATATATCCTCTTGATGATACATAGCTGCTACCATAACAGCTGTCTTATCAGAATCGTCCTGACAGTTAACATCTACAGATCCCAGGGACATTAGTCTCTTCACCTCTGCTACATTCCCATTCTGGCAGGCATCGAATAAAGTTGTCACAGCAGCAGGGGGACAAGTGTGTACAGTTCCAATCCCGTTGGAAGTCTTCTCATCTGAGGAGGCAGAAGGTTTAATAATGAGTATTGAAAGAACCTGTTCAGATTGTTTCTGTTGTAATATATCAAAGTCTGTCAAACATGCATTATATATGGTAGGGGATTTGTGCCATAAATGAAGACATGTTGATTTGTAACTTGTAAAGTGTAACATGTCGTTCTAAACCATACAAATCTCGAAAAGACAAGTCCAACCATGCAAAACAAACATTTTAATCCTGTCAATCGTAACTTCCCATTCTCAACTTTTACAAAGTTGAAATGTAATTCTAGAAATCGTCAAAGTCGAAAAGTCAACTTGTCATTTTTAATTATTAAATCTAAATAATATGCACATTTTGTAATGTTACAAATTTACGTTTGACAAATGAAACATTGGAAAATGAAGAGTTGCAAAGTCAGCTTTGTAAAACGGACTTTAGCATTTCGAGACTGACACGACTGCGAATGCAATGTTTCAAATTGGACTTGTCTTTTCGAGACTTGTATGGTTGAGCACGGCATGTTACACTTTACAAGTTACAAGTCAACATGTCTTCATTTATGGCACAAATTATATGCTACAAGAGTATTGATCTAAAGCCCTGTTTATACGGCGAGTGTTTGCATTTGTGTAAATCATTACACATATGCAAAAGATCGCTCGTATGACCAAAATTCGCCGTATAGACGCAATTGCACATATGGTATCGGGCAGAAAAATTTAGACTTTTTTCAGTTCAATAAAAATAGTTAATTAATAATCAAATTCGATAAAAATTGGCACATACATTGCTTTAAAACTGACGGTTATGAATATGGAAGTCAATAGTCTGTAAGTCCCCCTTCTCTCTCGATACACTGTTCGATCCGTCGCTCCATGATGTTAATCAAATTGTCTAGGTAGTTTTGAGGTAGGTCCGCCCAGGTTTGGTTGATAAGTCTTTGCCAATCATGAATGTGTTTTTGTTCTAGTTTCTCTACTTTGTCTTTCATTATCTGCCAAACATTTTCAATCGGATTAAGATCAGGTGAGGCCGCGGGAAATTGTAGCACTGTCACGTGATTTGATCTCACCCATTCTCGTGTGTGCTGTGACTTGTGAACGGGGGCGTTGTCCTGCTGCATTCTATATGGGATGCCATTTTGTGCGATGTTTAATTCCATTAATCTCTCGCATAACAAATCACAGTACCTCTTTGAATCCCGTTAATATGTAGAAGAGGTGTCGTTCCAAGTTTGCTGATACCGCCCCAAATCATAACACTGGGTGAGAACTTTGGGACCATTATGTGACACAGACCGCCTCTAAACCACCGTTTTCGAGTTATTCTATAGAATTGAAACTTGGATTCATCTAGTATCATCATGTAGCTGTGTGGTACGTACGAGTTTATGGATTGATCTGATGCCCGATTCATACAATGCCAGGAGACGTTATCTTTGATCTTGTTCTGCCATACTTTACTTCCGCATCGTCTGCTAGCAACGAGGTCACGTGACAACGGTACTGACGTAAGCAAGGGAGATAACTACATAGCAACTCGGGGAATATATTTAAAGAAACAAAATTCGTTTTAGATCGGTTGTAAATAAGCTAGATCAAATTTACTGAAAGTGACTGATGTTGCATTTTTTCTCCAAGATACTATATGTATATTTTACTAGCGTAAGCAAATTTTTCACTACCGCAGGCAATTTTGCACCTAGTCAGGGGCAGGTGTAAATGCCAGATTACCGTGAATTAATGTCGATTTTTTAATTACCAAAGTAGATATCCCTGTATGAACGTGTCTCCGGAAAGTTTCAGGTCTTACCATCTCAATGGTTATGGGTGAATGATGTATCTTATTCACTGAAAACCCAAACTGCTTTGGGGACATAAAACACCTATGAACACATAGTAAAAATGTGTTTGCACACGTTTGTATATTTACTGCCATGAGCATATGAAAAGGTCGCCGTATAAAGAAATCTTAAAATTAGATACACATCGTCTCTGAGCAAATTCTTACTTCTCCTGGAATTTGGGAGTATGAAATTGCAGTATAAATTGATACAGAATATAACTGTGAACAAATTGAGTCAAGGAGATTAACATACATTGAAATTGAGGCTTTAAGGCTATATGGCACGGCGTTCTTAGTGAAATAATTTATCTCACGACAACTTAAAAGTGTTACGACTGACTTAAGAATACCCCTGAATAAATAAAAATAGTTTCAAAACGAGGGTAAGTGGCTTGGTTAAGCCATGCGAGTCCATTTCCCTTCGGCCGGTCATTTTAAGGTGATCTGACTGATGTAGCAATTCTAATGAAGGCACGAGGAGGGGTATTGTACACATGAAAATTCCCCATCCCCTCCTTCCCGTTCCCCCTCGGTCTTTTTTCAGTGGTTATGTTAATTAGATCCATGGGCTTTGTAGCTCATCAGAATTTATATTGTTTCTTGTTGAAGACTGAAACAGATTGTTCTCTAGATAAAGTAGAATCTCTTTATATGACCTTGAACATTTCCATGATCAACAAAACTGTTCAGTGTCCGTGCATAAATAAAACATGACGTGAAACTACATTTTGAGGAAATTTGCTGTCCACATGTACCGATTCCTGAAAAATCTTGAAGCGAAGGTGACTCTTCCAATTCAAATGGTTTAGACATATTTCCCATATGATATAAAAAGATGAAGAGAAGAGATGACATGAGATGAGAAAGAGAGTGAGGGAGCGGGAGTCTGGAGAGACAGATTGACCTCCTGCACCTGATCATGCATTTACAACAAGTGGTTTCAGTCAAGCATAATATGGGACCTAGCATAATATCTATGTCTTTCTGTCTTTTTTCACTTAGTAATGCTCTTACATGCTCAGCATTTGCACGAAGGTTAAAACTCACACCCACTCATTTGTCAAGTAAATTATGGTCCCCCGCCCCAACGCGGAACGGGGGACTATGTATTCAGCGGCGTCCGTATGTCACATTTCTTGTTTACGCGATATCTCATGAAGCGTTGCATCCAAAGTCTTCAATATAGGTGTCAGCCTTTATTGTGGGAAGACGCAGACATCAGCCGATTTTAGTGGCCTCAAGGTCACCGCAACACTTTGACCATTTTTCTAACTCTTGTTAACACAATACATCATGACTGGTTGGACCCATATTCTTCAGATTTGGTGTCAGCCTGTATTGTGGGATGACGCAGACCCCAGTCAATTGTGGTGACCTTGACCACGACATTTTGACCACTCTTGTTTACGCGATATCTCATGAAGCGTTGGATCCAAAGTCTTCAATTTAGGCGTCACCCTACACCGGGGGAAGACGCAGACACCAGTCGATTTTTAATCACCTTGACCTTATTTCCAAGGTCACCGTGACACCTTGACCACTTTTCGAACTCTGTTAACGCGATATATCATGACTGGATGACAGATAACGCACAACTGGTGGACCACTGGTGGGCCACTAGTTCCTGCTCCAGTGGCCCACTAGTAGTTTGTCCAGCTGATAGAAGGTGGGCCACCGGTGGCAGCCACTAGTGGCTATCTGCCACCAGCGGCCCACCTGCTACCACGCTGGTGGGCCACTTGCTACCCAAGCCATACCGGTGGGCCACTTGCTACCCACCAGTGGCAAGCCACCATCTATCTGCCACCAGTTGCCCACTAGCTATCACACCGGTGGGCCACTTGCTACCCACCAGTGGCAAGCCACTAGCGGCCCACTAGGAGGTGTGTTATCTGGGATGGACCCAATGTTTTCAAATTTGGTGTCAGTCTACATGTGGGGATGATGCAGACACCATTTGATTTTGGTGACCTTGACTTTATTTTCCAGGTAACTATGACACTTTGACCAGTTTTCGAACTCTTGTTAACCAATATCTCATGAACCCGAGCACCCAAAGTCTTGAAATTTAATGATCATCGTTACACTTTTTACCAGTAATGCAATATATGAAGTAGCTCATTTTGACCAATTGATGTGTCTTTTAAACTCAATGTTATTGGCGGGGACATTGCCATGTTAGTGGCAAACACTTGTTATCAAATGGTTTTACAAACAATGTCAGCAAAATATAGTCCCATGCAATAACCAGTGCCTAAAGAATGTTGAGAAAGACTAAGAGAGAAGGGGAGACCCCACACCGATCTCCCAAATCGTGTAACAACTGGGGCTAAGACAGTGCATCTGGTGCCTGACTCAATTGCAAGTTACACAAACTCAGCACTCTCATTGCTCCATAAGAGAGGTAAAGGGAAAGGTGCTTTAGGTCAAGGCCTGTAAGGTCTTTTTGGGGGCCGTAGGGTCACACAATCCACAATTTAGATTCCCCATTGGCTCAATATTCTGTACACAACTTTTCAGTTTTCTTTGCCTTTTCATCGGGGGGAAGAAGATGAAAACAGGTTTTAGATCATGCCTGTGAGGCCTTTATTTTGTGCCACAGGATCACCGTATCTACAATTTAGAATCCTGATCGGCTTTAGAACTCAACCTACTTTCTCAGCCAATCAGACGGTCGTATTTTCCTGACAAAATAGACTCTTAATGATTAAGAACTCAACGCTAAAACGCTCTTCATGACACGCCCTCTCTGTGCCTGATTGGTCAAAAACAAATGACAACAATGTTTTACAACTTTTTATTGACATGTGCCCCACGTCACGTACGAAGTAAACACGGCCTCGACACTACACTACACAGGCGGTATAAAGATACTGGCAAAGAAGTTTCGAAGCATTTTGCATGCAGCATGCATTTGTTAGTTAAAGTTGTTGTTAAAGTCATTTTACAAACAAAAACATTCAGTCTTTAACGAACTAAAGCCAAAAATTATGAATTAATTATATTCTGGTTTTTTTTTCTGTAATCTATACACAAAGCACTAATAACTAAATAGATATTTACTTCATTCTGCATTAAATTATGAAAAAACGATGTTAATTTTAATGACTCGCAAATTCCACAATCTGATTTAGACAACGGTCTCTACATGGTTAAAAATAACCTATTTCCGAATACAATGAACAGAGAAAAATGAGCTCACCTCAAAGGCAGACGTAAGATTATACCTAGTTTTACCACAACAAATGTTTCGATCAAATACGTTTTTCGAAAAGTGAGAGTTCATAAAAACACGTCCAAACAGCTTGGCGACATCGCGTCATATGAAACGATTACGTAGGAACTCACGGAAACAGTGACGTCATTGAACCTGTCAATCAAAAGTAGGTGGAGTTCTAAGTCAGTTAGAACCTATGAAGAGAAATCTTCGTCATTAGGACGAAATTTCTCTTTATAGGTTCTAACTATTACAAAGAGTCTGCACTAAACATTTCAGCCCTTTCAGGTCTTTTCGTACCAAAGAAGAAACTGAAAATAGGTATTTAGCTGATGGCCCCGTGAGGCCCTTATTTGGGGCCACATAGTCACCAAATCTTCAATTTAGAATCCTCATTGGTTAAAGATTATGTACACAACCTTTCAGTTTTCTAGGCCTTTTCATCTAGGAGAAGAAGATGAAAACAGGTTTTAGATCATGGCCTGTGATTTGGTGCAACAGGGTCAACAAATCTACCATTTAGAATCCCTATTGGCTAAAGAGTCTTCACACAACATTTCAGACGTGTAGGTCTTTTTGTTCCGGAGAAGATTAAAATAGATGTTTAGGTCATGGCCTGTTCGGCCTTTATTTGGGGCAACAGGGTCACCAAATCTACAATTTAGAATCCTCATAGGCTGAATATTCTGTACACAACTTTTATATAATCTACGCCAGATGGATTGATGGATGGACGGACGGACGCCATGCCATGCCAGAAGCGCATCGGGCCTTTCAGGCCTGATGAGCAAAACAGACAAAGGGATCATGTTAAAGATCGTTTCATCTATTTATATGTATGAGATATAACATGACACTCCTGTATATGATATGGTTTTATCTACCTGGTTGTTGTCGTTGCTTCGTTTCTCTTTGACATAGATCGGGTGCCAGTAACACTTGAGTTCACCTCTTCCTTTTCAGTTGATCTATCAAGGCTTTGGGTTGAATTAATGGAATTATCAACAAGCTGACATCTCAAATGGTCAGCATCAAATGTATGATCAAAACAACCTTTCCTGCTTTGACAAAGTACATCTCGTATTTTAGGACCATATGGCAATGTCTGTGCACATGTTTGCAGCACAGTATTTGGTAGTACAATACCGACGAACAACAACGGAATCATGGCTGTTGGAGTCTTAAAGAGGCTGCAAATGAACAGTAAACTGTACTCTCAAATGAAACACTCGTAAGGTTTCAAGTTTAGTCGGCTTAAATGTAAAAAATGAAATTTTGATTTATGTAAAACCATTTGCTTGATAATGCGACATAAAATCCAAAATCGATACACTGAGAAGACATTTTTATTATTATCCATTGCTTTGTCATTTATTATTTATATGTCTTACTTGTTATCAAGTTTAATGAATAATTTGAGGATATTTCTTATTTTGAACAGACAACTTAATTTTAGTTAAGCTAGGAAAAAACTATTTCTAATGTTAAAAGTTGCCTTCATTGATTTTGCCATAAACAAATATTCTTTAACAATTTCTCAAATATGACAAATCAATAGCTGCCTTTTTCTAAAAAAATGTATATACATAAACCTACTTATAATTACATATCAAAAGGCACAGATTCAAGTTTTAATATACGAATATTCACACTGAAGATAATCTTGTTTTGGATTAATATTACCTTAAATTAATGTTGCAACTTTTAATTTAATATTTGTATATAGTAAGAACTGTTTTAAATGCAAATGGGGAACAGTAAACTTCTGTTTTTGTATTTCTGTCGCTCTCTGTATACTCTCGCTCTAAATAAAGTAACGTAACAAGTAAGAAGTTCCTCACAAATCATTCTATTAGCCGAAACATATGGGGAAGGCTACCGGTAAAGGGAGCACATGTTAGATTCTAGTTTAGGACATATACATTTAGGCTCTTGAAATTTTCATTTTTTAAAAGCTCATCAGGCCTTAAAGGCCCGATGGGCTTATTGCATTGCATGACGTCCGGCGTCCGTCCGTCCCTCCATAAACTTTTCGCATTTTCATCTTCTTCTCCAGTTCCAAATGGTATTGCGAACTGAAAGGTTTTGTGCCGACTTACTTTGTAGATTTCCTGACCCCCAATTGGGTTACAGGGACCATGACCTCAAAAACCTACTTTCATCTTCTTCTCAAGTTCCAAAAGGTATTGAGAGCTGAAAGTTCTGTGCAGACTCCTTCGCCAATGGGAAATCTGAACTGTAGGGTCACATGGGTCATGACCTCAAAACCTACTTTCATCTTCTCGAGTTTCAAAAGATCTAGAGGTCATGACCTCTGTGACACAGACTTCTTGGCAAATGGGGATTCTAAATTGTATATTTGTTGACCCCGTGGTCCCAAATATGGGTCACAGGGATCATGACCTAAAAACCTGATTTAATCTTCTTCCCGGTACAAAAAGCTATATGAAGCCGATATATTGTATGCAGACTATTCCAATATAATTACAACTATGCGACAACAAATCTAATTTATATTTGTCAGTAACCATACAAATAAAGTTGTACATGTAGATAATGTATATTATTGAGTAATTCAAATCGATAGATTAGATATATGTGGTCCATTTACATGTATAATAGAAACTGATTTGCTTTGTTCGTGGTGATACATCTTACAATGTTTAAACGCTTTTAAAACGAAATAATGTTTTATGAATGGTATTATTATAATTTGATTTTCAACTTGATCACGACTCTCCACTAGAATTGTTACTTGAGTTCTAACAAAAGTATCACAGAAAGGTATATACAACAAACAGACACAAACGTTATTCCTTGACTTCTTTGATAGTAATAATATTTTTTTCGCAATAGGCTATATTTCCTAAAATGACCTACATTAGTTCAATACACAGAAAGATCTATTAACATGCAGACATTCGCCGAGGAAATTGTTGTTTGACATTGCATCCTTTAGAGTAGGCCCTGATGTAGAATAGTTCTGTCAAAATTCGAACAGAATCGGATAAGCAGTTCAGTAAATGTTGTGCAATAAGTCGGACTAAATAAAAAATATGAAATAGATTGTAGCAAAATCATAAATTCACGAAAGTCGTTTCAACTTGACAATGCACTCCTCTGAATAAAATAGAAGACATGTGCAAACTTGAACAGAATTGGATGAAGAGTTTTTCTCTCAAAGGTCGGACAGCATTGTGGGACGGACAGAAGGATGCACGGAATCGTTGGTATTTCTGTATACCCTCGGACGGAGATCGAATACAGTTCACAATTAAAGTTAAGCTATTTCTTCTTTCAACTATCTTATAAATAACAATATCTTAAGTTTTAGTTGTTGGCTTAGTTATATAACGTGTTCGATAATGTTTGATTTTTAAATGACAACATAAATTGTAAGACCCAGATAATGTGGACCCTGCCACTCTTTAACTGACCATCACTTTGTCAATTCTTATAATAATTTGAGGATATTTTTTTTTTATTTAAGGCGTAATTTTTTATGAGCCGCTAACTCAATACCGACCAGGTGGCCTCTTTTTTTCCGGTAGCTTTCCCCATATATTCAATTTTTAAGAAGTAAACAGAATAGCTTGATGATTGTTTAGATGGTTTTGTAAGTATTGTCATAGATGTATTTCAACTTAGAAAGTTTATTGCACAAAAGAACAATACTTTGCCTTCATTTACAGCTTAAAAATTCAAATTCAAAAGTTAAACTTGTTAATCGGAATAACTAGTGTTCAATGCTCCGGATTTACACTGCACTTGATAAACGAAATGTGCGTGTCACATATCATCAGTTACTTTTCAGGTGAACTTTGACGAAATATTAATAGTAGTCTATTAGGATTTTTTAAAGATGAATGGTCTAACATTAAGGTCTATGGGGATTTATAGATGTTAAAAAGAGCTTATGCAAATGAGCCATCACGTACATCACGTACGTATGTAGACATAGGGGATTATCTATCCCCGCGATATTTACTTACCTATAGTATATCAACAAACCATCGACGCTAGTTGTACATATGTTGATAGGGGGATTAGGTAGCGTGGACGACTCACTAGAAGTTTCTAGGTACAAGCGTCGCTGAAGTAGTTAATCCTTATATCAACATTTAGTGAACTCAAGTAATCCTCTTATCAACATAAAGAGGAATAGCTCACCGCGTTTGTTAATGTCCCTCGATCAACTCATTGAGGAGTGATTGTTGTAACGGGTAGGAGAGTGTTACCATTGTTAATCGCTGTTCTCAGACTACAGTAACACCTCTGTGATGTACAGAGCAAGCATCAGAGTGATAGTAATCCATATGCTTGTATTTTCTTTGATATGTTGCTATACATGATCAAGACAATCAAACGTGCTAATCTCTAAATCTCTTCTCAATTCTCATTTAATTGCACCCTCTACTACCCCGTCATTTGAGAATTGAATGTGAAAGAATGCTAACAATAGTTTAAGGATAACTAGAAATGGACAGATATCAGAGCAACACCACACGTGTGTCTCATTCGTATCCAGTTGATAGAACAGGATGGAGCGCTTTCTGCATTTGCTACCCACCACCACTCGACATAGAACCGAAGACGAAAAGAAGCAATCTCTGGAAAGAGTGGTGACCAGAATAAAGATAATTTCATGGTGTAAACCATGCAGCGTGGTAATCCACTCTCTCCCAGACAAGCCGACAAGGAGAAGACTCAAGAAAAACGTCTGCAAGAGATGTATCGGGTGTTCATAATCTCATTATGACACCAAACCCCGGTCCTTTTCAGGACCACCAAATCCAACAGAAGAAAACTATTACAATGCTATTAATACAGTAAACAAAGAATAACATACAAAGAAAGGTTATAATCAAGGGTTTTATTCTTTGGGAATTCGCTTTACAGAGAATCTTTAGACAAAATCATTAATGATTACAAAAACTGATTTTTTTACAGTATCACATGGCAAAGAAACTCTTATAGTTGTCAGTCTAATTTACTCATGTACATTTCCAAAATTAAAGTACAATTTTAATTTTCTTTTTCCAAAAGTGCATAAATCTATTTTGGAATAGAGTGCTAACTCTTTAACTTAACTTATCGAAATAAACAAATATACATTACACACGAACTATAATAAGACAATATATAAGAAGTTCAAAATGGACAATAACAAACACTTATGATACTATACTACAAGCTGTCAACATACACTGAAAGTTGTATTTCTTTATCAAACTATGTAAATGTTGATCGCTTACAATGCGACAGTCACTCAACTTATCAACGTTAACAAATATACATTACACATATACTATCTATATAATAAGATAAAATATTTTAAGCAACAACACGTTTAAGATGGACAATAAGAAAACACTTATGATACTATACTACAAGCTATCAAGATACACTGAAAGTTGTATTTCTTTTAACAAACAAGGTAATTGTTGATCGCTAACAGTGAGACTTTAATTCCATTACCCAAAAGTCAACTTTTAAAACTCATTAGAGTATACCTGATAAAGAGATAACACAGTTACCAAAATATTTTCTTGAGAATGTATTTAGCGTTTTAGAAATTTGTCTTGATTGGATTACTAACTTAAGTTATCAAGAAAAATGTTATAATAATAATAATACACAAACATTTACATTGATTTAGATGCTTACTTCAAAATTCTCTAAAATTACTTATTATTCAAAAGTTACTTTGAGCAATGGTTACATATGTATTTTTTAAATAATATAATAATAATAATAAATTTATATATATATATATACATTTATATACAACCAATATATATATACAAGATCAGGAAAGTTTAGAAATGAGCATAATGTAATCGATCAGGTTGTCTCCTGTTGCGTACTGATCGTCTTTCCCTACAAGGATTCGCTTCCACATTTCTATTTCTCATTGCAATAATCTTATCAGTAATATTATCCCGCAACTTTTTAATGTATCCTATCATCGAATGTACAGCATCAGACATAAGTTGCTTAAGGGTATCGGTTATATAATCCCGCAAATTATCAATATATCCTAATATAAGTTGTACCCCATCAGAAATAATCTGTTTAAGAAATATAACCACCAGTCCAATTAAACAGAGAATAAGTTGTTCGCCATACTCAAATATGTCTGAAATTAAAAGAAATATCAACAAAATATTATAATTGTTCTACCTCAGATAATGATTTAAATCCACTCAATATAACTATTGTACTTATTCGTTTTTCCCCTTGAATGGAGATACACTCCTTATTCTGACATTATCTTCCATTAAATATGGACTGGATGTTGCTGATGATGGGAGGTCTCTGAGAAACAAAACATTACTCTCCACCTCGGAAATGTCAAACCTCCGCCTTCTCTTACATTTCTTTAATAATATGACGGTGCAACAAATCAACGTAAGGAGAATTGACAGAACGCAAAGAGCAATTTTCCAAGCTGAAATAAACACCAGTAGAAGAATAAATGAAAAAATCCCATACTAAGATGAAACAGTTAATAAAACTTTTTACATACAACTGTGTTTATATATATAGAGAGAGCGACACATTTAAATAGTGGAAGTTTGATAAATATCAAGATCATTCAAACTAAGACGGGAATTCTGTCTAACATTATCAACTCTTTTAGGTCTACAATGGTAACACACCCATGCTATTAGTAAAGTTACACAAACTAATAGTGCAATACATGCGACAATAAGAACAGGAACTCTCCAATCTGAAATTTATAAAATAGGAAACAAGAAAAAAGTGTTAGTTTGGTTTCTAAACAGGCTCTTCATAAATCGCTTCATGCTCAGAACAATATTCTACATCTACAGAAGACATTAGATCACAATGAACCGAATTTGCGGTAGTTGACAATAATTGTAATTCACATGCAGATGGTAAATGAGAGCGGCGATATATTGGTGACGAATGACGATTCCAAAATTGGATTATTCTCTTTCGCTTTAGGTATGAACAAATAATACATGTGAGTAATAGAATGATTAGGAAGACATTGCTCAATAGTATTATGATAAAATTTCCTTTACTAGTGATAGGAAAATCCCTGCCAAGTGAGGGTGAGAATATCCCATCACTTACTGAATGGGACTTTGTTAAATTTTCATAATCGAAATTATAAAACACATCACCAGTTTTGAAAGTCCTATTATAAGCCATTGTTCCATTCCTTCCACGAAATGTAGTATTGTTGTTAGATGTTAGTGAAAACTGTAAAATAGGTTTATAACACTGCATTAGATGACTACGTGGAGTTTAGTAGAATCAAATATCAAAACATAACAATAATGTGAATGCATTCATGAAATAAACAAATAAATAAGAAAATAGCAGTATACCTTCAAAGGGAGAGGATTTTGATGTCAGAGGTGTGGTGCTGTCAAGCTTACAACCAAATACAATATTGATATTACTATGATGCTTGGAGTATGCAAAATAGACCAAAACATGCAACAGAAAGATACACCTGCAGTTTAAAAAAAATAAATAAATAAATAAATAAATAAATAAATAAAGGACACCACATGCTCCATTGAACGGAAAAGAATATATTCACCAAATAATAGACTAACATTGACAAAATCAAAATGAAAAAATCATCACCTGTAATGTAGCAGTTGCTGTTGTTGAATGCATCGTTGTGCCTTCATCTCCTACTGTAGGGGTAGTCATGTCTGAGGTCTAAATTAAAAAGAAAAAACAACAACAAACAAACATCAGACTACTAATAATTATATTCAGACATGAAGACAAAGTAATACTATCCGTGACATGGAAATGTTACTGAACAACAGAAATCAATATAAGACATAACATATATATTCATCTTAACAAAAGTAAAGAAACTTATTGAAGTTATAGTGTAATCATCTACCTGGTCCTGCTTGGAGAAAGTTATTAGTCGTAGGGTGGTCGCGGTCGAATCCAATTGTGGTTTCATTTCCCTCGTCTGAGTATTTGAATAAATAGTTATATGTGAATTTCATAAAATACATCTATACCATTTCTAGCTTAAATTCACATCTAACCTCTTTACAACACTAACTAACGAATAGCGCGCACACATACACACAAACACTTACATGAAACATAACGAGATCATTTTTTGTTGAAAAAAAAATATAATAAAATTGTAACGACTTACCGTTTTTGAACATTCCTCTCCTTCAACGAAGACACGAGCCTTGACAGTATCGATATCACTACAAGTGATCCCACTCTCCGCGATGGTAATGAAGGTTAGTTTAGGAAACTTATCCTCTGGGAATTCTAATGGTATATAAATGTTCACTCCTTCAAATCTTTCGATATTCGGAAAGTTAATTGCCGACTTCCCAAAGTACTGGATGGGGCTGTTCCCGTCGCATAGCAGCGTTTTCTCCTCGGTGATCTCGCAAAACGCAAGTGAATCAACACCCACGAAGGAACATAAGAAACTTAGCGCATAAAGCGCTAAAATGAAAGCCATGATGATCTTGAAACTTGTCTTGTCTTGTCTTGTCTTGTTTTCAGTGTCCAGGTGGATAAGCAATATGGCGCGGGTAGATAGCCTAGTTTCCCTACAACTTACTTAATCTTTAAATTAATACCAAGTTTTAAATTAGTTACTTTTAATTCAAAACTATATAAAAGAAAACATATATATGAAAAGTTCAAGCTTTTGAAACTTTTGCTTTAGTTTAAAGAGAAACATTTTGGAAAATCGATTGGAAACAAGGATATAGAAGACGCTAAAACGGTACATATTTAATTAGCCGTCAGAAAGTAATATGTACATGCTAATTAACTCAACCGCCTAGTCAGGGCGCTCTACCTCCGGCTGGTTCTACCCCACTGTTTACAATTACATAATCCAACACTACTCATTCATTACAAATCCTGTAGACACACGCGAGCCACACTAAACACGTGTAGTTTGAGGGTCAACAATAACAATCTCTATCATTACTGACTGGTTGTAAGATAGATGGAGATCGACATGTTCATCTCCTTCGCGACGAGAAGTTGTTTTGTATTCACAATCTTGTCCATCGCAAATGTACCATGTTTTAGCCTCCGTTGAGCTGTCTACTTGCTGAACTTGAACTGGGGGCGGAAAATTATTGAATAACAAAGTGAGAGTAACGAACCATGGATAATGTGGCTCTTGAGTTGCTGGCTCACTATTAGACGTGGTGGTGGAGGAAACTTGACAAAGTTGTACCTCATCAGCCATTTTAGACAGAAATAGGCGATGTTGTATTAATTTTTTCAAAATAAAGTATACTGTTTGAAATCAATTTAACATCTCTGAAATAAAGAGATGCTCTTCGTTTCTATGCTTCATTCCCACTGTACATTCCCATATAAACGTAGAATGACCGCAAGTTCAGTGATTTTATTATCCAATGTCAATATAAACCATCAGCCAGAGGAGAGAATTAAACGAGTTAAGAAAAGAAAAAGCCTTTAACAGCGCCTCGGTCAAGAGTTTATTCTCCTTTGTCAGTTGTTAATTTGAAGATTATCAACCTCCTGCAGAGATTAGTCAAAATAGTATGCAAGCATGTCTTATTTATTTTTGAACAGATATGTAGACACGATACTGAACAGATAAAAGTTTCTCCAATCCCTTAATCGTGTTAGAACCCTACTGCAGCAAAACTGATTATATTTTGAAAATTCATCCCGTTCCTTCTGAGCGCCGAAAATACACAAACCGAGAGCATAACACCTTTCTGCAAATTGATGATAAGCTTGGTCGTTTATTTTATACTTATTCTTGTATTGATGCATTAATTCCCCTATCATCCCCTTCGGTGAATACTCTCAAACGAAAATGCTTGAATCAAATAAACCACACCCGAGTTGGATTAGCAATTAAATTAGTGGATAGAGAAATTCTTGGTTCATAGAAGATTCTAAACTTACAAAGCACGAAACTAATCATTTTGATAATAACATGAAAGAATGAGACATTCCTATAAAACGAGAGATAACGCCATTTTCGCCAGATCGCTGCTCATCCGCATTTTTTAGAGGATCAGTCTCATGAAATAGAGAGAATGGAAGGATCGATATTTGGTAAGTACATCTCAAGTATTATTACATGAGTTTCTGTTTATTTAACTTTGTTCAAGATAAAATCCTATCTTCACATATAACTGAAACAATACGCATGCGTAAAGAAGTAAACTACAGAGTGATGCACAACGTATTTGGACAGTGACGTTATTTCCATATATATATATATATATATAGACTTCAATGTTAATTTAGTCTTGGATAACTAATTTTCATGATATAAATTCTGATTGGATCAATGTCAAATTTTCCAGTTTTATTAGAAAACATCTCAGCTTGAAGTGCATAATTTTCGATTAAACATTTTTTGACGACAATTTAACATATGTCATCCGATTTACCTACTACATGTGTACATTAAATAAAAACGGGTCCCATAGATTGCCATTTTAAATGTTTCCACAACTATGTATATATATATATGTTGATGAAATTACTGCCATTTCCTATATATATATATATATATATATATATATATATATATATATATATATATATATATATATATATATATATATATATATATATATATATATATAAAACGGAAAATTAAACATAAATTACAAGGTTGTAGCCAAGATGATTCCTCACAAACATGATAAATGTGAATAGGGTTGGACAAAAATCCTATCTATGAAAATTATTTATCCCAGATTAAATTAACAAAAACAACAAAACAAACAACATGTGTTAGTTTCTGAAAAGTAATCTTAAATTAAAATAAAACTTGTTCTTGTGATGTATACTCTTCGTTGGATTTTACTTAACTGTCGGTTTGATTACGCTAAACAGACAGAACAAATAATTATATTTGTCCATAGTAAATGTTACTTCAATGTGATTGTTGCAGGAAGGATGAAGCGAAAAAGGAAGTCTACTGAAGACGATAAAGTGAAAAAAGTATTAAAGACAACTAACGTTGACGATAATGGAGATAAATTAGATCGGTAATTCAATTTTCCTTATTTTCTATTCATATCTCATTTATAAGTCGTACTTTGTAGTCACACAACATTGATTAAATAATCTCATCTACTTACAATTTATTTCACTTGTTTCTGTGTGAAAAGTCCATCACGAGTTATATACTCACTACATTTCTAGTAAACCTCTGCTAAAATGATATTTTGTCAAATGTGGAATATATTGTTTATTCGCTATTCCTATTCGAAAATGTTTCATTTGTTTCATTCAAATGCTGCATAAATAGAATGCAAATTCAACCCATAGCCTATATATATATATATATATATATATATATATATATATATATATATATATATCCAGCTTTTGCAATTTTTGTTTTGTTTTGTTTTGTTTTTTGTTGTTGTTGAATACTTAAATAATTACTTCTCAAAATAAAGAACAATTCCTTGTCATATTTATACAATCATTGTCATATATATATATGTTTATGTATATGTCAACAGATCTGCTGAGACGGTTATTATCTCCGATCGTGAAGATAGTCAACCCGTTATGCCATCAACGAGTAACACGTTAAAGGTGATGTTCCCTCCTCGAGAAGATGAGAGCAGCAGTGGGGACAGCAACTCCTCCGACAGCGAATCTATGTCATCTGATACGGCAGAAGAAGAAACCTGTGAAACTCCCGTGAAGATGACAACCATAAAGAACACCATCTCTAAAACTCTTAAAGTAGGAGAGGATGGTCAGACTATATACGTTGTAAAACTTAATTGCAACGATGATAAGAAAAGGCTTACAATTCCCATGGAAGCTGTGAGAAAGGTGTGTAATATTTACTTATTTTACGTACGGTTTAGAAGTGTATAGCTCATTTTCATATGCAATGTCTTCTCGGTTTTAAAAGTGTGCAAATGCTGTAAATTATTCATACTCAGATTAATGTTATAACAATGATAACAACATCAATTAACACCATCATCATTATGTTATCTTACTACATATTCTCCCCCCTTTGTTATTTTCAGCTGGTGAAGCGCGAGGGGAAACTGAGACGAAAATACCATGCGATGTGTAACAAGTACAACGATAAGCATCACATCTTTAAAAGCTACGAGATGGTCCTTTCCAAGAAACCACAAACCGTGAAAGCAGGATTTCGAAAGCTTTCCAATCGCTGGTATATGGATCTGCGCCATTATGAACACAAGGATTACGTCAAGGAGAATGGCGTCTGTGTTCCAGTCGAGGATGCATGGAAGTTGATCAATCATTTGGATAAGTGTGTTCTCAAATCGTGGAAGTGAAGCATCGAATCTTGGATACTTATTATCGTTTTCATTGAGCGCGAATAAGGAAGTGTCGGTTGAGGATTCATAGAAGTTGTTGTTCAACCATTTGAATAAGCTAGTGTGTTGTCAAGTTGTGTTAATGAGAAATCAGATCTTAGATACTACATAAGTTGATACGATTTTCAGATGGACAACAGCAAGGGATACATATGTAACTTTTGTAATCTTAGATGTAATAATCGTACTCAATTCTATAAGCATATAAGTATATGTAGTACTGGTAATGGGGATAGAAATAATCTACATAAGTATACCTGTTTTAATTGTAGCACTGCGTTCAAGGTACGCACAAATTTTAATTGCCACTTGAGACATTGTCAGCAGAACAAACAATTTCATCCGTGTAAAAACTGTGGAAAATCGTTTTTAACGCAACAGGCTTTGCGTGATCATCGTAAACAATGTGTGAGACGAGAAGTGCAATGCAGACTTTGTCAGGGAAAGTTTGAGAATCGGAAGTTATTGTGGCGTCATCAAAGAAGAGATCACCGCGGTGGAGGAGATGAGCGAGCTGCAGAGGATAGACTGCAACCTCTCCCGTGGAATGACAACGTAACACCGTGGAGTGATGAGAATGAGCAAATGATAGATGAACCGTTATGGGAAGTGTACGATACTCACAAAGATATCATACTGCAGAGACATAAGACGAGTGATGACAGTGTTCGTCATTCATTCAATTTTCCATTAACTGGATTTGAAACGCCAGACTCTATTGATTATCGATCTCAATTGACTTACATTTATCAACATGAAAGTAATTCTTTTAAGGTTAATCTATCCTTTGGCATTATTTTAAAACATATAGAAACGGGAGAATTAAGATACTTTGTTCCGTATAAAAATGTTAATATATTTGAAAGACCGCCGCGGGTATATAATATAAGATCGCTGTCCAAAATTGTTAAGAAAATACATCGAAAGTCTATCGAGGATCATGTGTTACAGCAACGACCAAACACTAAATGGAAACCAATATTTGTTACTAATGTTCTGTACACAGTTTATCGTACGTCTTTTGTATTGGGTCATTCAGAAAGTATACTTCCCAAATGGTTGAAATCTAAGAGATGTCTTGCTTTAACTGCCGACAACCACCTTGATTATTTATGTGCCTTTCGATGCTTGGCTTTCCATCACAAGTGGACTTCAAAGGTACCGAAATGTCAAAGAAGAAAAGGGAAAGTTTTCCCTCCGTCTAATGTAATGGTTACTAATCTATATCAAGAATGGATGACGGCCTCAGGAAACAAAACACCAGCTCGCAGTTTCAAAGGACTTAGAATACCAGAGGATGTACCATTATTTGAAAAGACATTTAATGTATCTGTGAACATTTTCCGTCTTGCGGATAATGGATATTCTTGTGTACCACTCTATCTATCTACTCGGGACACTATTCCAGGTAAAGCACCACTCAACATGAACTGCGATGAGGGACACTTATCAATCATTACCAATTTATCGGCTTATGCTCGGAGATACAAATGTCGTCACTGTGACTTGTGTTTTACAACTGCGTCTAATGCGAGGCGACACGAGAAAAGTAACTGTTGTCAAAAGACTCGACTGAAATTTCCAGGAGGATATTTCTCAACTTCGAAAACAGTTTTCGAGAATCTCCAGGAAATGTGTAACATTACGGTCCCCAAAGAAAATCGATTGTACGACTTCTGTGCAATGATCGATGGAGAATCTCTTTTAGTGTGTGAAAGCGACGAACAGACACCGCAGAATGATGATTCAACAAAAACATTAAATCGACATCACCCAGTCTCTATTTCCGTTAGCTCCAATGTTCCCGGATATGAAGATGCAAAGTGCTTTATTAACGCAAGTGTAGATGATTTGTTGAAGATGACTGTAGAATACCTTTCATTAATAGCGGACAAAGCCAAGAAAGTGACTGAAGAAAAATTTCAAGAGACGTTCCAGACCATAGGACGGAAATTAAATGAGATGAAGTTAAGAAGAGATAACACTCGTACTACTGAACAGGAATTAGACAATGAACATAATGACCCGGATGAAGATATTTCTACTGCCATGAGAAATCGTCTTTCTAAAGCAAATGTATTTCACACAATGTTGGAAAGACTATCCGAAACTGAACATATGGATGTAGAATACAATGACTGGGATGATATCACAGAAGAGAGTGTCCAGTGTAATACTTCATCTCAGTGGTCTCCATCAGATGAAAGAGAATACAAGCAGCTGTCTCGGCTTCAAACAGATCTGTTCACTTATTGCAGTCAGTTACCTATTCTCGGATTTAATAGCTCAAGATATGACCTTAATCTGTGGAAAAGTAAACTTCCTGAAATCTTAAATATAATCGACAATGCTAAGAGCAGCTTCGTCATCAAAAAACAGAATCAGTACCTGTGCATTTCAACTCCGAGTTTCAAATTTTTGGATATATGCCAGTATTTACCCCCTGCTACGAGTTACAGCAAGTTTCTTTCAATGTTCAAGATTTCCCAATGTAAAGGATATTTCTGCTACGAATACCTGGATAACTATGAGAAATTATCCGAAGTTCAGCTTCCACCTATTGAAGCTTTTTGGTCTTCACTCAAAAAACGGAATACTCTGGAAGATGACAGAAGGAAGGAATACGAGGAACTTCGTCTTAAACACCCTGACAAGTCTACACGTGACATTCTCAAAATTATGGATATTCATTCAGTTCCTAAAAACGCTACGGAAAACTATCAATATTTACAGGAAGTATGGAAGGAGAACAATATGAGAACGCTCAAAGATTTACTTGTCTGGTATAACAATTTAGACGTTGTA
Source organism: Gibbula magus (assembly GCA_936450465.1). Taxonomy (NCBI): domain Eukaryota; kingdom Metazoa; phylum Mollusca; class Gastropoda; order Trochida; family Trochidae; genus Gibbula; species Gibbula magus. The sequence continues at coordinate 49,400,949 of OW388301.1, forward strand.
CCCGGCATGGAAGCAATTCAAAAGATGAAAATGTTTTACTGGAACGAGACTGGCATAGATATATTTAAAGAAACCATATCTGTACCAGGAATAGCTAGAAAACTAATTTTTGCTACTGCTTTGAAAAATGGTTCAAACTTTGCACTTTTTGGTGAGAACGATAGTGATCTGTATGAAGTTGTGAAGCGGGGCATATGTGGCGGACCGTCTATCATATTCTGTAGGCATCACAAAGCGGGAGTTACGCATATCAGAGGAAATGAGGAAAAGGTATGTTGCAACTGCATTGGTTATGACTGTAACGCATTATACTTATATTGCCTAGGGCAGGAAATGCCTGTGGGATACTTTGTGCGCTGGTTGCGGGGCATTAACAGCGAAGTATTCCACCCAAAGAAATCAGAAAAATACACTCTGGCGTTTGATTGGTTAGATTGGGAGAGTTATTGTAAGGGGGTTAACATTAGACATAAACTCAATTCTGGTTATGAAAAGAGAATAGGGCCCTATCAGGTAGACGGATTTAATGCTGAATCGCTCACGATCTGGGAAATGAACGGATGTTACTTTCACGGACATAGTTGTCTCAAGAGACACACAGATCAGTCAACAGAACGATACCAAAAGACTATGGAAAGACGTAAGTACCTTGAGGCGTGCGGATATGAAGTCATATCTATCTGGGAGTGTGAATTCAGAAAAATGTGCGAAACAAATGAGGAGTTGAAATGTTTTCTTCACCAAAGGGATTACCCGTTTCTGAAACAATATGTGGAAAGAAACAGATCGCCAATTTATCAAAATGACTTATTGCAGGCTATTGTGGAGGACAACTTTTTCGGTATGGCTTTAGTTGACATTCATGTTCCGGATGAAATGTACGAATATTTCTCAGAAATGTCACCTCTGTACACAACTTGTAAAGTACCCTTCTCCAAAATTGGTAGTCACATGCAGAATTATGCTGAAGAGCAAAATATAAAGAAACATGACAAAGTATTGTTAGTGGGTGGTATGCAAGCAGAGGAATTGTTACTAGCAACACCGCTTCTTCGCTGGTACTTGCAACATGGACTCATAGTCACCAAAATTCACCAAGCAGTGGAGTATAACCGACAACATTGCTTCAAGGATTTCATGGAGAAGGTGACCGATGCTCGACGTAAGGGTGACTGTGATCCAGATTTGGCTATCATGGGGGATATTTGGAAACTTACTGGCAACAGTGCTTATGGATCACTACTTCTCGATCGAAGTCGGCATCAGTCATGTAAGTACGTTCACGGTGCGGATCGCATTAAACAGGAAATTAACAGATCGCATTTTATTTCCTGCAGTGAATTAGATAATTCCAGCTATGAAGTTATTACCGCAAAGAAGACAATCAAAATTGACATTCCAAATGTGTTAGGTTTTTTCGTGCTTCAGTATGCTAAGCTGCGAATGTTGGAATTCTATTTCGATTTCCTTGACGTGTTTGTCAATCGAGCAGACTATCAATTAATTCAAACAGACACAGATTCATTGTACTTCGCTATATCAGGAAAAGATCTTCGTGATGTAGTCATAGCAGAAAAACAAGCTGAGTTTGAAGTTATGACAAAAGGATATTGCAATGATGAAAATGTAGTCGCGGACAATATTAAGCATTTCCTTCCCAGAGATTGTTGTTACAGACATTCCCAATTTGACAAACGAACACCAGGACTGTTCAAATTAGAAAGTCAGGGTAAAGAAATGATAGCGCTGAATTCTAAGACATATGCTCTCAAACTTAAGGAAGGGGAGGTGAAAATAAGTTGTAAGGGTTTGAATAAATCAAATGTGAACAATCCAATGGAAACTTTTCACTCAGTTTTGAATGATCGCAAGCAAAGAAGTAGCGTTAACGTCGGATTCAGAACAATACGCAACGCAGTATATACGTATCAACAGAGGCGACGAGGTTTTTCATATTTCTATGTCAAGAGAGAAGTGCAGGACGATGGGATATCAACCCGACCTCTCAAGATGACTTTAAAACCTCATCGTAAGTGAAGTGCATGCAAGTGCAAGCGTCCCGTATCTTAATGGAGATTGCCTTTGAATGTTAACCATTTACCATATACTTATGAATTAATTATTGAATTAGATTAATATGCCTTTATATATTTTAATAAACATATATATGTATTAAGTATAACATGTGTTTGTTTTGATTATATGTTCTCATATGGAATAATGAGAAACGTCTTTATATACAAGACAACATCAGTTAGGGATATTTGAATTAGAATAACAATTTAGTTTGTATCGGTATATGAATGAATTCAAATAGATCTTTATTCATAATTTAATTTTTAATCGAATATCCTCAACTATTGTTGTTTTGTATAGATTTTCCAGCATTGGTTATTAAGTAATGCATTACGTCTGATCAATACAGCGACATCCAATAACTGTTTGTTTTATCCAAATAATTTTAAATGAATCAATAAAAGGAATAAATCGCTGCTAAAGTTCTAATGCTGAATGTATGCAATTAACGAGATTTTGCTGTATTGTTAGAACATACACTACATCTGTTAGGAATCATGTGAAGTCTTAAGAAAAAGTTTAATTTTCTAGTGATGTCACAAGTTATGACGTCACGATCCATCCACCTAAATATGTACCTGAAGGGTAGATGTTCTCCTTCTAGGAATGTATACCTCCCGGCTGGTTGCATATGGAGTATGTAGTTTTCACAATGATGGATATATATATACATATATATATATCTCAAAACAAATGTAGATACAGATAGTATAAATCGTGATCTCGTTAAGGAAAGAATGATGTAACGCATTATGATGTATCCTCAAATAGATTTATTTGGTTGCACTAAAACTACATATACAATGTTGGGTTACATGTTATTCGGTTACACAATTACACAGTTAGAGACTATTACAAAACAGTAAGCTTATTAATTCCACTTACGGGATATATTATCTTTGTGTGTGTTTTGTTTAACTACACAACACAATATATATATATTACATAATTCATGACTGTTTTATGACGTGCTACTATTTAATTCCATTATTTTCGTTACACAACACTACGCAGTACCCTAATAGCTAAACGAAGTACAACATCAATTAGAGCAGCACTCATCGACATAGCAAGCAGTACATGTGGGTACCGAGTAAAACATTGTTTTAGGTCATCAAGCAGCAGCGTACATATTACAGGAAGTGTCTTTTGTTTACAATCGATGTTGCGGATACAAGTCCTTATTAAATATATATATATATATATATATACTAAACACAAAACAAAACACTCCCTCTTTTCATATCGAAATTAAAATTACATATGTAAGCATAGGTTGGTTATGAACTTTATGATACATACATGTGTGTACATATATATATATATATATATATATATATATATATATATATATATATATATATATTGCAAAAATTCTCCTCCTATTGATACTCTAACAAAAAACAACACAAAAATAGCGAACACTATACATTCTTAATAGTTAAACCAACGAATCCGTTTTGAAGGACTGTTTTCATTACACAATTGTGATTGAGTTTTCCGTTTCATTACATGTCCATCATCTGTAGTTTTACACGTCACTGACGCATTCTTATACTTCTTACGTTCATAGGTATGCTGCATTGGGTTCCTTTCTTCCCCTTCTTCTCTCTCTTCATCCCCTTTACTCTCCTTATGCATTTGCTGTTGTGGAATTGTCTCTTTAAGAAGGAGTAATCGTTCATATTTCTGTTTCGGTAAGAGAACCAGTTCTTGTGCATGGGCTGTCGTCAATGATGACGTCATCTTCGATATTGTTATCAACTCGAGTCGGAGCTAAACAACAACGAAACAAACAGTCAATCATCAAAGGAAGTAAACTTCTAATTTGTAAGCAAAGTAACTTTTTCCGAGCTCTAGACAATTGTCTATCGGCAATCTGTCGTAAATGTCGCTTCTTTCTCTTCAACTGATATTTATCCGTCGATGAAATTGGAATTGTTCCTTTTAAGATGTTCAAACACACCTCTGATAAGCCATCTATTTGTTCATTGGTCATTGTTTTCAGCAATGATTGCCTCTGTCTATCAGACGATGCATCCTTAACAAATTCTAAAAATGTGCGTACTCCCGTTAGAGGAAACTCGTTTTCCATGATGGTTAGATTCTTGTTGGTGAATATATCGTTAAAAGTTCTCTCGGAAATATGTTGGTCCTCAGTTGATAGCGAGGGTCACTTCTCGGAGATAGATCAATAAGCAAATAACCAAATAGTTGTGAGTTGGTTGCTTTTTCATGAGCTTCTATAAAAAACTTTCCCTTTCCTGGGAATATCTGTCGCCCAATCGATGCAATCTGTGACACGTCTCTTTTGTTCCGAAACAATACAATGTAATGGGAGTTAAGAGAAATAGTTCTTGCATATTTACCGAACGTAGCGGAGGGAAATAACGTTTGACTGAGTAAGCATACAGAAATGGATAAATGATGGCTGGTTGTTGTGAATAATTTACACATGCAAGGATCTCGTGAAACGTCCTCAATTAGGTCGTCTAAGATTAAGAGCTTATGTTGACTGTCTGGGTAACTGTCATTGTCGTTTCCTGGATGACTGTCGTTGTAGTTTCCGAATTCCATTAATGTTTCTTCTGATGGTAATCCTTTGTGAAATTCTACAATTCCTCCCCTCCGTTCGTCTAATGAGTCGTATAAGTTCTGCCACATGGAGTAACAGTACATAATTTTGGTAACCTTTCTATCAAATATGGTGTTCGCATTATCAATTAAACGTTTTGTGAAGTAAGTCTTCCCCGATTGTGTGGCCCCACTGATGAATATAGTAGCAGGAGACAATAGTTTGAGTACAACCTCGTCGTTCGATTCTCCCCCTTCTTCATCTAGAGAGTTCTTCGCAGTATTCTCCGTCATTTGAGATTGAACTTGTTTTTCTACACTCATTGTTGGGGAGCTGATCATCACCTCTGAATATTATTCATCAATAGTGATGCATCTAGGATAACGTATAGATATATATCTACTAACGTATATATCGTTAAGCATTAATTCATTAGTAAAACTGTTAACTATTTCCAATAAAGTAAATCCTCTCAACCTTAAGAGAAGATAATAAATTGTGTATTGTCCGCACATTTGATCCTCACCTTGTAATCGGAACTGATTTATGCAGAACTTCTTGATTTGTTGAGGACACTTTCTATTTGTCACAATGGTTTGAATAAACGTGTCAACTTCCTTCAGCGAATAGGCTTTTGATTCTTTTCCTAAACTGTCAAATATTTCAATGCTCTCTTTATCAGTATAAATCGCAAACCAGTGTTGTCCTGGAAGAGAAGTGGGATCGGTATTTACGATGATGGCCGTAGGTGAATAGAATGAACGGAATCTTAACATATTTGCCAGGCTTGCGTTAAGTTGATTAATAGCATAAATTCCTGCGACGTGTTTCCCTAGCACAACATCGCACAACAGGATGCATTCAAATTGATGAGTTAACATGTTGTTCTATCATCGCTTTCTTTCACAATGGATCAAATAAGAATGTTTCTTGATTTTTCAATTTGAAAACCATCACTAAATTCTGCATACACAATACATGTTACCGGTTCAGGGAGTGCAGTCTTAAACTGAGCTTCTAGCCTCAGACTACCGCGTTTCTGTAAGGTTAAATATGTCTGGTCACTGGATCGTCCGAAAATAGGTTCTAGTGGGAAAACGTAAAGCGCATATCCCCCGTCAAACTCCGATCTATTTAGGAAAACACTACTCAATCCATCCACTCCTCCTTCATCATTATTCCAACAACCATTGTAACGGAATAAATTAGCAAAAGCTGGAATTATGCTCTGCCCTTGTGTTTTGTCGAACTGGAGTTTCAACGGACCTGCTTCCCCAACGCTTTTACCATCGCAGAACAAAGCAATTTGTGATAGATTGTAATGGGCGAAGTTATAAGGATTCAAATGAAGATGACCTGAAACAGCTTGAGACGATACAAACCCTATAACCACTTTATTTGGACGTATACCTTGAAACATATTATCATAGGTAAATGAAACTTGACCTTTAGGAATGGACATCATTTTCACTTCTGTTCGTTTGTAGGGGTATTTAGCAGTGGTTGAGGATAATGCAGTATTATGACCCCATATAACTCCTGGGTTCACTTGAACCTTCATCACTTTTAAAACAATATCCTCGATAACTACCGAATACTGAGCGTCTTCTTGTGATGCCATCAACAGAAATGGTGTAGAGGATAAATACAGTTTAACTTGAACATCAACTTGATTGAGAATATACCGTTTCATTTGAAATAGATCGTGCCATAAACTCCCCTCCATATCAAAACTTTTACTTTCAGAGGTAATAAGGTGTCTAGAATACAATCCCTTGTTCCTACCACGAGGTAGAGTAACATCCATTTCCTCTTGAGTATCCTTTGCAAATAACTGAGAAGATAATTTTGAGTTCACATCAGTCTCGTTGCTGTTCAAAAGTGTTTGAATTATTGCCTTGTATGGATAATGATTGTTAGTTGAATTAATCAAACGTCCTTGTATCCAAACATCCACCTGTGAAAAAAGAGAATGCAAGAAGAGATTAATAGGTCCGCATTCCTCATCTGCAGGTAAATTACCTCCATCCCCTTTGATTATTTTACATTTCACATAAAGTGAAGATCGACGAAGATCGATATACTCCAAACCATTCTGACCGCTTATGTGAAATTCGATGGGCGCTGATCCAGAGAGCGGTGAGATAGGTCGACAGTCTTGTAAATACGTCCGTTCCACTGCTGTTTGTGTGGCTGGGAGACCAAAGATTTCAAGCTCAGAGGGTTGGACTTCTCGAAAGAACTTAGGATCTGACATAAACATCGCCATAGCTTATTAAGCAAATATATCTTCAAATGGACGTCTGAATTTGGTGAAGTTATTCTTTCTCCTTCCGCTAATATTCTTCTTCTGTTTTGTTTTGCTATTCTTCTTTCTCTTAAGACTTGTGAATAACTGACCTTTCTTACGTTGTCTGCCTGCAGTGGGTTGTCTCTTATGTTTAACGACACCCTTACGAGAAGAGGATCTCCCGTTACTGCCTACTTTCCGACTTGAACGCTGTCTTTTACGAGCACTCATTTTCCCACTATCGATAGCAATCTTTGAAACGTGCTCAGGGTGTCGGGATATTTCTGCTTTAGCTTGTGCTACTGCTTGCTCGCTTGGCGACACATATGTTATATCTTTGTGACGTTCTATAGTTGTCTGGTCGTCATTAACGTTCACAGATGATTGGAGGATGAAATCGGGTGGTGGTGATGATACGCCAGAGTCTTGTAAAGCTGTCATTCGAGGTGTTATCAACGATGGTAAAGTAGATACCCTGCTTCCGAGATTGGATTGAATAAAGCTGTTTATTTTCCCCTCTGCTACTTCTTTGTAATAATTACGCCATGTTGCAACGTCAGGAACGTACAATCCATCACTATCACCATCCTTTAATAGAGTGTTTGATTCCTTCATGATAATGATTGTCTTTACACGATAAAAGGGTAGCGCCGTAAATGTAGAGTTATCGATACAACGTCGGTGAGGAATGTAGCAGGATTTCCAGAAACGTCTGTTATATGAATATCCAGCTGCGTAACCGTATCATTAACAATCCTCACTCCCACCTCATATGGTTCAGAAATGACATTCATCCAGATACTATTCGTCAAAGATGTACTCTGTACTCTTCTTAATAGTGGTTGTCGTTGACCTTCCTGAATGATTGGATCGCATATAGAACAGTAAATATATAACATCCCATCCGTCACCCTTTTTCGTTTAACTCCAGTTAGTTTTCTCTTTGCATAAAATTCTTTTAAGGAAATACTCCAGTGTCCATTCAACTTCAAAGGTTGTTTAAAATAGATTGAAAATCTATGAGGTTGATTATCTGGAAAATAGTCTAATCCATCATTGCTATTAGCAACAATCCAATGTTGCACTGTGTTCATGCTAAACCTGTTCTAACTGGTCTGCCTCAATCCACGAATTAAATTTCTTTGGAAAACCCTCCCATTTAACAAACACTTGTTTACTTTTCTTCTTACCTTTACCCTTACGAATATATCTCGATTTCAAAATTGTTTCTACTTTCCATGATATCTCGTCGGGGTTATGGGGGAACGTTTGTAATTCCTGTTCATAAAACGTTCCTTCTATTGAGTCAAACTGAAGATCTTCCAACCAGTAAACATTAACATTATCTCTCTTTCGTCTCTTGATAATTTTAAAGATTTCTTCAGACCACTTTTGTTCGTAATCCTTTTCAAACGTTCTCTTAGATAATGAGATTCGAACAAAATCCCCTATTTTATATTTGTAACGAGTTTGGAATAGGAACTCCCTCTGCTTTGTCTTATAGTTCTGTATCGGTTTCTTGTTAGTCGAACCATAAATATCTAACCATATCTTTGCTTCATTACCAGGATTAACATCAACAGGTGATCTCCCTTTCAAACTGTTATGAGGTCGATGATTATAATTGTGTACTAAATCGTTCAAAACATTCAGATAGCGGTAGGTTCTTTTGTAGCTGAAATATCTGAACATGAGCAATCTTAAAGTTCTAATGAAACGTTCAGCGTAATTCGCCTTAATATCGGAATTCTGAGTGACTATGTGTTTGATGTTATACTGGTTATACACGTTTGTGATCTTTACATTTCTAAATTCCATCCCTTTATCTGTTCGTAATATGTATGGAGCTTTCTTCATAGATAGCAACACTTTCTTCATCGCCTTTGCGCATTCCTCAGATGTTTTATTTATTATTGATTCAACCCAAACGTATCTAGAAAAGCAGTCAATCACAACGAGAATATATTGAACACCATCGTTATATTTTGATAAATTTGAAACATCACACAAGTCTGCATCTGCTTGAGCGTTCATTCCGCTAACGATAACTCTATTCCTTTTAAAACGTTTAGGGGGTGATCTGTGTACATTATACGCATCCTGAGTGTGCAACCACTTCTTAACTGCGTGTGTATTGATCGCGGACTTACGACGTTGCAAACTGTCTATGAACTTCTGTTCTCCTGCAAATGCTCCTGGAAATCTGGGACTATAATAGTCTTTCTGTAAAACGTTTTCCATGCTGTTCAGTCTTCAATCACAGGATAAATCTTTTTTCAAGTTTTTCGAGTCTTATAGCACATTCGAATACTCTATTCATCCACTGAATATCGGTTTTCAACATTGTCCTTCGAAAAATAGGACATTGATACTTCAGAAAATATAACGGAGAAATTGTCTGTATCATAGGATACATTGACATATAGTCTCGCCATTTCAACATTACCTCATTCTCGTCTACACGGGAGAGTTGATCCTGAAACCTTTGGAATTGTGAAATGAACTCTCCACAGTCTGTCGTTAATGACGTAGAATGAATTATTACAAATGCATAGGCATGTATAAGTAGTCTTTCCAAAATGCATATAATGGAATTTGATTCTATTTCATCCACAACAGTAGCAATTCGCGAATCCATTAGTGATGGCTGATTACTCCTGGTGAATCTTTTTCCTGCTGTAAATATACACATGAATCTCGCCCCACGAATCCGGTAAGCTAATATTGTTAGACTGTAAGTACTCCTTGGCACGTTGTTTACATAACAATTTAGAGGTAACCCATTCCTCACTCGATTTGAAAACAACTTCTTCACCGAAATGCAATCTCTGACTTATTGGAGGAAAACACAAAATTACCCATCTGTATTGTTTCATCTTGTTCGTGTCCATTCACCACACACAATGCATCCTTTCTTTAGAATTGAATATCTCCGAATGCTATCAAATGTGTTTAGTTAGTTGTCTTACTTCCTAAAAATAGCATTTCATGAAACTCTCTTCTAACTGTTATTTACATTTCTATACTGTACCTACAAACTTCTAGTGAGTCGTCCACGCTACCTAATCCCCCTATCAACATATGTACAACTAGCGTCGATGGTTTGTTGATATACTATAGGTAAGTAAATATCGCGGGGATAGATAATCCCCTATGTCTACATACGTACGTGATGTACGTGATGGCTCATTTGCATAAGCTCTTTTTAACATCTATAAATCCCCATAGACCTTAATGTTAGACCATTCATCTTTAAAAAATCCTAATAGACTACTATTAATTGCATCTAAAATTAAGTTATACTTTTTATTTTCTCACAATACTACTTTTGTAAAAGCTTTAATATTTAATTGCACACAAATTTTGTCTTTAAATGTAATAGGCATAATGCGCTCATGAGCTTAGGATATTTTGATTTGAAGACATGCATGATCATCTAAGCAAAGGTAAATTTCACCCAAGTGAAGACTTGAAAACGGCAAGTGTTTTGTAAAAGAAATGATTTGTGATACGGCATTAACATATATAAACCTCTTGAGGCCATTTACAAACTCCAACTGTATAAAAATAGTTGGAAAATAGACATTGATTTTCTGGCTTCTGGTATAAATGTTATTTTTAATGCCAAGTTGTGTTTCCAATTTCAGACTGAATTAATCGAAATTTGTAAATATCTGTTGACATATTGCACTTTACTGGATCCTGGTTCCTGAGTAATAAAAGTGCCTGATGCTATGGGTGTTAATAATTTATCCTATTGCAAAAAGGGTCCTATAATGGTTATATATGCTAAGGTGAGATAATATATACATGAATAAACAGTGACTCAACGGGTCCACAATTTGATAATGTTAGTTAAAACCTGAAATCGACCCAGCTAGGGGTTAACAAGTCCAAAAGTTAGGGTTTATGCCCGGATCATCGACAATCGTTCACAAATACTCCAACATAACTGTCGACTATATGCAACACCGTGCAAACAGTCATGTATGGTTAATATAACGCACTGACGCCTCTGGTATCTCGTGTTGTGATTGTGAAACAACAAGCATCATAGACGTTTTAATATATTTCCACATTGTATAAAACAGCTCGCCTGACATGTCACCGATCGAACATCTTTGGGACGCTACGGATCATCGTATTCGCCAACGACGACCACCTCCATAACCGCCTGCAACTTGTCCAAGCTCTCCAAGAAGAATGGCAGCACATTCCACATAATGATGTCAAGCGTTTGGTTTTCTCCATGCGTCGGAGGGTCACTGCGTGTATCATGGCAAGGGGAGGCCATACACGTTATGAATGTGAACTGCTTTCGTTACATTGAGCCTGGATTTCCCTGCACCGGGATCAATCATGACCGTGAACTTGGACTTTTTGACCCCCGAACGAATAACGGAGACTGAGATGTTGATATCGGAAGCTGATTGGTTGCATTGTTTATGAATATGATATCGGCACATGTTCTTTTTGAATGAACATTTGTTTTTTTTAATTTGACTTCTTTATTTTATTTTTCAATTTAGATTAAAATATCTGGTAGCGTTTCTTTTGCCCGTGAGATTATGATGGAGGGATTGACATTTTGATGTGTGTACGGAAAAAGGTAGGTGAGGTTGAATGATATATATTTGCTGATGAGAAATCAACGGGCATAACTTTGGGTGTATAATAGTACATGTTACAATATCAATCATAATGTACAATATGTAAAAATAGTCATATAAAACAAGTTTGTTATTGGTCAGGTTTAATAGCTTTTGAAATTAAACAGAGTATAACATTTATGAACTTCTTAAACCAAAAAGGTCTACTAGTGTAGTGAATTGTAACAACGGATAAGTATTATTTACATACTCTAGTTGATTAACTCACCATAGCCATTGAGTCTCAATTAATCACAATTAATCCAATATAACACAGTTAAAATGAAGAGAGTTACCTCCCCCCTCGCTTCCCGCTATGAGGCTTACCCCAGTGACGCCACTTCTTTCTTTCGTCGTTGACTCACACTTCGCGTCGGTTAGTGGACTTGCAGTCCGACTAGTCCTAGCGGACCAGTCGCCAATCGCCCCCCTTGAGGGGGAGAGTTACCTCCTCTTCTCTCGGGTTGTGTCGCAGGCCACCTTCTTCAGTGGCATGCTGGCTACGGTGAGTTATGAACTAGAGTATGTAAATAATAGTTCGTTTTTGTTTAACGTCATTATTTATACTCACCATTTATAACTCACCGGTCTCTATACCCCTCCCACCTCCCCTCCTGCGAGTCTGAGAGCTGACTACGTCAAGGCTCCAGGAGTAAGAAGTGACGTCACTGGGGTAAGCCTCCTAGCCGGGAGCGAGGGGGAGGTAACTCTCTTCATTTTAACTGTGTTATATTGGTCGAGTGATTTATTGAGAGAGACTCAATGGCTACAGTGAGTATAAATAATGACGTTTAAACAAAAACCTACTAATTTAATTTGGTAATTAAAAGATAGGCATCATATGAAGGTAAACTCTTAATGTATTTATGATATTTGTTAGAGTAGTTATACAATTTATTCAACACATTCATTAGTTGTAACAACATCAACACGCTTGGGTATATCTGTCTTTCAACTGTCTACAAACCGGGTAATCAGTTCATTTCTTTTTGTCGACACTATGCAACAATTGAAATTGCGTTTTATCATCAATATTATTCCTTATTTGATGAAATTGATTGTATATTTAAAACGTTTTACAATCATCATGATGATGTACTTCCCCTTATGTCATATGAGTGTGCGACTAATAATGTTATTTAGACACAGTTAAAATAATTTAAATTGGAATTTAATCTATGTTGTAATATGATCATACTACATACACTTCATCAATGCTATTTTGCTTATGTAAAATAGCTCTATAACGGTATTCAGATAAGTTATAACAGCTTGTGTACCACTCAATTTCGTGAATGCCATAAATATGTTTAAACCATTTAAAATAGTTATAAAATGTGTCTGAGATTCCTACTGTAGACGTTACAAACAAGTAAATATTATTATTTGCCAATCCTGCTCCATCAGGGCATTTGTTTCCACAATCCCATGATTGCTTTAGCAGATTTGATTCATAATAATCATATTGTTATAAATAACTAGCTAATAAACTTCCGCGAATGAAAAGACTGATGACCAATTCCAGATTGTTAGACAACCAGGAGCTTCAAGCAACCTTGAGGATAGACATAACAAGTTCGGACAGGATGATGTAACTTTGAAGTTATTTTTTCTTAATTTACTTCTATTTATGTTTCTTGATGAACCCCATGATCTCCCAAACAAACTCAACTACCTAACTGCTTTATAAATGTATCACATTTTATCCTTGCATTCCACCTGATGAAGGAGTGAACATATACTCAGAAACGTCAGGTATTTTCACATTAAAGAAGTTGTTATCCAGAAAATCTTCCTTTTCTCAAACTCAACTACACAAACACAATGATTTATAAGAATCTTATCAAAGGTTAACACACCAATATTGAAGTGAAAATCGTTGAATTCCTTGAAAACAAGACGATCAGGTTTGCATTTGAGAAATTAACTTCCAGTGGCTTAGTTCTGTCCTATTCAATGATGCATTATGATTGGAACACATGAAAGCCAGACAAAGTGCTTTTGAAGTTTTCAGATCTTATTCCTAATAGATGTTCATTCCTTTAAAATCAATAACAATTAAGGATTTAAAAAGGTAATTCTGACGGCAGATTGATGAACAATCTCAATGACAGCATTCGTCGTAATCAAGCCATGGCCGATAACACACTTGAGTGTTATCGAGTTTGACAAGCAATAGCAGTTAGGGGTGTATAACATACTTGATTGAAATGGAGTTCTTTGGGGTTTCTAGTTTTAACTATCAATTCTTTAGTTTTTAGCAAAATTTCATATCCTATATTGCTGCAATTCAAAGCTGACTTCAAGACATGTTCCTGCTGAAGGCATGAAATATTGTATGTATAAAATGTTAACAACTATCTGTTGTTTGCTGGGTAAATTATAGTCTGTAAAACAGCAACTCTAAAAGGTTTTACAAATAGCACTCATTCGGAGGAATCCCATATGACACATTTCGTCTAAACTAACAATTGTTGAGTACTAATTGTTGATCTTGATGTTTGTCGTTAATGTCACCTGACATCAATATGTTGGACATCGAATATAAATACCGTATTTCCTTATTCCGTATTTGCTAGAATAGACGCCTGCCTCGAATAGACGCCATTGCACAGGGCTGTTTTAAATTAATAAACATGATGATCACAACCCGCCGTACTTGCAATTGTAAAGCCTCGGTCCCAACCCACCGTGCGTTTTTTTGTCCGTACATTTTTTGGGGAAGTGAGAAACGCAGGGAGGGAGCAAAATCAACGCTGGTCACACGCAAGGTGTAAGTACGTTGCCCACACGAAATGCCTGGCCGTGATCTGCTACGTGCATCGTACGTTGCGCACGTGGTAAGTGCGTTGTAAGTGCTCACAACATACTTACACCTTGCGTGTGACGTACGATTGCCACGTTCACGTTCGGATACCGTACTTACATGATGTCCTTACTTACACGCACGGTGTAAGTGCGTGCAAGTGCAATGAACTTAAGTTTTTCAACCCGATTTCAGGCACCTAGGGGGTAGGGGTATAGGACGACCTTCAATGGTTCTCTCCCAGTGCTGCTGCCTAAATATGCCGCCCATTCAACTCAGAGACTCCCGCTTCTGATGCTGCAAGAGCAGCTGTAAATGAGACTTACACCTTGCGTGTGACGTGCATTTATTTTGCTCCCTCCCTGCGTTTCTCACTTCCTCGCCACGTTTTTCAGAAACGTGCCTCCCTGTACGGACAAAAAAAACCACGGTTGGTTGGGACCGAGGCTTTAATTAAACGCCGGGTAAACCGAATTTATCTTCTATTGCTGCTCCCTTCCTTTTGTAATTTCCCCCGAAAATGCATGTTAAATGTGTATTTCAGTTGCAGTTATACACGTAGGCTGACTTATTAAGGAATTAGTTCAACTAAAGAACTACAGCTACAGACTCTAAAACGGAAATTTGATCTGCATCCTAATGGACATGGATTGCATTTTATGAGTACTTCAAAATCTTCAAACGATTCTAACAGCTTTGATGAAACTCAATTATAATGCATCATTGACTTTGACAGTGTTCAGTCATTGGAAAATAATTTGCTAACTGTATCAGCATTTATACTCTTTGCACGATTAAACATGCAATATTGCAGAACATTAAATTTATATTGCTTTTAACTACTCTTGGCAAATGTCGAAGTATATAACTTTTGTTATTCCCGTTCTTAACTTTGACATGTGGGAGCAAATAAAACACAAGCAAACAATTAGTTTGTAAAACTTGTAGGGTAATCAAAAGCAGGGCAGAATATAAAGGTCTGTGTGACTGGATTAAGGCAGGTTGGTTGGTACAGTCAGTCCTGGCAGTTGGTGCCTTACTCTGAGGGCAAGTGTTCGAATTCCACATGAGAATCATCCGATAAAAAATTCAGATAGTGTGATCCCAAATATAGAAATGTTACAGCAAAACAAAAGTTATCAGGTAATACAGACTGAAGCTTTAAACATTACCTGGGCGTATATATATTAGTAAAAATGTTTGAAAATTATTTTGATACTTTTCATATTTAAAGTGATTATAATTCCTTCCATTCCTGTCATTCATCTTCCACCAACGTTTTGTATGCCGTGTGGCAAATTTTCGAAATATAATTAAAATTTCACTACTGGGAAATGTGGTACCACTATCTTTTAAGACAAAATATCAAGCGCCCGTATTTTCAAAATCACACTAAAACATCATATATATTCGGGCCCGCAAGAACCACTGAGGAAACGTTGTTACAGTGTCAACTGAGCACTTGTGGCCCCAGATGCAGAAATAAATACCCTAGCTCTACGTGAACACAGTGACTTCCCTTTCTTTCAAGCGCATATTCTTACTTACTCTCCATATTGTTTAATTGAAATACTACAAATGATACTGTTACTGTTTGAGAATGAATGAATAATGCACACAGGGCGTATGACCCACAAGGCTTCCTTTCCTTCATACATGTAGATCAATCCTAGCTTAAAATGAGAATAAATCGTTAATTTGTCATTCAACTATAATCACCAACAGCAAACTTTAGAATATTAACTTAAAGATTTAAGGATTAACACTCCAACAAAGGTTTAACTCTGGTTTACAGCAAGTCAATACTAAGGATTGAAAAGGTTATATTAATGCAGTTGACCTGACATATTGTCAATAGGACAAAATCGAGGTTTGCAATTCAATCGCAGTGTCAATTTCAACGAAAATTAAGAAGTAACATTTAACCCGTTCCATCAAGTAATTTATTGACAATGCAAAAATGTCCTAACATGAGTATGAATGTCAAAATTAGAATCGTTTTCACGAGATATGAAGTAGTAAACTCACTCAGCAACTCGTAACGCAACTGATGTTATAGTAAGGGAAATTTATGTTTAGCCTCTCAGAGATGAAGTTACGTAATGCAAATATTGTGTAACATGTTTTATATGAAGTGAATGACAAGAGAGTCTGGATTTTTCACACATTCATACAGTCGTTTCTACATTCACACGTTCACAGTGATTGTGAAACCTATGCCAACCTTGCTTCACAGACAGTATAAAATATGGCCATGGTGAGACGTGTATACTGAAACAATAGAACACAGGAATCAGTTAATCTGGTGTCTCAACTGAATTTTATGGTGTAAAGAAATTTGTTTTTTAAAAATCAAAGCGAAATTTAACATAACACCGTTTACTCTTTTTAACTTCTTCTAATAAGTCAGCTGTTTGTGCTTTAAGCATTTCATACTTAGTTTTAAACGTATTAACTTTTTAACTTTATGGCATACATGTTGCAATATATAAACTATTGTATTATCAATTAGATGAATGTCTGCCTGATGTTCGTCAAAACCTTCTGAGGTCACAATCTTCAATTTTGTTCAGTTAATCAAGTAAAATATAATTTCTTTCATTTGAGGTACGAATTGGAATGAAATTTATATATCCTAGCGTCGGAAAATACAACAAAGGGAAGTAATGCTTCATATAGGTTGCGCTATCAGGTTTAAAAGGGTGGGAGATTTGAATGATGTCATTCTCAGCTACGGTGCACCAGCGGTAACTAGTTTTTCACCATATGATAATTATAATGTGAAGTTATTCCCTGTTATTCTGTACGTTTATGCATAATATATCATTCTCATTTATGTTATAGACCGATGACTGGCACTATCGGGTGGGAAGGACATGTCCGGGCTGGTGAGCCGTAAGAATACGGGAGTCATCGTGGGAGGTGGAGGTCGTGAATATGTATACACTAAACGCCAAAAGAAACGTTACCCCATTTCTTTTTTAATAACTTTTTTAGTATCAAATATATTTGAGAAATGGATGGTTCAAAAGAAAGCTGAATAAAGTAGCTTTATGCTTATAACACGTTTACAAATTCTGATGGATTCATATTGTGGCAAAATGCAGCTTGTTTAAGAAGTAAAAATATTGCCAATGTCTTTGGATGTCACCGTATGACCACCATTAGGCCTATCATGCCTATCAGGCCTATCAGCGGTGACTCCGGAGTCGTATAATGGTCATACAGTGACATCAAAAGACATTGGCAACATCATTGTTGATCGACCCAAGCTGCAACATCCCAGAGCTCTTTCGCTTTCTCCACTGGTCAATCGCGGCATGATTTCGTACATGTGTGCCATATCATGCAAAGTAGGCACCTTTTATACCCCGTATAAGCATTCAGTTCATGCAAATGCTGCTTGAATTTTGCTACATTTGAGTGATAATGCGTTTGGGTGATAGACAAAAAAATGAAAAGTTTTCATTTTCAAGCAAAAATGTCCACATAAATAATCGTCTGTGTTCCTTAATACTATTAAGTCATTTGACAACACACTAAAGTCGTTTTCACTAAGGTAAATTACGAGAAAAGAATTTTAATGACTAGAAAAAATATACTTCATAAGTTTCACACTTACACTTACTCAATAACAGTATTTTCATCGTTTAGGGGTAAAATGTAAAGCATACAATCTTTTTGTCTAGTCACAAACGTAAAAGTTTACTTTCAACTTCTTCTGGACATCTAAATCACATTTATTGGTTACTACCAGCCTGGTCGAAAACCGGACAATTTTAAACTTCTTAAACAAGCTGCATTTTGCCACAATATGAATCCATCAGGATTTGTAAACGTGTTATTTGCATAAAGCTACGTTATTCAGCTTTCTTGTGAACCATTCATTTCTCAAATATCTTTGATACTTAAAAAGTTATTTAAAAAAGAAGTGGGGTAACGTTTCTTTTGGCGTTTAGTGTATGTGTAGAAATTAGTAAAACGTGGTCAGAGTTGGAGCACCTACAGCGTGATAACTGTTTGTCGTTTGTGTATATGGGGGTAGAAAAACATTTATATGAGCACTAGATTTTATTTCAAAGTACATGCTTTGTGAATGCGGTCGCAGACATTATGTAATCAGTGGAATTGCACATCTTTAAATGCTATTCACTGTTAAACCATGTGGCATCACAAGTCTTGAAATTACCGACTCGAAATGTAGAAGATTACGCATATAATAATTACGTTTCAATATTTGATCACTTGATTATTGAAATTTAGTAATCAACTGGCATCACCTTAACCCATCTTAACAGAAAGTCAATAATAGCAGCCGAATAATATTAGATAATTTGAAGTGTTTTTACAGCTTAACATACGGGCCAGATAATGATTGGAATTAAATAATCATCCCTGATGTCCTTTACATAAAGTCGATTACAGTGATTGAAAAACTTAATACAAATAGGCCTGAGTTGACATGCAGATAATTAAGAGATGACGATAATAATCACCATGCATTTCTGGTGTCAGGAGCAGTGATGAAACCTGAAACAAGTAATTACTTTGATCCTGTCTTCATATGCGCTAACCTTCGGCAAATCAGAAATGCTTTAGCAATTGAGGTATTTCACTAGGTATTCCTTTGATTAATGCCAACCTATCCATGTCCAAGTGTTTTGTTTTATTCGTTGAAAACTTTATTGGAATTATTGGAAACCATGAATATGGAGCATGTTTCGAAGGAGAACCTCTTGGCTTCCGTTGAATCTTACTAAGGGAGATAACACACGTCTTGCTTTGTAACGAAGTCATTCACAGTGATCACTAAACCGCTTGGTAAATGTTTTTGAACGTTAGAGAAGTGTAATGAATAAAGATGAAGTTTATTAATATGTACAATCATTGGGTGATGCAGGAGTACGGGGCAAAATGTCGTATACTTTGGCTTGTGTTGGGTCAGGTTCATGTTCTTCCTTTCAAACATTTACACTTGTATTAAACGGATGTGGATAACTAACCGATTTAACCATGCAGTTATCATGATTTTTTTTCATGTTTGCTTCGTTACTAATAATCGTGCTCAATAAACACGCGATGAATGTCTATCAGTATCAAGGATATCCTTTGTGGCAGCTGATTGATCATTTCAAACAGAAGTTGCAGAGAAAAGGGAACAAAAAACAAACAGTGCAACTCGTTCGTAAAACAGTCCACCAAAGCATTCACAGGTTTGAAACATGGATTGAAAAGATTATAAGACACCAGCACACATAAGATGTTTTAAAAATGTAATTATATGAACATTCAATAAACGTTATAAACTAGTCTTCTGAATATTACAAATCCAAAACAAAACTTTTACATAACCACGTACATGACATTTCTATTGAATTCTTCTCACATTAAGCTTGTTTCGTTTTTGTCACATATTGAATTTACAAAAACATAGATAAGTACTTTTTTCAGTCAAATGGGTTTGTTGAAACAGGATTGAAACTGTTTTGGAAATCAGGTAAGTATACGAGGTATACGTTCTAGTTGCTTATTTATTTAATTGCATTATGTATATTGTAGGAACTACATCAGAGTCCACCCATGAGATTTTCCTATTTTCATTTTGTCACACATTTGACAGCATCTCCCAAATAGTATATATGTCCCCATGACATCTCTACGGTTATGTATTGATTGCTTTCATCCATGAGTTACCTGTAGTGTTTACGTTTACATTACAGCTGTCTAAATGGGTACCTAGACAAGGGAAGTACGGACCTATACGTCGCGCGGAGCGCTTAGTAGCGGCACCGAAAGTACAATTCCTTCAGGGTAAATTGAGAAGGCAGCTATAATTAAGTTGACACTGACAATGAAAGGTAAACATTATCTTGCCTTCTAGTTAACTGGACATCGGGACAACTCTATTAATCAGAACATTTCCATTCAGAGATATTGACTTCCTGTAAATAAGTCACAGGTAAACATCTGATTTCATTAATCCTACTGCAGACCAAACATTAAGTTGCAGAGTTAATGATTAAATTGGTAAGGAAATTCCCTTCGGCTCGCAAGTGATGTATCGTGTTCCTCCACTAAAACCTATAATTACTTACGATTCAAGCTGCTGGGATTGCAATTTTTTTTCTTTATATTTTATTTACACAATCTGCTACATATTGCAAAATTCCATTTTCAATAAATTATTAACATAGTTACACATATTCATTTTTTTAAATATCCATGTTTACTTAAAAGACTTATAATCGAAAGTGTAGGTATTTGTATAACATTTATATAACAGATTATTTTTAGAAACACGTTTATACGTTCACTTACACTTTTTGTACAATATTTACTTTTTAAATATTTGTGCTTAACTAACTCGTAATTCTCTCAAAACAATCTGAAATGCAAATTAAGATCCAGCGAACAGCATGCAACAATGATGCAATTCAACGTAGCGTTCCAGTGTGTCTAGCAAGATTGCCATCACCTCCACTGAATTATCGAAATATCAGTTTAGGTTCAGTTAGATGATAACTTTCAGGCAGTATCATTGACAATTTGAAACTAAGCTTTTCCAGATTACAAATTCCCCTCAGTTATGTTATACGAAGACATGTATCATGTGAATAAAGAATAAGTGTATCACTTTGACATAAATCAAACAAATAATCACCGGAGTAGACTTTTGAAACACCGACCCTTTGCTTCATTTCAGCTTTCAGTGTTCTTTGTTTTCCAAATGCAACCTTCAATCAATCCTACAGAAAAGCTGTTGATCTCTTTCAAGCACTTTTCACGAGATTGATGAAACCACATTTATCTAAAAAGGGGAAAGAAACAGTTTATGCTCTCAATCATTATAACCGGTACCATTTAAGCAAGGGTTTTAAAGGGGCAGTTGCACGTTTTTTCGCTGAAATAAGTCGATGAAATTTATTTGGAAAAAAATGTCACCAATAGTAGCACACCTTTCTCTCTTCGGAAAATCAAGTTAAACAATGACTGTACATGGTTCCAAAAAGTCATGGGAATCGCTTTTGTCATTTGAAATAATAAAATGTGTTCACAATAAAATGGTCACCATGCAATTTAATTGGTTTGTGTAATAAGATGTTTTACCGTCTAAAGTAAATATTTATTACATAAACAGTCATTATAAATGGGAAATTTGAAAAAATAAAATTTGCAAAAAAAACGTGCTACTGCCCCTTTAAGCATAATGGGATTTAAAAAGACTTAATGCAAATAAAAACAAACTCGGCACTCAAATGACCTTAATGAAAAAACACTGTATGCTTACGTGCCGTGCCGCAAAAGGTGATAGGTAAATGTTATGTCAGGCTTGTAATGCAAATACTGCAGCTGGAGATCATTTATGATTATTACATGTTTTTAGTGGAGTACAAAAACAACTAAGGCAGTTCTCCGGATTAATGAAGTCCATTTACCTGTGGAGCACACTGGTGTAGGTGGAGCACAGTGATGTAACAAGGTGTGTTGTTGTAAGTGTGTGTAAAACAACACCAGGAAAATTTTGACATGATTTCAAAGAGAGCAAGGCCGTGTGGATATAAATTGCGGCAAATTAGATCCCGACTTTCTTCAGTGTTGTGAGTAAAAGCAAGGTGATTAGTGTTCATTTTAGACATACATGCATGTCTAATAACAGAGTAGTGATCTGGAGAGAAACAGTTATTTTGTAATGTTGTGCATTGTCATACTTAACAGAACACAACTAGATATTCCCTTTGGCCTGGGACGTCAAAGAGAGGTTTCTCATCTTTTGAAAATTTCAATAATTTTAGAACGTTTATCATCATTCAAACAATAGCTCCCAAAGGAGCTAAGGCCAACTGTATAAGTAACCATAGTTAATCTTGCAACATAACCTTTATTCAAATTGTCATGAACTTTCCAAAGTGATATTGTTGCTGCTAGTAAAACAATATACGGTACATATATACAATATACGATCTAAATGTTGGGTTCCTGTTTTTGTCATAAAATTGTATATATTATCATTGATATATGTATAATACGTTGTGATTGTGAATATAAGACGTTAATTAAAGCAGAACGCATTTGCTGCTGGTAAGTTTCTTAAGTGAAGTCGAACCAAAGCAAGTCATGTTAATTTTGTTGGTAGACTCGATTAGTAGTTGCTTGGTTATATAAATAATAGTCCACTTGGAAATTATATAATTACTGATTCTTATGGATAGCTTTCTCCATATCAAAAATACTTTTCTTCAAAGTGTTATGTTTCTCCAGATTGTTAATGTAAGCCTATTTAAATTAGGTGATGTTGAGAAATTATGTTGTTACTATATTGTACAACCATCGTACAATCACCCAGCCGTAAACGAAACGTCACCATTCAAAACACAAGATATTTCAATACAAAGCCATCATTCGACTGAAACAGAGCTACACCAGGTTTTCAGAAACAAACTAATCTAACTCTGATTTTTTAAAACATTATCCATTAATATTTTCTGTGTTGAAGAAGAAACAGGAAATCGGTTTGTAATCAATCTCCTTATGTAGACGAGATAGGAGAGTCACAAAGGGCTTTTTGGCTTTCTTTTATGACGTCCTACAGTAATGCTGCGGCAATAAATATAAGTCCAGGAAGTTTATTGATGTCGGCTGTATAGATGTGCAGACACCGAAATTAAGAAATCAAAACGTCCATTTACAAGCAAAGTAGTTACATTACATCAAACATTATGACGTCCAACAGTAATGCTGCGTCAAAGAATTTAAGTCCAAGAAGGTTGTTCATATCGGCAACATCTTTTACTAATTACATTTCTTTCTTTTTTATTTCTTTTACTTAAATGGCAATTTTTCTGGCCAAATACAATCGTTGAACATGCAATTACAGCACACCTAATGTATTTTAATTAACATAAACATAAAAGAACCATAGTGTGGTACATGCAATTGAGAGTACGTCATAAAACAAAACTAAAACAAAACATGTTCCTTAGAAAAAAACATTTCAAATCGACTTTCCTCGATGGAACAATTCCTTGTTCTACTCTGTTGATAATAAGGTGACGTTTCTTTTGCGGTTGAGTGTATTACGATAAGCAGTGAATCGGCAAATTTACTAACCTTATTCATGCATAGGAATGCATGGAATTAAGAATTAAAGTAGGGCATATTTTTTCCTGTTTAATTTAACTGCTTGCTGATAATAATAACTGTCTTTTTCATCGCTTGAATTTAGATTTGGAGATCAATGACAATGTCTTAAAGTGGCATTTTGTATTTTTTATAACATAATTTCTGGTTTTCATATGTGCTGAAATACCATATGTGCTGATTTAAGTTCAACAAATTTCACTCGACATATTCATACCTAATCAGCAAATTCATTCATGTAATTTGTACATGTGTTCAATTAAATCAGGCAACGGCTGTATATATATATATATGTGCAGAAACCGAAATTAAGAAACCGAAACGTCACATTTACAAGCAAAGTAGTTACATTACCTATCAAACATTATCAGGCCAAATCTGTAATTTTGTCCATTTATAGATAAGTTATAAAACTTATGCTTGACTAACTGAGCTAGCTTTAACTGTTGATGTTACGTACACTCGATAAAATACCACAATTTATAATGTTTGACTTTATGTAATTACATACTTAATGTACATTTAATGTGAATTTCCTTTCTTCATGAATCATGAAACAATGATGAGACTGCTGTGATTACTTCACAGACTAATTTGATGAGAACTAGATTCGTATTTAGAGGTATTAATGACACAGATAATGTGTCTAAGATTTGAGTTCTTATGAACATGTATTTGTTACTGGTATTTACGATTTATGTACCGTTTAATTAATCAGAAATGACTTCCACAGTTTCAAATGTAATTGATATCATTATCAGTACAAAAAGTATGCATGGTGGTATTATTTCATATCAATTAATAAACTTGCATGATAATTAAGCAGCTTTCCTAAATGTTGTTCGTTAAAGTTGATTTTAAGGAGGGTCCTACTAGTGTGTCCTTAATCATCAGCAATTGACAAACTTTGTATTAATATATTGTCGAAACGTATGGTTTTGCGATAACGAGACTTAGATATGGACCAAATGAACGTTATATTGTACTTTTGATAATGCAACGCCATATCTTATTATAAAATTTATAAATTAATGTAAGATTTTGTTTACACCAAATGGGGCCGAGATGGGCCAATATGTACAATGTTGTTATTTGATATACGTTTCAGTCAAAATAGTAAACTGAGTGCTTATCCATCTTACATACATGGACCTATAATAAAGCAGAATTCACATATAATACCGATCATTTGGTTGAAATTTTCAGTGAAAGTTTTACACAGTATCTCTTCTAATTAAGTGGATAAAAGGTAAACTCTATAGAGGTCACAGATAAACATTTGATTCCAATCCTCAACTTCCCAAATATACTACAAACCAAACATCAAGTTGGAAAGTTGATAATTAAATCGTTAAGTAAATTTCCTTAGAATGGCAGGTGGGTGATAGCCCATGCTACTCCAGAAATCCTATAATTAATGTTCACGATTCGCGCTGCTGTGATTCCAAACTTTTATTTGACATCCTCAAGAAAAGCTGTTTGTCTTCTGTATTATGGATAAGCTAGGATAGGTTGTTATCCAGTCATTATATACATATTTCTTTTCTTATGTATTCCACATCTTAATGTTCTTCAACAATATTGGCCTTCTTCTTTTCCCATACATCTATCGATGCCCTATTTCCATCTCTGTAATGTAAACTAAAAGATTATTGATTCTCCAATCCCCCCTGAAAGGAATACATATGATGAAATATTACGTAATGAACAAGTCATTCAAACTACCTGCAAGTAAATTGTTTGGTCAGTAAATTTCAAATCAATGATTTTGTTTTGGAACTGCTTGGATGAAAAACTCTTTGCTGTTGTTCAGTTTATTCATTGTTTATTTTATGCATCATATCCTGTTTATGAAGCTATACGTTATTGTAGTCGATTTGTTAATATTAATTCGGGTTAAAGGCGCTGTAGCACGTTCCTTGCATTTCTCAAATTTGTCATTTATCATTATATAACATATTGTTACACCAGAGAGTTAAATATCTCATCACACGATCCGATAAGCCGTATTCATAGAAATCTGTTATTGGTATTGGTAGAAAATGGTTCGACTTATAAAGCGACAATTTTGTTGACCTCGTCAGTGTAAGAGGTACTTGCAATTGATTTGCAGGCTATATGCGTTTCTGAGATACCAGACAGCAAGATGGCTGACCATTCCATCATTGTACTATATTTAAAACTGTACTTTGAGTAAACTGTTTGAGAGGCATTCTAGAAGTTGGTGTGATAAAGAAGACAAATATTTATGGATGATCAACTTCTTTATTAACAATAGCGACGTTTCGGTATAGATCCTTATACCGTTATCAAGCATAAGGGAGAGATGATAAAAACAGAGGTTATACACATGATACATTTTGGTATGATAATGAGATAACAAAGACAACAAGATGAGATAACAGTGAGATGAAAGGTGTAACAAACAGGTTGTGATAACATGGATACCAGTGGAAGGTTAAGTTAATTAAGTTGGGATGGGGATACAATGCAGCAGTGTGGGTGACAAATCAGTAGGGGGTAAACTTTGAGTGTTCAGGTATCGCTACATCTGTCAGATCACTTGAGATACCTTCCATGGCCGTTCGATTGGAAAAGGGCTCGCGTGGGTTGACAAAACCATTTATATTTGGTTTAAAACTCTTTTTATTGATTCAGAAGATTTATTTAGTCATTGGTAACAGTTATCTGCCTACATCGCCTTTAACGTCATACTGATTTTAAAAAGATGTTCCCTCACATGACGTATATAATTGTATTATCTCATTTTGTCTCACATGCTGTTGGATATCGTTAAGTTCAAATTTTCTGCACTTCCTAATGTCCTCTCTGTGTAAAATAGGCAATAAGCATGCACCGCTTCGAATAAAATAAAGTACAATATTATCACATCTGAAAAGTTGACATACCTTTGAACAAACATACTGAAAAGGTTGTTTTCTCTGTTATAACGGAACCATAATGAATAACAGTGATTACTACTCTGTTTATATCCGCTGTCAGCAACGCTGAATAGGCTTAAACATCAACAAAAGGGAATCGCAGTTTCAAATCCGGCGCTTTCAAGTTTCGAGATGCCATCATTGAGTTGCTTCAATTATGTTGATTAAAAAGTAATGAAGTTTTTTAATATGTCAACGCCTTTTAATTGAAGAATAATATTTACTAAGGGCTACGGAATGTCGGACGTGTCACTAGATTCGTTATCTTATTGTTACATATTTTATAAATTAATATGCTTTATTTTTATAAGGCATGTTATTTATATGACCTCACCATTTGCGTGATTCTCAGATTAAATTTTAGAGTCATGTCTTCAAATCTTAAGCAAATTATATTCAAAAATCTAATGAAATTAGATTACGACAATAAATGATATATAGAGACCCACGTATTTTAATCATGTTTAGAGCCTCATATTCATTAATAGCAGTAATCTAATGTTTATGTTTGTAGGCCATCGTTCTACTGAATTGCTCATAAGGATAGTAGGTCTACAGCAAGTGATAGCTTATTTTGAACGAAAACACTCCAAAATGTAATAATAATGTGACATTTAATGATAATATGATATACTTTTCATTTTTAAAAGTAATTCCACAAAATCAAAATAAATTGTTGAATTAAATTCAGCACTCTCTCATTTCTTGTTTATCAATGTTTTCTATCGGGAAAGAGTTTTACAATTATAAGATTTTTTGCATTTCTACTATTTGGAAAAATAATGTCTGTTTACACTTTCTGTGAATTCCAATTAATCTCATATCGCCCTGGCTCCAATGTAAATAATTTAAGGACTGGCAGTACATCGAACATCATTTGCTTACATTCTCCTACACCAGCAATTGGGTTGAAGGTAACTAATTTATTTATTTCCTGTTTTAAAATGTGTAGTTTGTTTGGTATGATGGACAAGGAACATTCTACTGACATATCAGAACGATGTCCTTTGTCATAGGACCCTACGACTGTCCTTCGCCATCTTGTGTCAGGTGGGTCTACCGATAGCTCGTCGTCTGCTTCGGCTGGCTTTGACCTTCGCGATTCGACTCGTCTCGCCAGTGACTCGCCAGTGACTCGCCTGTCACTCGCCTGTCACTCACCTCAACTCGGCTTGACTTGACTCGACTCGCCAGTGACTCGCCAGTATTCGACATTGGCTTCGTACCCTTCGGGTTCGGAGCCTTAGGTATTCGGCCCTCCCAATAGCCTCCCTCGTCTAGCCTTGAGTGTTTCTCACTAAAGCGTCTCGTAGTCACGAGGGAGCGGATGGCTCGTTACGATCACTTAATGGATCGCGCCCTCGATGCGTCGCTTTCCCTACGTCAGTGGCAAGGAGTTTTGGGGTTGCTAATGTCAGGTCAGGATCTTACCCGGAGGGGGAGGTTATTCCTCCGCCCATTACAGGTGCTCCTGAACCCCGACATCAGGGAGACTCGGTGTCGTCACGCCATAGCTCTGACCCCAGATCTGCATCGCTTCCTAGCTTGATGGCGGGTGGACGAGAGTGTTTTCTCCGGGGTTCCACTTCGGCCTCGTCCCCAGCTCACCTGTTCGTAGACGCCTCCACTCAGGAGTGGGGGGCGCTTCTGGGTCATGAGCAGGTGGCGGGAGTCTGGTCTCAGTCAGAGCAGAACTCACACATGAACGTCCTCGAGTTAGACGCAATTCAACACTGGCAGGTCCCCTTGCTAGGCCAGTGCCTACTAGTCAACCCAGACAGTTCAGCGGCTGCTTGGTCGATAAACAAGCAGGGGTCCACCATGACCGAGTCTCTGCTACGCACGTCGCTCCGGCTCTTCAAGCTGGTGGACGATGTGGACCTGGACATTCGAGCATTCCACATTCCAGGTGCCAAGAACATCTTGGCGGACGCGATGTCGCGACCAGATGCCCCTACCCCGACAGAGTGGCAACTGAACCCGGCAGTCTTTAGGGGGTTGTGTCTCCAGTTCGGGACCCCCCTGATAGACCTGTTCGCGACATGCCTCAATCACCAGTTACCAACCTATGTCTCTCCAGGACCAGACCCGCGATCAATGGGTTTAGACACGCTCTCGTTAGGGTGGGAGGGGATGGACGCCTATGCTTTTCCACCGCCGGCCATCCTCTCCCAAGTTGTAACCAAGATAGGGACAACTCGGGTCCTTCGACTTCTTCTGGTCGCCCCTAGGTGGCCAGCCCGACCGTGGTTCGTTCCTCTCTGTCATCAGGAACCTGTTCGATTCAGCGACGGAGAGATCTGCTCCTCAGCAGGCCAAGAGGAAGGTTACACTAGAACCCTCAGGTGTTCTGCCTTCACGCTTGCCTTGTATTAAGAGAGGGTTAAGGAGCAGTGGTTACTCAAGGTGCGTCGCCAATGCCATAGCTACCTCTCACAGGAAGACCTGTCGGTCCTCAAGGGCCTCATTAAAACCTTCAGTTCTGTGGACGGCAGGACTAAGCTTCGTCCACATGAGTGGGACTTAGACATCGTGCTCAACCGTATTCACTCCGATAGGTATGAACCGCTCTCCGACATTCGCCTCCTCCCTCTCACCATCAAGGTTATTTTTCTGGTGGCCATGGCCTCCACAGCTCGGATTTCTGAAATCCATGCGTTGCAGGCGGACCTTCTACGTTTTGAGGTTAAGGAGGAGGGGTCAGCCTTACTTGCTTTAGCTCCCGACCTTGTCTGCAAAAACCAGGCAGCTGGCCGTACCTTCTCTATTCCGGCTCTGGGCTCTGACTCAGGAGAGATGGATCTCTCTCTCTCTGTGTCCGGTTAGGGCGTTGAAGATGTACGTGCAGTGTACCCGCAGGCTGAGAGATGGCAGGCGTCGTCTGTTCTTGCCTCACTCGCCGCGGAGCACCAAAGAGCTGGACAAGCGAGCGTTGGATTTAAACCTGAGGTCGGCAGTCATTGATGCGTACAAGGCCGCTGACCTGCCTCCTCAATCGCGTTCCAACCCGCATGAGATCAAAGCAGTCTCAGCCACGATGGCTTACCACTGTAACATCGCGGTCTCAGACGTCATGGAAGGATATTTTTGGCGTTCTTCAGAGGTTTTCGCCAATCATTACTTACGAGATGTCTCCACGGCAGATCTCGATCTTCGCTTTTAGTTGAGTGGCTCGGTCGTCTCTTCGATGCATTTGCTGGTAGAGATGGCGCCTCCTGGGCTGTACCCTGTCGTCACCACAGGGTGGAGGACTCGTAGGTTAGCTCACACTCAGGGCTTGTTGCTGGTCTCGTCTCTACCACATATCTACTGACCCGCCTCAAAGCAGTGGGATTCTAGGCATAGTAGGTCTAGTCAACAGATAGGTATTTAGATAACAGTACGTTTTTTGATTAAACGTAATTATTTATACTAACCTGTTGACTAGACCTACGCGCTAGGCCCGTCTGTCTTGCCTTTTTGGGCCTGTTCGGAGAGTGGAGATTTCCGGTGGTGACGTCACGAGACCGTGCTGACTTACCGCCCTTTGGAGAGGAATTTTACGCATCCCCTACTCCACTGTTTTAAGTTTCGTCTGTGTTAACGTTGAAATAGCATACCTAGAGAGGAGGTAGGCATAGTAGGTCTAGTCAACAGTTTAGTATAAATAATTACGTTTAATCAAAACAAACTATTATTATTATTATTATTATTATTATTATTATTTCCTGATATAGAGTGGCTTCCATATAACAAATAGAGGCTCGCTGATTTAAAATTACAAATTGTTGTGTTCATTATAAGTCGTCACAATCAAAATTATGTTCACGAACTGAACAATGAGTCCTTCACACGAGTTGAAACGTCAGAAACCACCATCAATCACATGCCATTGTATCTCTTCAGCGACTTGTTACTGGCAAAGAATAAATCACATTTGGCATTGTAGATGGTAACATAATGGATTATCGCACCCCTGTTATCAATATGGAAAGTTTGGAAGCTGTCCGAGTTCTGTCGTATCTGTCTGGCCGGTGTGCACAATAATTGTGATATCTTGTATTTTTTTTAATTGATATCTTCATTTTCATTGTAACAAACGTGTGTCATTAATATCGTTTTATGTACAAACATAAACTTCAAACATATTGAATGCCTTTTCATAACCCATAACGGAGCATCGCAACAATAGACTCTTGTTTGGTGCCTCCAGACGTACACATTAAATGTTTGATCTTCAAAGAACAACGGAGAGAGTTGTTAACTAAGACTCCTTCTGGAAATCGAAGGTCATTTAGAGCTCTTTCAACAGATCTCATAATATCTTAGATAAAAGTTATTGATGTCAATCTGTCATACCTCCGGGCAAACGAAACGTCACCACATCTCAAACAGAGTAAAAACGAAATGTTGCTTCCGGAAAACGTAGATTGTTAATGTCTTTGATGAAAGAAGTCCTCGGTTATCAGGTTATGATACTACGGAAGCATCCTAGTGCCACAGTGAGAAATTTTTGTATCTTCTTATTAGGAGATACTATCACCTAATTAGGAGATACTATTTCCTAATAAGGACTTCGTTATCTCCTAATTGGGACTTAGTTATCACCTAATTAGGCCTTAGTTATCGCCTAATTAGGACATAACTAAGTCCTAATTAGGACAAATATCTCTTAATTAGGACTTGATTATCACCTAATTAGGAGAAACTATCACCTAATTAGGAGATACTAACTCCTAATTATGACTTAGTTATCTCATGATTAGAACTTAGTTATCGCCTAATTAGGACATAACTATCACCTAATTACGACATAAGTAACTCCTAATTAGGAGTTAGTATCTCCTAAATAGGAGTAATTATCTCTTAATTAGGAGTTAGTATCACCTAATTAGGAGATACTAACTCCTAATTAGGAGATACTTACTCCTAATTAGGACTTAGTTATTTCTTAATTAGGTGATAGTACATTTATCGAGGTACGAACGCACATAGCTCTTGTGGCGAGGAATCTATAAAACCAGTTCGTATCCCGATTCCCGATATGAACTATTTTGCAGATTTCATTCCTCGGAACAGGGTCGATTTTAATCAGATTGGTGTTGTTCAACATTCCGATATAATGAAATTGATCGAACGCGTTAGTCTTATATACATATGCAACAACTTGGTATTGAGCATAAACATATACGAATGATATAAATTCTCTTTATATAACTCGGGTCGTTAGATTATTTTGTTAAGTGTAAATAATTCAGAGTTTCAATAGATCACATTTTAAAGCTTTATTCAGTGTTTATTCTATGACGCAGTCGATCCCGTTACATTTTTCGCCTTCACAACATTCGGCACAGATGTTGGCCAATACATCGTTTCTTTTCACGCGATCCCATGGGTAATGTTGTGAACGCTTTTCCACTCCCCAGTGCTTGGCGATACCATTACATACCTGCAGGATAATGAACACGTGATATAACTTTAGAACAGCAGTGACAAAAGACAGGACCAGTTATATTACTACTTTGACGTAACCCTTAGATTTACAAATAATTTTATTGTAGCATGATTAAGATTCATCAAATGCGTTAAGTTGGACCACTGTAACTGTGCAGATAGATTTGACAACGCTTAACGTTTGAAGTACATACTTTCAATCAAATTTCCTGACGAATATTATACTCAGATCCCACTCCATAGGTTACCATACTGAATGTTCCAATAATATTGTAAATATGTTTATTAAATTGTTTTCATTCAAATAAAAGCCAATTATATCGATATTATGAGTCAAGTCGGGATAAAAGTTAAACATTTTAAAATTAATTAAAAGATTCAGACGAAAATCAATTCCCTTGAAATCAAAATAGAAGACTCGAGACAGTCAAGGCTTAAGCATGGCATCATTTTTGTCGGTCTGTAAAGACATTTATTTTTATTTTTCGGCCTTAGGAAATATGGTTCGATATACATACGGGCCCCTGATTGGTAAATGTATTGAATATACAGATCCGATTTGTTTACAGACTAAACATACCTGTCAGCACCATGTTTGTTTTTTCCTGTTTAGAGAATATGATTACAAAATCATGATATATGTATAATTTTTTCATTACGTCCTTACATTTACGTCATTTACATTAAACAATTACTATCAACAGATAACAATCAAATGAACAACTTTAATTTCTAAAAGCATCCTGAATAAATGTAAAATGGAGGGAATATTCATATTTAAATTTGAATCGTTTCATCCATATAAACTATCAATACAATGCACCTGTGACATTTCCAAACACATTTACGGTACAACTCATTATAGTTGTCTTACCACATTCCTCATACACCCAGCGTTGTACCGTACAGCGTATGTATCTGTCACCACCTTCTCTATGTAACATTTCTGAAAGCGATGCGATGATTATGATGAATTATAAAGATAACCATGACAGGAGTTACCTCCTTCAGGTTTCTATTGCTACCTGAGGAGATTTGACATAAGTCATAGTTACATTTGGCAGATGCAAGAGTTTCAAAGTACCCACTTGTTGATAAATAATATTAAAACTGTACTTGTTGATCAATTTCTGTAACAATGGAGAGAAACTAAATCACAATCATCAAAAGGCTATTATTATAACATGTTTAAAGATAACTGCTGTATGACTATAAACTGCATCTTCCATTGAATTTACGTATTTATATCACAAAACTTCGAACATGTAATCACAAACTCCCCATCGAAACTGGTAGATGGTATAGAATCGACAAAGAATATAGAGTATGTACAGTATGTAAGTGTAAGATTGGGGATGAATTTCATTTTATGTAAGAGTGTAGTTAATTAAATAACTTAAGAAATAAATATCTTCCTTCTTATTACTGTAAACATGTATCAATTGAAACATATATTTCACTTACATGTATGTCCATCACATACAAACCGATACTTGTT
This sequence comes from Gibbula magus, assembly GCA_936450465.1. NCBI lineage: Eukaryota > Metazoa > Mollusca > Gastropoda > Trochida > Trochidae > Gibbula > Gibbula magus. The sequence continues at coordinate 49,434,356 of OW388301.1, forward strand.
AAAATTGCTTTGTATATCAAACATGGCTTCCGTATGCACCATTAATATGAGTGTTGTTATATTCATGTACAGCTATGTCATTATGTATGACTTATGAGAATAAACTTGACTTTACTTGTAATAGGAGAATGGGATGAAGGTAGAGCCATTGAATACGTTTAATTAACAGAAGTTTAGACCTGGCGTGCCGAGGGTACAAACCCCTGTATTTGTTCACATCGATATCACTTTAGCAAAACTGTGGAGAACGGGAGAGAAACGTGGTATTTTATGTGCGCTTTAAATGGTTGAGGCAAATTTCCAAATTTCAAAGTAAATCGGAAGATGTTCACAATATTTGTTTATGACAGTCTGTGAACATGTATTCCATTGCAAAATTGCAAAAAGTTTTGGAGTAATGGGACTTATTATCAAATAAAAATTCGCATCGGTTTCATCGGTTGCAGATATCAAAGTAAAGAATAGTACGGATTGCTGTATATCTAATTTACAAATAATTCATAATGAGTATCAAATACGTAATGAGTAACAAAAAACATGTCCCCAATGCTCATGTTAAAGGAAACTTGATTTTATATGTCCCGCATTATATTTGCTTTTAAATATACGTGTTTAATGACTATCAAAATTAACTAACTAATTTTGATCTACTAATTCAACAGTATACAGGGGGTATTCAACTGTGCCTCAAAACGAACATGTTTATTTCACACTCTTGACATTCAGCCACAGCTATTTCTGAAGTCTCACCTCTTCGTGTTGTGCACATGGCACAAGAATGTCACAGAACTTTGGGTGTATCATTTCATCGCACTTGTAACAAAGAATGTGATTGGCCGCTGAAATACGAAACTTAGGCTATTAAAAATGAAAAATAGTGAAAATGTATTTATTTCATATATATTTGGGCATGTCGGAAGCCAGAGCGTTACAGTCTCAAGCAAAATATATTTCACATCGGCCAAAAGAACATGTCATTGTTCAGAGGAGTCAGTGCAAACACTTTCAACTCCTGAAGCCTTTTCTGACTGTGACAGTCATAAGAGACCACAAAGTTAAGACATCCCCATGAGCAGGATTTCAACGCGATAAGGTTTTTGGTTCTATTGAAAATAAAGATCTATACTAGGGAGCCACAAATCTAGCCAAATCTACCATGTATAATTCTCATCTGCCAAAGCGTCATACAAGTTAACATTTTAGAGCTCTTAAAGGGATGATGAAATTAGGTTTCACAGAGCCAAAAGAGGTAAATTATAAAACCCATGTTGGTGGACAGGAGAGCTCAGTTCAACTTCCTTAATGTTTCGTAATTGGGACCAGGTCGGGTAAAGGTATTGGTGCCTGCCTCAAGATGGCCTTATTATGGACCTCATAGTCAGTTCCCCAGTCTATATGTTCTTATTCCCATTGGACAAGGTACAAGTACACACTATTCCAGCTATATAGGACGGGCGTTATTATAGAGAAGTTGAAACTGCCAACAATTTACGGATGGACGGAGGGACATACAATGTACATGTAGGACGAAGGACCTTCAGGTCTGATCAGAAAATAAAATGTATCATGACTGCTTCTTTAAAGGGGCAGTAGCACGTTTTTTGCAAAATTTATTTTTTCAAATTTACTTTTTATAATGATAGTATGTGCCATTTAAATTTACTTTAGAGGGTAAAACATCTTATTACACAAACCAATTATCCGTAGTAGTGATAACAGTGTTGCGTATAAAGCTAAAATTGCATGGCGGCCATTTTATTGTGAACACATTTTATTATTTCGAATGACAAAAATTATTCCCATGATTTTACCGAACCATGTACAATCCTTTTTAACTTGATTTTCCGAAGAGAGAAGGGTACGTGTTTTACGATTGGTGAAATTATTTTTCAAATACATTTCATTGACTTATTTGAGCGAAAAAACGTGCTACTGCCCCTTTAAGGTTGATAGAAATGTACGCCATCACCAGTGGAATGTTCATATCGACTCTTGCGAATATCTATTCCATGTTGGTTTGAGTATGGATGACTCTTCGTACTTCATAGATTAATTATTAATGCTACCAACCCTGATCAGTTATCGTTCATGACGTTAAAGTTGTGACAAATATGTACATGTAATTTGATTCTGGGCACATTTAGAAGGAATACATGTAGTTAGTATTACCTGTCTGGAATCTTTAGTTCTAATCCAAGTTTACTTGTAAATTGAAGCTAATTGAACTTGCATATATTGAACAATATATCTGCATCAATACCACTGTATAAATTGTAGAACCCATTCTTTCCTTTAGTATTTCTGATCCTAGTTCACTAGATAAATGAAGGTAAATTTTAATGAACATGGCATGCAGCCGTCAACTGATACAAAACGTAACTAGTGTTTATCCAACTTGGTGCTACAAGAGTTGTGTCCCTTTAATATGAGTAGTATGAATGAACTAGTAAATCTACAACTTATTCACATTTGTTTATTCAGCTTAATTTTAAATCAGTATTAGATGCATTCAATGTGAATATCTTTACACCCAGCAATCATTTGTTTTGGTGAACTTTTGTCACATACATGATTAATAAAATTATTAAATATATGAAATATATGGTGAACAAAATATAAGTTTTGTAAGTTAACATTCCTATAACTATAAAGATTCTTGTCTTTTATGAAATGTTATTTATGTTAGTGTGTACGAAATTCATAGAATTATAAGTGTAAACGAGATTGACTTCAACCTATATGTCAGTGACTTTATTACAAATATAATCGTTCTTCGGGAATAAATGAAAAGAAAATCAGAAACCTTACTTTAAACGGGCACAATCAATGTATAAACACAGGTGATATCTATGGTAACAAACTATGAGGATACTTATCACAGGCTTCAAAACATGAACTTATCTGTTGAAATATTCATATATAAGTAAGTAAATAGTATCCTTTGCTGATTGACGGGTAATTTGAGACAAACTGGGTTAGCGAAAACTATAATACTTAGTTTATAATTAATGTTCACCTCAGTTTGAAATTTTTACCTCAAAATGTGCTCCTCAATTCCCCTCTTACATTACTTTACAGTTAACAATTAGTGTAGATGCATTATCAGTCAATAAATTCGGATGAGAAACTACGCATCACGGGTCAATTGTAGGTAGAAAAACATATGGATTTGCTTGTCAATGGTTGATGGAAATAATTCATTACTGAGAATATGATTCAGTTTATCAAGGGGAATTTCAGAATCTCAGGAAAAAATGTATACAACACCAGTAGAATGAAATATGTTACTTATCGCTAACAGTAACATGCATATACTTTTTCGGATCCAAAATATAAAGTTTAAATCTTCATTCAACGAACTATAACATTTAAAACAGCGAATTCTTTAAATTTGCATTTGCAACCATTATGATATAACTGAAAGTGGACAGAACATACATTGCGAGTCCATAAACTATGTTATGTTGAAGACACAATAAAACAAAGGAATAATAAAGAAGACAATCGTAATGTTTCATGTTTACACCAGCTATAATCCACACCATCATGTTGAATTGTTTCTACACGTTTAACTTCACTCACCCTGCGGATCACAGAGAATACTGTTGCAGTGGCTTGTGTTGCAACAGGCTTGACAGGAGTGAGTTTCGCTGACGTAGTTGCATTCCTGTAGTTGATGTAAGTTATAGTGTATGTACATAAAGATTCACACCCGTGTCGGTGAAATATAAGAAAATCATGATACCTTTTGCAAAACAAATAGCACGATTTTGAACCACTTGAAAATGTATAAATCGTGTCATGGTGTTTTCTATATGATCTAAAGAAACTACCACTCGGTTGGTGGAGATACATGTATACCTTTATGAACAAATCTGTATTAACTCATTCATTCTTATTCAATAATTAGAGGCATACTTCCTTTAGTACACATGATCCACGTGTCACTATGCCTCAAATATATTAAACAGTAGTAGTTATATCATATCATACCACACCATATTATACATACATATACCCGAGTCTTTCTAAGTACCGTCCCTTGATAGACGAAAGTTAATGATTTGTAGGGAGTATTATAGTTAGTATTTAATAGCAACGAACATTTGATCCTATTTATCCTTATGGCACAATATGTCAAAACATATATTTCTCGTTGTATTAACACTTTCACTGACGATGTTATCACGCACCTTAGTTGGTCGACATCCAAGCCGATAATATTCCGTATTCGTAGAGTCGTTGAAACGTTCAGTGTAACAGGACTGTAAATGTATAATACATAGAGGATATTATATGAGTGTCTATGTCATACTATGTTTACGACACGAGTGCCTGAATATAAGTATTTCCCGAGCGAGAGCGAGGGATATACCGATATTCAGGCACGAGTGTCGTAAACATAGTATGGCATAGACACTCATATAATATTATGTTTATTACCGAAGTCGTGAAATTAATGAAAACACGCTAAAATCTACTTTCAACCACAGGCTGGCGACCCGCCGTCGCGCATTTAGAACGCAACGTCATAGACGAAACGTGACGTCATAGCATTGTTTATGACGTAACGTCACCATGACAAACTGATATGTTGCCCTAGGGCATCGTATGAAAAATATGAACCCCGATATGATTGCCCCCGTAGGTAATAAATGATAATGTTACATTATGTTCATACTCTTATTCTAATGTTACAAAAACCCTAGATGGTGAAATCTTACCATTATTCAATACTATAAGAACAAATATGCCTTCCAGGAAGAGAAATGGGGAAAATATTAATTTAAACAATAACAAAACGATGTTGTGTAAAAATTCACATTTGAGATCAGCTGAACAAGTCTTGTGTAAATCAACATGTATAGTTGGGTTATTCCACAAAGCATGCCAATGGTTTATATTAATATTTTGTTTTGTATGAATACACATCATATGCCTGGGTGAAATATATACTGAACAGCAAAAGAAACGCGGGCTTTAATGATTACAGTTTCTGTTTGCATATCAGCCCATGGTTTGTCATATCATTAGTCAATGTCAGAGAACATGTGGAGCTATTGGTACTGTAGAGTAAAGACGGTCAGTTATTGGTATCAGTTCGCAAAAATGCATGTCACATGTTGTCATGTAACATGATCTGCATGAGCCTGGTGAAATTCAAATTAATTGTTCTGTAATCCGAGGCCTGCTCTGTGAAAAGACCTTAACTTCTGACTCAAGCCCCAGTGTGTAATAAGTTAATTCTGACAAAAATGGTGAAATTTTCGGAAACTGGGATATTGGCCGATTGCATGCTGAAGAGTTTGCAAGGACTGTAAATGTGCTCGTGAAACACCTTGGTACCGAACAAAAATGAAATTCAAAATGACGTCATATCAACATCAGCAAACACAGGGATGTTTAAATGTCAAACAACTTCATCGGAGTGTTTTCACAAGTTCTAATTGCATTTAAAAGCACATTGGGCCCTTCATCATCTGAAAAGGAATGTGGATGTTTTCCAAGAGAATGCCTATGGCACAAGATAATGCTCTGAAGAAGTTCTACACATGTATTGAGTTTTCGTTATGTCAGCATGTTGTTCAACACGTTATTAACATCATGTCAACACAATTTGAATGATGTGATATTACTGAATTTGCTGAATACAGCGTAATCAGTAATTACGAAATTGTTACAGTTGTCTTGCATTTCTTTTGCTGTTCAGTATCATGCAGTGGCACGTGACCGGTGCATAGCTAAATAGTTAGCTATCAGTGAAGTTCAGCTTTAAGTAGCGGGCATGCATATGGGTTGGTGACCCACTTCATTGCTGGATAAACTGAGAGCTTCAATGGTCACTGCCTGCCCCACACTGAGACATGCGTTGAGATACGTGTGGTGTCCCCTTGGGTAAGTGACTTAGTTAAAAGTGTGCCTCTGTCCACCCGCGAGTAAATTGGGCACCCGGTATGATGCGATGATATTCCCAATTTGAACCTATCATTTCTTATTACATCGTACATAAGCAGGCCTACCTCCCCGGTGTCACATAGGGTCACATGCCTACACTCGCTGGGGTACAGCACGGCGTTACACTCGTAGCAAAATGGACCACTAAAGGAACCCTGAAACAAAAGCTTTAAAGTCACTGTTAAATGGCACAGATTTAAATTTGATTATAGTAATAAACATGTTTAAAAGTAATAATAAAACAATGAATCTCAATCAAGTGTCACACATCGCCATCATCTGAAATGTTTTACAAAATATCATGTGTAATGTGTCACTACCAAAGGCAGTGTATTTTGAAAAGATCAACTTGAATTCGCCTTATTTACATTTGATTTTTTTTTTATAACTTTATTCATTTTTGTTCATGTTCATACACATTCAAACATGTAAGGCAATAAATCAACAGTATAGTATATTCAATCCAGTGAAAAATTGTTCGAGAAAACAAGAGATATGGACAAAAACATATGTAATTTAAAGAACAATTCTAAGTTCTGGTAATAAGTATTCTTAGGATGTACATGTACATGACTTGTTTTTATATGATTTCGGAAATGGATCTTTGTTTGATTTTAACTCAATTTGTTGAGAACAATTTGTGGCATGATGACCAGAATGACATGAATTTTGAATAATTACATGAAGTATACGCAGAGAATTTGTCTATGTTATATATGTTGCGAATATCGTTTTTTATGTAAAGAATGTTTGGTAATATGGTTTGTTGTTTTGCTTTAAATATATTATATTTTATGATTATCAAAATCAGGTTTAGAACATTTTTTCTGCTTTCAGGGTATCCGAGAATAACAGTTTCTTTTGACAAATTTAATCTACATTGTGTTTTTACCTCAATCCAATCAGCTATTTCTGATTTTTACAAAATATCATGTGTAATGTGTCACTACCAAAGGCAGTGTATTTTGAAAAGATCAACTTGAATTCGACTTATTTACATTTGATTTGATGTTTCTGCTGTGAATATAAATTAGTGTACAAAACTACAAAAGCAACGAGTTTTAAAATATTTAAATATTATCATTTCTTCCATTTCATGAGTGTGAATGAACTATTATTAAGATAAGCACTTAAGAATAGAATGTCAGTTTGTCGTATTTCCACTGGAAAATGAACGATGTCAAAGCGGGATTCAAACTCCCGTGAACGAGGCGAGCTTGCGAAGGACACGAGATCAGGGTCCCTTTGAATGACGTCATGGCATGGAGGTCGCCATTTGATGTTGTCTCCTCGTCAATATAATGTAAACAACAGTCGGAAAAGAAATGTTTCATTACCACGACTGCCAAATCCGAATCCCGTTCGTTGATAATGGTTAGATTGTGAGAATTTGCTTATCTAGCAATAGATTGCATAATTTGTATTCAGTCAACGATCGTGAATGTCTTTCGGTTCCAGAATAGGCCTTGTGAATCGCTGAGCTCAATATAGCAAACAGTTATACGCGATCTTTTATTGAAATGTTTTATTTATTTAAACAAATGAGAAGGTAGTATGATATTGAGATTATGTTATTCAATCAAATAAGTCGGAAAATGGTAACCGTTGAAAATTTGCTAACAAAATCACGCTCAATCAGGAAAGAACGCTTGTCTACAGTACCGTCGAATGTCCACGCGACCTGAAAGCGTTCACACGAGTATGAACAATTTTCCAAGAGGTCATGGATAATGAACCTTGAAATGTTGATCACATGACCGCGCTCTCAACCATCGAACTTTCGGGAATCCATGTAATCTTCAAAAGTAAGAAATTATATAAACTTACATGTGATTGGCGTGTCCTTGAAGAACCATCCTGACTTGACGTTGGATAAACGAGACTTGGTATTACTCCTGTTGAGGATGAAATATGTCAATGAAATATAAATTTAATCAGATTAATAATATATATATATATAAACTCCAAGGTCTCATATAGAAACATTAAATGTTTTAAGAAATAACGATGATTGAATATATACTGACTGTACACTATAACAAAACACCATATTTCAAATATATAAATATAGGTGCAATTCATGAAAATATTGTGTCAAACAGCTCTCTACCATATATATAAGAATTGCACCTTTGTCGTTCTTACTTCTTTGGGCTATATATAACATATATATTTGTGCTGTGATATAAATCAAGTGAAGAAAACAAGGTCAGTAATTCCCGTTGTATCTGTTTGTCCTGAGAATGTGCGCATATTTGTTACATGTCTGCACGTTTAACATCAAGTTGGCTAAGTATATGAAATCAGGTTAGGTTGTTTTCTATTATTCATCAAGAACGAGATCAATATGCATTTTTCTCATGCGTGGATGATTGAACGAGTTAACAACAATGCACAAGTAGTGTTAAAGAAAAGCTCCTCCTGTTTTCGTTGATTTGTTGTTAAAAAAAAACGAAATATACTCAATGTAGTCATTAATTTAATAATTTCATAATGTATATACCCGCCCCGTTATATGATATGATTTCATATTAATCTTATCTTTTTCTGGAGGCCATGTCTGGGACGTATATTATTGATTAATGCCATGCGGTCTTACAATACACATATGAATATCCTCCGAAGTGTGTTGTATCTGTAACTTGATAACGCCATAGAAAACTTGTTATTCTTACCTGTCAGGATCAAAAGAACTAATACCTTGGAGGCCATACTTATCACAAAGGTAGTGACATATTGAAAACAAACGTTAAGAATTACGGCGAGATAAGATCACCTTGCCTGACCGTCTGATAGTAGAGAATAGTCCTACTTCGCTATTGAGATAAGCTATTGAAATAGCTTTTGAAAAGGTAAAACAGAAAATCCAAGTTTAAATGTGTTTCATCATATATAATTCATAAATCATGACATGTATTGTTGGTCTTTATTGTCGGGTTTTGAAATATATTGTAAGTACATGTATAAAATTGCGTTGCAAATGTGATCACACATTTTTCAATAGTACAAATGTTTTTATACTTAGTAAGAATCACACACAACAGATTGATTTATTATCAGGCTATCTGCATGTTCAAGTCTTTGAACTTTCATCTATTAGAGCAATGTCGAATGTAAACTTATGTAAACTACAAATTGAATGGACTTGTGTAAACATAGTTAGTGGCCGGGTCGTGACGTTGTTAGGATATGAAGTACAGGTGATATGTACATGTGTCCATTTTTCAGATGCCTGATAATAGGAAAAAACCCTGTTTTGCTATTTTGAACATTTTCATCACTGCTACTTTAACTATCTGCTATATAGCCATAACAATTTAACGTCGCACAATGTCAGCCATATATGCCATTCAGTTCGACTTAATGCTCTGAGAGGAGGAACATGTTCTAACCATTGTCGTGAAGAAGATGTAATTGAACAGAATGAGAAGGTTGCACTCCAATAAGCTTTGTCCTTGACACTACATGTACACTCTCCTGGTGTTGAGAAGTGAAGTTCCTTTTGATCCTTTATCTACTGTCAAAGTAAACCCTAGAACAGTATACTTTGTATCTTGTAGTACGTCCTTATTTAAAACGTGGCAACACACCGTTCTCTGGGATTGTTGTAGTAAAGTGTCTCCATCTCCTGTAAAGAATGCCATGCTGTATCAATACAACCAACATTTGTATACTTCTATCCACGCATAGTTACACATGGCAGTTCTTCCAGAAACAATTCATTTGTGAATGTGTTGAAAGGCGCATGAATGATTCTGGCGATCATAAATAGATATGTTTATGACATTTGTGCATCCATAAATAAGAAATCAACGAAATGCATGGACTCCAGGACATAAAAGCGATTCCCGCAACATTAGTGTTACCCTTTGCATATGTGACATTTGAATATAGAGGCTATTTAAACAAGTACCCAGTCTTCTGTGGTTTTACCACTATTATTCAATGTAATCGGCATATGTAGAATAGCACTGATAACTTACCAGTTTTCACTGCTCAATTAAATGTTCCCTGAGTTGTGGAGTTGTTGTAAAAGTCAGTGCACGATTTATGAAAAATACAGAATCAACAAAGTATAAAACGCTAAAACAAACTTCATCCCTGTTTCATTCTTACATATACTATGTGAATTGTTTCCAGGCAAGACCAAGAGATATGTTATCCTTAAACAGGCCATATACAAAGGGATGTATAAAGTTATCAATTTATTGCTGAATTGATTAATTTGATGAATTATACTAAGTGAAAAGGTAATATGTTAAAAGAAACACAGCAGTATTAAATGGCGTCAGCTCAACAAGACAAAGAGATACGTTTATGTTTTGATTTATAAAAAGTTTGTTAAGGATAATTTGAACGGAGGCTACTAGTATAAAATGTTCATTTAGATCATCCGGATCGTATCAAGTTTCCATTGATAGTTGTATATAACGTATGTTGAAAGCTATATGCCAGAGGATTAAGGCTTTTGAATAATTGACACTTATCAATCTAGTATTCACATTTATAAATATAACGACATATACTGTGGCATTAAACGGGAATAGAAATACTAGACATGTTGTCGTTACCCTACACGTCATATTAGAAGCAGGTATGTAAACGATCCCAGTAACATACAGTAACATAACAATAACATCTACCTACAAATATTTAGAGAAGTAACTTTGGTAACAGTATAAACGTTGTGACCCTGTGTAAAACATATTGACAACGCCTATACACGTTTACGATCCCCAGTTCATATGACAGATAAAAACATCTTTAATGAAAATATTTCTTAAGCTAATGATGGACATCTTTAAATGCTGTGTCCTTGTTTTCCTCATAAGCTGTACAAGTGCAGGTTTAATGATGCACCATTGGACTCGGACCAGGACTGGAATCTATTCACTTACAATGTACATGAAAAGGAGTGGTATTGAATGTGGATATGCAACCAGAAATGCTTCACATTGTTCGTGGTTCTATTTCGATAGCAAACATTCATTTTGCCAATTGGAACAACCTGCAGTGAATGAAACTACGGATTTCACTGTTTATGTCATTTGTTTAGAACAGGAAAAGGAGAATAGTATCGACTTCAAATTCCAAACACATTCATCAAAAAACACATTGCGTCAAATCTCAATTGCCGGTGTCACAGCTGGCATATTCCAAAACTTTTCAAAAAGCAATATCAGTGATTTCACAGGTACAACAGACCATGTGACAAATGAACATCAAAATAATTCAAAAGACGGGTCAACAAATTATGTTCCCCCTGGGACAAGATCTGTCTTGCTTATGACCAAAGATGATATAAACATTACTGTGCCAAATAAAAACCTTAATCTGACACACAATAAGACAAGCCGATACCCAAATTTAACCAAAGATATTGTACCTGCGACAAAACTTGACAAACCCCTGTCAAATATTCACCTGAATGTGGCAGAGTATAACGTTACGCACACTACTCTGTCTGTGACAAAACCTCTACTGACAACAAATGAACTTCCTGTGACAAAAGATAATCTACATATCACAAACAACCAGGTGGCGAATTCAACCGTGAAAAAAAATGACCTGCAGCTGACGAAAAACTTGCATGTGACAAAAGAATATTTAACAGTGACAGACAAGACAAAAACTGGCCTGCATGTGACAGAAGATGACTCGTATGTGACAGAAGATGATGTGCATGTGACAGAAGATGATATGCGTGTGACAGAAGATGAGATGCCTGGGACAAACGATTGCAAATGTCCATCAGTTATTGCCAAACAAGATAGTAATCCTGGAATACTTTTCTTAAGATCTTCATCGGGTCAAAACGCTACATCAAGACTCTATGCATACGACTCTACGAGAAATAAAATGGTCTACATAACAAAGATACGGACAAAGGTTAAAGGTATTGCTGTAGATATCAATCAATATGAGCTATTTTGGTTCTCGGAAAGCAAGTGTTATTATCGTTGTTTGTCAGGGGGCGTGCCTAAGGTGCTGACATATGCCAAACACGTTCATGGTTTAAAAATTGATGCAAATCGCAAGTTGTTGGTATTTCTGTCATCAAAGGGTAAATTACAACTTTTTTATAGGATGTTTTATTCTGGCAAAGGCAAATCAGTTATTTTAGATGCAAAGTTTGTACGTTATTATGAACTTGATGGAAGTACGGGAACATGCTATTTTATAGAAAGTATGACCACTTTAATAACGTTTAAATACATAGGTGTGGACAAGCCTAAAATGAATAAAATAAAGGTAAAAGAGTTTGGAAGTAGCTTTGCCATTGTATCTCATCAACATAGACTACTTTATTGCAATGAATCTAACAGACAGATTTATTATTTCAATGAATTAACACACAATCAAGGTAATACTCGTGCTAAATTAAAGAAAGTTGATAAATGTTACTCAATTCATTATTATCAAGGGAGTATTTTCATGAAATCTGCATTTGGCAATGTTGTTATCTTTGGAAAGGGTATCAAAAGACAAGGTACATTCAAACTTCCAGATAGAAATACGCCGAAAGGTATAAATGAACTTTTCACATCTGACTTTCAAATGACAAAAGACGATTTGCATGAACAACACCAGCTTGCGACAAAAGGTTATGAAGGTTCGGCAGACGATGAACTGCATGTGACAGAAGATGAACTGCATGTTAGACACAATTGTAAATGTCCATCAATCATCTCAAAGCAAAATGGAAATCCTGAATACTTTTCTTCAGATCTTCATCGGGTCAAAACGCTACATCAAAACTCTATGCATACGACTCTACGAGAAATAAAATGGTTTACATAACAAAGATACGGACAAAGGTTAAAGGTATTGATGTAGATATAAACCAATGTGAGCTATTTTGGTTCTCAGAAAACAAGTGTTATTCTCGTTGTTTGTCAGGGGGCGTGCCTAAGGTGCTGACATATGCCAAACACGTTCATGGTTTAAAAATTGATACAAAGAGCAAGTTGTTGGTATTTCTGTCATCAAAGGGTAAATTACAACTTTTCTATAGGATGTTGTATTCTGGCAAAGGCAAATCAGTTATTTTAGATGCAAAGTTTGTACGTAATTATGAACTCGATGGAAGTACGGGAACATGCTATTTTATCGAAAGTATGACCACTTTAATAACGTTTAAATACATAGGTGTGGACAAGCCTAAAATGCATAAAATAAAGGTAAAAGAATTTGGAAGTAGCTTTGCCATTGCATCTCATCTTCATAGACTACTTTATTGCAATGAATCTAACAGACATATGTATTATTTCAATGAATTAACACACAATCAAGGTAATACTCGTGCTAAATTAAAGAAAGTTGATAAATGTTACTCAATTCATTATTATCAAGGGAATATTTTCATGAAATCTGCATTTGGCAATGTTGTTATCTTTGGAAAGGGTATCAAACGACGAGGTTCATTCAAACTTCCATATGAAAATATACCGAAAGGTAAAAATGAACTTTTCACATCTGACTTTCAAATGACAAAAGACGATTTGCATGAAAAACACCAGCTTGCGACAAAAGGTTATGAAGGTTCGGCAGACGATGAACTACATGTGACAGAAGATGAAGTGCATGTAACAAAGGAGGAACTGCATGTGACAGAAAATGAACTGCGTGTGAGAATAAAATGTAAATGTCCGTCAATTGTCACAGAGCAAAATGAAAATCCAGGGATACTTTTCTACAGATCTTCATCGGGGCCAGACGCTACATCAAAACTCTATGCATACGACTCTACAAGAAATAAAATGGTTTACATAACAAAGATACGGACAAAGGTTAAAGGTATTGCTGTAGATATCAACCAATGTGAGATCTTTTGGTTCTCGGAAAGTAAGTGTTATTCTCGGTGTTTGTCTAGAGGAATACCTAGGGTGTTGTCTAAAGCTGAACATGTCCAGGGCATACAGCATGACGCAAGTCGCAGATTGTTGGTTTTTCTGACTTCAAAAGGAAGAAAACATGTTTTCTATAGGATGTTGTACAATGGGAAAATGAAAAGAGAGATTCTACGCCCACGGTCCGTGATTTATTTTCAACTTGATGCAAAAACTGGAACATGCTTTTTTACAGAGAGTTCAAGTACATTGATTAGGTTTAAATACGTTGGTTCAAGAACTGTAAACACTCGTAAATTCAATGTGAAAATATTTGGAAGTAGCTTTGGAATTGATTCTCGTTTACATATTTTACTTTTCTGCAACACAGAAAACAATATGATGTATTATTTCAATGAACGAAAGAAACTTCAAGGTCATGCTCATGTCACCTTAAAACAACAAGATAAATGTCTCGCTGTTACTTATTTTCGCGATCATATTTTTATGAAGTCCGTATCAGATACTATTGTACTTTTTGAAAAGGATACGAAACGAAGATACGATTTCATGGTACCAAATTCAGGTAATTACGACCTTTTCACCTCTGATTTGGTATTGACACAACGTCATAGCTCAACGACAATATATGAGTCGCTTATGACAGAAGATTATGTTTCCTATACAGAACAGTATGATTAACTTATTGTGTATTGAAATCCTTGTAGCCGTCCTTTTATATTATAATTTTCTTTTTCTGTTGGTGTCTGATCACAAAATGCTAAAGGGGAAGTATTTGACAACAATGCACAATATTCATGTGTATGGTTTTTTATTTTGGTTGGCACTGTTTTCACAGAGGCTCTTAGAATTTACTTGAGAGATTTTTCTTAAAATATTAAGCGTCTTTGTAAAATGTTGATAACATTGCACCTTCAGGCCCGATTTCACGGTACAGCTTGTGTGAGTTACAACTTCAGGTTGGTCAACACAGCTACAGCTTGTGTTAGTTACAACTTCAGGTTGGTCAACTCAGCTACAGCTTGTGTTAGTTACAACTTCAGGTTGGTCAACTTAGCTTCAGCTTGTGTTAGTTACAACTTCAGGTTGGTCAACTCAGCTACAGCTTGTGTTAGTTACAACTTCAGGTTGGTCAACTCAGCTGCAGATTGTGTTAGTTACAACTTCAGGTTGGTCAACTCAGCTACAGCTTGTGTTAGTTACAACTTCAGGTTGGTCAACTTAGCTTCAGCTTGTGTTAGTTACAACTTCAGGTTGGTCAACTCAGCTACAGCTTGTGTTAGTTACAACTTCAGGTTGGTCAACCAAGCTGCAGCTTGTGAAAACTTGAGTTGTTACAACTTTCCATTGTATAAATCGTTGATACATGTTTGACAACACAACTTGTTACTCCAAGTCGTAGCGTGTGTATAGCATTTTACAAATCATTCATTTTTCGTTAATTTAGTTAACTATATAAGTAATTCGTAGATATGTAACTTTTGTATTGTTGTATGTATTTAAATCAAACGCGTATTTCATATATACATAGTATTCCTCCTTTTGGTGCAATACACTTTGCAAATGTCCCTCGCATGTGTTTCGTGTAAATAAAACATATTGATTAGAAATTCGACTTTGTAATATCTTGAATGTGTATTTCGATATTGATTGAAGTTGAATGGTCTCGTGCTGATGATATCAGGAACATTTATGTATCATTATCATATACTTATCAGGAATCTCTGATTTTCTTGGTTACTGCATTCCCCTTATTAACTCAATTTATGCTTTGAATATATCTTATTTCAAGAATAAATAAAATGTGCATGAACTGGATTGGTCAACTTGGAACGTATATGAAGACCACCCATGTATGTGTATTCCCACGGACAGAAGAAATTTCACCGTACAACATATAAGATATTTTAACTCACGAGGGATAAATTCGTCTATTAAAGTTAACGCATGCCTTTATGAGCCATATTGACTAGATTTGAATGTTTTAAACATTGTACAAATGACCGATTGTATGATTTTTGTAATAAACATAAATATTTCTGCAATTGAAGATGAATTTTACTTTATTTGCTGTTATTTTTGGGGATGTATATCTAAACACAAATTTATTAAACTATTACAGTCCAAAGACCAAATGTAATGTACTTTATTGTATTTAGCAAACAGTGTATGTAGCGGAAATAATTCATGTCCTATATCGTAATCTGTACACAATATATATATATATATATATATATATATATATATATATATATATATATATATATATATATATATATATATTGTAATGTAGGTGAGGGGTTCAACGAACCCAAGTCTGAATAAAATTGTGTTCTGTTCCGTTCTGTTCTGTTCTGTTCTGTTTATGTCTTAGTAATAAGCGTCTTCCGAAATCTCCTTAACTACACTCACGGGCAAAAGAAAGTATGTCTTATTTTCAACAGGGTAAAATACAAATAAGTCGACTGTGAATGTTTGTGATGATGATATGAGGTTATGATACTTAATATTGTATATCTGTTCAAACACACATGGGGTGCTGAAATTGCACTGTTGGTATATGTCATACAACAAGCCAGAGATCCATGCTGGTTAAGATGATTAAAAAATGACGATATTTTAGAAGTTGTGTTTTTCAGAATTATGAACAGAATTTTTTTAAAATATTAAGTCAATTTTAGTTGATTCAATGGACACCAAGGAACGGTCTCATGCATGTGTAGTAGCCGACATTTATGGCTCTATCTCACCTATCTACTCGTAATAACACATATTAAACGCTTTGGAAGCAAATATGTCTTCCTATCTACTTGATTAACATTTCACAAGTCAATTGTCCGGTTTTTGATCATGAACTGGTATTTGCAGTTAAAGTTGATCATTATCGATTACATAACACACATTATAACATTGGAGGTATATGTGACTTCACCAACATGATTATGTACCTGTAAGCATCCACATATAAGTACATTACATGAAGGCGAAAGTTCAACAAAATCTACATGTTGTCACTGCATTGAAATTAGGTGGTTGTGGTCCTGTGCAAACCTCAGATGTTACGGCCCTTCTGATGAGAGACTGCTGGATAATCTAAGAGTTTGAAGAAAGTTTACACCGATCATGAAACATGGGTTGAAGACTTTTGGAGTTAAAATTGGTAAGCGATTTAATTCAAATGTGCCCCGTGTAATCGGTAGCGAATTGGCACCTAGTATGATAGATTATAAATGGACTACTAATAACAATAGTAGCAATATAATAATAGTAATGGTAGTAGTAGGTAATTAATATCATAAAAGAAACATGGCGTCATGGCCACGAAAAAGTGAAACGGTGTATGTATGATAGATTTGAACTCAGATATGTGTGTACGCAAATAGGTAGCATAGAGCAGGTGAATGCAGATATGTTATGTACACGTCCAGCATTGTGACGTCATAGACAATGTAATCATTATCCCTGAAGAGTAAATCGAAATATGGAGGATAAATCTGTGTGTGCTGTTATTCTTTTCTCAACCTTTTTAATATGAAGACTGGACGCTTGATTCAAATTCTACCCTAAATATATACATATAAACATATAAACATTTGTATAGCGCCAATATCCAGCTAAGCTAAGCTGCTCAAAGGCGCTCTGTTTGCCCCCGATCATTGGATGTCACTGTTTTAACGACACTCTTTGTCAATCTCAGCTCCATTTGGAGTATGCAACTTTTGCAGCCACTAGGCGCACCAAGTTAAATCACCATGCTCATCCTTACGAGGTACCCATTCATAGCTAGGACACATAGTCACAGTATTTTGTCCAAGGATACTGCACGTTGCTGTACCTGCAACTAGGTGTCTGCACGTATTCATGTGGCCACCATCTGGTCATTTACCAACGGATTCGTGGGTTCTTTTAAGTGCACAGGGTACTGTACACTAGGGGTTGTGACAACACTGAAAGAGTCCGCACTCAAA
The DNA here is from genome assembly GCA_936450465.1 of Gibbula magus. NCBI lineage: Eukaryota > Metazoa > Mollusca > Gastropoda > Trochida > Trochidae > Gibbula > Gibbula magus. The sequence continues at coordinate 49,452,129 of OW388301.1, forward strand.
GTTGACTCCAGGTTTTTACACCCGGTCACAGGTGGACTCGAACCCGGCACCTCAAGCTCGCTGGATTGCTAACCTGACGCCTTTGCCGACTCGGCTCAACTCAACTCAACGCCAAACGAAACGTTACCGCTCTTTGAATTTAAATATCATAAATAGTTATTTGCTCAGAGGAACTTGGTTTGTTGTGTTTTAACATCCAATAAGTTAAGCCTTTGATGCTAATATTACAGACTTGGGAATATACTGATAATTATATCATCGCCTCAGTTTCATGGGTGGGGTCAATTGTCCTATTAACGATTATAGAAAAATGGAAGGGAACATTGTAAAAAAAAAAGGCCAGAAAGTGAGCTAAAATGTTATTTTCTACTTTAACAATTCATAAACATTTATAAACAATGAAGTCAGTTATGTTTTGGGGGAGATTTATTCGTTACTTTCTTAAAAAATTGACCAAATACTGAGATTTGTAATGTGTCTCTTCGAAACACAATATCATGGTTCTAAAATAATATTTTGGTTAAAATGTATTCTGACTGTTTTAGGTAGCTTTGGTATATGTTATTTATAATTAGTTATGCATTTTAAGAGCACATAACTTGTTTATGATATTTAAATTCAAAGAGGGCAACGTTTCTTTTGGCGTTGAGTTTATATACAGAGTGAAAAACTGCAAATATGACGAGTGGGATCAAATCCTGAATTCTAGAATGTTACAAGTACATATGTATGTGTATTCATAAAGTATATTAAATCCCGAGATGGAATTGTTCCAAAATTGTACACCAATAGTACATAGTACACCAACTCGTGAATGATTTGGAATCAAACTCGCTTTCGCTCGTTTTATACAAAATCACTAACTCGTTTGATAAAAATGGTATTAAATAGAAGGTCGTTTAGTATCCTTTATGTAATGTCAAGAACAGATCTGAAGTTGCGTCATCATAAATCATCATATCAGGTGAATCTGAACATAAGGCACGAATCGAGTGATATACAAGTTGTTTAAGCAGATCCAAAATGGTGTCTGTCATTCCATGTAAACAAATGTAGAGAGCTGATTTACCTTACTGAACAGTGTATTTCAACAATTCCGGAAATATCACTGAAATGACTATAATTGAAACGTCATTTACACAAACGTGACACTAATGTATTCCAACGAAAAAAAATAATTTTGTTACATTTAAAATGGTTCTAGATCATGGTTCATGATGCTTATTCCATGATTAGCGCCACCTTCATCAATACTTCAATTAATAATTCCTCCATCATTTCCACTATCCTCCGATTCCATCACCGTTTTCTTCATTATGTTCATCCCTTCGTAGAACAATGTCGCTTTCGTAACCACTTCCGTAATAATACAATCACTACTTTCATCAAGACTTTCTCCATCATTCCACTTCCTTAACCTTTCTAACCTCATTTTGGATTCGTTTCTACTCATCAACTTTATACAGCTTAAATGTCCACTTTCTAAGCCATTCCAACGTCATCGCTCCCCACTTCCCTCCCCACTCCCTTCATCACTTCCCAATTCTTCACTTCCATAATGAACATGATTTCCATCACGGACTTCACTTCTTACACCGTTTCCGCTTTCTTCACCACTTCCTAACACTTCACTTCCATAATCAACATCAACTTTCGTCAGGACTTTCACTACCTTCACTATTCCCACTTTTTCCACCACTTCCACTTCCTACAACGCTGTCATTATCTTCACTTTCATAGTCAACAGTGCTTTCATCAATTCTGCGACTACTTTCACCACTTTCACTTCCAACACCACTTCCACTTCCTACAACGCTGTCAGTATCTTCACTTTCATAGTCAACACTGTTTTCATCAATTCTGCCACTACTTTCACCACTATCACTTCCAAAGCCACTTCCACTTCCTACAACGCTGTCATTGTCTTCACTTCCATAATCAACTCTGTTTTCATCAATTCTACCACTACTTTCACCATTTTCACTTTCTTCACCACTTCCACTTCCTACAACGTTGTCGTAATCAACACTGCTTTCATCAAGACCTCCATCTGTATAATCATTTCCACTTTCAATTTCTATATTACTTCCATTTTCTACTTCATTTTCTTCACAACTTCCACTTCCTAAATAACTTTCAATTTCATCACTTCCATAATCAAGACCACTTTCCCCATTTCCACTTTCTTCATCACTTCCAATTTCTTCACCACTTTGATCACCACTTTCACTCTCTCCACTATTTCCACTTTCTGCACCGTGTCCACTGTCAGTACCACTTATACTGTGATCGCCAGTTTCAAATTCTACATAATTTCCTCTGCCATTATCGCTTCCTTTTTTCTTTTTCACCTTTTTCACTACTTTGCTTTTCTTTTACATCAACATCCACTGGCATTTCGTTACCAAGTCCTGTCACGTGATCATTACTTACATAGTCTAGTTGTGTCACTGATGCAGATTCAGTGAAAACTGAGCTCTGTGGGTTATATGTTGGTGAACTATAGTCAGGTGTTTCATTTCGAACTAATGATATGGACGCTTTTGATTCCTCTGTGTATGTTGAGTTCTTATCCAAAGTTGTAGTTATGGATGTTAATAGTGTGTATTGCGACAAAGAAGATGCCGACGAGAACGTTGTTTTTGTTTCATTTTTAGTAAAACCGTTGTGCCCTGATGTTTTTGATACCTTTTGAAATAGCATTATTGATTGTATTGAGAACATTGATTTTTCAACCGAGGGTGAAGTTTTTTAGGTTGATGGTGATAAGTAATTAGACGTCACTTTTATTTCCTTGCCTTGAAATTTTGTATCTAATGATTTTGATATTTGAGAGTTAAAGAATTCCGATCTTACAGTATAAGTGTCATGTTTATGCAAGTTGAGTTGATGATGTAAACGATGACGTGTTTCAAGACACGGCACATGTCGGTGAATATGTCAGCTTTGATGACTTTTGAGTTCATTGTATATGTACCTTCCATACCAAGTAGAAATGCCAGGATTTGTAATGTGGTTCGTTGTACGCTTGGACATTTGCGTGTATAGAGGCAAAGCGTTGTAAGAGTTCCGTATTCCTTCCCATTTATGACATGAATAGACTGTGAACACTGTGTATCCAATAATTGTATGGAATAACGATTTCTCTGCAATGCAAAAAATATGTTCATAATCAAAGACAAACCAAAAACACTGGTTTAGGCTCTTCACTTGAAGTCCACATTCAGCAAAACCTTTCATGTGATTTGCAAGTGAATAGTTTCCAGTCCTATACCGAATTCCATGCTGCATCAATATAGTTGAATTTGTGCATGTTATGATGATTATGAAGACAGAATATACGATAAGATCCATGTTATCTGTAGGCACATATGTCCTCTATGTGTCATGTAGTCTTCAGATGACAGAATTGAGTATGTACATTTTGTATGAGATTCATGATTGTCGACACGAATATCAAAACATAGAAGCCATAATGAGTTTTAAATTGGATGTTATTTGAACCCTTGACTGTTTTCTCAGAAAAATGAGACAGTCCATTTCATTCTACACAATATCGTCAAATTAAAAGTTTCTCTATTTTATTTATCAAAACAAAAGCACATAAACGGTCCTATGTACTGTGTTGCAGTTTTGCGCTTTTTACATACAACAGAGTCGATGATAATTAATTAATCAACTTGAATATCTCTTATTTTTTACGCTCATATACCTTGTGGTGTATCTTACTAAATCTTTGCCAATAGCAATATGTTTCAGATATGGCATAGGATTTTTACTGTGACACTCGACACAGCTATTTAAAATTTTGTTGTTTATAAATTACAGCAATGTTGATAGTATACAAAGTACAATTAGTGTTGCAACCCCTACATATATATCGAAAATTTGATGCTGTGGCAATGTTACGATTTTAGAATAAATCTGAGATCTTCTCTAGTTCACTGCTTCTTCAATCAAACACTTCTCTATGATTTAGAGATGTCATTATAGTCATTCAGACAGGAGTTCGTCGGTAAGCAACTTTCCAATCTGTCTGTTTTAAATACGAATTATTATTCTGAAGGTTCATACTGCTGTAACTAGTGACCTTTTGTTAAAAGACACTCACTGAAGATTCATCTGTTCACTTGAAAGAATGGAATTATTCACATTACAATAACCAATTCTTACTTTCAATTTTCATATTCATGGATACCAATATGGAAGAATTTTATGAATGCAAATACAGTAGAACAAGGATATAATGAACTCCAAGGGACCAAAGAATTCAGTTCGCTATATCCGATGTTTGCTATTCACGTTTGGCATATTATATAGGGCTTTTGACGGGACTTTTAAATGTGTGCGCTATATCCGTGTTCTACTGTATTTGCATTCATAAAATGCTATGTACCTCAGGCCTAATCCCCTGTTAAGCAGACACTGTGTGCTATTCAAACTGACCAAACTGTCTCTTATCAATCAATCAATGCCAATTGTACATTATTACTTCCTCAAACGAACTGTATATATACTACCTGAAATATTGTGAAATTACTTTTGAAAAGACTTGTAATGAGTCGAAATAAGCGGATCAAGTATTAAAAGATGACAGCAAGTGTCGTCTGAAGTATATATATATATATATGTGTGTATGTGTGTGTGTGTGTGTGTGGGGGGGGGGGGGGGGGGGTGTAATATGAATACGAAATATGGATGACTAGGACAGTATTAGCATAAGAAATAATTAACAATGATAGGCGATCACTCTCTTTGCGCCAATTTGAGAATTTCAAATGATCACGAACGTATATTGGTAGCATGTAATGGTTTACATATTCTATTTAATATGAATAAAAAATAAAGGTCATCTGAAATGAACTATACATTAACTACCAAGATCCTTACCATTGATATTTCTCAATAGCCATGTCAGTAAATCGGATTTCAAACATAATAAGCATAATCTTAAAACCAGAATCTTTGCAGAATATGTAAACTGTGCAAAGGATTAGGATAGATACATAATGTGTCCCTGCTGCTTTGTAATACGGTTTGCCATTAACACTCTACTTTCAAATTACCTGCCACCAAACCTCCGCGGGTTTCATTGTGAGACTAAACTTCTATGTGCAAAAAGGTGTTCAGAGAAAACATCGTGCAGGTAATTTTTCTACGTCTCCACCAACTATAGCTGTTACCTGTCTGACATTAACATTCAGGACACTGATGATCTCGTTCACTCCCGTGGTGCCCGCTTTTACTCAAAACCTTTTCCAGGTATGTACGTTTTTTTAATGGGCTAAAACAGTTTAAGGGACTTTAGATACAGAATGCCGCCTGGTTCCTTCTGAGATGTTTTAGCATGTTTTACACAATACCACACACCAATGACATGCGTTATTCCATAACCTAACGCGTATTTCAATGATGACTTCGACAATTATTTTGCCACTGAAATAATTTTTGACACTGACGTTTTCTAGTTAAGCTTCAGTTCGCTCTCTTTTTACCGTCTCTTAATGTCGACTAAACGTGTTTTGTATAGTTTTTTTCGTTTGGTAATCACATACAGGTGAGAGAAAACTGACGTTGTATTCACAACATATGAAAGGTGTTACAGTGGTTCAGGTGTACTGTGTCGTAATCGTGCACAGGTAGAGTGAATGTTTAAGGATTAGACAAGTCTGAAAAGTACGGGTACTGTGTTGGATAAGAAAGAAAATATAATGCAGTGTCTGCTCGACTGTTTTGGTTAAGTTAATTTAAAAAAGATAATCTTCGACTGCTAACGGCGGCATTATTTAATTCCTTCAGTATATTAATTAGACAGGATGAGATCATTTATTTCAGACAAAACTGAAAGCGTAATACAGTTTTTTCTCGAATGTAAACAAGCTTGACGACGATGTTGATAAATAACGAATTAACTCGTGTAAAACAAACATACCAAAGCAGATCAAACAAAGATGATTTGGAACAGGGGGCAGTTATTGACTTCCATTCAGGAGTCATCATGTGATTGACGGTTATACCAACAGTCAAATTAAATATATATAATATAATATTTTATTTGCAGGCTGCGTTACCAAGGATTACAACTATGTTGCAAGGATCAATGTGTGTGTATTGGACCAATCAAAAGCTCGGAAGACGTGGCGGCAAGCCGCAGACTACTGCAGGAACCAACATGGCATGCTGATGAAGGCCCACAATTCAAACAGACACAGATTTTTCGTTGAATTCGCCAGAGAACGAAGTAAATGGGAGTCATTTAATAGTCAATTAACCATTTCACGTATATGTTAGTCTGTTATCATTGTATGGAGGCAAATTATTTCGATTATTGTATTATGCATTATGTATGTAGAGCGTTTTCCAATTTCTTCTAAAACCTTCAGTCAGATGCAACAACAAATATATGTTTGTACAGACATACATTACAATGTAATTGCATCCTATAATGTCTGTATCGATGTGATCTTAAAATATGTTGATTTTGGTAACAAGGCAGCCCAGTAATTTGTCGTGCAAAGCGACAATTGAAGCTTTTGCTTTCGAGATACAGGTAATTATTGTCTTGTTAAAATGTTAACTGTCTGGAAAAACTGTGATTTAGGTTTCTGTTCGCAGATAATCCAAACCTGTACATTGGAGGGAAGAAAGTAGGGCTCCTGTGGACATGGGTGGACGGAACCACGATTCATAATGACCACTGGAGAGCCTCTGGCCAGGACATCTGGGCTGCCTTTATAAATACACGTTTACAGTACTGCTTCTGTGACCGTGCGTATACCTGGGACGACCTCAGTGGATCCTCTCGTTACGGTTTTCTCTGTGAATCTCCTATCAAAATTTAAATTCCTTTGAGATTTCTTGCCCTTTGGTCCTGCAATTCAGAAACCAGAGCCCTTATTCACTAAAGGTTTTAGACTGTTCTTAAGCCTTAAGAAATCTTGAATCTGCTAAGATTTTTTAGTTTCCACAGCAACGTTCCTAACATTTTGCTCTTAACTGTAAGGGTGTCATGAGGTGTCTTAACTCCTTCTTAAAAAAATCTTAAATCTAAGAAAATGGTCACCAGCTAGGCCTAGGCCTTCGTCACCGGTAACTTATCATTACTTTGCGGGTTCCTATATGGATTAACTGCAAATAAAGAACACGTTAAGTTTATTGGAGACATGTGACATATCATCTAGCATATATAAGTGATTGAAATGTCACTATAAATCGTTTTGCAATAACAAGTGTTGTCAAAAGATAAACTGTTAGGCTCTTTAGACCTAAACAATATTTTAATATAAACATGTCATTCTCAATTCCTTTTGCCTGACTACTGTACAGGCACATTTCATTGTAAAACTACTTCATTTTAGAGCCTGAAAATGTTTTGAAATAATCCTTTACTAATTAGTATATCAAAATGAGCTTATTGAAATTATTAAAATGGTTATTGTTCATTTGTTGTTAAGTGAGATACTACAAAATATATTCTAATGTTATTTCTTTTTCAAATACGTAGAAATATAAACATAACGAATGTAATTAAATTTCAATTGAAACATGTTTGTCATTGTTATCAATGTTCATGTCATTTCTTGTTATTATTATGTTTTTAAAATGTGACCTAAATTTTTTGTGTATTATCAAAATAACAATAGCTTTAATTCAGTCAAAGCAGTGCCATCATTTGAATATCGATCATTCCAATCAATCATATCCAATTAAATTAGATTCATTAATCAAAATGAGATACAAAACTCCAAGTGTATTTATAATCATAATACATATAAGTACAAAGGTCTGATTAAAAATTAATAATACATCAAAATATGTAAACGGTATCAAACGTATCAAAAGTATCATTATCACTGATCTTACCTATATGTATCTTATTCCCAAATGCTCAACATATTTTACTCAAATTGTGAGATCAAACTCTTCTCTAAGGAAACATTCAAAACCCTGAAATGAGTAGCTATAAATCGATTGTATTTTTGGTTTGAATGACAATATTTCACTTTATCATAAAATTAGAACTGATATTTTTTTTAAAGACTGCCTTAACTGAATTTATGTGATATACATGTAGTTATTCAAAAGAAAATGTTGTCATAATTAATGATTATACTTGTATCCAAGTTAAATTCACAAATCTTTCCTTTTGCAAAATATATTTAAAGTGTTTGTCATTAGGCAAGTTTATGACAAATCCTTTTTTAAATGTAGTTGCTAAGTTTCATTTTTCTTTCGTCCTTTACTTTACAGTGAGGATCTTAATCTAAGTCCAAAAGAAACGTCAAACCTCAGTTCGTTTCGATAAATTCAATATGTTAAAGAAATGGGATACTTTTGATTATGGCACGATGCGATAACACCTTTTGGCAGTAGTTTTATTACTTAATTGGTGACTGTTTTATTTTTGTTATTACAATATCATTTTCTGAACTAGAATGGGGTGAGAAATGAAATTTACACCAACATGACCCCTACCATGTTTAAATTGTTGTAAATGTGTGCAGGACGAGGCAAATTTGTTGATTTTCACACAGAGTATGTCTTATATGTCAATAAACAATTGTGTTTTATCAAAAGTAATTTGGGGGAAATTAAAATTAAAAATTTTAATTTATAATATTTTTTTTCAAAACACGTAGAAGAATTCTTTGACTGAATTAATAGTCTGGACTATTTTCCCAAACTATTCATTTTTTTAATACGACGTCGAAAACTTGATAAATTTGACATTGAAAACAACTGAGGGGTGACGTTTCTTTTGGACTTTAGTTTATGTGTATCATATGTAATGATAATGTCAGCAGACTTACACGTAAAAAATAGGGAAAAAACACCTTCAAGTTTGGCAGTTTATGTCTCCACCCTTGATTAATCAAGAGTTAACTTAACATTTATTGTATATATATCACTATAGAAAATATTTGTTTCTTGAGCGAAAATTAAAAGTTCTTCGGTCAATTTAAATCACAGTTCCTCTTTTGTCAATATTTGTGTAATACTTGATTATCATAGTAATATTTAGAGATGTGGCGATAATGTTTCATAACCAAACATTATTTATCACGATATATTGGTCCGATAATAATACAATTCATATATTGAGATTTTTTATTTTTTCCAAAGAATTTTGAAATGTGATTTTAAGCTACAATCTTAATACTAAAATATACAAATTAAGTGAAACTTTCATTATCATATCACTTATGTTATACATTGGAACCTTATCATGAATTCAAATAAACACGATTTTATTAAAGCTTGAAAAACCAAAATTCCAATAAATTGATGAATTCTAAGTACAACAGGTTTTTAGTAGTTTATTCTTTATAATTTTATAAACTTTATCGCTCTTTCACTATTGAAATTTATCCTAGAACTAAAATGTTTGTGTTAACATTAAATGCGCTGATGTTTTCTCAAATTTGCCATTTAATATTAATGTTTATAAAATATAGTGTTACGTTAATGGGTAAAGCATCTCATTACACGACCAGATAACCCGTATCCACAGCAAACGTCTATCCGTATTCGCGGCAGTGGTGTGGAACTCTTCAGTGTGAGTGGTAGATTTGTAGGTCTCATGAAAATTTGATAGTTCAGACAGCAAGACGGTTAACCATTCCATTATTGTACCACATTTAAAACTCTACTCTAAGTGTTAAGGTATCGCTCCATCACTCAGATCGCTTGAATTACCTACGAGCGGCCATTTTAATGCACTACCCTTTCCCATAATGCTGTTGATTTCTTCTCAGTTAATTCTTAGAATTTTGAAGATTTAATTGCTAAGCCAAAAAAAAACAACTTAAAAGCATGTATGAAAGCAACGATGATATTACATCTCTCAGAAGTTTCATAACAGTTGCATATATTTTACTTGACTAAACTAAGAGCAAAAAAAGCTTTGTAAGTCGTTCAGCTTCAAAAGTAGTCCCAAGATCACTTCCGCGAGAAGAGGCAATATTCCCTTCATATAATATATCAGCATTGCAGATTTAAAGGTGCATCCACTTCGTTGTTGGGGGTCACATATGCCAAACGTTATAAATGGTTGTATTATTGTATCAAGTACTGATTAAACCTGAATATTCCCATTTTGATGATAGTCGACTCAGTACAGTGACGATACATACTAGGTATTAATGGATTATTAATGTCTGAAAACCAGACAATGCACCACGATTGACGCGCGTCAATTTGTCAAACATGATTTCGGAAACTTATTTACAACAGGCAAAAAGACAAATGTGGCTTGATATAGTCAAGTAACTATTGTGCTTGTAAATGAGACGTGTAGTTTCTTGCATTTTAATCTGAAGCTAGTAATTATGATATATATTGTGCGATTGGGGATGAACATGCAAGTGGATTGAAGTAATTTGAACTGAAATCTACACATAAAGTATGTTGGAATATACATGCATTAACGCCAAATAAAACATTATAAAACACAATGGATGCATCTTTAAAATATAATGCTAAGTTGTCATCAACAACACCACGATCCATCTTGTGAACAAGGTCTTGTACACGGACGTCATGATATATTTTTAGCGACTGTGCAGTAGAATTAATCTCTGTCATTGGAGTCTCCTGAATCTCGGGACCTCTGCGACGCCGGAACATCTTCTCAAGTGTGAGACGAACCATGCGTGATCCGATACATTATATGAAGAAGTTAGCTGAATAATTCAATACAACGAAGAGCGTAATCAGCGAGTGCATCCGAATGGGAAACTGGATCATTCTCGATAAGGCTGTGGAAATGTGAGTGATGATGGACATTGATATGACGAATACATTAGTGATAGCAAGGTCGAATCCAGTTTGAAGTATGGAAGAACTTCTTCCACGCTTTCGTAAGCCCATGATAAAAGATACTGTACAAGCAACAAGAACGATCACAGGCACAATTGCACGAACAATCACAATGAGGTATTGGTTGTATATCTTGAAAAAAGACTTGTCTTGATAGTCAGTGTTTGGTATTGTTTTTTTGACAGTTTCATTGAAAAAGTTATTGACTGTTTGATATTCAATGCACATTGGAATGTTAACAGCACAATCGCCATCAGACATTTGTTGATCACGGAATCCTTCATAAAGTCTCTATAACGGAAGGGTAACGTTAACACGAGGGCTCTCTGACAGCCGATGAGAACTGTAAGATATATCTCACACATGTAACAAGTCATCAGGAGCGGAGATATAACACGTTGGCTGGCAACTAGATTCACAACTACACCATCTGGTAGTGTCTGAAACCTTAGTAAGGTGAAAGTTACCAAGTTCAAACATAGAAGAAGAATATCGATAATTGAGAGATATTTCAGTAATCTGACACCAGGGACTGTTCTCTGTATTTGTGACAACACCAAAGCTCCAACAATATTTCCAGCAACACCTACAATTATGATCACTGTATTCACAATAGCAAAACCATGAAAATATGTTCCATCTTCCATTTTGACATGGAACTGTAATCAACCAAATATAGATACTAGTTACAGTACAGTCGTATTAGTGTAGAGTATCTTTAAACACGTCCTGATACAAGTCGTACGCGAAAAAGTATCTTTTAACAGTTCCTAGGAGCTTGATACTAGTCGATACGAAAAAGTATCCTTTAACACTTTGCAGGATCTGTGTACAAGTCGATACGAATAATATCCTGTAACACTTTGGAGGATCCTTGTACAAGTCGATACGAAAAAGTATCTTTTAACACTTTGGAGGATCCTTGTACAAGTCGATACGAAAAAGTATCCTTTAACACTTTGGAGGATCCTGATACTATTCGATATGTAGAAGTACCAATGATTTTGCACAAATGTGAAAATCAGGATGTTAATTACAATGACCGCTGTAAACAAATTTGGGCTGAACCAATAGTCACGTCCGTGATTTCATTTATTTTGCTTCCGAAAGCAATGATGACTTGTGAAACAATTCCATTTCACATTGTACAACATACTTTTTATGCCAAGTTTAAAATTTATATTGTTCACATACACTAAACCCCAAAATAGACTATGCACTCATCTAAATCGTCACAGAAAAATAACGAGACACGGTTTTCCTTCCCAACAACTTTTTTTTATGGAATACCGAGTCATTTGCACATCATCCAACAATGTATAGAAATTGAAGGTTTACAAAATATAGTTCATAGTCCACCTTCAGCTTGTTCTAGCTGCCTCGGATTGACTGGAGGGTTTGCTCTTATCCTGATTCGCCTCCCAAGGCAGTCCCCAATGTGTTCTATAGGAGAGAGATCAGGAGAACGTGGCGGCCACGGCAAGACGTTGACGTTATTGTAATCCAGGAATGTTGACAATGCTCTTCCTGAATGTGCAGGCGTGTTGAAACAAAGTTCCCGGGTGGTTGTGAAGAAATGGCAACACAACAGGGCGAATAACTTGACCAATGTATCTTTGCGTAGTCATGTTGCCCCGAACCTATCACCAATGGCGACTTGTTTTCTCCTCGGATACCGCCCAAAACCATTACACTTCCCCCGCCGTGTGTTTGGACCCTCACGACAGTAAACACAAGCTCTGCCATCATCCTTAAACAAACAGAACCTACCTTCATCAGTGAACATAAAATTTCGCCAATCACGAAGCTGCCATCTTCGTACACGTCTTGTCCAGACGTGGCGTTTTCAAAGTAGTTACTACCACCTGGCTCACACGTAAATGGATCGCTTGCTCACTTTCAATAATGAAAGAGCGAAGCAATAATCCAAGAAAAACGTGCTTTCTCAATTATCACCAAAACTCATGAACATCACGTACCTAATCAATTTCTGAAATGAACAACTAAAATATTACGTTTTGGCGGTGTGTTTCCATAAAACTTAGCATTTAGCTAAATAAGTGAAAAACATATTTGAATAATAAAAATTGATAGTTTCTTTTGGGGTTTAGTGTATGCATTATATCAACTTTATAAGGAATCACCATCCAGAATTTCAAATTATTGTCATTTGTTAATGCTATATAAATAAAGTAAAATGAGTTTTTATATAACACGGCTTGTGACTATTTTCCACAGAGATTTACAATATATTTTATATTCAATTAAAGTAAATGATTATATTTATACTGTAATAATGGATAACTAAAAACTAAAAAACTATCAACATTCAAGTAATTTTTTTCACTTCGATTATTAAAAAAATAATATTATTATTTATATTCATAATTCTCCTGATCAATAACATGCATGTACGTTTAATACTAATCCAAGAAAACAAATGATGTTTTTTTTTTGTACGTTTCCTTTACAGCACATATAAGTGATTTAATTACGATGTGTACTTAAAGCTGAAACCAGTTTCTCAGGTATTTGTGTATATGAAAATACCTATTCAATGTTGCAACATTTACAAATACGTGTATCTCTGAGGTTGTAATAAACTTTGTTTCTATCCTTGTTAAATGTTGAGCTTTATGGGGAGTAATATAGATTTCGGACTGAGGATTTGGTGAATGTTTTAAACGTCATCCTTATAAGACAAACTTGAATGTCACCATCATCAAGACGTTTTCTATCTCCGAGCGATTGAGAGCATGGTGTTTGAATTACGGAAAAAAACGATGATTTCCCGATGCCGGCCACTATTATGTACATAAACGAGGGTAGGCTAATTGTTGTGAGAAAAGCAAAGGTTGATTGGACCGCACGTTGGAATAGTTTGGCAGTCCGGTTTTCGATCAGAACTTCGTAGTGCAAGTATCCTCCCTTGTGTCTTTATATCAATAGGAATATTTATCTCAAATCTTTATTTCTTAACCGATTTCAAATTTGGAACATAAGCTCACCATATCGTATTTAAACAGTACATGGATGCACAAATCGAGATTTTGAATTTTGAAAATATTGTCAAAACAGCGATGCGAACTCCTGTGATACTGATCGACCATGATTTGATTTTAAAAGTGTGAATATTTAACGTCGCAATATTAAGAACTTAGATGCTATGACAGGGTTGATATTTATCCGCAGTTCCGTTCCTTTGTAGGGTCAACACACATATATTTTAAACCACAATAAATCGTATGAAATACAAGTTATATAATAGGTAATAAATAGGGTACATAACTCGTTTCCCTTTCATTATCAAGTTTATGTCCCTCGTGAAGCAAAATTATTTCACGAGGGACATAAACTTGATATGAAAGGGGAAGCTCGTTAGATATCCTATAATCTGTTTTCAAGAAGGATAAACCTGTAACCACCTCGCAATTTATGTTGTGCAAAGTTTCGCATATATCGGTATATCGGTACAGACTGCAATACAATTATTGCAATAATTTTTGTTTGTCATTTAGCAACATATCGCGGCAAGTCAATGAATTCATCTCGTGATATTTGCACTGTAGGTGAACAAACTCAGTGTGCAGATGACGTGTAGTCAGGAAAAACGAGTATATGTTCCTGAATTCTAAATCATTGAGGCTTCGCACGATCCTTTGTGGCTTTCTTCAACGTCTAGGCGTCGATATTTAAAGTTCCAGAGGGTTCCAGTGCGGTATTTTGTGTGGATCGGATATTCCTTATTACACATAGGTTATTAAAACATGAGTATTATCCAATACAACTGAAACATAATACTGAGAGTTGTATGTCGATTACTTAATATTTGACACTTTGAATAACATTAGCGTACATGCGTTGAAAAATATGTTTTAAAACAATGAAAAATGAAGCAATGCATCGGTACTACGAGTTTGGAAAATTATGATAAATCATTTGTAACTTTATGGATATTCTATCAATGAATGCGTATCGTTATTAAAAGGTTTTTCACGAAATGCCAAACAATAATGCATGCCCATAGAACAGTCACTTTTGTACTCACCCCGCCTAGCGGGACCTGGTATCCATCCTACCTCACGCATCAACCTACATCTCAACCTACATCTCAACCTATATCTCACCAAACTCATTATCAACAAAACGAACTGGACGAAAAAACATAACTCTTCAATATATCCAAGACAACTGGCACGACTCGAAAGATCCAGAGGCATGTACAACATGCTTGGGGTTAATCTGCATCAACCCTTGCAAGCTGAACGAGAACACCGGCTACCGGCAGAACGCATGGTCATTTTGGTAGCACATTATACATTATACAACAATATAGGATACCTACAGCAATAAAACACAGGCGGTGATTGGGGCCGACAGCGTGCTTTATGAGACAATAAAACATGCTCGTGATTTTAGACGTCAATTAGAGCGTTGCTTAGCTTAGCTTAGCAAATTTTACGTCACTTTGATTGTTCAATGCTAGGGAATGTGCAAATCCTCGATAATCCAGCGCTATTGTTCCGATAAATCTACACACAAGCGCTGGAAAACAGTAAGGGTATTTAACCTTAACCTAGTTACCTCCCTTCGCAATGACTCAGCGAAACGCTTGCTTTCTAACAACCAATGAGATCACTTGAAATCAAGGGTGAAATAACAAGCACTCTCGTGTCAGGATCTTGGCTTTCGCAGTACAGGGATTTTAATCATTTACCTCCACCCGTTTTGATGGACATGAATACACCCTTCTTCTCGTACAGACTTCTTAAAACTTTCTTTTGAGTTTCTGTCAGGTTTTCTACGCTGAATGTGTTACAAACTTTATCGTAATCGAGTGAGTCGGCCGCCGCTATGTGTGTTTCTATAAACAACGGTAGTGATGCGTTTTGATTGGTCGAGTTGTTTACGCAGATAGTGTCTGCGTTTCGTTTCTGATTGGATAACATGGACCCAAGAGGAGGTAACTAGGTTAGGGATAAATACCCTTACTGTTTTCCAGCGCTTGTGTGTAGATTTATCGGAACAATAGCGCTGGATTATCGAGGATGGGGAATGTGTAGAGAAACGAAACAATAACTCCACGGTTTTTATAGAAACGCGAGTAACTATTTCAGGGCATCTCATATAAGAAATAGAAGACTCGTTGTTGTACTTTATCGTAGAATAAAACATAGCAAATACCGACCTTCGTGTTTTATGCTCTTTAACTCGTCTTCTATTTCTTAAATAAAACAAAATACTCGATATACTCTCCGACTTGCTCAGCGGGCTGGAAGCAATCAAACACAAATCAACAAAAATACCTTCACCAGATACGCTATTGTCCATGTCACTATGTAAGGTAGGGCAATATCGATCTACACAATGTGCTTGGTTTAATCAAGACAGTATGTACTTTACTTTAAACTCTGCTGCACTTAAGACTGCTGTATAAAGATATAGTTTTTCAGTTTTTGACTTAACACTAGTTTCAGACATGATTAGTTATTTATAATTGTAATTATGATTTTATATAAAACTCTGTTGTGCACATTGAACAAAACGTTGTTTAATAATATCGAGCTTTATTTTAACTTTATCTGTCGTTAGGCATACACACTAGAGTATACAGTGTTTTTTTTTTTAAAAACATAACTTCAACAACTTAGTATACATTTTACACTTTTAAGAATCTATGTTTCAAAATCAGTAGGAAAAGTATCTGGTTGATGTCAAACGGGAAGGGTCGTCTTTGTAATGTTATAACTTTAAACTGTCAAACCTGGACATCATTTGTTTCGTTTTTATCGCTACACATTCAAAAGTTTGAGATTGTGTGATAAAAACTGATATATTCCAAAAACATGTTTGTTTATTTCGAATCCCAGATGTGCAAGTTTAATGGAGAATGATCCAAAAAGACAATTTGGGATTTAGGTTGTTAAATACGGCATCCAATTATTGTGCGTGTGATAAAGGGGAATACTCTATGCACATGTAAATTGCTGTTACTCTATTTTCATTAAAAACAAGTGATTATCATATATTTGGCTATAGGGTGTGAGTTTGCAAGTGAAAGGATTTTTCTTAACTTGAATCAGAACATGTGGTTACACTATGAAAACCAAATAAAATCATATAGAACGATGTCCAATGGCTCGTTAATATCTTAGTACGACTGGTAACTGTTAATATCGTCAAAACAGTATTATACAAGAACACTGACTTTTCTCTCCTGATTGCACGAGATGACATAGATATATGTCAAAGAATCT
Source organism: Gibbula magus (assembly GCA_936450465.1). Taxonomy (NCBI): domain Eukaryota; kingdom Metazoa; phylum Mollusca; class Gastropoda; order Trochida; family Trochidae; genus Gibbula; species Gibbula magus. The sequence goes on from OW388301.1 coordinate 49,469,204, forward strand.
TAGAATAGATGTTCTCATTTGTACATGTTTACCAGTTTTTACTATCAATGTCCAGATTTATTTATGTGAAATGATTAATAACATGGCATGCTGTACGGTACGCCACTGTGACCACATTTTAGTTATCCCAACATATATACAAATATGCTCCGACAAGCTGTCTCCGCGAGCTCCAACAGCTCAGACCACATGTCCGTCCCACCCAAAAGTGCCAGTCATCGGCCTATGACAGGAATGAGAATGTTCACACCATCATAATTATCATATGATAAAATACAAAAATTACAGAAACCTTTCAGAAAACTCTTAACATATCTTTGTCTTGGTTTCATTCTGTCAATCATGATATATTGACTTCCTGTCCTAAAGAAGCAAATGTGGCAAACAAAGGTATCCATGTTTGGTTTCTGTAGAAATCAAATGAATAATAGATGAAACTTGACAAGGTTAGTGGGTCTAAAAGGAGGTTTGCAGTGAACTTCAATGGCGAAGAGCGATCAGATAGAACTAAGTGAATGTGCATAATAAATATACCTTAACGTACTTACTCACTTAATGCTAACATTTTACAAGACATTACCGGACAGTTCAGACGTATACTCTCCCAGATAGCGATGGCGGATGTAATCAGCTTAATTTCATTCCTCCTTTTTTGCTTGACAAATGTGACCATCCAATGTCCACAACACTTCATTTATGGAAAACGATTAAATGGAACAAGTTTCAGAACAATCCTGAAATGTCGAATGTTTCCATGTGCTGCAGAGTGTGCAGCATATTCTCTCTGTAAGTCTGTGAGCTTTGAAAGGGAGGGCATGAAATGTTTCCTACACTTGGAGGATGATTCTGGACAACCTGACAGTCTCATTAGTGATCCTGACTTCTCCTATTCTCCCATCAAAGTATGGGACAATGTGAGTATATTTTTCAAATAGGTTGAACTATCGATTATCCCATTTTAATCCCCCTGGCATATAATGCCGGGTTGATATACATGTAGTTGTTGGCTCCGTCTGTGTTCGTCCGTCTGTCCATGATGACATCGTTTCCGGAGTAGTACTTGAAAACTACTTGACCAATCTACACCAAATTTGGTATACAGTCTCCCCATATCATGTAGACATTCGTTTTGGGGGATTAGGTTTTGGAAAAACATTTTGTTTTTGTTTCCATGGTAACAATTTGGACTTTGTCTATTTGAAGGCTAGGATTTGTTTATGGAGCGGGTTAACCAATCCTCACTAAATTGTATATACAACCTCCATAATATGTCGATGTGCTTTTTGGAGGTTAGAACATTTGTAACTGTTTAACTTTTGTTATGTCTCCATGGTAACATTTTTGAAATTTGTTTTTGTAAAGGTAATAACTTGAATTGAATTGGGGGAAGGAGGTTACATCTGTTTTTACGAGCAAAAACACCTTATAGTTTTAATTATATTCTGCTAAAACTGATTATACATCTTATGTGGGGCCGGGGGGATAAGCAATCTCTCCTGATGACTCTTGTTATTACACAGCTGCCAATTTATGCAAAACATCAATGTAAATCTAGTGAAATTTAGTCGCAAGCCACGATGAACGGATTCAGGGCATAAATGTTTCAATTCTTTTAATTAAGACATCTGTCCTATCTTGTTGCAAATTGTTTGAAACAAGTTTTAAGTCTCTAGCATATCTCTAGGAGTATTGAGACTCAAAGTTTACATATTAAAATCGAACAATTGTGTGACTATACATTGGTATGAGCGTGTCCTTACGTAAGGGGGATGTTTTGTTGAAAAGGTATGTAAATGAATAGACCGGAAGTGGTTGTTTCAGATTTACTTTCAAAATGGAGCATCTGGAGTATTTGTTAAGTAGAATACGATTTAATAATAATGTTGGAATAAAAGTAATAGCAAGCGAATACAATTGAAATAGTTTTAAAATGCAAGGACAATGAAGATGTAGAGGAGGGCATTAAAGTGTTAGAAATGGTAGAATAAATGTTTGTGGATATGAGATAATGATGACTCAAATCTATTACCCTTGGCTGATTTTAAAATAAGCATTTAATGGTTACAATAAGTATACTGTGAGAAAGACTTGCTTAAACGAGAGTAGTTTCATTGATGAGTTTGTTAATAAATGCTTCACATGCGTAATGTATGAATGATGGAAGCGGGACTCAAAGGAAAAAACATGTTGCCGTATATAGAAGTAGCGTTGTTGACACAGTAAAATCTTGTTTATGTATGAATCAAGTGTAAATTCATTGACTGATTTGAATCGATTGTTTTACGAGGAATAAAAATTGCAAAATAGTGCATCTAACTGGATAGAACTCTTATTGTTCGGAGGTTTCCTCGCAAAACCGTCTGATAACGGCCCATATCATTGCATATCCTTCTGACACAATTCAGTTAAACAATCACAAGACCTCCAACAAAAGCTTTCGGTGCGAGAGGCTAGGGACAGATAACTCCAAACAGCTATCCTTTAGTTTGTTCCGGTGCCCGTTTAAACACTTTGATGTGATTGGTCAACTATTTGACTGGGCTTCCTCTGAGCTAAACTGGGACAGAACACTGGGACAGAACACGGGCCTATAGGCGGTGTTCTCAGACCTTGTGGCGAGGGATCTGCAGAATCTGTTCGTATCCCATTGGTGCATTCTTTTGCAATCTTTATTCCCCGGAACAAGGTCAATTTTAATCAGACTGTTCATTGACTCGTGCTATGTTCCTTAATAAGTCTCTATTATGTAAAGATAACAAATTGCATACCAATGTCTGTGTGCATTACACTCAATGCGAATCATATAACATGTCAGAAGTCTACTTTTTGAACTGTTGCGATAAGAGGGAGATTTCATATATTCACAGTGCATGTGCCTCCAGCTGTTACTAATTCCCAGTTAAAATCGAACAACCGAACCGAAAATACAGTTCGATTTACATGCACCGATCTTTCAAGCATAATCAACCTAAATTTGTCTTATCCTGTGTTGTAAAATAGCTTCTAAAATTACGTTTGGCTAATAGATGTTGCAGTGTGCGGTTTTTGACCAGAACTACTTTTACATATATATCGTCACTATACTGAATCGACTGTCTTCAAATTGGTAATTGTCGGCAATATTCATTACTTCTCGATACAATAGCACCATCTATAACGTTTGGCACTGACCCACAACAACACAATGTATGCCAAAACGAAAGTGTGAATTTCCTGATAACACATCAAAAAGAAAGTCAAATTCATTTTGAAGTTATGTTTAAAGCTCATTAGTCATATAAAGTGGTAATGGCCCTTTGTCTAGTTAGGGTGATATTGTGTTTTTATTATGAGGTAGGTATTAGTGTCAGTTTGCCTGATCACATCAGTAGTGTTGTAACTCTGACTTGCGTGTGGTCTAAGTGAAGAAACTCTAGCACATGACGCTTCAATAAAATCTTCATCTTGCTCAAATATTCAAAGTCAAAATACTTTGAAAGGTAATTGTGAAAAAGGCATACGGAGTCCTTTAATAAAAAAAACTTGTTATTCCCCATTGCTTCAGCTGCATATAAATCTAAGTTTAAGCGCTCAGATGCAAATATCTTCAGAGTGGTGTAACGCTTTGTTTAAGTATATTATCGAAATATTTATGATTCTCTCATTTAAAGTGATTGTTCAGTATGGAATGTACCATTCACTCAACCAGTACAGAAAAATCCATTTCGCTTACCAAGTCTGACTTGGACGCGATAGACCATAGTTTAATGTCTGCTTCCACGGTTGGTGGTTTCGCCGACGGGCAGTTATACTTACTTACGCTGAAAGCTATAACAAATAAACAGATAATTTCAAAGTGTAAGCGCAACTTAGTCTCTTGTATGTCTCTGAGATTGTTTAGACCCAAATTTAACATGTCAAAATCAGATATTTAAGACAAGTTTAAGGTCAAAAGACAGCACGACATTTTGAATACAAAAAGATAGTAAAGATAATAAGTGAAGTGACATGGCTAAAAGTAAACTGACATGTAACAAACAAACCTCCAAAAGCGGATCCAAAACCAGCAATTTCAGTTAAGGAATACTTTGATGTTTCGAGTCGTATTATTGACGTCAGAGCTTAGCTTATCTGAAAAGGTGGGATTTGGAGCCGCTTACAGAGCTTGAATGACTTGGTGCATCTATATCGACTACAGTACGGTGTTAATATCGTATGAGTAATTTCAAGGATGTATCTCTCAGTTCATGCAGAATAGCTTTTAACTCGAACTGGTATGATTTAGTAATTCGTAACATGTATATCTGTGGAGAAATTAGAATTTTACAAATTTCCCGGAAGGCCTGGATGAACCAGACATTGTCGATACTGTTCTCCAGTTATTCGAGATTAGGCAAGAGTCTTTACACTTGAAAATCATCGAATGCAACTATTGTGTAAATGTCGTATGATTTCCTTCCAGTATGTATCTCTCAGTTCGCATAGAATACATTTCCACTCGAACAGACATGACTTAAAGCTTTATATAACATGTGTATCTTTGGAGAATTTAGAATTTTAAAGATTTCCAGTAAAGCCCGATGAAGCAGACATTGTTGATACTGTTGTCCTGTTATTCTAAGCATGCTTCTTTACACTTGGAAAATCTTCTTAATCAACTATTGAATAAATATCATATGAATTTCGAATAGGTTTTACGTCTCATTACGCGTAGAATAGATTTTAACTCGAACTGGTAACCGAGGTAAATATTCAAAGTTATCATACTTTGAAAGGTATTTGTGAACAAATTAATAGGAGTTCGCTGATAAAATATTACACTTGTTGTTCCCTAATGCTTCAGCTGCTAATAAATCTAAGTGTGAGCTCTCAGATGCAAATATCTTCGGCGTGGTGTTTCCGCAAAGTACATAGGGTCAAAACGTTTGAAAACGTTAAGTTTAAATATGGCGCCAAAACCAGCCATGGTCACATATTGTGCGTGTCTAGTTATTACGAATGTTCTTCAACAAGTTGCGAGTCTCTTGTATGTCTCTGGGATTGTTTAGATCCAAATTTAACATGTCAAAATCAGACAAATTTAAAGAAAATCAATATGGCGGCTAAACCACGTGACTTACTAATTCGTCATGTTTACTATTTTGTTTGTATTGTTATTGTGTATCTTTTAAAAACAGGTTTCAAGTGCATTTGGAAATTCTTTTTAAAAAGCTAAAAAATCGGAGACCCTATTTTGTATCATACTCTACCGGAAATGACTGTTCGGCATCGATTTTATTATTGATTCTTATACACTAGGCTTTAGTCTAGTAGTCCTGAAAATACCATGCAATTATCGAACCAGAAATTCGCCGTTAAAGTTGGTACCATGTCAATTAGTTTTGCTCTAGTCATACTGTTTTTGTTAATTATTCATTAAATCAATCATTTTGGTGAGTACAATTCTATTAAGAATGAGATAAATATTAATTAGTATATAAGTGTTGTTGTAAAATACTTGCAATTTCATGAATGAATTCACGTTCGTTGTATGAATGAATAAAGTAGTTCGGGCAATGTCAAAGGTCGTTAGCCAATCAAATTACTTGAAGGTGTTATGACACATATATGTGTCATAACAGTTTGTTACGAAACCCCCTTACGATGTACCACGTGGGTAATAATAAGGACTACCAGCCTGTAAAGTTTGGTTATCATAGCTTCATTCCTTCTTGCAAAAGTGGCTTCCACACAATCGGTGCAAACAATAAAAAAAACACGCCAATAACAATAAGGATTCAGCAAAATTACTGAATCCTTAATTAAAACACGCTTTGATATTTTTGATGAATTTAGTCATTTGAATTGAATATTATCCATGTAACTTTAAGCATATGCTTTTATTAATTGAATGGTTATTACCAGTGTTATGAAACATAAATACCGAAGATGACTTGGCTTGCTGTGCTGTGCTGTGTTGTGAGATGAACTGTTGTTGTCTAAGAAAGTTCGGAGAAGTGCCGAAGTTTATAGAAAGCAGAATCGGCAGCTGTGCATTACAGGCTTAACTGTGCAATATGGAATCTCTATGTTTAGTGTATCAGTGTTGTCCTTAAAGGCGCTGTATCACGTATTTCTCAAATGTGTCATTTATTATTAAAGGTTATACAATAGATTGTTACGTTAGAGGGTAATACAGCTCATTACACGACCCGATAGCCCGTATACATGGGACGGTTATCGGCATTGGTATAAAATGCTGCGACATATAAACCGAAACAATTGTAGAACTCGTCAGTGTGAGAGGTAGACTTGTAGATCATATGTGATTGTGGGAGTTCACACAGCAGGATGGTTGACCATGCAATCATTGTACCGTATTTAAAACCGTATTTTCAATGTTTAAGTATCGCTACATCAGTCAGATCACTTGAACTACCTTCGAGCGGCCATTTTAATGTGACCACATTAAAATGGCCGCTCGATTGAATATGGACTCGCATGGCTTAACCAAACCATGTACATTCGTTTTAATTGATTCGGGAGATTAGTTTAGTCATTTGCAACACGTGTTTGCCTTTTTTGTGAAAAAACTTTATTTCATCACTCGGAACGTGCTACAACACCTCTGAATTGCATTACATAGAAACATTGCCATCAGAAATTTCTCTTAATATCTGATACTTGTTAGTGATGTTTATTTCTTAATTAACTACATGAGACTACTGTTATTCGATGTCTTTAAAAGTTATCAATTGTGAAATTGTCATTAAATCTCAAAATCAATTCTATTTATATTAAAATATAAATTCGTTGCCGCTTCTGGCGACCTCATGCCGTAAACTGTTGATATAGAATTGATTGAATGGAATTTTAGAGTTTACTGCATCAAACAGAGATAAAGATAATTATTCATCTCATTCACATGTCTTTATTCAATCGAACCCAATAATCAGCCCACACTCATTTGCAAAGTTTCCTATAAACTCTTTAATTCATTGCTTGTTTCTGCTGAAATAATGGGATCATGAAAGTATAATTATTTCTTTTTCAATAATAATGACAATGGAGTGTTATTTCAGTCACAGATTTGTTCATGGTGAACTTAAAGGGGATGTAGCACTTTTTTGTGCAATTTTTTTAAAATTTCCATTTATAATGTTAGTTAATGACATTTATATTTACCTTAAAGCGTAAAACATCTTATTACACAAACCATTTATCCGTAGTGGTAATAACGGTGTTGCATATAAAGCAAAAAATGCATAGCGGCCATTTTAATGTGAACACATTTTATTATAATTTCAAAGAACAAATTTTACCACGGCTTTACCAAACCATGTACACTCATTTCTAACTTTATTTAACATTATTTTTCAAATACATTTCAATTTCATCGACTTGTACGTGCTACTGCCCCTTTAAAACGTCCACGTGTAGAGAGGATGACTGCATAAAAAGTGTGTCTTTTCTCGATGAATAAGTGTCTCAATCTAGTCTTTGAAGGGCATTTAGGAGTGGCACACGAAAAAGCAGGAATATATTTCTGGATAAAAACTTCTTTAATGTGAAAATGCACGAAATTTTGGAGTATATACAATCCCAATCACCAATCAATGTGAATTTAACATTGTCATCTTGTACTATGTTGTGCCACTTTGGTTATTCAGTACTTTTAACCTCAGTGGATGAGATAAGTAATGGTATTTCTCAAGAAAAGACAGATATCCTATATTTCCTAAAATGAAGTTTGTCAACATAACCTTTAAATCATGTTACGAGTTAATGATTAAGCTTACTACTGAGTCATTCATATTGATATAATTGTGATTTACATTCTTTACCACTTGACAACAACAACAACGATATTTTCAGATTGTACTAGGGCCATGTCAGAAACACTCATGTGACCCCTACCAGAAATGTGTTGTCAAGAGAAAACAAAAGCGATGCATCGGTATGTACGCTGACCTTAGTGAAATTTGCATTCACAGGCGTATTAATATACCTTCAACAAAAAATGTACTGTTTAATATACATGCAACAGCATCTTTTGAACCAAGCAAATGCTTATTGACCACTTTGTTAAAGAGAATATTGTACAGTAGAACACGGATATAGCGAACAAACGGATATAGCGAACGCATTGTAAGTCCCGTCAAAAACCCTTTTTATAATATGCCAAACGTGAATAGCGAACGTCGGATATAGCGACCTGAATTCTTTGGTCCCTTGGAGTTCGTTATATCCGTGTTCTACTGCATATGTTTTACGTAAAGGTTGATGTCCGAGTAACTCTCCATTCCGAAAATATAATGGAGCCAAGTCCCGAATGGCCTAGACCCATTATTTTTAAGGAATGGAGAGTTACCAGGTCATTAACCTACTTAAACTACACTCAAATAATTGCTCTTTTACCAAAATTACTTTTAAAAAAATTAAAATTTAATTTGTCCCTAAAAATATGATGTGATGTGTAACTTCCGATTACTGAAAAATTATGGAGTAAAAGGACAATAGGATGACGTCACAAGTGTAATTTACTGCAGATAAGAAAACAATACTTTCACGTGGCAAAACCGCTACGTCAAACAATTATCATCATGGACACAAACCTTCAAACGCTGTGGATGGCAACAGGGATCCCTCCTGGTGGACTGGCACTTGTTTCAATGTCCAGGATCCCGATGGATGGTGGCAAGTCGACCTGGGAGTTCCGTCCTTCATCACTGATGTCCTGATCGTCAATCGAATAGATTGCTGTGGTATGTAGCGTTAAATCAGTCTACCCATTGGTTTACACTTATATCATATCAGTGAGTTTACCGAAGCACTTCTGTATTGCAATTTTACTATGATAGCTTAACCTGTATGACAATACGTATTGTTTGTTATTGCAAATAAAAGTAAAGTTGATGTTGATAAATGCCTTTTTCAAATTCATAGACGGGATTTCAGTCCAACCAATACTCATTTTATTCAGACTTATCCCAGTGTAATTTAATTCAATGAAATAAATAATTTAAACATAATATCCCGAATCTAGTGGCCACAGCTAATTAACAATATGCCATTGCCTTGGTCACAGACACACATGCCTACATTGTATTTGCTGTTTAACCTTAGTACCTTAGTCTTTGCTCCTCATGCGATTGTGTTACTCTATATATTATCAAATAACCGTTTTCTTTGTTACAGAGCAGAGGTTACGCAACTTTGCACTTGAGACGTTCACAGAAGATCCGAGTGTTGATCCTACAACAGCTGCAACACTGTGTTACAGACACCCGGACGAACCCATGGCTGCTGGGGCAACCATTACATGTACCTGCACGACTCCTGTGGTAGGGCGTTTTGTCAGAGTGTCCATACCAAATCCTCTTAATGACAACACGGTTCAGGTGTGTGAAGTTGAGGTGTACGGTTGGCATATTGAGTAGTTGTTTGTATGTGTTTGACTGTACAGTGGGTGATTTATTTACAATATTTACTCATTTCGTCTTCGTTAAAGGCGCTGTAGCACGTTCTTTGCATATTTTGTTTTCTCAAATTTGCTATTTATAATTAAAGTTTATGCAATATATTGTTATGTTAGAGAGTTAAACATTAGATCACACGACCGGAAAGCCGTATCCATAAAAAACGGTTAATCCTATTGAAAGAAAATGGTACAACGTATAAAGCGGCAGATTTGTGGGTGTCATCCGAATTTGAGAGACAGCAAGATGGTTGACCATTCCATCATGTTAATCATTTCAACGTGAACACTTTTAAGAGGGAATAGGAAATGTACATTCGTTTTAGAACTCTTTTCGTTGATTCGGGAGTATTATTTAGCCATTGATGACACCTATCTATATGCTCGTCAGAGCACTTTATTTCAGGAAGAAAAACGTGCTACACCGGCTTTAAATCGCCTTCAGTTGAGAATGGTACATCTCCTAGCCCTGATGTCGTGGGTAGTGAGCTGGCAGGTCCTTAACATCTCTGCCGTGTGTGCTGTATAATAACATTTTAAGTATGTGTATATCCCTTTGGTTGCTGATACATTATGAAAAGGATATATAGAGAATACCAAACAAGTTCCCTATGGATACCGTATTATTAAAACGAGTTACTTGTAAACGTATTGAACGAGCGAAAGCGACTTAAATACGTTTGACATGTGACGAGTTGTAATAAATACGGCATCCATAGGGAATGAGTTTGGTATTTTATTTATTACACACAAATAAACAACATGATTTGAGTAGTATTAAACTAGAATTTCTAGACGTTCTGTTGAAGCGAGTGGTCATACAGTTCACTTTCACGTCAGTGACGTCACAATGTGTAACGGTGAAGAGTGTGTAACGCTGTATTTAGTATAATCGCCATTCCGGATGTTGACACTTTATCACGTGCGATGTGCATGATGCCTCATGTATCATGGAGGCTGATTGGCTGGACTTCGTTGTGTTCTGGGTGTTGATTGGCTGAAGGTTGACCGGATGAAGCCTGTGGAAGAGCGGTCGAATTTGAGACAGACTGATCGAGGAGACGCGTCTAGAACATGTTTTGTTACCTTCTGATGTCGTTGGCACCATGGTCGCCATCTTGGGGTGTGGACTTAGGTTTTATTTCATAATGAGTTTTCAATAGGCTCTGGTTGGTAAGTTTCTTGATAGTATATACAGTGCTCACATTTTCACTTACATTTTTGTAGGTCATATTCTTGAAACCATATTATCATGTTCTACTTCACATAATATTCATATTTCGTGCATTTTGTGTTGTGTATTTGAACTGGAGATGTCGTGCATATTGTAAAGTTTTGGATGACATTTTGCATAATGTTTGTGTAATAGTAAGTGGGTTTATAAGATAATGATGCTTTATACAAGTGCAGGCTTTAGTTAAGGACACTTTTGGCTTGGAATTTATAAATTTCCGGGGTGTTGTTTAGGTATAAGTGATAGTTTCCTTATTTTTTTCATATCAGGTTATTACTCAACATTTTAAACATGGAAGAGAACAAGCAAGCAGCGTTTAGATTACCGTCTGTAGAAAGGGGTAGGCATATTGTTAGCACTAAGGATTTTTCAGACTGGTAGTTTCTGCTAGTATTCTTTTCGATCTAAAGTTGTTACTTCAACTCCGATTAGTTGGTTTCTGTGTTTAGTTGTATGCAGTTTAGGTTAGTGGAAGTGATTGGGGATTTGTTATTAGGCATTGTTAGTTTTGGCTAGAGTTGTTAGTGTTTGAAATAGATAACGGTTTTGATTGGTTAGCGTAGGCATATATGTGCAGTGGTTCTGTTTGTCTTTGTTCGTCATGCATTCACCCATATATATATATATATATACACCACGTGGTGTGGTTATCAGGTCAATATCAGAGGTAGTTATTTTTAGATAACCGCCCTCCAAGCAACCGAGAGGTTGGTTATCAAGAGGTTGGTTATCAGATAACCAACCTCGTGATAACCGACCTCTCGGTTCGATATGGTGAACATGTCTCGGCTTCGCCTCGCCATATTCACCATATCGCACCTCGAAAAAAAACTTACCCTCGGCTTGCGGGTCTAAATGACCCTTAACCTCGATTTGTGACTTTCGACATTCGTTACATCATTTTTTTCTGTCAGTTTTGTCATGCCAATATTTTCATTTAGTTTACTCAAAATACGACAAATAAGCTGATTTAAAGAATATCAAAGATCGCAAATACGTGTATATGAAAGAAAACATGAGACAGAATCCACATAATTTATTAACCATCATTTTAATTTGTTTAATGTTGACACACATATTCTTGTTATCCGTTTTATAGGTACGATGAAATGAGTCAATTAGTTTGTTAATATCCCGTAATTCAGCACACACTATCGATGGTGGTCCTTGATGCTGTCTTTTCTTAATGACGACTCCAGCTAAATTCGTTTGGTTATCCCTGAAAAAAGCAAAAGTGACACAAAAGTAACAGAATCATGATTTTGTTGACTTGTGTATGTGTGATATAGGCTACTCCCTTTTACTTTACTTAAAGGTGCATCCATTGCGCCGTTTGGGGTCATATATGCCAAATGTTATAAATGGTGTTACTATATCTAATAGTTCTGGCTGTTGCCGAAAATTGCCATGTTGGTGATAATCGACTCAAAACATCAGCACAAATTATGGTTGATAATGTTGAATATAGGTCATGGCTACTGTACATGAAAATGGGACGTGTAGTTTCGGTTTCTACACATGCATAATGACGTTGCTCGATTTAAATTGGAAACTATTAGTTATGATATATTTTACGATTGGGGATGGGTATGCAAGTTGAGTGAAACTATTTGAACTTAAATCCGCCCTTATGGAATGTTGGCACGTATTAAAGTCAAATAAAATATTATGAAACAATACTAGATGCATCTTTAATAGCAGAATATTTAAATGATAAAATTACAAATTTTGATAGCAACAAAATCAACGACATCAATTTAACACTCGATATTGATTATCGATAAAGAGCTATTCATTTTTTAAGTCAATGAAAATGACATGCAAAAGTATACGAGACGGTAATGTCAAAATGGTAAAGACAATCATCCCACGCCCTGGTGAAAATCATTATTACGATTTGTCAAGCAAAGTTGTATGATATTGTGAATGAAACACTATTGTGAACATGTTTATATTTCGTTTGGTCACTCGAAAACGCCCTATTACATGAGCTAAAATGTCAAATACGGTTAAACAGCAAATGAATTAGTGTCAAATACAATGTAACTCACCTTCATTTCGCTCCGAAAAGACCTTGAAACTCTTATTATGTGTTCTATTGTTTGAAATATCAGACCACTCCATTTTAGCCACTTCTTCGCAACCACGCGCTTTTGATTGTGTGCAGCACGTGAAGTTAGAAACGTAGCTTGGCAACATGACATTCATGATGTCCGTGAATCACAAGATGCAATGAACAACGTCCGTGCAGCCACGGTGTTCGCTTAACGCAAGAAGATAGTTGGTCATGGACTGAATGGCTTGTTAAAACAGAATTTTGTGGTCAAAAACAATCTTATAAATGTTTGTTTGTATATATTCAAAGAAAAGGTGATGTAGTTTCTGTAGTAAAAACGAAAATAAACAGTTGGTTACTTGCTCGGAATTTCTGTTTGACAACAATGAATGTACACGACTCGATTTGCACGTGAATTTCGCGAAGTGTACACGTGATGTTGAAGCAATGTTTAGAGTAGATGTCACTCAAGCATTACATCATTACAACTATTTCAAAACGTTCAATTAAAGTAACTATTTCGTATTTAAATTAATGAAAATAAACGACTTGTCACTTTGTCAATTATAACCATGTGGTGTATGTGAAATAATGACCTCGACCTCGTGAATATCTGTGATAACCATCTCGCGTACCGCTCGATGGTTATCACAGATATTCACTCGGTCTGCGGTCATTATTTCAACCATACCCATACATGTACATGCATCTGCATTTACACCAGACGCTATGTTTAGCCTAGATGCGAATAAGGTAAAGGTGGATACATCTTTAGTTGGTTTCGGTACATTTGAAATGTCAGTTATATTGATATATTAGTAGTTACATGTACATTTATAAATAAAAAAAGGAACAACAACACATAGGGTTTTTACTCAATTGTTTAAATGTTGGTCTTCGATCTCGGAGGATAGTCTGAGTTAGAATTTGATTGTGAGATAAGAGTATGTTTGTGTGTCTACTTATGTTTGAGGTTTCTGGGTTTTTGTTTTTTTTTAGATTTCGTGAATTTGTCTGGATTTTTTGCGGAGTTCGCTTTTGAGATAAGAATATGTTTGTGTGAAAAAGTGAGAATGTGTGAAAGTGTTTAACATACTCCTAGCTTTGTGAGGATTTTTCTGTATGGTGAACAGTTGTGTATTGTAGTAGCAAAGGGTGATCTTGTGCCCTATCCAAGCTTTTTTAGGCTAAAGACAAGTGGTAATATTGTTTTTCCAGTTTTCGAGCATTGTGTATTTTAGTGTATAATCTGCTTGTACACTGTTCTACTCAAGTTTATCGTTTGGGTGGGTTGTACATTAAACATGGGTTAGTGTAAATTTTAGAGGTACCAGTTTTAATCGGCATCAACTAAGCTTTGTATGAGTGTCTATTCCACCCACAGTTATTGCAAATTCCAAAATATTCCAAACAAAATTCCAAATTGTGAGGTAAAGTATAATTATTCTGTTTAAAAAAATGTTGGCCATGTTGCAGCTACATCAGAAGGTACGTTTAAATTATTTCTTTTGGGTCAAAATTTGTGTTGTTGGTTTATAATGGGAAGATGTTTCCAAAATTTGTTTTGGTTACAAGTCCAAATTCATTTTTCAAAAGTAATAAACTTATTTTTCTCTCGACAGTTCTTAAACATTTTTTTATATTTATATGTAATATAATTCTAGAAGCAATTTGCAACAACAAAAAATCAATGATTTTTCTTTTGACAGTATTAACTTGTGCAAGTGTGGTAATTGTTTTGGAGTTAAGGAACTTTATACATTCCTATATCATATTGGGCGCTTTAATGTTGTGCGTGATGGTTGTGTTTATGAGCCGTTCTCTTTGGAGATTCTCAGTAATCCATTTTTGATATTAATGTTGAAGTTTGATATGAATATTGTTTTTATATTGTGTGAACATTACCATGACCTAATGTATGAAGAATTAATCATGTTATTCTTTGTCTTTGCAGTGAGCACTGTGAAGAATCTTATAATGTTTGGAGCCAAAGCCTAATAGTGTTTGTGTTTAGGACATTATTGTGTTCTTGATTTGTGCACATCTATACCACCCCCAATGACTGTTGAATGAACTGTGAAAATCTTGAAGGGCCCTACATGTGTCAAAAAGTGTTATATCAAGATGTTCAATCACAGAGGTTGGAGAACTTTGATGAGATGTTCCGTCACAGAGGTTCGGGAACTTTGATGAGCTTAGTTATTCGCTTATCAATATATATTCCATCTATAAAGCCGTGAGGACAGTCAATATTACGTAATCGTGCCATGATAACAACATGATTCCCAGGACTATTATGTGATAATCTGCGAAAAAATCATTTCGTGTGGCATATAAAACATGAACTGTATTCATTTGTTTCGGAGGCAAGCTGTTAATGCCGCTACCAGGAGGCAGCGTCTTCCGAAGGAGGGGATCATGTAACGCTGTATTTCGTATTATCGCCATTCCTGATGTTGACACTTTATCACGTGCGATGTGTATGATGCCTCATGTATAATTGAGGCTGATTGGCTGGACTTCGTTGTGTTCTGGGCGTTGATTGGCTGAAGGTTGACCGGATGAAGCCCGTGGAACAGCGGTCGAATTTGAGACAGACTGATCGAGGAGACGCGTCTAGAAGGACATGTTTTGTTACCTTCTGATGTCGTTGGCACCATGGTCGCCATCTTGGGGTGTGGACTTAGGTTTTATTTCATAATGAGTTTTCAATAGGCTCTGGTTGGTAAGTTTCTTGATAGTTTATACAGTGCTCACATTTTCACTTACATTTTTGTAGGTCATATTCTTGAAACCACATTATCATGTTCATATTTCGTGCATTTTGATGTAGCACGTTGTGTATTTGAACTGGAGATGTCGTGCATATTGTTGTAGCACGTGGTGAATATGAATAATTTACATTACACACTTGCATTATAATTGTCTGTCATATTGAAATGAACCTTTAGTTTCATTAAACATTTAAAACTATTTCATTGTTATTATTTCAGTGAAAGTTTCTGCCTGTATTTCATACATATACTAGGATAGGGACAGTGATGGGTTACACTTCCTTCAGAACTTGTGTAGTTATAATTATGTAACGTTAGGGACATCCAGGTGCTGTATAGTCACCTCCAGACTCGAGCTGCAACGTTACAAGTGTATAGTGCCGCACACAAACATAATCTATGATTTAAACGCTAATTGGCGTGACAAGTTATTAATCAATCGAATCCTAACTTTTGAATAATGTGGTCACGAAAGGAAATCATAACACTGATGAAAGCGTTACATTCACTTATTAAAATTTTGAACACGTGATCTGTCAGTTCGCCATTTTCCCGAACAGGTGCGCAAAAACTAGGCAACTACAAGCCCATGGCAGCTTTTGACACGGGCCTCAATAACGATAAAACGAAGTCGCTTTGCATCGGGATCATTATAACCAAAGACGTTTGTGTGATTGTTCCCGTATATACATGTATAGGAGCGTCTCGAAATGGAGTGAGTAACGAGTAACAGCGGGGCGAGATTGACCCGGTCGACGTCATGATGGTTGAAGGGAGACAACTCACATGCGCAGCTGATGTGTACAGGTTACGATAGGAAGAGCGAATTCGGCTTCAGAATTCAGATGCGTCACTCGCAGTATCTAACATACGTTGGATACCAAAATATCTCGAAGTGCTCTCACTTACATGTATGTAATAAACATACTTAAAGGCAGGACGAGATTGTATTTGTTGACTAACTGCTGGCCAGGGTAAAGTTGTCACTGCGTTGGTTCGCATGTAATCGACAACGGCACGTGATCGGTGAGGCCGGGCGTTGTCGTCCATGTACTGTGGTCGTGCAGCAAGTTCATGGAACAACGACCGGCTGTAGCAAGTCCCGGATGTATTGAGCTCTAGTTAAGTTGCCCCTGATGGTGACCAAATCCAGCTTGCAGTCATGAGACAGGCATCCCAATACCCATCTTCCGCAAGCATCGGGTCACATATGCACTTTTAGAAAATGCATATTGACCCTTGTGACAACACGAAGGGATTCCTGAGTAACGCAATTATTGAGCTATGGTGTAGACCAATCAAATGCGCGTTTACAAATCACGCACAGACACGTTGGGTGAACGTTTCTTCTTTTAATTTGAATTACCCGTACTACGCTGATTACTCTCAATTAATTAGTGATAAAACTAAATCACAGTGTGCGGGTAAATGAAACAAATCACAATTTATTCAAGATCTGATAATAGCTAAATTATAGTTAAATTCCGTTTTGAACCTGTATTATGTAAATGAGCTTAACATCCGAGATGAAAAATCCCAAAGTATATAAGCAATTTGTAAAGCTGTCTGTGCATTACCAACTTTTGGATCGATTGGGTTGGTAACGACCGATTTGATTGGTCAATAGAGGGGACGTAACTCTCTTTGGGCGATAGGTGGCGCTGACCCTGTCTCGGAAATCCCTTCGAGTTGAACCAAGGGTCAGTATGCATTTTCTAAAAGTGCATATATGGCCCGATGCGTGCGGAAGATGCCCCATACCATAACAGAGCCACTTCCATACCAACAGTTGGCTGGATGTTCCTGGGTGTATAAGCTGTATTCTTCTGTCTCCAAACACGTTCACGCCCATCAGTAACATGGAGCAGGATTCGACTCTCGTCATGACCAATGGATTTTCCGCAAGGTCCTCAGATTCCAATGTTGTCTGTCCAAACACCATGCCAAACGTGCACGTTTATGATGGTCTCTCAAAAAGGGACGTTTAATAACCCTTCTTGCCTTTAGTCCTGCCGATTTGAGGCGATTTCTGACTGTTCTGGTGCTGATGTTTCGATTTGGTAACCACAGACGTTTCAGCTCAGGAAGGGTCGAAGAAGGTGCCGGTGTCAGACAGTAGGATTTCCCCCCTAGACAAATTTCCCCCCGGAAAATTGTCTATATAGCTAAATTTCCCCCGGAGAAATATGGCTATAAAGTCCGTTTTCCGCTTTAGAGTCCGTTTACCCCCTTTACAGAAGGGGGGAAACATGGCTATATAGCAGATTTTCCCCTATACCCCGCAAAGGTTATAACTTATTTAAAAAATATTTAAACATGTTTTATTCGATTAAGAGTGGGTTATGGAACAAGTCACCTAATTAGGATAACCTTTTACCACGTACACGTACAGAATGGAAGGGTTAAAACAATATACATGTTACATGGATTTCAAGTAATATTATCAATATAATACAAAAATGGTATAATATATTTACAGAGCAAATAAGTAAGATAAAACGTACGTTCGCTGTTAAACATACATTGCTCAACTGCTTAATATATTGACTGATTTTACACAACTATTTCCTGGCTTTTTGCTATTAGTTGCACGTAATCTAATTTAGTGACATATGCATTTCAAAAGGTTGAAGATTTTCTTTCTGTGTTCATCATATAAATGACACTCAAACGAAACTCTTTCTCGCACCAGTAACCACATTAACACCTGCAATCTGATTTTATTGTAAGCTTCGATGCGTCTACTAAGCGCTTCGCGCGACCATATATGTCCGTACCTCCCTTATTCAGGTACCCAATTGTCAGCTGGGTGAGCTGAGTGCAATGTGGATGAAGTGCCTTGCCCAAGGACACAACGCAGTATTCGACCAAGATCACACATTGTTTGTGTCTCCACCGGGATTCGAACCCGGGTCGTCGGCGTGACAGGCCAGCACGCTAACCACTACGCCACCGCATTACAAAATGTGCAAGGACGGTGGTTGACTTTTGCTCTTATAATCCTAAAGTCTTCAATTTACAGGGGGAAATCTGACTATAAAGCGGAAAATTGGCTATATAGTGGATTTTCCCGGTGGGAAATATTACTATATAGTGTGTTTTCCGGGGGAAGCATGGCTATATAGCCAGTTTTCCGGGGGAAGCATTACTATATAGCCAGTTTTCCGGGGGAAATTTGGCTATATAGCACGTTTTCCGGGGGGAAATTTGCCTCGGGGGGAAATCCTACTGTCTGACACCTGTCCTCTCGAGGTTTAGTGACAGTAGGTCTTCTAGACCTTGGACGGTCCATTACACTTCCTGTCTGCGCATGCTTCCGGACTAAACGACTAACAACAGTGTAATGGTAGCCCATAAAGCGTCCTATCGCCTTAAAGGACATTCCTGCAGATTGCATACCAATAATTTGAATTCTGAGATCCATTGACAATCGTCTTCGTGCCATGTTCAATAGATATGCTTGAATGGCTATGGGAAGCAACGTTATATACCACCAAATGCAGTTGGGCCATAATGCTTTTTGTGATCTTCGACCCACAGGACCTCGATATCGTAATTAGAACGTAGGTATGACGTAGGTAAAAAAAAAAATACATCCTATATTATATAGAGTTAAGGAGCAAGGACAGCCTTATTGCCGATCTAAGGGTCCATTCAACATTAGGTCAAAATTTACGCTAAGAATAGGTGACATCCACAAATGAAACCAATGAGGCTGAATTACATATTTAATTTATCAAATGGTTATTGAGCTATAAAAGTTTTGTCTGTTTGAGTCCACAGACATAATCACTCGACCATTTGCAGACTCAATATTTTTTTATTAATGATAACGTTTAACTTAACTTTTAACATTGTTATCGAGGAGAACTATATCTTTAATGAACATGAGGAAATCTACATTTACAGCACGAGTAGTAATTTAAAACTGTTTAAATATATTTAACGAGAGAAAGCGAGTTGAATACGTTAGGTAAATCACTAATGGTTGACTCACTAGACGTTGTTTCCTACAGTAATGATGCGTCATTAAATTTTTAAAATCAAGAAGGTTATTTATGTCAGCAACATCTTATATCAATTACACTTCTACAATTGATAATATTCTAAATTCAATGCCAAACATTCTGTTTGAAAAAGCCATTTCAGCATCCTGAGTGTATTTGAACTAACACAGAAATACACATTTCAGACTCGGATGTATGAAATTGTCTGTCATTCTTGACAAAACATGTGCCTATTAAATACATCCAACATCAGCTCTCTCCAGTAGCAGCATTTCGTTTGTTTACATTGTTGAACATGTTATGACTTTTCTTTTGATCGTCAGTATGATTATTTTTCACGTCAGTTACGGCACAATGTGTACAGGATGTGTAACGACACATTGAACAATTATCTTCGGTATAAGCTCTATTACTTTTCATAAAAATTACCGTGACATTGGTCGCAGTATCTAACAAACATCCAATAAACGATACCAATATAGCAGTCGCGCATTTTTCAAAACCCCAAACTGTCAACTTTTATATTAGGTGATATATTTCCCTTTTAATTATTACTAGTTACGGAAAGGTTCTTTTTAGAATGGTAATAATAATAATAATTAATTTATAGAGCGCCTAATATCCACCATCAAGATGCTCAGTGGCGCTATAAATTCACATTATTACCCTGGTATAAGGACCAACATCGTTCCTTTTTTCATTCTCAACTCCCCTTGGAGTATGCAACCTGGGCCACCAATTAAGGCGCTCGGTCGTTATCAGTTATCAGGTTATCAGTCACATTGCCTTCACTTCCAAACCAGGTACTCAATTGTACTGCTGAGTGAACAGAGACACATTTCGAATAAAGTCCCTGGCCCAAGATGACACCACGAGCCACGTGTCAACATAAAAAAAAGTGGTACGCATAGAATCGACGTCACCACGTGGCAATACAATAGACTTCACGTCTGTAACTAAGCCTGAACCGAAATTATTGATTTAAAGGTTATAGCATGGTATCTATGTTGTATTATACTGTTATTCAATTTAGATTCCATTAATCGATGAATTTCAGAAGAAGAAAACAATTTGTTGGAATTAAGTCATACGAATAGACCATGTGCCAACTCTAAAAATATCTGAAATTAGACTTGCTTTGCGAAATACTTTTTAAGGACATTGAATGCACAACTTTAGTAATCATCCAGTGATGTGCATGTTTTTGAATTGCACATTTGAGGTGAGGTGAATTTGGGGTTTAACGCAGCTTTCAAGAGTATTTCACTTGTGTCGCGGCTGCTTGTAAAATCGACTGGATCTAGAGAACCATGGGTGGTACACCACTGAACATCATGGTAGCATTGCACCCAAACCTTACTGCATGTAATACAGATATCAATCGCAGACAAACTTGCCGAGCGGAATTCGAACCCCGGACCTCCGAAGACGAACGCGTTTACCACTGCGCTATCCCGCCCCATGTACATTGCATATCACATGATTGTTATAGCTATTACATGGGCGTAACTGTATCATAATTTTGTAAATGCATTTATGTGTTTTTGAAAACGATGACCTATGCTACATGACCAAACCGGGCAGAAGAATCGCAAACCAAAAAACATATCAGATTTCGTAATGTATAAAGAACATGTAAGCAATATTATAACATTAGGAAGATGCGCCAGTTCTTCACAACATTTCTATGTTTAAGAAGTTGTTACAAAAGAATAGCGATTGTTTAAAAGCGACAATGTCAACTGTTCGGTATTCGATCAGTTTCAATCAAATAAATTACATTATAAATAAATATAGGACAGGAACTCCCAATGAAGGGGCGATTACTCTGTAGATGTATGAAGTCATGGTGCTCAACTGAATCAACCGGAAGTAGCAGTATTCATTGGGCGTGGTTATTGATTTGAATCACGCTTTTCCACGATTTCAATTGCCTCTCGGTATTAATTACTGTTTCAGCATACTTTTGAGACAATTATTAATTATGTTTTAGAAATATGTTACAGGGAGGGAATGCTGCAAGACTTGATTGAAGACATTTTTAAGACTTTGTTCCGTTATTCTCATTCTATATCCATGATAAATATAATGAAATTTAAGGAATTGAAACATTGCATGAACATTTCACAATATGTATTTAATATACCATTTGCTATATGTTTATACAAATTCACATGGTTATAAGAGCTTCCCCGTTCGTATCAAGTTAATGTCCCTCGTGGATTATTTTTGCATGGTCTCGAGCCTTGGTAAGATAAACACCAAAATTATTTCACGAGGGACATAAACGTGATACAGGAACGAGTTATGTATCCTATTTATTATCTTGTATTTCATACGATTTATGCCTTTTAAAATATATTTTGCTTTCCCTTTAAGTATGGAACAGGAACAGTTATACAACTGAGTTATAATATTGCGACGTTAACTATTTACATTTTAAAAATCAAACCTTTCAATAATTCGTATGTATGGTGTGCGAAACTAGTTGCACTGGTCATTCTGACTTTATTCTCGCTATATAGAGTCCTGCTTACATTGGAGAAGTGATTTACAGAGAGCTCAAAACACGGTCAACATCCGACCGTTCCTCTCCTCGACCCCTTCCCTCTCCTACGCCTCACCTTTACAAACCAAAGATCAAATGTACAAACTCTATGATGTGCAGATCCCTAAGATGAGAAAAATATCTCACCTTGTCTTATCGAAAAGTCATTTTTGTTCGAACAGAATTTTAAAAGCTCTTTAATTACTTACCCTGATGATTTATGTATATGCAGGGTTACAGAGGAAATTCTTTATTTCCCAAGTTCTCTTTTCATTTTCATTTTGGGTACATCAATTTCTGCATTCTTATAGCGAGCACATAAAATTAAGGATATCCATAAAAGGGTAACAAAAATATGTGAAGAAAAGTGTACATTACAAATTCAAGAGATCTGATGAAATGTGCACTTATAAAAGTAATTAATTAATTCCGTGTTTTTCAGACTTTTACATGTATTATAATTTTTAAAATGTTACATGTTAACTGATAGTTACAAACTATTGACATTTTCTCTTTTGTTCTATCAGCCCGATTCTATATCCTTGATAAGCATAATTTAAATTAAAGAAATTGCCAAATTGGAATTAATTGCCGGAAATTTAATTACATGCATTTAATATACCATTTGTTATATGTCTATTCAAATTCATATAATCGCTTATGCTATCTATCGTTTTCACATGAAACACATAACAAATATGTTGTTCGTCTCAAAGTAAAAGTGACGTTGATATTGCTTTTCTCGCACAGTAGATGATTGTTAATTATTTGATTAGTTGAGACATTGACTGGTCAAATAAACTGTTAAATGTTGAAACTGACACATCCAAAAATCCATGTATGTTATGTGTAATGAAAAATGTAGGTTGTGGATAACTGATTATATAAGTTCTAAAAAGTATTATATTATTATAGACATCAATTTGTTTATGTTATGTTCAATAACACAATTTGAAACATGGTTTAAAAAGCGATACAAATTAAATGCTTTGCAACATGTTGTCACATATCATGTCGTAAAAATACTTTGCCAAAATTCACTGATCAAATTAATTCTAAAAAGTGTGTTGGATTAAATGAAAAATATGGATTATACACATTATCAATTTGTTTTTAATATGCTAGATTAGAAACAATTGAAATAACAAATTTAAAAGTATACAATTTTAATGTTTCGCTGCAGCATACCAGTACATGGTGCGTCAAAATGTTTGGAAATGTTTCACGGATTACAAACTAAAAACCAAATTTGATGTAGATATCTGAACACACATAACCATTTAGCAAAATACTAATCGGAACCTGAGGTAAACATAACTTAATTTATTATACCTTCATGTTTGTAAACCTTCATACCATCATCGGTTAAAATAAATCCCGTATTTTCACTAAGTAAATAACATGTTAATCTATTCAGTAAAATAACATGTTAATCTATTCAGTAAAATAACACTTTAAATCATAGAATTTCACCATTAACAATTGGATGACGCTATAAGATATCCGTACATCTTGGACCCTACACAAAGTAGTGTAACTAATTTATATTCGACGAAATAAACATTCCAGTTATATTTTCTCTGCTTATTGTCTTTAAGATCAATACTAGGCAAACATCTGTAACTTGTTTAGTTCGATATATTCATATAACATGCTCAATTTATTATCAAAAACGCTCTTCGTCTTCATTTACCAAATTCTCGCATAAACATCGATATAGTAGACGTAGCATAACGAATAAGTATTAAATATCGAAAACATTCCAAAGAGATATTTTTTAATATTGTGATATATCAAACTTTAAACATATTGATTTGAAATATTCTCGATATTCAAGCCTCAAGGTTCCTGTCATCTATTTATTTAATTCATACAGGATTCGAGTTTCATCAGACCTCGTGCAAAAATTGGCACATCTTGTTACATGTACTCGAATGCTCTGACGTATGTTGTTTGTATTGGTGCAATGATTTCAACATCTTGTGCATGAGGCGCACAACTTGTTACATGGCTGTTGTATTGACATGGAACATATCTGTATTGATGACTTAAGTACCCTGTGTATTCGGGAGTAAGACTTGTTACAACAATGTTGAGTGATGACATGCTGTCTTTATTGGTGCAATGCTTTCAACGATTCGGGTTTCAGCATTTATGAAATGAAAATATGTTTAAACCATGCATATCCAATGTTATATAACTAGACGTCTTCAATTTTCAAAATAGCCATACAAGTGATGTTTAAGTAACAATAATATCGTCTCAATTCTTCAGTGAAAACACAACATTAGTACATTCAGGTACGTTATTCTGTTAATCGTCTTGACGTACATGTTTGGTCCAGCCTACAGGTCTTTCTGAAACACAGGGATATGGTAATATTAATACATTCACAAGAATGATGCAATTGTTAAGTATTTGATCAGCTGGGATATTGACTAATCAACGAAGTTGTAACATAATGGAAGTTTAATGTCATGAAAAATATAGATTATGGACATAATCAACTTGTTGTTTATATGTTCAATAACAATTTTTGAATATGATTTAAAACGTGATACAAATTAAATGCTTTGCAACATGTTATCACATATCACGCCGTGAACATACTGTGTCAAAATTGACTGATAGTCAAATAGTTTCTAAATTGTAAGTTAGGTGTAATGAAAAGTATAGATTATAGACATAATCAAATTGGTTTTGAAAGTATCAACAACTTTTTAACAAATGGTTTATAAAATGACACAAATTAAATGCTTTGCAACATGTTGCCAAATATCACCCCGTGAAAATACTAAATCAAGCCTAACTAATCAAATAGTTCCTAACCAATAGGTTTTTTTATATGTTCAGAAACAATTTAAAATATGGTTAAAGAGTGACACAATTTAAATGCTTTGCACTATGTTGCCACATATCGACCCGTAAAACTACTAGCTGTGTCAAAATTGACTGATCAAATTAGTTCTAAAATGTGCTTCAAATTAAATGAAAAATATAGATCATGGACACGTTCAATACCATTTTGAAAACTGGTTTAAAAAGTGTTACAAATAAAATGCTTTTAAACATGTTTCCAAACAAGTCTGTACCTCTATTTTCATCTTACGAAACAATATATACTCATGTTAAAAATGGTTGACACCCCTAAACAGAAAATTATATGCATTGACAATTGATATTATTCGATATTACGGTATTTTCGAAATTAAATGGCACATACACATGCATATCATGTAAACTAAACAATAATTGCCAACATTTTTCAAATGCAACTTTTCATTATTTATTTGAACCAAAATGAGAACACTCGAACACTGAAACAATATGCCAATGCCAAGATCTCATGACACAAGGAATTAACTCTTTTGAATAAATTTCAATTTTCTTATTTTCCTCTTTCTTTGGTATTTTAGAATACAAGTGAAGAAATAGCACATGCTCAAAGACAGTATTCACAAAAAGATATCCAACATTAGCAATACTTCGATATTGAAGAAATATAACATGGTTATATTTGGGATAACACTACCTTCAATAGTACAAATCTGTACTATTGAAGGGAGTGTTATTCCAAATATAACCATGTTACACTTGTAACATATTTCACCAAAAGAATATTCGAAACTGACACGTTACATTGTTTATATAACATTTCATTCCTAAAACTATTAATTAGGGGGTGTCGACCATTATTACCATTGAGTATAACATATGATCGTTGAATAGCTTAGAAAAGGAAACCTGTTGCTTCGTTGCTTTTTCAGAAACTGGATTGATTTGAGCATTAAATGATCAATATACTTATGTAATACTTCTTACATTGGCCAAGACTAATTTTCTCACCTAATTGAAAGATGATAATTAGATTATAGGTACATTACGTAGAAACATAAAGTAGAATAATTGACATGGCACATAGTAAGCAAAGGTAATTATTAGTTACGAGTTGTTGAAGTTAATAAAAAAATATATGAATCATCTGCTTGAATGCGCAGTTAGTAAATGACGTTTTACAATTTGAATTAATTTCAAATACGAAATTTACATTAGCAGAACCTTTAACCCTTTTACGCTATTGGAATTCCATTCGATTCTGAATTAACTTATGTTCACCACATCTGCTGTGCAATGATAAGCTCTTGGATGGTCACTGTATCCTTTTAATACACTGTAATATATTGTAACCGTGATCTACCCTTTCTCCATGCAAACAGAGAGATCCATTGACAATCGTCCCCATGCCATGTTCAATAGATATGCTTGAATGGCTATGGAAAGCAACGTTACATACCACGAAATGCAGTTGGGCCATACTTCTTTTTGTGATCCTCGACCCACAGGAACTCGATATCGTAATTAGAACTTAGATATGAAGTAGGTACAAAAAAAATCCTATATTAATTTGAGTTAAGGAGCAAGGGCAGCAATATTGCCGATCTAAGGGTCAATTCAACATTAGGTCAAAATTTACGCTACGAATAGGTGACAGCCACAAATGAAATCAATGAGGCTGATTTACATATTTAATTTATCAAATGGTTATTGTGCTATAAAAGTTGTGTCCACAGACATAACCACTCGACCATTTGATTAGCAGGCTCAATCGAATATTTTTTATTAATGATAACGTTTAACTTATCATTTAACATTGTTATCGAGGAGAACTATATCTTTAATGAACATGAGGAAATCTACATTTACAGCACGAGTAGTAATTTAAAACTTTTTAAATATATTAAACGAGAGAAAGCGAGTTGAATACGTTAGGTAAATCAATAATTGTTGACTCTCTAGACGTTGTTTCTTACAGAAAGGATGTGTCATTAAATGTTTTAAAATCAAGAAGGTTATTTATGTCGCGACATCTTATATCAATTACACTTCTACAATTGATAATATTCTAAATGCAATGCCACACATTCTGTTTGAACAAGCCATTTCAGCATCCTGAGTGCATTTGAACTAACACAGAAATACAAATTTCATACTCGGATGTATGAAGTTGTCTGTACTTCTTGACAAAACATGTGCCTATTAAATACATCCAACATCAGCTCTCTCCAGTAGCAGCATTTCGTTTGTTTACATTGTTGAACATGTTATGACTTTTCTTTTGATCGTCAGTATGATTATTTTTCACGTCAGTTACGGCACAATGTTTACAGGGTGTGTAACGACACATTGAACAATTATCTTCGGTATAAGCTCTATTACTTTTCATAATAATTCCTGTGACATTGGTCGCTGTATCTAACAAACATCCAATAAACGATACCAATATAGCAGTCGCGCATATTTCAAAACCCCAAACTGTCAACTTTTATATTGGGTGATATATTTCCCTTTTAATTATTACTAGTTACGGAAAAGTTCTTTTTAGAATGGTAATAATAATAATAATTCATTTATAGAGCGCCTAATATCCACCATCAAGATGCTCAGTGGCGCTATAAATTCACATTATTACCCTGGTATAAGGACCAACATCGTTCCTTTTTTCATTCTCAACTCTCCTTGGAGTATGCAACCTGGGCTACCAATTAAGGCGCTTGAAGGTTATCAGTCACATTGCCTTCACTTCCAAACCAGGTACTCAATTGTACTGCTGAGTGAACAGAGGCACATTTCGAATAAAGTCCCTGGCCCAAGATGACACCATGGTATATATGTTGCATTATACTGTTATTTTACTTAGATTCCATTAACGGATGAATTTCAGAAGAAGAAAACAATTTGATGGAATTAAGTCATACGAATAGACCATGTGCCAACTCTAACAATGTCTGACATTAGACTTGCTTTGCGAAATACTTTTATAAGGACATTGAATGCACATTGTTTCCGCACAACTTTAGTAACCAGTGATGTGCATGTTTTGAATTGCACCTTTGAGGTAAGGTGAATTGAGGTTTAACGCAGCTTTCAAGAGTATTTCACTTGTGTCACGGCTGCTTGTAATATTGCAGGAAGAAATCTCCCAACGCCATGTGGCTATGTATTGCGGAGAAATCTGCGATCATCGACTGGAACTAGCGAACCATGGGTGGTACACCACTGAACATCATGGTAGCATTGCACCCATACCTTACTGCATGTAATACAGATATCAATCGCAGACAAACTTGCCGAGCGGAATTTGAACCCCGGACCTCCGAAGACGAACGCGTTTACCACTGCGCTATCCCGCCCCATGTACATTGCATATCACAGGATTGTTATAGCTATTACATGGGCGTAACTGAATCATAATTTTGTAAATGCATGTATGTGTTTTTGAAAACGATGACCTATGCTACATGACCAAACCGGGCAGGAGAATCGCAAACCAAAAAACATATCAGATTTCGTAATGTATAAAGAACATGTAAGCAATATTATAACATTAGGAAGATGCGCCAGTTCTTCACAACATTTCTATGTTTAAGAAGTTGTTACAAAAGAATAGCGATTGTTTAAAAGCGACAATGTCAACTGTTCGGTATTCGATCAGTTTCAATCAAATAAATTACATTATAAATAAATATAGGACAGGAACTCCCAATGAAGGGGCGATTACTCTAAAGATGTATGAAGTCATGGTGCTCAACTGAATCAAACGGAAGTAGCAGTATTCATAGGGCGTGGTTATTGATTTGAATCACGCTTTTCCACGATTTCAATTGCCTCTCGGTGTTAATTACTGTTTCAGCATACTTTTGAGACAATTATTAATTATGTTTTTAGAAATATGTTACAGGGAGGGAATGCTGCAAGACTTGATTGAAGACATTTTTAAGACTTTGTTCCGTTATTCTCATTCTATATCCATGATAAATATAATGAAATTTAAGAAATTGAAACATTGCATGAACATTTCACAATATGTATTTAATATACCATTTGGTATATGTTTATACAAATTCACATGGTTATAAGAGCTTCCCCGTTCGTATCAAGTTAATGTCCCTCGTGGATTATTTTTGCTTGGTCTCGAGCCTTGGTAAGATAAACACCAAAATTATTTCACGAGGGACATAAACGTGATACAGGAACGAGTTATGTATCCTATTTATTATCTTGTATTTCATACGATTTATGCCTTTTAAAATATAGTTTGCTTTCCCTTTAAGTATGGAACAGGAACAGTTATACAACTGAGTTATTAATATTGCGACGTTAACTATTTACATTTTAAAAATCAAACCTTTCTATAATTCGTATGTATGGTGTGCGAAACTAGTTGCACTGGTCATTCTGACTTTATTCTCGCTATATAGAGTCCTGCTTACATTGGAGAAGTGATTTATCCGACCGTTCCTCTCCTCGACCCCTTCCCTCTCCTACGCCTCACCTTTACAAACCAAAGATCAAATGTACAAACTCTATGATGTGCAGATCCCTAAGATGAGAAAATTATATCACCTTGTCTTATTGAAAAGTCATTTTTGTTCGAACAGAATTTTAAAAGCTCTTTAATCACTTACCCTGATGATTTATGTATATGCAGACTTACAGAGGAAATTCTTTATTTCCCAAGTTCTCTTTTCATTTTCATTTTGGGTACAGAATTATGTTATCAATTTCTGCATTCTTATAGCGAGCACATAAAATTAAGGATATCCATAAAAGGGTAACAAGAATATGTGAAGAAAAGTGTACATTACAAATTCAAGAGATCTGATGAAATGTGCACTTATAAAAGTTATTAATTAATTCCGTGTTTTTCAGACGTTTACATGTATTATAATTTTTAAAATGCTACATGTTAACTGATAGTTACAAACTATTGACATTTTCTCTTTTGTTCTATCAGCCCGATTCTATATACTTGATAAGCATAATTTAAATTAAAGAAATTGACAAATTGGAATTAATTGCCTGAAATGTAATTACATGCATTTAATAAACCATTTGTTATATGTCTATTCAAATTCATATAATCGCTTATGCTATCTATCGTTTTCGCATGAAACACATAACAAATATGTTGTTCGTCTCAAAGTAAAAGTGACGTTGATATTGCTTTTCTCACACAGTAGATGATTGTTAATTATTTGATTAGTTGAGACATTGACTGGTCAAATAAGCTGTTAAATGTTGAAACTGACAAATCCAAAAATCCATGTATGTTATGTGTAATGAAAAATGTAGGTTGTGGATAACTGATTATAAAAGTTCTAACAAGTATTATATTATATAGACATCAATTTGTTTATGTTATGTTCAATAACACAATTTGAAACATGGTTTAAAAAGCGATACAAATTAAATGCTTTGCAACATGTTGTCACATATCATGTCTTAAAAATACTTTGCCAAAATTCACTGATCAAATTAATTCTAAAAAGTATGTTGGATTAAATGAAAAATATGGATTATACACATTATCAATTTGTTTTTAATATGCTAGATTAGAAACAATTGAAATAACAAATTTAAAAGTATACAATTTTAATGTTTCGCTGCAGCATACCAGAACATGGTGCGTCAAAATGTTAGGAAATATTTCACGGATTACAAACTAAAAACCAAATTTGATGTAGATATCTGAACACACATAACCATTTAGCAAAATACTAATCGGAACCTGAGGTAAACATAACTTAATTTATTATACCTTCATGTTTGTAACATATGCCATCATCGGTTAAAATAAATCCCGTATTTTCACTAAGTAAATAACATGTTAATCTATTCAGTAAAATAACATGTTAATCATAGAATTTCACCATTAACAATTGGATGACGCTATAAGATATCCGTACATCTTGGACCCTACACAAAGTAGTGTAACTAATTTATATTCGACGTAATAAACATTCCAGTTATATTTTCTCTGCTTATTGTCTTTAAGATCAATACTAGGCAAACATCTGTAACTTGTTTAGTTCGATATATTCATATAACATGCTAAATTTATTATCAAAAACGCTCTTCATCTCATTTACCAAATTCTCGCATAAACATCGATATAGTAGACGTAGCATAACGAATAAGTATTAAATATCGAAAACATTCCAAAGAGATATTTTTTAATATTGTGATATATCAACCTTTAAACATATTGATTTGAAATATTCTCGATATTCAAGCCTCAAGGTTCCTGTCATCTATTTATTTACTTCATACAGAATTCGAGTTTCATCAGACCTTGTGCACAAATGGGCACATCTTGTTACATGTACTCGAATGCTCTGACGTATGTTGTTTGTATTGGTGTAATGCTTTCAACATCTTGTGCATGAGGCACACAACTTGTTACATGGCTGTTGTATTGACATGGAACATATCTGTATTGATGCCTTCAGTACCCTTGTATACGGGGGTAAGACTTGTTACAACAATGTTGAGTGATGACATGCTGTCTTTATTGGTGCAGTGCTTTCAACAATTCGGGTTTCAGCATTTATGAAATGAAAATATGTTTAAACCATGCATATCCAATGTTATATAACTAGACGTTTTTTCAAAATAGCCATACAAGTGATGTTTAAGTAACAATACTATCATCTCAATTCTTCAGTAAAAAAAACACAACAATAGTACTCATTAGTCTGGTTTTTATTCAGGTACGTAATTCTTTCAATCGTCTTGACGAACATGTTTGGTCCAGCCTACAGGTTTTTCTGAAACACAGGAATATGATAACATTAATACATTCACAAGAATGATGCAATTGTTAAGTATTTGATCAGCTGGGATATTGACTTATCAACGAAGTTGAAACATAATGTAAGTTTAATGTTATGAAAAACATAGAATATGGACATAATCAACTTGTTTTGTATATGTTCAATAAAAACAAATTGAATATGGTTTAAAACGTGATACAAAAACAAATGCTTTTCAACATGTTATCACATATCACGCCGTGAACATGCTGTGTCAAATTTAACTGATAGTCAAATAGTTTTTAAAATGTAAGTTAGGTGTAATGAAAAATATAGATTATAGATATAATCAATTTGGGTTTGTCATGTGTAATAAGAATTTGAAAATTGGTTTAAACCGTGATACAAATTAAATGCTTTGCAACATGTTATCACATATCACGTCGTGAACATACTGTGTCAAAATTGACTGATCAAATAGTTTTAAAATGTAAGTTAGGTGTAATGAAAAATATAGATTATTGACATAATCAAATTTGTTTTGATAGTATCAACAACTTTTTAACAAATGGTTTATAAAATGACACAAATTAAATGCTTTGCAATATGTTGCCAAATATCATCCCGTGAAAATACTTAATCAAGACTAACTAATCAAATAGTTCCTAACCAATAGTCTTTTTTTTATATGTTCAGCAACAATTTAAAATATGGTTAAAGAGTGACACAATTTAAATGCTTTGCCATATGTTGCCACATATCGACCCGTGAAACTACTAGCTGTGTCAAAATTGACTGATCAAATTAGTTCTAAAATGTGCTTCAAATTAAATGAAAAATATAGATCATGGACGCGTTCAATACCATTTTGAAAACTGGTTTAAAAAGTGTTACAAATAAAATGCTTTTAAACATGTTTCCAAACAAGTCTGTACCTCTATTTTCATCTTACGAAACAATATATACTCATGTTAAAAATGGTTGACACCCCTAAACAGAAAATTATATGCATTGACAATTGATATTATTCGATATTATGGTATTTTCGAAATTAAATGGCACATACACATGCATATCATGTAAACTAAACAATAATTGCCAACATTTTTTAAATGCAACTTTTCATTATTTATTAGAACCAAAATGAGAACACTCGAACACTGTAACAATATACCAATGCCAAGATCTCATGACACAAGGACTATCTCTTTTGAATAAATTTCAATTTTCTTATATTCCTCTTTCTAACCAATAGTCTTTTTTTATATGTTCAGCAACAATTTAAAATATGGTTAAAGAGTGACACAATTTAAATGCTTTGCCATATGTTGCCACATATCGACCCGTGAAACTACTAGCTGTGTCAAAATTGACTGATCAAATTAGTTCTAAAATGTGCTTCAAATTAAATGAAAAATATATAGATTATGGACACGTTCAATACCATTTTGAAAATTGGTTTATAAAGTGTTACAAATTAAAATTAAATTCAAAAATCATATTTCACACAAAATAAAAACACTGGTCATTTTTCCATGAGTCACTGTGGTTGTTCAATTTTGGCTGTCCTGAACATACCATAATAAGAATAGCCTAGGAATTCCCAAGACATGAACTCTATTGAGAGTCTCTGGGACAAAATTGGTAAAACAGCTGCCAGGGGAGTGCCCATTTCAAGAAAGGATCTTTGAAAGTTGGTGTATATAAATTTTGGTATTTTGTCTAAAAGATACCTGTCGAAGTCTCCAGGAACCCATGTCTAAACAAATAAAGGTACTAAGAAAAACAAAAGGGATTAATATTCCTTATTGAATGTACTTTCTTGTGATACCAAATAGTGCTACAATACAAGCATTTATAAAAGTGTTATTTGTGCCCTAAGTCTCCAAAGTCATGTAAACATAGCAATGTAACAAACTTTTGTTCAGCAGCTGTACACATGCATATGATGTAAACTAAACAATAATTGCCATGTATGTATTGTGTGCGAATGAGACTCCGTGAAACAAAAATGTTTAAATGCAACTTTTCATTCTTTATTAGAACCAAAATGAGAACACTCGAACACTGTAACAATATACCAATGACAAGATCTCATGACACAAGGAATGAACTCTTTTGAATAAATTAAATTTTTCTTATATTCCTCTTTCTTTGGTATTTTAAATTACATGTGAAGAAATAGCAAATGCTCAAAGACAGTATTCAGAAAAAGACATCCACTTGTAACATTAGAAATACTTGCCATTTAGAAAGTGAAGAAATAAAACATGGTTATATATGGGATAACACTCCCTTCAATAGTACAAATGTGTACTATTGAAGGTTCTGTTATCCCATATATAACCATATTACACTTGTAACATATTTTACCAAAAGAATATTCGAAACTGACACGTTACATTGTTTATATAACATTTCATTCCTAAAACTATTAGGGGGTGTCAACCATTATTACCATGACTATAATATATGATCGTTGAATAGGTTAGAAAAGGAAACCTGTTGCTTCTTTTCTTTTTCAGAAACTGGATTGATTTGAGCGTATAATGATCAATATACTTACGTAATACTTCTTCCATTGGCCAAGACTGATTTTCTTACCTAATTAAAAGATGACAATTAGATTGTAGGTACATTACATTCAATATTAGACGTAGAAACATAAAGTAGAATAATTAACAAGGCACATAGTAAGCAAAGGTAATTATTAGTTAACAAAAAATAGTATATGAATCATCAGCTTGAAGGCGCAGTTAGTAAACGACGTTTTACACTTTGAATTAATTTCAAAAACGAAATTTACATTCGCAGAATATTTAACCCTTTTACGCTATTGGAATTCTATTCGATTCTGAATTTACTCATGTTCACAACATCTGTTGTGCAATGATAAGCTCCTGGATGGTCACTGCATCCTTTTAATACACTGTAATATATTGTAACCGTGATCTACCCTTTTTTCAATGCAAACATTCAGCATCAAACAACGCATTTTCGTAATTCATTACAGATATGCTTTCACATGAAGTATTCACTGTTGGTTGAATGATGGCTACTGTAAAACACAATCAGTTTTAGCATATATATATATAAACATAGCAAGCACGCACCAGAAGGCTTATGGTTATTGAATATTTCTCTCAGGTCACTACGAAAAATAGTGTCGTAATTTCCGATGTCCCAGAGGTCGAACTGAGCCTGCTGCAGCTCCGTGGTACGGAATATCCCTAAGTCAGAGAACTCGGCAAAAGTAAGCTTCTTATTATCTGCAAGTTGAAACACATCACAGTAAGACATGAGTTATAATACTAGATATATATCAGGGTTGGGACTACGAAGAAGTGCAGCAACACAATAGGACGAAACCGTATAAAATGCGAGAGTGATGAAATAGAATATCATATACATTTTTTTAACCAAATCATATCTTTATTCAACAAAATAAAAAAAAATCCCATCTGATTTCAGACAACTTTCAGTTTAGTATTTGTTCAATTGCGTTCTATAGAGGAATTGAGAAAGTTTGCAATGAAAATACATGGATCACAAAGAGAAGATCAAGTCATCTGTTAAACACTGTTCAACTGTCAATTCATCTTGTGGCGAGACAACTGTGTAGATTGTGTGATCCCAAATATGACAGTATTGCATTTTTCACTAGTTAAATGGAGTATTTGTAATAAGGTGAGGTGCGTTTTCAAGAGTATTTCACTTATATCACGGCTGCTAGTATTATTGCAACCCTATGTAAAACCATCGGCTGGAACTAGCGAACCATTGGAGTACTACGCTGAAATGTTGTGTAGCATTGCACCCAAACCTTACTGCGTATAGAACAGTTCTCCACTGCAGACAAAGTTGTCGTGTCCCTGGCGGGATTCGAACCCCGGGCCCCTTGTTCCGAAGCCGAACGCGTTACCAATGCGCTATTCTGCCCCTATTTGTAATTCAGCATTCAACTTCACGAGCTGATATAGCTCAAGTCTCTCGGGGGAATCATGAATGTACAATAGCTTATCTTACGGTTGTTGGACCATCCAAACTTGTCGTGGTCACTATTACGTATATAGGTAAGCTGTTGATACCGATACGCTGAGGGTGTAGGTCCCAAAATCCCGAAAAACGTACACGAATTGTATTGTTGTAGATTCCATGTAACACATATTATCAACTATAAGGATACAACAAATATATTGAGCTATCGGGCACACTAACTAAATGAAAGTTAGCAGTGTAAGGTGTCTATTAGGCTGACAATGAATCTTTTGTTTTGTCATGGGTATTGTAAATAATTGTTAATGACAAGCTGGCATTTTGAAATAATGTTAAGCTTTTCTTACTGTCTGTATCCGCTGATCTGAAAGCCTTTTTGAATTCCTTAAACGTCAATTTTTCGTCATTGTTCCTGTCCATCTTTTCAAACGCTTTTTTCAGAATCTTCTGCATTTTGGCATTGTCGCTTCTGTTGAAAAAGTTTTGTTACAGAATGAATAAATTTGGTTTTAAGAGAATGATACCTCTGAAATACATCGTGGGACAAAATAAACGATACGTTAAAGGGGCAGTAGCACATTTTTTCGCTCAAATAAGTCGATGAAATGTATTTGAAACATAATGTCACCAATGATAAAACATCCTTATTACTTCGGAAAATCAAGTTTAAAAATGAGTGTACATGGTTCCGTAAAGCCATGGAAATATTTGTTGTCATTCAAAATAATAAAATGTTTTCACATTAAATTGGCCGCCATGCAATTTTTGCTTTATACGCAACACCGTTGTTACCACTACAGATAATTGGGTTGTGTAATAAGATGTTTTACCCTCTAAAGTAAATATAAATGACATAAACTACAATTATAAATGGGAATTTTAAAAAAATAAAATTTGCAAAAAACGTGCTATTTCCCCTTTAAAGTGATTTGCTTGGATTACGTCGATTCAGAATGTCTTTGATGAGGATATATCTCGAGATTAGATATACACAAGCTCCATTAATGAGAGGTTTATTTCTGTTTAAACGCACAATTAGGTGCTGAAATTGTTTTTGACAATATTATAGTAACATTTCATGAAATATGGAAATTATGTTAGTACAAGATGTTGTCGGCATAATGCACCTTCTTGGACTTTAAATAAGTGACATTTCGTCGCCGTAAGATGTCATAAAATAAACCAGAAACATATATTTCACTCCCCTTTCTCTCCGTGTCGAGGAGATTACGAAACGTCGAGTTTTAAAAACCGTATATTTCAGAACCATGTACTGATAATGTTTCAAAAATTGCGAACTAATTTTAGTTTACTTTAAAGGGGCAGTAGCAAGTTTTTTCGCTCAAATAAGTCAATGAAATGTATTTGAAACATAATTTCACCAATCGTAAAACACCCTTCTCTCTTCGGAAATTGAATTTAAAAATGATTGTACATGGCTCAGTAAGAATCGTTTTTGTCATTCGAAATAATTAAATGTGTTCACAATAAAATGGCCGCCATGCAATTTTTGCTTTATACACAATACCGTTATCATTACTACGGATACTTGTTTTACCCTCTAAAGAAATTTTAAATGGCACAAATTATCATTATAAATAGGAAATTTGAAAAAATAAATTTTGCAAAAAACGTGCTACTGCCCCTTTAAGATACATGGTGTAACTATGTTTCAGTCGTGTTGTCACTCGTTGAGTATATTCTTGCTTTTTTTGGTATTGCTTCTTTTCCCCAGAATGTAAATGTGTTTAAGTTATATAATACCCTATCAGTATTCCATTGTTGTGTAAACGGCCTGCATGAAAACGTGATTTTCACATGATTACCGGTAAGTTAATCTGAAATAATGAATTTTGGCCCTTTTCTCATGCACGAATTTACATACATGAGTAAATTTACACACTATGTAAATATACATACACGTGTAATAGTAAATTTACTTTTTGTACTCATGTAGTTAAGCAATATGTTGTATTTGTCAATTACATACAGCCATGTTATACATTATATAAACGAAAAGGTATGAATAGATTCATTTTCGCACCAGATTTCGTGATGTAAGACTTCTTACCTCCAAAAGGAAAAGGGATTTCTCCTTTTTTCAGGGTACATACATTGTCCTGAGTCTTGTTCAAGAAAAGAGAGTATGGTTAAAAGAGAAGATAAGGGTTTGGTGGTGTCATATGTTTATCACATGAAAATATTACCCGATATGATGAGGTAATAAGTGTAGGATAAAACATGACCAGCGGGCATTATCTAAAAGTATGCCCGATTCAGCGGGAAATGCCCACGGGTCGATGATAAAATTTGCAAAGATTCCTTCCTTTGGCGCTTGTACTCCGCTTCTTTTTGCATTTTCAGTAGGTCCTTTTCAGGGTGTACAACCGCAAATTTCACTCTCTCATGTCCCTGATTCTTCATTTCTCTGGAAATTGTTTGATAAATGGTCACGTGACAGAATTTGCATGGGAAGTATATGTAAATTAACATTTACATGACCTCTTGAGGTGATGTAAATTTGCTCCTCGTGCAAAAATACTCATGTATGTAATTACATTCTCATGACACTTTTACATACTCCAAATACATTTACATACATACGTAAATTTACTCACCTAAGTAAAGGTGTGCATGAGAAAGGGGCCTTAGACGCTAATATTTGATAAAAGTGCAGATAATGTTTGGGAAAACATTAGACATACACTCAACAGTAAAAGAAACGCCACCATACAAAATACAAAATAGTTCAAACCACAAGTGTTCATAGATACACTGGAAAAGAGTTACACCAGAATTTACATAGAAGCCAAACTTTGCTTAACTTTGGACATTTTCTATTAATACTTCTCAATGTCAAGCGTTGAAGAAGAAAAAAGACATCGTTGTTTTGGAATCTGCTTTTATAGAAGAGATAGGACAGTCACAAGGGCATTTTTGCTTTTTTTGACGTCCTAACGTAATGCTTTGTCAATAAATTTAGGTCCAAGAAGGTTTTTGATATCGCCATCATATCAGTTTATTTTGCTTAATTAGCAATGTTTCTGTTGAAAATACTATGTCAGCACCTAAAGTGCTTTAGGACTAACACAAAAATAAAAACATATTTCTGTTGTGTATTTTACTGAGAGTATGAGTCATTCAGAATCGATATTCTCCTGCAGAAAAAAATCTGTGTTTAACTCCATCAAAAATAAGATCGTTAGGTATATCAAGGAAACCCAGAAGCAGTCTAAATAAAGTTAGATCGACTGTTCTATATATTTTGTAAATACAGTCGATCTAACAGTGGCCTGTTTAATCACGACTGTATTAACATACCGTAAATCCTTGAAAAATCGCCTGCCTTGAACATTCGCCTGCATTGAATCATCGCCGAGTCTGAGCTCTCTTTGAAATGAGTAATTGCCTGCCTTAAAAATTCGCCGAGTCAAAGCCCTCTTTGAAATGAATAATCGCCTGCCTTGAATAATCGCCTGCCTTGAATAATCGCCGGGTTAAGGTTGAAATAATGACCGCTGACCGAGTGAATACACCACGTGGTTATCATTCATTCCATACACAAAGTAGACATAAATTGGTACCCATATATAAATATGAATATATTATACTAGAAAATATATAAATACAGCCAAGACACAGAAGAATGAACGCTCTTCTGAATGGATCCTCGGTAGCTACATTGGTAAAGGCGCTGCTCTAACGATACAGAGGTCCAGGGTTCGAATCCCACTTTCGCTACTTACAAATTTTTCATTTCTAATTTGACAAAATTTCCCAAATTTTACAAGTCCATCTGTTTCCGTAGGTTGAATATCTCATAACCGACCATGGTGGTTATCTAAAAAAAAACACCTCTGATATTGACCTGATAACCACACCACGTGGTGTATATAAATATAATGGCTATCTCCTTTTCAAACATAATTCCGGCATAATCATATTTATGCGAAGTTTAACCATGACAAGTACTTCTTTTACAATATTCATAATTTGAAACATACTGCAAGGATGTTTTTGTTATCATTTCACATATATCCCGGGGTATAGTTTGGCTTCTAAAAGAATAATCGCCTGCTTCGATTAATTGCCTGCCTTGAAGAATTCCCTGGTCAAATAAGTGTTTGAAATTAATAATCGCTGGGCGATTATTCAAGGATGTATGTTAATACAGAACGGTCGATCTAAAAAATTTGTTTCGATTGATCCAGAAGGTATATTTATACTTACTTAGATTCAGCGCAAGCAATCACGGCAACGGCGAGAACTAGTACGGCCTTCATGATATTGTCTGTTTAGAAATAAAAGAATAAAGAATTTTTGGATGCAGGCAAACATTTGCATTGTAGATGCGGAAGACAATATCATCATTATATTTATGAATCATCATGTTAAAAATGACAAGAATACAATAAACATGTAAAAGTTTAAAATGTCTCAATTATACCTACAATTATACCTTCACTTATAACTTCCCCCTCCACGCGTGATTACTTTATTTCTACCTGTGAGCAGATTTCTGGAGAAAATTCCGGAAAATCATTAAAAAAATACGTTTGACGTGATTCAATAAAGTTTCATCAGAGTAATACACTCTTAAAGTACATTTTGTAATTATCTATGTCCAATTTAAAACAGATTGTGTATCTCTGTGATACAGAAGAAAGGGAGAGTTTCATATGTTGAGGTAGGAGCTTGCAATGAATTGAGAAACAATCTCAAAATAACTTTGAGTGCAGGAGATTTGTGCAAAATTTGAAATAAATCGGATGAAAATGTTTCTATAATCGGTAGGTCAAATTTAAACTCAGAAAATGACTAAGAACGAAATACAGAAATTCGTAATCAGAAACACGCTTTCTAAACCTCTTCGAAAAGTGTAAAATATTTGTGCAAAGTTTAGAGAGAAGTGGGTGAATAGCTTTTCTGCAATCTGTCGGACCTTACAAAATGACAAAGTAAAAGAATATGAAATTTTACAAACAATTAAAATACACACAATCATGTGTGTATATCGATCCTGCACCTCCCCTAGTAGTGTAGATAGTGCAAAGTTTAAAAGAATAAAATAAATACTTTTTTTGTAATTGGTCGGACAAAAAATGTCCTCATGCAGACGGACGGAAGGACGGGCGTAATCCTTGGTATTACTAAATACCCCGAGCCGTTGGTCGAGGGTATAATAAATAAATAGCGTATGGTTTCCCGCGGGACTAGCGCGTCTCAAACACAGGACCACACTAACTACAAGAACAACAGGATAACAATGGATTTTATTTTTTGATTATTAATATTTGTTATCCATATACACATTTTCAGCTGCTTCCTCATTCAAACTCAAATACACAAACACTGGTCTCTGTTAGAAGCTGTTGAGATCGTATATTTGATTAAAAGCGTTAACACTAGTAGATAAATTCGGACTTAGCCTTCTATGATTTAGAAATCAGAACTTACCTCCAAGAAACTAGGATACACTGCCAGAATATGGGGTCTGCCTGTCCTTTTATACCTTGCTCAGATCCATTGCTTCAGCGGGATCCTAATTAAATTTGTAACATCAAAAGACAAATCCAACAGTGTCACTGATTGCAAACGATAAATATCCAATATTTCAATGATTAGACTGAACACATGTTTCATAGTAAATAAAGAATTAGCAATTGCTTTGCGTGGACCTGATTCGCTGAACGCCTTAAAAGAAATTCAGTCCATACCTGTATAAGCTTGATTTCGTGACGTCCAATCATCTTTTGCCACGCCCCCATGACGTGAGGTTCAAGGCCAGTTGCGTTGTGGAGTTTCATTGCCTGATGAACCAGTTGTAAGCGGAGCTAATAATCCAAAGTCGTTTTGATTGACATTTTGTCGTGTTCATGTTGTTGAGCGTTGAATTCATTCGCCTCAATAGTGCAGCTCTAATAGGATGTATAGTTTGTATATTTGGAGGAATAAAACCATACGAAAACATCAGGTATAAGTATATTATTTATCAGAATTGACTTCAAATTATATTAAGTTTATGGAGGTATAAAACACTTTGCAAACTTGGCGTAAATCCCCTACGCAGATATATACAATTATACAGCGGGTTTTAAGGAAATGCCTCCATGAAGGTAATACATTTTGAAGTTCATACATACCATATTGTGAAACACGAAAACTCTTTTAAGGGGGCATTTTGGCTTCATAGAAAACATATGATTTCAAATCGATGTGTTAACAACATGTTTCTATCTCCACCTTTCAG
Source organism: Gibbula magus (assembly GCA_936450465.1). Lineage (NCBI taxonomy): Eukaryota > Metazoa > Mollusca > Gastropoda > Trochida > Trochidae > Gibbula > Gibbula magus. The sequence continues at coordinate 49,511,098 of OW388301.1, forward strand.
CTTTGTGGATATTAAATTACTTTGAAAACTTTTGGAATTGACAAAAAATCACCTACCGTTTCAGATGAGATTGTAATGTTTTTATTCTTTAAAATCAAAACATTAGATGCTCCGATTTTTGGGGATTTGATATTGAATTACGCTACTGTTAATAGCAAATGGTGAAGTTGATTTAAAATTGAAAAGTCTCTCATCACAACTATGTTGATGTTACTGCGAAATATACAGGTCGACGTGATGAATCATAGATGTGTTATCACCTGACAGCGATAGCGAGATCATGTTTTAACAACAGCTGACGCCGAGTGCTATTTACCATACACAACACGGCCCACATTATCTAATACGTGGTATCGGTGAGCTTTAATAAATAGTGTCTGTCATCGCATGCATGTAATCAGTTTACTCGGAATGGACAAAAGGATACTGTAAGAAAAATATTTGTCATCTTTAGGTCAAATATGGATACTATTTATCAGTGGGGAAGTTCTTCATGAGGCACTGCCAAGCATGTTTATCAGTATCGGGCCGAGGAAGCTTATATATATAACACAACAATTACTGCTTTCTTATATTATCATATATATCAGATAGTGACTTAATGCATTAATTGAGAAAGTTTACACGTTTATTAAAGCGTATTTTCAACTTGTTTCTTTACAACCCCCTTTTGTAAATTGTGTATGAAACTTAAAATATAAAAAAACCCATGTGAATTTACCTACCTTCCTTGAATTCTTGAATCCGCCATGATGTGTTGGGTGTACTCCACATTGGCGTCAATTCCAGGTACCCAATTGTACTGCTTGATGAACAGAGGCACTATTTGAATTACGTATCTGTCATTATTACCTACGAGGGCAAGCATATCGGGGTTCATATTTTTCATACGATGCCCTAGGGCAAAATATCACTTTGTCATGGTGACGTGACGTCATAAAAAATGATATGCTAATACGCTTCGTCTATGACGCGACGGCGGTTCGCCAGCCTATGGTTGAAAGTGTATTTTAGCTTGTTTTCATTAATTTCATGACTTCGGTAATAAACAGAATATTATATTCGTGTCTATGCCATACTAAGTTTACACTCGTGCCTGAATATCGGTATATCCCTCGCTCTCGCTCGGGAAATACTAATATCCAGGCACTCGTGTCGTAAACATAGTATGACATAGATACTCATATAATATCCTCTATTTACTAGCTGAATGTCTCGTTACTTAATACGAGGTAGGATATCAGTTGTTCAAACTCTCAGCTTATCCTGCAAATACAACACATGTCTTGTTAGACTTCACCACCATCCTAGCGAATAGTCCAGTCCGGATATTCCTTTTGGTGTAACCCTTCTTAACAACTTGATATAGGAACATATTTGTTTAAAGCTATGTATTTAGGGAAAAACAGCATATATAAAATGTATAAGGACTGATGATTCAACATACATGTATGATGAAATGAAAATTTGGCTGACATTTAGTAAATTGGCCAGCTGTTGATTAGTGAAATACGAGAAACATGCTCAACCAGATGTACAATTTATTTCAGTTACCTGTCTGGCTGTCTTGCTTGGAGTTCTCTACACTGATATATTATATCGATTCAGTTATAGAATGTTTAGACCTGTTTAGATGTCGTCAACTAAAGTTTAAACTTCATACTGATTTCGCCATGACTAGTTTTAACTATAAAAGCTTTCAGTAATACACTTTTAAACATTGTACAACTTTTTTTTCATGTCAGGTTTAAAGTGTATATTGATTCCATCATAACATATATATTATCTATATATTTTGATTATTCATGGTTGTCATTTTTTTGACTGCGATAGTGAGAATATTTAACAAGGGTTTACAATAATTTGCAGAAGTTGTTACAAAAGAATGGCGATATTCTAAATGAGATAAGAGTAACTGTTCATTATTCGATCAGTGTTTAATCAGAAACATGACATTTACAACAGATTTACAAACAACCACGAGCAACAATACAGTACACAACGTAGTAGTGAAGACGCTGCAGTGGCAGTGAATCAAGCAGTAGTAGCGGTATTTAAGATGTTCTGACATTTATTGACTCGAGTCACACTTCTTCCACGGTTTCAATGGTTTCAATTGATTATTTGTTCAACATAACTAGAAGACAATCGGTAACTATTTAAGAAAATTTATAATTTTACATCTAAAAATTAATGTAGGCGTTTCTTTTGTCCGACAATGTTGTTATGCTATAACGACATCATAGAACAAAGTTTAAGAAATAAATTAGTTTCTATGAAGATTAGCAATCCACGAAAACGATAGATGTGTTTGATGAGATCGGTGTGTTCAAAACACTATATTTTATTGATATGGATTGTATATTATATGTATAGCACAGCGTAGAGATGATTCAATTACGATTAGTATTTACAGGTTAAACCAATTTCTCAGATTTTGCTGTCTGAAAAAACAGACAATTTAAATGTTGCGAAATATACAACTTATCTTATGTACTAACTTGTAAATATTCGGCCCTATGAGAAGTAATACAAGTTAGGACTAAGGGATTTGGTGAATGTTTTAGAAATAAAGACATTTAAATATGATATTATAAATTTCACCATCGGGAGAAATGCGAAAGTCAAATGTCAAATTAAAAATTATTCCAAAAGCGAAAATGAAAAGATATGATATCTGACAAAATCCGAACACGAATAACTACTATCAATAAGGAATTCGAGTAACCAATAGCAAGCTTAGGTCCCATTGTACATATCATTGCATATGTCACATAATGACCTTTACCAGCGAACATAACACTGCCCTGAGACCCAAGCTTCAGAAATGAATATTAACAGGCAATATGTAAATCACAAGAATCTCCTTGTTTACATAGCTCAGGACACCAAGTGAGTGTTATATGTACGAACATGTCTGCTGGGTGTGTATTCACGGGCTTTGCTCTTAACGCACTTTTCTCAAATTATATTTCACCATCTCTGGAAGAGGTGTGCGATGTGTCAAAACTATTGTGTGCAAAATGGTGCTCGCAGAGAACATCGTGCACATCTTTCTTTTACATCTCCACCAAACGAAGCTGTTACATGAATGACAAGATTCAGGATAATGGCGATCTCGTTCCCACCAATGGCTCCAACTTTTACTCAAAGTCACGGACAGGTAAATTAAACACTAGAGAAATAATTCATTTGTAAAGAAGCATACATATACAAACATGACTTAGAGTTTAAAACCGTTTCAGTAATTGTTGGATAAATTTACATCCATTGTATATAGAGCTCGACGCTATGGTTGTTTTGGATGAGTCATTGAATAATTTGGCCTATCTCATCATAAGACTGGCATTTCAACATGTTCAGGGAGCCTGGAAACCTGCGAACACAGAGTATAAGATAATCGTGAGTGTCCGAATTAATAGTGGTTATCTGCATTCAAGAAGGATGAATATTAAGCATATATAACTGTCCAGATTGTGCAATACACCAGCCAATTGCAAGTGAAATATATGCAAATATAACATAGTAAATCATCTTCTGAGGTAAAGTAAAGAAACTGCTCTTTATGTGTAAGAATATTTGTTGCTAAAGGTGATATTTACTGTTCTTGGAATCTTTTTGTTTAGAAAATTGATTTACTGATTTCATATTAATATGTTAATTATATATTTTAAACTCCTATATGACATGTTTGTGTAATAGTAATATAAAATGTTGAAAATGAATCTCATTCAATATATTGCAGTAATATTGCATTACATGAGCTCTGTGTTGAACTTAATCGCAATACAATATTTGATACAATATCAACCCCTGTAAAAATTATATATTTTATCAATGTTATTTAATTTAATTAAAGATTGACAAACAGTCTCATTACCATCTTTAAGACTTTGGTCGGTCGTTTGTCGTATGTATAGTTACGATTCGAAGTTGAATTTGTAGGATGCGTGGTCAAGGGCTACATCTTCGTTGCAAGCATCAATGCGTGTGTCTTGGACCAATCAGAATCTCGGAAGACGTGGACACGGGCAAACTATTTTTGCATTAAGCATCACGGCATGCTGATGAAAGCTCACAATTTGGAGAGGCACACATTCTTTGAGGAATTTGGAAGAAAACGAGGTGAGCTTCTGTATATAATAATCCCAACCTTTAATTGTACACAGTACAATATATTTATTTGAAAGATTGACCATTTAATAAAAAATATCCATATTCATGCGTAAAAGGGAGGAAACAAAATCCCCTCAGAAATTCATATAAACTGAATATAAGGGTAGATAATAAATAAACTGCGTAACTTAATTAATCTGTTTGTTAAAGTGAATACATCACATTGAGCAGTGTGTATAAAGTGCATTTATGAAATAATTAAATTCCAAAATTGTTAATAAAAGATAATCAACACAATACCTCAATGACGATGTTCTACACTGATCAGATGAACTTTCTAAGATTGTTATGACGAATGCAGTAAGATAACACATGAAATATATTCCAACAAGGCAAAAGTGAGCACAGCTCACATACCGCCGCCTGTAGTTTGACCGTCTTTATACAGTATCAATAATTGAAAAACATAATCTATTCGATCATGTCGATTATTTTGGTCAAAATATCAAAAAGTATTTGAACCTTGAAGTTGAGACCCCTCAAAGGCACAATAACAACATGTAGGTTCCTCCACACCAAATATGAAGTTTCCAACTCATATTGTCTTTTTAGATATGCTCCGGAAACGACATAAAGTCAGAAAATAAGATGTTGGTCCAAATTTCAAAAATGATTTCGATCTTGGAGCTGAAACCACTTAAAGGCACAATAGCAACATCTAGATTACTTTCATACCACATTTTAAGTTCCAAGTCAACTACTTTTGTCTTATGCTTCAGGAACGACACACATTAAACAAATTAGACCGTGTTTAATCAAAATTTCAACAATTATTTGAACCTTGGATTTGAGACTCCTCCTAAAAGAAACGATTTCAGACGGACGGGCGGACGTACGTACGATTGACGGATAGCCACGCAGCGCTTTATACCCCCCGACTACGTGAGGTGGGGTGAGGTTTAACGCTGCTTTCAAGAGTATTTCATTTATATCATGGCTGATAGTATTAATGCAGGGAGAAAGCCCGCAACACCACGTGGCTATGTATTGCGATGAAACCTGCGAGCATCGGCTGGAACTAGCGAACCATGGGTGGTACTGTACTGAAATTACGTCGTAGCGGGGTTATAATAACATTTGATCCAACTTATTGACTGCTCTTTGGCCGCAGGGTATCCTAACTTACACATTGGCGGAAAGAAAATTGATTCAAAGTGGAGATGGGTGGTGGATGGAACATTGATTACAAATAACCACTGGCGATCGTCCGGCCAAGACAACTGGTTTGTTGCCAAGTTTAATAAATGTTTACAGTATTGTATGTGTGACGGAACATATTCGTGGGATGATGCGAGTGGGTCTGGAAATTATGGCTTTTTCTGTGAATACCGTTACATCATGAATAATATATATAATTGAAAAAATATATAAATGAATACCTAATAAAATGGATGTATTATAGGATGTATTATATATTATATTTTCATGGGTCTTTCATGTTTGTCTACTACCCATTGTTCAGTGCACCTTCAAATATTTGAACATGATGTTCACAGTGCAGCGCCAGTTCAAGCGTTGTTTTGTTGAGCGCCAAGCAGGGAAGCAACAACTCCCATCGTTTAACGTCTTTTGGTATGACGCGGCCGGGAATCAAACCCCGACTTACCAGGTGATGAGCGGACGCTCTACCAACTGAGCCACATCCCCGTTCAGAGAGTGAGATGCAGTGCATGTAGAAATGGTAGTTGATGTAACTTAGAGCGTTGATTATTTGTGACTAATAAGGTATCATACGTACATGGTGAACGTATGCGAGAATGCGTATTTCTTATGGCATTATGGATGTTATCAGTTATTGCTACTGATATTGGTCTCTTGTAAATTTGTTATGGAGCGAAATATATCTGCAGCTTTTTAAGGTAAATGTTACTTCGTGGTGTAATATATTTCTTATCAAAATAAAAAAGCGCATATTAATACTCACTTAAATTGTTCTTCACAATTTGTGATGTTGTCATTTCATTTCGTGATAAAGGTATTAGTTCACACTTTCACTTGATTCACAACAAATTAAGCAATAAACATAAACAATTGAAGACAACTTGATAAATATAGGATATGTCACATAGAATAAAGAAGCTGTTTATTAATATATATTTTCTTCATTATTCATATCCTGGAATGCCACACAAAGAAACATAGAATACCTCGATGCATTAATCATAATTGAATACTTAAGTATTCTTAAAAACAAATTACTGTTCTAATGAACAAAATTAATTCGTGATTTTAGGTGTTATCTTTCTTAGCCAAGGAAAATGTGTATTGAACAAAAAATTGTTTTTGTGGCAGGTGTGCCTGTAGACAACGTAATGTGTTTGTCGTTCTTATTTTTCAGAAATGAAGCCTTTTTAGACTTGAATGTCGTAATTTTAACACATATAAGCTTGATTTAATCTTGTTTTTTTAGCACGATTAGGACACGTATTTTAAAAATCGTTTTATCAATAACAACTATATTTTATAGTACATAGAAATTATGTATTTACGTTTTGGGACTTCTGAAAGAATGGATTGTCTTTTTGGTTACTACGTATGCCCTTATTTCTACAACATCGATCTAACATTGAAACGGGAATACAATACAATTTCTTATATAAATGAATGATTTTAATTTCAAAGGTTTGGAATCGCCTATTCAATAATGTCACGCTATAATATATGTCTTATCTACTACAGTCTACTGCAAATAAGTAACATTATTACTCACCTGTGTAAAATACAGCAGTGTAATATTTATACGGCAATATTAAACTAGTGTAATACACTGGCATATGACGTCACAATAGTTTGCGTTTATGACGTCACAATGAGAGAAACGTCGTCGCAATTGTATCGGACTTGCGGGAATAATTGTTTCAGAGCCATGTCGGCTATTTCGTTGGATTATAGGTGGGCGAGTAATAAACAGAATACTAAAATTCCTTCTATTCAATACCATTTTTATTAAACTCGTGAAGGATTTGGTATCAAACTCGCTTTCGCTCATTTTATACAACGTCATTAACTCGTTTAATAAAAATGGTATTAAATATGTCGTTCAGTATCCTCTATAATAGCTATACGAGACTTATCTCAGGAAAGCAATTAATGTTTAGTGTTATTATGAATATTTATCTGTGTATTCACTTCGACTTTTAAAAAAATAATAATAATAAATCAAATATTATTCAAAGAAGACAACTCTGATTCAATTAGACTTACATGCCATTTAGATAGTTAACAAATATAACATGATTATATATGGGATAACATTACCTTCAATAGTACAAATTTTTACACTATTTCGGGATTCAAACCCACACCCTCAGAGCAAGACAACTATCGCCAACACTGACCGAACCAGCAGCTTACCACACGACCATTTCGCCTCGACAAAAATCGAGGTCCAACAATCGATAGTTATGCTAATTTTACATTCAGTACCACTCTGACAGATATAAATTACCACAGCTCCCAAGGCTGAATGCATGAGAAATACATGCCATTTAGATAGTGAACAAATATAACATGATTATATTTGGGAAAACACCATCTGAAGATAATGTTATCACAAAAATAATTATGTTATACTGATTCAATTACGATTTGTTATAAACGCTTAAACCACTTTCCCAGATGTGTTCTCTCTGAAAACAATTCAAACTGGGCATTTATCAACATTTTTTTCAAAACGAAAGAGGGTGTAGGCAGGGCGATCCAATCTCCCCATACTTATTTTTGTTCGTCGCGGAGATACTAAGAAATAATGATAGGAAATAATGAAAAAATAAAAGGAATTGTTCTAAACGAAATTGAACATATCATCGGTCACTTTGCCGACGATACGGAATTATTCCTTGATGGTTCGGAAGCCTCTCTTAATGAAGCTATGAAAACACTCACGACATTTTATAATATGTCCGGCTTGAAAATAAATATGGACAAAACCAAAGCAGTTTGGCTTGGGGCTATGGCTGGCAGCGGCATAATATTATCCCATGAATTTAAACTGGACTGGCAAAAAGATAATTTCGACGTTCTTGGAATAAAACTGAACGCAGATTTAGATAACCTCAGGGTGATAAATACCGAAAAAAAGTCTTGAAAAGATTTTTAAAAAACTCTTTTGAACTGGAAGAAACGAAATTTAACTTTGATAGGGAAAATAACCGTAATCAAAACTTTGGCTTTATCTACTATTGTTCACATTCTTTCTTCTCTTCCAAATCCCCCTGAAGACTTTATAACAAAACTGAACAGCATATTTTTCAACTTTATATGGAATGGTCAGAGAGACAAAATAAAACGAACGAATTTAACGCGAAAGTATGAAGACGGTGGTCTTAGAATGGTTGATGTCAAAACATTTATTGATTCATTGAAAATTTCTTGTTTAAAGAGGTACGTCTCAAAAACAAAATGCTATAGCCTTGCTGGTTTTCCTATTGAACATATTCGTATGTTAGGCGCGAACATAAACAAAAAATACAAACTCATCAATCCATTTTGGAAGGATGCACTTGATGCTTGGCATAGATATATTAAAGGCCATATAGTGAATGATATAACATAAATGATATTCGTATGCAACCACTCTGGTTAAATCACCAATGAGGTAATCCAGATTTAATAATCAACAACTCGCTCAAACGAGGAATAATTTATATTAAGGATATTTGCAAGGATCATGATTTTCTAACATTTGCAGAAATTCGATCAAAATATGATGTAAAGGGCACAGTGCTTGACCTAAATCGTTTGATGCTCAATATCCCCAAAAAATGGAAAGATCTCATACGAACTTTTGACCTCTCACCCATACGAAATCTGCCAACATTTTCCCCCTGGAATGATCTTTATACACATTTAAAGATCACGAATGACCTATTCCTCACTGAATTCGCCCAGTTTCTGGAATCTACAGCTACAAATCATGGGCACCTTCTCTTGACTGGTGACTTCAATATTCATGTGGATGATATTCACGACAATTTGGCATCTCGCTTCACACAGCTACTGAATTCCTCCAATCTTCAACAACTGATACAATGTGCCACTCACAAGCGTGGTCATACTTTGGATCTCATCATTACAAGAGAAAACGATGATCTTATATCCATCAGTGATGTCTGCGATAAGCAAATTGCAGATCACTACCTGATTGATGTAACCATTAGCACTGCCCGAACCTGTTACCAAGCCCGAACCTGTTAAGAAGACTCTAACTTACAGAAAAACCCGCCAGATTAATCTACAAACTTTTGGAGAAGATCTTGAATGCGCAGATGTCATGGCAAAATTAAATCATGTAAATGATGTGGATGATAAACTTGCTGTTTTCAAAGATACTGTCACGTGTGTTCTTGATGCACATGCTCCTGAAAAGAAGCGAACTATCACAGTTAGACCAAACACCAACTGGTACAATGATGACATCAGGAAGAAGAAACAGGAGTGTAGAAAAGCTGAGAAGAAATGGTGCAGGACCAAACTTGAAATTGATCATCAACTTTTCAAATCAGCAAGGAATAACGTCAACAAAGCTCTGAGAAATGCAAAATGTGTCTATGTTCAGCAAAACATAGAGAAGAATCTAAAAAAAACACATGAACTGTATTCGTTATTAAACAGTCTTGTAAATAGAGTAAATAAATCAAAACTCCCTGATTTTTCTGATCCATTGGTACTTGGAAATGAACTTGTAAAGTTTTTCAATGACAAAATCCTTAATATCAGAAATTCCCTGGAAATTAACAGCTCCCTGAGAAATGGATCAAAAGACAGCGAGGACACATTCTGTGGGTCAACACTCAATCGCCTTAGTATGGTCTCCCCGAAACAAGTAGCTGACACAGTGAAAAGTGCACCATCAAAATCATCATCCCTGGACTTCATTCCAACTTGGCTTTTCAAATCCATTGCTGAACATCTCACACCTGCTCTCTGGGACATCATTAACACCTCACTGTCAAGTGGAAAATTCCCCACAGAACTGAAACATGCAGTGGTACTTCCATTACTGAAGAAACCAAATCTGGATGTGAATGACTTTAGGAACTATCGGCCCGTATCCAATCTCTCTTTCATGTCCAAATGCTCAAGCTTCACCTCAAAAGGAACAACTTAGCTGAAACATTTCAGTCGGCATACCGGACAAGTCATAGCACGGAGACTGCCTTGGTGAAAGTATATAACGACATCATGACATCAATGGGAAAACAGGAAGTGACGTTGCTTGTCCTCCTTGACTTATCGTCAGCCTTTGACACTATTGACCATGGTATGCTTCTACACCGACTGGAACACAGGCTTGGCATCAAAGATTCAGCACTCGACTGGTTCAAATCTTATCTGTCAGATCGTACCATGTCTGTGAAGATCGAAAATTGCTACTCCGACCGACATTGGTGCAAGTATTGGTTCTGTCCTGGGACCACTTCTGTTTACTGTTTACATTCTCCCTCTTGGTGATATCATCAAAGCTCATGGTGTGATCTTCCACCTATATGCTGATGATAACCAGCTATATATTTCATTCAAAACACCTGATATCTCACTCAAGTTGGTGCAGTTTGAGGAATGTATACAGGATATCCGCCAATGGATGGGACAGAACTTCCTGAAATTGAATGACAATAAGACAGAGTTTTTATTGCTTGGATCCAGACAACAACTCAGGAAACCGGAAACAAAACGCATACGTCTGCATGTTGGTGACAGCTTCATCTATCCATCCTCGACAGCTCGGAATCTTGGGGTAACCTTTGACAGCACCATGTCTTTTGACACTCATATCTCCCTCCTCAGCAGATCCTGCTTCCACAGCATCTACAACATCAGCAAAGTCAGATACCTCCTCAACACATCCATTGTAAAGATGCTGATGCAGTCACTGGTTACGTCGAAACTCGACTACTGCAATTCTGTGTTCATTCATCAACCCGCTGGAACACTTGCCAAACTGCAAAGGATACAAAATGCCGCAGCCAGATGTGTTTCCAGGGTCAGAAAATCTGAACATATAACACCAATTTTACATGAATTGCACTGGCTTCCTGTTCAGTCACGGGTAAAATACAAGATCTGTATGCTGACACATGACTGCCTGCACAACAAGGATTTCCCCGCCTATCTGAAAGATCTGATCTCCCAGTACACCCCAGTCCGTCAACTTCGATCCTCCAGTGACACTCTCCTGCATCAACCACGCTCAAACTCTCTGATGTCAGATCGTGCCTTTTCTGTATGTAGCCCCCAAGTGTGGAACACACTCCCACAAGAACTAAGAGTTATCCAATCAAAAAATGAATTCAAATCTCTATTGAAAACTGTTCTCTTCACTGAAGCATACCAATGAAAAGCACTGGAAATGTGTGCAGCACAATGAACTGTAAATAGTAGTTTCTGTGTGTATATTGTAACTTTTATCTGTACAGCGCCGGTGAGCGACAATTGTGACGGTACTAGGCGCTATATAAGTGAATTATGTATTATGAATTATTTATAAAGGGGTCAAGATTATTTTATGATAATCTCATATCTGACTCAACAGACAAACTTCCTAGAGTATGTTACAAATGGGATACTGAACTAAATGACCATATCCATTGGAAAACCATATTTTAAAAATATAGACAAGCCACCAAAGATACAAAGCTTTTGGATTTCCAATACAAATTTATTCATAGAGCTATCTATACTAAAAAAGAACTGTTAAAAATGAAACTGGTTGATAATGACTTATGTTCATCGTGTGGTTCATGCGAGAAGGTTGTGTCCAAAGACCCAGACACTCATTTCGCCGACGCAGTAATTCGCCGACAATTAATGAGGGCTCAATTAACATCAACCCCACAGACATAATAGAATGGTCCACTACCGCTCGAGGTAAAATATTTAACATATCAACCTAGGGGTAGGTTACTTTTTAGTACGTATATGTGGAATGTCCAACCGTTAACAAATTCTGTCAAGAATTCACTGACTTCATTAATAAAGCCTTTAACGGAACATTTGAACTTTCAACTAAAGATATATTATTCTGTGCCAACAGTAACAATACCCTGAAGCACATGATATTATTAGCCAAACGCCATATTTTTATCATGAATATCAAAGGTTTGAAACCACGTTTCACATTGTATATAAGGATTTTAAAAGATGCTTTCGACATTGAGAAATATATTGCTTGAAAAAATCTCATCACGAACTCTTTTGAGAGGAAATGGGAGATTATTAAGGATATCATCCAACGTTATTGAACGTCATATTTCTCGATGAGTTGACCCAAGATCGATACATCTCTTTTCCATGTACTTTATTATTCCATTGTTGTTTGTAACGAAAATGCCAATTTTATTATGCACGATGTTCCATATCAATTGTTCCTATATATTGTACTTATTATTGATGACTGTATCCAAATGAAGTGAATAAAAAAAACTTTTTAAAAAAACAAACAATTCAAACAGGCAGATTCATCGTTGCAAAATATACACATAATGACCATTGATACACATGATATGTAACAGAATATGAACATACATGTAGGCATGAAACCTATTAATTAATAACAGTAATTAATATTAGGATTGAATCCCTTGTACGTATCATTACATATATCAGGTGACGACCTCTACCTAGAAACATAACACTGACTATAAGTTCAAGCTCCAGAAACGAATACAAACGGGCAATAAGTAATCTCCAAGAATGTTGCTGTCTACATAGCTCTGGAAACACTGTGAGTGTTATTTGTGTGTGTATCTCATTCGACTACAATGTCTACTGGGTGTGTATTCATAGGATTTGCTCTTAACGCTCTTTTTACAAATCATATTTCACCATCTCTGGAAGGGGTACACAGTGTGTCCAAACTATTGTGTGCAAAATGGTGTTCGCAGAGAACATCGTGCATGTCTTTCTTTTACGTCTCCACCAAACAAAGCTGTTACCTGTCTGGCAACATTATCGATAATGATGATCTTGTTCACATCAATGGTTCCAGATTTTACTCAAAGCCACGTAGAGGTAAGTTAAACATTATGGAAAAACTTTTAGTTTCTTCGTTCAATCTTTATTTCCGTACTCAAAAGGCCTCAGGCCCCGAGTACATTACCTTTTTATATACATGTGTTTCTTTTAATCATTCATGATATGGTTCTTGGCTCTCTATTTTTCCATATACATGTATGTATTGGGGGAAATTAAGCACCCCTATTCAAAACTAAAATGTGATGCTGTTTGAGCGTTTTGATAATTTGACTGAAGTAAGCACTCTCGACATCAGAAAATGTAGGTTTTGCGACAGCTTTTTACTAAAATAATTATTGTTCTTGTCCTATATGATACATTTGAGGTTTCAGATGTCAAAAACAGCATGTTTGTTTCCAAGTTGACTTTGACACATCAAAGACAGTTTATCTTGCAAAATAGGAAAGTAACCCGTTGGTGGAATGTTATCCCTTTGGCAAAAAGACTATAATCATACGATGTCTGACTGCATTTTGGATTCTTTCCAGTTCAATCCATTTGTTTCAGAGAGGTCATTACAGTTAACACTGACCAGCTCTCGTCAGTAAGCCACTTTTATTAAAACTGACTTTTATGAATAAAAAAGGGATTATTTTGAAGGTTCATATTGCTGACAACTGATTTTTAACAAAACAATAGGTCGTAAAGTTTGTCCGGTTGACTTGAAAATGGAATTACTAATATTTAACCAATATGCACTTTCATTTCTCAGAATAACGTTACATGTTTCTGGAGACCAAAATACCAGTTTTATAAATGCAATAATACGAAAGGTTATCTCAATGTAGATAATACTATAGATTATTATACGATACTCACGCTCACTGACACACTGTCTTTCTTTCACACAACTTTTGCTGGTGAAATAACGTGGGGGTGCTTTTCCGTGTGTATATTTACATATCTGCCTGTCTTAATTAAAAGTCATGTGACGAGCATCGAAGTGCAACACTTTTATATTTTCTAACATTTAAACAAGGTTGATAGAATACGGAATGGGTATAGCTTAAAAACGTTCGGTAAATGTCACATTTGCTTGAGGGATGCCATGCCAAGTTTGAAAATAAACCTTTCAGTGTTTTAGTAAATGATTGAATGAATTCCGGATTTATTCCATGTTCTTGGTTGTGCCTAATGTTTCCAAAACCAGTCGAAAATGATAGTTGTTTTACGTCTGTCACCCAGTTTTCGTGTCCATTTTTATCATATAAAGTCATTTCTTACCCAAGCGGGCACAGATATGCCGGGTATTAAAGTTTTCATAATGGTCATGGGAATTACAGTTTTTCTAAATATAACTTTCGTTTTGATTGGTGGACGGAACTACTTTGCGCTCATTCATGAATTACTTAGCTCTACTGTTCAAGCTAAATCACATAATTGAACAATGTCGAGCATACCTAATTGTAGTCACACGTCAGTAATACATATTAAATATAAAATCATGTTCAACCTAAGTTTCCGAGACCATAATTGCAGTATAAAACTTGCAAGGCGAAGCAGCATGCAAGAGTCGCCGACTCCACTGCCGTGACGTCATTGCTTTGTGATATCATTAACCATGACGTCATTTGGTGACGTAGTTACACTCCTATCTTGCATTCCAACAGAGCGAATAATCAGTTCACGTTTTCACAAATTTTCTCTCATTCTGCGACATTGTTTATGATATAAATGAGTTGTTTACTACGTCAGTAAACCATTTTTGGAATAAAATTCAACAGTTACTTAAAAATCTTTCTGGAAAAAAGAGCGCAAGTTGTAAACTATTCAGATGTGAGCATCTTGAAGGTGTGAGAGTACAATTCGTATTATGCAGTCTAATCAAAGATCGTGAATTTGCGTCTTGTTTTTTCGATTTTAATGCATTAAAATGATCTTTGGTAAGAAAAAGAATAACCAACTCGGTGCTCGGAATTACGAATTATCTGTCCCTCGTGAATTATTATGTCAAACTCCTCGCTAAAGCTCGGAGTTTATCACAATAATTAACTCGGGACAGATAATCCGTAAGTCCTCGCAATTCGTTGGTTATTCTTATAATCATTGTAGAATTTATTTTATAAGCGATAGGATGGCATGTATAATACCAATAACAAATACCAAATACCGGCCATATTATTCATATATCATGACATTTTGGGTACTTTGTTTAACAAACAAAATGTTTTCACAAGCAGACAAACGTACCATTTCTAATGTTGCAGAAATCTTTATTCCTCAATTTTGCCCTATATAGAAGAATAGGATAAATCTAAAATGAATTCATACTGAGATCACCAAGAATGTGTATTTGCCTTAGGATTCCTAACAAGGCTTTCTTTGTCTGTACTGCTGTATTGTTGGTATGTATTAGCCGGGATACTTGGTTTATGAAATATACGATAAGATATTTTCAAGAATATGTAGTTTCAAGTTTACAGTCATTATAATACCAGTTTTCGTGTTTTGCTAGTTTCCCATCACGATATCACGACAATCAACAAAAAGAAAAGAAATAGTTGGAAGATATTTGGGTGTAAATGTACACCGAAGGCACACTTTAACCTAATTTATGAAAACAACTAAGAAAAAGACAAACGAGCTTAAAGCAATGCATGTTGCACTTGATAACAAGCATTCATCTTGTAAGCAAAACAAGTTATTCAAAGATTGTGACGTCATAATGTCTTACTACTTTTGCAATCCGCTGACCGTATGCATGTGAACCCTCTCGCAGCTTCAATTTCTCAATTCATCACATACTTTTCTATTTACGTATTTTCTCCTATTAATAAACTTGCATCAATGGAAGTATAAATGTGCAAAATTACAAATATATAAGACATTTTTTTTTATAACTCAAAAAAACACTTAATTATGTCTTGTTTGGATATTTCCATATTCAACATGCATTCGTTATGTAATCTACATGTATTTCGTATACGAAATTGAAGTTGCAGGTTGCGCAAACAAGGATTACAGCTACATTGAAAGCATCAAACTCTGTGTGTTGGACCAATCAGAAAATCGGATGAAGTGGGGACAAGCAAGTAAATTTTGCATGAGCCATCATGGCATCCTGATGAAGGTTCACAATTCAGAAAGACACAATTTTTTGGAGGAATTTGCAAGAAAACGAGGTTTGTTCCTATATAAGTCCAAGCTAGTCACAGTGCCTCCTTTCACAAAGCTACCTTAACTAAGGTTAACCTTAACTCCCATTCTTTGACATTGCACTAAGGTAACAGTAGTGACTTACGATCACCTCAGTGCTTTTTGAAAGGAGACCCAATAAACCTATCTTGTTTATATAAAGCAATATGCGTCTTCATATTATTGCTTTGTTAACACGTTCCCATATTCATTGGTTAACTGTGCACGTTGCATTGCTTTGAGAACGAATATGTCCATAATCATGCATTAATGGAAATAAACAAATCCCCTCAAACATTCATATATGGATACATCATATATGAACTATGTAGAATGCTTATTTTCGAGTCGGAAATTTTGTAGATATCTATATCGTGTTAACCTGCGTGTGTATTACTCATTCGATATGATGCTATAATGCAATTCAGAAACAATGATAATCCGAAGAATTAAAGGGGCTATACAACTTTTTTTTCAAATTTTATGTTATCAAATTTTCCATTTATAATGATAGTTTATGTCATCTATATTTACTGTAGAGCGTAAAACATCTTATTATACAAACCAATTATCCGTTGTGGTAATAATGTGAACAAATTTTATTGTTTCGAATAACAAAGACGATTGCCATGGCTTTACCAAACCATGTACAATCAATTTTTAACTTGATTTTCCGAAAAGAGAACGGTGTTTTACTATTGGTGACATTATTTTTCAAATACATTTCATCGACGCATTTGAGCTACTGCCCCTTTAACATCAATACTTCTATTACGACTGACACACATGTTCAACACTGACCAGATGCGTTCTTTAGATTGTAATATCGAATGTAGCAAGAGAAAACATTTTTTTATGTTTTTAATAACATAGAATTCATCGAATTGCTTGCTCTTTGGCTGCAGGGTATCCCAGTTTACACATCGGTGGATTGAAAATTAATTCTGATTGGAAATGGCTGGATGGAACATTGATTACGAATAACCACTGGCGAGCATCTGGCCAAGACAACGCGTTTGTTGCCTTGTTTAATACATGTTTACAGTATTGTATGTGTGACGGAGCATATTCGTGGGATGATGCGAGTGGGTCCGAACAAAATGGCTTTTTCTGTGAATATCATAAGAAAATGTAGGGAGAACAGCAAGGAAAATTCGATTTATTATCATTAGCGGTGTCATATTTTTATGTGTGTTTCTTTTTGCCTAGCAGCCATTGCATCAGCGCACGTTCAAGTACTTGAACACGACTTTGAATTTTAAAATTAAATTAAAGTTTTTCACAAATAAACCCTTGTGACATGTTTTAGTTCAGTTTGCTATGCATTAGTTGAACTTTTTGCTTAAATCATATAAACTCACGTGCAAAAGAAACGTCCCCATACAAAATACAAAATATTTCAATCCACGGGTGATAAATAAGACTGACACAAAGATACATCATGTCTTCAGAACCCCAAAATACTAAATATGAATTTCCAAAACAATATCTGTTCATATTTCTGAGAAATACACGTTTTAAAAAATCGTCGTTTTGGAATTTCCTTAACCAGGCGAGAAAGAAGCGTTAAAAAACGATTTTTGGCTTGTTTTGTGACGTCCTATGTACAGTAAAAATGCGTCAACAAATTTAAATTCATGAAGGTTATTTATGTCGACGGCATCTTTTATTATTTAAACTTCTACTTTTTAATTGTGTTTAAACTTAAATACCACACATTGTGACCAAATAACATCTACAAAAGGCGATGTACGCACACCGTGTGTATATAAACATACATACAAATAAAAAGTATCATACTCTGATGTATGAAATTGTGATTACCCTTTTACACAACATGTGTTTATCAAATACGTTAAAAATCTATTTTCTCCGACATCAATATTTCATTCTTTACTCTTTTAAAAAAAAACATTTCTTTTGCTCGTGAGTATATGTTGCTTATCTATCGTGTTTGATCTTCTTAGGTAATACCAATTGTTGAGTTGGCGAATATGCACCGGGATATGGTAAGAATGTGTCGATAAACAGTTTCAATCGTAATAAGTATACCCCACCCGCTATGAACAGTTGTAGTATTGTACTGCAAAGCAATATTTACAAAACCTTATTTGTATTGACGAAGCAGCAACTGAACCATTCTGGTTCCCGGAGTCTGTTGCGCTGCGTAACTGCCGACTGGCTTAATCATAGAAGTTACGCAGTGCAACAGACTCCGGGAACCAGAATGCAACTGAACTACAAGGGTGTCATGGTGTGCGAAGTCACCGCATTTCCTTTTAACATCTAATGTTAGTTTTTACACCTGGAAATTAATTAAGCAACGACCTAATCTGTAAACTTGATTCCGGTGCTATGATAATAAAGATAATAAATTGAATGATTTTATCACCCAAGAAAGAAAATTTGCTTACTTATTGACGAATTCATTCAAATAAACATCTACCATATGCAAACTTCATGAAGATATGAGGGAAATTGTGACGGTACTGATTTTTTTATCCAAAATAACTATTGTCCATGGAGATAAACTACACTACAAAGTTTAGAATTTCTTATTTGTAAACATTAGTTTGATACCATGTTGACATTCATGCAAGAAAACATGTATTCCAACTTTATCATGCATGATAAGAAGCTAGTCAGACATTTAACTTTCAGTCCTTTTTTACCAATAATTGAGAAAAAGCTTATAACCATAGCATCTGTGAATAAATGTGCGGTTAATAGAATTCAATCTGTTAATTAAACACTTCTTCTCGCTCTGGATAAGCAAATATCGTTAATACTGGCCGAATTTGTTCATTAAAGCAATTGTATTCGAATTTGACAATTTCGTGATTTTGTGAGTTTGAAGGTTCATATTGTTTTTTTTCATATTGACTTTTTCACACTGTCTTATTTCTTATTAGATCGATTCTGCTGTAAAAAAAATAAGTTGGGTCTTGCTTAAAGGGACACCGCGTCGAGGATAAAAATGAGATCAGATTTATCTACCGATGCTCATTAGCGTGTCTGCTAACGAGTTACGCCTCGCTTCACTGGTTACGGGCAGTAGTGTTTATTACCAATTACTTCAATTGTCTGAAATTTGGGGTCTGTGACTCATTAGCAGACACGTTAATCAGCACAGGTAGATAAATCTGATCTCATATTTATCCTCGACGCGGTGTCCCTTTACTTAATTGCCAACTGTATATTTACTCTCTCAAATTGATTTGATTTTGATTTAAACATATTTATTTATTCAAGAGAAAGAATTTGGTACACGTTATCCAACGTAATGAAACCCTCTCCTAAAAGAATCTTCAATGATTAGACCAAACATAGAAGACGAACTGTTTTGTCAGATTGTTCAGATTTTATTTTCCCCACATAATCACGAACATTTCAAAAAACCTTGATAGTACCCATGGGGATTCAAATACTTTGACTGACGGTTCTTCACCAAGTCTTGCTAGAAACTTTTTCATCAAGACGGTTTCTGATTCTTGAACTCATTCTTAAATAGCCACACTATATTTACCAGTTGGTTTCTTTGGCTTTGCAATATGCATATTCCTTGCTTTTTACCGTATCTATTTTATCTCAAGGAAAGGTATTTAGTGTATTATTTTCACAACATACATTCCAATAAGGGTACACAGTATATCATAAAAGATCACGACATGTAAATAATGAATGAATTTTACTCTGGTGTAATACTATCTTGAAAAATCTATAAAATAAATGTCACGAAAACACAAGGAAAATTAATGAGTGTGATGCAGTGGTGAACGATCATCCATCATGACTTTGACTTCCATGTTCCAATCATTTTAAGAAGTGAATCATGTAATTATAAATAATAAAAAAAACAGCCACAATTCCTTTGCATAATATGTGAAATCGTGAATTACTCGGGGGTTGACAACATAACAGTAGTGTAGCAGAAGGGCAAATAAGCATTTTAAAGGTATGTTGTTGGGGGTCACATATTGCAAACGTTATAAATGGTGTTACTTGATCGAAAAGTACCGACTCTACCATTTTGATGATAGTAGACTTAGCAAATTGACGATATGAAGGTAAAAGTAGTGATTTCTGATCGAAAACCGGACAATGCACAGCGTGTGGCGCGCGTCAATGAGTCAAACGTAATTTTGGAATTTATAACAGACAAGAAGACAAATTTGAGTTGATAATGTTTAATAGGTCAAATAACTACTGTGCATGTAAATGAGGCGTGCAGTTTCGGTTTCTGTATTGTAGACAGCACATGTGGTGATTTGGAACGTATACTCACGAGCAAAAGAAATGTCTCCATATTTTTAATGTATTTGATAAACACATGTTGTGTAAAAGGATAATCACAATTTCATACATCAGAGTATGGGGTGCTGAAATCGCCTTTCCAAGATGTTATTTGGTCACAATGAGTGGTATTTAAGTTTTAAAAAAAAAAAAAAAAAACTAGAAATTTAAATAATAAAAGATGCCGTCGACATAAATAACCTTCTTGAATTTAAATTTGTTGACGCATTTTTACTGTGGGAGGTCATAAAACAAGCGAAAAATCGCTTTTTTACGCTTCTTTCTCGCCTGGTTAAGGAAATTAAAAAAAGAACGTGTATTTCTCAGAAATATGAACAGATAATGTTTTGAAAATTCATATTTAGTATTGTTGGGTTCCGAAGATATGATGTATCTTTGGGTCAGTCTTATTTATACCCCGTGGATTGAAATATTTTGTATTTTGTATGGGAGCTTTCTTTTGCACGTGAGTTTATTAAATCCAAATAAAATTTTATGAAACACGATGGATTCACCTTTAAAACTGTCTTGTAGGTACTTCACAGACACATGACACTAATCCAAACAATGGCTATATTGCTGGCTCGGTACAAGATCGCCAAGTCGTCGGACATGATCAAGTGTATCCTCTGATAATCAGTATTAAACTACCAGGCAAAAGAAAGTACACACATCAGTTGGTTTCGATTAATTCAATATTTTAAAAGAAATCAGAAGCATTTTACTCTGACACGATACAGTAATACGTATCTGCAGTACTAGAATGGATTAATAGGTGATTGTGGGTAAAATTTAGTTAAAATATCTTCGTTTAATGAAGACAGGGGTAAGAAATGAAATTTACACCAACATGACCCCTACCATGTTTATAATGTTGTAAATGTGTGCAGATAGGCACAATTATTTTTTTTAAAACGTCGATGAACAGTTGTGTTTTATCACAAATTTCATCAAATTAAGAATTTTAAAATTTAAATTGCATTTTTTGGGGAAAATTAAAAAGATGCATGTAGAAGAATTTTGACTGCTGACTAAACGCCTGCACTATTCAGTTTTAGAATATAACACCGAAGACTTGAGATGTTTGCAATTAAAAATCATAAATTCATGTGATAAAAAGCCAACAGAAGTGTTTACTTGCTTTTGCCTGATAGTTTAGTTGTATAATTGACAGTTCTGGCCCACTTTAACCCATGTATTTTCTATGGAACTTCTCCAAAGTGGCGTGGCTCGAAAGGTCCCATAGAAAATACATGGGTTGGAGTGGATGGAAGCTGTCACTTAGACGACTACTTTCAGTCGTTATAGCATAGAGAACGGAGCCTTGGATATGTTTCAGCCGTCTCAATGTGATGTTAGCTACATGAGAAACAATATCTGACGACGACCATTTTTAATCTTAATTCCTCACTATCACTGAAACGTAATACACGCGTATCAGTCTGATAAAAGTTGACCGTTTTCCGGTGACTAAAAAATTGCAAAATAGTGGATTTACTGGAATACGAACTCATATCGTTCGGAGGTTTCCTCGCAACCGTCCTTTTAAAGCTACAGAACCTGTTCGTAGCCCGGAAGATGCATTATTTTGCAAATGTTATTCCTCGGAACAAGATCGATTTGTAATCAGACTGACACGCGAATTAGAGTTTACATCAAAAGCGTCATATTTTGTTTTGTTTTTATTTTAAGTTAAAACAAATGTGATGAGTTGGTTCAAAATTGTCAGCTCTGGTCATCTTTTGTCTAAAAAAATATCATGTCTTTTCACAGATTTGTCAACTGTTACTATCCTTAATTCATCGTTTTTCATCACCATCAAACCGCCATTTATCGTAGTCAAATTAGCATTTGTCACATTTATAAACTATCAATTGTCCAAGGTAACCAGTTCTCCAGAATTTATTTTGTCCCTGTTCGGTCATTTATTGAAACTTTCAAGATTCCATCGTAATATGTTCTTCTCTTCTTTTTAACTGTATTATCATCTCATTATATTTAATACATTCTATTTCAAGCTGTGTTTTTTTGGGGGGAAAAAATCAAAACAAAAAATATTTCAATTTTTGCCTTGGACCAATGGTGCTAACTGTAGGCCCTATATACTGTGTTATTCAACATAGGTTCTCTCTTCCGCAAACTCATATTCTGCATCAAAATAAATCAAGGATCAGTTTGCTGGATTCATTATTGCAAGCTCACATTTCATGATTTTTGTGATTTTCAAGTGAGTAATTTCAGGCGTGTAGCCCCATGTTGAATCAGTGCAAAGGCATTATCATTGGATTTTAGAAATGTAGGACCAGAAACAACACTGTATCAAATTCAAATAACTGTTCTGTTGCACATAGAATAAGATAATTAAACCAATCAATTTTAATTGTGTAAACAGTTCTTTGTTTTATGATAAATAGTGCATTTCGCTTTATAATCTATGTAAAGCGAAAAGGGTCATGTACGTTGTACTCAGTCAACCATATACAGGAGCTCTTGTCCACAAACAGGGACATTATCGGATCATGGTTGACATATTTGTAAATTTTGGTGAAACTAGCATGTACAGATTCGAAAGAAATGCTCTTGACAAAATGACTTCCTCAGAGTCACAGGTAATTTAATATTTTACGAGTGCTTCTGTAAATGTTTGACAAAACGTTGACCCCTATAATAAGAGTGACTACAATATTGTGAGGTGAGACCAAGTGCTTTAACGCTGCTTTCAGATGTATTTCACTTGTTTCAAGGCTACCAGTATTATTGCAGGGAGAGAGCCTGCAACACTGTTGGTTATGCATTGCGGTGAAACCTGCAAGCAGAGAACTATGGAGGTGAGGTGGGGTGATTTGGGGTTTCACACCGCTTTCAAAAGTATTTCACTTATATCACTGCTGCTAGTATTATGCAATGGAGAATGCATGAGGAGCCGTGGATTCGTTAAAAATAATCAAAAGGGCCCGAAGGGGCGAGTTGATTATTTTTAACGAATCCACGGCTCCTCATGCATTCTCTATCTTAATCCATGTATGACGTCACGAAACATACATATGACGTCACGAAACATACATATGTGATTATCTAGCATTATAGACAATACATTTCAATTATGTAACCTAAAAAAATATTATTTTGCAAATTTTGGTGCCCATTCATCGGATATGGTACACGTAGCTTCGACCCTTATAAAATGGATTCTTCCAATCACGTGCATGGCGCAAATCTTCCACGCAAAGCGATTTGACTGACAGCCGAACTCCTGCATTTCATGTGTTTCAGCATGATCCACATGCGTTTCACACTTTACCAGTCTTGTTTAGAATGCAGGGATCTTACTGACAAACAATCAAATGATTCCCAGCAGGCCTGGTAGTCTAATAGGTTAGGGCGCTGCGTAATAGACGAAGGGTTACATGTTTGATTCCCGGGTCAGACATTACAAAACTAATCAGATATTTTAAGATTCTAATCAGATATACTAAGACAAAATACATCATTCTTGAACAAATTACTTTGTGAGCCATTACGAAAATGTCAAAACCTGACATCCCTCCTGACTGGATTAGTCAATGACCAGTAGATTCTTGAAAATAATCCACTGTTAACACAATAGAGTGACGTCATCACCATGGATTAAGGCAGGGAGCACAGTTCTTCACAGCAGACAATCTTGCTGAGCCCCTGGCGGGATTCGAACACCAGACTAAATCCGAATGACAGACACGCTATATTGTCCCCTACATTTATCGTCAAAATCATCATGATTAATATTGATATTGCTTTATATCTAACTTTTTCACACCCACAGCTTATACGTTTGATTAGTGAAATTTAATAATGAAAAGAAAGAAAAGATATATATATATAATACTCCTTTTATTAACATTTAGCAATTCATTGTTCACAGCCGTTTGAAATAAACAGAATGATTATGTATAAATGAAGTCTTGTGTACATAATGTGCAAAGTTGTCGGACAGTCTAAATGATATAGCATATCAACCATTTGATGTTTAGTACAAAATTATATAACAAAAGCGTTCTTTAATATTCCAAACGAAAACGTGAAAATTTGGCGTGAAATTTTGGACAAAGACAGTTTCCACAACAGAGGATGACATCTACATCAAGACAACGTATGGAATGTTTGCACAAAGACAGAATGGGACTATTAGAAAGGAACCATCACCTTGTTCGAAGTTCAAAGTTAATCAATCACCGACTAGAGAACCACAGAGACTATGGCCTATCAAAACTTGACTAATTCTATAGCATTTTCTGACCAAAATCAAATAATGAAAATTGAGATACCATAAAAGAGCTAAATGAAAAGACAAAGTTGCCATTTTAAGAACTAAAATACAAAACTTTTCAAAGAACATTTCTTTCAAACAATAATTTCATGAATTTGAAAATTCAACGGCCTTTGACAATTGTCAAGACCACATTTTCAATGAAATAACTATTTCCCCTCTTTTCAAGCTAACTCATATATCTAGCATCTGTTACAGTCTCTAAATCCTTTCATTGCTATGAGTACCCATGCACCATATCATCCTCTGATTATAATCTCAAGTTTGTGTGCAATTCTGGGCTAATATCGTACACAACTTCCAGCAGACGCATCATTGCGCTTTCTCTATTGCGTTTCACGTTGTCGTTAAGTTCAGCAATCTTCTGGCGAGTGCTGGCTTCGATCTTTGCTTCCATGTCACCACGTGACCCAAGAACCTGGAACAGAATCAGGGGAGATGTTAAAGATTTTATGTACACTTCAGTCATCATATTTTGGGATCAATAGTTTGTACAACATGTCATTGTATGTCATCACTGAAGGAAGTTTAGTATTATGTTTATTACTTGCCCAAATCAATCAAGCAAAATTGCCTTCTGTGTTCTCATTTCAGAAAGTCCTGTACCACTGTGACGTAAAACTTGAAGCACACTAGTTTAATTAATATTAATAATAATAATAATATACATTTTAACGCCTAATATCCAGTGCAAGCACTGCTCAATGGCGGTACATTATAACCCTGAAGGAATTGTACTTTGGGTGACGCTACTAAGCGCCCCGCGCGACCATATAGGTCCTTACTTCCCATGTTCAGGTAGCCATTTTAACAGCTAGGTGGACAGAGTACAATGTTCGAGTTTAACACCGTTTTCAAGAGTATTTCACTTATATCACTGCTGCTAGTATTATGGTAGAGATAAAGCCCGCAACGCCATGTGGCTATGCATTGCTGTGAAACCTGCGAGCAATGGCTGGAACTAGCAATCCATGGGTGGTACTACGCTGAAGTTCAGTGTAGCATTGCACCCAAACCTTACTGCGTGTAGAACAGTTCTCCACTGCAGACGAAGTTGCTGTGCCCCTGGCGGGATTCAAACCCCGGTCCCCTTAATCGGAAGCCGAACTCATCCTTGGCCTTTCCACTTTAGGCTATCCTATCTTAACCAGTGGCCAAAATCAAACTATTCCTAACTGAATGTGATTCATGTACACTGGTCAATCAGAATGTTTTGCACAAATAAATTCAACAACTAAAGGGGTAAGATTCCTTAACGAACACACTGAAGATCAATATCTTGATTAAATGAATCAATTGTGCTGAGTTGTACCTTAGCTTCATACTCTTTGTACTGTCTCTCCCTCTCTGCCTTGTATGCATTGATTTCAGCATCTGCTTCCTTCTTTGCCTGCTTCAGACGATTTGCCTTTCCTAAAAATGAATATACATGTTAATATCACTCAATAATTAAATAATGAGTACTGCACTTCATTGGTCGTTAACATTTTTCAATTATGATGCATTACCAACCCATACACTACTGTAGACAATCTAAAATAAAATGATCAAGACTGAGACCAAGGATTTAAGGGTTAGAAAATACAGTCTAGTTGCAGATATCTTCGGGCTAAAGAAGACAATTTAACATGGAATCCAAGGGTTCAAAAGATAGTATAAAGTCTAAACAAGAATAATGTGTGCCCCGTAAAATGATGTCTATCAATTATATAAAAAAATTATTTTAAGATATTCTTCACAGTCACCACAGATATAATTTATATATTATGTACAGTCATTGCTGGCTTCCATTCCTTATGATAATATTGACATCACTCAGTAGAAACTTTCAAGATAGAAATGACAGCTGCTCAATATCTAAGTGGAGCCTTCATATAAGTTCACTAATATTCTTAAATTTTATCATAAAGGTAAAATAATTAAATTGTTTGAACATAATTCCAGAACTAATTGTTTTAATATTTCATTTATTACATTTAAAATACATTATCATATTGGCCATTACGTAGAAACTGAAAACATTTAATAAAAATCATCTTGAATAGTCTGAGTAAATTAATTCACTTTTCACCTTTAGGCAATATGCCCTTGAATTGATAATCAATCAAGAAAACCTGTCACACAAATATGATGTATAGGAAATGAAATGTTGAGATTTTGAAAATAAAATGTGGGTTTCAAAGTCATTGGGATCACAATATGGACAAGTGAAAGGACACCTTCACAAGAGAAATCATTAACAACGAGAGAATCTGCACTTGTGACCATCAGAAGCCGGAACAAGGATGTTCAGCCATGTCACATATGTTGAAAATACAAACGAAAAATTATAGTCTAGCAAAGCTAAGCTCCATCAAATAAAACACTTGAGCATTATAATTGTTCTCACTTCTTCTGGCCTCTGTAACTTTCTCAGCAGCTCGTTTTTCGGCAGCTAAAAGCTGTTGGATTCCTTGCGTTTGACTCGCCATGTTGTCCTTCGATGATGGATGATCATGTGATCACATTAGTGGGTCATAGAATCAGCACAGCGCTCGGGTGTGTAGCGAATCCTACATGGTGCGTTTGGGCGTATGTTTCTGACCATGTCACATGAATTCTCGATGAAAAGCATCCTCTTCGCCACAAAGTTGACTCCAGTGTCTGGTGTCCACGTGTTAAGGATGTCCGCTCCTTCCTGTTGAACTTCAAAAATGAAATATGATTAAGTAAAGATTTGTTGTCATTTTTATTTACTTAATCATGATATTCTACATCATCTACATACTTTTAAAAAACAAATGAAATAAAGAAAATGTGACTTTAGAACCTCTAAAAAGTGCTTAAACAGCATAAATGGCCTAAATTTGACTTAAAAAATGGGGTTTTCAGGTACATTTTGTGTCAAAGCTTTAAAAAACCAACACTACCATATAGCCCAGTCTGATTAAAACCGACGGTATTCCGCGGAAAAAATGTGCAAAATAGTGCATCTACCGGGATACGAACTTATATCGTTCGGAGATTTCCACGCCAAACCGTCTGGAAACAGTCCGTAGACTAGCGTGTTCGAGCGCAATTTAGGTAGCCAATCAAAAGATGCCCAACAAATGCTTTCGATGCGAAAAGTTAGGGGCAGATAACTCCAAACAGCTATCCTTTTGTCTGTTCCAAATGCTTTCAAAACAGCGACCGTTTAAAAACTATGATGTGATTGGTCAGCAATTTGACTGGGCTTTGGCTGCGCTAAACTGGTTCGGAACACACGCCTATACGGGATGTTGTCAGACCTTGTGGCGAGGAAACTACAGAACCTGTTCGTATCCCGGTAGATATATTATTTTGCAAATTTTATTCCTCGGAACAAGGTCGATTTTAATCAGACTGCCATATAGCCTATATTTTTTCATCGATTTCGGTAGGGTAACATGAACTTTGTAACATATCAAAAAAGGAAAAAATATATAATTCTAGAAATGTATTATTTTAAAGTTTTTAGCAGTTTTTTTCTCATTAACTCATAGACTCCCATGTTAAAATGTACTTCACCCCACTATCTTACAAGCGTCATATCTCGAAAAAAAAACACTACCCCCTATTTGTTAATGCTAATTTTCCAATCATATACTTTGATCTTTTAAAAAATATAAGTTAGAAAAAAAGTTTAATACTATAAATTTGAGGAGCGAACATCCTTAACAAATAGTACAGTAACCATTTTGGGGATAAAATGGTTGAAAAGTGTCAATTGAAAATTACACCATAATGAGACTTTTTACTCCTCAAAATTCAAGTATAGACATTAAAACGATTTAAGCAATATATATATATGTATATAATTAATTCTACCATGACATTTTATAATCCTTGTTTTTGATTGGTTCGCGTTCGGCTCCGAATGATAAAAATCGTTATCGACTCTACGTTTGACTCACATAAAGTTAAAAACACAGTAGGTTTATCTCCTAATTGGAAAACAGATACACAAATCATACTGCTCTGAGAGTATCTTCTGGATGCATGCCTACCACGCGAGCAAGGCATCTCTCGTGCCAGTGTCCTCCACTGACTGATTAAAACATTGCCGTATTTCATTAACATTCTTGTGCTATCAACTCAGAGCCCCTGTGCAGTTTCAACAAAAAAAAACCCCGATAGAACCCTCCTTATATATGTTACAGTCCAGTTCCTTATTCAGCAGGTCTAGACAAACTAGAATATAAATCTACTGTATAATAGTTATAAAAGACCTAAAATCACACAGGAACAGTACAGTATATATAAGATGCCTAATCTTGATATGTATATAGATGGTATTGTATGCAATAAATATTTCCAGGATTTATATTAAAATTTGAAAAATTCCGTAAATTTATAAACTAATTCATTGAAATAAGTATGCATAATGTCTTTTAAGAATAGCTGCATGGTTTTAGAACAAATTATGATGTTGCTATCGCGGAAACACAGCTATGAAAACGGCGCTGTATAGAGTGAGATATTTTCCTTGCAACACATATAGGACTCGCTCTCCATATCTGACAGTAACCAGTAATGCACAGAGTTTACATTCCAAGATGCTGTCTTCTTGGTGCCACATGAGATTTTGTTACCGAAAGTTTGGATTGAAGTTATATAAATCTGGAAAGTTCGAAACATTGACAGCTTTACTGCATAAATCAACGGTTCATGACATATTCCTTCAATCGATTGTAAACTATTTATGCTTACATTAGTATGTTGCACACGGGTTTGCGCACAGATGACATCAGTCCCCCAGTTTTCGCTCTCTAAAAATATTGACATTTATTATTTACAACTGATATGGCATTTTATTGATTACGTCTATATTTCGTATTTAATATGGAGCTTCGGATAACAATAAACATTATGCAGTGAATGACACTGATAATAGTTGTATTTTGAAGAAAAATGTAAAGAAATTTAAGACCATGATATGATTAAACATTTTCTTAACACAATTATAAACAAATGCAAAGTCGACCACGTAACTTCGTAAGCAGTCTTGGTGCTAGGATAAAAAGTATTTGAAGGGTAACCTAATTAACATTGCCCATTTGATTGAGGGTGTGGAATGATGAAACTTGACTTTGTAAATTAATCATGGTCATGATATTGTTGCCACCTATAGGGGGGCTGTGCATTCTATCATTCCGCCGTGATAGCAAGAAAAAATGAATAGAAACAATGATAGTGCACATGGCTCAATGAATTAGTTTGCACTCTATATGTATATGTACTGAGGCATAAAGTATATAATTTTATCTGAATAATAATTTTGTGTATGAATTTTTAATATAAAAAATTATTTCATCATTTCTGAATCATAGAGAATTAATATTTTCATAAATCTGTAATTATAGTCATAAACTTGTAAATGTATACATACATAACTTATGTTTTGAATTCAGGTTAGTTATGCCTCTGACAAAGTAAACCATCCAAACCAAGCACAGTATACTGCTGATACTAAACCTGGCGATAAAAAAGGTACATTAATATTTTCTTGATAAATTTAGATAATTGTGGAATAAATTGTAAAACAATTAATGTTGCTTTAAATATGTAAAATCTCAATAAATTGATCAATCATTCAATCACAAAGGCATATTGTCAAGATTAAAAACAATAAAAATAATGAATATTTTCATGCTGAATGTTAGAATGTAGCCTACACTGTTTTACAACTTGCCTAGATGTATCGACCCCGCTCCCCGCCACGTACAGCCCAGACTATGTGGAAGCTGCCTGGTACGATTGGTGGGTTAAAGAGGGGTTCTTCACACCAAAGGTAAGTGTGTCTATAGGGAGGATTATTAAGTAAGCATATTTTTTCTGCGATCTGATTGGTCGAGAGGCGATCACATTAGCGTCAAGAGAAAAGCATATTGACTCCAGTCCGAGTCCGAACAAAAGAAGTATTGACTTGAGTGATGTCAAACAAATGTTCCATGACGTAATGCTATTGGAAAAGAAATTTAATATTTAGGGAGTAGGCTTTGACAAAGATTATTATAAAAATCACATTCCATGCAAAAGTGATATTCGCGATCTGTTTCAATTACTGGAACGATACAAAATGGGACATAGCCTTTCACTCCGAGGTAGGCTGGTCTTTCTTCGTTCCTCAATTACCAAACAATGGTTGGAGCTTACATAATGCTATGCGATAGACTGTCAAAGTAACTAAAGATAAATAATGTTCACATTTGATTTCACTATTAATTGATTTGTATTACTTAAGTTTGGAGAAGCTTGAAATACGTTCAAAGAAAAATTGGTTATCTATAGCAATACACCTTTCTTTAAACCTTGAAGAAAAACTGTTAATACAACTTACATCTTGATATATGTTGAGTCATGAAATATAGAAAATATCGATGGCTGTGAATTGGATACTCTACCAATGTACATGTATACAGTTCATTCTGATTGGTTGAAAAATGCTACAAATGCGATGGCTTATCTAAAAAAATAAATGAATGTTATGAAAAAGACGGCTTTGATACAAAGTGTAAGGTGATTTTTGGCTCTTTGGACAATTGATTTAATTTATCATTGACCAAAGTATTTTTGATGACTGTTTTAATCTTTCACTCTATACAGTTGTGAGCTACCGGTCTCTCAATTCCAATTGACTCTGATTTGGAATTTTGGCTCTTGAATCTCTTTTTTATTCCTGTTTCAAATACAGGGGTATATTTTGTGAAACCATATTTGAGAGAATTTTCTAGTTTTGTGCATTTATGAATTCATGATCAGAACACATTCTACTTCAATCCTTTTACTTAAAATGTATTTTTTTATGCATTGATAACATATTTGCTGAAACAGCAATATCTCCTTGATTGTATACCCTGCTTGAAGTGGCTTTTTAATATTGATTTTCATTCTGTTTTTTTAACTCTGTAGATCGATGTAATGTACTCAAGAAAATAATTTTTCGACTGTAGGAGAAGAGAGAAGAAGGATGTGACCAAGCGTTTGTAATGGTGCTACCCCCTCCCAACGTGACAGGAACTCTACACCTGGGCCACGCCCTCACCAACTCCATACAGGACGCTATAGTTCGGTGGTGCGTAATATGGACACTTCGTTGTTTGATAGGGTGATTGTTGGTTGAGGTATCATTATTGAGTTAAATTAAGATATGGGTTGAGTGCCATGTCTGTGGATCAAATAAATGATTCGCGACGGATTCAAAACAGATGAAACACTGAACATTTAATTTACTTTTCGGGGCTCGTTACATGGTAGATTTTAGAATCAATGTAGGACATTTTGCCAACTTCATATAGGATGCTATTGTTTGGTGGTACGTGAGTGAGTGCATTATCGTTTAACACCGCTTGGGCAGTATCACAGTCACTAGCGGCGAACGGTGGTATGTGAATATTTCTGATGTGGGCGATTGTTGGTTAAACTCGAGAATAACCCCAACCAGCATAACCCTCTGAAAATTTGGATTGGCCTTATACCCAAGAGTAGAATAAATTTAGATAGCATTTCTCCAACTCTGTACAGAATGTTAAACAGGAATTGAAATAATAGAAAAATTTGCATCCCTATCATGGTTTGGTGATATGCTGACATTATCATTTAATTAAAATTATACTGAAATTATACAGATGAAATTTCAAACTTTCAAAAACAGTAAAATGTTATTTATATAAAAGCATATTATTATTAAAATCAAAACATTTGTTAGTTTTTGCTTGGTAACAAAGCATCAATTATTTCCTGAAGTAGACTAAGATTGGACACACTTCTATGACTGAAGGAGAAATATCTTCATCCCGATAATGTCTCTTTTCTTTTACAATTCTCCAAAGTCGTGATTTTCAACCCCCAGTATCAAATATTTTCTCTTCAGTCAGAACAACAAAGAAACGAGGTTACATAACACAATTAGGAGATCAAGCAATGCCTTTATGACACAAGCCAAGCTCAGCTGTTTGTTAATTCTTCCTTCCATTCAAACACATATGTATGAAGCTGACCTTTAATGCGAACTGCTTGTACAGTCACTTGTGGCAGAGTGAAATGAGAACATGAACTTGGAGAAATTCCTAATTGATATTTATTTCTGCAGACTTTATGCAAGTGCTGAATTATACAACCCTCTGGAAATTTTCCAGTAACCATGCAAGGATACCACTTCTGGCAGACTTCGCTGATAGTAACTGCTTTCAATGTTGCTAAGTTCAAAGACATTAGGGATACCAATTTGAACAGACTTCAAGGATACCCCCTCAGAAAATTGCCCTAATAGTACTGCCTTCATTGTGAATTTGTTCAAAAGACTTTAGGAATATCAATTTGGACCGATTTCAAGGATACCATCTTGGACCGACTTCCTTTATAGTAACTGCTTTCAGTGTTGCTAAGTTCAATGACATTAGAGATACCACTTTAAACAAACTTCAGAGATACCTTAACTGACAAATTTATCTGAGAGTAACTGCTTTCAGTGTTACTAAGTTCAAAGACATTAGGGATACCACTTTGAACAAACTTCAGAGATACCTTAACTGACAAATTTATCTGAGAGTAACTGCTTTCAGTGTTACTAAGGTCAAAGACATTAGGGATACCACTTTGAACAAACTTCAGAGATACCTTAACTGACAAATTTATCTGAGAGTAACTGCTTTCAGTGTTACAAAGTTCGATACACATTAGGGATAACACTTTGAACAGACTTCAAGGATACCAGTACCACAGATATATTGGTGATAGCCTTAAAGATATTAGTGACACTGATTTTAACAGATTTCAAGGACCTTAATTCTGACAGATTTCAAAACTTTGAAACTAAAACATCCTACAAAGATGAGCCAAGAGAGAAACATCCGTCTTCCCGAACGAATCCTCTCCAATTTGGAGCGACTCTGTGTCTACAAGGTGGCTTCCTTTGCAGTTGAGGAGAACAATGAATTCTCATCTGTCTTCATTAAGTTTGATAAGAAGCAGACGTCAAACAATGGAAGAGAACTACCAACAGAAGAAAACAAACATTGTGAAACTAAAAGACTTGAAAGCAGAGAAGTTGACTGCAAGCAAGGCCATTGTGCACAAGGTTTTGATCAAGCTACAGACTCTGTGAATATAAGTTCTGAGAAAGAAACGAATGGACACAAAAGCCCTGACCAAGGGTTAGACTGTGATGAGAAACTAGATCAATGCAGACACTATGGGAATGAGAGATTAGACCAAGGTAAAGACTGTTTTAGTGAAACGAAGGATATGGATTATGGAGCTGAGAGTCATATCATCAGTGACATTGACAGAGTTGACCAAGTCAGAGTATACGTGAAGGAAAACTTAGATTCACATGGAGACTATGGAACTGAGAGATTCAACAAGGGGAAAGAGTATGGAAACAAGGATTTAGTCAAAGACCATGACAATCAAAATAGAAGTTTGTATAAAGGTAGAGATTATGGAGACAATATTCTTGATGTTGGTAGAGACTACAGCAAGGACAGATTGAATGACCAAGGTTATTATAGAAGAGTGTATGAAAATGAAAGATTTGAGAATGGTACGGAACCTATGATTGACAAGGTGGACCACACCAGAGATTATATGAGACATGGAGGCAGAGACTTTGAGAATGAAAGCGGAGACTATGGGAACCAAAGTAGAGATTATGAAAACCAAAGCAGAGACTATGGAAACCAAAGTAGAGACCTTGAGAACCAAAGTAGAGACTATGGAAACCAAAGTAGAGACTATAAGAACAAAAGTAGAGACTATGGGAACCAAAGTAGAGACTATGGGAACCAAAGTAGAAACTATGGAAACCAAAGTAGAGAGTATGAAAACCAAAGTAGAGACTATGAGAACCAAAGTAGAGACTATGGAAACCAAAGTAGAGACGATGAGAACCAAAGTAGAGACGATGAGAACCAAAGTAGAGACTATGGGAATCAAAGTAGAGACTGGGGGAACAAAAGCAGAGACTATGAGAACCAAAGTAGAGACTGGGGGAATCAAAGTAGAGACTATGGGAACCAAACCAGAGACTATGAAAACCAAAGCAGGGACAATGGGAACCAAAGTAGAGATTATGAAAACCAAGTCAGAGGCTCTGGAAACAGCAAAAGGATGGACTCCCGAAGAAATTTTGCCAATCTTTATCCATCTGAGACTAATAGACATGAATACCTGGTTGAAAACAGGGCAAACTTTGAACCTTGGGAGAACTATGGTGACTACCACAGACTACAAGACTTTCCTCCAACTATTCCCAAACGGGATCATTGCAGACCTTCCAAAAGGAAAAGGCAGGACGGTGATGACTGGGAACATAATCAGGATAGGCGGAAAAAATATCATGAAAATGATCGCCAAAATAAATGTTACAACAGTTACAGTGACAACGATTATGATGATTATGAAGGTGATCAGGACCACAGGAATGATAAAGTCAATTCCAATAAATACACTCATGATTATCACAATCATGAAGGTCATAGGTCAATGTTGTCAACCCCAGGTCAATTGCCACCAATGACCTTCAAAGATAATTATGACAAGGCATTGGAGATTGTGGACTTCAATTGGACAGAATTTTCAGCCAATGACGAGGGAGTATTCTTTATCCGGCAGAAGCTGCCTGAAAGTGGCATCACCGTTAGCTATCAGAGATCGGAGAGAGGCATAAGAAAGTTTCTAGGACAAATGAGTATCCCATGGGTGTTTGATAATAAAAATTGGTTGCCCAGTAACCTGAAGAGGCAGCTTACATGTCGGATCCTTGTACGAACAATTCCTATTGAGTGCTCAGATCGGATGAACTCTGTGATGTCATGGGAACAGAGGGAAATAATTCACCATCTTTTGGAGGAATTTTAATCTGTAGAATATTAGTGTGATTGACATAGGTGGATTCAAGAATTTTAGGGGGGTCGGGAGGTTCACCCAGAGGATCAACAGATAACAAAATTTTCAAAAGGGGAGCCGGGGGAGGATCGTAACCCCTGAATCACCACCTACTCTTGATCCGCCACTTGCCAACTCTCAAACACTTGATTAAGATTCTTTGAAGTGAGTTTGTCAGTGTAAATATGGACATTGTCAAACTATGACAGTGACTGTTGAGTGCTATTTGGATGCAATGTGTCTGTTATATCAATTTTGATTGAAAATGCAAAGTTTTTATTTTATTGCTTGCATGTATTTTCATTATCTCTTATGCCTCGGATCAAGGGGTTCGAATCCCAACAGGGGCACGGCAACTTTGTCTGCAGTAGAGAACTGTTCTACACGCAGTAAGGTTTAGGTGCAATGCTACACTGAATTTCAGCGTAGTACCGCCCATGGTTTGCTAGTTCCAGCCGATGCTCGCAGGTTTCACCGCAATGTATAGCCACATGGAATTGTAGGCTTTCGCCGTGATATAAGTGAAATACTGTTGAAAGTGGCGTTAAACCCCAACTCAACTCTTATGCCTCGTGGTTGGTCGATCAGGGTACAAGCCTTTTTTTATGGAGAGTTGGGTCTTTTCCAAAATATTGACATTTGAGACTATTGACATTTTGCAAGAAATATTGTAGAGAATTTTTATGTTTTTTCATTTGCTTTAGATTTCAAATTTCTTTTAGCAATAAACTTTGATTTGATTTGTTGTTGCTTTTTTGTGCAAGTTTCATTTAAAAGAAAGTAAAATATTTTAATGTTTTTTAATTTTTACTTCCACAATCACATACACATAGTTTTAATAGTATGCTCTCACAAATACTATACCTTTACAAAAACTAGAAACAGACAAGTTTTTGTAAATGTGTAAAACTCTAGTATTTGGCCTCATTGATGCGCCTAAAGTGGTCAAGTGGGACGAAAGTTGCAATATCCCTTTTTAAAGGCACTGTGGCACATATTTTGCATATTATGTTTTTCTCAAATTTGCCATTTATTATTAAAGTTTATGCAATATATTGGTCGGTAAATGGGTAATATCTCATTACAAGACCCAATAAGCCGTATCCATAGAAAACGTCTATCCGTATTGGAAGATAATGGTACAATGTTTAAAGTGATAGTGGTGTGGAACTCTCTAGTGTGAGAGGTAGATTTGTAGGTCTCATGAGAATTTGAGAGGTCAGAGAGCAAGATGGTTGATCATTTCATCATTGTTGGCCTACCATATTTTAAACTCTACTCTGACTGTTTAGGTATCATTACATCCATCAGATCACTTGAACTACCTTCAAGCGGCCATTTTAATGTGAACACATTCAAATGGCTGCTCAAAGGGAAATGGACTGGACCTAACCGAAACATGTACATTCTTTTTAAAACTCTTTTTATTGTTTTTATAGTATTATTTAGCCACTGATAACACTTATTTATATTTTTGTGAGAGCACTTCATTTCAGAAAGAAAAACTATCTACAGCACATTAATTAAGGGGTACATATTTACTAAGAACAACAAATTTGGATTTTATCATCCATGTAAGTACAAGGGTTAGCAGTTAGTTAGTTAAAGTGCATTACAGTGACATCCGTTGTGTTTCATGATATTTTATTTGGTTTTTATATTTGCTGATTTTAGTTCAAACAATTTCAATCAACTTGCATATTTATCCCTTATCACCAAATATATCAGTAATATTAGTTTCCAATGAAAATCCAGCAACATCATTATACATGTTCAGAAACAGAAAGGACGCCTCCCATGTACATGCACAGCAGTTATATGACCTATAAAACATCTACACTACATCTACATCCAAAAAATCCACCCTAATTTTCATTTTGTATGTCATGCACAAACAGTGGTGCATTGTCCAGTTTTCGATCAGAAATCACTACGTTTAATTTCATATCATCACTATTCTGAGTTAACAATCATCAAAATGGTAATTTTTGCCAACAATCCATATTTCTCGATAAAATAACACCATTTATAATGTATGACATATGTGACCTCCAACAACATACGGGATGTCCTTTTAAAGGCGCTGTAGCACACTGTTCTTAAAATAAGGTGCTCTCACAAAAATGGAAAAAGGTGTTACCAATAGCTAAACTACACTCCTGGATCAATAAAAAGAGTTCTAAAATGAATGTACATGGTTCGGTAAGTCATGCGAGTTTAATACCCTTGTAATACACGTGTTTACATTGAAATGGCTGTTCGAAGGCAGTTCAAGTATTCTGACTGATATAGTGATGGCTAAACACTCACAAAAGTGTTAAATTATGGCACAATGATGAAATGGTCAACAATCTTGCTGTCTGAATTATCAAAATACGTCGCACATTTTGCTACGAATACGGATAGCCGTTTTTGGGTCGTCTAATGAGATCTTTTACCCATAACATACCAATATATTGTATACATAAACTTTAATAATAAATGGCAAATTTGAGAAAGAGAGCTTTCTCCCTCCCGTAATACTAGCAGCCGCGATGTAAGTGAAATACTCTTGAAAGCGGCGTTAAAACCCAACTCACCTCACCTCACCTCACTTCACATTCTCTTCCCACAGTGTTTCAGTGTTTCTAGTACAAGATGCCGTCACTAAGTGCTCCAGTTGACTATAATTATAAGTCCATACTTCCTGTGTTAGTTACTCATTTATACAGCTTGGTGGACTGAGTGCAAATGGCTGAAGTGCCTTGCCCTAGGACACAACACAGTATGAGTTTCAGGTCACAATATTTGGGTATCTCCAGGATTCAAACCGTGGCCTTTGTTGTGAGTGGTCAGCATGCTAACCACTACACCATTGTGCCACCATGGTTCACTAGTTCCAGCCATTGCACTCAGGTTTCACCACAATGCATAGCTACATAGCCTTGCAGGCTTTCTCCCTGCAATAATACTAGCAGGCGTGATATAAGTTAAATACTCTTGAAAGCGGCGTTAAACCCTTCCCCACCTAACCTCACCTCACACCATTGTGCTCCACTGTGCTTCACTGTGCTCCATTGTGATCATTGAATGGGGCTGGTTACTTCTCAGTTGACCGTATTTTGTCATCAAATCATGATCCCTTCCATATAGCAGTCAATAGATGCCAGGCTGACACATGCTGGTATTCAACATGATAATGTGGGATGTTGTGGACACAAATCTCCCTAGTTTGGAGTCTCATTTCAGTGTACAGAGATTTTTACTTCTTACAGGGCCATGGAACAGTGCAGAACTGTTCATCATGTAGTAAGGTCAATTTCCCCTGCAATGCATAACTCACACCAGTCTTCATCACTGACTAATTAAGCCTAGCTGTATTTCCTTAACTTTCCTGTGCTAGCATAGAGAGCCTGCTATGAAGTTTAGGTGCAGTGCACAGCTACACTTGCACAAGAAAGTTAAGGAAATACGACAAGACTTGAATTAGCCAGTGATGGAGACTGGCGCAATTATGAATTGCTTAAAAGATGGTAGTAGTTGGTTTAAGAGCTATACAAATGTAAATTTTGGTTCTGTATTACATATGATTGACTTGACCAGTTTGACACTCGCAGGTTTCATTGCATTACACAACAGACTGGTCTTGCAGCCTTTCCCCAACCAGCCGCCATATAAGTGAAATGCTCTTGAAACCACAAACCACCTCACCTGAGCTCATTTCTTTCCTTACAGGCATCGGATGCAAGGCCGGCAGGTATTGTGGGTACCTGGCACTGATCATGCTGGCATAGCAACTCAGGTTGTCGTGGAGACGAGACTCTGGAGGGAGAGGAAGCAGACGCGACATGACCTGGGCCGGGAGAAGTTTCTGGAGGAAGTGTGGACATGGAAACATGAGTATGTCTATATATTAAACTTATTATAACCTTGCTTAGTGCAACAAAGTCAGAGGTGTATAGCACTCTGTGTGTCCGTCTGTGTGTCCGTCTGTACATATGTCATTTCCAGGGCATAACTCAAAAAGTAAATTACTTGGAACTTTGCTATGGATGAAATGGTTTAAATATTTTTTCTAAATTTTGATGAAAACAAGAATTTTCAGACTTTCTTTTGTTTTTGGATTAAAACTTTAAATTTTCAAATTTATTTGGGGAAGTTAAATCTGTAGTGCTGTTGCTTTAAGGTCACACAACTCCAGAATTTTAATTGAAAATAATTGTTATTCATTGACATGATTGACTACGTTTTCCAATTAATTGATATAACATGAGGGCGGTCAAACTGCAGGCGGGTGTATGTTAGCTATGCTCACTTTTGCCTTGTTTGTATACTAATCAAAATTTTTGCACTAAATCAACATTTGCTGCAAATACAAAAAACAGGATCAATATGTTGATTGATACTTTCAAAGCTTCACAATGTTGGGCATTATAAAAATTGTATTTTGATACTCTTTGAAGGAAAGGGGAGGTAATTAATGAGCAGATGAAGAGACTCGGGTCATCTCTCGACTGGAGCAGAACTTGTTTTACAATGGACGAGGTGAGCATGCTTTAAATTGATACTTGTATTAATGTCTGTAGAAAATTCTAAATAATTTTTTAAATCATTCCAAATGTCAATCATTTCTAAAAGATGTATTCAACAAAATTATTGACTATTCAACTGTCTGGATCATATTAACTTGAATAGGAATTAATGTTACAAACGGTCGATGAAAACTTTCTAATTGATATAAATGATAAACTTTGTCAGTGAAATTAGAAATAAGCTGATGTGCTTTTATGGGTAAAAAATCAGATGAAATTCTTCTTATTGCGACTTACAGATTGTTGAAATTATCTTGATTACTTTTCGAGCTATTAAGGCTATGACTTCAAGGGGAGATAACTCGCGAAAGAAGTCGAAAATCCAAAAAGTGGCTCGCTATTGTCTAAGTTGGGTCACAAGCTATCATCCCTGAAAATTCCATGCAAATCAGTTCAGCCGTTAATTACTTTTAAAATTAAAGGGGCTGTAGCACGTTTTTTGAAAAAAAATAATTTTCAAATGTCCCACTTATAATGATAGTTTATGCCATTTATATTTACTTTAGAGGCTAAAACATCTTA
Organism: Gibbula magus; assembly: GCA_936450465.1. Taxonomy (NCBI): domain Eukaryota; kingdom Metazoa; phylum Mollusca; class Gastropoda; order Trochida; family Trochidae; genus Gibbula; species Gibbula magus. Next base: position 49,552,003 of record OW388301.1, read on the forward strand.
TTACAGAAACCAATTATCCATAGTGGTAATAACGGTGTTGCGTATAAAGCAAAAATTGGATTGCGGCCATTTTAATGTGAACACATTTTATTATTTTGAATTACAAAATCGATTCCCTTCCCTTTACCGAAACATGTACACTCCATTTTAACTTAATTTTCTGAAGAGAGAGGGATGTTTTACTATTGTTGACATTATTTTTCATATTCATTTTATCAACTTATTTGAGCGAAAAAATGTGCTACTGCACCAAGGCTGTCACCAAAAATCTCTGCTATCTGCTACTGTATGCTTCCTTATATTCTGTTGTTTTTTGTCTAGAAACTCTCCAATGCTGTCGTGGAAGCATTTGTCCGTCTCCATGACGATGGTTTAATCTACAGAAACAACAGGCTTGTAAACTGGTCGTGTGCTCTTCGTTCGGCCATTTCTGATATAGAAGTATGTGGTTGACTTTTTTACCAAATCAATTTATTGAAAATGGCAATATCTATTTGTTGTGTAAGTGTAAGCACAAAATAACGTTTAAGATTATTCTGATACAACTCGCACTTTTATCCTAAGGGTACCCATAGTTATAATGTAGAGCTACAATCAACTTAATCTACGGGGGCTCTATGTTTTTCTTTGAAGTGAGGGAAACAAGATGACTAGGATACAAAACAAATATTTAGATTCAATTGCATACATATCAGTTGAAGAATTACGGTAACGAGAATATTGTTATTATTAATATTGCAGGTGGACAATGTACAGACAGATGGTCGGACTCTTCTCTCGGTGCCAGGTTACGACAAGAAGATTCCATTTGGTCTCCTAACTTCCTTTGCCTACCCTGTACACGGCACTGGTACGTAAGTAAAGCTGGGAATTATGATCAATTATCACATGATGAAATTATGAATTCTTCTGGATAAGTGCTTGTTGATTTTGTATTACAGTCAGATGAGTGAAATTAATTAATTACAGAAAATTATATCAGGTGTCTCATGGTCAAGTATTCTGGAAGGGGTTCGGTCCCAGATTATACCCCCCTTCAAAGTATTCCCGGGTAGATTTTAGGAGCTCCGATATCTACCTGGGTATACTTTGAAGGGGTGGGGGTATATTTTCAGATACACCGGCAACAACTGTTCTACATGCAGTAAGGTTTTAGTGCAATGCTACACTGAATTTCAGCTCAGTACCACTCATGGTTCGCAAGTTCCAGCTGATGCTCGCAGGTTTTCTCCGAAATGCATAGCCACATGCAATTGCAGGCTTTCTCCCTGCCATAATACTAGCAGCCATGATATAAGTGATATACTCTTGAAAGCAGTGTTAAATCCTTACTCACTTAATCACTATATCTCAGCAGATAAAAGAAAGTTAAGTAATATATGAAAAGTATATCAGATTTCTTATGGTGAAGTAAAACTTGATTACCGTATATTACTGTGTATAAGACGAAAGAAAATAGGGGTGTCAAAGAAGGGGGACGTCTTATACACAAGGGCTATGTTTCAGAAAAAAAAATCTTGAAGCTCAGTACCACTCATGGTTCGCAAGTTCCAGCTGATGCTCGCAGGTTTTCTCCGAAATGCATAGCCACATGCAATTGCAGGCTTTCTCCCTGCCATAATACTAGCAGCCATGATATAAGTGATATACTCTTGAAAGCAGTGTTAAATCCTTACTCACTTAATCACTATATCTCAGCAGATAAAAGAAAGTTAAGTAATATATGAAAAGTATATCAGATTTCTTATGGTGAAGTAAAACTTGATTACCGTATATTACTGTGTATAAGACGAAAGAAAATAGGGGTGTCAAAGAAGGGGGACGTCTTATACACAAGGGCTATGTTTCAGAAAAAAAAATCTTGAAGCTCGATTGACGGAAACAGCAATACAGAACATTGATGTCAACTCATGGACATAATTGCTTACAAACAGGAAATAGATAATCTTTTATGATTATTATGTATTATTGTGGTTTTTATTACTATATGGAGTTAAATACATAAAATATATTTGATAATTCATTTAAACATAATAGGTTGACATACAAAAAGTGGTACAAGCAGTCAAGCAAACGATCGATAAATTCAGTAACGTGGACCAATGAAATTCTACAACTTATCCATTCATTCATGATGTTGATCAATGAAATTCTACAACTAACCTATTCATTCATAAAACTTGACAAGCTTATCTTGATAAACTCGTGTCATTGACGTAATGTTAATTTCCAATCAGGGCAGTGATTCATTTTCGGTAATTATCTTAGCTTTGTTGTGTACTTATCAGTAATTGGTCTGTATATCCTTCTCTTGATTGACGGGAATAGCTTACCGGTACATGGTCAACGTTAAATAAACACATCTTTAGCTTGAGAAGTTTGCTGTATTGAGTGGCCCTTCGCTATAACACGGGTTTGGGACCCAATACTGACAGCCGCGTAATAGAGAATCAGCGGTAAAGCGAACAAGAGTTAGAATGAAAAATAATGGCTTGACGTCAGCTATCAAACATTACCAACCTTTCACCAGCATTCTGCAGTATTACATACAACTATAGTTTAACTTTGTTTATAAGAAGGGACAAATATTTACATTTTAATTCAACACTGTCCAACGTGTTTTCCTTCACTGCATCTCAACCTGATTCCATGATTGCTAGAAGGGGGGTCGCCTTATATATGAGATACATGGTTTTTACCGGATTTTAGGGGTCTGAGAAAGGGGGTCGCCTTATACACAGGGACGCCTTATACACAGAAATATACTGTAGATACATAATACTGTAAAATCATTTATTTTCGCGGGGCATAATTTTTTCGCGCATTTACCAAAAGTGACCAATTCGCGGGGGTAATTTTTCGCGCAAATCACATCTTGTAGAATTATAGGGGATAATAGCATCTGGCAAATGTGATTTTAACACTAACCTGTCAGTTATCCAACTTGTAATAACAACGAAAACATCCGGACAGGCTTTGCGAGATCATACGGAAATGCTAATTAGTTGAGAGGTTCTATTGTTCATAGACTGGTATATAAGGTTTGGAAGTAGAATTTTACTTCATGCTTCGTGCAAAGATTGCATTGTATGCTATAGAAAACGGCGTGATGAAAGCATCAAGGAAATTTTCGTCTGAATTAAAACGAAAGTAAGCGAATCAACTGTTCGAAGCATGAAAAAGACTTTCTTGCATCATCAAGCGCGAACTGGCAAATCTTCACGCTGATTGGTCAAAGCTGTAAGGGGTCAAAGGGAGAAAAGACTTGATGAGTTGATCAAGAGTGGATTCCGGCAGGCCGGATTATTGTGAGAACTGTTAAACTAGTGCTTACGTAACTGTGTAAACACATGTGAACCTGAAACTGTTGAGTGTTGTGATAACAAACGATTTTGTTTTTATAACAAACAAACCCAGAAGTGCGGTATTGTTTATTCAATTATTGTGACAATTTACTTGACTTGTGACTGGTGAACCGTGAGTACGTTAATTAATGATGTACTGGTAATAAAATGAACATCAACCATCTGACTTTTTTGTTTTAATTCTTTATGTTTCATATCATTTTAATTCGCGAGGTTTAATATTCGCGCATTATTTATTTGCGCGAAATGCGCGAAAATTAAACCCACGCGAAATATAATGATTTTACAGTATTTAATTATGTCATACTGTACAGATGAGGAACTAGTTGTGGCGACAACACGTCTAGAGACGATGCTTGGAGATGTCGCAGTGGCAGTCCACCCTGACGACTCGCGATACAAACATCTACATGGGCATCATGTCCGCCATCCGTTCACCGGGAAACTACTTCCTGTTGTGTGCGACACCTTTGTAGACAGAGAGTTTGGGACAGGTAATACAATTGTAATCTTTGCATGTATTTATTAAGGTAAAAATTCATCATACTTTCTCGCATACATATTAAATTTATATATATATTGATATTAAATATGTTGATAAAAAGAGTTATTATACCTCTATTAAATTTGTAAGAATTCCTTTGGTCAGCTACACACCACTTGATCAAAAAATATATTTGTACACTGACCCGCTTTACCAGTGATGAGGTCAGTTTTGTGACAAAAATTTCTGTCACTGACCTAAGATATTGACTCGTCACGTGATTTATGTCACGTGACTTTTTGTTTTGACGATGTTTGTCCAAGATGGCTTCATCAGGTAATGAGATATTATTTTCGATTTACCAGTATGGCTATGTGTGTAGTGCAACAGCTAAAATGTTAAATACAAAAGTCTGAAGAAATTTGGCATAATAACTCGGCGGTCTAATCTGACCGCCTCGGGAGTCAGGTCTCGAGTCCTTGTATTTCACATAATGACCTCACCACGAGTAATTAAGTGTATAATATTTTGCCCAAAATCTTAAAGAAAGATATATCTGTTTTCGTCCTCAATTTACAACAGAAATCACATAAATCACCCCATTGATCCATTACACTGCCTATAATCACTTGATCCTTGCCTAACTTGGGCATTGTGGTTGATTTTTCAATGGGTTTTTTTTCTGAGGCTGTCAGTCTCTAAGTATTAGCCATGAGTATATTTTAAGTTTATTAATAAGCATAATTATTACCAGGTGCAGTTAAGCTGACGCCTGGACACGATCACAACGATTTTGAAGTGGGAGAACGACACAACCTTGATAAGCCCAACATTATAGACGACTCTGGCAAAATGGTGGCAGTCCCAGACCAGTTTTCCGGCATGAAGAGGTTTGATGCCAGGAGACATGTAGCTAAAGCACTGAAGGAAATGAACTTGTTCAGAGGGGAGGAAAACCATACAATGAACGTTCCAGTGTGTAGGTAAGATTTCAACCAAACATTTCTTTTAAAGAAAAACTTCCCAGTGTAATTATCATCCTGTCAAGTCCTAGACATCTTCCTCTCCTCAGAGACTATTCATGCAAGATCTTCATACATAGCCTACAGCAGTTACAGAAGATCAGGAGGCTTGCATCCTTGGTTACCCAGGGTTTTATATATGACCGTTTCTCTCCACTATATCACCCCTGGGAGACTCTTATCAGAGAAATCTGTACTAAAATTACCTTCCCTTGGCCGGCGTGACGAAGTCAGTAACCAAAGAAAATGCTCAATAGGAGAAGATGGAAATGGTCAAGGGAGATAACCGGTGACGGATGGCTAACAAAATGACCTCGCGTGCTTTGCAACGAAGTGATATGAATTGTCATTGGCTCGCAGGTCCAAGCTGTTTGATTGGCTCACGCCGGCCAAGGGCAGGTATTTTGAGTACAGATTTCTCTGATGGAGTTTCCCAGGGATGATATAGTGGAGAGTAACGGAGCATATATAAAACCTTGGGTAACCGAGGATGGAAGGTTTGATGGAGAAGGCAAATGCCTTTGAAGCTTGTTCAGCATAATTCTGGACCTCCTGTCAGTTACTCCAACCATTGACGGCTGATTTATCTCCTTTTTGCTTTCTCCCAACACCTGTTAGTTCCATATGTGGCTGTTCTTATCACACCTCTTCTAGACAAGCCAATATTTTCTGAGGTATATTTCAGAACAGTTGAAGATTTCAAAATTGTATTGAATCCATATCAGTATCTAATTGTTTTTTTCATAGTCATTTTAAGTGTTATTTTTACTCATTTGAAAACCGTCAGTCATTCTCTTCCCACAGAGGCTACTCCCTTCAGATTTTGTATGGTAACTTCCGTTACATATCGATCACCTTCTTGGCTAGAAGTAGAGAATCCTGATTATTGTATCAGAAGTTTCGTTGTTTCAAACTGAGCATTCCGTTACTGTTAAATCATTAGAGTTTCTTCATCTGTGAAATACACACATGTTTTTTAAAAGACAAAATTCAGACAGATGTAAAATTGTTTGATTTGACAAAAATAGGGACGTTACCAGTGTTGCAAACTTGATGCAAACACCTCCAGGGGATTATGCAAGAATAGTGAAATATCGCTTATATATATATATAACAGAGGTTATGATATAATTTCTGAAGGGAGTAACCTCTGTGAGATGAGAATGATTTTAAGCATGAAACAAAGTGTTTTCTCCATTTTCAGTCGATCCAAAGATATTGTGGAGCCCCGTCTGAAGGACCAGTGGTTTGTGGACTGTCAGGTCATGGCTAGAAAAGCAATAGAGGTTAGTTTTATCTACTTCATTCAATGGTTCATTTAATATATATAACATTATTTTTTAAAATATTATAAAAAGTTAAGACAGCATGACAATTCAATCTCTGTTGAAGAGCTTTATTGTCCCCCGCCGCCGCGAAGCGGGGGACATAGTATTCAGCTCTGTACGTCCGTCCGTCCCGCTTCTTGTTAGCGCGATATCTAATGAACCGTTTAACCTAGAATCTTCAAACTTGGTACCAGTCTTCATCTGGGGAATAAGCAGACCTGAAAAGTTTTTGGTGACCTTGACCTCATTTTCAAGGTCACGGCGAGACTGACCAGTTTTGAAAATGTTGTTAGCGCGATATCTAATGAACCGCTCAACCTAGAATCTTCAAACTTGGTACCAGTCTTCATCTGGGGAATACGCAGACCTAAAAAGTTTTTGGTGACCTTGACCTCATTTTCAAGGTCACGGCGAGACTTTGACCAGTTTTGAAAATATTGTTAGCGCGATATCTAATGAACCGCTCAACCTAGAATCTTCAAACTTGGTACCAGTCTTCATCTGGGGAATACGCAGACCTGAAAAGTTTTTGGTGACCTTGACCTCATTTTCAAGGTCACGGCGAGACTTTGACCAGTTTTTAAAATGTTTTAGCGTGATATCTCAAGAACCCTTCGACCTAGAGTCTTCAAACTTGGTACCAGTCTTCATCTGGGGAATACGTAGACCTGAAAAGTTTTCAGTGACCTTGACCTCATTTTCAAGGTCAGGGCGAGACTTTGACCAGTTTTGAAAATGTTGTTAGTGCGATTCCTCATGAACCGCTAGAACTATTGGTTTTAAATTTAATATCAGTCTTCATTTGGGGAATATCCAGATACCAGTTGATTTGGTTGACCTTGAAATTATTTTCAAGGTCACTACAAGACTCATTGTCAAATGTTGTTAGCACGATATCTCATGAACTGCTGTACCTAGAGTCTTCAAATTTGGTACCTGTTTTCATTTGGGGAATACGCAGACACCAGTCGATTTGGGTGACCTTGACCCTGTTTTCAAGGTCACTACAAGACTTTGACCATTTTAAAATTTTTGCCCGATATAACAATAATTGAATCAAACATGTAAATGTCACTACTCGGTACAAGCTGTGTGTCCATTCTTTTAGCTCATTTCTTAATTGCGGCGGGGGACATGGTCACGTTTCTGACAATTACTTGTTGTATGAAATGGCTAGTCTTGCTTGCGATATTTTTAATATTTCTACAACAAATGGCAAATAATATGGCCATACCCTAAGTGGTTATCTCAAATGCTGTCTCTGGTTACAAAATCAGCATAACATATGTATGTAACAACGTTTCATGGAAAATATTTGAATAGAATTGAATGACTCGTGTCTAAGATTTTTGTACTGAGAATGGTTTCTACCAGGCAGTGGAGACAGGTCAACTGGAGCTGATTCCCGAATACCACAAGAAAATCTGGATGGACTGGCTGAGTGGCATCAGGTGAGCACACGCTCGATATCATTCTCTTCCCACAGAGGTTACTCCCTTCAGTTTTCCGATCCTAACCTCTGGTCTACATTGCGTGAAATCCAGGGGGAAAAGGGGAGGTCCTGATTGGTTGCAATTGAATCTAGTTGTGCAATCAGCGACGCTGTTGTAATAGTGTCATTTGCCAATGACATGTTATAATGATAGAATAAACGTAAGATAAACGAATTCTCGTTTAATGTTTTTTCCTCGAAATATGCATATGCTATTTGATTTTGTGAAAACTATTGATCATAAATATGCCTATAAATAAAGAAGACCAAATCAGTGACAATTACCAAAAATAGTTCATTTGTGTTATTTACATCAGACATATTTGAAGGACATATGCTTATGAGCATTACCCTTAAGAGTCAAATGCCTAGATCTTTGAAGTCACTTGGTCAACATAGCAGCTGAAAAATGAGTTTTCATTGGTTAAAAAGCAGGGTGACAGTGTGAGGTTACCCTTTCTCTTTTTGCTGGAGTCTAGAAATTCAGGCCATGTAAATTAAGGGAATAACCTGTGTGGAAAATGAATGGCTGGATATGTTTGTTGCATTCTTAGCAGCATAGTCATAACATTGATATTTGGCATAAAAAACACTACAATTTGTCCAAATAAGTTGCAAAGTAACATTTCAAAAATTGGATGCTAGATTTGACCTGTGTGATAGGAGGCCATGAAACTAAATTATATACCAATTTTCATAACTTTACCAAGTTTATTCTTTAACATTAAACTGAGATAACCTCAGTTACTTGCAACGGCAACTTCACCCTGCACGACAAAACTCTCACCAGTCTCCATCACTGTCAGTTACAGCATTTCCTTTAGTTTTCTGTGTAAGTGTAGCAGAGTACATTATGAAGGTCAGGTGCAGCACTCCACTACACTAGCACAAGAAGTAAAGGAAATGCTGTAAGGTTTAAACTGCCAGTGATGGAGACTGGAGGGAGTTATGCCTTGTGTGAGGAGACCCTGTATCATGGGCACGCCTCCTGTTTCATACAATGCTTAGTTGAAGGCTTTTCTGTTCATGTAAAGAGGGTACTGTCAACATCATTTAAAGAGGCAGTAGCATGTTTCTAGCTCAAATAAGTTGCTGAAATGTATTTGAAAAATATTGTCATCAAATAGAAACACCCTTCTCTCTTTGGAAAATGAGTGTACATGGTTCGGTAACGCCATGGAAGTAATTTTTGTTCTTCAAAATAATAAAATGTGTTCACATTAAAATGGCCGCCACGCAATTTTTGCTCTATATGCAACACTGTTATTACTTCTACAGATAATTAGTTTGTGTAATATGATGTTTTACCCTCTAAAGTAAATATAAATAAAATAAACTATCATTATAAATGGGAAACAATAAAATTTGCCAAAAATGTGCTAAACCCCCTTAAAGGTAGACACTTCGGCGAATTTAGCTGTGGAAGGCATTAATTAATTTGCTCACAGCCAGTCGGAAATCTCAATCAGCGCTCCCTCTACTCAGCGGTGTTTTCATTGCGCAGAGGCCTACTCGCCACTACTTGCCGTACAAGCGCGATACTCAACCGGATGCGAGCGTCTTATATATATGAAAGTATAGAGAAAACATACACGCGACACACGCCAATTATATCATTATTGTAAATATAACCAAAGTACAATTGTGATGATTTTGCAAATATTTCGCATGCGAATAGCAATCTACAATGTGTGATTAGAATAACGAACCTGTGAGCTTGATAATCCATGCACATCGTCGTAACACCCTAGGTTGCCTAATTGTTGTTGGACTGAGGTTTAACGTCTGAGTTCAGAGATAGTGACCGTTAGTAATCGTCCAATGATATGGTTTTATTCAAATGAGTGTCAAACAACCAAAATACAAAACTATCATCCTATTCCTAAATTCCATTGGTCGAATATATATTCCTAACTTTGATTGGCTGACAATATCTAGACTGAATGTCGCATTAATGTGTATTTGTTGTCATGATCAGCATTGTGTCACCAAGACCGAACATTTGACAATAAACATGTCTATTGACATGCCGGTCACTGAGATGCCATTTGTTGTGTAATAGAACCGGTCCAGTAAACTTGTTAACTGTAAAAACATAATAATTACACTCGAGGCTCCTCCCCTTTTCTCACCTATACTCAGCTTATTTGACTTTGTTCTGCTTAATTACGTAAACTAATTTGCTGTAACAACACTTCTCCCCTCTTTGATCTTGAAGAAACATCTATATAGTACGCTAAACTGATCATTTGTATTGGAGCGGCAAGTAAATTCTATCAGCGTATTTACCGATCCGTGTCGTTTTCATTTACGAGATGTACAGTAAGTTTGGTAACAAAAGTGATTTCATTCGATCTTGTTCGTTGTCTATAAATGTGTATAATCACAATGTGGTTTAATTGTATTTTATTCAATAAGAAGAAATGAATTGGCAAAAAAGTCTAGATGACTTTTGTAAATGCCAATCAACAATGCATGTATGGTTCACATTTATACATGATGTTTAAATGTTGATACATTTATGAACACAATAATCATAATGTATATGTGTGCGTGTACAGTGCAACAATCTTCATGTAAAATTCAGTGAGCTTGTTCAGTTGTTGACCAATCCAGTTCATGTATTTATACATGAAATAAATTTCATAAAACTCATATAGCAAGTGAAAATGGTTTGCATTGCATTGCATCATATAGGGGTCTAAACAATATTTTGATCGACAAACTTGAATTAGAATAACCTTTTATGTTTATGTTCTTACACTTTTACACTTTTGGATATACTTTGTCAAACGTGACAGCAACAAAGAAACGTTGAATGAAATGTGAGTCGTAACCATGATATTTTCACCAAACACGCACACATCTTTTCAGGAAATCGATGTCGTAATATAATAATATTACCTCTCTAATGCATTCTATGAAACCATTTTGTAGCATTTAAATTATATTTATTATTTGTTGGTATTCCGAAGCTTGGTAAACTATGACTTTCTCTATGAAATATTGTAACAATCTTGTTTAAATCACAATCCTGGACGAACATTACATGCAGTATAGCAATGATAAATGTGTGTGTACCTGTAACCTTGTTTGTCAATCCCCATTTCCATGTATCATCTTGAAATACATGCCGTTTAAGTAATATATACGCGTTATTAGATTTACATTTAATCCCGTATGTGAAGTTTTAATGTAGAAGTAAATTCCGAAATATTGTATCAACAACCTGTCAAATAATTTCGAGTTGAAAATATTTCTATTAATTTCATTTCAAGATGTTATATTGTCAGTACTAATAATATCAATAGAATTTTTTAACTCTTCAAATCTGACATCAGAAGCGTGAAAAACTCGGGACAAGGTTTACATGTCGGTGTGCAGTGAGATGAAACAGCCAATCAGCTATCGCGTGTCAAAAGGGGAAATTCCTCGCTTAGACATTGACGAGCTCGCTCGGCAGAAGCCCATTTTGATTCACGTGACCGATATACCCATAAAATCAATTACGTAACGGGCTCGTTAGCGGTGGTCCATTTGGGATGACACTCGTGAGACTTGTCCCCCTTTAAGTAAGAATTAATAACTTATTATTTATCATTTGTACAGAGACTGGTGTGTATCGCGACAGTTGTGGTGGGGACACAGGATACCTGTCTACCAGGTCGTCAACAAGGTAATAATGGTCGAGAATCTCAACAAAGAGTCTTCACAAGTTGTTAAAAGTTACAAATATCTAAAGATTAGCAAAGGAAATTATTACTTTTTTATCCCACCGGTATGTAATACCGTGGGATATAGTCATCCCCCCGTCCGTCTGTCCGTCCGTCTGTCTGTCCGTAATCATTTCGTTTCCGGAGCAGAATTCGAAAACCGTTCATGATATCTTTCTGAAACTTTCCATGTGTATTACCCACCAACTGAAGTGGTGCCTTTTGATATTTTCAAATTATTTGAATATTTTATTTTTTTTAGTTTCCATAGAAACTTGTTGAATTTGGACTTTGTTCAGAGACAGGTTCGTTTCCGGAATACAGCTCCAAAACCGTTCATCATATCTTCCTGAAACTTTGCATGTGTATTACCCACTAACTGAAGTGGTGCCTTTTGATATTTTCAGATTTCTGAAAAAAAATTTTTTTTCGTTTCCATAGAAACTTGTTGAATTTGGACTTTGTTCAGAGACAGGTTCGTTTCCGGAGCACAGCTCCAAAACCGTTCATCATATCTTCCTGAAACTTTGCATGTGTATTACCCACTATCTGAAGTGGTGCCTTTTGATATTTTCAGATTTCTGAATTTTTTTTATTTCGTTTCCATAGAAACTTGTTGAATTTGGACTTTGTTCAGAGACAGGTTCGTTTCCGGAGCACAACTCCAAAACCGTTCATCATATCTTCCTGAAACTTTGCATGTGTATTACCCACTAACTGAAGTGGTGCCTTTTGATATTTTCAGATTTCTGAAAATTTTATTTTTTTTCGTTTCCATAGAAACTTGTTGAATTTGGACTTTGTTCAGAGACAGGTTCGTTTCCGGAGCACAGCTCCAAAACCGTTCATCATATCTTCCTGAAACTTTGCATGTGTTTTACCCACTAACTGAAGTGGTGCCTTTTGATATTTTCAGATTTCTGAAAATTTTATTTTTATTTGTTTCCATAGAAACATGAGAGGGATGTTGGTTGTTGTTGATTTTGACTGCTTCTTGAGCTCAAGTCTAAAACCCTTAACATACCTGAAACTCAGCATCTGTAATACCTACTAACTGAAGTACGGTAGTAGATAGACAAGTATCTGTCAAAATTGTGTTTTACAAATTTTGTGGAACCGGTGGGATATGTCATCTTCTGATGACTCTTGTTTATAAATGAGTGTATGTGCTATTTCTTAAGATGCAATGGTGAAAGTTTTCCAACTTTCAAACCACTGAACATCCCTGTATCTGCCAATGGACATTTTCAAATATTGCGATTGCTCTTCATTTAAAAAGTTTCTCCACAATTTCCACGCTCTGTTTGCAGGGAGATGTGTGGGTTAGTGGAAGGACAGAGCAGGAAGCAAGAACTAAGGCTGCAGAGAAGTTTGGTATTTCTCTCGAAGAGGTTGAGCTCAAACAGGGTATGTGTAGAGTTCTCATTATCCCCTAACATCAGGACCGCTATGATTACGTCTACACACTATAGTCTACCTGATATGTTCTGTCCCTTACAGCCAAACAAAATCCAATCAAAAGTGAATTACCCGGTAACACTTTCAGCTCATTAGGCTTTGAAAGGCTCGATGGGCTTATGGCATGGGCCGTCGTCAATCTGTCGTCTGTAATTTTCTCAAATTCTCTCCAAAACCGCTGACCCCTAGGCCTGAAGCTGAAATTTTGTTGGGAGGATTCTTGCACTTAGGGGACCAAAGATATGACAGGCATTATTAGTGAAATCTTTAAACCTTCAATGTTAAAGTTTAGTGTCAAGTCATGTTTTTGTTAAGCACTCACAATTTCAAGACTGATTTTTTTCTGGACTAGGGATTGTGCATTATATGGAGAAAATCACATTCAGTCTTCATCATCAAACAATATAAACCCCGATGAGCTTCAAAGCCCATGGCAGAAAGCAGAAAAAACTTACCCAAGAATGTGAAAAAGTTTTGTAAAATCACAATATAAATTTTTTTTATGAGTAGCAATATTTATCCAGTGATATGCAAACAAGTTTCTGCCAAAATGAGAAAAAGCAGACGGGAGGTGTCATTGGGGAAATTTGAATTACCAATGGTTTTTGTTTTTATAATGAATGTACTCTGACTTTCTGTACACAGATGAAGATGTGCTGGATACTTGGTTCTCCTCAGCTCTCGTCCCCTTCTCCGTCATGGGCTGGCCGCAACAGGTCCGTAATAGTCATGATAGGTTCATCTTAGTATTTGCATTTAAAGCGGCTGTAGCACGTTTTTTGCCAATGTTATTTTTCCAATTTTTTCATTTATAATAATAGCTTATGTAATTTATATTTATTCTAGAGATTCTGAGATTAAAACAAAATCTTATTACATCAACCAATTATCCGCAGTGGTGTTGCGAATAAGGTAAAAATTGCATGGCAGCCATTTAAATTTTTTTTGATGTGAACACATTTTATTATTTCGAATTACAAAAACAATTGTAATGGTTTACCGAACCATGTACACTCAATTTTAACTTGATTTTCCGAAGATAGAAGGGTGTTTTACTATGTGTGACATTATTTTTCAAATACATTTCATTGACATGAGCGAAAAAATTTGCTATTGCCCCTTTAAAGGGTTGTTGTTGATATTGATGATGACATGTCAAACATTATAAATGGTCGAATGTTATCAAGACAGATGTGGGTTGTTTAAAAGGTCATTTAACTACTGTGCATAAAATATCGGACATGTAGTTTCTGTTTATGCACATGTTGATCGATCAAGTGAAATTATTTGAATTTAAAGTGGCACATGTGGTTTGAATTGATGTATCGACTGAATTTGTAATTTTAGGTTAGGAAGGCTCATCTTTTAAAATTGACCACAAGCATATTAGATGAGTGTTTTTCATACTCTGTTCTCATACCAACTTCCCCCCTCAAGGCATAACTCGCACCAGTTTCTATTACTGGCTAATTTTAGGCTTGCTGCATTTCCTTTACTTTCCTGTGCTAGTATAGCAGAGCGTAGTGTGAAGTTCAGGTGCAGCTGCCACACGAGTACAGGAAAGTAAAGAAAATTCAGCAAAGCTGAAATAAACCGATGATGGAGACTAGCACAAGTTAAGCCTTGTTGAAGTTGCTCTCATACCGGACAAAGCCAAATGTTTCAGTACAGACTGTTTTCACTTTTCCAGACAGGTGACATGTCAAGTTTCTACCCCACTAGCCTGCTGGAGACGGGCAGTGACATCCTCTTCTTCTGGGTGGCCAGGATGGTCATGATGGGCTACAAACTGACCGGTCAACTGCCCTTTAATCAGGTGGGTGCAGAGAAGGTTCAGTAGGTATTGGTTTGGTTTCTGTGTAAATCTTTTCTATGGTTGCATTTGATTTAACTTCAGTGCAGTTCTACATTGTAAATTCAATGTAGGACCACTCAAAGTGTTGGTTGACACACAGGTTTCATAACAGTGCATACCATCTAGGGTGTTGAAGGCTTTCTCCCTGTTGAGCGGACACTGATCTATCTGCAGGTTCTGCTCCACGGTATACTGAGGGACTCAGAGGGGAGGAAGATGAGCAAGTCTCTTGGTAATGTCATCGACCCGATGGACGTCATACATGGCTGCACTCTACAGGTAATGTCCCCATATTTCTATTTTCTTGAATGGTATTGACCAAATGTAAAAATTTTACATGAGGTTCCAAGGAAATTTCTATCAATGCAATTTGATCTATGCAAGAGTGAAATATGTAGAGAATACTCAACAATGTCCCGTTTAATAACATACTATGAAATTAGTAAGAGGTTTGATATTCAAAAAACGATTAACCGATATCATTCATGAGTTTCATAGATGTTTTATCTAACAGGATCGAGTTGAGTAATTTCACAAAATCGTTGTTAAATAGGACATGTGCAATTGTGATCACTGACTGTCTGAAACTGATTTTTATAAATAACTAAAACTTAACAATAAAGCTAAAGATCAAATGTTAGTTACCATGCTTTATGTACATCTGTACTCACCAGTGTCATGCATTGGGTGGATCAACCAATCAAAACCTTGCGTCACATTTGTCATTTATTGTCTTCGAAATGTCGTCATAATTCTCACAGGTATAATCCCATTTCTCTTTCTCTCTGTTACAGAGTTTACAAAATCAGCTCTTGAACAGCAACCTTGACCCTTCAGAGGTCAAGAAGGCTAGTGAAGGTCAAAAGAAGGATTTCCCTAAGGGTATTCCCCAGTGTGGAGCCGACGCCCTCAGGTTTACCTTGTGCTCCTATGACTTTAAGGGTGAGGCAATGGAATTAGATAGGACTATGCTGTGTTGTTATGTGTATTGAATTGTATTGCATTACAATGAATATCTGCAATTAGGTATTGTGATTATTTGGTACAGTAGAGTGCAGGATAGCGCAGTTGTTAGTTCGGTCGGCTTCAGATTTAGAGGTTTGAATCCCGCCAGGGGCACAGCAACTTTGTCTGCAGTAGAGAACTGTTCTACATGCAGTAAGGGTTGGGTGCAGTGCTTCACTGAATTTTGCGCAGTACCACCCATGGTTCACTGTTTACAGCCGATGCTTGCAGGTTGCACTGCAATGCATAGCCCCCATGGCGTTTCAGGCTCTCTCCCTGTCATTGTACCAACAGTCGTGATATAAGTGAAATAAATAAGCGAAACTGGCGTCAAACCTCACCTCACCTCACCTCACCTCACCTCACCTCACCTCACCTCACCTCACCTCACCTCAAAAGGAAAAGCATCCTGCTCACTCAGTGTATTTCTATGTACACATGGTTCTTTTAATCACCTGATAGTCTATTCAACTTTTGCCGTGTAATGTTACACACTGGTTACTCAAATCTATGTGTAGCATGAATTTTATCAGCCAATAAATGTCATAATTTCAAATTTGATGGTCTCTTATCAATCTTCTCTTGCAAGAACTGCTAGTATTGCTTGATTTAAAGTAATTTCTGACTATTTGTAGCGATGTAAATACATTGATGAATGAAAAGGAGGTCCTCAATGACAAATAATATTATCTGTTAAACACCATTTTGATATAGCCGTTTAATTCAAATTAACATGGAAATAAAGAAGTTTACTTGAAAAATTTACTCATTTTCATAGATTTATAAGATGCACCCTGACACATTTTTCTCTTATGAAATTGTTTGTTAAATTTAATTCTTAAATACTCTTATTTACTTGTTTCAAGTATGGGAAGTTCATTTCGTAACACATATTCTCAACTTGTTACAGCTGCAGAGATCAACATGGATATAACACATGCTAAGAGCCACCAACAATTCTGCAACAAAGTCTGGCAGGCTTACCGCTTCGTTCACACCAACTTGGGGGAAGAGTTTATACCTCAAACTAAATTTGAGGTAGGATTTTGCTTTTTAATTTAATTCTTCTGTGAAAGGAAACTGTCTGAATTAACAATTTTGCTGAATAATTATAATTAGCTACTTGGCTAATTAGTGCAGAGTTATTCAGAGTGATCATTTTACAATAATTACCCCTAGTTAACAAAGAGACTATACTGTAATTGGTTATAGGCTAATGATTTATACAATATACTTGATAAAAAAATTGAGGATAAAAGTACACAAAATATAATTAATAAATCATTCATTAAGTGACACATTGATAAATCATTAATTACAAAAATTCCCAAATCCCCAGCTTATATTGTCCAGTTTAGAAGCTCAAACCTTAAGACTTGTTATTTGTGATTAAAGAAAACCCATGAAACCTTCATGCTTGTGTCATTTTAATTGACTGTGTTATACCTGCATGTTAGAAACTATAAATTTGCAACAACATTTAGAAGGCCATAACAAAAATTATCTTTAAAAACCATTTGGACAAAACATTGTGCCCCTTAGAGATGATTGCAAAATATTTGCGGGAAATATCCTCATCCTTTGATGGTCATTTTCAACATTCTATTGAACAAAGTAAAATTTTCTTAGGTAAAGAAAACAAAAATGTTTTAAATCACTTATATTTTTAATACTTACCCTACTTTTACTAGTGCATATTACCTATATGATCCGATGAAGGATTGAAAACGTGACTGAGACAGGGTCCTAACGTAACTGTAGTGAAGTGTAGACAGACTGGCTCTAGGGCACGTCACTACCCGGAAGTGTAGTGCAATCCACATAGCTGCGCGCGCAGTGATATGAAAACCTCACATTTCCTATATCGCAACCTGATTACGGACGTGTTTCTGAGACGGGAATTTTTCTCTTTTCTACTTATCTTCTACCTAAACCGTGTGGTTTAGTTATTGGTATGTCTTTTCTCTGTTTTTGTATTGTGAAGTGTATCATGCGTAGTTTCACCTACCTCGTCGTAGAATGGCTTTTCTTCATCCTTCGAGAACGATGTTTTTCTTTGCTCATGTCGCCATTGCATTGTTTCTCGCGAAGAATTTTAGTCTTCTTTTCATGCTACGCAGTCTACTATACCGTTTTATCGTGTTTTCAAACACTTTTTCGCTTTTTGGTAGCTATTTGCGTTGTTTTTCTTTGGAGCACGATTTCGTTGGCCATTCAAAATGGCGGCTTCCTTCGTCTTGCTCGATTTGTTGTGGTGACGTCACGACTTTTTGTGTACCGTTTTGTTTGCTTATTTTATCCATATTTATGGATAATTTTGCTTGTTTATTGCTTTTATGTGCTTTAGCATAATGTGTGTATGTTTTATACTTGCTAATTTTACATTGTAAAATTTTTTCTTTGTGGAATTTAAAAAATTCCATGTTTATGAACCATGATCACAGCGGTTATCTCCCTTTTAACCTTGAGTCTGTGTAGTTCTTTCTTATTCCTTTTTCACTTCAATTATTCATCTTTTTTCATGAGAATTTTTTTGTTTTGGTATTTAAATTTCTTTGTAAATTTTTTATTACCAATGCTTGTAATTTTCATGCTTGATTTAAGCTTTCATTACTCAACCATGTTTGATGTTAAAATTGTTTTTAACATGTTCTGGTGGTTTGTTTGTTTGAATATTTTTGTTCACTGGCTTCTTCTTTTTGTTGACAGTGAACTTGTACTTGCATGCCGCGAGTCTTCTGCGCTGCCTTCAAATCCTCCAAGTCGGCGAAGGACCCACATCCCCTTTGCCCAGACTGTTTGGCGGACACACCGTGTGAGTGGCCCTCCCGGTGTCGGCATTGTCGTCATCTATCTGAGTCAGAGTTCAAGGCTTACCTGGTCGCTAGGCGTAAGAGGTTCACCCAGAGACGCTGCAGGATGGCCACTTCTGACCTGGATCAGGACACACTTGTCATCTCGGAACCTATTGATGGTTTGTCGCCAGCAAGAGATCACTCTCATGATGTGCTTCCCCCTGCTGGGGACACTGCTCCTTCGAAGTCCAAGGCCAAGCGTGTTTCAAAGGAACAGTTGGAGAATGTGATCAACCCTGGTGCTCCGCCCATCGGGAACGAACCACGCTCAGATAGGAGGCCCAGGAGTGGGTTGTCAGACCCTCCCTCGTCAGACTCTTCCATCAGACAGTCTCTTTCTTCTGAGGAGCGCCGGCGCCTAGAAGATCAACAGCGCCTAGGTGAGCGCCAGCGCCTGGAGCTTGAGGTGGAGAAAGAGGAAGAGAGATACCAATTTTCTCTGAAGGACCTCGAGCGCCAGGAGGACGAGAGACGCCTGGCAGAGTTGAGAGAAACCAGGAGACGTCAAGAGGAGCGTCGTCTGGAACAGAAGCGCCAGGAGGAGCGCCTGGAGGACACTCGACGCACAGAGAATGCTCAGCGCCAGGAGCTTGAACGCCAGCGCCGGGAGGATGAGCGCCAGCACTTGCGTTTGGAGGAGGACCGCCGCTTCCGAGAGGAAGAGCGTCAGCGCCTCAAGGACGTTGAATCCAAGCGCCACAAGAATGTTAAGCGCCAGCGCCGAGAGGATGAGCGGTTACGAGAGGAGGAGCGCCTACGCCTCAAGGAGGTTGAAGCTCTGCGTCACAGAGGCTACTAGCGCCAGCGCCGCGAGGACGAGCGCCTGTGTCGGGAGGATGAGCGCCAGCGCCTCAAGGATGTTGAAGCTCAGCGCCACAAGAACTACGAGCGCCAGCGCCGCGAGGACGAGCACCTGTGTCGGGAGGATGAGCGTCAGCGCCTCAAGGAGATTGAGCACCAGCGCCTCAGAGAGGAAGAGCGCAATCGTCTTGAGAAGGAGCGCCAGCGTTCTAGGGACCGCCTGTCAAGGGAACAGTTGCCCTCTCAGGACTCTAGTGACTCACTTCTTCGTGACAGATCTCCTATCAGAGACACGCTGGATTTGGAGGCTTCTCCACGTCAAACAGCCTCCACTTACTCAGATGACCGTTACTACGACCCGGTGTCACCATCAAAGTCTGTGGACCCCAGTGAGCCCCAGGGAACTCATCTGCCTTTGGGAGAAGTTTACTCCTGGATTGCTGAGAGATTGATAGCTTGTCCATCGCCAGGCCCGGATACTGATGCTTCCTTAGCCGTCTGGCATGAACCGGAATTGCTTATTCCTCCGCACCCGATGATCTCTGATGCTGTGGAATCTCTGGATGATGAGTTCAAGAAACTTTCTCTTAATCCAACGTTTCGACCAGCCAAGAATTCCTCCTCGACTTTCAAGGTCCACTCTCTCCAAGTGTTCAACCATGGTGCCCCTCAGGACGACTCTTGCTCTAGGTTGTCAGATGCGCCGCAGGGCTCTTACAAGGTGCAAGATGTCAGGCTGCTGTCCGTAGACAGAGAGTTGAAACGTATGTTGAAGCCCCTCTCAGCTATCGCTTCAGCTGCTGATGCCCTCTCACAGGACCTTACGGAGGAGAACCCATCAAGGATGGATCATCAGTCCACGATGTTTAGGTGGGTCTCCAATTCTGTCTCGGTCATCGTAGACCACGTTCGTTCAGCTATGGCTTCAACCACTCTCATCCGTAGGAACAGTCTACTTGCCCCCTGTGTTTGGGAAGAGGAATTTAAGAAGTCACTGATAAGAGCTCCTCTCTCTACTCCTACCCTTTTCGCGGACAAGATCCCGGAGGTATACAAGGAACATGCTTCGTTGGCACAGTCAGACTTTACTTTTCGGGCCATCAAGTCTTTATCAACATCTTTCGCCCCCAGAAACGCCAGGGCCAACCAAATCTACGTGGGAAGGCGCAATTCAGTCAGGATCGCGCAACGTGGAGCTCGTGGTGGAGGACGAGGCAAGTCGGGTAGGGGAGGCTACACCTCTCAGAGACCCCGCCCCGATTTCGACCAGCGAAAGACTCCCAAGACTCCAGCCTACAAGAAACGCCGTTGAAGCGGTGGATATGCACGACTGGCTTCTCCCGCCTCCAGTCGTCCCGTACCGAACTACTCCCGTAGGCGGGAGACTAGGGATCTTCTGGCCAAACTGGACAATCCTAGAAGATCCCTTTGTCACCGAAATCCTCAGGGTTGGATACAAAATGCCAATCTCCAACCCTCCGCCTCTGACCACCCTGCCCCGGTCACGCGTGTACTCGCCGACTCAGATCGTTCAGTTGTCTTCCAACATCGAGACACTGTTGGAGAAGAAAGCAATAGAAGTGGTCCCA
Organism: Gibbula magus; assembly: GCA_936450465.1. NCBI lineage: Eukaryota > Metazoa > Mollusca > Gastropoda > Trochida > Trochidae > Gibbula > Gibbula magus. Next base: position 49,572,970 of record OW388301.1, read on the forward strand.
GACCCCAGCTTCTCCCCAGGATATTACTCCCCAATCTTCCTGGTTCCGAAGAAGAACTCAGACAAGATGCGGATGATACACAACATGGCTTCATTCAACGATCTATACATGCCGGAGCCTCCGCATTTCACAATGGTTACCCTGGATCTACTGCGTTCCAAGCTTCAACCCAACGATTGGCTGGTCAGTTTAGATCTACAGGACGCTTACCTCCATGTACCAATTTTCAAGCATCATCGGAAGTACCTCAGATTCCTCTTCCAGGGGGTACATTATCAATGGAAGGTTCTTCCGTTTGGAATCTCTACGGCCCCGTGGCTTTTCACTCGCATTACGTCTCCGATCGCGAGGTTTCTCCATCTTCCGGGGATAGAGTTCGACCCCTATATAGACGATTGCCTGATGAGCCACGGGGACTCAACAGCTTTACACAGACAGACCCTATTTACCTTGGACCTGCTGCGACAGTTGGGATGGCTTGTCAATTCAGAGAAATCGCAACTAGTCCCATCCCAGCAGCTGACGTTTATAGGAGGTCTGTTCTTAACCGACATGGATCTTCTCCGAGTACCCCCAGACAGGTGGGAGAAGATAGAGCAGTTAGCATTGCGGGGTCTTCGTCAGGCCTTGTCGGTCCGACAGTGGCAGTCGCTGCTAGGTCTTCTGACGTCGGCTCTGGCCCTCACTCTCAGAGGTCGTCTCATGGCGCGCCCTCTTCAAGTATTTCTGATTCCGTTCTGTCAAGAGGACGATCCCAGGGAGAGTTTGCGGCTTCCACTGCACCGTTACCTCAGGTGGTGGACGATCCCATCGAACGTTTGCTTAGGAGTCTCTTTGACAGAGTTCAGTCATCATCACGAACTGTTCGTAGACGCTTCACATCAGGGGTGGGGAGCCCACCTGGGTCATCGGACAGCAGCAGGTTTATGGGCAGAGCATCAAGTCGGCTGGCACAGCAACAATCTCGAACTGCAGGCAGTCATCTTGGCCATCGAGCACTGGAACGGAGTCCTCAGAGACTCTCGGGTTCGCATAGCGTCAGACAACTCGACAGTGGTTTACTTGATCAATTTCCAGGGGACGACTCGGTCGCGCCAGTTATTGAGACAGACTCTCCAACTGTTCGAGTTGACGGACGCCAACCACATTCTCATCAGGGCTCGTCACATCCCGGGTTGCATGAACATTTTGGCAGACGCTCTGTCCAGACCAGACAAGCCATCGCCAACGGAGTGGATGCTCAACCCGGAAGCTTTCACCCTGATTTGTCAGCAACACCATCGTCCCCTGATGGACTTGTTCGCCACAAGATTCAACAACCAGTTGCCAACTTATGTCTCTCCCCTTCCAGATCCGATGGCTTGGGCAGTGGACGCCCTGTCCCTGTCTTGGGACGGTCTAGACGCGTTCGCGTTTCCACCTCCAATTCTGTTGCCAAAGGTTCTGGCCAAGATCAGGGAGACCAAATCGATGAATCTGCTTTTGGTTGCGCCCTTTTGGCAGGCCAGAACTTGGTTTCCAGAACTTCGTCTGCTAGCGGAAGGAGAACCAAACCCGTTGCCCCCGTGGCCAAACCTCCTTCTGCATCCTCACAGTCGGCAGATACATCCAGACCCGCAACGATTTCATCTGTGCGTTTGGACCATTTGCAGAAGACTCTAAGAGATAAGGGGTATTCAGCGCCGGTAGCCAGCGCTATTACTGGAGCTCATCGGCCTTCAACTAGAGCCCTTTATGATGATAAATGGCTGTCTTTTGAGAGTTTTTGCAGATCCCATCAGCAAGACCCTTTGTCAGCTTCACCACAGTTCTTGGCAGATTTTTTGTTCCATTTACGCTCGAAGAGGCACCTCAAGGGTGGAACGATTTCTACCTATCTTTCGGCCCTCAATTCAGTTCTCGCTGTTAAAACAGACAGGAAGATATCTAAAATCCCGGAACTGATAGCCATGCTGAAGTCCTTTAAGCTGGAAGACCAGAAAGTCAAGTTTCGGCCTCCAGCTTGGGATCTGAACCTGGTCCTGAAGCACCTTCGTGGAGCTCCATATGAACCTCTATCGAAGGCCTCTTTTGAGAACCTCTCCAGGAAGACGGCGTTCCTACTTTCTTTGGCAACGGCTGCCAGAGTGAGTGAACTACACGCTATTGATGTTACCAGGGTCCGGTTCGAGCAACGGCGCCATGGCTCAGTGCATCTAGGTTTGTTGTGGGATTTTGTAGCGAAAAATCAACTGCCTGGTCAACCGGATAGAGCGTTTGTCATTCCGCCGTTGTCTTCAATTGTGGATGAGTCAGAGTCTGAAGAACTCTCTTTGTGCCCAGTCCGTGCCCTGAAGGAATACATCTCCCGGTCTACTGACAAGAGGGCTGGGCGAAAGAGGCTGTTCATTCCTTTCTCTTCTACGGCTAAGGGAGAAGTAAACCGGAATACGCTGGCCTTATGGCTTCGATCAACCATCTTGGCAGCTAACGATGCAGCAGGAATTCCTCACCCCTGCGCAAACAACCCTCATGAGATCCGGGCTCTAGCCTCAACTATAGCACTTCACAGGAACTGTTCCGTGCCTGACATCATGAAGGGTTGCTTCTGGAAATCTAACACTGTGTTTGCTAGTCATTATCTGAGAGATGTCTCCGTGGAAGACGTTCAAGGTCTCCAGTCGTTTGGACCTCTCGTAGTGGCGCAGCAGCTCACTTTGCCCTCCTCGTCTTAGGTGAGTTTCTCCTTGTGGATTTAGGACTATTTCTCGGCCCGTCGAGATCTCTCCTTTTAATCCATTTCTTGTGGTTTCATTTTCTGATTTGGGTTTCCTGTTCGTAGGTTTCCGCTCAGTTGCCACGTCCTACTATTACTAGTGCTTTTTGGAGGTCCTCGCTGATGGTCCTCTCCCTCCGTCCTACTGTCGAATCAACATGCACTAGTAAAAGTAGGGTAAGTATTAAAAATTTATTAAAATCTAAATATTTTAGATATTTAAAAATACTTACCCTACTTTTAGGGTTTATACCCACCCATCGTTGGACCAACTACCTCCCCGCATTTTAGGACCTCGCTCGGACTGACTCTAGGAAATGTGAGGTTTTCATATCACTGCGCGCGCAGCTATGTGGATTGCACTACACTTCCGGGTAGTGACGTGCCCTAGAGCCAGTCTGTCTACACTTCACTACAGTTACGTTAGGATCCTGTCTCAGTCACGTTTTCAATCCTTCATCGGATCATATAGGTAATATGCACTAGTAAAAGTAGGGTAAGTATTTTTGAATATCTAAAATATTTAGATTTTAATAAAATTCTTCTCATGATATTCAAAAAGTTAACACATTTCTTTAAAATCTATTAAATATCAATACAAACCTTTTTTTCACAGATAACTGAAGACCATTCTGGAACAGACAGATGGATGCTGAGTCGACTGAGTCACATGATCAGGTCATGTGACACTCATTTCAGAACATATGACCTTCATCTTGCAACAAAATGTCTCCATCAGTTCTGGTTAACAGAATTCTGTGATGTCTACTTGGTAAGTCATGTCAGTTTAATATTTTCACTTTTTTAATATTTTGTTTCTCAAATTTGCCATTTATAATTGAAGTTTGTATATTATATTGTTACTTTAGAGGGTAAAACATATCATTACATGACCAAATAAGCCGTGTTGATAAAAACAGTTATCTGAAAATGGTGCAACATAAAAAGGGAAACTTTGTGGAACTTTTCGGTGTGAGAGATAGATTTGTAGGTCTCATGTAAATTTGTGAGTTCAGAGAGCTGGATGGTTGATCGTTCCATGATGGTGCCATATTACCAACTCTACTCTACTCTATATTCTACTAGTACATCAGTCAGATCACTTGAACTACATTCGAGCGGCCATTTTAACATGAACACCTTAAAATGGTCGCTCGAAGGAAAATGGACTTGAATGGCTTAACCTTTTCATGTACATTCGTTTTAGAACTCTTTTTATTGATTGAGAAGTATTATTTAGCCATAAGTAAGCTTATTTTCCATTTCTTGAGAGCACTTTATTTCACTTATGAGCTGTGTGCTCCAGCGCCTTTTATGGATTAATTTGATAAAGAATAGACCTGTTAATTAGATAATGGAAATCAATGAGAAATATGAAAACTAATCATTGATGCTACAAGTATGGAAAGTTTTACTACGGCATAACAAGTCATTGTTCATCAGTTTAATGATATATAATATATGACGGTGTGGACACTCTGTTTTATTATTATAAATTTGTAAAATTAGCTAGAGTAGTGGATTCTGTGATAGACCCCTCTCTTTAATTAGGATATAGTTTTATCAAGAATGAGAATGTGGCTTACAATAAACATTTGCATTTTTTCAAACAGCTAATAAGTTCATAAAAATCTCAAAGCAATTGTCAGTAGTTACATTTATAATGACAGTGGTTATGTTGCTTCAGTATTCTCTGTCTATTCCCAGGAGTGTGTGAAGCCAGTATTTCAACAAGGAACTGATTCGGAGCAGGCTGCCGTGAGACAGGTGCTATATCTATGTGTAGAGACGTACCTACGAGCCGTCAGTCCTTTCACACCTTACCTGGCTGAAGAGCTCTACCAGAGACTACCAAGGGGAGATAACTCGTCCGAAAGCATCTGTGTAGCAGAATATCCGAAGCCAGAAGATGTGAGTCAAGTACTGTACGTTTCAGTTCACTCATTGAAAAGGGGGTCACCTTTGGGTTTATCAAAGTTACATGCAAAATATGTGCAAGTTCAAAGGTCATTGACTTGCCTAATTTTACCATTGACTCATTCCGAAATATCACAGAAAAGTCTTTGACTTGCCTCTTTCTTCCTTTTTTTTAAAACCATGAACTACAACTCAGAGGTTTGACCCTCGGACAGAGCTCTTTGTCTTAGTGCCAAAATTTGCTGCAAGTCCATGACTTATTGACTTGTTTTAACCCCTGTAAATGTGTATTACAGTACTGCTGGGTTGATGAAGAAGCTGACAGGACTATGTCTGTAGTAAGAGAAATCAGTCACCAGTCTCTAGCTGTGCGGCGGGATCTCAACCTCACCAAACTCAGGGCATCAGGTTGGTAAAATTAGCTCTTGAATTACAGACAGAATTCCACAGCCTAAGATTGTTTCTGTGAGTCTGCCTTATGCTAATGAGTACCGCCAAGAGGATCTCCAATGAAAAACAATCGAACCAACCTGCAGAGGTTGCAGGTTATTTGAAGAGGAGGTAACGGTCACCAACCTCTCCTTATTCTATCTGCCAGATTGATAAGTGGTAAGCTAAGAGTTACTGCCCGTTAATAGTTTGCAAAGCGGCCACCAGGGCTTAGGGTTCTACACAGGGTGTTCATGCACAGACATGATAACCATTCGTTGATCTCTCCACACATAGGTTACTCAAGTCATGTCTTCCTACATAACGTTACGATACACATGATCCCCGTTTTCTTCACACAGGTTATTCAATTTTTCCCATGTAACCTCTGTTGCAATATTTGTTGTTTGTAGCGAAGTTTGAAAACAATCAGGAATTTCTATTTCTAGCTAGGAAAGAGCTGCAATTGCAAAAGGGGTTACTCTGGATGAAATTGATATGAGAAACCTCTGAGGGGAGAAGGATGTATCCCTTACCTATTGTAATTATTTATTCAGGGTTAAAACATGCATGGAGGAAAATTGCATCCCCCTTCTAAATTGATCTCAATTCACAGCAAATGAATCACATTGATGATTCAAACACTAAGGTTAACCTTAGTGTTAAGGTAGTTTGGTGCAAAGGCCACCAGGACAATTGCTCCCCAAAAAGGACTTTGTGACTGTACAAGCTATTTTAACAATGTTGTACTTAATATTCTTTTTGAAGTTCTCAATTACAATTTCTGAGACCAAATGACTATAAATTTGTGTATTTCCTGTTTCAGCCTACCTGGTGTGTACAGACAATGCCCTGCTGTCGAGACTGTCCGATCTGAGACTGAGTCTGCAGACTCTCTCGCGGTCTCGAGACTTGACTCTGACATCAGACTCACAGTCTATTCCTGCTGACTGTGTCTGTCTCCAAGTCAACGAGTCTTGTACTCTCGCTGTGACCCTCAAGGTTAGTTTGCCAACAAGACACAATCACAACTTATTCAGAGCGTCAGTAATTATCCCCCCACTATGACACAGGAGGATATGAGACTTTGCTTGTCTATTCGTCTGAAATCTTTTCTGGAGACTGACTATATGACTTTGATAACTGCCATACCAAATTTGAAGTTTCTATCTAGTGGTGTTGGAGGTGTCAACTTCAAGATGCAAATTTTCCACAGTTTTGGCCTCTCTTTCGTTTTCAGAGCATAACTCAAAACCTATTTGATAGAAGATGTTAGTGTATGCGCAAGTTTCCAATGTGGTGTGATGTCCATTGAAATATATTGTCATTCCATAACATGATTGGCTGCGGTCAAACTGCAGGAGGGAATATGCGAGCCATGCTCACTTTATTCTTGTTGTTAGGTTCACATGCAGGTTTTTTCAAATTATATACATTTTTGTTTCTTATATATCATAGGATGTAGTGAATGCAGAAAAACTCTTGCCTGGTTTGAGACAGAAGTTATCGAAGCTGGAGGGGGAAATACATAGACTTACTTCCAGTCTTACAAAGCTGCAGGATGAGCAGTTAGTCAAGAAATCTAACGATAAGGTATGTAAAGAGACTCAATTTGGAGACATTTAGATGCGTTTGTTGGGTGTTTTGTTTTGTACACATATCACCCCTATACAGTGGAAACCGCCTAGGTAAAGACCGCTTATGTCACAATGAACACAGTAGCAATGTTAGAGAAGGACAGAAAGATATGTTTAGCTAAGAGACAATCTCTCATGGTAGCTGCTATTATAGAACTGTGATACACTTCTATTTGACTGGGACATGCTATAGAATAAGTGAGAGGAAGCAATAGTATATATTACTTCATAAATGTACAATTGAAATTATCAAATTTTATGCAATAAATCATTTCATTAGATACAACTGTTATCTTATACTTGATGTATATACATACATGTTTATTGTTTTATCAACGATTTATACATCAATTATTGTTATCATCTGCAGGTTTTCACAAGTTTGAATAAGTAAAGTACCGGATAAGTAAAATATTTTGATGAGTCCCTTGAAAATTTACTTATTATGTTACTGTTCCTACAACTAAAATTTAAGGCATTAACCTGACAGATACCAATCTAGAATGTTTTGATCCAATTGAGGCGAAAGAATAATAATTGTTATTGAAAGATTTATGTTCTTGTATACTGCTACACATGTTTCTGTTCCCTTTCAGATCGACCATTTGAAGAAACAAATCGAAAAATATGTCAGTATTATATCAACTTTGGAGACCATTAGATAATGCTGTTTTATGACTTGCCTTTGTGTTATGTTTAACTTTGTTTTAAAAGGAGGGTTCTACTGGTGTATTTTTTGTGGAAAGGATATTCCTGTTAACACATGTTATTAATGCATTATTAAAAACACAGTCAAATTAAAAGATACTACCGGGTAATGAAGATTATATTTCGATGAATTTATTTTCAAAACTTGATTAACACAAGCCTACATTTGTTGAAAAATAAAAACAAAATGAGAAGTGAAGCCATTTATCGACAATGCGAATTGGGAAAACTTCGCCAGAGCATAGCAGCAAATTGTTTATTAGTTTTATGACATGTTATATGTTACTATGTGAATACTCTATCAGTATATGTCTGTAGTTATTAAAAAGTTGCAAAATTAGGTACAATAGCGTGTTTTCATTTCACGTAATGCAAAATGGTGACAGAACCCTCCCTTGATGTGACAGTGGATGAAAGATAAGTAAAATTAATAACAAAATAAAAACTTATGAAACCATTTTTTGTCAGTAATATGCTGCACCAGGATTGTATTGTATTCAAGGTGAACTTGAACAATGCAATAGAAGTATATGTCAAATAAAGTGTACTTAAATTAAGCAATAAACAAGAGTAAAGGGGTTGAACCATCCAAACAAGAACACAGAACTGGTGTAAAAAAAACCCAAAGAATCTAATAGTTAGAACTTACATTTCTGGACTCTTTCGAGTCCCTTTTTCAGATCTAAGCATTGAAAAACACCAATGACTGTCAAATGACAATATCAAAAGTAACAAAGACAAACTGAAGCCTTGTTCGCATGCACCCATATTCATACCATGCAAATTTTACATTCTTAAAGAACTACCGGTATCATTTACAAAATTTGCAATAAACGCTTGCACTTCCTGTTAAAAAATCATGAATAATATTGCTAAAATGTGTAAAAGGTATGCATGCGAACAAAGTATTAGTCGAACCATGAAGTGTCATTCATGTCTGGGACAAGAAGGAATTACTTTGCGAGATCAGATGAATAGGTTGGATGCTGTAAAATGTCCTTGTCTCCAAGGCAACTGCTTGACAGATATGGGCTAGAGCACTGGCGTACTCCTGCGGTGATGACCTCGCATAACTTGCTCAGAAGTTTGCAGTTGTAAGCTCCGCTAATGGTCTGAAATTTTGCAAGATAGTTAGTTAGAATGACCCTATGACAGTCCCAAAAGACAGACGCCATGACCTTCCCTGCTAACGTTATACCTACCATGCCATGGTTCCACTCTTCCACTCATCTTATTTGTCTAGGATCATACACATCGACCCAAAATTCGTCCAAGATTACAAGCCGTCTGAAGAAATCCTCTTTATCCTGCTCCAAAATCCCGCCAGGGGCACGGCAACTTTGTCTGAACTGTTCTACACACAGTAAAGTTTGGGGGCAATACTACACTGAAGTTCAGCATAGTACCACCCATGGTTCGATAGTTCCAGTCGATGCTCGCAGGTTCCACCACAATGCATATACACATGGCTTTGCGGGCTTTCTCCCTGCCATAATACTAGCAGACGCAATATAAGTGAAATACTAGCGGCGTTAAACCCCAAGTCACCTCACCTGCTCCCGTCGAGAGTGGAGTCGTTTCCCATCGAGTATGCATTTGAAGAGAAGTCGGTAAACAAGACACTTTGGATATGTGCAATGGGTTATGAACTTTTAACTCAAGTCGTTGTCAATCTTTACCGTCTGTATTGTTACACAGCGGTCTTCCTGAACCAATACCTCATTGTTTCAAATCAGAATCATTTCTGTTACTCATATCGCCACCATCGGCAATACAAAAGCTATACAAAAATAAATGTACAACATGATCAAGACAGCAGACAAATCTACACATTGGTACTGACTTGGTATTATATACATATAAAGAATTATACATATACTGGACAAATAATTAGGGATATTTTGAAATTATAAATACTTATGTAGTTATTGCTTGACATACTTATGAAATATTAATCATAAAACATCTGATATCCCTAACTTTACATTTAGGCAGGAAAAGATAATTTTCAAAAGTTAGTCTTTAAGAAGTTGGGAATATTATCCTTTTGCACTGGATGTTATTTTAGATCGCCAACATTGATGTAATTGATTTTTTTAAATTAATTAAACTTTCAGTAAAAACCAAGAAGTGTAACATGTTGAAAGATTTCTTAAGATAAAGGGAATGCCACATTTATCTGATATATTTAACAGAGAGTATCCATGGATTAGTACTTATAGTGTGGTTATGGTTGAAGAATTTGAATGAATACAGAACTGAGATAGTTTCACCGTATTGTTATTTGAGCTAATTTACGTCAGTATATCATTCTTTTAGCTATTTGTATAGATAAATAGGCCCACCCGAATTAATCTGATGCAATGAAGTCATAATGTTTTTGTTAGTTATTATAAAGAACAGTTTTAACATCATATCCCTGAGTATAAAAGTACATATTAGCCCTTAAATTTTGATAGTTCCGACATGTGAAACGGTAGTGGACAACGTCTTCGGTAGAGTGACCACATGCGCACTGTGATGTTTCCGATATGTGTCTATTATATCTGTCTGAATTTAGATCGCTACAGCGGAGCTTACGGTAAGATTCAAGAGAGACCCCGGCGAAATCCAAAAGCTTGAATGAAAAAAACCCTATCGTATCGTGACTATCACCTGAAAGGTTATCTAAGTTATAAGAAGTGAAACACAGCATTAAAATAAAGCCTCGTTTCATAACTTAACAGAGTTGTTGCAAATTGAAAATTAAATCTTAGTTTATAGGAATTCAAGAATACTCATATATCTCTAACATCTTAATTTTATACTATCGGGTTACCCGTTATTGGATATTTTCGAATGTCTTGACTCATGTAGATTGTCGAGGATGGTCTTGACTGTAAATACATTGAATTGAACAAGGCAACTTCTATTAGCCGATAGTGAAACTGAAATCGAACCCAGGAAAGCCCAACTTCAGCCTAGAAGCACCCTGTTTTAGAATATGAAGGGCAGGGAATAAAATAACAAGACAACATGATCTTCTAGCTGGCGAAACCTACCAAACTATTGGAAACTTCTTTAGATTTATTGTATCCTCATTCTGCCATTGCATGTTACCGTAAGTAAAAAATGCAAAAATAGGCCAACAGTTTTCTAATATATTGTCATGATATAGTTCAGGAAAGAGGCAACTGCAGTGCCGACCCCGAACCCAGAAATCATTATAACTACATCAAGGGAGGTGTAAAGTTGTCACTCGACTCGCATTGTACACTCACCAACAATCGAAACGTCTTGAGAATAAAACACGAAGACTACTGCCGGAAAAGGTCGATTTTAAATATCTTTGATAGGCACATGTCTCAATTTCATGCATCAGAGTGTGATACTTGTTTTATGTGTCAGTTCAAATACGTTTTGGGTGCTGAAATCGCTTTTTCAAAATGGATTTTGGCCAGATAGTTTGGCATTTAAGGTGACATTATACAATGTAAACATGTAATCAGTAAAATATGTTGCCAACATAAATAACCTTGGACTTATATTTATTGACTCGGCATTATTGTCATAAAAAATGGAGAGGAAAGAAACACATTTTGACTCTCCTATCTTGTCTAGTTAAAGAGATTAAAAAACAACGATTTCTTAAAACCCACATTTTAAAGAAATATGAATAGACAATGTTTTTACTATTCAAAGTCAGTTAAGTTGGCTTCTGACATGGTGTGCTCTGTTTCAGTCGTATTTATTGCATATGGGTTGAAATATTTTGTAAGGCGTATTTTGTTGGTTTGTGTATTCGCCTTAAGCGCTACTTGTACAGTGAGTACAGACTGCTTCTAAACCTTACTGCTTTCACCATTTAGCTGTGAAATCTTTTTAATTGGTTTTAGATTATACAAAATTTTATGGTGATATTAGTGGAATATTTACGCTATCATTCGTCTCTCTCTTCCAATGACCCGTCTGTGTACAACATTCTGATAACAAACACTAACATTATTGTCGTTGAATGAAGCAGTCCAATCTGCAAAGATAACGACCCAGACGTCTAATTATAATCGGTATTCATAATTACCTCACTATTGAGGTTATAAAATATGTCAAATTCAATAAATCATGTCCTTCGTTGGACCAAACAAGGAACTGATTTGTTTTTCATTTTCCCTCAAAATAACTATAGCCAAATAGCCATTGTGTTTTTTTCAATCGATGGTGAATTCTGACCTTGGCTTTAGTACATGTAGATGATGCTTCAGATTCAAAATCTAGGATTTACAAAAGCTGACGCATTCATGATACTGTTCATAAAAGCAAAGGTATTTGAAAGTAGAATGTGACACATACACTCAACCGCAAAGGGAACGTCTCCCATTTTCAATAGATTAAAAATACGTCTGTCGGAGAAAGTCGATATTGAATATTTTTGATAGGAACATGTTTTGTAAAGATGTGGTTTCATACACCGCAATATATGATGCTTTTATGTTTATGTCATTTCAAATACACTTGGGTTGCTGAAATAGTATTTTCAACAATGGTATAGCGCTTTGAGCATATGACCTATGGATAAGGCGCTATATAAATGGTCATAAGCAGTCCCAACTTAAGCATGCTTTTGTGAATATGCCTTATTTTAACTATGAACAGTTTGAGTCATTGATTGACTGTTATGCACAATGAAAAGTGAGTATTGATGGTCAAAGTTCAAGGTCATGAGATATTGGTTAAATTTATTTTTTTATTGATGCTGACGAGAAGGCGGAAAAGGGAAAGGCGAGACCCTAAGTTTCGGGGCTGCTCTGCTTTTGCGGTGTCCCGCAATCTAGTTTATTATTATTATTTACCCAGAAACTTTGGCTTTTAAGTTAATAAAGTTATTTTTTTAAAAGTATAGAAATATGATTAATAAAATATGATGTCGACATAGGTCACCTTCTTGGACTTATATTTGGTTACGCATCCTGTAGGACGTCACAAAACAAGCCAGAAGCCATTTTTGTCTCTCCTATCTCGTCTAAAAATCCTAAATGAAAAACGACGATTTCTTAAAAGGTTTGTTTCTCAGAAATATGAACAGATACTGCTTTTAAACTAGAGTCGTCAGAAGATGACATATCCCACCGGTTCCACATACTTTGTAAAACACATCTTTAACAGATGTATATCTTAACTACTTTATTTAGTGGGTAATACACACATTTCAGATATGATGAAGGGTTTATAGAGTTCTGCTCCGAAAGCAGAGTGACCTTTCTCTGAACAAAGTCCAAATTCAACATGTTTCTGTGGAAACGAAAAAAAAAGAAAAAAATATATATATTTAGAATCTGAAAATTTCAAAAGGCACCACTTCAGTAAGTGGATTACACACATGCATAGTTTCAGGAAGATATGATGAAGAGTTTTGGAGGTGTGCTCCAGAAAGAAACATCTCTGAACTAAGTCCAAATTCAACAAGTTTCTATGGCATGAACAAAGAATTTCTTCAGAAATCTGAAAATATCAAAAGGCACCACTTCAGTTAATGGCTAATACACATGCAAATTTTGAAAATATCAAAAGTCACCACTTCAGTTGTTGGGTTATCAAAAGGAAAGTTTCAGAAAGATATCACGAACGGTTTTCGAGTTCTGCTTCGGAAACAAAATGATTACGGACGGACAGGGCTACGACTATATACTATATACCTGTGGATAAAAATCAAACTTAGTTTAGATGTCCTTTGAGGACATAGTGTATCTCTGTTTCAGCCGTATTTAGCACTTATGGATTGAAATATCTTGTATTTTGTATGTAGACGTTTCTTTTGCGGTTCAGTGTATGGTTAGTTAAGCGTCATGTTGGTCCAATAAAATATTCCTCCGTAAGTCTAACTGACTGTATATATAGCTGGTTGATACTCCTCATTCCTCGAATAGCTCGAAGGCATCCACGGCTTGCATTAATTGACCAGATACTTCGTTGCTTTCTGCGTAGAGAGACATTTATAGGTGTAGAGATGAGGGCATTTGAGAAGGTGTAAAGAAAATGGCGTTAAGTATATGATCTAAATACACACTAAATCTTACACGAAAATATTCATTTATTATATAATTTAGTCATCAGTGTCAGTAGCGTTTTAACAGCGACACGTTTTAGAAAAATTTATTTGACCTTATAAAGACGAAGTCACAATTCGCCAACAAATTATTGATTATGTCAGAACTGCATCGTCTCGCTGTTCAAATGTGAACTTGGCTCACGTTGAACAGTTGTGTTAGAAACTACTATACAGGATGATAAACATATGTGTAATGACATGTACTCTTCTGCACGCCTTGTGGTAAGACGATTTTAGTTCTTATGCTTTGTAAAACTTCATCGCAAATGACTGTTCATATACGTTCAATCTAATAATGCGTATCAGATGGGTTTATAGCATGAACCGTTGTCCGTCGTCCGTAAACTTTTTCGATTTATTTTCTAGAAATGCTGCATCCCTAAACTTGAACCTTTGTCAGATGTTACCATGCACCTGGGGGATCACATGTTGTCCTTTTGGTCTCGACATCCTTCTTCCTCTCAAAATATGGGCGTTACAAACATTGTCCGTACAACCTTAATGAAATTTTTCAGCAAGCCGATTTTTTTCAGAATAATAACTCTGGACTGGTCCTTGTTCCGTTTTTTCGGAACCTTATTCATAGTATCTGCAAAGGGGACGGCTTTTTCTCAAGAAACGTTTAAAATGGGACATCCATCGGGGAATATAGTATTCAGCTCCGTACGTCCGTACGTCCGTCCATCCCGTTCTTGCAATTGTTAGCACGACATCTCATGAATTGCTGGACCTTGAGTCTGGTACCAGTCTTCATTTGGGAATACGCAGACACCAGTCGATTTGGGTGGCCCTGACCTAATTTCCAAGGTCACTACGAGACTTTGTTTGTCATTTGTAATGTTGTTCGCACAATATCTCAGGAACTGCTGCACCTAGAGTCTTCAAATTTGGTACCAGTCTTCATTTGGGCAATACGCAGGAATCAGTCGATCAAAGCCTCGTAGTGACCTTGAAAATAAGGTCAAGGTCACTACGAGACTTTGATCCTTTTTTTAAAAATGTTCTTATCCTGATATAATAACATTTGCATCAAACATGTAATGGTCATTACTCGTACAAGCTGTGTGTCCATCCTTTTAGTTCATTTCTTAATTGCGGCTGGGGACATGGTCACGTTTGTGACAATAACTTGTTTTTAAGGAGGTATTGCCCCTTTTACGTTTTAAGACTGTTAATGGTACACAGCAAAAATGAGCTGGTTTCCAGAACACTGAAACTAACAGGATACCAAATGGAAACCAGTATTTCCAGTTGGTATCCAGACAGTTTTTATAAGTTTCCATGTGGTTTCCAGCAACACTGAAACTGAATTTTGCACCAGTATCCGGATGGTATCAAGTGCGAATAATTACCCACTCCTCCAAGTGGTATCCATCTGGTTTCCATGAATAACTTTCTTTTTGGTTTCAACTCAGTTTCCATGTGATAGTTTCCACTTGGTTTCCACTTGGTTTCCATATTTCTTAGTTTACACTTGGTTTCAACTTGGTTTCCATGTTCAGGTTTACTGTTGGTTTCAGTCTGGTTTCCATGTTAAGGTTTATTGTAGGTTTCAGTCTGGTTTCCATGTTACGGTTTACTGTAGGTTTCAACCTAGTTTCCATGTTGAGGTTTACTGTAGGTTTCAGTGTGGTTTTAGTATAATGGTTTACTGTAGGTTTCAGTCTGGTTTCAGTGTAATGGTTTACTGTAGGTTTCAGTGTGGTTTCAGTGTGATTTCAGTGTAATGGTTTACTGTAGGTTTCAGTCTGGTTTCCATGTTAAGGTTTACTGTAGGTTTCAGTGTAATGGTTTACTGTAGGTTTCAACCTGGTGTCCATGGTTGGCATCTGCATGTTATGATTTAAATGAATGCAGTGTCAACACCTACAGCAACTGCTATTTTCATCAAGAGCAATAATGCTTCGGAGAAAATAATTCTAGTAATGATAAAAATAATTGTACTTTGTTATAAAGTTCATTACACTAAGTGCCAATAGCAAAGTCAATCTAATCATATCTAATTGCAAAAAAGAAAAGACATTTTGCCTGTTGTACTAGTAATACAAAACATGTGTGTTGTATTATGAAGTTTATTACGTAAGTGTCAATGCAGAGCAAATACTTGACTAATGCTGCAAAAAGGAGAATACATCTGACAATCAAATCTAAGGACTGTATTCAAATGATATCAAGTACACAATACCATATAGTGATCTTATTTATGAAGATCCTAGATATACATTTATAAATTGTATTATTTAAAATTACTTCATAAATCATCCAGCAAAATGCCATAACTGGATGTCGAGGTAAAATAACAGGGCATTGCTGCTGATTAAGAAAGAGGATCACTGATAATTCTGTGGTTATATTCTCGATTTATACTGTGCTGCCGGCCAATCACTATTCAATGTATGTTATGAAAAGGTGGTTTTATTTTCCTCGGGTAAACAGCCCGGGGAAAATTACATCACTAATCCTCCGGGGTGATTTCAAACTCTTCAGCTATAGCTTAATACTTTCTGTGTCCTCAATGGGAATGAACTTTCGACCACATGGTATGCTCATCTTCAAGCGCAGAAGTCTTTGACCGACCACATGCTTCCTTCATGTTCTTCTAGGCTGTAAAAGTAAAACGAACATAAAAATGATATTAATGACCAACATAAATTGAAATTGGTACAACCACTGTTTTACTTATTTGAAGTGTTTTAGTAAGATACACAATCATAAGTTCTGATTTGCCGGATATTGTTATTTTGTATACTACAATTATTACATTAGTTCTTAGGTTAAGTTTTGAAACACATGTACCTGTTGTAGGCTAAGGTGAGAGGTCATCTATCGCCTTTTTCAAGTTTCCCATAAGTGCAGGAATGCTGAAATGTTATAAAAGTATCAAATCAATCAAAGAAACATGAATATTCAAAAGGGTATTTCATATTCTAACTAAATATAAAGGTCATAATATGATATTCAAAAATATACATCAGTACAACAACTCTTACTTTGTCGTTTTTTTAGAATGTAATTTTTATGTATTCGTATGAATCAAGAAAGAAGAGACTGTCTTGATACAATAAACATTGACATCGTTTCGATACAATATTTCGAAGGTATTTTATCAACTTTATTTAAATTGTTATTTCAATCATTAGCATATTGGACACACAATAAGAAAACATGAACTGTACCTGCATGCAGTTGTAGACATATCATGTTGTTTTGCCCTCCGTGAATGACAACAGTTGTTGCCACTGAAGTTCATGTGCACCCGGCAGACAAGATTCTGTTTCTTCATTCAGTCACGGGTTATACTGGCAAATAATCGCGCCAAAATGTGGATGATGAACAAAGCTCTTTGTCTGGGAGAGCACATGGTCTGGCTATTATATAACACCATATGGTGGACAGCGAGCGCCCGGCGATACGGAGCATACATTTGACCTACATCTAATTACTAAATTAAGGCTCACTGAATCTTAGAGTTTGTAATTGATATTATTGTGTAGATGTTAAAAAGTAAGTCCAACATTACACACGCAATACAATGAATAATACAAAAAAACCATATCATGGTTGATATAAGTTAATGGCATTGTCGAAATGAAATGAAATACGGTACATATCATATCATATCAATCAAGGGTTTCAGTTATTTACTTGTTTATATAAATATAACATTTGCAAGACAATATTTTTCTCAAAAGTATAGTTAACCATCCTTTGTTAAAGCTTCATCTGAAAAATTTATTTGAACATGTTTATAATAATAATTAATATTGAATTTCTAGTTCTTTGCTTTGAATACACGTGCAATTTTAAATAATGGATAACTAATTTGGTTTCTATGGGTCTTTTGATTTGAACAAATGGTTAACAAATGGATGCACGGGTTCTTAATTATTTCATTATCTGTTTCCATTACACTACATTACACTACATAACACTTGATAGTTTCATGTTGGTTTCCATTTCGGGAAACAATAATTGTAATTTACACTAATGGAAACCAGCATGAAACTTCACATTAGAGTTTCATGTTGGTTTCCCTTACGGAAATATTACATATCATAGAGTCCAAATGGATTCTAGTTGGAAACCAGGTTACCAAGTTTCAGTGATAGGATAGCAAGTGGATACCCCTATTACCAAGTTAACAGTTGGTTTCCCGATTTCAGGATACTCAGTCATGTGTGCTGTGGTAGTTTCATGTTGGTTTCCATTTAATGGAATCTTTCAATGCAGATTTCCAGGAATGGAAACCAACTTGAAACCTCACTTGATAGTTTCATGTTGGTTTCCATTTTCTGGAATCAATTATTGCAATTTACAGGAATGGAAACTAACATGAAACTTCATATTGTGGTTTCATGTTGATTTCCATTTCATGGAAACATTGATTGCAATTTCCAGGAATGGAAACCAACATGAAACACATAATCAATGTTTCCAGTTGGTTTCCATCACGGAAATACTTAATGTTATAGAATCCAAAATGGATTCTAGTTGGAAACCAGGTTACCTAGTTTCAGCAGATGGATACCAAGTGGATATTCCTATTACCCAGTTTCTAGTTGGTTTCCAGATTGCAGGATACTCAGTCATTTTTGCTGTGGTATCTTCAAAGGAGTCAGTTTTTCTCAGAAACAGAGAATGAGATAACCACATTTGGTGTGTGGCTGGGGGACGTAAATACCTTTCCCCTCCTTGTATGATTGTTCATATTTTACAATACTATATTTGAAAATGGTGTACATGACATGAACATGACGTATATGTTGAAAATAGAAATGGACACTGAGTTTGTGTTGTACAGACAAGCAGAATCGTAAAGTCAGAAGATCTTAATTTTTCAATACGGCATGTTAAGATGCCCAGAAGTTAACCAATCATTTTCACCGGAAACGAAATAAATATATTTTTACGTCGTAGTATTGCTTAATTTGGCCTAGCATATGTTGGAACTTTGGAATGTTAAATTTTTTAATATTCCTAAAAATGATGTCTTTAACTAGTAAAATAATTGCATTAATTGGATTGTTATTTCTTCCTTTGATCCCAGCATTATCTTTGAAATCGTAAAATTTATATGAATTTTGGCGGAATTTTGAAAACCGGATCACAATACAAAAATGGGGGTTCCGAAGTTTCTATAACTCTTTATTACAAACCGACAGAGAGGTGATTCTGATATATTTATCCAGTATAAGCAACAATTTGTAGAAAGAATGTTATGAATGATTATATTTGTGGGTTATCATCTTGAAAACCACCCAGTCTTTTTCGGACAATTCACACTCTAAACTTTGTGCACATTTACTTTAACAAGGTTACTGTACGTTTTTAAGTACAATATTTACATAAGTACATTGTTGCAGGTAATTTAGGAACTGCAGGAAACTTAGATGCATAATTTTGGTTGGTTTGTTTGCAAGAGTTACTGTCCTTGTTCCGTTTTTTTAAACTGTCCATGCTATTTTGAAAGGGGTAAGTTTTTCTCAGATAGGATAACAAATTGAAGTGTGGCTTGAGAACATGAATCTACGAGAAGGTTATGAGAAAGTGGCAAGAAGGTTGCAAGTTTCATGAAAACCATTAACATGGCGATAACGTCTTCATGTGATGAACCAAGAGTAATTCGAGTACCAAGTAAATTAGAGTTGAGTCATTCATTCCCGACTGAATTTAATTGTTTCCACAAAACCTATGTTGCACATGGAGCGCATTCTTGTATGGAAGGGGATTTGTGCCGAAAATGAAGACATGTTGACTTGTAACTTGAAAAGTGTAACATGTCGTTCTCAACCATACAAGTCTCGAAAAGACAAGTCCAATCATGCAAAACTAACATTTTAATTCTGTCAATCGTAACTTCGCATTCTCAACTTTACAAAGTTGAAATGTAATTCTGGAAATCGTCAAAGTCGAAAAGTCAACTTGTCATTTTTAATTATTAAATCTAAATAATATGCACATTTAGTAATGTTACAAGCTACGTTTGACAAATGAAAAATGGAAAATGAGGAGTTGCAAAGTCAGCTTTGTAAAAAGGACTTTTGCATTTCGAGACTGACATGACTTGCATAGTTGCGAATGCAATGTTTTAAAATTACATCTCTACATGAATTCGCATTGACCATATTTGGAAGTTTCCCGAACATTGCCGATGTTTTCCGAGGACGAGAGACATTTGCGAAAAAACGAGACCTCCCTTGCCGCTGTCCCAGATGGGGAATCATTTAGTCTATTTTGAGCCCAACGCTGGACGAATTGACCACGCCCCCTGAAAATCAAGGGACGTAACTCCTACAAACAAACGCACGTTGTAAGTTCACGGAGCGCTACTGTCACTTAAATTCCGTTTGATAGTGTCGCTTAGTAATTAAATGCCAAACGAAAATATCAATTGAAAATTAATTCTTAGGTATTGTAATTATTATCTCAATAAATTTTAAGGACCTTTGACAAACAATTATTTTTTTGCAACGCAAAACGAATGCGGAAGTAATGTAAATATGGGATGACACTGACAGACATAAAGGATCGCATAGCTAGAATGGCATTGAAGCTATGATAAATGTATCCGATCCGTTATCATAAAACTTATTTCATTTACATATAATACTGCAGATTTACAAACCATATATAGACAGCCTAAACCCGAAAAAAATAATTACTTTCTGTGCGTTCATTTACACATTATCTTCTATCAGTTCAATCATGTCAACACTCACTTTTTATACTCCAATTTTACGTGTATTCAGTAAAGTCTTTTGCATTCAGACATGAATATCCAAGTTTTGATGAAGAAAATCCTGATATTGAAAGCATATAAACGTTAGTGGGGAAGAAATTGAAATAAATACATAAGCCAGTGTTGATAACTTTATTATTAATTTTAAAATATTTTAAATGTACCACAAAGCAATGATCTAAATCAGGGAACTTCATATACTTGTTTTAAAAAAATTAAAAAATGCATTGCATCAAGGGGAAATGTTCTTTAGCTGAGTTGAATTTATCTCTTTTAATTATTTTACAAACTTTTCTCAACTCTAGTTTAAATTATTTCTTGGTTTTGAATATGTTAATTTATCTATTTTCATTTACTTATCAAGCAAACTATATTTTTAGTAATTGAAGCAGTGAAGAGTGTATTGTTGTGGGACCGAAATATATTTGTCCATGATTAATATTCCATTAAATCTATACAAAGAATCACATTACTGAATTCAAGTATGAAATGTAAATCATAAGCCTAGATCTGTTGTTTCACACTTTAAACAATAAACATTCAACTTCTACATGCCAAAATATGAAAATAATTATGAATACAGAATGCAAACTGAAAATAGAATTGTATCACTGGTAATTTCAAAAATATAACTGCAATTTAATTTAATCGACTGTAACATATACAGGATATAAAAATAATTTTAAAAACGTACGATTTCACTAAAATGGCCATTCATGAATACATTGACATCCGTATTGTTTTCAATAAATCAAATATGTGTTTTATTAATTCATATATGAAACGATGATAATTTTTATTTAGATAATAGTTCCGATAATTTAGGTTTTACAACAATATGTCTTCCCTAAATTTCGTGTCTATTAACACTTTTGTTTGTTAGTCATTAATGTAACAAACTCATTGTAATAGAAATGTATATCAAATTATTAATTTAAAAGTTCAAAGAAAAGAAATGTTAATTCAATTAATGTGTTGTCAAGGAAAAACACAACACAATCCGGCTAGAAGTTGCAGAATGGGCTTCTTTATACACATATTTCAAGGATTAGTGTGTTTGAAAAGTCCAGAAACTGTACTAAGAGTGTGACATTTTAGATGTTCAGTATACATTTATAAATAGAGCGATCTACACAAGAGAGCTGCTGAAAATGAAAATAAGTCATTCAAATATTTGTTCATTCTGTAAATCTGAACCAGAAAGTTTCCAATATGTTTACATAAATGTAATCACGTAAATGAATTTTGGGGGAATCGAAAGTTCCATGAACAATCGTCTTTTATCACCCAAAACTGGCTCCCTAAGTAGATGGTGCTTGTATGAGATCAAGCGATATCTACATTGTAGATAACGCTAAAATCAAATCTTCATAATCCTATTATATAATGAGTTAATGACAGTTAATTTGTAACTTTAATGAACTCGTGTTGATATATTTGATATCAGAAGACACTTGGGTGAAATTCTCGATATATACTCTGATATTATTATATCATTTCAGTACCTCCAAAAAATCCTTAGAAAGTGTTGTAAATATTGCCAAGGATGTATCTAATGTTGCAAATATTATTCGCTCGTATATTAAAAACAACGCCTTCTTTCCATGCGAAATGGAATTTTTTAACAATATTTTCAGGTTTAAAAATTGTTCCTTAGCTCTGCACATCCTTTATGTTTGTTTCACTTTTGTCTGTATACCTGTGAAATGAACTTAAGAAAACATTTGAAAATAATGTTTCATTGAGCTATACCTTACGGATGTTTAGTTCTGCCCCAGAAAGGAATCCAAGTTGCGTTTCCATGGAAACCGGGAAAACAAATACCGAACTGTGACCAGTGTTGCGTCGATCCAAAAGCTGAGACAGGAAAATGACAATCATTTTGTGGACCAAAATCAAAGCAGTCTGTGACACTGACAGTAATTTATGTTTCGAAACCACTTGAAATTACGTAAGGTTTATTTTGAAAAGTTACAAATATTTGCCATCATGCATTTATTTTTAAAATGGCGATAAATTGTCTAACAAAAATCGAATGTGAAAAAATGTCTCGACCAACTGTTTTTTAGTGTTACTTTTTTTTTTTTTTTACAAAAGACGCAATGTTTTCTTTATACCCAATTGATACAGAGTGTCTTACTTATGAAGGCATTAAACATTAAACTCTTTATACAAGTATAGGTATCATTATACCTGAGTGTAAACTGTGCAATACTATATACCCTTTTACAATCAAATGCAAAATAAAAATAAATTCAACACCCTTCTGGGTCACAAAAAAATGTAAGATTTATTACTTGACTCACACATTTTGATAAACTAACTTACTATCATAAATGGGAATACGTCACTGATTCGAAATACACTGATCTGGATTGGGAGTGTTTTAGCTTATATATATAAAACTGCATTTAGCAAGAAACGATTTACTCCAACTATATTGTATACTAAAAAAACAAAACAAATCATACATACATACAATACTATAATATCACAAAATACATATATATTAATCTTGACTAGGAAGCATATTTCTTAAAAGTGTGGTCTAGCTATTCCTATGTTATTCAGAACAAATGAGTAGACAACACAACACAACAGACACAACTTTTCTCTAAGTAATAAACTGACTTGCAAAAGAAACGCCACCAGAATACAAAAGGTTATTATTTTTCGAGGAACGAGGCCTACCGATTGAAAACACTTTAAACATGTCTTCTAAATGTAACCTGTACATTCATTGTACGCAAATGTAAGTTTTCGTAGTAATTTTCGAGAAAAATGAACTTATTGGTCAAAACTTTCAGATGGTGTACAAAGTTAACCAAATTAAAATTGAGTACAAAACATCAACAGAATGGAGGTTTTGCATTAAAATATTCGATTGCAAGCGACGAACATGGCTTTTTAAAGTGCTACAGAAAAAGAGAGAACAATTTGCATCCTGCAGGTTGGAGCGACGCTTAATCAAGTTGCCTAATCATGGATTGCACCAAATGTACAATAGCCAGACTCACTAAATTTTACAGACGAACTGACAGCATTGCGTACAAGCCACGGAGTGGAAAACAAAAGCTATCCACGCCGTAGAAAGACTGATCTGCTGACTTGTCACCCATTGAACAACTTTTGCAATTCCAACCTCGGCCATTAACAAAAAAGACTTGGCCTTTTCCTCATGTGTCTGTAAGTCTTCTTACACCATTAAGCGTAAAATATCGTTATTATATTCAATATTCTAAAAATCCTGATGATCGAAAACTGGACAATTGATCCTTTACGTCATGTCAATTAATGGTTATTTTTACCGAAATACCCTTCCAATTGTATGTATTTTCGATACATACTATTATAATATGAGTTTGTTTGATTTGGGACCAACAATGGTTTGGTTGCGTTTCTTTTGCAAGTCAGTTTAGTTAGAACCTATGAAGAGAAATCTTCGTGATTAAGAAGGGGCGGAGCGAAGATTTCTCTTCATAGATTCTAACTGACTTAGAACTCAACCTACTTTTGATTGACAGGTTCAATGACGTCACTGTTTCCGTGATTTCCTACGTAATCATTTCATATGACGCGATGTCGCCAAGCTGTATGGACGTGTTTTTATAAACTCTCACTTTTCGAAAAACGCACTGATCGTAACATTTGTTATGGTAAAACAAGAGATAATCTTCCGTCTGACTTTGAGGTGAGCTCATTTTGCTCTGTTCATTGTATTCGGAAATAGGTTATGTTTAACCATGTAGAAACCGTTGTTTAAATCAAATTGTGAAATGTGCGAGTCATTAAAATTAACATTGTTGTTTCATAATTTAATGCAGATGGAATGACATGTCTATTTAGTGCTTTGTGTTTAGATTACAAAAAAATAGAATATAATGAATTCATAATTTTATAATAAAATCAAAGTCGCCTTTTTTGGTTTTAGTTCGTTAACAGACTGAACGTTTTTGTTTGTAAAACGACTTTAATAATATTTGCTGAAACAATGAGTACACTTATTATGCTAACTAACAAATGCATGCTGCATGCAAAATATTTCGAAACTCATTTGCCAGTAGGCCTATCTTTATTCCGCCTGTGTAGCGTAGTGTCGAGGTCGTGTTTACTTCGAGTCACGTGGGGCACATGTCAATAAAAAGTTGTAAAACATTGTTGTCATTTGTTTTTGACCAATCAGGCACAGAGAGGGCGTGTCATGAAGAGCGTTTTAGCGTTGAGTTCTTAATCATTAAGAGTCTATTTTGTCAGGAAAATACGACCGCCTGATTGGCTGAGAAAGTAGGTTGAGTTCTAAATGTGTTCAATTATTTATTTTGATTCTGCTTGCATTTTGAACTGTATACTTATTTATATGGTCACCCTGGAAAGAATGTAGAGAAACAAATGTTTTATTTTCCTTGTAATAGTTAGAACTTATGAAGAGAAATCTTCGTGATTAAGAAGGGGCGGAGCGAGCGTAGCGAGCGAGCCCCTTCTTAATCACGAAGATTTCTCTTCATAGGTTCTAACTGACTTAGAACTCCACCTACTTTTGATTGACAGGTTCAATGACGTCACTGTTTCCGTGATTTCCTACGTAATCGTTTCATATTACGCAATGTTGCCAAGCTGTATGGACGTGTTTTTATGAACTCTCACTTTTCGAAAAAGTAATTGATCGTAACATTTGTTATGGTAAAACTAGAGATAATCTTCCGTCTGTCTTTAAGGTGAGCTCATTTTCCTCTGTTCATTGTATTCGGAAATAGGTTATTTTAAACCATTTAACCGTTGTCTAATTCAAATTGTGGAATGTGCGAGTCATTAAAATTAACATTGTTGTTTCATAATTTAATGCAGATGGAAGGACATATCTATTTAGTTATTATGTTTTGTGTTTAGATTACAGAAAAATAGAATATAATTACTTCATAATTTTATAATAAAATTAAAGTCGCCTTTTTTTGACTGAACGTTTTTGTTTGTAAAACGACTTTAATAAGACTGAAACAAAGTGTACACTAATTATGCTAACTAACAAATGCATGCTGCATGCAAAATATTTCGAAACTCATTTGCCAGTATTTTTATACCGCCTGTGTAGCGTAGTGTCGAGGTCGTGTTTACTTCGAGTCACGTGGGGCACATATCAATAAACAGTTGTAAAACATTGTTGTCATTTTTTTACCAATCAGGCACAGAGAGGGCGTGTCATGAAGAGCGTTTTAGCGTTGAGTTCTTAATCATTAAGAGTCTATTTTGTCAGGAAAATACGACCGTCTGATTGGCTGAGAAAGTAGGTTGAGTTCTAATTTGTGTTTGACCAGTACCTTCCTCCAATCAAGATTGGCCTACCTCCAATCAAGATTGGCCTACCTCCAATCAAGATTGGACTTGTCTTTTCGAGACTTGTATGGTTGAGAACGACATATTACACTTTACAAGTTACAAGTCAACATGTCTTCATTTTCGGCACATATCCCCTTCCATATTCTTGAGAGACCGAATGTGTTTTGTTATGAATGTAATTAAGAACTCGAACTTCCTCAATACACACATATGTAGGAACATGATCATATCGGATGGCATGACACCCTAGACTTACATTTATTATTTATTTTAATTCTTTTCATAACATATCATTTATTCTTCTTAGGATCAATTTCATATCAGCCGCGGTGACATCAGACATCAAAATTACAGTTTTCAAACTGAACGACACCGCGCAACTATTAAATCCACGTGACATGTGCAATTCAAGGGAGGTAATCCAATGCGCAGAGCAGTGCGCAAGTCACCACTGCAAGTCATTTTCAACTTCATGCAAAACGGACATCTGTCGAGTATATCAAAAGACATCACTTGACATCACTGGAGGTAAGAGTGTAGGCAGGTGGCTTATTGGTGTTGTTATAGGTTGTATACTTCTCTCGAGGGTAATAGGTTCCATGTATCATCTTTGTACCATTGTCTCCCGAGCCATGTAAGTTCAGAAAAGACTGGTGGTGGTACGTGGTCCTGTGCACAGTGCAATTGGTCAGTATTACGTTCAGCAAGAATCGACGCGCCTCGCCGAATGGATAGATGATCCGCTTCACAGCTTGACACATTTAGAGTTTGAAGGGTTGACTCTGTCCAACAAAGGGACATGAGTTATGAAACGTGTGTCACCTTGGGCAAATGACTTTATTTAAAAGTGTACCTCTGTTCACCCAGAAGTACAATTGGGTACCTGGTATGGATATGAAGGCAATGTGAGATATAACTCATGCATAAATCGCCTTAATTGGCAGCTATGTTTCATACTTCCAGTGAGTTGATAAAGAAAAAGGAACGCTGTTGGTCCTTATACCAGGATAGTAATGTGTGTGCGTACTTTGAGAAAGCCCCTTAGTGGTTAGAGTTAAGCGCGGTATAATTATCCTCATAATTATTAATACACATATATAAATACACAGAGAGAGAAGCATCAGACGCGTTAAACATTTTAAATACCTTTGATGTTGCGCGATATGAACAATTGATAATTTACAGATAACATATGTACCTGTTTGAGACAAATGAGTAACAACGCTAGACCCTCACCGATATCTGATCCAATCTCATTAAAATCATATCTTTGATTCGTACCAAAGGGTCCCGTGTCCGCTTTCAGAAATTTGACAGCATGCATTTTCAACGGAAAAGTAACAAGTTCAGGTGAACACGGAGCTCTACGGGATTCCGCCAGATCTTGGA
This sequence comes from Gibbula magus, assembly GCA_936450465.1. Classification (NCBI taxonomy): domain Eukaryota; kingdom Metazoa; phylum Mollusca; class Gastropoda; order Trochida; family Trochidae; genus Gibbula; species Gibbula magus. The sequence continues at coordinate 49,599,963 of OW388301.1, forward strand.
TGAGTTCTAAGAAAAGATATGATTTTAATGAGATTGGGTGACCCCGGAGTATTATGTATACTACCTGAATGATCTAAACGTACCTCAAACAATCACATTTATACGTGCCTTTCAACCAGTGTTGTTTCTTTCAGACACGGGTGACCACAACGTACATAAATATCTACTTCAGGGCCTCCTCTTAGTCTTTCCTGTTCGACTCAGATCAGAACGCAGAATACAGCAAGTTGAAATTGGGAGCTGGAAAACTTCAATGTATCCATTAAAGGTTAAGGACATCAATGATATAACCTACATTCCTTGGAAACGCCAATTATGGGTTGCCCCTGCCAAATGTATGCATGTGAAAACGTTTTCGCTGTATGGAACCACCCCAAAACTCATTCTGATGGGTCACACTGTCCTTAATTTTGACACCGACAAAGGGAGAGAACTCGTGTTTATTGTAACCAAAAGACCACGCATAGCAGTAATCCGAGTAAAAGGTCTAAGCTTGACGACAGTACTCGCCAATAGAGATAAAATATATGACATCGCCGTGGACCCAAAAGGGAAAAGAATAGTAATCGTTTTAAAGAGTATCTTCAGGTTAAAGATAATCGCCACAGACTATGATGGGAAACATGAAAGGAATATTTTAACAACAACAAGTGGCAACGGTTTTGATGTTACATGTGATAAAGAAAGTCAAACGGTATACTTTTATGGTCCAACGCGGTTAAGGAAGATAACACTGAAACGTTTTTACCTGGCAAACGTTAAGTATGCTCTGAGAATAGATGCAATTATTTATGATAGAAACAGTCTTTATCTCAAGACGACATCACAACAAGTCAAAAGATACGATATCGAGAACAAGAAAATAATTAATATTTTCAAAATTCAGTATTCTAAATCGGCAAGCAAGCATCTAAAGTTCTGTGTCATTCGCTGAAAACCAAGGTAGCTTCTTGTATCAACAACCTTTCGCGAATTTTCCTGAAACGTTGTACATCTTTATTGGACAAGGTATGTCTTCATGGCCCACAGGAACTCTCATTGGATTACCCCAAGCATGAACCTCCAAGCAACAACACAAAAAAAATAAAAAATAAAAAAGCGACAATTTTCTTTGAGATGAGCCCCGAACAACTTCATTGTGTTAACGACATAACCAAGAAGCATTTCTAGCTTCATCTCAAATAACATTATCGAATATAGTCATTTCATGTGTGACACAGTCCCGTGGTATCCTATCGGACCATATGTGGATCAATCAATGAGTGGTGTTTTTAAATGTTATATCATCATCCCTGTTGTCCATTCTTATATAATATTCTGATATTTACAGTGTTAAGCGGCTGTCACAACCCGTCGTACGTGCAGCTGCGTGCTGTCTACCGACAAAAACGTGGGGGTAAATTGGGGAATTCGTGCGTCCTCGGTACCGACGCCGTACCGATTTTGGACAAATTTTGAGCACGCAGACTCGTCGTAGAACGTCTAGTGCATGCAGAACTTTCGCTGCGTGCAGTCTACGAACAGGCTGCGAATTTTCCTCCGTACGATCGACGTGCGTGCCCTGTACGACAACCGCACGCACAACGCACCGACATCGTGCGTTTTTTTCAAGCTTACTCACTCACACTTTCTCTACGAACGTCGCACGTTGCACATGCGTATAACGTGCGTTGTACGTGCGTAGTTCGTGCTTACTCGGCACGTCCAAAGTTTAACTGTCAAATAATTAAAGAAAACTCACGTCGATCGTACCGAGTAAGCACGTACAACGTACCGAGTAAGCACGTTCCCCAATTTACCCCACGTTTTTGTCGGTAGACAGCACGCAGTTGCACGTACGACGGGTTGTGACAGCCGCTTTAATCCACCCTACGTTTTCAGAAAAACGTAGCGACCGTGGCCTCCCCAAAAAACGTACGAACGAATTGCACGCACGATGGGTTGTGACAGGGGCTTTACACTATCGTCCAATTCAAATACACCATGTTGTCGACAAGGTGCAACAGTAACTCGAGAAGTTGTATGTAAACATTGTTTAATGTGTCAAAATATAGATCTGTATCCATTTCGGTGGACAAGGCCAAAGCATTTTAGCAAACTGGGCCTCGCCATCAGGCAGTTATACTGTCAGACATGTGAACACTGTGTACGACATAACTGCGACGCGACATTCTTGGAAGACCGAGGTACTAGAAATCCAAGTTTTCAGACTCACAACCAATTTTTTTTTTACCAATTAGCTATCAACCAATTGCAATTACGTTTGGGCAACATGGCAAATGAAACGCCCATAAAATTAACATTGGTAAAAGATGTGTTTGCTAGTTTGCCTGGTTTTGTAGTTACTGTACGAAATAGGGGTGTCAGTTACCTTCCTGCCAAACTAGCTGGTATACAAGCTCTTCCCACAGAGTTTACTCCCTTTCAGTTTTCTATCGTCACCTCTATTGTATATATACGATTATAGGCGTCCGATTGCCATCGGTTTTTTTATAAGAGTAACTTTCAGATTTATCACTCGAGCACCCACTAGTTCAAATCGCTTGATCATGCAATGATGGGTTTTGTTCTAATGGCGCTCTCAATATTTCTTGTGATTTTTTCAACTCAGCTGAATAATTCAATCGATTGAATTGAGTTTGCAATGCTTGGTAATGTAACATCTTCGTTGTTTTTTGTCAATAAAACTAAAATCAGAATCTGTTTGATTAAGGCTTGAATCCACTGACAGATCAAAAGGAAAGATGACTTCATGAATGAATATGTCTGAGTGTTTTGTACGCGAATTGTCATAGCGACTGTGCAATTGAAAAGCACACAGTCTCCAAAACGAGTGTTAGAGTTTTCTCCGTCAGGAATTACGAAGAGAAGGAGAAGAAGAAGAAGAAGAAGAAGAAGAAGAACTATACTTTATTGATGTTACACATGTTGTTTTACATTATATCACATATTATCAACAGACATGTTTAAAAAACAACATCCGGCCGAACGGCCTATGAGACACAAATGGACATTTTGATACCATGACAATTTAGAATAGATGTTAAAATATAAGACAAACTGGATAAAATGATTATGAGTGGCATACATTCACTACAGCACCTAAACATTGAATTAAGTAGTGCAGAGAGGGGAATAACAAATTCGCTATTTATTAAGAAGATCAACTGTTCTACCGGTGAAAGATGACAAAAGGAGGGATATGCATCACATATTGATTTCCATAAATTATATCTTAAATCAGAATAAAATTTACAGTTTATCAACATATTAATGTCATTTTCAACGTATTTGAATCAAAATATTTTCAAGATATGTCTGATAAAGGAGTAACCGGTTTGGAAAATCTGCCAACCTCTATATGTAATGGTAAAACACCACAACGAAATTTACCATACATACTACGAATTTGCCTATTTCTAATAGATGAGATTTACGTAACTTTCTGTATTGAGGTCAGTTTTGAATAATCTATATGTACGGAGTTTGTTACCATTTATAAGACCCTTATCATTCCAGATATCTGTCAACCAATCATAATAATCCAATGAAATTAATCATTGTTTGGAAACATGAAAGTCAATATTCGAATTTTTTTAAATTATCTGGAATAGGCAAATTTAGTGAAGAGAGCAGAGAAAATACATTGTTATTCCATTATTTTCTAAATCTAAAAGACCACATAAATAGTTTACTTATAACTCTACTAGTATTAATACTAATGCCTTAAAGTTTGCGCCAAAAACGTAAACTTTCTATTCTTTGGTTAGTTAAAGGAGATGTCCAACCCATATTGCCCCTCACAGCCAAATTAGGGGTCTTAGAACCTACACCCAAATAGAATGTGCATGCTCTATTTTGGACAGCATTAATACGACTAAATTGACAATTACCTCAAATAGCAGACCCATAAGATAATATAGGTTGCACTGAATTCTCATACAATGTATTAAAAACAGAATAGTCTAAACCTCCAGCAACCTTAAACTTACAAATAATAACACCCAATGCCCGACTAGCAGATTTGGCTATTTCTTTTGCAGTGAAATTACGTATCATGCAATAAAGGAAAATCCGTCTTACGACATATTCAGTGGCGCCCGCTTATTTAGAGACGCTGTGTCTTTGAAACAAAAATACATCGGATTTTCGTTATATTTATATGAAAATGATTTCTCATACATATTTCATGTTATACATGGACGATTTCTCTAACGTGTTTATCATATAGTGGTGAAATAGGCATTTATCGGTTCAATAAATGCAGTTCAAGTACTCAGACTGATGTAGTGATGCCCAACACTCAGAGTAGGAATGGTCAACAATCTTGCTGTCTGAACTCTCAAAATTGCATGAGACTTCAAGGCCGTTCACACGATGCGATTAGTAGTTACAACTTGTAGCATCAACCTGTAGACTAAGAGCTTATCAATTGCGCAGTCGCTATGACATCTCGCAAATGCAAATTCTTGTTCTAGCCCATCTTCGTCCTGCGGATTGCTTATGTCACTCATTGCTGATTGTAACGATATATAACAAGAAAAGCCTTTAAAAAGGCAAGCTTGGGGCACCTGGGTAGATGTAGTGTATGGAACGTGAGGCGGTGATTTGTTGGTGGGAGGTGATTCCAGGTGAATATGGGTGCTGGATATGGACTGGATGGATGTCCGACAATGTATGATGAAAGGGTTGAGGAAGAGCATACAATTAAGGAAGGAAGTATTGCGTGAGGAAAAGCTGAAGGAGTAATTCTATATTCTATTCTATATTTATGTTTAGCTAGTTTAGTATCGGAACCTTCAACAACTGTATGAAACCTTATCTTTAATAATTTCACTTCAAGTAACATATGCAAATTTAATTTCATATTGTCATTAATACGAGTTCCTCGCATAACTATATCGTTACATTTTGAGTTATTTTTGACATTACAAAGGTTGGCGTAAGACCAACTCGAACGTGTAACATCTAACAGGTGACGTAAGCTTGCATACACATGTATTACCTGAGATAAGTTTTACTCACTCATTCTCAATGAAAGTAAATAATCCATTTTACAAAATTCGAAAGTCTGCATAAGAAGTCCTGATTGGTGGTAGTCTTCTCCAAACATCATAACATGTCAATATATCTTATTTTGAAGAATTTTCTGTAACAAATTAACTATTTAGCCTAATTAACTATTAACATAGGATTTGAATGTTATATATATATTTGTCTTAATGTCTAGATCAAGTGTTATTTGTTAGAAATTTATAGACTGGCATTTTAATTGTTATAAAACTTTTTATTATTTTTTTATGATTTATTTTCTCTCCTTAGGATTACCCTTTAAATCCTACGCTTTGTATAAATAATGCAATATCACATGTTTACAGTCAATTATCACAAAGACCTCGATCGGATGTATTATTCCAAAAAAGTATCACCGAAAGGATTCGGACTTATTTAACTAAGGAAAAAATGTAACGGGAGTTCCAAGACCGCAACCAACGCACAACACAACACAACACAACACCGTGTGTTATCATATCAATGTAAAGCTCTCAAACAAATATGTCCATTTACCGTGTGGCGATTATTCTTTTAATTTTTAGATTTTAATCTATGGAGACCAACTCTATTACATTGCCTTCGCTAACTCGACATCAGCAAAATTTTGGAAAAGTAGGTCAGTGGCTATGTTTGATTCGTTTCATCGGCATATACACCGACGAAGGGACCGGTTCACATGCACCGTTCTGAAGCCAGGCTTAAAGTTAACAAGTGTATCGGCGTACAAACAGAATGACGTCATCATCCCTCAAGCTGGCTTAAATTAACATGTCATTCAAATGAGAAAACTTTAAAAAAAATTACTTCCAAACATGAATTGACATTTTATTAGCGTGTTAGGCATTGTTTTAAAGAACCAGTATTATTCTTAAAAAATCAATTCGTCAACGTATCTAGTTGTCAAATGCAAAATCAAAGAAAATATAGTTATTAAATGTCGCATGGATAGCATTTGTAAGCCATTATACGCCACCTTCGCCTGTCATTTCAAACCGACGCCGGTTTCACCATTTTCGGCGGCGTATGCCGGGTGTGGCGCCGGGTTCCGAATCAATCATAACCAGTAAAACTGTTAACCAAACGGAACGTAATTTCCGATTCTGGAATGCCAAACAATGTACTTAACTTATAGAAAAGCGCTTTGTTACTTGTGATATTGATTTGAATTGCAGATTACAAGTTTATCATTGATTCTAATGAAACATTGAAGAACAATTCTATCTATATGACACATATTGATAATCAAAATCCACATTTGTTTGTGCCAATTATTTCGGATTACCCACAATGTCACGTGGTTCATAATTTGCTAAAGCTTTGGTCATTGGTCAATAGAATTTCAAAGATACTAAGACAACGCATATCATTGGCTGAAGGTTCTATTTGAAAATTCCAACAGTATAAAGGGAGAAATTCACCTTATTACTTTAATATAACATTTTTCTTAACGTCTTGTACATTAAACCGTTAAATGGTATCTGTTATTGGAGTTGCTATAACCCATAGAGCCATTGCGTATCACTACAGCTCTTTTTCATTGGTCGTCTGGTCACTTTTGTTACATGTACGCTGACTTTACTTTCTACATTTAATCATTTATCATATGTATGTTGAGCACTCAACCGATTCGTGACAAGGCTCAACTACACAATACCAAGTTGGTTTTTGTGTTTTGCATATATATAAATATATCAAATGATGATCACTGAATAGTGTAAAACCGGTTGGGAATCCAAAACATTTTCAGCCCTGCGAAAAACTGGTTTTTTTTGTCAATATCTGTAGGAACTACATAACTGAATGTTACTTTGTTTACAGTGTACAAGTCGACCACATTGATTGGCGATTGAAACCTCGATCTATATTTAAACTGGAATACTTCTATAATAGTTAGAGTGTTTTCTCCACATTTTTGGGTCGAGAAAATCAGTATAGAAATATGTGTATATTATAATGCGGTATATTAATGGAAATCTTCCTGTATATCTATCAACTTATTTAATGGCTATTTACGGTCACATTGTCGATTTGAGATCATCTTTAACAAAGCACTAAGGCAATCTTATGTCACTAAGGGGTCCTAGTCCTCGGCTTTTTGGTAAAACTGCTTTGTAAGAGGGGGCCAAGGTCTTTAATCGTCGCACACAGACAACCAAAATTACCTTGTCAGCGTCTTGATACACGAGAGTGTACATGTTTGTATTGTAGATAAACTAAGAGTAGAGTCAACATATATCCCAACAACCCCTTCATTCTTATGCCTATACACGGGTAACCTGCAACGTGACTCGCCCTCCGATACTTTACTTAACACCCATGCATAACGCGAGGGTTTCCTGGACTGAGTTAATGCTTATGTTCTAATAATCTTGACAGTATGAAGATGTGAATATTACCAAGGCCGAGAAACAGGTGAGATTTTGTCTCATTTTGTATAATTTAGGTCATGTCGCGTCGACTTTTTGTCGTCTCTAGACATTATATATGCGTGTGTGTAATCTGATGAATTTCAATTGCTATTTTGACATATAATAATTAACGTTATGTCCGAAAATTACATTCATGATGAAATATACTTAATAATATATAACTGATTACTACTACTACTACTACTACTACTACTACTACTACTACTACTACTACTACTACTACTACTACTACCACTACCACTACCGCCGGCATCACCACCACTACTACTACTACTACTACTACTACTATTACTACTACTACTACTACTACTACTACTACTACTATTACTACTACTACTACTACTACTATTACTACTACTACTACTACTACTATTACTACTACTACTACAGCTTTCAGAAGTGGAAATGATAGTAGTAGCAACAGTCATCGTGGTAGTAGTAGTTGTTTTGCATTGGCGATATTACCTGTTAACAGTATTAGCAGGGTTTAATATAAAACTATAAAATTATAAAGTATTTGAAGTAGCAGCAGTAGTAGTAGTATCAATAATAATAGTAGTAGTAATATAGTATAAGTAGTAGTAATAGTAATAGTAGTAGTAGTACTAGTAGACGTAGTACTAGTCTAAGTGGAACATTAATAGTAGTAGAAGTAGCAGCAGCAATAATAATAATTGTAGTAGTACAAGTAACAGTAGTAGAAGTAGTAGTAATAGAATCAAACGCAGAATTAGTAAAGTAAAAGTAAAAGCAGCAACAACTTCACTAGAAAAGCATCAATTAATTATCTATGACATGTGCGCTACCATTATGGCGACGTACATGATGGTACACAATCAAAGCGAGTATTCAAGTTATAATTTTAGTCTGTACATCGTCCTTTGCATATTGTACTTGTCACAATAAGTTTAGCCTATAGATCCTCATTTGCATACTGTTCCTCGATACCAGACCCCAATAATTTTAGCCTATAGATTTTCATTTGCATATTGTTCCTCGATATCAGATTCTAGAAACAAGATGGCGGACGATGTATGTAGGAAGGTCAGCTCGACGACTTCTCTCCACTGGGGCGACATTCTCACCATCGTCCTCTACTTCGTTGTCGTTCTTGCTGTTGGGATATGGGTGAGTATGATGACGTCATAGTCTTAATCGTAGGCTCTGAAAAAAGTTTGTTTTCGTAAAATATCACTTTTGTTAACTTATGATCATGAGCCTATGAGAAGTGAGATTTTTAGGAAACCGAATGTGTCACAAGCTCCTTGTCAATATTTAGTAAACTGCTTCTTAGTGTTAGACTAGATGACGTCATTGCACTTATTGTATTTAGACACCCCAGTGGAGGGTTACAATATAAATTGTCAACGGTATTGATCCATCAACGCAGTAGCACGTTTTTTGCAAATTTTATTTTTAAAAAAATCCCATTTATAATAATAGTTTATGACATTTATGTTTACTTAAGAGGGTAAAACATATCTTATTACACAAACCAACTATCCGTAGTGGTAATAACGTTGTTGCGTATAATGCAAAAATTGCATGGCGGTCATTTTATTGTGAACACATTTTTATTATTTCGAATGACAACAATGATTCCCATGGCATTACAGAACCATGTGCACTCATTTTTAACTTGACTTTCGGAGGAGAGAAGGGTGTTTTACTATTGGTGAAATTATTTTTCAAAAACATTTCATCGACTTATTTCAGCGAAAAAACGTGCTACTGCCCCTATAAGTCCTTGTAAGTACGGGTTGCTCAACATACAATTTCTAACCAGTTGGTCATGTCATCAACATATCAAAAAATGTCTACCGACTTGTTAATGAGGAACTTAACTTTCCATTTACAGCTGTATATCGACAGTTTGTTCACTTACTTGTGTATTTCAGTGCAAATATGATGTCATTGGGCATGTTGAAGCGTCGTATCACCACGAAAACTAAGTCGATCATGTTGCATTTTGCAGTACAAGAAGACAGCTGAGTGTTCCATAACATAGTCTGATTTGATACCTCATAGTAATCAGTTAGTTTTGCCAGCTCTTTGAAGTGAACAGCGGTAAATCTTTTCAAAATTACAGGTTTTATTTTCTTTTGTGAAATATTCAGTAAGTGATCAACATCATATATTCCCTCTTATACTAATTCGACGTATTTGTGATGAAATTGTTATCATTTAGTATACGAAAACTTTTATTCGAAAATTGATGAAATTTGAATTTTAAAACTTTGACCCCTTCTGTCTATTTCATTGCCAGTGCCAATTTCATAAACACGTATCACTAACATATCGATCATAGGGTACATTTGAGAATGATTATTTTACTCATGAATATATAATCATTCATTGTATTTTAATGTGATGCAATTTTATTTACGTAACAATGAACCTTTAATTAACATAATATTTGAACAAACATACACATAAAGATGAACAAACTTTCGGTATGCAGCTATATGTTTCATTCTTACTTTCAGTCTGTATGAGGTTTGGAAATGTACAAGACTGCCCAATTGTTTAATGCAATATGCGTTCATTCTTTATTTTTTAATAGTCATTCAATATACCGACTGTGAAAAAATGTTTTAAAGCCTAAAACATATTTAAAAAATGTTTCTCGTCTTCACAGACTGAAAAAAATGCTGCGATGACGCGATTTTTAAAATTTTATTTACGACATTTTTTGGGGGGAAATGATGAGAAAAGCGAACAAATATTTTACAATTATTTATATAAATAAAGCACAACCCTCTTAAATATGTGTTACTATTCCAAATTGTCAACAATCTCACCTCTACACTCCATTTCAACAGAAACGAGTGACATTTTCTATGTTCAATGTTTTCTGAGGCTAATAAATTATAATTTTCTGCCCCTTACTTTTGTTAAAACCTAGAAAAAAAACCCTGAGGCGCGGGTTTGAAACTGATGCGGGCGGAAACCAGAAACAAATTTTTTTTTTGTTGATCCTAAAATATTTTTTCGATTCCAGTCGACCTTCAGAGCGAGCAAGACGAGTGCAACAGGCTACTTCCTTGCAGGGAAAAGTATGACCTTCTTCCCGGTATGGATACAGTGAAAGTTAATATACTTCGTAATAATTTTTTAAATAATTGAAAAATCACTAGGGTTATTCACAGTATTAAAAGGCAATCAGTTATACGAGGATTGGTATTGATGCAACAGAACACTCAATATTTAATAACTAACACTGTCATTTACGTGCACTACTTAACTTATGCTTATCGGTTTTTCTATGAATCGTCTTCTTATCGACTGGTGGAATATATTGAAATACACATATCTCGACATTACAAGTGTAGAACCGCTGAAGGAACGGTGTCTCACATGTTTTATTGAAGATTGAACCGTCTGTCTCATGACTTTGTGTAGAATAAGAATCTTTAGCACATTCTAGGTCTTTATTCAAGTCTACACATACTAAAAAGCTAAAAGAATATTTTCATAATGGCGAAGGTAGCGTAATTATACAAATTTCATTAACTAAATTGTAGTACAAGTGATCCATGAGAGACTAAGTTCTCACTTATCAGTTTTTCTATGAATCGTCTTCTTATCGACTGGTGGAATATATTGAAATACACATATCTCGACATTACAAGTGTAGAACCGCTGAAGGAACGGTGTCTCACATGTTTTATTGAAGATTGAACCGTCTGTCTCATGACTTTGTGTAGAATAAGAATCTTTAGCACATTCTAGGTCTTTATTCAAGTCTACACATACTAAAAAGCTAAAAGAATATTTTCATAATGGCGAAGGTAGCGTAATTATACAAATTTCATTAACTAAATTGTAGTACAAGTGATCCATGAGAGACTAAGTTCTCACTTTTAGGCAATGTTCAAGTTCTCTACACACAGCATGTTTTAGTTGTATGCCCCTAATTCACTACGACCTGAATTATCCCTCACGAAACGGAAATGTTGGTCATTCGTTAACATCCGTAAACAATTCGTATAAATTAATTCTTGATATCCGTAAATGACATCAACATTTAGTTGATTCGGCAACATCTCTTTAGTTCGTATCATTCGTGAAAATGTTTTTGTTATCCAAACATTTTTAAGAATGATTTTCGAATAAGAGTGCGGTAGATGCTCTGTAAACCATTAGTAAATCGTAGTCCGGAACAGCAGTCCTTTGGGACATAAGGACGTACACGAATCATGATATCATAATAACTAAAGTTTTTTCGTGGAAATCCGTAGAGTATTCGTAACCGTGTCTTATTCATTTCGTCTAATTCGTAGATAATTCGTACATGTTCGTTGGTTTTCATATTGAAAGCTACCAATTTTCTTATTTCAAGTTTCATATACTTGTAAGTGTAATTTTGCTATTTACGAAATTTGCGAGAATTTACAGAATTCTCAATTCGTGGTGATTCGGAATAATTCGGGTCGTATTGAAAAAGAGGCATTGTGTGATCCGCGAGAGACTGATTTTTCTCGAGTTGAGGTAATGTTCAACTTGCACTTCAGTGTGTTCATTTCTTACAGATAGGAGCATCTATATTCGCCAGCAACATTGGAGCTCCTTTATTTGTGGGACTGTCTGGGACTGCAGCCGCCTCTGGCATTGGAGGCATGATATTTGAGTGGCATGTAATAGACATTTTAAAATGTATAAGTTGAAAATGAATTTAAAATTTTTTTAAATTGCTTTGTGTCTTTTACTCTTCTGTAATGTTCTTTATCTATCTTGTTCAATCGGATAACGATTATTGTAGTTTCTTGAAACCAACTTTTAAAAATGCTACATCTCTATTTTCGAAGAAAACAATAACGTAACCATTCAATAATTATTTGCATTTAATGCTTTAGTAGGTTGCTTATGTTATTGAAACATTTAAGAATAATGCAATTAACGCCTTCCATTTGTGTTCTTGCATAGGCAATCCCGTTTATTCTGATGCTGTCATGGGTGTTCGTGCCGGTTTTTACAGCATCTGGGGTAAGATACAATCAAACAATCACTTGCATTTATGTCATTGTAACTTTTGATTTGCTATTTGTGTCCTTTAAGAAGTTCATGCAAATAACTAACTTAGATTATCTACTTAACACTTTATAAAAAAATTATACCCTAGGGTTCTAACGAACAATATTTACAATTATGGTCATGGTCATTGTCTTACCAATACTAAGTACCTACTTTATATATACGTAAATTGAGCATATACGTCGATAATTACCCACTCTACCTGTGTCTGCAGGTGTTCACAATGCCCGAGTACCTGAAGAGACGCTACGGGAGAACAAGGCTGAGGATCTACCTGTCCGTCCTCTCCATCGTCCTCTACGTCATCACTAAGATTTCAGTAAGAACACTTAATAGTTTCAACCTTATTTCCTATACGATATCAGTAAGAACAGTTAATAGTTTCAACCTTATTTCCTATACGATATCAGTAAGAACACTCAACATTTCCTACCATTGTTTCCTTATACGATATATGTTAGAACACTTAACATTTCCTAGCGTAGTTTCTTGTAAGATCAGTAAGAACACTTACTAGTTCCTGTCATAATTTCCTATAAAATATCCGTAAGAACATTAAGCTCCTGTCATAATTTCCTATAAAATATCCGTAAGGACATTAAGCTCCTGTCGTAGTTTCCTATACGATTTAAGTACGAACACATAACAGTCTTTACCATAGTTTCCTATAATATATTAGTAAGACCGCTTAAAATATCCTGTCGAAGTTTCATAAAAGATATCCGTAAGAACACTTAACAGTACCTACCGTAGTTTCCTATATGATATCCGACAGGTATTTATGATAGTTACATGTATTTCCACCCGGCTGCAGGTAGAGATGTATGCTGGAGCAGTGTTTGTGCAGCTACTGCTAGGCTGGAGTATGTACGCGTCTGGTATCCTCGTCCTCGTCTTCTCAGCCATCTTCACTATGACAGGTGCGTGTTTACAACAGTATGGTCGTGTTATCGTGAAAAGCGTAATCGGGAGTTTACCCGAGTATTTCCGCTTGAATGAATATTCGAAAACACGAAATCATCTGCTATGATAGGCCTACAGTGCATTTATAGTTTTAACAAAGTCAAGATAATTGTAGATTTATTTTAAAAAATCATTCAAAACTCCAGTACGTGCGCTATTGACCAAAGGGCATCAGCAAGTAGCTTCAATGTCCTTTGTACAAAATGAATGTGATATGTCAGTGTGTGGCCTACATGTACCGACGCACCAAGTCGATCGTACTAGCATTTTGGTAGATCATGAGGACTGAGCATACGGTATTAGGTACATTAATAGGTAATTAGTGTCATAAACAAAGGAAACAAGCCCACTTTACAAGTAATTACCGTTAAAGTGTTGAAAGATAGTTAGATACTGTTATGCAGCAATCCAAATCAACCCTGCAACGCAGCTTCCAAAACGTTGAAACTAGAGTTACTTCCCTTGTTCTAGTAACGTCACAAGTGATTTATGATTGCTTTTTACTTATTAGACAGTTACTTATGAACTGACTGAAAATATCTCCATGAACAAGAAATCAAGGACCAATTGTTATGTTTTTAAAGCATCGCGCACATCGTGATTTAAATTGTTTTAATTAAGAACTATTTCCAGGCATTTCACAGCCATATATCGCCGATACCGTGGCCATCACCATCACTTTTAAAAACAAAACGCTTATTTTAATAATGACATTAAATGATAAAGAGATTATTAACCTCGTGTGTTTCCGTATCATTAATATCATATATTTAGAATAAAAAATAATGTATTATGTTCGCCAAAGGCTCGCATAATACAGTTTTTATTCCAAAAATATGATATTAATGATACGGAAACACACTTGGTTAATAATCTCTATGTATCGTGTATCTTTTTATGGTATCTATCGTTTTGCACTCTTGTTTCTTGTATATGTGAAATCGCATCTTGCATCTTCATCTTGCATCTTCATCTTGCATTTTCATTTTGCATCTTGCAGGCGGTCTGACGGCTGTGATGTTTACAGACACACTACAGACTGTAGTTCTCACTGTTGGTGCTTTTGTGTTATTGTTTAAAGGTAAGACACTAAGTGCTACCACTTCAATATTAGCAAGACAAAGTCATCAAATGAACCTACATTCAGCGTTACGTCAGACCTACTATTTGTAGTTGTAGTGTCGTGGACAGGTTAAAGCATTGTGGAGTTGCAAGACCTGGTCTCGATATTGATTGGCATTGATATTTCCCAGAATAACGACCAATGGTGTTGTTTGATCGTCAATAATTCCATCCCATACCATTATACTGCCTCCTCCATAAGCATGGACTTCTTGAAGGCATGCAGCTACCAATCTCTCACCCCTTCGTCTGTATACACGCACTCGACCGTCGGTGTGGTGAATTCAGAACCGACTCTCATCCGTAAAAAGGACCCTACGCCAATCACGTGCTTGCCATCGGAAAACTCGTCTTGCCCATCGCAGTCTATCACGGTGGTGTTGTGGGGTCAAGGCCATTCCAGGGAAGGGTCGGTGGCAATGTAAACCAGCTGCCCGCAAGCGTATGGAGACTGTTCGTCGTCTCGGCCGTTGACGTTGACGTTGACGTTGACGTTGACGTTACGAATCTATTTCCTAGGTGTATTTTACGTATGTACGCATATTCCTGTGCGGTAGTTACGCGTGGACGTCCACTCCTAGGCCTGTCCTGAGTTCGTCCTGTCTGCCTGTATCGTCTGAACAAATTTGCAATAGTCAATGGCGTGCATCGAAACGTCCTCGCAATTCTGACGTTGGTCGCTCCCATTTCAGACATGCCTATCGCCCTCTCTCTCTCCTCTCGCGTCAGTCGTGGCATACTTTTTATGTTTTTCTGGAAGCTGTGATCCCACTGAACAGGTACATGTCTCTTATAGCGAATTCGTGCACGTGAATTGCGTGCTAGCTGTGATAACGTGTTTTTCTCAATTGTGACGTCAGCAACGTCGGTGTAGGTAATTGTTGCGTTTGTGCGTTGTGTTTCCCTTCTTAGTACTTGGGGAAACATTGTAAGCATTGTAATTTTAACTACACATGTAGAGGGTTGTGAAAAAAATCAACTTTTCCTACCTATAGTTTCTTTTGCCCGGTAGCTTATATGATTCCGTCAATTGACTTACCTTCACTTCAAAATTCTGCCAAAACTGTAACTGTTTCCTTTGAGACATCAAATCAGCTTTTAAGAAACACTCAGCAATTACATGTATTCTTATAATGCAAAAATGGAAAATGATCAGTTTAGTGTTCGCGTTGGTACGATGTTCCAAATCCAAGTGACATGATATTTGCACTGAGCAGGTGAACAAACTTTCGGTATGCAGCTGTACATTGTACATTGTATACCCATTCCATGCCATTAGTTACATATGCTTGTTTACAGCACGAGAATCTGTATGTAAACGTCGTCCATAAATAATAAAGAAGTTTTTATCCATTCAAACTCCTATAAATAATAAAGAAGTTGTTATCCATTCAAACTCCTATAAATAATAAAGAAGTTGTTATCCATTCAAACTCCTATAAATAATAAAGAAGTTGTTATCCATTCAAACTCCTATAAATAATAAAGAAGTTGTTATCCATTCAAACTCCTATAAATAATAAAGAAGTTGTTATCCATTCAAACTCCTATAAATAATAAAGAAGTTGTTATCCATTCAAACTCCTATAAATAATAAAGAAGTTGTTATCCATTCAAACTCCTATAAATAATAAAGAAGTTGTTATCCATTTAAACTCCTATAAAGCTTCTCAAACAAATTATAAATCACTCCCCCAAACATTCAGTGTTTTCCTCCAAACAATTGTATCGTTGTTTTGTACATATAGATTTATATCCGAGGAACTGTATCGTATGTGATTTACGAAATGAGTGTGCATGTTTGTATTGCCCGAGCGAGAACGAGGGTTATACACAAATGTGCACGACTTTCGTAAATGTCATACGACACACTTTCGTGTGTTAGTTTCTTTGTTAACCATTCTATTCTATTTGTATCGCGTAGAGAGAAGCAAGTAAAAGGCCTACCTCTCTTGCTCAACAAGCTACAGTGACGTCACGAACAATTGTTTTATGATGTCACAGACGACAAACTACGGGAATTCGCGCTGCTAGGCAAACGTAATATGTGCACATGTGCTCGTATCGAAAATATTAACTCATATATTTCAACCATTTGGGTAATAAATAGTGTTATACATGACTTTTGTATTCTGTATGTTCTATGGGCCTATGGTCTGACACTTGCAATACATTCTTTGTCTTCTTTAGTACATTTAGAAACACATTATTTCTTCTGACCCACAGGTATATCCGAGATCGGCGGGTATGACGCACTGCAAGAAAAGTACATGCGAGCTGTGCCCAACACCACAGTTTACGGTAACACGACGTGCGGTGTGCCCCGGGCCGACTCATTCAGTCTCCTGCGTGACCCTCTCACATCAGACTACCCGTGGGTCGGTACCCTCATCTTCAACATTCCCAGCGATATCTGGTTCTGGTGCTCTGATCAGGTACTTATGGGGATATATCAACACTGCTGCCTGAATTGTATGTCTGAAATCTAAACGAGACCATATCACTCCATCTCTTATGTTCCTTGATTTAAACATAGCTATTCAAAAGAATGGATTTGGTTCAAGTTATCCAACTTATTGAAAACTCTCTTCGATAAACAATGTTGACATATAATATATACGTTTGAACTTCTTTGAAAATTTACATTTTCCTTCATTGGCTCCCTGTAAAATATCGTGTTAATTTCAAGATCTTTTGCCTCGCATATAAATGTCTCAACTGTCAAGCTCCCTAAAATATATCTGAACTCAGTACAGCCCAGCTCTAGTTATTGACAAGAACAAAAAAGCGTAATAACTGACATCTTATGTACAGTGACACCTTGAGCCTTTTTTGGCCAACGTGGTTTATACATTTTAGTTTTGTTAACCAAGGAGGAAGTGTGTCATATGAGTTTTACGAAACAAGTGTGAATTTTTTGTATTGCCCGAGCGAGAGCGAGGGCTATACACAAATTTGCACGATTTTCGTAAATGTCATATGACACACTTTTGAGTGTAATAATTTCTTTATTACCCATTGTGTTCCGTTTCATTCGCGTAAAAAAATGGCAGGAAGCGGCCCCCTTCTCTTGCGAGGGCAAGCTACAGAGACGTCACGAACAATCGTTTTATGACGTCACAGACGACACAATACGGGCAGTCGCGGTGAAACAATTGTTGCTTGGCAAACATGATATGTGCACATATGCTCATATCAATAATATTAACTCGGTTATTTTCAACCATATGGGTAATTATTAGTTTTATCAAACATGATTTATTTATTAACAAACATTCACATGTACTTGTACTCACATGCTCACAGATCATGGTACAGCGATCTCTTGCGGCCAAGAACCTGTCCCATGCCAAGGGAGGATCCATAGTTGCAGGATACCTCAAGATACTTCCCTTCTGGTTGTTCATGGTGCCAGGCATGGTGGCCAGGATCCTATACCCAGGTTCATCAGTAACACTTCCAATTAAAGAAACAGTACTATCTATGGCACTATCATACCATCAGTACCAGGATTTTGTTTTTGAAACGAAATGTCAAAGAACTTACCGCGTTCATATAATTACACTATTTTGTAAGATTTACAGAAAGAGAATTAGAAAGAACAACTGGTTCATTTGATGATGTAGAAACGAGATGAGCATTTACAATCGGGATGTTTCTTTAATTGCCAAGATCAATACTATCAGTTAAGAAAGGAGGGGTCTGAAAGTGATGTTATGTATGTGAAGGAACTGTATAATATGATGATATTTTATTCCCCACTACGAAAACGTTGACATTTTGAGCTATTGATGATCGTGATGGATGACAGAATTAACTCCACTGTCATGTGTATTTATCATAATGCCTTATTGTCTAATAAGTCGCTCTTGTATAATCGTTTGGTGTCACAAAACAGTGATTTGCAAAATATTATTTTGGAATTAATGGCATGATGTTGCTTTTTATAGCCATTTCTGGTAGTGAAACATTTCCCAATGTATAACAGACGATTACAAAGGACTAAAGGTTTCCCTGTTTTCACAGATGAGGTTGCATGTGCTGACCCAAAGATGTGTGAGTGTATCTGTGAGAATCCAACTGGTTGCTCCAACATAGCTTACCCACTTCTTGTGGTCAGGATACTCGGTCCAGGTAGATCTATATTACTCATCCAGGTAGATCTTAGTTATGAGGCGCTAGAAGACGTATTAAGCGGTAACGTTGCACGTACCAGGCTTATTGAACATGTTGATACCTATACCTCTTTGTGTTGACAAGTTTTTGAATTATTGTTGAAGCGCGGATACATGGTTTTCAGCTCTGTCCGTCCGTCCGCCCCGTTTCTTGTAAGCGCGATATCATTAACCGTTGTACCTAGAGTCCTCACATTTGGTACCAGCTTCTTTCGGGGGATAGGCAGACACCACACTGATTTGGTGTCCTCCATCTCATTTTCAAGATCACTACGAGATTTTGGCAGATTTTAAAATGTTGCTTGTGCATATCTCATGAACCCTCGCGGCCAGAGTCTTCAGATTTGGTATCAGATTTAAATGGATGAGTACCAAGACAGCAGTCGATTTGGGTGACCTTGACCTCATGATCAAGGTCACTACGAGAATTTGACAGTTTCAAAATTTTATGAGCGCGATATCTCTTGAACCGCTGCACCTAAGGTCTTCACAGTTAGTGCCAGTCTTCATTTAAGGAATACGCAGATACTATATTGTCCTTGACCTCATTTTCAAAGTCACTACGAGACTTTGACCAGATTTTAAAATGTTCTTAGCCCGATATAATACCAAATGAACCAAACGTGAAAAGCGCACCACACTGCAGAAACTGTGTCCATCCTTTTAGCTCATTTCTTGATTGCAGCGGGGGTCATGGTCATGTTTGCGACAAATAGTTGTTTTATAACGGTTATCATAGTCGGTCGTATATATCAAATATATATGCTCTAAAGACAGAACATATTGTGAACGGTTGAGGAGGCTGATGTATAAATCGTTTATATAATATGGGTTGTTTTAACGAAAATGTTTGATTATGGATAAATACAGAATACCATTAATTCTTATTGGTTGACCGAAAAAGTAAATAACAATACACATTTATTTATTCTAGGACTGCGTGGGTTGATGCTGGCAGCTCTGTTCGCTGCTGTGATGAGCACCCTGACATCTGTGTTCAACTCGGCCAGCAGCATCTTCACTATGGATCTGTGGAGGAGGTTCAGGAGACACGCCAAGGAGTTTGAGCTTCTCATCGTAGGCAGGTAATAATAATGATACAGTAGAACACGGATATAGCGAACAAATGGATATAGCGAACACATTTATAAGTCCCATCAAAAGCCGTATATGATATGCCAAACGCGCTAGCGAATAGGGGATATAGCGAACTGAATTCTTTGGTCCGCTGGAGTTCGTTATATCCGTGTTCTACTGTATGTCCATTTATAGACCGCACTAATCCATCCACTCAGTGGTTGCTCAAGGCGCTATGGGACTATTATTACCCTGGTCTTACCCAAGCTGACATATCGCACCTCGAAAAAAACTTACCCCTCGGCTAACGGGTCTAAATGACCCTTTGCCTCTATTTGTGACTTTCGACATTCTTTAAATACTTCATTGAGTCAGTTTTGTTATGCCAATATATTAATTTAGTTTACACAAAATATGACAAATAAGCTGATTTAAAGAATATCAAAGGTCGAAAATACGTGTTGATGAAAGAAAACATGAAACAGAATCCACATAATTTATTTACCATCATTTTAATTTCATAGTACATGTTCACACAGATATTCGTGTTGTCGATCCTTGTTACGAATACACTCAATCAATTCGTTTATTAACATATCCGTAATTGAAAGTAAAACTTTAAAATGTTCGCAAAAAATCACAAATCAGCACACAGTATCCATGGTGGTCCTTTCTTCAACTGCAGGAAATGGCACAAAACAATGGAGAGAAGTCAGTGACATAGAATAATCCCTTTTCAAGCAATCCATCTGATCGTCAATTTGCTGAAGCATTCAATAAAACCTTATTTTTGAAGACGACTCCAGCTAAATTCGTTTGGTTGTCCCTGAAACAAGCAAAAGTGTTATTAATAGACTGAAATGTTCATCCATTGTGTCGTTGGGGGGTCACATATGCCAAACGTTATACATGGTATTATTATACTGACTTGCCGAAAATTAACATTTTGATGATAGTCGACTCAGTACAGCTGATGTAAAGCTAAAAGTAGTGATTTCTGATCGAAAACCGGACAATGCACCGGGATTGAATCGCGCCAATTAGTCAAACGTAATTTTGAAAATTTATTTACAAAACATACATAAGGACAAATTGAGGTTTATAATGTTCAATAGGTCATATAGCTACTGTACATGAACATAGGACGTGCAGTTTAGGTTTCTAAACATGTATAATGACCTTGCTCGATTTAGTTGGAAACCAGCTAGTAATTATGATATACATGTATTTGACAATTGGGGATGAATATGCAAGTTGAGTGAAATTATTTGACCTTTAATCCGCACGTATTGTATGTTGGCACATATACAGGCAAATATAATATTATGAAACAATTGATGCATCTTTAATAGCAGTATATTTACGAAATATCTAAATGATTAAAATACCAATTTTGAAAGAAAGAAAATCAACGATTTTAATTTAACACTCCATATTGATTATCGAACATCGATTGTGATAAGCATGCTATTTATTGTTGAAAATGAAATACACAAATATGGTGCAAATCAATATTACGATTTGAACAAAGCTGTATGGTACTCTGAATAAAACACTCATGAACTTGTTGGTACTTCGTTTGATCAGTCACTTGAAAACGGCATATAACATTATCCTTACTCATATGTGTTTTACATATAATATCAAATAAGGTTAAAGAGCAAATGATTAGTGTAACATACGATGTAACTCACCTTTATTTCGCTCCGAACAGACCTTGAAACACGTATTATGTGTATTATTGTTTGAAACATCAGACCTGTCCATTTTGGCGACCTCCTTGAAACCACGCGTTTTTTTTTATTGTGTGCAACACGTGAAGTTAGAAAATCAGCTTGACAACATGACATTCGTGATGTCCGTGCATCACAAGATGAAATGAACAACGTCCGTGCAGCCACGCGTACGGTTTTCACTTTACGCCAACAGATAGTTGGTCATGGATTGAATGGCTAGTTAAAATAGTATATGTTGTCTTAAACATCTCATAAGCGTTTTTATTTACAATTGTTCATATTTATTTCATATATATTCAAGATAGATGTGATGAAGATTCTGAAGTAAAAGCGAAAAGAATTAGTTGGTTACTTGCTTGAAATTTCTGATTGACATCTGAGAATGTACACGAATGGATTTGCACGTGAATATCGCGCAGTGTGTACGTGAAGTTGAAGCAATGTTTGGAGTAGAGTTACTCAAGCATTACAACATTACAACTATTCAAAACGTTTAACCAGTCTGATTAAAATCGACGGTTTTCCGTGGAATAAAAATTGCAAAATAGTGCAATTACCGGGATACGAACTCATATCAGTCGTGGGTTCCACGCCAAACCGTCTGAATACAGCCCGTAGACTCGCGTGTTCGAGCGCAATTCAGCTTACCAATCAAAAGATGCCCAACAAATGCTTTCGGTGCGAGAAGCTAGGGGCAGATAACTCCAAACAGCTATCCTTTTGTCTGTTCCGAATGCTTTCAAAACAGCGACCGTTGAAATACTATGATGTGATTGGTCAGCTATTTGACTGGGCTTTGGCTGCGCTAAACTGGTTCGGAACACACGCCTATACGGGATGTTCTCAGACCTTGTGGCGAGGAATCTACAGAACCTGTTCGTATCCCAGTAGATATATTATTTTGCAAATTTTATTCCTCGGAACAAGGTCGATTTTAATCAGACTGATAAAGTAACTATTTCGTATTTACATGAATAAAAATAAAAATGCCTTGACACTTTATCAATCATAACCATGTGGTGTATGTGAAATAATGACCTCGACCTCGTGAATATCTGCGATAACCATCTCGCGTACCGCTCGATGGTTATCAAAGATATTCACTCAGTCAGCGGTCATTATTTCAACCATATATATACACTGTTCCAGGTTGGTGATATTGGTACTGGTAGGTCTAGCTGTGATGTGGATCCCTATCATGATATATGTGCACTGTTCCAGGGTGGTGATATTGGTACTGGTAGGTCTAGCTGTGATGTGGATCCCTATCATGATATATATATATACACTGTTCCAGGGTGGTGATATTGGTACTGGTTGGTCTAGCTGTGTTGTGGATCCCTATCATGATATATGTCTGCACTGTTCCAGGGTGGTGATATTGGTACTGGTTGGTCTAGCTGTGATGTGGATCCCTATCATGATATATATACACTGTTCCAGGGTGGTGATATTGGTACTGGTAGGTCTAGCTGTGATGTGGATCCCTATCATGATATATATACACTGTTCCAGGGTGGTGATATTGGTACTGGTAGGTCTAGCTGTGATGTTGATCCCTATCATGATATATGTGCACTGTTCCAGGGTGGTGATATTGGTACTGGTAGGTCTAGCTGTGATGTGGTTCCCTATCATGATATATAATTATATACACTGTTCCAGGGTGGTGATATTGGTACTGGTAGGTCTAGCTGTGATGTGGATCCCTATCATGATATATATATACACTGTTCCAGGGTGGTGATATTGGTACTGGTAGGTCTAGCTGTGATGTGGATCCCTATCATGATATATGTACACTGTTCCAGGGTGGGGATATTGGTACTGGTAGGTCTAGCTGTGATGTGGATCCCTATCTTGATATATATACACTGTTCCAGGGTGGTGATATTGGTACTGGTAGGTCTAGCTGTGATGTGGATCCCTATCATGATATATATACACTGTTCCAGGGTGGTGATATTGGTACTGGTAGGTCTAGCTGTGATGTGGATCCCTATCATGATATATATACACTGTTCCAGGGTGGTGATGTTGGTACTGGTAGGTCTAGCTGTGATGTGGATCCCTATCATGATATATATACACTGTTCCAGGGTGGTGATATTGGTACTGGTAGGTCTTGCTGTGATGTGGATCCCTATCATGATATATATACACTGTTCCACGGTGTTGATATTCGTACTGGTAGGTCTAGCTGTGATGTGGATCCCTATCATGATATATGTGCACTGTTCCAGGGTGGTGATATTGGTACTGGTAGGTCTAGCTGTGATGTGGTTCCCTATCATGATATATAATTATATACACTGTTCCAGGGTGGTGATATTGGTACTGGTAGGTCTAGCTGTGATGTGGATCCCTATCATGATATATATACACTGTTCCAGGGTGGTGATATTGGTACTGGTAGGTCTAGCTGTGATGTTGATCCCTATCATGATATATATACACTGTTCCAGGGTGGTGATATTGGTACTGGTGGGTCTAGCTGTGATGTGGATCCCTATCATGATATATATGCACTGTTCCAGGGTGGTGATATTGGTACTGGTAGGTCTAGCTGTGATGTGGATCCCTATCATGATATATATACACTGTTCCAGGGTGGTGATATTGGTACTGGTAGGTCTAGCTGTGATGTGGTTCCCTATCATGATATATATACACTGTTCCAGGGTGGTGATATTGGTACTGGTAGGTCTAGCTGTGATGTTGATCCCTATCATGATATATATACACTGTTCCAGGGTGGTGATATTGGTACTGGTAGGTCTAGCTGTGATATGGATCCCTATCATGATATATATACACTGTTCCAGGGTGGTGATATTGGTACTGGTAGGTCTAGCTGTGATGTGGATCCCTATAATGATATATATACACTGTTCCATGGTGGAGATATTGGTACTGGTAGGTCTAGCTGTGATGTGGATCCCTATCATGATATATATACACTGTTCCAGGGTGGTGATATTGGTACAGGTAGGTCTAGCTGTGATGTTGATCCCTATCATGATATATGTGCACTGTTCCAGGGTGGTGATATTGGTACTGGTAGGTCTAGCTGTGATGTGGATCCCTATCATGATATATGTTCACTATTCCAGGGTGGTGATATTGGTACTGGTAGGTCTAGCTGTGATGTGGATCCCTATCATGATATATATACTCTGTTCCAGGGTGGTGATATTGGTACTGGTAGGTCTAGCTGTGATGTGGATCCCTATCATGATATATATACACTGTTCCAGGGTGGTGATATTGGTACTGGTAGGTCTAGCTGTGATGTGGATCCCTATCATGATATATATACACTGTTCCAGGGTGGTGATATTGGTACAGGTAGGTCTAGCTGTGATGTTGATCCCTATCATGATATATGTGCACTGTTCCAGGGTGGTGATATTGGTACTGGTAGGTCTAGCTGTGATGTGGATCCCTATCATGATATATGTTCACTGTTCCAGGGTGGTGATATTGGTACTGGTAGGTCTAGCTGTGATGTGGATCCCTATCATGATATATATACACTGTTCCAGGGTGGTGATATTGGTACTGGTAGGTCTAGCTGTGATGTGGATCCCTATCATGATATATGTACACTGTTCCAGGGTGGTGATATTGGTACTGGTAGGTCTAGCTGTGATGTGGATCCCTATCATGATATATATACACTGTTCCAGGGTGGTGATATTGGTACTGGTAGGTCTAGCTGTGATGTGGATCCCTTTCATGATATATATACACTGTTCCAGGGTTGTGATATTGGTACTGGTAGGTCTAGCTGTGATGTTGATCCCTATCATGATATATATACACTGTTCCAGGGTGGTGATATTGGTACCGGTAGGTCTAGCTGTGATGTGGATCCCTATCATGATATATATACACTGTTCCAGGGTGGTGATATTGGTACTGGTAGGTCTAGCTGTGATGTGGATCCCTATCATGATATATATACACTGTTCCAGGGTGGTGATATTGGTACTGGTAGGTCTAGCTGTGATGTGGATCCCTATCATGATATATATACACTGTTCCAGGGTGGTGATATTGGTACTGGTAGGTCTAGCTGTGATGTGGATCCCTATCATGATATATATACACTGTTCCAGGGTGGTGATATTGGTACAGGTAGGTCTAGCTGTGATGTTGATCCCTATCATGATATATGTGCACTGTTCCAGGGTGGTGATATTGGTACTGGTAGGTCTAGCTGTGATGTGGATCCCTATCATGATATATGTTCACTGTTCCAGGGTGGTGATATTGGTACTGGTAGGTCTAGCTGTGATGTGGATCCCTATCATGATATATATACTCTGTTCCAGGGTGGTGATATTGGTACTGGTAGGTCTAGCTGTGATGTGGATCCCTATCATGATATATATACACTGTTCCAGGGTGGTGATATTGGTACTGGTAGGTCTAGCTGTGATGTGGATCCCTATCATGATATATATACACTGTTCCAGGGTGGTGATATTGGTACAGGTAGGTCTAGCTGTGATGTTGATCCCTATCATGATATATGTGCACTGTTCCAGGGTGGTGATATTGGTACTGGTAGGTCTAGCTGTGATGTGGATCCCTATCATGATATATGTTCACTGTTCCAGGGTGGTGATATTGGTACTGGTAGGTCTAGCTGTGATGTGGATCCCTATCATGATATATATACACTGTTCCAGGGTGGTGATATTGGTACTGGTAGGTCTAGCTGTGATGTGGATCCCTATCATGATATATGTACACTGTTCCAGGGTGGTGATATTGGTACTGGTAGGTCTAGCTGTGATGTGGATCCCTATCATGATATATATACACTGTTCCAGGGTGGTGATATTGGTACTGGTAGGTCTAGCTGTGATGTGGATCCCTTTCATGATATATATACACTGTTCCAGGGTTGTGATATTGGTACTGGTAGGTCTAGCTGTGATGTTGATCCCTATCATGATATATATACACTGTTCCAGGGTGGTGATATTGGTACTGGTAGGTCTAGCTGTGATGTGGATCCCTATCATGATATATATACACTGTTCCAGGGTGGTGATATTGGTACTGGTAGGTCTAGCTGTGATGTGGATCCCTATCATGATATATATACACTGTTCCAGGGTGGTGATATTGGTACTGGTAGGTCTAGCTGTGATGTGGATCCCTATCATGATATATATACACTGTTCCAGGGTGGTGATATTGGTACTGGTAGGTCTAGCTGTGATGTGGATCCCTATCATGATATATATACACTGTTCCAGGGTGGTGATATTGGTACTGGTAGGTCTAGCTGTGATGATGATCCCTATCATGATATATGTGCACTGTTCCAGGGTGGTGATATTGGTACTGGTAGGTCTAGCTGTGATGTGGTTCCCTATCATGATATATAATTATATACACTGTTCCAGGGTGGTGATATTGGTACTGGTAGGTCTAGCTGTGATGTGGATCCCTATCATGATATATATACACTGTTCAAGGGTGGTGATATTGGTACTGGTAGGACTAGCTGTGATGTGGATCCCTATCATGATATATGTACACTGTTCCAGGGTGGTGATATTGGTACTGGTAGGTCTAGCTGTGATGTGGATCCCTATCATGATATATATACACTGTTCCAGGGTGGTGATGTTGGTACTGGTAGGTCTAGCTGTGATGTTGATCCCTATCATGATATATGTGCACTGTTCCAGGGTGGTGATATTGGTACTGGTAGGTCTAGCTGTGATGTGGATCCCTATCATGATATATATACACTGTTCCAGGGTGTTGATATTGGTACTGGTAGGTCTAGCTGTGATGTGGATCCCTATCATGATATATGTGCACTGTTCCAGGGTGGTGATATTGGTACTGGTAGGTCTAGCTGTGATGTGGTTCCCTATCATGATATATAATTATATACACTGTTCCAGGGTGGTGATATTGGTACTGGTAGGTCTAGCTGTGATGTGGATCCCTATCATAATATATATACACTGTTCCAGGGTGGTGATATTGGTACTGGTAGGTCTAGCTGTGATGTGGATCCCTATCATGATATATATACACTGTTCCAGGGTGGTGATATTGGTACTTTTTGGTCTAGCTGTGATGTGGATCCCTATCATGATATATATGCACTGTTCCAGGGTGGTGATATTGGTACTGGTAGGTCTAGCTGTGATGTGGATCCCTATCATGATACATATACACTGTTCCAGGGTGGTGATATTGGTACTGGTGGGTCTAGCTGTGATGTGGATCCCTATCATGATATATATGCACTGTTCCAGGGTGGTGATATTGGTACTGGTAGGTCTAGCTGTGATTTTGATCCCTATCCTGATATATATACACTGTTCCAGGGTGGTGATATTGGTACTGGTAGGTCTAGCTGTGATGTGGATCCCTATCATGATATATATACACTGTTCCAGGGTGGTGATATTGGTACTGGTAGGTCTAGCTGTGATTTGGATCCCTATCATGATATATATACACTGTTCCAGGGTGGTGATATTGGTACTGGTAGGTCTAGCTGTGATGTGGATCCCTATCATGATATATATACACTGTTCCAGGGTGGTGATATTGGTACTGGTAGGTCTAGCTGTGATGTGGATCCCTATCATGATATATATACACTGTTCCAGGGTGGTGATGTTGGTACTGGTAGGTCTAGCTATGATCCGGATCCCTATCATGATATATATACACTGTTCCAGGGTGGTGATATTGGTACTGGTAGGTCTAGCTGTGATTTGGATCCCTATCATGATATATATACACTGTTCCAGGGTGGTGATATTGGTACTGGTAGGTCTAGCTGTGATGTGGATCCCTATCATGATATATATACACTGTTCCAGGGTGGTGATATTGGTACTGGTAGGTCTAGCTGCGATGTGGATCCCTATCATGATATATATACACTGTTCCAGGGTGGTGATATTGGTACTGGTAGGTCTAGCTGTGATGTGGATCCCTATCATGATATATATACACTGTTCCAGGGTGGTGATATTGGTACTGGTAGGTCTAGCTGTGATGTGGATCCCTATCATGATATATATACACTGTTCCAGTGTGGTGATATTGGTACTGGTAGGTCTAGCTGTGATGTTGATCCCTATCATGATATATGTGCACTGTTCCAGGGTGGTGATATTGGTACTGGTAGGTCTAGCTGTGATGTGGATCCCTATCATGATATATATACACTGTTCCAGGGTGGTGATATTGGTACTGGTAGGTCTAGCTGTGATGTGGATCCCTATCATGATATATATACACTGTTCCAGGGTGGTGATATTGGTACTGGTGGGTCTAGCTGTGATGTGGATCCCTATCATGATATATATGCACTGTTCCATGGTGGTGATATTGGTACTGGTTGGTCTAACTGTGATGTGGATCCCTATCATGATATGCCTGCACTGTTCCAGGGTAGTGATAATGGTACTGGTTGGTCTAGCTGTGTTGTTGATCCCTTTCATGATATGCCTGCACTGTTCCAGGGTAGTGATATTGGTACTGGTTGGTCTAGCTGTGTTGTTGATCCCTATCATGATATGTCTGCACTGTTCCAGGGTGGTGATATTGGTACTGGTTGGTGTAGCTGTGATGTGGATCCCTATCATGATATATATACACTGTTCCATGGTGGTGATATTGGTACTGGTAGGTCTAGCTGTGATGTGGTTCCCTATCATGATATATATACACTGTTCCAGGGTGGTGATATTGGTACTGGTAGGTCTAGCTGTGATGTTGATCCCTATCATGATATATATATACACTGTTCCAGGGTGGTGATGTTGGTACTGGTAGGTCTAGCTGTGATGTGGATCCCTATCATGATATATATACACTGTTCCAGGGTGGTGATATTGGTACTGGTAGGTCTAGCTGCGATGTGGATCCCTATCATGATATATATACACTGTTCCAGGGTGGTGATATTGGTACTGGTAGGTCTAGCTGTGATGTGGATCCCTATCATGATATATATACACTGTTCCAGGGTGGTGATATTGGTACTGGTAGGTCTAGCTGTGATGTGGATCGCTATCATGATATATATACACTGTTCCAGGGTGGTGATATTGGTACTGGTAGGTCTAGCTGTGATGTGGATCCCTATCATGATATATATACACTGTTCCAGGGTGGTGATATTCGTACTTGTAGGTCTAGCTGTGATGTTGATCCCTATCATGATATATGTGCACTGTTCCAGGGTGGTGATATTGGTACTGGTAGGTCTAGCTGTGATGTGGTTCCCTATCATGATATATAATTATATACACTGTTCCAGGGTGGTGATATTGGTACTGGTAGGTCTAGCTGTGATGTGGATCCCTATCATGATATATAATATATTATACACTGTGCCAGGGTGGTGATATTGGTACTGGTAGGTCTAGCTGTGATGTGGATCCCTATCATGATATATGTACACTGTTCCAGGGTGGTGATATTGGTACTGGTAGGTCTAGCTGTGATGTGGATCCCTATCATGATATATATACACTGTTCCAGGGTGGTGATATTGGTACTGGTAGGTCTAGCTGTGATGTGGATCCCTATCATGATATATATACACTGTTCCAGGGTGGTGATATTGGTACTGGTAGGTCTAGCTGTGATGTTGATCCCTATCATTAAATATATATACACTGTTCCAGGGTGGTGATGTTGGTACTGGTAGGTCTAGCTGTGATGTGGATCCCTATCATGATATATATACACTGTTCCAGGGTGGTGATATTGGTACTGGTAGGTCTAGCTGCGATGTGGATCCCTAACATGATATATATACACTGTTCCAGGGTGGTGATATTCGTACTTGTAGGTCTAGCTGTGATGTTGATCCCTATCATGATATATGTGCACTGTTCCAGGGTGGTGATATTGGTACTGGTAGGTCTAGCTGTGATGTGGTTCCCTATCATGATATATAATTATATACACTGTTCCAGGGTGGTGATATTGGTACTGGTAGGTCTAGCTGTGATGTGGATCCCTATCATGATATATAATATATTATACACTGTGCCAGGGTGGTGATATTGGTACTGGTAGGTCTAGCTGTGATGTGGATCCCTATCATGATATATGTACACTGTTCCAGGGTGGTGATATTGGTACTGGTAGGTCTAGCTGTGATGTGGATCCCTATCATGATATATATACACTGTTCCAGGGTGGTGATATTGGTACTGGTAGGTCTAGCTGTGATGTGGATCCCTATCATGATATATATACACTGTTCCAGGGTTGTGATATTGGTACTGGTAGGTCTAGCTGTGATGTTGATCCCTATCATTAAATATATATACACTGTTCCAGGGTGGTGATGTTGGTACTGGTAGGTCTAGCTGTGATGTGGATCCCTATCATGATATATATACACTGTTCCAGGGTGGTGATATTGGTACTGGTAGGTCTAGCTGTGATGTGGATCCCTATCATGATATATATACACTGTTCCAGGGTGGTGATATTGGTACTGGTAGGTCTAGCTGTGATGTGGATCCCTATCATGATATATATACACTGTTCCAGGGTGGTGATATTGGTACTGGTAGGTCTAGCTGCGATGTGGATCCCTATCATGATATATATACACTGTTCCAGGGTGGTGATATTGGTACTGGTAGGTCTAGCTGTGATGTGGATCCCAATCATGATATATATACACTGTTCCAGGGTGGTGATATTGGTACTGGTAGGTCTAGCTGTGATGTGGATCCCTATCATGATATATATACACTGTTCCAGGGTGGTGATATTGGTACTGGTAGGTCTAGCTGTGATGTGGATCCCTATCATGATATATATACACTGTTCCAGGGTGGTGATATTGGTACTGGTAGGTCTAGCTGTGATGTTGATCCCTATCATGATATATGTGCACTGTTCCAGGGTGGTGATATTGGTACTGGTAGGTCTAGCTGTGATGTGGTTCCCTATCATGATATATAATTATATACACTGTTCCAGGGTGATGATATTGGTACTGGTAGGTCTAGCTGTGATGTGGATCCCTATCATGATATATATACACTGTTCCAGGGTGGTGATATTGCTACTGGTAGGTCTAGCTGTGATGTGGATCCCTATCATGATATATGTACACTGTTCCAGGGTGGTGATATTGGTACTGGTAGGTCTAGCTGTGATGTGGATCCCTATCATGATATATATACACTGTTCCAGGGTGGTGATATTGGTACTGGTAGGTCTAGCTGTGATGTTGATCCCTATCATGATATATGTGCACTGTTCCAGGGTGGTGATATTGGTACTGGTAGGTCTAGCTGTGATGTGGATCCCTATCATGATATATATACACTGTTCCAGGGTGTTGATATTGGTACTGGTAGGTCTAGCTGTGATGTGGATCCCTATCATGATATATGTGCACTGTTCCAGGGTGGTGATATTGGTACTGGTAGGTCTAGCTGTGATGTGGTTCCCTATCATGATATATAATTATATACACTGTTCCAGGGTGGTGATATTGGTACTGGTAGGTCTAGCTGTGATGTGGATCCCTATCATGATATATATACACTGTTCCATGGTGGTGATATTGGTACTGGTAGGTCTAGCTGTGATGTGGATCCCTATCATGATATATATACACTGTTCCAGAGTGGTGATATTGGTACTGGTAGGTCTAGCTGTGATGTGGTTCCCTATCATGATATATATACACTGTTCAAGGGTTGTGATATTGGTACTGGTAGGTCTAGCTGTGATGTTGATCCCTATCATGATATATATATACACTGTTCCAGGGTGGTGATGTTGGTACTGGTAGGTCTAGCTGTGATGTGGATCCCTATCATGATATATATACACTGTTCCAGGGTGGTGATATTGGTACTGGTAGGTCTAGCTGCGATGTGGATCCCTATCATGATATATATACACTGTTCCAGGGTGGTGATATTGGTACTGGTAGGTCTAGCTGTGATGTGGATCCCTATCATGATATATATACACTGTTCCAGGGTGGTGATATTGGTACTGGTAGGTCTAGCTGTGATGTGGATCCCTATCATGATATATGTGCACTGTTCCAGGGTGGTGATATTGGTACTGGTAGGTCTAGCTGTGATGTGGATCCCTATCATGATATATATACACTGTTCCAGGGTGGTGATATTCGTACTGGTAGGTTTAGCTGTGATGTTGATCCCTATCATGATATATGTGCACTGTTCCAGGGTGGTGATATTGGTACTGGTAGGTCTAGCTGTGATGTGGTTCCCTATCATGATATATAATTATATACACTGTTCCAGGGTGGTGATATTGGTACTGGTAGGTCTAGCTGTGATGTGGATCCCTATCATGATATATATACACTGTGCCAGGGTGGTGATATTGGTACTGGTAGGTCTAGCTGTGATGTGGATCCCTATCATGATATATGTACACTGTTCCAGGGTGGTGATATTGGTACTGGTAGGTCTAGCTGTGATGTGGATCCCTATCATGATATATATACACTGTTCCAGGGTGGTGATATTGGTACTGGTAGGTCTAGCTGTGATGTGGATCCCTATCATGATATATATACACTGTTCCAGGGTTGTGATATTGGTACTGGTAGATCTAGCTGTGATGTTGATCCCTATCATTAAATATATATACACTGTTCCAGGGTGGTGATGTTGGTACTGGTAGGTCTAGCTGTGATGTGGATCCCTATCATGATATATATACACTGTTCCAGGGTGGTGATATTGGTACTGGTAGGTCTAGCTGTGATGTGGATCCCTATCATGATATATATACACTGTTCCAGGGTGGTGATATTGGTACTGGTAGGTCTAGCTGCGATGTGGATCCCTATCATGATATATATACACTGTTCCAGGGTGGTGATATTGGTACTGGTAGGTCTAGCTGCGATGTTGATCCCTATCATGATATATGTGCACTGTTCCAGGGTGGTGATATTGGTACTGGTAGGTCTAGCTGTGATGTGGTTCCCTATCATGATATATAATTATATACACTGTTCCAGGGTGGTGATATTGGTACTGGTAGGTCTAGCTGTGATGTGGATCCCTATCATGATATATATACACTGTTCCAGGGTGGTGATATTGCTACTGGTAGGTCTAGCTGTGATGTGGATCCCTATCATGATATATGTACACTGTTCCAGGGTGGTGATATTGGTACTGGTAGGTCTAGCTGTGATGTGGATCCCTATCATGATATATATACACTGTTCCAGGGTGGTGATATTGGTACTGGTAGGTCTAGCTGTGATGTTGATCCCTATCATGATATATGTGCACTGTTCCAGGGTGGTGATATTGGTACTGGTAGGTCTAGCTGTGATGTGGATCCCTATCATGATATATATACACTGTTCCAGGGTGTTGATATTGGTACTGGTAGGTCTAGCTGTGATGTGGATCCCTATCATGATATATATACACTGTTCCAGGGTGGTGATATTGGTACTGGTAGGTCTAGCTGTGATGTGGATCCCTATCATGATATATATACACTGTTCCAGGGTGGTGATATTGGTACTGGTAGGTCTAGCTGTGATGTGGATCCCTATCATGATATATATACACTGTTCCAGGGTTGTGATATTGGTACTGGTAGGTCTAGCTGTGATGTTGATCCCTATCATTAAATATATATACACTGTTCCAGGGTGGTGATGTTGGTACTGGTAGGTCTAGCTGTGATGTGGATCCCTATCATGATATATATACACTGTTCCAGGGTGGTGATATTGGTACTGGTAGGTCTAGCTGTGATGTGGATCCCTATCATGATATATATACACTGTTCCAGGGTGGTGATATTGGTATTGGTAGGTCTAGCTGTGATGTGGATCCCTATCATGATATATATACACTGTTCCAGGGTTGTGATATTGGTACTGGTAGGTCTAGCTGTGATGTTGATCCCTATCATTAAATATATATACACTGTTCCAGGGTGGTGATGTTGGTACTGGTAGGTCTAGCTGTGATGTGGATCCCTATCATGATATATATACACTGTTCCAGGGTGGTGATATTGGTACTGGTAGGTCTAGCTGTGATGTGGATCCCTATCATGATATATAATATATTATACACTGTGCCAGGGTGGTGATATTGGTACTGGTAGGTCTAGCTGTGATGTGGATCCCTATCATGATATATGTACACTGTTCCAGGGTGGTGATATTGGTACTGGTAGGTCTAGCTGTGATGTGGATCCCTATCATGATATATATACACTGTTCCAGGGTGGTGATATTGGTACTGGTAGGTCTAGCTGCGATGTGGATCCCTATCATGATATATATACACTGTTCCAGGGTGGTGATATTGGTACTGGTAGGTCTAGCTGCGATGTTGATCCCTATCATGATATATGTGCACTGTTCCAGGGTGGTGATATTGGTACTGGTAGGTCTAGCTGTGATGTGGTTCCCTATCATGATATATAATTATATACACTGTTCCAGGGTGGTGATATTGGTACTGGTAGGTCTAGCTGTGATGTGGATCCCTATCATGATATATATACACTGTTCCAGGGTGGTGATATTGCTACTGGTAGGTCTAGCTGTGATGTGGATCCCTATCATGATATATGTACACTGTTCCAGGGTGGTGATATTGGTACTGGTAGGTCTAGCTGTGATGTGGATCCCTATCATGATATATATACACTGTTCCAGGGTGGTGATATTGGTACTGGTAGGTCTAGCTGTGATGTTGATCCCTATCATGATATATGTGCACTGTTCCAGGGTGGTGATATTGGTACTGGTAGGTCTAGCTGTGATGTGGATCCCTATCATGATATATATACACTGTTCCAGGGTGTTGATATTGGTACTGGTAGGTCTAGCTGTGATGTGGATCCCTATCATGATATATATACACTGTTCCAGGGTGGTGATATTGGTACTGGTAGGTCTAGCTGTGATGTGGATCCCTATCATGATATATATACACTGTTCCAGGGTGGTGATATTGGTACTGGTAGGTCTAGCTGTGATGTGGATCCCTATCATGATATATATACACTGTTCCAGGGTGGTGATATTCGTACTTGTAGGTCTAGCTGTGATGTTGATCCCTATCATGATATATGTGCACTGTTCCAGGGTGGTGATATTGGTACTGGTAGGTCTAGCTGTGATGTGGTTCCCTATCATGATATATAATTATATACACTGTTCCAGGGTGGTGATATTGGTACTGGTAGGTCTGCTGTGATGTGGATCCCTATCATGATATATAATATATTATACACTGTGCCAGGGTGGTGATATTGGTACTGGTAGGTCTAGCTGTGATGTGGATCCCTATCATGATATATGTACACTGTTCCAGGGTGGTGATATTGGTACTGGTAGGTCTAGCTGCGATGTGGATCCCTATCATGATATATATACACTGTTCCAGGGTGGTGATATTGGTACTGGTAGGTCTAGCTGTGATGTGGTTCCCTATCATGATATATAATTATATACACTGTTCCAGGGTGGTGATATTGGTACTGGTAGGTCTAGCTGTGATGTGGATCCCTATCATGATATATAATATATTATACACTGTGCCAGGGTGGTGATATTGGTACTGGTAGGTCTAGCTGTGATGTGGATCCCTATCATGATATATGTACACTGTTCCAGGGTGGTGATATTGGTACTGGTAGGTCTAGCTGTGATGTGGTTCCCTATCATGATATATAATTATATACACTGTTCCAGGGTTGTGATATTGGTACTGGTAGGTCTAGCTGTGATGTTGATCCCTATCATTAAATATATATACACTGTTCCAGGGTGGTGATGTTGGTACTGGTAGGTCTAGCTGTGATGTGGATCCCTATCATGATATATATACACTGTTCCAGGGTGGTGATATTGGTACTGGTAGGTCTAGCTGTGATGTGGATCCCTATCATGATATATATACACTGTTCCAGGGTGGTGATATTGGTACTGGTAGGTCTAGCTGTGATGTGGATCCCTATCATGATATATATACACTGTTCCAGGGTGGTGATATTGGTATTGGTAGGTCTAGCTGTGATGTGGATCCCTATCATGATATATATACACTGTTCCAGGGTTGTGATATTGGTACTGGTAGGTCTAGCTGTGATGTTGATCCCTATCATTAAATATATATACACTGTTCCAGGGTGGTGATGTTGGTACTGGTAGGTCTAGCTGTGATGTGGATCCCTATCATGATATATATACACTGTTCCAGGGTGGTGATATTGGTACTGGTAGGTCTAGCTGTGATGTGGATCCCTATCATGATATATATACACTGTTCCAGGGTGGTGATATTGGTACTGGTAGGTCTAGCTGTGATGTGGATCCCTATCATGATATATATACACTGTTCCAGGGTGGTGATATTGGTACTGGTAGGTCTAGCTGCGATGTTGATCCCTATCATGATATATGTGCACTGTTCCAGGGTGTTGATATTGGTACTGGTAGGTCTAGCTGCGATGTGGATCCCTATCATGATATATGTGCACTGTTCCAGGGTGGTGATATTGGTACTGGTAGGTCTAGCTGTGATGTGGTTCCCTATCATGATATATAATTATATACACTGTTCCAGGGTGGTGATATTGGTACTGGTAGGTCTAGCTGTGATGTGGATCCCTATCATGATATATAATATATTATACACTGTGCCAGGGTGGTGATATTGGTACTGGTAGGTCTAGCTGTGATGTGGATCCCTATCATGATATATGTACACTGTTCCAGGGTGGTGATATTGGTACTGGTAGGTCTAGCTGTGATGTGGATCCCTATCATGATATATATACACTGTTCCAGGGTGGTGATATTGGTACTGGTAGGTCTAGCTGTGATGTGGATCCCTATCATGATATATATACACTGTTCCAGGGTTGTAATATTGGTACTGGTA
This sequence comes from Gibbula magus, assembly GCA_936450465.1. Lineage (NCBI taxonomy): Eukaryota > Metazoa > Mollusca > Gastropoda > Trochida > Trochidae > Gibbula > Gibbula magus. Next base: position 49,637,504 of record OW388301.1, read on the forward strand.
GGTCTAGCTGTGATGTTGATCCCTATCATTAAATATATATACACTGTTCCAGGGTGGTGATGTTGGTACTGGTAGGTCTAGCTGTGATGTGGATCCCTATCATGATATATATACACTGTTCCAGGGTGGTGATATTGGTACTGGTAGGTCTAGCTGTGATGTGGATCCCTATCATGATATATATACACTGTTCCAGGGTGGTGATATTGGTACTGGTAGGTCTAGCTGTGATGTGGATCCCTATCATGATATATATACACTGTTCGAGGGTGGTGATATTGGTACTGGTAGGTCTAGCTGTGATGTGGATCCCTATCATGATATATATACACTGTTCCAGGGTTGTGATATTGGTACTGGTAGATCTAGCTGTGATGTTGATCCCTATCATTAAATATATATACACTGTTCCAGGGTGGTGATGTTGGTACTGGTAGGTCTAGCTGTGATGTGGATCCCTATCATGATAAATATACACTGTTCCAGGGTGGTGATATTGGTACTGGTAGGTCTAGCTGTGATGTGGATCCCTATCATGATATATATACACTGTTCCAGGGTGGTGATATTGGTACTGGTAGGTCTAGCTGTGATGTGGATCCCTATCATGATATATATACACTGTTCCAGGGTGGTGATATTGGTACTGGTAGGTCTAGCTGCGATGTGGATCCCTATCATGATATATATACACTGTTCCAGGGTGGTGATATTGGTACTGGTAGGTCTAGCTGTGATGTGGATCCCTATCATGATATATATACACTGTTCCAGGGTGGTGATATTGGTACTGGTAGGTCTAACTGTGATGTGGATCCCTATCATGATATATATACACTGTTCCAGGGTGGTGATATTGGTACTGGTAGGTTAGCTGTGATGTGGATCCCTATCATGATATATATACACTGTTCCAGGGTGGTGATATTGGTACTGGTAGGTCTAGCTGCGATGTTGATCCCTATCATGATATATGTGCACTGTTCCAGGGTGGTGATATTGGTACTGGTAGGTCTAGCTGTGATGTGGTTCCCTATCATGATATATAATTATATACACTGTTCCAGGGTGGTGATATTGGTACTGGTAGGTCTAGCTGTGATGTGGATCCCTATCATGATATATATACACTGTTCCAGGGTGGTGATATTGCTACTGGTAGGTCTAGCTGTGATGTGGATCCCTATCATGATATATGTACATTGTTCCAGGGTGGTGAAATTGGTACTGGTAGGTCTAGCTGTGATGTGGATCCCTATCATGATATATATACACTGTTCCAGGGTGGTGATATTGGTACTGGTAGGTCTAGCTGTGATGTTGATCCCTATCATGATATATGTGCACTGTTCCAGGGTGGTGATATTGGTACTGGTAGGTCTAGCTGTGATGTGGATCCCTATCATGATATATATACACTGTTCCAGGGTGTTGATATTGGTACTGGTAGGTCTAGCTGTGATGTGGATCCCTATCATGATATATGTGCACTGTTCCAGGGTGGTGATATTGGTACTGGTAGGTCTAGCTGTGATGTGGTTCCCTATCATGATATATAATTATATACACTGTTCCAGGGTGGCGATATTGGTACTGGTAGGTCTAGCTGTGATGTGGATCCCTATCATGATATATAATATATTATACACTGTTCCAGGGTGGTGATATTGGTACTGGTAGGTCTAGCTGTGATGTGGATCCCTATCATGATATATGTACACTGTTCCAGGGTGGTGATATTGGTACTGGTAGGTCTAGCTGTGATGTGGATCCCTATCATGATATATATACACTGTTCCAGGGTGGTGATATTGGTACTGGTAGGTCTAGCTGTGATGTGGATCCCTATCATGATATATATACACTGTTCCAGGGTTGTGATATTGGTACTTGTAGGTCTAGCTGTGATGTTGATCCCTATCATTAAATATATATACACTGTTCCAGGGTGGTGATGTTGGTACTGGTAGGTCTAGCTGTGATGTGGATCCCTATCATGATATATATACACTGTTCCAGGGTGGTGATATTGGTACTGGTAGGTCTAGCTGTGATGTGGATCCCTATTATGATATATATACACTGTTCCAGGGTGGTGATATTGGTACTGGTAGGTCTAGCTGTGATGTGGATCCCTATCATGATATATATACACTGTTCCAGGGTGGTGATATTGGTACTGGTAGGTCTAGCTGCGATGTGGATCCCTATCATGATATATATACACTGTTCCAGGGTGGTGATATTGGTACTGGTAGGTCTAGCTGTGATGTGGATCCCTATCATGATATATATACACTGTTCCAGGGTGGTGATATTGGTACTGGTAGGTCTAACTGTGATGTGGATCCCTATCATGATATATATACACTGTTCCAGGGTGGTGATATTGGTACTGGTAGGTCTAGCTGTGATGTGGATCCCTATCATGATATATATACACTGTTCCAGGGTGGTGATATTGGTACTGGTAGGTCTAGCTGTGATGTTGATCCCTATCATGATATATGTGCACTGTTCCAGGGTGGTGATATTGGTACTGGTAGGTCTAGCTGTGATGTGGTTCCCTATCATGATATATAATTATATACACTGTTCCAGGGTGATGATATTGGTACTGGTAGGTCTAGCTGTGATGTGGATCCCTATCATGATATATATACACTGTTCCAGGGTGGTGATATTGCTACTGGTAGGTCTAGCTGTGATGTGGATCCCTATCATGATATATGTACACTGTTCCAGGGTGGTGATATTGGTACTGGTAGGTCTAGCTGTGATGTGGATCCCTATCATGATATATATACACTGTTCCAGGGTGGTGATATTGGTACTGGTAGGTCTAGCTGTGATGTTGATCCCTATCATGATATATGTGCACTGTTCCAGGGTGGTGATATTGGTACTGGTAGGTCTAGCTGTGATGTGGATCCCTATCATGATATATATACACTGTTCCAGGGTGTTGATATTGGTACTGGTCGGTCTAGCTGTGATGTGGATCCCTATCATGATATATGTGCACTGTTCCAGGGTGGTGATATTGGTACTGGTAGGTCTAGCTGTGATGTGGTTCCCTATCATGATATATAATTATATACACTGTTCCAGGGTGGTGATATTGGTACTGGTAGGTCTAACTGTGATGTGGATCCCTATCATGATATATATACACTGTTCCAGGGTGGTGATATTGGTACTGGTAGGTCTAGCTGTGATGTGGATCCCTATCATGATATATATACACTGTTCCAGGGTGGTGATATTGGTACTGGTAGGTCTAGCTGTGATGTTGATCCCTATCATGATATATGTGCACTGTTCCAGGGTGGTGATATTGGTACTGGTAGGTCTAGCTGTGATGTGGTTCCCTATCATGATATATAATTATATACACTGTTCCAGGGTGATGATATTGGTACTGGTAGGTCTAGCTGTGATGTGGATCCCTATCATGATATATATACACTGTTCCAGGGTGGTGATATTGCTACTGGTAGGTCTAGCTGTGATGTGGATCCCTATCATGATATATGTACACTGTTCCAGGGTGGTGATATTGGTACTGGTAGGTCTAGCTGTGATGTGGATCCCTATCATGATATATATACACTGTTCCAGGGTGGTGATATTGGTACTGGTAGGTCTAGCTGTGATGTTGATCCCTATCATGATATATGTGCACTGTTCCAGGGTGGTGATATTGGTACTGGTAGGTCTAGCTGTGATGTGGATCCCTATCATGATATATATACACTGTTCCAGGGTGTTGATATTGGTACTGGTAGGTCTAGCTGTGATGTGGATCCCTATCATGATATATGTGCACTGTTCCAGGGTGGTGATATTGGTACTGGTAGGTCTAGCTGTGATGTGGTTCCCTATCATGATATATAATTATATACACTGTTCCAGGGTGGTGATATTGGTACTGGTAGGTCTAACTGTGATGTGGATCCCTATCATGATATATATACACTGTTCCAGGGTGGTGATATTGGTACTGGTAGGTCTAGCTGTGATGTGGATCCCTATCATGATATATATACACTGTTCCAGGGTGGTGATATTGGTACTGGTAGGTCTAGCTGTGATGTTGATCCCTATCATGATATATGTGCACTGTTCCAGGGTGGTGATATTGGTACTGGTAGGTCTAGCTGTGATGTGGTTCCCTATCATGATATATAATTATATACACTGTTCCAGGGTGATGATATTGGTACTGGTAGGTCTAGCTGTGATGTGGATCCCTATCATGATATATATACACTGTTCCAGGGTGGTGATATTGCTACTGGTAGGTCTAGCTGTGATGTGGATCCCTATCATGATATATGTACACTGTTCCAGGGTGGTGATATTGGTACTGGTAGGTCTAGCTGTGATGTGGATCCCTATCATGATATATATACACTGTTCCAGGGTGGTGATATTGGTACTGGTAGGTCTAGCTGTGATGTTGAACCCTATCATGATATATGTGCACTGTTCCAGGGTGGTGATATTGGTACTGGTAGGTCTAGCTGTGATGTGGATCCCTATCATGATATATATACACTGTTCCAGGGTGTTGATATTGGTACTGGTAGGTCTAGCTGTGATGTGGATCCCTATCATGATATATGTGCACTGTTCCAGGGTGGTGATATTGGTACTGGTAGGTCTAGCTGTGATGTGGTTCCCTATCATGATATATAATTATATACACTGTTCCAGGGTGGTGATATTGGTACTGGTAGGTCTAGCTGTGATGTGGATCCCTATCATGATATATATACACTGTTCCATGGTGGTGATATTGGTACTGGTAGGTCTAGCTGTGATGTGGATCCCTATCATGATATATATACACTGTTCCAGGGTGGTGATATTGGTACTGGTAGGTCTAGCTGTGATGTGGTTCCCTATCATGATATATATACACTGTTCAAGGGTTGTGATATTGGTACTGGTAGGTCTAGCTGTGATGTTGATCCCTATCATGATATATATATACACTGTTCCAGGGTGGTGATGTTGGTACTGGTAGGTCTAGCTGTGATGTGGATCCCTATCATGATATATATACACTGTTCCAGGGTGGTGATATTGGTACTGGTAGGTCTAGCTGCGATGTGGATCCCTATCATGATATATATACACTGTTCCAGGGTGGTGATATTGGTACTGGTAGGTCTAGCTGTGATGTGGATCCCTATCATGATATATATACACTGTTCCAGGGTGGTGATATTGGTACTGGTAGGTCTAGCTGTGATGTGGATCCCTATCATGATATATATACACTGTTCCAGGGTGGTGATATTGGTACTGGTAGGTCTAGCTGTGATGTGGATCCCTATCATGGTATATATACACTGTTCCAGGGTGGTGATATTCGTACTGGTAGGTCTAGCTGTGATGTTGATCCCTATCATGATATATGTGCACTGTTCCAGGGTGGTGATATTGGTACTGGTAGGTCTAGCTGTGATGTGGTTCCCTATCATGATATATAATTATATACACTGTTCCAGGGTGGTGATATTGGTACTGGTAGGTCTAGCTGTGATGTGGATCCCTATCATGATATATATACACTGTGCCAGGGTGGTGATATTGGTACTGGTAGGTCTAGCTGTGATGTGGATCCCTATCATGATATATGTACACTGTTCCAGGGTGGTGATATTGGTACTGGTAGGTCTAGCTGTGATGTGGATCCCTATCATGATATATATACACTGTTCCAGGGTGGTGATATTGGTACTGGTAGGTCTATCTGTGATGTGGATCCCTATCATGATATATATACACTGTTCCAGGGTTGTGATATTGGTACTGGTAGGTCTAGCTGTGATGTTGATCCCTATCATTAAATATATATACACTGTTCCAGGGTGGTGATGTTGGTACTGGTAGTTCTAGCTGTAATGTGGATCCCTATCATGATATATATACACTGTTCCAGGGTGGTGATATTGGTACTGGTAGGTCTAGCTGCGATGTGGATCCCTATCATGATATATATACACTGTTCCAGGGTGGTGATATTGGTACTGGTAGGTCTAGCTGTGATGTGGATCCCTATCATGATATATATACACTGTTCCAGGGTGGTGATATTGGTACTGGTAGGTCTAACTGTGATGTGGATCCCTATCATGATATATATACACTGTTCCAGGGTGGTGATATTGGTACTGGTAGGTCTAGCTGTGATGTGGATCCCTATCATGATATATATACACTTTTCCAGGGTGGTGATATTGGTACTGGTAGGTCTAGCTGTGATGTTGATCCCTATCATGATATATGTGCACTGTTCCAGGGTGGTGATATTGGTACTGGTAGGTCTAGCTGTGATGTGGTTCCCTATCATGATATATAATTATATACACTGTTCCAGGGTGGTGATATTGGTACTGGTAGGTCTAGCTGTGATGTGGATCCCTATCATGATATATATACACTGTTCCAGGGTGGTGATATTGCTACTGGTAGGTCTAGCTGTGATGTGGATCCCTATCATGATATATGTACACTGTTCCAGGGTGGTGATATTGGTACTGGTAGGTCTAGCTGTGATGTGGATCCCTATCATGATATATATACACTGTTCCAGGGTGGTGATATTGGTACTGGTAGGTCTAGCTGTGATGTTGATCCCTATCATGATATATGTGCACTGTTCCAGGGTGGTGATATTGGTACTGGTAGGTCTAGCTGTGATGTGGATCCCTATCATGATATATATACACTGTTCCAGGGTGGTGATATTCGTACTGGTAGGTCTAGCTGTGATGTGGATCCCTATCATGATATATGTGCACTGTTCCAGGGTGGTGATATTGGTACTGGTAGGTCTAGCTGTGATGTGGTTCCCTATCATGATATATAATTATATACACTGTTCCAGGGTGGTGATATTGGTACTGGTAGGTCTAGCTGTGATGTGGATCCCTATCATGATATATATACACTGTTCCAGGGTGGTGATATTGGTACTGGTAGGTCTAGCTGTGATGTGGATCCCTATCATGATATATATACACTGTTCCAGGGTGGTGATATTGGTACTTTTGGGTCTAGCTGTGATGAGGATCCCTATCATGATATATATACACTGTTCCAGGGTGGTGATATTGGTACTGGTAGGTCTAGCTGTGATGTGGATCCCTATCATGATATATATACACTGTTCCAGGGTGGTGATATTGGTACTTGTGTTTCTAGCTGTGATGTGGATCCCTATCATGATATATATGCACTGTTCCAGGGTGGTGATATTGGTACTGGTAGGTCTAGCTGTGATGTGGATCCCTATCATGATATATATACACTGTTCCAGGGTGGTGATATTGGTACTGGTAGGTCTAGCTGTGATTTGGATCCCTATCATGATATATATATACACTGTTCCAGGGTGGTGATATTGGTACTGGTAGGTCTAGCTGTGATGTGGATCCCTATCATGATATATATACACTGTTCCAGGGTGGTGATATTGGTACTGGTAGGTCTAGCTGTGATTTGGATCCCTATCATGATATATATATACTGTTCCAGGGTGGTGATATTGGTACTGGTAGGTCTAGCTGTGATGTGGATCCCTATCATGATATATATACACTGTTCCAGGGTGGTGATATTGGTACTGGTAGGTTTAGCTGTGATGTGGATCCCTATCATGATATATATACACTGTTCCAGGGTGGTGATATTGGTACTGGTAGGTCTAGCTGTGATTTGGATACCTATCATGATATATATACACTGTTCCAGGGTGGTGATATTGGTACTGGTAGGTCTAGCTGTGATGTGGATCCCTATCATGATATATATACACTGTTCCAGGGTGGTGATATTGGTACTGGTAGGTCTAGCTGCGATGTGGATCCCTATCATGATATATATACACTGTTCCAGGGTGGTGATATTGGTACTGGTAGGTCTAGCTGTGATGTGGATCCCTATCATGATATATATACACTGTTCCAGGGTGGTGATATTGGTACTGGTAGGTCTAGCTGTGATGTGGATCCCTATCATGATATATATACACTGTTCCAGGGTGGTGATATTGGTACTGGTAGGTCTAGCTGTGATGTGGATCCCTATCATGATATATATACACTGTTCCAGGGTGGTGATATTGGTACTGGTAGGTCTAGCTGTGATGTTGATCCCTATCATGATATATGTGCACTGTTCCAGGGTGGTGATATTGGTACTGGTAGGTCTAGCTGTGATGTGGTTCCCTATCATGATATATAATTATATACACTGTTCCAGGGTGGTGATATTGGTACTGGTAGGTCTAGCTGTGATGTGGATCCCTATCATGATATATATACACTGTTCCAGGGTGGTGATATTGGTACTGGTAGGTCTAGCTGTGATGTGGATCCCTATCATGATATATGTACACTGTTCCAGGGTGGTGATATTGGTACTGGTAGGTCTAGCTGTGATGTGGATCCCTATCATGATATATATACACTGTTCCAGGGTGGTGATATTGGTACTGGTAGGTCTAGCTGTGATTTGGATCCCTATCATGATATATATACACTGTTCCAGGGTGGTGATATTGGTACTGGTAGGTCTAGCTGTGATGTGGATCCCTATCATGATATATATACACTGTTCCAGGGTGGTGATATTGGTACTGGTAGGTCCAGCTGTGATGTGGATACCTATCATGATATATATACACTGTTCCAGGGTGGTGATATTGGTACTGGTAGGTATAGCTGTGATTTGGATCCCTATCATGATATATATACACTGTTCCAGGGTGATGATATTGGTACTGGTAGGTCTAGCTGTGATGTGGATCCCTATCATGATATATATACACTGTTCCAGGGTGGTGATATTGGTACTGGTAGGTCTAGCTGCGATGTGGATCCCTATCATGATATATATACACTGTTCCAGGGTGGTGATATTGGTACTGGTAGGTCTAGCTGTGATGTGGATCCCTATCATGATATATATACACTGTTCCAGGGTGGTGATATTGGTACTGGTAGGTCTAGCTGTGATGTGGATCACTATCATGATATATATACACTGTTCCAGGGTGGTGATATTGGTACTGGTAGGTCTAGCTGTGATGTGGATCCCTATCATGATATATGTACACTGTTCCAGGGTGGTGATATTGGTACTGGTAGGTCTAGCTGTGATGTGGATCCCTATCATGATATATATACACTGTTCCAGGGTGGTGATATTGGTACTGGTAGGTCTAGCTGTGATTTGGATCCCTATCATGATATATATACACTGTTCCAGGGTGGTGATATTGGTACTGGTAGGTCTAGCTGTGATGTGGATCCCTATCATGATATATATACACTGTTCCAGGGTGGTGATATTGGTACTGGTAGGTCTAGCTGTGATGTGGATACCTATCATGATATATATACACTGTTCCAGGGTGGTGATATTGGTACTGGTAGGTCTAGCTGTGATTTGGATCCCTATCATGATATATATACACTGTTCCAGGGTGGTGATATTGGTACTGGTAGGTCTAGCTGTGATGTGGATCCCTATCATGATATATATACACTGTTCCAGGGTGGTGATATTGGTACTGGTAGGTCTAGCTGCGATGTGGATCCCTATCATGATATATATACACTGTTCCAGGGTGGTGATATTGGTACTGGTAGGTCTAGCTGTGATGTGGATCCCTATCATGATATATATACACTGTTCCAGGGTGGTGATATTGGTACTGGTAGGTCTAGCTGTGATGTGGATCCCTATCATGATATATATACACTGTTCCAGGGTGGTGATATTGGTACTGGTAGGTCTAGCTGTGATGTGGATCCCTATCATGATATATATACACTGTTCCAGGGTGGTGATATTGGTACTGGTAGGTCTAGCTGTGATGTTGATCCCTATCATGATATATGTGCACTGTTCCAGGGTGGTGATATTGGTACTGGTAGGTCTAGCTGTGATGTGGTTCCCTATCATGATAAATAATTATATACACTGTTCCAGGGTGGTGATATTGGTACTGGTAGGTCTAGCTGTGATGTGGATCCCTATCATGATATATATACACTGTTCCAGGGTGGTGATATTGGTACTGGTAGGTCTAGCTGTGATGTGGATCCCTATCATGATATATGTACACTGTTCCAGGGTGGTGATATTGGTACTGGTAGGTCTAGCTGTGATGTGGATCCCTATCATGATATATATACACTGTTCCAGGGTGGTGATATTGGTACTGGTAGGTCTAGCTGTGATTTGGATCCCTATCATGATATATATACACTGTTCCAGGGTGGTGATATTGGTACTGGTAGGTCTAGCTGTGATGTGGATCCCTATCATGATATATATACACTGTTCCAGGGTGGTGATATTGGTACTGGTAGGTCCAGCTGTGATGTGGATACCTATCATGATATATATACACTGTTCCAGGGTGGTGATATTGGTACTGGTAGGTCTAGCTGTGATGTTGATCCCTATCATGATATATATATACACTGTTCCAGGGTGGTGATGTTGGTACTGGTAGGTCTAGCTGTGATGTGGATCCCTATCATGATATATATACACTGTTCCAGGGTGGTGATATTGGTACTGGTAGGTCTAGCTGCGATGTGGATCCCTATCATGATATATATACACTGTTCCAGGGTGGTGATATTGGTACTGGTAGGTCTAGCTGTGATGTGGATCCCTATCATGATATATATACACTGTTCCAGGGTGGTGATATTGGTACTGGTAGGTCTAGCTGTGATGTGGATCCCTATCATGATATATATACACTGTTCCAGGGTGGTGATATTGGTACTGGTAGGTCTAGCTGTGATGTGGATCCCTATCATGATATATGTACACTGTTCCAGGGTGGTGATATTGGTACTGGTAGGTCTAGCTGTGATGTGGATCCCTATCATGATATATATACACTGTTCCAGGGTGGTGATATTGGTACTGGTAGGTCTAGCTGTGATTTGGATCCCTATCATGATATATATACACTGTTCCAGGGTGGTGATATTGGTACTGGTAGGTCTAGCTGTGATGTGGATCCCTATCATGATATATATACACTGTTCCAGGGTGGTGATATTGGTACTGGTAGGTCTAGCTGTGATGTGGATACCTATCATGATATATATACACTGTTCCAGGGTGGTGATATTGGTACTGGTAGGTCTAGCTGTGATTTGGATCCCTATCATGATATATATACACTGTTCCAGGGTGGTGATATTGGTACTGGTAGGTCTAGCTGTGATGTGGATCCCTATCATGATATATATACACTGTTCCAGGGTGGTGATATTGGTACTGGTAGGTCTAGCTGCGATGTGGATCCCTATCATGATATATATACACTGTTCCAGGGTGGTGATATTGGTACTGGTAGGTCTAGCTGTGATGTGGATCCCTATCATGATATATATACACTGTTCCAGGGTGGTGATATTGGTACTGGTAGGTCTAGCTGTGATGTGGATCCCTATCATGATATATATACACTGTTCCAGGGTGGTGATATTGGTACTGGTGGGTCTAGCTGTGATGTGGATCCCTATCATGATATATATACACTGTTCCAGGGTGGTGATATTGGTACTGGTAGGTCTAGCTGTGATGTTGATCCCTATCATGATATATGTGCACTGTTCCAGGGTGGTGATATTGGTACTGGTAGGTCTAGCTGTGATGTGGTTCCCTATCATGATATATAATTATATACACTGTTCCAGGGTGGTGATATTGGTACTGGTAGGTCTAGCTGTGATGTGGATCCCTATCATGATATATATACACTGTTCCAGGGTGGTGATATTGGTACTGGTAGGTCTAGCTGTGATGTGGATCCCTATCATGATATATGTACACTGTACCAGGGTGGTGATATTGGTACTGGTAGGTCTAGCTGTGATGTGGATCCCTATCATGATATATATACACTGTTCCAGGGTGGTGATATTGGTACTGGTAGGTCTAGCTGTGATGTTGATCCCTATCATGATATATGTGCACTGTTCCAGGGTGGTGATATTGGTACTGGTAGGTCTAGCTGTGATGTGGATCCCTATCATGATATATATACACTGTTCCAGGGTGTTGATATTGGTACTGGTAGGTCTAGCTGTGATGTGGATCCCTATCATGATATATGTGCACTGTTCCAGGGTGGTGATATTGGTACTAGTAGGTCTAGCTGTGATGTGGTTCCCTATCATGATATATAATTATATACACTGTTCCAGGGTGGTGATATTGGTACTGGTAGGTCTAGCTGTGATGTGGATCCCTATCATGATATATATACTCTGTTCCAGGGTGGTGATATTGGTACTGGTAGGTCTAGCTGTGATGTGGATCCCTATCATGATATATATATACACTGTTCCAGTTTGGTGATGTTGGTACTGGTAGGTCTAGCTGTGATGTGGATCCCTATCATGATATATATACACTGTTCCAGAGTGGTGATATTGGTACTTGTAGGTCTAGCTGTGATTTGGATCCCTATCATGATATATATACACTGTTCCAGGGTGGTGATATTGGTACTGGTAGGTCTAGCTGTGATGTGGATCCCTATCATGATATATATACACTGTTCCAGGGTGGTGATATTGGTACTGGTAGGTCTAGCTGCGATGTGGATCCCTATCATGATATATATACACTGTTCCAGGGTGGTGATATTGGTACTGGTAGGTCTAGCTGTGATGTGGATCCCTATCATGATATATATATATATACACTGTTCCAGGGTGGTGATATTGGTACTGGTAGGTCTAGCTGTGATGTGGATCCCTATCATGATATATATACACTGTTCCAGGGTGGTGATATTGGTACTGGTATGTCTAGCTTTGATGTGGATCCCTATCATGATATATATACACTGTTCCAGGGTGGTGATATTGGTACTGGTAGGTCTAGCTGTGATGTTGATCCCTATCATGATATATGTGCACTGTTCCAGGGTGGTGATATTGGTACTGGTAGGTCTAGCTGTGATGTGGTTCCCTATCATGATATATAATTATATACACTGTTCCAGGGTGGTGATATTGGTACTGGTAGGTCTAGCTGTGATGTGGATCCCTATCATGATATATATACACTGTTCCAGGGTGTTGATTTTGGTACTGGTAGTTCTAGCTGTGATGTGGATCCCTATCATGATATATGTACACTGTTCCAGGGTGGTGATATTGGTACTGGTAGGTCTAGCTGTGATGTTGATCCCTATCATGATATATATACACTGTTCCAGGGTGGTGATATTGGTACTGGTAGGTCTAGCTGTGATGTTGATCCCTATCATGATATATGTGCACTGTTCCAGGGTGGTGATATTGGTACTGGTAGGTCTAGCTGTGATGTGGATCCCTATCATGATATGTATACACTGTTCCAGGGTGTTGATATTGGTACTGGTAGGTCTAGCTGTGATGTGGATCCCTATCATGATATATGTGCACTGTTCCAGGGTGGTGATATTGGTACTGGTAGGTCTAGCTGTGATGTGGTTCCCTATCATGATATATCATTATATACACTGTTCCAGGGTGGTGATATTGGTACTGGTAGGTCTAGCTGTGATGTGGATCCCTATCATGATATATATACACTGTTCCAGGGTGGTGATATTGGTACTGGTAGGTCTAGCTGTTATGTGGATCCCTATCATGATATATATACACTGTTCCAGGGTGGTGATATTGGTACTGGTGGGTCTAGCTGTGATGTGGATCCCTATCATGGTATATATGCACTGTTCCAGGGTGGTGATATTGGTACTGGTAGGTCTAGCTGTGATGTGGATCCCTATCATGATATATATACACTGTTCCAGGGTGGTGATATTGGTACTGGTGGGTCTAGCTGTGATGTGGATCCCTATCATGATATATATGCACTGTTCCAGGGTGGTGATATTGGTACTGGTGGGTCTAGCTGTGATGTGGATCCCTATCATGATATATATACACTGTTCCAGGGTGGTGATATTGATACTGGTAGGTCTAGCTGTGATGTGGATCCCTATCATGATATATATACACTGTTCCAGGGTGGTGATATTGGTACTGGTAGGTCTAGCTGTGATGTTGGTCCCTATCATGATATATGTGCACTGTTCCAGGGTGGTGATATTGGTACTGGTAGGTCTAGCTGTGATGTGGTTCCCTATCATGATATATAATTATATACACTGTTACAGGGTGGTGATATTGATACTGGTAGGTCTAGCTGTGATGTGGATCCCTATCATGATATATATACACTGTTCCAGGGGGGTGATATTGGTACTGGTGGGTCTAGCTGTGATGTGGATCCCTATCATGATATATGTGCACTGTTCCAGGGTGGTGATATTGGTACTGGTGGGTCTAGCTGTGATGTGGATCCCTATCATGATATATATGCACTGTTCCAGGGTGGTGATATTGGTACTGGTGGGTCTAGCTGTGATGTGGATCCCTTTCATGATATATATACACTGTTCCAGGGTGGTGATATTGGTACTGGTGGGTCTAGCTGTGATGTGGATCCCTATCATGATATATATGCACTGTTCCAGGGTGGTGATATTGGTACTGGTAGGTCTAGCTGTGATGTGGATCCCTATCATGATATATATACACTGTTCCAGGGTGGTGATATTGGTACTGGTAGGTCTAGCTGTGATGTGGATCCCTATCATGATATATGTGCACTGTTCCAGGGTGGTGATATTGGTACTGGTAGGTCTAGCTGTGATGTGGATCCCTATCATGATATATGTGCACTGTTCCAGGGTGGTGATATTGGTACTGGTAGGTCTAGCTGTGATGTGGGTCCCTATCATTATATATATACACTGCTCCAGGGTGGTGATATTGGTACTGGTTGGTTTAGCTGTGATGTGGATCCCTATCATGATATATGTGCACTGTTCCAGGGTGTTGATATTGGTACTGGTTGGTCTAGCTGTGATGTGGATCCCTATCATGATATATGTGCACTGTTCCAGGGTGGTGATATTGGTACTGGTTGGTCTAGCTGTGATGTGGATCCCTATCATGATATATGTGCACTGTTCCAGGGTGGTGATATTGGTACTGGTTGGTCTAGCTGTGATGTGGGTCCCTATCATGATATATGTGCACTGTTCCAGGGTGGTGATATTGGTACTGGTTGGTCTAGCTGTGATGTGGATCCCTATCATGATATATGTGCACTGTTCCAGGGTGGTGATATTGGTACTGGTTGGTCTAGCTGTGATATGGGTCCCTATCATGATATATATACACTGTTCCAGGGTGGTGATATTGGTACTGGTAGGTCTCGCTGTGATGTGGATCCTTATCATGATATATATACACTGTTCCAGGGTGGTGATATTGGTACTGGTAGGTCTAGCTGTGATGTGGATCCCTATCATGATATATGTGCACTGTTCCAGGGTGGTGATATTGGTACTGGTTGGTCTAGCTGTGATGTGGGTCCCTATCATGATATATGTGCACTGTTCCAGGGTGGTGATATTGGTACTGGTTGGTCTAGCTGTGATGTGGATCCCTATCATGATATATGTGCACTGTTCCAGGGTGGTGATATTGGTACTGGTTGGTCTAGCTGTGATATGGGTCCCTATCATGATATATATACACTGTTCCAGGGTGGTGATATTGGTACTGGTTGGTCTAGCTGTGATGTGGGTCCCTATCATGATATATGTGCACTGTTCCAGGGTGGTGATATTGGTACTGGTTGGTCTAGCTGTGATGTGGTTCCCTATCATGATATATCATTATATACACTGTTCCAGGGTGGTGATATTGGTACTGGTAGGTCTAGCTGTGATGTGGATCCCTATCATGATATATATACACTGTTCCAGGGTGGTGATATTGGGACTGGTAGGTCTAGCTGTTATGTGGATCCCTATCATGATATATATACACTGTTCCAGGGTGGTGATATTGGTACTGGTGGGTCTAGCTGTGATGTGGATCCCTATCATGGTATATATGCACTGTTCCAGGGTGGTGATATTGGTACTGGTAGGTCTAGCTGTGATGTGGATCCCTATCATGATATATATACACTGTTCCAGGGTGGTGATATTGGTACTGGTGGGTCTAGCTGTGATGTGGATCCCTATCATGATATATATGCACTGTTCCAGGGTGGTGATATTGGTACTGGTGGGTCTAGCTGTGATGTGGATCCCTATCATGATATATATACACTGTTCCAGGGTGGTGATATTGGTACTGGTAGGTCTAGCTGTGATGTGGATCCCTATCATGATATATATACACTGTTCCAGGGTGGTGATATTGGTACTTGTAGGTCTAGCTGTGATGTTGGTCCCTATCATGATATATGTGCACTGTTCCAGGGTGGTGATATTGGTACTGGTAGGTCTAGCTGTGATGTGGTTCCCTATCATGATATATAATTATATACACTGTTACAGGGTGGTGATATTGATACTGGTAGGTCTAGCTGTGATGTGGATCCCTATCATGATATATATACACTGTTCCAGGGGGGTGATATTGGTACTGGTGGGTCTAGCTGTGATGTGGATCCCTATCATGATATATGTGCACTGTTCCAGGGTGGTGATATTGGTACTGGTGGGTCTAGCTGTGATGTGGATCCCTATCATGATATATATGCACTGTTCCAGGGTGGTGATATTGGTACTGGTGGGTCTAGCTGTGATGTGGATCCCTTTCATGATATATATACACTGTTCCAGGGTGGTGATATTGGTACTGGTGGGTCTAGCTGTGATGTGGATCCCTATCATGATATATATGCACTGTTCCAGGGTGGTGATATTGGTACTGGTAGGTCTAGCTGTGATGTGGATCCCTATCATGATATATATACACTGTTCCAGGGTGGTGATATTGGTACTGGTAGGTCTAGCTGTGATGTGGATCCCTATCATGATATATGTGCACTGTTCCAGGGTGGTGATATTGGTACTGGTAGGTCTAGCTGTGATGTGGATCCCTATCATGATATATGTGCACTGTTCCAGGGTGGTGATATTGGTACTGGTAGGTCTAGCTGTGATGTGGGTCCCTATCATTATATATATACACTGCTCCAGGGTGGTGATATTGGTACTGGTTGGTTTAGCTGTGATGTGGATCCCTATCATGATATATGTGCACTGTTCCAGGGTGTTGATATTGGTACTGGTTGGTCTAGCTGTGATGTGGATCCCTATCATGATATATGTGCACTGTTCCAGGGTGGTGATATTGGTACTGGTTGGTCTAGCTGTGATGTGGATCCCTATCATGATATATGTGCACTGTTCCAGGGTGGTGATATTGGTACTGGTTGGTCTAGCTGTGATGTGGGTCCCTATCATGATATATGTGCACTGTTCCAGGGTGGTGATATTGGTACTGGTTGGTCTAGCTGTGATGTGGATCCCTATCATGATATATGTGCACTGTTCCAGGGTGGTGATATTGGTACTGGTTGGTCTAGCTGTGATATGGGTCCCTATCATGATATATATACACTGTTCCAGGGTGGTGATATTGGTACTGGTAGGTCTCGCTGTGATGTGGATCCTTATCATGATATATATACACTGTTCCAGGGTGGTGATATTGGTACTGGTAGGTCTAGCTGTGATGTGGATCCCTATCATGATATATGTGCACTGTTCCAGGGTGGTGATATTGGTACTGGTTGGTCTAGCTGTGATGTGGGTCCCTATCATGATATATGTGCACTGTTCCAGGTTGGTGATATTGGTACTGGTAGGTCTAGCTGTGATGTGGATCCCTATCATGATATATGTGCACTGTTCCAGGGTGGTGATATTGGTACTGGTTGGTCTAGCTGTGATGTGGGTCCCTATCATGATATATGTGCACTGTTCCAGGGTGGTGATATTGGTACTGGTTGGTCTCGCTGTGATGTGGATCCCTATCATGATATATGTGCACTGTTCCAGGGTGGTGATATTGGTACTGGTTGGTCTAGCTGTGATGTGGGTCCCTATCATGATATATGTGCACTGTTCCAGGGTGGTGATTTTGGTACTGGTGGGTCTAGCTGTGATGTGGGTCCCTATCATGATATATGTGCACTGTTCCAGGGTGGTGATATTGGTACTGGTGGGTCTAGCTGTGATGTGGATCCCTATCATGCAGGCAGCGCAAGGGGACCAGCTATGGCAGTACTGGCAGATGCTCATGTCGGCCGTCGGGCCTCCCTGGGCGATGGTCTTCATCATGGGATTCTTTTGGAAGAGAACGACAGAACCTGTGAGTGAACGAGCACTATGAACGAAAACGTTTCAATGATCTCCCTTGACAATGATCTTGGTCCGAGAGAAAAATACAGAAACCCTGAAATGGAGATGCTGCATTATACACCTACAAACTCGTTTACTGAGTGACATTCCCCAAATCACTTGCAGTCGATTGTTTTGTTACCCTTAACTGTAACCAATGTTAAAAGAATCATAGAATGGGATAAGATTACAACTCATCCATCGATAGTATTTAGTTGAACAGTGGCATGGATTTAAGCTGCTGTCATCAAGTATCACATTTGGAAGGAAGGAAGTTATCTTCTTATCACACACTTCTCTAGTGAGTCAACAACTGTTGAAAATACTGTTGCAGTAGCTTTGGCTACGTGTCAGTATTTTGTCGGTGTTTGAATTTAATTGAAAACCATTAATTGTCGTATGTTTGGCATTTTGCGATGAATTCAAACAGGTGAGATTTTAAAATTCAAATCAGGTTATATGGGGAAATGGCATGAACACCTTGAAGTGGTTTGCATATCGTTGTTATACACATTTTATAATTCTAAAACAATATAATACATATTATACATTTAAAACGAACCTATTTTTCTATGAAAAGTACAGTATATTATAAATGTTTTAAATATTCTATAGGCTGCGTTCTTCGGGATGTTGGCTGGACAAGCTGTCGGCTTCACGCGACTTATCCTGGCCTTCATTTATCCAGCCCCTCCTTGTGGACAGACGGATGATCGGGTCGGCTTCCTTAAAATCCACTTCCTGTATGTAGCTGCTATGGAGACGGCGGTAGCAACTGTATTTATGATCGGCATCAGTCTCTTTACAAAGAAAAGACCAAGGTCAAAGGTGAATAGTTTCTGCCTTTCAAGTTGGAATACGTAGCCTAGCTTGTCACGGGAACTTGGAACGGGTGCCAGAAGACAAAGGGCTGATTAGATTTTGGTGACCTTGACATTATTCTCAAGATCACAAGAAACCTTAACTAGGTTCTTTTCATATATTAGACATAGTTTCTCTTAGGGAAGACAAAGGGCTGCATGATAAGATTTTGGTGACCTTGACATTATTCACAAGGCAAAGCTTGTCAACGGGAATTGTTCATTGAATTCTCGTCATTATCTGAGACCGATGGTTCTTTGAGTGAAGATTTAGGGTCCAGTCGATTTTGAAGACCTTGACATTATTTTTCAATTTTGAAGAATTGATTTGCGGATGGGGATCATGTCACCTTCATAGCAACTGCTTGTCTTCATCACGATCTCAAATATACAGCCATCAAAATATTACCTTCATTTATATATTTCAATAGGAATGTGGTTTAATCATGTAGAGTATATATATGTAAATGGGCATATCCCCTTGAATCTCCACAAAAACTACCCAATGGAACCTTCCTTTAAATTTAATAATACAATAATGCAATCATGCACCCACACAAGTGATATTTTTTAGGAATCCATTGTTTTGTAAATGTTTGTATCGTTGTAAAAAGATCATTTCATGGTTGATCAGTAGCATCATATGAACTGATTGTATCTTTATTAATTAGCAGGAAACCGGGGAAATATCCGATACAAGCACAAACATTTAAAGCTCATAAAAAGACGGTTCTATTGGGGCATTTAGTGGACAGGAAATTCGAGTTGACATTCTATTTTCACATACATGTAGATGCTATAAAATTTTAAAAATTCAAAAAAGTTAAAAAAAAAAAAATTAAGCTGAGACCTTTGTTTACTTTTGGAATATGTGTGATAAGTGCTGAATCTAAAGAGAGCCATTCTTGTTAAGTTCTGACAGATTTGATCACCATACAAGATCCGAAGTATTGTATAAGATATAATTTAACAAAGGAAGCAAATCATGGAAGCAGAAACTCCTTATCATAACGTCCGTTGGTTTGACCACGTCAGGATTCGAACCTCTACCTTGCTGGCTCTGAGCTAACGTTCTACCAACTTGTTTATTATATACTAGCAGTTGAAATATGCAATTTGGTTCAATCATTTTCTTACAAGGAATTTACTCATGCATATATGACACCATTTCCCAGCTGCATCGAGTCACGTGGTGGACGCGGCATGACGTCACGATCCCTGACGTCAGTGATGACGAAGATGACACTGAAAATAATGGCGATGAAAATGCAAATGGTTGGTTTCACATCTTTTAAAAAAATTACCATGCTCCAAAAGCACTGTTATAATGACATGTTTCCTCTCAAATAATAACATCAATAAAGGCCTAATAAAAACTAATATCAGAACATGTGTGAAGAAATCATTTTAATGTTCCTTATATTACACGATTACCATATGGAACAAGTTTTGTCGCAATGTGGTGTGTATACATGGACACCACTTAAAGGCAATAGATTACAATACTCACTAGAGCGTTACATGATTTTATTATTTCCTTCCAGGCCCCCCTCCCTGGTTGTCTCGACTGGAAACGTGTTGCGGCATACAGAAGAAACCTGACATCTCGGACATAGAGGTCAAGGCGCTCCAGGCAAAGATGACATCCATCAAGGAGAAACCAACAACTAAACGTCTATTGGATATTAATGCGGTTATTCTACTGGGTATCACAGCCTTCATCATAGGTTTCTATCATTGAGACGTCTAGGGACTACTGTCAATATACCTTAAAGGGGCACGTTTTTTTCGCTCAATTAAGCTGATGAAATGTATTTGAAAATTAATGTCACTAATATTAAAACGACCTTCTCTCTTCGGAAATCAAGCTAAACATGCTTCGGTAAGGCCATGGGAATCGTTTTTTGTAATTCGTAATAATAAAAAATGTTCACATTAAAATGGCCGCCATGCAAATTTTTGCTTTATACGCAACACCGTGATATTACCACTACGGATGATTGGTTTGTGTAATAGGATGTGTTATCCTCTATAGCAAATATAAATGACATAAACTATCATTAAAATTGGGAAGTTTTAAAAAATAAAATTTGCTAAAAACTTGCTACAGTCCCTTTTACAAACTACATATTTAAATTATTGCTCAATCGGAAATTATAGCTTCTGTGGTAGCAATGTCATAATAATCTACAACCAAACGTCTAAACGAATATTGTTGTAGATCAAGTCTGTGTATGTGATTTAAAGGCGCTGTAGCAGTTTTTCCTCCTGAAATAATACTTTAATAGTTCTAAGACGTGTGTTCATTGTTCGGTTTAGCCATGCGAGTCCATTTCGCTTCGAGTGACCGTTTTAAGGTGTTTACATTAAATGGTCGCTGGAAGGTAGTTCAAGTGGTCTGACTGATGTATAGATACATCTGTACCGGAACACTCTTACACGTCTCAGAGATCACCGATGCGTTTTAGTGTTTCTGTAAGTTGTAAGACTTCACCTGTCTTCGATGTAAACAATCGGCGAATCGCGAACTGTAACTATTCATTTTCATGACAATTACCTCGTCCCGTTGATTCCTTATACCTAGACGCATTCAACACCACTATTTAAAATTCGATTTATGTAAAATACTGACTGTTGTAAGTAAAAATATTACTCACACTCAACGTAGAGTTTTAAATATGGTACCATGATAGAATGACCATTCATCTTGCTGTCTGAAATCTCAAAATCGCATGAGACCTACAATTCTACCAACTAAAGAGTTCTACACCACTGTCGCTTTATACGTCGCACCATTTTCTTTCAATGCTGGCAACGGTTTTCTATGCTTACGGCTTACTTGGTCGTGTAAGTGAGATGTTTTACCCTCTAACATAACGATGTATTGTTTAAACTTTAATGATAAATAGCAATTTTGAGAAAACCAAATTTGCAAAAATCGTGCTACAGCGCTTTTAAAATGGAATATATGAAATTTGATTCTAGATAAGTTCATTTGTTCATATTTAAACATAAACGACTTTTTAGAGTATAGTCCTTATGCTTAAGTTAATTCTTCTAAATTGTGACCACAGCAACAATTCCTGCTAACAACGTCATCGGGTGAATTATGAAGGTGTCTGAAAAAACTTCGAAACGTGGGTATGTTCACACTTAATAAATGGTTAAGCAAAATTCTTGATTTTCTTATAAATACATTGTTTTAAGGAGAATCACAGTTTTAATAATCGTCAGGCTTCTATTTTAATTGCGTATATAAATACTCAGAGAGACACTGATAATACTTAATAATAACTCTTTATTGTCCGTAATACAGAGTACATCGGAAATTTTTGTGTGTGCAAATAGAACTAGCAGCCACAGTGCAGTGCCAGTTCAAGCGTTGTTCTGACCTTATATTGCTGAGTGTCAAGCAAGGCAGCAACAAGTCCCATCTTTTAACGTCTTTTGGTATGAAGAGCGGTGAGCGGACACTCTACCAACTGAGCTACATCCCCGGTTATACATATATTTTAATTTACTTATACATATACGTCTATTTCTCATGTTCAAGCAATCTGTTTCTGCATGAAATTCGTATCATTACTTATTTGAGCGGAAAAACGTGCTACTGCTCCTTTAAGGTTGTTTTGCGCAACAACTACCAGGTCTACTAATGCCTACATGGAATAAAAGCTACAGGGAATGATAGCTACACTGTTTGTTGTGATAGTGATATGTTTACCTGCATACAAGTGAACTGTTCCAAGGAGGGTCCGTTAGTGTGTCTATGGTAGAAAAATATTCACACAACCAACGAGATAAGTGGATTATAACGCTCTAAAAAATTAGGATACATAAGAATCGGGTGTGTGTGTGTGTGGGGGGGGGGGGGGGGGGGGGGGGTGTGTGTGTGTGTTATAGCGAACATGTCATTGGGGCGACAACCATCCGTCACAGGACGCCATTAGGGTGACATTGACGGTGCGGCGACAAAAACACTGTCGCCCTAATGTACGACAAATGCACACATTACCACAAAGTTTGTTGTAATCTTTTTTCAGTTGAATTATAGAAAAAATATTTCAAACCTTAGATTTGCTGAGTTGAGTTTGGTAATGTTGCTTTTATAAGTTATATAATTAGTAGTTTGTGATTTTACAATATGCTGTTTGTGAAAACTGAAATCCGACTGTCACACATGTGTATTATGGCAACATAACAAAAACGGATTTTATTTGGAATTGGACGAAAAATTCCAAAGAACGTTTAAAAGAATCGTAATAAATAAGATTCTGTCATCAAAATGATTTTATTTAAAAAACATGTGATATGATTATTTCGGCCTTTTTACCTACTAACAACTATCAGACTAACTACCCGTACCGTTCATTTTCAACAACCTGGACATTGTGTTTGTCAGCAGGAGCAACTATCGTCAATGTGTACAGTTTTTAATTCTGCTAATAACTTCGGTTAATCTGTGAATGATATAACTTTGATACAAGTCCTAGATTATCATATTCAACTTACAACTAGATAAACTATTGGCTTCATCCATGTATAATTGCTGTTTTCATGCAGAAAGTCGGCTTTTCGCAACTTTTCTCCCTAACTACGATTGACTCGTTCCGAAATGTTAAATTCTAGCTATATATTACTTGTCTTGTTCCAAAGTCGTAGCGATTTTAAACTATAGCTTTCGAATAGTTGAAACAATTTGATACGGTTAACGCTATTCAATAGAAACTGTTCAAAACTGACTCATTTCGGGACCAACCCTGGCTAAGAAAAGATACCGGTATTCCGTTCTCCCTATCGTTTCCACTATATTACCTCTGTCAGAGCTATGTACCTTCACTAGACCCGCCCCAGTTGGAAAACTATTGTCTGTCGAGAAAAAGGTTGTTCAAGACTGCCAACTTCTTGTTAACTTCGTGTTGAGCATGAACAGCGCTTACGCCGTGGTTTCAGTAATTCATAGTGACTTATCAATATCCTCTTTTCAAACATAAGTTTCTCTCTATGCTTACTTGATGTATGAAGCAGTCCAAAAACAAATGTCCACAGATGCTGAGTCTGTGACTAAAGGACGCACGCGTAAAAATACCATTTAACATATGGTTTCTCTATATATAGTATATAGGATCTTGAATATGTATTAGAGGGATTAATCAATGTATCTGACTGAAAGACTCATTCCTTACTTATTTGATTTGGTCAGCTTATAGAAATACCTAAGGTGACAGCTGCACTTCAATGTATTATCAAGACCCAGTCAATTGTCAACCAATACACAAATTTATTCAGAAGATAAGAAATGCATCAATATTATAATCGTATGGTTTTATTCGCGGTATAATAGACTCGACGTCTATAGTCTTTTGTCAACTAATCCAACAAATCTATCCACATTCAGTGAATTAACATAAAATCATAATTACTCAAGCAGCTGTGCAATATGTCATGAACCGCAGAAGTCATATGGCATTCTTTCAAGTATTGAACTATTTTATTACTTATATGTTTAACTGACTATCGCCCTAACGACCGTCATGACATGTGTGAAAGGTTATTGTAGCCCAAGGAAATAAGGGCGACAGAAGTTTGTTAACTGTAAGTAGCATAGTTATCAGACTATAACTTATGCCCAATGAAAATTAAACCCTACAAAACTTTTATATTGATGATATTTTCAAAATGTACACCAAATCATGAATTATCGCTCTATTTATGAATTATCGACCGTCGCCCTAACGACGTTTACGCTAGTATGTGTGTGTGTATGTGTGGGGGTGTTTTCACATTGCAAACGGTGACAGTTGTGCATACCTGTAGATCTTGTGTTTATAATGTGAATAATTAATAGCAACAATTAGGTTTTATATTACTCCAACATGTGTTGCTTGTGAAATTCAGTATTTCTTAAGTTTGACAATAATTTAACATTTTTGAGAAAATGTAATCTATTATACTTACCTTGTTGAAAAACCAACATTGCCCAACGCTTCCACCTGAAGCGTTCCTCAACATAGTTCACACAGAAAAAAAGGGACGGTACCTGGTATAGGTGACGTTCGAGCCACGTGACATCGGTGACGTCATCATTCCCTACAGCATAAAACCAAAACCTAGGAGAGGAAGGGCGGGAACTAACGAGCGTTGGTTTTTCAACCAGGTAAGTATAAAAAATGACATTTACTCAAAAATGTTAAATTGTTTACATACTTATCAGGTTTGAAAAACCAACATTGCCCAGATGACCACAGCAAGGAGTCACGTGCGCCGCCCAGACGCGTCGCTTTGGACCCTTAGCCTGACACGCCGGAGCACCAAGTGGAAAAGAGCCACAGAAATGTGGAAAACCAGCCCTGCGGAGTGTGAGCTAAGAGAACTAATGCGGATTCTTGAATTTAGTGTACGGAGGCCATTACGCCATTCGAAAAAGGACAAACCTACGCTCAACCCCTATATATCCACCCTCAGAACATGTATTTGAGAGGGGGTAGAGTAAGAATCGAAGTACAGGTGCCATACGATTGCCCTAACTTAAGTCATACGTTCCACACTCATGCACCAGGAGAACAAAACACGGGGGAGAAAACAAGTGTTTATTGTACAAACAAGGTGAACAACCGAGTTGTGTCCACACAAGCGCGTAGGACGCTCACTCCCTCTTAGGGGGTGGCCGTGAGTAGTGGTCAGTGAACACTTGCTCAGACTGCCACGGCGATGTTGCAATGGAAAGCCATCGATACTAACACCGCTCTAATCTCCTGTGGATTGGAGTGAGACAGAGGAGGAAGATCGGCAGCTTTGGAGGCGCCGATGACTTCTGACCGCAGATAAACCGAATGCCTTACTGTCAAACCCCTAGCGTTGCGAGTTAGGAAGAGCCGACGCAGCCTCGTTCTTGCTGACCCACAAGTTGAAACATAGTGAAAGTAACCCTCACTCGCAAGGCAACCCGTCCCAAGGCGGATTCTCGCAAGGGGTACCCTCGCATACTAACGCAACTCACTAGGCAGGCAGCGTAGCGAGACGCTGACCCACAAGCTGAAAGCTCACTCGCAAGGCAACCAGCCCCAAGGTTGACGCTCGCAAGGCATACCCTCACATGCTAACACAACTCACGAGGCAGGCAGCGTAGCCAGACGCTGACCCTCAAGTTGAAAGCTCACTCGCAAGACAACCCGCCAGAAAGGCGGATGCTCGCAAGGCGTACGTACCGTCACACGCTAACACAACTCACGGGGCTGACAGCAAAGCGAGACGCTGACCCTCAAATAATAGCTAGCAAGAGTAACACTCAGTCGCAAGGAAACCCGCCCCAAGGTGGACGCTCGCAAGTCGTTCCCTCACATGCTAACACAACTCAAGAGGAAGGCAGCGTAGCCAGACGCTGACTCTCAAATAGAAAGCTAGCGAGAGTAACACTCACTCGCAAGGAAACCCGCCCCAAGGCGGACGGTTAGTTAGTCAAACCACCCAAACAGCCCCCCCAGTGTGGCTTATCTTTTAACTACAGCTTCACGGTAGAAGAGTTCAAAGATGCTATTCATAACAGAAAAGCAACTTGCCCAGGTGAAGATATGGTCAGCTATGAGATGCTTAAGAGGTTACCAGATGGTATCATCGGCGTCCTCATCAAACTGTACAATAAGATTTGGGATATAGGAGAGGTACCTGTCGCATGGAAACATGCTTCAGTAATACCACTTCTTAAACCGGGCAAGGAGGCGGCCTCGGCCAACTCCTATCGCCCGATTTCCCTTACATCAAACTTGTGCAAAGCGATGGAGGCAATGGTGAACAAACGCCTAAGGTACCACTTAGAGTCACAAGGGCTGTTATCTCATGACCAGAGCGGGTTTCGGCCGCAACGTTCTTGTCTTGACCATATTCTGCGCCTGGAAAATGACATAAAGACTGCGCAACTAAGAAAAGAATATCTAGCTGCTGTCTTTATTGATTTTAGCAAGGCTTTTGACATGGTATGGCACGATGGACTCCTCTCCAAACTTGAGAATGTTGGTATAAAAGGGAAAATGGCAAATTATGTTCAAAGTTTCCTTGAGAATCGATCAATATCAGTGTTGGTTGGGGATCAACTGTCAGAGCGACACAGTTTAGATAATGGCACTCCTCAGGGAAGCATTATCAGCCCAACGCTTTTCAACATTATGATAGACGATCTCTTTGAACATGTACATGAACGCAAGTATATCAACACCTCAAAGTTTGCTGATGATGGGGCAGTTTGGGTGAGACACCGAGAGATTTCCAAAATTAGAACATTGCTGCAGGAATCACTCGATGGTGTCGAAAATTGGTGTGACAAATGGGGGTTCATTATCTCTCCTGAGAAAACAGTGGGGGTTGTATTCAGACGGAAAGGCAACCAGGTAAGCTGCACACCCAGGCTTCAACTTAAGGGCAAGACTGTCGCATTCGAGAAAGAAGCGAAATTTCTCGGTGTCGTCTTTGACCAACATCTTACGTGGTCAAAACATATTGACCACGTGGCAGTAAGATGTCAAGGCGACCTGAACGTAATGCGAGCAGTGTCAGGGACTTCATGGGGAGCAAACAGTGACACGTTGCTAACCCTCTACAAGTCACTTATACGAAGCAAAATAGATTATGGGTGTGAGGCTTACCACAGTGCTGCCCCATCGACTCTGAAGCGACTAGATTCGATTCAATACAAAGCTCTTAAATTGGTGACGGGAGCAATGCCCAGAACCTCCCTGCATGCCCTTTTAGTGGAAACAGGGGAGCTACCACTCGATCTAAGGAGAGAACAATTGACCTTAAACTTCTGGAGTAGGAGTACTAATCCATTGGTTAAAAAGATATGGACGGGGGATATCTTCAGTAAGAACCTCGTAGCACTTGCACGCAAAAAACCCTCCATGATGCCATGCGGATTGAGGGTGCAACTGCTAAGGCGAGAACACGAGTGTGACACTGTAGACCCCCCTGAAAGTCTTAAACCAGGATTGGTACCCCCGTGGATACTCCAGGCCCCAAATGTAGACACCAGTCTCACTAAGGAAGTGCCAAAAAGTGAGAACCCTCTGTTGCTACGAAGCATTGCGCTTAGCAGGATAGACAGTCTCTATGAGTCCGCGGCACACATATACACTGACGGCTCAAAGGACCCAGTGAGAAATAGAACTGCCTATGGTATCCTAATTAGCTCTGCTCGCACATCCGATACCCAAAGTATCTCAGTACGCATCCCCAATGGGCAATCTGTATATACAGCTGAACTTGAGGCCATACACCATGCACTCAGAATCTCTCGAGATTTAAGAGATAGACAGATAGTAATACTGTCTGATTCCCTTAGTGCACTGGAGTCACTGACCACAAAAAACTCAGCCAGTAGACCAGATACCCTACGTGATATATTAGAACTCCTCCACAAGCTCAAATATATTCACGGAAAAGAGATACAGCTATGTTGGATACCTTCTCACATAGACATTCCAGGCAATGAAAGAGCTGACAAACTGGCACGTCAGGGCTTAGAGATTGAGCATATTTCTGATTATCCTTATTCAAAAAGCGAAATCAAAAGTATGATCAGAAACTCGATCTCTAAGAAGTGGCAGAAGGTATGGGACACCAGTCCTAAAGGCCGGTGGCTTCATAGTCTACGCCCCAGTGTGAAATCGAGACCTATGCACTCGAAACACAACAGGCAGCTAGACACAATGATCACCAGACTTAGACTCGGTGCAACACGCTCCTCGTACCTAAATTGTCAAACATGCCACGTCAAGGCCAGTGTCACTCACGTCTTATTGGAATGTCCTAGGTTCGAAATGGCCCGCAAAGCACTCAGGGAGGAGATTGGAGAAAGTACATTGACAGCGAAGCTACTGCTGGCGCACTCGCAACATCAAAAAATGTACAAGCCCTTATCCAACCTCCTCCTGAAAAGTGAACTTGGCCAGTGTATATGAAAGAAATATATCAATGTGCCGCGGGTCCGGTGGGATAGTGCAGTGGTTGGCACGTTCGTTCGAATCCCGCCAGGGGCTCGGCATCCTTATAAACAGCCAATAAGGTGGGGTGCAATGCCACATTAAAACAATGTAGTAACACCCCTGGCTAGCTAGTTCCAGCCGAAGCTCGCAGGTTTCACCACAATGTTCAACCACCTTGACACTGTGGTCTTTCTCCCTGCCCAAACTCTAGCACCTCCGGGTAATAGAAATTGCCTATAAGATCAGCCTAGTAGAGGGACGCAATATTAACAGCACAATTATATCACCCAAACGGCCAAATAGAAATTGCCTGAACAAAGTGAACTGCCTACTTTGTTCGTGACACACCCGGTAACACCTTCCCCATGAGTTCCTAGGTGGAACACCCTTTCCAGGACCCTAGCCTTCTGGAATCTTCTCTTTCATGTGTGTCAATGTGACACTGTCTGCCGAAATGCCTAACGGGCGAAGGCAACATTAAGCACTTAATGCAACAACAACAACCCGCCAGAAAGGCGGATGCTCGCAAGGCGTACGTACCGTCACACGCTAACACAACTCACGGGGCTGACAGCAAAGCGAGACGCTGACCCTCAAATAATAGCTAGCAAGAGTAACACTCAGTCGCAAGGAAACCCGCCCCAAGGTGGACGCTCGCAAGTCGTTCCCTCACATGCTAACACAACTCAAGAGGAAGGCAGCGTAGCCAGACGCTGACTCTCAAATAGAAAGCTAGCGAGAGTAACACTCACTCGCAAGGAAACCCGCCCCAAGGGACGGTCGCAAATATTGTTTCACCTTCGACTTCCCGTATTTTGTCGTCTGTGACGTCATAAAATGATTGTTCGTGACGTCACTGCCGACACAAGAGAAGTTACACGATCTTAATGGAATAGAATGGGTAATAAAGAAATTATTACACTTGAAAGTGTGTCAGCCTTACTTGGTTTAGCTCCCGACTTTGTCTGCAAAAACCAGGCAGCTGATGAGGCCGGCCGTTCTTTCTCTATTCCGGCTCTGGGCTCTGACTCGGGAGAGATGGATCTCTCTCTGTGTCTGGTTAGCGCATTTAGGGTGTACGTGCAATGTACCCGCAGGCTGAGAGATGGCAGGCGTCGTCTGTTCCACTCGCCGAGGAGGTGTTTCGCCCTAACATACTGCTACAGACTGCTGGATTGGTAGGAAGTTTTGATGCACCTACTATGAGGAAATTTGATCACTCTCTTTTAACATGGAAGTTGACGTTGGACATTACGGAAGAAGGTGAGAAGGCGTATAACAGTGGTAACGACAATTACTCCTATGTAAGATGTGATACGTCAGTACTTCCGGATGAGTTTATGAACTCAAGTGAAATAGCACGGAGTAAAGAGGGTATTGTGGAGAAGTTGGAAATGTCAATGAAACACCAAACTGATATTAATTGTGCATAAGATGATTTTGTGGATTGTGTAAGAACGGAAATGACATCAAGGCTACCGACGAAGACAGTGATAGAAAGTACTGTGCATGTATCTAAACATAGAAAACGTAGACGTAGAAAGCCGTGGTGGAATGACGAATTAACTAATTTGTGGAATGTTATGTGTAGCGCCGAAAAGGAGTGGAATCGACACAGGGGTCCTAGGAAGCGTCACTATAAGGCTATATATGTTGAGAAGAGAAATTGTTTCGACAAATGTGTTATTAAAACTAAACGACAATATGATAGAAAGACTATTGCTGACATCGAAAGGATTTGTCAAACAGAGCAGGGTGAATTTTGGAAACGAATAGGGAAAGTCGGTGTAGGTAATAGTAGAACTGAGAAAATCCCATTTGAAGTGAAGTTGAGTGATGGACGTGTTTCCAGGGATAGAGCAACTGTCCTGGGTACCTGGAAGGACGCATACTCAGATCTGCTGAACTGTAACACCAACACGACGGGGGAGAGGGTAGAGCGTGATGTGGACAGTGAAGATAATAATCTCGATGTTAATATCTCAAAGGATGAAGTGAGACAGGCAATTCTACAAGCAAAGAGTGGTAAATCTGCAGGGTGTGACATGCTTCCAGCCGAGGTTTTAAAGAACGAACAATGTTTTAATTTTGTACATAAACTTATCGATACCTTCTTCAATGTTGGAAAGATACCAGATCTCTGGACAAGGGGTATAATAGCACCAGTACCGAAAAGCTATACAGCAGACCCCAGGGATCCTCTGTCATATAGGGGTATTACTCTCTCTAACTCCTCTTACAAGATTTATTGCTGGGTACTAAACAACAGACTCTCTAAACATGCTGAACTATATGATCTGTTGGAAGACTACCAAAATGGATTTCGAAGAGGACGCTCTACAATTGATCATGTTTCAACGCTGACGTCTATCATTGAAACGAGGAAGAGTAAAAGAAAACCAACTTTCATTTGTTTTATAGACTTCCGGAAGGCTTATGACTGTATCGATCGAAAAATCTTATGGGATAAACTTCATCACATCGGTATTCATGGAAAGTTTTTTAATGCTCTGTTATCTCTCTACACAGATGTGCAATGCTGTGTGCGGGTAAATGGTCAATACACGCCTTGGTTTGACGTCAACAGCGGACTGAAGCAAGGATGTCTGTTATCTCCCCTTCTGTTTAACCTTTATATAAATGACTTACTCTCAACTGTGAATGAATTAAATCTTGGAGTAGACATTGACGATACCAACGTTGGAATTTTAGCTTATGCTGATGACATTGTTTTAATAACAGAAAACGAAGAGAATATGAAATTTTTACTGGATGTGCTTAATAACTGGTGTTTAGAAAATAAGATGGAGGTTTATCAAGAAAAATCTAAAATAATTCATTTCAGGATAAAGTCAACGAGGAAAACTTCAGTATCATTTTCTATTGGACATAAAAACATCGAAGTGGTCAGCTGCTATAATTATCTGGGCCTACTGCTCACAGAGCATCTCGACTACAAACGTATGGGACAAGCAGTAGCGAACTCAGCCAATAGAGCTCTAGGCCTCCTAATCTCCAAATACAAGTCTCTCGGAGGAATGCAGTACGCCACCTACACGAAGCTTTACGACTCTATGGTATGGTCCACGATTCAATATGGTTCGGCAATATGGGGACAGTACGACCTGACATGCATCAATACTGTCCAGAACAAGGCTATGAGATTCTTTATGGGACTACGTTAATTCACCCCAAATGACGCTGTTTCCGGAGATATGGGTTGGATACCTCCGAAAGCTCGACAGTGGGAGACAATAGCCAAGTTCTATAAGCGTGTTAGTTCCCTACAAAGTCACAGACTTACAAGAAAAGTTTTTATATGGGCCAATAAGCATGCTTTTAAAAATAATAAAAACTGGAACCACAGAGTACATGTACAATATAAAGCCATGGGACTTGATGCTTTTATTTCTCCAGACAACTCCTATAACCACAAATATATTGCTGCAGAGGTAAAAGAACATGTTTTTAAGAAGTTTAAAGAACAGTGGGACTGTGCAATAAACCAAGAAAAGACCAAGAGTGGCAAGGGAGGTAATAAACTTCGTCTCTACAATAAGTTCAAGAATGACTACAACGCAGAACCATACAACATAATACCGATGTCCAGAGCAAACAGAAGATCTTTAGCTGTATTCAGATGTGGAGTGGCACCGATAAGGCTTGAAACCGGGCGCTTTTCTAACCTCCCCGTCCAAGAGAGAGTGTGTTTTAATTGTACTAATTGTGTGGAGGATGAGATGCATGTTTTACTTAAATGTCCAGTTTATCATGATGTACGTAAGGTTTTATTGAGTAAATGCACAGAAGTGTGGACTGATTTTAATCAACAAAATGATCTTGTCAAATTATGTTTTATCCTGGCCAGTCCTGATGTTGTACATTTTAGTGCCAAAACCTGCAAAAATATGTTAAATCTACCCAAGGATATTTTATATAATGTTTAGCAATATTTTATAATTTATATGAGTGTTCTTAATGTTTAGTTTTATAATGTACTGCTTATTGCAATATTGTTTTAACATCGTCTCTCATAACTCCAAAACGGAGTGGCTCGTATTTTATGGTTGTATATATTCCATGTTATTTATATTTTATGAGGTGAGACGTTAATAAAATATCTGTCTGTCTGTCTGTCTGTATACCTGAGGTTGGCAGTCATTGATGCGTACAAGGCCGCTGCCTCCTCCATCGCGTTCCAACCCGCATGAGATCCGAGCAGTCTCAGCCACGATAGCTTAATTACCACTGTAACATCGCGGTCTCAGACGTCATGGCGGGGTGTTTTTGGCGTTCTTCAGAGGTTTTCGCCAATCATTACTTACGAGATGTCTCCACAGCAGATCTTGAAGGCATCTCTATGCTGGTTCCACACGTGTTCTCTCAGATGTGGTGTCGCCCCTTTAAGAATAGAGACGGGAAGATATGAACGCATTCCTGTAGATGAGAGACTTTGTTTTAACTGCCCGGACTGTGTTGAAGACGAAGCGCACGTTTTACTTTCCTGTCCCTTTTATTCTCATTTACGGTCTGATCTTATACACCGTTGTCTTTTAAAATGGCCAGATTTTTCATTTTTACCAGTTTTACAACAACTTGCCCGTATTTTTAATTGTGATGATTTTATTTTTAGTCTTGCCAAAACCTGTAGTAATATTTTAGAACACCGGCGTTATTCCCTGTACAAATAACTTTTAAAGGTTAGATGAAATGACATATTGTCCAAATCGGATTCATTAAAATGGGATGTCAATTTGATGATTGCTCGATTTTAAATTTCTGAAATCGGTCCATAAATTACTTATATACGGCTTTTTAAAAAAACGCCTGATTTAGCCCCGGCGACCAGAATGAAAGTCTGCGGGGGTGTGACCCGTGAAGGGATGACTTCTGTGACGTATGTGAAGGGATTTGATTTTCGGCGTTAGTCACAATTCAACGTAATTTCGCAACATTTTGATTGTTAATTTCACAAAGATACCTTCAATAAACCAACTTAAATTTCACACATATCGAATGTTTAGATATCCAACTAGGTAATTCCGCAGATGACAATTACACAATTATTACATAAACATGCCTTTTTGGCGATGTAATACACCTCATAAATTCATTTAGCGGCAGTGATAATCATCATTAATTAATTACTCAGGTCCCACGGGCGCCAGCTGACTGGCGGGCCTCGCCTGTGTTAAATCACAGTCACGCCTCACTGATTTTTCAAAGTGTTCGGCGTGCTAATTTTGGCATTGTTAAAATGGGTAAATTAAAATCGTCCTAATGATCAATTGCAAGTGTATATTGTCTCGATTTTATGCTCAATTGATTCCGATATATAATGTCTGTAGAGGTAATAATCTGTCATTCTTTTGAAAAATGCATTTCACGTGAACTTTAACACCAATTATATTCTCTTACTTGCATGATTTTACAGTTTATAACATGTACTTTTGTATGTATTGTAACCATCTCTCATAAATCGCCGAGCGATTGGTCGTGTATTTTTAATGTATTTATTTTTACGCACCCTGTATATTGTTTTACGAGTGAGATGTAAATACAAAATATCTGTCTGTCTGTCTGTCTGTCTCAGCCACGATAGCTTAATTACCACTGTAACATCGCGGTCTCAGACGTCATGGCGGGGTGTTTTTGGCGTTCTTCAGAGGTTTTCGCCAATCATTACTTACGAGATGTCTCCACAGCAGATCTTGAAGGCATCTCTATGCTGGTTCCACACGTGTTCTCTCAGGCGAAGGTGGTCCCCCCGACCAGACCGAGAAGGGGACAGTCCTCTTAGAAGGTTGTTCCCGCGTGTCTTACGATGCTCCTTGAAATAAACTTTGGTTCACATCGTTTGCTCTTGTTGTCTGTTGTTTTGTTTCTTATACTTCACTTTTAACCCCCACCTTCCCGTAGGGGTCGGGGGCAGTGTGTTAATCAGAAGTTGTGTTGTCTCTTCGATCCGCTTAGCGGTAGAGATGGTGTCTCCCGGGCTGTAACTTGTCCTCACCACAGGGTGGAGGACTCGTAGGTTAGCTTACACTCAGGGCTTGTTGCTGGTCTCGTCTCTACCACATATCTTCTGACCCGCCTCGGTGCAGTGGGATTCTAGGCATAGTAGGTCTAGTCAACAGATAGGTATTTAAATAATAGTACGTTTTTGTGTAAACGTTATTATTTATACTAACCTGTTGACTAGACCTACGCGCTAGGCCCGCCCATTCTCCCCGCTTGGTCTGTCTTGCTTTTTTGGCCTGTTCGGAGATTTCCGGTGGTGACGTCACGAGACCTTGTCGACTTACCGCCCTTGGGAGAGGGATTTTATGCATCCCCTACTCCCCTGTTTCGTCTGTGTTAACGTTGAAATAGCATACCTAGAGAGGAGGCAGGCATAGTAGGTCTAGTCAACAGATAGGTATATAATATAATATAATATAATATAATATAATATAATATAATATAATATAATATAATATAATATAATATAATATAATATAATAAAGTCTGTGATTCGTATTCAATGTAGGCATCAGTGCACACTGATATATGACATTTCACTTTGATGAAAGGTAGAAGGTTGTTGAAAACCTATGCTGCATGACGTTGTTTGTTTAACACTTTAGGTGTTATCACTGTAGGCATTAGTAGACGTCACCGTCACATTCTAAGTTGCAGCTTTACCCAATATGGAAGAGGTTCTATCTGCTTCATTTATGAAATAGGTTTCATGTACAGTCACTTTTGATTATTCACAAGAATGTTCGATACATTTTATTATTTGGCTCCCATAGAAAGGCATCAATGTTTAAAACTGACTGTTGTACACTTTCCAGTACTAAGCAAATAGAATAGTCCGATCTCGTGCAAGGTGTCGTTGTGTTTGTTTAGTCTATGAGAAAGCGGTCTGTATTTTTCAAACATCTCGAAGTATGCAAACTGGAATTTATTATACATTCAACATATGCATATGGCCGGTGAAGTAAAAGATCAATATGAAAAATAAAAATAAAACGGAAAATGATGCAGTCATATTTTATGCCCCTTCCGGAGGAAGGTCTAGGGTTGTTTTTGCCTGCCCTTTGCAAAAATAGACCGTCTCGGATGGTCGGACGGGCTGTTTTATTCACTGCTTATAGCAAGAACTTTATTGTGTAATTATAGGGATTGTTTGACATGTCTGTGCCTCGGCACAAGTACAACAGCGTTGAGTGTTGTATAAAGTCGCTGCGCTACGCTAATTTAATTAGATGCACGGGTGTCAACAGTGATTTTTTTTAGGTGAATGCATTGTAGTTCGCAGGCACTGTCAGCATCGACCCTAAAAGAGTCCGTTTTAAAACGATCATGGTTGAATGGAGATGAACCTACTTTGTTTAGAAATCACGCTACGCGTTCGGTTTCAATCTTACATTTATTCATTATCAGTCCAGTGTAATGTCTTTAATTTTCAAAACACAGTAGGTTATCTCCTAAATGTTATTTTAAGGTTGAGACTGGAACGCAGTTAAAAATCATTTTTTAAATACCTTCATCATAAAACACCGATATAATACTGGAGCATTCGTGAAAATGAAAGAAATAAAATCTAAGGTAGTATTAGCTGATCCGTGAGGAATTTGTAACTCCGTTAGGCAACAGTACACATGGCGACAAAGCAAATGCATTTAACAAAGCAGGCTTTTTGTTGACGCGTCTTAACTCAAGGACATAATAGCACAAGCCAATAAAGTCTACTTTGACTGTCAATCTCCCCTGGTCAAGTAGATGCGAAAACAAAGATTTCTAAAAACGTGTTTCTTAGAAATATGACCAGATAATGTTTTGAAATTAGTGCATTTAGTTCAGTTGGCTTCTGAAGACATAGTCTATCTCTGTTTCAGTCGTGTTTATCAGTATGGATTGAATTGTCTTGTAATTTGTATGGTGACGTTTCTTTTCGGTTGAGTGTACATTTTAACGCCTAATAACCATTAGAAACACTGCTTACTGGCGGTGCATTATTAACCTGAAGGAATTGTACTTTTGGCTGGAACTCAGAGTTTCGGTGTTTCCCATGTTCATGTACCAATGTAAACAGCTTGCTGACACCATGGCCATGTTCAAGAGAGGTTTAAAAGTAATGAGGAAACCTCGATTAATGGCACCGTGTCGTTCAGGAGAGAATGAGCTACATTGAGCGCTACATTGAACGACCAATGAGCGATTATAAGCGGTCGTTGTTATGGAACAGAGCCCTGGTTTCCTGTTTTTATGATATCTCAAATTCAATGTTGAATGGTAAATTATTGGTCAGACCAAATCATATCCAAACAATAACAAAACGTGCAGCCTATGCATATATGAACAATTAATCATAATCGGCAACTTCCACATGGTCACGCAAGGAAATAATGAAACACCTGCAGGCCAATCAACGAAAGCAGCCGGACATCAAAGAAAGCAGCTACCTAAGAACTGCATGAGCTTAATACAACGTAGTAGTTACAAACGGTAATTTGCTAGAAAATATTATTACACTTTCCACAATATATATTTGGTCGATGCAGAAGATATGTTAATACATTATTCAACATATTCATAGGCGATATATTTCTTTCAAGCGAAATTCCTTTCCAGATTCGAGCTCAGTGGATTCAAATCTTGTGAATAACAATACATCGCATAACGATGGAATTGGAAGTTACAGTGGTTTTGGTATATCTTGTATAAATGCAGTGTGGATGAATGCAGTGTGGATGAATGCAGTGTGGATGAATGCAGTGTGGATGAAGTGCCTTGCACAACAAGGTAAAGACTCAGGGCACGAGTTTTAGGTGTTTTTGGAGTGAGAAGCCAACATGCTAACCAAAACACCACTGTGATCAATATTTTTTTACATAAGGAAGTAACTGGTTGGTGAAATGTCAACCTTTTTGAAACAATTATTGACAACTATTGACATAAAGGCTATAATCATACGGTTTTTAATGCATTTTGAATTCTTTCCAGTTCAATCCGTTAAATAAACGCTTCTAGAGAGGTCATTACAGTAAACACTGACCAGATTGCGTCAGTATAAGCCACTTTTATTAGAATTGTGTTTTCCAAAATTTGTAATTTGAAAGTTCATTGTGCTGTAAGAAATGACTTTTGATTATAAGTCAGATACTAACATTTGACCAGTTGACTTGAAAGAGTGAAATCATTCACATTACAACAACCAATATTAATTCTAATTTTCAGTATAACGTAAAATGGTTTTTGAGACCAAAATTTTATAATATCCAAAAGTCGCGAAAAGTTATCTGAATGATTATTTTTCTTCAAATGCTACAATGAGGGTTATGATTGTTTAATACCATACACTACTACCATACTGTTACTGACAAATTGTCATCTTTCTTATCAGACAGCATTTGTTGGTGAAAAAACATGGAGGTGCTCAAAGATGCATGATCTGTTTTGCATGATATTTTATTTGATTCTACAATGTACCATATTACAAAAGGTGCTGGTTTAGATTATATCTTCTTACTCGACTTTCATATTCATCCCCAAATGATTAATATATCAAATATATATAATGTTTCAATGAAAACCAAGAAACGATCTCAAACATGTGTAGTAGCCGATAATCTTGGCTCTATTTCACGTTATAAGACTTATTAACCGTTATAGAAGCAAATCTGCCTCCCTATCTACTTTATTAAAGTTTCCAAAATTACGTTTGACTTAAATGGCTGCAACAAGTCAGGGTCCATTGTCCGGTTTTCGATCATGACCACGACTTTGAATGGTTGTATTTTCGTAATACTTAACTCATTGACCTTAAACTGGTTATTTTTGGTTAAAGTTAAAGTTTTTTTCCATGAGTATATATTAACTATTACGGCAAACTTAAAATGTGCGCAGCTTTTGAAGCATCCTCGGTTACCGGGATTTTTATATATGCTCCGTTTCTCTCCACTATATCACCCCTGGGAAACTCTATCAGAGAAATGTGTACTAAAATTACCCGCCCTTGGCAACTTATTTTTAAACTGACAAACTCTGTCTTTACACTCTCACACTTGTGTATCATCTATTATCTACAAAACTCCCTCTTGTTGTAAAAAAAACTTATACTGTATAATCACATTATATAACATTGACACATGAACATGTATTGTTACACCTTGCTGACACCATGGCCATGTTCAAGAGAGGTTTAAAAGTAATCGCTCAATGAGGAAACCTCGATTAATCGCACCGTATCGTTCAGGAGAGAATGCGCTACATTGAGCGCTACATTAAACGACCAATGAGCGATTATAAGCGGTCGTTGTTATGGAACAGAGCCCTGGTTTCCTGTTTTTATGATATCTCAAATTCAATGTTGAATGGTAAATTATTGGTCAGACCAAATCATATCCAAACAATAACAAAACGTGCAGCCTATGCATATATGAACAATTAATCATAATCGGCAACTTCCACATGGTCACGCAAGGAACTAATGAAACACCTGCAGGCCAATCAACGAAAGCAGCCGGACATCAAAG
Organism: Gibbula magus; assembly: GCA_936450465.1. Taxonomy (NCBI): domain Eukaryota; kingdom Metazoa; phylum Mollusca; class Gastropoda; order Trochida; family Trochidae; genus Gibbula; species Gibbula magus. The sequence goes on from OW388301.1 coordinate 49,677,189, forward strand.
AAAGCAGCTACCTAAGAACTGCATGAGCTTAATACAACGTAGTAGTTACAAACGGTAATTTGCTAGAAAATATTATTACACTTTCCACAATATATATTTGGTCGATGCAGAAGATATGTTAATACATTATTCAACATATTCATAGGCGATATATTTCTTTCAAGCGAAATTCCTTTCCAGATTCGAGCTCAGTGGATTCAAATCTTAGCAATACATCGCATAACGATGGAATTTGATGTCACAGTGGTTTTGGTATATCTTGTATAAATGTTTCATTGTTGAATACTTCTTAAACATAATTACATCCATCCTATATTTGGATTTTTTAATTTAGAATGAGAGATTTTTTTTTGAACACAAGCAAATTTAGTTTCAAACCGACGACGTCAGTCTGAAACGCGGAAATGTGCTTATAAACGCAAATATTTTTCCATGTTGCATTATGGGCGTTAGTTATTAAAAGTTTTACGGAGAACTCTCTTGTATGGGGCGGGATAGCGCCTTCGGTTTCGGATCAAGAGGTCCCTTGTTCGAATCCCGCCAGTAGAACTGTTCTACAGGCAGTGAGGTTTTTGTGCAATGCTACACTGAATATCAGCGCAGTGTTTGCTATTTCCAGCCGTTGCTTGCAGGTTTCACTGCAATGCATAACCACACGTGCTGCGGGCTTTCTCCCTGCAATTAATGATACCAGCTGCCGTGATATAAATGAAATACTCCTCACCTCGTATTGTGTACTTATATCTGAATGGAGTAGACTCTGTCAATGGTCTATTTGTTTAGAGACGGCGCGAGTTGTATGCGAACACTGGTACTCGTGACTGTGAAATCTTACTATTCCCGACTATAGTATATACAGTCGGATCCCGTATAACCGGAAATCCCGCTATCCACACAATCTTCAAGTGAAACGAATATTTTGTTTACAAATTGTATTCAGATAACCTGACCGCATTATTCCGCATCCGGTCAAAATCATTCAAACTGTCTCTATGTATTTATATGTAAAATATGATTCGCTCAAACGCACACAAAGCTGACCAACTCGCTATCTGGATGATTTTCGACTGTAACCAAATCATGAGGATAAAGGGAGTCTGACTGTACTGCATATTATAAAAATGTAACTGTCACCTACAATGTATAATCGATGTTTATCTATGTATATACTCAGCGCAAAAAGCAACTTCCCATTGTTTTTAAGAGAGTATAAAACGAAATACTGCTGTCGGGGAAAGTAGATATTGAATGTATTCCATAGACATTTACTTACATTGTAATACGTACTCACACTTTCGTGCATCAGAGTGTAATGTTCATGTCTACATGTATGTCAGTTCAAAAACACTCGGGGTGCTGAAATCGTTTTTCAACATGTTTTTGGCAAGAATGTTTGCCATTTATAAAATGTAGAAATTTAATTAATAAATGATGCCCGCATTAAAAAAAATGCTTTGCCTTAAATGTGGTGACGCATCATTAACTCGTCTAGTTAACGAGATTCAAAAACGAAGATTTCGTAAAAGTTTCTTTTTTAGATATATGAACAAATAATGTTTTGAAAATACAAATTTAGTTTAGTTGACTCGTGAAGACATGATGTATATCTGTTAAAGTTTCAGTATCGGTCGTAGATGTAAATCATTTTTATTTTGTAGGGGGAAGTTTCTTTTGCACGCTAGTATATAAAGGTTTGTGTTTCTAGTATGCAATTTACAAAACAAAAGCAGTTACTGTTCAAATACGCGCAAATGTAAATCACATAGCACAGCCTTATCCTTTGAACAGTGAACTCGTCAGTGTTAAGCACACCCACACACCATCACACTTAGTCGATATTAGCATTTGTCTGTTAAGGTGCGCCCTGCAGTCTCATTGCTCGGTGTGTATTGTCGTTGGTGGTGTATTTTGTATGCTCGTTAAGGTAAGTAGGAAAAGCATGTTACTTTTTTTAAACTTTCATTTATAGTCACATAATTATTTTTATAGAAGATAAAATATTTATTAGAAGTGCAATCTGGTTTTAGTGAAAAGTCTGACGATAATGCTACCTTCAATGTCTAGATAGATTTCTTTAGGTCAAGAAAGAAATGTGTTGTTGTTTTATTGTTTGGAGCATGTGTACTACATGGTCTGAATCCAAGTACAGATTGGTTAACGTTGCAATTGAATCTAGTTCTACAATCAGCGACGCCGTTGTAAAAGTGACATTTACCAATGACACGTCATAATGATAAAATAAGATAACGATAAAAGTTTTCTCGTGTAATGTTTTTTCCTTGAAATATGCTATTTGATTTTGCGAAAATAATATTTTTGTGATCCTAAACATGCTGATAAAAAGAGACTAAATCAGAGAAAAATACTGAAAATAGTTCATTGGTGTTATTTACATCAGCCATATTCGAAGAACATGTGACTAGATCTTTGAAGTCACTCATTCGACATGGTCGCTGAAGATGAGTTTTCATTGGCCAAGAAGCAGGGATACAGTGTGAGGTTCCCCTTTTCCCCGCTAGGGAATTTTGCTGGAGCCTTGAAACCATGTATAATAGATCGGAAATCTGAAGGGAGTAACCCGTATGGAGGGCAACGTTGTGGAATAAATTGTTTGGACAAGGTATAGGTGGACAATGTCTAAGAAGTTTACAATCCCTGTATAGTTGTCTATAATGATCGGTGGTGTATTGCCGTCAGGGTAATACTATGTTCAATGCCATTAATCATGGACAAATATGTCTGTCCACAACAGGACACTTTTGACTGCCTCAAAATATTAAAGGTGCATCAATTGTGTTTCATACAATTGTATTTGGCTTTAATACGTTCCAACTCACCATAAGTGCTGTTTACAATACAAACTTATTCACTCGGTTTGCATATTCATCCCCAATCGCCAAAATTATCATAATTACCAGTTTCCAATAAAAATCGATTAACATCATTAATATGTATGTGCAGAAACCCAAATTACACGTCCTATTTACATGCACAGTAGTTATGTGACCTATTAAACACTATCAACCCAAATTTGTCATTTTGTCTGTTATAAAGAAGATTCCAAAATTACGTTTGACTCATTGACGCGCGTCAATCGCGATGCATTGTCCGGTTTTCGATCATAAATCACTACTTTTACCTTCGTATCGTGAACATACTAAGTCGATTGTCATTAAAATGGTAATAGTCAGTACTTCTCGATAAAGTAACACAATTTATAACGTTTGGAATACGTGACCCCAAACAACACAATTGAGGTACCTTCAAGAATATATTTTGCTTGGTAATTCATAATTCAGATGTGTTTGCAATTGGAACACCAGTAATTTATATAAGTGCAATGCAGTTTTTAAATTTGAACCGAAAACTATATGAAGTAGATTTTGTTCCACGATTTTGATCATTACTATGTGGTCCATTGAAAATACTTGACTATTAATAATGAATTTTGTCAAAACTGGATTTTATATTTCTTTCCACCAACTTTAATTCCTTCCAATACAACTGTGTCATTGTTCACAACTTGGGGATTCATTTCGGAATTGAATTATAAAGATTTTTGTCAACACGGGGTTTCTGGATTTTGTATTTATTTTAATGTTATCCACTAACGCTTATTCCTTTCAATATCACTGTTTTATTATTCAAAACTTCATGCATAACAGTAAGGGTTCATTTCTGAAATGAAAACTTCCTGAACAGAAGTAAAATTAAAGTAAAAAAATTTAATGAATGTTGACATATATCATTGAACTCGAAGTAAAATATTACGTGAAAATGAACGCACATAATGTTTATATATTTTTTAAAGTAATAAAGTAATAAATGATGGATGGGATACATTTATTATATGATCAATGCCTACACTACAGTATCAATCGGTACAATCATGTACATATGTCCGTCACGCTCACTCAACATTTGCAATATATCCGCATTAGTTTTCCGTTGCAACAAAACTAATTGTTTGTCAAATGCGTTTAGCATTTTTCGAATATATAATACAGTACCTAATGATTATTTTCATCGATTTTTCCTTTCGGCATTCAATAACCAAGCAACAATATTACACTGAATGTAAATGAGGAAAAGGACCGAATTTGTCATATCATGCGTAAAGTATCACTGACAAAAATGATTAACTCTAAAATACAATACAAGGACTGCGCAGTAATTGCATTTAAGCATTGATATGCCGAACGAAACAGACAATTGCAAATAATAATTAAACACGTAGCATGCCACTCATTATGGGAGACTTATGATAACAAGAAGAAACAATTTGCTAAAATAAAAAAAATATATACCGAGTAAGACAGTGTAACTTTAAAATAAAATACAGATATAAATATTGGAAATAGTGCAATAAAACGCATAGCCATAAGAAGTATTAAAAAGAAAGGAGAGTCTGTCATGTCATAGCAGGTTTTGGCAACGGGGGTACATATCAAAGGATTTAAAATAAAATCCAAAACGTCATTATCCTGCCGGTCGGGAATATGTTCTATCATAATATACATTATATCACATCTCGCTTCGTAGATCAACAGAGAGTAGACATTGTAGCAGAACGGGACGCTCATCTGAAACACGGGGTGCCAGAACAGGTCCCTTTTCCACTGGTATGTTGTTTTACCTCCCTGTTTCTATTCTTATTTTTGCCGTTTTATGTTCTCTCCTCTGTCTGTGTGTCCAAGTTCGCCGAACATCAACCCGTTATGTAGTATAAAGAGGCATCCGCGATCCAGTTTACTCTAATTCTGCCTACATCTAATTCTGCCTACAGTCAAAATAAAAGTGTAGGCAGAGTGAGAAAAATCAGGCCTTCTCTATTTTAGAGTGAACTTGTTCATGACAACATAACATGGACTTTCCTAGCAATTTATAATGTCTGGATAGATTTATTCTGGTCTATAGTATACACTAATTGAATAACTGATAGGTTTCTCACACTTCGACAAGGCAAACACCTGTACCCTCTATTATCTTGTATGTACTTCAATGACATTGAACAGTGGATGAAATGTGATAACTGAAGGAATGAATGTTTCTTGTAAAACAGGATCAACTTCTGACATAAACATATATCAGGAAAGAAATATCAAGTGACTTAATCACTTCAGATGTATCTTAGAACTGACCACTCTTTGGTTAAATATTTTGATTCAATTTTAAACAATTGTGGTTTTTTATATATATTATTGATAGCATGATGTTAAACTTGAATGGCTGACAGTGGCTAGATAACATGGTGGACACGATTCTTAGTAATGAATATCATCATTCATGACAACGTTATGTTTAATGAGGGTTTTAATATAAATGTTTAAGGATATTATTTCATTTGAATGCTATATTTATCTACCAAAAACGTGTCTTATCATTTACTTAAATCCCGAAACAAAAATCACAGGGTGTCGGACCAATACAAGTAAATCAAATAGAACCAGTTGTGTATGTAATTCAACAGTTATCACATTGTACATGTATATTACGGATTTTCTGTTATATAGCAGGAAGTCGACACATGGACGGGTGTATTGACAAACTGGTAAACACTGGAGTCGACTTGGGAGCATGTAACTAATCCGTGACTACAACAGCCGGCTCGTGTGTACCTGAGCATTAAACAGCATTGAAGTGTGGGAATAGACAGAACACGAAGGATCGAATTCAATACGGATTATCAATTCACAGGTACACACTATGAGGCAGCTGTAGAGTTTTAAAGGGACATTAGAACGTATTTATGCTCAAATAGGTCGATTAAATGCATTTGAAAAATAATGTCACCAACAGTAAAACACCTTTTTTCTTCGGAAGATGAAGATAAAAAATGGGTGAACATGGTTCGGTAAAGCCATGGGAATCGTTCTTGTAATTAAAAATAATAAAAGATGTTCACATTAAAATGGCCGTTATTACCACTACGGATAACTGTTTTGTGTAATAAGATCTTTGATCCTCTAAAGTAAACGTAAATGACATAAATTATCATTAAAGATTGGAAATTTGAAAAAAATAAAATAGCAAAAAAACCTCGCTACAGCCAAATTTTTCACAAAATCAAAAGAAAAGAGAAAACGTTTATCTTAAGTCTAGTTTAGCATTATGACGCGCAATTGGCAAATACGACTGTTACAAAGGCGCAACTAGATTCAAATGCAACAAATGAGGATTCTCCCTTTTCTGTCACCGAATTCAGCCCTAGTAGAACAGAGGTTAGGGTCGGAAATCTGAAGAGGGAAACCTCTGTTGGAAGAGGATGGGGTTACTAAGAGTGTACATCTCTGGGAAATGACACAGGCAAATATCAATCAAAATAGAGGATTGTATCTTCTACTATGTTTTGATAAAGAACAATCTTAAAATGAATACTTTGTTTAATTTAGTCGAGCATTGACGATTATCACTGGTATTACTTATTGTATTGTGTATTATCTCCATAATATGGATATTTATTTTGGATAGATTTCATCAATTAATCAATTTTACTTCCACAAAGACCATTCAGAGTGGCAGGTGGATACACTCATGATAGTTTACTCACATATTTACATATTCATTAAACTTGTTTATTACAAATTTAATTTAATAAATTTACTAAGTGTTATCGGAGTACATACTATGTGTTACAGGCAGTTAAGAGTTGATGCATTTTATAGAGGTTAGGTCTTATTACAAGAAGGTGAATTATTAATATAACTTATTTCTTTTCTTCTTGTTTTCCATTCAATAGTAAAGATATGTCATAAGGCCAATTTTTAAATATACAGCACATTGATTATTCGAAACAAAACTAAGGCCACAGTTGTCTAGAATACTTTTAACATGCTTAAGCCAAAAGTAATGATTTAATTTTAATACATTTTCTGTACAAAACTGTTGTTAACTGAAACATTAATCATGTAATACAACAAGAACATGTTGACAATATGCTATTACATGTTTCAGGAAACGTTTAACAACTGTTCTGTTAACGACTTCTTTATTGGTTTCCATTTCGTTATATATAGTAGGTAGTCGATCCAACTTTTGTTATTAACTGTAAAAATAATCATGTAAGACAACAAAAAAACATGTCGACAATATGCTATAACATGTTTACAGGAAATGTTTAATAACCTGTTCTGTTTGTGGTTAACAGTTACATTAATCCTGTGTTAAGAAAAAAAACGTTGACAATTTGACAACTGCCGTGCTGTGTTCGCTCAGGCGTAAATTAATAATTACGCAAATGACTTAGCCGCAATATCCCCTGTCGCATTCGTGATTAGAATTACGAGGAAGGATAAGAATATGTGTCATTGCTTATCAAATGTAATTAATGTAAGCAGAACACGATAAAGTTTGTCAGCAACTACATCTACGAAAGTAGATATTAAACCGGGAAAGATTTGGTGTTTGAAGGACATTTGGTATAACATAAACACAGGTTTTACATTAAAGTTTACACTAAAGAAGTTTCGGAATATGTGCACAGACAGACAGACAGACTGAGGTGGAGAGTTTCATTGACTTCACAAGCCATTTCAAAAATTATATTAGGACCGTTTCACCTATAAATATATGGATTTCGCAAATAATAACAACACTTATTTATTTGTTGATGATATAAACATTTCATTTCGTAAAGGAGGTAAAGCAATGGAAGTGAAGCATTCTGTTTTACTAAAATCATCAAGATTCGGAATTGTTTGTTAATCTATCTGAGAATCATTCTTCTGCAGGACGTATTCTTAGAAAAGTGCATGCGAATTGGCTGACGGGAATTAGCTAAAAGAGTACAGTATATACAAGTACAAGAAGAGACCGGAAATTTACAGTCATAGTACAAATAACGTAATTAAATATTGAGGTAGGGTTATTACAATTTACCGCACTTTTAGTAATATGTTACCGCAGCCCCGTATTGCAATTTACCGCACTAAGCTGTATTAAATTTTAACCCATTTGTAGTACAATTTTCCGCATTAATATATCTTACCACGTTTTTGTTATAATTGGGCACAGTTAAGTAATGGATAACACCTGAATGCGAGAGCATTATCTATTTTACATACCGAAAAATAAAGACTAACGTGAGTGCAGTTGTCTTAATGTTTTACTGCAGGTGGTCCAAGTAAAAATAAAGCGCACATAAAATATCATGGAAGTTCTCCGACAGCAGAATACTGCTAAAAAATCCACCCTTCTCAGTCAACAATCCTCCGTGGTTTAGTGGTAGGGCCTTGGACTACAAAGCGAATGGTTGCGGGTTAGAATCCCGAATTGTCTGCTGTGAAAATTTTAAACTTGCAAATTTTGGAGATTGATTACCTTACTAAATGGAAATTAGACTGTATTTGGTGTACATAGCGAACCTTATACTGGATAAGTGAGAGATATACGTATATTTTTTCCGAGTGTATCGAATGATACAGTTTTCAAAGGGGGAAAATCTGTAGGAGATCATGGGTATGAGTATGGGTATATCTGTCGTATACCCCACTTACGGTCGAGTGTAAACGGATACTATTTCATAATATTTCTAAACGAAAACAGCTGTAAACATGCTTGTGTATGAAACGCACAACCCAAACACGGTCTCATATGTGACAACTCCAGGGTACGCTCAGCCCGTGATACGTTGTATGTTTACCCATGTTCGGGCTCGAAATCTAATTTATATGGCCCAATGACGGTATATCTCGCTGAAATGTACAGCTAACGCCATAGACTGCATGGCTAATGTCAAAGTTAAGGGAAACAGAAGCGCGTTTCAGTATGTTAAGACACTTTGCATCCGAGATTAAATAACCTTCATATATTAAAAGAAGTACAGACATTTGTGATATTATGCCAAGAATTCTAAGAACCTTATTCATTTGGTCATCAGACATGTCCGAAGTTTCAACTGGCCTATTGGTCTAATTGTTAGTTCGTCCGACCAGAAAGCAACAGGACACAGGTTCGATCCCAGGTGCAGGTTTCAAATGAAACATTTGTAAATGTCTTATATGTTAATATATAACATGTCATTTTATAAAGTATCATCACTTATATTTGGAAATTAGAAAATTTACTCAATTGATTAGTTAATAAGTTTAGGTATATTAGGAAAATGTAGGTATATCAGAAAATGTGTAGGTATATCAGAAAAAAGTGTATGTATATCAGACAAAAGTGTAGTTGTATCGGCTACACAAATACACCTACACTTTTAACAAAAGAAACCATAGCATTTAGACCGGAAGTGAGGTATAATACCCTGTTCAGGCCTACCAAAGTCATAGGATCAGATCTTGATCAGGATACAATGCAAAAAAAGGCAGCAACATACAGTACACGTAAATAGGAACTGTGATGATATTATAATTATGTTAATAGTTTATCAATCCCAGGTTAGAGTGTTCCGATGACCTCGAGTGGTCATATACAAGTTAAGACAGATTAAACCCTCCAGTAGAAGTGTGCATACTATCTTATATCATTAAAATTGAATTTCAGACGACAATGTCTTTCACTACGAGACGGAACATTTGCAGTGGTGCTTTAGTAGCTGTGCTTGTCGTCTTCCTTGTCTTTATGGTGAGTATCATCTTAATAATAACTATATATAAATCTAGGTCAAGGAGTTTATATACCAATGTGATATTAACTGCTCCTTGTTTCAGAGTTTAATCAGGGAATTATCATTTGAAGCAATGTAGTAGTCTTATGTGACCTAGCGCATCACAACACTGCCGTATTGAGACATCTTTGTTTCTTGTACTTCTCACGGAGGCAATGGTGTGTAGTTTCCTTTTTTAGTAAAGTAGCAATATCCTATTCCTGATAATTCTGATAGAAATAAATGTTACTTTCTATATTCGATAATTGTATATCGTCCACATATGTCCTCAATGCGACACACACTATTCATAGCCTAAACACCACTACTTACATTGCATAATAAGGATGGAACGCGAATAAACCTATACACAAAACCTCGTCATGGAACACTGCTATGGCATCAGAGGCAGCGGTGTATAGTTCTTAAGTGGATAACTGTACTTCTACAATTTAAGAGAATTATCTTATTATTAACACGTTTTACAGCTCAACCGTTATTATTATCATTTCAGGCTCAGGACCAATACCGATTTAATCAACTTGACCCTGCATTAAAGGCCATTACAACCCAACTGATCAAGACTCCCAAAATCATACAAGCGTTGGCAAATAATCTTCCTAAAGTGGGATACACAAATCCAGCTCTTGACAACCTGAGGAGGAACGGAATGGTAGATTTCATAAATATCCTCTCATAGAAGAGGGCTGCAACTAAGAACATTAGCCATTTAATTATGAGTGAAGTATGCCTATTATAAAAGAGATTTTGCCCGAGTAAGAACGAGTGTTTCACACGTTTGCTCGTATGTTAAAGGGACAGTAGCACAAACATTTTAGCTCAAATAAGTCGATGAAATGTAAATTAAAAATAACGTCACCAATAGTAAAATACCAATCTCTCTTCGAAAAATCAAGTTTAAAATGAGTGTACATGGTTTGGCAAAGTCATGGGAATCGGTTTTGTAATTCGAAATGATAAAATGCTCAAATCTCTTTAAAATTTACAATTTCAAAGATCATGCTCGGAATCAAATGAAGAAATAACAATCATATTAACGTTATTGTTTTGCTTGTTATCCCTCCTGTCACACTGGGCATGCGTTCTCACTGCGTTCCCAATGGGTTCTAAAATTAAGCAAAACGGAGAGAAGCACATTTAGAGCTCATAGAACGTGTAACGGTAGCAGTGGAAGCTCTCAAGGACACACTTGGAACTCCAAGAACGACCAAGAACCCCGAACCTCTGCGTTTGTTTTGAAAATTTTCAAAACAAACGTAGAGGTTCGGGGTTCTGGCAAGAGCGCCGGGGGAACACAGTGCAGTCACCGTGGCAGCCCTACGGAAACTCCTTGGATGTATTAGAAACGTAGTGGGAAATTTGTTGGAACTTGCTACTTCGCGCCTACTGCGTTCCTATTGCGCTGTTACTGCACTTCCATCACGTCCCTTGCGTTCCTACTAAGTTCAAAGGGTTTTAGGGGGTTAACAACAAGTTTGCACTACGTTCAATTTGCGCTCTCTGCTAAATATAACACCTTTATCATTTAGTCCACATAAATCATGATGGCTAGAGAGAGACAACGTCTTGTCATTATGATGGTGTCTGTCGTATAGGTAATAGACAAATGAGCAGTTTGAGCGCGAATCTACCACTGATCACCGCGCCTGCGTAGTGGGGTATTTGTAAGCGTATTATACACGTAGTAGGTACCCAGTAAGAACGTAGGAGGAACTTGGTGAACTTGGTGTACACTCACAGAACGCAGAAGCAACGTGGTAAGAACGCATGAGCGTGGTAGTAGAGTCGAAAATGCAGCTGAAAGGAGTTAAAAACTTCTGAGGTGAAATAAACGGCGTTCACACGGCGTTTTGAATGAACAAGGCCAGTTTGAACACCATGGAAACGCAGTGCAGTGTGACTGGGGGTAAAGACATAAGAACATTCAAAAATTAATATTCATAATTTTAAGTATGTATTAAGCCATATTAAGCAGTAATACGACATAACAAAATACATGTATTTAGTTTCTGGTGAAAATGATGCATTTATTCTGGTCATCCTTACATGCCATATTGAACAATTGATTTATATTCACTTTCTGTAAAACTATAGCGTTTATTCCTTTGTACCTATAAACTATTTAAATGTGAATTAAAATGTATGTATCTTATTGTCTTTATGGCTTTAGGTCACTGTAACATGTGTCCAATGTGTGATTTGTCTATGTACACTGTTGTCACACCGAATAAATGTAAAATATGAATTAGTATATATTGTTTTATTTACAGGTGATTTTACCTGGAAAGGAAGCAATGAAAAGCATGAGTCCCGAGGCACTGTTTCAAACATACCACAGGTTGGCGCCAATACAGTTGTTAAAATTTTAGTTGCTAGGTTACACTCGACATTACACCAAAGGAAGTTGTCATCTCGTTTCAAGCAGTAACATCATTGTGTGGATATTCAAACCGTCCTTATTGTCAGTGTTTCTAGTGAAATGATTTATTTGTTAAAATATGTAAATGATATCAATCGGTAACAAACATATTTCACATACAACATGAACTATCATAGTGTTCTTATCAAGACGGGTTTATATAAACATAATAAACCTACTCTCTCGATTGATGTTTTAAACGGATTTCCCTTTCTTGTGTACCACGTGATTTATGACGTAGAACACAATATCATAGATTCGAGAGGCTACGATGTTGACAGCTTCAGAAAAGAAACGTTGGAAATATCGACCATGATCCTCAAAGAAGGGAGAAGTAAACTATGTAATAAACCAATGTTTCCTCTTTCGTCCTCTTTCTTTACACTGTGTCAGTTGACTACAATGCTTGGAAAATCAGAATCAGTTCATTTTTAGACTTGGAAACACTTTTGCAAATAACTGATTTCTTTGCCTGATAGGATCGAAGTGGTCATATGTATTACTTTCAGTGATATTTGAATGTTTGTGACTATATTTTTAATAACGTCTTAAAGGTACATCCATTGTGTTGTTGGGGGTCGCGTATTTCAAACACTATAAAGGGTGTTACGTTATCGAGAAGTACCGACTTTTACCGAAAACTACCATTTTGATGATAGTTGACTCAGTATATTGAGGATATGAAGGTAAAAGTAGTGATTTCTGATCGAAAACCGGACAATGCACCGCAATTGACGCGCGCCAATGAGTCAAACGTAATTTTGGAATCTTATTTATAACAGACGATAACTTAGGTCAATTAGTATAATTTAGTCCTGTGCATGTAATTGGGACGTGCAGTTTCGGTTTCTATATACATAATGATGTTACTCGATTTTAATTGGAAACTAACAATTATGATATATTTGACGATTTGGGATGAACAGCAAGCTGATTGAATTTATTTGTACTGTAAACAGCAAATATGTTGTGTTGGGATGTATTAAAGCCTAATAAACCTTTATGAAACACAATGGATGGACCTTTCATGACTCTTTGATGTCTGACAGTGAGGTGTCCTATATGGGGATCTTAGTTAACATCCCATCGATTTCATCTGCAATTCACACATTTTCATAATCATAGAAAGTGTTGGTTTGCATACATTCTGTACTTTTTAAAAAATATATAAATGTTGGTAATTATGTCTCCTCATTACACTCTACAGCAAAATAAACGCCAACGTAAAAAAGCAACAGGACTTTTCAATCCCCAAGTGATTTACACGACTTAAACAGAAATACCACATGTCTTCAGAAGTCGACTAAACTACTTTTTAAATTTCAAAACATTATCTTTTTATAATTCTGAGAAACATACGTTTTATGAAAACGTCATTTTCGAATCTCTGTAACTAGACGAGATAGAGTGTCATAACGAGCTTATTTGGCATGTTTTATGACATCTTACAGTTAAGACGCCTCAACGTTTGAATTCTAAAAGGTTGTTTTTTTTAGGTCGACAACAACTTTTATAAATTATATTTCTACATTTTACTATTTTTAAGTTAAATACCAAACATTCTGGACAAAATGCTATGGGAACTTTTACGTGCTGGGTTATTTTGTTGTATACGAATCTGTTTCAGTTACCTTGACAACATTGACGTCATGTGCAACCGGAAGTTACGAATGGGGAAAATTGGAGATGGAGGGTGGGAAATTTGTGACGACCAACCATACCGCCCATCGTATAAATGTGTGGTCTACTCTTTTGGGTGAGTAATTATGGAACAGCTTTCTTTTACAGAATGACTTTGTTAATGACCATTTAAAAGGAAAATTATGATAAAAGTACAATCCTAGATAGGTAACTATTGTTAAGTGGTTATGACGAATCTCTTTTTCTTTCAGAATAAACAACGATTTTTCTTTTGACGACGATATATCGAGAGTATACAACTGTTCAGTGATCTCATTTGACCCAAGGTTTGTGAAATTCAACAATACGTACTGATTTCTTTGCTTTTAATGGTTGAAAATAAAAGTAAGTTACTTGACAAAGCTGCGTTCTATCTTTTTGAAGAAGCCAATGTGCTAGATGTACAAAGATAGAAGACGTCACTATCAAGAAAAATAAACATCTACATGGTTTTGTTTTTCAAAAGTAAATTTAAATAATTTCTAAAATATAATTAATGGCGTTCTCTAAGTTATGCTGAAACAATTGTTGATATGACATTCCATTGAAATCGCGCATAAAATGTGATTCGAGTAACAATCTAGTTAAAACTAGCTGTAATGTTATACGTCCCCCGACGCACTTAGGGGACGTATAACATTACAGCTAGGTTTAACTAGATTGTTCGAGTTAGTTTAAAGAAAACCACGCCCAATGAAGACCGCTACTGGTTGATTTATTTACCCTGGACCATGTTGAATAAGCGTTTAAAAGTAATCGTTCAACGAGCGATTACTTTTAAACATCTCTTAAACGCGATTTCACAATGTAGCGGTATCTAGCAAAGGGAGCAAGCCTCGAGGCATCTCTCCGTGTCGTTCATGAGGGAATGAGCGCTCAATTGAGCAATTAAAGTCGCATACTGTTATGGAACAGTCTGTTTGTCAAATCACCTCAATGCGAGTGTGTGCAAGTAGTGTTACTCGTGGTTGCTTGTAAATCGGTTTGAATTGTCATTTCTGTAATTAAACACTGATCGAATAATGAACATTAACCCATGTCTAATTTAAACAATCGCCATTATTTTCTAACAACTGCTGAAACTTCGAAATGTTATGCAACTTCATAATTCTATAATATTGATAACATGTCCTTTTTATTGTTTACTAACCCTGGTATTTGGTAGGCGTTGCTTCTGCCAGGTAGCGATTTTCAAAAAAAGGTATTGTACATACATTACAACAGTTATTAAAACATGACAATATACTAACAACTTTTGCAGAGGAATTAAACCAGGTTTGAGACAATTTGATATTTGATAAATATACAATTCATCCGGGATACTGATAGACGGTATAGTTACATTTATTCGAGACTGTGATACGATTGGTTAAACTGGTTTACAGGCTCAAATACGATTTGTAATATTCGTAGACTGATCCAAGTTTCCATTTCCGGTCCTATGGCAGGATCCAATATGACGGACAATGTCCTACCTTCTTTATAATGTTATACGGGAAGGTAGGTATACATGTACGTATACGTGTCTAGCGCCTATGTGAAGTACTGGACGCGCGCTCACTCACAGCTCGCAGTCATGTTTGGGAATCATGTTTCAATATGACATTTGTACTGAAGGGTTGACGTCGTGCCAGGGCAATAATAATGAAATGATAAAATGAAATAAATAACAGCATAACAGGAAGTATGAGATGTCATCTAGCTTTATGTTTAATTTATTCAAATTCTTAAAACAATGAATTTAGTAAACATTTTGGATTTATACAAAATTCAAATGCAGTGAAATGTTCAAATTAACTGATGTTTAACATTTGAACATAATGATGGAATAAATCAAGATTTAATATTAATATCCTGTTCTATCTGTTATGTTTAATAAAACATGTAGTTACGGAATTAATTTATAAATAAAGAATTTACATATAGTTTACTTTCTGCCCGTTTATTAGTAAGATCAAATAATATCTTTTAAAACAATATCTAATTAGCAGTAAATCGAACTCCTATTCTGTCTGGTAATCTTCAACTTCAGTATATAATCTGTAAGTAGTAACCTCCCTAACCAATCATTTCATTAATCGACGAAAGTACGACTTATCCGTTTATAGTCAACTGAAAGTGAAAGTCGAAATTGTTCAACAGTAACGCCAAAAGCCTGTAACTCATTGTCGATTAAATGATTCTTTTCCTATTAAGGGTAATCTGTTGTCTTTCTGGTGAAATACTACACACAACGTTCTTTGATTTTCCATGATGGGGTTTCAACATTACAAATACACACATCAAACTCGATTATTGTAAATTCAAGAAGAATATAGAAATCTACCAAATTTAAAGACCCGAATCTCATCGGTTATGAAAACTATTGGGTTAATTAGATATTTCCGTGTCTTAAACAACGTTCTATACTTTGCCATAACTGAATTAAACCCACTGATTTGGTTTTTTCTCCAATGTCACCCTTGAATGCGTAGAGAAATGACTATTTACGATGGATTTTATCACTGATTTTAAATACCACAGTCCTTGTTTACACCCCTGAAATATATATATTTCAGCTCTTCAGTTTTTTAGTTATCTCCCTTAAAGCACTTTTAAGGAATGGGTTAAATCTATTGGTGAAGCGGTCCCTTTTGCTACAAAAATTATTCTGATTTTAAACATATTTGTTTTCTGATTTTTTTTCTGGAAACAATTTGAACTTAGTGCATGTGGTTGTAGGGACCATTTCCGACTGCCATCTCAAAGACTGAATGGTGCCAGCGTTTAAGCTACTTTTTGGCTATTCTTTCTTGCCATGGGAACAATTTTAACAAAGAGGCCGGAAAATGGACACAATTTGAACTTGGAGGTTATAAAAGGAACCCCCAAATTTTGAAAAAGAGTTAATTTATTCTAATAGATAAACCTTTTTGGGTTGTCATTTTGGAACTGTCTATGGCATAATTGGAAAACAAGGGTAAGATGATTAGGTTGGATTGACAGTTGAAGCGGGGGACATCACATGCACATATTTCTAGTTGCCCATTATTCGAGGTGCATTTTGAAGCTTATCCCACAAAACAATCCTCACTGGGACGGGATAATACCTGAGCGGATTTGGGTACATTTGCTGCAGTGATTGTGGCTGAATATGTTTTGAAATAAGCAAAAAATGCAGAACGCAATACCTTTGTACGAAGCCCAGCCTCCAGCTACCAATGGCGGTCGGCGAGACCAGGAGAGGTTGAGGACTGTTGATGGTCGACATCATAATCCAATTGTTCGTGACGTCATTGTAGCTAGTGACGGGCCCCGTTTTATGGCTATGTTAACGCGATTCAAATTGAATTGATGCAAGGGTAAATAACGAAAGCGTACATTCGAAAGTGTGCCTTATGACTTTCGCTCTGGCATTACATAAATTCACACTCGTTTTGCAAAAGCCATATGACACACTTCCATGGGTAATTATCTCTCTGTGTTTTTAATTTACAAATATTTCATGTTTTTCATGACACTCTTGCAGCATGAAAACAAAGAGTTACCAGAGAAGTCCTCAGGTGTATTTCCTACAAATGGGAATTGCGGAGAAAAACTATACAAATAACCAAAAGTGGGAACTACGGACATTTGGCTCCTTTTTGAAAAGATTCAACCATGCAAATGTGAGTAAAAGGATTTAAGCACTTCCATTATGCAAGCCTATCTAGATTCACGTAAACGTACGTACCTTAGCGGGTAAAGATATACCGGGCATTGAAGCTTAGTGGTGGGAATTACAGGCTTTAAACACATATAACTTGGTCGATACTTTTTCTGTTTGAACTCTCAAAATCTCCACAAAATTGTTGCTTTATATGTCGTACCATTTTTGTCAACTACGTATTACAGTTTTGAATTGGTCGTGCAATGAAATATTTTACCCTCTAACATAACAGTTCATTGTATAAACTTTGATAATAAATGGCAAATTTGAGAAAAAATAATATGAAAGACGTGCTAGATGACGAAAAAATCATCGTCACCCCACTCTTAAAATCAGGGCCGTGTTCAAGAGAGGTTTCAAAGTAATCGCTCAATTAGCGATTACTTTTAAACCTCTCTTGAACGCAATTGCTCAATGTAGCGATACTTAGCAAAGCGAGCGAACTTTGAGGTTTTGCACCGTGTCGTTCAGGAGAGAATGAGCGCTACTTGAGCGCTACATTGAGCAATCAATAAGCAATTATAAGCGCTCGCTGTTATGGAACGGTGCCCAGTTTTGGGTGCAACCACCCATGGTTTGCTAGATCCAGCCGTTGCTCGCAGGTTTCGCCGCAATGCATAGTCACATGGTATTCTAGCAGCCGTGATGTAAGTGAAATACTCTTCAAAGCGGCGTTAAATCTCACCTCACCTCACCTCGCCTCATCTCACCTTTTTTTGTGTCAAATCATGCAAGAATCCTTCGGAACGTGGGTTCAATCCCACAAAGACTCGACCCGAAAAAAGTATTTGTATTGAAGAATTTGAACCATTGCAGATAGTGTGATCCCAAAGATTATATTGTAATATCCCTTTCAGAGAATCATAGACGTACTGAAGATGGATGTTGAAAATTCTGAATGGCCCGTCTTGACGGAGATGGTGAAGTCAGGACATCTTCGTAAAGTTAAACAACTACTGCTCGAGTACCACGGGAGACCTACAGACAAATCTAAACTAATATCTGACTTAAGCTTATTGAAAGATATCTATGATTTAGGCTTCCGAAAATTTTACGTTCATAAAAACGTTTATTGTGGTTTTAATACAAACCTTTTCCTAGTTGTAAGAACACACTGTTATGAAGTGCATTACGTTAATATTAACTTACTCTGATCAGTAAAGTTATGCTTTATAATCTTGATCTTTCGGAACGAACTTCATGGGTATCATATTTAAAGGACGTGTTATATAAATTGGGATTTGGAAACGTAAAGAAAACTCGAGATTTTGGAAGCCCTGAAGATTTCTTATTCGAAGTGAAACAACGGATCAAGGATATCGACATGGCGCTCAAATATTACTGAGAATTATCGACGGAGTTCAAACCTAACCTTCAAATCATTAGTACATTAGAGTCTTTTCTCCTTAATATTCAAGAGCAAGTGTATCGCCAAGCTCTGACTCGTTTTAGATATGGTATCATTATTTAATGGTAGTAGGACGCAGAACTGGCGTTGATATCCAATGCAGAGTATGTACCAAATGAATTCGATTTGTCAATCAACTATTTTAAACCTTGTTAAATACATGTATTTTGCTTTAAAATTTATGGTACGCTACACTAATAAATTGTAGTAGCGGGAGAACAAAATGAGACAACTTTGAATTCAACTCCTTAAATTAATTTTCGACATAGATTTATGAAATTTGGAAGATATGTAGATCATCTATTTACAATTTGTTTAAAAAGGACAATAGCCAGCCAGGCCATCGTTTGTCTGCAAACGCTATTTTAATTCTCGAGATAGCTTGAACCACTTTTCATGACTCAATCGTTTCTAATCTGCAATATAGTTTTGTTCTAACTATTTAAATGTGTCCTCGTAGATTTGGCAAACAGTTTCCATGGGGTTTAGATCGGTAAAAATTATACTTTGCATGTCATTTCACGAAATTCATGTTTCGGTGAGCGCCTATGTGCAAACACATGTATGGTTGTATGACAAACAGATGTCCACTTTATCAAGTATTTCAATCCAGCACACCAACTTGAAAAAGCTTATAGTACTTCCTCTAATCGATGGGAACTGTAATTTTTAAGGAATGTATTAAACCTAATTTTCCAATCTAATCCACTCCATCAGAGACACAGGGGTTTGTATTGATGAAAACAAACAGTTCCTATGTCCAATACTTCGATACGATACACCTTACTAATAAAGAAAGAAAGGGATGCAACGCGAATTTTACCCCCTGCCTTAACAAGTCCACATTTCCCAATGTTACCACACATTTTACATACATTAATACATACTACAGAATTAAAGCACAGTGATTTATCTTTCGTTTAAAACAAACATAAAAAAATGGGTGCATTATTTCTCAAGTTATGACACTTGAAACAAGATTTTTTACTCGTCAAACTTGAGTGCGCCAAAATGTTTCAGAAATACATCGATAAAAATCGAGGAAAAAGTCGATATTTCATTCCTTGCAAAAGCAATCAATCTCGAAAAGAGTTTTCTACTATCACTTTACATCCCTGATACATTTGACAAACTTAAATCGTCCGTGTTATCTTACCGTAACAACTTTATTGCAACTTTATAGTAACTTCAAGCAAATCTTCGAGCCACCTCCACCATCTTGAAGAAGGTGATCTACATTTCCAACTACAGATACGGACTGATCGTGAATTAACAGCATTCAGCTGATTGAAAAAATACAAATTTAGACAATCGGCTGAGAGCTGTTAATTCAGTGCGTTGGAAATGTGGGTCACCATACGTCACTTCCTCCAAGATGGTGGATATAGCGAAAACTTTGATTCCGGCTTGCACTGGAGACTAACTGCAACTTGAAATCTGCCAATAATTCTATATGATGATTCTCCTAGGTAACCCTGATGTTTTGTGTAACTATCTAACTGATTTCAACCCAGTTTCATAAAAAGCGTCAAGTTAATATTTTGCTTCCGTCGGTAACTAGGAAGTCTTCTGCTACAGCGTTGTCACGTGACCCTAGCAAACGACAGGGGAAATAATGCTGAGAACATCATACTTATGTAAAAAAAATCCAGAGTATTATCAAACAATGTTCGAAAACACTGAGCTGCAACACAAAAGCTATTTTTGAAATTTGTCTAAATTGTTTTGCTCGGTACTTTGGAATGTGAAATACTGTATTTAAAAAAAGATATGTAAATATGCATTCTACATATTTATGTATGATTGGGGGAAGTGTTTATGTTTTGATTTTGCAAAAATATTTGTATCTTGGTCTTTTTTTTTTACAAAAATAAACTTTCTTGACTTCTTTGTAGGTGTTAGGGTCATATTGGATCTTTTCGGTCAGGGTTGTGAAGTCGGTGGTGTCCACGATGAGAGTCTCTATTCTTGTGTCAGCTCGAGCAATGGAGATGGATGGATCAGACTTCAGTTTCCTCCTGCCTTGTCTGCATTGTTTACATTATAATTTTGGTTGTGTTCATATTGTTTGTCTTTTCTAGGATAATGGCTATCTGATGTCAAGTCTGGGTGAAAGTCAACCCTTTCCACCAGGGAAAAATTGTTGTAACCCTTTCTCAACATTCGTTAGGACCAGGAGAGGGTGAGATATGTGTCATTGTTAGGGCGAAGAGAGGGAGAAAATGTGTCATTGTTAGGGCGAGGAGAGGGTGAAAATGTGTCATTGTTAGAGCGAAGAGAGGGCGAGGAAAGGGTGAAAATGTGTCATTGTTACGGCGAGGAGAGGGTGAAAATGTGTCATTGTTAGGGCGAAGAGAGGGTAAAAAGTGTCATTGTTAGGGCGAAGAGAGGTGAAAATGTGTCATTGTTAGGGCGAAGAGAGGGGGGAAAAGTGTCATTGTTAGGGCGAAGAGATATCGAGGAGAAGGTGAAAATGTGTCATTGTTAGGGCGAAGAGAAGGTTAAAAAGTGTCATTGTTAGGGCGAAGAGAGGTGAGAAAGTGTCATTGTTAGGGCGAAGAGAGAGCGAAAGAGGGTGAAAAATATGTCATTGTTAGGGCCAGGAGAGGTTGAAAATGTGTCATTGTTAGGGCCAGGAGAGGGTGAAAAAGTCTGTATATTTCACTGAAGACTCTATTGCTGAGGTTGTCTGTTTTCTTCAGATACTAGTATTCATCGTGTGGTAGGCGATGGCTTTTTAGGTTGTTGAGACGTCAGGTTTTAAAGCTTGTTTGTTATGGGATTTCTTCATTTATTATTTATTTAACACCAAAATATTGGCTTTATTCAAGCGTTGGATATATAGTTATTGGCTATAAATTGAGGGTTTAAGTGAGAAGATAAATATGTGATAACTGTTGATTGGTATGTACGATTGTATATTTTCAAATAAACAATTTGTTATCTAAAAGATTTGTCGTTTTATGTACTGCACATGTATGCCATTAGATTAAAACGATTATACCAAATAAAGAATGGGTCTTAAATAAAGGTAAAATGGTTCAGCCCAAGTCATTGGCACCAATATCCTTAAAGTTGTGATGCGTCTTAAAGGTGCATTGGGTGAGGAGATTTACAAAAACATTTTCCAAAATTTAGAAAGCACGAACGGACCAATATGGCGCCTAAACGGTTGGACCTACGTATTCGACGTGGTTGTGTCTTTTGTTCGCATCGAGATTGCGCATCTTTTGAACCAGGTTCAATGTCTCTAAGTGCATTTTGAAATATCGTTTGGAGTTATTTTTATTTTTAAAATTGTATTTCTTTACTTTTTTATTTTTTATTCAAGAGATTTTTTTTCTGCCTCCTTTTAATCGTTGATCCTTATTCACTGTCATGTTATCTAGTAGTACTGTATCAATAACTCAGTTACCGATTTAAGTTTTTGAGTTATGTCCCCTGAATCAAACACATTTACAGAACATCATAAGGTGGCTAAACCATGTGACCTACGAATTCGTCATCTTTTACCTTTTTGCCTGGATTATTATTCTCTTACATTAAAAAAAAAGGTTTCATGGCTCTATGTGGATTTTGATAATGTTCTCAATGTTAAAAGTCGGACGCCTTATATCCAGTCATTCTGTACCCTTTCTTATGACTGGAAATGACTCGCATTCGATTTTATTGTTGATTTTGTTATCCTGAAAAACTCATGCAATTGTGGACCCAAATGTTTTAAGTAATTCGCCTTAAAAAATTTTTGGTAATATGTTCAACGTCACCATAGTTTGAAAGGTTATTATGGAAAAGGTATTACGAATTCGCTCATGAAATGAACAAACTGTGATCGCAATGCTTAAGATACATCATGTGAAAATTTCAGCTCTTGGATGCTTAAATGCAAATATCCTCAGAGGTGCATGGGGTCGAGAAATTTAAAAAAACGATTTCTCCATTATTTACTATTTTCCTCGCATTGTTATTGCGCTTCTTTAAAAAAGATGTCTAGACACTACGTGCATTTTGAATTGTTTTCCCACTAAGGGGCGGGATAGCGCAGTGGTTAGCGCGTTCGGCTTCGGATAAAGAGGTCCGGGGTTCGAATCACACCAGGGGCACGTCAACTTTGTCTGCAGTAGAGAACTGTTCTACACGCAGTAAGGTTTGGGTGCAATGTTATACTGAACTTCAGTAGTACCACCCATGGTTCGCTAGTTCCAGCCGCTGCTCGCACGTTTCACCGCAGTGCATAGCCACATGGCGTTGCGGGCTTTCTCCCTGCCATAATACTAGCAGCCGCGATATAAGTGAAATACTCTTGAAAGCGTCGTTAAACCCCAACTCACTCACCCTATTTTAAAAAATGACATTTAGATTCGAACTGGACCTCGAATGGCTGGGCCGATTGGACCCAAAAGCTTCGCAGTTCTATTCCATTCCTATCAGCATGTACAATTTGGTTACATTTGCTTGCTTTAGCAATAACAATAAAGATCCTGCCCTTAGGGCTAATCCTTAATAATGTTCCACAGGTGAGCGGCTCCACAGCTGGAAGATTACGTTACGTTATTTGGAGATTTTACATGTGCTTCCAGCGAAGTTGATCTCGCACTTGAGTTCTGCACAACCTTTAATAAAGTGCAAAGGGGGGAGGGGGGATTTTGAAACCAATTAAAAGTTTAAAAGAGGAGAAAGAAGGGATTGTGTGTTTTAAGATTTTTGTTTAGCATTATAGGTTTGTTAGATATGGGCAGTAAGGCCCGAATCCTTGAATATAAGTGAAAAATGGTAGACATTTGTGTGGGTTTGAGTATTAGTTGTTGTATGTTATCGGGCCCCTGGGGTTAATGTTTTGTTGTAGGAGTGTTGCGTGTAGTTGTTTGCGTTGTCTTGTGTAGTGTGTGCATTATGTGAGTATGTGAGAAATTGTTCCTGGGTGTTTGCAATGTGGGCATGTTCGTGTGAGGCTGTGTTTGATTTTGTGTAGTAGAGTGTTGAGTTTGGTAATTTAGTGATTGCTCTATGTTTTTGTTTTTGTGGTAGGTTTTTAATTTTGAAAGTTTTTTAGTGGGTAGTTGGAAGACTTGCAGCCGTAGGTCTTAAAGGGGCAGTAGCAGGGTGTTTTTTTTCGCTTAAAATAAGTCGATGAAATGTATTTGAAAAATAAAGTCACCAATAGTAAAACAGCCTTCTCTCTTCAGAAAATCAAGTTAAAAAATGAGTATACATGGTTTCGTAAATCCTCGGGAATCGTTTTTATCATTCGAAAAAATAAAATGTGTTCACAATAAAATGGCTGCCATGCAATTTTTGTTTTATACGCAACACCATTAGTATCACTAAAGATAATTAGTTTGCGTAATAAGATGTTTTACCCTCTGAAGTAAATATAAATGGCATAGACTATCATTATAAATGGGAAATTAAAAAAAAAAAGTTTTGCAAAGATCGTGCTACTGTCCCTTTAAGTATCATTTTCGGTGGGTGTTTGTCAATTGAATTACAGTAACCGCGTCTCGGTATATATCGTAACGCTGTTTCCGTTATTGTGTACCTCTGGTAATGAATTTGAATATAAAATATATCACAAGTCAGGAAATAGTATACACTTATATGCCAAAACTTCGCAGCAAGTTCATTATCCATGATAATGTGATTAATTGATCTTGGGATATGTACATGTTGTAGTTGCTATTCTGAAATTAAAAAGATGAAAATCAAGATAAGTTAAGACAAGGTTTTCTGTGAGCATACACGTTTCAGACTATATAAAATAATTATAAGCTTCGAACAAAGAAGGGAGTGGTAGACCTTCATTCGTGATACCTGTAACTTGCCATTATATGTTACCATATACAGTAAGTGATATTGTATGAAAGAGATACAAGTGTGCCCAAATCATATGAAAAGCTGTAATGAAATACAATGTAGTGTTGTAAAGGGCGATTATGGCATTTTGGCAAGGTGCACAAGGCTCCATCTTACTATTGCAACATTTCCCTGACGTTTGTTGCTTGACTCTCAATACTGACGTTCGAACTTTTTTGTCGAACGTCTTGCTTCTTCGAAAAAGTCTTGACGTAAGGCACATAGAAATCATCCAGGTAAAACGTATTGGACCCAAGGAATGCTACTTTGTGTAGAAAAATTAGATAAAAAAGGATAGATTCAATGAGATATGCGTCTGTCGTACGTATTTGAGCCGTTACTACTTGTCAATACAGTTGTTAGCAAATGATTGTCTGAGAAACGTTTCTAAAAAGTTTGTTTACGGTGCAGAACATGTATCATGCCAATGTGTTTAGGCATGGTCACTATCCTGCATTTTGGAAAATCAAGTTTTCTAAAAAGTGGAATTAATACGTTTAAGTGACAGTAAAACGACTCGCATGGAAAACTGAGACAAACTATAATTCCCCAATTAATCTTTAATTATTTAATTGATGTCATTATCCGTATTTATTGTTATTCTTAAATATGAGGTAGTGTATATCATTGTGTAAGCATGTATCATGCTGTTTAATTTGTAATTCACGGTATGGAACTGTCTTCCTGGAGGTCGTTCCCGGCTTTGCACTTCGCTCAAACGCAGACTGTGCATGTCGAACGAATGCAGCTTCCTCGTGCGACTGAACAGCTCTTTTATCATTTCACTATGGCGGGTACAGTGGTCTTCTGTTTGTTCGACCTACCCATCCCTAGCCTTATTTTTACATGTTTCTTTTTTTATCAAGCTTGTTTTATACTCCTAACCTCACCACATAGTTGGTGATATGGTGTTTGTTAAAATTTGTAAAAGTTTCGGTATGTAACTGTGTGATTCATTTCACCTTCAGTAGCCTGTTGAACTTAAATAAACAAAATCTTGCCGCCAATTCACCTTTTGTCATTTATTTCAACTTTACGGTATCAATGTACAAACTTTTAATGGGCTTAGTTTTAGCCAAGTATTTACCTACACATTCAACTTCATCTCAGCTTGATAAGATAGGGAATAAACAAATTATTATACCATTACAGTGTTAAATCTATGTGTTCAGTTAATTTGTGAAATTGGTGGCACTCAATTTCGGTAAATGCGTTTTCTTACTGAGCGACATAGTCATTACAATATTTACAATTCAATATTATTATCTACTTTTCACTATAAATTTTGGTGAAATAATTATTGATTTCACAGATGACTGAACATTTCAGAAAACATAGACAAAACACATGTTCACAGGGAGGCCATCCAGGTAAGATATTTTTGAGAATCAACCTCGTTTGTCATGACAGAATACTTGTAGACGCTGCCATTAGTAGAATTATCATAAAATTGACCCATATCCTTCCTTTCATCGAGCTTCCAGATCCCGTCTTTCTCCAACTGTTCCCACAGCGGAACAATACGATTCTTATAATCTTTACATTCCGCTCTTTGAGGATGAAATCCAAAACATATCACCCCTCCTGTAAACAAAGAACATTATTATGTCGTATAAACTGAGAGAACAAAGAAAACGTGAGCACAGAGCACATACCCCTGCCTAACTGTATTTTGGGCGCTTTAATTTGAAAACAAATGTAGTCAGTAATGTCCAATTGGTACTTGAATTATGTTTCTGACACAAAGTCAGGAAATTTGGCTAATTTTGGTAAAAAAATATAATATAATGAATTTTGCACAAAGTCATAGCACCAACAAGTTGGCAACTTCCCGATACAAAAGTTTCAAGATCATCTAGATCTCGAGTTATACGTCGGAAAACGCGTCAGAAATGTTGGGCTGTAGAACAAATGTCAATCATTAATTGCGCTTTTGAGTTGAAACACCACCACATAGGAAACATTTGTTTATAACAAAGTTGAAACTTCCTCCATGTAGTTCTTGAACCAGGACCTTCACATTAGGATTTGGCTACCAAATTTGGGGACAAAACGACACATGATTTGATTAAACTAATGACCCTTGTATATGCATTTATGTAATAGACATCTGCAAAGCCACGCTAAATGCCCTTTTGGTGGCCATTTTAAAAATGGCCTCAAGTTTGAAAAAAGAGACCGCGGTCAAAGCTAGCGACAGATTATCACGTTTTGAACAAATCTGGCGTCTGTTATGAAACCAACGTGTTTGAATAAGTCTTCTCTAATGAAAGTCTTTTATTTTGACATTACATATACTGGGTTTGACCATATTTCAACTAAAAATTTAAGATGTTAAGAAGTTCGTTACCAAGATTTCAGCCTCTGCTTCTCGAGAAGAAGACTAACAGATGTTTTTTGTAGGATTAGGATTAGGATTTAGGTCTAACAAGGGCTTAAGATAACTAAATCTACAATGTATAATCCCTATACTAGCTGAGGTGTCCCTACAAACGAATTCAGCTCTTGTCTAGGACTTGTGGTTCTCAAGAAGTCGAGTGAGAGTGCTCTGAGAGCACAAGAATCCTCAAGGATTCCTTATCCTCCAAATAACCAGTTTAAATGTATGTGTAATTTACGAAAGATTAGATCTTATCATCTAGATCTGCATTTAACGTTTGACGGTATTTGATCAGCTTGAAAATTACGACATTGTCTATTACCATAATTAAGCATGTCAAATTGAAGGCCTATCACCGATAAATAAAAAATGGTGGCCATGGTCATGTTTTTCAGAAAATGTATCCTACACGAAGGTCACAATTTTTTTTATCAATTCTTTCAGAAATTCCACAAAGCACAATCATATCACTGATGTATATCCAAAGCAAGTGTAAAGTTTCTGAAAGATTGGTAAACAAAACTGTGGGAGGAGTTGATTTCAGATCACAATTACAATTTTAGGGATGACCGGACATCATGCCATTAAATTTTTCGGGCCTTCGTGAAGAGCCAAAAAGGAGCCTCTTGCTCTGAAGCTCAATAGAATTTGTTATTCGTTATCTATAAGTAAAACATTAAGGCATTACCCAATCATCAAATTTAAAATTTATTATCAAAATTGTTTACATATTAATCCACATTCATTAACTATATATATTTATACCTCAGTTTCTGAAAATCCCATTTCTCATAGGCTCCTTTTCAATATTTAATAAAAATTGTATATTCTTTTAGAATTTATTTTATATATTTAGTCTGAGTGTAAGAGTAAGCCACACACAGACTGTAACACAGCACAGACGTTTGAAGTAACCTGAAACCTCTGTGTATTAGCTAGCTGCTGTTTGCACCTCTCTACCAGGGATAATGGCATATTTATATCGTAATGGGCATCTCATATTATCAAAATAGCAGGTTTATTGTGTCTTTTATTCAAAAATGTTAGAAAATTTGGGGGTCACCGAACGATTCGAACCAACCTGCAGAGGTTGCAGATTCTTTGAAGGGATCCTCCTTGGGGTACATATAGCATACAAATCCTAATTTTTAACTTGATGACAGATTGTAACTTAATTTTTTAAAATAACAGTAAAAATAAGTTAAAAAACACACAAAATAAGTGTTTTCCGAACGTGTGACCACCCTATGTAGAACCCCATCCCAGCGCAAACCAAGGGATGTAACTCTTATCTCACCACTTATCAATCTAACCATGTCAGACAGAATAAGGGGAGGTGGGTGGCCGTACCCCAAGGAGGATCCCTTCAAAGAATCTGCAACCTCTGCAGGTTGGTTCGATTCTTTTTCAGAAGGGATCCTCCTTGGGGTACATATAGCATAAGGCAGACTCCCAAAGAAGACTTAGGATGTGGATTCTGTCTGTATACTAAATACCCCTTAAAAGTGCTCTACTCAATCCAAGAAAGGTGTCACACTTACCAGATCACGTGACCTCCCGCGCCGAGGGCTGAGGATGGGTGATCCCTTGGGGACTAACCAATCGGCTAACCAGCCTGATTACCGTTATTCGAGCCAAATACCCCCCCCCCCCCCCCCCCCCCCCCCTCTTTTTTTTAAAAAAGACTATTGGGGAGCAATAGGAGTAAGTATTTCCCGCTAGGCAGTGCCACCGGGACACCTGCTGCGGAGGATATAAATGCCCAAAACAGTGTAACTGGTTAGGATGAACAATTAAGGTTAGTTTATTAGTCTTCTTAGAAAACTGAACTGAACCAAACTGAACAATAACTCGAAAGTTCAATCAGCTAGAGAGTGTCAACTCTGCCCACCTGAGAGAACCGACTGACCAAACCGAGCGCGCTCTCTAGAGTGCCTGTCTAGTTGGTAGTGTTGAATGAACGTGCTCGGCCGGCTCCAGATAGCAGCGGAGCAGATCTCTTCGATGGGCAGAGCCGCAGCGAACGCCTTAGACGTCGCAACCGCTCTAACCGAGTGAGCTTTCAACTGACCTGGGGCCTCTAAGCCCTTGTGAACGTAGCCCATGACAATGGCAGACACTATCCACCTGGATATTGACTGCTTTGACGCCGGCAAACCAGGCTTGCTACCTCCGTAACAACAGAACAGTTGCTGATCCTTACGGATAGCCCTGGTACGTCTGATATAAGTCTTAAGAACCTTGCGTACATCCAAAATGTGTGCATGGTTTCCAGTGGACCCCGAAGAGGCCGGCTGCATAAGAGTCGGCAGTTCGATAGGAGCCGTCACATGGAACGAGTGGTCGACCTTGGGACGATAGCTGTCGGGCAGCCTGATACTGACTCTGTCCTTATGAAAGACAGTCAGTTCGGGATCAGCAGACATCGCATGGATGTCGCCTACCCACCTGCCCGACGCCAAAGCCACCAAAAAGGCGGTCTTCCACGTCAGAAGCTGCAGTGACCGTGCGTTCAAGTCTTTGAACCCCGGACCTGAGAGCCAATCCAAAACAATTGAAAGGTCCCAAGTGGGGCTGATACGCCGGACAACCGGACGTATCCTGTCCACGCCTGCTAAGAAACGCTTTACCAGTGGATGCGATCCCAAAAGAGCACCGTCCACTGGTATGTGGAAAGCAGAAATAGCCGTAGATTATCCCCTGACAGTCGATGCGGCTAAACCAGCATCTAACCTGGACTGGAGGAACTCCAAAACAGCGACTAGATCTGTAGAAAAGGGATCGAGAAGCCCTCTATCGCCACACCAGCGCGCATAACAGGCCCATCGATCTTCATACTGAAGGTTTGTGGAATCCCTCCTCGAAGCCAGTATTGTGTCTGCAACTCATGCAGGAATACCGCTCTCCTGGAGGCGATTCCGGACAGTGGCCAAGCCACCCACTGAATCCTGGGATTCGGGTGTGGCGCCCCTTCCTGAAATAGTATGTCTCGTCTCGAGGGTAACAGTACAGGAGGCTGTACGAGAAACCTGAGAACGGACGGGAACCAACTCTGAGCCGTCCAAAGTGGTGCAATAAGCACCAGGAGGCGAGCTGGTTGATTGGTCAACTGGGCAAGAACCCTGGGGATCAGAGGTACCGGCGGGAACGCCCATAGTACTCTGTCCTTCCAGTCGATCGCGAAGGCGTCTCTGGATAGAGCCCTTGGATCTGGAATTCTTGAGCAGAACACAGGTATCTGATTCGTCATCCCTGACGCAAACAGATCCACCTGGAACGACCCGAACAACAGGGAGATAGTTCCGAATATCCCCTGGTCGAGCATCCACTCGTGAGGTGTTGGGATGCACCGAGACAAAGCGTCCGCACGGACGTTGTCCACTCCCGGGAGATAAACAGGGACCACCTGAATGCTGAACTGGTCGCACCACAGTAGGAACTGCCACGACTCCTGAAGGAGAGATGGAGACACTGTGCCGCCCTGTTTCAGAATGTAGGATATGGCTGTTTGGTTGTCCATCTCTAGACGAACCACAAGCCCCCTGATCCGCTCTTTGAAGCACTCGAACACACGTCGAACTGCCCTGAGCTCTAGCACGTCGATGTGCAATTTCGACTCCTCCTGTGACCAAAGGCCCGAGGCTGTCAGGTCTTCCAGGACTCCCCCCCCAGCCTGATAGGGAGGTGTCTGTCTGGATGGTGACCGAAGGCGTTGGAAGCTCTAGCGGTAGACCCTTGAGAGGGTTTCTCTCGGAAACCCACCACCGAAGATGCTCTAGCACCCAAACCGGTGTGGTTAGAACCTTCTCGAAGCTGTCCGAGTGTGATCACATTCGTGCCAGCGCTTGCTGAACCGGTCTCATACTCAAGCGAGCTCTCCAAACCACGTCCACTGTCGCCGCCATATGCCCCAACAACTGAAGCCAATTCCTGGCTGTGTGGGTTGGCGATTGAAGGAACAAGTGGACTGCCCCGATCACTCTGGACACCCGATCCGGGGCCAGGGACACGGAACCGGAGGCCGTATCGAACCTTGCGCCCAGAAAGACCAGGTCCTGTCTGGGGGCTATGTCTGACTTCTTCAGGTTGATGATCCAACCCAGCTTGAGCAAGATGTCTAACACCTGCTGGGTGGCTTCCTGATTTAGTTCTCGAGACAAGGCTCTGATCAGCCAGTCGTCCAGGTACGGATGACAACACCTGCCCTGCGACCTGGCGGCCTGCGCCGGTATCAACATCAACTTGGTGAGTACCCTCGGAGCAGTTGAAATGCCGAAGGGTAACACCCGGAATTGGTCCCGTCGAAGGAGAACCGAAGAAACTCCTTGAAGTCGGGGTGCATTGGAACATCGAGATAAGCATCCTTGAGGTCTATTGACGACAGCCAATCTCCCCTCTCTACTGACGCTATGACCGTTCTCAAGGTTTCCATCTTGAACGTTGGAACCTGTAGACTGCGATTCAAATATTTCAGATTGAGAATCGGTCTGAACCCTCCGTCCTTCTTGGGTACCAGGAAGTAGGTCGAGTTATAACCGCTCTGTTCCTGACCCTTCGGTACTACCTCGATGGCTGCTTTGTCTAGCAAAGCCTGCACCTCGGCACGAAGGACTTCCGCCTTCTCGGGCAACTCGGGCACCTTCGTGTGCCGTATCCCGGAGAAAGTCGGTGGGTCGTACTTCCAAAGTGGTAAGTGGCCCTACCTGAGTGTGGACAGGACCCAGGTATTTGAGGTGACTTTCTCCCACTCCGAGATGAAGTGAGATAGTCTGCCCCCCACTGGAAGATCTCTGGAAAGACAGTGTACCCCCGTCTCCGGCAGCATTCGAGCTGCTGGAATTTTGGGTGGTGACTCGGGCTTCGGAGGACCTAGGTCGGCTTGTTTTGCTTCCCTCGGCTCCGAAAATTCCGCTGGCCTTTATGCCCACGGAATTGCCCTTTCTTTCCCTTCCCCTTGAATCTCTTCTTGTTGCCCATAGGGCCATTCCAAGAAGCTCGACCGGAACCCCCCGGCGTGGGGTATAGGTCATCAAGGGGGGTAGACCGCACTCGCTTTTCTTGCGGAGCTGGTTCCTCGAGGAGCACTTTAGAGTCCTCGAAGGCAACCTTCTGCTCGGCGGCTTCCTTGACTACGGCCTGCGATCCAGGATAGAGGGTTGACCCCAACCTGAAAGGCAGGTTCTGCAAGGTGAGGTGTGTGGACTGCGAGTACTTAGACGTCGCTAGCCACAGCCGGCGCATCCCCATAACTGCGCCCATTATCTGACTCGAGGCACTCCTGATTGAGTCCCGAGCCAGATAACTTGATACCTCCGCCAACTGCTTCTGGAACGTGGTCACCTCAGTGCCCAATTCCTGCATCTCTGCCAGGTCCTTAGCCTGCATAGCAGCAAGGTAGGCCCCGTGCACTGCTACCCTCAGTTGTTGGGCTCCGTTCCTATATGTGTCCTCGTGGGCACGGAACTCGGCCTTAAACATGGCAGCCTGCGACAGAAATGGAGGCAGTCGCCGGCCCTGTTTGCCTACAGAAGGCTGCGCCTGAGCGCCGGACAGGGTGACGGAGGTCAGGATGCATTCGTCCACAACCGGAAGGTCGAAGAGACCGTCCTCTCCCAACTGGTACCTCTTGTTGAGTTCAGGCAAATCAGCTTTCGTACGGGCACCAGAAAGAAGAGGATTGATCGCCTCGACCAACAAGCTGTCGATGATGCGGCGCCTGGTCGCCGGAGGCTTGCTGGGAGCAAAAGCCTCCCCCGGAAGCCAGAACTCCTCAGTGACCTGCTCCGGAACGGGAACAAGCGTCTGCGGGATAGCGATCGCTATTCGGTCACGCGTCTCCTTTAGAAGCTCGGCGAGCGAAACAGCACGGCCGGATTCCTCATCCCCCTCTGAATACTCGGATTCCTCCTCCTCCGGGTCCCCGGCACCGGAGCCACCCTGCAGTGACCCAGTGTCCGAAGCCGATCTCGGATTGTCCGTTTGAGAGGGATGCGGTACCCGGCGCTGCTCACCGGCGCTCGTTCCCCGACCGGAGCCGGTCCCCGGGACTGCGCTCTTGCCCTTGGGGTTAACGGCGCCCCTCGACGTGCTCGGCACCTCGGCACCTTGCACCGACGAGGGGGCTTTGATTACTTGAGCACGAGGCAGAGCCGGAGCAGTCTCTCGGATGCCTACGTCGGGAGCCACTACCTTGCAGGGGCCTGCGCCCGGTTCAGTAGTGCCCCCGAGGTCGTTACCTGCACGAGTGCCGGCCGACCCTTGGGCATCAAGGTCCGGCAGGGCCACGACGGTCAACTCCTTACAGAGCTGCTCCATCATCGACCCTTGGATTATGGCAGCGATAGCTGCCGCGTCCAGATTAGTATTAGTCATGGGTGTGTTAGCAACAGCAACGTTTACGTTAGTCTGTGGTTGTGGAGAAAGAACTGGAGGGGGAGGCGAACCCCCCGCAGCAGGTGACCCCACCTCCATATCCGCCTCATCCGATGAGGAAGAGGGGACAGGAGTGGATTGCACCTTCTTTTTCCCCTTACCCCTTGACTTACACCTTTTCTCTTTAGAGGGTGGGATGGCCCCTTTAATTTCCTGCCCTGCCTTCTGGAGGTTAAGGTAGAAGAGCATATCAACGCCCCTCTCCTTCTTCGCCCTTGGTGTGAAGTTGAGGCACAGCTGGCAGGTAGAGTCGTCGTGCTCATCCTCTACCAGGCATGCTAAGCACCTGTCGTGCTTGTCAGCAGGGGGGATGCGGGACTTGCACCCCACACATTCGGTGAAAGACTGCAAGTCAAACACAGAATGTTTAGGGGTGTGCATGTGTGTAAGTGCAATGTTTATGTTTCATAAAAGTGCATCATACAAACAAACGCAGAGGCGCTACTATAATAACTAAGCACTCGGCAAGTAATGAATTGTAAGCCACTGAAAGAAATAGAGCATGAATATACCTAGTATATAGTATATACCCCGTGAATGAAAAATCAAAAAGGGAGAAATCCTCATCAGTAAAGTGCTGCCCTAAAATGCGAAGCATGATAAAGAACCTCCAAAACAAACAAATCTCAATACAAGAATAGCAAAGTACTAACACATTGCATTTTGTTTGAGATCCGCCATTTTGAGCGTTTTCCATCCGCCATTATTCGAAACATACGAAGCACGTGCGAATTGAAAAACGAAGTTACAACGCGACAAAAAACCATATAAGTAACCTAAACATTCGCCTCTACGAATAAAAAGGGGTTACCACACATACAGTATTCTTAGTCTTGTCCATTTTCATCAAATTGTGAAACTCAAGTCAAGTCTCTCAAACAAAAACACGTCTTGTCTGGTCAATGACAGATTGATAAGTGGTGAGATTAGAGTTACATCCCTTGGTTTGCGCTGGGATGGGGCTCTACATAGGGTGGTCACACGTTCGGAAAACACTTATTTTGTGTTTTTTGAACTTATTTTTACTGTTATTTTAAAAAATTAAGTTACAATCTGTCATCAAGTTAAAAATTAGGATTTTTATGCTATATGTACCCCAAGGAGGATCCCTTCTGAAAAAGAATTAAAGAGTTATCGGCATTACTAATAATACTCCCGTCGGCAAATTACGCCATTTTTGACTGATTTGATGTATTTAGATGAAGTGCTCGCTTTCAACGAATAAGCTCAGAATCCTTTCAAATATATTTCAGTTACATACGGGGACACATAGTAAGTCTATATTTTGAAAATTAATGACACTGGAAAGAGAAACAAAATTAAATTAAGCACTTTTTAATTAAAAACGGCATTTTTCTCATCGTTTTTCGCATATTGAACAGGATTTCTCACTGACACACGTATTTTAGATATTGCTAAAAATGCAATAAAAGGTGCACATTTAAATAAACAAACGAATTCAGAAATAAAAATAGGGGGTCACCAGAGGTTTTTCATCACTTTAACGTCATTTTTTAAATTACCTTCATAAACGTAAATACCTAACGTCACGGCAATTTTGATGGTTTCAAGTGTAACTTTGACGGCCTACCGTGTAATCATTATTGAACATACTATCAATCTAGGAGTGCATGATGGAAGAATAACTATCAGTTGATTTGTCAGGCGATTTAAATTCGTCAGTAACTAAAGATACGTATGTAATTCGAATAACACGCACAGTAACATATTTACCGCGAATATAGGTGACGATAACGTTATGCGGCATGTCGTAAAATGACCGTTAAAAAGGTGTTACGGAAAATTTAAGCACTTTCCGTTAGTGTATAGATAAGCGTATCCCCCAAACAACGTAATCCATATATTTTTAGACTTATTCACTACAATAATTTGTTGTCGCAAAATGTTACCGTAAGCGAGTTCGATTTCTGGGTCCCATCTCTCCTTAAAGGGAGTAGGAAATTAACCTAAAATCTGACTATTTATCGGTACCAGCATACTAATATACCTAATATTATTCAATTCCATTGCCAAAATATTTTTTTGGAGTATGCATTAAAAAGATACATGCCCCCAAACATTGCTAAAACTACTGACCTAGAAAAAGGTCAAATTCGACGTCACGTGACAATGTGACGTAGCAGAGGGAACACAAACATGACGTCAACGAAGATTACATTCGATATGAGCGATGACAGCGACGGTTCTCCGTGGCTTTCAGACTCATCTGGCAATCAAGATGAGTCGGAAAGAGCAAACTTGACGACGGGTAGCGCTCAACACTATGTACCATACAGGTATGAGCCAGAAAGGGGGTCAACATCGGCAAATTCTGACGGCGATGATACAGAGTCGGACGAGGACAATGGCCGAGCCAACAACATCGCATGGTTAGTTAAATTTCAAAGGAATGACGTTCTTGTCATTCTTTTTCATTTCTGTCATAACTAATTAACTGTATATAGTATGTAGTTATTTAACCCACTTTATATGTTTGGGAAAGTATACAAATAGCGACTTTTAGTTTTTACAAAACAAAATCATAACGTCAATTTAGAGTTACGTCCCTTGACGCTTGATCGTAAGCAGATCGAAATTTCTAACAATTCTTTTAGTTTAGCATATACATGTAGGACTATCTATTTTTGGTATATAATAAATAACGTCTTCTTTTTCATTATTTGTTTGATGAATCTTAGTTTTCATTGCGAAATATGCAATGTTTACCGTACACTGGCGTACAGTAAACAGGTACATGGCATGCTACATCGGTTCATTGACCAACATGATTTCGTTTTCATATTCTTGATTATTTGTTTATTTTTGTTATTTAATAGTTTGATAGTCGTAAATTAGAAATATGTAATTGGAAAAGCCCTTGATGGTTTTATTAGTGCTGACGGCTTTCAGCAACTTAATTTATTTCTTTTCAAAGTAAGAATAACAAAACCAAAATTTGACATTCTTACTGTACATACTGTATCATACATCATAAGATCTTTTGAGATAACATTGTTTTAGCTTTAGATGATTTCATTTTGGTGAGTATATTAAGACAACTTGAATTACCTGGATAAAATTGGCTTTTTCGGGGGGGGGGGGGGGATATTTTGTATTGGCAGTTTTACTTTCTGCTACTTTTCTAATTGACAATAAACATATTTCCACAGATAAAGTTTACACAGGCCTATTTATTGGATCGAAATATGCATGTGTTAAAATATAATGTGTGTTTGTGATTTTTCAATGTGGAGAAGTTGTATGTGTCTACATAACACATTTTTTTTTCAGGTGTCAGTGTGGCCTATGTGAGGGGATGCCCACTGCACGCGAGAGCTTGTGTTGTCAGGAGGTGCCCCAGTATCGGGACAAGTGCTCAGCTGTGGACCCTCCTGTTCCCTGTCTCACACTCCATCCAAGTTTTCATGCTGTCTGCCTCAACACTGATGTGTTGGACACAGCTTACTTCCAGTTCAGACAGCAGTACAACACAGACGACTCCGCCAAACGACCAGACCAGTAAGACAATCTCATATTTACCCTATTCGACATAATTAATGCCCATTCCCTAGTCCTTATAATCATGATTTTGACTTAAACAATAAGCGCCCCTTTTAAAGGCTTTCAAAATTTGTATACTTGATCTAATTTGTTTTGGGAATGGCAAGAGATTTTACTACAGTACACCTTAAATGATATAACTCATTGTTTCAAGTTTTGGGTTTTTTTTTACAAATTTATAAGCACTCGGAATATGTCGAATACGGTAACTAAAATTACATTGAAAATATTCAAGTGAGGCAAATATAAGAATTGAAATCTTGATAGGAAATATTTATTTCTTGACAATATTTATACAGATATTTTGATGGAGTAAGCAGATGATAATAATTAATCATATACATTTGCATACATAAAGAACTTGTTAACACATTTTAAAGATATGGTAGAATACTAGATAAAACATGTTTATGTACAATGTTTATTTAAAGTTAATAATATATATCTTAAGAAAAATGCAATATTGGCCACTTTTACATAACCCTCTTTTGTGATGATTTATATAAATAACATCTCATTTTAACTTGGGCAAAATTCTCAAACAAAGGGATGTTTCTCACATTGTACATACTAAAAGGAGGACAATTAGAAATCCATTAATCATAAAATTTATAAATTAGCATATTACTTTCATAAAATGTGAATTACTACTACATGTACATCTTTTGAATCCACATGAATGAATCAGGATGTTTATAATTATGTCCAGGAGGTAGTTCATCTTCACCTGCAACATGAAAAGAAAAGATTATCAATTACAAAAGACTCCATTTCTTCTTTTTAGGAAATATCGACACATTGCCTACTGACAAGTGGTCAGATGGTGCTACGGGTGGCTGGGGAGTTGTTAGGAGGGTTATCCCTTCTTGCATCGTCTCCAAGATCAGGAAACACTTTCCATCACCAACCGAGGAATATGAAGGATTTAAATATAATTAAAAATGAAATTTGCATCAGGGCTATTCTGTTTTTATTTACAGTTTGTTGAGAGCAAAGGTGTACCATTACATTTAAATGTTACAAGTTCTCATGATAGTGTATCCCAAGGAGCTATCATTAGCGCAACAGGACAAATTGTAAAGTACACTTGCCCTCTAGGGTCAGTGGTTCAAGTCTAAAACTAGGAAACGCTTACATCATACACAATAAAAGGTATTCTTCATGCATATCTTGACTGGTGCAGCTGGATGCATTCATTTTTACTGACTTGTCCTTGCTTTAGTGTAGAAGCTATTGTTGAGGGTCCATCTTTCTTCACACAACACTTTTGTCCATTTTCAACTAGCCCCACAACAATATCCTTCAAGGTCTCAACATAACCTGAAACAGATATTATTTCTGTACTAAATATAAATAATAATATATACATAAAGGCCACATATACATAAGGTCACAACCTAAAATCCTTTTGTCTTCTTCCCAAGGGCAAAATCCCCTCAAAGTTGAAATGTGATGTAACTTGTTAACAATGTTAACCCATGAGAATTAATTCTTGAAAATGTCAACCTAAAATTTAAATACATAAGCCTTATAAGTGTTTTTAACCATACATTCAGCCAGTTTGTACTCATGATTAAATAACTTACTGTATGTGCATGAAACAAGAACTTTCTTCAGTGTGGCTTCTCCATGGTTGAACTTCTTAAATTCAAGAGAGTACTGCTGTTGTCCATCAGCACTTGTGGCCTGCTCTCTTGAACTGTTCTCATTGAAGTGAAGGGAAGCTAGTCGCAACCTATATATAATAGGAAGAAAAAGATACTTAAAATCAACAACAACATAGATACAAAGCTCACCAACCATATCAGCAATTGATAAAGCCTCACAATAGCTATTAATTGATTATCAACATGAAATATTTGTATTTGATCGATTGTTTATATGACTTTTGAAAGTTGGTTAGAATATTTGTCAACAAATCCTTGATGACTGATTCAAACTGTCCTGAGTTGCCAGTGTGGAATTGGGAAGACAATTTCAAACCATGCAAAAATACTAACCTTGCCTTCATTCCTTCAGCTGAAAAACTTGTCAACTTGGGTGCAAAGTGATTGACAACAGCATGGTAGGCTTCAAGGTGTGAAGTCTGAGTGTTTGGTGAGAGCATTGCAACATCCTTCTTGACTCGGGTGCCTTCCAGGATCATCATCAACTTCTCACATTCTGGTGTGTCTGGGAAAATAGGAAATTGAAAAAGAATTTAATATGTTACAATATCATTCCTTTATTTCCATCATTCATTATTTTTGTTATGCCTAAAAAGGAAAGTAGCAAGTTTTTCATACAGTTTATATGTTTTTAAATTTTCAATCAATAAATGAAGTTCATACTGTTCAATGTTACATTAAAAGGTGAAAACTTAGCACCGATCGAGCAGGCGTTTTAGTGTGAACAGTGAGAACATGGGGTAGAGTTGCTCCATCACACTATGGACATTTATCTTAGAATTCCATTTCTTGATTGAGGAGGATATTTATACATTTAGTAAAATGTTATTATTTCCTTAATATTACAGTAGGTTTAATGATGCATATTACAATATTAAACTTTTTCTTACTTGGTTTAAACGATTTCTTTTTCCTTTCTGCTCCGGCCAATGGTCCATGTAAACATGCTGGGAAGAGTGAATTAGAATGGCAGTGTTGTCCTTGTAAATGTCCAACGATAGACTCCCATTTGGCTAGAATGAGATCTTGATTTGCTTCAGGAGTTGAGGAGGCGCACCAGTACAGGTGGTGTGTTATGGACTTCTTCCATTGCTTCACCAGCTCCATCCCTTTTTGTCTCCCAAGCTGGTCAATTTTCTTACCAAGACCTGTAACATAATATTACTTAGTTTATTACCAGTATATATGACAAATGTAGAAGTCAATAGTATGGTAATGAAATTCACAAATCACACCATTAGTGGGTCTTATAGAGAAGTTGTTAAAAGATTTTAGGGTGGACCCCTGCCACGCCCATATTTGAAGGGGATCTGGACAAAACATACGTAATACGTTTATCAGTTTCTGAAATTAACAGCTTCTAATGTCAACTGTTTTATAGAAGTCATAGCTTAAAGGTTTCATTAATAATGCTTTGTTATTCTCATGTGAGTGGGGTGAGAACCAAATGAACAACAATGGACGACAGACAACTGCCCATGCCATAAACCCATCTGGTCTTTCAAGCCTGAAGAGCTAAAATGAGGAAACATTAGGTGATGTGTAGTGGCTTACCTTTCGCAACATGCCAAACATCAAGAAAGTGTGTGATGTCAGGTCGATTCTCTCTGAGGAACTTTCGGATCGATACATGTCGGTCAGTCACAATATAACGTACTGTTACACCTTGTGAGTTAAGAAACCGGAGGGATCTGAGCAACCCTTCTTTCTCCATTTGATTACTGTTGTTGACCTCTGTGACCTATTAGACAAACAAACCATCATTTACAAATCACATGGTAATACATTAACCAGGAGTAATTTTTGTCTTTTTTTGAAGACAATGATCATTTATGAATCAGTGTTACAAAATGCAATAACCCATTGATCCAAGTAAATAACCTTGATTACTAAAATGTAAAGAACAATAAGTTGATTACTAAAATGTAAAGAACAATACAAGTTGAAATTACAGACGACATACTCATACATGTAATTGGCTAGCATGGGTGTAGAACTTTCAGAAATGTACTAGTCTGAATGACTAGATCTTTGAAAAGAATGTGACTCTGGTGAATACTTGTTATGACTTACCGTTACCAATTCCATGTGGAGAATCCTATTGTGCTGAGTTTCTAGCAGAATGTAAGATCCAAATTTAGCACTGTGTCCAGGACTGTCAGCTCTGCCATCAGCTGCAACAGCCAGAGGTACATCACTTGCTTTCAACTCCTCTATAAGGGATGACTGGCTTGATTTCCAAAGTGATTCAATGGCAGGAATAAGGAAGTAACGCTGGTGGTTGGTGAAGGTCTTGTAACTTATTGTCGCAGCTCCAAGGTGGCTGAAAATTCTTAGAGTCTTTGCTATGCATGCACCTGTGAGAAAAATAGGACAATATAATTAAATTGTACTATGTCTAATAAATGTAATGCGTGTAGAAAATTTGATTTATGAATATCAACATTTTATTGGTTATGGTCTGAAAGGAGAAACCCTGACTTCCCCATACTCTAATTACACACTGTGAGTGACTATAATGGAAATAACTACACATACTCAGACATTGGAATTTTGAAAAAAAGTTACGTAGCTCAATTAATTTGTTATCTATCAAAAGTTCTACAAACCTACCTGAAAATAACATAGCCGAAGAAAGCATCACATTTCCAGCAGGGGTGTTGTTTATGAATGGCTGACTGTCCCAGGACCTCTTGAAGTTACAAGACAAACAGTGCTGTTTGACTCTCACAAGGCTGCCTATAACCAGATCCACTCCTGCAGCACATTCACTCTTACAGTCTGGACACACTGAGAAGAGCTCCAGCAAACTGTCTTCATATACAAGATACACATCCTGGTGGTGGGCTGGACGACTTCTTTCAAATTGATCAAAATCTCTGTATAATCAAAATAAAACCCACTAAATTAACCAAAACAAAATTGGTGTTGAAATCACTTATAGTCAATTGTTTCTATGGGTTTTGCTCCTGTATTAATGTAATTACCCGGCTATAAAAAGTCAAATTTATTATATTTCAATCTTAACAGTCACTGCTTAACAGCCTGCTTTTTCTGCCTGTACAAATTTATCACCCTGTTATCTTATAAATTAATGAAACCCCTGTGTTATGAATGAGGCTGTAAATTTTCATTAAAATAAACCCCCAAATAATTGTCATATATTTGGCATTAAGTGACGATGATGCAATTTCAGTGAGAAAATTTTGAGTGAAAGCAGAAATTAAATGCATATAGGTTTTCAACTTACGTGCAAACTGAAGCATTAGATGACAGTTCATCTATACAGTCACGTGGATCAAATGTTGACATGTTTTCATCATCGGCATTATGTTCATCAACGATCTCATCATCTGGAGGCTGTTCCGGCTGATGATCCTCTGTCGAAAAAAGCTGCAGTGGCGGAGCTGCTATCAGATCACACTGTATCTCTGCATCAACAGTATGGACACTGAGAGTGGACACACCTGTAATAACGAAATTTACATTTTCAATAATCATGAATGTTTAGAAATAAAATGTGCTGGGAATTAAAATTAATATTTTTCATGAAATACATAATGTTTGACAGTAAAATTGAGATGAAACTGACACTGTGTATGTCTACTGTAGTACAGTGAGAACTGCTGTTCACAGAACTCGATTTTTTTAATTTGATTATAAAGTTATTTATTAGTATTTTGTAATTTGACAATTTGAATTAAAATCATGATGATGAATTATAATATGTTGAATTTCACAAACCTTTACTCCTTCTTTTTGGCTTCAGGTTTACTTGAACCTTTTTATCAGACAGAAAGGTGCTATCCTGACCTTCATCTGTTTGGGTGGTTGTAGTTGAATTTTTATGTGAACTGATTATGTTTTCAAGGCCATCAATCCCAACTTTGATATGCTTGGCAGTATCTTCATCAGAATTGTTTCCTGTTGTCTGTAGCATCTGTAGCAAAATAAATAAACAGAGAATTAGTGAAACTCACTATTAATTTTATAAAATTATTGTACTGTAGAACTTTTAATAAGAGACCACATTATTTGATTTTGTTGACATAAAGGTATGGAAGGGGATTTGTGCCGAAAATGAAGACATGTTGACTTGTAACTTGTAAAGTGTAACATGTCGTTCTCAACCATACAAGTCTCGAAAAGACAAGTCCAATCATACAAAACTAACATTTTAATTCTGTCAATCGTAACTTCGCATTCTCAACTTTACAAAGTTGAAATGTAATTCTAGAAATCGTCAAAGTCGAAAAGTCAACTTGTCATTTTTAATTATTAAATCTAAATAATATGCACATTTAGTAATGTTACAAGTTACGTTTGACAAATGGAAAATGGAAAATGAAGAGTTGCAAAGTCAGCTTTGTA
This sequence comes from Gibbula magus, assembly GCA_936450465.1. Lineage (NCBI taxonomy): Eukaryota > Metazoa > Mollusca > Gastropoda > Trochida > Trochidae > Gibbula > Gibbula magus. Next base: position 49,720,261 of record OW388301.1, read on the forward strand.
AAACCGACTTCAGCATTTCGAGACTGACACGACTTGCAAAGTTAACATTTCGAGACTGACACGACTTGCATAGTTACGATTTCAAAGTTTCAAATCACATCTTTGCACGATTTCGCATTGACCATATTTGGAATATTACGGAAATTAGCGGAAAGGAACGAATAATCCCGATCCGATAAACACAATGTTCAACAATGACTTCTCCCTTGGCAAGCATCTCCAAGCAACTATTAACACATATTTGAAAGTTGCATACTAGTTTTCCCATTATTAGCTAGCATACTGTTGACAAAAGCACATTGACTAAAACATTATAGGAGACCGTCGCTTTTTTCTGTGGAGGAACTAACTGCCCGCCCGAACGCTCGAGACGCGGTTATTTCTGTTGCGAGCCCGGATGGTCGGCCACATATTTAATGTGTAATCATGACCTCCAATTTTTTCCCCAAACATTTTGGAGGGGGGGGGGGGCGGGTGGGGGGGCGGACAGATACGCCAGATACGTCATATTGATTAAAGTAATCCAAATATACGACATCGGAGTTTCAGCAAATGTGCTTGTTATATGAGGAAGACCAATCTACATTTTCACGTGGTGGAAGGTACTGGTCAAACACAAAAAGGAAAATAAAACATTTGTTTCTCTACATTATTTCCAGGGTGACAATAAAAATAAGTATACAGTTCAAAATGCAAGCAGAATCATAATAAATAATTGAACACATTTAGAGAAAAGTTGTGTCTGTTGTGTTGTGTTGTCTATTCATTTGTTCTAAATAACATAGGAATAGTTAGACCACATTTTTAAGAAATATGCTTCCTAGTCAAGATAAATATATATGTATTTTGTGATATTATAATATTGTATGTATGTATGATTTTTTTTTTTTTTTTAGTATACAATATAGTTGGAGTAAATCGTTTCTTGCTACATGCAGTTTTATATATATAAGCTAAAACACTCCCAATCCAGATCAGTGTATTTCGAATCAGTGACGTATTCACATTTATGATAGTAAGTGAGTTTATCAAAATGTGTGAGTCAAGTAATAAATCTTACTTTTTTTTGTGACCCAGAAGGGTGTTGAATTTATTTTGATTTTGCATTTGATTGTAAAAGGGTATACAGGATTGCACAGTTTACACTCGGGTATAATGATACCTATGAAGAGTTGGCATAATATAAAACTACATGTTTAATGCCTTCATAAGGAAGACACTCTGTATCAATTGGGTATAAAGAAAACATTGCGTCTTTTGTAAAACAAAAAAAAACTAAACTAAAAAACAGTTGGTCGGGACATTTTTTTACATTCGATTTTTGTTAGATAATTTATCGACATTTTAAAAATAAATACATGATGGTAAATACTTGTAACTTTTCAAAATAAACCTTACGTAATTTCAAGTGGTTTCGAAACATAAATTACTGTCAGTGTCAAGGACTGCTTTGATTTGGGTCTACAAAATGATTGTCATTTTCCTGTCTCAGCTTTTGGATCGACGCAACACTGGTCACAGTTCGGTATTTGTTTAGGCAGAACTAAAAATCCGTAAGGTATAGCTCAATGAAACATTATTTTCAAATGTTTTCTTAAGTTTCACAGGTATACAGACAAAAGTGAAACAAACATAAAGGATGTGCAGAGCTAAGGAACAATTTTAAAACCTGGAAATATTGTTAAAAAATTCTATTTCGCATGGAAAGAAGGCGTTGTTTTTAATATACGAGCGAATAATGTTTGCAACATTAGATACATCCTTGCGGTATTTACAACACTTTCTATGGATATTTTAAATTTTTGGAGGTACTGTAATGATATGATAATATCAGAGTATATATCGAGAATTTCACCCAAATGTCTTCTGATATCAAATATATCAACACGAGTTCATTAAAGTTACACATTAACTGTCATTAACTGATTATATAATAGGATTATGAAGATTTGATTTAAGCGTTATTTACAATGTAGATATCGCTTGTCGATGTCGCTTGATCTCACACAAGCACCATCCACTTATAGGGAGCCAGTTTTGGGTGATAAAAGACGAATGTTCATGGAACTTTCGATTCCCCCAAATTCATTTACGTGATTACATTTATGAAAACATATTGGAAACTTTCTGGTTCAGATTTACAGAAAGAACAAATATTTGAATGACTTATTTTGATTTTCAGCAGCTCTCTTGTGTAGATCGCTCTATTTATAAATATATACTGAACATCTAAAATGTCACACTCTTAGTACAGTTTCTGGACTTTTCAAACACACTAATCCTTGAAATATGTGTATAAAGAAGCCCATTCTGCAACTTCTAGCCGGATTGTGTTGTGTTTTTCCTTGACAACACATTAATTGAATTAACATTTCTTTTCTTTGAACTTTTAAATTAATAATTTGATATACATTTCTACTACAATGAGTTTGTTACATTAATGACTAACAAACAAAAGTATTAATAGACACGGTAAAGACGTATGTTTAGGGAAGACATTTTGTTGTAAAACATAACTTATCGGAACTATTATCTAAATAAAAATTATCATCGTTTCATATATGAATTAATAAAACACATATTTGATTTATTGAAAACAATACGCATGTCAATGTATTCATGAATGGCCATTTTAGTGAAAAAAATATTTTTATATCCTGTATATGTTACAGTCGATTACATTTTTAAATTCAACAGTGCAATTATATTTTTGAAATTACCAGTGATACAATTCTTTTTTCAGTTTGCATTCTATATTCATAATTATTTTCATATTTTGGCATGAAGAAGTTGAATGTTTATTGTTTAAAGTGTGAAACAACAGATCTAGGCTTATGATTTACATTTCATACTTGAATTCAGTAATGTGATTCTTTAGATAGAATTAATGGAATATTAATCATGGACAAATATATTTCTGTCCCACAACAATACACTTTTCACTGCTTCAATTACTAAAAAATATAGTTTGCTTGATAAGTAAATGAAAATAGATAAATTAACATATTCAAAACCAATAAATAATTTAAACTAGTTGAGAAAAGTTTGTAAAATAATTAAAAGAGATAAATTCAGCTCAGCTAAAGAACATTTCCCCTTGATTATTTGTCTGTAAGAATAAGACGTATTGACATTCAGAACAGTTATCAGTTATATTTAAAGTGCAATGCATTCTAAAAAAAAATTTAAACAAGTATATGAAGTTCCCTGATTTAATTGCTTTGTGGTACATTTAAAATATTCTAAAATTAATAATAAAGTTATCAACACTGGCTTATGTATTTCTTTCTATTTCTTCCCCACTAACGTTTATTTACTTTCAATATCAGGATTTTCTTTATCAAAACTTGGATATTCATTTCTGAATGCAAAAGACTTTACTGAATACACGTAAAATTGGAGTATACAAAAGTGAATGTTGACATGATTGAACTGAGAGAAGATAATGCGTAAATGATCGTACAGAAAGTAATTATTTTTTCGGGTGTAGGATGTCTATATAAGGTTTGTAAATCTGCAGTTTTATATGTAAGTGAAATAAGTTTTATGATAACGGATCGGATACATTTATCATAGCTTCAATGCCATTCAAGCTATGCGATCATTTTTGTCTGTCAGTGTCATCCCACATTTACATTACTTCCGCATTCGTTTTGCGTTGCAAAAAAAAAAAAATTATTTGTCAAATTTCCTTAAAATTTATTGAAATAATAATTAGAATACCTAAGAATTAATTTTCAATTGGTATATTCGTTTGACATTTAATTACTAAGCGAATCTATCAAACGGAATGTAAGTGACAGTAGCGCTCCGTGAACTAACAACGTGCGTTTGTTTGTAGGACATAACAAGAGTTACGTCCCTTGATTTTCAGGGGGCGTGGTCAATTCGTCCAGCGTTGGGCTCAAAATAGACCAAGGGATTCCCCATCTGGGACAGCGGCAAGGGAGGTTTAGTTTTTTCGCAAATGCCTCTCGTCCTCGGAAAACATCGGCAATGTTCGGGAAACTTCCAAATATGGTCAATGCGAATTCACGTAGAGATGTAATTTGAAACATTGCATTCGCAACTATGCAAGTCGTGTCAGTCTCGAAATGTTAACTTTGCAAGTCATGTCAGTCTCGAAATGCAAAAGTCATTTTTACAAAGCTGACTTTGCAACTCCTCATTTTCCATTTTTCATTTGTCAAACGTAACTTGTAACATGACAAAATGTGCATATTATTTAGATTTAATAATTAAAAATGACAAGTTGACTTTTCGACTTTGACAATTTCTAGAATTACATTTCAACTTTGTAAAGTTGAGAATGCGAAGTTACGATTGACAGAATTAAAATGTTAGTTTTGCATGATTGGACTTGTCTTTTCGAGACATGTATGGTTGGGAACGACATGTTACACTTTACAAGTTACAAGTCAACATGTCTTCAATTTTGGCACAAAATCCCTTCCATATAAAGGTAGGTTTATACACAGATTTAAGATTGTTTTATCAACCAAAAATATAAAAATATATCAGGAATTCTCTGTTGATTGAGAATAAGTGTTATGTCAGCTTACTGAAAATCACCATTGAGAAACTGAATTTGTGAATTCTTTTTTTAAATCAACAATAAAGTTTGTCCCAAAAGTGCATTTATGTGATCAGCTTGAAATTACAATAAATTTTCATTGCTGAAGCATGTAGTTGAGCTGATTGATAAAAAAAATGATTTGCTGCTTGGATAAAGGCAGAACACCTGTTACAGTGAGCAGTTAGGGAGAAATAACGTACAGTCATTATGTATCACGAAAATAGGTAACCCACGAAAACAGGTAACTCGAGAGCTGATCGAAAACCGAACGGAATGAAAAATCAAAAGCATGTTTTGTTTTGTTTGTGATTCTTAAATCAATACGTCTGAAAAAGACTAACGTAACATCTACAGAGTGGATACATGGTGCAAAGTGTGTATATAGATACTATTTCATTAAAATTCACAATTTAACTCACCCGTGAAAATTCCCTCTTCCGAAAAGCAGAGCGCTGGGTCACTTTAACCTCGACGCCCGCTCGACTGGTGTCTGTAGATCCGATGGAAGCACTGTCCTTCTGATCACATTTAGGTGGCAATACCGTTGGAAATGCATCAGTCTTCAGTTTGGGTTTATATCCCAATGTTGCGGCAACATAATTTGGTTGGATATAGCCGTCTGCTGTGAAGTGAACCGAGCAAATGTAGCTGTACTTGCTGGGTCCTGATTTCCAGTCAACTCGCGTTCTTTGTACGAATTTCGTCCAATTTGATGCAATAGCAACATCCCTTGGCCAAACATGTAGCATAATATTGCCATGTGAAGTGTTGCTACAACCACCGACCACACATCTACGCGGCATTTCGCACTCAAATTGTACACTTTCAGTGACGCAATCTAGCGGGAAAGACGAAATGCGTTCCTGACGTGACGTCACTAGGTCAAAGGTCAATTCTCGTGACCGTTTTTATAGGTCATAAAGTTTAGAAGCCACAAAATCAATATTCAGTGTGGTTAGGTCAAACTTTTTGGCTTTATATGTCAGTTTACACTTCAAATAACACTTTGAATGTCCGAAATACGCTACTTTTCCTACTCCCTTTAAGCAGTTATTATTCACATACGGGTTTAGTCATGTGTGTTATGAAAGTCCTAACTCTAAATGTTATTTATGTAAAGTATCCGAAGATGAAATCCGTATTATATATGATTGTCCTATGTATCAAACTCTTCGTGGTGATATACCACTAATGTTCAATAACAGCAGAAATATCAACGGTTTGAAGTATCGAGTGTGTTTTCATTTGTTTTAAATGCGTCGCCGTGGTGTTTAAAGGAGTAATCAGAGAGGCGCGTTTAACTCATTAACGGTAATCATGTTATCATAGCAGAGATCAGATTTTCACTCTCCCGGCCATACTACAACAAACTCTCTTTTTGCAGTCCCGGTACTACCTAAATTTGAATTTACGCTTTACCGGGCCGACACCGTGGTCACTCCTCAGGTCAACACAATAACTTAACATTCAGACCCTGAACTCAAAGCCAGTGAATTATACATTTTAGATGTTGTTTTCCCCCTACTTTAAATTATTTTTCTGCACTGGAGAAGAAGATGAAAATAGGACATAGGTGTGGAGTCACAATCTCATGTACTGGTAGTTACTTCTTACAGTCTCATGTACTGGTAGTTACTTCTGACAGTCTCATGTACTGGTAGTTACTTCTTACAGTCTCATGTACTGGTAGTTACTTCTTACAGTCTCATGTACTGGTAGTTACTTCTTACAGTCTCATGTACTGGTAGTTACTTCTTACAGTTTCATGTACTGGTAGTTACTTCTTACAGTCTCGTGTTATATTCAGTTCACTTTTCTCATGTAAAAATGGCCTGAGGTTGTTTAACTAGTGTGTCAAAGAGAATGGAAAGCTATTCACGGTCGATTGATGAATACACATACAATTTTAGGTGTCATAATGTAACGCAAGCAAATACTCACTAGCTATCAATTATGAACTAAGGAAATTCGGGATTAAGCAGTATTGGTAATAGAACATTATGCGACTGTTATTTACATATATTGACGTGAAGAGACAAACAGCAAAATGACGGCTGCCATGTCATAATAACTAGTGGTGGATATTTAATTACGCTTCATCCAGCATGATAAGTGCCACAAGTTTCAACAAAAATGTAAAACACAAACTGTGAATATTTCATTTCGCATTGGTCACTCACCGAACTTGGGTTGATATAACTCAACTATGACTAAGTTATATTTAACTCACTTTATTGTGAAATAAATTAATGTTAATGAAAATGTTATGTTTTCACAGTATGGTAAAACACCGACCTCGCTTTGATATCGCTCATTTTCCAAAGCAAACATACATAAATGACATTCGATTTTAAATGTTTATATGTACACATTTCACAGATTTAATAAAAAGAAGATTTACCTGGTTTAACGACCCGAATCATCTCCAAGAAACCAGCACACGGAATCAAACCAACATTCAGACCCCCAGCAATCGTCACGCAGTCGTACTTGTCTGCAATGTACATTTTCAAATTGGAATTCTATGTAAAAATGAAGATTCGGAACGTCTTTAAAATAAAAATTAACGCCATCTTGAATCCTGCCATAAGACAATAAATGTAAACTTGGACCAACCTACGAATATTACAAGGCGAATTTGAGCCAGCAAACCAGTTTAACCATTTCCTTCCTATGGCAGAATTCAAGATGGCGGACAGTGTCTTACCTACTTTCTATGTGTGTGTATATATAGAATACTAAATGAAGTTCCGTTTAATAACATGTTTATGAAACGAGTGAGTGGTTTGTATTTAACACTGAAATGTTTGCTTGGAATTGAAGGTGATTTGTCATACACAAGAAGAAGGAAGTCCCCACTTAGTTTGAAGAATTTGGTGACTAAGAAACTCCACAGCAACAAATACCCAAAACTGGCATTGAGTGTGAGTTATGCAAATTGGAAATTCCCAGAGGTTGTCAAAGATTGGCAAGAACACTCTAAAGTAAAACATGGAATGGTCATCCCTGAAGTTGATTCTATGAAAATGTTGAATTGGTTCTACATTCCAACATCATCAAAATCAAGAAATCACCAGCTTGAAGTGATGAAGATCGACCCTCATCATTTGCTGACTCGTCACAGATCAGCTATCTGCAAAGGAGACCTTGGCAATGCACAAAGGAATCACTTCATAGACATATCAAAGGAAAACTCAACAGCTTTGAAAGCAGGAATGATGGAACAACAACTTAACATGCAGTCAACCGACTATGCCAAGATCACCTTCTCCAGTTAAGTTCAAGAGATGATGGATCTTCAGGGCTACCATGACTCTGCACATATGTGCAAACTTGTAAGTAAAGAAATTGTTTAATTCAGTCAAGTATCATGATATTCTTTCACAGTTTTTACATTGAAAATTCATTTCAGTCAACGCAATTTATGATAAAAACATGAATGTATAATTTCATAATGAATATATTTAACAGGAATCATTCTGCAATACAATGATAACCAGAAATATAGTCACAAGTGACGATAAAAGGATTCAGCGCATATTTGATTAATATCCTAGTAAGTATATCATATCAGCAGTCATTCCTGAAAGTTACAGGAAGATCTCTATAAGCATTAAGCTACAGCAGCCTCTACCTGTCCATCATGTAAAACGAAAGTCGGATTTATCAACAACAATCAAAATGGCGGCTAAACCAGGTGACTTTCGAATTCGTTGTGATTAACTTTTCTGCGTGCATTGTCATTGCGCATCTTTTAAAAAAAAAGTTGCAAGTCTCTAGATGAACTTTGAAAAAATTTCCCATGTTAAAAATCGAACTTTAGAATCGTACTGGACCTTTAATGGTTTGATTGATTGGGCCTAAAAGCTCCGCTGCAAAACTACATGGTAAGGGCTATCAGCCTACAAAGTTTGGCTGCAATAGTCGCATTCCTTCCGGCAAAAGTCGTGTTTACAAGATCCCTGGTAGAAGAACAAAGGAATTGCGACTTTTACACAGTCTATGGGCGTGACCTGCATCCTTCGTTTCTGTTGTTCAAATTGTGTAAATAGTTTCGCATGAATAGCGACGAAACCGTACATCTTACAAAATTGTTATGATTGACTTTTTTGTCTGTACTGTTCCTGTCTATCATATGAAAAAATTTTTAACTCTCTAAGTGCATTTTGAAAATTCCCCCCATGTTAACATTTTCAGTGTTATTTATCTATAATTAAGTACCCGTCCTCAAAAACCGGAAATGACTGTTCAGCGTCGATTTTATTGTTGATTCGTATAGACCATAGTACTGTCTTACATTTCCTGGAAAAATCTTGAAATTATTGGTTAAACCTTATGAGTTATCTCCCTTTGAAGTTTGCGATTTTCAAAAATTGTCGAACTTTGAAAGGTCACTGTGCAAAGAGTATTGCGAATTTGCAAAATCCATGAGGTCATTTTTGTTAGCAATATATCTGCTACATTATGTGAAAATTTGAGCCTTCTAATGCTTGTATCTTCAGAGGAGAAGATTGTCAAAGGTGCATGGGGTCGGGAAATTTTGAAAAGTGTTTAAAATCAAAATGGCGGCGAAACCACGTGACCAACGAAATCGTCATGATTAATTTTTCTGCTCGCATTGTCAATGCGCATCTTTTAAAAAAGGTTGCAAGTCTCTAGCTGCATTTTTCAGTTTTTTCCCATGTTAAATTTCGAAGCTTAGATTCGAACTGCACCTTTAATGGTTGGGGCGATTGGGCCCAAAAGCTTATTTGTTCGATTCCAGGGCAAGGGGTATCAGCCTGTAAAATTTGGTTGCATTTGCTTTAGCCGTTTTTGCTAAAACTTGAGCCAAACTTTCTTGAAATAAAAATAATAATAATAATAACTAGGACTGCCAGGGCAGTACTGACGGTCTTCAGACTGCTGCATTGTAGCCAGAGCAATATTTGCTTCTTGTCCACGTTGTACTCCTGACAAGGTGCATGTCACCAAAAGCAGACCAGGCTGTAGAACGATGGAAATGTTGAATTATAAAAAGTTTACCCCTGTTAGGAATATTAAAAACTTTACTTATTTGCAGACAATGTCATTGTGTATCTTTTAAAACAAGTTACACGTCTCTAAGTGGATATTTAAAAAAGATACAATGAAAATAGTGAAAAGATGCAAGGTTCCCGCAACCTCTTGCTAAGGAGCATGCCGCCAAAAGCAGACCTTCGTAGGGAAACAAAGGAAATGCGTTATACTATAGAAACCACGTGACCTACGATTTCGTCATGATTTACTTTTTTTGTCACAAGGACATTAGCTATCGTTTAAATAAAGTTGCAAGTCTCTAGTCCTATTTTGAAAATTTTGCCCATGTTAAAAATCATTTTTGTGAAAAATGACGATTTTTCGACATTTCTACAGACCGGAAATGACTGTACGCATGCTATATTATTATTGATTCTTGTACACGACATATGTATCTTCGTTCCCTGAAAGAATCATAACGTTCCCGTCCTAGATGCCTGAGTAATCTGCCCTTGAAGTTTGCATGTTTTCAAATTTTTTCATTTTCAGACATATTTGAATGGGCACTGTGAAATAATTAGATCGATTTTGCGAATTCTGTCTCGTATCGTTTTTAGTACAATGCATCAGCTACATTCTGTGAAAGTTTCAGCTCTGTAGTACCAGTATGTTCTGAGGAGAAGATTTTTGAAGATCGGTATGGTCGGAAAGGCTTAAAATGCATAAAAATGCTCTAAATTCAAAATGGCGTCTAAGTCACGTGACAAACGACTTTCTCATGATTTACTTTTTTGCTTGGAAGATGATTATGCATCTTTTGCAAAAAGTTGCAAGTCTGTAAGTGCATTTTGAAAATTTTCCCCATGTTAAAAATCGAAAGTTAAAGGGGCTGTAGTACAAAAACGAAAGCCGGAAATTAGGATTTGTTTTCTTCTGTATCAATTTCAGCCCAGAGCCTATGATCTCTGAAAGTGTCATGGAATTGGCGTAAGTAGTTTAGGCTGTGCAGCTGTCACAAAATCGGTACAAATAATAATAAGTATAATAATAATAATAATAATAAGGAAAATCGGATAATAACAATAGGTCTTTCAGACTAAAGTCTGAAGACCTAATAATAAAACACGCCAATAACAATAAGGATTCAGCACTTTAGTGCTGAATCCTTAATTAACCAAAGTATGCGAGAGTTGTCAATGTCTAGCTGAAGTAGTGACAAAGATCTTACTATTTCTTAAATTTGTAGGTACGTGAATGGGTTGAGGCTTGTGATGACCCTGGACTAGAAGCAGTAGAGCGCTGTCAGCGAAAATTGAGGTAAATAGTCTTTACAGTTCTAAGAATGTTGTTTATGACTAAATTACTTACCGTAACCGTTACTTATATTAATTTAAAAAATATAAATAAAAAGTCTTAAGTTATAAATCTTAAATGCCATTAAATAAGGATACAAAACAACCTTCTACTTAATGCCATTTTTATTAAACAAGTTAATGATTTTGTATAAAACGAGCGAAAGCAAGTTTGATACCATATCATTCACAAGTTTTAAAAATTGGTATTAAATAAAAGGAAGTTTAGTATTCTGTTTATTACTATACTACTATTACCTATGAATCCAGCGAAAAAGTCGACATTGCTTAGAAACTAAGACCTAAGTCTGATACCATTGTGATGACATTATTCCAATTTTGGTGTCATAACTTCAAACTATTGTGACGTCATACTTGGGCAAGTAATAAATTTTATTTAACTTTCAACATAACAATTTATTTTTTTAAATGTCCTTTGTGTGCAGATACAAAGATTATTTGATGTCTCTTGTCAACCTTTCCGCCTTTCCGCCACCTGGATCACACATCAAAGGATATCCTCTACCGCTCTGGGAAGCTACAGTGGCATCTATAGATGCAGATTTCTTCTTTTATGCCATCACAAAGAGACGAACTTACAACAACCGATCCCTGAGCAGCCAGCCCTGCGAAAGTCTCTACTCCTGTCTTGCCACAATGCCTGGGGCAAAGAATGGCGTTCCAAGTGCTGTTGATTTGGAGATTAACATGGCCAAGATCTGTGGTGAATGTATCGTCAGACAAGACCCAACAAGGTAAATTATCTCTTAGTTAAAAATGGATACATTTTTTAATAACAATTATAATTTTTTAGCTTATTTCCATGCTTAAACATGCTAAAAGCTACGAGACTAATTCGTATTCAGGACTCAAACACATTGGCGTGAGAGGCCAGCATATTTTTCATCCTATCAGTTGTAAAGAATGAAACTGTAATGTAATGTAAATGTAAAAACTATTGATGAATTAATTCATTTTATTTATTCCACTCATTTTTTTAAATGATTATTGCAGAGGGTTTTCAACCCGTTTATCAAGTGCTCCGGTGTACCCACAAGTTCTGATGGAGAAAGGTGTAGGTCGTCTCACAGAAGCTAAGAAACCACAAACACACATCTCTGAAATATGTATAAAGGTAACTCCTACATTTATCTGTAAACAAAAGCTTGGATACGAGCCGTAAGAGGGTGGGAGGATATAGCGTGTCAGTTTAGGATCAAGAGGTCTGGATTTTTATTTCCCCCATGGGCAATGCTTTACTAAATTTAAGCGCAGTAATAAGATCGAACACATCACAAATCCAGTATTAAAGCTAAAAAAAAGGTATGCCTTCAATGATGTAATCATAAAGACGAAACAACACCCACTGTGTTTCAACTTTTCCCTATTATTGTTTTAGGATCACCTATTTGATTCAAAGGAGAGACGGCGTCTAGCAAGGAAAGCGCCAAAGGGACTGTCGAATCCCCACGAACCAGGACGAGGGGCGGTTGGAGTCCGTCACTACCACAAAGTCAACGAAACCACTCTGAATCCTCTGATTAGAGCTGGACGAGACATAGGAAAATAAGAGCAGTCACAGTCACACAGCTTGTTGCCATATCCATTGTTACAATGATATTTCATTGATTTCTTTGTTGAGTGAATGGCAAAATCTTTTGTCAGCTACCTAGACTTACGCATTTGTGATGGCTCTTCTCAAAATCTGGTTGTTGTTCAATATTTTGGGAAATTAAAAGAAAATGGGTAAAAAGAAAATTTTACTTGTATACTCTGTGTTAACTATAGTTATCATGTGATTGCTTATGTTTTCAAAAATGTATTGTTTGAAAATGTTCCAGAGATAACTAAACTATTTCAACTTTGAAATAATATTTGATCAGTTAACATATGATGTAATGCTTTCATTATTCTATGAACACTCTCTCATGTTTTATGTTGGATACTTGTGATGTGATTTACAAGGTAAAATGATGTAAATATATGAAATTAATGAACTAATTGTACAGAATCAAACCCAAGACATTTATGATGTGACTGTTTTTTAATAATGTAAAAATGAAGTTGCTAGTTATATTTGTAAATTATCTTGTGAACAAATGTTTTAACACTTATCTCCACGTGCTTGCCAAAAATACACGTTTTGCAATCAATATTTTGTCATGTGATCTTTAGCGCATCAGGCCTATATGGCCAGGCGGGCTTACGGCATGAACAAGCCTGATGAACCGTAGTGATGGTTCATCTGTCAGCAACCTGGGCCCTTATTCTCGAAACGTTGGTTTCCCTTCAAACTTCTTAAGCCCATTCTTAACACATCATCTTCCCACGGCAAGGTGAAAACGTATAGAAATAAATTCTATGCATTTTTTACCTTGCCCTCAACAGCCCAGATAACAGTGTAACGAAGCAGCGACATCTATTGTGATCACGAGTTATGCCCCTTACCAGCTGCTTACATACAGCCAATGAAATCACCGTTTACATTCGGTACTGCAGAAGCGATAATTCTAAAATTGTTATTTTTAGAAACATACGTTGGGTAAACGTTTCTTCTTGTACATTGCAATACTCGTCGTATAGTACTTAAATACATGAACATATATCATCATAAACATGCTTATTAAATAAGAAGACCAAATGCGAGCCAGGAAGTGTTATAAGTTGATTGTTAAGTTTATAACGGAGACATATGTAGTTCATATGCAAATGAGAAATACCCACGTTCAAACAAAGTTAAAAGATTTGAATACAAATCGTCGCGTTGACTAAGGATATTTCAAATAGTATAGCGTGCTAATTGTAACATTTATAAATAAGAGTTATTAAGAGTCATAGGCACAGTTTATCAAGCAAGAAATCAAATCACAGTTTTTAAAAACGTTATACAACCTGTATTTTCGGTATGTAGTTCAGTATTAAATAATTGAGATTGTTAAATCGAAATACAATGATGCCACACGCGTTATTTTGTATTTTGTAAAAAAAGATAGTGTGAAATCATTAAAGATTAGTTTCATTCAAACTCAACACTTGATTTGTTCGATTTCGGAGTGAATAACATGTGCTAGTTATTTTTTTAGCTTATATGACTTTTTAAAAACTATGACAACCAACTTAATTGAATCACTCAACGTACTTCCAGCTGCAATGTTGTGAAATTAACAAACGATACCTGATAACATGCGCAAAATCATACGCGAAATTTATGAATATATCCAGTTTGGCAGTTATCAAACAGTAACATCGTAACAGTGGGTCCACTCAATGTGCCAACTTTATGGCTTTTGAAGCTGTCCGCTTCGACGTTTTGATTATCGATTACAGGTTTATGAAAGCGAATTGTAATTATTTTATTGCATCAACTGAAAGTTTATACAAGTCCGGGACTGATCAAAATACTGTCAAAAAGTGTGCTACAGTTTGCGACCCAAAATAAGCGGAGAAATTGGACGAATTAGAAAAGGTGTTTCCCAGTCTAAATATAGAAGTTCATATTGCAAGCTTTCTTCTGATTGGCCTATCGGATTAGCCTGCTTACGCTAAAATCTTAGCGCAGAAAAAGCGGGCCGTGAGGTCAAGGGCGGAGGGAGATGATTTGAAAATCTTCTCGTTACGCCCGTGACGTTGTGAAGATGGGCTACGAGCAAAAATAAGAATTCCTAAGACTATGACCGTTTCGAGAATAATAGCCATGGTTATTTTTGGTTGGAAATGGGGACTTGCAAAGATTTTCCACCATGAACAAATTCATGTTTATTTAATACACTAATCAATATAAAGAACACAGATGTTTGATTTATAATCATATTTAATCAACATGGAAAATATTTCATTACAATAGGTTCACTTTGTCAAGGTTTATTGTGTGGAAGACAATTATTACAAACTTTTGTTTACAAAACAAAAAACAAAATCTACAATAAATACTTTTAAGTACATAAATGTACATGTATTCAAATACACTCAATATATTTCAGAATATATCCCCAAAAAAGGTGGAAAATTTGGATACAGTATGCATAGATATAATAAATAGCAATAAAAATCCATGAAGCAATCATCACAAACAAGTGGCCGGAATTTAGTACCATCATGTATGAAATACAACATGAAAGGGTTAAATTATTTGATTCAGTAATATAAATACATCTTAAATAAAAAACAAACAAATGTTGCTGACAATGTATATCAAATGTCATATCAACAAAATGAAAATGCATAAAAGTGATGCAAAAATATAAGTTAAAATTTCATCACAATTCAACATATGGATGGAATGTCTGACATGGAAGTGTGAGCTTTCAAAAACATCCAAAATCAAATGCATGGACAATTAAAATATATCACTACTTCCATAGTTAATAACACATGCATCAATATAAAAGAAGTATATTGCAAAGTTGATTGAAAACAAAAAAATACCAAAATAAATATTGTCATTTTAGAAGAGTTTTTTTGGGAATAAGCCACAATCACTATTCCCCAATCACAATAAGTCTTTCCAAAGAGTATTCTGTTGAACTTTGTCACACTTAACATTCTTCAAGTGTCGTGCCAGGTTGCTTTTGTCTTTGAAGGACTTCCCACACGTATCACATATGTGATGTCTGCCTTCAGTGTGTTGGACCTCTACATGTCTCTTTACCGAAGCCTGCCATGGGCTCTTGTAGGAACAGGAGGAACATCCAAAGAGTTGAGGGGATTCCATATGTGTGATGTTGTGTTTCTTCAACTGTGTCCTTGTAGAAAACGCCTTGTCGCAAACCTGGCATACTTCCTTCTTGTCATGTGTTTTCATGTGACGTGCCAACTGCGATTTGGATGAAGATTCCCAGTGACATACGTTGCAATTGTGGATCTCCCCTGAATGAATCTTCACATGTTCCCGCATTCCTCTATAGGTAGTGAGTTTTTTCCCACACACAGTACATGCACAAAGCTCTCGGTTCCTGTGTTCACGGGCTATGTGTTCTTTTAACATGTCATTTGATATGAATGTCTCACTGCATTCTGTACAGGCAATGCTGAAGTCCTTGTTGTGTCTTCTTAAGTGAACCTTGATGGAGGAGTCCTTCAACCACTTGTAGCATATGTGACATCTTGTCATGCCCTTCCTGTCTAGAACCGGGAGGATGTTTTCTTTCTGGTCATCTGGAAATAAGGTAACAAGCTACAATCAAGTCTCTCAATACATCAATAAATTATCTGAGTATCAGATATTTATCTTAATATAGAAGCAGGCTCCTCACATTATGATCATAACTACAATGTTCTTTAGTTTACTAAAATAAACTTTGCCATTTCTTTATATTGATGTTCTTTAAATTCTTGGGTTACTCCTTTCTAATATCTACAAGATTGCCCGAACAGTGTTACTTCCTCGCTCAAATTATTGGGAAACAGATAAGAAATTTGTAAACATCTATGTACCTTCAAGGGACCCTAGAAACAGACTTCCTCTGGCCTCAGAGATTGAAGTGTTGCTGTGGATGCTTGATTCTTGTGAAGATGAAGGAGTTTCCTCTACAACAGAGTTGTCTGCATCTGGAACACACAAGTCATACAGAACATAAAATAATTTGATTTTTTATTTTTAAATTTTCACACATAAGATAAGTGTTGGCAAAGTGACATAATATGTTAAATGTCATATGCTCATAAAGATATATCCATAGTGTTCCTTAAAATTTTATTTTGCTTCAATACGTGCCAACATACAATATGTGCTGATTTCAGTTGAACCAATTTCACTCAACTTGCATATTCATCCCCAATCGTCAAATATATCATATTTACTACTTTCCAATTAAACCCCGAGAAACATCATTATACATATGCAGAAACAGAAACTACATGTCCCATATACATGCACAGTAAATATAAGACCTATTAAATTTTATCAAAGCAAATTTGTATTTTTGTCTGTTGTCAAAAAAGTTTCGAAAATTATGTATGACTGATTGACGTGCGCCACAAGCAGTGCTTTGTCCAGTTTTCGATCAGAAATCAATAGTTTTACCTTTATATCACCTGTAAACTAAGTCGACTATCATCAAAACTGTAATTTTCTGCAAAAGTCATTACTTCTCAATAAAATAACACTATTCATAATGTTTGGCATATGTGACCCCAAACAACACAATGAATGTACCTTTAAAACATTTAAATAAAAGGATAAAAAAACTGGTATTACAACAGGTACTGGTGAGGTTTTTTAAATCAAGTTTTTGTTACATACATAAAATCCTTTCCTGCAAGACAGATGAGCTGTCCATGTCACTCGAGCACTGTGATGATGATGGGCTCTCTGGTACAACTGTCAAACTGTTATCTGCAATATCATTGTTAAATATTTCATATAAATTTTTAAAGTGGATATTTTTCACAATTGTACAAAAATAAATACTTATAATTGACAGAACAATGTTATATAAAATTGGATAAAAATTTAATAATAGACCCGTTAGAAGACAAACCAGTTACGGATACTAATGGATTTTTTCTATTAATAGGTTTACTTAAAGGCGGAAATTAAAAGATATTTCATGAGTGACACATATGTTATCCTTATCACGAAATAATATGCGCCACTCAAGACAATATAATCTTTTCTACCTCACGAGCCGAGATAAACATGACATAAGTCAAGAAAAGACAGATATCCTCTATATCTTTATCTTTAGTATACAGGTTAACAGAATGTTTTTATTGCTCATTATAATATTATAATAAATGATGATAATTCACAAAAATGTTCAATTTTTTTAGTGATTTAATTGACAAATGACAGATGATAAATATTATGATGTTTGGGAAAAATTAAACAATTCAAATTTAAACTTAAACCTGACAATTGCCTTTTAAAACAACATACCAGTGATTTCTTCATCTTTCACCTCCTGTGACAATTTCAGTATTGTCTCTGCCTCATCTTTTCCAAGAAGAACACTTGCAAGGAAGAGCAGGTCACTTTGTGCAATCTACAAACAAAAACAAGTTTTCTCATATTCATGTTCTTACAATGTGGTGAAACAGGACAATTGCCCAAAATAAGGTGATATGACATAAATAAGTTGCGGCACCATGGATTGCTGCGATAATTTGTCTGATGATAACATTAAACAACTCATCCAGATCGTCCGAGTAATTAAAAAACGAAAACATCGAGACAGCAGGTTTCTATTTGGCGAAAAGTGGACACCATACATTCAATAGAAATAAATAAGCAATCCCATTGACATGGACTCGCATATAAGGTGACGAAATTAAATGAATAATTGAAATATCATTATGAAATAACCCTGAAACGTCTGACACGCTTCCGAGATCATCTATGCTTCTGTTAGTGATACGGCTTCACCTGTCTTCGATGTAAACAATCGGCGAATCGCGAACTGTTTCAACATAAGCACCGTAACTACTTATTTTCATGACAATAAACTATAGTCTTGTCGATTCCTTATACCTAGACGCATTCAACACAAGTATTTTAACTTCGATTCATGTAAAGTACGGACTGTAAACAATAAAAACATTACTCACCGAAACAGGAGAACCTTCTTCGGACGCCATTTTTTGCTGTGTGCATTTCCGGCATCGACCGAGAATTCACGGAAAAGGACGAAGACGTTTCCGATACAGACGCTCTTCCTTCCAAAATCAGAATGATTGTTTCAGTAATTACCGTGGATTCACCGATATTGCTGCGTTTGTTTCGAGAAAAGAAGCATTTTCTTCCGTAATGGGCGCTTTTCTTTCAAATTTGGATGGATTTTCTTCAAAATTGACGCATTTCCTTCAATTACTTAGGGGGGCCTGGTGATATTATCATAGTTATCTTCTGTCAATTCAAAGCTATTCTGTTTCAATTGGTGGAACCCCCCCCCCCCCCCCCCTTTCAAAATTCCTGGATCCGCCACTGTGACCCGATTTCCATGTGAATTTATAAAAGATTTCATGTGACATATCATGCTAATGATAATTACTTCAGCTATTTTTAAGTGTTTGGTTGCATTTTATTGGTATTACAGACACCCTGTCGTTGGGACCCTTCAATTTCCCATAGGCCATATGTTTTACACCTGTTCCTACCTGTTTTACACCTGTCCCTACCTGTTTTACGCCTATTCCTACCTGTTACTATTCCCGGAGTCCTATGTCCATCCATGAAGTTCAGGTAGAAGTCCCTGTATATCCCTGTTTTCTTAGCTTCCAGCTCCATCCCCTCCGATGGATCCAACCAATCAATGTTTTTAAACCCTCTCGCCAAAAGCTGAAAAAAGTGAAACCAGTTCATTAAATAGAGACATCTTAAAACTAGATTAGCGTTTGCGGGACTGTAGGTATAGCCATCAACTGCTCCGCCTCCTTCACAGCCACAATAAAGTAGGCATTTTAAAAAGAAATATACCACAAAAGACAACATTAAACTCAGGAAATCGTGACCTTGACCTTTGACCTTTAATGTGAACGTGTCAAATGAAGGGGTATAATCAACAAATTATTGATATGAGTTTTTAAAACCGATTTCTGACTTCAAAATTTGGTCAAAGGGTTAAATCGGCCTTGCCAAATATCTCGTGACCTTGACCTTTGTCTCCCAAGGTCACAAATCAATGATCACTTTTCATTGTATATAACAGTCATGTAACAATTCAAAGCATTAATAAACTGAAGCACAAAAGAAACGTCACACCTCAATTGGTTTCCATTAATTCAATATTTCAAAGACATGAGATGCATTTGATTATGGCACGATGCAATAGCACCTTTTGACAGTAGTTTAAATGACTTAATTGGTGACTGTTTTTATTTTATTTATTACGATATCATTTTTTAAACTAGACAGGGGTAAGAAATGAAATTTACACCAACATGACCCCTACTATGTTTCAAATGTTGTAAATGTGTGCAGGACGAGGTACATTTATTGATTTTCACACAGAATTTGTGTTTTATGTCCATTAACAGTTGTGTTTTATTTATTTTATTATTTGGGGGGGGTGGGGGTGGTATCCCCTTTAGATCGGCCATTGTTGTATGATGTCTAAATAATCAAAATTTCACTAACCTCCTTGCCGAGCAAGCCTGTCCCGGCTGCTACATCGAGAATCAAGACACTTTCTGGCTTCATGGAAAAGTGATCCGCTACGGCATCCGCTACATGCACAAACTGGGTGTAGTTGCGAGACAGCATCGCCTGCATTGAAAATCAGCATCGAGTTAATGTGCACAAATTTGGCAGTAAAATAGCATTAGGGCAAACCTACACGTTACTGTTTGTAAAAAAAATCAAAATATCAAGTTTTGATGTAAAATCATCTTTACTTGCTTTTTAAAAATTGGAGCGAAATGTTCTTAAACGCAGTGTAAGCAGAAGTAGATGAATAAAATGAGTTTCAGCGATTTTTGTTTTGAGCAGGTTTCAAGGTACCAATATGACAAATGACAAGCTTTAAACTTGAACTTGAACACAATAATGTTTTGTATTATTATTCACTGAGGTGAGTTGAGTCAAGCGATGAATACTAGACGTTGACTGACCTGTTCATACACAGTGGCCACTTGAGAGAAGTGTTCCGCGACCTGTTGGGCTGTCATCTTGGCTCGACACTCAAAGTTCCAGGTTTTCTGGTATCGTGGATCCATTGTATTGGATACTGTAATGAAAGAACACTGATATATAGGTTGTGTTGACAATGCCTTTAAGTTACAATAACAATCAAGTCTCAGAAAAGACAAACCCTGATTCCCTCATCCTACTCCATCTGTATTTGCGTCCGCTACGCTACTGATTTCCATCCTGCTCCATCAGCGTACTTGTGTCCGCTACGCTACTACTATACACTGATTTCCATCCTGCTCCATCAGCGTATTTGTGTCCGCTACGCTACTACTATACACTGATTCCATCCTGCTCCATCAGTGTATTTGTGTCCGCTACGCTACTACAATACACTGATTCCATCCTGCTCCATCAGCCTATTTGTGTCCGCTACGCTACTACTATACACTGATTTCCATCCTGCTCCATCAGCGTATTTGTGTCCGCTACGCTACTACAATACACTGATTCCATCTTGCTCCATCAGTGTATTTGTGTCCGATACGGTACTCTTTATTCATAGGGTAAACATGTTTCAATTTATCACTTCTAAGTTTTTGGTATCAGTTAGGTTTTTTTTCTTATTCTTATTCTTATTCACTTAGTTATGCCAAAGGGCTAGGGTCACCGAGTCACACCCCCAAAGCTAGACTCCTGAGCTCAATGACTTGAATGATACTTGTTAGAACATGTTTATTACCCTTGACTTTCTAAATTATTCTGCAATTATTTATTACCATTTTCAACTTTAATTTCATCATATAACAATTACATGTAAAGACAAAAGTATCACGAAATGCAAAAAGTATATTATGATTTTCGCATACCATATACGCATTGTCAAAGCTCATGAATTCTTCAATGATGAAATTCTAATTATACCTACTTTGATATTACCGTATCTTGTTAATGTTGTCAGTTAGATTACACAGTCATTCAGCATACTTATAGTTTATACATGTACCTTAGTCTAGCCTTGCAGAGTCTTGGCTCATAAATACAAGACTTCTGGCTTCATTTACATTTATAGTAACTCCTTGTAGTATAGTTATTTACCATAATAACAATAATGTCTAAAAATGTTATTCGTTATTTTCAAAACTGGCTTGATAATCACACACAACCTTACAAAGTTTAATCTCTCATGCAATTTGACAACTTTTTCAAGTATCATTATACCTTGCACCAGTTTATATATTTGGCTACCATATGTTCTATTAACAACAAAAAATTTTAGGTCCAAATTTACTAGTCGAGGGAGAATATATCACAGTGCTAACACATGTATAAATGTTTTATTTGTAATTTGATATTTTCCTATGTATTTTGTTTATCATATGTTCAAGTTAATTAGTTTAATTCTC
The DNA here is from genome assembly GCA_936450465.1 of Gibbula magus. Classification (NCBI taxonomy): domain Eukaryota; kingdom Metazoa; phylum Mollusca; class Gastropoda; order Trochida; family Trochidae; genus Gibbula; species Gibbula magus. The sequence goes on from OW388301.1 coordinate 49,742,158, forward strand.
ATATGACACTGTCCATTTGTTTCTTGTAGTAATCACCTGGGGCTATCACCCATCTGCAGGTTTAATGGTTTATGCTTCAGTGATTATCTATTCTTTATTGTAGATCACTTTAGGCATTGTAAATACAGCACTTGTTTTATTTAGAAATAGGGAAGTATCTTGTCAATCAGACCCTATGGTGACATTCTATTTGCTTTAGGGCTCTATAGCCATTGGTCCTATGAATCCCTTAAATAGTGCCCAGTCTCAGTGACAAGAGGCAAATACAGAGGAAGATAGAACGAGATAGGAAGGGAGATAGAGTTAGACCAGAAGACCAGCGGAGACTATACCCCAGGGAAGACTTACAAAGCTTCCTTGGCGGTCACTATGTCTCTGCCGCCATCACCATCATCAGCTGTATATGTATTTATGTAACAACCACCATGATATAACAACCAAATAAACATCTCCATGACGTCATCATCTTATGTGTCTCTCATCATGCGCTCTCACAAAAACGTACGAGGTTGGCTCCCATAGCATCAAGCTAGTTCCCTGGGATAAACGACGCAGACAGGCGTTAGCTCGCAAGATGGTAACGCCTATTGTCTTGCGGGCCGGCGCTGACTTTGTGTTTATTGTCTATTACAAATTCACAGATATTATCCAAGATACATTAGCAGTTCAGAACATATATACAAGTAAATTCATTAGATAAATTACTTCATTATTCGAATATTTCACATCACATACTCAATCCAAAGACATGTTACTTCAATATTTAGTTTAGGAAAATTACACATTCTGAAAACACAACATGAAAACAGCAAACATCCAGACTTAAAGGCATAATCTTTAATTGCTAATCTCCTGACAAGTGACAGTAACAGTATATTCTTTAATCCCCAATTGATGAGCAGACATCTTGACTACCAGGTTCATCATCTATAATAGTTAATCCCTTTTGCAATCCTTGACACTGACAGTACTAGTTGTAGAAACCCCTTAGGCTAAATAAAGATAATCCATTAAGGCACGTTAATTGATATTACTTTGTTAATCTTCAAGCTATCCAGACATGTCAGTCCATTAGAACAATGAACTGTCTACATGGTGTTCAAACTGTTTTACTTAACCTCGACCAATGAAATCGCTAACCAACTAAGAATAACCTTCATTGCCTTTATAACACCAAGATTATCCTTGGTTCATCAGTTGGTTCTTGACTCAGCAATAGGACTATCTCAGCTCCAGGGGTGAAACTCTGTTTGGATACATAGCCCCTGGAAGCATCAGCTGTTATCTACAAGTTGTACTTGTTACTATGTTGTTATAATTGTTCCTGCAAATAAATGTGTGCATAACTGTTTCAATGACTTTGGATTTCTTCTGCCTAGAGTTAATTCCCCGTTATATCTAGACAACCCATCAACACGAATATTGTATGTTTGGATTACAACAAGTGAGACCTTGTCCGAACATATGATAACTTACTCGAATCATATCCCTCTACATATTTATTGTTAGCCTTGGCATGTCTCTTGGACACCATGGATATTCCGCCTCTAAGACCTTTCTCGATAAATATGTGCATGTCATAGTCGGTTAATAGCTCTAGTTTTACTCTAGTTTTCTTAAGTAAAGCGTCCAACGACAGGCTATGTCGTGTTATATAATTTGCCGAATCTAACGCGTATTGTTTCAAACAAGTCTTTCTGAAAGTTTCGAACACGTCGGCTAGCAATAATATATCGGTTTTTAGATACAGATCTTGATAATCGCCTAAATTTTTACAGTTGAATGAATTCCAAACATTTTTAGCGTGATTGTAATCATCATCGCTTATATCTTTCAGATAAATCGTTATAAAAACATTCGATAGGTGGTTTGGTTTCTTCAAACCTATCCCAATTATCCATATACGATTATTGATATACTCCCTTTTTCAATAATAAATGCTGCGTGAGTTCTCGAGTATATTTTTCGGTTATAGGGAAGCTATCATTAGCTTTTACTAAAGAATCTAACGACGCTAGTAGAAACTGACAGCTGTCTATAAAACGGAGGTATCCTCAAGAAAATGATATATATTTCTCCATATTATTAGGTATACAGTTTATATCACCATCAACCTTAGAAATAGCCTGCATAATAAGGTTTGCATCATAATTTTTAAGATTGTGTAATACTACAGGAATTTTGACGCTTGCAGGTTTTATTTTAAGTTGTAAGTTGCAAGAGCTATGAGCTGCACCGCGGTAGTCTCCTCTAATGTGGCAGTGATCGCGTACTTTTTTCCACTTTTTATCATTATTATTAAACCATCCACCACAAATCCAACAATTTCTAGTCATATTAAATTCACTTGATTAATCCTTAGTCAAATGTTTCATAGGTTCTATATGTTTTACTTCTTCCCTAATGACATCCTCAGTTGCTTGGAGGCGTATTTAAAATTCCTCCGCCGCATTGGGCCCCCTATAAATGATTGGTTCCAATGTGACTCCATCACACCTTACCGCTACAAACCCAAAACCACATGCTTCGTGTTCCTGAGTTTTATAAGTAAAACTTTGATTATTATCGGGTTGTACATTATGAACTTTTTTATAAATACTCTCAAAATCGGCGTAAATAACCCAAGGCGCGGGCATCTGGTTTTTATAATTTTTAAAACGGAGAGTATTCTTCCCCTCTTTAGGCATATCAATTTTAACAGCAGCTTTACTGACACTCCTACAGTCAGCTTTATGTTGTTGCAGGAGGTCCTCTCTAGAATACCCGTGAAGACGTCTTTCACAAAAATAATTTTCTCCTAATGTTCAGATTGGTCAAATAGAAGTCTATCAAAATTCTTTATCCACGTATAATGATATTTAATGTCATTATTAATTTCTTTCTCTAATAGAAACAGATTAATTCTAGGAATATTTTCATCAACGAAACTATTCCAGTGAACGATGAAACAATCATTATTTTTATTATTCCCGATTACATTAATAGCCAAATTGTTCATTTTTTCTACCTTTTTAATTTGTGAAATTGGAGTAGGAGTGTCTATACCAGTAAAATTAAAACCATCTTTAGTAGGATATGATGATGGCCTGTCTGAGTTTTTTGCTACTGGAAATTTAGCAGATATCAAAGCCCATCTTAAACAATTATCATCCTTATTCAGAATATTCTTTACATTAATTATGGCCTTCTTATCCTTATAATATTTGGGTAAAGATCCACCTTTCAACGGATTATATTTCGCTACGTCTAACTACATGTTTTCTATACGATTTACAACCCACCCGGAACCTTGATGAGTAATTTTTTCCAATCTTTCTTGTACCACTTGTTGACATTTATATAAAGATGTAGGAATATCACTCGAGTCGGTTAATACCATCTGTTCATTTCTAAAATAAGCATGCATAACAGTTTTTCCATCATCCTTACTGAGCTGAACTTTAATCGTTAACTGGTATTTAATATTAGTCAAATTTTCTAATTCTTCAGTTAATTTTTCTACCACAAGCTTTTCCGTATTTTTGAATAGTGTTAATAGATCCTTATAATCAAGATCCATTACCGAACTACGTAAAAACTTAGCAAAAGTTTTCGATAAATGAAACACATCTAGTTCAGGTTTGATTTCAGGTTTGATATTATGTTCATCTCGAGGTTCATTTTTAGGTTAATTTTTAGGTTCAATATAATTTTTCAATTTATTTACAATATTTTTCATACGATTAATGGTGGACATAGATACTTTCTTAAAAAAAGAATCTGCCAACACCAAAAATCGTGACATATATCTAACAATTCGACGACCCGATGCCATTTTATTATAGTTCTTAAATCCTTAAAGGACTTTTACACACTATATTCGACAGTAAATCTAATGAGATTTCCCATTAGATAGGTGTCAAATATTGAAGCACACGTAAAATATTCTCATTTCACCCACTGTACGAGATTCGTTAATATAACTCATAATAGAATAAACCTTTATTAATATAATGAATTATTATGTCTAACATTTTAGCGATTTCCTTGTAACTTTTTTCAATATTAAGATTTTATCAGAATGAACTAAGCAAACACCTATCAATCCTAGTCTACCCTGATCTCTTTTAATTAAATTTAACTTTTTACATATGCTGCGGTTAATAATTGTAAGCATTTGCCCAAATTATGTCGTTGCAATATTTTATAGAGTCGGCTTTTTTTATGACTAGGGAATCGATAAACTGACAGCAGCTCTCACAAAATTCTCTCTCCTGATATATTATTCTTTCTGTATGGGAGCACATTTATAATATATTACAATTTCCTTAAAGGATTTTTATAAACGAATATGATAAGCCCGGTCATACCTAAAATAATGAATATTATTTCTCCATTCATTTGACTATTTGAAGGAGTATACAATTCTGTCAGAGTTGGCTGAGGTTCTAATGGTAGTTGTAAGGGTTTACCAAATCTTATATAATATTCATGCATCGCCTCATCCACATCCTTAAAAGTTTTAATAGAATGATATTGTTTTTTTAGTTGTTCATTTACGAAATCGAGTCTCTCAGTTCTACGTTTCTCCCATTGAACTTTAGCAGTTGATAATTTCTCTAAAACTTTATTGTTTCTTTCTCTCTCACCCTTATCCATTTTTTAATAGATAGTTACTTCCGGAGAAGGCCAAAGCATTAATTATTGCACCACCCACCATGACTGCAATACTAGCCATTTTTATAAATAACGTAGAATATCCTTAAAGAGGCATTCACTCTTAAGGAGTGATATCATTCGTAATATATTTATTTTTGACTAGATAATATTTAACCATCATTGTACCCCCGATATAATCGTCATCATTCCAATATCTGGGGGAAGGAAATCTAATTTTGGTGTACTCATTTTTAATGACATTTTGCTTAATTTTACCAAACCTGCAGTTAGTCCAGTTACTATTGCGGCATGGTAAAGGGTATTTACGATATTCTTTTGTTCACTCATATTGATATATCATATGCCTTTTTCTTAAGGTAGGTTTTATCATTACTGCTATCAGTAATTGGCTTGGCTAATTTAGTGTATACAATCGCTATACCTATACCTAAAATGCCTATTAGGATGGGAAGTGCTAGATTACCGTGATTTATAGCTTTTGTTTCACGTTTTAATTTTTTAACCATAGCACCCTTCTTACCAGCTTCTACCTTTTTAGGATTTGTCGTGACTGTGAGTTTTTGAGGTTTATCGCTAAGTTGAACAAACTCATTAGTTTTTATGGGAAGTGCTTTTGTGTCAAGCTTTAATTTTTTAACCCCCTTCTTACCAGCTTCTACTTTTTCAGGATTTTTCGCAACTGCGAGTTCATCGCTAAGTTGAACATCATCATTGGGTTGTATTATCTGCGACGTCTTCGACATCTTTATTATTTAAACTTATATTCTTAAAATCGTATTTCTGAGACTTCAAGTCGACATGCTTAGCTGTTGTAGGCATCATTGTAATAGGAGCCAGGTACATTCCCCACCTAGAATAAAGGTCACAACAAATTTTATTCGTAGCAATATTGATGAATGGGTCTTCATTAAACTCTTCGAGTAGCTGTGTTTTACTATCAGGAGTGATATTGAAGAAGTGACTCATAGCGTTAGAATATAAATTTAGGAAAGATTTCCCTAGTGTTTTTACCATAGTTGCGCCTAGCCTACGCTCATATTTCTCATATTCTGTTATTATTTCTTCATCGGTCATACCGCTTATTATATCCGTAGAATTTTTGTTATCCACAAATTCCCACCACCCAAGACAGCATTTGTTAGTTTGTCTCTCTTATCCTCAATCATTTCTTGGGGATGCAATTCTGACTTCGGAGAAGACATCTCCCCAAGATTTCGTTTTAATTCCAATTTTATTTTTATGCAGCAAATGCTTAAGGCAATAATGGTGAGTCCTACAAAACCTAAACATATCAGTAATAATACAAATGCGAACATTTATCTTTAAGCTTTAATGTTTTTAATTATTAAAATATGCTACTTAAAGATCCACATTGCGCTGGATGTGGAAAAACTAAATTCGTGTTAGACCTTATAGAAACATATTATTACAAAAAGTTTGAACACATTATTTTTATTTGTCCAACCATTAATGACAACCAAACTTCTTAACGATTGTTTGAAACATTTTCATGAGAAATTCAAAAATGAACCTACCTTGTTCCTAATCGATGACTGCAGCGCTGAAAGGGACTTAACTCGAAAGAATGCCGAATTATCTAAGCTAGCATTCTCAGGCAGACATACAAAACATAGCGTATGAATTCTTTCCCAGAAATATAATTCTATACTCACAGATTTCAGAGAGCAGTTTCGCTGGATTTGCTTATTTAAGTGTAAGGATAAAGATAATTTTGATGATTGTTTACGAGAGAACTATGTTATTGAAAGTAAATCCAAAATAGAAAAGGTTAGAAAACAGCTGAACAGGAAATACTTCAAACTGATCCTATGCACTGACACGCCACTATGGTATAAAATGCTAGATTAGCTTGGTTTTTGCTTGATTTTTGCTTGATTTTTGCTCGGTTTTGCTTGGTTTTGCTCTCGAATTTTTTCAAGAGCATTTGCGTTTGAAATTGATTAAACTTATTTTAACTAATAAATAGCTGATTCATAATGACGTACACATAAGCAGTTACCGGTCCAGCTGTTTCAGCTTTTTTGGTGATTGCGATCGTCATTCCCTCACTACCATTCTCAATTCTTCTACCAGAACCGTGTAATTTATCCTCAGCGGTTCCCCTAAGATCAAGCCATAAAGCATACTTGTCGGTTAAGAACTTACCAATAGTCATATCCGTAAGACAAAGATCTTTCATCATCTTATTAATTAATCCATCACGTTTTATATTGGGAAACTTTTTCATTTCATCCCATAAATTATATTTACGCATATCTTGACTGTACAACTGGTTCGGTACTCCTTCAATAGTCATTTGCACATTTTCAATTTTAGGATTGTAAAATGATTCAGTTATTCTATCAAACCCGGATGTGGGTTCTTTGAATAATATCAAAACTCCTTTCATCGACTTAGCCCGTACATTCATAATCATATTCAAACTGTATCACTTTTATCCATAAGTATCCTACGAAGTTGAAGTATACAATCGTAGTGTATTGATATGGAACTATTATACATCGAACGAATTTCGCTTGCCAATTCTGGCTCAGTAAAGTTATCAAATTCCAACAGGATAGTCTTAATTTCATACTTCGTAATGGGTGCTCCTATAATAACATTCTTATACTCATTAAACGTGAACTCATATTCCAATCTATCTCCCAAGGCAGCTTGATAGAAAGGCATGTGAGTCTCTAACAATTCAAAATCTAGTGGAATATAAGAACGATTTCCTAGATTATCAGCTATTGGTTTGTCTTCTACAATGGAAGCATCACCGAGTGCAGATCCCATTCTCAATCTGGTGACATTATGGTTTTCAGTCGTATCAATACCTTGGTAATGTAAACTGGATCTTTCTCGAGCAGTTCTCCAAAGATCCATGTAAGTGTGATATATATCACTATCAACAATAGACAATACCTCATTACCACTTATTTTAATGGTTATTTTCTTCACAATGGAACGACCGATATTCTGTACACTGGTACTGTTCTCATCTTTTCCCCCATCCGATGTGAGGAATAAATTAAAAGCCAATATGACCGTACCTGGGACTATGAGATCGTGATGTCCAAGATTGGGAAAGCGAACCAATAGTTGTTTTGTTCTGATCAATAGTACTTGGATTGTTACTTTCTCGAATACTGCACCTTTCACCTTTTATACCAAAAGGCTCTATAAAACTAAGATTACGTAATGGATTTAGTTTCTCACCGTATTGCGACATTTTATTAATACATGTTTTTTTCTTTAAGGGCTAAAAATGTATTTATAAAAATGGCCGACCTTAATCATTTTGATGAAGAAGGAGCTGTTGGCGGGGATGATGAATCTTATGAAATGGATAATCTTTATGATGATTCAAACGATATCCTTAAAATTGACAATGTTACTAGGGTTGACAAGAATGTAAGCCCACAACAAGAAATGCTTAAATCAACTGTGGATGATTTTTATAAAGAACTCGGTGAACCTATCGGAGGTAAAGATTATTCTAAGTTTAAGATAGATCAAAGAGGGAAGCTTAGACTAAAAAGTCGTCCTGAAGTGGACTAACAGTACAAAGTAGGTGATAAGAAAGGCAAGCCTCTCCCTCTTGAAAGATTATGTGTAAAACTAGGCGTAGATACTACTCGTGAAGAATTAGGGTATTCAGATTATAAAATTGGACAAAAACCAAAACTTCCAGAAAGGACTCGGGGAATACTTGTTAAATTAAAGGAAAAAATTAATAAACCAGAAACTTCCTTAAACAAACAGCCAATACAAGCCACTAACCAGGCTGTCAATTTAACAGATACAGTCTTGCAAACTATTGATGACCCATCTTTAAATATTGAGGGATATAGTATAAGAGAAATTATGGGATTTGATCAGGCTATGCAAACTCACATAGGGGAATTAATAAATAACTTATCTAAAAAACCACAACTATAGAGAAATCGAACACGAAGAAATGAAATTAACCCAAGCAGAAGATCCAAGACAGATTGAACTCATTGAAGGAAGAATAAGAGATTTGAAACTCGAAATATCGGCACGTTTAGAAGCTGCGTCAATGAATAAACGAGCCCTACGTTCACAAATTCAACGTAAAAAACAGGCTATTAGACAAATCTTAGACGAAGATGAATCGTTAGGTGAACGTCTTCGGACATTATTCCGAGAACAGGGCATAACAATATCGTCTATCATAACAGTGCTTCTCGCCCAACAAAATTAAGGAATGGTTACGCTATATAAGTCAGACATAATCAAAATTAGCGGGGAAGGCTGCAGCGGCTTTACCATGAATTATAGGGAGTATTTTATCGTGGCTTTTAACCTTCTTGTCTAAAACAGCGACTTGGTTAAGTCAAAATATATGGGCAATAATGGTAGGAATCTGAGGTATAATAATTGTATTCATAAAATCTAGAATCGCCAAATAATTACTAACCATACCGCTATCCCACCGAGTATGATTACATTTTTAGTATTAACGTGCTGTTGATAAACATTTTTTAGGGTAGAGCTCGAATGTTTTAGGGTAGAGCTCGAATGTTTATTAATGGGCCTTGATTTAACAATAGTATTTATAGTTGGAGGGATGTTGATTTCAGCATTCGTACCCAAACTTCTATCAGCACTTGCGATGATAATCTTATTATTATAACCCTTAACTTGGTCTACCTTTAGTTTCATATCACTTGGGGCCATATATAAATCTATCGCGAAAACATAATCTACCTTTGAACTGGCATATTGTAATACAGCTTGATATCTTTTTATAGAAGCGGGAATATCTACTGGTCTAGAAATAGCGTCCTCTACATTGGCAATGAACTGTGTCTCAGCATCGAATGAGGTTCCAATAGCTTTGATATTTGTCCTAGTTTGTGCTTGAGCACCTAGTATAGCCCAGACATATGTTCTAATAGAATCATTCAATCTTTGAACCCCGGGCTTAGTGAATCCATGTGATATATCCAGAACAAAGGATTGCCAATGCTGGTGAATTTGTTGTATTTTTTTCAACTTGACGTTTATCAGGATATATGTATTCACGTTTAATATGCTTACTTAATCCTCCGTACTTCATAGCATAAGCATCCCTTATATAAAATTTTAATTTAGGTTTTGGTTGTGGTGAAAAGGACCATTTAGAAGGTGAATAAACATCAGAAACGTACGAAGTATGATTAGGATCAGTATTAACATGGGTGCTGTGCACAAATATATGCCCCATCCCACTATTCTTTCCACGTGAACGCTAATCAGTAGTCGTTGAGACACCACATTCATTACAGATACGTTTGTATGCTCTAACATTATATGAATTGTTATTAGCATCCCATGCTTTATCTTGAGGTAATGGTACTTCCATCACGCTTAAAATACGCCTAACTTGATAGTACACATAAAATATAAAAAATAGCCTTAGTTAGCCCTCTTTTTGAAGACAGATGATCTTTATACGATATACCACAGCCTGACGTAGCACACCACACAGCGAAATGTAGTTGATTTTGCCAAGATTGCATAGGTTTATCCTTCCATTTTTCTATTTCAGCTTCATTCGAAATAGTAACCTCGTATTTTTCGAATATATCGGGGAATTTAGCGGTAAAATTAGCGCCCCTATCATCTACCCATATCGATTGAAAAGGAAGGCTTATTTCTTTTTTAGAACTAGTAAATTCGGTTTTATAATTATGATGATGTGAAAGGTAGTCAAACTACGTTGGATTACTTTACCACCTGGGCTATAAGAATCGTATACACCACCAGCTGTATATTTTGCCTTATCGTTATACTTGTAGGCTATCATTTTTATTATTTAAGATTATATGTTTAAATAATAAAATGTATATAACTATCCCCAACTTTCAGAATGGGCAAACGTTCGAACTTACTAGAGCTATAAACAATACTAATGGGGAGGTGCGAGTAGGATTATGAGAGATATTATACTACCCTAAATGGTATAATATAAGTGAGGTGAAGAATGAGTTGATGAAGGGGGGAATATCCGTCACTATTCCGGATGGTTATTATGATGTTTGTATGCTAAACACTTACTTTAAAGAGCACGGTTGTAAAGTATCCATAAATGAGGCTAATGGTAAAATAACACTCAAAAAGTTTGCAGATGCAGAAATTGTATTACTAGCTCCATTAGCTAAAACTTTCGGGTTTGATTCTTCGATAAATATTACTGACATTCATAGTGCTAACTCTTTACCTAAATTGGTAACATGCAAAGAGCTTTGCATTCATCTAGATTGGATTAGTACTAGCGATAATATTTTCAGAGAAAATCCTTCGTCTATATTGAGAATTATTCCAGTGGAAAATGAAAATTTAGACAGCGGAAAATACGTTTCATTTAATAAATCTACAGTATAAAAGACTTAATCTCGGGCAAATGCCTAACTTGACAATCTCGATATTAGAAACAGAAAACCAATTAATACATATGGGTTACATGACGATAACATTGCATTTCTCATGTTGAATAACTTGAGTTTAATAACTGGATTTAAGAGAATAAATAACTAATAATAAAGATGGTAGACTAGAGCGGACCACGCAAAACAATTGACAGATGTTTGAATACAGCTATATCAGATTTAGGCGATGTTGAAGAGAAGTAGGTAAAACATATGCCCTTCAGTTAAATGTAAATTTGTTATTTTTGTTTGTGCAGGAATAAGTTCGGTCTGTACATTTCATATTATACCTTTTCCACCAATACTCAATATTTTCACACTAATTTACCGTCAAACGTAGTTGCAGTTATTTACTTCACTTAAGCATAACCCTATCATTCAATCTTATTCATTTCCCAGCTACGTAAACACTACTCAATCTATTTATATCCACTTCCGGTACTCTCAAACTAGGCTCTTGTCCATTTACTACTACAGTTTTTAAGTTTATAATTCATAGCATAATACCTGCTTTATATCCCTCTTACCTAAAGTAAGTTAATATTTCAGTTTTTATTCAAGTGTCTATTATATTTTATTTATACAGTCTATTTTCCCCATCATGCAATGTAAGGAAATGACGTCACTTATCTCTTCTATTTATGGCAAAGAGCAGTCAGCCTCGTTTCAGTTTTCATCACCCTTGCTCTGCTGACCAAATTGTTATCAAATTGTTATCGTCACCTGCCAAAATCTACGAAAATCTGGGCCATCCTTCACTGTCATCTTCACTGATGGTCTCTGCAGCTCTGTTTACATCCTGATATGGCCACTCGAAGTGCCAGACGCCGCAGTCGGCCATCCGATGAAGCAGAACAACCCACTGACATTGATGGTGTTAATGTACCGACTGCCCTGCCTAACCAAGATGGCGTCTCCCACAGACGTAAACAAACCCATGTGCCTTATCTCACCGCCGTGGAACTGAGACGTCGTCTTACCCTACAGGGGGTCAATGCACCCTCCTCTTGGAACAGAAAGCTCTTACACCAGCTGTACCAAGAGAATGTAAGAGGCAGCTCCAGCGCTAATCACACCACCACGAGCAGCTTTCCGGAAGTGACACCTGATATCTCTCCAGCAGAACAGAACTTTCTACCAAGTGTTCCCCTGACTGTCAACTCCCCCACTACTAGCAGGAACATTACTCATGAGATAGTGCCTGTGCAGGAACCTTCTGTCTCCAGTCTCCAACGTGAATTGGCTGAACTGAGGAATGTTGTGTCTGGACTAACTGGAATCCAAAGTCACCCTCGCCCTGTGGTTGCTACCCCCCCTGTGCCTGTACTTCCTGGATCAGGCCCCCTTCACGAAGTTTCTTCGGATTCTCTCCCACAGATTTCCACTGTGGCACCAGCCCTCAGGAGGAAGATACAAGAAGGTAAATACGTCAACCTGGCCCTACTTCTCCTCCCCAATCAGGAAGGTGTCGACAGCAGAGTTTCTGAATTTGATGGGAACGTTTTCTCCCTCAAAGATGACCCCAGGACAAATAGAGCGCTAACTTTGGGAGAATTTATCCAGGCATTCGGCCTGTACAAAGACATTCTGTGTGAATTTGATGTGGTTAAACGACAGCAGCTTGATGGACATGAGCAGACAGTGATCGAACTTGCTACACTGTATGGCGGATCAGTCCATTACGACTATCATAAACTGTTCGCCGCGCGTGTTGCCGCCTATGCCGAGAAGGGAATACACATCCGATGGGACTTGCGGGACACTAGAATATATGGAATGTGCTCATCAGGACGACGGACGAGAACCTGTACTGCCTGCCACAGTATCACCCACAGCATCGAAGCCTGTCCAAACACCAGGGATACCTCACGACAACCCCAAGCAAGACCTGTGCACAGCGGCAGGGAGGACAAGTTCCATCTCGACAGACGACCAGCTAACATCAAAGATGTAAAAGGAAGACCGAGAGTGCGACGCGACGGCCAAGAAGTCTGCAACAACTTCAACGACCGCGGATGCAGTCGTCTACAGTGCCCGTTCTCGCACATCTGCATTCTCTGCAATTCAAGGAAGCACGGGAAAATGCAGTGTAAATGCGAATCGCACTCCCCTCGAGATTGACTAAAACCTACAGCCAGAGAATTTCCTAGGTTAACACCTATAATATAGAAAATCTCAGAAGGGAGTTGGCTTTTCATCCGGACAAGGACTTTCACGAGTACCTAATTGGCGGTCTTGAGAACGGTTTTTGACCCAATGTTCTCTGTTCCTCAGTCCGTATTCGAGTGCAAAAACAATCTTAGTGCTAGGAACAATGCTGTTGATGTCACTACCCTGGTAGACTCTGAGTGCAAGAAAAGTTACGTGGTCGGCCCCTACAAAACTTCACCTTACCAGGATTACCGCGTCAGTCCTCTGGGACTGGCCGAAGGGAAATATTCGGGCAAGAAACGGCTTATTCTCGACCTGTCAGCCCCCCATGATGATAGTGATACCCCCAGTATAAACAGTCTCATCAACAAAGAGGAATGCTCACTTTCCTATGTGACTCTAGACCAAGCCATTGCTGTCATCCTACAACTCGGAACAGGGACATTAATGTGTAAAGCCGATATTACTGATGCCTTTAAACAGATCCCCATTCACCCCAAGTTCTGGCCCTTTTTTGGTTTTAAATGGGATGGACTGTATTATTTCTATACAAGGCTAGCTTTTGGATGCAGATCGAGCCCCAAGATTTTTGACACCATCTCGCAGGCCATATGCTGGATTCTAGAAAACAACTACGCCATGCCTCACGTGCTCCATCTCCTCGATGACTTTCTTGTCTTGGACCCCCCTCACTACGATTCCAAGAGAACTATGCACAACATCCTGAAAGTGTTCGAGGAGCTGAATATTCCGCTTGCTAAACATAAAACCATGGGCCCCGTGACAAAGCTTGAGTATCTCGGCATCATCCTCGACTCTGTTGACATGGTCGCTAAGCTGCCACTGGACAAGGTGCAACGTATAGCTTGTCTCCTGACGGATTTTTCTCAGAAGAAGAAGTGTACCAAGAGACAGCTGTTATCTCTCCTCGGACATTTAAACTATGCTTGTAGAGTCATCATACCAGGCAGATCCTTCGTGTCCTACCTGATAGAACTCTCCTCGTCAGTGAAGAAACTACACCACCATGTAAGCCTGTCTGGGGATTGCCGTAAGGATCTAGCCATGTGGAGTAAGTTCTTATCTGAGTGGAACGGCATTTCATTCTTCCACGAGGCAACGATCACTTCAACACCGGACATCTCCCTGTTCACTGACGCAGCAGCTACGGTTGGATTCGGCGGTTTCTACCAAGGATCCTGGTTCGCCGAGAAGTGGCCCGAGGAGATATCTCAGCTGCGTCTAGGCACTCTATCTATGGCCTTCCTGGAACTCTACCCTATTGTAGTGTCAGCTCTATTGTGGGGTCATCTTTGGGCGAAAAAGCGTGTTATGTTCTACTGTGACAATATGGCTACTGTGTACATTCTCAAAAAGGGCAGGTCAAAGTGTTGTAACATTATGTCACTCATGAGACGACTTACTTGGACAGCAGCAGTTAATAATTTTGTCGTGTTAGCTAAACATGTTCCAGGTGTAAATAACAACATTGCTGACGCTCTGTCTCGCTTGCAGATCTCCAAGTTCCGAGCCCTGGCTCCGCAGGCCCAGTACCTTCCTCACAAGTGCCCCCCCAGCTCTCAAGTAATGTGGCGCTGAACAGTCATCTCCATTCCCTGTGGTCAGCAGTGGTGAGCAAGGGCACCCAAGCAGCTTACACTACAGGAATGAACTGCTACACCAAGTTTCTCCTGACTCTTGGACTGTTCCAAACCCTGCTCCCTTCCGGACCGCCCCCAGTGTGTGAAACCTATCTGCACTACTTCATCGCACACTGTTATGGAGTATTAAAACTCTCCCATGTGACTGTGAAATCCTACTTAGCTGGTGTCAGGTTCTTTTACCTCAAGCAAGGTATTTCTACCATATTCGACAACCCGGCGTCAGGCAGCACCAACAGGCTCCAATCATTAATGAGGGGATACAAGAGGTTGCAGACACCTAGGCCCCAGAAACGACTGCCTATCACCTATAGTGTACTTGTGAAAGTTGTGGCTACTCTTAGAGCAGGTCTACTCGGACCTCTCAACGACTTCGTCATGGAGTGCATGTGTCTAACAGCCTTTTTCGGCTTCCTCAGGTGTGGGGAAATCACCTGTGCCGGTAGTTTTGACCCAAGTGTGAACATTACTATAGGTGATGTTTAGTTTGACATCGAGGACAAAAAGTGTACCCTACTACTTAAAGCTTCTAAAACCGACCCGTTCAGACAAGGAGTTTACATAACTCTGTTCTCAAATAGTAGCTTGTGTCCATACTCTAGCCTAAGGAAGTTATTCCACATTAGAACTCTCCAATGTGGGACCACTGATGATCCCTTGTTCACGGACTCACGTAACCTTCCCATATCCAGAGCCGTGTTCCTCTCCTGGCTAAGTCTGACACTGTCCCGAGCGGGATTCAACGCCACCCAGTACTCTGGGCACTCCTTCCGCATAGGGGCAGCGACTACTGCTGCTTCTGCTAACGTGGAAGATCACCTTATCAAGACCCTTGGCCGCTGGCAATCAGACTGTTTCCAAAGGTATATAAGGACACCAGAAGCAACTCTGCTTCGAGCCCAACGAGCCTTGTGTCTGTGCTAACTTGTGTTGGACTCTGTACCTGATGATCACTTTGGAAACTATGTGAACTCTGCTTCATTCTTGTCAGCTCGAATGCCTATGTCTGATTACTTCGTGTTTGTTTCTTATCATGTGATATAAGTAGCTTTAATTCACATTTACTTAATTGCTTTAGTCTCATATGTGCCAACTACTCATTTTTCTGGTCACACTTTATTTCTAGACATTTCACGTGTAGGCTCTAATGATGATCTATTGATGTCCATCCTTGTTATTTTGTGCTCATCATTCCATGTCGTAGCCTGGCTGCACATCTCACTCTGGATTAGGCCTCTTTTATGTGCTTACTCATGTTACGATCACTTGTAACTTCAAGCGTTATACACGTTTTAACTTTTACTTAACCAGCCTAACGCTTCTTTATTATTTTGCCGCCATATACTCATACCATGTATGTTGTGCTACATTTACTCCTTAGTCAAACTCATTCTTTTTGTAACATTTTCCAAAATATATAACTTTTATGGGGGCTCTCGGTTGCAACAACCTCGTTTTGGTGTTACAAGCCAATTCATTTCTTCCTGCCGGCTTGAATCGGCTTTAGGCCCCCAATTCATCCTATATATTCCCTACACGGCCCGCAGGGCTCCCCACTCTTCCGCAGGAGGAGCTCCGATATCCACAGGGTATCTTCAGCACTTGCACAGTATTCACCGAACAAAAAGAGACGCACACAAGTTGTTAATAATGATGGGTTTGGTTAAGCTAGAAATAGAGACATTGCTGATAATATTCCAGTTTTACTATCAATTTTTTCGAAGAATTTACTCAAAAGAATTACGGTGAATATATTTACATAGAGATGCTTTTAGGGGCTATACCCGATGATTTTGTAACACTATTACCCAGACTGAAGATTAAATGGACTGTTCCAAATAAGCCTTTTTATATTTTTATAACACCCGATGATATAACTCTTAGAAGGTGAGGTTACAGTTCCTGGGAGTAGAATCAAAGTCAATAAGATACCTATGCATAATACTGCAGTTTTTAAAAGATTAATGTGTACTTCTCAACCAATTTCGAAAGACTATTTACGTACCTTTTTAGGAGTTTATTCCTAATATAATACAAGAGTCATCAGAAGATGACATATCCCACCGGTTCCAAAAAATGTGTAAAACACATCTTTTACAGATACTTGTGTATCTACTAACGTACTTCAGTTAGTGGGTATTACAGAGTTTCAGGAATGTTAAGGGTTTTAGACTTCTGCTCAAGAAGCAGTCAAAATCAACAACAACCAACATCCCTCTCATGTTTCTATGGAAACAGAAACAAATACATTTTTCAGAAAAAATCTGATAATATCAAAAGGCACCACTTCAGTTAGTGGGTAATACACATGCAAAGTTTCAGGAAGATATGATGAACGGTTTTGGAGCTGTGCTCCGGAAACGAACCTGTCTCTGAACAAAGTCCAACTTCAACATGTTTCTATGGAAACGAAAAAAAATAAAATTTTCAGAAATCTGAAAATATCAAAAGGCACCACTTCAGTTAGTGGGTAATGCACATGCAAAGTTTCAGGAAGATATGATGAACGGTTTTCGAGCTGTGCTCCGGAAACGAACCTGTCTCTGAACAAAGTCCAACTTCAACATGTTTCTATGGAAACGAAAAAAAATAAAATTTTCAGAAATCTGAAAATATCAAAAGGCACCACTTCAGTTAGTGGGTAATACACATGCAAAGTTTCAGAAAGATATCATGAATGGTTTTCGAGTTCTGCTCAGGAAACGAAATGATTACGGACGGACAGACGGACGGGGCGATGACTATATCCCACGGTATTACATACCGCTGGGATAAAAAGTCTTTGTTGTTATCTGAAAAATAAGAGGTCTGAAAAACATTCATGAAGTGATCTGCGCTCGTTGTGTCGATAAGTGAGTGGTGAGATGTAGTGGCTGCGCTCGTTGTGTTGATAAGTGAGTGGTGAGATGTAGTGGCTGCGCTTGTTGTGTTGATAGGTGAGTGGTGAGATGTAGTGGCTGCGCTTGTTGTGTTGATAGGTGAGTGGTGAGATGTAATGACTGCGCTTGTTATGTTGATAAGTGAGTGGTGGGATGTAGTGGCTGCGCTTGTTGTGTTGATAATTGAGTGGTGAGATGTAGTGGCTGCGCTTGTTGTCTTGATAAGTGAGTGGTGAGATGTAATGACTGCGCTTGTTATGTTGATAAGTGAGTGGTGGGATGTAGTGGCTGCGCTTGTTGTGTTGATAATTGAGTGGTGAGATGTAGTGGCTGCGCTTGTTGTGTTGATAAGTGAGTGGTAAGATGTAGTGGCTGCGCTTGTTGTGTTGATAGGTGAGTGGTGAGATGTAGTGGCTGCGATTGTTGTGTTGATAGGTGAGTGGTGAGATGTAGTGGCTGCGATTGTTGTGTTGATAGGTTAGTGGTGAGATGTAGTGGCTGCGCTCGTTGTATTGATGGGTGAGTGGTGAGATGTAGTGACTGCGCTTGTTATGTTGATAAGTGAGTTGTGAGATGTAGTGGCTGCTCTTGTTGTGATGATAGGTGAGTGGTGAGATGTAGTGGCTGCTCTTGTTGTGTTGATAAGTGAGTGGTGAGATGTAGTGACTGCGCTTGTTATGTTGATAAGTGAGTGGTGAGATGTAGTGGCTGCGCTTGTTATGTTGATAAGTGAGTGGTGAGATGTAGTGGCTGCTCTTGTTGTGATGATAAGTGAGTGGTGAGATGTAGTGGCTGCTCTTGTTGTGTTGATTGATGAGTGGTGAGATGTAACGACTGCGCTCGTTGTGTTGATAGGTGAGTGGTGAGATGTAGTGGCTGCGCTCGTTGTGTTGATAAGTGAGTGGTGGGATGTAGTGACTGCGCTTGTTATGTTGATAAGTGAGTGGTGAGATGTAGTGGCTGCGCTTGTTGTGATGATAAGTGAGTGGTGAGATGTAGTGGCTGCGCTTGTTGTGTTGATAGGTGAGTGGTGAGATGTAGTGGCTGCGCTTGTTGTGATGATAAGTGAGTGGTGAGATGTAGTGGCTGCGCTTGTTGTGATGATAAGTGAGTGGTGAGATGTAGTGGCTGCGCTCGTTGTGTTGATTAGTGAGTGGTGAGATGTAGTGGCTGCGCTCGTTGTGTTGATAAGTGAGTGGTGAGATGTAGTGGCTGCGCTTGCTGTGATGATAAGTGAGTGGTGAGATGTAGTGGCTGCGCTCGTTGTGTTGATAAGTGAGTGGTGAGATGTAATGACTGCGCTTGTTATGTTGATAAGTGAGTGGCGAGATGTAGTGGCTGCGCTTGTTATGTTGATAAGTGAGTGGTGAGATGTAGTGGCTGCGCTTGTTGTGTTGATTAGTGAGTGGTGAGATGTAGTGGCTGCGCTTGTTGTTTTGATTAGTGAGTGGTGAAATGTAGTGGCTGCGCTTGTTGTGTTGATAGGTGAGTGGTGAGATGTAGTGGCTGCGCTCGTTCTGTTGATAAGTGAGTGGTGAGATGTAGTGGCTGCGCTTGTTGTGATGATAAGTGAGTGGTGAGATGTAGTGGCTGCGCTCGTTGTGTTGATTAGTGAGTGGTGAGATGTAGTGGCTGCGCTCGTTGTGTTGATAAGTGAGTGGTGAGATGTAGTGGCTGCGCTTGCTGTGATGATAAGTGAGTGGTGAGATGTAGTGGCTGCGCTCGTTGTGTTGATAAGTGAGTGGTGAGATGTAATGACTGCGCTTGTTATGTTGATAAGTGAGTGGCGAGATGTAGTGGCTGCGCTTGTTATGTTGATAAGTGAGTGGTGAGATGTAGTGGCTGCGCTTGTTGTGTTGATTAGTGAGTGGTGAGATGTAGTGGCTGCGCTTGTTGTGTTGATTAGTGAGTGGTGAGATGTAGTGGCTGCGCTTGCTGTGATGATAAGTGAGTGGTGAGATGTAGTGGCTGCGCTTGCTGTGATGATAAGTGAGTGGTGAGATGTAGTGGCTGCGCTTGTTGTGTTGATAAGTGAGTGGTGAGATGTAGTGGCTGCTCTTGTTGTGATGATAAGTGAGTTGTGAGATGTAGTGGCTGCTCTTGTTGTGTTGATTGATGAGTGGTGAGATGTAACGACTGCGCTCGTTGTGTTGATAGGTGAGTGGTGAGATGTAGTGGCTGCGCTCGTTGTGTTGATAAGTGAGTGGTGAGATGTAGTGACTGCGCTTGTTATGTTGATAAGTGAGTGGTGAGATGTAGTGGCTGCGCTTGTTGTGATAATAAGTGAGTGGTGAGATGTAGTGGCTGCGCTTGTTGTGTTGATAGGTGAGTGGTGAGATGTAGTGGCTGCGCTCGTTGTGTTGATTAGTGAGTGGTGAGATGTAGTGGCTGCGCTCGTTGTGTTGATAAGTGAGTGGTGAGATGTAGTGGCTGCGCTTGCTTGATGATAAGTGAGTGGTGAGATGTAGTGGCTGCGCTCGTTGTGTTGATAAGTGAGTGGTGAGATGTAATGACTGCGCTTGTTATGTTGATAAGTGAGTGGTGAGATGTAGTGGCTGCGCTTGTTGTGATGATAAGTGAGTGGTGAGATGTAGTGGCTGCGCTTGTTGTGTTGATTAGTGAGTGGTGAGATGTAGTGGCTGCGCTCGTTGTGTTGATAAGTGAGTGGTGAGATGTAGTGGCTGCGCTTGCTGTGATGATAAGTGAGTGGTGAGATGTAGTGGCTGCGCTTGTTGTGTTGATAAGTGATTGGTGCGATGTAGTTGTCTGCGCTTGTTATGTTGATAGGTGAGTGGTGAGATGTAGTGGCTGCGCTTGTTTTGATGATAAGTGAGTGGTGAGATGTAGTGGCTGTGCTTGTTGGCGTGATGGGAGAGTGGTGGTGATATGTAATTGATGTGGATTGAAGTGTGAAAGATGGGCGAGATTTAGTTTGGTCCATTGCCTCCAAGTAGGTTGGACCTAAGATGGGGTATAGGTAATGTGGTACTTACAGGTTTTAGAAGCCCGGACTTCCTTGTGGATTGGCGAGGTGGTGTAGATTCGTGGAGAGCTCCGAGGAGAGGTGTTGACAGCTCGGCGAACCAACTGCAACTGTGTGCATGATTTAAACGTATTTATTCACTGAAAAAACTGATGGAATTGGCAAACAAGCAAAGTTATGCTTATATAAATGCCTCTTCCTACAAACTGGAAACAAAACAAAACAAACTTGCGTGACATGAACTACCTTGTCGTTTTATATACACAACTGGTTACAGAGATATACAGACAGTATGCAATTCAATCATGCAACAGCGGTGCATTTAATTAAGTATTCCGTCGATTCTTAAATTTTACAATGCAAACTAAAATGGCTTATGTTCGATGTGTGACGTCAAGATATATTTTATAATAAATACGATGTTCAATCAATGTTTTTACGGTTACATTATGATTGTTTTACATAAAGTAAACGAATAGCAAATGTGGTCGACCACTGAGAATGAATACACAGCACAATACAATTAAAAATATATGTTTTAAACGTATTTTATTCCATGAAAAGGATCGGATTGGTAAACAAGCCTGATGGCTTATATAAATACCTCTCCTTAACAATATAACATGAACAAAATCACGAGAATGGCATATATTTACATAAACAAGTAAAGGAATACAATGGATAAAATGTACAAGATAGAAATGACAATTTCGCGTTGATATAAATCTTATCATTCTTCTCTCAGGCCAGCTATCATAAACAGAACACGTCTTATAAATATTAATCGTTTTGAAAAGCTTATAAAGAAATGAACTGATTCGAGTATTTTCTGATTTATGTCTTTATCCACGTTCACATTTCCATATAACACACTTCTTATATCGAAACCCTTTCTATAAAAGTAACAGTTGGATCTCAGTCCAGAGTAGTAAGGACACGTAAGAAAGAAATGAAATTCATCTTCGTTAATGTGACCACATGAGCAGGCAGGCTGGCATATATACATCTTTTGAATGTGTCTCCATTTAAATCACTAAAGCCGAGCCTGAGTGCGAGATTTGTAAAAGCCGGGGTCCAAAATTAAGGTCAAAATAAGTATAACTGCAAACGTTATTTTGTAAAACCCGTTTGAAATCAAACAACAGAAATATAAAGAAACACTCTCTTTAATGAAGGCACTTTGACAAAACATTACAAAACAACACACTTTCTTTGTTACAACAGTTAAGGCTATTGTGATATCTGGAATTGCACAATAGCTTTGATTTGAAACATTTGCATCGGTTTGTTTGACATCTCTTTGGGCCAGAGCAGGAGCAGACCTAAGTGAAATATTCTTTTCACGGCAAACATCATTAATAGTTATTAGATGTTGAGGACGCAGGTCAAATTGGTTTCTGGAGTATTTTCCATTGAGAATACCAGATCTCACAGCAAATTAGTTAGTAAATACATGTATTTACTGATTTCACAGATTTACTGTAACACACACACACATGTATATATATATATATATATATATGTAAATATATATATATATACATATATATATATATATATACACTGAAGACGTATATCCACTTTCATAATCAATACTTTATATTCTATTGCTAATAACGTCAAAGCAATCAACAAGCGTCTTTGAGAGTTATCCCCACTATAATCTGATTGGTCTTAATTTGCCATATATACTTAATGCAACAACAACGAGAGGGAGAGATGGAGGAGGAGAGAGAGGGAGAGAGATGGAGAGAGATGGAGAGAGACCAGAGCCCCCTGTAATGTCAAATACAATTTGTGGATGTATTTTAAAGTATATTATTATGACCGCGCTGATCACCAATCGATACTTGATAACCTTGTAAATTATGATTGGTCTGAACTTAGAAACATTTTTTATGTAAACAGTAAATGCGTTCGATTTGTTGAAATTATTACAAATATTTGTGACCGGTTTATTCCTGAACCGAAACTTATTATAAATCATTTTTACCCGATGTTGTAAGCGAATGGAATGAACTTCCAATAAATATTAAAAACGCTGAAACCTTAAGTATTTTTAAAAGTCAACCTTACCAAACGAATCATACTTTATTTTTTGTATATATACCACGGACCTCGGTTATGCCAGATTACCCATAGTCGTTTAAGATTACAATGCTAAGACCTGAATGCACACCGCTTCCATCGTTCTGTCCATCCTGATTCAGTTTGTTCTTGTGGTCATTTCTATGAAGATCCATGGCAATTCTTTTTTGTATGTAAAAACTACAGGGATATAAGACATGATATGTATTTTTATACAAAAGGTTATGACATAAGGTGCATTCCTTTTAGTGCTGCACACAGGTCGAAGGAAGAAAATTTAAAGATTATTGAGTCAGTCCACTCCTTCATAATTAATACGGGTAGATTTGGCAAAGTCATGAAAGTTAAATAAACTATGTAAATTTGGTTATTAAATCATTGAACTGTTACGTCATCGTTCACATGTCACAAAGCTTTTTTTTTGTTTTATATGGGTAATTGCCTTAATATAAGCTACGCTTGTTGGCCAATCCCCTTCGTCTTGTAATTTATGGCGAAATAAATATGTTTAAACCGAGTTCTACTCATTAAACGGATCCAATACTAATTGGGTTTTATTATAAAAGAACAATTTAATATGAGCAAATGAATGCCTATGACCCTAGGTCTACTCATTAAAAAAATTTAACCAGAGCCCCCTGTAATGTCAATTACAATATGTTGATGTATTTTTAGTGGGGGATTTACGTCCGTTCATCGAGAGTTAGTTTTGGTTGGGATAATGAGAGATGCCAAATACTTATAACGTGTGATATACTTTATCAATGAATAGTATTTTAGTCGAAAAAACGAATTCCCACTCAGTGATAAGAATTTTTATCTTTCTAACCTGAGAGGATTAATAACGACTGCACCTTATGTAGGCTCATTATTTGTATCAACATTGCCACGCTAGGTAGCGCGAATACATAACTTCACTTCTCATTGTTATTGTTTTTGAATAATGTTTACTTATCTTTATCAAGTTTTCAAATATAACGTCATACAGATATTACCCTTGGTAATATTTACACCTGGATTGCGCAAAAAGCGCATGCAGTGTTAATAAGACATGTAAGTGTAAACAGGAATGTTAGATGATGGACATTTAGAAATTGTGATTTTAAGTTCAAATTCAATCAAATTTTTATCGGGCAGACAAAAGCAACGATTATTGGGACTTAATAGAAGAATCTATAAGTAACGCTACTGTCTTAGGAATGATTACGATTATAACTGGAGACTTTAATGAAGATCTTCTTAACACACATTCAAGCAGAGTTGACCAACTGAAGTTGATAAATGGATTATCTCAAATCATTACCGATCCTACAAGGATTACTCCCCATTCTAGTACTTTGATTGACCTAATATTTGTGTCACATGTTGCCTCTGTACTAGAATCCGGTGTACTTGATCCTATATGTAGTGATCACTGTCCTGTGTTTGTTACGTTAAAAGAAAACGTTACAAAAATACATTCTTTTAAACGGAAAATTTATGACTATAACTTAACTGATATTGAATCCCTTTCCGATGAACTAAGTTCTTTTGATTGGAACACAATCCTATCCTCAAGCGATATTAATCAAGTGGCAGATCAGTTAACCAAATCGATTTTAGACCTTTGCAACAAATATGTACCAAATAAAATTGTTACTATCAGACCAAAAGATGCCCCATGGATGAATAATGAAACTCGGAGTTTGATTCGAAAACGTAACCGCTTACATAAAATTGCTAAAAAGCGGAATTTACCCACCGATTGGACCAAGTTTAGACAATTTAGAAATATAACTATTAAATCTGTCAGATCTGCAAAACAGTCATATATTCATAAAATTGATACAATCATTAACGATAAGCATGGAACAAAAATCTGGTGGCGCCTTATTAAGAACTACATAAAAGGTAAGACTTCTTTGAACTCTTTCCCCCCTATTATTCATAACAATCAACTTTATGATGATAGTACTGAAATTGCACATATAATGAACGAATATTTCATCGACCAAACAAAAGTTGATTATCCAGATAGAAATATTGATGAAGATGTTTCATACACTGATAAATCTTTATGTGATGTGTATTTATATTCTAATGAAGTGTATGATATTCTTTCATCTTTAGACACTACAAAAGCATTAGGTCCTGACGGAATTAGCAACAAATTTCTTAAAATGAATGCTCAACATCTGGCTTCTCCCCTAACAGATGTCTTTAATCAGTCTCTTTCAGGACATACTTTCCCTCAAGTTTGGAAAGAGGCCTCAGTGGTTCCTATTCACAAAAAAGGTAACACCGATGACTGTTCGAATTATAGACCAGTTGCCCTTACAAGCTGCTTAGCAAAGGTTTTTGAGAAGTGCGTTTTCAAACATGTTTTCAATTACTTTAGAGATAACGATATACTCACCAACCTCCAATCCGGTTTTAAACCAGGGGATTCAACTGTTAATCAATTAACTTATCTTTACGATTTCATTGCCGGTGCAGTAGATAAAGGTAAGGAAATAAGAGCTATATTTTGTGACGTTAGCAAGGCTTTCGACAAGGTGTGGCACAAAGGTATTATATTCAAATTAAAAAGATATGGTATAAATGGTAATCTTCTAAAATGGTTTGAGAGTTATCTTGATAAAAGAGTACAACGTGTTGTTATTAATGGATGTAGATCATATAATAGTACTATTTTTGCTGGCGTACCCCAGGGCTCAGTGTTAGGACCACTGTTATTCATTATTTATATGAATGATATAGTTAAAGGAATAAGTTGTAACATACGCCTTTTTGCGGATGATACTTCTTTGTATGCAATCATTGGTGATCCCGAGGAAACAGCTATCAATATGAACGAGGATCTACAGCGTATTGCTGAATGGGCAGAAAAGTAGCAAGTATCGTTTAACCCAACTAAGACAGAATCTGTTCACTTTACACGTAAATCACAACCAACTCCGATGCCGAATCTAAACATGAATGGGAAGGACATTACTTCTGTTCAACATCATAAACACTTAGGCCTCATTTTACAGCATGACTGCTCATGGAATGAGCACATACACGATATTGCAAAAAAGGTTGCGCCAATGGTAAATTGCCTCAGGAGTCTTAAATATCGTTTAAATCGGAAAACACTAGAAACCATGTACAAACAATTTATACTTCCTATTTTTGATTATTGCAGTCATATTTGGGACAACTGTACCATCCAACAAGCAGATACCCTCGAAAAGCTTAATATTGATGCTTTAAGAACTATTTGTGGTGCTGTTCGTGGTACTAGTCATAATAAGATCTATAAAGAAACTAATAGTCAGCCACTTTGCGAAAGAAGATATGTTTATAAAATGACTATGTTTTATAAAATGGTCAATAATATAACGCCAAATTATCTAAGTGATCTAGTACCGCCTAGGTTATCTGAGGTAAGTGATTATAATCTACGTAATGATTCGAATCTACGTAATGATTCGAATCTTCAGACCTTACAATGTAAAACTGTGAATTATGCAAGATCGTTTCTTCCAAGCTCCGTCAATTTATGGAATTCATTGCCGATTGATTTAAGAGAAATACAGTCACTGACAGCTTTTAAAAATGTGATTAAAAAAGATACTTACATATACAGTCATTTTGATTTGAACAGTGGTAGTAGATTTTGTCAAATTACACATACTCGACTACGGCTGGAATGTAGTGACCTTAATGCACACAAATACGAACGATTTATATTCCCTTCTGCATCTTGCCCTTGTGGCCATTATTATGAAGATTCATTGCATTATTTCTTTCTTTGTCCTCTATATAGCAGCATACGTCAAACCATGTACTATTATACGAAAGGATTCGACCTAAAATCAGTTCTTTTTGGAAGTCAATGATCATCCCCGAATGAAAATAAAGAACTTTTAATATCCGTTCACTCGTTTATAAACTTAACAGGCAGATTTGACTCTAAGTAGTATTACAATGAATAATGATATTTAGCAATGATTGATGATTTTTTCTCAGACCTATTATTCTTGTTGTGTATTCATTATTTTGCAATGATTTGTGTTCTTTTCTTTCAAACATTTTATTGAAATTGTATATCCATCATGTCATGTTTATAACTCTTTGTATCCCGGAGCGGTATTCACATAAGCTTTGGCTTGTTTACAATGGGGCAAGAGATACAAATATTTTCCTAAATACATAAATTAATGCCTGACAGAGGGGCAAATCAATAAATAAAATAATGCGTAAAATAGTATAGTTGGTAAACTAACCCTTTTCAAATACTACTAACCCTAAGACCCTCAAATATTTTCCTAAATACATAAATTAATGCCTGACAGAGGGGCAAATCAATAAATAAAATAATGCGTAAAATAGTATAGTTGGTAAACTAACCCTTTTCAAATACTACTAACCCTAAGACCCTCAAGAGGTGTTGGATTTTTGTTTCAAACAAATAGGGTTAGGTGGAGATGGTCGTTCTGTGTGTCCAAGGGTTAAAGAAGATGGTCGTTCTGTGTGGTATCCATGGCAACTGAAATGGTCAAATCATAAGTTCAGTCTTGTGAGAGCTTCGTCTCGCAGAATAAATTATTCATGATATTTCGATATCTGTTGATATCGCATATTGATTATTGCCCCAATGTATATTAGGGATTGTGAAATATTAGTATCAGGATGTCAAAAGCGAAAAAGAACCAGTCTACAAGTGTTAAAATAACAAGTTCAAATAAGTTAAAAAAAATAAAAGATGATATATAATTGAATTAATATATATCAATAAATAAAGTACAATAAATAAGTAAAGGTAATTTGCATAAAGAGATAAGACGTAACCTCGCTACGCGAGGCTAGCGACCGCGCTGCGCGCGCATTTGCTAAAAATAGACCGGAAGTGACGTCACACGCAACTGACCAATCAGAGAGCCGGAAAGTGGAGTCAGAGTCAGCTGCCCGGGGTAATACTATACCCGGGCAGCCCTGACTCCATCCAAGATGGCGGCCAATTAGTGAATAGCGCTATGTACGCAAAGGGGGGTAATCCAAGATGGCGTCTAATTAGTGGGCTGGGCCAATCAGAGGTGAAGGACAATGGCGGGATGGGGCAAATCAATAAATAAAATAATGCGTAAAATAGTATAGTTGGTAAACTAACCCTTTTCAAATACTACTAACCCTAAGACCCTCAAGAGGTGTTGGATTTTTGTTTCAAACAAATAGGGTTAGGTGGAGATGGTCGTTCTGTGTGTCCAAGGGTTAAAGAAGATGGTCGTTCTGTGTGGTATCCATGGCAACTGAAATGGTCAAATCATAAGTTCAGTCTTGTGAGAGCTTCGTCTCGCAGAATAAATTATTCATGATATTTCGATATCTGTTGATATCGCATATTGATTATTGCCCCAATGTATATTAGGGATTGTGAAATATTAGTATCAGGATGTCAAAAGCGAAAAAGAACCAGTCTACAAGTGTTAAAATAACAAGTTCAAATAAGTTTAAAAAAATAAAAGATGATATATAATTGAATTAATATATATCAATAAATAAAGTACAATAAATAAGTAAAGGTAATTTGCATAAAGAGATAAGACGTAACCTCGCTACGCGAGGCTAGCGACCGCGCTGCGCGCGCATGTGCTAAAAATAGACCGGAAGTGACGTCACACGCAACTGACCAATCAGAGAGCCGGAAAGTGGAGTCAGAGTCAGCTGCCCGGGGTAATACTATACCCGGGCAGCCCTGACTCCATCCACGATGGCGGCCAATTAGTGAATAGCGCTATGTACGCAAAAGGGGGTAATCCAAGATGGCGGCTAATTAGTGGGCTGGGCCAATCAGAGGTGAAGGACAATGGCGGGATGGGGCAAATCAATAAATAAAATAATGCGTAAAATAGTATAGTTGGTAAACTAACCCTTTTCAAATACTACTAACCCTAAGACCCTCAAGAGGTGTTGGATTTTTGTTTCAAACAAATAGGGTTAGGTGGAGATGGTCGTTCTGTGTGTCCAAGGGTTAAAGAAGATGGTCGTTCTGTGTGGTATCCATGGCAACTGAAATGGTCAAATCATAAGTTCAGTCTTGTGAGAGCTTCGTCTCGCAGAATAAATTATTCATGATATTTCGATATCTGTTGATATCGCATATTGATTATTGCCCCAATGTATATTAGGGATTGTGAAATATTAGTATCAGGATGTCAAAAGCGAAAAAGAACCAGTCTACAAGTGTTAAAATAACAAGTTCAAATAAGTTTAAAAAAATAAAAGATGATATATAATTGAATTAATATATATCAATAAATAAAGTACAATAAATAAGTAAAGGTAATTTGCATAAAGAGATAAGACGTAACCTCGCTACGCGAGGCTAGCGACCGCGCTGCGCGCGCATGTGCTAAAAATAGACCGGAAGTGACGTCACACGCAACTGACCAATCAGAGAGCCGGAAAGTGGAGTCAGAGTCAGCTGCCCGGGGTAATACTATACTATATGACAGAAAACTCTCTTTCAAATATACATATATATTTCCTTCTTTCAATCGGCTTGTATACTTCATGATGTAATCGTGCCATTGAATGAATGACACAACGGCGGATCCCCAGCTAACCACGTTTGAGTTGCTGAACAGGTGTCCTCAATACCTGGGATGACAGGAAACTGTCTGGTCATATAAACCAGCCATGACTGTTTGATAAGAGATATATACGTATTCATGAAATAAATTGCAACCTTGCTGTTCATGCGCGTGCCTCTTTGTTTTATCTCTTTAACGAGCTGACCACTGACAACCAGTTCATTAGTGACTGTCGGTTATGCAAGGTTAATTTAACGCTCTAATAATCTCTGGTTTACAGGACAAAAATCAAAATGTCCCGATTAAAGTTGAACACAATTTCAAAGGTGAATAAAATAATTAAGTATGAAAATGTATGCGTGACTCAGTGTATCAGAACTTATATTTATATAACCTTGGATCTAAATACACACCTTACGTAGGCTCATTGCTTGTATCAATATTGTTAGGCTAGGAAAACGGGCAAATGGGTAATCGTAAAATGGTTCTTATTAAATGAGTGATGGGCATTTAGAATTCGATGGGTTATACAACGTGTGATATGGATTGTAGTTTCTTTATCACTTACAATACGAAGTTTCCTAGCTCAATCTTGCTCCTATGCCTTGACATTAATTACTCAACTACTTCATTATTTAATCTCTAGAAATAAACACATACACATGTTAACTAATAAGCAAGATGACATCTTACTGAAAATCATTCAAGTAACACATTTCTCGAATTCAGCGAAGCAGATAACATTAATCCCAGAGACTTCTTTAGTGCAATACGGATTATTAAAAAGATAGCCTTACCACAAACAACGCAGTGAGTGAGTGTTTTATACATCGTAAACGCCAAGAACATTGGTACGCAGGATTTAAAAAATCTATTTTCATCTTCTTCTCCAGTTCCAAAAGGTTTAGAGAGCTGAAATTGTGTGTGCAGACTCCTTGGCCAATGGGGATTCTAAATTGTAGATTTCATGACCCCGTGACCTTAAATGGTTTCACAGGGGTCACAATCCCAAAAATTATCTTCTTCTCCAGTTCCAAAAGGTCTAGAGAGCTGAAATTGTGTGTGCAGACTCCTTGGCTAATGGGGATTCTAAATTGTAGAGTTCATGACCCCGTGACCTCAAATGGTTTCACAGGGGTCACGTACAATCCCCCAAAACTATTTTCATCTTCTTCTCCAGTTCCAAACGGTCTAGAGAGCTGTAATTTTGGCTAATTGGGATTGATGCATGATGGGACGGATGTGTCATGGCGTGTCTGATTTCGCTCCTGGTGAAACTGAACTGAAAATGGCCTAAACAAACTAAATACAGCGTGGAATGTGGAAATAAATGGTGATAAAGTGTATTCTAATGTGAGAGTGGATATTCATGAGGAAAAAGTGACGGATGATTCATTAATTTGGACATAATGATTGGATTGTGATTGTTCAAAACATCGGTGAGTAATACGCCATGTTGAACACTGATAGTAAGACTTATGTATACTGGTTTACACTCTACTGTTGACTATTGATATATACTTTCATATGTCTGAAACACCTAAACTGACGTCCAAAAGAAACTTTACACCCGTTTTAAAACGCTCTAGATCAAATACGACAAACGATGGATGCATGCAATAAAGTGTATCGAAAAGATCAAGATGTCTACATCACAACCCCTGGATATGATGAGCATAAAGTGTCTGGTGATGACGTCACGGTTGCTGATATGAAGGTGGGGTCACAAAACAGCACTTTCAACTTCCTTGGGAAACGATACTACACACAGAAAAAAAACCTAAGTTCATTAATGTGGCGTATTAATAACATGTGTGGCCACCCCGTGCCTCAATACACGCATATACCCAGCGACGCGTACAAATAGAAAACGTCAGTCGTCTGATGACGTCACGTGGTATATGTTGCCATTCTTCTTGAAGTACCACAAATAATTGGCTGGTGGATGTGGTCTCTGTCTAATGCGACGATCCATCAGCCCTGTACATGTTGAGTCGGCTTTCATCATAAAGACGACTCTCTGCCAGTCACGACGCTGCCAAAGGCGTACAATTCGAGCCCATCTCAATCTCTGACAACGATGTTCCACTGTCAACCGCTGTCCTATGTGTGGCCTGTGTGCTCTAAGTCTATAGGCCCTGAGTCTTCTGGCAATTGTTTGTCGGCTGATAACGTGACCAACGGGATTCCTAGCTGATGACGTCACTGTTACGAAGCGATATCGTAAATGCTATGTACGCAAGTGACGTCATCATAGGGGGCTGTCACCCTCGGTCGTCCCGTTCTTGGCTTGCCCAATGTCTGCCCTGTCTGTCTGTAACGTTACATTAAGTTATGTATTGCAACGCGAGAACAACCAAACGTTCTTGCAACATGGGTGTGGGTTGCAGCCATTTGCAGCATTCCCAGGGCTCACTCGCGTTCTTCTACATCACAACCCCTGGATATGATGAGCATAAAGTGTCTGGTGATGACGTCACGGTTGCTGATATGAAGGTGGGGTCACAAAACAGCACTTTCAACTTCCTTGGGAAACGATAGTACACACAGAAAAAAAACCTAAGTTCATTAATGTGGCGTATTAATAACGTGTGTGGCCACCCCGTGCCTCAATACACGCATATACCCAGCGACGCGTACAAATAGAAAACGTCAGTCGTCTGATGACGTCACGTGGTATATGTAATTGTTTGTCGGCTGACCACGTGACCAACGGCATTCCTAGCTGATGACGTCACTGTTACGAAGCGATTTCGTAAATGCTATGTACGCAAGTGACGTCATCATAGGGGGCTGTCACCCTCGGTCTTCCCGTTCTTGGCTTGCCCAATGTCTGCCCTGTCTGTCTGTAACGTTACATTAAGTTATGCATTGCAACGCGAGAACAACCAAACGTTCTTGCAACATGGGTGTGGTTGGCAGCCATTTGCAGCATTCCCAGGGCTCACTCGCGTTCTTCTGGTCTTAGGCATGGCAAATCTTTGGTGGTTTTTTTTCATTGTGGACACCAGGCATGCTGTTGGTATCTCTTTTATATCATTACTGCACGTGCAATATAGGCCACACGTCCCGAACGTGCTTTTCCATTTTTTTGCACTTTTACCAAAAACAATTAGAAGTACAAAGGTCATGTTATACACACAGCAATGTTGGGTTCGGGCGATTTATTACCGACTACTTAAGTTTCAATTGATTGTTAATATTTCGATATGTTCATGTTTTAAAAGTGTAAAGTTTCTTTTGGACGTCAGTTAATATACTCGTGAACGTCGGATTCACCATTTTCAACTAAACGCCGACGTAGTTCGCCCGACTCTCCGACACTAAGTAGTTTGGTAAACAAGCGCACAAGATCCTTCTCGGACAGTTCAGTGTTTCTTCCTTCTAGTCCAGAACCATTCACAATGTCTAGTGATATAACTTTACAAATTGTTGAAGCCCTGAAGGACCCCACTGAAATTGACAAACTGTGTCACACTCTTGAGGGTACCATAATGCCGAAAATCAGTGAAGTTTTGGACCCTAAGTTAAGTGCATTTAATGAGAAGATTCAGGAAAATGAAAATGACATTAAAGCTCTGAAAGAAGAGGTCGCCGTCTTGAATGAGAAACTGATTAGTAAAGACAAACAAGTCGATGAACTGTACCAATATGGGCGGCGAAATAACATCAGGGTCTACGGCATTCCTGAACAACATGGCGAGAATACAGACAAACTTATTCTTGATCTGTCGACGCAGATGGGGGTGCAGCTAAAGGTCGAAGACCTAGACAGAACACACAGAACCGGGGACCCGTCCAAATACAATGCGACAAAACCCAGGCCAATTATGGTGAAGTTCTTATCATATCGGTCTAAGCCAGCTATAATGTCAAATCTGTCCAAACTGAAGAATCGCACACCTAAGATCTTTATAAATGACGATCTGACAAAGGAGAGAGCTCGTCACTACCGAGGCTCGTCAGTTAGTGGCGCGCAAACGTCTTGCAGGAACATAGGCCCGGGATGGAATCGTGTATGTCAAGAAACTGGATGATTCCGTTCAACTTATCAAAAATCGTGAACAGTTTTACGGAGTCCTTGATACTCAAGATACCGTCAGGGTATCACAGGGTCCACGTGACCTAAGGGAATATACTGATGCTGAAGACAGCGATTATTGAATGACCAGTGTCCAGATTACCTACGTGTGTACTGCTATTGTACTGTACAAACATGAACTCTTATATCAATGGCAATATGAAATCATAAAATAATTAAAAGACATTAATTGTGTATGAACTCACCTAAATATAAACATATATATAATACTATAGTAAGATGCCACTCACCTAGAATAACCATGTATCCAAACGGGAATGCTATTCATGGTAATGTTGTTGTTTTCTCTTCTGTTTTCACAACTGTCACCAGAAAATACAATAGTCCAAAGCTTGTCTTCCAAAAAACACAACTTCACAAGATATCCTCTTCTTTATTTTCCTGTTTAATTGCTTAAACATTGTTTGTTTGTTTGTGTTTTTCTTATCACATACGGTCTCCGATCAACACATATCATCCAACACTGCCGGTGTGTATTAGCTTACGAGAAAGCATGAAGCGCGTGCGAGAGTGTGTTGTGTGTATTGTCACTGCTAGCTATCTTGTTTGATGTGTGTCAGCTCAAGTTCTGGTTTGAATCTTGTTGATAGGTGAATGATTGTCATTTTGTCGTTATCCGAGATGGACAATAATTCAATTCGATTTTTGATTTTTCTTTTTCATCACGCATACAAAAAAGTCCTTTTGTTTCTGATAAGGGTGGGTTTTTCTACCTTCCCCTATTATTCGTTTTGTATACGCGTACGAGACGGCAAACCGCGTGTGATAGTGTGTATTGTGTATTGCTATCAATCTGGTTTGATGGGTGTCAGCTTAGGTTGAATCATGTTGATGAATTATTGTCAAGCACATTAAATAGTGTTGAGTTAAATTATTTTCTGCATCATTGGCGGTATTTCTTTATTTTCTTTGATCTTTTAAACGTATGTTACCTCACTTTTGTTCCCACAACCCACCTGTATATATTGTTTATTTCAAGTCAAGCGACAGTCTTTTTTTAATTTTTTCTTCTTTACTTTGTTGTTCAGCTATACATTACACAGATATGCACACCCCTTTCATAAAACAGTCTTCTTGATTGTTTCAACTGATAGATATGATTATATCGACCACTGTATCAACAAATTTACTTCTCCAATAATTTACGATGCCAGCTGATCTTGTAAGTTACAGATGGGCGGTTGGCGTATTCTTTTTTAAATTGCCCGGTAATTCTTTAGGGAAATTCTACTACTTGAAAATATTGTTTTCATCTCTTTGCTTGTACAAATCACCATTTGCAATTTCTATATTCAATTTACTATTATGCTGCGGAGATATCCACCCAAACCCAGGGTCAATATTTAGAGATCTGAAAATTGTTTATATAAATGTTCGTAGTCTAAGAGAGAAACTTGATTTTATTGAAAGTAAACTTAGTGATTATGATGTTATTTGTATCTCAGAAAGTTGGTTGAATGACTCTGTAGATAATACAGACTTAGAAATTCCAGGATTTCAATTACCTTTTAGAAAAGATAGGGCAACACGGGGTGGTGGAGTAGCAGTCTATGTAAAGAAACATATTTATGCAACATGTTTGGATCATCTAACGTCCCACAACCTTGAGGCTGTATGGATTCAGTTAAAGTTAAAATCTAAACAAATTTTGTTAGGTACTTTTTATAGATCAGACAAAAGCGAGGAATACTGGGATCTAGTATGTCAATCATTTGGAAATGGTATCGACCTGAATATGGACACGATTGTTGTTGGCGATTTCAATATTGATATATTCAACAAAATCAATGAGAAAGTAAAAAACGTTGAATATATGTTTGACATGAAGCAACTTATCACAGAACCTACTAGGATAACTCAAACAGCACGTACACTGATTGACTTAATCTTTGTAATCAATTCTGATTCTGTATTGAATTCAGGTGTACTTGATCCTGTTTGCAGTGACCATTCTCCCGTTTTTGTTACTATTCGTGATGCAATACCTATCCAAAAAATGTTTTGAAAGAAAAATATATCACTACGATTTAGCTGACATTGACGGGTTGACCACAAGTTTTCAAAACACAGATTGGTTAAATGATCTTTCCAACGATATCAATATTGCAACTGAATCAGTAATGGAAAAAAATATTCACTTGTGCAACACTTTTATTCCTAATAAGGTGGTAACTATAAGATCACGTGATTCGCCTTGGATGAATAATTTGACTCGAAAACTGATTCGGCAAAGAAATCACCAGCATAGAATAGCCAAGCGTAGAAATCAGGACAATGATTGGATGAAATTCAGAAAACTTAGAAATGAAGTAACTTCAGCAATAAGAAAAGCTAAATCAGACTATTACTTGATGATAAATTGAATAACAGTAAAAACTCTAAAATGTGGTGGAAATTAGTTAGCAACTACCTAAAAAAGAGAAGAAATGATAAGGACATTTTTCCATCTCTCCACCACAATGATACAAATTTATGATGACCCTAACGAAAAGGCAAACATACTTAACGATTACTTTATTGACCAAGCCAAAATTGACTTCCCAGATAAACAGCTACCAGATGTTGATTATAGAAACCCAAATTCATTAAGTGAATTTGTTCTTAGACGAAATGAACTTAAAGATGTTCTCTTATCAGTTGACATAAATAAGGCAAGTAGCCCTGATAAACTCAGTAATAAGTTCATCAAGCTAACTGCAGAATCGCTTTCCTTGCCCCTTACATATTTATTTAATAAGTCATTATTTGAGTGTATATTTCCTTCCAAATGGAAAGAAGCGTCTGTATTTCCTCTGCACAAGAAGGGCAGTGTAAATGAATGTCAAAATTATAGACTCGTAGCACTTACGAGCTGTATCGGGAAGGTATTTGAAAAATGTGTTTTTAAATATGTTTTTAACTTTTTTGGAGACAACAATGTCCTAACAAATTTGCAATCGGGATTTATGCCAGGTGATAGTACTGCATATCAACTAACATATCTCTATGACTTCATAGCAAACGCTTTAGACAATGGAAAAGAAGTAAAAGCCGTTGTTTGTGACATTAGTAAAGCTTTTGACAAAGCATAAGGGTATAATATACAAATTAGAAGCCTGTGGAATACGTGGTAACTTGCTTGAATGGTTTCGTAGTTATCTTACAGACAGAGTACACAAAGTAGTTATAGACGGTGAATCGTCAGACTTAAAACATATATCAGCAGGGGTCCCTCAAGGATCAGTCTTAGGGCCACTTCTGTTCTTAGTATACATAAATGACATCATTGATGGCATCAAGAGTAATATTCGACTATTTGCTGATGACACATCAGTGTATATAGTTGTAGAAGATCCTGACAATGCAACACGAATTTTGAATACTGATTTAAATCGTATTTCTCATTGGGCCGACATGTGGCAGGTAAATTTTAATCCTACAAAAACTGAAACAATATTATTCTCACGCAAAATTAACCCCTCTGTGTCTTCACCCATAGAAATGAAAGGATCACCAGTAACAGAAGTAGATTCCAATAAACATTTAGGTGTACATCTCCAAAAGGATTGCCATTGGAAAAAACAAATTGAAGAAATAGTAAAGATTGTAAGTCCTATGGTAAATTGTCTAAGAAGCCTCAAGTATAGATTAACAAGAAGTACCTTAGAATGCATGTATACCTATTATATACTTCCACATTTCGATTACTGTTGTCACCTATGGGACAATTGTACTAAGGAACAATCTATGATACTTGAAAAATTACAATTAGACGCTCTAAGAACGATCGATGGAGCTGTGAGAGGAACTAGTCATGAAAAATTATATAAAGAAACTAACTTCATACCATTAGCAAAACGTAGAGAAATAAAGAAACTAACTTTATTCTACAAAATGAATAATAACCTCACTCCAAATTACCTAGTTGATCTAATACCACAACACGTTTCAGATCTAAATTCTTACAATTTGAGAAATGCAGATAGTATTCGCACAATCCGTTGCCATACAGAGTCGTATGCCAGTTCTTTGTTACCAGATACGATACGTTTATGGAATAACTTACCCATCGAAACTATCAATCCACAATCAGTAATCCTTCAAAACCCGTTTACAGACCACACAGGAAACTATTTTCTTTGATAAAAACTTTGTATCTAGATTCTGTCAAATTATCCATGCTCGTCTCCACTACTTCCTTACTTGCCCCAGTTATGACTTGATTAGATCAGATAAATAAAATCTATTTTTACACAACTGGTTTTGATATATTAACTATTCTAAAAGGAAATGCATCTTTAAGCAAAATAACAAATCAGCATATCCTCGAATCTGTCCATAACTTTATTCAAGACTCACTAAGATTTAAATCATTCTAAGCTCTCTTACAACATGTGTCTTTGTAGATATTTACTGTTTCGCTCATTGTCTTTGTGGAACTATTTGATTACTGATTTTATACATTGATCTTGATTATTGATTGTATTTTGTTATATTTTTTGTGGAGCGGCACTTGCATAAGCCAAGTAAACTTTGTCATGGATGAAATATGTTTAAATCACAAAAATTGTGTGGGCAGACTCCTTGGCTAATGGTGATTCTAAATTGTAGATTTCATGACCCCGTGACCTCAAATGGTTTCACAGGGGTCTCAATCCCAAAAAAAACTATTTTCATCTTCTTCTCCAGTTCCAAATGTCTAGAGAGCTGAAATTTTGTGTGCAGACTCCTTGGCTAATTGGAATTCTAAATTGTAGATTTCATGACCCCGTGACGTTAAATGAGGTCACAGGGGTCACAACCCGAAAAACCTATTTTCATCTTCTTCTCCAGTTCCAAATGGTCTGGAGAGCGTAAATTGTGTGTGCAGACTCCTTGGCTAATTGGGATTCTAAATTGTAGATTTCATGACCCCGTGACCTCAAATGGGGTCACAAGGGTCACAATCCCCAAAAAAACTATTTTCATCTTCTTCTCCAGTTCCAAATGTCTAGAGAGCTGAAATTTTGTGTGCAGACTCCTTGGCTAATTGGAATTCTAAATTGTAGATTTCATGACCCCGTGACGTTAAATGAGGTCACAGGGGTCACAACCCGAAAAACCTATTTTCATCTTCTTCTCCAGTTCCAAATGGTCTGGAGAGCTGAAATTGTGTGTGCAGACTCCTTGGCTAATTGGGATTCTAAATTGAAGATTTCATGACCCAGTGACCTCAAATGGGGTCACAAGGGTCACAATCCCAAAAACCTATTTTAATCTTCTTCTCCAGTTCCAAAAGGTCTAGAGAGCTGCAATTTTGTGTGCAGACTCCTTGGCTAATGGGGATTCTAAATTGTAGATTTCATGACCCCGTGACGTTAAATGAGGTCACAGGGGTCACAACCCGAAAAACCTATTTTCATCTTCTCCAGTTCCAAATGGTCTGGAGAGGGTAAATTGTGTGTGCAGACTCCTTGGCTAATTGGGATTCTAAATTGTAGATTTCATGACCCCGTGACCTCAAATGGGGTCACAAGGGTCACAATCCCAAAAACCTATTTTCATCTTCTTCTCCAGTTCCAAAAGGTCTAGAGAGCTGAAATTTTGTGTGCAGACTCCTTGGCTAATGGGGATTCTTAATTGTAGATTTCATGACCCCGTGACCTCAAATTGGGTCACAACCCCAAAAACCTATTTTCATCTTCTTCTCGTGTTCTCAAAGGTCTAGAGAGCTGAGAAGTTGTGAGTTACAGAGCCCATGTCTCTTTTTTTATATAGTGACGTGATGTGCATGAACCTACAACAAACACAGCCTATTATAATGTTTTTGTTATCAATAATGAGAATATTTCACGTTTTGGTGACGAACTTTCTGAAGTTATAAATGACACATAATGTTTTATTTCATTCAGGTGTCACCATGATTTTACTCATGATTAATCCATGGTCATGACGTCACTCTATTGTGTTATCAGTTGATTATTATTTAGGAATCTACTGGTCATTGACTGCCCCAGTCAGGAGGGGTGTTAGGTTAAGACATTTTCAGTAATGGTACATTTGTCGAGACTGATGTATTTTGTCTTGGTGTATAGGATAGGATCTTAAAATATCTAGATAACTATAGACAAATTATTTTTTGTAATGCATGAACCTGGAATCGAACATGCAACCCTTCGCTTGGTAGTAAGCGCTTCTAACAAGTAGGCCACAATATGCTGTTAGAAACCTTAGGATTGTTTGTCAGTAAGAACCCCGCGTTCTATTCAATGCACGGAGGGCATGAAAAGGCAGATTTTTAGCTGTCAATCACATCGCTTCACGTGGAAGTTTTGCGCTGCACGTGCGTGGAAGAATCCATTTCATGAGGGTCACAGCTATTTGTACCATATCCGATGAATGAGCACCGAAATTTGCAAAATAATTGATGTTGGTGTCCCATAATTGAAACTAATTGTTTCAAATGTAAAATGATCACATATCCATGTTTCGTAACGTCATACATGGATTAAGAGGGAGAATGCATTCGGAGCAGTGGATTCGTTAAAAATAATCAACTCGCCCCTTCGGGGCTCGTTGATTATTTTTAACGAATCGAGAGCTCCTAATGCATTCTCCATTACTTCAATGTACTAAAACAATTGATGCAACACCGGGGTTTTACTGTTGCCTCTGGGGTTGATGAAACAAATATTTGATCACACGCAACTATTAGTCCCGCTGTGTTCATACCAACTGTCAACTGGTGATACATTTCAACGTCTATTTCTTGCATGTCTTATAACTTTTGTTCTGTTCGACGCATCTTCACACGTTAGGTATCATTATAAAGACAACATGTACACGACGTATAAGTTTGAGAATATAATTTTAAGTGTACATTTGGGACCATTGGTTTAAAGTTGCTTTTGTAACAAATAGTGAATGTACAATTGAAACTCATATATTCAATATTATAGATGTCAATGTTTTGTCTTGGGGGTCTAATATCTTTCTTTATATATGAAGTCCCTTATGTCCAAAATGTAAATGTGTAACTTCTTAAGTTTAGGCGGATTTCAACGTTACAGAGAGAAAAATTAGTTTTAAAAGGGGATATTTGAGTTATGCCCCTTTGACCTTGAAAAGCATTTCGGTTGTACACGCCACGTACATGTGTCGCTCGGTTGATTGCACAAGGACAGACTTCTGGGGATGAGTGTAACTAGTAATTATAATGGAAATTGGAGTAGAGAGTTGTTTTGACGGTGTCATGTTCCAAGGATGATAGTCATGTCAAATTGACATTGTCTCGTTCATATATTAGTGATTTAAACAAAATATGTCCAGATGTTACAGTGATTGATAAACATAAATATTGGGATCGTTTACTTTAGTCAATAAGAAACTAAATCAACAATATGTAAGTTAGTATTATGAAATAATTCACTGTTGCTATAAAACATAGTTTTGAAATTGGTTGAGACATGTTTTATTCATTAAAATGGATTGGCAAGCAAGCTGAGAGCTTATGTCATCGCTTCAATAAAAATTACAAATGTGACATAAAGGAAACAATAATTACGATGATAGCGAGAGAAGGTATGAATATGAAGTTTTAATCCATTTCTAATTCCCTAATAATTGCTGTATCGAGGCATGATATTTTGGAAATACTGATGGCCGTTTCATCAAAAAACATGTACATGTTGTATTTCGATTTTCGTTTTATTAATACATGAGAATCAGACATGAGCTCTGGTATTACATATTTTAAAATATTCTATAATAGATTGTTTGTTGACTAACATGTTTGGACGATGTAAAAGCAATGAATCTAGTAATAGTTTTGTAAAATGGCTCATGATATAGAATGTAGAATGTCAATGATCGTAAATTTGTCACAATATATTTATTGAAATGTGTACAGGATCAGTTTGAGTCGCTAGTCGATATCGCTGAGGTCTCACTTAAACCCACTTACATTGTCTACAATTATAATTCTTCTACACAAACACATACTTACTTTTATCCTCGCTGACTATCCAACGAGGAGTCCGCCAAACTAAACATCAATTTCCTGCCATTCTAGTTGAGTGACATTGTTGAAATTTACAAATTATGTAATTTCAACAATACGCACTAGAAAGTTTCTAGATACGCACTAGGAACTTTCTAGATACGGGGTATGTTTATTTATTGGACACCTGTATATTTAGGGTCCGGTCCAATGGAGTCCAATGTCTCATGCTTGTTTCTGATGTTTTAATTTCTCTTCATATACGCCAACATCAACATGGTCCGCCTTCACAACGAAACTGTACAGTATCCCTGGCCCGGTGTTCTTGCTGTACTGATCGATGGTTCTCTGATCGTGACGTGTCCAGACTCCGTCTTGTTCCATCCAGTCCATCAAGGTTCTAGTCTGTTCTTGTATATCTCCACACTCCACAGTCTCGTTACGAGACGAATTGGCGACAAAACAAAAAAGTCCACCTGTAAATGTTGGTTCATTGATCAATGCATTACCATTATACTGAATATATCTATATTTCTACTTCGACTTCTACTTAGGTGGAGTTCTAATGTCACAGTGATTTCTATGTTCACTGTGAGTTGTGTCAGAACAAACAGAGACGAAGGGATAGGTAAACTTTTCTTTTAGAGATACTTTATCGATTTGTCGTGACACATTTTGCTTTACTGACTGCTTAACAGTAGCTTTTAAAATTCGTTTGAATAATTGATCATACACAGTGCATTGTCCCAGTTTTTATGAAATATAATTACTTTAAAGTGACACTTTTCGGAACCGAATATTATCAAAATAAGAACTCTAAAAAAATTCAGTTTCCTTGGAAATGCTAAATTTATCTACACTGCATGCAAACCACACATACACACTTTCAAGAATTTGTAAAGAAATATTTTTTTAGATAGAATAGAATCATGTTGTGCAGTGCCACTTCGTTAAAGTACGGTAAATATACTAAATAAATAACAAACACTAAATAAAGATTAATTATTTTATTTACAATAGAAAAAAGACATAGCTTTA
Source organism: Gibbula magus (assembly GCA_936450465.1). NCBI lineage: Eukaryota > Metazoa > Mollusca > Gastropoda > Trochida > Trochidae > Gibbula > Gibbula magus. The sequence continues at coordinate 49,784,673 of OW388301.1, forward strand.
AAAATACAATAGGTAAGATCTAAAACACAAAATGAATGAAAAAAATAAAAATCATTTCCCCTCACGTTGCCATCTGCTAGATACCGCAATATTAGTAAAATGGCTGATTTATACGGAGATTTTGACAAAGGGCTATTTGATGAAATTGTCAATGTGAATACAAATGAAGAGGTAGATTATTTAGATATTGAGAATATCATGGATTTCTTGACTGAAGATTTTGACTTTGGGGCCACGGATGCTGTTGCATTAAGTGTTTCGCCGAATGTGAAAAAAGAACTTGAAGAGGCCTTTCACGAAATTCCAACCATTGAAATGAAGTCACGAAACGATCAAAGATTTCGGAAACTAACGGAAAATGATCTGAACAATTTGGAAGACAGCAGACAGTCAAATTCAACAAAGAAGAACACAAAGTGGGGCGTAAAGATGATTCAAGGTATGAATAACTCAAATACTTGTTTTCCAAATGCAATTTAAATGCATCTTTTACATCTAGTTACACACTGAATGCGACAAAAAATATTAAATACGCTTAAAAATAGAGTAGGGCGCTAAATATGAAAACTGATTTTAAAAAATCCAAGACCCCTCCAGGTCAGCAATCAACCGACACTTACGAGATCTCAGCAGAGACATTGACATCCTGAGAGATAAATAATTCCGGCCTGCGAATAATCTACTTGATGGAAAACTTAAGTTCAATGCTGAACATGGATTATCTCGTCCTACTACACACAAGGAAGTGATCCCACCAGGAGATTTGTTGAAAATAAATGCCTACCTGAATCCTGAATCAAATCCAATAATCCTTCGGTACCGTGTGTGGTACAATTTAGCTATCCATTTTGTCTCCAGGGGTATCGAATTCCATAAGCAACTAAACACACATTCCTTTTTGTTAAAACACGATGAATTTGGCAGAGAATACGTTAAATTTCACATGACACAAAACAGAAAACCATCAAGGTGGACTTCAAAGCGATGAGGCCGAAGCCGACAAGCGCATGTATGCGACAGGAGCTATCGGCTGTCCAGTCGAATCTCTGAGACTTTTCATTCATAAAACTGATCCTTCTGCCGACTCTCTCTTTAACCATTGCAAAAAGGATGCGATGGAATCTCCTGACATACATGCTTTTTGGTATGACACTAATGCCTGCAAACCGTACCAATTCACTCACTTCATGGGCGACATTTCACGCAAAGCAGGGTGTTCCAAAGTGTACACAGCTCACTGTCTTCGGGCCACCAGTATCCAAGCCATGAACGATGCAGGATTTGAATTGGGTCATATCATGTTCATGAGTGGTCATAGGAACGAGAGCTCTGTGAGAAGCTACAACCGGCCGTCGTGTTCCACAACTCAGAAGGCAAGTATCAGCAATGCCCTCGCGGCCGTTGCAGGGGGATCCGCCATTGAAATGCCGCCAAGTTCATCAACAGTTTCCAGCTTGGTTCCTCAACAAGATAATTCAGTGTCACGTTTTCCCATGAACTGTTTGCCGTTTAACCAGATTCCGTTTGGTCAAGCTTCTAACACCACCGCTATGGCTTCTACCAGGGTAGATTCGGCTGGTTTCCTCTCGAATTCCACATTCGCGAACTGTGTTTTCAAATTTGGCAACTAGGAATGTCAAGGTCATGTGTAACGTTACATAGGTTCACGGCCAGTTGCGTAATTGATTTTCATTGGCTGATGAACGAGTTGTAGGCGGAGCTAACACTCCAATGTCGTTTTGATTTACATTTTGTTGTTGAGTTGAAATTCATTCGCGTAAATAGTGCAGCTATAATATTGCTGCGAATTTGTATATTTGGAGCAATAAAACCTTTTGAAAACCTCAAGTATGAGCATAATTATTTATAAGAATTGACTTCAAAATTTATTAAGTTCATGGAGGTATAAACTTAATAAATATTGAAGTCAATTCTTAAATAAAACGTGCAAAATGTGTCAAATACTCCGAGGGCTAAAAGAAATGAAACAAGATTTCAAAGGGGTCAAACACATATTATTTTGCTGGATAAAGTCGATTTTGAATGTCTGTGATGAGGATATATCTCGAAAAGAGAAATACATAATTTCATTCATGAGAGTATGATACTCAATATTTCATATCTGTTCACATGGGATGCTGAAATTGCTTTTCCAAATGTTTCGTATATGTATATATATGAATTTTTTCATGGACAAAATCCAAAATATCCGTGATTCCATGCCAAGCACAAACAACTATGATCTTGAAATCCCAACTGTGGCCACTGACAAGCAGAAACTCACTACGTTCAGACCTTTCAATGAGGAGGAATTACTCAAACTGATTAAGAGATCCAAACCTACATCCTGTGCCTTGGACCCTTTACCGACCTCTGTTCTTTTGAACAACCTTAGCGTTCTTCTTCCAGTCTTCACTGCTATCATCAACAATAGCCTTCAGTTTGGCGTCATGCCTAATGTGCTCAAATCGGCGCTTGTAAAACCTTTGCTTAAAAAGTCAAATCTTGATTGTGATGCACTCAGCAACTATAGACCGGTCTCTAACCTCACCTATGTCTCAAAGCTCATTGAATGTGAAGTGTGCGATAGACTGTCAGAACATCTCCAATACCACGGCTTGTATGACAACCTGCAGTCAGCATATTGACGTAATCATAGTACGGAGACGACACTAGTCAAGGTCTTCAATGATTTGAGGGGGGCGTTGACGACCAGAAGGTTGGGATCTTGACCCTTCTTGACTTAAGCAGTGCCTTTGACACCATCGATCATGGCAGACTTATCCATCGTCTCAAATGCGACTTCCTTATTGACGGAATAGCTCTTTCTTGGTTCCAGTCCTATCTCTCAGCCCGTATTCAGACCGTTGTCATTGATGGTCGTTCCTCAGATCCAGCAACACTCAGGTATGGAGTTCCACAGGGCTCGGTCCTAGGGCCTGTCCTGTTTACGCTCTACATAACAGAACTTGGATCCATCATTGATGAACACCATATCAATCGACATCACTATGCAGATGATGCGCTGGTGTACAGATGCTTCACTCCTAACGAGGAACAAGCAGCCGTTGCCCTGAAAGACATGTCACAATGCTGTGAAAACATCAAATCCTGGATGCATGACATTAAATTGAAACTAAACAGTAGCAAGACCGAATCTATTCTCTTGGGCCCCATCAAACGGAGAGATATGTGTGCTTGTGACGCTTTCGAGTTTGATAACTCACTCATTCATTTTTCCGACCAAGTCAAAGATCTGGGTGTGATCCTTGACTCTGACCTATCACTTGACAGTCACGTCTCCAACCTTGTCAAAACCTGCTTTATTCCACTCCGGAGTATTGACAACATTCGCCAATATCTAACTACCAAATCAGCAACAACTCTTGTTCTCTCTCTTGTTGTCAGCAGACTTGATTACTGCAACTGTTTGTTGGCTGGTGCAACCAAGTCCCAGATACAGAGGCTACAGAGAGTGCAGAATGTAGCAGCCCGCATTGTGACCAGATCCAGAAAGAACGATCACATCACTCCAATCCTCTTCTCTCTGCACTGGTTGCCAGTGGACTCTAGAATCAAGTTTAAGCTTCTCTGTCTTGTCTTCCGCTGCCTGTCTGGAACAGCCCCTACCTACTTATCCAGTCTTCTCACTTCTTACAATCCACCTCGTTCGCTCCGGTCACAAGACAAGAATCTGCTCGTAGTCCCTAAATCTAGAAGAGTACAGTACGGGAACAGATCCTTCGCCTATGCAGCACCAGTTGCTTGGAATGCACTGCCACAAGACCTCATAGATTGTTGTGACTTTCAGAGTTTCGAAACACTGCTAAAAACTCATTTGTTCAGAGAAGCCTTTCAACTGAACTGCTGACATTTTCCTCAATTCTGTTTGCGCTTTGAGCATGATCTACATGGAAAACAGCGCATTACAAATATGTTATGATGATGATGATGATGATAAATCTGTAAAATGCAGTTAAACATAATTATTTTCCAAGTAATACATGTTATGTTGATCAATATAACAGAATCTTATAACTTTGAGGACATGTTCAAAATGTAAGTCTGTGACTGAGTATTTACATTTATATATCTATTTCTTCATGATAGCTTTAGGTGGTTCGTTAGAAAATAATATTGGGTCTCCAAGTTGAAATGATAAGGGATTTGCATTAATTTTGTGGTATGTTTCATTTTCAAACCATCGAAGAAAATAAGTGAAAAAAAACATCCTTTTTGTGCATTCAAAGACAACGTGATTAATTACAATTCAAATCACAAACATGATCACTCAACTAGTCGGCGCTAATCCATTGACATGACCCTGTATCTAAAGCATTGACCTTATTGCTTTGTTTATAAGGGCGAACACAATGAAAGGTGTGACTACAAAGACAAAAACTGTCAGGAAAAAGAAAGGATTTTTTAAAATTTTGGTAAACAAAAAAGAAAGTATAAATTTTAGGTTTCTTCAAAAAATATTGTTGATGATACACAACAGTTTATCGACATATAAGAAATAGTCTATGTGAAAATTAATAAATGTGCCTGATTGTGCACACATTTACAATATATTAAACATGGTGGGGGTCATGGTGGTGTAAATTTCATTTCCTTCCCGTCTTCAGTAAAATTTAACCACAGTCACCAATTAATGCATTCCAACTACTGCATGTAAGTATTATTGTATCGTGCCATAGTCAAATGCATCTTATGTCTTTTAAATATTGAATCGAAACCAACTGAGGTGAGTCCTTTCTTTTGCCTGGCAGTTTATTTCTACTCGTTTTAGAATACCATACACCTAATATTACTATTCTCTAGACTAATTGAATATGATTAAGTTGAATCGTGCTTAAATTTAGATTATTTATGAAAATATTCTAACATAGAGGTCGCTGTACCTGAACTGCATAGCTGGCTAGCACAGACAAGTGAAGAATATGCGGCAAGGCAGTGATGAAAACTGGCCTTGTGGAGGGATGTTGGTGAACTGCTTGACTCCAAATTAAATATCGCCGATTAGTGGGAACTGGGAAATAATAACTGGTAATGTGTTCCATAGTTATTTCTATTTTTGCAAATTTAGGGGACAACATAGTGCATATACGGTTTAAATGCAATCTAACAATTCGGTCCATGACGAACCATATAAGTGAAACACTACTGAAATAACATTTTAATGGTTCGGAAAACATATACTATCTTAAACTAAATGTATTAGTTTGTGTGTCTAGTCTTTAATGCTTGATCGCATGTTATCATTTACAGACTCATTTATTTATTTATTTATTTCTAATGAATTACTTTTTCCAGAGTTCAGCAATGCTTCGCAGATTTCTTGGCCTTGTGACTTTTGTAACTATGGTGTTACTGCGTGACTATATGTTGGAAACAAATATCAAATAGCAAATAACATATATCTCTTCACCGCAACGACTCCCTTGGAGCACAATGTTACTGTTAGTTCCCGAAATGCCGAAAGAAATCGACTGATCGTCATACCAATATTTCCTTTAATAACGGACAGCAAATACAATAAAAGCAACTTCAATTTTCCTGAAAAGCTTGAAGAACGAATGTTGGATTTCATTGAGAGTCTACAATATACGTTGAATCATCAGTTTGTAGAGGAGGTACATCTACTGTATGATCAGGACGGCATGCCGAGCTATGTCACTTCCAGATTGGGTCACAGTCTAAAACTAAAGTTTCGCAAAGTTAAAGATACTTACAACGCTAGCAGAGTGTTGGAATATGTCCACAAACATTACCTTGATACATTGGTGATGATAACAAATGGAGATATCTACCCTGGACAAGGATTTGATAACATCCATTATGACGTCATGAAGGCCAAGCACCTGTTTTACACCCCATCTCGTCACGGGAGGTAGGAGAAACGATGTATGGCGTTCCCTGAAATGTGTGACACACCGGGAAATTATTTTGGAGGGCACGACACTTATATATTCATTCCAACCGAGCAATTTCCCAAAATTGGTCTGTTTTGGCTGAAACCATATAAGTGGGATTCCTTTGGTACCGAGAATATCATGCTATACATCTACAAGAACAATCTCGGATACAAGCTTCTGAATCCGTGTAAACGTACATGTATCTTTGTTTACCATAATCACTGCAGTGGAGTTCGTCACAGTGACAGGCAGGAGCATGGCGCACAACATAGTTTAAATGTGGAGCCGTCATATAACCTGCATTAACACTGGAGATGAGAATACTTATATTGTGAAGAACAGAGAGTTCATATTGACATTATGACAAAGGAAGACGGGAAAACGTGTATAACTTCAATTTGAATCGAGTAGTTTTACAGTAGAAAAGTCCCGGCCATTTCAATAGAAGATTACTCTTAAAAAAGAAGAACCCAACTATAAAATACAGTGACACACCCTGAATTTATAAGTGATAGACTGTAGATTTAATAATGCGTTTGTTCACTGGCTAATAAACGGTTTGAAAGTTCAAGTCGACAAGCTCCGACATGTATACCAGTTTAACTTGCACCTTTCAAACCGTTTATAAGCAAGTGAACAAACACATTATGAAATCTATTTCTTAAATAGTGACGTCACATCATATTTAGCCACGTCCCCATGAGGTTCATGGCCAGGTGCGTTGTGGATTTTCATTGGCTGATGAACGAGTTATAGGCGGGGCTAATAATCCAATGATTGTTTGATTGACATCTTGTCTTTGAACTTTGAAGTCATACGTGTAAATAGTGCAGTTCTTATTGATGCAAATTTGTGTATTTGTAGCAATGAAACATTTTGAAAACATTAAGTATGAGTATTTATTTGTAAGAATTGAGTTACGTGAGTTATGTGCTACGCGGATTTACACAGTTTGCACAGCGGCAAGTTTAAGTTTATACCTCAATAAACTTCATAAATCTTGAAGTCAATTCTTAATTAATCTTATGACAGTTATGACATTGAAAGAGACCTACGTGTTACAGTTGTAAGTAAGGATACAAATGATTACATTGTGCACAGTATTGTGCAATTGAGTACCAATACCAAACGAGTGTGTGTTGAACATCGAAAATATTCCATCGAAATGTGTTTTTTGTTTTGATTTATTCATAATCATATTCAAATTGTAACTTGAAAGATATTTCGTTGAAATATTTTCCGTATTCAATATTCGGGAGTTTTGTGATTTATTAATTACACAATAAAAGGGCTTTATGTTTCTTAGAACCAACCATCAAACCATGCGCGACATTACCGCGCAATAACTTTTTGGGAAAAAATATGTTTAAACCATATGAAAAGTGAATAATTACCATCTTTTCCAAAATAACTTATAAACATTTTATTTTATTTTCATAATTAGGTAGTCAAATCATTTTTTAATGCAATTGAAGTTTGGAAATTATTGATACTATGCAGATATTAAGTTAGATTCTGATTGTATTGAAATTAGTGTTAAAGTTGCACAGATAAAAAAAGGAGGGTTCTATCGGGGTATTTTTTGTGGAAACGAAATTCAAGAAGATATCCCTGTTTACACATATATGCTATTACTATATGATTAAAACACAGTCAAATTGAAATATATTAATTAAGTTAATACTTTGATGACTTTACATTTGACAATTTGATAAAAACAAGCACATATTTGTTGAGAAATCAAAACCATGAGAATTGAAGCCATTCATCGGCGCTGCGAGTGGGGGAAACTTCGCTACGGCCTAACAGTATATTGTTTATTACTTTTATGATACATCATGTGTTACTATGTGAATATTCTATGAGTGAATATGTTTTATTATAACAAAAAAATAAAATTGGGTTAAATATCACGTGTTTTCATTTCACGAAATGTCAAGGATCCAAGATGGCGGATGCTGCCGATAGATCGTTGATAGAACTTTCCCTTTAAAGAGGCTGTAACAAGCTTTTGCACTATGTTTTCTCAAATTTGCCAATTTATCAAAGTTTGTTCAATACAGCTGCTGAACAAAAGTTCACAACACAGCTCACATTTGTTTCATTCTTTTCCAAAATAACTTATAAAATTTTTATTTTATTTTCATAATTAGGTAGTCAAATCATTTTTTAATGCAATTGAAGTTTGGAAATTATTGATACTATGCAGACATTAAGTTAGATTCTGATTGTATTGAAATTAGTGTTAAAGTTGCACAGATAAATACGATAGGTATCAACAGTCCGTCACGGTGAGGTCATTCTTTTTTATATGAAAATGTTTGGAAACATAACAATTGCATATTTCTTCCACACAGTAAGTGTTTTTGAATGAAATATGTACCTTATTTAATCAAATATGAAGTTATTAAAATTTACAAAGATTCTGAAAAATGTTTCATAACATAACTCTACGAATTTATATTGTCAATAAATAATTTATCTGCTTCCATTGGCACACTTGTCTCAGACAACTGGTTATGTCAACATATGATGCAGTGAATATGTTGAAGTCAAGAAATTCGTCTTTTAGTGAAAGTACCTGGATTATCATCGTCAGGCACAGCAGAATGAAATTGGCAGTACAAAAGTAATGATCGAAATATACAATTCCAAATCATGGTATAAAGAAGTTTAGATGTTTTTGACGCATACAGATCCTGCAAACCACGATGCACAATTTATGGGGAAGACCGATGGATACGAAATCAATGTACATGAACAGCTCTCAAGTCCTAACATTCGGAAGGGTATTATACAGAAAAGGGTTGGTTTTCGGATCATTCACATGTAAATCTCAAGACATCTAGAACAATTTGGGTTTTAATGCTACGTCCCGTGCTGAAAACTCGTTTTGAATGGCTGGAGAAAAGAAACAGCGCCTTTCAGTGAACACAACACAAACGCCCATCCTTCGCACAGACACTCGCCATTAGCCCAATAGCTCGAGCATATGTAGGTCAAACCAGGGATCTATATAGTATATAAGGTCTCTGGTCAAACGCATCGATTGCGCCAAGGAAAGCGAAACGTCACATAAGATGGATACAAAAAATACCCCGGCATTTATGGACTTTCACGCCCGGAAAAACAAATCAACCGCTGAAATAATCGACATCTATAACAAAGAAGCGGGCGTCTACGATGAGGCAAGTTGACTTAAAATGTTTAATTTCATTCGTAAAGGATTTGACATCCTTCTGTCCGTTTGTTTTCACTTGGATTTCAAAGGTCAATTACTATACATGGACCTCACTTTGGGGGTCGCCCCTATCCGTCAATGGGTAGTTACTCATCAAAAACGTTACTCATCGAGCCATCACTAAAATCAATGAGTTTGTATTTACAGTTGCTGTTGATGTTTTAGAGTATGTTCCAGCTTATAAATATTTCGTTTTTTTTCGGTTACAAGAAAACTTAGAGTTCACTTTCATTTCTAAGGAAATAGCCAAATCTGCTAGCTGTGCTCTTGGAGTTATTTGCCAAGTTATTTACCTGAACAAATTGTATGGAATGATGCGTTTTGTCACTCTTTCTTGGAAACTCTCACATCAAATTATAAATCTGGAATTCAGCCAATCTTAGATAAAAATAGACGATTGTGTTGAGGACGCAATAGATGATTTTATACGTATGATTTTAGACTCTAGTAGCTGCATGAAGGAACGTATAGTGAATTCACGTCATAGATCAAGCACGCCCTTAAACGCATAGTGCAAGTCCGCAAGGAGGGTTGCACTGAAATCTTTAAGAAAATTTAGAAGATATCGCAGCGAATCTGATAGGAGATTATACTGTAAAGAGAGAAGTAGGTACGAAACTTTCTGTAGGAGATATAAATCAGATGTGCCTAAACGAAATGTAGAGATATTATGCAATGCAAGTAGTTCCCCAGCAAAATTTTGGAGACAAATACGAAAATATAAGAATACACCAATATCAAGCAATAACATTGCCGAAACGACATGGCTTACACACTTCAAGAAAGTTTTTAGAAATGAGTCCGTTCTCGATCCTTCGTTTACGGCCAGTAGTGTGGAGCAAGAAACATGTGAAACATTTGATTATGATATGCCGAAGCTCTTCTATTTGATTCACGGATAACAGATCAAGAAATTTCTGAAGCGTTGTTTCATTTAAAAAATGGAAAATCCGTTGGTTTAGATCAACTTGTTGTTGAAATGTTGAAGTCGTCACAGTCTATCATCATGCAATTCCTAAACAAGTGTTTCAATACACTTTTTGTAAAAGGTATATTTCCAAGCAATTGGGCAATGTCAGTTATTATTCGTCTACATAAGAAAGGTGATCGTTCAAACCCAGATAATTATAGAGGTATTTCCCTCATGAGTGTACTTGGGAAAGTTTTCAACACAATCCTTAATAAAAAGACTTTCAAGATGGTCAAATATGAATCATATAATCCCAGAATCGCAAGCTGGTTTCAGAAAAAATTATTCAACATCAGATCATATTTTTACACTGTTTGCATTACTTCAGAAATCCTTATCTCGACGAAAGCGTAAGCTATATGTTGCTTTTGTTGATTTCCAGAAAGCGTTTGATTCGGTTGATCGATCAAAACTTTGGTATTGTTTACGCAATTCTGGTCTAAAAGGGAAAATGTATTAATTGTTGAAGTCAATGTATGAGAACGTTAAAGCTTGTGTAAGTTGTGGTGAAAATATGTTTGACTTTTTTTATTGTCCAATAGGCTTGCGACAGGGTTGTGTTCTCAGTCCGGTTCTCTTTTCCTTCTTTATCAATGATTTATACAATGAAGTTATAACAAACGGGAAACATGGTGCTCAAATGTTCCCAGTTCTGATAGAAATGTTTATACTTCTATTTGCCGATGATATTGTCCTTATTTCAGAAACAGTAGTTGGGCTACAAAACCAGTTAAATATTTTAGAACATTACTCTAAAACATATAGATTAACTGTTAATTTGGATAAAACAAATATTGTAATTTTCAGAAAAGGTGGGCCGGTACCATCTAAAGAAAAATGGTTTTATGATAATCAGCCCGTGGCCTGAAGTAATATTTGGGATTTATGTTTAATACAACAGTAAATTTAAAGAAATCTCTTGCAGATTTAGCATTAAGAGCAAGGAAAGCTTTAATAAATTTGCTTTCAATTATGCATAATTTTGTTGTGTTGACGACTAACATATATTTTAAACTTTTTGATTGTCAAATACAACCAATTTTACTTTATGTATAAGAAATATGGGGATTGCAACGTTTTGAATGCATCGAAAAGGTACATCTGTTAGCGTGTAAAAAGTTCTTTTGTGTCGGTCAGTCGACTCCAACATGTATTGTATATGGGGAATGTGGGAGATACCCGTTAAACATTAATGCTTGTTAGATGTTTGAAATTTTGGTTAAAAATAATATGTTTGCATGAATACAGACTACCTTAGAAGGCTTACAACATGCTTGTTCATTTAGATGATTAAGGGAAAGTAACATGGGCATCCCACGTTCGAAATATTTAGTTTTCTCATGAATCATATTGTGACATTATCACAATGACTCTTAAAATGGTACTTTTAGCAATGATCAGTAATTAAAACAGCACCAATGATAATGTGTGCATTTTTATAATCACCAATTGAAAGAGGTCGGGGCTGGGGGTGTCTTCTTGGTACGCCAACATTTGGGAAAATGCTATTCTTGGAACGCCAACAAAATGTTAACAAAAGAAATTGTTAATCCAATCTAACCAATTAAGCAGGGCTTGAGCTTCACCCTTGAGTGGCTTTAGCCATGCTACTCACCTGACCACTGAACACAGTTCACAATCAGACCGATTAAGTGACAGATAACTACCGCAGTGAACATGGTTCACAATATTAGATTGATTTGGTTAAATTCACTCAGTTTGGGTTCAGATTTCAGATTTCCTCAGCTTGTAAGCTAAATATACCTTTTATGAAAAGGCTCATTAATTAAAGTGCACCCTATAAAACAGAAGTATCACTGTCATTGGTAACACTTTATAATGGCAAACGCTTTTGTCAACATATCTTTTGTTACGAATCGTCTCGGAAATCCAAGTCTTGTACATAATGGCTATAGATTCAAGGTGAAGTTGAATCGCGGCAACAGGACACCTCATCAAAGTACTACAGCAAGTCCAGGCTTCCAACGAAATCAAGTTAATTCAATACAGAGCTGGAGGAAAGCGTGTGCCAAGAAAGAAGAAATATAGACAAATTGACTCCAGACTAGCACAGCTCAAACTGAGACATGGACATAGACAATTGTCAACTATTGCATTTGCTGATGCTGCCTCTCATATGCTTCATCTTGACTGACTCAACCATGTACACAATTAGACGTTTAGATGTTGAAACATTTATTTTACTTAAACAGCTGTAACATGCTTTTTTAAATTAATATATTTGTAATATTTTAAATGTTGTTACTATACTAAAGTTTATTATTCATTAAATTATTTTGTTCTCTTTAAATGTTGAAATATCAATATTATTTTTTCAATGTTTTAATGATATGTATTTAATTTTTTTTAAAGACAATGTTGATTTCGTTATATTTTTTAAATGTTGTAATATTCAATGTTTCAACTATTCATTTATATATTTTAAACTTATATTCATTATCTATTGATTTCGTTTTATATGTTGAAATAATATTTATATATTTTAAACTTATATTCATTATTAACTTATTTCGTTTTATATGTTGAAATAGTAATGTTATCAAATCAACTGTAACTAGGTTTTTATAAAATCTGTTTAAAACTTTTTAAAATATCAAGCCCTCATTACATGCTTTTTGTATTTTTAAAATGTTAATAAAAGAAGTTGTGCAGAAAATATTTTGCAAATTTGTTCGTTGTTTTTATAACCAGGATTATAGACGTCCATGTGTTGATAAACTTGTTGTTGTTGCTAATTATCTCCTGTAAATATTTCTTGGTACGCCAACAAATATTTTGGCCAAAATGACCAATTTTATCCAAATGTTGGCGTAGCAAGAATGAACCGGGCTGGGGAGTTAAAGTGGAAATGACTACTGCAAATGTAATACACACAGCAGCTTCTGATGCGTGAAGTTGAATTTGGCCGGTATCCGTCGAATGTTCAAAACTTGACTGTGCTGACCAGTCGACTCACACTTGAGTGATTTTGTGCTCTTGGTTGAATCAGAGCGTGAAAGAGATGATATGTGCTCTGTTCTGGTGTCAACGTTGTATTTATCATTATAAACGCTGTTGGAATGTCACGGTTCGTTAATTAACAGAATGAGGCTACTAATGTAATTACTTTGGTGCAGGCACTCTCTACTTCCATTCCTCAGCCTCAGGGGTGCCTTTATTGTCGTGTGAATTGATATATTCTAATGATTATCGTGTCTCGTAAGTCTGAGGGCTGGGTGCTTATTTTTACAATAATGTTTTATATGTCAATATTATTTATAATACGGCATGTGACACGTTAATATAATATTACTATTATTCTTCCTTATTCTTCTAATGACCCACCTACTGTTAGATTGTTGACAGCAGTGAAGGGGTACATGCAAAGTCTATATTAAACAATTTCTTAATCATTTGATTTGTTTACCCTTTTGGCCGCTCTCTCAATACGATACACCGTTTTTCCAAAACATCTTACGATTTTGACGGATATTATTAATGAATAGCCTTTTCACACACATGACCTTCCCCTAACAACATATATTGAGATTATAGATATGAAGTAACGTTTTGAATAGACGTTTCCACAGTATACTCTCCTATAAAATATTCACTTTAATGAAATGTTGACTCTTGAAATATTTATTGGCGTTGTTGACGTTTATATCAAATGACTTTTTGAAGTCGCTAATGTCTGGCTAAAGGCGAGTATTTCAGATAGTACCGGTAAGTGTAAGTGCTATTGCCCACCATACATCGGTCACAATGATTGATTATTTATACACAGCTGATTGCAGGTTACAGATATATAAAGATAGAACAATTGCAATAACAATGCAACTGCGATTTTAGTGATATATCAGACTTGTGTATTGACTCTCAGAATACCCTACTGTTGAACAAGCGTCCACTCGGTATTACGCAACATGTGTATTCAGTCAACTCATTTAGGGTAATTAATTACCGGTACAATGCCCCTGACCCCTGTGTGACGAGAACGCCAATACAGTAAGATTTCGATATAGTGATCACATGAGCACTTATATGTTTCCGATCTGGGTGCATTACACTGTAAATTCATCTGCGATCAGATGACATTCTCGACCAGGAACTAACAGCGCTAGTTATTGAGAATGTAAATGTAACAAATGTAAATTATGTTACTTTGAGATAATGAATTTCTTTTCTTTTTATTACAGGCGAACAGTTATAATATGCCTAAGGTTATCCATGTAGGAATTGCTGACTTTTAAGAGATTGACTTTGGTGACTGGAAACTAGTTATTGGCTTATGTCCTTATATAATGAAGGAAAACTGTTTCTAAATCCAACTAAATGTGTGACGTCTTTGCCTTTCTGAGAGGTTTAACACTTTCAACTGGACATCAAAGGCTGATTGTTTCAAATATGTCCAAACCCATGGATATTACAACTAGGCTGATGGTGGTGCATTCCATGTCAGACCCAAAAACTCGTCATAGCTTTGACAGTTATCAACTAGTTATAGACCTCTCATGTAAATAAAAATTTTATCTGTCTGTGTATCAGATGCATACTTAAAAAATATTGAATAAACATCACATTTCATTAGACATATTCGAAGCAAAAACATGGAGTGATTTTGACAAATGAAATAACAATTAATTTAATGCGATAATATAATGAATTTAACGGTCTTTAAAGTGTGCTGTGTATTAGAAAGTCCCTTGTCTTCCATAATGTGCATGAAGCAAAGAACGTCACCCTTCACTGGCCATGAAAATTCGCTAGTTGATGTAATTACAGGTGGCGGAAATGACCATTAACTAATTATCATGTACCCACCCTCACTTAATTGTTTGTGTATCTCCTACCAGACCATTAGGGGTAGTCAACATTTCGACACGTTCAAATGTTCTTATAGATCCAACGCACAGTTTTATATAACATGCAATATTAGAAATTCAGCAATGAATCTTCAATTATCATGTACTGTAACAGTTTGTGAATTGCAAACACTCAGTCGATTATCATCGTATCGACGTATATAAGCAATCATATACGATTATCTTATTGTGTTCTGTATAAATCAACACAGAAAACACATATATTCGCTGTTGGAAAAAAGTTATTTAGTAACTCCACATGTAAGGTTGTGATGTATGATGTCAATTAAAGGTGCATCCGTTTGTATTTTGCTTTAAAACGTTCCAACACACCATATGTGCTGTTTACGATACAAACAAATTCACTCAGATTGCATATTCTTCCCCAATCGCCAAACAGGTCATAATAACTAGTTTCCAATTAAAAGTAACATCATTATGCATGTGCAGAAACCGAAAGTGCACGTCCTATTTACATGCACAGTAGTTATATGACCTATTGAACATTATCAACCCAAATTTGTTTTTGTCTGGTTTCAATAAGATTCCAAAATTACGTTTGACTCATTGGCGCGCGCCACACGCGGTGCATTGTCCGGGTTTCAATCAGAAATCGATACATTTACCTTCAATATACTAAGTCGAGTATCATCAAAATGGGCCTTTTTGGTAACAGTTGGTACTTCTCGATAAAATAAGACCATTTATAACGTTTATCACATATGTCCCCCAACAACACAATGGATGTATCTTTAAACCGCTGCCTTTGAAATCTGTCAACTTCAACATAGACATTTTCACAGAAATATTGATATTATAAAAAGAATATCTGTCAATTCTTGACAAATACCATGTTCACCTTATCCCGGTATTGTATGATAACTTGATAATATACATGCTTTCAAATCATTTATTGCAATATGAATACGAAATGCAAACGTGTAGCAAGCAATGTTTATGTAACTACATGGACATTTAGATATTATCACACTTCCAACAACCGTACACAATATTTGAAACATAATATATGTTGTTAACCATTTAATATCATAAACAAAGTCATGACATCTGCCTGCCGTTTTTACTTGAATCTCAAACTGTCCTGTAGCAAACCTATTAAACTATTACCGCGCTGTATTTACACTTACATTATGCAACATTGTCAACTTAAAATTAAAAACAAGATATATGTAAATTGTTCATAAATAAGCTCTCAAACAAAATTTGAAATGAACCAGTATGTATACAGTACAATACTGTAGTATCCAATTACCATCACTAGTCATCCTATGAGTAGCCAAGTCACGCTCTTAACGAGCTAAATGGAATATGATATACTGGGATAAGTGTGTATTGCAAGGGGCACTTTGTTTAGGTATAACCATAAACCAATTTAAAAACACGTATATATGTGTATTGTCGCCAATACTGTTATTTCAATCGGAGTATGTTGACACGTGTGTAGTTGACTCAGAGGTACACACAAGTGGTTATGGGATGTTCAGGAGATACGGTTCACTGACTTGATGGTTAAACACTAAGGAATTTTCTGAGATTTTTTTAAATAATGGTATATTCTTTTCTGATTTTTTAAAATTTGAATGCAGATCGGAGAGTATATTGTGGAAACGTCTGGTTAAAACTGACTACATATTTATAAACTTAACATATTTCTTTAGGGGAAGGACACTTGTGTGAAAAGGCTTTTCATAGATAATACCCGTCAAAATCGTAAGATCTCTTTGATAAACCTTGTATCGTATTGAGAAAGCCGCCGAAATTGTAAACAAATCAAATGATTAAGAACATTGTTAACATACACTTTGCATGTACTCCTTCACTGCTGTCAACAGTCTAACAGTGAGTGGGTCATCCCAAGATCTAAATTGGACACTAATTGCAAGAGTTCGAATTAATTAAAAGTTGTAGGGTACTGGCGAATTTGATAATGCAACAAATGCGGACATTCTGAATTCATTACATCACTACATTTCCAGAAGTAAAACGTTTCGCTGATTATTGATACAAACGACTAATAGATATATTACATCAGTGTTCATAATATTTGCGAAGTAATCCCTTGTTCAAAAGAGGAAATGCAGTATTTTGACGCTAGGGACAACTGAGCACTACCATAAATACATGTATGAATATACGTATGTATGTTCTGTGCTATTCAATGACTAAAACCGCTCGAAATCGAATCAAACAGGATGAGGTTAGAAATGGACTGTTTTATTTTCGTAATTGACAACAACCTTGTGCTTTTTGTTCACTCATCCATGTAATAAAGGCTTTTTGCTAGGTCAGAGCCGTTGAACTGGTAATTGATTACCTGTCGGCCTTAATGAGTTGAAACTTCTGTGACGGGTTAGTTGACCGAATATACATGTTACGTAATACGACGGCACGCTCGTTACACAGACATGGTGTTCTGGTACACACAAATACACAGGTCTAATATATATATAGAACATCATACTTGTGCATTTGGATCGTTTGTATTGAACGAGAAGATGTCATGGAAGCGGAGGAACAACGAGTTCGAAGAACGAGTCGTTCCTCCGCTTCCATGACAGCTTCGAGTTCAATACAAACGATCCAAATGCACAAGTATGATGTTCTATATTTATTATATACCCCTTTTTATTAGCAAATTGGTAAACAAATAAAATTGTATAAATTTTCTGGTACGATGTGCTGCGTATTGATACACGGACGGTTGCTTGACCAGCACGTCTCACGATTTGATGTCTTAATAGTATCTTTATGTTCTCATTTGTCAGCCCAATAGAGCTTTAAGTGAAAGTTTCTACAGTGTGGTAATATAATTAAACCATCAAATTTGCTTTACCATCATTTAATTATAAAGCACTGAAAATAATAAACAACATTCAGGCTTCCGTCCGTCGTGCTTCTTTCGAATGACATAACCATGGTTATGACGTCACACTAGTAAACGGTTGTGACGTCACAGTGACGCGGCATCGCTAGCGAAGCTTTCGGCAATGCTTTCGATTCCCCTTACACTTTGCGCTTTTCTGCCTTGTAAATGATAATTTGAGTAACATTTTCCCTGCTTGTGCTGTTAATATTAGGCCAAATCCATGCTAATACTTTAATCAACTGAAAAAATACTAGCAATGTTATTAAAACATAAATTCCGGAGATTTAATTGGGAAAACATTGAAAAGTACGGAAAATTCCGAAAAGTGCCGAAGTTAAGAGAAAGTAGAACCGTCAGCCGTGCAATACGGAATTCACCGTGCAATACGGAAACCGACCACGGAAACCGTATTGCACCCCTGTATTACTATCTTAAGTTTACATGGGTATATAATAAATCATATATATGTAACCTGCACTTAATTGTGTATAAATCATCAGTCTCGATGCCTGGTGTATTGTGGGCAACAGCGTAGTCAAATGATCTAATACTTACTGTTTGAAACACGTTCTTTTACTGAGACATTAGTGTTTTCAAAATGTCATTAAATTCAAACTTCAACAACGCCAATAAATATTTCAAAGTCATTATGTCACAAAAGTCAATATTTTAAAAGTCAACAATTCACTAAACTCAAAGTATCTTCTCAAAGTCAGTATGTCACTAAAGTTAACATATCATAAGATCAACTTTCACCAATGTCAACCAATAGTTCCAAAGGCAACATGTCATCAAACTCGATATATCTTTTCAAAATCAACATTTCACCAAAGTCAATATTTTATTAAAGTAAAACTTCCACAAAAGTCAACCAATATTTCCGAAGTCAACATTTCACCATCATTATAATTTTTTCAAAGTCAACATTTCACCAAAGTGGTATCAATTTCAAAATCACCATTTCACCAAACTCAATATATATTTAAAGTCAACATTTCAAACTTCACCAAATTCAATAAAATAGAAATTTTAATATTTCATGATATAAGCATACTTCACCAAAGTCAATAAATTAACATAACATAATTAATATAAGCCAACAATTCGCTTAACTCTAATATCTTTGAAAAGTCAACAGTCAGAGTCAGATATGTGATTAAAGTCAATATTTCATAAAATTCAAAATATCTTTTTCAAAGTCAACATGTCACCAAAGTTAACATTTTATATAAGTTACACTTTTCACAACATTTCACTAAAATGAATATTTCATAAGTGAACAATTCATATAACTCAAAATATGTATTAAAAGTCAACATGTCACCAAAGTCAATATTTTATCAAAGTATAACACTTCCACCAAAGTCAATAAATATTTAAAAGTCAATAAATAGTCAATACATATTTTAAAAGTCAAAACAAATTTTAAAAGTCAATTGATATTTTAAAAGTCAATTAATATTTTAAAAGTCAACATTTCACAAACATTCTATTTTTTCCAAAGTCAACATTTCACAAACATTATATGTTTGCCAAAGTCAACAATGGCCCATGGGAAATCAAGCCCATCGGAAATCCGGCCCATGGGAAATCTGGCCCAGGACGAGATTTCCCATGGGGAAAAAAATTCCTTTTTATGGGGGGAGTTCATAAATACCCAAAATATGTTACTGCTAGACCGATCATTAACAAATAGAAAATAATTTTTGTGTAACACAAATTTGAACAGCCACTCGCCCATTGGCGAACTTCCCCATGGGCCAGCCCATGGGCAAGGATGTCTGTATCTCACGTACGGTGCGGTGTAGAAAGTTGGAATTTTCGTCAATATCTTAGTTAAAGTATAAAAATAGGTTTTTGATAGAATTTGAACTTCTCATTTATGTTATTCTTGTTGGTCAGTTATGGAATCTCGGGTTTCCATAATAAAATCGGGTCGCATTTTAATCAATCAATCAATTAATGAATCACTTATTCTCTAGAAAACCACGTTGGTGGTACAAGAGCGAATATAATTAATCTATTTACAGTAATACATAATAATAAAAAAAAACATGTTTATAGTATATAAATACAGAATATAATACAAGATGGCAGTAATTATTCTTTTTCTCAAAAGAGATGCTAAGAATTTATAATCAGCAATGTTTTTAGTGTCATTGGTTGAGAATAATTTAACAAAATTTTGCAGACTTGTGTTTCTCGTCAGTCAGTCGTAAAATAAATTGATCTAATTTGATCAATATGACTCTCGTTTGCAAGTAGGTCAAATACCATTGCGGCCTCGGCACTGCCATTCTGACGACACATTTAACCATTTTGACGTCACGTCAACCTTCTGCTGATATTTTCGTGACTGAACGAGGTGCTAAATATAAATCATCTTTATTTACAGACCATCAAACAGATTGAATTTTTGGTCTTTGTGGACATTGGTGAGAATGTAGCTGACTTCTTCGGCCAGAACATGGGGTCAGTAAGAATACTGGACATGGCCGCAGGGACTGGACTTGTGGGAGTAGAGGTGAGAACACTAACGTGAATGGTGAAACAAACGCGGTGTAATATAGACTAAAGACACATTTATGTTCATGCTTGAGTAACTTTTCAAACAAGAAATCCTATGAATATTTGAATATTTTAAAGCACCATGTGAAGCGAGAACAGTCACGCGAAACTAACCAATCTCCCTTCCAAGCTGGTTTTAAAGGCGCTGAAGCACGTTTTGGCATATCATTTTCCTCAAATTGCCAATATCACTGTTAATACAATGTTTTGTGACATAAGAGGGTAACACATCTAATTGTACGACAAATTAAGACGCGTCCATAAAAAACGGTTAATGATGCGACGTATGATGCGGAACTCCTCAGTTGGGACGGTAGATTTTTAGGTCTCATGCGATTGTGAGAGTTCAGATTTGAGATTTGCACGGCTTTAACGAACCATGTACATTCGTTTTAGAACTTTTTTTTTATCAATTCAGGAGTATTAGTCAGCTATTGGTAAAACGTATTTCATTTTCGAGAGAGCATTTCATTTCAGTAAGAACGGCGTGCTACAGCGCCTTTAATTCTACCAATTCTGAAACTAAGCGCTCTAAGATTTTAAATAATTATATTTGATATTATTATTAAATCAAGTTTACGACCCTGACCAGCAACAACCAACGAACAACCAGTTTTAACCCCACGGGCAAATTCTAACCCCGTTATCTTAAATTTGATTGCCCGAAGTCATCAGTCGAAGCGGGGGTCGCGCTTGTAGGTGAAGTACCTTCATATTGATACTGTTGATACTGTCTTTGAAGAGTTTGAGAATAATTCACTTATAGAAAACAATAATGAACATTACGTTGTCGGCCATTTAGAGGTAATACACACTCTACCGCAAAAGAAACGTCACTATCCAAAATCAGGATTATTCGATCTACAAGTAATATACATGATACAGAGATACAGCAAGTCAACTTAACTTCACTTTAAATTTCAATACATTTTCTTTTCATAATTCTGAAAATCATACGTTTCATGAAATTTTAGAATCTCCGTAACTAGACAAGATGGGGGTGCCAAAAAGAGCTTTTTTTAGCTTGTTTTATGACGTCCTACAGTAAAGACGCCTCAACGTATGAAGTCTAAAACTATTTCTTTAGGTCGACAACATTAATAATTAAATGTCTACTGTTTATGATTTTTAAAGTTAAATGCCTAAGATTCAGGCCAAAAACCATTTTGAAAAAGCGACTTCAACACTCCAAGTGTACTTGAACATATATAAAAACATAATCATTACACTCTGATGTTTGAAACTAGGGATACCTCTTTACAAATCGACTTACTCCGATAGCAGTATTTCGTCTTTTCACACTGTTCAAAATGTGATGACGTTTCTTTTGTGGTTGATTGTAGTGAACTGTTAGCAGACATCAAGTATACTAACAGCTATGGATTCGGAGAGCTATGTGGCGAAAATTACCGGGGAAACGAATCATGATGCTGTAGATGCTGTCCACGTAACAAAGACCGCATACAAGACATGTTAATTAGTGGACACTGGTTAAAGCATGGTCTTTGAAGTTATTCAGTCTGATTAAAATCGACCGTTTTCCGAGGAATAAAAGTTGCAAAATAGTCCATCTATCGAGAATCGAATCATATCGTTCGGAGATTTCCTCGCCAAACCGTTTGATACAAGCCCGTTGACTATCATGTTCTGATGTTCGAGGTAGCCAATCACATAACGTTTAAACAAGAGCTTTTGGTACGAGAAGTTAGGGGCAAGTAACTTCCAACAGTAATACATTCGTTAGTTTCCGTAACATAAGGAACCTGTTAACGACCCGTCTCTTTAACATCAGTGTCTTGCAAAGCTAGCGTTCGGCTTCGGATCAAGAGGCCCGGGGTTCGAATCCCGCCAGCGGCACGGCAACTTTGTCTGCAGTAGAGAACTGTTCTACACGCATTAAAGGCGCTGTAGCACGTTTTTCGCTCAAAAAAGTTGATGAAATGTATTTGAAAAATAATTTCACCAATAGTAAAACATCATTCTCTCTTCGGAAAATAAAGTTTAAAATTAGTGTACATGTTTCGGTAAAGCCATGGGAATCGTTTTTGTTACACAAAATAATAAATTGTGTTCACAATAAAATGGCCGCCATGCAGTTTTTGCTTTATACGCAACATAGTTTTTACCACTACAGATAATTGGTTTGTGTAATAAGATGTTTTACCCTCTAAAATTAATTTAAATGACATAAACTATCATTATAATTGGGAAATTTGAAAAAATAAATTTTGCAAAAAACGTGCTACTGCCCCTTTAAGGTTTGGGTGCAATGCTACACTGAATCTACCACCCATGGTTCGCTACTTCCAGTCGATGCTCGCAGGTTTCACCGCAATGCATAGTCACATGGCGTTGCGGGCTTTCTCCCTGCCATGATACTAGCAGCCGCGAAATAAGTGAAATATAAGTGAAAATACTCTTGAAAGCGGCGTCAAACCCCAACTCACCTCAAGCTACTAGAGCACATAATGCATAGCCAGATAATGAATCACTACAACACCAACAACATCCTAACCAACAAGCAGCTTGGCTTTAGACAAAATAAGTCGTGTGAAACTCAGCTCATCATCAATATCGATGCCCTTGCTAAATCACTTGCCAGAGGGGAACAGGTGGATGTGATCTTGCTCGACTTAGCAAAGGCATTTGACAAGGTCCCTCATCAACGACTTCTTCAGAAGCTCGAGTTCTATGAGTTGACAATACATGGATGGATGGATTGATGGATAAGAGATTTCCTAATCAGGAGGACACAAAGAGTCAACCTTGATGGGTGTTCCTCCTCCTACGTAGACGTCATATCCGGAGTCCCCCAGGGTACGGTACTGGGGCCCCTCATATTACATTCATCAACAACTTGCCAGAATACACCACCTCAGATGTGAGACTCTTCGCTGATGATGCCTTCATGTATAAACACATCAAAGAGGACGCCTCGGCACACCAGGAGGACTTGTCGTCACCCGGGAGATGGGAGTGTGAATGCCTAATGGAATTTCACCCACAGAAATGCACGGCAATACATGTCTCCAACAAAAGAACTATAATAAACCACCAATACACCTTGCATGGCCACACACTGGAGGCAGTTACCAACAGCAAAAACCTAAAATGGGACGACCACCTTGGCAACATACGATCCAAAGCAAGCAGGACCCTTGGTGTTGTTCATCACAACCTGAAAGGCTGCAAACAATCAGTGAAGGCCACGTCATATACCAGCTTGGTGAGACCCACGCTGGAATATGCGTCGTCAATATGGGACCCATACCAGCAAAACCACATCAAGACACATAGAGCAAAGGAGAGCAGTTAGATTCGTAACGGGCAATTACTCTGACATGACCCCTGGAAGCGTAACATCCATGCTCCAACACCTACAGTAGGAGTCATTAGAAACACGCCGAGTCAGATCAAGACTAGCCATGTTCTATAACATCACCCAAGAACTGATAGACATCCCACTATCAGACTGCTTACCCCCAGGACACTGCAGAACCAGGGGAGGCAACAAGTACCGTCAACCAACAACTTACCAGACTTACTTACTTCGGAGAGGCCAAGTTACTTCAATGCGTGTGCGTGATTTTATTGTTGCTCGTGGTTGTTTGTAAATCGGTTTATAAGTCTTTTCTCTGATAACGCACTGATCGAACACTGAACAGTTACACTTGATTTTGTTTTAAATCGCCAATCACAAGTTATACAACTTCGAAATGTTGTACAGACACTTTATAATGATATAAAATTCCTACCAAGTTATTTATTGTTTATAAAAAGAATCTACAAAATATATGTGGTAGGCGTTTCTTTTTTTCCCAGCAGTGTACATACGACCCATAAATTCAAATATTTATGGAGATGTTTGCAATCACTTTGGGTTTCTTATTCGACTTCTTTAAATTCCAGCTTTCCAAGAGAGGTTGCCAAAATATCGATTGGCTAGATCCGTCTGAAGGGATGAAGGCAGAAGCACTGAAGAAGAATATCTACACAAATTATTACCTCGACTTTCTAGATGGGCACCAAATTGAATCTATTAAAACAAGTATGTTTTGAAATTTACAATACACTTTTATTGCAGATATAGAGGCCTACACCTTGGGGTAAACGAAACGATACCATACAACATATAAACTGACTTGCAAAAGAAACGGAACCAAAACATTTTGGGTCCCAAATCAAACAAACTTATATTATAATATTATGTATCGAAAATACATACATTTGGAAGGGTCTTTCAGTAAAAATAACCATTAATTGACGTGACGTAAAGGGTCAATTGTCCCGTTTTCGATCATCATGTTTTTTAGAACATTGAATAGAATAACGATATTTTAAGTTTAACGGTGTAAGAAGGCTTACAAACACATGAGGAAAAGGCCATGTCTCTATTGTTAATGGCCGAGGTTGGAAATGCTAAAGTTGTTCAATGGGTTACAAGTCAGCAGATCAGTCTTTCTACGGCGTTGATAACTTTGGTTTTCCACTCCGTGGCTTTTACGCAATGCTGCCAGTTAGTCGCCCCAACCTGCAGGATGCAAATTGTTCTCTCTTTTTCTGTAGCACTTTAAAAAGCCATGTTCGTCGCTTGCAATCGAATATGTTAATGCAAAACCTCCATTCTGTTGATGTTTTGTACCCAAATTTCATTTGGTTAACTTTGTACACAATCAGTAAGTTTTGACCAATAAGTTAATTTTTCTCAGTTTACGTTATTTCAATGCACGAACAATACATACGACTGAAATAGAGTTATATACAATTTTCAGAAACCACCTGCGATGTATTTGACTTTTCAAAACATATGATGCGTCATTGAATTTGTAAGTCCAAGAAGGTACATTATGCCGACAACATTTTATACAAACATAATTTCGATATGAAGGTTTTATATACAATACGAAACATTTGGAAAAGCAATTTCAGCATTCCATGTGAACAGACATGAAATATTAAGTATCATACTCTCATGAATGAAATTATGTATTTCTCTTTTCGAGATATATCCTCATCACAGACATTCAAAATCGACTTTATCCAGCAGATATATTGTGTGTTTGACCCCTTTGAAATCTTGTTTCGTTTCTTTTTGCCCTCTGCGTATTTGACACATTTCGCCCATTTCATATTTCCTTATTTCTAATTCATTTTTTTCATTCTGCTTGGATTTATGCATAAGTGTGCCTTAAGCAATACGATATTGCACAACTCTATATAACATATGTTGGATGATGGCAATATTGTTATTGTTGGTTTTTTTTTATTGGATTCCTAGAATATATTATCCTGTGATAATAATTTATTATGTTATATGTATTGCATCATATTGCACTTGTTCATACAGATTTATTTAATCATATTGCATTATTCCATGCACTTAATTATTCCATATTGCACTAGTTCATACACCTCGTTGTAACATATATTGCGCTAGCCCATGCACTAACTAACTCCATATTACACTAGTTCATACAGATTTATGACACAATATTACACTAGTTCATACACTTTATGTCACAATAGTGCACTGGTTCTAAACTTAATGACACAACATTACACTAGTTCTAAACTTTATGTCACAATAGTGCACTAGTTCATACACTTTATGACACAATGGTGCACTAGTTCATACATTTGATGACACAATATTACCCTAGTTCATACACTTTATGACACAATATTACACTAGTTCATACACTTTATGACACAATATTACACTAGTTCATACATTTTATGGCACAATATGACACTAGTTCATACATTTGATGACACAATATTACACTAGTTCATACACTTTATGACACAATATTACACTAGTTCATACTTTTGATGACACAATATTACACTAGTTCATACACTTTATGACACAATATTACACTAGTTCATACACTTTATGACACAATATTACACTAGTTCATACACTTTATGACTCAATAGTCCACTGGTTCATACACTTTATGACACAATATTACACTAGTTCATACACTTTATGACACAACAATACACTAGTTCATACACTTTATGACACAATGGTGCACTAGTTCATACATTTGATGACACAATATTACCCTAGTTCATACACTTTATGACACAATATTACACTAGTTCATACACTTTATGACACAATATTACACTAGTTCATACATTTTATGGCACAATATGACACTAGTTCATACATTTGATGACACAATATTACACTAGTTCATACACTTTATGACACAATATTACACTAGTTCATACTTTTGATGACACAATATTACACTAGTTCATACACTTTATGACACAATATTACACTAGTTCATACACTTTATGACACAATATTACACTAGTTCATACACTTTATGACACAATATTACACTGGTTCATACACTTTATGACACAATATTACACTAGTTCATACACTTTATGACACAATATTACACTAGTTCATACTTTTGATGACACAATATTACACTAGTTCATACACTTTATGACACAATATTACACTAGTTCATACACTTTATGACACAAT
Source organism: Gibbula magus (assembly GCA_936450465.1). Lineage (NCBI taxonomy): Eukaryota > Metazoa > Mollusca > Gastropoda > Trochida > Trochidae > Gibbula > Gibbula magus. Next base: position 49,811,636 of record OW388301.1, read on the forward strand.
ATTACACTAGTTCATACACTTTATGACACAATATTACACTGGTTCATACACTTTATGACACAATATTACACTAGTTCATACATTTTATGACACAATATTACACTAGTTCATACAGATTTATGACACAATATTACACTAGTTCATACACTTTATGACACAATATTACACTAGTTCATACACTTTATGACACAATATGACACTAGTTCATACACTTTATGACACAATAGTGCACTGGTTCATACACTTTATGTCACAATAGTGCACTAGTTCATACACTTTATGTCACAATAGTGCACTAGTTCATACACTTTATGTCACAATAGTGCAGTGGTTCCATACACTTTATGACAAAATATTACACTAGTTATAAACTTTATGACACAATATTGCAATAGTTCATACAGATTGATGACACAGTATTACACTAGTAAATACACTGTTTGACTCCATTGCACTTGTTCATACACGGTGTCGTGAAATGGTGTAATGGACTGTGAGGCACTTGTACAATGCGCTGTTTAAAATCCAAAATCTACAAGTGACGTACAGTTCCCCACAACCTTTCAGAACACTGTGTAACAAATAACATATCACCTTGTAACATAATGTATTATATATACAGTAGGAGTATATTGTATTTTTACTTTATAGATGCGTACGATTGTGTCACCATGAGCGGGGGTTTAAACGTTGGTCTAGTTCCGTGTGTTGGCTTATTGGAGATGGTCCGTGTCACCAAACCAGGTTTAGTAACATTCCATGCTTATATAGTCAACTTACTATGATTTATGTGAATATGTGAACAATCGTTTATAATATAGGTTAACTTACTCTAGGATTTACCTCCTTCCTTTCCTGCGTCTGTCCATACGTACGGGCTTTTCTTGTCCGTTTCATAATTAAAAAAAGATTTCAATACAAATTCTTGAAAGTGTGTATATGAGTTTTGCATGAAGTGTAGATAGGCCTTTTGGGTTTGCATAAATTGACCATTTATATGGAAACTGAATTTTCTGAGTTCTTATTTTGATTATATTTGATTCTGAAAAGTGTCACTTTAAAGTCGTTATATTTCATAAAAACTTGGACAATGCACTGTGTATGGTCAATTATTCAAACGAATTTTAGAAGCTACTGTTAAGCAGTCAGTAAAGCAAAATGTGTCACGACAAATCGATAAAGTATCTTTAAAAGAAAAATTTACCTATCTATTCGTTTCTGTTTGTTCTGACACAACTCACAGTAAAAATAGAAATCACTGCGACATTAGAACTCCACCATCGTTTCTATGACTTCTAATGGTCGAAGTAGAAATATAGATATATTCAGTATAATGGTAATGCATTGATCAATGAACCAACATTTACAGGTGGACTTGTTTGTTTTGTCGCCAATTCGTCTCGTAACGAGACTGTGGAGGAATACAAGAACAGACTAGAACCATTGATGGACTGGATGGAACAAGACGGAGTCTGGACACGTCACGATCAGAGAACCATCGATCAGTACAGCAAGAACTCCGGGCCAGGGATACTGTACAATTTCGTTGTGAAGGCGGACCATGTTGATGTTGGCATATATGAAGAGAAATTAAAACATCAAAAACCAGCATGAGACACTCGCATCCATTGGGACCGGACCCTAAATATACACATGAGTATACCTATCTACCTATATAACATATAAAGAAGGTGAGACAGTGTCCGCCATCTTGGATCCTGGAAAAGGACTGATCCAAGTTTCCATTTCCGGTCCTATTGCAGGATCCAAGATGGCGGACAGTGTCTCCTTTGTGTAATATAGGCAGGTAGGTAAACGTATATATGTATATTTAGGGACTAGCGCCTATGCTCGCAACCCCCGCCTACGACATTTGAGGGGAATCTTTAAACGGTTACTTCGTATATATTATTGACCGAGGATGTAGCTCAGTTGGTAGAGTGTCCGCTCATCACCCCGGGTTCTCATTTAGTCATTCTGAAAACATTTATTCGAAAATTAAAGAAATTTGAATTTTACCCCTTCTGTGCTTTTCATTATGCAAAATTTCATAAACATATACCACTGCCGCGGCGATCACAGAATAAGTTTAAGAATGGTTGTCTTGCTCATGGATGTATGGTGATTCAATGTATGTGATGTAATTTTATTGACGTTACAATGAACGTCATTAAAGTAACAAAGATGTCCTCATTTTATCTTTTCAACATTTTAAACAATACTCGGTATTTGAAATGAATGTTGTAATGATACCTACTGTTTTGTATTAGTTACTTGTATTAGTAGTTTGCAGACGTTGGAAATCTTGGTTTATTAAAAAATAGACAGAATGCTAAATTTTCTCTCCTGTATCTCCGTAATAAGTATCTCTCGTTTTTATCATTCTGCATATAGATGTACAGTAATAGTTAAGTAGTGTAATTTCATCTTTTCTATTACTTTTAGCGAGATTGATTGTAGTCGGAAAGTTTACATAACCTAAGTTACAAATACATAACAGACTAAAAGAGTTTTAAAAACACAGTTAAAATATATTAAACTTAACGTCCATCGCATTTATTATTCGTAAAAAAAAACCACATATGAATAAAAAAAACATTTACCTGAGAGACAGATACTTCTCGTGAAAGTGAACAAGACCTCTCTCTGGTTGTTCGGAGTTGGGTCCCACAACAATACTTTTCATTTAATTTCGCTATCACTGGACATGCTTACCTACGATCTGGAAAGACTGTAATGAATTAATGCGTGAAACACCTTTACATATAGCGTCATTATCACGTTTCTCGTCATTATCTCAGCGCGTGCATTCCACGTAACAATCGATTTATGTGCTTGTGCACGTGAATCAAATGCGAAAAGAGACGTCATTAGTACACTGCGTACATTGTGATGTGTGCATGGATAGATTGTTGAATTACATACTTGGAATAGAGAAACTAAAACCGGTTTCGAATTTAGTTTAAACCAAGTGTAACTTGAGAAAACCAGTAGTATACTTTTTGCTCATGAATTTAATGTAAGTAGAATGATACTTGAAGGATAGACAGAACATATTAACTGAATTTTTAGTATACGTATAGAATAGACTCCTCAAACACGTCATTAGTTGTGCACGAGGTTTAGTCTGAGGCCGTAAGGCCGAAGACTAAACCTCGTGCACAACTAATGACGTGTTTGAGGAGTCTATTCTACTATATAAATTTGTTGGGTCATGTTAAAGTGATATCCAGTGGTTTTCTAATATTGTTTTCGGCTTTAATACATGCCAAAACACCATATGCGCTGATTTCCTTTGAAATAGTTTCACTCAACTTGCATATTCATCCCAAGTCGCCAAATATATAATTATTACTTGAAGTCAATGAAAATTTAGCAGCACCCTTATACATTGTATATGTGCAGAAACCTAAACTTCCAATTCTCATTTATTTACAAGCGAAGCGACCGAAAGAACGTAGCTAGTTCACAGAAAGCGTTCAGATATTATTACGCTTTAGCCAATTTTTATGAAAACCTGAATGCATCTCTGCTTTTGTTCACTGTTGCTGAGCTGAAATGTGACACTTAGTAGGACTGGCAACTTTTGAGGAGGGCTGGTAGGTTTTCAAAGTTGCCAGCTAGCACGGGTGTCTGGTCAAGTTTTAGGTAAGTTTCCTACACTGTGTATAGGTACCAATTTATGTCTACTTTGTGTAAGGAATGAAGACCCGTTAGTTTGAAACCTTCTTTTCTAGTCAGTCATGAGTGTATTGGGAATATTTCCTTGATATGTTTTGGTCACATCGTATAAATCAACAAAATATCCCTTTAAAAGGCATATATCATTATATATTTTATAAATAGAGTGGTTATTGGGAGTATAAGGCAAATATTGACCCGATTGCTTCGCCTTATGGCAAAAAACTCCTCTCGGGCTGACGCCCTCGCGAGTTTATTAGGCAAAAAGCGCTATTCTAAGGGAATCTGAAAACAATTCTAAACTGGACGCGTAATGGACGCGACTACCTAAAACCGTTTATATAAAGCAAACATGCCTGCCAATACGTGACTTATTGAGGTGAGCGCGCTAAATATAAACTGGTCTGACTGCTTCTCTTATAAGTTAGTGTAGAAAATTAGGGGTGGTGTCATTATCACTTTCCATTTACTGAAGAACGTTAGATGAATGAATATGAACTCTCGCATGATTGCTCAACCTTTCTAACCCATAAGGTTTTGCTTACATTTCCATATCAATGAGTTACATAGACCGAACCTCTGTCGTGTCGAATGCTCTATCTCACACAGCGAGCCGCATACTAACTATCCAGTGGGGTTGCAGGTAGAGCCTCTCGACCTATGAGTTACACTGTATACTTAATCTCCCTCTCCCTTCCCTCGCCTTTTTTGGATAGCGTGGTCACAGAATGGAAACTGTTGTCAGTCGGATAACATTGCGTGAAAGCTTTACATCGCAAGTGCGTGAATGAATCCATTTTATGAGGATAGTAGCTCAGTGCCCCAGTGAGCAGTTGGAATTAGAATTGATTTGCGTGCCAAACAAAATAAATCAAATGTAAAATGCAATAGTATCCTAATTTCATGGATTATGCATATATTTAATTTATTTCTATGCATCTGTAGTTATCTGATACTATATAACTTGGGGCGGGATGGCGCAGTGGTTAGCGTGCTCAGCTTCGGGTCAAGGGGTCCGTGGTTCAAATTCCGCCAAGGGCTAGGCAATTTTGTTTGCAGTAGAGAACATTTCTACATGCAGTAAGGTTTACGTGCAATATTTAGCGCTATACCACTCATGTTCGCTAGTTCCAAGAGGCGGTTCAACAAAAGTGAGCGATTATAGTAGCGCTCAATGAGCGCTCATTTTCTACTGAACGAGTGTTTTGTTGAGCTTGAGCTTGACCAACTTAAATGAGCGGTTCCGAGGCTTGCTCGCTTTGCTACGTAGCGCTACATTGAGCAATCGCGTTCAAGAGAGGTAGCAAAGTAATAGCTCATTGAGCGATTACTTTTAAACGATTGTTGAACATGGCCCAGGTGTCACCTCAATGCATAGTCACCTTTCTCGTTCTCCCTGAAATATCACTTCCAACCGTGATATAAGTGAAATACTCTTGAAAGTGGCGATAAAATCCCGAATCACTTCACCATATAAATTACTCATGCGGCTCGTGCCCATCTTGAAAGGTGTTCTTTATCCACTGAACATAAAGCATACTTTAAAATATTTTTACGTCATTATCCAGATTCAGTCGACCTTAGCAACCTACTTTTTCAAAAGCGACAAGTTTATTTTATATCCATAGTGTCTATTTTGGCGCACTGGACAAGAAGCTGTTACCTCTATTGTTTATTGTTGTAGCCGAGGACTGCACACACATTGACCAGCTTACAGACGCTGTAAGTTCCTTTATCGAGTTCTGTGTCGATTCAATGATACCAACAAAAACTATACAGATTTATCCGAACTATTAACAATGGGTCACTGAAGAAAGAAGACTTATCTGAACTTACAAGTTCGTTCTGTCGGCAAAATCCGCCATATTGGATTTTGTGCATTACGTGATATGAAAACACTCTATATTTTACCTAATTTTACAACATTTTAATGATAAAAGATATACACTGATAGAAAGTTCACATAGTACGCATAGCGTGTCATAAAACTAATAAACACTTTGCTGTTATGCCGTAGCAAACTTTTCCCCACTCGCAGCGCCGATGAATGGCTTCAGTTCTCATTGTTTTTATTTTTCAACAAATGTACGCTTGACTTTATTAAGTTGTGAATATAAATTCATCAAAATAATACCTTTATTAATATAGTTTAACTTGACTGTGTTTTAATCATTTATTAGTAGCATATTTGTGTAAACGGGGATATCCTCTCGAATTTCGTTTCCACAAAAAATACCCCGATAGAACCCTCCTTTTAAAGAAAATAGCTTGTCAGCAACATGGCGTCCAGAAGCTCAAAGATGCTCAGAGATACATAGACATTCATGTACGCAAATGTAAGATAAATTTCAAGGAGAAGGTTGAAAGCGAGTTTCGTAGAAATAACATGAGACGAGCATGGCAAGGTGTTGCGACTATGGTTGGTGCTGGGAAGACAAGGAGATCAATGAGTGTACAGGACCCTCAGTCTTACGCAAACGAACTTAACACCTTATACACTCGCTTTGAAAACCATGACTTTTCTACCGAGCTACAGAAAGAAAAGGAGATGATATCATCATTATGTGATACAGACAGCATATGCATCAGTGAAGACACGGTCAGGAATGTGTTCAATAGGATAAACATTCGGAAATCATGTGGGCCTGACGGGATACAAGGTAAAGTGTTTAAGAGTTGTAGTGACCAACTATCTCCTGTCTTTTGTAAGCTCTACCAACAATCGCTGGACACTCACACTGTTCCAAAAATCTGGCAGCTATCTGAAATCATACCTGTGCCAAAGAAGACAAAGTGTATGCATTTAAATGAGTATAGACCTGTCGCCCTGACTAGCGTAGCCATGAAATGTTTCGAACGATTGCTCTTGCCCTACCCCCTAAACGATATACAAGAGACAGATGACCCCCTTGCAGTTCGCCTACCGTGCAAACCGGGAGGTAGAGGACGCTATAATAACTCTGCTGGACAAAACTTACAATCATCTAGGACGCCCAAACTCGTACGTGAGACTTTTCATCAGCCTTCAACAATATACAGCCACACCTTCTGGTCCAGAAACTCTTCGATACAGCCGTCAACTCCAAGCTCATCTGGTGGATCAGTCCTTCCGTGTGAATAACGTCCAATCATCAACGTTAACCACTAACACTGGTGCTCCACAAGGTTGTGTTATATCACCAGTGTTATTCACCACCTACACAAACGACTGTACTGCTAAGCAAACCGACTGCTCCTTGGTCAAGTTTGCCGATAATGCCTCTCTTGTTGCTCTCATCACTGACACTACCGAGCAGAAATATCTGAAATATCAGAAATATTCCGGTGGCGCTGTCTGCATGAGAAGACGCTAATTTCTCGCGCTCCCCAACCCTGCCTACAAAATTAGTAGAAATGTCCACTAAGAAAGCGAACAAAGGCAAGTCAAACAAACTCACTCCTTCCAAGTCCGCTACCCATAATATTGACGAATTCATGCAAACACGAGCTAGTAAAAACTCCGACAAACAGTCGGACCTTGAGGTGAACATGCCGACTTCGCCGACCACGCCGGCCGCCATTAACATATCGACCGGAGAAGACAAGGACGGTATGAAGACTTTTATATTGGAGGCTTTAAAAGAACAAACAGGCCAACTTGTGAGTAGAATGGACTTGATATGTGCAGATATTAAAGACCTTCATACCAAAACAAATGACATTACGGCGTCGGTATTATACAATGCCGAACAGATTGAAATCAACACCGGTGAAATTCAAAAGTTAAAGCTTGAGATGGCGAATATGAAAAAAGACTATGAAACCAAATTCTTAACTCAGGAACTTTATTCTAGGAAGAATAATCTTCTCGTTTATGGAATTCCTGATGGTGAAGACCCCGAGAGCTCTGTCAGAAAACTATTAACTGCGCTTGGTGTAGAGGATGCTGACAAAATTCTATTTGTAAACGTACATCGTTTACCAAGAAAAAGCACTGATCCTTCTAACTTTAGGCCAAATATGCCCAAACCTATCGTGGTGAAGTTTGTTAGAACCGCAGATAGAGAAGCTTTGCGAAGTGCAGCAAGCAAGGGATGGGCCTATCTCAAGAAACACAAGTTCAGTGTACGTACGGACTTGCCAGTGCCTCTAAAGAAACAAAGAGGGTTACTAGCAAACAGAGCCTACGAATTAAGAAAGACGCAGAAGGTCCAAACCAAGATACTGGAACAAGGTATCACCCTCACCTTACAGATAAGGAAGAACGCCGAGGAAGGCTGGAGATCCGTACAAATTGACGAGTCCCCGTGATGTGAACAATAAGCAACATACTTCGTGAAAATCACGGTTTTTGTTTCGCTTTATGTTACGCATTTTTTACGTTTGAACTTCATCGTTAAAAGTGGACATAATTGGAATTCAAAGCTATAAGTTTACAAGTGGTTTACTTAATTATTTCTTATTCCCCGAACTGTAATTCACGCCGTTTGTTTACAAACAAACTCACACGTGTCTTTCTATTTATAGCCTGTTGTTACTGCGCATGTCATATTGACCGGATGTTTTTAGATTACTGCGGTTGAGTGAGAATTTGTAAATGTGAACACGTAAGTGACCAAATGCTACTCTTAATACGCGATATATTATCTAGAATACTGTGTGATGGAACATAAAAATGATATATAATTACATGTGTGTGGCTAAGTGCCTAAATAAGACTGACATTCACGGTACTACAGTACCTGTGATGTGACACTGACAGGCAACAGCAGATGAACTGTACCAACTGATTCACAGACCAATTGCATTTTCTAGATTACTTCTTATATATTTCACTATTTTCATAGAAAATTTCCTTGCTTTTGTTTTCCTTTTTTACGATGAATGGGTTAAGGAAAATGGACAACCTCACCTTTTTCTTTGTTTTTATTTTCTTTTCACTTCTGTATTTTTTTATTTTTTATTTTTATTTTCAAAACTATAAAATCTTCCCACTAGTTACAAGTACATTGTACATATATCTTCCTATCCATATATTAGTGAAATACTGTGCCTTAGCTTTAATTCTACCTCTCACCAAGCTACAAACCTTAAACTACCCAATTAGATCTGATGGCTATATCTAATATTAAGAAGATAAAATTGATTTCAGCCAATTGTAGAGGATTAGGAGACAGAAGTAAGAGAAAGGAAGTAATGAATATTTATAGAAAAAAAAACTACTCCATTATCTGCCTACAAGATATTCATTTAGCAAAAGATGACATAAATAGTATGAGGAATGAATGGGGCTTACAGAGTATTATTGCACCTTACAGATCTAATGCCAGGGGGGTGGCCATTCTCTTTAATAAAAATATAGACCTTACCATCCACAAAACCATTGAAGATGAACAGGGTAACTTTATAATAGCTGATATTTCTGTAGATGGTAAAAGATTTACATTAACTAATATATATGGACCTAACCATGATGACCCAAACTTCTATTTAAAATTATTTGAACATATCTTTACACTAGACAATGACTCTTTGGTCATGGTTGGAGATTGGAATTTGGTGCTAGATCCAGCAGTTGATTTAGAAAATTACAAACATGTAAATAACCCCAAATCAAGGGAAATAGTCTTAGAAAAAATGTTACAACTTGATCTTATAGATGTTTGGAGAGAATTAAATATATCATCAAGAAAATATACCTGGTGGAAAAAAAAACCAAGACAACAGGCCAGACTTGATTTTATTTTATCCTCACAGGATATATATGATATAACTTTAGATGCTGATATCCTCCCAGGGTATAAAAGTGATCACTCGGCAATATCTTTAACATTTTCTAACACTATCAACCAAGAAAGAGGTCGCGGATACTGGAAATTTAACACCTCTTTACTGCTTCATCCTGATTATAGCAATTTAGTCAAATCAATCTTGCAGGAAACAATAAAAGAATATTCTATAACAGAATTATCAGATAACAATGACTCTGACTATAATGATATTAAACTTAAAGTAGATGATTCCTTATTCTTAGAGACCTTTCTAATGAAGGTAAGAGGTAAATCTATATCTTTTTCATCTTTCCTAAAGAAACAAAATAACAATAAAATTGCTGATCTTGAAACCAAAATTAAAGAATGTGAAGACACAATAAGGCAAAACTTCCAAAACATTGATGAAGCCCTGCTTTCAGAACTATCAAAACATAAGATAGAACTTCAAGAAATTAAGGAAGAAGAAGTTAAAAGAATACAAATAAGAAATAGAATATTATGGTATGAAGAAGGTGAAAAACCTACTAAATATTTCTGTAACCTAGAAAACCGAAATTTTGCTAACAAAGCAATTAATAAGATTATCACGGACAATGGTGAGGAAATTACAGATAGTTATTCAATCTTAAAGGAAGTTAGATCCTTTTATAAAAAAACTTTACACATCAAATACAGAACTGGAAGAAGAGGTGGGCTTACAAAATGTTATGACTCCTACACTTAGTGATGACTTGAGAAACTCTTTTGAAAAAGATATTTCAGTTGAGGAAATTACTTCAGCTGTCAGAAACATGAAAAATAACAAAAGCCCAGGAATTGACGGCTTTCCAATTGACTTTTTTAAATTTTTTTGGAAAGATCTAAAAGTCTGGATTGTAAGATTTATCAAAGATGTTTCAGTAAAAAGAGAATTGTCTTTGACTGTCAAAAGGGGAGTCATAACTTGTATTCCTAAACCTAATAAAGACAGATCTTTTTTGAAAAACTGGAGGCCTATTACCCTTTTGAATGCTCTTTATAAAATAATCAGCACTTGTATAACTAACCGCTTTAAGAAAACTCTAGATTCACTTATTCATGGAAACCAAACTGGTTTTATTCCAGGCAGAACTATTACTGAAAACACAAGACTTCTCTATGATATAATGTTTGAAACCAAAAGAAGAAATATTTCAGGATTGCTGATTTTAATTGATTTTGAAAAAGCTTTCGACACTGTCTCCAAGAAATTTATTGATTTAGTACTGGAAAAATTTGGTTTTGGCCCTATACTAAGAAGCTGGGTAAACCTCCTAACCTTTGACACAACTTCTTGTGTAATACAGAATGGCCATTTATCAGACTTTTTTACAAATGAAAGAGGTTGCAGACAAGGCGACCCCCTATCGCCTTACCTATTTCTCCTGGTTGCTTAAATCATGGGGTGTATGATAAGAGCAAATAAGGATATAAAAGGTATTAATATTGATGATAATGAATATAAACTTGGACAATATGCTGATGACACAGAACTTTTACTTGATGGATCTGAAGACAGTCTTTATGCGGCTATCAGTACATTGAATACTTTTTATAAGATGTCGGGTCTTAAGATACATATTGATAAGACTACGGCAATATGGATAGGCTCTAAAGCAAACAGTGATGAGAAATTATGTAGTGACATAAAAATAGAATGGCACAGAGGTGAATTCGAGGTATTGGGTATCAAATTTACTCCCACACTATGTGATTTATGGGTGATTAACACCAAAAAAAGGCTTGAGGAAATAAACAGACTTTTGGCAAAATGGAGAAAAAGACACTTAACATTAATTGGAAGGATTACTGTCATCAAAACTTTAGCTGTTTCAAAACTAGTCCACATCTTCAGTACATTACCAAACCCTCCAGAATCTTTTATTTCTTCACTGGAAAAGATATTCTTCAATTTTATTTGGAATGGCAAAACAGATAAGATAAAACGAGATACCATGAAAAGATTCAAACGAGAAGGGGGCCTTCAGATGATTGATATAAAAACATTCATTGAAGCTTTAAAAATATCCACTTTGAGACTACATTGTAAAAAAGATATTGCATGTAACCCATGTAATATATCATTCAATGATATTTTTAAATTTGGAGGCAACTCGGCTATACTCTTTCGAACCAAGAACCCATTTTGGCTAGATGTACTGAAGGCATGGTCTAAATATTGTAAAAAGATTGAAGTTGATACTGATAACATTGATGATATTCTAGCCCAGCCTTTATGGTTTAATCACAAACTTAAAAACACCCACCACTTTATAAAACATTGGGCTGATAAAGGAATCTTATCAATTAAAGACATATGTGATAGCTCTGGTATTATGCCTTTTGAAACACTAAAACTTATATATGGTATTAGAGGTACAATGCTAGATTACAATTACCTTATACACATCTTGCCTATGTCCTGGAAACAAACAATCAGAGCCAATAGAAATATACCCATTAATAATATGAATATTACTATTTGCAACAAAAGCCTTACTTCATATTCAAAAGGATCGAGAATTTTTTATGATATACTAATTTCAAATAATAGTAAACTTAAGATATGTTTGAAATGGGAAGAGAAATTTGACTGTCACTTTGAATGGCACAAGGTTTTTGATATTTATAAATATAAAGATGTCAAACTCCTGGAGTTTCAATTTAAATTCTTACATAGAATCATATATTCCAAAAGGGAATTGTTAAAAATGAAATTGATAGATTCAGACACATGTAGTTTTTGTAAAGATATGCAAGAATCAATTTGTCATGTATACTGGGATCGTAATGTAACCAACAAATTTTGGAATGACCTTGAGAATTGGATAAATACTTACCTAAGCCAAAAATTCAAAATTACAAAATATCTAGTGTGGTTTGGTACTTTGCATCAAAACAAAATACTAAACCAATAAATTTTCTCTGCAAAGAGACATATTTATTTATGTAATATTAAAAATGCAATTCCAAAATTAAACAACTATTTGAAAACTTTGAAGATGATCTTTCAGGCTGAACAATTCATTGCAAAAAGAAACAATGACACAAACAAATTTGAAAGAAAATGGTTTCCTTTCATCCCATATCTCAGTCCTTAGACATGTGTATATGTCTCAATAGACTATTGTCCTATATACTCAAATAGAATTTTTAATTATTTACCAATTCAAACTGTCGTTTCTTTACCACTGATATCATATTGAACTTGTAACTATGAAACTATGGGAATAAAAAAAAAATAAAATAAAAATATATATATATACAGCCACACCTTCTGGTCCAGAAACTCTTCGATACAGCCGTCAACTCCAAGCTCATCTGGTGGACCAGTCCTTCCGTGTGAATAACGTCCAATCATCAACGTTAACCACTAACACTGGTGCTCCACAAGGTTGTGTTATATCACCAGTGGTATTCACCACCTACACAAGCGACTGTACTGCTAAGCAAACCGACTGCTCCTTGGTCAAGTTTGCCGATAATGCCTCTCTTGTTGCTCTCATCACTGACACTACCGAGCAGAAATATCTGAGTTTACAGACTGGTGTGAGAGACACTACCTGCAGTTAAATGTGTCCAAGACGAAAGAGAAGGTCATAGACCTCCGCACAAAGAAAGAAGCATTACACTCCGTGGTGCAGAAGTTGGTCACAGAGTACAAGTATCTTGGCACTGTCATAAACAACAAGCTCAACTGGAACGCCAACACCGACGCTCTGTATAATAAGTGCCAGCAGAGGTTATTCTTTATGCTTAAACTCAAATCATTCTGTTGAGACCAACTTCCAAACGCAAGGCATAACTCTTGCCAGTCTGCATTACTGGCTGATTTATCCCTTGCGGTATTTCCCTCGCTTTGTTGTGTCAAGATAGTGAATCGCTGCACCAGAAATGCATAGCGGGCCCGGATTTCTAAACACAGATTTCTTAAGGAAATACGGCAAGGCCTAAATCAGCCAGTAATGGAGACTGGCAAGAGTTATGCCTTGCATTGGGAAGTTGTGTTGAGACAAGAATAATGCTGTCATACTACAGGTGCTTTATTCAAACTGTCTTGACATTCTCAAAACACGTCTGATACGGTAATGCAAATATTGACCCGATTGCTTCGCCTTATGGCAATAAACTCTGCTCGGGCTGACGCCCTCACGAGTTTATAAGGCAAAACGCGCTATACTAATGGAATCTGAAAACAATTTTAAAGTTGCCATGGACGCGACTCCCTAACACCGTTTATGTAGTAAATAATGACCTGATGGAGCAGGAATGGAATCAATGTATTGTTGTAGCGTAGCGGACATAAATACACTGATGGATCAGGATGGGAATCAATGTATCGTGGTAGCGTAGCGGACACAAATACACTGATGGAGCTGGATGGAAATCAATGTATTGTTGTAGCGTAGCGGACACAAATACACTGATGGAGCAGGATGGAACTAATGTATTGCAGTAGCGTAGCGGACACAAATACACTGACGGAGCAGGATGGGAATCAATGTATTGTTGTAGCGTAGCAGACACAAATACACTGATGGAGCAGGATGGAAATCAGTGGCGTAGCTGACACAAATACACGGATGGAGCTGGATGGAAATAAGTAGCGTAGCGGACACAAATACACTGATGGAGCAGGATGGAAATCAGTAGCGTAGCGGCAACAAATACACCGATGGAGCAGGACGGAACCAATGTATAGTAGTAGCGTAGCGGCACAAATACACGGATGGAGCAGGATGGAACTCAGTAGCGTAGCGGCAACAAATACACTGATGGAGCAGGACGGAACCAATGTATAGTAGTAGCGTAGCGGCACAAATACACGGATGGAGCAGGATGGAACTCAGTAGCGTAGGGGCAACAAATACACTGATGGAGCAGGATGGAACAAATGTATAATAGTAACGTAGCGGACACAAATACACTGATGGAGCTGGATGGAACTCAGTAGCGTAGCGGCAACAAATACACTGATGGAGCAGGACGGAACAAATGTATAATAGTAACGTAGCGGACACAAATACACTGATGGAGCTGGATGGAACTCAGTAGCGTAGCGGACACAAATACACCGATGGAGCAGGATGGGACTCAGTAGCGTAGCAGTAACAAATACACCGATGGAGCAGGACGGAACCAATGTATTGTAGTAGCATAGCAGACACAAATACACTGATGGAGCTGGATGGAAATCAGTAGAGTAGCGGACACAAATACACGAATGGAGCAGGATGGAACTCAGTAGCGTAGCGGCAACAAATACACTGATGGAGCAGGACGGAACCAATGTATTGTAGTAGCGTAGCGGCACAAATACACGGATGGAGCAGGATGGAACTCAGTAGCGTAGCGGACAGAAATACACTGATGGAGCAGGACAGAACAAATGTATTGTAGTAGCGTAGCAGACACAAATACACTGATGGAGCTGGATGGAACTCAGTAGCGTTGCGGCAACAAATATACTGATGGAGCAGGACGGAACCAATGTATAGTAGTAGCGTAGCGGACACAAATACACGGATTGTGCAGGATGGGGCTCAGTAGCGTAGCGGCAACAAATACACCGATGGAGCAGGACGGAACCAATGTATTGTAGTAGCGTAGCAGACACAAATACACGGATTGTGCAGGATGGGGCTCAGTAGCGTAGCGGCAACAAATACACCGATGGAGCAGGACGGAACCAATGTATTGTAGTAGCGTAGCAGACACAAATAAACTGATGGAGCTGGATGGAAATCAGTAGCGTAGCGGCAACAAATACACTGATGGAGCAGGACGGAACCGATGTATAGTAGTAGCGTAGCGGCACAAATACACGGATGGAGCAGGATGGAACTCAGTAGCGTTGCGGCAACAAATATACTGATGGAGCAGGACGGAACAAATGTATAGTAGTAGCGTAGCGGACACAAATACACAGATTGTGCAGGATGGAGCTCAGTAGCGTAGCGGCAACAAATACACCGATGGAGCAGGACGGAACCAATGTATTGTAGTAGCGTAGCAGACACAAATAAACTGATGGAGCTGGATGGAAATCAGTAGCGTAGCGGCAACAAATACACTGATGGAGCAGGACGGAACCAATGTATAGTAGTAGCGTAGCGGCACAAATACACGGATGGAGCAGGATGGAACTCAGTAGCGTTGCGGCAACAAATATACTGATGGAGCAGGACGGAACAAATGTATAGTAGTAGCGTAGCGGACACAAATGCACTGATGGAGCTGGATGGAAATCAGTAGCGTAGCGGACCCAAATACACTGATTGAGCAGGACGGAACAAATGTATTGTAGAAGCGTAGCAGACACAAATACACTGATGGAGCTGGATGGAAATCAGTAGCGTAGCGGACACAAATACACGAATGGAGCAGGATGGAACTCAGTAGCGTAGCGGCAACAGATACACTGATGGAGCAGGACGGAACCAATGTTTTGTAGTAGCGTAGCGGACACAAATACACTGATGGAGCTGGATGGAAATCAGTAGCGTAGCGGACACAATTACACGGATGGAGCAGGATGGAACTCAGTAGCGTAGCGGCAACAAATACACTGATGGAGCAGGACAGAACCAATGTATTGTAGTAGCATAGCGGACACAAATACACTGATGGAGCAGGATGGGAATCAGTAGCGTAGCGGACACAAATACACGGATGGAGCAGGATGGAACTCAGTAGCGTAGCGGCAACAAATACACTGATGGAGCAGGACGGAACCAATGTATTGTAGTAGCATAGCGGACACAAATACACTGATGGAGCAGGATGGGAATCAGTAGCGTAGCGGACACAAATACACGGATGGAGCAGGATGGAACTCAGTAGCGTAGCGGCAACAAATACACTGATGGAGCAGGACGGAACCAATGTATTGTAGTAGCATAGCGGACACAAATACACTGATGGAGCAGGATGGGAATCAGTAGCGTAGCGGACACAAATACACGGATGGAGCAGGATGGAACTCAGTAGCGTAGCGGCAACAAATACACTGATGGAGCAGGACGGAACCAATGTATTGTAGTAGCATAGCGGACACAAATACACTGATGGAGCAGGATGGGAATCAGTAGCGTAGCGGACACAAATACACGGATGGAGCAGGATGGAACTCAGTAGCGTAGCGGCAACAAATACACTGATGGAGCAGGACGGAACCAATGTATTGTAGTAGCATAGCGGACACAAATACACTGATGGAGCAGGATGGGAATCAGTAGCGTAGCGGACACAAATACACGGATGGAGCAGGATGGAACTCAGTAGCGTAGCGGCAACAAATACACTGATGGAGCAGGACGGAACCAATGTATTGTAGTAGCGTAGCAGACACAAATACACTGATGGAGCTGGATGGAAATCAGTAGCGTAGGGGACACAGATACACGGATGGAGCAGGATGGAAATCAGTAGCGTAGCGGAAACAAATACACTGATGGAGCAGGGTGGAAATCAGTAGCTTAGCGGACACAAACACACTGATGGAGCAGGGTGGAAATCAGTAGCGTTGCGGACACAAATACGCTGATGGAGCAGGATGAGGGAATCAGTAGCGTTGCGGACACAAATACGCTCATGGAGCAGGATGGAAATCAGTAGCGTTGCGGACACAAATACGCTGATGGAGCAGGATGGAAATCAGTAGCGTTGCGGACACAAATACACTGATGGAGCAGGATGGAAATCAGTAGCGTTGCGGACACAAATACAGTGATGGAGCAGGATGGAAATCAGTAGCGTTGCGGACACAAATACGCTGATGGAGCAGGATGGAAATCAGTAGCGTTGCGGACACAAATACACTGATGGAGCAGGATGGAAATCAGTAGCGTTGCGGACACAAATACGCTGATGGAGCAGGATGGAAATCAGTAGCGTTGCGGACACAAATACACTGATGGAGCAGGATGGAAATCAGTAGCGTTGCGGACACAAATACAGTGATGGAGCAGGATGGAAATCAGTAGCGTTGCGGACACAAATACACTGATGGAGCAGGATGGAAATCAGTAGCGTTGCGGACACAAATACGCTGATGGAGCAGGATGGAAATCAGTAGCGTTGCGGACACAAATACAGTGATGGAGCAGGATGATTGAATCAGTAGCGTTGCGGACACAAATACGCTGATGGAGCAGGATGGAAATCAGTAGCGTTGCGGACACAAATACTGATGGAGCAGGATGGGGGAATCAGGGTTTGTCTTTTCTGAGACTTGATTGTTATTGTAACTTAAAGGCATTGTCAACACAACCTATATATCAGTGTTTTCTTTCATTACAGTATCCAATACGATGGATCCACGATACCAGAAAACCTGGGACTTTGAGTGTCGAGCCAAGATGACAGCCCAACAGGTCGCGGAACACTTCTCTCAAGTGGCCACTCTGTATGAAGAGGTCAGTCAACATCTAGTATTCATCGCTTGGCTCAACTCACCTCAGTGAATAATAATATAAAAAAATTATTGTGTTCAAGTTCAAGTTAAAAGCTTGTCATTTGTCGTATTGGTGCCTTGCAACCTGCCCAAAACAAAAATCGCTGAGACTCATTTTATTCATCTACTTCCGCTTACACTGCGTTTAAGAAAATTTCGCTCCAATTTTTAAAAAGCAAGTAAAGATGATTTTACATCAAAACTTGATATTTTGAAAATTTTTTACAAACAGTAACGTGTAATGCTATTTTACTGCCAGTTTTGTGCACAATTGTATGCTTTATTCTATTTTCATTTCGATTTTGAGATACAAATATGGATGACAAGTTCTTTATTTGTTTCCACGATGTTTCTGAGCTACTTCCTCCCCTTCTGAAAGTGGATAATGTACATAGTGGTACATTATATATATGGATGAACAGGAAGCCAGAGATTTTTTTAACCATGTGGCTTTGGCGTCATTAACTCGATGCTGATTTTCAATGCAGGCGATACTGTCTCGCAACTACAACGAGTTTGTGCATGTAGCGGCCGCGGTATTGGATCACTTTTCCATGAAGCCAGAAAGTGTCTCGATACTCGATGTAGCGGCCGGGACAGGCTTGCTCGGCCAGGAGGTTAGTAAAATTTGATTATTTAGACATCATACAGCAATTGCCGATCTAAAGGGGATATCCCACCCCTTTATAAAACTCTTTGCATGTAAGGTCGATGAACCCTCGTTTCGTTTTGGCTACTACTTTTTTCGAATAAGGTGTTAAAGGTGCATCCATTGTGTTTCATAAAATTTGATTTGGCTTTAATACGTTCTAACACACCGTATGTGCTGTTTACAATACAAACAAATTCACTAACCTTGCATATTCATCCCCAATCGCTAAATATATCATAATTAATTCAATTCAATCAATTAAAATCGAGTAACATCATTATGCATGTGCAGAAACAGAAAGTGCATGTCCTATTTACACGCACAGTAGTTATATGACCTATTAAACATTATCAACCCAAATGTTTTATTGTATCTGGTTTAAATAAGATTCCAAAATTACGTTTGACTCATTGGCGCGCGCCACACGCGGTGCATTGTCCGGTTTTCGATCAGAAATCGACACTTTTACCTTCATATCGTCAATATACTAAGTCGAGTATCATCAAAATGGTAGTTTTCGGTAGCAGTTGGTACTTCTCGATAAAGTAAGACCATTTATAACGTTTTGCATATTTGACCCCCAACAACACAATGAATGTACCTTTAATACATCATTAACATGACTTCATGCTTATAGTATATACCCCTGGGAACTTTGTTGACACATACCCATTCAAGATCAAAGGACGATCACGAGTTCTGAAATCACTTTTAAAATCTTTGTGAACATGATAACTTGAAAAATGTCTTGCTTTGAGGCTATTATTTGGCAAATATCAACAATAGAAAATTACCAAAAAATGGCTAAAATCCGGCAAAGGTATAGATCAAAGCAATGGCACGACTAAGGCATGTTTTTGCGAATATGCCTTATTTTAACTATTAATGCTTTGAATTGTTACATGACTATTATATACAATGAAAAGTGATCATTGATTTGTGACCTTGGGAGTCAAAAGTCAGAAATCGGTTTTAAGAATTTATATTAATAATTTATTGAATATACCCCTTCATTTGACACGTTCACATTGAAGGTCAAAGGTCAAGGTCACGATTTCTTGAGTTTAATGTTGTCTTTTGTGGTATATTTATTTTTAAAATGCCTACTTTATTGTTGCTGTGAAGGAGGCGGAGAAGTTGATGACTATACCCACAGTGTCCCGCATACGCTAATCGAGTTTTAAGATGTCTCTATTTAATGAATTGGTTTCACTTTTTTCAGCTTTCGGCGAGAGGGTTTAAAAACATTGATTGGTTGGATCCATCGGAGGGGATGGAGCTGGAAGCTAAGAAAACAGGGATATACAGGGACTTCTACCTGAACTTCATGGATGGACATAGGACTCCGGGAATAGAAACAGGTAGGAATAGGTGTAAAACAGGTAGGGACAGGTGTAAAACAGGTAGGAACAGGTGTAAAACAGGTAGGAACAGGTATAAAACATATGGCCTATGGGAAATTAAAGGGTCCCAACGACAGGGTGTCTGTAATACCAATAAAATGCAACCAAACACTTAAAAATAGCTGAAGTAATTATCATTAGCATGATATATCACATGAAATCTTTTATAAATTCACATGGAAATCGGGTCACAGTGGCGGATCCAGGAATTTTGAAAGGGGGGGGGGGGGGGGGGGTCCACCAATTGAAACAGAATAGAGGAAACTTATTAGCGATCGCTATCAAGTCGGGTTTTTAATCATGTTCAATACCATGTTGTTATCACTTCTTAGGCTTGTTTGATTTAACATTTTCTACCATAAGGCATGACTGCGATGCCCGGAGATGAATTCGAATTGTTGTTACATCTCATCACAATTCTCATTGGCTGTCATAGCTATCTTTGATTGCAAAAATGTTTTGATAGAAAATATACAGCAATCAGTTATTTTAATGAATAATTCCTATAATAAAAGGTAAACGATAGTGTTAGAAATGTTTGATGCCCATGAATGAACCAATGGGAGGATGCATAACACATAGGTGCCAGGCCTAATATTATATATATATATATATATATATATATATATATATATATATATATATATATATATATATATATATATATATATATATATATATATACACACACACACACACACACACACACATAGAAAGTAGGGAAGACACTGTCCGCCATCTTGAATTCTGCCATAGGAAGGAAATGGTAAACTGGTTTGCTGGCTCAAATTCGCTTTGTAATATTCGTGGACTGGTCCAAGTTTACATTTCTTGTCCTATGGCAGGATTCAAGATGGCGTTATTTTTATTTTAAAGACGTTCCGAATCTTCATTTTTACATAGAATTCCAATTTGAAAATGAACATTGCAGACAAGTACGACTGCGTGACGATTGCTGGGGGTCTGAATGTTGGTTTGATTCCGATTGCTGGATTCTTGGAGATGATTCGGGTCGTTAAACCAGGTAAATCTTCTTTTTATTAAACCTGTGAAATGTGTACATATAAACATTTGAAATCGAATGTCTATGTGTATGTTTGCTTTGGAAAATGAGCGATATCAAAGCGAGGTCGGTGATTTACCATACTGTGAAAACATAACATTTACATTAATATTAATTTATTTCACAATAAAGTGATAAGCGAACTGAGTTAAATATAAGTCATAGTTGAGTTATATCAACCCAAGTTCGGTGAGTGACAATGCGAAATGAAATATTCACAGTTTGTGATTTACATTTTTGTTGAAACGTGTGGCACTTATCATGATGGATGAAGCGTAATAAAATCTCCACCACTAGTTATTATGACATGGCAGCCGTCATTTTGCTGTTTGTCTCTTCGCGTCAATATATGTAAATAACAGTCGCATAATGTTCTATTACCAATACTGCTTAATCCCGAATTTCCTTAGTTCATAATTGATAGCTAGTGAGTATTTGCTTGCGTTACATTATGACACCTAGAATTGTATGTGTATTCATCAATCGACCGTGAATAGCTTTCCATTCTCTTTGACACACTAGTTAAACAACCTCAGGTCATTTTTACATGAGAAAAGTGAACTGAACATAACATGAGACTGTAAGAAGTAACTACCAGTACATGAGATTGTGACACCACACCTATGTCCTATTTTCATCTTCTTCTCCAGTGCTGAAAAATAATTTAAAGTAGGGGGAAAACAACATCTAAAATGTATAATTCACTGGCTTTGAGTTCAGGGCCTGAATGTTAAGTTATTGTGTTGACCTGAGGAGTGACCACGGTGTCGGCCCGGTAAAGCGTAAATTCAATTTTAGGTGGTACCGGGACTGCAAAAAGAGAGTTTGTTGTAGCATGGCCGGGAGAACGAAAATCTGATCACTGCTATGATAACATGAGATTACCGTTAATGAGTTAAACACGCCTTTCTCTCTGATTACTCCTTTAAACACCACGGCGACGCATTTAAAACAAATGAAAACACAATCGATACTTCAAACCGTTGATATTTCTGCTGTTATTGAACATTAGTGGTATATCATCACGAAGAGTTTGATACATAGGACAATCATATATAATACGGATTTCATCTTCGGATACTTTACATAAATAACATTTAGAGTCAGGACTTTCATAACACACATGATTAAACCCGTATGTAAATAATGACGGCTAAATATGAGATGCCTATTCCGACATAAATATGCCTTTATCCCTGGTAGAGAGGGGCAAACAGCAGCCAGCTAATACACAGAGGTTTCAGGTTTCTTCAAACGTCTGTGCTGTGTTACAGTCTGTGTGTCGCTTACTCTTACACTCAGATTCTGAAAAAAATCTTTAAAAAATATCAACATTTTATAAAATGCTGAAAAGGAGCCTATGAGAAATGGGATTTTTAGAAACTGCGGCTTCTTTTCAAACTGTAATGAATGTTGAAATTTCCATAATACAAAGAAGACTTCAAACAATATAATGTAAAGGTATAAATATATATAGTTAATGAATGTGGATTAATATGTAAATAATTTTGATAATAAATTTCAAATTTGATGATTGGGTAATGCCTTAATATTTTACTTAGAAGATAATAATTTACAAATCCTAATGAGCTTCAGAGCCAGAAGCTCTATTTTTGAAGGATAAAGAATCCTTGAGGATTCTTGTGCTCTCAGAGCACCCTCACTCGACTTCTCGAGAACCACAAGTCCTAGACAAGAGCTGAAATCGTTTGTAGGGGCACCTCAGCTAGTATAGGGATTATACATTGTAGATTTAGTTATCTTTAGCCCTTGAAGGACCTATATCTTAATCCTAATCCTAAAAAAACATATGTTAGCCTTCTTCTCGAGAAGCAGAGACTGAAATCTTGGTAACGAACTTCTTGGCTAGTGTGAAATTATAAAAGGTACATTAGGTGACTCAGAGGTCCTTAATAAAGGCAGCAGGGAGCACGCCCATTGTTTCATTTCCGGAAACTAAGACTAAAACTAAACTAAGACTAAAACTATATATATATATAAATAAAAATAAGTCGTTTCTCACGTGAAGTAAGGTTATATATAGAAAAGAGTAAACATCAGATGGGTTTGACTGGATCAATCTTCTTTAATACTTGATCCAGTCAAACCCATCTGATGTTTACTCTTTTCTATATATATATATATATATATATATATATATATATATATATATATATATATATATAAACTAACCAAATACAGTGTTTCCAAATATTTGTTTATCATGTCAATGTATCATAGTTGTACAACTTTCAAATAGTTGTATTACCATTCCTTACTACATTAATGCTTTGTTGAATATAAAAATATTGTCATGTTCAATTCTTTTAAAAAGTCAATTTCTGACGTTGAACATTTTAAATTATTAGTTGAAATATGGTCAAACCCAGTATATGTAATGTCGAAATAAAAGACTTTCATTAGAAAGACTTATTCAAACACGTTGGTTTCATATAAGACGCAAGATTTGTTCAAAACGTGATAATCTGTCGCTAGCTTTGACCGCGGTCTCTTCTCAAACTGGCGGCCATCTTTAAAATGAATGCCGAAAGGGCTTTAGCGTGGCTTGTCAGATGTCCATTACGTGAATTCATATACACGTAAGCTCTGACCGAGTGTTGAACGTTTCTCCTAAACTGCGTCAACTGGGCTCTGATCGCTGTTTAATCAATCATAACCTGTATATCTACGACTTGAGCAGACAATCTGTGTGTAAAGGTGTGTTTTTAATTCCCTAAACCCTGATTATGATGGCACACGAGTCAGACGACCATTTCGTCTCGGCCGTAATGGCGTCTCAAGTCCGGGCGACCAGTGTTGACATGGAGAGTGAAGATAGTAACCGCAAACGACGTCTTGATCAACATGAGAATGAAGTGGACATTGCTAATAAGAAAAGCAAAGGTGAGAGAAACATGAACTCTGATAAATCTAAACTTGAGCTCGATGATGACGCTCGACTCAGTGACGTCGTGAAAGCCATGAATCTTCTTTCAACGACGCTAACGTCACGTATGGATAGCTTTGAAGAGTGTATGCTGAAGAAAATAGAACGTTCGTTTGATAGAAAACTTAAGGAAGTTAAAGAAACCATGACTGTGAAGGTGAAAGAGGTTCATGATAGGATCGACCGTCTAGAGCAGACGACTTGTGAGAAAGACAGCAGTGTGAGGCAGGAGATCAGTGACATAAGGAAGAAGTGTGATGACTCCCTAGAAACTTCTATCAAACTTAACATTGTGCTTAAAAATATTCCAGAAACGGAGAGCGAATGTGTTATTAACAAAGTGAACTCCGTTATCAAAGATGGGATGAAAATAAGAGATGTTACAGTTGACAGAGCTGTGAGAAAGGTATCCACAAACTCACGTTACCCTGGTGTTGTTGTCGCTACATGTAGGTCTACTGCAGACAAGGTTAAAGTGCTGAAAGCAAAAGTTATGCTGAAGGACACAAGGAATTTCAGAGACATTTTTATTTCCTCTGATAAGACAAAGCAACAACGAATGTATGAGTCTAATCTGAGATCAATCGCTGCTGCAGTGGGTGAGGATAGACTCACTGTGAGAGGTGCTCGTCTGGAGATACCAAGGTCACGCGAGGACAACACACACCGTGGAGACAGGGACAGAGCTCGTGCACGGAGCTACGATGTACATGTAGGTGAGCGTGAAATAGACAACCCCGACCGACACAACGCAGCACGTGCAGAAGATGAGTGGCAGACTCAGAGGAAGTATGCCAGGAGCCATCAACAACACCACAGTGAGCGGGGACGACGAGCCGGTGGAAGCCAGTCTGAGCAGGAGTCTTCGTCTGCCTGGGGTAGACCCGGGGGTAGGAGATAGGCCACCTGCGGGTTTTGGAACGTTGCTGGATGGTCTTGTGATGTACATAGCTGTAATTATGCATTACGACGTGATCTTTTAACCGGACGTGACCTTGATATTGTTGGGATAGCAGAAACACACTTGAAGAATGATGAAGAACTGTTTTTAGAAGGGTACAAGTGGTTCGGTCAGAACAGACTTTTACTTCATAGACGTGCGCCTACTGGATCTGGCGGTGTTGGTTTTTTAATTAAAACGTCACTTTTATCCGTTTTTAAAGATATATGTGTGGTTGATTCTACAACAGAAGGTATTTTATGGTTACAATTAACAGACACTTTTAATTCTAAGTATTATTTGGCTGTATGTTACCTTCCACCAGAGAACTCAACAAGAAACACATGTGCATCTACTTTTCTAGACACGTTGCTGTCTCAGATCCTGGAGTACCAATCACGAGGTACTATATTGTATATATGTGGGGATTTTAACAGTAGGGTATCAGAACTTAGTGACTATATAGAGGGTGTAGACACTATTCCTGAAAGACACGTCATAGACTTTGTGAGCAATTCTCATGGAAGACGACTTATTGACTTCCTTATTGACTGCAACTTTTGTATTTTAAATGGCAGAAATACTTTGCTAAATGACTATACCTACATATCTACGAGAGGTGCTTCTGTCGTAGATTACTGCCTTATCCCTTATGAGTCACTGTGTGACTTTACAAACTTTCAAGTCATCAGACCTACAGCCCTGGTAGGTGATGTTGGGGCGGAGAACATTGGCTCTGACTTGATGAGTAAGCTGGATCACTCGCTTTTACAGTGGGTGATGTCATGTGACAGTGTAAACATAAACTCTCCGCCTTCAGAGTGTCATCAAGAGACTGTGTTTGCAACACATATTGACTCATCGAATGTGCCTCCTAACTTTTTAGAATCTTATGAGTGTTATCAAGAATTAGACTCTATTATTTTACAGCTTGAGGGGTCAAGTGGCGACCTTGACCAGTGTGCAGATAGACTGGCGGGCTTGGTGCAGAAAGAGATGCGCACTAAGTTAAAATCACGTTCTTATTTTATTGGTGGTGGTAAGAGTAATAAAAAGCGTCGTGTAAGAAAGCCTTGGTGGAATGATGGGTTGCGTGTGTTGTGGAATGAAATGTTTGAGGCAGAGAGAAAGTGGTGTAAATGTAGAAGTCATGGGAAAGAAAAAGTTTTGTTAAAGCATTGTTTCGTGAAAAAGCGTAAACTGTTTGACAAAGGGGTGCAAGCTGCGAAACGAATCTATGTACGAGAGGAAAGTAAACGTTTGGATGAGATGTGTGATAATAATGACAGAGAGTTCTGGAAGAAGATTGGTAAGATTGGTGTAGGGAGTGAAAGGAGAAAGCAGATCCCTATGAAAGTGTATATGGAAGATGGAAGTGTGTCTGAGAAGTGTGCGGATGTTTTAGACAAGTGGAAGGATGCCTACTGTGAACTGTTGAATGGGAAGACTGATTTGCAGAATGTTTCTATGAGGTGTGAGAATGATGAAACTGACGAGATGCATGTGTTGTTTGACGCTAATATTACTTTATTCGAGGTTACGGCTGCTGTTGACAGAAGCCACAACAACAAGGCCCCAGGTTTTGATGGTATACCCAGTGAATGTCTCAAATCAAATAATGTTATTAAGGCTTTACACCATATTTTTAATGTTTGTTTTAGTACAGGGAAAATCCCCATTAGTTGGGGTAAGGGTATTATAAACCCTATACCCAAATGTTCAACTTTAGATCCTATGGATCCTATGTCATATCGGGGTTTGACCCTTACCAATTCTATGTACAAATTGTATTGTAATGTTTTAAATAGTCGCTTACAGTCATGGGCTGAAGCAACTGGTGTGTTGAGTGATGTACAAAATGGTTTCCGGAAGAAGAGATCCACCACTGATCATATTCACTCTGTTTGTTCTCTGATTGAAAATAGAAAATATCATAAAAAGGATACCTTTGCTGCTTTTATTGATTTTAAAAAAGCGTATGATTGTATTGATAGACGTGTGTTATGGGAGAAAGTGAATGACATTGGTGTGAAAGGGAAAATGTTTTCTGCTCTTCAATCACTGTATGATAATGTAAAGTGTAGTGTTCGTATAAACGGCATGTTAACATCATGGTTTGATATTAATCAAGGTTTAAAGCAAGGCTGTTTATTATCCCCATTATTGTTTAATTTTTTCATCAATGATTTGCTTAACAAATTAGAGGAGAGTGGTGCGGGTATTTCTGTGAATGGCACCACTATTTCAGCCTTGGCTTATGCTGATGATCTTATTTTACTTGCAGAATCATCAGAGGATTTAAATAAACTTTTGTATATTTTAAACAATTGGTGTATTGAAAATGGTATATGTATTAATAATGATAAATCAAAGATTGTACATTTTAGGACACCTAGTGCACAAAGAACAAGTGCTGTTTTTACTGTTGGTAATTCTATTTTAGAAATTGTTGATTGTTATAATTATCTAGGCCTATTGCTCACAGAACATCTAGACTATAATTCAATGGCTAAGGCAGCAGCTAAATCTGCTAACAGAGCTTTAGGCCTTCTTATTTGTAAATATAAGGCTCTTGGAGGAATGCAATCCTCTACGTACACAAAATTATATGATACGATGGTGTGGTCAGTCTTAAGCTATGGGGCATCTATCTGGGGTCATCGGGAGGTTTCAGTTGTAAATGCTGTCCACCATCGTGCTATTAGATTTTTCCTAGGGTTGGGTAAATACGCTCCAAACATTGCTATAAATGGAGACATGGGCTGGATTCCTCCAATTGTCAGACAATGGGTGTGCATTTTTAGACACTATTGTCGTTTCTTAAATATGCCTTTTAGACTTAACAAGCGTATTTTTATGTGGTCGGAGAGATGTGCGAATGGACGTGTGAAAAATTGGAATTTTCGAGTGAAAGTTAAGATGAAAGAATGGAACCTAAATGTTGAGGCTGGTGTTAGTGTTAAACGTGCCTGTGAGAGTGTGCAATATATGTGTATGCAGAAGTATGTCAGCGGATGGGATGAATCATTACGTCAGCCAAGCGGTAGAACGGGAGGTAACAAATTACGAACGTATCGAATGTTTAAGAATGAGTATGGGTGTGAAAGTTATGTGAGTATGACTATGCCCCGTTCATACCGCTCTGCCCTCTCCAAATTCAGATCAGGTACTGCTCCTCTGCATTTGGAAACCGGCAGATATACGAATAAGAATGTGAATGATAGAGTGTGTTTTCAGTGTAGTGAGATTGTTGAGGATGAAAGACATGTACTTTTACATTGCCCATTGTACAACGATTTGCGAGAAAGTTTGTATGAAAATGTCTGTTTTAGCTATCCCAACTTCTTAGATTTCAATGATAATGATAAATTAGTTTTACTTTTTAAACACCATGTATATTTTACCGCCAAAACCTGCTTTTATATCTTACAGAGAAGGAAATATATTTTATATGGATAGATTTTATATTTTATTGTTTATATATACTCTTTACATAAATATTTAGTTTAGATTATTAAACATTTTATAATGTAGTCTCTCATAACCCTTATAGGGTGGCTCACTTGAATGTTGTTCTTATATGTATATACCTTTTAATGTATTTATGTGAGGTGAGACTGTAATAAAACATCTGTCTGTCTGTCTGTCTGTCTGTCTGTCTATACAAGGGTCATTAGTTTAATCAAATCATGTGTCGTTTTGTCCCCAAATTTGGTAGCCAAATCCTAATGTGAAGATCCTGGTTCAAGAACTACATGGAGGAAGTTTCAACTTTGTTATAAACAAATGTTTCCTATGTGGTGGTGTTTCAACTCAAAAGCGCAATTAATGATTGACATTTGTTCTACAGCCCAACATTTCTGACGCGTTTTCCGACGTATAACTCGAGATCTAGATGATCTTGAAACTTTTGTATCGGGAAGTTGCCAACTTGTTGGTGCTATGACAGTGTGAAAAATTCACCATGTTAGATTTTTTTTACCAAAAATAGCCAAATTTCCTGACTTTGTGTCAGAAACATAATTCAAGTACCAATTGGACATTACTGACTACATTTGTTTTCTAATTAACGCGCCCAAAATACAGTAAGGCAGGGGTATGTGCTCTGTGCTAACGTTTTCTTTGTTTTCTCAGTTTATACGACATAATAATGTTTTTTTGTTTACAGGAGGGGTGATATGTTTTGGATTTCATCCTCAAAGAGCGGAATGTAAAGAGTATAAGAATCGTATTGTTCCGCTGTGGGAACAGTTGGAGAAAGACGGGATCTGGAAGCTCGATGAAAGGAAGGATATGGGT
Source organism: Gibbula magus (assembly GCA_936450465.1). NCBI lineage: Eukaryota > Metazoa > Mollusca > Gastropoda > Trochida > Trochidae > Gibbula > Gibbula magus. The sequence continues at coordinate 49,840,847 of OW388301.1, forward strand.
CAATTTTATGATAATTCTACTAATGGCAGCGTCTACAAGTATTCTGTCATGACAAACGAGGTTGATTCTCAAAAATATCTTACCTGGATGGCCTCCCTGTGAACATGTGTTTTGTCTATGTTTTCTGAAATGTTCAGTCATCTGTGAAATCAATAATTATTTCACCCAAATTTATGGTGAAAAGTAAATAATAATATTGAATTGTAAATATTGTAATGACTATGTCGCTCAGTAAGAAAACGCATATACTGAAATTGAGGGCCACCAGTTTCACAAATGAACTGAACACATAGATTTAACACTGTAATGGTATTATAATTTGTTTATTCCCTATCTTAGCAAGCTGAGATAAGGTTGAATGTGTAGGTAAAAACTTGGCTAAAACTAAGCCCATTAAAAGTTGGTACATTGATACCGTTAAGTTGAAATAAATGACAAAAGGTGAATTGGCGGCAAGATGGTGTTTATTATAAGGATAACCCATGATACCGAGGATATGGTACGGTTGTGGACCCTGATAGGAAGGAAAAACCAGAGGATGCGAAGCATCCGAGGGTTTTTCCTGACTATCAGGGTCTACAACCGTACCATATCCGAGGTAGAATGGGTTATCTGTATTATCAACCGTTTTTAAGTGTAAAACAGGCTTTTTACTTGTTATCGCGTTATATTGAGGATCTTGCGGATCCCTGGCGTTATATTGAGGATCCCTCGGTGATGTCAGCTTGTTAACAGCTGCGCTATATGAGTTTCTTTTGTACCATCAATTCGTGTCTGTCGCCGTAGCTCAGGAGTCAAAGGCGCTGACTCTGAAACTGCAGGTGATGGTGGATACGGGTTCGAGACGCACTTTCTGCAAAACATTTGCTGTAGATATTCTGTCGTAAATTTAAGAAATTTTTCAAAATTAGTCTAAGTTAGTTTCTTCAGATCTTTACTTTCAAGCCGTCATCTTAACAAATATATCAGGGTTTACAATCATTATAAATCCTTCTAACAGTGTTTACAACTGTCTGTGTAAACCCTCCTGGAGGGAATTACAAGGTTGTAAGTCCCTCGTACCGGGTGATACGGTTTAGAAAGGTCGTTTCAAGTATCACGTTATATGGCTGGTAGGTTGATAATTAAGTTTAACAGGCTACTGAAGGTGAAATGAATCACACAGTTACATACCGAAACTTTAATTTTAACAAACACCTTATCACCAACTGTGTGGTGAGGTTAGAAGTATAAAACAAGCTTGATACAAAAAGAAACATGTAAAAATAAGGGTAGGGGTGGGTGGGTCGAACAAACAGAATACCACTGCACCCGCCATAGTGAAATGATAAAAGAGCGGTAAAGTCGCACGAGGAAGCTGCATTCGTTCGACATGCACAGTCTGCGTTTGAGAGAAGTGCAAAGCCGGGAACGACCTCCAGGAAGACAGTTCCATACTGTGAATTACAAATTAAACAGCATGATACATGCTCACACAATGATATACACTACCTCATGTTTAAGAATAACAATAGATACGGATAATGACATCAATTAAAATCAGAATAATTTGGGAATTATAGTTTGTCTCATTTTTCCATGCGAGTCGTTTCACTGTCACTTAAACGTATTAATTCCCGTTTTTAGAAAACTTATTTTTCCAAAATGCAGGATAGTGACCATGCCTAAACACATTGGCATGATACATGTTCTGCACCGCGAACAAACTTTTCAGAAACGTTTCTCAGACAATCATTTGCTAACAACTGCATTGACAAGTAGTAACGGCTCAAATACGTACGACAGACGCATATCTCATTGGATCTATTCTTTGTATCTAATTTTTTCTGCACAACAATCCCCAGTCCTTGAGTATAATACGTTTTACCTGGATGATTTCTATGTGCTTTACGTCAATACTTTTTCGAAGAAGCAAGACGTTCGACAAAAAAAGTTCGAACGTCAGTATTGAGAGTCAAGCAACAAACGTCAGGGAAATGTTGCAATAGTAAGATGGAGCGGTGTGAACCTTGCCAAAATGCCATAATCGCCCTTTACAACACTACTTTGTATTTCATTACAGCTTTTCATATGATCTGTCCACACTTGTATCTCTTTCATAAAGTATCACTTACTGTATATGGTAACAGATAATGGCAAGTTACAGGTATAACGAATGACGGTCTACCACTCCCTTATTTGTTCGAAGCTTATCATACCATGAACTGTCGTACCCGCTTACTATCACCGGGAAGTATGATATGTGAGGGGGAATTCCCTTAATTATCTCCCGTTGACCCGTTACCTAGCAACTACTGTCAAGCCGTTTTACCCAAGTCTAGGTTAACCAAAACAAGCTATATAACTCGCGCCAGGCTCTGTAACTGGTTAACTTAAGCCTTTTCTGCATTTCGTCTCCTTTTATGTGCTAGATATGTGTAATTGTACTGACTAGTCCAGGTTCAGCACACTACTATTGTAGCGGAATACAGCAAGGCTCAACTAAGCGACTGGCGCTAGGTGTGCCTTGCGGGGGGAAGTCGAGGTCAACTTAAAACAGCAACGCTAACCAACAGTCAATTTACGTTTCAACATCACATAAACTATAGTGACATGTCATCATGGAAACTACACTTACGGGCAAAAGAAAGTATACCTCATTTCCAAAAGTCAAAACAAAATATTTCTGCCGGATAAAGTAAATTGTCCATGTTTGTAGTTAGGAATTATCTCGTTAATACACATATAATTTCTTTCATGAGAGTATGATATATGCTATTAATTTGATATCTGTTCAAAGACATATGGGCTGCTGAAATGGTTACAAGGTGTTTTAGGACAAAGTGTTTAGTAATTAAGGTACAATTTTATGAAACATGGAAATTTTGTTAGTAAAAGATAGTATCGACATAATGTACCTTCTTGGACTTTAAGTCGATGGCGCATCATTCCTGTAGGATGTCACCAAAATACGCCAGAAAGCAATATTTCACCCCCCTCTCTCGCTTGGTTAAGGGGATTATATATAACGGCGAATATTTAGAAAGACGTGTTTTTCAGAAATGTTATTAGTTTAATGGTGGATTGATATTGCGATTTCCCATATATACTTGATATTATCCTCTTAGCGCAATTAATGTTCTAAAAATTATAAATTAAGTTATTTGGCTTTTAGAGAAATGATTTATGTTTCAGTCATTTTCATCGTTTGTTTATTGAAATAACTTTTTGTACCTATACTTTCTTTTGCCCACGAGTATAGGCTCGTTCTTTTGCTTATGTGGTTGTTAGCGAAATAACCACAACAAAGTAGCCTGGTTCCTAGGATGAATGATGTGTATGTATACTAATAATCTTACAATACATAATATAACTTGATTTTTATCGGAAACACTTTTTTTTATTTTTTATAAATTTACACGTATTTAATGTACAATAGGTGCCTTGCACATAGCAACCAACTTTCAATTGAAGGGGTAATAAAAGAAAGAAAAATGAGGCAATCAAACGAGTACTCGCGGTCCTGAGTAATCACGAGTACCCGCTTCTGAACGACAACGAGTTCGAGGGTACCTCATTTTTCTTTCTTTTATTATCCCCTCAATTTAAATTTGGTCTATTGCTATGTGCAAGGCACGTATCTTTTCCAAAATGGTGATGATATTCTGAAATTATCTTGGGAAGTACTCGCAACCAAGTGAGTACTCGCGGTCCTGAACACGCCTCAGGTAACCTCCCAACGAACAGTTTCTTCTTTCTCCTAGTAACCCACACAGTCACAGATGGTCACGGCATGTAGATGTAAACATATTAATAACACTGCTGTCATCAGACTTGTTTGAACTATTCAATGGATCCCACTGTAAGTACCTCGTTTCCCCCGTCTGAATAGTATGTACAAACCACTTATCCGCCTTAACCTTAACACTCTTTCTCCAACAGACAATTCCAATGAAGAAACAGAAACGTTTTTTTTAACCCAAACGTCCTAAAACGCGTAATTTCATGTTCGTATCAAGAATAACCTTTCCCACGTTTGTTTCTCGAAAACTCATTCAACACAACCCGTTATACCCCCTTCTTCCTTCCCCCTCCACCCCCTACCCACCCCGGGCCCCAACCCTCCAAACAAAAACAATGGTTCTCCCCTCCCCAGACAATATTTGCAGGTCCCGATGGCTTTGTTTGGGAACTTTTATACACCCTCAGCAATAAATGACTTCATGCCGCATGACTAAAAATGCCGCTTTTGAAAGAGCGCCCTCTCCCCAATTTTTGTCCTTCAAGGCAATCGTTTAGAACCTTATGCCCTTCCCTCTCAACCTTTGCAGCAGGTTTGGCTATAAATATCTGTCGGTGCAGTATTGTTGAAACGTCACACAATATTAAATATCCATCTATACTGCATATTGAACATTCCTACTTCTCCGTCCGCTTCAGACCTCTTTTACACCCCTTTCTCCTATCCCGCCCCCTCTCTGTCTGTCTCTCTATCCTATCTTCTACCCAAAGGCCCTCCCCCTTTGAATCTCTCACTATTTCTCACTGCCCGTGAAGTCAATATTGGTTCTGTGAGGACCCCAAGTTATCTTCCAAGTCGCTTTAATATATGGTTATACAGATATTAGTCGCAACGTCAGTTTCAAGTACCCACCCTTTGGGTCGAATTCCTCCCCCGCAAAGTCCTTAATATTCGGTTATCAGTAGACATTTCACCCCCTGCTCCCCCTACCCCCCCCCCCCCCCCCCCCCCCCCCCCCTTTCAACGAACCCTCTCCCATACATTGCACACCCCTTCCCAAATAAAACGTCTGCGGTGTCTTCGTCTGGTATTATCTTGTTGAAACAATAAGTTGGTCGGGTTTATAAGCCGTTAGATTACTCTCGAGATGATACGCACATTGTATCTCTGTGTCTTTATTTGGTTGCAATTGGTTGTCGGTAAGTTCACATATTGTTTTTGTTCAATATTTGAAATATTAATACCGTTATATTAATTCAGCGATGTTGTTTCAGTTTTAATTTGTGAGATTATGTCAGTAAAAAGTTGGCATAGTTGTGGGCTTATCTTTACCATTCTAATAACCTGTTTTCGCATATTTAATAACTTAACATGAACATTCAGCCCTTCGCAATATATGACATTTTGTACCAGAGGCGTGGATAATCGTATGAGTTACAAGTGAATTACAAGAATGTATCAAGTCTTTAACAGTATAATACATTGGAAAAGCAATATATTCTGGATAACAAGTTCTCTGAAATGAACACACTAGACTGTACATGAGAATGCTTGCTCCATCCATCTGTAAAGCAAGACGTTTTGGATGGATATAAGAGAAAGCAAATACCTCGAAAGGTCGTATATGTTCGCAATAAAGAAGTTGTTATCTATAACAACAAATGCTTGCTTTTCCCATATAAATTGATTTCCTGGCATCGTTTAACCTGATTATAAATCAAAGAATACGAATCTGGCTATTAAACACCTCATTTCAATATAGAGTACGGGATAAATCTTCAATGAAATGACAGAGACATAATTGACAGCAGTGAAAGAAGAATAAAGACATAATACAGAAAGATAATGTTCTGTTAAACAAATATTTTTGTCTCACTAATGAACGATTGTACTAAATTAAATACATCTGTGTTTTGACATGGTGATAGATCTGCACTTTCTTCTAACAAAGCTAAAGGTTAAGCGTAATACCTGCTAATCTACAAATGCGTTTTAAAAGTAAATATAAAATTTACTCTTTGTCGTTAATACAATTGACATTCAAACAAGTAGTGATGAGAATTCTCAACAGGAGATCCGCATACACATTCATGTTCTATTAATTCTGTTCTATTCAAATTTAAATTATATAAATCAAAGTTTAAACAACTGACAGAATAACGCAACTGGTATTGAAAATATTAAAATGTATTTTACCGCACGAATGATATGTTAATGTTAAATAACGTTACTTCCTGAATTCAGCTGAATTCAGCTTCCCTTTAACTTCTCCAAATCCTTCACTTGTAGTTACATATATAGTCACACGTTTCATTTCAAACAAATAATGTTACTTCCCGAATTCAGCATCTCATTTCTCCAACCCCTTGAAGTGTAGCTGATATACTCACACGTGTCATGAGAATCAATCAGTACCAATACTTCTTAAATTCAAATGTCATTAACTCTTCCAGTATTGGACATGTCATGGGAGCAATCTCTTCAAGTGTCCAGAATACCGAGAAACAATGACTATTGATCTCAGTGCCCGTGAACCTGAATGTTCGTGTGTTTCTTTCTTTGAACTGTATGACTTTCCGACTTGAACTCAGTCAGTGTAGTTTACGTCTCCTTCACTTGTGTACTTGGAGTTCATAACCCATTGCATTAAGGGCCATCTTAGTTCAATCGTAGCTTAGGAGGCTTACACAGATAAATCGCGAGTGCTAAAGTAGACTCATAAATAACACAATCGAGTCCGACGTCATGCTTACACAAACCCCTCATTGTGCAGTACAAAGCCTTATATCTTTTTATGACATCGAGGTACAAGTGAGGGTGCCTTTAAGATAAGAATATTATATGTGTTTGTTTGTTTATGATATGTGCATATCCTGTATATCCGTTGTATTTACTGTAAGACATAAACATTGGAGAGAAAAATGCAGATCTTAGAATGCCATTTTTATAATGAATTTAATATTTGAAAATTATGTTGATTGATCTAATAGAATCTAATCGAATATATGTTTAAAACAATTACATGATTTTTCATGCCTTCAATATTAGGTAAAGGTAATCGTAATAAAACACTGTCAAATCACTGAAATCAGACAGTAAAATCCCACTCTTCCCATGTTAATAACCTATTTTATTATGTTGAATTTATTATCCTTAGTAACCAGAAGTCATTGTAGAATGAGGATCTCATTTTGTCTTTCTCGTCGAGTCTTTCGTCACGTAACTTCAACATTCAACGCAGTGGTAGACACCGAAATATGGGAAGTTTTACGTTGCTAAGCATTGATTGTATTTGTTTGCTTAATTTAGCGATGAAAATGTTCATACGGTGTCACGTTTCTGTTGACTTTGAAAATATTAAAAGTAGGCATGCCATCACTGGTATATGTGACATAGCATTACGTCTATATTACGTCTCTATTACGTCTCTATTATGATTGCAGGTGAAATACCGGGATCTATCAATGAAAATAAACCGTGTTATTTAAGAAATAAAGTTCGCTGTACCCCAATGTGTTTTGTAATAAAGTATAGTTTTGCCCTGAACTATTATAGTTAAAGTACGAGGACGGTAGTCCGAGCACTTTGACGTTATAATAGTTCAGGGCAAAACTATACTTTATTACAAAACACATTGGGGTACAGCGAACTTTATTACTTTTCTAAGATAACCCATAACACAACATTCTGCTTTGAGTAATTTTGCAAGAAAAATAGAGTTTACTTCCTTAATATTAATAATCCATGATCAGGGCCAACTGACGAGCCGTGCGACAACAGCGACTATGACGTCATTGTTCTGTTGTGACGTCATAGTGGTTCCTGGGGTTGCCTAATGCGGATTTCGTCGTTTTGGTTCAAGTACAAATGTAGCTTAACATTTTAGACTAATTCGGATACAAAAGAACACATTCCTTGAATAATTAGTATAACAACGCTACCGTTGTTTTAGGACATTATCATTTGCAGGAAAACACGGTCTTTTCAACTGCCCTCTTTCGTTGGGTTACCATGGGCACACGTGACTACGAGGGGAGCGGAAACGTCATTCAATTGTTACGTCATCTCAAAAACTATACCTTTATCGTCTGATAAAGTACTTTTATTTCGATTGTTCCACCCGCTAGGCATCTTAGAACAGTCATTAGTGAAAATAACAATGGAACGTGTTATAAGTCACTAGTGACTGATATAACAATGACCTGACGTCATAAAACAATGCTCCGGCGTCACGACACGTTCATGACGTCACATTGTTGCTGAGGCGACAGGCTCATTCTGGAGCCGACTTAATAGAGGATATTTGTCTTTTCTTGACTAATACCATGTTTATCTCATCGAGTGAGGTAGAAAGGTTATATTTTCACGAGTGGCGCTTTTCTACGAGATGAGATAAACATGGTATTTGTCAAGAAAAGACAAATTTTCTGTTTATTATAAGACCAAGTTCTAGCATATTCATCGAAATAGACTTGCATTTACGTAACGTCGGCTCCAGAATGAGCCTGTCCCCTGGGCAACAATGTGACGTCATGAACGTGTGATGACTTCGGAGCATTGTTTTATGACGTCAGGTCATTGTTATATCAGTCACTAGTGACTGATAACACGTTCCATTGTTATTTTCACTAGTGACGGATAACACGGTTTATTTTCATTGATAGATCCCGGTATTTCACCTGCAATCATATAATAAACGTCAGTATCATTATAAATGAGAAATTTGAAAAAATAAAATTTGCAAAAAACGTGCTACTGCCCCTTTAAGACTTTCATTGATTTGGACACTTATTAGGCGTAAGAATATAATAATTTGTTGATTGTTGATGAACATTCTTCGATCAAACCTGAGGTCAAAGATAAAAGCGGAAGTCTTGAAGAACTACATATTGACACGTAAATGTAAGTTAATAATGAACATCCTATTCATTGCGAACCACATCACCTCAGAGTGTGTTCTTTACATTATCTGTTTAACACTCAAAGGAAAAGTTTAAAAGTCACAGTAACGATTTTGTTGTTTGGGAGTGAAGAGTTCCCTTGACGCTAAGTGTTTGGCAAATTTCTTTGAAATTGAGAACAATTTACATATCCCATATTGGTAAAATACGTTAAAGCAGCCCTAACCTCAGGGGGTACGTTTCGCGGAAATGATTCTGACAACAGTAAAGAATAAGGACACAAAAATATTAGATTAAGAAACGACCCAAAAATAGAAGAAAAAAATTCATTAACACAGCCGCCAAACGTTTCATTAGCCAATCAGCTGCTTTTTAATCTATAGTCGTGACATTTAAAATTACTTAGATTCAGTGTAATACCACTGACCTAACATAAACATTCATTGATATAGCATTGCATGAGCTTTACTAACAAAAAAACATCAGACTTTCTCATTTTCCTAATATAAGGAACATATATTTTCTTATTTTGCAATTGGACGAATGTGAAAACAAAAATTATTCAATATACCCACGAGTCAATGAATGAGGCGTGTTAACACCGTTATAATCCTATTAAATGTGAAATAGATCTCTGTGACGTTTTTTCATCATCTGCCGCCGCCATATTGGGCAACGATTAGAATTGTTCCAAAACACATTGCAGAATTACGGGTCCAGCAATGGTCACATCCAGTATTAAACAGTATTGACATCCGCTGCCATTTGTGGTACGTTTTACGGGGCGTTTAATTTTGTTGTATAGGGACAAAGGTAAATATGTTATTTAGGCAGTTATGTAAGGCTGATTCTAGTGGATTCTGTCATTAGACGCCAAGCGACTCCTGTGTATTACGTCATAAGGCCTAGCACGCGGCATTCGCTCTCGGCTAAACTTTTACGAGGCGTAATTGAGCGGCGTTCTAAAAAGGCGTTCTAAAAGGTGTTTATTGGTTGAATTGGCATATATCAAGTGGAATCCTCGTAATCACGGAATATGCTTGTACAAAAACCGAAAAGTGATATGGTCGGGGTTTGTGGGTCTTTAAACCGTAGGCCCCTTTCTGACTGTTATGTAACATCCTATATCACACCCATCCTGTCAGCACGCCCCCTCTTGCACATTCGGAATTGTACCGATGTTAAAACGAACATACGGCCATGGTGAGTTGATCAAATTCTATAGTTCCAATTCATTCATTTAACATTGGGAAAAAAATATATTCAATATTTTTATCGATATGATTTAAACAGTATTTTATTTCCAAAAACACATGAATTAACCACCAAAACTTGCAAAATGAATGTAACGAAAATGGATCAGACGATTCTCCTTAAACATTGTTACATATAATGATGAAGAGATGCTTTCCTTTCCTGAGAATCGTTGGTAAATTTAAACTTAGTTTAGAGACTGTTGGAGATAACAATGTTTTAAGATATTTCCTTTTTAGCTCATCAGGCCTGAAAGGCTCGATGGGCTTATGGCATGGCATGGTGTCCGGCGTCCGTCCATCCGTCCATCCGTCCGTCCGTCGTTCCGTCCGTCCGTCCATCCGTCCGTAAACTTTTCGCTTTTTCGACTTCTTCTCCAGAACCAATGACTCCACAGAGCTGAAATTTTATGTGCAGACTCCTTAGCCAATGGGGATTCTAAATTGTAGATTTCGTTACCCCGTGACCCCAAATGGGGTCACAGGGGACACATGCTTAAAAACCTTTTTCCATCTTCTTCTCCAGTTCCAAAAGGTCTAGAGAACTGAAAAGTTGTGTGACTCCTTGGCCAATGGGGATTCAAAACTGTAGATTTTGTGACCTTGTGACCCCAATCTAGTTCACGGGTCATGACCCAAAAACCTATATTCATCTTTATCTCAAGTGTGTAAAGCTCTAGAAAGATGAAATTGTAATTGTCGAATTTGTGACCCTGTGACTCCAAATGTTGGTCACAGGGGTCATGATCTCAAAAAACCTATTTTTTGCTTGTTAATGATGTATTACTTGAGATAACTTAGATATTCAACCTTAGATAATAAATCAATGAAATCCTGATGAGCTACATAGCCCATGGTTCTATTTTTGAAAATTACCTAATCTAAATCTGATTGAAGAATCTAAGTTTCGTGGTAAATTTAAACTTAGTTTAGAGACTGTTAGATATAAGAATGTTTTAAGATTTTTCCTTTTTGTAAATTACCTTATCCTAATCTGACTGAAGATGAATACATGTTCTCCTTTTACTGTAAAGCCTTCCTAGACTAAGTACAATTCTTAGATTAGTTGGGGAAGGCTACAGGAAAAAGGACCACATGGTCGATCCTGGTTTAGGAGATATAGGCTCTGAGAGATTTTTGATGCATTAAATTTGAAATTTTAATTTTTTTAATGCTAGTGCAATAATAGTTCATTAACATCTCTTCTTTAAGTTCAAAGTCTCCAATTGCCTTCTTTGCTTCTATAAAATCCTGAAAAACATTGATATTAAAAGGTACCAAAAAGTTGCCATATGGTCGGAGTAACTGTTTATGCTGCATATCACTTTATTTTGAAGCTGTCGAGCTGTTTGTCTAGCATATATTTTACGGTTGCATCTTTGAGCATTGGTTATTGATGTTTGCAGCGTAACGACGTTCTCAGTTCTCACTAATCCAACATAATAACCACTATGCGATTGTAAATCTGGTGTATATATGTCAGGAACAATACAATTAAAGTTGTACATGTATATGATGTATACTATTGATTGATTCAAATCGTTTGTATAGATAAGATAAACAAACGTGCTTTATACGACCAAGTGATTTCGTTTTGTTCTTTGTGATTCACCTTACAATAAGCTTTTAAATCGAAATATGTCGTCTTAATTGTATTATTATGATTTGATTTTCAGCTTGATCACGACTCTCAATAGAATTGTATGCTGATTTGGTGGTTTACACTTGACACTATCCCGCAAAGTAATGTAGAACATATGCGAAACATTTTAACAGAATAGGATTAATAGTTTTGCAATAGGTTATATTTCATGAAAATGACTTAGTACAATGTACAGAAATAACGTAAAAATGCAGAAATTCCAAGATGAATGTGTTGTTTGGCATTGCATTGCATTGAGTAGGTCCTAATGTAGAATAGTTTAGCAAAATTTTTACAAAATCGGATGAGTTTAGTTCTGTAGTTTTTCTCTAATAGGTCGCACTAAGTTCAAAATTTATAATATAAATTGGAACAAAATAATAAATTCACGAAAGTCATTTCAACTTGGCAATGAAGTCCACTGAATAAAGTAGAAGACATGTGCCAAATTTAACAGAATTGGATGATTAGTTTTTCTCCCATCGGTCGGACAAGATAATGGAACAGACAGAAGGATGAACGGAATCGTTGGTACTTCTGTATAGCCTCGGTCGGTGGTACAATGTAGTTCACAATTAAAGTTAACATATTTCGTCTTTCAACTATTCTATAACCCTATCTAAATTTTCGTTTTTGGGTTTATCAACGTGTCTATGACCTATGACCTTATGCTGATCTGAAGGAAATGGGACCACATCAACCATTACGCATGCACGTGCATATTAACAACATGCAAAAAACTTTTGTTCTACACACCCATGCGTTAACACCTGTTGAATCAAATTCTGATACACACACCGTAACCTCGTGTTTGATTATGTTTTATGGTTAAATGAATACAAACAACAGTTGTAAGCCAGGTTTTCTCATAGTCCCAGATAACTTTGACCCTACCACTCTTTAACTGACCATCGCTTTGCCAATTGTTATCATAATTTTATGATTATTATTTTTTTTTTTTAAAACCTGTGCCTAACTCAATACCGACCAGGTGATCCCTTTTCCAGTAGAATTCCTCATTTAATAAATATTTGAAATATCCTATGTCACAATACAATTTTCTAAATCTGATATCCTCAACTAATATCAATGTTATAAATAAGTTATGCCTTTTTTGTATCATGCTAGGAACATGAGAAGCCTGAGTTTTCAGTAAAGCTCATGCAATGCTGTATCTATAAATGTATGTTTTAGGTCAGTGGTATTACACTGAATCTAAGTGATTGTCAATGTACATGATTATGGATTTAACGACAGCCTGAATACTTTGTTTCTAAAAACTGTGAACCAGTAACAATGATGACAATGCAATTCTTCTATTGTCAATAATAAAAAAGTCACCATGAGAAATATTGACACAGTAGACCTCAAACTATAGGCCACAAGATAAAGTACAACAATTTGAATAATAATGACGTTTATTATTGTATGATCTTTTTTTTAATTTGTCAGTTATTTATTTCAAAACATATTGCAGCCTATAAAATAACCTAACACTTCACTCGATTGGGAAAAGAACAACTCTAAAATCAGCGATTCAATATCGAAAAATGCTTCAAAAACTTCGAAATACTCCCTACAGAAGCACACAGGCCCATTCTACCGGAAACTTGCATTGTCAAAAGTTGTGATTATGTTTTAAACGAATTATCGACGAAATCAACAAATCGTCTAAGGATTTCATTGCAAGCATCTCCTGTGTATGACCTCACATCGCTAACGAATGCTATGCTACTATAAGGGGCCGCGGGAGACCGTTTCAGATATCAGATAATTAGCATGCCAATTTTACTCACTTTGAACGGCGATATATTGGTAAGTAGGTGACGCTTCAAATTAAACTTTTGTGTTTTGTTTACTTGAAAGTATTGTCTATATGAATAAACGAATTAACATCGTAAAAGACAGAGAGATTATATTTTCTTTAACATGTTTATAAGCATTAGCTTATTTCAGGTGAAGAATATCTCATTGCACCTCTACCCGTGCCTGGGAATGCAGTGCTTGGAGCTTCCGGAAGTAGAAAGGGTTGGTTTCAGGTGGAAACTGCCAAGAAACCTCTGACGTTCCACAGTGCGGACTACATACCCTTCACAGAGTCCTCTAGTCTTGGTATTCACAATGGAAGTACGTTGGTTACAACAAGTAGCAAGTCCATTAGCATCTATATCATCAATACCCTTCACCAATCGTATATGTTCCCAGTGTTATCCTCCTCAGAACTCGGCACCAAATACCTGGTATCCACCTGCGGTTCCAGTCCTAATGATACATCCGTCATGGTAATTGCAGCATCTGATAGTGCCTTAGTGGAAATACACTCATCCTGTCATTACAACATAGGCAACAGTAGCATAATAAAAAACACCCAACCGCTTGTAATAAACATTACCAAAAATGAGACATTTTCGTACAGTTGTGTTGGTGATATGACAGGCTCCGTCATAAACTCAACAAGACAAATTGCTGCCTTCATCTGTGTAGGAAATGCTTCCTGTCAACAGTTATTCCCCCTTCATGACCTTGAGTACATAGTCACGGGAGATAACTATTCCCGCCAAGTTCAAGTTGTCAGTGAACAAGGTACTCAAATCCTCTTCCAAAACGGATCAATATTGCCGGTAAAAAACATCTATCGTCGATCTCTCTCGCCTCAACAGTTGTTTCATTTTAACGCAAATGATCCAGTGGTGACGACTCTTTGTTCTGACAAGTCAACAATTGGTGTCTTGGTCCCCTCAGTCACGAAATACACCAATCAAAGCATTCTACCCTATCAAGATACCATCAAGATTATGACAGATGCTTCGGCTACTAATATAGAAGCAGGACAGTCACTGCCCATCGACTGGACGACATACGGAAGCGGATTTAAGATTGGAACTTTAAGTCCTAACCACTCAGATAGTCCTGTCAACATCACATCAAACAGTAGTGTATTTGGGGTTCTGGTGTTTCATGAAAAATTCATATACAGTGGAGCTCGAACAATTGATATATCTGGTATGTTTTGGTTTTTTTTATTATAGCTTCTGCTAATTTGTATTGGTCAGTCATAATATGCCCAGGTGAAATTGTATTTTATTCGTTAATAAGTGTACGTCTTCAAAACCAGATGCTTTATAGCTTTTGGATGCATAACGCTATGTTGTTAATTTCACATATTTCTAGTTTCGAATAATCTTACTTTTATCCATGATCTAATCTCTTCTTTCCAACCCTCTCTCTATCTTCTATCTCTTCTTTCTTCTCTTCTTGCTTTCCCATCTCTTTATTCTCTCTTTCAATCTCCCTTCCCCTTCTTTCTCCCCTTCTCTCATCTATATTTCCCTTCTCTCTCCCTTCTCTCTTCTTTTTCCCTTCTGCCTCTCTCTTCTCTCTCCATTTTCGCTCCCTTCTATTCCTTCTCTCCTTCTCTTTCTTCATCCTACTTTTCTCCTCTCCTTCCTCTCCGCCCCCTTCTTCCCCTCCTCTCTCCTCGTTTGCTCTTGTCATACGTCATCGGTCTTAACAATCGAGCTTTAACATTTTAACATGCTTAACAATACACAACATTAAATCGCTTTTCTAAGTCTATGTCAAATTGACAAATATTTGAATATTCCTAGGATTATATTTTGCAGGCTTTTGTCCAACGAAAATTTTGACGAAGGTAAATGGTCGAACATTCATCATCAGAAAGACAGCAGCAGGAAGCACGTTCTACACAGATGAAATATGTAACATAGGTATGTATTACAGGTAGAAATAGTTTTATAGAATTATACATTAACATTATGTATTTGACATTACAATATGTAAACAGGTTAGGTACCGTGTTATACTTTGTACAGTGTATTCGTTGAATGAGCCCTTCACGGGATTCGAACTGAAGGGCTTATATGACGACAATGGTTTTTTAAAAGCATTTTATTTATACCTTTATATTGGAAGTCTAGATGGACCAATATGATATTAGCAATATTATATATTTATCAATATTATAAACTGCATTAACATGGACCAAAGTCGTATTTATATAAAAGTAAGTAAGCCTTAATTAGTATAACTGATTCGAATTGATTTTCAAAATAAAAGAAATTGCGATATGTTTTGATGAAGTTGCAAAAAGATGCAAAGTTTAGCGTTGTCATTTTTTAGATAAGAAACCTCTAGGAAAAATCTACTGCGATGAAGATGCCCTACTTGGCATTCGTTGGAAGAGGTTTCAGTTCAATCAAGCGTGTAACTTTTCTAACATCGCTGATTCCGATATTTCAAATGACCTTGAGGATCTCTCAAAGGTGAGCCATAACTTAAGAAATTAAAACTTCCTATGTGCGTGAGAGTACGTTTATTAATAAATTCATCTCTCATAGTATTTGTCAATGAACCAATTTTGTTTAAATCCAAATACTCTCTCCATAAAAGAAATGGATAATACGCACTTCATGTAACTCAAAGTTGTAAGATTGAATTTTGACTCAGATTTTCATAGATCACTCAGCACTAGGAAAAGCAAAAAATTGAGAATTGTAATTTAAAGAGTTACTGTCTCACAGTGCCCTTTATAATAATTTATTACCCATATGGTTGAAAATAACCGAGTTAATATTTTTTTTATACAAGCACATGTACACATATCAGGTTTCCTAGAAACCATTGTTTCAAAAGTTTTCCCGTATTTCGTCGTCTGTGACGTCATAAAACAACTGTTCGTGACGTCACTGTAGCTTGCCGTCCCACGAGAAGTGAGCCGTCTCCTGACTATTTTTACAACATTCAAATAGAATAGAATGGGTAATAAAGCAACTATTACACTTGAAAGTGTGTCATATGACTTTTACGAAACTCGTGCAAATTGTGTATAACCCACGCTCTCGCTCGGGTGATTAACACCCGTTTCGTAAAAGTCATATGAAGCACTTCTTCGGTTGATAATCTCTGTATCTTTCTAGATAGACATAGACTCCAGCAACATCCACCCAGTCCTCCGGAACACGAGTAGTCTTCTGCAGAACAATGTTCTGGCTGAGATGGACCTGCTGCATATTACTACGATCCTCGAGAAGACGGACAAGGTTCCACGATTTACAGACGAGGTACAGTTAAGCAAGAAAGAAAATACCCCTTTTAAGAATCTGTTATAATATTTCTAGTGCGTATCTAGAAATTTCCCAGAGCTTATCGATTTCTTTCTCTATTTCTAGTGAGTATATATAACATTTCTCGTGTGTTCCTAGAGTATTTAAACATTTTCTAGAATTTTATTTTTTCCTAGATATAATTTGTTTAGCATATTTGAAGCCGAAGTATTAACTTTGACCTTTTAAATTAACATGATCGCTTTATTAAAAACATCAATTAATGTTGAAGTTTTACATATCTATTATACTCCCTCATTATAACGATCCTTGCTAGTCTACGGCCATGCATGGTTAACTGTATGGGTATCATTGGAACCCTTTATTAACCAACAATCTTGTAGCTTGGTCAATGCGCTAAGGACTAAATGAACTATATGTACTACAACGCAATATATTTTAACCAATGAGTGATGGTCACGACTGAAACATAATTACTAAAGTAAAGTTGTAATTTGTAACATTATCTCTTCATATTTCTGAGAGAAAAACACCATGGCAGCTTTTCATAAATCGTCGTTTTAGAAATCCCTTAACGAGTCAAAATAGGAGAGTGAATAATGACTTTCTGACCTCAAGTCAACTCAAGTCAACATAAGTCAACTCAACTCAACTAAACTCAGCTCAGCTTAGCTCAGCTCAGCTCAGCTCAGCTCAGCTCAGCTCAGCTCAGCTCAGCTCAGCTCAGCTCAGCTCAGCTTAGCTCAGCTCAGCTCAGCTAAGCTCCCATTACCATCACAACCAGCTCAATACTGATAAGCATGATAACCGAGTACTGACCTCCCTTAAATCTATGGACCCTTATGCAGAATTTTACTCAACATAAAACTTTCAAGTTAAAAAAGAAATACACTAAATTTTAAAAAATCTAAATGAGATAAAGTTACAATTACAATTGACTTGCCATTTAACTGATACTGATATCAAATATACATGTCTCCAATTAAATATTTTATTTTAATAGCATATCAACAATAAATGTTTTTATTTACTTTCTTCATGCATCACATTTAAGTATATACAAAATTAAAATAGTATTTCCCTTTGATTTGTTTAATCCTTAACGTCAACCGGTCAGTTGTTGTGGAAGAGAGGACAGTCCCATTAGAACCAAATCGTAATTAACCACATTACTAATTGTACTGTGCAACGAGGTGAATCTTAATAACGGTCTGATTTTAATGATATTGGAATAGTTTTAATTTTGAAAGTTTATATGTTCTTATTGAAGGTGGTTAACCTACTGCTGGAGATATACACTATGGTACTGGACACAAGCTACAATGTACTGACCGCTGCCCATATCAGAGGACGCGTGGCTAACAGGTAGTACAACAGTTATTAAACAGGTCCAGATGATTGAATATCAATGTTATTTTAGTCTTCTCAACGCAGTAGACACTGACATTAATTCTTCTAAGAGCGTTCGGGTGGTATAGGTAGAGTGACACCCGAACAATTTTTAAACAAAAAATTTTAAAATCTGACAGTAACTCTTTCAAATTGTTCCTGTTTTAAATTACTATTTCAGTGGATCTGTTTTAGCATGTGTTTGACTAAAGAGTAATTTGGTTAAAGAGTTGGCGTTCTTTATAATCTCATTCTTTTTCCCACGGAGGATACTCCATTCAGATTTTCTATTGAACCTCTGTTACATACCGATCACTTTCTCGGATAGAAATAGAGAATCCTCATTGGTTGTTGCGTTAGTTGTGCAAACAGCGACGTTGTTTCAAACTAAAAGTGAGCATTCCGTAAAAGTCGAACTGACTAGAGTTGCTTCATCGGTGTTCACATAGTATTTACATGACAGAATTCGGTCGAAGATGTAAAACGATGTTTGATTGGGCAAGCATCAGGACGTTACCAATATTTCACCACCAAGGGAATAATGCGAGAATAGTGAAATACCGCATATATAAATTCATTACAGATAAAAACCATCTGAAGGGGGTAACCACTTGGAAGAGAATGTATGATCTAGAAGACACATTGATAACAAGACACATTCTTATATTTATTCGTTCATCACGTATTTTGATAAAGGTTTAATACTTACCACTCAAACTAGGGACTTTCTATACAGATCCATTAGAGTGTCGCTGCTCAAACGTATGATTTTGTTTGGGATACAATTGATGTGGGAGATTTACAGACAGAACGAATCAATGATAACTATTTGTCTTAATATGCAATTAATATTCAAATTTTATTTTGTTTCAGAATATTAAAAGTAATCGATGACCTTGGTGGGAAGGTTTTGATGCACGAACGGGTCCACTTCAAGGTCGTCTACAAGAACTTCGGTCTGGTCACGTGGGACTTGACAGGGATGAACACTAGCTCCCTTCCTATTGGTTTACATCTCAATGATCATCTTCCTGGAGACATCCTAAATAACAGCAGTCTTACAACCCTTTATGATGATAACATCAACGCATCAACAACACAATCGGCCATCACACTAGATGAGGATTTCCTTCAGATGGTCGTAAGCTGTAAGTGCATGGAAGTGAAATAAAACGACGTACCAGTTTAGCTTTAAAGGGGCAGCGGCATGTTTTTACAAAAAATTTTGTTTTTCAAATTTCTCACTCATAATGATGTTTTATGTCATTTATATTTACTTTAGAGGGTGAAACATCTTATAACAAACCAATTATCCGTAGTAGTAATAATAAACGTGTGGCGTATAAAGCAAAAAATGCATGGCTGTCATTTTATTGTGAACACATTTTATTATTTCGAATGACAAAAACGATTTCCATGGCACTCATTTTTAACTTGATTCTCCGAAGAGAGAAGGGTGTTTAACCATTGGTGACAATACCTTTCAACGACATATTTCAGAGAGAGAAACGTGCTACTGCTCCGTTAATGATGTAAATCAACATATAAAAACGTTTAGCTTGTCTGTACCCGAACTGGAAGTAAATATACCTACATGATAAATTAATAGGGCGTATATATATATATATAGAGTTGACATAACGAAGTACAGATTTATAAATGACCTAGATATAACGTCTCAGTAACGTGTGTCAAACTTGTGATCAGCGTCTTTGACGTCCGTTTAGCGCGACGTTTTGTTATATAAAAAGAGTTCTGAAATATTCAGAATTACATATAATAAGTGTGAGTTTTCAATGTCAGATTATTGGATTCAATTTACCATAACAATGCTTTCATCGTAAAACACAGTAAGTACGAATGATATAACCATATTCTGGTAGTTCCGATCATGTTATTAACTAAGCAATATTATATTGTAATGTATCATTTTTTTCTTTTTACCAGCAGCTTCTAACAGCACGAAGGTTTGGCTCACGATGACCGTCTATCTTAACACTGTCTTGTTTGACATTAGTGGTCAGGAAAATAGCACATCCAACTACACGCTCAACAGTAATGTCATCTCAACCAAACTGACAAGGGATGGTGCTCCTCTATCAAATCTGAATGGTACTAATGTGACAACTGTTTATAATCCAAAACAGGTATTAAGACTTTTGACGTCATTAATGTTTCAACAAATATGGACATCGTTTGTTGAAAACTTTCACACCTAACGAAACGACCACATGTTTATAACATCATTTTATTTCAATGATGTGTACAAACATGCACTTATATCGTCATTGAATTTAAATTTGAAACTAAAGGTGACGCAGTGAAGAGAATACAATTCACAGGTTGGGTCATAATTTAGTGATGTATCTCCCATAGATGTTCATTTGAAATAATAGCATATACAGGACCCCTCTGCGAATTCACATATCCATCATTCTATGAGAGAGGTATTTTATCACGAAATAAGACAGTCACGTCTGATCTTAAAAGGGTACGTTTAACGTATGGGAGTAAAGTCTAAAGTAAATAACACCATAACCTAACAGTGTTGCGATCATCCATATGTCCAAGACGTCATTTAACATTTTTCATCTCTCACTTTGGTAATTATCATATAACGTGTTTCATCAACAGAAGCTGTACGACTCCGCAAGACACTGCGTGTTCTGGGACTTCACCGGAAGTGACGGGTATGGTTCCTGGTCCTCTGAGGGGTGTCACTACAGCAGACTGCTCGATGGGAGAGACGTGTGTGTATGTGACCATCTCACCAACTTCGCCATCTTGGTGGTAAGTAATTGTCATCTTCTCATAAAGTGCTTTTAATTCTACTATAACTCATGAATTCTCTTGGCTTCATAAGTGAAACAATGCTTATACTTGCCGAAAGTCGTGTTCGCGAACTTGACCATTTTAAAAAGTTCCCCATATTGGTGGTACATCTAACCCTCTCATATTCTTATTGGTGCCTTTAATTACACTATAACTCATGAATACTCTCGACTTTATCAGTGAAACAGTGTTTACTTGATGACAATTCTGTTCATGATTTGACCTGAAAGTTGTCATGTTGGTGTATGTCATTATCATATCCTCATATAGTGCCTTTATTTACACGGTAAGTCATGATGAAGCTAAGCTTGCTTTCAAAAGTGAAACAATGCTTATTTTATCAGATCGTGTTCCTAAATTTGACCATATTATAAAATTCGCCATATCCATGGTACGCCATTGTCATCTTCACATATAGTGTCTTTTTTACAAAGCAACTCATGAAGAAGCTTGCCTTAATAAGTGAAACAATGCTTATTTTATAACAAATCGTGTTCCTAAATTTGACCATATTATAAAATTCGCCATATCCATGGTACGCCATTGTCATCTTCTCATATAGTGTCTTTTTTACAAAGCAACTCATGAAGAAGCTTGCCTTAATAAGTGAAACAATGCTTATTTTATAACAAATCGTGTTCCTAAATTTGACCATATTATAAAATTCGCCATATTGGGATGACATTTACATATTGACAATAGTATATATACATACAATATATTGCTCACTTGATGAAAGTACTTTGTGTATTTGACCATATTATAACTTTATTATTGCTGTCATATTCTCATATAATGCTTTTAATTTCATTGAAATGTATGAAGAACCTTGTATCAATTAATAAATGATAGTATTTTCATTGATGAAAACATCAGTGGTGTACTGCTGTTGTGTTTAAAACCAATCATGAACCTTAATACAAATGTAGTAATCTTTTTCATGAAACGTACTCCGTACGACATTTCCTAGAACTTGAGATAATGGCTAAACACTTCACCACAAAGTAATATTTTTGTAAGCTAGATTTTAATCTATTACCGTTGACAAAAAGTTTCGATTTGATATGTGCAGGCCATTTATACAGAATTATTTCAAGTATATTTAAAGATGTTTAACACGTGCGAGGGCCATTCCAAAGATTATTGAAAGCGTTGTAAGCACAGACAGGGTCAAATATTACAACATCGTTTTAGTGTGGAAGGGTCTTAGATCGAGAAACTCTACATTTCAATTCCAATGGTCCTTGTAATTGTATCATTTGGTATTGATGTAACAAATACATTTTTCATTTTTTTCTTCAGGACTATGACGGACAACACAAGGGCCACTCTATCGCCCTGTCTATCATCTCTACTGTTGGTCTGAGTCTCTCTATCGCTGGACTCTCCATCACTGTCATCTCCTTCCTCCTCTTCAAGTGAGTCTTACACATTACAGCCAAGCCTGTTTATCCGCACGATTTGGTTACAGTTGAAACTCGTCCGGGAATCAAGTCGTGCGGTTAAGCGAATGGCATTTGCATAGAAATGCATAGAGAAAATTGCTATCGTGCGGATGAGAGGGTTTCCGGGCAAACGAGCTCTGACTGTAAACCGTTTAGAAGGATACATCTGAAATGCACATCTTCCAGAAGAAGGGAAACTGAAAATAGAGTTTTAAAATAGATGAGGTCTAGAATCTTGTTTTTATTACAGTTATGTGACATGCGTTATCGTGAAATCACCTCCAACGGAATTTTAATCCGAGACAAAGTGAACATGGGCGATACAGTTAATTTAACGTTTGTTGTGCAAAATGAAAGTATATTACATCATGTTTAATATATAATGTATTACCAGCATTATTCTCTACCAGTAAGGTAAATGTAAAACACGCTTTTACTCAGAGTGATATTCGATAATAATGAAATATCACTATTGATTCCTTTCCAGGAATATAGGACACACCGGTACTATCACACACTTTAATCGAGGCTAATATGAAGCAAAAAAGACATCGTTTTTCATATGATTCTCAAAACGTAAACAAATTTTTTTAAAGTTGTATGCTTCTCGTGAGGGTAATAGGGTCTCATGTACCATCTCAACTTCCAAACGCAAGGCATAACTCTTGCCAGTCTGCATTACTGGCTGATTTAACCCTTGCGGTATTTCCCTCGCTTTCTTGTGTCGAGGCAGTGAATCGCTGCACTGGAAATGCATAGCGGGCCTGGATTTCTCAACACAGATTTCTTAAGGAAATACTGCAAGGCCTAAATCAGCCAGTAATGGAGACTGGCAAGAGTTATGCCTTGCATTGGGAAGTTGGTACCATCTTTGTGCTAGTGCCTTCAGGAAATTGTAATTAAAAGACCCGAAAACGCAGATAGAACTGTTTAAAACTCCGTACACAATGCGTCATTATGAAACGTCATCCGACCAATATGCGACACCTATTCGTGGTTAAGAGCTGTTACCATGGCAGCGTGGTAAATGAATTTATATACCGTGAGACTCACGGCGTACATGAGTAAAAAATGTGTCGGCCGTTAGCTAATCAAAAACGAGATTTTTACTGTTAGGAAAGATAATATAATTTGTTTGATCCCAAAATGACAAACTGTTCACGGTAAACACATTTGCATAGATGCTAATTGAAATGTAAATTGACACCATTCTGTCACCAGGAACCTCAGACAGACTGTTCCCCAGCAAACTCTATTCAACCTCGCCCTGGCCGAGTTGTGTTCCTGGATTGTGTTCCTGGCAGGAGTAGAGAGGACCGAGAACACAGTCGTGTGTCAATCTGTGGCGGTCCTACTCCATTACTTCATCCTCACTTCCTTCATGTGGATGCTGGCAGAAGGAGTGCTATTGTACACAAAACTTGGAAGGGTCTTTGGTTCTTACGTGTCTTCCTTCGTCCTGAAGGCTTCAGTGTTGGCGTGGGGTGAGTGTTTGCTTGGGTTCTTGGTTCTTGCATGTTGTAATTGCGTTTAGAAGGATACGTATGAATGGCAAGCTTTTTAGAGAAAACGGACCTGCAAACAGAGTTGGTGGTGACCAATTTCACAGTTTTGGGTCGAAATCAAAGGCGTCGTCCAAAAATAAAGTATCATAATGTGCTGGTACACTACAGTTTTTACCTGAACTAGTATAGTTTTAGCACGAGACTGATTGCGTAACAAACGGAGGGCGATTCATGACCTTGGTCCAAAGAATGTTTGCATGGCAATAATGTACAGTTTCTATGAAGGTTCATTACATACAGATTATGTTACTTCCTCACCAGATACTTAATCATTCAACATTAGCGAAATTTAAAATACGTGTTTATAATTATTTTATCAATAGAGAGAGGCTTAATTCGATTCAGAAGAATAATGGACTTTATATCTTGGCTGTTGAATTTAATTTATTATTTTCGAATCTTTTAGGAACCCCTCTTCTGATTGTTGGTGCGGTTTTACTGGTAGATACAGATCTTTATATCGGCGGGGATCACTAGTAAGTACAACTACCCAATCAAGTACTTAACTGCCTAATTTGAGCTTTGAAGCATTAAGTTCCTTCACTTTTCCGTGCTAGCATAGTAAAGCGCTGTACCTGAAATGCATAGTGGGCTCTGATTTGCAAGCACGGAAAACTTACGGAAATGCTGCAGTCTTGGATAAGTAAGTGTTGGAGACGGTGCGAATGAATATTATTGTGTATCCGCTATCCAGGTGATTGGTTGCTTACTTAATGTCTCAAACACGACAGAGGAAACATGTATTAAATAACGTATTGAAGGGGTAGTAGCACGTTTTTTGCAAATTTCATTTTTTTTTTAATTTCCCATTTATAAGGATAGTTTATGTCATTTATATTTACTTTAGAGGGTAAAACATCTTATTACACAAACCAATTACGTTACGTATATAGCAAATCATGCATGGTTGCCATTTTATTTTGAACACATTTTAATATTTAGAATGACAAAAACGATTTCCATAGCTTCACGGAACCATGTACACTAATTTTCTAACTTGATTTTCCGAAGGTAGAAGTGTGTTTTACAAGTGGTGACATTATTCTTCATCGACTTATTTCAGCGAAAAAACGTGATACCGCCCCTTTAAAGTACAATTGTAGACCAAGGCATTCATATAAATCTTTGGAATAACAAGATTCAGTGTTAGTAATTACATTTATCAGTAATTAGTTGACATTAATACAAATTTATGGAAGACTCCAACTGCGACATTTACTAACTACATCTCTATAAGTTACATATATCTGCTTCAATATTGAAAATAATTCTGGATTATTTTTTTTCAAATAAACATGTTAATTTGACCTTTTTTCAGCTGTTGGATGTCCTTGACCGCCTTCTACTATTCCTTTGCACTTCCGGTTTGCCTCATCATAGTGACAAACGCCGTCCTTTACCTTTCTGTGATGGTTAACCTCTGTAGAAGGTCAGAGGTGAGAGGTCACGGGAAGAAGGCAGACAATAGGACGACTCGGAATTTCTTGATATCCATATTTTGCTTCACATTACTTGGTTAGTAAATTATAGAACACTATTGAGCAACTGATTGGCATTTATATGGTATTTACGGTCAATCATATGATTCGGCAACTAGGCAATTCCGGAGAATTGGGCAAATACTGGAAAACTTGCCATATATTGGACGAACTGGGCCAATACTTCTCTATCCATGTGAAGAAACACGATGGTAGAAGAATTAAAAATATCGCTTAAAACCTTTCAACAGTTCTATATTCTTTGTATGCAACTGCTGAATGCTCTAAAATTATTATGTCGAAGAAAATGACGTTATTGCCAAGATACAAATACAATATATTTGGTGATTCAGTGATAAATCGCTATAAATTAGTCATTCAAGTATTGGTAGAGGAGCATGTCCCCGCAACGTTGTCTCGGACCAAGACTTGCTGTCGTGCCAATACGACGGACCGAGGACCTGCCAGTAGGCAAATACAGAAATACGTGATATAATGTTATCAAGTAAGTATCTCCGTGTTGTTCAAGTTACAGGTCCGAGGTCAGTTGTACCAGGTCCAAATGTACGACTGCGCATGTTCAGGCGTATTGGCCCAGTTCGTCTCGTACAGGCCCTCATTCATGTATTGGCCCACTTTTTTGTATTTGCCGTTCTGTCCGTATATAATTATTGGCGACTCATATGGTCTTGGTAGTGAGTACTGTATACATGCCAAACGATTGATAGTTAATCAATGATACACTATGTGATAGCGACTGTCTGAGTGAGATAAGAAGAGAAACATAAGTCTCCTGTTCTTGATGTTATGTGGATAACAGTGTCTTAATAACGTGCATACATAATTTCAGGGAAGTATTTGAAGAACAATATGGAGCAGGTTTGCTTTGCGGGTAAAACTAATGTAACGCAAACATGTAATTTGGCATGAAGTAATAGGCTTGATGACATATATACTTTTATTAAACAATACGATCTTTTTTCAGGACTTGGGTGGATTTTCGGCTTCTTGGCAATATCGAGAGTGAAGATTGTTTTTCAATACCTGTTCTGCATCCTGAACTCTGTACAGGGTTTTCTCATCTTTGTCTTTTTCACATTGAGGAACAAGACGTTTAGAGACTCTTGGCAGGGTTGCTTCTCTGAGAAGAAATGAGGAACCAATTAGAGTATCTGAAATTATCCAAAAGGACCTGTATCACTGATATCTATCTTAGATGCATGTCATACAGTCCACACCTTTTCTAAGGCGATGTTGAATTATATGCGCCCATGTATGAAGGAGGCGACAATGAGAGAGAGAGAGAGAGAGAGAGAGAGAGAGAGAGAGAGAGAGAGAGAGAGAGAGAGAGAGAGAGAGAGAGAGAGAGAGAGAGAGAGAGAGAGAGAGAGAGAGAGAGAGAGAGAGAGAGAGAGAGAGAGAGAGAGAGAGAGAGAGAGAGAGAGAGAGAGAGAGAGAGAGAGAGTATTTGATTGATACTTTAACATGTATATGAAATAGTAACTTGTTGACAAATACATGCTTGTATAAATCATATAGCAAATTCAAGACACGATATGTAGCACGATATCCGAGAAAGATACGATTCGATATCATACATATCACGATATGCTTTTTTCTCATGTTTGTATTTATCGTGCTGTATAGCAAAAACAGTGTATAGCTTACATGACTGTGAATTCATGATGCAAATTAACATTGACAAAAGTTATCACGATACGGAAATTAGTTACGATATATTTATCATCGATGTATATTATCGTCACAACTTTTATCAGATAATAACTTCCAAAAGGTATGTTTGTTTTGGGTGTGTTTTTTCCCCGTGAATCATTTTAACGACACGTCAGCGGTCCATTACTTCTTTTTATTGGGACTCACCATACAAAGATTGATTCACCATACAAGAAGCAACTTCTTTCTCGGATGCCACTAAAAATAACCAGCCAATCAAATTACTTTAAATCGAACACTACGGGCAATTCTCGGATGAGCAGAGAGAAGAGCGGCCATCAAATTTCAAATCACGACATTCCATTGGCTGAACAAATAGTGGCTGTACATAGCAACCAGCCTTCATTGATATACGAGAAAGAAGTTGATTATGGCATCAAGAGATTGGAGTGACCCTTTTAGAGTCAGATGATTCCTATATTATTAAAAATCTTATGATTTTATGAATGAGTAAATTCCAATTATTTACAAGCAAAATCCACAGGCATAGATGGCCTGAAGCAATCCCATATTTTATAACATCATTTATAAGATCATTTATAAGATCATTTATAAGATCATTTATAACATCATTTATAACATCATTTATAACATCATTTATAACATCATTTATAACATCATTTATAACATCATTTATAAGATCATTCGCCAGAGTTAGTAGAAACAAAGCAGATCTAAAAAGATGGGTTGAAGATTTGTTTTGAGGATTGTAGGGTTTCAGAAAGTAGGGTTACCCGTAAAGGGGAGCTCCAACATGAAACAAATTCAAAACAAACGATCGTTGACAAAGGTTTCCTTGTCAGAGCGTAGAGAAGAAAATAGGAAGCAGTTCGGGACATTGAGGCATCTACGGTATCCAACATCTTGTTTTGTGAATTACGTGATATGAGAAACACGCTTTATCTGTATTTATTTTATATTTTGTAATAAAGTATTTACATTGATAGATATCAACAAAGTAACAAATGATTTGTCGTTAAACTAATAAAAAAAAGTCCCGTATTAGGCCGGAGCTAAGTTGTCTTCATTCGTATAGCGCCGATGAATGGCTTCACTTCTAATTGTAATTTTTTATATGTTTAATAGATGTGCGCTAGTCTTAATCAAATTGTCAAATATTAAGTCATTATGCAACTCAGTTTTGAATAGTGTTGTTTCAACTGGTACTTGTTAAAACCATGTACTAATAAAAATAAATGTGTAAAGCGAATACTAATACTAATATACCCTAAATCAGATCACAACAAATCCACACAATAGTGCGACAAACCTTCTTAAACTGCATTCAGTTCTCGAAAACTGAAAACTGCTCCTTTTTTAGTTTTAAAAATACCCTTTCAAATCTTTAATCTTTTACCAAAATTCTGTTCAGGTACTACACTAGTCTAGAAAGGACATGTATCATGTTATGATATGCCATATCGTTCATTGATTGTTCCGGTGAGAGGTTTTCCGTTGTGTGTTTGTTATTGTTCATGACATTTCAGCATTCAGTTTGTCATTGTTCAAGATATGTCACCTTCAGTTTGTCATTAATTGTTCATGATATGCCACATTCAGTTTGTCATTGTTCATGATATTGCAGAAATTAGTTTATCATTTTCTATGATACAAAGGTCGGATTTTCAGTGTGAGCGAGTGAGTGAGTTACTGTTTAACGCCGCTTCGGCAGTATCGCAGCCATTAGCGTCGAGGGTTTTCATGCAGTGTTCATTGATATGTCAACAATAAGTCTGTCATTGTTCATGATACAACGATCGGAAAAGACTTTATTCGGTAATGGGGGAACACACATCAGATGATATTATTTATACGCATACATACCGGTAAGTGCACCTTACAACATGATGAGAGTGTTATCTTTTTTGTGGTTACAGTAGTTGCAAGAAATGTGCTTCGTTTTTCACGGCAAAAATACGTTTTTGCAAGAAACTACTTGACAGACATTCTTTAATTAAACAATTTGTTAAAAACATTTCTGAAGGTTATACTTTATGATAATTAAGAAGAATATCATTTCTCAGAGTCTTTCTCTGAGAGTTATATGATATTCTATACATCAATATGATACGTTTACCAACAGTTCATATTTGATATTATAAGTTTTATCATTATTCATACAAGTAAAAATAAGTGAATTCACGAAACGAGTTTGACGAGTTGGTCAAAGGAACTTCAAATTAGCAAACCGCACATCGATGGACATTGCTTAACATCAATCTCATTTAAATCAGATCGAGGTAACACTCGTACCTCGGTCATCGCCACAGAGGCCATGTCAGCTGACCTTTACTGTGAATTCGCCTTCACAAAATACAGACAATCGGAGGCCTTCTTAGTTATGGCATTGAATGTGGAACGTTAACTCAAGTTGGTCCGATGGTATCGTTGCTGATTGGCTGGAGTAAAAAGGTCACCTGACATGACCTCTATGGTGCAGTACTCAGATCAGAAACACAGCGAGGTACGGGTGTTACGTTCGATTTGATTGAAGTGAGTTTGGTTTAAAATATGTGTACAATTTGATGATCGTAGAATATAAAGTTCCAGAGGTGTTTTCACTGGTGTCCATAGTTCAAGCAGAGGTGTTTTCACTGGTGTCCATAGTTCAAGCAGAGGTGTTTTCACTGGTGTCCATAGTTCAAGCAGAGGTGTTTTCACTGGTGTCCATAGTTCAAGCAGAGGTGTTTTCACTGGTGTCCATAGTTCAAGCAGAGTTGTTCAATGTACAAAATATGGTTAATATAATGCTACCCATTAAATATTCGACTCAACAAACGCACGGTGGTACTGTTGTTTTTTCTGTTTACAATTAACGCATCAGAGAGATACATCTATAGGGTTGTCATCCTGTATTCGCGTGTGTCTATTGAAGCCGAAACATACACATGTGTAGTTTAACCCATAAAAAGCAGCACGACTGAAAATTGTTGCACGATGGGTAGAGCTTGCATCTTTAGTTTGGGATATGCTTTGTCGAAAAGACTG
The DNA here is from genome assembly GCA_936450465.1 of Gibbula magus. Lineage (NCBI taxonomy): Eukaryota > Metazoa > Mollusca > Gastropoda > Trochida > Trochidae > Gibbula > Gibbula magus. The sequence goes on from OW388301.1 coordinate 49,870,879, forward strand.
CCTCGTAAAATCACTGTTTAAGTTGTGTATGCCAATGGGAAGTTAAATCATGAAATTCATGTATAAAGTTGTGTAACACGTATAGCACGCCGTGTGAACGTGTACGCCAGAGCAATATTCCCACAAGGGAAATGTACGCTCCCCAATGCTGGCGGTGACTTTCGTTTTCATCAATCAGTGTTACCTTTTTTATATTACTGATCTTCATAGATACAATCATCCAAAATCCTTCCATGCTGTAAAATAGTGGATATCCATAATCTATCATAACAGATTGCAGCTGATTGTATAGGGTTTGTTAAAACTCATATTACGTCATTTACAATGAATAGAATGTCTTTGAAATACCTAAGGGTTTGTGGGATTTGTTTCATATAAGATAAAGGACAAGTTCATTTTATATTTGGAAAGGGAGATCTCAGAGAAATGGGGAAAATACGTACATTAGTTTGTTATGTCGGGTAAACTTCCCTGAGAGGCATTTACAAGCTGGATAAATGAGTCATATGGGTTTATAACTTCTTTGCTGCGATAACTGCAATAAAGAAGTTGTAAATCTGCAGAACTCGTTTATCCGTATTGTCCCGTATACGTACAATCTAGACTTGCTTTTCAGGATAATATAATGTCACTATGAATATAATTTAAAATGAAATAATGCATTTTTTCCATGAGACTAGCTTAAATTGTTTATGAACCGAAGTTGAGTGATTGAGTTTATTGCTTTGAGCCATTTGGGCAATATTTCAACCATAATGCATTAGCAGCGTCTTGGCTAGTTGAAGGGATGTATAAGAGGGGATGTCAAAAAGTGTTGAGCCTCGCACAATGTTCATGGTTTGAAAACGGTCGACACCTGGGCTCCGTTCCATAACAGCATTGAGCGCTCAATGAGCGATTATAAGCGCTCGCTGTTATGGAACGGAACCCTTATTTACTTCAACACATTTACCTATTGAATTCAGACAGGATTATATGGCTAAAAATGGATAAAATTGATAAAAAAAAAACCTAAAACTTCTAGTCCTGAATGGTCAGATTGCAAACAAGGTTGAACAGCCTGCATGTCGTTTATAAGATTTCCCCTTCTATTGGAACCACCGAATTGAGTGCACTTATTGAAAGATTAGTTTGATTCAGTTGTAGGCCTAATTCACGCACCCAATTTTAAATTGAAGGCATCACTTTCAATATTCTATTTGTGAGACATTTTAACTCTTTATCTCCTTTATTAATATGGACAGTAGAATGTCATGATCGTAACGTTGTTTCAGGGCTTGTAGTAAAAGAAAGTGTCCCACGAACATCGATAATTATATTAACTATGGTTCATTAAGGAAAAAAACCCAAACATCTTCAAACTCTTCAATACCATGAATACAGATAAATAATATGTTTTAATAATAATGTTATTCGAGATGTAAACATCGCATATGTAGAACTGACACAATATATATATGTTCATGCTTGTAAACACAATCTCACTCATATTCTGAGAAAGCTTTGTGTAAATATATGTCACTCATTGATTTTATTATTTAGACGTATATCTAATTATGCAATTGAACATGTGGAAATTATAAGCAGCTCGCACAGTTTGGGATGATCATTCTTGTGGGGTCTGAAGCAAATTTTGACACTGACTCATTTCAAAATATTTCAGGCGATTTTCGTCTTGTTTTCGTCATTAAAATAAATCCGCTGACCTAATTAGTAGTTATAAAATTTGAAAATTCGTATCTTTAAAAATACATTGTTGATTTTATCTTTGGCTAATTTCATGAAAAGGAAACTGTAATGAGGTATGTCTTTTAGGATGATATAATGACAACATATTGAAATTAAATTTGAAACTGACATGGAGAATTAAGTGATCATCCCTTTTGTTTATGTTTTGTAAACGTGTCTATATAGGTTGCCGATTCCACATGCTGTCAAAAATACATTAGCCTACAGGGGCATTTGCGTTCAAATGTAAAATTCTAGTCCTTTCTATATATAGGCCTATAGGCCTATATATCAATTTGCCCAAACAAATATAATATTATTTTTTATATTCGAACCTTTAAAACCCAATTCTATACATATCTTCCTTCAAACTCCTCACAGTGCTGCTACGACTCTCCTGCGTCCTGCCTTATCAAGATAGTCGATCAGCCCTGGGAACGAGGTTGATCTTTCGTTGGACAATCTAAAGCTATTCAGAGTTATCTTTTCCTAGCTGTCTTAGAGGTGGCGCTTGCTCATTCTTTTTACTTCCGGTTATAATCACATGCACAAAGATTGTCGAAAATGATGCGATTTGGTAAGAAATTCGATGTTTCAGTGTTTGTAATGATAAAAAAATGCAAAAATCTGAAGAGCATATGTGTTATTCTTCATCTTTTGATGAGGCTGGCATACTCTTATTGCGCGAGTATTACTGTTTGTTTCTGTGTAATCCCGCGTGGGCAGACCGGCTACGCAACAATGGCGAACTTCAGTTCAGTTGTTGTGCATTGGGGTATTACGAATCTGCCCCTTTACAATAAAGATAGCAATACATGATCAAAACATGTATCATTTTGAAATATATTGCACCAAATTTTATTTTTTTTGCCTAATAATGGACTTATAATGTGACAAATTGATGAGGATTATGTAAATAATTTTAAAGAGGTCAACACAAAAACAGTGACGCCATCATCAATTTCATGCCACTACAATGTAAGACGTACTGCGATTGAAGGGAATTTAATGCCATTTCATTATTAATTGATGGAAAGGTGTTGTTTTATTATTACTATTTTGTAGAATTTGTGAAAATATAGTATTGTTTTCTCATTCATATAAAGCAAGGGTTACTAAATAATTAGTAATAACTAAAACCTTTCAGTTTGTCCTTTGTCTCTAAACGGTCATTTAGATTGCAAAACATTTGTTCTGATTTCCTCAATGAATGATGTAAACAAAATCTTTATATATCTATATATTTTTGTTTCCTAATCTGATCCTGATTGAAACTAATTGTTCTTAAAAGATTAGGTTTGATCTTTGTAGATTCCTAATCTTTTGATAAACATGGTTAAAAAATGCTTTCAGTAATCAGTTTCATCGAATGCTTGTCTATTTCTCAATTCTCATATGATAAAATGACAAGCATATTAAAGCCTGTATGAATAACCTAATGATGCATTAAATGCTGCACGTTTAAACATAAGATATGATTATTTTCAAGAAGTTATTTGCATAGGATTGTGAGCTATTATCATATTGCTGTACGTACCTAACCTGATTTTTTATTTCTCAACCTACAGGCTCAAGCTGAAGCTGACGATATTGAGTTGTATTGCCTGTTGGGTTCAAGATCAGACATTGTCAGACGTCTGATCTTAAACTATCAGCTGTCATCTTAGCTACAACAATATCCCTTGACTATATTTGAGGTAACTGCACTTACTGTAAGACAAAAACGTAATCCGCAGTTCTTGTGCCGTCGAACGATGGCAGGAGACAAGCGGAGTTGATCTACAGTGAGTTCAGGGTGGCTTGACAAAAGCCTTGTCTGCTTGTGATTCCCACATTGGTAGCTATTGTGAGATGACCTAATTGCTGTAACTTGCTTAACACATTAGGGGTCCGTTCTTCAAAGAAATTTTATTGTATGTTCTCTCATTCAATTTTAATCAATGTTAGAGGTCAGAGGAAATTGTAGAAATACAATCAATTGTTGCCAATATTAAAGGATTAGGCTCCAATTGATTGTAGTGCAATGCTTTCCTTGTGGAGAAAATTTACTGAAATACTTCAAGCAAAAACCATTCCTGAAATTATAGCCATGTCTGACAGTGTTTTTCCTAGAGGAGGTCCAGTAAGTTTGCCCACCCTTTTGGCTTTGTGACCCTTAAAATTTAAAAAGTAGGATACTTTTACCATTACATAGGGCCCTTCTGTTTAGAATTGGCAAAAATGATTCCCTCATTTGATCAATTAGGAACAACACTGTCTGACAAATAGCAAATAGTAGGTAATCATTTGAAAGAGGGGGCTGCTATTGAATATAGATTTCTTTGTAGAACGAACCACTTCTGAAATACTAATAAGTACCAAACAATTTTGAAAGGTTGAAATACGCTAGTAAGAAACCTCATTAGCTGCATTTGCAGTAAACATTTTCATATGAATAAAAGTTAATTATTAACTACGTCTGCATTTTGTAAGTGTGGAGAAATAAAGAGATATATATATATATATATATATTGAGAATTGTGATATTTATGCTGAGTCGCTGACATATGTATGAGAATACTTTTGAAAAATGTTGATCTGTGTCGCTGATCTGATTTGTTCATTTTACTTATGTATAGAGTTATGTCAATATTTACACTGTTATGTGCTACCGTAATCTTCCATTTTAAAGAAAATAACTAGTAACGATTACAGCATATTGTGACATATGCTTCTATCATATTCTGTTATGTTGTGATAAGTATTGAAACATAAAATTCTGTGTTTCTCCGTATAAGTATAATAAAAACATGATTTGTGTTTAAAAGACTATGTGTATACAGTTCCAAGTGTGTAACAAGGGTTTAGGTATCTTCCATTGAATATTCAAAGTTTATTCAAAGCAGTTGCAGTAGATCCAATCTCACAATAGAAACCATTGTTTCAAGATTCATAAAATGCTATCAAGATTCTCTTTCAATATATTCTAACAAAATTGATTGGTTTAATGTCTATCTTTGAATCCTAAAATATGAAGATAAGATAATCTTCTGTCTGCAGTTATCATGGGTATGTCATAATGGACCGAACAACTGCACCAGGGGCTAAATTCGAACAAATCAAATTGTAAACCATTTGAGACTTCAAGTTCCACCCCCCTTCCTTTTACTTAGAGAGTTCACTAGTTAATAAAACAGAGGGTTCTATCAAGGTATTTTTTGTGGAAACGAAATTTGAGAGAACATTCCTGTTCACAGATGTACAGTATGTTATTGATACATCCTTATTGCACAATCCAGGTGAAACATATTCATAAGGGGGATATTTAGGACTTTATATTGAAAATTTTATTATTTTATATTGAAAATTCCATGTTAAGAACAATGAATTTGACGGACCCCCTGAATGAATTCCCCCCCCCCCCCCCCCCAATTCCTTACAATATGTGAACCCTCTCCCATCCCCCTTTTGAATATTCTGAGATGATGCTACATTTAAATAGTGACATGTATTATTACAAATGATCTGCAATGGGTGATGTTTGTCGGTACAGTTGAAATTTGCATTAATTTAAAATAGTCATGGGTGGCGGTGGCAATGAAGGAGCAAGGGGTGCCCAAACTTGCACATTACATCGATTATTATTTATATAGTGGGTGGGGGGTTGGGGTCTTTGTGGAATTAATGTAAGGGAAAGGGTCCTTTGAAGGAAGGTGAGGATGTAAAAGAGGTAGTTGGTGCACGTAACTAAAAAAATGCAGAGATATAGTTGGAGATGGGTCATACACTGATTAGGTCGATAATGGAACTTCTACGTCTTAAAAAGTGCCATTTTGCCTACCAGTTCTTGACTTAAATTTAGCTAAAAACAGATAACATGTGCCATCAATTTTGATCAATTTATGAAGGAGAATCTTGCAATGTTTCTGTTTAAGAGATTTTATGTTACATTTTCTGTATCGTGAATTCTCTTAACTTTGTATAGATGTCAATTCTATCTTTTATTATGAACGAAGAAAAGCACATGCTTTTGTTCGGAAATGACAATGTCCAACTTTTCTTTTAAAAGATAACTCTTCGATATCAAATATGATAATGGTGGTTTTGAGTTATTTTAAATAGATAAAACAACTGTTTGAACCACACAGTTGGCAAACATGTTGATTGTTAAGAAAGTGAAATAGAACGCTTTAGGACATCATATTTTGAAATATTAATTGGAATTTATTCTGGGTAGAGAACGAAACAACACTTGGCATGCAGTGAATTGGAAATAAAAGAGGCATGTCCATGACGTATAATAGAATCTGAAGTTATTATTTCATAAGTGACATTTATATATCCTTTATCCTCATGTTTATGTTTGGATATAAATGAATTGCAGATATATTCAAATTGCCAGATCATATTTTGGAACAACTGCCAACGCAAGGCTTAACTTGTGCCAGTCTCCATCTCTGGCTGATTTAAGCCTTGCAGTATATCCCTTGCTTTTCCGTGCCAAGATATTGGATCGCTGCTACTGAAATCCATTGTAGGCTCTGATTTCCTAGCATGGAAACCTTGAGGAAATGTGCCAAGACTTAAATCAGCCATAAATGGAGGCTGGCAAGAGTTATGTCTTGCGTTTTGAAGTTGGTTTTGGAACAAAACAATCATCAACTGAAATTAAATTATGTCATCCTGTCATATTCTTAATACAGACCTATAACCATCCTGCTTTATCAGAGTAATTTTTATCCCCATAGCTAGCACACATCTCCTGATTGCATGAGCCAATTTTGACTCTTAGGTCAACTATAGTTCCATATTGTCTCATGCAGTCAGGTGATTTGTGGTAGGCATGAAGATGAAAATACCCTATTAAATGGAGCAGGAGGACTGATAACTTTTGAATTCCCATTTATCTTTTCATTTTGTTTTCTAGCAGGTTTTTCTGAGGTTGCCAAGCCATGTACTCAGGAGGGAGAAGAGGGTTCAGTGAAATGGGTGGGATGGATGACCCATACAATAACAAGAAACGGAAAACTGACACTATATGGGATGATTCAGGCTTCTCAAACCCAATGCAACAGCTCCCCCCTCCCCCACCATTCCCGTATGGGGCAGACGGATCAGGCAACATGACAGGGATGTTTGACCAGAATGTCAAAGGTGACAATTCGTGGAATATGATGCAGGGGTATGACCCTACTGCTGCAAATCAAACCGCACCCTCTGGTAGCTGGGTTGGAGGTGGAGAACAGTGGGGAGAATATGACGGAAGTTCCGATTTCTCAGGAGGAGGGGGGTTTAACATGGGAGGTGGAGGAGGAGGGTTTAACATGGGAGGAGGAGGAGGTGGAGGAGGAGGATACAACATGGGAGGAGGTGGTGGAGGAGGATTTAACATGGGAGGATCAAACTGGGGAGGTGGAGGAGGCGGGGGTAGAGGACAAGGCAACAGGGGGAGGGGCAACTCACATGGGGGGAGAGGAAATCAGTTTAGTTTTGGTAATTCCGATTCATCTGACTTCTCTGATGACATGGCTCTGATTAAAGAAGCTGAGATGCAGTACATGAAGCAAGGGACAGTCGACTTTAATAAGATTAAAAAGGCTCTGCAGATGGTTAGCCAGCAGTCCGACGGGGGGAGGGGGAGAAGAGGCGGAGGGAGGGGTGGCAGAGGAGGTGGAGGAGGCAACTGGAATCAAGGACCAGGGTACGGAGACTTTCAGAACTTCTCCGGGAGAGGGGGCGGTCACTTCAAGACTACACCTTACGACAGGGCTGCTGGATTTGGTAAGTCTTTTCAATAAAATGAGTCTTGTTATGTGGATATAAGATGTATATTTCTTCCATACATTTGTAATAATTGTATTGACATCTGATGGCCTTTCCAATGTAGGGGGGGATTTATGACTTCTTGTTATGTATATCTTCCAGCAAACTCAAACTTATTTGCAGATATTGAATAAAGGTCTTTTTTAAGTCTTTGGCGTCTAATCACATGATAGTTAAACCATTTGAGTCCCTACATTTCGTTTTGAATATAAGATGTATAGTTAAAGTACAAGATTTCTTCAAAAGATAAAATCCCCATTATTGAATGTTGACTATCTGCAGGAGGCAACAAATTCAACAGGCAGGGTCGTGGCAACCAACGCGGTGGAGGTCGAGGAGGTCAGAGAGGTCGCGGGGGTAAAGCAGACTTCAATACGGTCCCCCCAGTCCACAGTCTGGCCAAGGTGAACACCATTCCCCCACTCTTGTCTTTGCCAGAACAGATCCGGCGTTTTGCTCTCTTCATCCAGAATGACACCGCGAGAGTGAATGACATCCAGACCATTGAGAATGGGTTGACTGGGAGCAGGCTTGGTCTCAAAACAGACTACCAAGTAGAGGAGGTCATCAAGATCTGCAACAAGATGATGTTCACTGGACGACTCTTCGTGGGCGGTGTGTTCCTGGCGAGATCAGTCGGTGCAAACAAAAAGGAAGTCAAGCACGAGTGCTTCAGAAAGGCAGTTGAAGTACTGAAGACAAAGAGTGTTCCCGCCATTATGAAGATGGATGATGTTGGCACAGAAAAGATGAGAGAAGAACTGTTGGCCTCTCTAAAGGATGAGGGCAGCTCAAACCCAATACTGGATGCCCAGAAGAAGATTCAAAGTCTTGAGGAAGGATTGAACAAACCTGCTGCTCCAGGTCTTATTGGTCTGGAAGGCTCCTTCGAGAAATTGATCAATTATCTTGACTCTGGCACAGCAAACTGCACTAATGTCATAAGCGAGTTGACCCAGGCCTTTTCTGCTTCCTACTGTAAGCTCAGCCACAAGTACGAAGAAGAGGACTTCAGATTGGCCAATGGGAAACTTTGGTTCAAAGGAAAACTCATAATCAACAAAACTATTATGGCAACAGCATCAAGCCACAAGAAGAAAGATGCCAAATTGAAGACCTTTGAGAGAGCTGTGGCATTTTTGAAGGAAAAACCTATTGAAGTTATCATGCAGGGTATTTCGCCAGATGAAGAGGACGACATGCCAGTCGTTGAACCAGTAACCCTGCCCAAAATGGAACCAGTTGAGCAAGTCAATTTGCCCAATGAGAAAACACTGGAGAAGTTGAAGAAACTTATGTCAAATGTCCCAGAATTCCCAGGAGCAGAGACAGTCGTCAACTTCCTAGACGTCAAATTCCATCAAATTCTCCTGATTCCGACATGTGTCCACAGAAAGCTGTCCGCTGACTCAAGCACTCTGCTCTTCTGCGACCTTTACCTGGACAACATCCTTATTGCAGTGGGCCAGGGGGAGAAGAGGAAAGATGCCCAATGTGATGCATACACCAAAGCTCTGGAGGTTCTCAGCACAAGCACTGCAGACATCATCTACAACGACTTCAAGAAACTCATGCCTGAGGACTCTATAGCAGATGATGTGGTGGAGGTCTGGGTGAAGGGACAGAGCAAAATGAAAGAGTCCAACTTGCAGAGGCTGAAGAGAATGAAGCTTGATCCCATGGCACATGAAAAGAAGAAGGAACAGATTGTCCTGATGGAACACCATGAGTGGGCTTTCGATAGGACGAGGCAAGCCTTCTGTATCCTCAACATGAGTGCTACACAGAATGCCATGCTTCTGGAGTGGAAGGTCCAACCAATGGGACAATTCTTCAAGTGAGTATCCTCTTCTGTATTTATTCTGTATCTATTTGCTGTGTTCATTAGAACTCAAATACTCACTCTGAATACTGGTCCAGAAACAGTGAAATAGAAATACTGGTAGATGATCAGCACAGAGGCTAAATTTTGCTCTATACTTAGCATCCAGACAAACCCATAATGGTAGGAGACGTGACATCCTGCAACAGGAATTCATTGTGAATAAAGCTTTCCTCGATAACTTCAATGATTAGGCTCTAAATAACTCTGTTCAACTCTGTTCAGGCCAAGGAATGCTGTTAAGGCTATATATTTTTTATTATTTTAAAGTTGTAAAATGAGGTGCAATAATGAACAAACCATGTTTTCATTTCATGTAATAACATGGCAGATTTTGCCGATAAGACGTTCACTTTAAGACTGGCTGTTGTTTGCAGGTGTGAGATGTTCCTACAACAGGAGAGGGTCGGAGAGTCTTGTGCTCCAGGTAAAAATGCTGCTAGAAATCTGGCTGCAGCTGACGCCCTCTTCAAACTCTACCAATCACAGGCAACTATCAAGGTACGTTTTTGCTTTTTGAAAAAACATTATTTGAAAGGAACTTATTTGAAAAGTTAATTGCATCAATAACTATCAGTTTAATATTTATCCCCAGCCGCAACGCCGCACGGGGGATTATGTATTCAGCGGCGTCCGTACGTCCGTCGGTACTTACGCACGTCACATTTCTTGTTAACGCGATATCTCATGAAGCTTTGCATCCAAAGTCTTCAAATTTGGTGTTGGCCTGAATTTGGGGAAGACCAAGACACCAGTTGATTTGGTGACCTTGACCTTATTTTCAAGGTCACCGCGACAATTTGACACTTTTCAAACTCTATCGGGATATGTATCATGACCAGATGGACCCAAGGTCTTCATATTTGATGCCAGAGTACATTGGGCGATGACGCAGACACCAGTCAACTTTGGTGACCTTAACCTTAATTTCAAGGTCACCACAACGCTTCGACCACTTTATTATCTCTTGTTAACGCGATATCTCATGATCAGTCGGACATAATGTCTTGATATTTTCTGACAGCCTATATTGTCGGATTACACAGACATCAGTCAATTTGGGTGACCTTAATTACCTTAATTTCAAGGTCACCACAACACTTTGACCACTTTTCGAACCCTTGTTAAGGCAATATCTCATGAACCCAAGCACCCAAAGTCTTCAAATTTGCTGATCATCATGACACTTTTTACCAGTAATGCAATATATGAAGTAACTCCTTTTGACCAAATGATGTGTCTTACTAAACTCAATGTTGGAGGCGGGGGACATTACCACAACACTTGGCAAACACTTGTTCTTATTTGACTTTGTGATATTGGTAAAAAGACCGTTAACCATTGGCTTATGAAAACAATATTAAGTGAAATACAACTTCTTTATTCTGAATAGGCAATGTTTCTGTATAGGTTCTAATGTCATTGTCAAGCCTGCCAACTTCAAATATGCCACTCAAGGTCATTCATTAGCTGGTTGAGTTTCTGACTCAAGTGAAACGTTTGTTTGTTGCAGGTGGTATCCAGAGACGATTCCCAGTTCTGGTATACAGTGGAGACCATCAAGGAGAAGGCGGGCGTTCTCAAGTCCGAGGCAATGGAGATGGACGTGCCTGAAGAAGATGACCTTATCCCGGTGGTTCAGGAGGGTGAGGAGAAGAAGGAGGAGGCAGAAGTATCCTCAGAGCCCCTCATGGTCAACAAGTGGCAGAAACAGGTCTACGAGCAGCTGATTGAGAAGTACTCCAGGGAAGACGGTCTTGAGGAACTTATTTTTGGCCCGGGCTTCACTGCAGGAGACAAGAAACAAATTGTCATCTTTTCACGTAAATTTGAACTTCGGTACGGAAGCAAGCAAAATAAGGAAGTGAACTATTGCGGTGTACACAAGAAACACCTTCCGGACAAGATGGTGGAAATTTTGAAAAAGAATGGAGGTCACAGCGGAAAGTATTCGATCGTTCCGAAAGAGCTTCTGCCAAAGCATGCAGATATTGAGAATCTGATCAGGTCCGAGCCAAAGCCTAACACTTCTAGACAGAGTGAGTCTATGGATATGTCGGATGAGTATGCAACTGCGTATTCTTCTTTCTTTGACTCGCCTGGGAACGGGTTCAACAATAACTCCTTCCAGACAAGCACTCCTCGAGGGTCAAACCGAGCACGTAGGTCAAGAGGTCGAGTTGGAGGTCACGGAGGGGATTTTGGAATGATGTAAATTTAGTGTATTGAATCAAGTTTTTGTACTTTTGATAATTCATTTGGTCCAAACCAAAGGAGAATTATAACATTGTCCTGTGAAAGAGCTAGAAAGGACAATATTACTTGGTAATAACCGTTATCTTCAGATCCAAGACAACATACTCCTTGAGTTGAATCCTGACCCTATTGAATTACCAGGAATGGTGTCAATGATTCAGCTGTTACTTTGTTGTTCAGTACTTGATGTAAAGATTTTCAATTCCTAAATGGCTTAGTTTTTGCAAATCAAATTAAATGTTTTTACTTTTGTGTCAAAATTATTTAGTACAGTACCTGAAGTTTTGAATGTGTTTTAAATATGTTTTGTACATTGGGTTATTCATCATTATGATGCTTTTAGTGCTTATTCATCCACATTCATATCCATGTCAACTTGTATCTTGACCATCTACAACTCATACTGAGGTAATTCATTGTTACAGTAACATTCTAAATGTACAACAGCCCACCTTGACAGTCATTTTCATGTTCATTACCCTATTTTACACCTACTGTATTCGACGTAATTAGTGCCCTCTTCCTAAAAGCGCCCCCACTTTATAACTAAAAAAAAGTTTAACGTCCCCTCTCGAGACAACTTACGTGATAAACCTATTGACTAAATCTATCTAAATTATGTTACACTATTTGAAAACAATGATATCGCAAACTCTAAATCTGACCTTATTTGAAATGCTTACATAGATAAAATCATATTTTTTTTCTGCATGTAAATAAAATATGTCTTACCATTTTATTTACTGAACTTGATAAGGTCATTTTAGATTAGGCTCATTGGCATCCTCTTCAAATTTTAAAATCGCCTAGGGTTCATAATACGTCGAATACAGTTTTTTTGGCAATTATTCAATATCTTGTTTCTTTAATAATATTTTGATAACCAAGACAACTGTATTAGTAGCAACTATGTTGTATTCTATTACCTGTAATACTTTCGTCATTCAATTTTGTTCTACATTATTTTTGTAATCAATGGACATTTAATGTCAAATAAAATGTCTCAATGTTTGAGTTCTATAAGTTTTATTGACTAAGAATATTAGACCTCGTTTACTGTTTTGTTGATCACTTTTTAGCTCATCAGGCCTGCAAGGCCCGATAGGCTTATGGCGTCCGGCGTCCGGCCGTCCATCCGTAAACTTTTCGCATTTTTTACTTCTTCTCCAGAACCAATGACTCTAGAGAGCTGAAATTTTATGTGCAGACTCCTTGGCTAATGGGGATTCTAAATTGTAGATTTTCTGACCCCGAGACCCCAAATGGGGTCACAGGGGTCACAACCTCAAAAACCTATTTTCATCTTCTCCAGTTCCAAAAGGTCTAAAGAGCTGAAAAGTTGTGTGCAGACTCCTTGGCTAATGGGGATTCTTAATTGTAGATTTTGTGACCCCATGACCCTCAAAAGGGTCACAAGGGTCACAACCTTAAAAACCTATTTTCATCTTCTTCTCCAGTTTTAATAGGTCTAGAGAGTTGAAAAGTTGTGTGCAGCCTCCTTGGGTAATCAGGATTCTAAATTGTATATTTCATGACCCCATAACCCCAAATGGGGTCACAGGGGTCACAACCTTAAAAACCTATTTTCATCTTCTTCTCCAGTTCCAGAAGGTCTAGAGAGCTGAAAAGTTGCCCGGAGACTCCTTGGCCAATGGGGATTCTAAATTTTAGATTTTGTGACCCCATGACCCCAAATAGGGTCAAAGGGGTCACAACCTTAAAAACCTATTTTCATCTTCTTTTGTCTAGAAAGCTGAAATGTTGTGTGCAGAGTCCTTTGCCAATAGGGATTCAAGGGTCACAGGGGTCATGATCTAAGTACCTGTCTTTTGCTTGTAAACAAGTATTACTTGAGATAACTTAAATATTTAACCTTAGATAGTAAATCAATTAAATCCTGATGAGCTACAGAGCCCATGGCTCTATTTTCTTGGAATTACCACAAGTGAGATTGTTTCTGCTGAGAAATGAAACCAATCACACTAATTTTTATGGAAAAGTAATCAAAGTTAAAATTTTCATAGTTGATATAATGGGATTTGAACTTCAAACCCTTCTCTCTTTAAAGGCGCTGTAGCACTTTTTTCTGCATATTTTGTTTTCATAAATTTGCTATTTATCATTAAAGTTTATACAATATATTGTTATGTTAGAGGGTACAACATCTCATTACGAGTCGTATCCGTAGAAAATGGTTATCCGAATTGATAGAAAATGGTGTGTAGTGCAAAGCGACTGGTGTAAAACTCTTCAGTGTGAGAGATAGATGTGTAGAACTTGGGCAAATGTGAGAGTTCAGACAGCCAGATAACTACCCTCGAGCGGCCATTTTCATTTGAACACATTAAAATGGCCGTTTGAATGGAAATGGACTTGCATGGCTTAGCCGAACAATGTACATTCGTTTTAGAACTATTTTATTGATTCAGGAGTATTATTTAGCCATCGCTAACACTTATTTACCTTTTCGTGAGATCTCTTTATTTCAGTAAGAAAAACGTGCTATACAGCGCCTTTAAACTAAATGCTCTACCATATGACTACTGAGAAATGAGCTAAAGGAGCAGACTTGAATGACTATTTAAAGTCATATCCTCTGTCTTAATACTGGTGAAGGAGATGTTCTTTATGATGCAGAATCTGGGCTGATTAGATTTTGGTGACCTTGACATTATTTTCAAGGTCACAACGGAACTTTGAATTTTTCGACATGTTAATGTACATGTAAAGTTTGTCAGCGGGATATCTCATGAACCATTCACAGGAATTCCATCATATCTTACACAAAGCACTTCCTTGGGAAGACGACGGGCTGATTAGATTTTGGTGACCTTGACATTATTCTCAAGGTCACAGTGGAACTTTGACTTTTCCGACATGTTTGACAGTCGACTTGCTGATTTTGACATTATTTTTCAATTTTGAAGTATTAATTTGCGGCGGGGGATCATGTCACCTTAGTGACAACCACTTGTTTTTATCCCCCGCCAACATAGTTGGGGGGGGGGATATTGAAATGGGCTCCGTCCGTCCGTTCGTCCGTCAGTCCGTCCGTCCGTCCCGATTTTGTTTCCGGAGCAGAACTCGAAAACTATAAGACATATCTCAACGAAACTTGGTATGTGGAACAATCATCATGTCTAGATGTGCCTTTTGGGGTTTTCAACTTCTTCGAATTATTTTTTTTGACTGTTTCCATGGAAATGTAACTTAGAATTTCGTTTCCGGAGCAGAACTCGAAAATCATAAGACATATCTCAACGAAACTTGGTGTGTGGAACAATCATCATGTGTAGATGTGCCTTTTGGGGTTTTCAACTTCTTCGAGTTATTTTTTTTGACCGTTTCCATGGAAATGTAACTTAGAATTTCGTTTCCGGAACAGAACTCGAAAACTATAAGACATATCTCAACGAAACTTGGTGTGTGGAACAATCATCATGTGTAGATGTGCCTTTTGGGGTTTTCAACTTCTTCGAGTTATTTTTTTGGACTGTTTCCATGGAAATGTAACTTGGAATTTCGTTTCCGGAGCAGAACTCGAAAACCATAAAACATATCGAAACGAAACTTGGTGTGTGGAACAATCATCATGTGTAGATGTGCCTTTTGGGGTTTTCAACTTCTTCGAGTTATTTTTTTTTACCGTTTCCATGGAAATGTAACTTCGAATTTCGTTTCCGGAACAGAACTCGAAAACTATAAGACATATCTCAACAAAACTTGGTGTGTGGAACAATCATCATGTGTAGATGTGCCTTTTGGGGTTTTCAACTTCTTCGAGTTATTTTTTTTACCGTTTCCATCGTTTCCGGAACAGAACTCGAAAACCACAAGACATATCTCAACGAAACTTGGTGTGTGGAACAATCATCATGTGTAGATGTGCCTTTTGGGGTTTTCAACTTCCTCGAGTTATTTTTTTTGACCGTTTCCATGGAAATGTAACTTGGAATTTCGTTTCCGGAACAGAACTCGAAAACTATAAGACATATCTCAACGAAACTTGGTGTGTGGAACAATCATAATGTGTAGATGTGCCTTTTGGGGTTTTCAACTTCTTCGAGTTATTTTTTTTACCGTTTCCATCGTTTCCGGAACAGAACTCGAAAACTATAAGACATATCTCAACGAAACGGAACAATCATCATGTGTAGATGTGCCTGAAAGGCCCGATGGGCTTATGGCATTGCACGGTGTCCAGCCATCTGTAAAGCATTTTGTCTTCTTCTCCAGAATCACTTTGTCTAAGGAGCTGAAATTTTGTGTGTTGTGTTTAGTTGAAAAAGGTTCATAGTCACTGTTATTCAACAACTATTCTTAAATAAATTTTCCCAAAGGCGGGGGATATGGCCGACTCTGTCTGCTTGTTTTGTTTAATTCACCTGATATCAGGTTTCCATGAGAACAGTGATGCAGGTACTTACATGGTGTCGATAACAGAGTTGTATATAAACTATATACCCCCCCCCCCCCCTTAACATTTCTGGATCAATTTTTCAATCTACTTCAAGTTTATCATACATTGCCCACTTATTTTCAAATTCCTTAAACTTACACTTATTCCAATATCTAACCTTTTCTATTAAATAATAGTATCTTAATTCCTTCTTAATATGTAGTAATGTTGGTGTTTTCTTCAGCTTAGATTTGTAAATAAAATATTTGCCTAAAAGTAATATCAAATCGAAAGTATCATCAGTATGAAATGTGGGTGAAAACCCAAAAAGGATGTAATAATTAGTATCTCTGTAAAATTGTATTGAGAAATGACAAATTAAAAATCTTGAACATATTTTCAATCACAAAATTGCCTGCAGGTGCGTGTTTGACGTCCTAATAAAATGTTGCCTATTCGATTCAAAGGGTTGAAATTCTGTAGTAAGTTAATTTGATAGAAATTATACCCGTTTTCAAACGAAATCATATATAAACATGTCCGTTCGAATTCAATGCAAATGGATGCCACTGTGTTGTCTCGGCTACGTCACACAATATTTGGGTCTCATAATATCATTGCATACTATTAAACATAACACGAAAGCAATTAACGATAACTATTAATTTATCATTAACATGCATAAAATGGTTCATAATTTAAAATCAATGTTTACCAACTACGATTTACCGACACTGGGCGACAGTGCTAGTTTGAGCGAGTTTACACAAGCGAGTTTACAAGCGAATTTGCGTCAAGATGGACGAGAAAATTCTAATAATTTAATTGCACATAGTTCATCAAAAGTTCAAATCATGGACCAAATGATATGTACCTTCTAAATAATCATTTTAAATTCAAAGGAACTCGTTTTCAATAGCGATATAATTTACGTAAACTCACAACTTGGCAGAGCACGTGGTCCAACTAATTTCCATACGACTATTTCCTATTCAAGATGTAGTTACGAATTTGAACTTATTCTATTAAGATTACTTATATATTTATTTGGAGACATATTTCGCAATTGTAAATGAATAATTATAAAATAAAAAGAACTAATGTAAACGCAAGAGAAATTAGAGTTTTTAAATTAGCGTACCTCTTTATAACGTGTGTCATCATGTAAATGCGATCGAATGTTCGTAGCGTCATACAAACGGTGTTTGACTACATAACGTCTCATGAAATAATATTGCTAATTATTCGTTTTTGATAGGTTTATTTATTTTGAATTTTTAAATAGCTTTACCATACATCGATATTGATCTATCATATATTGTTACAATATGTTACCTATGTTTTATGAACGAGATATTATTATATTTATCGAGATTCAAAGTAGCAAAATCTTAATCTGTAACAAATTCATGAATCACCGGTACGATGGAGCCACACGTTCATGCAATGTTTATCTTTGACAAAATTTGTTTACAATGCGATTTTAATGAAATCTTTTTCGTAAATAATGTTGTGAAATGGGTCATATCTTTCAGTCACTAAATGACACTGGAAATTGCAATTAAATATCAAACGGTAAGTGTTTTTTTCTGTCGACAAAATTATAATTTACTGAAGAAAATGACGATTGACGTCGTGCCTCGTGCTGTGAAGAATAAATGTGACTTCTTGACTGGATCAACATATTTCAATTTCATAAACAATTATGACCGACACAAGCAGGGCCGTTTGCCTTTATTTAATATGCTTGTGAGTTTAGTTTTCCTTTTATTTTCTGCAATCGGTCAACTGATGTCCGATAGGTCAACTTTCCATTCGGTCAAACTGGATTTACAATCGGACATGTCCGGCAAATAGACCGATTTCTGCATCCCTGTCTGATATAACAAATATAAAAAATATTAACAATGTATTACTTGATAACATTTCTTTTAGAATTTCAATTTTGAGAATTAGATAGATAGATAGATAGATATTCTTTATTTCCTCCAGTAAATGAAGATACAGTGTGATATGATATAGTTATATGATATACAGATTAATACAAGGAGTTACAAGCAGTTTGTGAAAAAGTGTTTCCAGTGGATAACAGTTGTACATACGTTGATCATACAATCAAGCCATATAGTAGTCAAGGGATAAACAATATTCTGTTGGCAGTCCACCAAGTAAGAAACATAAAGTTAGTTCTTCATCATTATTCCAGAGGCTGGAAAACGTATCAACATCTAACTTATCAATAATTGATTCAATCAACAGATCCCTCTGGGGTCTTGTCTTCTCGCAATACATAAAAACATGTTTTACAATATCATACACAAATGTGCCACAAATACACTCTTTTGATTGGATGCGTAGAGTACTGATTTTGACCAAGTTGGCAATGCAATGAAATAGATCTGGTTTCAGTACAGATAAGTTCCAAAGTCTATGTACATTTCGATCCCGAACTGAAAATACCTATGTTGGTTTACTCTGACAGTTAAATCTTTACATACAGATGCATTTTCAGCATCATGAATGCTTTTTGTAACATGGGCATTCCATTTTGATTTACAAGGAAAACTAGAAGACATCATGTATTCATTGATATAATCTGTCAAATCATATTTATATGTTAATAGTAACATCTGATAAATCGGTGATTTTGTAATTTTAGCTTCTCTTTCGCTATCCGAGTCAAGTAAGAATTGACTTAATCTATGGTTCAATACGTTTTTGAAGACAAAGTTCAAATCACTTCTGCATAATTTGCCTAGTAGTATAAGACATCGCTTTTCAATGTAAGCTTGGACTGATATTAAGTCTAGACAGTCTCGTGCGACAACTATATGTCATTGTCAACATGTTTTTCATCTTTCATATTCCTTCAGTTAATTAATAAAGATCATGCAAAATGAAATCAGTATGAAATAAAATTGTCCAAATTTTAATTGTTGGCAGATATGAAGTTTAGTGTTTATCATAGTCTTTGACTTTTCTTGTGTAAATTAAGTGATATCTTGTATACACCATATTTAAGTCACTAATGTGTATTGTAATGGAAACTGGGTTAGATAAACTTAGTGTATATCTCTATTTAAATAAAAATTTCTTTGAAATGCTTGTTTAAAAAAAATACATGTTGATCGACATATTACAATTAAAGTGATACTATCACAATTTATTACACATGTAATATTTTATAACTGTAATATAACATCATAACATTGTGAAACAATGTTATGTTTTAAATAGCTAACTGTACGGCTTGAGATGTATCACTCACTGACACTCAGTAAATACAATGTGGTACTTTTAAGTAAAATCAGGGATTCTATAAATCGATTAATTAGCGAGTTCCTTTTAAAACAAACGCAACAGTCCAAATTCAAAACCTAATAGATAGCCTAAGTACTTTCGAGTGGCAAACTGTTTTGTCAACAGATAATATTGACCAATCAGCAGAAGCTTTTTCAAAATCTTTTTTAGATATATGCAATAGCCATATCCCAAATAAAACAGTAACTATTAGACCCAAGGACCCATTATGGATCACAGGTGAAGTCCGCAGATCGATTCGAAAAAGAAACCGCATACACAAAGTAGCTAAGAAATATAACCGACCGTCAGATTGGGAAAAGTTTCGTAAATTAAGAAATAATGTAATATCAGCTGTCCGCACTGCAAAAAGGAAATTTGTCTCAAAAGTTGATGATAAGATAAATAAATCATACGGCAGCAAACTTTGGTGGCGCTTAGTTAAAAATTATCTTAAATCAACCGGCAACAATACAATATTCCCACCCATCACATTTCAAGATTCAGTTTATGAGGATGTGAATGATATCGTTACCATAATGAATAACTACTTTTGCGATCAGGCAACGGTTAAAACTCCCGAAAAAAAATTACCGGATGTAATTCTTAAAACTGATAAGACTCTATCTTCAATATCTCTGACTGTCAATGAAGTTAAAGATATCCTACTCTCCGTTAACACCTCAAAAGCGACTGGACACGATGGTATCGGTAACCGCTTATTAAAGCTTGGTGCCTCCGTAATAGCGGATCCGTTATCAAAACTCTTTAATTGTTCGTTATCTAAGTCAACTTTCCCAAATATTTGGAAGATAGCATCAGTAATTCCGATTCATAAGAAGGGTAGTTTAAATGAATGTAACAATTATAGACCCGTTGCTCTGACAAGTTGTCTGGCAAAAGTTTTCGAAAAGTGTGTTTTTAAATATGTATTCAACTTTTTTAGAGACAACAATTTATTGACGAACCTTCAGTCTGGTTTTATCCCTGGAGATGCACCGTCTAATCAGTTGACATATCTCTATAACTTCATAGCTAAAGAAGTCGATAAAGGTAAAGAGATACGGGCAGTTTTCTGCGACATTAGCAAGGCCTTTGATAAAGTATGGCATAGGGGAATCATCCATAAGCTACGATCTTACGGTATATCTGGCGAGTTACTCCAATGGTTCGAAAGTTACCTTAAGGATAGATCACAACGCGTTGTTATCAGTGGTTATAGTTCTGATTCGAAATTTGTCTCTGCCGGTGTCCCGCAAGGGTCCGTTCTCGGACCATTACTATTTTTAATCTACATCAATGACATCGTAGACGACATTGACAGCAATATACGCTTATTTGCCGACGATACATCGCTTTATGTAATAATTAATGACCCGAATGATGCTGCACAGAGCCTTAACAACGATCTGTCTGTCATTAACATCTGGGCTAATGAATGGCAAGTTGATTTTAATCCAAGTAAAACCGTTTCAATTCAATTCAGTCGTAAACATACCCCTTCTGTGAAACCAGTTTTATCTATGGATAATACACCTATTACTGACGTTTCATCTCATAAACATCTAGGATTAATCCTACAGCAGGATTGCATGTGGCACAACCATGTTGATAGTATTATCAAAAAGGTAAGTCCAATGATAAATTGCCTTAGAAGTTTTAAATATCGCCTTAAACGTAAAACCCTTCAGACCATGTATAAATCATTTATTTTACCAGTTTTCGATTATTCATGTCACATCTGGGACAATTGTACAAAAGAGCAGTCCATTCTTCTAGAAAAACTTAACCTGGACGCAATTAGAACTATTTGCGGCGCTGTTCGTGGAACAAGCCACGACAAACTATATTCAGAAACTAATATAACTTCTTTAGAAAATCGCAGACATCGTCAAAAATTGTATGTCTTTTATAAGATGGTAAATAAACTAGTACCTGATTATTTATCAAACCTAATACCCGACAGAGTCTCTCGCGCAAGTCGATATAATTTAAGAAACTACTCCGACCTACAAACCATAAAATGCAACACAGCTAATTACTCTAAATCGTTTCTACCAGACACAATCAATATCTGGAATTCTCTCCCCTTGGATGTGGTAAATTCTATCTCTCTTGAAGAATTCAAAAGAAATCTTAAGAAAACCAATAGCAAACCGATTCATTTCAATTTATTTCATGGGTCAAGATTATGTCAGATAATCCATTCCCGCCTTAGGCTTGGCTGCAGTGATTTACACGGTGATATGTTCGCCCGATATATATCCGATACCGCTACCTGCAACTGTGGACATAACTTTGAGGATGCGCTACATTTCTTCCTTATTTGTCCCACCTACCACGAATTAAGACTTAACACGTATTTCTTCCAAAAGGGTTATAATCTACCATCTATCCTCTACGGTAATTCTGGCTCGACTCATCAAGAAAATAACGAACTTCTAAAATCCGTCCATAATTTCATAGTTTCTTCAAAAAGATTTTCTGATTTTTCTTAACTAATTTATCTCAACCTCCTCAGAAGCCTTGCGTAACTTTTCCTCTTAATTTTAATTTTGTCTGTAAGCCTGCAAATGTACATACATGTCAGATCTGTTTCCATTGTTCTGTGATTGTCATCTTCATTGAATGTTTATGTTTGTATGTTGTCGGGAGCGGCATTCACATAAGCAAAGATTTGCTTGTTTGCCAATCCTGTCAGTTGTCTTTCTGAATAAATATGTTTAAACCAAATTCAAAACCTTTGAAAGACTTGGCACGTGTTGTCACGCTTAAACGGTCGTGGAATGTCAATACCCGCCAAGGATATATCAATCCTAAACCGGTTTATGTTATCACATGGCAGCTTTCCATGATAAGGATAATGGGAACCGGTTTTAGTACAATAAATAGAAAAGCGAAGTCACTGGGCTGACAAGTAGATTTGCTTGTGTCATGAGTGGCATTGGAAACGTTTGTTCAGCGCTGTAACACTTTTTGTGATATGATATACAGGTAGTTGAAATGGCTGACCATGTGAGAATGTCCCCTCTTTCTTCAAATTTCCCTTTCCTAGTTGTTGTGGTTGTGAGTTTTCACGTGTGTTGTTGTCAACAAAGCTACGACGAATATATGGGACGATTTGCACATGCGAGAAGCGTTGATGTAAACAACACTCAGTTACTAGACTTTATGCGTAAAATGGACGACTTTGAAGGTAAGAATTTTTTGGATTTGGGAACTTTGTTTATTCCAAAAGGAACTTGGTAAACAAATGGATGTTCAAGCGGAGCTCAGAGTGTGTCCTGCACAGACTACAGTACAGTACTGCAGTACCGTATTTCCTCGAATACATACACTGTGATACAGGATATTTGTCAATTCTCGTCGAATGATTCACCGTAAATCCTTGAATAATCGTCCGGCGATTATTAATTTCAAATTTTTAAAAATTTAAAAAAATTTTAATTTCTGTATAATACTATTTTCTCGAAATTTGAAACAAAAATTACATTGCGTATGTTTTAAATTATGAATTATTGTAAATATTGCCATGAGGTTTATAATCATCACATAAATATGCCTATATGCTGGAATTATTTCAAAAGGAGATACCCACTAGTTTGTTTACATTTTATATAATTTAACCCCGTGATTTTTCAAGTATAATTTCACCGCTCTAAATCTAATAAAACTCGAGTCTCGAATTAAACACCAGGTTTAAGGGGGTGCTGAACAAAATAGAACCCCAGCGTTGTAAGAGAGGAAATACAGTACTTCGCATCATAATACGAGTCGCTAAGTTTAACTAAGAGCATGATAAAATAAATAATACATGCAAAAGTTTGTAATAACATCAGTGTAATTTCTTGCATTACTATTTGAACACTGGTGTTCAAGTTACTGATCGAGTCTGCATGAATTGTTTGAGTATTAATTTCATATCACCATTTGAACCAGAACCACATATGCAAATTTCAAAGTGAAATTTTATTGTAATTACTATATTTTTATAAATTTTCTGTGGTTTTGCGACTGACTCATCTTCCCTTTACAAGGCATAACCTGTCTTCATCACTGGCTAAATTAATCCTTGCAGCATTTCCTTAATATTTCCATGCTAGCGAAGCAGAGGCCACTATGCATTTCCAGTGCAGCTCTATGCTATTACAGCACGGAAAAGTTGAGAAAATGCTGCAAGGCTTTATTTAGCCAGTGATGAAGGCTGGCGCTAATTATGCCCTTTGTAGGGAACTTGGGGCTGGCTATATTTATACTTTAAAGATTTGTTTCATGCAATCAAGATGAAAGAATTGTCAAAGGAGGTGGGTTTCATGTATATGAGGAATTTGCCCAGGGGCTTTACCACTGCATACACTGCTGTTTTCCTCAATAAGATATATACAGGGTGGATGCAGCTTCTAGAGAAAGTGGGATACACATTTAATTTAAAGGTACATCCATTGTGTTGTTGGGGGTCACATATTGCAAACTTTATAAATGGTGTTACTTTATCGAGAAGTACCGACTGTTACCGAAAACTATCATTTTGATGATAGTAGACTTAGCATATTGACGATATGAAGGTAAAAGTAGTGATTTCTGATCGAAAACCGGACAATGCACAGCGTGTGGCGCGCGCCAATGAGTCAAACGTAATTTTGGAATCTTATTTATAACAGACAAATAGACAATTTTGAGTTGATAATGTTTAATAGGTCACATAACTATTGTGCATGTAAATGGGACGTGCAGTTTCGGTTTCTGCACATGCATAATGATGTTACTCAATTTTGATTGGAAACTAATAATTATGATATATTTGGCACTTTGGGATAAATATGCAAGCTGAGTGATTCTTTTTCAGAAGAGATCCTCCTTGGGGTACATATAGCATAAAAATCCTATTTTTTGAGTTATGACAGTTAGAATTTAATATTTTTAATAAAATAACCGTAAAAATAATAAATTACTAAAAAATAAACATTTGGACCACCCTAAGTGGGCCCCTACCCTGGCGGTTGCTAGTGACGCCAAGGGCAGATAACTCTAACTCACCACTTATAAATCTGTCATTCAAGAGAGAAGACATGTTTCAGAATTTGTTCAGTGTCGCAGATTTTCTTAAGAAATGGACCAAGATCTCAATACTGTAGGAGTGGTAACCTTTTCTTATATTGTCTCGGCAGAGTTTCTCCATTTATTGTCGCATTCTTACCTCGTAATTACGTTTTTTACCTTGTCAACGTAGTCAGTTTGACAACGTGGCGGGAAAAAACCGACCATCATGGCGGCCCTTTTGTATTTTTCGTTTCTCTTTCCACAGAGTTCGAAAGTGTTTTTGGGTCGTTTATGTTGGTGTACGATAGGTTTATGTAGGATGCACGGCAGTTTCCATCCCTTTCTGGTCAGTTTGACTTTCCGATCGGGATTGGCACTTAGTCGTTTTTTCATGTCAGCCATGTTTGTTTACATGTTTTTCATTCAGGCATCAGGTACGTATCAATGGCTTGCATTTATTATTATTAATATGCAGGACTAATATAACTACCTCTGCCGGGGGTCTTTTGCATTTGTTTTGTTTACATATGCACTTTCCTACCCCAACCCCCATTGGCCTCACACTCTGACTGTTGGATTTTTCAGTCCTTCACTCAGTGTTCGGGGTGTAGCGTCAGACTACCTCCTGCTGACAAACACGACAAGTGTCTCAAGTGTCTAGCGGAGGATGGGCACGACGACAGCAGATGTAATGTCTGCCTTGACTTCACCCCCAAGACCAGGAAGTCCAGACACCAGGACTTCCAGTATTTCTTCAAGCTGATTAAGGAGGGTGCCGACGTTGCAGCAGTCGATCCCCCCTCTAAAGTTAAGAGGAAGTCGGGCAAGGGTAAGGGCTCTGGTAAGGCCCGTCCCTCAGATAAAGCTCTCTCTTCTTCTCCTCCTACACTCGTTAGAGAATCAGAGGAGGAGATTGAGTTGCAGCCCCCAGTCTTAGAAAGACAGGTTCCCTTCCCAACTGCACCTTTTGATATCAATCAATTCTCACAATTATTGCATGAGCAGATGAAGGGAATGCTGGCTGAGGCGTCTCTGGGCTCCGTAAGGAGTTCCAGGCCCCGAGGTTGGCAGACCCGGATGCACCAGCGCAGCCCGGAGTCCCTAGTGGCTCCGGTGGCGCCGGGGGTGGCGGCAACCAAGGCTCCGACCTTGCTATGCCGTCCATCCCCAAGCTCCAGGCTACCGAGCTTGCTCGGAGCCTTTCGGAGCCAATCCAGGGTGCGAAGCGCCAGGGTGCCGTCGGCTACGCCGAGCAACCCTGAAGCCTCTTGGCGCCAGGAGACCCGAGCCACGGAGCCGGGCTCCAAGCCTGGGTCCGCGGGACCGGGTTCGGGGGTGGTCACGAAAGTCGCGGGGCAGACTGTGCTGACGCCCATCGTTCGCATCAGGTCTTCCTCTCCCATCGATTCAGTCGTCGATTCCTCTTTGGAGGTCTCCGACGTCTTGGATCGGGGGATGGGGAAGACATCGACGACCTCATGGAGGTCGATGTCGATGCGGATGATGTGGTGGACGCTAGGGATGTCCCCCTAACACCGACTTTCGCACTGAGGCAGATGCGCGATAGAATCGCTTTTGCTCTGCCTCAGGTGGTGATACCGCCCCCGGCCCCGATCTCTAGTGGATTTCGCCTTCCGGGGGATACTTTCTCCGCCCCGAAGGCACCACAGGTGCAGCTTAGCCTGCTCCCTTCCCTCGAGGCTGAGAGCATTACTCCTCAACTGGTCGGCACCAGGGTATGGGTTGATTGCCCGGACCTGGTGAAGAGGTACCAGATCGGTGAGGAGGGTTTGTTCGATGTCCCGGGGGTCGGTGAGTACGTGCTTGCCCTCACCTCCCTTGCTGGGTCTGGGACCCAATCCCTTCTGGGGAAGCAAGGCCGCCGTGTACCTCCCTTCACCCAGCAGGCCTCACACTTGCGCTCAGCGTTTAGGTCCTTCGAGGACTCTTTCCGCAACGCAGCGCAGCAAGTGCGAGTGTCCGTGCATGGGGCCTATCTCTCGGCGCTTCAGTCGGAGATAGTAGGGAGGTTGGGAGACCCCGAGTCCGACTCAGTGGTTCTCCTTTCGCAATCGGTGGGGGTCGGGACCCATTTGGCTCAGATGATGGTCGCCGTGATGGGTATGAGGCGTCTCTGGCTGTCGACTGTGTCGGCGGGTCAGGACACTCATGCGCGGCTCCTAGCTCTGCCTTTCCGGTTGGGGGACTCCCTCTTCCTGGGGGCACAGCAGGTGCTCAAGGATGCTGTGGAGGTGGCGACGGTTTGCAAGGACACTGAGCTCCTTACAAAACCGCCACCTACCAAAAAGAACAAGCGTCCTTTCCCCAAGGTTTCGCAGACTGCGTCGGCGGGAGAGGCTCCGGAGTGGATCAAACCGCTCCACTACCAGGGCCAGAAACCAAGGGGCGGCAAGCAGGCACGCGGGGGAAAGCTTTCAAACAAGCCTTTTCGGGGGGGGCCGGAAACCCAATCAGGGTTCCTAACCCCTCCGGTGCCCGAGGTGTCTTCCAAAATTCCGGCAGCCCGAGAGCTGCCGGAGACGGGGGTTCACTGCCTGCAGCCAAACATCCCAGTAGGTGGGCGTCTGTCGAGGTTCCTTCCGGCTTGGTCCAAGGTAACCGACAACCCCTGGGTCCTGTCCACGCTCAGGGACGGACACCTGCCTCGGTGGAAGGTCGAGCCACCGGTTTTCTCCGGGATACGGTACACTCCGGTCCCCTCTGTGCCGGAGAAAGCCGAAATCCTCAGGTCCGAGCTGCGAGCTTTGCTCCAGAAGTCGGCCATAGAGGTGGTCCCCCCAGGTCAGGAGCAGAGTGGATATTATTCCACCTACTTCATTGTTACCAAGAAAGACGGGGGGTTCAGACCGATCCTCAACCTCAAGTATCTCAACCTGAAGATAGAGGTTCCATCGTTCAAGATGGAGACTTTGAGGTCGGTCATAGCGTCCGTAGAGGCAAACGAGTGGCTTTCCTCGATAGACCTCAAGGACGTATATCTCCACGTCCCAATGCACCAAGAGTTCAAGAAATATCTGAGGTTTGCCTTCGACGGGACGTGCTATCAGTTCACGGTTCTACCCTTCGGCATCTCTACGGCGCCAAGGGTGTTCACGAAACTTATGTTGATTCCCGCTCAGGTCGCCAGGGCACGAGGTCGATTTTGTCACCCGTACCTGGACGATTGGTTGGTCAGGGCGCTGTCTCAGGCCTTGAACCAGGCGGCCACCATGGAGATTATCAACTTGTTGGTATCCCTGGGCTGGATAATCAACCTGAAGAAATCGGACCTGAAGCCCTCTCAGGATCAGATCTTCCTCGGGGCCAGGTTCCAGATGGATCTGAAGACGGTATCTCTCGCTCCAGACCGAGTTCTGAAGGTTCAGAGGGCCACGCTTTTGTTCCTAGAGTCCCACAGTCACACTGCTCGCAAATGGCTCCAGCTACTGGGGTTCATGGCGGCAACAGTGGACGTGGTTTACAGAGCTCGACTTCGGATGAGACCAGTTCAGCAGGCTCTAGCCAGTCTGTGGTCTCATTCCGAGAGTTACGAGAAGCAGCTCGAGACTCCGGGGTGGCTCTCGCCGCATCTTTTATGGTGGACCAGTTTAGAGAACCTCGCGAGGGGAATCTCTCTGGTGACGCCAGTGCCCTCGTGCACAGTCCAAACAGACGCTTCGCTCTCGGGCTGGGGAGGGGTCTTAGGGCCCCACTCGGCGTCGGGGCTTTGGTCCCAGGCCGAGGCCAGCCTGCACATCAACGTGTTAGAGCTGAAGGTAGTCAGGTGGTGTTTGAACGCTTTCAACAGAGGCTTCGTCATCAAGTGGTTCGTCTAGAAATGGACAACCAGACAGCCATGTCGTACATCCTGAAGCAAGGCGGGACAGTGTCCCCAGTACTTCTTCAGGAGTCATGGGAGTTCCTCCTGTGGTGCGACAAGTTCGACATCACAGTCCTACCAGTTTATCTTCCGGGGGTGGACAATGTGAGGGCGGACGCGCTATCGCGCAGAATCCTTGCCCCACACGAATGGATGCTCGACCCGGAGATATTCGCAACTATCTCCCGGTTGTTCGGGTCATTCCAGGTGGATCTGTTTGCGTCAGAGATGAACAATCAGACCCCAGTGTATTGCTCCCGGCTGCCAGACCCAAGGGCGGTGGCTGCGGACGCATTCGCGCTAGAATGGACCGGCAGAGTACTGTGGGCCTTCCCACCAGTGCCTCTGATTTCCAAGGTCCTGTCACAGCTAGCGGTTCAGCCAGCTCGTCTGCTGGTGCTGCTCACGCCGCTGTGGATAGCGCAGTCCTGGTTTCCACTGGTACTCAGGTTTCTGGTTTCGCCACCTGTGCTGTTACCGTGTCAACCAGGACTGCTGGCTCAGGAGGGCAAGCCACACCCCAAACCAGAGGTTCAATGGGTGGCTTGGCCTCTATCCAGAATCGCCTCCAAGAGGACGGTATTCCTGCACGAGTTGCAGACACAATACTGGCTTCGAGGAGGGATTCGACAAACGTTCAGTACGAGGATAGATGGGCCTGTTATGCGCGCTGGTGTAGAGGTAGAGGGCTGCCAGATCCCTTTTCTACGTCTCTAGTAGCGGTTCTGGAATTCCTTCAATCCAGACTAGATGCTGGCTTAGCCGCATCGACAGTCAGGGGATATTCCACAGCCATCTCTGCTTTTCACATACCGGTGGATGGTGCCCTCCTAGGTGCCCATCCCCTGGTCCAGCGCTTCTTAGCAGGTGTGGACAGAATCTGACCTCCTGTGAGGCGGATCAGCCCTTCATGGGACCTATCCATAGTACTAGATTGGCTGTCAGGACCCAAGTTTGGGGACCTGGCTAGCCTTTCTTTGCAGTTACTTACTTGGAAGACGGCCTTCCTTGTAGCGGTCACGTCCGGCAGGCGGGTAGGAGACATCAATGCGATGTCCTCCGATCCCGAGTTGACTGTCTTTCACAGAGACAGAGTCAGCATTAGACTGCCGGACTCCTATCGCCCGAAGGTCGATCATTCGTTTCACATTACTGCTCCTATTGAGCTGCCCGCGCTACACCAGCCGGCAGCCTCGGGTTCAGTAAGTTCTCGCCCCCATATTCTGGACGTGCGCAGAACTCTTAAGAAATATCTTTCCCGTACTGCCACAGTCAGACGGGATAAGCAGCTTTTCTGTTGTTATGGGGGAGCCAGCCCAGGGGCTCCCGCCTCCAAACAGACGATATCAAGGTGGATTGTGTCGGCCATTGTACTGGCTTACATCCATAAGGGCATGAGCCTGCCTGAAGGTCTGAAGGCTCATTCGGTTAGGGCAGTAGCGACGTCAAAAGCGTTCGCTGCGGCCCTGCCCATTGAAGAGATCTGCTCCGCAGCTATCTGGAGCCGTCCGAGCACGTTCATTCGGCATTATCAGCTGGATAAGCACTCCAGAGAGCGTGCTCGGTTCGGTCAGACAGTTCTCTCCAGTGGGCAGAGTCATAACTCCTCTAGCTGAATGAGCTTTCCGAGGTTGTTTTTAACTTTGTCACTGTTGTTGGTACTAACATCACGAAGTGCACTCCCGAAAAGAGAATAAAAACCCTGCATAAAAGACAGAGGGCTGCTTCTCAGGGGTTTTAGTAGGGGTGTTTATGCCATTTTTGTACTCCTCCCATAGTCCTTTTCCAAAAAAGGGGGGGGGGGGGGTGCATTTGACTCGATGCTAAATTATGCCTGTTTTAAGGCATTTTTGGTTAGTATTTCCCTGATCCACTGGCACGTCCCATCCCTTGGAGACAGCCTTAGGATGTTCAGGTTAGTTGCTCCTTTTCCATTCTTTAATTTTAAGGAATTATCTGCGAGCATCTTTATTTTGTACAGTCTAGCAGACAGAAAATTCCACTCCCAGGACTCTGCTTTGGGAGTCTGTTTTATGCTATATGTACCCCAAGGAGGATCCCTTCTGAAAAAGAATCGAACCAACCTGCAGAGGTTGCAGATTCTTTGAAGAGGATCCTCCTTGGGGTAAGGCCACCCGCCTCCCCTTATTATACCCCCGTTACGAAGTAAGCGGGGGTATATAGCGGTCATTCCGTCCGTCCGTCCGTCCGTCCGTCCGTCCTTCCGTCCGTCCGTCCGTCCGTCCTTCCGTCCGGTCAATTTTCTCAAAAACCGTCAAAGCTACATCAACCAAACTTTGTACAGATGTTAACCATGTTCTTCCGATCGCGCACAGACAATTTTCAATTTTCTGAGATTGATATTTTTTGTCGTTTCCATGGAAACGTCACTTTTTGGACTTAGTTTTATTGTGTTCAATGGGGACAAGTTTTCTCGGATACTGTTCAACCTATGTGAATGAAATTTTGGTTGTGAGTACTCATGACCATATTCTTTATCGAGTTCGAAAACAAGTTCCGAAATATTATTTTTTACAGAGTTATGGCCCTTGAAACCGAAATTGAACTTCGTACCAGAAGAACTGTGATGCTCCAATGGGGACAAGTTTTCTCAGAAACTGTTACATCTAGGTGAATGAAATTTAATATGGAGGTAGTCCAGATGATACTCTTCATCGAGTTCGAAAACCAGTTCCGAAATATTATTTTTTACGGAGTTATGGCCCTTGAATCCGAAATTGAACTTCGTACCAGAAGAATTGTGATGCTCCAATGGGGACAAGTTTTCTCGGAAACTATTACATCTAGGTGAATGAAATTTAATATGGAGGTAGTCTAGATGATACTCTTCATCGAGTTCGAAAACCAGTTCCGAAATATTATTTTTTACGGAGTAATGGCCCTTGAATCCGAAATTGAACTTCGTACCAGAAGAATTGTGATGCTCCAATGGGGACAAGTTTTCTCGGAAACTATTACATCTAGGTGAATGAAATTTAATATGGAGGTAGTCTAGATGATACTCTTCATCGAGTTCGAAAACCAGTTCCGAAATATTATTTTTTTTGGAGTTATGGCCCTTGAATCCGAAATTGAACTTTGTACCAAAAGAGCTGTGATGGTTCAATTGGGACAAGTTTTCTAGGAAACTATTACATCTAGGTGAATGAAATTTAATATGGAGGTAGTCCAGATGATACTCTTCATCGAGTTCGAAAACCAGTTCCGAAATATTATTTTTTTCTGAGTTATGGCCCTTGAATCCGAAATTGAACTTTGTACCAAAAGAGCTGTGATGCTCCAATTGGGACAAGTTTTCTCGGAAACTATTACATCTAGGTGAATGAAATTTTACATGTAGGTAGTCCAGATGATACTCTTTATCGAGTTCACAGTCCAGTTCCGCAATATTATTTCAAAGCCCTTGAATCTGTAATTGAACTTGGTACAAATTACCGGTGTGATGCCCTAATGGGAAAAATTAAGTTACCTGAAAAATATTACATCTGGGTGAATTAAATTTTGTAATAACAGTCAGTTCCTAAAATTATTTTGGACAATATTATGATGCTTGAAGCTTTTTTTTAAACATAGTAACCTTCACATCTATAATTCTCGATGGACGGATAGCGGATGACGGGGGTATGTGAGCCATGCTCACTTTTTTCTTGTTCTGTCTGCCTGTCAGATTTATAAGTGGTGAGTTAGAGTTATCTGCCCTTGGCGTCACTAGCAACCGCCAGGGAAGGGGCCCACTTAGGGTGGTCCAAATGTTTATTTTTTAGTAATTTATTATTTTTACGGTTATTTTATTAAAAATATTAAATTCTAACTGTCATAACTCAAAAAATAGGAATTTTATGCTATATGTACCCCAAGGAGGATCCTCTTCAAAGAATCTGCAACCTCTGCAGGTTGGTTCGAATTTATTTGTATTGTAGACATCACATGTGGTGAGTTGGAACATATTAAAGCAAAATAAAATTTTATGAAACACAATGGATGTACCTTTAAAAGTGTTGTGGTGGTGGGGGAGGGGTTTGGCCAGGACCAAAAGATAATCTTGTTCAATGTACGACAGGCAGAACAAAATATTTCATTCAAGAAAATATACCAGATTAACTATAATTTATGAAAAGTATAATATTTTTATGATGCAATTGCACCCTATCAAAAAAGTGGGGCATATTATTGCCTTGACTAAAGCTTCCATTGTCATAAGACAAGGGGAGTGCACACCTCTGCAGCCCCAGTCCCTATCCGTCCCAGATATATGAAACTTCGCTGTAATTCTTTTGCAGGTATAACAAGAAAAGATATCGTAGACGGCATGTCACATATAAAAGCATGGCCTTCAATATCTGC
Organism: Gibbula magus; assembly: GCA_936450465.1. Lineage (NCBI taxonomy): Eukaryota > Metazoa > Mollusca > Gastropoda > Trochida > Trochidae > Gibbula > Gibbula magus. Next base: position 49,903,531 of record OW388301.1, read on the forward strand.
TGAATGTCAAGGTCACATGGAGAGGGTCGTTGAGGGAGCTTCTAAGAAGGAACGGTGGGCTCTTCAAAGTATGTATTCTAGATTCTAGATTTGGTGACCCCATGACCGTGACCTTTTTAAACTTCCGGAAGTGACGAGAAGGGAAGAGAAGCAACTCTGCTACTTAGGGGTGGCTATTGACCCAAAGAGACTATTCCGATAGTGATAGTCTATTGCCACTTCCTATTGCGATAGCGATAGACTATTGTAACTCACTATCGCAATAACTATTGCGATAGGGTTTTTTGTACAAATACGCAATTATCAGCTAGATTCTTATAGATTTTAGTAGAAATGTTTAATTGATGTAAGGACTATGGAACTAAAATCAGTAAAGAAATCGTAAATGAAAAGACTTTTTGTGATTTTGCTATTTCCTATCTCTAGTTCTTCCCTTTTGACATTCTAAAATGAAAAATCTTGAATTAAATGCTGTGAGACTTGTTTAAATCATTCATAATTAAGGAAAATTTAATAGTTTCGAGAGTATCGATAGTTAACCTTACTATTGCGATAGCGATAGTGTTTTTGTATATATCCCTATTGATATAGTACTATTGCCAAGCCATCTATTGCGATGCATCGATAGTTCAATGTATTGTTACACCACTACTGCTACTGAACTTTTGTGACCCCAAAATAATAAAACTTAATGATTTAATGTTATATATAACATTAAATAACTTTCTCATAACAGAATGTTATGATAATACATGAATCACATACTATGCTAACAAATTAGGCAAACCGATAAACTTTTATGTTCTGATAAGAAAGTGTCAAGAGGTCCCGCCCTTATGAATTCAACAGACAAATTTTAAGATTTCAATGACAAATTTCAACCTGCTCCATCAGTGTATTTGTATCTGATACCCTTCTACAATACCCTGATTCCCTGAGCCCAGTAACTCTCGGTTTGATGTAGGTTGGATACTCATCGCTAAATAGCAAAGCTTGTTATTTTTCAGCCAATGCAATATCGTGATTTTGAACGTCGATGATCGCTCATCTTATCTGGGTTCAAGTTCTTAAATCCATGGCTGATTATTTATAGGCTGTTATGCCTTCATGAAATTTCTAATGCAGTGATAACAAATATGACATGCAGAGTCCAGGGACTCGATACCACAAGCTATTATATGAGTCTCTCAATAAGTAAGCAAATATAATAGTGCACGGGACTCGCAGCTTAAATTTTTACGAGTTCTTTCCAAATATTATGCGTATTTGATGCAGGATATATCACTGCTAATGAACTTATGTATTCATCCTATAGTGTTGGACTCTTTCGGCAAGCCTGGGAGTGGACTGCTGCGCTACATGCTGGAGTGGCTCGGGTCCTATGATGAGTGTATGAGTACTGTCATACCCTCCAACACCAATGTGTCCAGTCCGTTTGAGGCCAAATATTGTCTAGCAGCACGAGCTGTAGTTCCGGTATGTACCGTTACAGAGCACCTGGAAGATTTTAACTCATCAGGGCTCATCATTCATAACTTCCGCAGTCTCAGTCTATTAATTTAAGCTTTGCTGCATTACCGTAACTTTCTTGTGCTAGTGTAGTGGTGTGCTGCACCTATAGTGTACCTATAGTCAATAGTATACTTTGCTATGCTAACACAGAAAAGTTAAGGAAATGTAGCAAGGACTGGCAAGAATTATGACTTATGGGTTAGTTCAACTTCCCAATGCAAGGCATAACTCTTGCCAGTCTCAATTACTGACTGATTTAGGCCTTGCAGTATTTCCTTAAGAAATCTGTGCTTGGAAATCCAGGCCCACTATGCATTTCTGGCGCAGCGAATCACTATCTAGGCACAACAAAGCAAGGGAAATACCGCAAGGCTTAAATCAGCCAGTATTGCAGACTGGCAAGAGTTATGCCTTGCGTTTGGAAGTTGGGGTTAGTTGGGCTTTAACTGCAAATATCAATGTTTTGTTTGGACTTTTTTGCTCCTTTTGAAGGTTACATAGACAATACTGAAAATTGTCATATATATATCTGTTGTTATAATTATGACATCCAAACAAATTTACAAATTGTTTTGATATCACAATCAATATAATAATGACTCCATTTTGTATTTTAAATGAATAGTTTGAAAGCCCTCAAATTTGTAAACATGGTGTTAGTCAAGGAAAGACAAATATTTGTTTTATTTAATGATGTTATCCTTTGATTACGCCCCAACAGGGTAGTTTTCACGTTGAGCCGCTGCTAGGAATATATTTGTATATAGATATATATATATACTTATATATTTATATTTATGGAACACGTCTTTTAGCTGATCTAAGCTCCTGACAATTTGTGTGTTTGTTACGTTGCAGAATGTGAACATTGTTCTTGGTACATGCTTCCCGAGTACCTGTAACAACACAGAAGTTCTCCTGGTGGTTGCCTCAAGTACGTCTTCACTAACTTTGTTTGTTTGTTTGTTGCATGTCTTCCCCACAGTGGTACATAAAGTCACATCTCCATATATAACCACTGTTACATTCTTCCCCCACAAAGTTTACCCGAGTCATACCTTCCCATATAACCTCTGTTACATTCTCTCACCCAACGGTACTCAAGTCAGATCTTCCCACATAACCTGTTACATTCTCTCTCCACACACTCAAATCATCTCCCACATATCCTCTGTTATAGTCTCTCCCCACAAAGGTTACTCAAGTCGTATTTTCCTATGTAACCCCTGTTACATTCTTTCCTCTCAAGGGTTACTCAAGTCATATCTTCCTACATATCCTCTGTTACTTTTTCTCCTCACAAAGGTTACTCAAGTCATATCTTCCTACATTAACCTTGTTACATTCTCTACCCACAGAGGTTAGTAGCAATCAAATTTTGTAATGCAAATTCAGCGAAATCTCAAATTGAAAATTCAATGTGGTCAAATGTTTTGCGAAGACTGGAATTCTTTCACCCATGTTGATGTAAACATTTCACATGACATTATCCTTATATTTATCCTATTACAATAATTCATTAATCATGACTTTCAGTGCATTATTATCATTTTCCCTATTTTTAGTTGTGAACCACCTCAGTCCAACCCTGATCCCCACTACTGTTGTGTGTAACAAGAAACCAGAGACACTTGATGAGCCCGCCATAGCCAGTCTGTGAGTATAGTACAGGGAGCATGGTGGTAATAAATAGAGATTATTAACCAAGTGTGTTTCCGTATCATTAATATAATATTTTTGGAATAAAAATTGTATTATGCGAGCCTTTGGCGAGCATAATACATTATTTTTTATTCCAAATATACACACGAGGTTAATAATCTCTTTATCATATATGTCATTATTAAAATAAGCGTGTTTTTTAAGTAAAAGTGGAAAGAGAATTGACCTAGTTTTAGCGGAGTAATATCACAGACGGTACATCAAAGTGATGATCACGACATCGGCTGTGAAGTGCCTAAAATAGTTCTTAATTAAAACAATTTAAAAACACATGTGCGCGATTCTTTAAAAAATCAACAGTTGGTCCCTGGTTTCTTGTTCATGGAGATATTTTCAATCAGTTCATAAGCATCTATCTAAAGCACTCATTAATAATTTGGTCACGTTCCTAGAACAAGGGAAATAACTCTAGTTTCAACGTTTTGGAAGCTGCGTTGCCGGGTTGGTTCGGATTGCTGCATAATAACAGTATCTTTCGCATTTAAACGGTAATTATTTGTGAGGTGGGGTTATTTCCTTTGTTTAGAACAATAAGTACCTATTAATGTACCTAATACCGTATGCTCAGCCCTCAAGAACTGCCAAACTGCTAGTGCGATCGACGAGGCGCGTCAGTAGGTCACACACTGACACATCAAGATTCATTTTGTACACAGGACACTGCAGCTACTTGCTGATGCTGTTGGTTAGCGCATTGAAGTTTTGAATGATTTTTTAAAACAAATCTACAATTATCTTGACTTTGTTAACACTCTAAATGCACAGTGTACCATATCAGATGATTTCGTATTTTCGAATATCCATTCTTTCAAGCGGAAATACTCTGGTAAACTCCTGGTTACGCTTTTCAATGATACGTAAACAGTTTTAGGATTCGCACGAAAAGAGTGGAATTCTGCAAAAGTAGTTCATGTATTTGACCTTTGACCTGTTTTGCATATTTATCAGATTTGGATACCAAGTTTATCAGATTGATTTATTGCATCGATAACACCCTCCATTATATGATAACATTAATAATGGATTGTTTTTATATAGTGCACATCTATGTTGTCGATTCAGAGCGCTCTCATCATTATAACCCTGCCTGGTCTAACCCAACTTCCCAATGCAAGGCATAACTCTTGCCAGTCTCCATTACTGGCTGATTTAGGCCTTGCAGTATTTCCTTAAGAAATCTGTGCTTAGAAATCCAGGCCCACTATGCATTTCTAGTGCAGCGATTCACTATCTAGGCACAACAAAGCGAGGGAAATACGGCAAGGCTTAAATCAGCCAGTAATGCAGACTGGCAAGAGTTATGCCTTGCGTTTGGAAGTTGGGTCTAACCTGGGCTGCCCAAGCGAAGGTCACCTCCACAGCTTTCACCAGGTACCCACTTACTGCTTAGTGAACAGAGGCACACCTTGAATAAAGTCACTTACCCAGGGTGACAGCGTAAATTTCTCAACTCATGTGTCAATGTGGGGCAGGGAATCACCCTTCCTACACTCAGTTAATTCAGCAATGAGGGTCGCTCACCCATGTGGCAAACCTCGCCGATTGTTGCTGAACTTCACTGATAACGGTCCACTGAGCTATGCACAGGACCATGTGCCTCCACTAATAATCATTTGACTGAGTATAACAGTTCACTGTCAACATTGAATGCTTTCCGTATACACCTGTAATTTTAAAAGCATTCAGGAATTTTAAAAAGGAGGATGGGGACTCACATATTGTAAAGGACGGCTTCACCCAGGGGCTTCATCAAATTTACAAGCAGAAAAATAAGGACGGGTGACTTTGAACCTCTGCCACTGAACTCCATGGGGACTGTAGTATGCAACCCATTGGAAATGTTATGGGTGAAGAGAGCATATTTGAATGAAGTCATATATCATAGTTGATAGTTTTAGGACATTCTTGTTTACAGCTGTGGCATGTTTTTTGCAAATTTTTTTTTCTTTCAGATTTCCATTTAATAATAGTTTATGTCATTTATATTTACTTTAGAGGGCAAAACATCTTATTACACAAACCAATTAATCGTAGTGGTAATAACGGCTTTGTGTATAAAGCAAAAATTGCATGGCAGCCATTTTAATGTGAACACATTTTATTATTTAGAATTACAAAAACGACTTCCATGGCTTTACCGATCCATGTACACTCTTTGTTTAACTTGATTTTCCTTAGAGAGAAGGGTGTTACTATTTGTGACGATAGTTTTCAAATAAATTTCATAAACTTATTTGAGCGAAAAAATGTGCTACTCCCCCTTCAAGGAACTCCCCCAATGAAAAAGTTACCGGGAATCCCAGTGGGATTCCGGTGGGATCCTGCCGGGAGAAAAAAGCGGGATTTATCGGGATCCCGGTGGGATCCCGCCGGGAGAAAAAGCAGGATTTATCGGGATCCCGGTGGGATTCCGGTGGGATCCCGCCGGGAGAAAAAAGCGGGATTTATCGGGATCCCGCTGGGATAAAAAAGCTGGATTTGTCGGGATCCCAGTGGGATCCCGCCGGGATAAAAAAGCTGGATTTGTCAGGATCCCAGCGGGATCCCGTCTGGAGAAAAAAACGGGATTTGTCGGGATCCCGCCGGGAGGAAAAGGCGGGAAACAGTCATGTTCTGCAACAAACAGAAAACACACTTTGTTAACAGTTACTGTTCTGTTATTAATTCAATAGTATGTAGTTACAAATCATTATACACTATCAGAGTAAACACTATCAGCAAACTATCTTTGAAATTGAATATAAATGAACTCGCAGTAATTAATTATTTTACACTTGGTTACTCTGCTAAGAATTACTTACTCTGAGATTGTTTGACCAGTGATCATGAAAATATTAATTTTCTCAGTGAAATCTCGGTTTGTTAAGGGGTTTGAAAAATGAAATTCCCGGTTTGATCCGGGATTTCAGTATAAATTCCAGTCTGATCCGGGATTTCAATGTCATATTTTCCCGATGGAACCGGGATCCCGGTTGTTGAAAACTAATCCCGGTCATCCCACCTATTCCCAGTATATCCCGGTCTGAAAACCGGGATTCCTGCGGGATACATTGGGATCCCGCTGGGATCCCGCTGGAATCCCGGTTTCTTTTTCACTGGGGGATCTTCATTTGATTATGCTGTTCATGCAAAAATATGTCTCTAAGGCTTAATTACTTCTGTACAGTGTACTATAAGTGTGAATTCATAAGGATATACATTTGATTGCAAAGTTGTGGAATTACTTCAAAGTTAAATTTTAACTTCCAGGATCGTCTTGGGAGTTTTTGCAGTTCTTCTAATGGTAGGTACAACATATGACATCCTACGTAAAGATTCCAAACCCTTCGAAGCGGATGGTCTCAATGTCCAAACGTCCACCCCGGTGAGCAAGACAAGCTACAGTGAACAGGAGGTCCATGCTAGCAGCGGTCAGTATAGTGACGGAGGTGTGCTGGCCGACAGTCTAATGGTGTCAGGGGAATACTCTCAAACCCCCCTCCTTGGAAGTCACTTGAACGCAAGTAGTGTTTTCGCCCAGAAATGTGTAGGTGGGTCAATTAAAAAGCTATTAAATTCATCTCAGGTGACATGTGTAATGGAATAGAGGAAAATGCAAATATTTTTTACTTTTGGAAAAAGAGCATAAATGCAACAAGGAGATTATTCCCATGAATTTACTTTCCAGAAAATGCTACAAAATGACTCTTTAAAAAAACATTGAATATCTGTCATAATATCTTATTTGGCTTTCATACATGCCAAAATATCACATGAGCTGATTTAAGTTCTAATAATTTCCCTCAATTTGTAAAACATCTCATTACACGACCCAGTTAGTTGAATCCATAGAAATCCATAAAATTATCCATAAAATGGTGCAGTGTATAAAATGACAGTGGTGTGGAACTCTTCAGTGTGAGAGGTAGATTTGTAGGTCTCATAAGAATTTAAGAGTTCAGACAGCAAGATGATTGACCATTCCATCATTTTACCATATTTCAAACTCTCAACTATGAGTGTTTAGGTATCGCAACATCAGTCAAATCACATGAACTACCTTTGAGCGGCCATTTTAATGTCAACATGGCCGATCGATGGGAATTGGACTCGCATGGCTTGTCCGAAACCATGTACATTCATTGAAGAACTCTTATATTGATTTAGTGGTATTATGTAGCAATTGGTAACACTTATATGTTTTTGAGAGCACTTAATTTCACTAAGAACATCATGCTACAGTGGCTTTAACATATAATAAGAATTTTAAATCAGTGCATTTGTGAATTGCTGAACAATAATCTGAAATCGATTTATTTTCAGGTATCTTCAAACAGATTATCCTATCATTTTCTGTGTACACAAACGGTGAAAAGCTTTTCAGCACAAAAACGTCTGCTAACACCCTCCGAGCTGTTCACGGGATTCGCTTCCTGTCAATGACCTGGGTCATTTTGGGCCATACCTACTACTTTGGGCTAGCATGCTCAACGTTTGGTGAGTAAACCATTATAAGTAAAAGACTAGAAAAGAGAAAAAATATAAATAGGTGATTCTATAAGTGTAAAGTCTGCATATATTCAAATGAGTATAAAAAGAATAACTAATGTTGATTTCCTCCTTCAAATGTAGTTAAATAACTTACTGCAATCCTAATTTACTAATAGGAAATGGTGAAATATTTTTATAACTTCTTCCTTTTCGTCACAGCATTGAAATACAGGAGGAGTAGACGGAAGTGACTCTGGCCGTTCTTGATTCTTTCAAGCTGCGTATACACTTTTATTACCCATATGGTTCAAAATAACCGAGTTAATATTTTGATATGAGCACATGTCCACATATCACGTTTGCTTAGCAACGATTGTTTCACTGCGGCTTCCCATATTTTGCCGTCTGTGACGTCATAAAACAATTGTTCATGACGTCACTGTTGCTTACGTCGCAAGAGAAGTGGGCCGGTTTCTGAATATTTTTACGCGAATCAAATGGAAAAGAACCGGTAATAAAGAAATTATTACACTCATGTGTCATATGACTTTTATGAAACTCGTCCAACTTTGTGTATAACGCTCGCTCTCGCTCGGGCAATACAAAAATTCACACTCGTTTCGTAAAAGTCATATGACACACTTCCTCGGGTAATAATCTCTATGTCGCTTCTTGAATAGGCTGAAGTTGAGTCAAGTGCTGGTGTCCAGACAGGAATCACATTGATTTATTTGAAAATAATACTGACTGTTTTACAGTTGAACACATGTTTTCGAGATAATTTTAAATGTATAATCATATCATATAAGTGACATATAAGGCTTTTTAATTGTCAAAATTTAATGTTTAATGTTTGTCATAAGGATAATGATAGTCAACCATATGTGTCTCCTTTGGCAGTCAATTCTAGCTAGCTTGTTCTGAATACGACTTCGGCGAACGCCAAATTCCTATAAAGGAATGTGCTGGTTATGCCACTTCTGGCAGTGTTAACCAGGTCCCTAATCAAGCATAGCCTACGATTGGGCACATTTTACTGAGTCACATTTACCCCTCCTGTATTTCTATGCTGTTATCACATTGTTATGCTGTTGCGAAAGAATAAGAAGTTATAGAAATTTTTACCATGCACTTACTATTGGTATGAAACCTACTAAAGGATCGGCAGTAAGTTATTATCCCACCGATACCGTGGGATATAGTCATCACCCCGTCCATCCGTCCGTAATCATACCGGAGCAGAACTCGAAAACCGTTGATCATAACTTTCTGAAACTTCACATATGTATTACACATTTACTGGAGTGGTTCCTTTTGATATTTTCAGATTTAAAAAAAAAATGTTTTTTTCGTTCCATGGAAACGTGTTGAAATTGAACTCTGTTCAGGGATATGTGTTTTACAAATTATGTGGGACCGGTGGGATATGTCATCTTCTAATGACTCTTGTTTCAGATATCATTGTGTATAATTTGAGATAAAAGCCACGAAGCTAGTCAAGTGTGATTTTTTATAACGAATCCAAGATGGCGTCAGTTGCTCCTTTTATTCTTGATACTTTTATGTACATTGTATACAGTTAGATATTGGATATCCTCAGTGTCCTGTGGTACAATTGGTACTGTTTCAAACTGATCTATTCTGCATGTAATGTTTTGAAATTTTATCTCAGAAGTTGATGTTTCATGTTGTGATTGAATGATTATCAATTCTTTGCCATTGTTGTCCCGATATCATAATAGCATGTTTTGACTTTTTTTCGGAAAAAACTTAATGTTTCAATTATATATGTTTTTTTCTTCAGGAAACGTAGCATATGGTCTCCCGTTGATGGTGCAGAGATGGACTTTTGATGCCATCCAATACGCCACTGTATCTGTGGACACTTTCTTTGTCCTGAGGTAATTTTACTACCACATCAATTCATCAAATAAGCCTATGCATTTCAAATCTCAATCATTCTGGTCAACAACAAATCTCCTGATTGCATGAGATGATTTTGTCTCGTAACACCGGCTGATTACACATCGCTGTTTATAGTTTGTAGGGCAAACTGACCGAGGTTCGGACAGTGTTCCGATTCAAATTTTATGAAAGACTGAAATAAATGATTATCTGTAAAATGTCAATTTCAGCAAATCAAAATATCAAATATAAATTACTAAACTCGATTTTGACATAAATATGCTGAATTGCTTTATATTAACCAAAAGAAATCGGTTTCATTTGCGTGTACCAATTCGCCTGAGGTTCGGACAGTTTTGACCTAACTTCGGACAGTACCCCCTGTTCCATCATGCGTAAATGGTTTAAACTATTTATCAAAATGATTCTTAATGTCAAAAAACATACGATGAATAGTCCTTGAACAATAATATATCCGTAGTTAAACTACCGGAAGTAATATCTCACTGATACAGAGCATGCTTTCCAATGATAATTTCTTAGCAACTGCCGCACGCGTCGTTAGAATATATACGCAAAAAAGGTTTTGAGTGCTAAACTTCTCATTTTCTAACTTAATTTTGTTGTCATATGTGAAACTGTAATGTTTCTACATAATGTTGTGATTTGAAAGTTGGTGATCAGTCATCGATATTCTCATCCGGGTCATTTCATTGGTCTGCTATCAATAGCTTGATACGAGCTGAAAAAGTCTCATGCAGTCAGGGGATTTTTGGCAGCAGGATGAATTTATCTTGCATTTTTTTTATTTTTTTTTTTTATATTTTTTATTCCATTTCAAGCATGATGTACAGTTTATAGCAAGGTTAACATGTGTTGGCAGTCAAATGTAAATAAAAATACACATAACTGTGAAAAGAAGGCATGGTATAGTCATGTGGTTTCAATTTGCACATAGGAGAAGTAACTAGTAATGATTTGGTGATGATCAATAGGAAAATTGACATATTCGGGTATTTTATGAGTGCTTCATTTCAATATTAAGAGTAATTTCTAGATTTTGCCATTTCTTAGTGAAATGCTGATATCTACTATTTTTTATTGCAATAAATCTTTCTATATTGCATACATCCTTTAGCAATGTAAGAAATCCTGCATAAGATATATCTTGCTGTTTTAAACTTGATGTATAAATAAATCTTTTGGCGAGAAGTAAAATATGATTTATAGCTTGGTTATGAGAGAATACTCCAAACATTACAATGAATTTGGAAAGAGTTAAATTAGATTGGAGGTTGTCATTTAGAAATTTCTCAATTTTTTCCCAAAAATTCTTAACAAATTGGCATTCAAAATAAACATGTGATATATCTTCTGGAGCATTTTTACAAAAAGTACATGTATCATCATCAACTAACTTCATTCTTAATAATTCTTTCTTTGTATACACAATTCTGTTAATAAGTCTGTATTGAAAGTCTAAAAGCTTACAGTCCTTTGTACAGTTCCTATAGTAACTAAACACATCTTTCCAGTCAATTTCATGCAGAAATACCTTGTTCCAATATCCCAATGACTTGGGTGCAGTATCATTCTTAATTAGTTCATCATAAAATGTCCTTGAACTTTCAGCATTAATAAACATGTATCTGTAAATGTTTGTGGCCTGAGGCATGTTACATGTTAGTGTTGTATGTCTTATTTGATATCTCCAGTTTTTTGGAATATTGTTTATCAACCGCTGATAGTCTAAGAAGGTTCCTTTTATTTTGTATTTTTGTTTGAAATTTTCAAAACTTAGGAAGCCATTTTCGTCACATATATCTTTGATACTATGAACTCCTGAGTTAAACCAGTTTTTAATAATGTATGATGATTTAAACAAATGGTTAAACCATAATGGTTGAGTTATGATTTGGTCTAAATTATTTTCATCAATGGTAATTTTCTTGTAGAATATTCTCAAAGCCGATAAAGCATCTTTCCAAAAAGGATTATCTTGATCAGATAAACAATCGACCCCGTTACAGCCTAGTTTGAGGAAATGTTTTAAAGTAAAAATGTTTGAAGTTTGTTCAAGTTTCTTATATTTTCTTTTCAATGAGTATATCTTTAGAGCATTAATAAAACATTCTATATCTATCATTCTTAGGCCTCCGTCTTGATAACTTCTGCTTATAGTTGATCTCTTTATTTTGTCATTTTTGTTTTTCCATAAAAATCTGTAGATTATTTTATTAAGTTCTTTAATGAATGTTTTAGGTGGATTAGGTAGAGCAGAGAAGATATGTACTAAGGTTGATATTGCCAAGGATTTAATTACTGTGATTTTTCCAATAAGTGTTAAATTTCTTCTGTGCCAACTGGCGAGTAGTCTATTGATATGTTCTAGGCGTTTTCTGGTGTTGATCACCCACAAATCATTTAATGTAGCATTCAGTGTGATTCCTAAAATTTCAAAGTCCCCCCTGTGCCAGTCAAGTTTAAGGTCACTGACTAATGTTACCTTACTCTCAGACATAGAGCCTATCCAAACAGCTTTGGTTTTTTCTATGTTCATTTTAAGTCCTGAAATTTGGTAAAATATGCGAAGAGTTTCCATTGCTGCATTCAGGCTTTTTTCAGATCCATCTAAATAAAGTTGAGTATCATCAGCATACTGTCCTAGTTTATGTTCCTTATCATTAAGTGTTATGCCTTTTATTTCCGGATTTGTCCTTATCATTATACCTAATATTTCAACTGCAAGTATGAATAAGTAGGGTGAAATTGGGTCCCCTTGTCTACATCCCCTTTCAAGTACAAAAAAAGATGAAAGATGTCCATTTTGAATTACTGATGCTGTTGTATTTGAGGTTAAAATTTCTACCCATTTGATAATCTTAGGCCCAAAACCAAACTTTTTCAGTACCTGCGTTATAAAAGGTTTAGAGATTGTATCAAATGCTTTTTCGAAGTCGATTAGGAGAAGCAAACCAGGTTTGTTTAGCTTTTTGGCTTCAAATATAATATCATAAAGCATCCTAGTGTTTTCACTGATACATCTACCTGGAATAAATCCGGTTTTATTTAATTTATCTTGCATTTACTTGTATGATAGCATTCCCCTCATCCCCCTCATCCCCCTCATCCCCCTCTCACTTCTTGCAATCATTTTTGTATATACAGTGAGTCCTCGATAAACCGAACACTTCCGTTTTTCATCAAAAACGTTCGGATAGTGAAATGTTCGGACTACTGAGTACTGAGGACTACTAAAGAGATTAGTTTGGTTACATCTTCCTACCGTTTGGAAACTGCGAGATTCGGATTATCGGTGGCCGGATTATCGCGGCTTGACTGTAGTTTACAGTGCTTTGGGTGTTGTGCCTTTTGACCAAATTTCTGAATTTTTTTATATTTATCTTTTCCTCAGAAATTGTAGCTACTGGTAGTTTATGAGGTCTTCTATTCTTTATATAATTATGAATATTTTCAGTGGTCTGCTTGTGGTATATTTAGCCCTGGATCAGATGAATAAAGGTGAAGGTCGTCTAAACTGGGTGATGTTCTACGTTCACAGATACATAAGGTAAAATGGGTTTTCGTTGAATTCAATTCAATTTACATATGCAACTAAAAGGACATTTGATTACTTTAAACAAATCTTATGTTCCGAATGCTTAATCCATGTATAAAGACGCCACTACGCTTGCAATTATGACAGACAGACAGATTTATTGGCATATATTACGGTAAACATTACAGGACTTCCATGTTAAATACAATGAAATATCACACTGTACACAAACAATAATATCTTGAGTTTACAAGTATTGTTGTTTTGATCTGTTGCAGTTTATAAGGGGGAAATAATAGAACTTATTTGTACCATTGACATTTACAAAATTTATATTTATTGCAATTTCCGTGCTCACTCATCAGAAATGAGATATTAAGTTAAGAATCACCCGTAACAAAATGGCGATATCCTCTTTGAACAGTCTCTAGGACAACCAAGGGCAAGTGTATATCTTTGAATGACTTTGAATTTACTTTGACTAGAGACAAACAACAAAGGCAAAAGTGGGATGAATAACTAAAGAAAAACAATCAAGAATGATAACAATTGAAAGAAGTAATGCGCATGTGCAAAGAGTGAAAATTTATAAAATGAGGGTGATAAAAAAACAAATAAGGAATATTTAATGGAACAGAATTCCAAGACAAAGGAAAATCAACTGCGCATATGCGCTGAGTAAACTGTACCTAAAACAAAGGAAAATACGAACTGGGATTTGTTTACATTTGAATGAAAAATATTTTAAAAAACACAATTATATTAAAGAAATCATCATTGGTTACCCATGGTTTTATATATGCTCCGTTACTCTCCACTATATCACCCATGGGAAACTCTATCAGAGAAATCTGTACTAAAATTACCCGCCCTTGGCCGGCATGACGAAGTCAGTAACCAAAGAAAATGCTCAATAGGATAAGACGGAAATGGTCAAGGGTGATAACCGGTGACGGATGGCTAACAAAACGACCTCACATGCTTTGCAACGAAGTGATATGAATTGTCATTGGTTCGCAGGTCCAAGCTGCGTAGCAGTTCGATTGGCTCACGCCGGCTAAGGGCGGTTAATTTGAGTACAGATTCTTCCGACAAGGTTTCCCATAGGTGATATAGTGGAGAGTAACGGAGCGTATATTAAAACCATGGGTTACCCAGGATGTAAAGAAATATGCCATGACAAATACAGCATATATAAAATACAAGATTATAAAATGCAAAGCGACATTTGTAAATGAGATACGGAATATAATACTGCAATGTTTAACAAAAGCATAGAAATACAAGAATTAAATGAAAATACAATGAGATGGAATTGGAAGAAGATAATATATTTTTGTCTCTAGTCATGAACAAAACTAAATAAATTTAGTGGATATTAATACCTTATAATATCCTCTGTCTGTTTCAGATTGACAGCACCCTACATGTTTGTGATCATGGTATATGTGCCATTGTTCAAGTACTGGGGCAGTGGACCTATATATCCACTTGACATTGATCCCAACTGCAAGAGTAACTTCTGGCTTAATCTACTGTATGTACAGAATCTGGCACGGGCAGACAAACAGGTATGTGGCTTTACTTTCTCATTTCTGACTTAGTAATTACACCATTGCTAAGACTTTGGTTTCAATGGTCATTTTAAAAAAAAATTCATATTCATCCCCCCTCTGTATCTGCCCCTGTTCTTCATATGCAGAAATTTTCGACTTGGATGTGATGTTTCAAGTGACTAAATGAATCAACTTGATAAATGACTCACAATCATTACACATTCTTCATGACTAATATTATTCCAGAGACATTTGATTGGTGTTTTCGTAAAGTCCTGATTCTGATTCTACACTTAAAATATATTTTCTTTCTTTTCAGTGCATGGGATGGGCGTGGTACCTGGCTAACGACATGCAGTTCTATTTTCTGAGTCCGCTGATCTTCGTACCCCTCTACTAGTAGGTTCTATGTAATAACCGTCTCAAATGAATTTAAACAGACAGGGTATTTTTTGTGGATAAAGAAAGATCCAGAAGATGTTCCTATTTGAACTTTGAACATTTATACATTACCGAAGTGCTATTACTATTTCTGAATGAATTATTTTGATAGCTTTAGATTTGAAAATTAGAAAAAAATTATGCATATGCAATTTAAAATGTACTAAAAGGCCTTCTCATTGCAATAATAATAACCACTGTGATATGAGTGAAATACTCTTGAAAGCATTGTCAAACCCTAATATCGCCGCAAATGGCTGCGATACTGCCGAAGCGGCGTTAAACAATAGCTCACTCAGTCAAACCCTAATTCAACCCTGACCTCACCCCTAGGTAGGGTAGTATGAAATTGTTCTTTTGATGCAATTCAAATTTTGAAAATATTATTTTCAGTTATAAATGGCTGGGTTTGGCAATAGCTGGTCTGTTTCTTATAGCTACAACTACTGCAGCTGGAGTTATATCAAGTGTCTACAATTTAACGTAAGTACATTAGGCTAAATCAAATTTTTAAAATATTCTCGGGCGTCTACGCGTCACTTTTATTTGTGCACGTGATAACTTTTTATTGTCATTTGGAAAAAATAAATTAAGAATTTTCCGCATCACTTTTGGTAAACCTCCAAATCCTATTTGTCCACCAAATATATGGGTTAGCAGGAACGAATGTGCTTCCTTTTTGTATACTTCTACCACTTTCAGGCTATATTTTGATGGAAAAATAAAATGTACTCCTCCCACATCATTATCTTTTCCAACAAAAACTAAAAATAAAGTCCTACCCTTAAATATAGTCTCATGAAAAAAAAAATATGGAAAAACTGAATATGTGAATACAATTTTATAAATTTAATAGCATGAAATATGATATGCGGTACAAACCAAACAGACACTTTGATTCACTGTGCATGGACCCGAAAGCAGAATACTGTGGTTCAACTAGTGAGTCTATTGTCTCTTATTGCAGGTGTAGCTTATTGACTTGCCCCTTTACGATTATATTTCTGTCTTAATATTCTTACTGATTATTGACACTCTTTTCTGTATGCAAAAATCATTGGCCAGAGGTTATTTGCCTATTGCGAGTAAATATTTCATTAACAAGAATGCCGTCTCATTATCATAAAATTTATAGAATTTTCTGTGACCTTGAACAAGGAATCATCTTCTGTTACACTGACTCTAAATATTCATTGTTACATGTCTATATAAATATCCATGCTGAAGTTTTGATAACTGTATTATCTCCCTTGGTGCATGAGACATTTTCACTGAGGCTGCGTTTGATTTGCAGACTCGAGTGTGTGTCGTTTTTGCAAAGCAAAAGCCAAGAATCCCATGCATTATGGGTAGTGCAGTCCTCTACAAATCAGTCACACATACATATTATGGAATAGTATTAAATATTTAAACATAGAAACATGTTTATCTTTGTACTATTTCTATTCTATTTGGACTAAAAATTAAATTGCTTTTGTTGATAGCTGAGGCAAATTTTAATCTTTTATGTCAGCACTCGGGTTGATTTTTATTAGAAACTTCAAAGTGAATGTGTCAACTCTACCCTTGTGTTAAATCAAAATCTTATTATTATCTTTATGTACAGAGCGTCTAACCTTGGAGACTTCATGACGATCTATTACGTGAAGCCATACTGTCGGATGGGTCCCTACATCGTGGGCATGTTGACTGGATACATCCTCTACACAACCAGGTGTAGAATCAGAATGAACAGGGTAAGTTTGACTTAAAGAGAGGGTCCTATCGGGGTATTTTCGTGGAAATGAAATTCGAGAGGACATTCCTGTTTACAAATATATGTCATTAATTCATATTGAACAATCCAGGTGAAACATATCACTTGAGGTATTATTTTTATGACTTTATATTTGATTATGGCTTCGCACACTCATTCAAGCGATTTATCGGCAACAAGATTGTGGAAAGCTTTGCTACAGTAAAACAAGACATTGTTGATAACCGTAATTCTCTCTCCATAAATTTCGACCCTAAAATTATCTAAATATTTTCATGTAATGTTCACGGTCGAATTTATCCTCACTTACCTTGGGTTGTGCACCACCATTGTCGTAAATTTAGATTTTCATTTAATTGTTTAGAAAACCCATTTGAAAACGAGTTACACATTTCTTAATTGTTATTTACAAAAAATCTATTCCATCATCATGGTCTTTATAACAAAATTGTCAAAAATGCAAGAGCGAGAGCTTGTTCAGATTCAAAGATTAATGGATTTGTTACATGATGTTTCGGACATGTTTTCACTTTCAGTCGACCTTCCTCTGTTTTCATATTTGTTTTATTTTCAAATACAAAATGAAGTTGAAAGAACCTTACTGTGAGTGAATGTTCAAATAAATCAAAATGCTAATTAAATGACAGCAAACACACGTCAACAGGTCATGTAAACAGTTCCGGTCTCTACAGTGATATTTTGTTTCAAAGTTTAACCTGTGACCTTGTTTACGACATCCGAGATATTTGATTGGCTGACCTTTCACCTTACATAAACATTCCAGGAAAAACTTTGTTTTTTTTTCTGCCTGCATGTTGACCCCACATTGTCGCAATTTGATCACGTTTAATTATTCATAAATCCTAAATAATCACATAATACTTACTTGGTTGTTAGACTTTTAGGTCAAAATATATAGGATGTTAGTTATGTGAAATTAATTAATGTTGAAAATCAAAACACGTGGCCCGGCATTGCTAAACTATCCGATAAAAGTGAAAAACGTATTTTCAGGTTGTATTTGATAAAATGGAGAATTTTATTATATTATATATTAGGTATTAGCAAACATTATTCGGGATTGGATATTGATTTTGTAGCATTTTTCTTGATAAATATGTCATTACTAACTGAGTAAGTTAGGAAGTGTGAAAATATTTCACCGCTAATTTATAGATTAGTATGTCTTGTTGTGACCAGTGGGGCTACGTGGTAGACGTTCATTTCAACAATATTTTTGCTATAAAAAAATGGCTGTTTTCTCATATTAAACTTAATGCACTGAGTGAATATTATATACAAGTCTTTTAATGTAAACTTTGGGACATTGCATTAAATTGTATTGTTATTACTATTTTTTTTAAAACCCGGTATATATCTTGATCCCGGCAGGACAGTAGAATTGTCTGGTGAAGAATTTAATTTCCAAATTTGGAACGTGGTAAACATTTTTTTGGGTCAAAACTGAACTTCGGGCAAACTGTCGTAATTTTGAAGGGCATTTTGAAATGCGACTGTCAGATGATCTTACGTGGGCAAACTTATAGAGGGGGTGAATTTAAGGAAGAATTACAGTAGTTAATGATGAAGATTTGTTACTTTATGAATAGCCTATCTGTATATGTTTTATTATTCTTCATTTCACATATATGAAATGATTAATTAATGAGGCTCCACGGAGCTGGTCACAGACGAACCTCGTCTGTGGTTAATCACAATCACGTCTCAATGATTTTCTTCAAAGTGGATTGCCACGATGATTGCGGTGCGGCATTGTTAAAATGGGTTATTTAAAATTCTCTTAATAATTAATTGCAAGTGTATAATTTCTCGATTTTATACTCAATTAATTTTGATACATAATGTACGTCAGTGCTCCAGATAAATTTTGGACCAATTGGGTATTTACCCCTTCTTTTGGTTACCATTGAGTAAAGTCGATTTTGATAGTGTATTTAGTAAAGTGGTACTCCTAAGATTTCTGACAATTGGGTATTTTATATAAAAATGAGATTGTACTACATTCAGGATTGTACATGACCGGATTATGCTCTACTATTAAAGATTATTTTAAATGCAGATGTTGAAATCATGAATAAACTTCTATCTTGTAATGTCTTATGAAATAAATGTAAATTATTTTATCTGTAGTCATGTCAGAATAATTAGATGAAGTGTACTAGAATGTTTTGCATTCTCTCATGTTTGCATAAAAAATAATGAAACAATTATTGAAAAGTCAATGCAATTACTGAAATTAATGTTTTCTTAGCTTATCAAAACTTTTAAAAAAAATTTTTTTTACCACGGGCTTGTAGTGAGTGCCATTTTGATAATTTGTGGAGACTAAGCTCCTAACATGGTAATAGTAACAACTAAAATTATGAGGAGACTTTGCTTTACACAAACAAACACTGTTGTACATAGAGTTTTATGAGGTCTCCACTCGTTCAGATTCATCCTAATCTAAAACGACAGAGATGCATCGGTTTTCATGTCAAACACTTATGTAGAGCTTTGATATCCATTCGTGACAACTTTATGTTCAAATACCCTAGTGTTTCCAAACAAGTGCGTACAGTACGAAAGATCTTTGATTCTTTTAAGTTTTGAATAAAATGTCTGCGTATCTGTACTCCCAGTTTTTTCATTAATTACGTTTTTATTAATTTAATTGCGTAAAATACGCAGATACGCAGCTTATTTGGAGCACTGTGTACGTAGAGGTAATAATCTGTCATTTTTGAGAAATATGCTTTACATAAAATCTTAAAATGGTCAGTCAAAGGGTAATGGATTCACATGGCGGAACAGAATCATGTCATTCGTTATGGAACTCTTTTTATTGATTGAAGAGTATTGTTCAGCCATTTGTAACACTACTTTACCTTTTTCGTGACATCACTATACTTCAGTAAGAATGGCGTGCTACTGCCTTTTTAAGCTTAGCGTCCACGGTGCTTATTCTACAGAGTACTATATTTATTGTTTTTATCCCTTAAACTACAAATATATAGGTAGTATTCAGCATCATACAAGCCTGCATAATAAGCTTGTCAGCACGAAATCTCACTTAGAACCGTTCACTGGAATATCTTCATATTTTACACAAATCTTCAGTGGATTTGGAAAATAACCACACTGTCAAATATGAAGAAAATTAAACTGTGTCATGTTTCTGTTGACGTCTAATTTCTAATCACAAACTATATGACCTCTATTTGATTTTATTTTTTAAATTTTGAAGTAAACTGCAACAGGCGATCATGTCAATGTCAGTTGCAGTGTCTGATTGGGTGGGCGTCAGCTGCTCATGTCCGCGGTATAATGGACTTTGACACAAAATCATGTCTTTTGGTTCGATTTTAACATAACAACTTAAATAATACCAGTGTATAAAATCAGCTTCAACAGTAGCCAGCCCTAAAGTGTTATTTTGTCAATTTATTAGCAAAATTAAAGAAAAACCTTCAAAAGGATACCAAAAAAACAAAAGTTACCAGGTTCTTGGCCTTGTTTCATACCTCAACAAACTTTATGTTATTATGCATGCTCATTCATGCCACATATTCATTATCGTCTTCATCACTGTAGGTGCAGTGTCTGATTGGATGGGCGTCCGCTGCGGCTGTCTGTCTGGCTGTGTTGTATGGACAGGATGCACAAAACCACGGTCACATGGAGTCCCTCCAGGTTCAATCACTGTACAACGCACTGAGTCGGACAGCGTGGGGGGTGGGCGTCGCCTGGGTGGTGGTCGCATGTTCAACTGGACATGGAGGTAGGTTCTGGGGATGATAATAGTATTATATAATTATCGACTGGTAATGAGATCAATACCTGTTTTTATTGACCAAGGATGAAGACTGCAGTCAATATTGTTTTCTTGGGTCCATAAAAACTGCTATTGACCGAATTCACCAGTCCATAATTGTTTTATTATGTATTTAATACAGAGAGGAAAGAAAAAGGTAAAATACAGTGGAAAAGGCAATTTGGTTTGGACAGTTAGGACTATGGTCAAATGACGTCATGATAACAATAGCATGACGTCACTCAACAATCGTTTGATGTCACTCAAGTCAATACGGCTTTTAGTTCATAGTAATGTTTGATATAAGTTTAAATATGTGTCAGCTGCAAAGATCAAGTTTCGAATTCAGAGGGGGCAGGATAGCGCAGTGGTTAGCGCGTTCGGCTTTGGATCAAGAGGTCCAGGGTTTGAATCCCGCCAGGCAACTTTGTCTGCAGTAGAGAACTGTTCTACGCTCAGTAAGGTTTGGGTGGAATGCTACACTGAATTTCAGTGCAGTACCACCCATGGTTGACTTGTTCCAGCCGTTGCTCGCAGGTTTCACTGCAATGCATAGCCACATGGCCTTGCGAGTTTTCTCACTGCAATAATACTAGCAGCCGTGATATAAGTGAAATACTCTTGAAAGCGGCGTTATACACCAACTCACCTCACCTCAAATTCAGAGTAACAAAATATCCTATTAGCTTCCAAAGTTACTGCAAGCTGTACAACTTCCCTAGCGAAGAATAAGTTGCACCTATGGATAATTTAAACCTTGCTGCAGTTTTTTACCTTCTCTGTGACAGTATGTCATCATACTGCCCTGTCTTCATTTTGTTTTTCTTGTTAAACATTATCCCCAAGCCCCATTTCATCTCCACCTTTTTTTCCAATCTTCATATTTTCTTTGCCGTGACTTGATTGAGCATTGTCTTGAGAAAGTCTCAACCATATCCTATCATGGGGGCGGAATAGCGCAGTTGTTAGCGCATTCTGCTTTGAATCAAGAGGTCTGGGGTTCGAATACATGCAGTTAAGGTTTGGGTGCAATGCTACACTGAATTTCAGAACACCCAATGGTCCGCTAGTTCCAGCTGTTGCTCCCAATTTTCACCGCAATGCAAAATCACCAAAACATTGCAGGCTTTCTTCCTGCAATAATTCTAGTAACCGTGATATACTCTTGAAAGCGGTGTTAAACTTCACCCAACCACCTCTATTATTATGACCCGGACTATCACATCTCCGCACTCACTTATGCATCTCAATGTACGTTTTGTTGCAGGTTTTGTGAACACCTTGCTGTCGTGGAAGGCACTGATTCCCCTGAGTAAACTAACATACTGTGCGTACCTGGTGCATCCAGTCATCATGTTCTACTACTTCCTCAGTCGCCAGACCACCATCTATGTCACCGACATCAACATGGTGAGTTGCTAGTGATAATACTCCATATCATTACCAAAGAGGGCAATCATATCAGGGTTCATATTTTTCATGCACTAGAGCAAAATTTCACTTTGTCATGGTGATTTGACGTCATAAACAATGCTATGAAGTCAAGTTTCGTCTATGACGTTGCGTTTTAAATGCTGTAACGGCGGGTTGCCAGCCTATGATTGAAAGTTTATTTTACCGTAATTTCATTAATATCATGGCTTCGGTAATAAACAGAATATTGAATTCACATCTATGCCATACTATATTTATGACACTTGTACCCGAATATTGGTATATAAATTTTAAGGCACTCGTGTCGTAGACATAGTATGACAAAGACACTCATATAATATACTTTATATCTGTTTTTAGGCCAGACAAAGTGAATTACTTGGTTACAGATTGTTTTAGGGAAAACTCTAAAGGCAGAAGGCAAAAAATACTTTGCACTAGTGTAGATGAAGAGTGAAGGTAAGCAAAACAGTCACAGAAAAACTAAGAATTGAGTAAGAATATCACAATTTGCCACTTCAATTTTTATTTCAACAGTAAAATCTCGCAACGTTTTTAAGTGGGAGGTAAAATTTGGTACCATTTTTATATGGGAGTGATTCTGAGTAGCAGTATTTCCAAATTTGTCCTGAGCATGGTAGGAGAATCAATAAAACTTACCAAATAATTCTTTTCTCTCCTTTAGATTAAAAAGATCTATTTTCATTGTCTCTTCCAAAAGTAAAAGCTTTAGAAATGTGACACATTTATGGGTTCCTAGGTCAGTGAAAATTAAGTCTTACACTTAGAGACGATAAAAACTATTGAAAAGGAGCCTCTTTCTCAAAGGCTCCTTTTCAAAATTTTATTTTAAAAAAAGGGATATTTTTTATGATTTTTTTCAGAGTTTGGGTATAGGACTAGTAAGAATTATGTCTCCCGCGCATATTGTTTTTAGTTGAGTTTCCGTCAGTGTTGGCGTTGGCGTTGGCGTTGGCGTGACGTTGTAGTTGGAGTCGGCGTTGGCGCTGGCGTCGGCGTTCCCATTGTTTCCGGACCATACCTCTAAAACTACTTGACCAATCTTTACAAAATTTGGTATACAGCCTCCCCAGATCATGTAGATGTGCCTTTCAAGGGTTTCAGCTTTTTTAAAAATTTAAAGTTAATTTTTAATTTAAGTTCAGGTGCAGCGTGCCACTACATAGGAAGCATTACTTGCTATAAAAGAAATTATTATACAGAACTGGCAACATGCTGAAGAGAGTCTAAAGGTTTAAAACTATATTTCAGGTTCCTGAGGTTGGGGGATACGGTTGAGGAAATTTCAGAGACTGCAATAAAGTCTAGAATCATTATCCCATTTTCCAAGGAATCTGAACGCAAAATTTAGAATACTGAAGTTTTTAGTTTTGGAGAAGGAACCAAATAACCTATCAATATTCTTCATTTTTCAGATTTATCTTTTCTTTGGTAACCTGGTGGCGTCTTACATGGTGGCGACTGTTGTGACACTGGTGTTTGAATCTCCTATGCTGGGCTTGGAGAGAGCGATACTTAAAAGGGAAAGGAAATGATTCTTTCAATCCCAGAGCCTTGAACGTGAAGTTCTGGTATTGTAATGTTTGTGACGTCTGCTAATTAATTCTGTCACCTGATATCACACTTGATTTTCAAGTGACGAATACAAAAATATATTACATGTGACAAATTCTTCTTCAGTGCCTTAAAGCAGCTATGGTGTATTTTATGACCAGATATCAAACTTTTGATCATTAAGTCACAGATACAAAAATATATTATACGTGAGAAGTTCTTCTTCTGTGCCTTCAAAGCAGCTATGGTGAATGTTATGACCAGATATGAAGATTTTGATTCTCAAGTCACAGAAGAATCACGAAGAGTTATTTTCTATTCACTACAATGCTTTCGACAATCTTATCAGGTATACACTTGATGATCTTTGATCTTACAAGAAAATGTTTCCAGGTATTATAGGATACCTGTGACCATGTTCATATTGATGTGTAAGACACAATATTATGCATGACAAAGTCTTCTTGTCTTCAAAACATCCCGCCAAGTTGCACCAACTACTACAATACCCTAATTCCCTGAGCCCTGTAACTGTTGTTTACAAGCTGGTTACTTATCGCTAAATAGCATAGCATGTAATTCTTCAGTCACTCTTCTTTTTCCAATACTGGTATACACTGCACTTATTACTTGGAAAATAATCCTGCTGAACTGTATCAGCCAATTTTGGATTTATGTACTTGTATATAAGCACCTTTGTTTTGTGATGTAAATATGCTTGCCTGTATCTCAAAATATGGAAAATAAAAAAAATAGATAAAAAAAAATGTAATTCTTCAGCCAACAAAATGATTTAAAGGTCGACATTCGCGCATCGGTCCTCTCATAAGGTTACTGGCTCTTTTGTTCAATTGGAAGTTGGCTCATTGGCTGCTGATCTACAGAATGACAGTAATAGAGCTCAGGGAATCAGGGTATTGTAGAAGTGTATTGGATACAAATACACTGATGGGGCAGCATGTCTTGAACTTCATATCAGTAAGGGAAATCCAAGAGATGTTGTGCAGACATTAATTTTCATCCTTAATATTTGTTCTAATGTCCTAAGCTGTTTTGAAGAATAATATTGAAATGGAAATATGCATTACATGTTGATTTGTAACCTTTAAAATCCTAACGTGACAATCACAAATTGTGAGACTTGTTGATGTTTAGTAACTTTTAACCCTAATCATTGGTTGGATTAGAAAACATTTTTGTGAGACTTGATGAAGTTTATTAACATTTAACCCTAATCATCAGTTGAAGTAGAAAACATATTTTTGTTAGACTTCATGTGTAATAACATTTAAACCTGATCTTTGGTTGTATTAGAAAACATATTTTTGTGAGACTTGATGATGTTTAATAACATTTAATCCTAATCATCAGTTGGAGTAGAAAACATATTTTTGTAAGACTTTATGTGCAATGACATTTAACCCTAATCTTTGATTGTATTAGAAAACATTTTTTGTGAGACTTGATGTTTTTTTATAACATTTATCCTTCTCATCAGATGGATTTGTAAACAGATTTTTGTGAGACTTGATGTTTAATAACATTTAACCCTAATCATTGGTTGGATTAAAAAACATTTTTACAGTTTCAAGCCTATTGACAATTGTTTACCACATCAAAATTGGCTACGCTCCGAATCCTTAGAGCCGCTGAATTGAAATATCTCTTTTGCCCTTGTTTATTGCTATAACGGTAGCTTCTCGCTGTAGGAATTTAATCTCAGTTACGAATGGGAGGGGTGATTCTCAGAGCTTTAAGATTCCGTAGTTCTGTTTGATAAAGTCCTTACTGGGCTTGAGAGATGTGTTATTTTTCTCCGACTAATGTATTGCAAGTGCAGTGGTCACAGGGCAATACCTTCCCTCTAAGAGTATATAGTATAATGCAGCTACCCAACCCGTCTTTCAAACTTCATATCTCCTTTAATTTGCTCATTTTGAATTTCAACATAAAGAGGAATAAATTGTCTTCATTTCCATTTATTATTATGTCCGCAAAACACACAGGAAATAACAACAATCTTTTACGATTTTAAAAAAAACAAACTAAAGTTTTATTTGAGCTTTTACAGCAAGATCAGCCATTTGTGTCTGTGTTTGGCTATATTGATTTAATGTATCATTCATATTTTGTCATGAGAATATGGAAAATAGATGATGATTATAATAACACATTATTATCCTCATTACAATGGTAACCACAGTGCAGCTCCAGTTCAAGCATTGTTCTACCCTTATAATGCTTAGCGCCATGCAAGGAAGCAACAACTCCCATCTTTTAACGTCTTTTGGTATTACAGAGAAACTTTTAAAGATTGTCTTTATTTCCAGTGTGTTTTGCACACATATTCTAATAATACATGGAAATGAAGACAATTTATTCCTCTTTACATTGAAATTCAAAATGACGCAGAACGGTACCAGTATTGCCAGCCATGAGCACGTCCAGGAGACTTCCTGGAAACTCTGCCACAGGGGCAATATTCTCTTTAGAGAATCATTCAATTTAAGAGTTAAGAGAATAGCACCACAGTACAACTCTTATATACCTATACAGATATCCAAGATTTTGTAATAATATATATATATATCATTCTAACATTTTTGACATTATTCAAAAACTAAGTGATTAGTGTGCAGCATGATTTCTCTCTGACTAAAATCAAAGGGTAAACGGTTCATAACTACATTGTCACATTATTAACCTGACAGAATGATACTTCTAGAGCTGCCGAAGCACTACATGAGGCTATGTACATCCCTTATTTCAGATATTATTATTAACAAAAATTGTTTATTGGGTCATTATTTAAGCACAATGAACATTTTGTCCCAAAATAATTGTCTAGTTATGCATATCTTTCATGCTAAAGAAGTTCCAAGTTGTCTTCATGATAATACAATGAAATGTGCAAAAAATAGTCCCTTTTCCGCCTCATCACTATTGAATTATTTTTTTATGCAATCGTGTATTTGCTGATTTTCTTTTACCAGACAGCAAATTTTATGTTGATTTTATGGTTGTGTTGTTATTTTGGTGTTTTTTTTATTATTTCAAATTTGATATATTTTTAGCAAATGACAATACTTGCCTTGAATATATGTTTATTTAAGGCTAAATAAAAAATTAAATGTTTCTGGGGCATCGGCGCATCACATTTATTTGTGGATGTGACAGCTTTTTATTGTCATTTAAAAAAAAAAGAATTTGGCGGATCATTTTAGCTTAACCTCAAAATCAACCAAATATATGAGTCTGCAGGAACAGATGTGCTTCTGTATTGTAAACATCTGCCATTTCCAAGCTATATTTTGATTGAAAAAGTATAATTTCCTCCGTCGTCATTATTTGTTCCAACAAAAAATAAAAAGAAAGTGCTCCTGCCCTTGTCACTGTTGCAGAAAATTTGCCCGAGAAACATTTAACTTTTTTTCGCAGCCTTATGCTTTTGATTTTGTCATTACTTTTCAATGTCAGCGTTGAAATGTGAAAGAGTTTTCCTATTTTCAATTGTATGAACTATCTCGGACATTATTAGGAGGGAGTATGAAGATGTCCATTGATGTAATAATTCATTATTGTGTTTCATAATAAATAATTTTTAGATATTTAAATAATAACATCAAGAAGTCTCTTAGCATATCTAGGAATTTGGTTGCCGGTTTTTAAGTAGAAATTCTGAGGACATTTTTTCAACTTTATTTCAATTTATTCAAATCTGTGACTTTTTATTTCACTTTTGATTATGATATTTTGAAGAATTTATTGTTTAGTTTATGTGCATCCGCAATGGAGCTCAGCAGAGCTGCTTGGCAAGGAACTACAGCACTGTGTGGAGTTTTAAACAGAGCTATTGTCTGTCAACCTATTGGGACTGAGTTTTTCTCAAATATTTTTTATTCATTATTCACTTCTGTCTAAATCTTTTTATGGACATTTTGATTATTTTACTTGATGCAAGAGGAAATTACTTATAATATCGATTTCATAGTTTAACCGAAAGGTTTTCTATAAAGAAAAAGCTGTAGTTTTTTTTGTTTTGATGCGGCACAGGCGGATGTACAAGCAATTAATGGAATGCCTAACGGGTCGCGTAAACATGCAATTCACGTGCATGGTCTGAGATTAGGTTTGTTGTATGGTAGGATTTAGCTTGTGAATGGAAGGATCGTCTCAAAATAGAAACATCAGCTACTTAAAAGTTTACAGAGCTATTTTAGAAAACTCAACTAAACAAGATATTTAAGATAGATGCAGTCCCAAAATTTAGGTCAGAGTAATGAGACCTAACAACACTGTAGGGCGTTTTACATAGAGCTGCATCACATGAGTCATGTTTAACTTCCTGATTGATGTACTTGAAAGTTAGACTTGGGTGATGTTCCTTATTCGAAAATATATTGCTTCTAGGAATTTGGTCAACATTCGGAACTGTGGCCCCAACGCTCTGCACATGTTTTACTGAAGGTATGATCGAACCCTAACCTGAAGGAGAACATCATTTGCTTGATGACGGTGTTAGAATCTATACCAAACGTAGCACTCTTGCAATAAATGCTATTGAAACACCTAAAATTCTTGCTCCTGTAAGCATATTCTGACAAATAATCATGCCATTGTACCACAGTGACTGCTTTGAGTAAAAAGGTTAATAAATAGAGAATACTACATGTATAACATAGATCCTAAATAGTTTTATGGTAAAATAGTTGATGTCAGACCTGTGATACTTTGTGGATTTTCATTGAAAAGATTTATTGGAAAAACGGTTTATTATATTGTAATTTTAATCAATATTCGGTTTATTAGTTGGATAAAGACTGACCCAAGGGAAATACTAAGTATCAAGAAGTAACCAGGTTTCCTTTCAGGACTTGCCTGTTAATGGTGTTCACTTTACATTGTTCTAATGATATATATTTTTTGATCATGGTATTTGATATAAGATCAGTACTTTTGACATTTTATGAAATAAGTTAAAACATGTCAACAAAGTAATGTATATATATTCATTATGTCAATCAGTAATGTATAGAGAAATTTTGTACTTGTTTTTATTGATTTATTTTATATAAATCTTTAATAATTGTAATAATAAAAACATGTATATCATGTATGGGTTAATGATTTTTTTTATTGCTGAATTAAATACATAGGGGAAGTTTAAAATCAATTATTAAGATGAGATTCTACTCTCTAAACAAGGGGGAACACTTAACAGATACATAGCTTTATTCTTGTTAGTTTGGTAAAAAAAAAAGGGAGGCGGGATAGCGCAGTGGTTAGCGCGTTTGGCTTCGGATCAAGAGGTCCGGGGTTCAAATCCCGCCAGGGGCATGGCAACTTTGCAGTAGAGAACCACCCATGGTTTGCTAGTTCCAGCTGTTGCTCGCAGGTTTCACCGCAATGCATTGCCACATGGCGTTGCCGGCTTTCTCCCTGCCATAATACTAGCAGCTGCGATATAAGTGAAATACTCTTGAAAGCGGCATTAAACCCCAACTTACCTCACCTCACCTTGGTAAAAAAAATTGTGTCAAATATTATCTCAAGGTATCGCTGTCACTATCCAGGTATATTATTCATTGTCCCTGAAAATATATAACTGAACTGCACGATACAACATTAAGAAGAACCATTTGAAAATTACGAATATTATTACATAATTTTGATGGTAATAAGTTTAGAAACAAAATGTGCAAGATAAAAATGTCGTAATGATAACGATGTGTTTATTACTATAACTATTATGACTATAACCCTTCGTCTGCCAGTGGACATCAAGCAGACATCAGACAATCAGACTTTCAGAAACCTCCTGAAGACACACATGTTCAGACAGGCATATCCATCAGTAGCCTGCTAACAGTGCCGTTGAGCAGCAGATACGCTGGAAAGCAGGCGCTATAGGCTAGCAATTATATATATATATATATATAAACCATCTGATGTTTACTCTTTTATATATATATATATTAACATGTGGAAGATTGCATATTTATGTATGAACAAAAACAATAGCATGTTGTAATGCTCAACATCTTAACTAGTCAGTGTATTGACACCAAAATCAGTCATTGACTTTCAATCACGTACGTGAATTGACTCGAGGTCCTCAATTGGGTGTCACTCCAGGACAATGAGGTCTCTGAGGGTTAACGAGTTCATTGTGTGTCGTTGATTACTTGTAGATATATATATATATATTCTTTCTGTATAAAGCTTGTTGATGGAGGTTTGAGGGCGGAGCTAGAAGCACATGCACATATTGTACCCAATGTTGTTACTTGAAATACTTAAGAATAAAGCAACATGTTGGCATGGCATTAATGTTACCGGAAGTAGCATGATCATTGTCAATTGGATGGATCAGATACCAATCTCATTGTCAACAATCTCAACATGTCAAAACACAAATATATTTAAGTAGTATAATCGTTCATTAGTGAGACAAAGATTTGTATAACATAACATTAGTTTTCTGTAGTATGTCTCTATTCTTCTTTCACTGCTGTCAAATATGTCTCTCTGTCTAAAAATGTAAAATTCACCATATACATACCATGGAGAAGGTATTCTGAGTTAACTACCTAATTAACTAAGGATAACTTGTTCCTAATTCCTTTTCTTGAATAAAATATGTTTAAACCAAATCAATCTCATTTAAGTCAGATCGAACACTCGTACATCGTTCTCGGTATGGTCATTCGATCTGATTTAGATGAGATTGAATCAGATACATTCTGTCAACAACATGGTGCAAAGGCTCCATTTAAAAAGTGCTATGTTCAACAGAACAAAATGGTGATATGGTTCGTGTTCCTTTCAACATAATGTTCCCTCATGTTAATACGCCTGGTATACTGATTTCGAAGCATTGAAATTCCATCATGGAAAGAGATTGGTTCCTGTTCCCTTTATAACAGCTTGGATCACCTTGCCATTGATCCACAATGGTAACCACAGGATTTTGATTTGAGCTTAGGGTACAGATAGAAGTTTGATAAGACTACACAACCTATAAATGTGACTAAGACAAATGTCCTGAGTGAGTGTCTGGCAATAGGCTATTGGCCTGAAGCTCTTCAAATACTTCTAATGAAATTATTCAACTAAAATTATTAATGATATTTCATGCTGCAATTTGTATCCAAGGTTTAGTCAACTTTTAAATGTTCACGGACTAATTACTCTTTGAAGGGTGAAGATAAATATTCATGATTCATTAGGCTAATATGTAGAAATAACATTGAAGTTATTGATCAGCCTGAATGTCCTAAATCAAGTGACGTTAGTAGGTCATTTGAAATTGTAGTAGGACAATGGCCTATTGCCTGCAGCAATCTGAATCCCTGCTACATAATAAAGGCAAATAACAGTTCAAATAAGCCGTTTGTAGTTTCAGGTTTTGCTTATGGGGATAATAGTTTTCGGTATGGAATCGAGAGGTCCGGTTTTCGAATCCTACCAGGGGCTCGGCAAGTTTGCTATATGCTGTAAGGTTTGGGTGCAATGCTACACGAATTTCAACGTACTACAGCCCATGTTTCTTGACGATAGCTGCATGTTTCTGCGCAATGAATAGTAACACTCGTGGTGTATGCTTCTTCCTGCACTCACACTAGTCGCAGTTATATAAATGAAATACTCTTGAAAGCAGCGTTAAGTCCCAAATCACCTCACTAATATGTCATTGAAAAGAATGTTGTCTTGAAGCATCATCACACAAGCTCTTACGTTTCTATTTGTTTTGTCTTGATAGAATATCCAATAGAAGACTAATTTGTGGTTCATATTCTCCGGTGATAGGATGGCCCTTACCTGGGTTGTTAATAAGTCACACGCCCAATGTTTTCAAAATACACAGACGCCATCGGTCCTTGCTACTAAAAGAAATCTGCATGAAATCAATATAGGGAGCTGAAGAAGCAAGATGTTTCGTTCCATGAGTTGCTCTGGATCTTTGACTCAGTTTCGTTGATTATTGTTTTTGATCATTGCCTTTACCAATTTCTGAAGTGTCCACCCTCTTTAACAGCTGACACCATACTTTGTTCCCATATTTTTGATAACTTGTTCGTCCTTAAAACCTGAAAATATTGGATAATCAAACGTCTGTCTCCAAAGAAAGTTTTCCCCACTTGGGGAAATATGTATCTAATATATACTATACATAACAACTCACAAGTATATATTCTATACATGTTAGGGCTGCGCATTGCCTCTATTTTTGTAATGCGAAACCTATTGCTGAACTGTAATGTAATGTTTTGCATTACGTACCAAAATATCGTCTGACAATGTGATATTTCTCTGAAAACCATTTTAACTAGTGCCAATGATATTGCAACATGCTAAGTGAACTCTACATTTCAGTGTTTCAGTTTAAACATGACACATACATAATGTAATACAGCCCAACTAACATTATAGCACTTCAAAATAAAAAAATTCAATACAAGTTAAGCCGGTAAATGTGACTTTTACAAGATAAATGAATAAATTTGACTTAATATTTGTTGGTGCAAAATGTTGTGATATGAAAATAGTATTGCAATATGTGTATTGCTAAACTCTTTATTTTATAAATTGTTCAGTAATATACGAAGATACTAATATCGTGCTGAACTCCCAACCACGAAGGGTATGCTCAAAGCGTATGTATTCTAATTTACACAATATCCACAGATCAGGTCACTCAATTTAAGCTTGAAGGTGTAAGATTCAGTCTGTTTGATTATTGAAGAGTAACACGAACCAAAGTAGATATTATATCTTACTAACGCTAATTGATAACTGAATTATTGTTTTTCTTATAACAAGCAGGCTCACGTTTTAACAGAACATCATTATTTTACCGGATATGACGTCATCCGAGCGACACCGATACGATTTCATTTTCGTCACATTTCAGGAAAATACTTATTGTTGTATCGTGAGTGAGTGAGTTATTATACCCCCACTACGAAGTAGTCGGGGGTATATAGCGCTCAGCGCGTCCGTCCGTCCGTCCGGAACACTTTTGGTTCCGCTCATAACTCAAATACTACTTGTTCAATTGTTATGAAACTTTATACATGTACACTTTATGGTCCCTAGATGTGCCTTTTCTATGTTTCCCTCAGATTCCATGATTATTTTTTCAGATTTTCCACTTTTAAGCGTCTTTGTGTGCGCGTCTATGGTCACACTTTTGGTTCCACTCATAACTCAAATACTACTTGTTCAATTGTTATGAAACTTTATACATGTACACTTTATGGTCCCTAGATGTGCCTTTTCTATGTTTCCCTCATATTCCATGATTATGTTTTCAGATTTTCCACTTTTAAGCGTCTTTGTGTGCGCGTCTATGGTCACACTTTTGGTTCCGCTCATAACTCAAATACTTCTTGTTCAATTGTTATGAAACTTTATACATGTACACTTTATGGTCCCTAGATGTGCCTTTTCTATGTTTCACTCAGATTCCATGATTATTTTTTCAGATTTTCCACTTTTAAGCGTCTTTGTGTGCGCGTCTATGCTTACACTTTTGGTTCCGCTCATAACTCAAATACTACTTGTTCAATTGTTATGAAACTTTATGTATGTACACTTTATGGTCCCCACATGTGCCTTTTGTATGTTTCGTACTCTAATTTGCATAATATATGCAAATTTTCTCCGTTTTTTTTACTTTGCCATTCAGTTTTTGTGCCACTCATAACTCAAATACTAATTGTTCAAATGTCTTGTAACTTGATACATATAATCATCACGATGTGTACATCTGCCTTTTGTATGTTTCATACCCTCATTTGCATAATTTATGCAAATATTCTCCGTTTTCGACTTAACCATTCACACTTTTTGTTCCACTCATAACTCTGAAAGCAGTTGTCCAAATGTTAAGAAACTTGATATGTACAATCACCATGATGTGTACATCTGTCTTTTGTATGTTTCATACCCTCATTTGCATAATTTATGTAAATTTTCTCCGTTGTTCATCCTCGCCATTCACACTTTTTGTTCCGCTCATAACTCAGACACTAATTGTTCAAATGTTACGAAACCACTGATGTGTACATCTGTCATTTTTATATTTCATACCCTCATTTGCATATGTGTATGTTTCATACCCTCATTTGCATATTTAATGACATTTTTCAAATTTTTCGACTTTTACTTCTAAAACATGCTTACAAGTGTAATACTTACTCTGCTTTAATAATACTTATATATAATGGTCTGTTCATACAAAAGTTTAAACATTGATGCCCTTTTGCTATTTTCAAACATTTCTTTTTTACCAATGTTAAAAGCTGTGCTCACTAATTCTCTTGTTGTTTAACGCCGTAGCGGCGCATATCGTGAGTGATATGAACTGTATATGTGTGTCATTGGAAACGTTTATAGAAAACAATACATATGTCCGGAAACATACTGCAACCACAATCCCTGGAGGTTCAAGCAGATATATATAACTTTATGACTGAACAATTTGTCCCACTTTTTAAGTCAGGGATTGTGCATTATCTGGAGAACAATCTATTTCAGTCTTGAATATCATCGGGTAAAAATCCCGTTAAACTACAGAACCCAGGCTCGTAAAATGCAAAACATTCTCACCAAACTTAAAATCAAGTTTTAAAAAAACCCGGCTTCATCACGTCATGTGTTATAGAAGAGTCATATCAATTAAATGTTGCATGATGAATAGAATTCCGTACAATGTACAAATTGTGTATGTCAAATACATTCAAAATCGACTTTATCTGGAGAACAAACTATTTCAGTCTTGAACATCATCGGGTAAAACCCCCAATAAACTACAGAGTCCATGTATCTAGTTATTTCTCAAATGCAAGACATTCTCTCCAAAATTAAAACAAAGCGACTACATCGCGTCATGTGTGTTGGAACAGTCATAACTATTAAAATGTTGAATGACGAATAGAATTGTGTACAATATTTTTACAAAACAATTGTAATTAAACACTATTCTAATTCGACTTTATCTGGTAACATTGCTTATAATTCGTTATTGTCTCTGTGTTAATGCGGGATGTGATTCGCTGTTCCTCGAAAAATCCTCAAAACAGGAAACGCTAAGTTTGAATATCCTCTTACAATATAGACAGGACACTTTCACGACATATTGGACACAATGGGCAGATTTATAGACACATCAAGTCGACTGATGTCAACGGGTTAAGGT
Source organism: Gibbula magus (assembly GCA_936450465.1). NCBI lineage: Eukaryota > Metazoa > Mollusca > Gastropoda > Trochida > Trochidae > Gibbula > Gibbula magus. Next base: position 49,938,478 of record OW388301.1, read on the forward strand.
AAGGATTTCTTTAATATAATTAATATAAATTAATACATAGTTGATTTAAACATATTTATTTCCATAAAAGGAACCGGATTGGTAAACAAGCTTACAGCTTATGTTAATACCGCTCCGGGATACAACAGTACATGAGTCAATTTTTAAAAATATGTAAATTTCAAGGAGAGAAATTCCAAATATTTATAAATACATATATTTTTGACAATAAAAATCAGTCACACTGCCATCCAATAACAAGGCAGGTATATGGAGGCCCACGACAGGTAGTTGTATTATTGTTGGCATCAAGGGAGTAACCATTGTTTGCATATGATTCATCACGGTAACAGAACTGACATAAAACCTTGGGACAGACGAATTTGTTAATATCATTTCATCATTTCAATAATGCTCTAAAATGTTATTTTTGATTTTGGGACAGGCATTTTTGCTAGATTTTCGAACTTTAAAATGCTACAAAATATTTATTTATGAAAATAGTTTCGATAAAATGAGTTTAGTGAATAGAGGAAATGTGTCTTTATTATTTTGGACTAATTAATAGAGTAACACTGTCTAATATTTTCCAGCAAATAGCTGGGACATGAATTAACACTTTTTTAAAAATTAACTCACATAACATGTCATAATGAATGTACAATATATATTACATTTATGTCTGAAAATAACACTTAAAACAACAACATACACACCAATCATTGTTAATCATCATATGTCATTGAAATATTAATTTGAAGCAAATCTGTCACTTAAATTTATAAACGAGTGAACTGAAATTAAGGGTTCTTTGTTGACACTTTTGGGAGAGTTTTGATTTTTAAACAGAACTGATTTTAAGTAAAATCAATTGGTATAAAAGTACAAGGTTTGTCGTATATCGCTATAAAGGGGACACAAGTAATGAATAGAGTTTTCATAGTTATGGCCACAACTTCAGGAAGAGGTTGAAGATATAAATCGTTCATATTTGTGTGCATTTGGGTTGCTACATTCAAGTCTAAGACGAGAATGAGTGATTTGACAAACTCTTAAATCAAAATGACTGTAGGTATTTTTATTGTTTGAAACGGCATTTTTGAATCTTGACAGGGACTGTATTTCTCTCTGTTCGATGGGCAATGAGTTCCATAATTTAATAGTGTCTGGAAGAAAAGACCTTGCATAATTTACAGTTTTAGAGTTTATAGTTTGAAGATTTGAATCATTGCGTAGATTATAATCAGAGACATCAGCTAATCTATGAGGTACAAGGTTACTTTGATAACTCGGCGCTATGTTATTTATCATTCTGTAAAACATACTAATTTTTTGAACATATCTTCTTTGACTACATAGTACTTATTGGTGTTAAACTACTACTATATATATTATATATACGATTTAGATATCTTGCATTGTATTCACTTCGATGGAAAATTTAGTCTTTAATTAATATTACATAACATCAAATGCTATATTTTGCGGAATCTTTGCTGATTTTAATTTTTGTACTTTTTGGCATTTATAGATAAATTAAGAGGTCAGCAAACTCTGCTTAATACCATTGTAATGCATGTATTTTGACAAAATTCTTAATTATTTGTTTATAAGAAAACCCTGTAGTTTTTTTTCCTTTAAAATCATAATAACTGTTTCATCTTAAATCACCTTCAAATTAAAATTGCAATGATACATTATTTCCGTCAATAATTAATGATGACATAAAATTTAATTATCAACATTCGTCATGATCATTTCTGAATATGTAAATATCTTTATTTCATTAGTTATATATGTGACAAGATGTAAAGAGGATACTGATATAACATTTACAATGATTTGATGACATGAAAAGCTCGAATCATGGTAGCCTACATCATATCGCGGCGCTGCGGAATTTACATCCTTGTAGAAAACTTAAAATGGCTTGAGCGACAGTGAGCCAAACGTTCTATGGTTGCAACCCGATCTCATTTCAATATATATTGACTTGCATTGAGCTGTTCAATTGTTTCCACACCGACGTTTTTTCAAGAAATAATTCCCCAAACTTACTTCTCCAATGCATATATGTCTGTCATTGTTATTGACTTGTATTTCACAGACTTGAATCCCTATTGCCCGGAAGTAAAATCCTAGTCAAGTTTGTATTTTCAATATATATACGTATGTGTTAAAGAGAGAGTTTTAAGGGATATTTTTGTGTTTATTCATTATGACAAATACGATATTGATACATGCTTATTGCATACTCATGTGAAACATATAATTGAGGGTAATTTTTTCATGAGTTTATATGTGAAATCTGATAAAGTCGAACGCACATCCTTTCAAAAATAAAAACAATGAAAAGTGAAGCTATCCTCCGGTGCTACGTGTGAAGAAAGCTTTCCTACGGCACATCACGACATTGTTGATTAGTTTAATGATACAAAATGTGTTGCTTTGCGAATATTACATCAACTCATGTTTTATTTAAAAAAAATAAAATTAGTGAAAATACAGAGTTTTTCTTTTCACACTTTGCAAAAAAAAGCAAGATGACGGACAATCAGCGACAGTACTTGCGAAGAGGCATCAAGTGCACGCTTTTCGCATTCAAATAAACTATTTTAGGTCGTGTAGGGCATGAAAACTCACTTTAGCTTCCTTTCGGTGCAATAAAATACTTATTATTCTTTACCTGCAGTCAATAATTAAAGGGAAAGTTCTATCACCGATGTATCGGCATCATCCGCCATCTTGGTTTCTTGTCATTACGTGAAATGAAAACACGTTATATTTATTATACAACCTAAACAATGATAAAATATTCAAATTGTAATACATGACATATAATAAAACGAATAAACAATATGTTGTAAGGCCGTAGCAAACTTTCTCCGTATCGCAGCGCCGATGAATGGCTTCAGTTCTCATTGTTTTTATTTTTCAACACATGTGCGCTGTCGTTATCAAGTTGTGAAATATATAAAGTCATCAATATATTAACTTCATAAATATCTTTCATTTTGATTGAGTTTTACTTATGAAATACTAGCATATATATGGCTTCCTTATCCTCCAAATCAGCATTTCAAGTATCGAAAGCCTATCACCAATCAGTCGAAAAATTATGGCCATGGTTAAGTTTCTCACAAAATGGATCCTACATCAAGGTCAAGGTCACATGGTCAAAGGATATAACTTCAGTGTGTGACATAACATAACATGTTCAAATGCTGAGGAATTAAAAGTTACTGCCATTGTGAAATTGGAAGGTCAAGTCAAGGGTCATAACTCTAAAAATATTAATCTGATGGGTCCCAAAAAGGCACATGCGTATCACCGATGTATATCTGAAGCATGTATAAAGTTTCAGAAAGATTGAGAACAAACTGTGCGAGGCTTTGAAAGGTCCGATGGGCTTAATTATGGCATGGCATGGCGTCCGTCCATCAATCCGTCCGTAAACTTTTCACTTTTTCGACTTGTTTTCAAAAACCACTGCCCCCCATGTAGAGACTTGAAATTTTATGTACGGACTCCTTGGCCAATTGGGATTCTTAATTTATAGATTTTGAGACCCGCGACCCCAAATATAGGTCACAGAGGTCATGACCTGAAGACCTACATTTGTATTTGTATTGAGCTTCAAGATCAATTTTTTTTATTTACTTTTGAGATTTTGTGTGCTCTGCAAAGGGAGGTTATTTAAAGGAAACAACAATGGTGAATTATATCTTCAAGTGTGTCTTTATTTGAAGGGATTTTAAATCTGGCCTCAAAGATAGGTCAAAGGGGTAAGATCTATTTCATCTTCTCCATTTAAAGTGCTTCCTATTTGTTGTAAATTACTTCTTACCTAGAAGTTGACATTTTGAAACTAAGTTAGTTTATGTATATAAATCTTGATGAGCTACAGAGCCAGTGGCTCTATTTGTATATATCCTTATTCAAAAGTAGACCTTTCAAATCTAACAATAAACTATAAGTTTCAAAATATGTTTTTTTATATTTCTTGTATTGAAATCTTGACATTTTAAAACAAGAGCCACCAGGAGAGATGGCTTATCCCCCGGCCCCACATTAGTAGAATAATCAGTTTTAGGAGTGTATATAATTAGAACTATAATGTGTTTTTGCTCGTAAAACAGATATCTCCTCCTTCTCCCAATTCAACCTATTACCTTTCTAAAAGACAAATGTTGCCATGGAAACAGAAAAAGTTTTAAAAGTTCAAACCCCCAAAAGGCACATCTACATTATATGAGGAGGTAGTATACACAATTTGGTGAGGATTGGTCAATCATTTTTCAAAATTCGTTTCGGAAAGAAACTCTACTCATCCAATAAATGAAGTAATAATGCTGTGGAAACGATTTCTTTTTAAATGTTCAAACCCCCAAAAGACACATCTACATGGTATGAGGAGGCAGTATACCAAAAGCGTCAAGGATGCGTCAAGTAGTTTTAGAGATCTGCTCCGGAAACAAACCCTTAATTTCAAACAGACAAAGTCACCATGGAAACAAAACACTTTTTTTCAAAAAGTTGAAACCTCCAAAAGGCAAATCTACATGATATTGGGAGCCAATATATCAAATTTGGATGAGGATGAGGATGAGGATTGACCAAGTAGTTTTCGAGTACTGCTCCGGAAACGATGTGATCACGGACAGACGGACGGACGAACAGACAGACAGACAGACAGACGGACGGAAACACAGACGGAGCCGGGGGATAAAAATGACCCAATTGCCAAGTTCACCATCCGCCTTTGGAGCATCTTATCTTGACTACGAATGCGCTGAAAATGATAAACATTTTCTCTCGTTGCTACGGAAGCTTTTCCAATCCTGCTTAGTCGATGGCCTTTACAATCTTGACAATGTTCAATGTTCGTCACATCATTATTAATTGGTAGAACTATTTAAAGATCCCGTGAAATGCATTTTTCTCAAGGATGACAGATTATTACCTTTACGTACATTGTATATTGAAATCAATTGAGCATAAAGTCGAGACAATATACATGATTAAATGATTATTATATAAGACGATTTTAATTTACCTATTTTAACAATACCGCGATTACCGCCGCGAAACGTTTAGAAAAGAACTCATTAAGGCGTGACTGATTAACCACAGACGACGGGAACCTCATTAATTAATAAATGATGATTAATCGACAAAAACACATGTTTATGCAATAATTATGTAATATTCATCTGCGGAATTACCTCGTTGGATATCTAAACATTCGATATATGGAAAATTTAAGTTGTTTGAATTAGATTTGTTAGTGAAATTAACAATCAAAATATTGCGAAATTACGTTGAATTATGACTATCGCCCATAATGAGATTACTCCAGTGATGTCACAGAAGTCATCGCTTTAGGGGTCACACCCCCGCAGACTTTCAACCCGGTCACTGGGGCTAAAAAGCTGTATATAAGTAATTTATGGACCGATTTTAGAAATTTAAAATCGAGCAATTGTCAAATTGATATCCCATTTTAATGAATCGGATTTTAACCATATGTCATTGCATCTTTCCTTTAACGCACTCACGCCTATTGAGAACGCTGTCAGAGCCAAGATTCACAAACATACACGGCAAACATCATTTAACTTACTGATAAGGAATGTGGTAATCATCGGTACTACACAAATTATAGAGTATAACTTGATAGATGCCTGTGGCGAATATGTAACTACATGCACAGGGGCTTGTATTGTGGAAAACTAGCGACTTGAAAGCATATGAAGTCGACGACCCAGGCTCTTTTAATATAAAAAGGGATATGACGAGGTCAATAACTCCATGTCCGTTTGAAATTATATTGCAGGATGTTGTCATCATATTATTCTTCAAAGTTATATACCACATCAAAGCCAATACATTTTCTTTACAAATATCCATTAACATGATATTCGATTTTCGATATATGTGTCGCAGTAGATTATCGCGGTCTGTGTATAGTAGTTTGGTGATATTCTTCCCAACGAGAGGTACCGTATTTAGGGTAAGATTATTCGTGTGGGGAGCGCTTGAAAAACGCAGTCGGACTTCTCCAAGGGCAGAGTTAGGCGGGATGAGATACGCCACTGGGCACTTGACGCATGCAGCACTCAGAAAAGACAGGAAGGCAACGTGGACCTTGGTCAGCCTATTGCGAACCGTTTATATATAGAATATGTATCTTTGTACATCTTTGAAATCCTGGACATGACTTTGTCATGTCCAGTTTGGGCTTTCATCTCAGGACAGCTAATAATCGCAACACTGCATTCAGTCTTTCATCCCTGTGCCCCTGATTACCTACTAACTTTTGCCGATGCTAAAGAATATGATTTCTTCATTGCTAATTGTTCCGGCACTTAGGTTTGTTTTCTTTGAAACAGTATGTTTTCTAGCCATCTTCCTGACCCCACGTGCTTCCTGACACTATAAATTACTCCCTCTTGTGTATTTTCGATGACTATTAAACCTGCGGCCAGTCAACTGTCTGTTATGTTCTTTATCCAAAAGGTACAAGCTTTAGTGGGTCAGCTTCAAACAGACAAGTTGATGTATTGCCGCACTTATTTACTTCTTCTTCTGTAGGTTTCAAAAGTATTTCGATTTGAAACTATTGTCCACTATTTTATCCTCTGATATTAGCATATTACAAAAGTAAGCCATTTACCTAGCCTAGCAAATTGATGAAAATACGCTTGAAAATCGTTTTTAACATCGCTTGAAATATCCTGTCAGCTAAAAGTGACCCAATAACAAAGGCAGGTGTTTGATGCACCAGATCGAGCGAGAATCATAACATGACTACGGTGGCCCATAGGGGACATAATTTTTTTATTTTTTTTATAGTTTATAGCATTTCTCCCATCGAAACCACAGAAAACTGTACTGAAAATACGGAAAACCTAGAATGAAACACGATAAACTCAAATTGAAACACGAAAAACTCCAAATGAAACACAAAATACTCAAAATGAAACTAGAAAAACTCCAAATGAAACACGAAATACTAAAAATGAAAAGTAAAAAACTGGTTCATGAAATTCTAAGAAACTACCTTCTCTGCCCAAAGGGACATCATAATACATTTTTAAAGACTTCTTTACAAATGGTATTTTCTCGAAAACCCTTTCCACCGCGGTGAAAACACTTTCCACCGCGGTGCAAACCCTTCTCATCGCGGTGCAAACCCTTTCCACCGCGGTGCAAACCCTTCTCACCGCGGTGCAAACCCTTTCCACCGCGGTGCAAACCCTTTCCACCGCGGTGAGAACCCTTTCCACCGCACGGTGGAAACTCTTTCATCCTGCAAAAGTCAGCAAATATAGAATTATAGGCAAAGAACGGTGGCCCATAGGGGACATAAAGTATTTTTTATAGTTTATTGTATTTCTCTCATCGAAACCACAGAAAACTGTACTGAAAATACGGACAACCTAGAATGAAACACGATAAACTCAAATTGAAACACGAAAAACTCCAAATGAAACACAAAATTCTCAAAATGAAACTAGAAAAACTCCAAATGAAACACGAAATACTAAAAATGAAAAGTAAAAAACTGGTTCATGAAATTCTAAGAAACTACCCTTCTCTGCCCAAAGGGACATCATAATAAATTTTAAAAGACTTCTTTACAAATGGAATTTTCTCGAAATTGCAAATGACAAAAAACTAGCTGAGGTGAGAACCCTTTCCACCGCGGTGCAAACCCTTTACACCGCGGTGAGAACCCTTTACACCGCGGTGCGAACCCTTTCCACCTCGGTGTGAACCCTTTCCACCGCGGTGTAAACTATTCTCACCGCGGTGAAAACCCTTTCCACCGCGGTGAGAACCCTTTCCACCGCGGTGTAAACTATTCTCACCGCGATAAAAACCCTTTCCACCGCGGTGCAATTCCTTCTCACCGCGGTGAAAACCCTTTCCACCGCGGTGTAAACTATTCTCACCGCGGTGAAAACCCTTTCCACCGCGGTGTAAACTATTCTCACATCGATGAAAACCCTTTCCACCGCGGTGCAAACCCTTTCCACCGCGGTGAAAACCCTTTCCACCGCGGTGTAAACTATTCTCACCGCCGTGAAAACCCTTTCCACCGCGGTGAAAACCCTTTCCACCGCGGTGAGAACCCTTTCCACCGCGGTGCAAACCCTTTCCACCGCGGTGTAAACTATTCTCACCGCGATGAAAACCCTTTCCACCGCGGTGCAAACCCTTTCCACCGCGGTGCAAACCCTTTCCACCGCGGTGTAAACTATTCTCACCGCGGTGAAAACCCTTTCCACCGCGGTGAGAACCCTTTCCACCGCGGTGCAAACCCTTTCCACAGCGGTGTAAACTATTCTCAGCGCGATGAAAACCCTTTCCACCGCGGTGCAAACCCTTTCCACCGCGGTGTAAACCATTCTCACCGCGGTGAAAACTCTTACCACCGCGGTGTAGTCTCACCGCGGTGAAAACCCTTTCCACCGCGGTGAGAACCCTTTCCACCGCGCGGTGGAAACTCTTTCATCCTGCATAGCAATCAAAAATAGAATAATAAGGAAACAAAGAATTGAATCTTGTAAAAAGAAATCCATATTGATATCAAAACAAAGATAGTTTGATAAATAATCATTGTTTCATCATTGTCATTAATCATTGTTTCAACAAAAATATGCCAGTTGTTTGATCAACTAAGTCGGCAAGTTATAACGGTACCACACCTTGGCTGTGTTAAAGAGAGGTTTCAATGTAATCGCTCAATTAGCGATTACTTTTAAACCTCTCTTGAACACGATTGATCAATGTAGCGCTACGTAGCAAGGCGAGCAAACATCGAGGAATTTGCACTGTGTCGTTCAAGAGAGAATGAGTGCTATTTGAGCGCTACTTGAGCACTATATTGAGCGATCAATAAGCGATTATAAGCGCTCGCTGTTATGGAACGGAACCCTTATTTCGTACTTCATATCTTCTGAACCATGGGCCGCTTTTCACATGTTTTATTTCGTTGTAAAGAGACATGCTTATACTTTTCAAAGTAGATAAGTGGGAATAGGTATCAATGCTGGGCTCTAGATGTCATCTTCTTTATGAATTAAGTTATGGGTATGTGTGGCAAAATCAGAATGTTGGCTGTATTAGTTTTCATATAGCGACCTTAAGGGGGCAGTAGAAAGTTTTTTGGCAAAATTTATTTTTTCAAATTTCCCATTTATAATGATAGTTTATGTCATTTATACTAACTTTAGAGAGTAAAACATTCCACTACACAAACCCGATATCCGTAGTGGTAATAATGGTGTTACATATTAAGCCATAATTGCTTGGAGGCCATTTTATTGTGAACACATTTTATTATATGGAATGACAAAAACAATTCCCATGGCTTTACGAAACAATGTACACTCTATTTCAACTTGATTTCCTGATGAGAGAAGGATGTTTTTTCTATTGGTGACAACATTTTTCAAATATAGTTCATCGACTTATTTCATCGAAAAAACGTGCTACTGCCCCTTTAAAGGAGAGACAGGGAAGATTTACGACTATCCATGTTCGGAGAACACTTTCTTTCACAACAAGCCCATAAACAACGTTACTATAATAACATTTTACTGTTCATATCATTAATAAAGCAAATGGAGAGTAAATTGTCTCACAAACCAAAATCTTGAAGGTGATGAAATACTCACACATGTTTTTCATTTTTTATTTAACACTTCAATTTAAACTTGGATGAGGGAAATACACCCGAATCAATATAATTATCTGAACCCTGAATGTATATGTACATGTATTGATAATCAGAAGTAGTTGCAAACTATTTCAAAAGATTCCAAACTTCAATTTTACAGAAATGTAAACGTTGTTTTGGCTATGAACAATACTTGTCCGAGAACGAGTTCTATGGATATACAACTTCTTTATTGCAGGCGTGCGACGTTCTGTGTATATTCTGACACCGTTATCAAGCAAATGAGGAATCTACACTGAAACGCCACACGCCTGCAATAAAGAAGTTGTCCGTATTTTCAGTACAGTTTTCTGTGGTTTCGATGAGAGAAATACAATAAACTATAAAAAAATACTTTATGTCCCCTATGGGCCACCGTACTTTGCCTATAATTCTATATTTGCTGACTTTTGCAGGATGAAAGAGTTTCCACCGCGGTGGAAAGGGTTAACACAGCCAAGGTGTGGTACCGTTATAACTTGCCGACTTAGTTGATCAAACAACTGGCATATTTTTGTTGAAACAATGATTAATGACAATGATGAAACAATGATTATTTATCAAACTATCTTTGTTTTGATATCAAAATGGATTTCTTTTTACAAGATTCAATTCTTTGTTTCCTTATTATTCTATTTTTGATTGCTATGCAGGATGAAAGAGTTTCCACCGCGCGGTGAAAAGGGTTTGCACCGCGCGGTGGAAAGGGTTCTCACCGCGGTGGAAAGGGTTTTCACCGCGGTGAGACTACACCGCGGCGGAAAGGGTTTTCACCGCGGTGAGAATGGTTTACACCGCGGTGGAAAGGGTTTTCACCGCGGTGAGAAGGGTTTGCACCGCGGTGGAAAGGGTTTGCACCGCGGTGGAAAGGGTTTTCATCGCGGTGAGAATAGTTTACACCGCGGTGGAAAGGGTTCTCACCGCGGTGGAAAGGGTTTTCAGTAGAGTGGTGATAAAGGTTATCGCCACTGTATCTTGATAGAGGGTTTATTTCACTGATAGGACGGAGTATCTCACTCCAAGTTATATACAACATCCTTAATCATGATTTGTCAATTGTGCAATTTTTCACGAACTACTTTACCTAAATATTGGACAAATTCAATTTTATGGAAAAATTTTCACTTAATCCTGATGCTGTTTACTCTTCAGCGAAAATAATTTCTTTGCCATGAATAAAACAACTGCAATGTCCTCAAAATTCATGAAAATGTATTCTATTATACTATGCTGGTGGCCTCGTTAGTGAATGAAACTCTATCTTTATGTGAGCAGAAAGGAGCAATTCAAGAGTGTATCTATGATGGCCGAGAGGAGACATCGCTCTTTCGCGATATAGCATTACGACAAAGCGATATGCCATATCGCTTTGTCGCTCAGCTACATGTATATCGCTTCATCGGTCTATCGGTCTATCGCTTTATCGCTTTATCGCTTTATCGCTTTGTCTCGCCACTGTACCTCTTTCGTATAAGAGAAAGTTTAGATTTTTTGAGAGCGGAGAACATTTTTTTCAAATGTAATGATTTTATTTATTGTTCTTACAGTTAAACTTTTTAATGGCATGCACATAACTATTCTAAACAAATGATAATACTTGACCTTTAAGGCTACTTTAAAAGATGTGCATTTAACTCAGTAAGATATATTTAATTGGTTCAAAACTTGAATTGAGCAGGAAAACCACAGAGAATACCAACGTTTTGTAATACTATACCAAGATTTGTAGAGGTATTTAAAAACAGTTCCAGTCGAGCAGAATTGTTTTGTATATGATCTATGTTCTAAAAAATGCACAATTATCGTCATTTACTAACTTCAAAGCTTTAAACTCCTTCTTGGTATAAACTATGCTGTGTACTTTTACATCCTTAGAGAATATACATCGAAATGCCCACTTTTCATATACATTTGGACATTTATCACCAGTATTCACACTGTCATAAACGTATTAAAGTAAACCTTTTTAGACAAAACAAATGTGTTGATGAAAACCTTGCTATTTGTACAAATTGTAATCTAGGAACAATTGAAGATGAATATCATGTGTTGTTTGTATGTGAACGATATGCAAACCTCAGAAATAAGTATTTGGGTAATGTAAAAAAATAAAGCGTATAAAGCCAAAATTGCATGGCGGCCATTTTATTGTGAACACATTTTATTATTTTGAATGACAAAAACGATTCCCATGGCCTTTACGGAACCATGTACACTCATTTTTAACTTGATTTTCCGAAGAGATAACGATGTTTTACTATTGTTGACATTATTTTTCAAATACATTTCATCGACTTATTTGAGCGAAAAAACGTGCTACTGCCCCTTTAAAATCGAGCAGCATCATTATACATGTGTTAAACCGAAACTATATATTCACGTCCCACGTACACGTTACGAACACGGTAGACTTATTAAACAATATTAACCCAAAGTTGTCTATTTGTCTGTTGTAAATACATTTCCAGAATTACGTTTGACCAATTGACGTGGCATATTGTCCGGTTTTCGATCAGAAATCGCGACTTTTACCTTCATATTATCGATATACCGAGTCGACTGTCATCAAAATGGCAACAGTCAGTACTTCTCGATAAAATGACACAATCTATAACATTTTGCAAATGTGACCCATAACAACACAATGGATGTACCTTTAAGTGGACATTTTATATGAAGTATTAGACGATTGTGTAACTTTCAATACATATCCGAATGTAAGCTACATGTAAGCTCCATGCACGGAATACGTACATATTATTATCATCACATTAATGAGTCATGACAATACACAGAGTTCGCAGTTTTTAATCAATGATATGTGTTAATAGAAGTAACCCCAATATTGTAGCAAGGGTTGGATATTGTTAATTTAGAACTTAGCAATATGTAAATATAATTCAGCAGTGGATAACAGTATTTTACTAGTAGAATAATAACATTTTACTTATACTTATAGTTTTCAATTAAGATTAGCAGAAAAAAGGTTTTCAATGTTGGGCTCTAAATTTCAGTAATATTATCTCTATGAATATGTTTTTTGGTTTATGTGGCAAAACCAAGATATTGTCTGCATTTGCTTTTAAAGCAACCTTTGAACATCCGAATATATAGAATAGTTTTAAATAAATTTAGATGTTCAAGCCATTTCGCGTCTTCACTACTTCGCCACTTCTTTACATATTTTGAAAAGATTCTACAATAATTAACGATCTATCTGAATATGCTATTTTGATGTGTTGAAATATCGAAGTATATATAGCATATCGTATGTAGTTAGATCTTGATCCACATGAACTAACAAATCTCAACTCAGACTGTACCGCTCAATCATTTAGCACATATATTCCATTTTGCATGTTATAAATGATATTCATTAACATTATTCCGAGTGACATACAAACGCTGTCGTTGACTAATAGATTATGATATTAAGTCGAAACAAGGCAATTCGGGCTTGCACAATATGTTTTATGGATGGTAAATTAGACCCTATCTTTTTATCACTTATTTTACACGCATTCAAGCAAAACTGCCTATTTATGCATGCCATTGCTCTCTGATTCCTTCCCTTTTGAAAGGGCATGTCGACATAATATCATCAATATGGTATCACTCACTCCGAAAGTGAAAACTATATGTACTTGATAAATATGAGACGTGTAAAGTCTGGCGGTAGTGCTTGTTTTCAATAATTCAATCAAAACACATCAATTTGCAAATTGATTAATACGGAACAACCAGAGAGTGGATCGTATGCAGTGCATTGTTTTAGAAATATAATTCAATAACCGAAAGCTCTTTTTAGGAAAATAATTATTCTAAGTAACACATTGAATAGGAAAATTAAGGAACAAATGTACAGGACGAACAGCTTCTATTCTTTGCTAACTTTTCTGTCAAACGTGTTTCAATTCCCATGTACTTTGGGTTATCCGAGCGTTGGTAATGTTCCCGTATCATCATGATTCAACAGTTATTTCTGTCGTGAAAAAGGATTTGATCATATTTTTGGTGTGACGTTCATCACAATAATAATTGCGGACATTGACTGTCAATCATTATAACAAAATAATTCTCTTTATTAATATCATTTTGTGATTGGCGCTTTTATTTTTAGTTTATTTTCAATAACAGTCAATACTTCTTGATGAAATACTACAATACCACTGAGTGTCCTTTTTAAAACCCATTGAGAATGTTGTTGGAGTCACATTATGTCAAAAGCAATAAATGGAGTTATTTTATCGAAAAGTACGGATTGATTGCTGATGAACATTATCAATTTAAGGCTAGTTCATTTAGTAAAGTGATATTATGAAGGTGAAAGTCGCGATTTATGATAGAAAACTTGACAAAGATGCGGGTTGATTGGTTAAATGTCAGTTTGGAAACTTACCTTTAATAGACAAACAGTTAGATGTGGGTTGGTAATGTGTAATAGGTCATATAACTACTGTCCACATATATGAGACATATAAATTCGGCCTCTGCACATTCAAACTGCCGTTGTTCGTCTTTATTTAATTAGCATACATTTGGCGTTAGAGAATGAATTTGCAAGTCAAGTGAAATTATTTGTATTTCAATCAGAATATCCGGTCTTTCGGCACGCATGAAGGCCTAATAAATATTCCTAAAAATGTCCAATGGCTGTTTAAAGCATATTTGTTAATGTTTTGTCCATATGCATTATTTTTACATTTTATCTGTAAATAAGTATTTTGGATATCAGATTATTCAACCAAAAGCGTATATATTCAGAATTTAGTGGATTCACATATCGTAATCAAGTAAAGAAGAACTAAACGCCGGAAACCATTTTATTTTAAGTTATGTGAGTACTTTAGCTCTGATGGTTAAATCACCATATCATCAACATACCTCTATTGACCTGTATTAATAACATGACACACTATAACGCAAATCTATAAGTATGTGAAATAAATATTCAAATTTCATAATACATATCTACTGACATGAACTGAACTGGACAGCAAAAGAAACGCGAGTTTAAATTATTATAGTTTCTGTTTGCATATCAGCCTATAATTGTCATATCATTAGTAAATGTCAGATTACATGTGGAGCTATGTAGAGTATAGATGGTTACCATTGCAAAGTCAAATGGTATCAGTTCGCGAAAATGCACGTCACATGTTGTCATAGTAACATGATCTGCCTGTTATCCGATACTTGCTCTGTGAAAAGGGCCAAATCTTGTTTAAGAAGTCAATGCTTTTGAAATTTTCGGAAATTGGGATATTGACCTACTGCATGCTGTACAGTTTGCAATGACTGTAAATGTGCTCGTGGAACACCTTGGTACCGACAAGGAATGCAATACCTTGAAGTTTTATTAAACAAAATGATGCAATAATGTCAAATCAACATCAGCAAAGACAGGGGTTTTGCATCAAACAACTTCATGGGAGTGTTTGCACAAGTTCCAATTGCATTTAAAAGCACAATGGGCCTCTTATCATCTGAAAAGAAATGTGGCTATTTTCCCAAAGAATGACTATGGCACAAGATAATGCTATGCAGAAGTTCTACACAAGTGTTGACTTATCGTTATATCTGCATGCTGTCCATCACGTTATTAACATCATGTCAACACAATTTGAATGCTCTGATGTTATACATTTGCTCAATACAGCGTTATCAGTAATTACGAAATTGTTTCAGTGGACTAGTGTTTATTTTGCTGTTCAGTAGATATATATAGTATGTACGTCACCTTGTTGAGATTACAATTCATCTACATAGTATAGCTTGCACAAGAAACCAACATATTGACTTTCAAGGTGTAAACTCTACATAAATGCTCATAATAATGCAACTGTTGAGTGTACTTCAACCGTCTATATAATCTCGGAATATAGTGTCCATATATTAGGTTCATTGTACGTGTATCTCGATTTCCTTAAGAATGACATCGCTTCTATAAGTATGAACATAAAGTTAAAGCATTGAGTTGGGCCTTATCAAAAGTTTGGCTACTTAGAAAGGTTGTCTGCTCGGGAAAGCCACACTGGAAAACTACAGATTGTCGCGAGGGCCACACGTCATTTAAACGGCTTGTTGCCGCAAAAGCCACGATTGATTGCGGGATGATTACCGTTCATCAAATTAGCGCCACCCATTGATAGATAATGAGCTTGTTTTAAAGTGTATACGGAGCGAATGTTGTTTGTTTAGTTTTAAATAAAGTGTCGTAAAAGTTTTTCTTTAGGTCTCGATTTAAAAAATCACGACTTTTCAACTTTATATTTGTCACCATTCTGAAGTGGTTAGCATTAAAATGATGATTCTCAGCAACGTCCAGTATTCGGTAAAATTACATCTGACTATACAACATACTCAACATGACACCCATACATGTACATTACATGAAATAAAATATGTTGATATGGCCCAGTATGGGGTGAAAACATCAATTAAATATGAAACTCGCCTGCCCTGTGCCTTCCTACAATATGGTAATACAAAGTAAAAAGACTGCAAAAAAAATAGTTTATTATATACCGTAATTTCACATTGACCAGCACTCCCGACCATTGTCGGGAGAGCCACACTAATACGATCACAAAACTTTCTCATTGCTGTATTTAACCTTATTTTCGTACATGTGGCTCTCCCGGATTGCAACCCGTATAAAGGTGTGCATTTGAAAAACAAGTGAAAACCAATAGAAACCACGGTCGTTATCCAAAGTTATACTAAGATTCTTATGTTTATTGCAAAATAGTTTTACACACCATGCAGCATTTGACAACAGTTGTGAATCACATTTCCTTCTCTGTTTTACTAAATTCCTCGTTACCGTTGTCTATTAACTGCATAGATATTAGTTCCTTCTATCGTATATATTATGAGTGTTAGAACGATTACCTTTGGGCAATTGAGTAATGAAGCCGCCATAAGATTATTAATTAAGCATTATTCCAAAATAAAATATTATAGAATATAAATATTTGGGTCCTATAGGCGAACATATATGTAAAATGTTGTCATCAACATCATCAAAAGTTGATAACGGCATTAAACTACTCTACACGTTTGCTTGTTTCATTAACTATATGGAAAATATTGCTAATGATAAAATGAACATCATCATCAATAACAACAACGTTTTTTTAAACAGTCCTAAATGTCACATTCTCAACATCCTGGAAACTAAATCATATTATCTACCACCACGAAGTTTGAAGAATTATTAAGGAAGGAGTGTTCTCTCCCACTCTCTGACTTTGATTCCGAAAAGTAACTATAATAAAACAAGCAGATCGAGTTGGCCTAAAATTTACAAATTAAAATTGTAAATCCTTGGAAACAGGGCAAAACATCATGGACGGGACGATACAGACATACGAACAAACGGAAAAACGAACGGACGGGCGGACGGAGCTCATTTCTATATTCCCCAACTTCGTTTGGCTGGGATGATAATAAGTAACAAATTATCTCAATGAAATATGGTATGGCTATGATGGCAGTGGAGAGCTCCAGAAATGTTCTTATCTTCATTTAAAGAAGAAGGAAATACTCCAGAACTTGAAACTCTTTTAATATGTCTTACTCAAATGTGGTCTACACATATATGAAGCAAAGGATGCCTATTGATATGTAAAACAGTTTAAAGAAATGGCTGTTTTATTTATGCTTGAACCTAAATTAAGTGCCATTACGCTATTTTGATGTCATGTAATATCGTATTTCCAATCCAATATAAACTACGTATCGGCGATTGCTTTTGGATATTGGTGATGATACTGTGCATATTGGCGTCCTAATTGAGAATATTGGTTGCCCAGTTTAGATTATGGGCGTTCTCGTTTGGATATTGGTGCCCAAAATTGTTACAGAATACGACAGGTCACAAGTAAAGCTTACAGCACTTGTTTCTTAACGTTATGAAACATAAAAAAATAGTCCATATTTTTTAGTGTTATTACATTTGAATTTTATGTACAGCAAATACAGCTTACAAGCATAATTATTTTATGTTATAAGCACTTGTCCAATACAGTATTTTATATAATTTTGAATGTGATCCGGACACCATTTCAGTCCACAAGAAATTGCATGTCGGATTAGTTGTGTGACGACGTGATGCACATAGTCGAATTTCTAGCAAGGGTTGTGTGTCTGGGTTTGCTGCCGTGCATGTTGCCGCTGTTGCAGTCTTCCTTTTCTGCACTACGTCGTCTAGAGCTTCAACATGTCGAAACTGGCCCTCTTATACCTGAAATGTAAAAAAACAACACAATCAGTTTAATCATTTTAACGCAATGTTATAGTATATACTCAGAGAACCATATGTTTTCACATTAAAGAAGTTGTGAACCAGAAAGTCCTCCTCTTCTTATTTATACCACTTCTAAATGGCCATGAAAGACTCATAGAAATATTTCATTTCGAAAGGTTTAAAGACAGCTATTATTTAAATTACACAAGTTAATGACACGTTATATACATACGGAAAAAAAAATCGTTTACGTTACGATAATTTGACCGAATTCATCACTCTCGACGTGAGAAAATTAGATTTTGTGACAGATTTCCTCAAAGAAAAATGACTCAAGTTGACATTTAAAAAACTAGGATTTGTCCTTCTGCCTAAACTACGTAATACATTGAGGTTTCAGATATCAGAAACATCATTTTTGTTATCAAGTTGACTTTCAGACATCAAAACATCTGTTATGTTGCAAAATAAAGACGTAACTGATTGGTGAAATGCTGTCCCTTTTATTCAACAATTATTGGTGAAAAGGCTATAACATTCGATTATTTAAGGCATCTTTTTTATTCTTTCCAGTTCAAACCAGTTCCAGTTAATTAAACTCTTTTCTTTGTTTTAGAGAGGTCATTACAGTTAACAGTGACCAGAATTTGTCAGTCAGGTTCATAGTGCTGTTACTAGTGACTTTTGACTGAAAGGCAGATACTAAAGTTTGACCAGTTGAATTAAATTACTCACATTACAGCAACCAATATTCACTTTATTTCTCATTGTAACATAACATGTTTTTGTAGACCAAAATACCAAACACAAATATCAAAAAGAAGCGAAACTTTTGTGAATGGATTTTTTATTTCTAAAACGGCTGGATTATGGTTCTCTTATATCATATTGTTAATTTTACTGACACATTGTCTTCTTTCTTATCAGACAACCTTTGCTTGTGAAACATGGGAGTATTTTTTTCACTTAATAACGATATTCAGTATAATGTTATCTTAGAATAGCTTCAAATTAAATCTCATTATTGTTTTATGCAAAACTAAGTGTCTAAACAAATGGAACGATATGAAATACTAAATTGATTAAATGTTGATGTTATAACATTATTGTAAGAGTGAGTGAGTGAGTTATTGTTTAACGCCGCTTCGGCAATATTGCAGCCATTAGCGGCGAATTTTTTAATTTGTAAGAAACAGTCTATACCTTGTAACAATAGTAACGAAGTTTTAACTACTTTTCTATTAGAATCATGTTGTTAAGATACTCTTGTTAGACACAGTGTTGTATTTCTTAGCCATAGGAGAGTTGTGTTATTCTAGACTGACAAACGTATCATTACCTGAGAGGCATGTATTTCATGTGTGAACGCACAGGAAATCTTGCTTGATTTTCCATGTTACAGCTGGCAGTGACTATATGGGGGTTGTATTCTATCTTCCGACCAGCCGCACATAGACCATCACCAGAACAATTAGTTCTCAAATTAATCTGTCTTTCTATTTCTTGTGAAGCAACAATTAAATCACCATGTGACGAGCTGTTGCTAACGTTCTTTGGTGGAAACTCATTATTCAACCAAATATTAAAATTATTTTCACTATTAAGAACATTCTCAAAATCCGAAGAAATATATTTTTCAGTGAATGTATTTTACGTAATAAAAATCGTCTTTTTGAGTTGCATCCGTCATGATCAATGATGTATGAGTGACAGGAATACGAGTGAAATGCGATGTTTTATACCTCCCAAGACTCACACAAATCATGCATATCTTGAGTTGTAAATAGGACGCCAATATTCAAGGCATGCGAGCGCACTTCTTGTCCTTGCACGGACATTGAAATGCATGCGCAGTATGTAGGACGCCAATATCGATCATTCAGTTGCATAACAAACTAGCACGCCAATACTTAACGTATTTAGGTTTAAGTGGAATAAACTCCTCAAACTCGCCAATATTTGCGGGTCGGGTATCATCGTCGGCCTAACGGCCTTACTGAAATTTATCAGAAAACTGTAAAACATTACCCTTGTCGAGCAATTTGCATCCTGAAGTACATGTAGTGTTGTTGCTGAAAATTAAAATTTAAAAGTTTATCGATTCATTAGCGTAACAATGTAATTATGTAACGGTAAAAGTAGTGACAATGCACTGAGATTGACGTCCGTCATTCAGTCACATGTCATTTTGGAAACTTGTTTACAACAGACGATAGGACAAATTTTGGTTGAGAATGATAACTGGGTCGTCTGTGCAAATGAGACGTGAAAATTCGGTTTCGGGTGTTGCCGACTTTCATTTGAAACTAGTAATCATATATACTGGGCGATAGGGGCTGAATTGCAAGATAAGTGAATTATTTGAACTGAAATCAGCATACATCGCATTCAGCACGGATTTACACAAAATAAAGTATCTTGAAACATAATGGGTGCCTCGTCATACATATAATGTACATATTATTTGAACGAGTAAACTTACAGTTTCATTAATGTTAGCAGAATGGAGTCATTTAAGTGGTTTTGAAAATATTTCTTAACCTCAAATTACTTAACCGATTGTAGCCTACGTACACTGAAGGCGCACATCTTATTATCATCACACTAATGGTACTCATGCTATTTTAAGGGCGTTAGAAGAACTTTTTCTAAGCGAAATAATTATTTACTAGAGACAAAGAACTATGCCGCCATTGGAAATGAATCATTAATATGTTTTTGTTGAAAGAATGGTAAAAACAAAGGTCTGATATATCTAAAGTATGTCTATGAAGGATCTATGTGTACGGGGATAAATACACCGTGTCGATTATCGATAATATTTGCAGATCTCTCTTGTAAGTGACATGGATTTTTAGCTCATCAGGGCTGGAAGGCCAGATAGGCTTATGGCATGGCCCGTTGTGCGGCCGCGTCCGTCCCTCAGTCGTCTGACCGTAAACTTTTCATACTTTCGACTCTTACTCCTGTGGCGCAACATCCCCAAAGCTGAAGTTTTGTGGGGAGGTACCTTGCACATAGGGGATCAAAGTTTGTTCATTTGAACTTAACCACCCATCAAATATGGGCGTGGCAGGCATTATTAAGAGAACCTTTAAACGACTTTCTTCTCCGGAAACAGTTGACATAGGAAGATGACATTTTCGAATTAAAAGTTTTATTACATATACAATTTTATTTGTTCTTTTGTTCCTGACCTCATGTCGAATATGGATGTGACAGAGGTCCACCCTAAATTCTTTAAAAGACTTCTTCTTCAAAACGATTTGATACAGAGAAATTTTCACATTTTAACAAGCTGGGTCTAATCATGCTGCTCTCGTATCTAAACATGTATATTTAGCAAATTTGCTATGCGTTGTCGTGATTGTTTAGCTGAGTGTGTAACAATCAAAATGCAAAAAGGTAATTGCTAATTCTTTTGTTGTGTTATTCCCTCAATCAGTTCCTATCATTCACCATGATGACATATAATGATGATTGAACAAATGTTGACAGTAAGTGAATACTATCGAATGCAAATGGGGAACGCATAATCTCAAAGCATAAGACAAACAGTGAAACAATGCATTTATAACTAAACTGTAAACAAAGTAAACATTCCTTCCTCTTTCGCCCTCAAAGCCAGACAAAATTGAAATGTAGGTGATACCACCATTAAAAGGCACATCTACATGATATGGAATGACAGTATACCAAATTTGGTGAGGATTTGTTAAGTAGTTTTGGAGTTATGCTCAGTCGCCAACGCCAATGACAATGACAATGACAATGACAATGACAATGCCAACAATAACGGACACTCAAACAAAACCATTAATACTTTAAAGGCATAACATGTTTCAATGAAGCATCTGTTTATTAATATACAATGCATCCTGTCCACTATACCACACACCCAAACATTTAGGCCTGAAGAGCTAAAATCGGAATATGTTTATCAATTATCATCAGTGTTAAATTGTTGCTAAACTACGCTTACACAGTGATATTATTAATAAACTGATTAGGTGTACACATATATAACAATCTACAATCATTATTTTTCAAATTTAATAAATATTAGCAAAATCATTCAAGCCTTAAAGGAAAGATTGCTCCATTAACTTATTCAAATGTAAGCTAAGCTCCATACACTGAGGGCGCCCATCCTATTACCATCATACTACTGATTCATGACGATGCACAGATTTCACACTATATTAGTAAATTTCCCCAAAGCCTGTTTTTTCCCTTTATAACTATTTCCGTGGCACTTTTTATAATACAATATAATACTGTGATATAGCTATATAGTATACTCTTCGCACACTGCTTCAATTTGATGTGTACAGTATAACCCAGTAAAACAAGTATTTTGATTATGATTTTATTATTTCTTTTAATTTGTTATTGAATGGCTAAATAATATACCAGTGTTGATACCATAGACTTCCGAACCTGCATCTTAATTATGTTGATGAATATATATCAGAGGTAATCAGAGTGGGCCGATTTATATAAAATTTGCTTTGATCAATCAAATATATTATACTCAGTCACATAAAGTATGTCTAAGGAAGTATTTACGTACAGGTTTAGACAAACCAAATCAACGTTTAGAATTAATCTATTATACCCCCACCCCTCCGCCCCTGGCTAGTGCTGTAGTTGTGTTTCATCTTCTTATTAAGTGTACATTTTGAACAAGTCACAGAGTTAGTTTCTTAAATATTATGTTAGCTGAATGAACCATTCAAGTGTTAAGGAGAGGAATTACTAGCCACCAATAATTATCCGAATGTAAACTAAGCTCCATGCACTAAAGACGTACATTTTGTTATCATCAAATTAGTCATGACCATGCAAAGAGTTCGCAGTTTTATGTCTTAGTGAAATTAACCCAACTATTGTACCAAGGGTTGAACGCTGATATTGTTAATATAAAAATGAACAATATGTTAATATAATTCGATAGTGGATACGATTATTATACTGTAGCAGAGTAACAGCATTTTGCTTATGCTTATAGTTTACAATAGAGATTAGCAGAAAAAAGGTATTCAATCTTGGGCTCTAAATGATTCAATTGGAAAGAGACGATTTGGTAACCTCCAATACGTATTCGAATGTACACTGAGCTCCATACACTGAAGGCGTACATATTATTACCATCAAACTAATGATTCATTGCGATGCAAGGAGTTCACACTTTTAATAAATTTGCCCAAAACGTGTTTTTTCATGAATTGAACCTTTAGAATTATTTCTGTGGCATATTTTAAAACACGATGTCACACAAATATTCTACTGTGGTATAGCCTAATAGTATCTTTATATATATTATGATAGATTATTTAATTCTTTCCATTGATTTGTTAGTGAATGGCTGAATAATATATCAGTGTTGTTACAATAGATTTGCAAATTTGTGTCTTACATTATGTTGATGAATATATACCAGAAATAATCAGAGTGAGCCGATTTAAATTTATATAAACTTTGTATTGCTCAATCAAATCTGTTATACTCAGTCACACAAAGTATATCTAAGGAAGTATTTTATTGTTCAGGTTTAGACACACCATGTCATTTATCAAAATCATTCTTATGTTATGTGAATCCAAAAGCCCAGTCAAATGAAAAACAACATTGAATGAAACCAGGGCCGTGTTCAAGAGAGGTTTCAAAAGTAAGCGCTCAATTAGCGATTACTTTTAAAACTCTCTTGAACGCGATTGCAAGGCGAGCAAACTTCGAGGAATTTGCACCGTGTCGTTAAAGAGCGAATGAGCGCTACTTGAGCGCTACATTGAGCAATCAATGAGCGATTATAAGCGCTCGCTGTTATGGAACGGAGTCCAGTATTGACTGTTACGACAGATAAAGGTCGACATGTGACATGTGATTTTCGTCTTCAAACATGCGCACTTAATGTATAGAGTTATCACTTTTATCGCTTTATCGCTCTTCCACTTTATACGATGATGTAGCGTGGTTGAGCTTCACCACATGGTTCAAGAGTGTGCAAGAAAGTATGTGATTAAAATTGGAGCCAATCAGTTTCTCTTTATAATGATGAAAACAAGTTGAAAACCGTAATATATGAAGTACGAAATGAAGATGTGGGACCGTTATAATCTGCTGACTTGATGCATACAAAGCTCGGGGCCGAACAAACCTCTGGCATATTTTTACAATGACGTGAACAATTATATTGATATAGTATAGCTAAAATCACACAGCTGACTTAAAACACAATGTGAAAAATTATATTGTTTATTTCATATGTCTGTACATACCATACATTTGAAGATTTAAAATAAACCAAAATAACCTTTGAGTTATATCGGAACCATACACATAAAATCAAAGTAACTTTACTTTTATATCATTTTCAATTCATTTTTAAAAGATTACAGCATTTGTTCGCCTATAATTCTATATTTGATGACTTATGCAGGAGTTTCCACCGCGCGGTGGAAAGGGTTTGCACCGCGCGGTTGAGAAGGGTTTTCACCGCGGTGGAAAGGGTTTGCACCGCGGTGGAAAGGGTTTGCACCGCGGTGAGAATAGTTAACACCGCGGTGGGAAGGGTTTGCACCGCGGTGGAAAGGGTTTTCACCGCGGTGGAAAGGGTTTGCACCGCGGTGGAAAGAATTTCACCGCGGTGAGAAGGGTTTGCACCGCGGTGAGAAGGGTTTGCACCGCGGTGGAAAGGGTTTGCACCGCGGTGAGAAGGGTTTGCACCGCGGTGAGAAGGGTTTGCACCGCGGGGGAAAGGGTTTGCACCGCGGCGGAAAGGGTTTGCACCGCGGTGGAAAGGGTTTGCACCGCGGTGGGAAGGGTTTTCACCGCGGTGAGAAGGGTTTTCACCTCAGCTAGTTTTTTGTCATTTGCAATTTCGAGAAAATTCCATTTGTAAAATTTATTGTGAGTTTTTAGCTCATCAGGCCTGAAAGGCCCGATGGGCTTATGGCATGGGATGGCGTCCGTCCGTCCGTCCGTCCGTCCGTCCGTCCGTAAACTTTTCATTTTTTCGACTTCTTCTCCAGAACCAATAACTCTAGAGAGCTGAAATTTTATGTACAGACTCCTTGGCCAATGGGGATTCTAAATTGTAGATTTGGTGACCCTGTGACCTCAAATAAGGGCCTCACAGGCCATTACCTAAAATCCTGTTTTCATCTGTTTCTCCGGAACAAAAAGACCTAGAAGGCTGTAATATTGTATGCAAACTTTTTAGCCAATGGGGATTCTAACTTGTAAATTTGGTGACCCTGAGACCCCAAATATGGGCCACAGCCTAAAAAACCTGTCGAAATTGAATTTTGAACTGATATTTTATGTGCACTTCTTTCACTTTATTTGAAATGTATGTCGACTTGAAATAACAATCTACATTGTGGACATGTTTGTCAAATTGATGTAATCAATGTGAAATGAGAACTGTTGAATAGCCTATGAAATGAAAATTGTGACAAGTCATAAAGGACTAAATTGAAGAGGAGTTAAGAATTCTTTTATTTTACATGAGATATGTGAACTGCATATGACTGGTGATGAAATGATAAGATAAGATTATTTTCATCTTCTTCTCCAGAATGAAAAGACCTAGAAGGCTGTCATGTTGTGTAAAGAGTCTTTAGCCAATGGAGATTCTAAATTGAAGATTTGGTGACCCTGTGACCCCAAATAAGGGCCTCACAGGCCATTACCTAAAATCCTGTTTTCATCTTTTTCTCCGGAACAAAAAGACCTAGAAGGCTGTAATATTGTATGCAAACTCTTTAGCCAATGGGGATTCTAACTTGTAAATTTGGTGACCCTGTGAACCAAAATATGGGCCCCAGCCTAAAAAACCTTTGAAAATTAATTTTGAACTGATATTTTATGACACTTCAACCACTTTATTTGAAATGTATGTCGACTTGAAATAACAATCTACATTGTGGACATGTTTGTCAAATTGATGTAATTAATGTGAAATGAGAACTGTTGAATAGCCTATGAAATGAAAATTGTGACAAGTCATAAAGGACTAAATTGAAGAGGAGTTAAGAATTCTATTATTGTACATGAGATATGTGAACTGCATATGACTGGTGATGAAATGATAAGATAAGATTATTTTCATCTTCTTCTCCAGAGTGAAAAAACCTAGAAGGTTGTCATGTTGTGTAATGAGTCTTTAGCCAATGGAGATTCTAAATTGTAGATTTGGTGACGCTGTGGCCCCAAATAAGGGCCTCACAGACCATTACCTAAAATCCTGTTTTCATCCAGAACAAACTAGAAGGAATATTGCGTTCAGAATGTTTAGATGTTTGGATGACAAGGCTTAGAACCGATAAAATTGTGCAGAGATTGTTTAGCCAAGGTGATTCTAAATTGTACTATGTTCCATGAGATTCATCACATTGCCTGTTCTCTTTAAGCCTTATACAGTTAGATCAGTGCTGCCAGTGTTTAGTGCAAGCAGGAGTCTATTACATAATTTGGCGGTAAAACACAAAAAACACAGCTGGCTTGTAACCAGAGCCAAGGGGTCAGAATATTGCATAATCTCATGTGTGTTGACCTTGCTGAGTGCTCTCTCTCAATTCCAAGACTAAGATTTGTCAGGGTTAGGGATTGTGCATTTTATTGAGACAACATATTTCTGTCTTCATCATCAAACAAAATAAACTCAGATGAGCTACAGAGCCCATGGCTCTATTTTTCTAGTTTCATTTTGAGTATTTTGTGTTTCATTTGGAGTTTTTCTTGTTTCAATTTGAGTTTATCGTGTTTTCTTCTAGTTTTCCGTATTTTCAGTACAGTTTTCCGTGGTTTCGATGAGAGAAATACAATAAACTATAAAAAATACTTTATATCCCCTATGGGCCACCGTAGCAAAGAAAGGGTGTAATCTTTTAAAAATGATATAAAAGTAAAGTTACCTTGATTTTATTTTTATGGTTTCGATATAACTCAAATGTTATTTTGGTTTATTTTAAATCTTCAAATGTATAGTATGTACAGACATATAAAATAAACAATATAATTTTGCACATTGTGTTTTAATTCAGCTGTGTGATTTAAGCTAATAATATATCAATATAATTGTTCACGTTATTGTAAAAATTTACCAGAGGTTTGTTCGGTCCTGAGCTTTGTATGCACCAAGTCAGCAGATTATAACGGTCCCACACCTTCATTTCGTACTTCATATATGACGGTTTTCAACTTGTTTTCATCATTATAAAGAGAAACTGATTGGCTCCAATTTTAATCACATACTTTCTTGCAAACTTTTGAACCATGCTCCACCACGTTACATCATCGTATAAAGTGGAAGAGCGATAAAGCCATAAAAGTGATAACTCTATACATTAAGTGCGCATGTTTGAATCGAAGACGAAAATAACATGTCACATGTCGACCTTTATCTGTCGTAACAGTCAATGGACTCCGTTCCATAACAGCGAGCGCTTATAATCGCTCATTGATTGCTCAATGTAGCGCTCAATTAGCGCTCATTCGCTCTTTAACGACACGGTGCAAATTCCTCGAAGTTTGCTCGCCTTGCAATCGCGTTCAAGAGAGGTTTAAAAGTAATCGCTAATTGAGCGCTTACTTTTGAAACCTCTCTTGAACACGGCCCTGGTTTCATTCAATGTTGTTTTTCATTTGACTGGGCTTTTGGATTCACATAACATAAGAATGATTTTGATAAATGACATGGTGTGTCTAAACCTGAACAAAAATACTTCCTTAGATATACTTTGTGTGACTGAGTATAACAGATTTGATTGAGCAAAACAAAGTTTATATAAATTTAAATCGGCTCACTCTGATTATTTCTGGTATATATTCATCAACATAATGTAAGACACAAATTTGCAAATCTATTGTAACAACACTGATATATTATTCAGCCATTCACTAACAAATCAATGGAAAGAATTAAATAATCTATCATAATATATATAAAGATACTATTAGGCTATACCACAGTAGAATATTTGTGTGACATCGTGTTTTAAAATATGCCACAGAAATAATTCTAAAGGTTCAATTCATGAAAAAACACGTTTTGGGCAAATTTATTAAAAGTGTGAACTCCTTGCATCGCAATGAATCATTAGTTTGATGGTAATAAGATGTACGCCTTCAGTGTATGGAGCTCAGTGTACATTCGAATACGTATTGGAGGTTACCAAATCGTCTCTTTCCAATTGAATCATTTAGAGCTCAAGATTGAATACCTTTTTTCTGCTAATCTCTATTGTAAACTATAAGCATAAGCAAAATGCTGTTATTCTGCTACAGTATAATAATCGTATCCACTATCGAATTATATTAACATATTGTTCATTTCTATATTAACAATATCAACGTTCAACCCTTGGTTGCGAACTCTTTGCATGGTCATGACTAATATGATGATAACAGAATGTACGTCTTCAGTGCATGGAGCTTAGTTTACATTCGGATAAGTATTGGAGGTTAGAAATTCGTCTTCTTAACACTTGAATGGTTCATTCAGCTAACATACTATTTAAGAAACTAACTCTGTGACTTGTTCAAAATGTACACTTAATAAGTAGATGAACAACAACTTCAGCACTAGCCAGGGGCGGAGGGGGTGGGGGTATAATAGATTAATTCTAAACGTTGATTTGGTTTGTCTAAACCTGTACGTAAATACTTCCTTAGACATACTTTATGTGACTGAGCTTAATAGATTTGATTGAGCAAAGCAAATTTTATATAAATCGGCCCACTCTGATTACCTCTGATATATATTCATCAACATAATTAAGATGCAGGTTCGAAAGTCTATGGTATCAACACTGGTATATTATTTAGCCATTCAATAACAAATTAAAATCATAAAAGAAAGAATAAAATCATAATCATTTACTGGGTTATACTTTAAACATCAAATTGAAGCAGTGTGCGAAGAGTATACTATATAGCTATATCACAGTATTATGTTGTATTATAAAAAGTGCCACGGAAATAGTTCTTAAGGGAAAAAACAGGTTTTGGGGGAAATTTACTAATATAGTGTGAACTCTGCGTATCGTCATGAATCAGTAGTATGATGGTAATAGGATGGGCGCCCTCAGTGTATGGAGCTTAGCTTACATTCGAATAAGTTAATGGAGCTTACACACTCTTTCCTTTAAGGCTTGAATGATTTTGCTAATATTTATTAAATTTGAAAAATAATGTTTGTAGATTAATTTAACACTGATGATAATTAATAAACATATTCCGATATTTAGCTCTTCAGGCCTAAATGTTTGGGTGTGTGGTATAGTGGACAGGATGCATTGTATATTAATAAACAGATGCTTCATTGAAACATTTTATGCCCTTAAAGTATTAATGGTTTTGTTTGAGTTTCCGTTGGTGTTGACATTGTCATTGTCATTGGCGTTTGCGTTGGCGTCTGAGCATAACTCCAAAACTACTTAACAAATCCTCACCAAATTTGGTATACTGTCATTCCATATCATGTAGATGTGCCTGTTAATGGTTGTATCACCTACATTTCAATTTTGTCTGGCTTTGAGGGCGAAAGAGGAAGGAATGTTTACTTTGTTTACAGTTTAGTTATAGATGTATTTTTTCACTGTTTGTCTCATGATTTGAGATTGTGCGTTCCCCACTTTCATTCGATAGGATTCACTTACTGTCAACATTTGTTCAAGCATCATTATATGTCATCATGGGAATTGAGGGAATTAGCATTTACCTTTCTGCATTTTGGTTTTTACACACTCTGCTAAACAACCACGACAACGCAAAGCAAATTTGGTAAAATATACATGTTTAGATATGAGAGCAGCATGATTAGACCCAGCTTGTTAAAATGTGAAAAGTTTAGCTCTCTGTATCAAATCGTTTTGAAGAAGAAGTCTTTTAAAGATTTTAGGGTGGACCCCCTGTCACAACCATATTCGACATGAGGTCAGGAACAAAAGAACAAATAAAATTGTATATGTAATAAAACTAATTCGAAAATGTCATCTTCCTATGTCAACTGGTTCCGGAGAAGAAAGTCGTTTAAAGGTTCCCTTATTAATGCCTGCCACGCCCATATTTGATGGGTGGTTAAGTTCAAATGAACAAACTTTTATCCCCTATGTGCAAGGTACCTCCCCACAAAACTTCAGCTTTGGGGATGTTGCGGTACAGGAGTAAGAGTCGAAAGTATGAAAAGTTTACGGTCAGACGACTGAGGGACGGACGCGGCCGCACAACGGGCCATGCCATAAGCCTATCTGGCCTTCCAGCCCTGATGAGCTAAAAATCCATGTCACTTACAAGAGAGATCTGCAAATATTATCGATAATCGACACGGTGTATTTACCCCCGTACACATAGATCCTTCATAGACATACTTTAGATATATCAGACCTTTGTTTTTACCATTCTTTCAACAAAAACATATTAATGATTCATTTCCAATGGCGGCATAGTTCTTTGTCTCTAGTAAATAATTATTTCGCTTAGAAAAAGTTCTTCTAACGCCCTTAAAATAGCATGAGTACCATTAGTACCAGATGTGCGCCTTCAGTGTACGTAGGCTACAATCGGTTAAGTAATTTGAGATTAAGAAATGACTCCAT
The DNA here is from genome assembly GCA_936450465.1 of Gibbula magus. Classification (NCBI taxonomy): domain Eukaryota; kingdom Metazoa; phylum Mollusca; class Gastropoda; order Trochida; family Trochidae; genus Gibbula; species Gibbula magus. Next base: position 49,969,040 of record OW388301.1, read on the forward strand.
TCTGCTAACATTAATGAAACTGTAAGTTTACTGTTCAACTAATATGTACACTATATGTATGACGAGGCACCCATTGTGTTTCAAAATACTTTATTTGGTGTAAATACGTGCTGAATGCGATATATGCTGATTTCAGTTCAAATAATTCACTTATCTTGCAATTCAGCCCCTATCGCCCAGTATATATGATTACTAGTTTCAAATGAAAGTCGGCAACATCCGAAACCGAATTTTCACGTCTCATTTACATGCACAGATGACCCAGTAATCCTTCTGAACCAAAATTTGTCCTATCGTCTGTTGTAAACAAGTTTCCAAAATGACATGTGACTGAATGGCGGACGTCAATCGCAGTGCATTGTCACTACTTTTGCCGTTACATAATTACATTGTTACGCTAATGAATCGATAAACTTTTAAATTCTAATTTTCAGCAACAACACTACATGTACTTCAGGATGCAAATTGCTCGACAAGGGTTATGTTATAAAGTTTTCTGATAAATTTCAGCATAAATAAAACAACCATTTATTTAAACTGTTTGACATATCAATAGGCATCCTTTGCTTCATATATGTGTAGACCACATTTGAGTAAGACATATTAAAAGAGTTTCAAGTTCTGGAGTATTTCCTTCTTCTTTAAATGAAGATAAGAACATTTCTGGAGCTCTCCACTGCCATCATAGCCATACCATATTTCATTCAGATAATTTGTTACTTATTATCATCCCCGCCAAACGAAGTTGGGGAATATAGAAATGAGCTCCGTTCGTTTTTCCGTTTGTTCGTATGTCTGTATCGTCCCGTCCATTATGTTTTGCCCTGTTTCCAAGGATTTACAATTTTAATTTGTAAATTTTAGGCCAACGCGATCTGCTTGTTTTATTATAGTTACTTTTCGGAATCAAAGTAAGAGAGTGGGAGAGAACACTCTTTCCTTTATAATTCTTCAAACTTCGTGGTGGTTGATAATATGATTTAGTTTCCAGGATGTTGAGAATGTGACATTTAGGACAGTTTCAAAAAACGTTGTTGTTATTGATGATGATGTTCATTTTATCATTAGCAATATTTTCCATATAGTTAATGAAACAAGCAAACTTGTAGAGTAGTTTTATGCTGTTATCAACTTTTGATGATGTTGATGGCAACATTTTACATATATGTTCGCCTATAGGACCCACATATTTATATTCTTTAATATTTTATTTTGAATAATGCTTAATTAAAAATCTTATGGCGGCTTCATTACTCAATTGTCCAAAAGTAATCGTTCTAACACTCATAATAGGAACTAATATCTATGCAGTTAATAGATAACGGTAACGAGGAATTTAGTAAAACAGAGAAGGAAAATGTGATTCACAACTGTTGTCAAATGCTGCATGGTGTGTAAAACTATTTTGCAATAAACATAAGAATCTTAGTATAACTTTGGATAACGACCGTGGTTTCTATTGGTTTTCACTTGGTTTTCAAATGCACACCTTTATACGGATTGCAATCCGGGAGAGCCACATTAACAAAGATGCTTTAAACAGCCATTGGACATTTTTAGGAATATTTATTTGGCCTTCATGCGTGCCGAAAGACCGGATATTCTGATTGAAATACAAATAATTTCACTTGACTTGCATATTCATTCTCTAACGCCAAATGTATGCTAATTAAATAAAGACGAGCAACAGCAGTTTGAATGTGCAGAAGCCGAATGTATACGTCCCATATATGAGCACAGTAGTTATATGACCTATTACACATTACCAACCCACATCTGACTGTTTGTCTATTAAAGGTAAGTTTCCAAACTTACATTTAACCAATCAGCCCGCATCTTTGTCCAGTTTTCTATCATAAATCGCGACTTTAACCATTATAATATCACTTTACTTAATGAACTAGCCTTAAATTTATAATGTTCATCAGCAATCAATCCGTACTTTTCGATAAAATAACTCCATTCATTGCTTTTGACATAATCTGACTCCAACAATATTCTCAATGGGTTTTAAAAGGGACACTCAGTGGCATTGTAGCATTTCATCAAGAAGTATTGACTGTTATTGAAAATAAACTAAAAATAAAAAATAAAAAGCGCCAATCACGAAATGATATTAATAAAGAGAATTATTTTGTTATAATGATTGACAGTCAATGTCCGCAATTATTATTGTGATGAACGTCACACCAAAAATAATAATAAAATCCTTTTTCACAACAAACATAATTGTTGAATCATGATGATACGGGAAAATTGCCAACGCTCGGATAACCCAATAAAAGTACATGGGAATTGAAACACGTTTGACAGAAAAGTTAGCAAAGAATAGAAGCTGTTCGTCCTGTACATTTGTTCCTTAATGTTCCTATTCAATGCGTTATTTAGAATAATTATTTTCCTAAAAAGAGCTTTCGGTTATTGAATTATATTTCTAAAACAAAGCACTGCATACAATCCACTCTCTGGTTGTTCCGTATTAATCAATTTGCAAATTGATGTGTTTTGATTGAAGTATTGAAGACAAGCACTACCGCCAAAGTTTACACGTCTCATATTTATCAAGTACAAATACTTATCAATTTCAACGACTGCGTTTGTATGTCACTCGAAATAATGTTAATGAATATCATTTATAACATGCAAAATGGAATATATGTGCTAAATGATTGAGCGGTACAGTCTGAGTTGAGGTTTGTTAGTTCATGTGGATGAAGATCTAACTAAATACTATATGCTATATACTTCGATATTTGAACACATCAAAATATCATATTCAGATAGATCGTTAATTATTGTAGAATCTTTTCAAAATAGGTAAAGAAGTGGCGAAGTAGTGAAGACGCTAAATGGCTTGAACATCTAAATTTAGTAAAAACTATTCTATATATACGGATGTTTAAAGGTTGCTTTAAAAGCAAATGCAGACAATATCTTGGTTTTGCCACATACCAAAAAACATATTCATAGAGATAATATTACTGAAATTTAGAGCCCAACATTGAAAACCTTTTTTCTGCTAATCTTAATTGAAAACTATAAGTATAAGTAAAATTCTATTATTCTACTAGTATAATACTGTTATCCACTGCTGAATTATATTTACATATTGCTTAGTTCTAAATTAACAATATCCACCCCTTGGTACATTATTGGGGTTACTTCTATTAACACATAACATTGATTAAAAACTGCGAACTCTGTGTATTGTTATGACTCATTAATGTGATGATAATAATATGTACGTCTTCCGTGCATGGAGCTTACATGTAGCTTACATTCGGATATGTATTGAAAGTTACACAATCGTCTAATACTTGTTCATATAAAATGTCCACTTAAAGTTACATCCATTGTGTTGTTATACGGGTCACATTTGCCAAATGTTATAAATTGTGTAATTTTATCGAGAAGTACTGACTGTTGCCATTTTGATGACAGTCGACTCGGTATATCGATAACATAAACGGTAAAAGTAGCGATTTCTGATCGAAAACCGGACAATATGCCTCGTCAATTGGTTAAACGTAATTCTGGAAACAGACAAATAGACAACTTTGGGTTAATGTTGTTTAATAGGTCTTATAACTGCCGTGTTCGTAACGTGTACGTGGGACGTGGATATATAGTTTCGATTTTACACATGTGTAATGATGCTCTCAATTTTAATTGGAAACTAATACTTACTATATATTTGGCTAATGGGGATGGATATGCAAGTTGAGTGAAATTATTTGAACTGAAATCAGCACATATCGTATGTTGGCACGTATTAAAATAAAATAAAATTTAATGAAACACAATGGATGCATCTTTAATTAGTAGATGAACAATAACTGCAGCACTAGCCAGGGGCGGATACAGGATTTTCGTTTCGGGGAAGGGAAACATATTATGCAATATACATAAGGAATACGACGTTGAGAGTGATTGGAAAGCAAGAGAATGTTTATTCAATAAATGAACTTCATGTACATGAAATGAGTTAAACAGAAATAATTACATAGTATAAATATAATATACAATAATATGAAATGTAAGTATTGAATATAGCGAGAAACTAGTTGTACGATTACGTCAGCAAATGGTAATAAGCATGAGGAATGAAAGAAAGAAAGAGGAATGTTCAGAGAGGGACCCATCTTGTTGATATTACCACGAAGAAGACGAAGGAGAAAAAAACTCATGTATATATAGTTCCTCCAAGTTTCTTCTCACGTTTACCCATACTTCTTGCTTCACAACGACATTAGTTAAGTCGCAGTGCTGCCTACGGAGAACAAAAAGGTCCATAAAAATGTGTCTTCATCACCTCAGCATCAAGAATATCAATCAATAAATTACATTTGTTCTTGTATTTGGACAGCAAATCGCCTAATTTAATTTTTTAAATGTTAGACAGTCATTTTAATCAGAATTTAAGTTGTTTTTAGAACGATGAACTAATCTATTATCAAACAAGTTTTACTTGTAAAAATGAGGGCGCAAATTAATTAATCCATACAGGTGTACTAGTTTGGCTATGTATTTGTAATGAATTCCACAATATGTTATGACATTGTGAATACTGGTGATAAATGTCCAAATGTATATGAAAAGTGGGCATTTCGATTTATATTCTCTAAAAGGGAGAACAACGTTTTTACGGTACAGATGCTGTACAAAGGATGTAAAAGTACACAGCATAGTTTATACCAAGAAGGAGTTTAAAGCTTTGAAGTTAGTAAATGACGATAATTGTGCAATTTTTAAAACATACATGTAGATCATATACAAAACAATTCTGCTCGATTGGAACTGTTTTTAAATACCTATACAAATATTAGTATAGTATTACAAAACGTTGGTATTATCTTTGGTCTTCCTGCTCAATTCAAGATTTGAACCAATTTAATCTTAATGAGCTAAATGCACATCTTTTAAACTAGCCTTAAAGATCAAGTATTATCATTTGTTTAGAATAGTTATGTGCATGCCATTAAAAAGTTTAACTGTAAGAACAATAAATAAAATCATTACATTTGAAAAAATGTTCTCCGCTCTCAAAAAATCTGAACTTTCTCTTATACGAATGGTACAATGGAGGGATAAAGCGATAAAGCGATAAAGCGATAAAGCGATAGACCGATAGACTGATAGACCGATAGACCGATAGACCGATAGACCGATAGACCGATGAAACGATATACATGTAGCTGCGCGACAAAGCGATATGGCATTTTGCTTTTTCGTCTTGCCATTTCGCTTTGTCCTGTTGCCATATCGCTTTGTCGTGTTGCTATATCGCGAAAGAACGATGTCTCCTCTCGGCCATCATAGATACATTCTTTAATTGCTCCTTTCTGTTCACATAAAGATAGAGTTTCATTCAGGAACGAGGCCACCAGCATAGTATAATAGAGTATGCATTTTCATGAATTTTGAGGCATTGCAGTTGTCTTCATCATTGCAAGGAAATTAATTTCGCTGAAGAGTAAACTGCATCAGGATTAAGTGATAAATTTTCCATAAAATTGAATTTCAGTCCAATATTTAGGTAAAGTAGTTCGTGAAACATTGCAAAATGGACAAATCATGATCAATGATTTTTTATTTAACTTGGAGTGAGATACTCCGTCCTATCAGTGAAATAAACCCTCTATCAAGCTACAGTGGCGATAACCTTTATCACCGCACTACTGAGTGACGATAAACTTTATCGCCAAATTTATCGTCATCGGGACAATGTTTTGACGTCATAGTGTCAACTTGCTAAGGCTGTAGGTTTACCGTTAAAATCACTTGTGTGTTTTCCGAACATGGATATAGTCGAAAATCTCCTCTTCTACACAGATAGCACATGCTAATATAGATGCAAATATTGGCTATTTCTATCTCATCGAAGGAGGTAGAGGTAGATAGTTCACGAGTGATGTAGCCACGAGTGAAATATATTAACTTTTCTACCTCACTCGATGAGATAAACATGGTATTTGTCAAGAAAAGACAGATATACTCTATTTCTGACTCAATGCATGGGATAATACAAAGTATGCAACGTCTTTCATATCTTTAGAGTCCAATGTTTCTACCTTCTTCTATCATTACGTTGTGGTTTGCACATCTAATTTTTGTTAAAGCAATTCTTTAAATTGCGATGTTTGCAATGGACAAGTATTTCTTCTTTCAGTGGCATTTAGAAGTTGTTAAGATGACGGAGAACGAGTGCAATGGATTTACATCTTCTTTATTGCAGGCGTGTGGCGTTTCAGGGTAGATTCCTCATTTGCTTGATAACGGTGTCAGAATATACACAGAACGTCGCATGCCTGCAATAAAGAAGGTGTATATCCATAGAACTCGTTCTTGGACAAGTATTGTTCATAGCCAAAACAACGTTTACATTTCTGTAATATTGAAGTTTGGAATCGTTTGAAACAGTTTGCAACCACTTTTGATTATCAATACATGTACATATACATTCAGGGTTCAGATAATTATATTGATTCGGGTGTATTTCCCTCATCCAAGTTTAAATTGAAGCGTTAAATAAAAAATGAAAATTATGTGGGAGTATTTCATCACCTTCACGATTTTGGTTTGTGAGACAATTTACTCTCCATCTGCTTTATTAATGATATGAACAGTAAAATGTTATTATAGTAATGTTGTTTATGGGCTTGTTGTGAAAGAAACTGTTCTCCGAACATGGATATAGTCGTAAATCTTCACTGTCTCTCCTTCAAGGTCGCTATAAAAGAACTAATACAGCCAACATTCTGATTTTGCCACATATACCCATAATTTTATTCATAAAGAAGATTATTGACATCTAGAGCCCAGCATTGATACCTATTCCCATTTATCTACTTTGAAAAGTATAAGCATGTCTCTTTACAACGAAATAAAATATGTGAAAAGCAGCCCATAGTTCAGAAGATATGAAGTACAAATAAGGGTTCCGTTCCATAACAGCGAGCGCTTATAATTGCTTATTTCCTTATTATTCCATATTTGATTGCTATGCAGGATGATAGAGTTTCCACCGCACGGTGAAAAGGGTTTCCACCGCGCGGTGGAAAGGGTTTTCACCACGGTGAGAAGGGTTTACACCGTGGTGGAAAGGGTTTGCACCGCGATGGAAAGGGTTTGCACCGCGATGGAAAGGGTTTGCACCGCGGTGGAAAGGGTTTTCACCGCGGTGAGAAGGGTTTACACCGCGGTGAAAAGGGTTTGCACCGGGGTGGGAAGGGTTTCCACCGTGGTGAAAAGGGTTTCCACCGCGGTGAGACGGGTTTGCACCGCCGTGAGAAGGGTTTGCACCGCCGTGAGAAGGGTTTGCACCGCCTCGAGAAGGGTTTCCACCGCGCGGTGGAAAGGATTCTCACCGCGGTGGAAAGGATTCTCACCGCGGTGGAAAGGGTTTTCACCGCGGTGAGAAGGGTTTGCACCGCGGTGAGAAGGGTTTACACTGCGGTGGAAAGTGTTTTCACCACGGTGAGAAGGGTTTGCACCACGGTGAGAAGGGTTTGCACCGCGGTGGGAAGGGTTTTCACCGCGGTGGGAAGGGTTTTCACCGCGGTGAAAAGTGTTTACACTGCGGTGGAAAGGGTTTGCAACGCGGTGAGATTAAGGGTTTGCAACGCGGTGAGATTAAGGGTTTGCACCGCGGTGGAAAGGGTTTTCACCGCGGTGAGAAGTGTTTGCACCGCGGTGGAAAGGGTTTGCACCGCGGTGGAAAGCGTTTACACCGCGGTGGAAAGGGTTTGCAACGCGGTGAGATTAAGGGTTTGCACCGCGGTGAGATTAAGGGTTTGCACCGCGGTGGAAAGGGTTTTCACCGCGGTGAGAAGGGTTTTCACCTCAGCTAGTTGTTTGTCATTTGCAATTTCGACAAAATTCCATTTGTAAAGAAGTCTGTTAAAATTTATTATGATGTCCCTTTGGGCAGAGAAGGTAGTTTCTTAGAATTTCATGAACCAGTTTTTTACTTTTCATTTTTAGTATTTCGTGTTTCATTTGGAGTTTTTCTAGTTTCATTTTGAGTATTTTGTGTTTCATTTGGAGTTTTTCGTGTTTCAATTTGAGTTTATCGTGTTTTCTTCTAGGTTTTCCGTATTTTCAGTACAGTTTTATGTGGTTTCGACGAGAGAAATACAATAAACTATAAAAAATACATTATGTCCCCTATGGGCCACCGTACATGACAGACATTTACATTTACGTTTAGAAGCAGTTTCACAAAAAATGAAACGTAAATCCTCATAAAAGGTAACTGCATTACGAAGAAAACTTCTTCAAACGTATGTACTCTTGAATCGTTATCATTTATGTAATAGTTACTACTACAGTTTCCGAGTTGTATCGGGAATACAAGGACAGTTTGTCCGAGAGGCCCTGTCCGAGGCTTTTGGCCATAGAAATCTAAATAACATGTCTAAATATGTCTTAATTTTGCCATAAGACGCAACCCTGTTTTAGTCCTGCATATACAAAGACATATCCATCCATGTACAATGCACAGGGGCGTGTATCGCATAGAAACAGCGTTTGGAAGACATATACCTTTTTAGACCTTACCCTATTACTCCTTTTATATAGTAATATAGTAGACCCTACCCTATTACTATATAAAGGGAGTAATAGGGTAAGGTCTATATAGGTATATGTCTTCCAAACGCTGTTTTTAATGCCCTTTTTACATGCACACTTACTCCCAAGTGTATATTTACACCTGGGAGTATATTTACTCCTAGGAGTAAAAGTATATTTACTTTACGTTCCATTGGAATTTAAGGACCCTTAAGTATAATTGGTTTACGTCATTCTGGTGAGAACTTACAATGAGTTAACTGCGTATCCAGAAGTGAAGAAGATGTTAACAATATTTTCTGTGCACATGTTTTGTGCTTGGTCTGTCAACTCAAATTCTCGTTGTACGAAGGATATTTTGATGATGAACAGTTAAAAGAAAACTTTATAAAAATGACAAGGGAACCATTCTAGGTAATATGTAAAGAATCAAGCCTTTTTTTAAAAGTGCGGCACCTTTTAGAGAACGAATAGATCTCTATTATAAGGTTGCTATCGCCCTTTATTGGCTTGCATCTATTGTTTAAAACCGAACTATCAGTAACCTATTTGTATTATTTGAAAATATTCTCCATAGCTATGTTACTTGCAGGTTGTAATCAATGGATACGAAGAGCATTGGAGATTTCCAAAATATGTAGGTGCAATAGTCTGCACCCACATGTCAATAGTAACACTAGCTTAAGCTTACGGTGACTACCTCAATCGTAAAGGATGGTATCTGTAACCTAAAGTGCCATACTTAAAGAATCCAAAAAATGATCGCAAAACAAGAATGAAGAGGATGTGTATAAATTTGTTTTATACCTTTATCATGACATAAATTAAGTTCGGGATATATGCTATCTGTTTGTATTATGGGCCTAAGGCCTGTTACTGAATAAAAACTGTATGTCTGTCTTGTATTCTGTAATCCTTCAGAGCTTACAAAACATAATAGTCCGCTGAAAAACATCAAATTTATCAAATTATTATATTTAAGATAAAGATACAAGCATGCCAGCTTGCCGCTTATGTGATTACTGAAGCCGTAGAGCCTCACTGCATCTCACAAGTTGTTCAATAACATTTTTGCGACACATACAGAAGAGTTCGGATGTAGAATGAAATATACCTGTTACAGTTATAACTGTATAACTGAGTTGTGCTACATACAAATTCCTAAACGAAATGAAAATGGTTATGACATGCAGATAGAACCTGAGGATGACCCAGATGACGCTGAAGGGGATGGTTACAATAATGATGACCCGTTGGAGGGTGCTTAAAGTCTGCGCAACCAATTGCTGCTTAAGTTGTCAATTCTTATATGACATGCCTATAGTCATAAAATAAAGCAAACTAATGTTATCACCGTATTTTTGTATTGTTTAATTTGATAATAATGTTCAAAATGAAAATAAGAGTTTTTTGTTTTGATATGCTTCAACTAAATTAATGACAGCTAACAATAACAATGATTCTCTAAGAAAGAAGAACATTTAAGGAAGATGCACATATTAGGAACCAAGTTGTACACGCCAAAATGAAACATGGTAAATATTAAAATGCTTTTAAATGGATTTTATATGAACATTTTCATTAATGAAACAATCCTATAGCTCACAGAAAATTTGTAGATACAAATCAAAAGGCCAATGACAGTGAATAGATTATTAAAACATTAATGCAGAATAAAAAATATAAAATGTCAATGGTTTATGTCAAATTTTGGGATGGTTCATTCAGTTTGCTTACAGGAGTAAACCGAAAATCTGTTTACATGGCAAGGTTACTTACAGGAGTAAAATACTCCTGGAGTAAATATACTTTTACCTTACCTCTTGGGGTAGAGTATTTAACTCCTAGGAGTAAATATACTCCTGTAAGTAAATTTGTTTTGGACTGTTTACATGACACGTTTGCTTCCTGTAAGTATATTTACTCACAGGAGTAAATATACTCCTAGGAGTAAACGTGTGCATGTAAAAAAAAGTATAGATCTTTGTACAGTTTTCAAGCATATTTTATATATGAATATGCTTGACATCCATAACGACATCCATCCGTCCATCTGCCCATCCGCCCATAAACGTTAAGCTTTTTCGACTTCTCCAGAACTGACTCTAGAGAGCTGAAATTGTATATGCAAACTCTTTGGACAAAGTAGATTTTACATATAGATGTAGTGACCCTCTGACCCAAATATGTTTCACAGGGGTCATGACCTAAACACCTTTAAAAAAAATTGTTTAATATTTTTATTCCCAAGAAGTCACATTACATGGCATATCTATACAGACATAATGACACTGTTTACAAATATTGGTACAGACAGAGTAAAACATGCATTTATTGTTGATTTGCATGTCATGTCAACTTAAATAGTGTTATAACAATCTTCATACACAATGGTATGACCTCATCATTGTAAACAATAGTTTCTTCTAGTACATTGTAACATGCAAAGAATTCTGTTTGTTCATTGTTTGAATAAGCTATATATTTGCAAAATTTATAGTATCTTCTTATTTCATTTTTAATATGATTAAACTTCGGCTTTGAATCTTTTCTGCTGATATTGTTAATGGTTTTTTTCACAATAAGGGGTTGATATTTTTCCCTTTAAGCAAAATAGAATATTTTCAAGATTTAATTCAATATGGCCTTCACTCAAGGTTCCAAGCCATGATGCCAACTCTCTCCACTCGGTATATACAATGTTACATTCAAACAGTAAATGCTGTACAAATAATTCTGTCTGTTTACAGAATGTACGTAGTGGTGAATGTGCAGATACTAATTGGTTGTTAAAATATTGTTAATAACCATGTATTAAAAATATTTCAAATTCACACTTTGTGTGCATCTACTGGGTATCAAATTAATATTTTCCCATTCAGTCTATGTAAGTTATCTTGCCAATATTAACATTTCAGTTGACCTGATGGTTCTAGCAAATGCAAAGTTACATAGTATCTGATATCAGTATTTACTTCTCTTACCCATGCTCATCACACCTATGATGAAAGGGCGGATGGGATATAGTTGTCTGTTTTCAAGCATTTGGCAGTTATTCTGTAGTCAGCTACCGCATTTCTTATTCCCAAATATTCAAGGAAGTTTATATTTATGTTAAGCTGGTCTTTCAGATGCCATAGTAGGCAATATTTCCAGCTTCTTTTATAATATGACACATAAAAACAATTCTCCTTTCCTCCCATTTCTTAAAGTTGACTGGGTACACTGAAGTATGACCTGAAAACCTATTATCATCTTCTCAAGTATGAAAAGCTCCAGAAAGTTGAAATCCTTGGCCAATAGAGATTTTAAATTGTAAATTTGGTAACCTGTGACCCCAAAAATGGGTCACAGGGGTCATGACCTAAAAAGCTATTTTCATCTTCTTGAGTATGAAAACCTCTAGAAAGTTGAAATGTTGTGTACAGACTCCTTGGCCGTTTGGGATTCTAAATTGTAGATTTGGTGACCCTGTAACCCCGAATATTGGTCACAGGGGCCATGGCCTAAAGAGCTAGTTTCGTCTTCTTACGTATGAAAAGTTCTAGAAAGCTGAAATGTTGTGTACAGACTCTTTCGCCAATGATGATGCTAAATTGTAGAATTGGTGACCCTGTAACCTCAAATGTTGGTCACAGGGGTCACAGTCTAAAAACGTGTTTTTTGTTTCTTAACAATGTACCACTATATATGTAAAGATAAGGTAAAGATATGCAAGTCAAGTGAACTTATCTTAACTTAAATCAGCAAGTTTGGCACGCTAGAAAGTTAAATAAAGTATTAAAAAAATACCCAATGGCTCTTTAAACGTTAATATTACTTTTATTGTAATACGTTTTCATTATGGTTCTTATGCTCCACATCATAACAATATATATATACACTAGAAATATTATGATAAACAACATTTATACTTGTATATGGCCCTTGTAGATTTAAATGTAAGAATTTATCTATTTATATTATCTTGAACTTTCTTTTAATTTCATAATTTAAACAAAATGAAAAAGCATAGTACAATTTTGATGCTGTAGTTTCATCAATAGTTATACATAGCTTTATCGTACTGACACTTAAATTTTATATTAAAATAAAACGATTTTATATTTTATATAACTTGCCGTATTTTTTTTACAGAAATGCCAATAGGATGGATTCTGACACAGATGATGAGATGAACCTTGATGAGATGGCTCTTGCTCATGAAGACGACAGCTGTGATTCTTTAGAATCTGGTTCTGAAGACTCAATTCAAGTGCTTGTCCCAGACACAAGCAGTCTTGATTTTACTGTCATTCCTGATCAAGCAACGTCCAATTCTGATGAAGCTGCAAACAGTTCTGGTCACAAAATCAGTACTTCCGATCTAGCAAGTTGTTCTGATCACCGAATAACCACTTCCAATCTAACAACAGGTCCTTGTCAAGGAGCATCCACTTCTACAGCAATATTACCACAACAAACCCCATTGTTCAGTGTGGATCCAACTGCCGGGCAGGAGCCATCAGTTCTGAATAAAGCACTGTTTTGTTCCGAAACCAGTTCTCTCTGTCCTGTTGGAGGTTCAGTGTCCACCAACACGGCACATGGCACAAGGCAGACGTCAGGTGGTTTTTTTAAATTATTCTTTTACAATTTTATGAGTTGTTTCTGTCATTGGTATGTCTTTTAAAAACTACTATTTTGTGTTTGATAAGATCGAAAACATGTATATGAGCCCTCAAACCTTCTTTCGACATTTATCCAAGAACGAGTAATGCTAGAAAGCTGTAATTTTGAGAATAACATCTTTGCTAAATGGAGACAAAGATTCGTACATCACCCTACTTCCAACAATAAGGATATGAGGATGGGACTGTTGGGAGTTTAACACTATCCCATAATTATTATGACACAAAATGATAGAAATGAAGCCTTTTAAATCTAGTTGTTATTTCTTCCTTCGAATGCAAAGATCAAATATCATTGTTTTTTCTATAGCCTCACCAATATTAATTGTGTTTGGTAAGTTTGTTACCTAACCTAACTATAATAGAGATCGCATGGTCAATGTGTTATAGTTTGATATGTTATTTTTACCTTAGAAATGATGAATATTGCAATACCTGATAAGATACAGATAATGGCTTTTTTAATTTTAAAAGTGTGATAGAACCATTAAAATCACCATTTTATATACACAATATGTAATGCTGGTAAATCTGTTAACCTGCATCTGTGGCATTTGAAGGATAGCGATAGCACGTTTTTGCTACTTAAATAAAGTAGTCTCACAAAAAAACGAATGTACATGGTTCTGCTAAGCCACGGATGTCCTTTTCCCATCATACGGCCATATTATTTTTTTACTGATTAACGTTTCAATATATTGTATAAAGTTTAATAATAAATGGTAAATTTGAGAAAATGAAATATAATGATGCATAAATAATGTGCTACAGCGCCTTTAAGACTAACAATATTAACTATTTGAATATATTATATATAAAAAATCTTTCAACATCTTACAACTCTCTCTCGTGCCCAGGTGACGAGGTCATTGAGATGGTTGGTGCTTTTGTCAAGGCAGCTGAGAACTCAGACTATGAATGTACAATTGAGAGAAAAGACCAAGGATCATGTAAAGAAGGTATTTATAAGTATCTGTTATCTGTCACTGATTAACATGGGGAGATTGAACAAATGCATTAACCCAAGGAGAAATTGAAGTTTTGAACAGTGATCAAAACTCTTTATATGAACACAAGGAAAATGAAATGGTTCTTTTAATAAAATCTGATTTAGAAATCGAGATCCTCCATTTATCACATTTTTCATAATATTCTATGTAAGGAATGTTTGTATAAGAAACCGTGTATTCTCCCTTCAGTTCATGTCCATGTGTCAAAGACTGACATTCACCAACCAGCAGCAGTGTCCTTTGGTGGACAAGTACTTGTTGGACCTCTTCCACAACCATCTGCAACACATACCTCAGGTCCAACAACACATTTGAAGAAACTCAGGCGTGAGTTGATTTGCTTCAATATTTTCATTGTAAAACCAATAATGTATTTAAACATAATGAAACCATTTTGATTTAAATTTAACCTGCATAATCTTTATGTATAAAGCACAATTGATATTTCTCAATTTTACCCTTTCTTGTATCTGATTAAATAGTAGTTAGTCTGCCCAAGAGAATTAATTAAACGTTCATGGGTTATGCAGAGAGGACTGAGAAGACAATTAAAGAGTGGACCGAAGGTATGGTGATGACCGAAGCTACAAGAACGATCCTCAACAAGATTACCAAGGGACGAACATGGGTGACAGTCACAGGTTGTCCTGGTGAGGGCAAAACTACAGCTGGGTATCTTGTTCTGAAACATCTTCACGACAGAGGTAGGGATGTGTTTGATGTTAAAACTCCTGATGACTACTTCAAGGCAAAAGAGGTTCAACAGTCTGTGATAATGTTGAATGACATCTTTGGTGCTCTGACGTTTAATTCTGATAGTTTTAAGAAGTGGCAGGATGTCCTCAGTGATGTGCTTGCTCTGTCTGAACACAAACAAGTCATGGACAAAAGCAAACATGGGAACAGGAAGAAGCCTGAATTGACAGTTGTCCTTATAAGTAGGTTAAATATTCTGAAAGAAGTGAGCAGTCACTTGGGGCGGTATAAACATTTAGTGTTAAAAGAAGACAATATGATTGATTTAACTGAAATGATAAAATTGGAGGAATCAGACAAAGTAAAGATATGGAAATGTCATGCAGAGCAATATGGTGTTAGTATTGATTCTAGAACTGTTAGAGACGTGTGTAGCTTGAATCTATCCCATGGTTTTCCTCACTGCTGCAGATTGTTTGCAGCCATGTATAAGGACAACAACCAGTTAGACATTAAGCATTTCTTTATGAAACCTCTCGACTTCCTGAATCAATCTGTAGAGTCTATCATAAAGGACAAGGTTACAGGGCCATTGTTAAGAGAAATGTTGAAAAACGATGGAACATTAGATTTGGAAGATGTAAAAGATGATGAAAAGAGAAACAACTATTCTTCCGTAGCAGAGTCCATGATCGGAACTTACTTGGTGTTGAATGATAGGAAAATAGAATTTCATCATCCTTCTATCTATGACAGTGCTGCTTTCCTTATTTGTCAGATGGATCCTCAGTTTGTTATATCTTACTGCAGCTTGTCCTTTCTCAATGATAGATTTAGACTGAAAAGTTTAACACAAGACAACACCATTGAAAGACACCATACTGTTTCAGTTGACAAGGGCCTTGAAAGTCTCCTACTTGATAGGTTCTTGGAAGAATTCCACACACACAATATCTCTGCAGTTCTCTCACATGCATCTTTTCATAGTATCGACTTCATTTCTAAATTTTTCAAAAAATATTTTTCTTCAAGTTTTGGACCAGCACAGAAGCAGACTGTCAAACATAATCTTTCAAGGTTTATGCAGAGGGTCCTGCCTCCAACATTTCGAAAACCTATTTCAAAGCAGTTAAAGGAGCTTTTTCATGTTTGTGACAATCATTCAAACAGATCATTTCTATTTTTGATGACAAAGAGCGGATCCGAAAAGATTTTGAGATATACACATAATTTTGTTAACTTAACAGAAAAGGAGCTGAATGAAACATTGTTCGGTATTTGTGAACACTCTTCAGTCTCTTCTCTGGAATATCTTCTTCAGAAGTACAATGACATCAGCTTTGAAGTAAGAGATCAAGATAATCAAACACCGCTGCTAGTTTCCACACAAAAGGGTTCCCAAGAGATGATAAGAACATTATTGACAAGGAATGTTAATGTCAATGCAATGGACAATCAGGGCAGAACTCCTCTTCTGAATGTCTGCAGATATGGGGTAGATGGGGACGGTTTGGTTGTGCAAATGTTGATTGAAAAGGGTGCTGATTCAACAGTTACAGTAACGAACAAATCACCTCTTCGCGTAGCTAGTGAAGAGGGCCACACAAATGTGGTGAAGGCTTTGTCAGATATGACTGTTGATGCTGACAGAACAGAGACATGTGGTGCTCAACCTCTGCAGGGAACATTCAGTGAAGAACATTATGAATCACTATTCAAGGTTGTGTCCATCAATAGAAAAGACAGTGATGGTTTTACACCTGTTCATGCAGCTTGTAGTGAGGGACATGTTGATACTGTGTCAGCACTCTTAGATAAGGGTGCTGATGTCAATACAACAAACAATCGTGGTGATACACCTCTCCATACAGCATGTTGCAATAGGCATGTTGATATTGTTGCAGTACTCTTAGATAAGGGTGCTGATATAAATACAGCAGATAAAAATGGCTTTTTACCTCTTCATTCAGCATGTTGGAATGGTGATGTTGATGTTGTGTCAGTACTCTTAGATAAGGGTGCTGATGCCAACCGTGCAGATAAGTATGGTTTTTCACCTCTTCAATCAGCTTGTAGGAATGGTGATGTGGATGTTGTGTCAGAACTCATAGATAAGGGTGCAGATTTCAACAAAAAGGATACTGAAGGTTTTACCCCTCTCCATTCAGCTTGTAGGAATGGACATGCAGCTGTTGTATCAACACTCTTAGCGAAGGGTGCTAATGTTAATACAACAAACTTGAATGGTTATACACCTCTTCATTCAGCATATAGGAATGGACATTTCTATGTCTTATCAGCTCTCTTAGATAAGGGTGCCAACATCAACACTACAAACAGGTATGGTGATACAGTTCTTTCTTCATCATGTAGGAATGGACATCTTGATGTTGTGTCAACACTCTTAAAAAAGGGCGCTGATGTCAACACTACAGACAGTGTTGGTAGTACACCTCTTTATTCAGCATGCAGGTATAGACACATTGATGTTGTGTCAGTTCTCTTAGACAAGGGTGCTGATATCAACACAACAAACAGGTATGTAGATACACCACTTCATTCAGCATGTAGGTATGGACATGCAGTTGTTGTTTCAACACTCTTAGCGAAGGGTGCTAATGTTAATACAACAAACTGGAATGGTAATACACCTCTTCATTCAGCATGTGGGAATGGACATGTAGATGTTGTTTCAACACTCTTAGATAAGGGCGTTGATGTTAATACAACAAACTGGAATGGCAATACACCTCTTCATTCAGCATGTGCGAATGGACATATTGGTATTGTGTCAACGCTCTTAGATAAGGGTATTGCTGTCAACACAACAAACAGATATGGAAATGCACCTCTTCATTCAGCTGTTTTGAATGGATATGACGACATTGTCTCGGCTCTCTTAGATAAAGGTGCTGATTGGAATGCAAGAAACAGGTATGGTAATACACCTCTTCATTTAGCATGTTGGAAACAACATGTTGATTTTGGTTATGTCAACACACCAGACAATGATGATGATACACCTCTTCATTTAGCATGTGAGAATCTAAATGAATCTATTGTTTCATATTTGTTATTTTTGGGTGCTGATGTCAACATGACAAACAAGAAAGGTGATACACCTCTTCATTCAGCATGTTGGTATGGACACAGTCATGTTGTCTCTGCCCTCATAGAAAAGGGTGCTGGTATCAACACTACAAACATTGATGGTATTACACCTCTTTATTCAGCATGTTGGAATGGACACGTTCATGTTGTCTCTGCCCTCTTAGATAAGGATGCTGGTGTCAACACTACAAACATTGATGGTGATACACCTCTTTATTCAGCATGTTGGAATGGCCATGTCAATCTTGTGTCAGTTCTTTTAGATGAGGGTGCTGATGTCAACACGACAAGCAAGAAAGGCAATACACCTCTTCATTCAGCGTGTAGGAATGGACACATTCATGTTGTCTCTGCCCTCTTAGATAAGGATGCTTGTGTCAACACTACAAACATTGATGGTGATACACCTCTGCATTCAGCATGTTGGAATGGACATGTCAATCTTGTGCCAGTTCTCTTAGATGAGGGTGCTGATTTCAACGCAACAAACAGTGAAGGGTGCACACCACTTCATACAGCATGCACTTTGGGTCATGTTGATGTTGTGTCTGCACTCTTGGAAAATGGTGTTGATGTCAACACAACAAACATTGATGGTGAAACACCTCTTCATTCTGCATGTTTGAATGGACATGTCAATCTTGTGCCAGTTCTCTTAGATGAGGGTGCTGATTTCAACGCAACAAACAGTGAAGGGTACACACCACTTCATACAGCATGCACTTTGGGTCATGTTGATGTTGTGTCTGCACTCTTGGAAAATGGTGTTGATGTCAACACAACAAACATTGATGGTGAAACACCTCTTCATTCTGCATGTTTGAATGGACATGTCAATCTTGTGCCAGTTCTCTTAGATGAGGGTGCTGATTGCAACGCAACAAACAGTGAAAGGTATACACCACTTCATACAGCATGTACTTTGGGTCATGTTGATTTTGTGTCTGCACTCTTGGAAAATGGTGCTGATGTCAACACAACAAACAATGATGGTGAAACACCTCTTCATTCAGCATGTTGGAATGGACATGTCAATCTTGTGTCAGTCCTCTTAGATGAGGGTGCTGATTTCAACGCAACAAACAGTGAAGGGTATACACCACTTCATACAGCATGTACTTTGGGTCATGTTGATGTTGTGTCTGCACTCTTGGAAAATGGTGCTGATGTCAACACAACAAACAATGATGGTGAAACACCTGTCCAGTCAGCATGTGAGAATGGACATGTATTTGTTGTGATGTGCCTTTCATATGTGGGTGCTGATGTAAACACGACAAACAGGAAAGGTAATACACCTCTTCATTCAGCATGTAGGCATGGACATGATGAAGTTGTGTCAGTACTCTTATATAATGGTGCTGATATCAACACTACAAACATTGATGGCAATACGCCTCTTCATTCAGCATGTGAAAATGGATATGATGATGTTGTGTCAATGCTGTTAGATAATGGTGCTGATATCAACACACGAAACAAGAATGGTGATACACCTCTTCATTTATCATCATAGGTATAGACAAACGTACGTTGTGTCACATGATTAGAATAATGGCTACTTTTATATCTGGTGCATTTGATCTTACTGAGGATGTTATCAAGGTCATGCCTTGACCTCCAATATATTTAAAACCAACAAGAAAAGACATTACCCCTCTAAAATGAACCAACATTATTTGTCATAGAGAAAGCAAGCTGAGATCCTTAGGACGGTCACTAGTTTGGTATAATTCATTTCTGAATCAAAACTTGACTATAAACAACGACCAAGAACGTTGATAAAACTGGACTGTATTTGTCATGTTAGATTGTGAAAGGGATATTTTTAAAATGTAAATATTCAGAATACTAATTTTCATTATACAATGACATTTCATCTCAATTTCCTCAACAAGCTGAAGGCTGTAAGTGGGGCAAATGGGCTAGTGACCTTGTTGAAGCCAAAATCATTCGTTAACTTTAGCTGAAGGAATACCATTAGCTATTACCAGTTCCAAGTTTATATACACTGTACAAAATAAGTAAAGCATTAGGTTTCACATGCAGACGAATGGAAACGATTGACCCGTTATGACTGTGTTCATGGCAGGAAGATAACCAGTCCATTGTGATCCTAACTATGAATTTTGATATACTGTATAAAGCTTATATTTGTTCTTGTTTCATCTACGTTTAATTGTGGATAATCATTTTAGATGCCCTTCCTACCAATGAACAGATTCTTAACTGTCATGTGATCCCAACAATGAATGTTGATATACTGTGAAAAGGTTATGTTTGTTCTCATTTCATCTACGTTTATTTGTAAATAATCATTTTAGATGCCCTTCCTACCAATGAACAGATACTTAACTGTCATGTGATCCCAACAATGAATGTTGATATACTGTACAAAGGTTATGTTTGTTCTCATTTCATCTATGTTTATTTGTAAATAATCATGTTAGATGCCCTTCCTACCAATGAACAGAACCTTAGCTGTCATGTGATCCTAACAATGAATGTTGATATACTGTATAAAGTTTATATTCGTTCTCATTTCATCTATGTTTATTTGTAAATAATTTTGTTAGATGCCCTTCCTACCAATGTACAGAACCTTAACTGTCATGTGATCCTAACAATGAATGTTGATATACTGTATAAAGCTTATATTTGTTCTTGTTTATTCTATGTTGTATGATCAATAAAGATGTTAGATGCCCTTTCTACCAATGAACAGAACATTAACTGTCATGTGATTCTAACAATGAATGTTAATATACTGTATAAAGCTTATATTTGTTCTTGTTTCATCTACGTTTAATTGTAAATACTCATTTTAGATGCCCCTCCTACCAATGAACAGAACCTTAACTATCATGTGATCCTAACAATGTGGGTTTATATACTGTGAAAAGGTTATGTTTGTTCTCATTTCATCTACGTTTATTTGTAAATAATCTTGTTAGATGCCCTTCCTACCAATGTACAGAACCTTAACTGTCATGTGATCCTCACAATGAATGTTGATATACTGTATAAAGCTTATATTTGTTCTTGTTTATTCTATGTTGTATTATCAATAAAGATGTTAGATGCCCTTCCTACCAATGAACAGAACATTAACTATCCTGTGATTCTAACAATGAATGTTAATATACTGTATAAAGCTTCTATTTGTTCTTGTTTCATCTACGTTTAATTGTAAATACTCATTTTAGATGCCTCTCCTACCAATAAACAGAACCTTAACTATCATGTGATCCTAACAATGTGAGTTTATATACTGTGAAAAGGTTATGTTTGTTCTCATTTCATCTACGTTTATTTGTAAATAATCTTGTTAGATGCCCTTCCTACCAATGTACAGATCCTTAACTGTCATGTGATCCTAACAATGAATGTTGATATACTGTATAAAGGTTATATTTGTTCTCATTTCATCTATGTTTATTTGTAAATAATCATGTTAGATGCCCTTCCTACCAATGTACAGAACCTTAAAGGATAGATGAAATGCATTTTTCTCAAGAATAACAGATGATTACCTCTACGTATATTGTATATCAGAATCAATTGAGCATAAAATCGAGACAATATACACTTGCAATTGATAATTAAGACGATTTTAATTCACCCATGTTAACACTACCGCAATTTGTTTGGCGAATCCTTTTGAAAATGCTCACTGAGGCGTGACTGTGATAAGAGACAGGCGGGGTGGCTAGATAGCTTCTCCGGCGGTGTCTCGTTAATTAATTAATGATGATTATCATTGCCGCTAAATGAATTTATGAGGTGTATTACATCGCCAAAAAGACATGTTTATGTAATAATTGTGTAATTGTCATCTGCGGAATTACCTAGTTGGATATCAAAACATTCGATATATGGGAAATTTAAGTTGGTTTATTGAAGTTTTCTTTGTGAAATTAACAATCAAAATGTTGCGAAATTATGTTGAATTGTGACTATCGCCGAAAATCAAATTCCTCCACAGAAGTCACCCCTTTACGGGCCACACCCCCGCAGACTTTCATTCTGGTCACCGGGGCTAAATCAGGCGTTTTTTTTAAAAGCCGTATATAAGTAATTTATGGACCGATTTCAGAAATTTAAAATCGAGCAATTGTCAAATTGACACCCCATTTTGATGAATCCGGTTTGGACCATATGTCATTTCATCCATACTTTAACTGTCATGTGATCCCAACAATGAATGTTGATATACTGTACAAAGGTTATGTTTGTTCCCATTTCATCTATGTTTATTTGTAAATACTCATGTTAGATGCCCTTCCTACCAATGTACAGAACCTTAACTGTCATGTGATCCTAACAATGAATGTTGATATACTGTATAAAGCTTATATTTGTTCTTGTTTATTCTATGTTGTATTATCCATAAAGATGTTAGATGCCCTTCCTACCAATTAACAGAACCTTAACTGTCATGTGATCCTAACAATGTGAGTTTATATACTGTGAAAAAGCTTATGTTTGTTCTCATTTCATCTACGTTTATTTGTAAATAATCATGTTAGATGCCCTTCCTACCAAGGTACAGAACCTTAACTGTCATGTGATCCTAACTATGAATGTTGATAAACTGTATAAAGCTTATATTTGTTCTTGTCTCATCTACGTTTATTTGTAAATAATCATGTTAGATGCCCTTTCTCCCAATATACAGAACCTTAACTGTCATGTGATCCCAATAATGAGTGTTGATATATTGTAACTCTCGTTTATTTTGAGAACATCTGTTATATACTTTCCTACCCAGGTACTGGTGTCATGTAATCCACACAATGAATGTTGATATACCGTATGTTATATCAGTACATGTTGACTGCCTGTTTTAGTTTGATTTATTTGAGCGTCGGGTGTGCTTTCAAATTGTTTCAATTGTTGTGTTAGCAGTCTAGAAACTTTTTTTGTATGTGATCGTATACATTTTTCAAAAAAGCATTTATCTACAGCTGTCTTCACTTCTCAGTTTAAATTCTATTTCTCTTCTAAATCATTACAATTGATTATATTTCTGTAAAAGAAATCGCAGATACGAGATATTCGTGCACGCATTGTCGTTTTGAATTATGTAATTTCATAAACCAACATGACATGAATGGCATGTCTGCAAATCGCGAGTTGCATAAACGAACATCTGTACTCTCCAACTCACTCAAGTGACTTAATTGCATCATTGTCATACTTGTATGGGTACTGAAATATGCAGCTGATTCATGTGCTGCTCACTAACTGTGGCATATCAGGTTCAATGACTTGGACGATGATATATACTGGAAAAAAATAATTAGGGATATTTTTTAATTTTTAAATTATAAATACTGAAGTATTTATTACTTTACAAACTAATATTAACGATAACTCATCTAATATCTCAAATTTATTTCATCCAGTAGACTTTAATCTAATTTCTTATTTTCAAAATAAAACATGCCTTGAGACCAGAATAGATCACCCTAAGATGCCTATGAACAGGGAGAAGTCATGTACCTCCGTTCTGGAACAATAAGTTTTCACAGGGAAAATGCTCGATTTACCACGCCATAAATTCTAGCAGTTACGAGGTAACAATGCCGGCATTTGACCCTTTACCCCGCGAAATTCAAACGACGGCTATAGCACATGAGTATTCAGTTGATCCAAAAATACTAAAAGCTCCATAGCATGCCTCCACTTGCCTCAACATATGCAGCTTGTAGTTTTATATCGTTTTCAAGTACGTCAGTCACATAATTGAGTCTGCTAGTCTCGTTACGCTCAGTTCATGTACCACGGTTTCAGTGACATAATTTTGTAAACTATTTACATGCATCAATTGCACCACAGGGCTATTTTATTTAGTGGAAATAACACATTTAGCTCTTGCCCTGTCACAGTATCATTTGATGCCATTTTGATCTGTTATAGTTAGTCATTTGAATATGTACAGAGCATGTACTTTCAAAATACAAATAAATTGTTCAAGTACTAATTTTGGAGTAAACAAACCTTAGGTCAGTCAGTTATAACCTAACCTATGTGCATGTTTGTTTGTATGTTTATTATGAATCATTATGTCATTGAATATGTTAAAATCAGCTGTTATTTGATAGGTTATGTACATAATTCACTTGTTTGCCTGAACTCGTTAACGATACCAATAGTTCCTGGGATGATTCTTAAATTTCAGTTGATATACCTAAAAACTATTATGTTTGTCTGATAGGATTGTTTCAAATCAATTGATTTTTACCGAGGATTGCCTCACACATATATGTAAGATTGTACATGTTCAGGTTGTTACCATATCTGAAAGATCGTCTGTATTTTTACTTTTCATTTTAAAGTCGGTTATTTACAAACGTATTAACAATTTACAATTTTGTCTTACGTAAAATTTAGAAACCTGGTGCTAATGTTGGTGCTAATGAGTATGTATTATATGTATAATTTAATCGTTGTTGATGTATATCTGTTATATGTATATTCTGATGTCCCCAATACATGTTAAATGGTAGTAATGGTATTGTATACAGTCGACCGAGTGTTTAACTGCACTGACCAAAAATACTGTTATATGAAAGTGGATTTTGTACAGAGGTCTTGAAGCCAATAAGTGGTCTGATTACATTGTACAGTGTCCGCTGACCGTGTCGAGGAAGCTGCCCCTCTATAGAGTTAAAATATGTAGTCAAATTTATATAGATCAAGCATGTGACTGGTCTAGGAAGGTGGTCTTAAAGGCAAGTTCGACTATATACATAGTGAACCATATGATGTACAAGTACATCTGTTGTGACACTATAAATGATTATTTTGGCGAAACGTGAAAAATGGTTCTTCAAAAATGAATTGATCTCTACTGTTAATACATACAGATATCTTGGTATTATATTCTCTTATACTTCTAAAATGAATCAATGTACAGCTGATCTAGCCCTACGGGCCAAACGCGCATTGATGGAAATTGTGCATAATTTAAATAAGTTGAATACAGTTGACCCTTCTGTGTTTTTTTAAATATTTGATTCACAGGTTCAACCTATCTTACTCTACGGTTCCGAGGTGTGGGGACTTGAACGATTTGAAAAAATCGAAAGTGTACATATGTTGGCATGTGAAATGTTTCTTAATGTTGGTAAACAAACGCCAAATGCGGCCGGTATCCATTATATATCAACGCCTTATGCCGGGCTGTTAAATATTGGTTGAAACTAATTGAAATGCCTGATAGTAGAATACCTAAGAAATCATATGATATGTTGGTAAATTTAGACAACTATGGATACTCAAACTATGTATCATCAATGCGAATGTTGTTATTTAACCATGGATTTGGTTTTGTGTGGATTAGTCAATCAGTTGGCAATAAGTTGTTATTTCTTAAAAGATTTAAGGATGTTGCTATTAATATGTTTTATCAGTCATGGACTAGTGTTTTACATAATAGTACAAGATATAGATTGTATAAGGAGTATAAAAGCCTTTTGTCTCCAGAAAAATATTTAACTGCAATAACCGTGAGAAAATATAGAAATGTATATATAAGATTAAGAGCCGGATTACTAAGACTAAAAGCAAATGAAGGCAGATGGTCCAATATTGATTACTGTTTAAGAATATGTCCACTTTGTAATTTAGACGTGGAAAATGAATATCATTTTTTACTTGTATGTGAAAAATATAGTGATCTTAGAAAACAATATTTTCCACCCTATTTTTGTACTAACCCAAATATGTTTAAGTTTAAATGCCTCATAATGACAGACAAAGATGCTATGATGTTTAATATTTGTAAATATGTGTATCACAGCCTCCTAAAAAGGCATGCAACCCTAGGGTTATAACTTTTGTATTATTGAACTTGGAATGTGTTATTATTTGTACATGTACATGGGCCTATGGCCTAAACACATGAATAAACATACTTGACTACTTGACTAGGTAGATTAAATGATATTTAGTCAAATGTATGTCTGTGTTTTTATAGTAAGTTAATACGACTTTCATTTAAGAAGACATTTGTTAAAAGATACATGTCAAACACAACATTTTTTTTATTTCAATTTTATCAATTTGTTTCACTGAAAATACAATTTATTTTATTTGTAATAACAGTTTTCTCTTTGCTGATTATTGATACCTTAAATACTTGAGTATGAACTTAAACCTTGAAAACAGATAACTGAAAGCATTGCAACATTCTGCAATGAGTTTCTGTTAAATGTGAATTAACCTGACATTAGAAACAGAATCGTTGATTGTACTTGCCGTGTATACTTGGATGTTAATATTTCATTGATATATAGTTGACAATAAATGTGATATACATTCTGCAACTTTGTCTTCATTTTTTACTCTTTATGATGGTAATCTATTTCACCTCATACTGGCTCATATTTTGTTGACATGCACCTTACTTCGAGAATGTGTGTATTTAGTCATGGTTTACTCTCAAGCTAAGGGAGTGGAAGCATTATCCAAACATTTAAACTCTGAAGGTAGTGCTACCAACTTCATCCCACAAGGCGTTACTCTCACCAGTCTTAATCACTAGCTAATTTAAGCCTTACCGCATGTCCTTACCTTTCTTGCGCTAGCATAGCAAAGCACACTACGTGACTAGCGTGACACTACACTAGCACATGGAAGTTGAGGAAATTGGGCAAGGCTTTAATTAGCCAGTGATGAAGACGTGAGTTATACCTTCCGGTTGAATCTGATTGCATACAGATGGTTAACTATCTATGAAAAACATAATTGTTTTTGACACCGAATTTGTTTCTTTTGACTCAATGTCTACAAACTACAATAGTATTTTTAGTTCTGAGAGTGTTAATCATTGCATCGAGTAGGTAATAATGAGAGGTCTGGTTCTCCGCTTCATTTAGATAAAAATCGAAATCACTAATCTACGAACTATTTGTCAGTTCTTCTTAGTAGAACATCAAAAGCACCAGGGTGCTGGAATAATAGACTGATGTTCCAAACATACATGGATTACCCCAGCAATATTTCATTTTGAATGTTGTAAATTAAGGTACCGCGAGTCCCTTTAATGACGTCTGCCGAAGACCATGTGATATTGTACATTAAATCTAAGAGTTTTGCCTGTGCTCACATTGCAGGTCTCTCAGTAATCCACATGGCTTTAGTTTGCCATTGCACTGTCAGAGTTGGTCATGTGACGTTTCCATGCACATCATCTAAATATAGGTGTTTGTGATTGGTTAAGAATAAAGTTAGTCGAGTCATATTGGCTTAACGTCACT
Organism: Gibbula magus; assembly: GCA_936450465.1. NCBI lineage: Eukaryota > Metazoa > Mollusca > Gastropoda > Trochida > Trochidae > Gibbula > Gibbula magus. The sequence continues at coordinate 49,996,364 of OW388301.1, forward strand.
TACAAAGTATACAACTGTGATATCATGACATCTGAGATGACTTCAGGTAGAAAACAACACAATACGACTGGGGCTTCACTCTCAAACGCAAAAGAAACGTCATCATACATAGAGGATATTAAACGACCTTCTATTTAATATCATTTTTATATTTGATGCTTTGATGAGTTGATGCTTTTGTATAAAACGAGCGAAAGCGAGTTTATACCAAATCATTTACGAGTTTAATACAATTGGTATTAAAAATGGTATTAAATAGAAGGAAGTTTAGTATTTTATTTATAACTCGCCCACATATCAAGGAAATAGCCGGCATGGCTCTGAAACTATGATTCCCGCAAGTCCGATACCATTGTGACGATTTTACACACATCGTGACATCATCAATGCAAATTATTGTGATGTCAAACGTGCGACGGTAGGACATAAGTGTAATAACAGATTTTTTTTTCACGAACATCTCAGTTGTATGATGTAACATCCACTTGTTATCCTCATTCAACCTAACATGTATATAACAGCAATTACTGAAGAAACTCGTCAAGAGGAGTCTAGATTTTCTTACTCGCACAAAAAGACAAAAGACATGTCACGAAATGCTTTAAATGTAAATACATTGTAATGTGTCACGACGAAACATTGGATTACAATCTATTTCCATATATATATATATATATATATATATAAAATACTTCAGACGACACTTGCTGTAGATATAATTTTAATGATGACTGAATGCGTCGCATTTCGACTTGTTTACAAGTCTTTTCAACAGTGTGGAGCATTTTCAACATGGTGAATATATAGGTAGCTTAAACAATGTACAATAGACGTTGATTGATTGGTAAGTGACAACTGGTTAGCTTGATTAGCACACAATTAACTATTTACGAGGGATTAAAATTTGAGAATGTTAAATATGAAGTAGAACAGTTTCAGACGCTCCCTAGTTTCTTCTCTCTCAGCGCAGCTAAATTGCTTACCGATATATGATAGATGAAAGGAGACGTAATAACAAGAAATTAAATAAGCCTTTGCTAATACAGAAAATCTAATTTGAAGTATTTCAGCTCTTAATTGAAACTACCAACTGCGTCTATAAAACATTTTCAACTAGATTAGGCTTTATTCGATTTGACCTTTTTCTGCATATTTGAGGTCATGTACTACTTTAAAGGGTTTCCACATACTCATTTGGAAATATTAAAGACAATTAAATAAGACAACATGTTTGAAGTACACTCACGAACAGAAGAAATGTCACCATACAAAATACAATATATTTCAATCCACGAGTGATAAATACGACGGAAACATAGTTACAGAAGCAAACCGGGGATGTAGCTCAGTTGGTAGAGTGTCCGCTCATCACCCGGAAGACCGGGGTTCGATTCCCGGTCGCGTCACACCAAAAGACGTTAAAAGATGGGAGTTGTTGCTGCCTTGCTTGACACTCAGCATATAAGGACAGAACAACGCATGAACGCATGCACTGTGGCTGCCGGGTGCTATTTGCACACAAAGAATTTCCTATGTACATTGTATTACGGACAATAAAGAGTTATTATTATTATTATTAAAACTAAACCACATTTTAATTTTTAAAACACTATCTGTTAATTGTCGTAAAACCACGCCTTTACGAATTCGTTGTTTTCAACTAATCTGCCAGGCAAAAGAAAGTACATACCTCAATTGGTTTCGATTTATTCAATATTAAAAAATAATTCATTTGACTATGGCACGATAATACATCACTTATCTGCAGTTGTTTGAATGAACATATTGGTGTATTTTGTTAGTTAAACTATCGTTGTTTAATGTAGACAAGGGTAAGAAATGAAATGTACACCAATGTGGCAGGCAGTTCTGACGTGTATATAACTTTTAACTGTTAATAAACTTGTTTAAATATAATGTCTTTAGTTTTATTTCATGTGCTTTTAAGGGTTTCATGTCAGTATTTTAGTAAGCAATAAGCATAGCATCTTTAGCCTTAAATCTATTTCGTAGTGGGAGTATTTATATTAGTAAGGGAGGTTGGGCAAGTCTATGTCACTGTCAATCTGTTTCATGTGTCCTAACCCAATCCCATTGGCTAATTCAAATCACTGCACATGCACGACCTTGTCGATTTCACGCGCTAGCCACATCAGCACAGATCACTGATCACAGCACAGAGCACGACAAACGACAATTATATCAGGTTAGTTATAAATAATTGCTAATCTATCTTAATAATCATTATTTATATGATAAAGTAACTTATATATGTTAAGTTATCTCTTATATCTCAAATATGATTAATTGTCAGTATTAGTTAATCTTTGATGATTTGGTGATCATGTCGCCATCTTGTAATGGTAATTAAATTCAATAACATATTATAAACATAAGGGTAAATTAACGTATATCTTATTGCTTAAACACTTCTTTCTTTTACTTTCTCTGTATGCATGTTGTATGAATGTGATTCGGTAAGTTCCTAACGTATTTATACTTTTCACTTACTTATGAAGTGTGTGAGCGCCATTTTCCTTGTTTATATTCTTATGTGTTATGTCCGCCAGTTGAGTTAATTATGTCATTGTTTAATTAGGAATGTTCTCTGGACGTATGAGAGTCCTTGGCGGCCGGACATAATGCCTCAGCGCCACACGCAGGGTAAGGTGTTTTAAATATGTATATGTGTATTAGATTTTATAAAAAGGTTTTACATGTATATTGTATGATACGCAAGTATGTGAGTCAGTACCATGAACCTAACGTTGTGGTAATGAATTTAATCTTATAACAGCATCATATCCCCTGGTATAATAGTAGTTATATAAGTTGATCATGTTGGTTATGTTTTCATGAAGGATTATCTCCCTTACTGAATGTATTAACATTAACCAATATCATGTTTCATATTATTATCTCTATTGACTTCCAAGTTGTAGTTATCAGTGTAATGGTGTATGTTTGTTTATCTATTACACCTGAGATGTATTTGCATAACATGTAATGATGAAGGTGTATCTATTGCTTTGTAACTGTGAATTCTGCAATTATTGAATAATTGTGAATGTATTGATATTTGTATGACATATTTTATATTGTATTACGTATGTATTGCAGGGTATCGTTTTGTGTCCGGTTTTACTGCAATAAACCAACTCACACCCGTGACCCGTGTTTGGATTGACTTCTACCCCACTCACACCCGGTTACACCAACATGACACGTACCATGTTTAAAATGCTGTATGATTATGTCTCATATGTCGGTGAACAGTTGTCAATTATTGCAATTTAAATTTAAAATTTCAAGGTTTTTTAAAAACTCAAGATATCTTTTATTGAAATCATAGATTAATAAAACACACTAAAGTGACCTTTTGCCTGGTAGTATAAATGAGATAGAAGCGACAACAGGGACTTTTGTCATGTTATAGGACGTTACAGTGATGCCTCCTTTTACGTGAATACATCTAAGTTCAAGAAGGTTGTATATGTCGACAATAGTTTTATTGATGAAATTTCAACTACTAATTTTTAAAAACCTTAAATGCCAAACAATCGGGCAAAATAAAAAAAATTGTGAACAGCGATTTCAGCATCTCAAGAGTATTTGAACAAACATAACGGTTAAAATATCAGGTCTTTTCTTCGTCTGTGTAGATTGTGTAAATGATGTTGCAACATTTAATCATATCTACTGTTAAATGTCACTGTATTGACAATGTGTACATGATATACATGATAAAGACTACTTACCTCGACCTAACGCTGTTATCGTGTTGACAAAGCATAACACTGGATTACATCTTAAAATAATTTCGCTTTTGGGTGTGCACCACATCTTAATATTGTCTTCGAAATCAAGATCTTGTCTGTTCATGTTCGGAAATTGCTTCTTAGAGTTAGACAAAAAAGTCTATGAGGTGAAATGGTTCAAAATGATATAAACAGAAAATTTAAATTTCAATGTGTAAATTTTTTTGATGTCGTTATAATTTTTTTATGTTGAAAAGTGTAAGCGTTACATACTTTAAAGGTTTTAATAGAGCAATATAATTATACATATCCCTATTATTTATCACATAAATGATTTTCGTATTACGACTATCATTTGTAATTCTGTTTAAAGACAACTTCGATGTCGATTAGTGCACAGCACATAATGTCATTAGAAGGGTTTTCCTTTATTGCATTCTACGTAAAGTAGAACAAAATAACAAGGGGTTATCGAGGTTGCCAGCTTGTCAAATGCAAAGTCGTCACAACAACGCACACGCACCTTGATCTTCTTGATTGTCTTCATTCTGCAGGTCACACTTGTCACTCATTGCTGATTGTGGCGATATTTTATAGAGCACTAGATAGACGATGAGTAGCAGCATATTATCGGGAAATAAATGTACGGTTTTGAGTTGAGCCCAATCGTCTCAAGGTCGGATATTTATCTCCCGATAATGAACTGCAACGATTTCTGTATCTATCTCATAGCAACAGTCAAATGTCATGAAATGTCTTAAAATGAATATAGCGTGAATGAATTGTCAACATAACTGGGAAAGCTTCTCTAAAACACAACAAGTAAACCACTCACTTTTAGAAAATGGAATGATTTTTTAAATATGTAAATGATATGGACATTGATGTCATCGTAGGCACTGGGTCTGTAATTTCCGTAATATGTCCGATTGTAATGAGGTGTACCTTTAATATAAAACGTCGTGCAACAACATACACGTTGTGCTTGATAAACATGAAGAATAAACACGTATTTATTTAGAAATAGTGAGCACTTATATATGACATTGCCTGTAAAGACTGAGTGATGTTTAGAATTAGAAATGGAGAAAAACATAACTTACCAAAATTTCCATAATTAGCAACATGGTTTGATGCATATTCACTTAATTTCGTGATATAAATGAAAAACATTTTATAGCTGGAGTAAACCTAATTTGATCTCACATAGCCTGATTTACTAACATTATATCATTCAATAAGGAATCTTAAACTCGTAGATATGGTAGACTATCATCGATGAGAGCCATTCAGACAGTAGACACTGAAATTCAATTTTCAATGTAATTAATGTTTAATTGGTTATAATCGGCGCAACTAAAACAATCAGTTGGTATGTTTGTCCAATTAGTTGTATAATCATGATATCCAACACAACCAGACAACTGCATGTCTATCATATTATACGATTGTCTGATTGTGAATGACATCTGGGATAGAATCAAAACATGGATAGAGCAAAAAACAGATTCAAAATTGAACTTTTCAAAACGCAATATATGCCTCGGATATCCTGAAAGACAAAATATGAATCTAAACATAATGATAACAACAGTCAAGTATAATATATACTTATCCAAATTAAAAGGATCTTTACCGCAACTTCAGACAATAAACAAGATTTAAACCATATCTACGAAACTGACAAACTCATATTCTACTCAGATTGTAATTATTCTAAATTCACTAAATTCTGGTCCGTATGCCATAATCTATTTACAGGCTAAAACTCACTACAATCTCTGAATGTTTGGAAAGGAACTTGTGAACTGTTAACTTGAATCCCTGTATTTTTGTATTGCAGTTGTTCTCTTCCAATATGTGTTTTGTATTTCTATTTCAAACTTTTGTACAATGAATGTAGCATGTCATATATGACTATGTATCTGAAAAAGAAATAAAATTATAAAAAAGGTATAATTGTACTCCATGTTACAGCAATATATTCATATGACTTGACGAAAGTATTTGACTGTGCCCTTATATGTTTTCAAATGTTTTTCAACATTCAAATTGTTGGTCTTTAATCTGTAAAATTATTGCAATTATAGCTTATACATATGTAAATTATCCTTGATTAATCAAATCAAGCCAAATAAGCCAAGGAAAACCAGTTATTTCAATATGTGTAGGAATAATCGAACTGTATCAAATGACATACAGATAGAGGCAAACTATCTATTTTATTTCAATTTCAGTGAGTATTCATGAAACTTTGTTTCGCTTTTGTTTTTTGTTTACAGTGTGAGAGATGACCACAATACTTTGCTCTTGAAAATAATAGACTCGATTTGGAAGACACATAATAAACGTGATTTCTCGACTTAGTGTGGGTCTTACAAATCTTCAATTAAGTGTATAATGTTCAATGAGATATATTTTGGGCAATAATCCGATATTTTTATCAGCATGCTCAATAGCTCTTTTACATGTAATGAAAGGAAATAAATCACCTTTAAGTCAGTCGTTATCTAGAGCCAGAATTCAGTGCTGAAGATGTTCAAATATATATATTTCCGATATTTAAATATCAGGGTTAATCAAATGACAATATACAGTAAGGGTAACATAGATATGATGGTACTAAACACAATGAAATCGATATACTCGCGAGATGTACATATATGTACAATCATACTCGGACTTTACAGCTCCTTTGACAAATGCACCAGAATGTTGTCGTGCAGAAAGTTATATCGTAAAATAAAGGTCACATGTTTAATTGGAGAGACTTCTCCAATTAGATTTGGTTGTGTAAGAGATTGGTTGTGCAATTAGAAGAAATTGATGCAGATAAGAAAGACAGCCCAGATGCGTAAATCTGACACGTGACCAGTCAGGTGACTTCGCCCTTCGGACTCATTGTAGTTATCAGTTAGTGACAAGCAAACATATTCAACAATGCGATGCAACGACCAAGGGTTTTAATAATGTGTTTCTATGAAGAAGATCTGAAGCAAATGTCTGTGTGAATCCGGCAATTCGAGCTGATAACAAGAGTAAGTAATTTTACTGTTTCTATCAATTGTTTTACAAACTTTGATGTGGGAATAGAACAGGTGATAAGACATTGCTATCACTAACATAGCGTTCAATAATATATTTAATTTGTTACTACCCATTTGGGACTTTGTAAAGGGGTGTCTTAAAAACTGCATCTGTTATGACATATATCATGGTCACATGGTGTTTATACAAAATAACATTCTGGACTAAACTTTATCACTGTATTATTACGCAAATTAAAACACTGCTATCACATGTTGTTTTAAACATTGTCAAACAAGAATTGTATGTGTAGATCGGTTAAAATTTAGATTAAAACAGCGCGTTAGGACATTAATAAAGTACTTCAGTTATATTTCTTGTGGACTACGTTTTGTGTGACACAATTCTGTTTAAAGACAACTTCGATGTCGATTAGTGCACAGCACATAATGTCATTAGAAGGGTTTTCCTTTATTGCATTCTACGTAAAGTAGAACAAAATAACAAGGGGTTATCGAGGTTGCCAGCTTGTCAAATGCAAAGTCGTCACAACAACGCACACGCACCTTGATCTTCTTGATTGTCTTCATTCTGCAGGTCACACTTGTCACTCATTGCTGATTGTGGCGATATTTTATAGAGCACTAGATAGACGATGAGTAGCAGCATATTATCGGGAAATAAATGTACGGTTTTGAGTTGAGCCCAATCGTCTCAAGGTCGGATATTTATCTCCCGATAATGAACTGCAACGATTTCTGTATCTATCTCATAGCAACAGTCAAATGTCATGAAATGTCTTAAAATGAATATAGCGTGAATTAATTGTCAACATAACTGAGAAAGCTTCTCTAAAACACAACAAGTAAACCACTCACTTTTAGAAAATGGAATGATTTTTTAAATATGTAAATGATATGGACATTGATGTCATCGTAGGCACTGGGTCTGTAATTTCCGTAATATGTCCGATTGTAATGAGGTGTACCTTTAATATAAAACGTCGTGCAACAACATACACGTTGTGCTTGATAAACATGAAGAATAAACACGTATTTATTTAGAAATAGTGAGCACTTATATATGTCATTGCCTGTAAAGACTGAGTGATGTTTAGAAGTAGAAATGGAGAAAAACATAACTTACCAAAATTTCCATAATTAGCAACATGGTTTGATGCATATTCACTTAATTTCGTGATATAAATGAAATACATTTTATAGCTGGAGTAAACCTAATTTGATCTCACATAGCCTGATTTACTAACATTATATCATTCAATAAGGAATCTTAAACTCGTAGATATGGTAGACTATCATCGATGAGAGCCATTCAGACAGTAGACACTGAAATTCAATTTTCAATGCAATTAATGTTTAATTGGTTATAATCGGCGCAACTAAAACAATCAGTTGGTATGTTTGTCCAATTAGTTGTATAATCATGATATCCAACACAACCAGACAACTGCATGTCTATCATATTATACGATTGTCTGATTGTGAATGACATCTGGGATAGAATCAAAACATGGATAGAGCAAAAAACAGATTCAAAATTGAACTTTTCAAAACGCAATATATGCCTCGGATATCTTGAAAGACAAAATATGAATCTAAACATAATTATAACAACAGTCAAGTATAATATATACTTATCCAAATTAAAGGATCTTTACCGCAACTTCAGACAATAAACAAGATTTAAACCATATCTACGAAACTGACAAACTCATATGCTACTCAGATTGTAATTATTCTAAATTCACTAAATTCTGGCCCGTATGCCATAATCTATTTACAGGCTAAAACTCACTACAATCTCTGAATGTTTGGAAAGGAACTTGTGAACTGTTAACTTGAATCCCTGTATTTTTGTATTGCAGTTGTTCTCTTCCAATATTTGTTTTGTATTTCTATTTCAAACTTTTGTACAATGAATGTAGCATGTCATATATGACTATGTGTCTGAAAAAGAAATAAAATTATAAAAAAGGTATAATTGTACTCCATGTTACAGCAATATATTCATATGACTTGACGAAAGTATTTGACTGTGCCCTTATATGTTTTCAAATGTTTTTCAACATTCAAATTGTTGGTCTTTAATCTGTAAAACTATTGCAATTATAGCTTATACATATGTAAATTATCCTTGATTATACAAATCAAGCCAAATAAGCCAAGGAAAACCAGTTATTTCAATATGTGTAGGAATAATCGAACTGTATCAAATGACATACAGATAGAGGCAAACTATCCAATTTATTTCAATTTCAGTGAGTATTCATGAAACTTTGTTTCGCTTTTGTTTTTTGTTTACAGTGTGAGAGATGACCACAATACTTTGCTCTTGAAAATAATAGACTCGATTTGGAAGACACAGTGTGTAATAAACGTGATTTCTCGGCTTAGTGTGGGTCTTACAAATCTTCAATTAAGTGTATAATGTTCAATGAGATATATTTTGGGCAATAATCCGATATTTTTATTAGCATGCTCAATAGCTCTTTTACATGTAATGAAAGGAAATAAATCACCTTTAAGTCAGTCGTTATCTAGAGCCAGAATTCAGTGCTGAAGATGTTCAAATATATATTTTACTCGTATACTAACAGTCATAGGTGAGCTGAGCATGGAGGCATCTATACTGGAGAATAAAGGAAACAACAACAACTGGGCTCAGAAAATTTTTAATGCTTTAAGTTAAACCATATCTCTTGAATTTGAATAGAGGCTAGAGAGGAAAACACTAAATAGATTGCTAAGTGGTAAGTTAATGTTACCACCCCAAGCCCAATTGTAGCTATTTTAATGTATTTAGCAAAAGGATGAGGAATTTGTATTATTATTACAAATTTGAAAAGAAAAATGTTATGTATAACAAAAGTTTGTTGACTAGGGGATAAAAGATAATAATAAAATAAAAAATCCTTTAAAACATATAAATATATATTTAACTAAAGGTGATGTTCTAAAACCAAAACAAAATAAGCATATCCTAGACTCAATAGGATATTACCATCAAATGGGATAAACAAATTTGGCAAACCTGATAAAGGTTAACAATGTTCATAAAGACTCTAAGGAGGAGTGTATAATAAGCTTATATTTTAGCCACCATCTGGCTCACCGCTGCTTTTTGTTGTTGAGTGTCTGTGTCAATATACCTCACAAAGGCATCACTTGCCTAAAACCCAAGTTTTTGTATTACTTTATCTGAAAGTCAACACTTATGTGCCCATGTGGCCCCTCCTCTCCTGAATGAATGTCCTCCATAGTTCTGAGCTGGCAAGCCACATTTGTTCAACACTGATCTGAGCTTTGCCATAAAAGTGGCATAGGTTAAGGGAGCATGACGAGAGTACATAGACAGTGGCTCGAGAGGCTCGGCATGCTGAGTGGCCTGCAAGTAGGCCTGCAAAGCGCTTGCTGGACAGAGGGGATGTCCAAGCACAAAGGGCAGAGTTATCTTCACCGAACACTGTCTGAACTGAACTGTTTTTGTGCGATGTAGAGTGACTAGGTAGCCTCCTACAATCCTTGTGACGTCCACCCTTCTCACACACGAATTGATCTGATTGTCGGTGATAAGAAAATTATTTGGCCTTAACAAGCCAAAGAATGACATAACACATGCTGTCCAAAAACACAAATCAGATTCCAGAGAAAGAGATAGTATCCCCTTCATTTGCAGCAAGATATGTGGGGTAATTGGACCTACACACTGTTGTGCAACACCGAGGGTACGTTTCACACCAGTGAGCTCTTGTTTTACCCCCCATGAATTCACTGGGCTTGTTAGCCCCTCACAACTATGCAAGTGGGTCACCACTGCTAACCCTAGCCCTCTTCTTTTGAGAATAGTCTTTGAGTAACTGTATAAAATTGGTGAGTTTTTCAGGAGGAAGCGCGAGGGTGAAGTCGACGGTGTTCAGGAGCACACCTAAAAACACCAAGCTTGTGGAAGGGCACTCAGTCTTACTCCAGTTGATACTGAAACCTAAAATTCGCAAAACCTTAATAAGTAAATCAAGTCCATTTTGGCATTCTGCTTTAGTAGGCGCGATTACCAGGAAGTCATCCAAGTAGGCTATTACTTTTACATTGAAGTGATGCAGCATAATGTCACACACCACTGCGCTGAGAGTCTGAAATATCTTTGGGCTGCGTGGGGACTCAAAAGGTAACTTTGTGTCCACTAGAAAAGTACCCTTGTTGTCTCCCTTAAAAGTCCAAAACAAGCCTGTTACGGAGAAGTTGTCCCTGTGAATTGGTACTGATCGATAGGCATGCTTCAGATCAACTTTTGCAAGATAATCACCTGGGCAGATAATAACACATGCCGCACGAATGTCATGATAAGTTACCGAAGTGTCACATACATAACTGTTCATTGATAAATTTAAGGGGGGACTACCATCATGTATTAGTCGTACTGATCCATCGGACTTTGGAATCGCCGCTAGGGAACTCACAATGTCTGGTTGGGAATTTACTTTAACATAGTTACCGGACTGCATCTCCTTTCTAAGCTGACATTCCACTGCATCGTGGAACTGTTTGGTTGAAAAAGAATTTGGAACAAAAACACCCTTTTTAATGGGTTTATCCGAGTCAATAATTCTAAACCCCTCCTTAACACCTGATAATATAAAATCTCTGTCCTTATGGCTGTCTGGAAGGAGAGATTCCCAGGCTGGCAGGCTGAGGGTTAATGATTGGGTTGGTATTTCTGTACTTGAGGGTGGAGAGGGGCATGTTGGTTCTCCCCACGCATCTGCCAGTTTTTTGAAGGTAAATTGCCTTGAAAGTGTCTCGTCTCCGCATGGGCTTGATAACATAGGGCACAAACGTGAGCTAGTTTACAGTCTCTCCCTGTACACTGTTCCCTGCCGGTGTGAAAGGGCACTTCTTGCGTAAGGAGGTGTCTTGCTGGGTCATTCTTTGCGCAAGGTTAGCACGTTTTCTTGCATGTTTCTTAAATGAAAATGATATTACGTAAAAAGTGTGGAACTTTTCAGTGTGAGAGGTAGATTTGTAGGTTTCATGCGAATTTGATCTCATGTTACGATATTCAAAACTCTACTTTCAGTGTTTAGGTATAGCTACGTCATATCACTTCAGGAGGACGATTATAGCGCATTGGTTAGCGCGTTCGGCTTTGGATGAAGAGATCCGTGGTTCGAATCCCCCCAGGGGCACGGCACCTTTGTCTGCAGTAGAGAAGTGTTCTACACGCAGTAAGGTTTGGGTGCAATGCTACACTGAATTTCAGTGCAGTACCACCCATGGTTCGCTAGTTTCAGCCGTTGCTCGCAGGTTTCACCGCAATGGATAGCCACCTGGTGGTGTGGGCTTTCTCCCTGCAATAATACTAGCAGTCGTGATATAAGTTATATACTTTTGAAGCGGCGTTAAACCCTCACTTACTCAGATCACTTCAACTACCTCCTAGCGAGCGGCCATTTTAATGTGAACACCATAAAATGGCCGTTCGAAGAGAAATGGACTCACACAGCTTAACTGTACAATGTCAATTTGTTTTAGAACTTTTTTTATTCATTCAGGAGTATTATTTAGCCAGCCATTGGTAACACTTATTTAACTTTTCGTGGGATCTGCTTATTTCAGTGAGGAAAACGTGCTACAGCGCTTTTGAAATCAAAGTGATTTAACGAAGAGCGTCCACAGAACATAAACTTGGTGTCTTACATTACTTCTTTGATTTGCAGGTAAACCATGTCTGAAGGAACAGAGGAACGAAATGATGTTTTCCTCGAGTGTCAGGTCTGTTTTAAAGGTTTTAATCAGACAGAGGGATGTCCCCGTCTTTTAAAGGAATGCCTACATGCGGTTTGTACACCATGTTTGGACAAACTCCTCCAGGAGGAAGGAAGGGGACATCTCATTTGCCCAAGCTGCAGACATCTTACAGACATTCGAGGAGAGGCCAGTTCATTTCCAGTTGATCATGTGCGAATCAAGTTGTTGGAATTTGTAAAAATGAAGGAGAAGAAGGCCATATGTACTGACTGTCCAGATGGAAATGTGGCGGATTCCAGATGCCTAGAATGCTCCCTCTTCCTGTGCAAAGACTGCAAGAATGCCCACAAGAGACACAATATGACACGCAAACACTCTGTGTTAAACATAGAACAGGTTCTTGAGCAGCCCTTGAATCAGTTTTCAACTTGTCACTTCTGTACCAAACACCCAATGCACCAGCTGGATTTATTTTGTTCTACTGACGATACTCTTTGCTGTTTATTGTGCAAATTGCAGGACCACCAGGGTCACAAGTTCGAGACGATTGAAGAAGCATTGACTTCAAGACAACAAGAACTGGAATTCAGACTCCAAGCGACACAGAGCCATGTCCTCTCTCTTCGGGACCAACGACAGCGGGTTGAAAAGAACAAAGCTGCCATGATCAAGAATAAGATGACAATGGAATCAGCAATTCAAAAAGAATTTTCTAAGCTTGAGAGAATGATCCATCTGAGAATGGAATCCCTCCTAAAAGAATTGGAGCACATTAGCAACGAAAACTTAGCAGTTTGTGACAGGAACTGTCAAGCCATTGACGATAGTCTTGCTAAAATAGAATCAAGACAAAGTTACATCTCCCAGGCAAATCAGAATTCTGATGCGGTCGAGATGCTACAGATATTTCGTGCACTGAAACAGAGTCTGGCTAGTTTGTCTCATCCGTCCAGTCCTGGTGCTGCTGAGCAAACACTTCATGTTGTGTTTGATCCGTGCTTCGTGTTAACAGCTGAGAAAATGATACCTCAGATTGGTGAACTGGAGATCCAAAGGGGAGCAGATCAACCATCGGGTTTGTAGACATTACATACAATTTTGATGTTTTTCATGTTTAATGCCACATATAATTTTGTCCAAAAGGGAATAATCTTAGTTGATAAGTTATAAGGAAAACATGTTCATCTCGTAGGAATTGTATTTTGGTTGATAGTTATTTTGCTAAATAACTCTGTAATTAACAACCTATTTTGGAATGCAATTACAACAATAGAACTATTGAGCATAGCCCACCCAAATACCCCAGTTTTTAACATTGGTCAAAGAAGAAAAGCTTCAAAATAGCAAAAGGACATCAATGTTTAGTCCTTTGTATTAATATGCGAGAGTAGTATTATGAAAGCAGAGTATGTATGTCTTCATAGTTAGTCGTCTTCAGAGATACACTTGAAGAGTGCTTTAGGAGAAAAAAATCGAGAAACTGAGAACATTTGTATAAAATATGCAAATGAGGATATGAAATATACGAAAGGCAGGTCTATACATCATTGATTATATTACCAAGTTGCGAAACATTTTATCTATTAGTGTCTGATTATGAGTGCAACGTTAAAATTGGAAAGACGAATTCGAAAACTGCGAAACATTTGCATAAATTACAATAAGCAGATGTATGCATCAGAGTGATTATTTTTATTAAGTTTCTCAACATTTGAACAATTAGTGTCTGAGTTATGAATGGAACAAAAAGTCTGATTGATAGACGAACACACGGACGCTGACGCCGACCGTTATATTCATTGCTTCGTAGCGGAGGCATAATTACAGTGTACCGTAAGTTATTTTCATTATATTTTCCCTTTTCTAATCAAATCTTTACACTGCAATGCAGGTGCCCGCGAGTACAGGGAGTGTATACAGCAGGTGATGTTAGTTTTCCTTGACTCAAGAGACAAGACAGAGTTGAGGACAAGGATCAACAAGAAACTGGATGCGGTGGAACTGAAGACAGACCTTGGTTCTAAAGGGAAGGAAGAGGTAATTTCGAACACAAACCAAGGCGCTGGAGGTAAGACCAACCGGCACCCCCACAAAACAGACGTTGGGGACCGAGAGAAGATAGAGACAGACAAATCAAAGAAAGATAGACACTACACAGGCCTTGTCTCTAGAAAGAAGATTGAAGACATGCCAGAGACGGGAAAGAATAGAGATAAGAACAATCATACAGGGCTTAAACCAAATCCTAACCATCGTTTAATGGAGACAGTTGTGGGGGCTGATTTAGGTTTGAAACAGAGCCGTTACAAACTTGACTTCGACTTTGGTTCCAGAATAGAATTTAAGGGAGTCAGCCAAGAGAATAGTGGTCACAAACCAAGGCTATTGATGGCTGGTAGCACAACACTTGGAACAATGACATCACGAGTTGTTATGGATAGTTGTGCTGGATATGACGACTCCAACAGCATTGAGTTGCGGTATCAAATTCCTGCTGGTACAGCTACTATGGTAGGTGTTTGATTTCTTATCGTTTGTAAGTTCCTTTAATCCGAAATTCAACATCTTTCGTTTTTATTTCAAAAGGTATGCGACAAGACCATATACATTGAACCGCTACCTCAAAACTTTCAAGCCAACTTTCAGCAAAAACTCACTTTTTATAAGCCAGTTTTTCACACAAGAAATCCAAAAGATGCAGAGGTAAAAAAACACAACCAAAACACGTTAACTTTAATTCTTTCTAATCCCTTAAGTCTTTAAATTTGTAAAATGTGACACATGGGTGCCAAATGTGGTCGATTCGTGTGTCAACACATTATGAAATGCACTGTCTGATTGAGAATTAAAGATGTCTTATGACGCTACCTGACAGCTGTTTCTGTGATTATGAAAAACCTGTATCAACGCTTGTTTTTTAACTGGAGGGTGTGGTTTGATTCTCACACGCCATTGTGGACTGTCTGACAGTTGTCCAATCAGCGACAAGTCTTGAGAAAATAGCAATCACTGTAAAGCTGTAACTTTGGATGCCAACGCGATGTTGTCACAGCAATAATGAATTAACCATACATCAAACTTCAGCGGTCAGTAGCTGTCCATTGAACAGTCAAACACCTACGACTCTACCAGTTCAAGGTCTTCTGGTGCACATGTGCAAAGTAACTCGCCGATCTATGGTGGTCGCGCTAAATGACGTCACTCAGAGATAGCGTTGGCGGCGGTCTAACGCAAGCAGATATCAGCCTTCATCGGGCAAATCGATTATTGTCTTTTGTGTTCTGGGATTGTAAAATGTCTCCCAAACTCGGCTGTAATGTGACAACACATTGACATTAGAAATGCAGGAAAACGGGTGACTATTGTAGCTTTGGGATCCGTCGCCGATCTTTTGTCAAAATTCAGAAGTTATACACGTTTTTCTGACGTTACTTTCGATAGGTTTTAGGTGTTTGTTTCATAGATGGGATGGCCAAAATTAATAATGTGTAGCAATTTTGACTTTACACCAGTATTAAGGTCATGAAATTATCAATATTTTCCAATTTTCTCCAAAATGTGTAAATATGGTTATAGTCCATCTTTAAAAAACAAAAGTGTATCCGATGCTTACTGTCAACTTCAATAATATAAATTTTCCATAAATTCATTTTGAAAAGTGAATACTTTCTTTTGCCTGTCAGTTTATATCTACATCTAAATGAAGAGCTAGATCTGAATCTAGATTTAGAGTTACATCTAACTACATCTACATATACACAAATTCCTACACCTACATCTACACCAACCCTTGCATCTACATCTACATAAACTCTAACAACGACATCTACATCAACTCTTACATTTACATCTACAACATCTCTTACATCTACATCAACATCAACTCTTAAATCTACATCAACTCTTATATCTACATCTACACAATCTCTTATATCAACATTTACATATGTGCATACATGTACAACTCCATCTATATGTTCATTAAATCGCCAACAGGATCTACATATACAGCTATATATTCATTTACATCTACATCAATTATATCTGCATCAACTATTATATCTACATCTATTTAAGCTCTTATATTTTATACTCTTTTATTTTAATTTTTTTTATCAACATGACATGTTGACGTTGTTATTTCATTTGATGCAGTTATTACAATTTGGAGCACTGTTTAATACAATTTGGATCAGCTTGGCAATACGTTCTACGAAAATTGGGTTGGGTTATTAAAATTAAATTACAATTGGAGCAGGAACAACATTTTGGAGCACAATAGGCCTCCTTAAAATGAATAAGTAAACTAATTGTCGGATTTTAAAAATATCTATAAGAGACTTTAAGAGGCATTTCGAAGTTTGAAGGATGGGTATAAAAGACGTCAGGCCTAGTTTAGTCTTTCATCCAGACCCCTTATTTTTTAAAGAACCGCGGCAAGTCTACAACAAGACTACATAGCTAAGTTTAAGGGAAATATAACTGAACACATCTCAGTGGCTCCATTTTTGGTATATTTTCAAATTTGATATTTAAAAAAAATTCTTTCACAGTCCACATGTTAGACTAGCTTGAGTTGTGTTCCACAAGTCTTTTTAAGCCATTTTGATGACCACGTATTTGGCAAACTAAATAAACATGATCTGTTATAGAGACCTGGTTCCAGTACACAACGTTACAACGAAGTTGATTTCATAGCCTACCTGCCGAACAGTGAAGAAGGACAGGAGGTTCTGTCTCTGCTGAA
This sequence comes from Gibbula magus, assembly GCA_936450465.1. Classification (NCBI taxonomy): domain Eukaryota; kingdom Metazoa; phylum Mollusca; class Gastropoda; order Trochida; family Trochidae; genus Gibbula; species Gibbula magus. The sequence continues at coordinate 50,013,661 of OW388301.1, forward strand.
GGTGGCCTGGGAGAGAGGACTCACCTTCAAGCTGGATGAGCAGAGACGGATGTTTGAGTTACAGATAAAGCACAAGCAGTTTTTAGACAGGTACATTTTAAAATTATCTTTATATCAGGAACAGTTTAAGTACTTTTGAAAACACCTATTCTGTGGTATGCACCATTGAATATGGAGTCATTGAACAAAATTGTTTTCTTGCTTACCATGTTATGTATGACTAAAAACTTGATAACAAGACTTCTCGAAGTTATTAGACAGGCACAAAAAATTGACCACAAACTGACCACATAAGATGCACACAATGAGAGTATTGGGGAAAGATAGGCCGTGCATTTGATCAATTATATAAACAAGTTCACTGTGTAGTGGTCGTTGTGTTTAACTGAGTGCAAGTCGCGAACATGCTCATCTATATTTAAACTGGGAAACAATAAGTAAATGCATTTTGGGTTGAGAGAATGTATGAATAACAATGTGTGTATAGTTCAATGAAAAATGAAAAAACTGTTATTAACATACTTACTTTATGCATGAACCTTACGATGAGCCGTGCGTGAGAGTGATACTGCCTCGAAAACAATATTGCTGTATGATATCTTTGAAAATGTTTTCTTCTAACATGTATAGGGAGACAAAAATGTATGATGGCGTGTGTTCTAATCACCTATGCTCACGTGGTATTCAGGGTTATCATTATTACATACAGATAACTATGATTATTGGCATAGTCTTAAAAAGACCAAGGTGTTTTTTTAAAAATAAATGTACACCGGTTTTAATTCAAGTTATAATTTGTCTGACAATGTTGTTGACAAGCTCACTGTTTCATGCCTTTTTTGCAGGTCCTATGGCAGAAGGTATGTGTCTACTTATTCTTTTGAAAATTTTGAATTTTTTTATCAGCCCCCATCAACAGATCAGACTACTAGTTGTTTCCTTTTAGTTACTATATACAGGTATCTCCCAACCAATACAAAGTACTATATACATGTATCTCCCAACCAATACGAAGTACTATATACAGGTATCTCCCAACCAATACAAAGTACTATATACAGGTATCTCCCAACCAATACAAAGTACTATATACAGGTATCTCCCAACCAATACAAAGTACTATATACAGGTATCTCCCAACCAATGCTTGATTCCTTGTACACTAGTGCAAACAATGTCTGTCACCCCCTATAATAATTTGGAAAGAAGAAACAGATTGTTTGCCAACTCTTTAATTGTTTAGACCGAAAGTTTTGTTTTAAAAACAATCAAAGGAAATGTGTTTTACAAAATCTTTGATCTATTTGTCATCTTTATTACATCAGCTATTGACTTAAAAAAGTTCACCCACCCTTGAAATGTAGCCATTTTACACATAGATGAATCTGTTGATAACATCAAAAGAAAATTACAAAATGATATGCTTGCATATGTCAATGTGAACAGAGACAGCCAGGTTAACAGGTATATTCATATGGAACAGTTAATAGCGGGTGGCGTCACCTCTGTCATTTCCAATTGCAGACATACTGTCAATAAGTGTGTTAACATTAGCAACGGCTAAACTGTTCCATGCATTGGCGAGAGCGTTTGATAATTCAAGCAGGGTAATAGGCACGGTCGATATGGTCCGCCGAAGCATGTCGAGAATGTCTTGTTGACATTTTTCAAGATCTTTAACAAGTGCACGTGAATTGCATGAGTAGTTTGAAAGATTTGTTAGAAAACCCCTTCCTCCTTCTGTAATTCCACCTGATGAAGGAGTGAGTATGTACTCCGAAACGCCGTGTATTTTCACATTAAAGAAGTTGTTATCCAGAAAATCTTCATGATTTAATCGGTATTTATTTGCCAGATGGTACATGGAAATGGGGATTGATAAACAGGGTTACCCCTATATAAATATCTCTCCCCGTGACGTTGACAGGATTTATACATTATAACATGAAACGTACATTAAAACAAGACATAATAATAATAAATTCATATACCAATAACTGAATATGTAAATTCAACAATTACCACAACCTATATACATGGACATTCAACAATTGAAAATAAGAAATTTATGCTACTGCATGCTAACGAATATGACATTTCTTTAAACTTAAGTCACTGCAGCCTAATCTTAAGCGCCAAAGTGTTAATTGATTGAAAATTTTCCTGTTCTTATGTATACCACTTCTAAATGCCCTTCAAAGTCTTAAATGACATTAAACACTGAATAGTTTCACAAAAGTGTTGCTTTATAAAATGTACGTCACATCATTTTCTTCCATCTGTTCTATGGATAAGGCTTATCAGGTCGTGTAATGAGATGTTTAACGTTACATATATTGCAATAATGATATGCATGTGTATGTGACACTCAGGATAGACAAAAGAACAGTTTAAAATATTGGCAACACGATGTATTAATAACTGCTCTCACATGATATGAACACAGACGTGTAGCAAAGATGTTGAACCTTATATGAAATAATTATCTTGTTTTTCTTGAAAATAATTCACGGGCAAGTCATCTTTATGACGTTACCACTCATTACCTTGTACTCCTTTGTTTCAAACTTTACAGTCTTGGCTATCCAGATGATAGATACCTGCAGAGTGTGAAACAAAAGCTTCGTGAAATGGGCGTGACAGGGGAAGACATCCGTAATCTCCAACAACAACGCATGTACTGATCACTCAGAAGATACAGCTTTTAATTACAATTAACAGTGAAAGCTCCCTAACTAACTTAACCTCCGGGGCCTCGGCTCCATTATTTTTAAGGAATGGAGAGTTACTCGGACATTAACCTCTACGTAACAGTGAAAGCTCCATAACTTACTTCCAAAAATAATCGTCGAGTGGGTGTCTTACTGGGAGAGCAACATTTGGTATTACAGTAAAAATCCTTTGAAGTTTCACCGAAGGCTACATGTGTTGTTGTTAGGAATTAAAATGGTGGGTTATACCAAAATCTGAACAGCCTAACGGAATCGGCTGATTTTAACTCGGTAATTATAGGCTGATTTGGAAGGGTAAAAAGGATAAAGTTAAAAGAAAGTTTGTTACATCTATTGCTAAATATGGAGGATTCAATGTACCAATAATAATAAAAATACTATCAAATCCAAAAAATAACATGGATTAAAAGACTGTTATATGATAATTCTATATGGGTAAAAAATGCTTCTATATATATATATATATATATATATTTATATATATATATATATACCAAATATCCACAGACTATGGCTGGCTGATGGTATTTATATTAGGAAAAATATGCTACCCACTATTTCAAATAGGTTTTGGAAGGACGTTGTGAATGTCAATCTCTGTGGTATAATAGCAATATTTTGGTAGGTGGCAAAACAGTTTTTTTTTTTTATAAAAGTTGGGAAGATAAGGGAATTACATACTTGAGAAATATTATGACTGATGACGGAAATATGATGTCTTTAGAAGAATTGAATGGTAAATATGACATTTGTATAGATTTTCTCACCTTTCAAGGTTTTAAGAGAGCAGTGTCTGAATATCTCAGAAAGAGAAACATTTCTGTTAATTATACAGAACCGATACAGGTTTTTCCTATTGTACCATTCAATATTTCTAAAATATTTACAAGTAAAAAGGTTTATAATTTGCTTAACCGATTGAGATTTGAAAATCAACTGGTCAATTTAGATGGGAAGAAGCATTTGACAAATATTTCAGAATGAAACAGAATGAATGGGAAAACATCAATTTGATGGCTACCAGATGTACTCAGAGTGTTGATCTAAAATGGTTTCATTACAAGATAAATCAGAATATTTTAACAACAAACAAATACTTGCTTAAGATTGGCTATATTGATTCACCTATGTGTTCTTTTTGTAAACAGATACCCGAGAGTGTGATGTATTTATTATGTTGTTGTACCTTTTCTGACAAAGTGTGGAAAGATTTGGCAGAATGGCTGAAAATATTAGCAGAAGGATATGTTGATATGACACATTAAAACATCCTTTTTTGTTTTAAGGGAAGAAATAATAACCCGTTAAATGCCATTTGTTTATTGGTAAAATATAAAATCTACACTGCGAGTAGAAAAGGGAAAAAACAAATTTTGGACATATACAAAAAGAATTATTAAAATATTACCAAGCATGTCAATATATTGCTTTTGCAAGTAATAGTCAGTCGAAATTCTTTTCATTTTGGTCTTCTTTCCACACACTGTTTAGAACTATGTAAACTTATGGAACTTGAATTATTTGTGCCAGATGCAGAAAACCTGCAATACATGTACTTGAACATAGCCATATTATATATCACATTATATGCCACACATTTGATATATCTATATAAAGGACCTCTCTCTCTCTTATGTATATGTAAACATCTGATGGGAAATAAAAACATAAAACACAAATAAGTTTTGTTTTATATGCCTTAAATGAGTAGCGATGAACATGCAAACTAGAATATCAATGCCAAAATGTTATGCACATGGGGTTGTACACCGTGAACAAGGAACCTAGAAAAACAGGAAATCTGCCACATTCTCCCTTAGCTAAAACATTCGGAGCCCTTTTGGCGACATTGAGAAACCGCTTACAAGCTAGGTGCTGTACTCTTTCTAAACACTCTTGACGCTGAAAGCCCCACAGCTCAGAGCCGTATAACAAAATTGGTATAATCTGATAATCAAATATTGTAAAGAAGACTTTGTCCGTAATAATACATCGTTCTCAATACTTCATTTAAAGCTTTCTCTGCCTTAATAGAAACAAAGTTGCAAGTCTGAGAAAACTTAATTAACTGGTAAGTACTAGACCAAGATAATTATAGTTAGAAGCTACATAAACGAGTTTCAAAAGTATTTCCACTTCTCAAAACGAGATAATCTACCACATTGTCTGAAGACCATTAGTTTAGTTTTTGACATATTAACTGTTAAACCCCAGGACTCGCAATAACGTTTAAGGATATCAAGCCGCTTATGTAAACCATTTACACTATCTGTAACAATAACATCATCATCTGCGAAGAGTAACAGGAAAACTTCTATGATATCAGGATACCTGTCATTTTGTCATGTTATATGTTGCAAGTTGCAACACCTGTCATGTTGCCTGTCGTATTTTGGTATTGATAGAAGCGTACATAAAATAATATAGTTTCGCTGTCCACTCTACTTTGTGTAACTGTAAAGTGTCAGTGAGAATGTTATATGTTTCTATAATATCTATAACATACCATAATATAACAAACATCCATTCACCCTATGTTAATTTAACATTCAAAGTTGCAAAGATTAACTGTAGTTGAGAATGTCTTACAGAAAGCAATGAATAAAGGCAATTCTAACATGACACTATATTTAGAATGAAAATACTGCTTTCTGATTGGTTCCTCGTATCAATTTTGGAGTAATTATTTTACCGATAATCACCTCTTAATATTTGCGACCGATTCACATTGCTCAGCGGACGTATACAAAAAAAGCACTCGGTGAACTTTTTGTTTACATCCAATTAAGGCAATTAGCAGACGACGGCAAAATGGATTTCTACATCGGCGATTTTGTTGATATTCTGGAAAATTCAAATTTTGACGACATTGATGACAGAAACATTGATAATGATATTAACTATGGCTCGTGCGGAAATAAAATTTGAAAATCTTCCCTTCAACGCAGATAGCTAATGTTAAGATTGTCTATGTATGTGAAACTGAAACAATATTTCACAATTTCGTGAACGCATTGGAAAGAATAGTGATTCACTATTGTATATTGTGTAAAAACAGTGCTGTTACGTCTCTCATACGTCAAACTTTTATAAACACTGCATTCGGGGCCGTCACCTCTAACTAGCTCTAGTTGACCCAGCGTTACCAATGACGCTTTCCCACTAATTTTACAGAATATAATAACTATAGTTATCTTATGTACGGATGTACCGATGTTTTATATGAAAATGATACATTAAGACATTTCAACAAATCGCATTTCAGGCAAGCCGTTATGTTCTCAATAATAATTTTGCTTGTTTACTTCCGTCTTCTCACAGTGTCGTTATGGTAAAACATTGTTTCAGTTCGTTTTGGCTATATTTATGAATGTTAACTAGTTTTTCTACAAACTTAATATCGGAATACTTTAGATAAACTGACCAGAACATATCCATGACATTAATTACATGTTATAACTTCTGGAAAAGGGTAAATTTTGATGGTCTGGAATCATGACCAAGAGAAATCCGCAACCCAGGGATGATATTTGATCAGCTCTTGGGACGAGGTTGAAAAAAAGGACTTATTTCCTGATTTATGTTAATATTTGAAAATCTGAACTTAAAACATATTTCTTAAAGGTTGAGTATGCTTTGTCTACAAAGGATAGGGTTTATTTCGTATTTATTCAATGAGTAAATGTTGATTTAAGTGTATGTTGATTCATGATTTTAGCGGTATATTTAGTAATCAGGAGTGATCTACCTTAGATTGCAGTTACAATACTGAGTGAGACCCGCGATGACATTCATCCAAACCATTTGTCTTGTTAGAGTGGATAAAAACATTAACACAATTAGAAATAAATCATGTATATGCTAAGACTACCCAACTAATCATGACACAATTAGTGTACAACTATAAAGATAGTAATGTATTGGTGTTTTCATTTCATATGTATCAGCCCACGACCCCAATATCAGCAAGAGGTTAGCTCATGGACTGATATCGGTGTGGGTCTGATACAGGATGTGATATGAAAACACACATCACATCATGTGTACCATATATTGCCCTCTACATTCAACCGCAAAAGAAACGTTATCATACCAAATACAAGTCCAAGAAGGTGGTTTATGTCGATAACATCTTTTGCCAATTAAAATTCTACATCTATGAAAGATTTTTTCCTGCTAGAATCCACTTTTAAAACGCTATTCAAACAGCCAAAGAGTACTTGAACAGATGTAAAAACAAAAAGTATTATAATTGCGAGTACAAATCATACAGCAAGACAAATATATTTATCTAAGTGAATAAAGTTCAAGTGTATTTTTGTAAATTAGGAAATATTATTATCTCTATGGACATTAAATATTGGAATCAAATGAGCATAAAATCGAGTCAATATAAACTTGCAATTATTTATTTTGAGTTAAGTCTCAAATTCAGCCCGGTGAGCACACTGAAGCGTGATTGCGTGATTGGCCACCTGAAACGCCTGTGACTTTGACTCTGCGCCATGCCACGTTAATTAGCTTTGTAGTGAATTCTCACTACAATTACATCAGATCATTGGGTATTTTAAATTGACTAAATCACATGATTATACAATAATCATGCAATTGTCTTTTGCAAAATTACCAAGTTAGATATCTAAGGATTCAACATATCGAACATTTGAGTTGTTTTGATGAATATTATTATGTTAAATCGAAGATTAAAATTTGCTAAAACACGTTGGGAGTTATGTAGCCAAACCAAAGACAGGTGGTTTAGAGACTTCAATGAATCGTTTGCCGATACTATTTAGGCGATGTAATTAAAAAGCCGTATATAAGTGATTTATGGACCGATATCAGAAACTTAAAGTCGGGTATGTGTCCTTATTGAAATCCCCTTTTAATAAACCCGAAAGTAACCATAGGGCAATGAAGTCGACTTTAAGTTGAAAAATATTATTGACAACAGAAAATTGATTCAACAGTGGAACGCACAGTCAGCAGGGTGATTTGTCAAGGCTAATTCTTCTTTGATGGGCATTCTAGAAGTTGAAGTGATGAAGAATGAAGAAAAAAATTATAGATACACAACTTCTTTATTCTGTGTAGGCGACGTTTCGACATAGATACTAATGTCGTTGTCAAGCAGGTGGTGCAGTTGAAAAAATTCCCAGGATTTATATACATGTAGTGTTTATACAATAGAGGAGGATGAGAAGATTTTGAGTTGTTATTACAGTGGATAGGCTTGATGTACAGCTATTGGGTAGAAGCCAGAGAGAATGATTTACAGTGTTTATAAAGTAGATGAGGTTGATGTACACAGCTTGTTAAGTATATGGATTGATTTAACAACATAATTATTGGGGGTAATTAGGAGATGTACATAGCAATATGGAGGTTGAAGATGTGGTAAATATGAATATGAGATGATGAATGTAGCACGTGATGGTCGGCGTTTGGGGTGTAGTATCCTTCATCTCTGTTCAGGACTTGGATTTCTTAATATGGATGACTTCGATGTATTTCCTTACTTTGTAGGCCTGGTTCTTTTCTAGGACCTTGATGTTGCTCCAGTTGATGTTGTGGTCTGCGTTGGTTTTAGTGTGGTCTGAGATGGCTGACTTGGAGTCGTTTTTTTCTGACGGATGCTTGGTGTTCATTAATTCTGAGGGTCAATGGTCTGGATTCTTGACCAACGTAGGTGTCAGTGGCCTGCAGTAGGTTCTGGATAGGCTGGCCTTTGGAAGGCGACGTCAATGATTGACTGTTGCTTGAGGAGTCGTTGAATCTGGTGGCTCCTATATAGGATAGACTGATGCTTCTTGTCGTGGAGGCTTGGTGACTGGGTCGAGGGTGTTCATGATTGTCTAGTCGACGAAGAAGGTAGGGTAGTTGTTGTAGTTGTGGAAGACGTGTCTGAGTTGGTTGAGTTCAGTAGTCAGGGAGTGAGATATTGAGCGAATGTTCTTAGCGTGTCTTGTCAGGGTTGCGATAATTCTCTCTTGACTTGGACAGGATGTCTCGAGGAGAAGTGGATATACTGGTCTCTGTGTGTCGGTTTTCGATAGACGCTGGTGTTGACTTTGTTGTCAATTCTGTAGATAAGGACATCTAAAAAGGGTAGTTTGTTGTCTCTTTCTGATTCCATAGTGAACTGCATTCGGGGATGTTGGGCGTTGAGGTGTTGGAGGAGGTTGTCTGGGTCGTCGGAAGGGTTTCATTAAATTCTGTGGAACCCAAGTGCGAGATCAGCTCCGCTGGAAGCGGATGATACAACTAAATTTATTACTGTTTGCAGTTTTCTTTAAATTGATTGTCTTTCAATGATATGCTGACAAGTTACGTTTGTACTTACCTTTTGTTACCTGTACTTTTCAGGGACACCATCGTTTCAATTTGACAAACAGCATATGAAGCTATTTGCCAGACGGATACTTCCTGAAGACATTGATAGGTTTATGACTTTTTATGAAATAGTTCTTGCAGCACCTCATGGAAACAAGTGTTAAGAACAGTCCACATGAACATATTTTGACAGACAAGGTCAATACAATTGAATAAACAAAGTGGCTTACAACATCATTCACACCAAGTAGAATATGTCTCGCACGTATTTTAACTCTTGACATTGGTCTTGATAAAAAAAATTCTTCATCCAAATAAATATGACCACAGCGTGTATGGACTTGGTGTTCTGATAGACAATGCAAATGGTTACTGCGACACATCAAAGCATGGTAATGACAGTTTGAAAACGAAGTAGAAACGTTTCATTAACGAGAGAGTGACGACAACCATTGTCGAACAGAAGAATGGATTGACAGAAAAGAAATAAACACATGTGTGAAAATGAATTGGCTAACAGTCTCAGTGTCAATGAGTTCACCAAACAGGCGCCTCTTTTAAAACCCACTCCAGACAGCTTGAGTGATATGAATTCAGCCTCTGGTCAATCTAATGTAAAAAGAAATATAACATAAATTAAATAACAAATCATGAAAGACATTTTGACACGTGTAGATATAGCCAAAGAGGAAAGCGACACTGAACCTCCTACTGACGCGGGCGAGGACAACGAAGAGGACGAATAATAATAATAATAATGATAATAATAATAATAATAATTATAATAATAATAACAAGCAGACAGAGTCGGCCATATCCCCCGCCTTTGGGGAAATTTATTGAAGAACAGTTGTTGAATAACAGTGACTATGAACCTTTTTTCAACTAAACACAACACACAAAATTTCAGCTCCTTAGACAAAGTGGTTCTGGAGAAGAAGACAGAATGCGAAAAGTTTACAGACGGCTGGACACCGTGCAATGCCATAAGCCCATCGGGCCTTTCAGGCACATCTACACATGATGATTGTTCCACACACCAAGTTTCGTTGAGATATGTCTTATAGTTTTCGAGTTCTGTTCCTGAAACGAAATTCTAAGTTACATTTCCATGGAAACGGTCAAAAAAATAACTCGAAGGAGTTGAAAACCCCAAAAGGCACATCTACACATGATGATTGTTCCACACACCAAGTTTCGTTGAGATATGTCTTATGGTTTTCGAGTTCTGTTCCGGAAACGAAATTCTAAGTTACATTTCATTGGAGCATTATGCAACGAGACTTACACACATCATCTAGCATTTCATTAAAAATAACACTATGAACATTTGAATATAAAAACAAAATACAATTGAACTAAAGATAAAATTGTGAAAGAAATACATAACAGATACACACGATAACATTTTTGTTAGATTGATTGTTTATAAAAACAAATGAGCCTTCATCTCAAAGTGATATTTCTGAATAGTTAACGCAGATCCTGTACTGGAGAGGTGTTGCTTCAGTTGAATATTACAAGAATTTGTTGAAAACAGCAGTACAACACCATGTTGAGAATTGTATTGTGTCATATTTTGGTCATGCTTTCAACTTCATCCCTGACAGAAATACGAGATTCTTAACCTCTGTCTCTAGTCAGATGTGAGGTTTCTTGCAGTGCAATCTGTGCCATAATCAAGGTGAAATCAGACACACATATATTATTACAAAAACAATAGAGAGGACCTACAAACCAAAAATGTTAAAAACGCAAAGGTGTACTTTTTCCTAATAGTGTTGGACTTTCTCGAAAATATACCAAATAGAGAAGTTGTTACAGGAGCGTTCTCTTCAAACACAACAGAGAAACTGTTGGAAAGAAGACAAACAATCTTCTTAAATCGGATAATGCATATCACATAAAGGTACATTAAGATACATTGTACTATTAGTTTCTTCTCACAGGAGGCGTTACATAGGACAAATTGCAAAATAAACAGAAACAGACCAACATAAACAATCATGGCACTAATGTAGGGAAGGTCGGAAACTAAGATCTTTTAGTCTTTATGAAGATTTGATGTGTTTGATTGAGTTCGCCTATTCAAATTCAAATTCAAGAATAATTTGCGCCAACCTTCCTTCAAATAAAACACGCATGGTCAAAGGATATTCAAATCATCTCGATCGTTTAGCTGTTATCAGATTTACTAATGTCACTATGAATGTTGAAGACAAGATATATCCCATGCAAGTACCGGGATGGGATCATACTATATTAGATGCTTTGTTATGCATGGTAATTGTTTGTATTGGTCATATATTAATTCAAACAAAGTGAATCAAATGATGGTAGACAACAAGTGTAACATTGGTGATCAAATGCATTTCTTGATTATCCAGATCGTATGCCCGTCAAATATAAACATGTCAAGTTTATATGTTTTGGTTGAAAACAGAAACACTCCTAGTCGAAAACAGCCTGTGGAGCTTCTCTCCTATGGCTGTTCCCTCGTTGGCGGGTTTTTATTTTCACAAAAACATTTATCCTTAACATCATATTTTTTTTATTTACTTTGATTTGGACAATTTAGTTGTCAAATGCTCTTCTACACAGACTGATACTTGCTTCCCCCTGTCATATCTTTCATGTTACCTGAAAGTTGTAATGATGTTGGTTACTACTTGTTTTGTCAAATGTTCCGACATATTCGCAGGAAAGGTTAAATATGTGTGTAAACTTATTACCTCCTAAAATGTTTGATTTATTGTGTTTTCCATAGATAAGATCTGAATATCATATTTATTGTTTCTTTTTTGAAAATGTTAATATTTAGTCTTGTTCAGGATGTCTGGCTGCAAGCATTAAAGGAAACAAATATCCGGTATTTAGAATAGCTGCTCATTTAACTTCCCTTTTAATTGTTGTCAAGATAAATAAAGATAATAAATTTCTTTAAGAAAACACCAAAAACATATTAATATTAAACCAAATGTCTGTTTCCCCCAGTAAACATTTCCTCAGACGTTTATATAGCTAGGGATATAATTACAGTGAGACTGTGCCAGGATAAATGGAACATTTAACATTTGCAAATGAAGTTATTTGAAAGGTTTCTCAATTAATAAATTTAGTTTCTTGCGAACAAGACTTTTAGTACCAAAATAAGTAGAACACATTTAAACAACCACTTTCATTTGAAAAATATAATTCGTTTTATTTTTATGTTTATAGACAGGCAAATTGATTTAGAATGTTTTAAAAAATCCCAAATGTAGCAAGGACTTGACATCCTTGTTCCTTATCTATATCTTCACTGAATAAACATGCTTTAAACATATATATGTAGACATTAAAGAAGAACATGCAGTCAGTTAACATCATCTTAACAGTAATAACATGCCAAACAAGGTAATTAGTGAGCACAGCTCACTCATGATACCCCCGCTTTTAACATTGGTCAAAGAGAAATGTTTGAAAATAGAAAAAGGGCATCAATGTTTAAACTTCTGTATGAACAGACCATTATATATAAGTATTATTTAAGCAGAGTAAGTTTTACACTTGTAAGCATGTTTTAGAAGTAAAAGTCGAAAAATTTGGAAAAATGGCATTAAATATGCAAATGAGGGTATGAAACATGTAAATATCCAAATGTACACATCAGTGGTTTCGTAACATTTGAACAATTAGTGTCTGAGTTATGAGTGGAACGAAAAGTGTGAATGACGAAGATGAAAAACGGAGAAAATTTGCATAAATTATGCAAATAAGGGTATGAAACATACAAACGGCAGATGTACACATAATGGTGATTGTACATATCAAGTTTCGTAACATTTGAACGATTGGTTTCAGAGTTATGAGTGGAACAAACAAATTTGAACGGTTAAGTTGAAAACGGAGAAAATTTGCATAAATTATGCAAATGAGGGTATGAAACATACAAAAGGCAGATGTACACATAGTGATGATTATATGTATCAAGTTACAATACATTTGAACAATTAGTATTTGAGTTATGAGTGGAAGAAAACTGTGAATGGCAAAGTCGAAAAACGGAGAAAATTTGCATAAATTATGCAAATGAGGATATGATACATACAAAAGGCAGATGTACACATCATGGTGATTGTACATATCAAGTTTCGTAACATTTGAACAACTGGTTTCAGAGTTATGAGTTGAAAAAGGGTGAATGGTTAAGTCGAAAACGGAAAAATGTGCATAAATTATGCAAATGAGGGTATGAAACATACAAAAGGCAGATGTACACATCGTGATGATTATATGTATCAAGTTTCAAGACATTTGAACAATTAGTATTTGAGTTATGAGTGGAACAAAAACTGTGAATGGCAAAGTAAAAAAACGGAGAAAATTTGCATAAATTATGCTCATCTGAGTCTTTATTATTATTATAATAAATTCCTTGACATTACTTATAACTCTTAAACATGAGAACTTATTGCCTTATTGCAACAATACAAGGATTCACGTTAAGTCCACGATGTGAAGAATATTCTTCAGGATATCAGAGACCATTCCTACAGTTTCCACCAAAAGTCCAGCAAGAAAGATGACGTTCCCCCCGGGGTTTTCTGTAGGAATGCCTGGTGCTCATGTTTTTTGATTGGCTATTAAATTCGAATGACATCTGATAATAAGAAATCTTTCTTTTAAAATATTCTATTTTAAAATATATCAAATTTGAAAACTAAAACTTTTAATGATTTAGTGAACTTAGTGATTTATTTGAACTGATTTTTGTCAAAATGAACCCTGTGCTATACATACGGAGACGGATAGCAAGTGCAAATTCTGTGCATGGTATGTGTTGAAGGCGTACATGTATAACACGTGCAAATCACAGCTGTGCTCTCCCCACATGGCAACTGATTCCAATAATAAATACCATTGAATCCGTAAGGATTTAAGAATATTAAGTTACATCTTGAATAAAACTTAGATTGGTTCATAAGTTAGATAAAAAAAAATCCCCTGGTTCTGTTGAGAAAAAGCCCCTATGCTGACATTTGGTGGTGATGTACCTTGCACCTAACAGGATCAATGTTTATACAAAATGGTGAAAAATTCATTATAATATCTTTATTAAATGGAGACTACAGTTTGTTTATTTGGTCTAATCCCCTCAAATTTAGCCGATGTAAGGGTTGTACCCTAAATTCTTTAAACAACTTTTCCCCAAGAACGAGCAATACTAGAAAACTAAAATTTGGGGAATGTGATCTTTGATGGATGTAAATGTCATTACACTACAATTTTGTATCTCCAAAGATAAGGATGTGGCAGGGGTGCAATTTAAAGTAGTGTACCCTTATAAGGACTATGGCCATACTAGAAGGTTGACATTTTGTGAATATAATATTTGATTGATGAGGACTAAGATTTGTAAATTCCATTGTCCTGCTCCCAAACAGATGGGAGTTGCAGGGCAGATGTACATTTTAGTGGTTGATTATGAATAAATAAACTCACGTGCAAAAGAAACGTCTCCATACAAAATACAAGATATTTCAATCGACGGGCGATAAATGCGACTGAAACAGCGTAACATCATGTCTTCAGAACCCAACAACAATAAATATGAATTTTCAAAACATTATCTATTCATAACTCTGAGAAACACAAGTTTTAAGAAATGGTCGTTTTGGAATCTCCTTAACTAGACGAGAAAGAAGCCTCAAAAAGCCAGTTTTGGCTTGTTTTGTGACGTCCTACAGTAATGACGCGTCAACAAATTTATATCAAAAAAGGTTATTTAAGTCGAGGATTTCTTTAATTAATTTAATTTCTACTTTTTCAATATTTTAAAGTTAAATACCAAATATTGTGGGCCAAAAACATCTTTAAAAAACGATTTTAGCACCCCATGTCTATTTGAACAGATGTAAAAATAAAAATTGCATACTCTGATGTATGAAATTGTGAATACTTCTTTACAAAACATGTGGCTACCAAATAATTCAAAATCTACTTTCTCAGACATCAATATTTCATTTTATACTGTTTTCAAAATGTGGGCACGTTTCTTTTGCACGTGAGTTTATCATGTGAAATACTATTGATTTTAATCGTATCAGCTTTTAAACTTGCCGAATTACATGCATGGAGCAAAGAAATAAATGTTGGGAAAAGAACAATAAAATAAAATTCACTGACTGTGAGTTCAGGGTCTGGATTTTATATAAATTCACTATTTTGACCTGGCTTAGCTGAGGGGATCTTGACCTCCCTATTGTAGAGAGATGCATGAGTCAGTTAGCTCGTCATCTCATTCAGGCTAATACAATGGTTTCTGGTTACTTCAAACATTTCGGCCGTTTTACAGTCTCTGTATGTGAGTACCAATCTGTATCATTGCAACTGCACTCACTTTGTATTTAAAGGGGCAGTAGCACGTATTTTGCTAAATGTATTTTTTCAAATTTCCTATTTATAATGATAGTTCGTGCCATTTAAATGTACTATAAAGGGTAAAACATCCTATAACACAAACCAATTATCCGTAGTAGTTATAACGATGTTGCTTAAAAGCAAAAATTGCATGGCGGCCATTTTATTGTGAACATATATTATTTTGAGTTACAAAAACGCTTCCCGTGGCTTTACCGAACCGTGTACACTCATTTTTAACTTGATTTTCTGAAGAGAGAAGGGTGTTTTAGGATTGGTGAAATTATTTTTCAAAAACATTTCATAGACTTATTTGAACAAAAAACGTGCTACTTCCCCTTTAACATCAATATATATCATTCGTAAGGGAAAACACATGGTGCTGTTTTGAGAGACATTAAAAAAATTTGAGTGGCTAAAAGAAAAGAAAACCTCCCAAGCTCATTCTCAGCCATACTCAAGTTTGTAACGTATACACAAATCCTATGTTCGTGTCCAGACATAAACTGCCAGGCAAAAGAGATTACTCACTTTTGTTAATTTTGTTATGTATGATTTTCAATTGCAATTTTCTCAAGTTTGCGATGTCATAATCTAAAAACAGAAAAATACTGGTGTTTTTGGTCAGCAGTCAATGAATACTTTTTAAAAAGAGAAATAAAAACTTGTTGGCCGTTTTATAGTCTGTGTGTGAGTGAACTTTAACAATAGAGGTCACACCTTTAAAATGCACTTATTCCTAAGTATGGAAAGTTTTACCATATTTAAAGATTGTGAATGAATGTGTAACCTATTTTGGATACAACTTTTAATTTTGGTGACTGGACAATGCCTTATAATATGATACGTTAATCTTTTCTTTAGAGATAATGAACAACAAAATTCATGTAGAGATAAAGAGCAAATGGTTCTATTTTGTCACAAACTGTTCTACCCATGGCTGCAGCGTAAGAATTCTACACAACAAGGTCATATTTTTGTCATATTTGTTCTAAAACCGGGAGAAAAGAAAGAAATTGGATTTGTGTTGTGATCTCGATTTTAATCCCGCAAAATAAATATTCAGCAGCTAAACCCTCAATTTTTATACAACCCCCCAGTTCCTCCGCCTGAGCAACCACTATATACATGTGCAGAAACAATGGTGTACAAAATGGCCTACTAAGCATTGCCTACCTAAATTTGTCATTTTGTTTGTTGTAGATACGTTTTTAAAATTATATTTGACTAATTGATACGCATTAAAATGAATGTTCATCGACTGTCAGAACTTCGCGATAAAATAGAATCAATGATAACGTTTGACATATATGACTCCAAAAAATAAATATCCTTATAACTAAAAAATATATGCGTGTATCTAATTGTAAGACCTAGTATATTCAAATAACTTTTAATACATAATTTCAAAAGTCCTATTGTGGAAAAGGACCAAATATCCAAAGTACCTAGCAGAGACTGCGGTAAACCTACAACCTTTCACTTTGTAGCCGAAGACTCCGCGAGGATTTGTAAGTATGAATGGTTTGACTGTCTGGCAAAAACGAAATACTGCTGCGAGAGAAAATCGATTTTGAATAATTTCTATAGGGGCATGATGTGTAAAAAAAAAAAAAAGTCCCCACAATTTCATACATCAGAGTATAACACTTTAATTTGTTGGTCTGTTCAAGTAAACTTGGGGTGTTTTTGGAATGTTTTTTTGC
This sequence comes from Gibbula magus, assembly GCA_936450465.1. NCBI lineage: Eukaryota > Metazoa > Mollusca > Gastropoda > Trochida > Trochidae > Gibbula > Gibbula magus. The sequence goes on from OW388301.1 coordinate 50,030,834, forward strand.
CAGAATGTTTGGCACATAAGACAAAATTTCAGGAAATAAAGGAATTTAATTAATATAAGTGGTTCACATAAATAACGTTCTTGAAATTAAATTTGTTGACGTGTCTTTAGTAGAGGAGGTCACAAAACCAGCCAAAAAAGTCCTTTTTGACTCTCGTATCTCGATATTTCTTAAACGTGTGTCTCCTAGAAATATGAAGAGCTAATGTTTTGAAATTTCAAATTTAGTTAAGTTAGCTTCTAAAGACATGATTTATCACCCAAAACAGTGCTCCACAGGAGATATCGCTTGTGGAAGATCAAGCGATATCTCCTAGGAGATATCTTTTTTGCAGTAGATTTTGCACAATACCCTGTCACAGTCAACTACATGACATCACAATGCTTTTGCGTCATTGAGTAATGACATCACAATGCTATGACGTCATAAACATGATGACGTCACAATGCTATGACCTCACCGCACTGGAAGTCAAATAGCGGAAATGTACTCAGAGATGTACTCTATTTTCATTTGAACGTAATAAAAATGATTTTGGATGATAAATATAATCTCACCCTCGTGTCTTCTGATATCAAATATATCAACACTCGTTGATAAAAGTGAAAACATCCTCGGCAAGCCTCGGATATTTGTAACTTTAATCAACTCGTGTTGATATATTTGATATCAGAAGACACTTGGGTGAGATTCTCTATATATCTCGGTTTAAGACGTGTTTATCACCCGTGGTTGAAGTATCTTGTATTTTGTATGTTGACGTTTCTTTACGGTTGAATGTATGCTTTCGAACAAATGCACGGCAATATTTAAGCATATGAATATTGTCATTAATTTGTACTTAATCAGGTACGGACCTTTGATGTCAATGGTGTCATGCCTTGGGTATAAAAAGGGTTGCGTTTTGAGGGTTAAATTTCCACTGTGATTTGTAATGGTTATTGTTTGCCTAGCTATACTTAAATGATATTTGTAGAATAATTCCATTCCAAAAGAGACTATATTCAATGTCGTGTCATATCGATTGTTTATAAATAATAAGTGAGCTTTCTATTCAAGATATATTTCTGAAAAGTCAACGCAATACCAGTGCTGTAGCAATCTTGTCACAAACGAACGTTACAGTATATTTTGGAAAACAGTAGTACTTAAAGCAAGATGTTCAGAGTTGTGCTGTGTCTTATTTTGGTCACACCTGCATCTTCATCTGTTAAACTTGCAACGGAAACAATAGATTCAAATGTCCGATATAAAATCAGGTGTAAGGTGTCCTGCAGTGCAACTTGTGCCATTGTCAAGAATGAATCAGACACACATCTTTTGGACAGACAATCGATTATTACAAACTATACAGACGTCCTCCATACGAACAATGTTAAAAACGCAAATGTGTATTCATTTCTAATGGTGATGAACCACAAAGAAAGTAAACCGGGGAGAGATGTTTTGAAAGGCTCCTTCTCTTCAAACACAACTGAGAAGATTGGAATAAAGATTTCAATGACAATATTCGACATGGAATATGACAGAGATACTGATACTTTGTTTTGGTCGACTTTTCGTGACATCAGAAAACAAACTGTTGGGCAGATGACAGACGAAACTCTTCTCAAAGCATGGGAGACACGTTTTTTGAAGGTACACAAAGATAAACTTTATTATTCTTTTGTCCATCACGAGTCACGCATAGGACAAGTTGCAAAGAAAACTGGTCAACATAAACAGATATGGTATAAATGTAGGAAAGGCCAGAAAATAAAAGCGTTTAGTCTTGATGAAGATTGGATGTGTTGGCTTGAGTCCTCAATAAGGCATTCTAATATAATATGTACCATCCTTCCTTCAAATAAAATATGCATGATAAAAAAATATACAGGTTATCTCCATAAGTTGTCTGTCCTCAAGCTTACTAATGTCACTATGATCGTTTGGGCTCAGCAGATTGGGCAACAACAATTAGTAAATGTAACAATTTTTGATAAATACAGAGCAAAAAGCATGTGCCATGCAAGTGCCAGTATGAAATCCAAATCTATTATATCATTTGTCATGCACAATAATATTTTGTATTATTCCTATCATAGATCTAACAAAGTTAATCAAATGAAGATAGACAACAAATGTAACACTGGTGAACGACTTTCATTTCGTGAACATCCAGATCGCGTGTCTGACAAATTTGACAGTGTTATGTTTACTGTTGTTTGACCTTTCTAGCGCATAATTTAACATTGGTGCAACAATTTTTAATGATACAATGTTATCATGTATTATTTATTTTGTATTATATGTTATCATGGACTGGTCATGGGGTATCATGTATTAATGCTAATCTAATAAGCATATCAAAGATTACAAGACGATCAATGTGGAGTATAGACTAGAACATGTGTAACAGGAAATTCTATGAAATTGTTAATATCCTAATAAATGTATAATTATCACCATCACCCTTGTTGTCTTTTATGAGATTATAGATAGCTATTTTTGTGATATGGTCTCTAAATACACCCAAACATTGTTCAATAACTCATATGGGTAATATGATTTAAACAGCATATTTCTCACTATTCAGTTTCAATTGATTTATCGAAAAGAGGGCACATGAATGTTACCGTTTTAGGTTTTAGATTTCACGTTTTCAAAATATGACACTATGTGATTTATTGTGATTTTCTCCATCGAATGTATGTATATTTTTATTAATAAAAAATGTAACGTAGAATAAAGATCCGTCACATGTCTTTAAAGAAAACATCCTTATATTTGATGAGAGAAAAATTAGGTTAAGTAAAGAAATTTTAGGTATTAACACCGCTCTCAAGATTATTTCACTTATCTCAGCTGATTGTATTATTGCATTGAGAATATCCGTATCAGTATTGTGGTTTTGTATTGTGGTTTTGTATCTTGGTGCAACCTCGAGTATTGCCTCGAACCAGCTTACCATTGGTTGTACTGCACTAAAATTCTGTGTAACATTGCACATAAACCTTACTGCATGTCAAACAGTTCCCAGTTGATCCAAAGCAGAACGTGCTAACCATAGCGTCATCCCACCCCAGAACAAATTGAACGAGGCCATGAATTATCAATGATGAGACGAGTTATTTGTGAAATCAAACTCATTTTCTGTTTAATAATAGAATCCGGAATTGAAACAATCCTTAAATAGATTTTTGTAAAGAGGCCAATAACAGTTCTATTGTGAACAACGTATGTTCATTTTGTGTGATTCTAACAACACTGTCAAATAAACATACTTATATTAGTACATTCCTGCACATATTCATACATATTCATAGGACTTACCAAGTTCTTCTTAGCGACTAAACCACTCTAGTAGTTTACCGGGCATTCAAGGAGAAAGCCCAGGCATTCATGCAGAATGCTCCGGAAATTCTTTAGGAATGACCTGTGCAAATGTGTTTTGAACGACTTTTAAAATTCGAATGGGGTTATTTATTGTGATTTTATGAAATACTTATTCTTATGCACACAAAATATCACAAATTTGAAAACTCACAATGTCCAGTTATCATGTCTGGCCGTTCTCAGTACCATTCGCCTGCCAAATCAACGGTTTTACCAACTGAGCTTAAGATCTACGATACCAGAGCTGATTGTTTGCCAGTGTGAAACCCTGTGTTATACATACGACGGGTAGCGCTTGTGCAGCTCCTGTGCTCTGCATACGTTGCAGCGAGGTGTATAGTACGGTATAGTGCAGATAGCAGCAGTGCTCACCTCGCATGGCAACCTATCCCAACAGCATAAAAATGATTATTACTCATCCGTTGAAGATATCACGGTTTTATAAATCTACCGTGTTATTACACTTAGTGTAATAACATCGCGTGCTTTCGATTGACGTGACGTCATAATGGCAAAAATATGACGTCACAATGTCAGCGCCGCGGTCGCAATGGAATGTGTCCCATTTATCGACGAATTAATGGAATTAATTGGCATCTAAATCAGTGAGTAATAAATAAAAAACTAAACTCGTTTCCGTTGAATAACATATTTATGAAACTCGTGAGATGGTATTTGTATTTAACTCGCTTTCGCTCGTTATATACAAACCACTATCACTCGTTTCATAAATATGTTATTAAACGGAACGTCGTTGCGTATTCTCTATATCCGTGATGATTCCCACCCCCCCCCCCCCCCCCCCCCCCCCCTGCTACAAAACACCCTGCTTTTTACAGAACTGATATTTGTAACCATAAGTTTTTAAAACCGAGAATTATTGTAATAATAAAAATACTTGTAATAAGTTGGTAAACTGATTATAATCTTCATTATTGTTCACATTTCTTTCCAAACAGGGAACATTTAAACCATTTTTCAAGATTTCTTCTTTTGTATAATAGTTTGAAATATCTCTACTTCAAATCTCACAATTTCTGGTGATCATGCTTGGTTTCGATCTCTGGACCCTTTGCTTGCTTACTTACGCCCTTAATTATTGACCTACGAAGGATCACAATACCAAAGTTAATTGAATGTCAGTATGAATCTTCTGCTATACACGTATATGAGACATTTGGTGGGCAACTCCCGTGCACGGCATGCATCACAAGCGTGAAGCACGTGCAGATCGCGGCTGTGCTTTCTTCGCATGACAACTGATCCCAATAGTAGTATATACCATTAAATCCATGAGGATTTTCAAAATTACTATAAATAAATTACTATACTATAATTAATTGGGTCGGGCTGAACGTAAAACCTATACTAAAAAACACTTCCCCGGTTGACGAGAAGTTTCTATAGGAAAAATCAGGGAAGTTATAAATTGATATTTCAGCAGCTGTCCACGAAAATGAAAAACGTTGCCTTCTTTACTGGTAGCATTTGTCATTAAAAATATTTCAAAAATTTAATTGTCAACCTAGATAATGATCATGACACGTGTATTTAAATCAAAATCATAAACCTAATGTGGAGTTTTGAGAATATGAGTGTTATTCATCGTTAAAACAACAAAATTCAATATGAATGCTGTACATTCACATGCTAAAAGAACACAAAAGTACTGAATGAGGGTTGAAACTGCTTTGTTAGCTTAATGTTTTGATTTAACAAACATTGGAACAATTGAACTGCAAGGATGTAAGCATATAAACCGTGCTTTTAAGTTTCTTAATGAGCTAAGAATTACATTTATAAAAAATAAAATAGTATGCAATGTAATTAGTTAATTTAAACATATTTAAGTTGGATTGGTAAACAAGTATTAGCTCAGCTCCAAAATAGAGAGAAAGTATGTGTCACATGTGTACATTTACAATACATAATAGATTTACATAATAGGTTAGCCAACAACAACAATACATGTAGTGATGAATTCAAAATACATTACCAGAGAACTTGGGTTCAGTGTTATGTTATACATAATATTGTTACTAGTCGTATAAACCTCTGAGCATATTTCTTCATTACCATTTAGGCTTCTTGAAATACCTTCCTTCGAGCAAGACCCAGGGACTTCACATGATAACCAAGGTAGTTGATTTTGATCGTTAACATGTGGTACTCACCTCAGTTGGTTTCGATTAATTAATTAATAGTTAAAATAAATCAGAGGCATTTGACTATGGCATGATACAATACTTATCTGCAGTAGTTTGAATGAATTAATTGTTGACTGTGGTTAGATTTTAGTAAAAATATCTTTGTTCAATGAGGCCAGGGGTAAGAAATTAAATTTACACCAACAAAACCCCTACCATGTTTAAAATGTTGTAAATGTGTACAGAATCTGGCACTTTTATTAATTTCCACTTAGAAAAAGTTTTATATATGAACAGTTGTGTATAATCCAAAAAGATTTGAAAGAAATTTCAAATTCCAAATTTAATTTTTTAATTTTAAAAGAATCAAAAGTAGAAGTATTCTTTAACTGCTGACTAAACACCTGTACTTTTCAGTTTTAGATTATGACATCGCAAACTTGAGATAATTGCAATTTAAAATCATACGTATGAACAAATTAATATTAGTGAGTACTTTCTTTTGTCTGGCAGGTTATTTCTGAACATGAAAGTAGGATTTTGGTAGGCATTACATTGTTTTACTTATCTTATTTTACAATTGGTTTATTTTGCATTCATTCATTTCAGATTATTCCCTACCTCGAATAAAAATATAGATCTACAACATCCATTCGTTCATCTGTTCAACTTTACACATAACCGATAATTTTGGTAAACAATCTCTGTAAACATTCTCGTAAATTTTCTTCACATGTTTAATTTGCTTGACAACATAAGAAGCTTTGTCGAAACTTCTCCTGCATAGAATTATAAAATTAAGGGTTTGTTTAAAGTTTATGTTAGAATTATTGTTATTTACACAGTAAATTTCTCACAATTCAATTCATAATTATATTACCATGTGTCTGCGAGTTTATATGTATATTTATCATATGTAATTTAATATACAAGCTTGACGACACGTATGACCATTCCAAATTAAATCTTGTGAACATATGCAAACACTTCCAATATTTATAAATAATAAAACACTACTCTCTGCTGCAAGCTTTTAAATGATAAAACTACTTAAAATGAAAACACTATGCAGTGCCTGTACACATCAACAACATATTTTATGTACACCATGCCTTTTGCGCAAATGCGTATACATTAGGCGCCTTGAATATTTAACTTATTTTCAACCGTTTCAAAAGGACTTGCTTCACATACAATGGCTGCGTCATTGTCATGATTGAGTGGTTGGTATCCTTAGATACATAACACAGCTTTGTATATTTCAGTATTGGTAATATACAACAACGACAATATACGACATCATAGCACGTGACTGAAATGGTTATTCAGTGCAAGATTACAAATTGTATTTGGAGGTAGAACTGTGGACATCTTGAACATTGCTACATCAATTACCGTGAATGGATGAACATAAGAACGTTGAATACATGTTTGTTTAAAGACAACTATACGTCGGAAACATACAGATTGACAAGCCAAGAGCTTGAAACGATCGATTGATCTCCATGTCATCGCTGAGGTGTTTCTTTGGTATACGAGGTATACGGTCTTGTCGCATACCTTTTAAGTAAAAACGAAACATTCTGAATTTCGGATTAAAGGAATCAAACACCAACCATAGTAGCTGTACCAGCAGGAATTTGATACCCCCCCCCCCCCCCCCCCCAACTGTCTCCAACAAACGATGGTTAGGTTTTGGTTTAAGCCCTGTCTGTTCAATAGGTTTCCCAGTATAACCAATGTCTGCATATGCCAGTACTGCTCATCTGTGTTTGTTTTCTTTCCCTTTTCTTACCTTTAGAATCAAGGTGTATGTTTGATTTTTTATCTCTATTCTTCCCTGTCTCTGGCATGTCTTCCATCTTCGTTCTAGAGACAAGGCCTGTGTATTGTCTGTCTGTCATTTAAACAATTTTGCTATACATGTACATTTCGGTGTACGAGCTTAATGTCATACAAATATCTTTTCAAATATATAGCTTAACCTTTCAGTATGCTTACATTTTTATTTTACAAAAGTTCCACAAACTTTTGCTGTGTTGGAAAATTACAAAATCGATTTGGTATGAGTTTTTTTCCTACTTTCCCTAAAGAAAGGACAAACAAGAACAAAATGAAATTCATCTTCAATAGTTCTGTATAAATGTTCAAATATTATGTTATTGATCACCAGGCGATGTAATGAAGAAGTTGTAATGTTATTAGAAGTCCTTGCTGACCTTTCATGAACGTAACGAGAATAACAGAGACAAACTAGAGACAAATAATACGCCAATCAAAGTTACAATTAGCTTGTATATACAATGTGCAATCGCTAACAGTGTAACATCATATCTTCATCAGTCAGTGAATTTTCAAAACATTATCTGTTTATAATTGTGAGAAAGATACGTTTTAAGAAATCGTCGTTTTGGAATAACCTTAACTGGAGAGTCAGAAGGGACTTTTTGGCTTGTTGTTTGACGTCCTGCAGTCATGATACATAGCAAATGTAAGGTTTTGTATGTCGACTAAATATTTTATTAATTAAATGCCTACATTTTATAATTTTGTAACTTAATTGCCACACAATCAGGCCCAAACATATTTTTAAAAACGATCTCTGTTCCCCCAAGTGTACACAGATAGTGATATAAAAGAGTTAAAACATTATATATATACACGAATGAAACTAGTTGGAGAAAAAAACGGCTCTGTGTTGTTTTTACTTTTGAATATATATATATATATATATATATATATATATATATATATATATATATATATATATATATATATATATATATATATATATATATATATATATATATATATATATATACATAATAATATAATTAACATATTGTATATTTTAAATTTTTATTTTATTTTTATTTTCATGTTTTATAACTTAATGAATGTGATATGTTTTAATGCAGCTCGCACAGGGCAGGTTGCTATAGTTAGATAACGGGTACCTTCATATCTACAATACACACTAACAGTTTACACCGTAATGTATCACACCTTGCCAAGCCCCTCATTCATTCTGATAAATGAAGAACATATCCTCAGAAATACAGAATTTGTTATCCGGAACTTCTTGTTTTCTTATGTATCCCACTTCTGAATGCCCTTTGATCAATATTACTAAACAAATCAAAGAACAAACTATTTCATTAACACTTATATTTTGAATGGAAATGAAATGTTTACTGTTCTGCAAATATAATGAAAGGATACCACTTACCTCTTTAGCATTAGAAAGCTGAAATAATGCGGAAACTGCTTGGTAAATTTGGATTATTGATTTTAGAGTTTGTAATTCTCAACCAAATATTTGTAGAAATATACATGTTGAACGTTATATAGTATATTTTGAAACTAAGATGAACTACAGAGCTAATGGCTTTACTTTTAATCTATTTCGTAATGTGATAGGGTGAACATAATAATTTGGATATTATGATGAATTCGTAAATAAAACTTTCCGACAGATCCCAATAACTTTTGTATAGAAAATATCCGCTTTCGTTACACTAGATCAGCTGTATCAAACAAAGTAGTGAAGTTCGGTCCCAAGAATATGCATCAACAATGTTCCAAAGGCTAGTTAACAAAGTCTAGCCCGCACCTCAAAGCGCACGTGGATGATATAATCAATAGTGTATGTGACTGGCAAGATCATTTGTAGCGAAGTTCTTTATTGTTCATAAGAATACTTGAAGTAAACGTAATTGTGAAACTAACATAATCAGATTTTAGAAGGGCAGCAGTTGCATTTTCAGGACACAGTGTACATATATCAGTGTCAGTTACAATCTCTGTAGATCATATCATATATGTTACCCAGTTGAATTACGTTGTTAATAAATATCACCAAAAATGGAAACGTTTTTTTTATATAAAAGATACATCCATTTTATTATATGTGTTGTTTGAAGTAGGGAATGGTAGTTCGCATTTACTTGGTCTGCCTTGTAGCTGCATGAGTGTAGTGATCCCCAGGCAGTTCAGACAATTAGACGCACCATGAAGATTGAGATCCGATAATCGAATGAAAGGATGCTACCTCCAGAAACTGATCATGAGCTGTTCTTAATACTATATAGCTGACTTTATCAGAGTACACTACTTTAACAGCAATGGAAACCTACAATGTTGATGTTGGCGTTTTGTTCTGATAAATATTTCTTCAGCAATAAATGAAGCAGCATCAATGGTTATAAAAGGAACACACGTATAAGCTTCACCACTGTCAGACAGATAAATCGTTTTGTACATACATTTATTCTTAAAAAAGTGTTAAGTTGCTCATTCCACCTCAACGTTAAAGGTGGCTTTGATTGGCGTTGTATTACTCTCTAGTATTCTACCATAATAAACTATCAATCAGCAATGTATTGATGTATTTCTTGAACAAATTAAATCAAACTTGCAAACAAGGTTGTAATACTTGTACATAACAAACAATTCTCTCTAGTACAAACTGGATAAAAAAAACTTTGCTGCACATATCGACATTTTTGCATGTTTTCCACAGCCTAAGATTGGCACAAGTTAAAGACATGTTAAATAATGTACTTCACATTAAATGGTTGCACGCATTACACTTTGATACACTGTGCTTAAAAGGTAGTGCCATTGTTAAAATGTGTCTTTATGTCTGATGTAAAATAAGTTTGATACACAAGTGTTCCAAACATCCCTTAAAAGCACTTGAACAATAAATTGTTTATCCAAATCTAACTTCAGCTGCACCTATTAACGTTATCACTTATTTATAACAGGAGATGACGATATAGTGCGCATTCCAGTCCCTTGTTTATGTAAGAGGCAACCAGTATGTTCAAACACTGCATTCTGCAGTCAGACACTATGTTTAAACCATCATATTTTCTCTGCTTACTGATGATACTTACCGACAGTGTTTTAACAGAGATTTGCAAACAAGTTGTCTTCATGAAACTCAATGATGTAGATGAATACGGCAAACTCCACAGTTCTTTTTTGGAAACCCTCCGTAAAGAAACACTGAATGACTGCATGAAGCAAATGACACTAAGTCCAAAGTTGCTCTGGTTTCTTTACGATAAAGACAAACAAGAGTGCGTTACTAGTCAGTGTTGGGGTGTACAGTTATCCGACCCGATACAAACCCAACAGGTTCTCTACAGAAAGCGAGGTAAGACAGTATTTGGTGAATGAATTATTACCAAGAGAAATTGTATTGAATTGCTGCGATAATAATAATTACTGAAAAGTACAAGGAAGGGTGCACTTTTAAAGAAAATTTGATTACACCAGTAAAGCTTTGCTTTCTTACAGGAATATTGTTATGCAACACCGCACGTTTGCGTTAGTAGTAAACGTATGACCTGTAATTATTTATGTTAGTAAACACAACTGGAGATACAAATATGTTTTTCTTAAGCTATATAATTACCCTATTTCGTCCCATAGCCATCAGGGTGGTAAAGAATTAACCAATCAAAATGACAACAAAAATAACCATACATTCGCAATAATTAAAGATAGGTATAAAACAAGTGCTTATTTCTTGAATGATTGCTTAATCCCTGCCACAGTTTAAAATCTTCTTCCAGTGAAACTGCCTGGCAACTATTTTTTATGAGCATGTAATTTCAAGCTTGGGATTTGTACCAGTATAACTTGACGGGGTAGATTTCATATGTGTTATTATAACTGGATACCGGACACATTTAGAGACCAGGTTCTGATTAAAGAAAATAGGAGAGTCATTATTTAAATATAAATGCTATTTCAATTGCAGTCAGTGTTCCTCGGTCATGTTCCGATGTGAAGGCGGCATCTCCCAAGGCGGAGGATGGCGAGTACTGGATCTACCCTGATGCTCCCACCTTCCTGGAGTGTCCAACAAAGATCTACTGTCACGGAATGACCACTGCAGCACCGTCCGAGTTCGTCACTCTGGCTGTAGCCAATACCGGGGAGTATCTAGACAAGAGTAACCAGTATTGTACAGGAGAGGGGCCTCTATTTGGGGCTGGTGTAGGGCAGGACGGGACCACTCATTTCAACAAGATAAAAGTTAACATAAACGTACGTACATGTCACAGGAAAGTTGTACAATTCTTTTGTTTATATATATATATATATATATATATATATATATATATATATATATATATATATATACACATGTATAGAGTGTATTCCTAATATTGTCTCCATCAACCATTGTTCTGTTTCAGTGAATGCTCGTAACATTGCTTTATTAAAGTTACGATGCTAACAGGTGCAGTCTTCTGTTTTGATGCTGCAATTCATTTATCCGCAAAAATAAACAAATAATCTAGTGTTCCCATACAACAATTCTGAAATATAAAATAGTCAATATTTCGATGACGAATTCGAACTTCCGTTCCTTTTCTTTCACATAATCAAGCAGGAGCCTGGGAGTTGTTTCTGTTGATTCGATTGGAAATAAGGATTTACATGATATGATAACTATTGACAGAATACTGAACTTCATTAATCCTTTTTTTCATTATTAAGATCCTTGTAAGAAAACTGATGCTTGATATTAAGAAAATGATCAAATAACTCCGATTGACTTGATTCCTATTACCAAAACTGTGTAGTGGATCAATTTCAAATCACGCTGTAATTGTGTAATATTCTTGAGTGGTGATTAAGCTATTTGTTACTAAATCTTTCGATATATATATGCTGGTGTGTACAAAACAACTCAAAAACATAATGGAAATATTGTTTGGCTATATAGCGCCAAGAACACGAGCGATTCTATGATACAGAATACTGCATTTGGCGTATGTTGAACCAACAACGAACTGTACCTTATTTTACACAATAAATATAGAATACTAAACTCGGTCCCGTTTGATAACATGTTTATGAAACGAGTGGATGGTTTGTTATTTTAACGAGCGAAAGCGAGTTAAATACCGATGCCATTCACGAATTTCATAAACATGCTATCAAACGGGACCGAGTTTAGTATTTTATTTAGTACTCAATGATGTAAATAACGCTGAATTGCAAGAAAATCGTGTTAGTGACGCTTACTTGCAAATAGGTCACCCGCTATTTCAGTCGCGCGGATAACTTTGTGACGTCAACCAAAAACGACTATGACGTCACGCGTCGATAATGACGTTACGGCAGCACGCGGTGGTATCACACATGTGTGTAACCAACTCATTGTTATCTAATATGTGATCTCACCACGGTTGAGTGATACATTTGAGTAGTAAATATAGCTGACTCTGTCTCCGAAGTATTGATGAAAGGAAAAACATTTAAATCACGTAACTTTGCAAGATATTAGTTTTAGAGCTATTAAGTTGATATTGATAAACGTAGCGGCACCCATCCGGTTTGTATCTCAACGACTTAAAAAAACAACCTAATTACTACATTTCAACAATTGTCTTTTAAATTATTGCAGGACATGACTGTGAACAGGTACAATTATACTTTTGCTGTTGGAACTGGTACGAAACAGCCATATGGGACAGCAGCAGATTGTTACAGTGCATCTTATTTACCCTGTGGTCCAGTTGGAACATTCAATATAGATACAAGTCAAACTGGTATTGTCGTGAGCTTGCAGGTAAGACTCAGTTAACAATAAGTAACACTCGTAATAGGCGCCAGACCCTCAATATACACATACGTTCACAGTGTAGGAAACAGGTGCCCGCCCGAACGATGATATCCTACTTGTTATCATAAAATCTTATCTGTGTCAAATTCATATGAAGATCAGTAACGTTGTTATGTTGAGCTCTATACAGTCTTGGCGTTCTCTAATTATTGTGTCTGTTTGTATGAACACAAGTTTATGAGGCGTTTTATACCCTCTGAGCAAGAGTTCATACTTGCATAAATATAGGATCGTGTGATGCACGTTTTTCACATCCCGTTGCATTTTGTTTTCCAAATGCTACCTTTATGCGATGTTGGTATGTTTCTGTGAATTTTGGAAACATCAACATTGTCTTTGCTTAATAAAATTTCCTTATCATAACACTTTTTTTCCCCTATGTCAAAATTCATTGTTTTGAATGATTTCTTAAAATTTCTAAAAATGCATGAAACCGGTCATGTGACATAAATTTCCTGGAAAGGCATGATTGTGTGAAGAGTTTCAATTAAGCGTTTGTAAAAAATGGATATATATATATATATATATATATATATATATATATATATATATATATATATATATATATAAGATAAGATAAGATACACTTTATTATCCCAGATGGGAAATTCGTCTTACACTCTTTGGTAGAATACAATACAAAATAACAATACATTAATACAATATAAAAAACCAAAACAATAATAACAATCATACATTGTGATGATGGGTACTAAATATAACATATATATATATATATATATATATGCCATACTTTAATCAACCATGTCTTGTTTCAAGAGTTACATATTTGCTATTTGGTGTGAAGGTTTAGAATTTTTATACTGTATGGGACAAACGATTTTGATGCTCTGTTAGTTTTTAAATGCCAGATTTTGAAACGACGTCCAGATGGTAGAAATTCATAATATTCATTTAGAAAGTGCGATGGGTCTGATTGAATGGCTAGTGCCTTCTTTTAAACTCTAGAATCAAACTGGAATGAAAGTTGCTCAAAATGGAAGCCGCAAATTTTACTGGAGGTGTTTACAATTTTGTCAATTTTGTTTTTTTGTCTTAGAGGAAGATTTCCATACCATGCATGGAAGCAGAAAGTCAGAATGCTATTTATAAAAGTTTGGTAGAATAATCTCAGAATACTGCGGTCTGCATCAAAAGATCGTAATTTTCGCAGGAAGAAAAGCCTTTGTTGTGCCTTTGCATGTACACGGTGTGAATTAGATTTCCATGAAAGTTTGTTGTCAATTATCGTACCCATATATTTATACTCGTCTACTATTTCAACTTCCTGCCCGTCAATATTAACTGGCTCTAGTTTTTTCCTTTTTCGTACGGAAATCAATTATCATTTCCTTTGTTTTACTAATATTCAGAGAAAGGAACTTTTCTTTACACCATATACTGAACGATTCAATATTTTCTCTATACTCTAATTCCGACTGATGAATAAAGCCCCCCAAAGCAGCATCATCTGCAAATTTGAAATTCAAGCAAGAGGATAATTGAGATACACAGTCATTTGTATAAAGAGTGAAGAGGACAGGAGACAGGACACATCCTTGAGGAGCACCGGTACTTAGGAGATTGGTATCAGAGAGTGTAGAATTCACTCGAACACGTTGAGGACGATTAACCAAGAAAGCTTCTATCCATTTGATGATGTTACTGTTTACTCCCATGTGGAATAATTTTATTATCATAAAATGTGGTTTTTAAATTAGTAAGGAACCTCCTTAAGGTTATCCGGTTAATAAAGCATAAACATTTCACCTTGTCGTGGTTTTAAAGGTGAAGTGAGCGTAATACTGTACCTTATAACACATAGCATCATAATGTGCTAAGATAATATTAGGTATTAACTCACTTTCATTAAAACCTGAATGCATCCTTGATATTTATAAATGACATGCAATGTGACACTAAGTAGGACTGGCAACTTTTGAGGAGTTTTAAGATAAGTTTCCTACACTGCTATTCATATAAAACATAGAAAGAAGGTGATACATTGGCCGCCATCTTGGATCCTGCTAATGGACCGGAAATGGAACTTTGGATCTGTTTAAGTATATTACAAGGTTTATTATTTTGACCCAACAAATCATTTCCCCTCTTATTGCAGGAAACAAGATGGCGGACAGTGTCTCACCTCTTTATATGTTATGTATATAGATAGGTATATGTATATTTAGGGTCTGGCGCCTGTGGTTACAATGTCTCCATTTCTCATCATTGCACAACACTAATTATTTAACATTCCGAAAACATGAATATGGCACAATAGTACAACATAGGACAGCAGCAGATTGTCAAAGTAGTTCAGTTAAGTCATTCAATATTGATACGAGTCAAATTGGTAGTGTCGCCAGCTTGCAGCTAGAACTCAGTGAATAATAAGTTACAATGTGTCCTTGAATTTGATATGGAGATTTATCATACATGTATGTCTCAGTAAAATCACAAACGACAACAACATTTAAATTTCAATCCAACACGTGATAAATCCGCGCATCACACATCGGAATGTGGCAGGCAGTTTGTTTTGGACATTATTTGTTAATAAACTTGTTTTTCATATCATGTTTTTCTTATATGTTTTTATATATATATACTTTTAGTCGTGTATTTTGTTAGCAATAAGTAGTTTAATCTTTAGCGTGCAGGTTTATATCAAGTAAGGGAGTTTGGGTAAGTCTATGTTACTAGCAAGCTGTTTCAGGAGTTCTTACCAAATGCCATTGATCTCATTGGTTAATTCAAATCACCGCACCTGACCGTGTCAATTTCACGTGCATGCCAACTCAGCACTTGTCACTGATCCCTCTACCGAGCAAGAGACAAACGATGATCAAATAAATCAGGAACGGAATCTGGAATATGCTAATCCTTGGCGATCAGACATAACGCCCCAGCGCCACACGCCGGGGTGCCCCAGCGCCACACTCCGAGGTGTTTTAACTTGTCCGAACTACGGCGTAAACCTCTAGCCTCTGGATTCAATTCACTCCACTCACATCCGGTTACAGGAACATGGTAACAAAATTATCTTGACGAACAGCCTCACGAATTGCTGTAAATATGATTTGAAAACCGGGCTGGTAAAAACAGTGGCTGATGATGTCAGTGTAAACTTGTTATTATGAATTAACAGAAACAGTGTTCAAACTATTCGCTTTATACTAAAACGTGTAATCTATTACTTTATGCCATTCCTAAGCGGAAATGATGGATTAAAGCAAATATCGATTTTGAATAAGTTGTTAGTGACTTAAGGTTTCATTTGTGTGGATTCACAAACTGAAAATCTTGATTTATGCTGATGCAGCATTGTTTATAACAGAGTGGTTTCAGAATATCTGGGTTAGTCAAATTGTTTGATTATTATATATTAAAAAGTTTTCTTAAGAATGAACACAATGCACTGTCCATCTCGCTATCTACTCATCAATTTTAGCAAACCTGGACTGGGACTGGCTATAGCCCCTACACAGCCGCGGTGACCAGGTCTGGAAATGGACGACAGATTCATCTCCTTTGTGGTGGGTTGTGTGGGGCATGTGACCCGACAGGAGACAACCTGAATCTTAACAGGGACACCATGGAAGGTTAGCATATAATGACTTTGTTTCGATATTTTATAAGAATAATCAACGGGTTGCGCGGAATTACTGATTACCTGTCCCGAGTTGACAATTGTGATAAACTTTGAGCTTTAGCGAACAGTTTCACACTATCATTCACTGGGGACAGATAATTCACGATTCCTAGAAACACTGAGGTAACTGTTCACGAAAATTGAGAATAATTTATGTATTATTCTTCTTTCTGATACTTGTTTACAGTTCCACCACATCCCAGTGCAAACTTTATCACACCCGAGTGAAGTACTGCGACAGTTCCTGGTTCGTCGACATTTGCCATCATGCTGTTGGCTTGTTGTTCATTCAAATCAAATACTTGTTCAACTATCTTGCACATAAAATAACTTTCAATATCAATTTATTTATTTATTATCCCCTGTTTTGAGTTGAGAACCTATCGATCAGCAACGATTTCCCACTTTAGTTTATCGTGAAATTAAACGTATCGGTAGAAGCTTTGGCCTATTGTGAATAAGTTCTGAAAAAAGATTTATGGACAACAACAATATCAATTTCGATGGTGAACAGATGATATCGGACTTACCTAAGCTTTCAAGTGAATTCAATCATATCACGGCAGCTACAGTATTTCAAGGAAGACATGCTGCAATAATTACCATAGCCATGCATTGTTGTGAAACAAATATAATGGGACGTGGTCCTGTGTATAGCTCAGTCGATTGCTATCAGTGAAGTTCAACATTAGTCGAAAGACTTATGGTGTCCCTCTTGGTAAGTGACATTGTTCAAAGCGTGCCTCTGTTCACCCAGCAGTTGGTAGACACCTGGATGCCTTAATCATCTCTTTGTTGCACTGCAAACTCCACCTGATAAAATAATAGATGATTTTCAAAAAAAATGTTTCGAATTTATATGGCAAGGCAAAAGAGATAAAGTGAAAAGAGAAGTAATGACTTTTCTACCTAAATATGGAGGAATAAATGTTCCAAATCCAAAAATATTACAGACAAGCACTTGACTTTTAACCTGTCACAAAAATGACATATATAGATAACCTAAAAGTGGGCACATCCTGTTTGTGGTAAAAATATGACAGACATGTAACCTTTTCACCTGTCACCATCAGATAACCTAAAAGGGGGCACATACTGTATCAGGTAAAATATTCGTCAGTTGACATATAGACCCAATCAAAAACACCTATAAAAGCCCCTTCTTTTCAACAATTTTCATTTCACCCATTGACTGTTGAAGATTTTATTTGCGTCATAGACAGCTAAAGTAAAACCGACATGAATTCATGCAAACCTAACAGTATGTAGAACACTTGTTTAAACCAAGACCATTTTAAAAAAAAATTATGTTTTGAGTATCATAAAAAATAGAGCCATGGGCTCTGTAGCTCATCAGGGTTTATATTGTTTAATGATGAAGACTGAAATAGATTTTTAGGTCATGGCTTGAGGCCCTTACTCTGGGCATCACATTTACAATTTAGAATCCCCATTGGCTAAAGAGTATGCACACAATATTACAGCCTTCTAGGTCTATTTGTTTTGGAGGAGAAGAAGAAAATATATAGTTTAGGTCATGGCCTGTGAGGCCTTTATTTGGCGCTCAAGGGTCTCCAAATCTACAATTTAGAATCCCCATTAGCTAAAGAATATGCACACAATATTACAGCCTCTAGGTACAGTTGTTCTAGAGAAGATGAAAATACGTTTTTAGGCCATGGCCTGAGAGGCCTTTATTTGGGGTCCCAGGGGTCACGGAGTCGCGAAATCTACAATTAAGAATCCCCATTGTCTAAGGAGTCTGCGGACAACTTTTCAGCTCTCTAGACCTTTTGGAACTAGAGAAAAAGATGAAAATAGGTTTTTAAGGATGTGACCCCTGTGACCCCATTTTGGGCCACGGGGTCTCGAGATCAACCATTTAGAATCCCAAATGGCCAAGGAGTTTGCACACAACTTTTCAGCTCTCTACACCTTTTGGAACTGGATAAAAAGATGAACATAGGTTTTTAAGGATGTGACCCCATTTGGGGTCACGGGGTCACGAAATCTACAATTTAGAATCCCCATTGGCCAAGGAGTCTGCACATACAAGTTCAGCTCTGGACATGTGGAGTCATTGGTTCTGGAGAAGAAGTCGAAAAAGCAAAAAAGCGGACGCCATTCCATGCCATAAGCCAATCGGGCCTTTAATGTCAAGGTCACCAAAATCTAATCAGCCTGTCGTCTTCCCTAGGAGGTGTTTTGTGTAAGAAATGATGGAATTCAAGTGAATGGTTCTTGAGATATCCCGCTGACAAGCTTTACATGTACATTAACATGTCGAAAAATTCAAAGTTCCGCTGTGGCCTTGACAATAACGTCAAGGTCAGCAAAATCTCGCCAGCCCTTTGCCTTCTCTTCGAGAAGCTATTTGTAAAATAGGAAGAGAATCCAGCGAATGGTTCTTGAGATATCCCGCTGACAAGGGTAACAAAGTCTTGATGTGACCTTGAAATGAAGGTCAAGGTCACAAACCTCTGTAGGAACATTACTCTTCCTACGATGAACCCATATGCAAAATATGAAAATAATCCAGTGAAAAGTACTTGAGTTATTCCATTTCATACGGACGTCGTACGCAGCCGTATACTATATTCCCAGCCTCGCGCTAAACGCGTGGTGGGGGATAACAATATTTGTTTTAATCGTATCAGGTATTAAACAAACGGAATGACATGCATGAAGCAAATACATAAATGTTGAGAAAACAACATTATAATATAAACAAAATACAATTCACTGGCTGTGAGTCCAGGGTCTGGATATTATATAATTTCACTGTTTTTATACCTGGCTCAGCTGAGAGGATCGTGACCTCTCTAGTTCACACATTTAAAATGCACTTATTCCTAAGAATTGAAATTGAAAAGAATTGAATTTGGTCTTAAATATCGGGAGAAAAGAAAGAAATTGGATTTCTACGTCTATATAGGTTATTGAGCAACAGCTTTATACAAGTGCAGAAACAATGATGTATAAAATGGCCTATTAAGCAATAACAACCTAAATTTGTTTTTTTTGTCTGCTGTAGATATGTTTTCAAAGTTACGTTTGACTAATTGACACGAATTAAAATGAAAGGTCATCGACTGTCAGAACAACTTCATGTCTCTATATGTACAAAGCGTGTATCTTATTTTAAGACCTAATATCTTCAAATAATTTCTAATACATATACAGGACAAAAAGTGAAGGAATCCGATTGCCGGATCCTTCCGGATTCTTCAGGATTCGCAAATATTTGGGAGAATCCGGAGCGACCCGGCAAATGGATTCCACCCTTTTTTGTCCTGTGATAATATCTACGTCCTATCGGAAAATGTAACCGAGCGCCAAAATATTCAAGGTTCCTAACAGAGGCTGCGGTAATACTTTATAAATTCAGACTTTGAAATTTAAGCGATATGCTCTCTGCTGATTGGATTAAACAAGGTCATGTGACCGGTATACATTCACATAAACACAGGACTGACAGCAGAAAAGGATAACCTTCATAACCTGACGTTTACAAAAAATAACCTGCGGTACTACTTTATCACTGTATCATTGCGCAGTTATTACACTGCTATCACATGCTCTTTTCTTGATTAAACTTTTTAAAAAACCTTACAACGTGAATTCTAATTGTAGTTTGATTTGTAAGTTTGATTAAAACAGCATATTAGAACCAAAAATTAAATACTTTAATCATATTTCCTGTGAACTACGTTTTGCGCGTGGTGACACACAAGTGATGCTGTATTATTGTGGGCGGAGCTTAGCGCATGGTCCAACACAATACTTAACAGTTGTTTTATCATGCACTGTACACTTTTGGCAGAGATTTTTTATATTCAAAAGTTTATATACTGATTAGAAATCGCTTAAATTTCAAATTTTGAATTTATAAGAAATAGATTTCATAATGTGTTTGTTCACTGGCTTATAAACGGTTTGAAAGTTCAAGTTAAACTGTAGTATAAATGCCGTCGACAAGCTCCGGCATTTATACCAGTTTAACTTGCACCTTTCAAACCGTTTATAAGCCAGTGAACAAACACATTATGAAATATGTTTCTTAAGTAGCCGATGACTCCACGAGGATTTGTAAGTATGAAGGGATTGCTTGCTGGTTTCTATTGTTCTCTCGTGGAACGTGATATTATGTTATGTGCGGTTTATATCTGGAGCTCCTTTCACAAAGTAACATTTTCTAAATTTAAACATTACCTTCGATTCTGTAACATTTATCTTAGGTTACCTTAGAGACTTACGATCACCTTAGTACTTTGTGAAAGGGGCCATGACATTCTGTTCCCCTGCAAACGTACTCACGTTAACATCCAGTGGCGGATCTAGGGGGGGGGGGGCCTTTCAAAATGTTTTGCATTGGCTGGTATCGGGAAAAAAATTGTGGACCCCCCCCCCCCCCCCCCCCCCCCCCTTTTCAATTGGTGGACCCCCAACCTTTCAAAATTCCTGGATCCGCCACTGAGTCATCTACAACGTTCTTCAGAGAAAACACCCGGTTTCGTTATGAACAATTCTGTGGGAGGTTAATAGAAAATAAAACCTCCCAAGCACATTCTCAGCAATCCTCAGGTTTGAAATGTCTACCAAAATCCTACTATCGTGTATCGACATATATAGTGAAAGATCAGGTTTACACCATGACGAAGTATCTGTACAACTGTCCTGATGCAACGATGGAACTATGGTAGTAACTGGGGGTCTCACATGTGCTCACAGGACACTTGAAGAGCCAGGATATTGATATTGAACAAGACACCTTTCCAGTAACACTTCGTCATAACTACTCGAAGTCATGAAGCCATTTCATTCGAACACAAACCGGTCACAAACGATCAACACCCATTACGATTACCAACATTTTGTTTGAACCGAGAGTCGGCAAAGCCAACTAGTGCCATTATTGGTTATCCTAGTTGCATCATTAGAAACAGTCAGTATTCAGCATCGTGTGCAGTGTGTAAACATCATCGTATATTCAAAAGCCCTTCACTAAGCATGTTCCCACTATTCCATGTTAAAATACAGAAATTAAATACAGGGAAAATGTCACAGTATAATTTACACTTAATCAACTTTCACGGTCTTTTCGTAGGAGGATCCCGTTCGTAGCAGTGCATTTTTCGTAGGAGGATCCCGTTCGTAGAAGGTCTTTTCGTAGGAGTGAAAAAATATATTCGTAGGAGTGATAATATATTATGAATTAGGTAGGTTTAACTTTTGGTCGGTGGTGATGTGGGGGTCTGGCATTTCTTACAATTGAAATCTAGGTCTATCAGTCCCTTGGCGAGCTGCCGGTCTGTCCATAGGTCCATTCCTGTCCCGCAAATTCGGTGTTGCCACTGGTCGCATCTGTCGCATTGGATCGCATGTTGTCTCGGTCGTACTTCTTTCACACATACAACGCACAGGGCCATGGTTGATAGTGAATGACCTCATATCTTATTTTGGTAGCTTATATATCATACATGTTTGTTCAGTACATAAATTAGTCTTCTCATCGGCTTCTCCGCTTAGGAGAACCAGTAATTATAGGTTGTGAGATGTTTTGATTGACAATTGCCAGGTGCTTTGTCGGCGACTTACTACTTCACCGAAAGTAAGTAATCTCGTATCAGAGATAATTATAACAAACAGTCTATAACAAACAAACAACAAAACAAAAGATAATTTGTTTTTAATTCACAATAACACAAAACATAATAACATAATCCTATCAAACATCGGTCTGGACATCAAAGACATCAAAGCGATGATTACACTTTGTGAATGTGAATATACTTATCTGATTAATGTCTTTATTAACAAAAACAACATTGAAATATTTCATTGGAATTTTCTACTCCTACGAAAAGACCTAAAAATCCTCCTACGAATAGACCGAAAATCACTCCTACGAACGGGATCCTCCTACGAAAAGACCTACACCCGTTGGGCTCACGTGGCAGTTCAGGGTGGTTCAGTATGAGCATAAGAACATTATTGAGCTCGTGTAAGAAATAGAAGACTAGTTGTTGTGTTTCATTGTTGAATAAAACATAACAGGGGGCATGGAACACAGCAACTAGTCTTCTATTTCTTATATGAGATGTCCAGCTTTAACACTTACTCGCTGTTATATTAAATCCTTTGAGATATAATGAAACTTGTATAAACTATATTTTGAAAATAGTCATGCCTCCCGTCGTAGAACACATTACACCACGCTCTAACTGACGTCCTACATGACGAGCAGGTTTTATTGTCTCAGAGCACTCTGTCGGTCCCATTTGACCGCCTGCTTTTTTTTGTTTTCATCTTATATATGATATTCAACCAAAGATGAACAAGAACAAGTAACCATGCAAACGCTTTCTTCTGGGTTTTATCAAGGGCAAGGGAGGCTACTCCAATACTGAATCCAGGGAAAACACTGGACGTTGAATATGTTATCGATGTATTTCTGAGACACCATTTTGGCCCACTCAAATTTGACGACTAAAAAATCGTGTTTCAAGTGTCATAACTTGAGAAATAATGCACCGATTTTGTTGATGTTTGTTTTATTTATTAGTATAGGGTTATATATCGCATCGTAGTATTGGACTTAAGAACTGTTTGTTTTCACCAATTCAAGCCCCTGTGACACATGTAACACAAGCAATGTCAGTTATTTGGAACTTTTGTCCGTTAAATATTACACAGTTCACTGTATGGATATTCTAATTCACTTCCCTTACAATGTTTATCCTCGTCGCCAATGTAATATCGGCCGTCTTGTAGCATGCATACGACCCTCGTCCACAGACATTGCACAGCTTCTAGAGAGTGACTTTATTTTTTAGAGTTGTCTCCCTTAGACCACTAGCTGTACTGAAGAGGCACGGTCAGCTAAGATCGGTGTCGTTACAGTTGGGATATGTGAAACTCTTTCACGTCAACTTTTGCTGGATACTCTTCGAAACATAACCTCTATTTCCATTGGTTGTAAAATGAACATTTAGGAGACAACAGTAGAGATTCCGACCATGATTGTAAATGCATATATTTTATTCTTTGTGTAAATTATGAGATAAAATTCGCAAAGCATGCATATTTAATAACTTTAATCAATATTGTATTGTATTTATTGATGAATAAGTAGGCCTACATCTACCTAATTCTTCATAAATCATAGTAGTATATGTGCTTTGTTTTACACCAATAAACCTTTAGCATACATACAGATGAACTCGTTCAATGCTTTCATACTGCCTTAATCCCCTTAGTTCAGATCCATACAGAAGAATTGTACATACCATGGTATCAAATTAATATTCTAACATTTCACCCAAAGATCTCATACTTCTACGAACTCACATTAAACTTAAAAGCCTGTACCAATTTAGTTAAAACTAGCTGTAATGTTATACGTCCCCCAAGTCCGTAATGATGAGCTATTTGAGAAATATGCGCCGCTGTGACACCATCTCCTCTCTGTTCTGGTCTTGGATTGTTACACAGACAGCCAGACAGAAAGATTGTTTATTAACGTCCCACCTCAAAATGATATATATATATATATATATATATATATATATATATATATATATATATATATATATATATATATATATATATATATATATAAAACAGTACATTAAATATTAGAAATTTGTATTAAAAAGTAAAGTAAATATTAGACATATGTATTAAAGGTACAAAACAATATCACAAATATATATTAAAAAGTCACTCAGCATTACAAATGTAGGATAAAAAGCACACTGGTTAAAAAAAGACAAGAGTCCAATGCGTAAATAAAATATCCTTACGTAAATTTAAAATTGCCTTGCAGGTTTGGCACTTGCATGTACAATACTTGGTCTGGCCAGGATAAAACATAATTTAACATCATCACTTTGTTGGTAAAATTCAGGCTTAACATCATTACATTTAACTAAAAGATCTTCACGCACATCATTATAAACTGGACATTTAAGCAAAACATGCATCTCATCTTCCACACAGGTTGTACAGTTAAATAGACGCTCTCATTAACGGGGAGATTAGAATAGCGCCCAGTTTCAATTTTTATCGGGGCAACCCCACATCTGAATACTGCTATGGGTCTTCTGTTTGGTATGGACATTGGGAGTTGGTTATAACATTCCACCTCGTAATCCTTCTTGAACTGGTTGTAGAGGCGTAGCTTATTTCCTCCCATCCCACTCCTGCTGTATTCTTGATTTATTGCACTTTCCCACTTTTCTCTAAACTTCTTTAAAAATCCTTCTTTCACGTCCCTGGCAAT
The DNA here is from genome assembly GCA_936450465.1 of Gibbula magus. Classification (NCBI taxonomy): domain Eukaryota; kingdom Metazoa; phylum Mollusca; class Gastropoda; order Trochida; family Trochidae; genus Gibbula; species Gibbula magus. Next base: position 50,055,943 of record OW388301.1, read on the forward strand.
CCGTCTATAATGAAAGTTATTTTCTGTTGGGATGAAAATGTCTAACGTTAGGGCTTTATACTTGACATGGACTCTAAAATTCCAATTGTTCTTGTTTTTAAAAGCATGTTTATTCGCCCACATGAAAACTTTTATTGACAACTTATGTTCTTGGAGGTTCTTTGGTTCTTTGGTTCTTAGGCGTTTATAAAACTTGGAAACTGTCTCCCATTGGCGAACTGTAGGTGGTATCCATCCCATGTCTCCGGACACTGCGTTATTCGGGGTGAATTTTCTGAGTCCCATAAAAAAAACTCATAGCTTTATTCTGTACAGCATTGATGCATGATAGGTCGTACTGTCCCCATATCGCAGAACCGTACTGTATAGTAGTCCATACCATCGAATCATACAGTTTAGTGTAGGTTTCGTACTGCATACCACCCAGGGCCTTGTATTTTTAAATTAGCAAACCAAGTGCTCTGTTTGCCGAGTTAGCTACTGCCTGTCCCATCCGTTGATAATCGAGGTGTTCAGAAAGAAGCAAACCTAGATAGTTATAGCAGTTCACTATTTCAATAGTTTTCTTTCCGGACGAAAACGTTGAGGTTGTTTTAGTTGTAGACTTGGTTCTGAAGTGAATCAATTTTGATTTTTCTTCATTTATTTCCATCTTGTTGACACGACACCAGTTACCCAGCACATCAAGTAAAATATTCATATTGTCCTCGTTTTCTGTGATTAAAACAATATCGTCAGCATAAGCTAGAATTCCAACGTTGGTGCCGTCGACGTCCACGCCAAGATTCAGTTCATTTACAGTTGTAATTAAATTGTTAATATATAGATTGAAGAGAAGGGGAGATAACAGACACCCTTGCTTCAGGCCGCACTTAACATCGAACAACAAAAAAACAACACAAAAACAACAACAACGTAAAGAAGGTGTTTACAACATTAGCTGCGACTGCGGCAGCAACTACATTGGGGAAACATCAATACCACTCAACACACGCATCAAAGAACACAAAACATCAACAATCAAGGGAGACAACAAATCAGGCATTTTGGAACACATCACCAAATTTCCACAACACAACATCAATTGGGACTCTGTCAAAACACTCACAAACAACAAACATGACTACACTCACCGGCGTTTAACTGAAGCCGTGTATATTGTTAGACATAAGCCCTCTATGAATAGGGATCAAGGCTATTTCATCCCATCAGCTTACAACCGCTTAATCCACAAATGATTAATCCAATCTACTCACTCTTGCTTCCAACCAACCCATAGGACACTCACAGTGGTAACTACTCACCAACATCACCATGTGAACGTATGAACCATAATAATAATAACGGTAACACTGTACCGTCTGACAAGTGTAATGTGCCAAATAAACATTCATTATGTAACTTAAAGATTAGAAGTGTCAATGTATGTGGTTTACGGAGCAAACTACGCTTCCCAGAATTTAGGGATTGGATATCTACAATAGACATCATTGCTGTACAAGAAACTAAAACCGATAAGTTTGACGACTTGTCAGTAAACGGATATACCCTAATCATCAAACACAGAACTTCTAAATCCAGGGTGAAGTCCGGAGGAATCGGTGTCTTGATACGGGACGAGATTTTGAAGTCTGTAACTCATTACCCCAACGCTGATGACTGTGTACTATGGATACAAATTGATAAACAACTACTAAAAATAGATGAACATCTCTTCCTCGGAATAGTGTATATACCACCACAACAATCCAAGTTTGCACGTGATGACCACTTCACAGTTCTTACGGAAGAAATATTGAATATCCGTGCACTTTCTCATAATATCATTATCTGTGGAGATTTTAATGCCAGAAGTGGAGACATGAGTGATATTAGCTCTGTTGATGCATCTGTTGGTCATTATATAGGACTCAGTGATAAAGATTTAGAAGATGTGAATAATTTAGATAGTATTTTACAAAACTGTGATTTTTCTAAAGATAGATCCTCAAAGGACAAATTCGTCAATAAATATGGAGAGGAGCTTATTGATATGTGTGCATGCACCTCTATGATTATTCTTAATGGCAGAGCCCACCATGACAAGGATATAGGTGAATATACATGTCGGACCAAAAGTGTTGTAGATTATGCTCTTGTTACAGGAGAAGCTGCAAATTTGGTTTCAGACTTTAAAATAATGGATTATTCAGAATTCCTGAGCGATGTGCACTCACCAGTAAATCTGACTTTATCAAGTAAAAATATTCATAATTGTAAAACCAGCGAAAACGAAGAAAGTGAGAATCAAGTACAATCTTCCGTCCCCCGCCGTTTCGTGAAAGAAAAATCGCAAGATTACGTATCAAATATGGATCAAACTGCAATCGACACCCTGACATGCAACCTACGACTTGCACGTGCAGGTCAGGGTGACCCGGCTTGGAATGTAAACACAACTGTCACAGGCCTGTCTGAAGTGTTTGTCAACAGCGCTAAGCAGACTTTTGGAACACGTAAACCTAATAAACTGTATAAACCCAAAACATATTCATGGTACGGAAGAGAATGCCGATCTGTTAAAAAACAATTTAGAAAAGCTAAACGTGCTTTTAAGAAGAACCGAAATGAAGAAACCCGTAAGAAGATGCAACATGAAAATAAGATATATAAAAGAACAATTAAACGATTTTATTCAAGACATGTTTCTCATACGAGAAGTAAGTTTTCTCAAATGGCCAAAAATAACTCTAAGGATTTTTGGAAAGTGTTCAAAACAACTAAAACTAATGACGAGGACTGTGTTACATTGGATAAGTTGTTCGAATACTTCCAGAACCTGAATATATCTGATGATGACAGTGACACTGATGTGGACCCTGGACCGCACATATTGGAATCTAATAATAAACTCAATGAGGAAATATCCAGAACTGAAATCTTCAATGCTATTAATAAACTAAAGACTGGTAAATCTGCAGGACTTGATCAGATTGAGAACGAACATATCATTTCTACAAAAGACTATATGATTGATTTGTATTATGAATTGTTTAATTACATACTAGATACAGGTTTCATCCCAGAAAGTTGGACGGTTGGAGTAATTAGACCTATTTATAAAAAGAAAGGAAGTAGATATGATGCCGAAAATTATAGACCTATCACCATTTTGTCATGCTTAGGCAAATTATTCACTCTGGTTTTAAATGACAGACTAACTACATTTGTCAATGATAACTCTGTTATTTCGGAAATACAGGCTGGTTTTAGAAAACATTACTCAACAATTGATAATATTTTTGTTTTAAATTCACTTATAGACATTTTAAGATCTGAAAAGAAGAAACTTTATTGTGTTTTTGTAGACTTCCAAAAAGCATTCGATAACATTTGGCGTGTAGGCCTCTGGCAAAAATTACTTTCATATGGTATTCAAGGAAAATTTCTACATGTTATTCAAAATTTATATCAGAATATAAAATCATGTATAAAGTATGGTGACAATTTTTCTGGATTTTTCGACTGTGGTAAGGGAGTGCGTCAGGGAGAAAATCTGTCTCCTTTATTATTTTCTCTATATCTGAATGATGTTGAACTTTTTATGAATGAGCACAATACTAAAGGCATAGAATTACATGATACTGTAGGCATTTTGAAAGTTTATCTATTACTTTATGCAGATGATACAGTTTTATTTGCAGAGAATCCAACGGATTTACAACACTGTTTAGATATATTTGGTCAATATTGTAATAGATGGAGGCTTAAGGTTAATATTCGAAAAACCAAGGTTGTTATATTTGGATCAGGTCATACTAAACACAAGCCTCATTTTTATTTAGATGAATCTAATATTGATGTTGTTGACTGTTATAATTATCTTGGAATTATATTTCACAGAAACAGAAAATTTACTTTTGCATTAAAATCCCTAAAGCAACAATCATTAAAAGCAATTCATTTAATATTATCAAAGGCTAGAAATGAACATTTACCTTTGGATTGTCAGTTTATTGCATTTGATCACATGGTTTTACCCATTTTGTTATATGGGTCTGAAGTATGGGGTTTCAGTAATATTTTAATGTTAGAGAGAGTTCATAAATATTTTCTTAAATTGTGTTTAAACTTACGTAAAAGCACACCGGACTATATGCTCTATGGAGAAACCGGTAGATTTCCTGTTGACATTTTTGTTAAGAAAAGGATGATTTCATATTGGCTTAAGCTAATGACATTTGAATATTCTAATAAATTGTCAAGCATTTGTTATAATATTTTGTACAGAAAATCTCATCAAAATTACAATTTATCTAATTGGCTTAAGTGTGTTAAAAATATTTTAGACAACTGTGGACTTAGTTTTGTTTGGCATAATCAATGTGTGGTAGATAAAAATTGGCTTCTGTCCACAGTAGAACAAACTTTAAAAGATCAATTTATCCAGAATTGGCACTTTGAAAAATCTTTATCTTCCAAAGGAAAGTTTTATTCATGTATTAAGCCACACTTTGGCATAGACAATTATATATTTCTTCCATTAATTATTTCAAGGTCTTTATTAAGAATTAGAACTAGTAATCATTTATTACCTGTAGAGAAAGGAAGATGGGCCCATGTGCCCTATCTTGAAAGAATCTGCCCACTTTGCCATCTTGGAGTTGGTGATGAATTTCACTATTTATTTATCTGTACATCATTTTTGTGTGAAAGAAATAAGTTTGTGAACCAGTACTTTGTAATGAGACCCAGTTTCTATAAACTACACCAGTTGTTGTCTGCTCAAGACCAATGTACACAAAGAAAACTTAGTAAATTTATTAAATGTATTTTAGATAAGTTTAATGAATGAGTAACTGTATGCTGCCTCACATAATGTGACATATGTAAATTGTATCTGTAACCATGTACCACTGTGAGTGGTCGTTATGGAATAAAGTTGATTGATTGATTGACCTACACCACTAATTGGTACCCTCATCCTGCCTTTGTCCTCTCATCCGCCACCCCCTGGCTAATTAACTTACTACTCTCTGGTTTCCTTGTTATCACAACTTCACTTGTACAACCATGTATGTCATTGTTACCTCATCTTGTTGTATTTGTTATCTCTTTATCATACCAACATGTATCCTGTTTATAATCTGCTGTTTCACCACCCATTCCATATGCTTGATAACGGTATAAGGATCTATACCGAAACGTCGCTATTGTTAATAAAGAAGTTGATCATCCATAAAATATTTGTCTTCTTGATAAAAGATTATACAGTTCAGCATGTTTGGAGAGTCTGTTATTAAGTATCCAACAGTAAATCGTGTACGTTGAGTTCGCTAGAGTAATACCCCTGTAAGATATGGGGTCAGCTGTAGAACTTTTAGGCACAGGAGTGATAATACCTCGAGTCCAGAGATCGGGTATCTTTCCAACTCGGAAGCAGGTATCAATAAGTTTATGCATAAAATTCAGACGTTGTTCATTCTTTAGAACTTCGGAGGGTAGCATGTCACATCCCGCTGATTTGCCACTTTTCGCCTGTATAACCGCCTGTTGAACTTCGTCCCTTGAAACCATTTTGTTTAGGCTATTATCTTCACTTCTCATATCACACTTCACACTGCTTTCACTACCGCTAACGTTACAGTTCAAAAGGTTAGAGTAAGCATCTCTCCAGGTTCCCAGAACAGTTTCTCTATTGGTAGACTTGCCTCGTTCGCTCAATTTCACTTCAAACGGAATCTTGTTACTTCTGTTTTACCAACTCCCACTTTCCCTATCCTCTTCCAGAATTCCCCTGGTTCTGTTTGACAAAGTTTATCAATATCAGCAATAGTTTTTCGATCATATTGGCGTTTAGCTTTATTTACAAGTCTGTCGAAAGATGTTCTCTTTTCTACATATACAGCCTTATAGTGGCGCTTCCTTGGGCCTGTTTGTCGACTCCATTCCCTTTCAAGTTTACACATTTCCCTCCACATAGCGGTCAGATCATCACTCCGCCATGGCTTCCTGCATCTTCGCTTTCTACGGTTAGATGTAACATCATTACTAACAGTCACTCTTTTAGTCGGTAACTTTGCAGTCATTTCAGTTCTCACACAATCCACAAACGCATCATAAGCACAATTTATGTCAGTTTGATGTTTACTTGAGAGTTCCAGCTTCTCCACAATATAATGTATATTACGTGTTATTTCACTCGAGCTCATAAACAAGTATGGAATTACTGACGTGTCACATCGCACATAAGATTAATGATGTTCATCATCTGAATGATTTGGAAACTTCACCTCTTCATTTATCTTCATTAAAAAGGTCCATGTTAGCATAGAGTGGTCGATTTTACCCATAGTAAAAGCATCACAGCTTCCTACCAAACCAGCAGCATCCATCAAGTTATTTGGACGAATCACTTTGAAGTCACTTATTTGATCTAGGGATTCATAGGGGCACACACAATAATCGACAACAGATAAACCTCTCGTTGATACATATGTAAAATCACTCATCTCACAACCTCTTCCATTCAGCATACACTGATTTGAATTGATTAAAAAATCTTCGCCCATGATGGTTTACCGTTTTGTCGAGGACACTCCTCCCTGGAAGAAAATCAACACCTTCAATAAAATCTAACAATTCACCACATCTACTATTAAAATCACCACACATAAACGCAATTGAAAGATCTTGATACTTAAAAACTTGTGCTAAGAGATTGTCAAAAACATCTGAAGCATCAACATATCTTGTCGAATGTTCCGGTGGCAAGTAGCAAACACATATAGCATAGGTACAATCATTGTTCGTTTTATGCTTCAACTGCAACCATAACATATCTTCATGTGAGTCATCAAGCACTGTCACATAAAACATGTCAGTCACATCTCTTTTTAATAAACAAAACCCCACACCCCCGGAACCACACTTGGCATTTTTATGTAGTCTAGTCCTATTATGTCCAAACCAAGTGTAATTGTTAATGTTCGACACATCTGTACCAGTAAGGTGGGATTCAGTTATACCTAAAATGTCCAGATCATAATGTCCAAGGGAATGGGTGACAGCTAGAAATTAGAAATCAGTGATGATTAAATATGTTGGTTTAAGGAGTAGTCAAACTGGGAATTAGTCATAATTGGAAGACACCGATGACCGGAAAATTACAACTTGCGAGGAATTACTGATTATCTGTCCCAAATGTTTATTGTGATAAATACCGAGCTTTAGCGAGGAGTTTGACATATCAACTGACGAGGGACAGATAGTTCGTAATTCACAGAACCGAGTGGGTTATTCTTTTTCTTATCAAAGATCATTTGAATACGTAAATATCGAAAAACAAGACGCGAATTCGCGATATTTGATTAGACTGTAAAATACAAATTGTATTCATTCTCCATTCATAAACTGTTTCACACCTTCAATATGCGCATATTTAAATAATTTGCTACTTGCGCCCTTTTTTCAGAAAAAAATGTAAGTAAATGTTGAATTTCATTTTTGATATTGACGAAGTAAACAATTCGTTTATATTGTAAACAATGTCGCAGAATGAGAGAAAATTAGGAAAACGTGAACTAGCAATCGCTCAGTTGGAATGCAAGATAGGTGTATAGTTACGTCACTAAATGACGCCATGGTTATAATGAAGTCACAAAGCCATGACGTCACGGTAGTGTAGAAGGCCACTCTACATTGGATTAAGATGGGGAAGCCTGGTATGGACAATATATATGATGGTAATTTTTCTCAGTTCATTGGTTAAGGAGAAGGAAGTCAATCCTTTTTTCAACCCATATATTTGGTGGACAATTGGATTTTGGGTTTAGCAAAAATTATGCTGCAATTAATAATATGCGTACTTCTACCTATTCTAAGCTATTTGTTGATGGACAAAATAAAAATTACTCCGGCCTCGTCACTTTTGCAAAAAAATGTGAACGAGAAACATTATAATTGTTAATGCAACCTAGGTTCCAGTTGTCAATATCGCGATTTGAAGGTAACGATTTACAATGGGAAAACTCATGGATGATACTAAAACTGGTCATGTATAGCTCAAGGACTTTATTTCCGATAATGTACACTACTTCAGAAACACATATGATATTTTCAACATTACAAATTTTAAAACATTGAGTGCCAAAATGAGACAATCGATTTAAGATATTGTATATGAGGAAGTATTCTTGTATTCATTTTTGGAGAATGCAGTACATCTTTTGAAAAATATCGCCTTCGAAAATAAAATAGTTTTTTTTATTTGAAAATCATTATATTTTGAAACATTGGAATATTGGAATGTTAAGCTCATGCAAAAATAACGATCATGTTAACTTTCAATTTACCTTGAGAGACACTATTTACTATGAAATCATTATTTATGCGTATATTTCATTAACAAAATCAAACATAAGTTTACTTGTATACATGTTAAAGTTCATAATAATAAAGTCATAATAATTCAACCCCATAGATTATCCCGCCATGCTTCACTGAAGCAGTCATCTGAGCTACGATAGCACCATGTGGTACCTCATACATGTGTAAACTGAGGTACAAAAGAAACTTTACACCTCAGTTGGTTTTATCATATATTTGATATTCAGTTACAAATATCTTTTGTTTCCGAAGTCGTACTCTAAAACTGAAAAGTGCAGGCGTTTAGTCATCAGCCAAGGAATAATTCGTTGGGGTTTTAATTTTTGGGGGAAAAATGAAATTTTAAATTCATAAATTCTTCCAAAATTAATTTGGATAAAACACAACTGTTCATCGACATAAACGACATCTGCTATGTGAAAATCAATAAATGTGCCTCATTCTGCACACATTCACAATATTATAAACATGGTAGGGGTCATGTTGGTGTAAAAATTATTTTATAACCCTTGGTCCTTTCAGTGACTATAACTCTGCATGATATTGTTTGCTGAATCAGTCAACATTGCACATTAAATAATATCCCGGTTCTATCACATCAATTTGTTTTGTTATTTGTTCTATATGAGTGAAACAATAGGTTGTAAAGTTTCCTTTGTACATGTACCTCAGTTTAGGCCTATAATGAATACCACTTATCCAGCGCATACTCCATTAAAGGACTCAATGCGCTATGGGGAAAACCAGCCAGATCGAATGTATACAGGTTAGGGGTATATCATGGGAATGCTTGTTTAAAAGGGTAAGTTGTAAGTTGGCGTTTGACCTGTTCTAGTGTCGATGTGCTCCAGCAGGGAAGGGCGAAGGAGCAACGTAGCTGACGGATCATCCTCCAGCTGTTTTCAGGTTGCACTTAGGGATCCGGAGCAGATTTTCACCAGAAGGCCTTAGGACACGCGAGGTGTCGTACATGGTGAGTTAATCTGAGAGATAGGATGGAAGTGTTCCATCGAAATGACGATATGCCATAACCGCAAGTTTGTACTGGCAGCGGAAGTACACAGGTAACCGGTGCAGGTCTCAACCTGGTTCCCGGGCCTCGTTCCGCTTGCTCTACATTCACTATAGCGGAACGAGGCCCGGGAACCAGTTTGGTGAAGCTCTCTCAGTAGAGGTGTCACCAGGGTGCGCTTTTAATCGCTTATTAATCGCTCAATTTAGCGCTCAAGGTAGCACATTCTCTCCTGAACGACACGGTGCGATTCCTCGAAGTTTGCTCGCCTTGCTACGTAGCGCTACATTGAGCAATCGCGTTCAAGAGAGGTTTAAAAGTAATCGCTCAATGAGCGATTACTTTGAAACCTCTCTTGAACATGGCCATGTGTTATATTTCTTCTTCTTCATCACAAGACGCGCATGTACAGCACTGTGACATCGGCCAATATTTCAATTGATCTGTCTTCTATCAGTAATGTAAATGTACACTTTGCACCCACACTTACTGGCATATTTTACAGCTGTATTCAAAGGTCATGTTTCATCAAAGAAGATCGTTTATATCGTTTATGTTCAGCCGTATGTACTTATTAGAGTGAAACGTTAAATTTTAGAACGTTGTCAATAGTCAGTTTAATGAAGAATAAGTACGTGTGTTTAGTTAACGTATTGAGTTTGTTATATCAATACATGGAGGTATACCCGAAACCAGAACCACTTAATGACCATAGAGTATAATATGATAAACCGTAGTCGATAGCATGTTTAATTAAGAACGAGCACTGTGTGTTTAGTTAACGTATTGGGTTCGATATATCAATACATCTCACAAAGATACCTCATAACGATTGACGGTTCCAATTACCAATTATTCCATTTACGCTCATGTTCAAAGAAAAACCATTAGTTCGTTGTGAAAAATGTAGCCTTTATAATAACGAAGATCATTGAACGTGTAATAAATTTAACACACACACGCGCAATACATGGATGATACAGAACCGGGATGATAGGATTAGGTTGATCAGAGGGTGAATACAGAGCAAGGTAAGGACTACTCATCAATGACTGTTAATGAATATTCATAAATTGCCGCACATGAGTAGTTTTATATATATGAAATGGAAAGAATATTTACAACACAAGTTTTCTGTTCTGTTACTCTTTCTGTTCATAAACACTTTTTAATGTTACAATGATAAGTGGGCGCCTAAAAGCAAGAGGGTTGAATCAAAATGATTATTTGGAGGAAGGGGATGGTGGGCGGGTACGGAAGAAAGCAATTCAATCATATTGAATCCATCAACACAAACAACGCATCATTCCCTTTCAAGAAGATAGTAAATTGTGGTAAGGCCCGTTCTCACGGTACGATTTGTAGTTACAACTTGTCGAGTCCAACTGTTGTTGCAACATGAGTGCCGTATCAACTCCATAAACTGATAAAACGACAAATCGTACCGTGAAAACGGGTTTGCAGATCTATATAACATATATATCTATATAACACGTGTGTCGACACGGGACCAAACGTTTCATTGATCTACACATGTGTGCCTTAGCTTTGTAACTCGAGGGTACTAGTTGATCTCATTATATCAACTACTACCCTCGAGATACAAAACTGTAGAGATAAATATATATACTGCACCACAACACACGTAATTCATTAGCGTAAATCTTTATCTGACAATCTGTGCGTGAAATAAACAAATATTGGTTCATATTAGTTTGTGTTTGTTCCGACAACATTCATCCTGGGTGTGTGTACGCGTAATGTGATTATATTGCAATCAGTGGATTTGTTCTTATTGATAACACTTTAGTAACGTTTGAGCTATATTTACATGAAAGGTGTGTCAATTAAGTCCCTTTTCACTAAAAGTGCGGATCAATGTAATTTATTGGAGCCAATCCATACGTGTCCATAGCCACACCGATGCGACTTATTATCAATGGGGTGACGCCGTTTTGTTGGGTTTACGTTTGGTTTTCAACAGAACGGCCACGTTCAGAACACGTGACCAAACGAATGTGACAAGCTGATTTCTGGAGTTTTGTTGGGCAGATTTGTCGTCTGTACTTCGAATTAGTGGAATTATACTACATACACTGTGGTATAAGGATTTCATTCTTTGTCAAGTTTATTTATAATCCCAGAGTGTCGTCAAACATGAATGGGATTAGCATATAAAGGTAAGTCAACGACTAAGTGTCATTTATCCATGTTCATCATGTCACTCTATTGTGTTATCAGTTGATTATTATTTAAGAATCAACTGGTCATTGACTGTCCCAGTCAGGAGGGGTGTTAGGTTTAGGTATTTTCAGTTATGGCTAATCGAGTACATATTTTTAGACTGATGTAATTTGTCTTGGTGTATCTGAATAGGATCTTAGAATATCTCAACAAAGACAAATTCATTTTTGTAGTGCATGAACCTGGATTCTAACATGCAACTTCGTTTGGTAGTCAGCGTTCCTAGCCATTAGGCTACAATACGCTGTTAGAAACCTTAGAATTGTTTGTCAGTAAGAATCCCGCGTTCTATTCAAAACTTGTAATGTGCGGAAGGCATGGAAAGGCAGAGTTTGAGCTGTAAATCACATCGCTTTTGTCGTTTTGCGCTGCACGTGCGTGGAAGAATCCACTTCATGAGGGTCGCAGTTACTTGTACCATATCCGATGAATGAGCACCGAAATTTGCAAAATAATTGATTTTGGTGTCCCATAATTGAAGTTTATAGTTTCAAATGTAAAATATCACATATGCATGTTTCGTGACGTCATACATGGAATTAGATGGAGAAGGCATTCGGAGCAGTGGATTCGTTAAAAATAATCAACTCGCCCCTTCATTTCCAAACTTCGAGGACATATTATGGAAATGAAGTAAGAGGAGCTGCATATATCGTCTCTTGAGAGGAATTGATTAGAAGTACATTTGTCAATCCTTTTTCAAGTTTAATTTTGTACATGGGTAATATCAAGGTTTTTGCTTATATTATTGTGAGTGTCAGAATACATTTATTTAAATTTCGTTGAAGTTTTTCATTGGCACGATCTCATACCATGAACTTACATCAAATTGAGTTCCATAATGCATTAATTCAAGTTTCCCTTCGTTGAAATTGTATATTGTCTTGATCTCATACCATGAACTTACATCAAATTGAGTTTCATAATGCATTAATTCAAGTTTCCCTTCGTTGAAATTGTATATTGTCTTGATCTCATACCATGAACTTACATCAAATTGAGTTTCATAAGGCATTAATTCAAGTTTCCCTTCGTTGAAATTGTATATTGTCTTGATCTCATACCATGAACTTACATCAAATTGAGTTTCATAATGCATTCATTCAAGTTTCCCTTCGTTGAAATTGTATATTGTCTTGATCTCATACCATGAACTTACATCAAATTGAGTTTCATAATGCATTCATTCAAGTTTCCCTTCGTTGAAATTGTATATTGTCTTGATTTCATACCATGAACTTACATCAAATTGAGTTTCATAATGCATTAATTCAAGTTTCCCTTCATTGAAGTTTTATATTGTCTTGATTTCATACCATGAACTTACATCAAATTGAGCTTCATAAGGCATTAATTCAAGTTTCCCTTCGTTGAAGTTTTATATTGACTTGAACTCATACCATGAATTTACATCAAAGTGAGTTTCATAATGCATTCATTCAAGTTGCCCTTCGTTGAAGTTTTATATTGTCTTGATCTCATACCATGAATCAATAATCAATAGCGAACTGCATCAACTCAACATTCATATACCAGTACTTTCTCAACATGACATTTTTATCCAAAAATAAGGAACATTTTCAAAACGTCATTCACTTACCTTTCGTAGTTATCTATCCAGGTATATTAAAGGTTGTATGACTAAGAGTAAACTAATTTTGTTAAATTAATCGAGTTTAATTAAACGAAGATTGTGATGAAGATGATATTATGGCAAGGCTATCATAAACGTGGTTCTTATTAAGCATGGGTAGATAATTTATTATTAAATACAATAAGGAAGTGACTGATGCTATAGCAATACGTCAAACGAACACATGATAAATCAGAACATTGTTTATGACGTCACATTTTGAACTTCAACCTTAAAGTTGTGAAGCGAAGTCAATTTAGTCAATTGAGATCGATGTTTACTACTGTGGACAAATATCGTCGAATCTAACCCATCTTTCACATAAAAATTAAAGATTTGTCGATATTTCCATTGCGCACACTCGAAGGGTCCTATTGATTCATTGAATTCCACGTGTATGCACCACACAATAAACACACGTTATTGGATCTTTTCTTGTCATCAGTAAACATAATATTCCATGATGGTTTAAACTGAAACGGTGTTGGAGAAGTTGCATGTTCTTCCATTATCTCTCACTGTCATTAGCTCTTTCAATTTCAACTCTTTTGTTATTTGGATCGATGCTATCAAGGATTGTTAGTAATTAAACGGATATTAAACGTGGTTAAACGTGATCGTTGAGGTACAGTACCTGGACAAAAGTGAGTAATCAAACCTGAAATTCCAATAGACTTTAATGTTAATTAACCGTTGCAAAAATAATTTTCATTAATTAATTATTGGCTGAATTGCTTACAAAAGGTATCCACAAGTTGAGAAAATCATCTCAGCTACATATCCATAATTTCCATTATATGTTCGGATGACAATAAGGAAAACTGCAGCTATTTAAACAAAAAATGTCAGAAAATAACGGAATAGTTATCACGTTCATGATGGTGTTCTATGGAGCAGCGGTAAAACAAGCTGTACATGTGTCACTTAATCAGTTGTCATTAAACTAAACAACTAATCGACGGAAAGATAAAAAGGTAATTACGTTTGTATAGCAGAGATGATTTCCTTGCTGTGTACAATAAGTAAAAAATAAAAGGATTTCTTCTCTATTTATGAAAATTATGCTTCCAATGGTTAAGTCTATGGGATTTCAGCTTTGATGACTTACTTTTGGCCAGGTACACACTCTGGCTTATCTAAATGTGTCATCGGCATTAAATTTCAAATATATGACAAAATGAACACACATAGATTATAGGAGGGCCCATGGGAACCCAAGCATGTTTTAGCCACTGAATTAATATATACAATCAATATTCATTGTGTTTATATCATGCTTTCAAATTAAAATATGATTACGTCCATAATGTATACGACATTATCGTTTTAAGGCCGATCCTTGTTCAGTAATATGAATTGTAAATAAATTTGGAATTACATATAAAAAGAACTCAAAAGAGATAGGCCTATCTGAGAGTATACACAGAAGGTTAAAAGTATATACGAAAGAAATCACACCAATCGTTACCATTATATCTAAGTAAAAGGGGCACTTTTCTCCGTATATCAACCACAACACAAGTTATATTGTATGAGGGAGAGCTAGGTCAGGGTAAATGCTGTTCAATAATGCGACCCCACACTGAGTGTTTTGGACCTATACAACTGCACACCGAAAGTCTGTTCGCCTAGTTGTGTATTGTAGTGTAAATAACATGGCATGTCTTTGAAGCATAATATCAACGCGAAAACTAGACCGATCCTTTGGTATTTTTGCATTATAAGTAAACAGTTGAGTTGTTCATAACATAATCTGTTTTGATATGTCATAGTAAACAGTTGCAGTTTTGGCAGCCCTTGGAGGTGACAAGGTGTCAATCTTTTCAAAACCTTTTTTTATTTTCTTCTGTGAAATATTCATGAAGTGATCAATTGGATCTAACATACATCATACATTTCCTCTTATACTCCATTATCACGCTTCTGTAACAGAGGGATTCAACAATTATTGGCATATAACACAAGACAAAAATCCAAAGTATTAGTAATGATTTTTTTTCTCATTAAGTTAACATGATAACTTTTATTCGACAATTAATAAAAATGTGAATGTTCAAAATTTGACCCCTTCTGTCTATTTCATTATATATGTCTGTCATTATATGTGATATAATTGCTTTGCGTTACAATGAAAATCAATTTACATGATATTTACACTAAGATACACATGTAGGTGAACAAACTTTCGGTGCGCAGCTGTGTATATAGAGTATACTAAACGAAGTCCCGTTTAATAACATATTTATGAAACGAGTGAGTGATACCATCTCTCGAGTTTCCTAAATATGTTATTAAACGGAACCGAGTTTAGTATTTTCTTTATTACTCAGTGATTTAAATGTCACTTTATTCCACGATCTCGTCGATAAATGGGATACATGTGACGTCATATTTATGTCATTATGACGTCACGTGAATCGGCAGCATGCGAAGATTTTACACAATGTGTAATAACATTGTAGATTTATTAAACTGCGATATCTTCAACGGGCGAGTAATAAATATATACATGCACTCATGAGTTAAGCTTGTGAAATCCTTCCAGTTTTCAAAGTGTTATTGTTTGGCTACGTCGTTGTCCCTTGAGTCCGTTTTAGTCTGTTGAGTACGTCGTTTTGTCCGTTGTACATTATCTACAATTTGAAAGTATTAGGTCAATGTGGTGAAGATATACA
The DNA here is from genome assembly GCA_936450465.1 of Gibbula magus. Classification (NCBI taxonomy): domain Eukaryota; kingdom Metazoa; phylum Mollusca; class Gastropoda; order Trochida; family Trochidae; genus Gibbula; species Gibbula magus. Next base: position 50,071,874 of record OW388301.1, read on the forward strand.
TCTGTGACTGCATTAACTGACGAAAAGTTCGGTCGGCCTATCCCTTTAAAACACTGATTGATTTAAAAGAGCAGGCCATTGTCTGATGCCACATTGTCTCTCGGCAGAGATATTCGATTTCATCCTATGATTACGTTACTAAATTGTTTGTTTATTTGATCCATGAAGTGATCAATTAAACGGTTTCCTTTATGGTCTTTTATTTTTTTTAAATATGGTTAAACGGGGTGAAAAGGTTTTATAAATTTCTTATCATAGTCGAAAATGAGTTATGAGTAAATGATACTCTCTTTCAGGTAATAAAAAATATTATATTCGTTTCGTCAATGTAATATGACACGTTATGTCATGTATTAATCTCTATTTATAGAAGCATATCTGTAGCTGGTTGTTTTGTTTAAAGATGGAGTTCTGTCGTTGATTTCCGCCATCTGTCTTTTTGGAAATGAGTAAAGTTGTAATTTCACTAATTTAACTAAAATGTCTATGGAGTTTGTTGTATGTTTTAATGGCGCTTTACATGCAGTAGTGGAAAGTGATATTTCGAGGTGGCATCGAAAATTATACCACATTGCACCAATATAAACTGGTGAACGAGTTGGGATGACATGTTTGATGATCGTGACAACTCTCTCTGTCTCTCTCTCTCTCTCTCTCTCTCTCTCTCTCTCTCTCTCTCTCTCTCTCTCTCTCTCTCTCTCTCTCTCTCTCTCTCTCTCTCTCTCTCTCTCTCTATCTCTCTCTCTCTCTATATATATATATATATATATATATATATATTTGTCTATCTTTCTCTCTCTATCTCTCTCCCTCATTCTTTCTATTTCTATCTATCTATATGTCTCTCTATCTCTTGTTGAATATATGCTTGTGAACATAAAGATGATGTTCTCCTTTGTGTGTACAGTGTATATTGTACTGATTTTTTCTTTCTTTTGTACACAACTCGCAGGACGTAACAAAGCATGGGACATCAGTACCACACGAACAGACACGAAAATCAGTCGTGACCAACCTTTAGATTCCTACTTATTATTAACAACAGGATGAAGCTTCCCGCAGTCCTTCTGACTTTCACCGTCTTCCTACTTGGTAAGTACAATGTTCTTGTGTAGATGGTAAGTATGTTGTTGTCTATATAGCATAAATATATAATTAAGAATAACAAACAAATAACACATTCTAGAATATGTTTCACCTCTGTAACTATAGTCATATAACTCTGGACTGTTGTAAGTATACTGTACTTATGACTATCTTATATACACTCAACCGTAAAAAGAAACGTCACCACATTTTCAACAGTGTGAAAAACGAAATACTGATGCGGAAGAAAGGCGATTTTGAATGCCTTTTATTGGGACATGATTTGTAAAAAGGTACCCGTAATTGCATACGTCAGAGTGGGATACTGTTATGTCTTTGTCTGGTCACGTAGACTTGGGGTGTTGGAATCTCTTTTTTCTTTTTTTTGCCAACAAATTTCGCATTTAACTTAAAAATTCATAAAATGTAGAAATTTAATTATAACAGATGTTGTCGACATAAATAACCTTCTTGAAATTAAATTTGCTGACCCGTATTTACTGTTGGACGTCATTCAACGAGGCAAACAAGACATGCTTCACTCGAAAATTTTGATGATAGTCGACTTAATATATTGACGATATACAGGTAAAAGTACCGATTTCTGATCGAAAACCGGACAATGCACCGCGTGTGGCGAGCGCCAATTAGTTAAACGTAATTTTGAAAACATATTTACACCAGACAAACAGAATAATTTGAGTTGATAAAGTTTAACATGTCTTATAACTACCGTGCATGTAAATGGGACGTGTAATTTCGGTTTCTGTACATACATAATGATGTTACTCGCTTTTAATTGGAAACTAGTAATTATGATATATTAGGCTATAGGGGATGAATATGAATGTTGAGTGAAATTATTTGAGTTTAAATCAGCACATTTCGTATATAGGCACGTATTCAACCAAATAACAATTTATTAAACACAATGGATCAATGTATCTTTAAGACGATTCGATACAACGATATCTTAAAACTTGTGTTTCTCAGATATATGAACAGATAATGTTTTGAAATTTCAAATTTAGTTTAGATGGCTTCTGGAAACATAATGTGTATCTCTTTCAGTCATGTTTATCACTCGTGGATTTAATTATCTTGTTCTTTGTATGGTGACGTTTCATTTGCGCTTGAGGAGGGTTCTATAGGGGTATTTCTTTGTGGAAGCGAAATTCGAGAGAATGATTTCTGTTTACACATATACGTTATTAAAACATGATTAAAACACAGTCATATTGAAATATACTAATGAAGGTAATATTGTGATGACTATATATTTTATAACTCAACACCAGTGCACATTTGTTGAAAAATAAAAACAATGAGAACTGATGTACCCTTTGTTGATTATATGAAATTAAATATTAAATACCATTTTCGTTTCTATTCATCTTGCTATATGCATTATATGTACTGGATTAAATAGTCACAAATAAAAGAATCCGGTTACATATGTATATATGTATGTCGGTTCCAAATATTTTAGTAACCTTTGACACATTTTGTGTAGGTGTTGTATTCTATTATATTATAAAGCGATGGACGATTTTACTTTAATTAACCAGAATAGTATTCCAAAGATTTCAAGAAAAACATTTTATTGATCAAAAGTCAATATCAAATGACATATCGGAGAAAAAGATAAATGTTGTTATGACCAAATGAAATGAACCGACATGTTAATTAATCCATCCTGTCCCAGGGTAAAACGTATTGCTGCGCTCCACTCCCATTCTTTGGGTTACAACCCTCCACACACCTTCGCCAAGTGACCTGTCATCCAGCCAATCAAATATTTCCCCCGCGATGGTTATCGATAAGATTGTGCAGCCAATCACAGATAACTTTTCAAAACCGCAGTTGGCTTTCGCTCTTACGCTCTTCCGCTCTTCCGACATATACAAACGTCCTTAGATAACCGAGTTGAAATGGAAAGTTTTTTCTTGTCAAATTATTTCAGACGCAGACTAAGGTACTTGACCACCTTTATGCTGGTGAAGATGTTTTCATATCCATAGAAAATCGGGGATGGCAAGTCTGAGAATCTTAATATTGCCGACTTGCCTTTAAGTGAGAGATATACCCATACTTTTCCGAGTGTATCGACACCGAGTAAGGCACCAACGGGGAAAAGTGTAGGGTATCATTTGATACACCAGGAAAAGTATGGGTATATCCGTCTTATACCCCACTTACGGTCGAGTGTACCATTTCATAATATTTCTGAACAAAAAACAACAAACAAGCTTGTGCATGAAACGCACAACCCAAATACGGACTCGTCTGTGACAACGCAGTCCGTGCTGCGTTGTATGGTTACCCATGTTTGGGGCTCGATATCATATTGATATGGCCCAATGACGGCATTGTGAACGCAGATGCACGTGCATCTTGCTGATATGTACAGCTAACGCTATACACAGCATGGCTTATGTCAACGCGGCCAAAGTTTAGAGAAAACAGAAACAACTTTCAGTATGTTAGACATTTTGCACCCAAAATTAAATGACATTCTTATATAAACAGAAAAAAACATAAATTTGTGGTATTATTTCACGCATTATAAGAACCTTATTCATTTGGTCATGAAAAAATGTTCAGAGTTTCAACTGGCTTCGTGTTGTAATGGTTAGGTCGTTCGACCAGAAAGCAACAGGACACGGGTTCGATCCCAGGTTCCTTATATGTTCATTTATAATCTGACATTTTATAAAGTATCACCACTTAGAATTTGGAAAGTTAGAAAATTGACTACATTGTTTCTCAGTTGTTAAAAAGTGTAGGTATATCAGAAAAAGTGTAGGTATATCAGAAAAAGTGTAGGTGTATCGGCTAATACACCTACACTTGTAACAAAAGAAACCATAGCAACGAGACCGGAAGTGGGGAATAAAGCGCTGTCATTTGTGGTCTATAGTTCGCATATCATGGATCACAATACGTATGTTTATGTGGGGTTTATAACCCTGGGTATGAACGTGGAATGAAACGTATATATAATTGTGTAGCGCCTTGAGCATGCATTGAGCATGGATATGTGCGCATTATAAATATACTATTATTATTATTAGGTCTTCAAGACGTAAGTCATGAAGACGTATTGTTATTATCCTGGTTCTTCATTATTATTTGTACTTTTTTTGTTCGCACTTTTCTGAAGTAACCACTATGCCGATTCGCATGAAACTTTTAGGGCTGATAGCCTGTGACCCAACTTAGATTTTAACGAGCCACTTTTTGGATTTTCGACTTCTTTCGTGAGTTATCTCCCTTTGAAGTCAAAACTTTAAACCTTCATAGCTCGAATGCTAATTAATATATTTTCTTAAAACTTTCACCAAACTGTGGGCAACAACATTCCGCATCGATTAGGCCTATAGCGATTTTCGGCCGTCAAATAGATTTTTTGCTATTTCGAAAAAAATGAATTTTTGGTGAACTTTCGCGATTTTTAGGGTATGCGTCTAAAAAAACCTTCTCTTCCTTCAATTCTTTGAATAAAGTTAAATGTGATAGCTTATTTTAAAGATAAATGAATTCTTCAGAGGGTTGTAGAAGTCGATTTTTTAATTTCATCCTTGAATTTTAATAATCCTTCATTGAAGATGGTCATTTTTAAAAAGACCGAATTTAGGCCTCATGCTGAAAGGGCCATAACTCTGTTAGAAATGAAGATATGTCAAAGATACTTATTGCCATCTGATCACAGTACGTTACTTAACATTTGTATAACAGATCTTTATGATGTAAAAGTTGATAGTTAGGCCACAATTATCGCATTTGTGAAAATGTATGAAATTTCGTGATTTTGAGAACTTTGTAGGGGCATATTTTTAGAAGAATTTTCGATCGCAAACCACTGACGATACAAACATGTTTAATAGCTCAATTTGAAGGAGAGACATCATTTTATTAAGGACAATAATTTTCATGCATGTGTCTGTCATAGTTTACGTGTGACAAGACATAGAAGATTGTCATTTTTCGAAAATCGCTATTTTCAACAAAGTTGATAGGTTCATAACTGCCTAACTTCTCATGCTATTGAAATTTCATAGACACCCACGTATGCACAATTTCAAGAAGAAAAACTTTTATGTTGACCGCTTTCATCAAAAAGTTGATAGTTAAGCCTCGAACATCGCGAACGATGTCTAGGGGTACGAAAATGAGCATTTTTGAGTATTTTCCTGAATATTCAGAAGAACATAGCGTATTAATTATGTATGCAATCTTAATGATGATATCATCTTCTTACGTGGAAATGAAAGTATAACATATCCTATGTTACACCTTATTATGAAAATGTTTACCGTTGTGTCTTAATAGTGAGAAAGATCATGTAGGGGTCCATTTTTTCGTGATTTTTCCATTTTCAGAGGGTCATTGTCTTTGGGGAATTTTTATAAAATAACTACTGAAGATAGAGACATGTTTGATAGCTCTTTCTAAAGCAGAATAACTGGCGAATCACTGAGAGTCCAACATTGAGTTCAAGGTCAAGCAGAAGTCTTGAAGACCTAAGTATTGCCTGTGGCAATCCTAGTTATTATTATTATTATACGTTTTACCCTGGGACACGGTGACGCTTGTGAAGCAGCCAGCAGTTGCGGGGATAAGCGCAAGGTTTTTGGCTTTTTTGTATCCGACTCTTTAGACTCGTGTAACTTAAAGGGAAGGTTCTATCACCGATCTATCGGCAGCATAGAAAGGGGTTAACGTAAATATTCACACACAATTTACAAGCATCTAAAGAACTATCCGAATCAATTTACTTAAGGTGTGTTGAATATGATGAGAACCACTATGGAATTTGGTTAAGAGAAAGATTCCGTACCAAATGGTAGGTATGCAATTTCGCATGCATTCATTGTCATTCCTTCATTATTGGTGTTGACATGTTAATACCACCCCGTCCATCAATATCAACACACACTCCGGACAAATGAATGTTGTGAAGCAAGGAGAACTCGTTCAAAGGCCTCTTGTCTGATCACCGGAAGTACAATGATACTGACGGATTGACAAGTTTGGTACAAAATTCAACCACATTTATGTATTTCCTCAGTTAATGGACTCAATGTATTGGTATCGTGTGTCAGTAGGAAAGGGTCAATGAATACGGTGATGATGACATCTATAGCTTAATGGATGACCAAGTAGAGGTATGATATCGGCATTAGATTAAACCAGGTTCATGTTGGGTCTTGATAAAAGAATAATAGGAACGTCACAGTGAGGTACTGTCAGTCTCATGAATGGGTCCATTGAATGTCCCTTCAATACTGACCACACAATGCATCTATATGTGACATTGACTTTGATGTGTCATTTACACGCACGTTGTTTACGGAGGGTAAACTTTGAGTGTTTGGACTGTTAATGAGAAGGGTAGAGATCATTGTCAATGTATTAAATTAACTTGTATTGTTATATAGGTCTACCTTGACGAACCCCAACTCTGTCAACATAAATTCACAGCCAAAAGGGCGTGCATTCTAGAAATAGCGCTAAACAGACACGTGTGGCTGTAGATCCTACCTTTTACTATATGTAGTATATATCATCTATAGGCGTGTGTCTTTCTAACGCTATTTCTAAGTGTTACACGCTCCTGTGGATACACTAAAGTCAATGTGGCATAGCCAGTTTACGTTGCAAAAATAATATATCGACGTTCAATAATATCTTGTTTTCCGTTCACAAAGGCCGAAACAATTTATTCGACTTATTTGTCTTTTATTTAACTTAAAAAAAGTAATGTTACACTTTGAAGTACAAAGCAGATAGTTACAGGTTAGATCCAAGCAAAGGATGGAATACAAATTCATATTGGCGTGTTTATTAATTCCAATATTTAATGTTGTATCGTATGGAGTATTGTCGGGTGGAAATGTCTGTAGAACCTATCGATGCTACATGAAGCTGTGAATAGATAGTAATATGTAGTTCTGAATCAATGATAGAGAGAAAATACAAGTGTATTATGAAGATGGATTATTTAAACAGATTCCTCATGACAAACATAATGAGTTATTTCCAATATGTTTCAGTCTGTTTAAAATCGACGGTTTTCCAATGAATAAAAACTGCAAAATAGTTCATCTACCGGATACGAACTCATATCGTTCGGAGGTTTCCTCGCAAAACCGCCTGATAACAACCCCTAGACTCCCATGTTCTGACGCAATTAACTTACCCAATCATTAGACCCCCAACAAAAACTTTCGGTGCGAAAGCCTAGGGGCAGATAACTCCAAACAGACATCCTTTCGTCAAAACAGCGACCGTTAAAAAACTATGATTTGATTGGTCATCTTTTGATTAGGTCTGTCTGCGCTTAACTGGTTCGGAACACGTGCCTATACGGGGTGTCCCCAGACCTTGTGGCGAGAAATCTACAGAACCTATTCGTATCCCAGTTGATTTTTGTCAACGGAACAAGGTCGATTTTTATCAGACTGCAGTATGTTTGAAAATAACCGAGTTAATATTGCCTATAAAAAGCACATGTGCACATGTCGCGTTTGCCTAGCAACCATTGTTTCAGCGAAACGAATATTTAGTCGTCTGTAACATCATAAACCATTTTTCTGTGATTTCACTGTTCCTTGCCGTCGCAGGAGAGGTGGGCTGTTTAATGAGTAATAATAATGGGCTGAGTAATAAAGTGTGCCATATGATTCTTCCTAAACTCGTGCAAATTTGTGTATAACTTTAATGTGAACACCTTGAATGGCCGCTCGATGCGTGGCTTAACCGAACCATGTACATTAGTTTAAGGACTCTGATTTTTTATCCAGGAGTATTATTTAGCCACTGGTAAACATATTTACTTTTTTGTGAGAGCACTTTATTTCAGTAGGAACGGCGTGTTACAGCGCCTTTAACATCCGGAAGGGAAGCCGATGAGAGTTTATGTCGTAGCAAAGTCCGTGAACTCATAAAATGGGCAACGGTCTTACGCAGGCAACTCCTTCCACATTTGTATCAATCTTGTTTTACTTGCACAAGCACGTTTTTTCGTTCAAATAAGTCGATGAAATGTATTTGAAAAATAATGTCACCAAAAGTAATACACCCTTCTCTCTTCGGAAAATCAAGTTAAAAATACACATGGTTCGGTAAAGCCATGGGAATCGTTTTTGTAATTCTAAATAATAAAATATGTTCACATTAAAATGCATTATATACAACACCGTTATTACAGCTACGGATAATTGGTGTCTGTAAACAAATGTTTTACCCTCTTAAGTAAATATAAATGACTAAACTATCAATATAAATGGGAAATTTGAAAAAATAAAATTTGCACTAAACGTACTACAACCCCTTTAAAATCTTAAACACACGATTGTCCATGACAGTAAGGAATGCCAGTGGCGGATACGCAGACGAAGAAAATGCGCTGCTTGAGGTTCTGAGAACTAACTACACTATCGACCACAGACCAAACCAGACCACGGACATAACCACAACCAACGTCTTATTCGCTCTGAAGGGTCTGGTGAGTTACAAAAGGATTAATAAACCCAAGTCTCATTAAAATCGACTTTGTTCGGAGGAATAAAATTTGCAAAATAATGCATCTACCAGGATACGAACCATTCTCTTCCCACAAAGGTTACTTTCTTCAGATTTCCGATCCTACCCTTTGTTGTTTTATGCTTGAAATCGGGGGCAGAAAGGATCAATTGAATCTAGTTGTGCAATCAGCGACGCTGTTGGAAAAGTGACATTTGCCAAGCACACGTCATAATGATAAAATAAACGTAAGGCCAACGTTTTCTCGTTTCATGTGTTTTCCTCGAAATATGCTATTTGATTTTGTGTAAACTATTGATCATAAACATGCTTATAAATAAAGAAATCCAAATTAGAGACAAATGCCAAAAACACTTCATTTACGTAATTTACATCAGACGTATTCGAATGACATATGCCTATGAGCAAGACCCTTCAGAGTAAAATGCCTAGATCTTTGAAGTTACTCGGTCGACGTGCCCACTGAAAGGTGAGTTTTCATTGGTTAAGAAGCAGGGATACAGTATGAGATTTCGCTCTCCACCGCTAGGGGACTTTGGTTCTGCTCTCGATATCAAGCGAGAAACAACAGAGGTTAGGATCGGAAATCTGAAGGGAATGGATAAGTCCAGGTTCTGTAGATTCCTCGCCAGAAGGAAACCTCTGAACGATATGAGTTCGTATCCCGGTAGATGCACTATTTATTCCTCGGAAAACCGTCGATTTTAATCAGACTGAACTAACATTTTGTTTATTTTTAACAGTAAACAGTATTTTTTAAAATGTGTCGAGTCATCGGCTATTTTTAAAATAAATTCAACATTTTGTTTATTTATATCAGTACAACAGAATAAGAAAATGTGTCCATCTAATGTCATGTATGAAGAAATTCAAGCATTGTTATATTGTGGATCACATCTACAATAATAAATGTCCTTTATTCACTATCTAGCTTAAACAAACGTGCATGTATTTCGCATACCGTTTCCGTTCTCTTCATTTTCGTCATTCATTGTAAATGATCTCTCAAAGAAGCTTATAACTATACGCTGGTGCGTCTATGCCACAAACGGCAATGGAATCCTAACAGTCTCTCCCTTACTCTAAGCAGTTTTAGAACTCAATTCATTCACTGTCGCCCAAATTTTATTTTGTCAATCACGTCATTTCCTTTACGAATATTGATCTTACAGGACATCGGGTCGGAGGTCATGTCACTACTAAGTGTCGTCGGGAGTGTGAGTAGACAACTTCAGGATGTGTATTGTTTAATGAATGATGCATCATAATTTAATTTCAAAATGTACAAAGGAGGCCAAAAATTAAGACAGTTCCCACTGAAAACATTTCATATGTCGTGCTTAAGTTATTCAACTTACAATAAAAGGTAGCACACATTTGTCAAAATTATGAATTTCGATCATTCTTTTTCAAATAATAACATATATGTAAAATACAATTTTACATGTTTAAGATGCTATACTTTGTTATCCAAAGATGTGGAAGGATTACAGATTAGCGTGGAACCCAGTGGACTACAATGGCATCAAGACACTTGTCATTCCCCCTAAATATATCTGGAAACCAGCTCTAATCGTGGAGAACGAGTAAGTTACATTATAAGTCATATGTTGTTAATACACCGAGGGGCAAAAGAAACGATACAAAAAAGTAATATATAATAGAGTCAAACACAACAAATTTCTAAAGGATAAAGTTGATTTTGACTGTCTTTGATGAGGATATAACACAATTCATTCATACGAGTATCATATATCATATATCATATATTATATATCATATATCATATATCATATATCTTCGCATAGGGTGCTGGAATTGTTCTCTCAAAAAAGTCATCAAAAAAGACTATCACCGTAGAGAACGAGTAATGTATATTCAGGAGCTGAAGTTAACGATGGATGTGTGTGCCAGTAAACATACTTTAAGTAGTAGAAGTAGTAGTAGCAACAGTAGCAGCAGCATCAGTAGAAGTAGAAGTAGTAGTAGTAATAGTAGTAGTAGTAGTAGTAGTAGTAATAGTAGTAGTAGCAACAGTAGCAGAGGCATCAGTATAAGTAGTAGTAGTAGTAGTAGTAGTAATAGTAGTAGTAGTAGTAGTAGTAGTAGCAGTAGTAGCAGCAGTAGTAAAGAGAGAACCAGTGGGAGTAGGATTTGGAGAAATCGTTGTGTCTGAGAGGTCGAGAGGCTCTATCTGCAACCTCATGTTAGTATGAAGCTCACTGTGTGAGTAAGAGCATTAGAGGTTTCAGTCTAACTGAAGCAGTGAGGTCGTGAATGTTGCAGATGCATCGGGTACTGCGTCCTAGGTTGCTGGTTCCAGGATCTGGAGGAGCTGGAACTGTGACAGCAGCAGAAGCAACAGTAGCAGTTATGTCATTCATAAGCGTCGAATGCATATAACATGAAGTCGTGGGGTGTTTTATTTGTTCATTGTTAAAAAGGCCAATGGGTTAGGATATAAGAATGACCAACTTCAGGTCACTGTACCCAAATATTTGATTTATCATTTTCATCATGATTAGTAATGGATAACACCTGAATGCGAGGGCGTTCTAGCAAAGAGAGGCATTTGCCCTAGGGTGTTATCTATTTCATATACTAAAAAAAGCCAACAAACAAACTAACGTGGGTGCATTTGTCTAAAGATGGTCAAAGTAAAATAAAGGTACATGAAATATCATAGCTGCATCTCTGACAGCAGTATACTGACAAACAATAAACCCTTTTTTTGTCACCCATCCTTTGTGGTCTAGTGGTAGAGTGTTGGGCTACAAAGCGAAGGGTTGCTGGTTCGATTCCCGCACTGTCTACTATGAACAATTTAATCTTGCCAATTTTGTGGACTGATTACATTAGTAAATTGAACTTAGACTTTTTTCTGGTGAAAATAATTGTACTGTGAGGGCCTAAGTATTTGCTATTGGGTAGGCTTTATAAGCTCAGGTAATACCTTGGTGGGAGGGCCTTACAAACGTTTATAAGGCCCTCGCAACAGGGTATTATCTTGGGTTATAAAGCCCTCTCATATAAAGTTCCAAGGGATAAAGATTGACCTGAAAGTGTGTTAACACATACGGCAGGTATATAATGAGGGTTCATATCTGACCTGACTCAAGATCAGCATAAACTATAACCTGAAGTTTCTTTCAGAGTGTCGAAGATTGCTTTACTTGGATCCGAAGAAGCCCCACTCCGGATCTTCCCAGATGGAACAGTGGTCTGGTCTCCTCCTGTTTCCAGCACCACCAGCTGTACTGTGGACATCACCTACTACCCATACGACACCCAGACCTGCAGTCTAACTATCATAGGCTGGAGCTTCACTACGGACGAGGTCAACTTACTGTCAGACGCACAGAACCCCATCAGCACACAGTTCTACAACGGGAACGGCGAGTGGGACTTAATGGGTACTGGCATGGAAATGATTAACATGACACAGGGCGATGCCAGCTACCGAAAGATCAACTTCATGTACACCTTCCGCCGGAAGTGGGAGTTCTATGGACAGAACCTCATCATCCCGCTGGTTCTGAACTCGCTGCTGATGGCCATGGTGTTTGCGGTGCCAATAGAATCTGGGGAGAAGATGGGGTACTGTCTGACCGTCCTGCTCTCCTACATCGTCCTGCTGACCATGGTGTCTGAAGACCTCCCTTCCATCTCCAGCCAAACATCTATCATCCGTCAGTATTCAGTTTAGAAATAGTCAATTAGTCAAAAGCTGGATTTGCAATTATGTGTAGAGTCTGTTAGGCCTGAGTAAAAGGAGTATGCAATTTAGGTTGAAAGTCCATCGACTTTCTATAACTTTAAGTCCTCGGACAACATCGGTTGCCATTGATATATAGAGAATCTCACCCAAGTGTCTTCTGATATCAAATATATCAACACGAGTTGATACAAGTTACAAATATCCGAGGCTTGCCGAGGATATTTTGACTTTTATCAACGAGTGTTGATATATTTGATATCAGAAGACACGAGGGTGAGATTCTATTTATCATCCAAAATCATTCTTCATTAGTTTTTAATAAAAAAAATGAATAATTCTGAACAAAAAACTGCCATTTGGCTTCCAGTGTTGTGATGTCATAGCATTGTGACGTCATTATGATTATGACGTCATGGCATTGTGATGTCATTACTTGATGATGCAAACTCATTGTGATGTCATGTAGCTGACGCCAACAGGGCATTGTTCAAAATCTACTGACAAAACGATATCTCCTAGGAGATATCGCTTGATCTCATACAAACGATATCTCCTGTCGAACCCAGTTTTGGATGATAAAGACATGTTTTATTAATAACTGATTGGAAACAATGATTGCAGATGCATATACTGACTCGCTGTCGTAGCCTGTTTGTCCAAAAGGTCGTCATGATTTGCTAGCTTAGTTTACAAACCATGCCTTAGTGTTGTACCCATGACATCCTCCAATAATCAGTAGATTTGATCCCTTCTAACTGTAGTAAATAAAATGACCTATTGGCATTTCAAGATCTGTGATAACGTGTCAGAGAATTGTAGGACTAGGGCATATTTTTTAAAGCGAAACAAGCAACACGTTGATCTGCTCTCAAGCCACTAAATATATTCCGATTGAAAACCCGTGAAAATGAGAAATAATATGTATAGTAATTAGTTGAATTGCCTTCGTGATCGTGTTGATTCTATTGAATAATACCATCTCAATGACATCACATTCCATAAATTAAATATTGGCTGATGTTCGACAATTCGCCTAGCTGTATTGTCGAAGGTATGAGAGTTACATTCCAGCCTAGTCATAGTAATGTTATAACTTTCTCGATGTTATTATATCGGTTTCCTCTATTGCAGAGATGTACCTGACTGCGGTGATGTGTATTGGGACGCTAGGAACTATTTGCACAATCATCATTCTGCGTCTTGCAAACAATGATGACGAGAAACCAGTCCCGAACTCTCTGCAGCTCTTCACACGCTACTTCGTGGCGCCAATGAATTGTATGTTGACAAGATCCACCACAGTTGTCACGCCTCTTACCAAGGAAGATCTTGAGAAACCTGACCAAACTGAGAACACGTATACCTACAAACAAATAGCGGTATTAATGGATTCTCTGTTCTTTCGGATCTTTGCCTGTCTGATGATTATTTGCACTGTGGCGTTCCTGACAGCCATCAACCATATGTATTGAGGATTTCTCTAGACAATTGCACACTTAGAATACCACCAAGTAACGTGATATTCGCCGAGAAACGATGAATAGACCTGAGGTTAGCTGACAGACAGCATTTGTGACTTTGAAATAACTAAATGAAATGGCTCTGGTATTGACCAAACTGCCCTGATAGCTAAAGTTAGTTCCAGGATGCATGTTTATTACTCACAAGAATGTGTCCTAATCCAATCCTGATCCGATGCCCAGAGTTTGGTTCCTGCTATTCGTTGGAAACTCTATTGTACAGGAGGTTTAAATGTGGAACAAAACGAATATATAGCAACATTGGATAGCAAGTCAATGCACTACAAATGATGGTTTGATTTTTCAAGCCGACTCTCACATTTCATCTTCTACAGTAACGGTACTTAATGAACATAAGCTACATAACTGTAGTTGACTCGCTGGATTTTCTCCGTCAATGACATGAAGGCTAGGGGTATGATAATAATGTTAGTATCGATGTGCGCATATATATGTACAGAAATGTTGCTGGTGCACATAATGGAGATACGTCTTGAAGAGATATGTTTCTTGCTTGGGTTTTGTGAGCCAAAGGTATCAGTAGTTTCCAGACCATAGGGGAGAATGTTCCAGAGTAAAGGGGCTGCATACAAAAAATATGAAAACGATTTTAAACGTAGTTCCTTGCTATTGGAACGGAGATTGTCGGAACTTAAGAACGCTATCTACCCGTCTTTTTTTTTTATTTGAGGAGCATCACAAAGCTTGGCTATGCTCTGATATGAGTGAAACTTGCTAGGCAATATGTCACATCACAGTAATATCGACTAGCTGCTATTTTGTCATTTTCTGCATACATCGCCTTGCCATTTTTCTAGCACACACCTGTGCTACGGCGCTCTACTTCATCAACCCCTGGTGGTACACTTTTGCTCTAATGCAACGTCCACGAGTAGATATTCAAATCTGCGCAATTACAGACTTCCTTTGCACATCTGCGTACCGAAAGTTTGTTCACATACATGTGTATCTTAGTGCAAATATCATGTAAATTAACTTTCATTATAACATCAATAAAATAACGTCACATACAGCTGCCGACCGAAAGTTTGTTCACATACATGTGTATATTAGTGCAAATATCATGTTAATTGACGTTCATTATAACATTCAGTCATCATATATCCATGTGTAACACAATCATTCTCAAAGGTTTCCTTTGATCGTGTGGAAAGGATGAATGTTTATGAAATTTGACACAATGAAAGAGACAGAAGGGGTCAAATTATGGAAATTCAAGTTTCATTTATTTTCAAATAACAGTTTTTATATTGACTAAATGAGAACAAATTTATCACAAATATATTGAATGAGTATAAGAGGAAATAAAAGATGTATGTTACACCCAGCTGAGCACTTACTAAATATTTCATTGAATAAAATAGTTTTGAAGCGAATGACCCCTGTAACTGTTACTGTTTACTAAGAGGTATGAAGTCAGATTATCTTATGGAACACTCAATTGTCAATTGTCAATTGTAGGTTTTACACTTTTACTTCTTAAGGTGTTGTCCATGGATCTCACATCTGATTGGACTATTTGTTTTTTTTGATAGACCAATAGCGTTTTGGCCAGGATTTTTGTGGGTAAATGCAACAAGCTATACTGTTTCTATTTGTATCGACTTAATCATAATCGCCATGTCGGGAGAGGATATCTTTTTGCTTGATAAAATCATTTTTCATTGGAAAAAAATGGAAAATTAAAACAAAAAAGAATTGTCCACCTTTCATGTTTGTATTCCATTCACGTTTGTTTTAAAGGGGCTGTAGCACGGTTTATGCAAAATTTATTTTACATATTTCACATTTATAATGAGTTTATATCAACACATTTTATTATTTCGAATTATAAAAACCATTCCCATGACTTTTCCAAACCATGTACAATAATGTTTATCCATTTATTTGCGCGAAATAAAACGTGCTACTGCCTCTCTAAAAGCGAAACTATTCCATTCTAGACGTATAAACCTCTGGTGATATCACCCTAATGTTCAATATAGTTTTCTTTTAAATATTTGATATGCTTCAGTCAAGGGTATTTCCTTCTTACCCTGTTTTACTACTCAAAACACCGGGGTCGGTTTGTGTGAAATACTTGTCTTAGAATCTTGAGAACTGTTTAAAAGGCTGTCTGCGATTCTTTAGCAGATGCATATTTACAAAATGTGTCTCAGCGTCATTTAAAATCGGTGCAATAATTGAAAACTAGTTATTCGTCATTGCCAGTTCTGTATGTTCCTGTTCGTTATGGTTCCAAATAAAATTGCGCCGCGAGGTTGGTTTTATTCTTTGGTAAGTTGCAAAGTTGATGATTGAACTGAAATATGAAGAAATACAAATTTATGTATTTACAACTTTCGTCCTGGCTTTCGTGTCACCATGACTGTGGGCAAGTCCATCTCATGAAGGAATGAGAGTTGCTTCCCTTCCGCTCGGTTGCAAATTGCGAGTCACATTTACATGACGCTGTTACAACTGTGTGACGTCATTTTCAAAAGAAGTTCCGTCACTTGACCTCTGTAATTTGCATCTTTATCCGTATATTACCCAAACGGATATCGAAAATATCCGTTGCCTTTATCCTGCCGAGAACACCATCCATTGTATGATAAATATATGTATTAAATGTATTAGATATCAATGAATGTGTGAACCAAGTGCTATATCAACTTAATAAATATCTCAACAAATGTTACCCGTGTCTTTTTAAGTGTCTAACAGAATATAGCTTAACTCCCTATGTTAGCTAGTACTACTAGCTCATGTCCTACTGAGCATAGACTCCAAACAAAAGATGTGGGACAAGTGAGGTGTATACGGTATATATATATAGATATATATATATATATATATATATATGTAATGTGTGTGTGTGTATGTGTGTGTGTATTTTCGCTGGTTTTAAACCTTGTTAAAAACATTTCAAGCAAACTAGTAGTACTCTATTATCAACAAATCTACAACGAAAATAGAGCCATTGACTCTGAAGCTTATCAGGAATCATGTTATTAATTATCTCTAAGGATAAGGACTAAGATATCACACAATAAGTCATTGCCCAGTCATCAAATTGTTATCAAGTTATTATCAAAATTGTTTACACATCTTATTTTTATTCTGGAATTATCAACATTTATTTCATAATGAAAATCCTGTTTCTCAAAGGCTCCTTTTCAATATTTCATTAATTAATTAATAAACAATTTCATTAGCATCTGAATGTAAGACTTAATCAGTAACACAGCAGAGACGTTTGAAGTAACCTGAAACTTTTGTGTATTAGCTGCTGTTTGCATCTGCCAGGGAGTGGTCACTCCCCAGGTCAACATTCAGACCCTGTACTCACAGCCAGTCAATTATATATTTTAAATTTTGTTTTCCCCATCTTTGTTTATTTTTCTTTACTGGAAAAGAAGATGTGATATCACAAACGCATGTAGCTAGTTCTAATAGTCTTATCTTATTTCATCACCAGTTATATTTAGTTCACATATCTAATGTAAAATAAAACATTTCTTAACCCTTTTTAATGTTTTTCCTATGCATCCTGTCACAACATTCAGTTCACAGGTTATTCAATAGTTCTAATTTCACATTGATTACACCAAACATGTCCATAACATAGTATTACTCTTAAGCTGACATATGAAGTGCACATAACATCTCATTATGTTCACAGTTCATTAAAACAGGTTTTTTAGGCGATGACCCCTGTTATCCATATTTGGGGTCACAAGGTCACCAAATCTACAATTTGGAATCCCCATTGGCGAAAAAGTCTGTAGATAACATTTCAGTTTTCTAGAGCTTTTGGAACTGGAGAAAAAGATGAAAATAGTTTTTTAGGTTATGACCCCTGTGACCCACATTTGGGGTCACAGCGTCACCAAATCTAGAATTTAGAATCCCCTTCAGCCAAGGAGTACCCACATAAATTTTCAGCTCTCTGGAGTCATTGGTTCTGGAGAAGAAGTCGAAAAAGCGAAAAGTTTACGGACGGACGGACGGATGGACGGACGCGATTTCATGCCATAAGCCCATCGGGCCTTTCAGGCCTGATGAGCTAAAAACACGAGAAAACTACTTAAACTTTTATTGTCAACATAAACAATCAACATGGGCTTCTGTCCATGTAAATAGTTCGAACATAATTTTCTCCATGCCCTTTGATATGAAAGTCTTTACAAAAAGTAAAGGTACCTCCCCAAAAACTGACATGTTTACGGCAAGCACGGGTGCCAACAATTGGAGCGATAGCGAGGGATATACCTGTATGTGGGCACGATTGTTTGAAACATGGTGCCGTAAGTGAAAAGAAGATTGTAAAAGATGCACACCCTCAAATTGCGAAATGTCGGTGTATTTTCAGTATTTGTCAAATTATGACAAAGAATGACTGTTCGCTAGCGATTTTATTTTTGTTTATAACGACCATAGTGATGACTTAATCTCCCGACGAAATCATTGAATTCGATGTGTAGGTTTTTGAGTTATGTCCCTTTTAAGTTTTCGCTTTTTTAAAAAAGCACAAACTTTGAGTATTCACTCTTGGAAAAGTATTATGATTTCACTTATGAAATATGCATATTTCCATTCTTCAATGCTTTAGCTACATCATGGAAAATATTGCAAGTCTTCAATGTGAGTATCTTCAGAGAAAATGTACTTCAAATATGCATGGGGTCGGCAAACTTTAGAGAAACGTTATAATCAATATGGCGCCGAAACCACGTGACCTACTGTTTCGTCATGATTTACTATTTTCCTTGAATTGACATTGCTCATCTTTTACAAACAGTTGCAAGTCTCTAGCTGCATTTTGATTTTTTTTCTCATGTTAAAAATTGAAATTTAGAATCGAACTGTACCTTTAACAGCTGGGTCGATAGGGCCCAAAAGCGTGTGGTCGCTTCTTCGTGGTAAGGGCTACCGGATTGCAAAGTTTGGTTGACTTTGAAAAGCAGTATTTGCTGCATTAATTACACAATAGCTGTAGAATAATATTTTTAAAAACCAACTAGGATTGACGCGTCAATACATAGGTCTCTAAGACTTCTGCTTGACCTTGAACTCCATGTTTGACAGTCAGTTATTTCATCAGTTTCTCTACTTAATATGAGCTATCAAACATGTCTCTATCTTCAGTAGTTTTTTTTACAAAAAATCTCCAAAGTATATACCCGTCTGAAAATGGAAAAATCACATATTATGGACCACTACATGATCTGTCTCATGATTAAGACAACTTTGCTGAAAATGGCGATGTTTGAAAAATTACAATTTTCTATGACCTGTCACATGTAAAGTATGACAGATACGTGATTTAAAATTGTTGTTCTTGATAAATGACATCTCTACTTCAGAATGACGTATTAAACATAATTGTATCTTCAGTGGTTTACAATCGAAGATTCACCAAAGAAAATACCCCTCGAAAAGTCTCAAAATTACAAAATTTTACTTTTTTGGGACTTTGTCCAAATTGTGCCCGAACTATCAACTTTTACATGATATTGATATGTTATGGGAGTGTTCTAGGGCGGAATTCAAAATTCGGGCGTATAACGTTTGTGCACAGTTCCTGTAGCTTCAAAATCGGCGAACTTACAGAGCTAATTTAGGAGACAGGCTATAATCCCTGAAAATTTCATACAAATCGGTTCAGCCGTTACCTCACAGTGAGGCGCACCACAAACGTACAAATAATAATAATTGGCAGGGAAAAGGCCATAGTAATAACAGTAATCTACAGTCTTGAAGACCTAATAAGAAGAATAGAAAAATCCGTATAAGAACAATAGGTCTTCAGACATTCGTTTTGAAAAACTAATAATAGTGCATATTTATTAAGCGCACATATCCACGCTCGAAAGCATGCTCAAGAGGCTAAACATCATAATGCTAATAAATAATAATAATAGTCATGCACATTCGAATGTTCTCAGTTCACACAAACAGCAATAACAAGTCCATGTATAGAATTGCTGCGAAAATGAAAGTCCTTACAAACCATAAAATTGAACAAAAGATAGTTTTTTAGACTTGATTTGAATGACTCAAATGTTGGAGATGGTTTCAGAGTTTTGGGAAGCGAGTTCCACATGTTAGGAGCAAAATGATCAAAACATCTCTGACCAAATCACTTGAGGTTATACTTCAGCACTGTCAGTAGATTCTGATGTTGTGATCTAAGTTCCCGTGCTGGGACATAAGTTGATATCAACTCTGATATATAGGCAGGCAATTGATCATGCAGAGATTTATGCATTAGACAGAGAATTTTGAGTTGAATCCTAGCTCTAATTGGAAGCCAGTGAATATGTTTAAGGACAGGTGTAAAGTGCGATCCTTTAGATGTGAGAGTCACGATTCGGGCTGCTGTATTAAGTACCTTTTGAAGTTTGTCAAGGAGAATATCCGGGAGTCCGACGTAAAGACTGTTACAGTAATCGAGCCTACTCAGTACCAGATATCTGGCTAGACAATGTGCAGCTTCCATGGTGATCAAAGGACGAATATTTCCAATCACTGGTAGGTTCAAGTAGCACATTTTGGAGACAGTGTTAATCTGAGCTTCCATTGAAAGTGTTCGGTCCAGTAAGACACCGAGATCCTTGACAGTCCGTGTCTGACACATTAACGCTGCTTATATCAACTGTTTTTAGCTGCTGCTTAGTTCCAAAAATAATTGCTTCAGTTTTATCACTGTTCAGTTTGAGTTTGTTTTCGGTCATCCAAGATTTCAAGGACCTGGTACAATTCGCTATATCCAAGAGAGCTTCTTCTGAGTTCTGATGATGGAATTGGTTGTACAACTGGCAGTCATCAGCATACGACTGGTGGAGGAGGCGGTGCTGTGAGGTGATGTTTGAAGTACTGCCACAATAGAGAACAACAAGCACTGGACCAAGTACAGACCTCGGTGGGACACATATTTCAAGTTGACAGTGGATGACCTGTCTTTTCCAATCATCACAAATTGTGATATTCCTTTAATATAAGATGATAGCTACTGCAGTGCTGACCCACATATTCCATTTTGATGTCGCAGTCTGTCTAGAAGTAGATTGAGATAAATCGTATCGAATGCTGAAGACAAATCAAGCAATATAAGAGCTGCCATATTGCCCTGATCCACTGCCTCACGTTTATCACTTGACTCTTAGTAAGGCTGTTTCAGTACTATGGAATTTGCGATAAGCTGACTGGAACTTTTCTATGAGTGTATTCTCCGCAAGATGACACTTGGGTCGAATATGAAAAGCCTTTTCAATGACTCTGGATAGGAATGTCAAATTTGAGACCAGTCTAAAACTGTTCAAGTGTTATGGATCCAGGTTGTCCTTCTTGGGGAGACGCTTGACTACAGCTGGTCTGAAAAACTCTGGAAATGTTCCACTTTCTAGACTCTTATTCACAATACGTGAAATACATGGAAGAATCACATCCAAATGCTTGAGTATAATATTGGTTGGGATTAGGTCCAAAACACAGGTAGTGGGCTTTGATGAACGAATAACATTGCGTACCTCTGAGTCTGTGAATAAAGCGAGATCAATCAGGGGTTGCACACTGTACTGATTACTGCTAAAATCGACATCTTGAGACACTGTGACATCATCAGAGAGATTTTGTTGTATCATTTCAGCAAGGGCCTGATTTGATGCAGAAGGTTGAAGTTCGGTTTCAGTCTTTTTGCCTTGCAATTTGTTCAGCAAATGATCTTTTGGCATTTTCATTCATATTGGATTGCTGCTGAATCCTTCTTGCAGTAACGAATGACAGTTGTTGCAGCATTCCGAGATTGCTTGTAATGTTGACGATCTATTTCAATAAGACTTTTTCGCCATTTCCTTTCAGCTAGCGAGGTGCGGCCTTGGCTATCAGCACTTGTTGTGAGTACCAGGGTGTATCTGTGCGCACTTGGACCTTCCTCACTACAGGTGGAGCATGCTTATCAAGTAGTGTGGAGAGAGTATCATGATACAGTTGAGCATGTTCATTCACATCAGATGGTGGGTCACACAGCAATGCAGATTCTATCAGGTCAAGTTGAAACTCAATATGGTCAACATACTCATGTTAATATTGTCAAAGTAAGCCTTCTATGACTGTAACTATATATAGGAACCCAATTCCATATATTTCCCCTAAAATACACTTACGGATGCTAATTTACAGCAGCATATACCATAAGTAGTTACTGAAAAAATATTATACTTCCACCAATACAGTAGGAATATTTCCCGTGTACATGCGGAACACAACGAACCTAAAATCCGTGGGTTAAAAGCAACAAAAGTTACAATAACTTCCAAAATTACTTCTACATATATACAAATATCCATTCTATTAGAACCCCCCCCCCCCCCCCCCCCCCCCCCCTCTCTTAATAAATTATTAAAGACCACGCCGTTTTAGTTTATATCTACATCAAGGAAAAGTGTTATTTATAAACATATTATAGACTATTCTACCCTGCAGTATTATTTAACAAAATCCGTTCCAATAACCTACACAAAATATTTACCTAAATTTATTTTGTCAACTCATAATTTGTTAATCGAATGTGGAAGATCGAAATATATTGATGTTAATGCAAGAAAGTGCATCAATTGTAATTTTGATATTGAAGATGAGTTTCATTTTGTTGTAGTTTGTCCTTAATATGTAAATGTTAGACAGAAATATATTAAGCCATATTACTGGAAGCAATCCATCATTGTTAATTAATCCAGCTATTTAGTTTACAAAATGTGAAACAGTTGTGTAATCTTAGTAAAGTTTTGCTTCAAGCAGATAATATCAGAACATTTACATAACATAATTATGTGCATTCTCTATATGCATGTATATCAAGTAGTCCGCATCGGAATTGTCAAATCCGTCCACCTGTATCATATATATTTCTATACTTTATGTAACCACCGAAAAGTTGTACAACTTAAGGCTAATAAAGATATGAATTGATATTTTTATATTATATAACAACTCAATTAGTCTATTAGCATCACATTTAATCATATTAGTCAAACATATATTCAAGTATCAAACAGAATACATTATCCATAGAAGGTTTTGTAAATATTGTAAATGTATTTAAAGTTGAAATATATAAGTTGAATATATAAACACGATGCTTTGCCATCAGTCCATGTCCATGCCTGAGTCCACTACCAGCTGTGCTATGTTAACAATCTAGTTAATAGCTATGATTGATGGTTGTCAGGAATGCCACAGTACAAAACAACATCAGACAGGCAAAGATCCGAAAGAACAGGGAATCCATTAATACCGCTATTTGTTTGTAGGTATAAGTGTTCATAGCTTGGTCGGGTTTCTCAAGATCTTCCTTGGTAAAAGGCGTGACATCCGTGGTGGATCTTGTCATAATACAATTCATTGGCGCCACGAAGTAACGTGTGAAGAGCTGCAGAGAGTTCGGGACTTGTTTGTCGTCATCCTTGTTTGCAAGACGCAGAATGATGATTGTGCAAATAGTTCCTAGTGTCCCAATACACATCACCGCAGTCAGGTACATCTCTGCAATAGAAAATAGTGACATTGTTAATAGACATGAACGGGTAATTACTTCAGTTCATGGCTAGGTTAAACTGTTATTCTTTTGACATTACAATCAGATAATTTTGCGGAAACCATCTTGTTCATTGAAATTTCATATTATTTCTAATTGCAGACTCTGAGAAGCTTTTTCACTCATAAATTATTGTGAGAAGTTCGAGGGAGCAGTTCAAAGTGATGCTGATCAAAAACTATGCCCTGCAGTCAAAACCTCACATTCCTCCGACACATTATATATACAAAGACAGGAATTTCCAACAAATTTGTATCCTTGCATGGTTTGGTTGGTCATTGTTTGGTGTACTGCATGGAATCGTTTGCAAGCAGAGGTAGAAGAACAATATTACCTTCTCTACAAATTGGCAAAGACGAACGGTGCCTTAAATGTTGTATTTATGGAAAAGTGTTTTTACCAACTTAAGCTGACGTTTGACAGAGAAAAATCGTGTTTCTTCACTATTACTGTGTTACATCCAGGAGCCCTCTCTACAGCCTCTGTTTCCCATTAAGCCAGTCTGGCTATCTAAATACCATGATCTGCCTCTAAGCCCTAACAAATAAGACTTAAAGTAAGCTTGAGATTAGTTAAATAAGTATGTTATGACTAATTCAAAGATACAACTCTTGGACATGGTTTTTAAGCAAATCTAGCAGACCAAGATTGTCTTCTTGACAATTGAGCTATAACTGCAGGCAAGTATATAAATTATGCACTGGCTGCTTTTCCATCTGTTATTAATAAAAGACTATATGTCTCAGTTGCAAAACATGTTCAAGTATCAAAATGCTGATGGACATTCACCCTTGCATAATATAGGAGTCTCCTCTTAAGCATCTAATGAGGAATGCAAATCCAAGGAAACAAATTTAAAAGCCTTACATTTATCACTTAAATTTTTCATTGATTAATTCTAGTCTTAAATGAATACTGACGGATGATAGATGTTTGGCTGGAGATGGAAGGGAGGTCTTCAGACACCATGGTCAGCAGGACGATGTAGGAGAGCAGGACGGTCAGACAGTACCCCATTTTCTCCCCAGATTCTATCGGCACCACAAACACCATGGCCATCAGCAGCGAGTTCAGAACCAACGGGATGATGAGGTTCTGTCCATAGAACTCCCACTTCCGGCGGAAGGTAAGCATAAAATTGATCTTCCGGTAGATGACACCGTCCTGTGTCAAATTGGTGAATGTCACGCTAGTGCCCATGAGGTCCCATTCGCCGTTACCGGTGTAGAACCTGGTGCTGATGGCATCCTGTGGGTCTGTCATTAAGTTGACCTCATCGACAATATAGCTCCAACCTACGATAGTTATGCCGCAGGTCTGACTGTCATATGGGTAGTAGGTGATGTCCACGCTACAGCTTGTGGTGCTAGTGACAGGTGGCGTCCAGACCACAGTTCCATCTGGAAAGATCCGGAGAGGGGCGCCTTCGGATCCCAATAAAGCAGTCTTTGACACCCTGGTAGGAACAACACTTTAGGTATAGTTTACTCTAAGCTGGATTGCAACTGGGTTGGATTGTATATCAACATAAAAATCGTGGAATAAATGATAAGACAACCTATTCGATGATAATGGTTATACTATATATAATGTGTACTGTTGCTCTTACTGCACATCTAAGAACATGCATGGTGTAGGATCAAGGGCCCTATTCTCGAAAGGATCCTAGTTCTAGGATGTCCTAACTTTGATCCTTAGCGAAAAATATCCTAGTATTAGGATCTCCTAACTTAGAACAAATTCTAGGATGGGGACACCGCAAAAGCAGAGCAGCCCCGAAACTTAGGGTCTCACCTTTCCCCGTTCCGCCTTCTCGTCAGCATCAATAAAATGGGAATTTAAAAAAAAAATGATTTGTTCATTATTCGAGTTACTTCTAACAAGGTGAATCATCATTGGGGTCACTTTTCACAAGTTTTTTTTAAAACCTATTTCTGATTTCAAAATTAGATCAAAGGATTAACGTGGCCTCAACCAATATCTCAAGACCTTGAACTTTGACCATCAATGATCACCTTACATTGTGCAAAACAGTCATGCAAAGACTCTAACTGTTCATAATTAAAACAAGGATTGTTGTAGTGATTTCAGAACTCATGACCTTGACCTTTTAAATTGACCTTTGACATTGAATGTGAACATGGAAATATCATTCACCACGTTTATAAGAAAGAGGCTATGTATATGAGTTGTTAATACCTTCTTGGAAAAAAAGTTATTTACCGGTAGTGATTTCAGAACTGGTGACCTTGACCATATTTCGCGACCTTGACCTTTAAAATTCAAGGTCACACAATCGGTGATCGCTTTTCATTGTGTATAACAATAATCTCATGATTCAAAGTGTTAATAGTTTAAATAAGACATTTCGCAAAAGCATGATTAAGTAGTGCCCTCGCTGTGACCTTGACCTTTGACGGATTTTAGAGAAAACCTTTTCAAACCTTGGCCTGTCTCCATAGTTGATATACACCAAATAAGAGCTTGATAGCACAACTATTTTTCAAGTTATCGTGTTTACAAGGATTTTTTTTAGCGATTTTAAAACTCGTGACCTTGACCTTTGACCTTGAATGTGAACATGTCCAAAAAATTCCCCAGGGGTAAAAATGAGAAGTTATGTATATGAGTTCTCAAAACCTTCTAGGGAAAAAGTTATAGCCAATAAAAAACGCGGCGGCGGCGGTTGCGGCGACGGAATCTGCGCAGTCTGATAGCAGTCCCGACTAAGTCGGGACTGCTAATAAAGGGTGCATGTGACATGGCAGTATTTAGAAGTACACATTATCAAGCGGTTAGGACGAGTACCCAGGACAGGAGCTGTTATTCTGTAAGATAGAGTAGGACAACACTACACCCATGAGCAAAATAAACAATATCATGCAACATACAAGATATTTCAGAGAACAAACGATACATAGAACTGAAAAAGAGTAACATCACGTTTTCAGAAGCCAACTTGACTAAATTTAAAATTTTAAAGCATTTTCTGTTCATATTTATGAGAAACCCTCGTTTAAAGAAAGTGTTCTTATGGAGTCTCACTAGACGATTAGGAGAGTCAAAACCGGCTCTTTTGGCTTGTTTTATGATGTCCTACACTAATGATGTGTCAACAAATTTAGGTCCAAGGACTATGCCGGGACACATTTTTTTCATATTTTTTAAAATTTTACCTTTAATACCAAACATTATGTCCAGAAAAACTCCTTTGTTTAGCAATTGCAGCAACATATGTGTGTTTGAACAGATATAAAATATAAAATTCATACTCGCATAAATGAAATTTTGTATATCTATTTTTAAGTGAAATCCTCGTTAGCCAGTCGAAATCAGCTTTATCCGGCAGAAATGTGTTGTATTTGACTCACATGTGTTTATTTTGCATTATTGCATCTTTTTGTATTATTAACATATGACTTATAATGAAACTTACTCGTTCTCCACGATGAGAGCAGGTTTCCAGATATATTTAGAGGGAATGACAAGCGTCTGGATTCCACTGTATAAAGCTGGGTTCCACGTTAATCTGTAATCCTTCCACACCTGCCACAATAAACATATAAATTTGTTTCCGTCTGACTTGTCACATGTCTATTGTCCAAGACATGTTCATAATAATGTGTACATACACATTTAATAAACATGTAATAAATAATACATAATATACAAATTTACATGAAGATGACATTCCAACAATAAGGGTAACTCATATTATATTTTGAGATAGATTCTTCTGCGAATAACACAGAATAGTCAACAAACATAGACGATTTTGAATAATCATAGTTTTATGGTATTTAACAAGTCTGAAAACGTGCAAATGTTCAGATGGACATGATGATATTTGTTTAAAATACAATATTTTCAGAGATTCATAAATAGGGCAAATTCATACATATTCATCTTCTATTTGGTAAAGATTACAAAGTCTGCAAATTCGATAAATGACATTTCATGTCGGGCAACATAAAAACCTTAATTTTGTAATCTTAAAATATTTCTTTAAAAGTATGGATCGAGACTTAGCCGACTAAACATGTGATTGATTCTAAACTAAAATTTTAAATTTAAAAATTCCCCAAAATTAATTTTAAACACAACTGTTCATCGACATATACAACATACTCTATACTCTATATGAAATTAAGAAATGTGCCTCGTCCTGCACACGTCCTACATCATTTTAAACATGGTAGGGGTCATGTTGGTGTAAATTTCATTTCTTACCCCTGTCTACTTTATAAAAATGATATTTCAATTAAAATGTCAAATTCAAATTAAGTCATTCAAACTTTCGTCGAAAGGTGTTATTTTATCGTGCCATAATCAGATACATTGCATAGTTTAGAAACCTGCTAAATCGTCTACTTACACTCGCAACGACAGAAAGTAGCGACATCACTTCCGACCCAATGTCCTGCAAAATCAATATTCATAAAAGAAATTACGTAATTGGCATTATTCAATTGTGGGGACTACAAAATGGCCATAAAACAAGTCGATTAAATGCATTTGAATTTTTTTTTGAAAAAACGTGCTACAGCCCGTCTCTAGCGTCAGTGGTTCTTAAGAAGAAGATGAAATTAGGTTTTCTGGTCATGACTCCTGTGACCTTCACATGGTCACAAAATCTACAATTTAGAAACCCCATTGGCTAAGGAGTCTGTACACAACATTTCAGCTTTCTAGAGAGCTTTTCATACTTGAGTAGAAGATGAAAATAGGTTTTTAGGTCATGACCCCTGTGACCCACATTTGAGGTCACAGGGTCACGAAATCTACAATTTAGAATCTCCATTGGCCAAGGGGTCTGCACTTAACTTTTCAGCTATCTAGACCTTTTGGTACTGGAGAAGAAGATGAAAATAGTTTTTTTTACCTATTTGGGGTGACAGGGTCAACAATTTTTACTATTTAGAATTCCCATTGGCCAAGGAGTCTGTACACAACATTTTAGCTCCATAGACCAAGTGGTCATGGCGAAGAAGACGAAAATGCGAAAAGTTTACAGACGGACGCCATGCCATAAGCCCATCGGGACTTTCAGGCCAGAGGAGCTAAAAACTTATTTATTGAGATTATAAGAATGTATTGACAGTTGATAAAAGACTTTACCAGACTGTTAAGCGCAAACAAGGAGATGGTGGTAGTGATGTCCGTGGTCTGGTTTGGTCTGTGGTCGGTGCTGTAGTTGCTCCGGAGAACTTCCAGTAGAGCTTGCTCGTCATCAGCGTATCCGGCACTGGCATTCCCAACTGGAAAATCGTATCAGAATTATTGGTAATTATTTGGAATCTGTATTTTTGTATTCTGTTTCATTTGAACTCCAGACTCCTTTTAACATTATCGACATGAGTGAGAAACATATGTTTTCAAATTGATGTTATATTTTAGGTGTCTTCTCAGGAAGACCTTTTAAATTTTAAAAAAATCTCAGGACATCGAGTTGCGATAAGGTTTAATGTTTGGGTTTTGTATTTTAAGGTTTGCAGTAATCTCCTAGGAGGTGTTTTATGGAGGTTAACTACAGGCGGGAGTATGGAGCTGTGCTAACGTTTGCCTTGGTGTGTCGAGTTGGTGGTGTTCCCAATATATTTCGTTAAAAACGAAAATGATCCTAATTTATTCTAAAATAAAAGATCTTACACCCTGCACGGACATCTGATGTCATATCTGGCATCACTTTATCTATCGATCATATGTCATATCTGGTATCATTTTATCTATCGATCATATGTCATATCTGGCATCACTTTATCTATCGATCATATGTCATATCTGGCATCACTTTATCTATCGATCATATGTCATATCTGGCATCACTTTATCTATCGATCATATGTCATATCTGGCATCACTTTATCTATCGATCATATGTCATATCTGGCATCACTTTTTCTATCGATCATATGTCATATCTGGCATCACTTTATCTATCGATCATGTGTCATATCCGGCATCACTATATCTATCGATCATATGTCATATCTGGTATCATTTTATCTATCGATCATATGTCATATCTGGCATCACTTTATCTATCGATCATATGTCATATCTGGCATCACTTTATCTATCGATCATATGTCATATCTGGCATCACTTTATCTATCGATCATATGTCATATCTGGCATCACTTTATCTATCGATCATATGTCATATCCGGCATCACTATATCTATCGATCATATGTCATATCTGGCATCACTTTATCTATCGATCATATGTCATATCTGGCATCACTTTATCTATCGATCATATGTCATATCTGGCATCACTTTATCTATCGATTATATGTCATATCTGGCATCACTCTATCTATCGATCATATGTCATATCTGGCATCACTTTATCTATCGATCATATCGTTCTGACACATGATACACCTTACAATCAATCCATTAACTGAGGAAATGTGGTTGAGTTGTGTCAATTCAATCAAGCCATTATCATTAAGCAGTGTACTATAGGTGACATTGATCAGACAATAGAGAAAATTGTCATTGTCATTGCCTACATGTATACACTCTATATTTCATCATGGCTCAAGCTAGCAGAACCCCCGCAGAATGACAGTTATTGAATGACACTATTATATTATCATCAGTTCATCTTAAAACAAATTTCATACTGTTCTTTGGGGCTTGACGTGTGGGAGAAAGGGTGTGACACGTGGGATAACTTTTTTCCCAGTAAACCACACTGTAAGGTGAGTTTCTATGAGCATCAAATTTACCAAAATCGGACCTAATTATTGTTTACCCTTTACTTGATTCTAACAGAAATGTGAAAGTAAAATTCAAGGCAAAAGAAAGTACACACCTTATTTGCTTTCGATTTATTCAATATTTTGAAAGATATGATACTCATTTGCTTATGACAAGATACAACACCAATTATTTCCAGTTGTTTAAATGAACTAATTGGTGATTGGTTATTTTCTAGTTAAAATATCTTTGTTTGATGTTGACAGTGGTAAGAAATGAAATGGACACCAATATGACCCCTATCATGTTTAAAATGTTGTAAATGTGTACAGAATGCGGCACATGTGTTTAATTTTCACATAGAATATGTCTTTTATGTCGATGAACAGTTGTCATCTATTATAAATAAATAAATAAATAAATAAATAAATAAATAAATAAATAAGGTGATTTGGGCTAAACACCGATTTCAAGAGAATTTCACCACTGTTGAAATGCATTGATGTAAAACCTGCAAGCACTGTCTGAAACTAGCGAACAATGAGTGGTACTACGATGAAAATCAGTGCAACATTGTTCCCAAACTTGCAAGTAGAACAGATCTTCACAGCAGTCAAAGTTGCCGAGCGGCTGGCATTAATAAATAAATAAATAAATAAATAAATAAATAAATAAATAAATACGGTTCATTTCCTCATCCAAAATAGTCTGTTCTTCTTTCTCAAGTTTATTTCAAAATCAATTTACGATTTGGTTACTTTTCCATTTAATATAACGTCAGAACTAGGAATTTTCTATACCTCCTGTATCAAATAATAAAATAAATATATATATATATATATATATATATATATATATATATATATATATATATATATATATATATATATATATATATATATATATATATATATATATCCATAACAGATAACTGTTTGATCCTTCATAAACTTGTATATCTATAAATAGTTTTAAATGGAATATTTGAGACAGTCAGATTATTTTCATACTTTGTTCCTGACAATATTAATTTACTTTTACAGGAACATATGATTTAAGATAAGAACAGTTACTGAATCCCATTTTCTTGTCATGTTAGTCAAAATGAAATATGTATTTAGATGAATGCTATATTTGAGACAACGAAATCGTAATTGGGAAAATGCCCCGCCGCCATTGCCACTTAACATTTATAAAAACAAAACATTCATCATTTAGGAATCATTGTCCGTGGAAATCAAAAAGTATAAAGCATGCATGAAGGTCAGAATGATCAATAAATTAAATTATATGGAAACTAGCATATACAACAAAGAACATAATTTCCAACAGATTTCAACAATGACATGTCCTTTTGAAACCCAAAAAATTGGCATATCAAACAATCCGTCTTAAATTTTGCATTGAACTTGCGCTTTAAGAAGGCATTTTACAAGAGTTGAGATCAAATGAAAGAGAGGGGACAGTGTGTACTGTGAGTCAAAGAGATCACTGCGTACTTCATCCAAGAACGTGAAGCACTTAGAGTGTATGTTTTTATGTATTTATGTATATAGAAAAAAAACAGATCAGCTGCAGAGCCAATAGTTTAATGATCTTTGTTTCTATTGTTACAATTTGGACTTTGTTGTCTTGAAGTCTATGTCTATTGTTACATTTTGGACTTTGTTGTCTTGAATTCTATGTCTATTGTTACAATTTGGACTTTGTTGTCTTGAATTCTATGTCTATTGTTACAATTTGGACTTTGTTGTCTTGAAGTCTATGTCTATTGTTACAATTTGGACTTTGTTGTCTTGAAGTCTATGTCAATGGAGCATAACTCAAAACTCCAAAATTTCTATATTGTTTCTCCATATCATGTAGGTGGACCGATTTTGAATTTTTAAAACATGAATTATGTTTTATATTAAATTTGTTCCTGTTTCTGTTACAGCAATTTGGTTTTTATAACAACTCTGAAATTGTTTGAGGTTTGTAAGTGACTTGGGGAAGTGAAATATAGGCCTATCTGTTTTTGCGGGTAAACACCTTCAACTTTCGAATTTGAAATAGCATAACCTGTAATTGTTTTTTAAAATATATCTATATCTTAAACTATTTTCATAATCCTACAACTACAACAAATCTGTGAAACAACAGGAGTGGGCACAGTTTTTTTTCAGTTTTGCAAATAAAACTATTTAGGATTGGACACGAGTGGAGTTTATTTTCAGAGGTGCAAAAAACTATTGTGGAGTGGATGCGGGGTCGTAGCAGGAAGTCGACAGTTAGAAAATCCGTAATAGCAAATTGGGTTTGGTCTCTAATCCCTACATCCCGATTCGCCTAAATCCCGATTCGCCTACATCCCGACTCGCCTACATTCCGACTCGCCTACAAAAACAAAGCTGACTAATTAAGCTTTGACAAATGACAATGCACCCCTACTCTTGTAATGAGCGCCTCCTAGCATGGGTGTTTGTTAAGTGTCACTTGTGATGGAAAAGTTTATGATTTATGATTAAAACAAATTGTATGTTCATGTAGCATATTGCACACTGTACTATCTCAAATAGCGTATTCAAATTC
Organism: Gibbula magus; assembly: GCA_936450465.1. Taxonomy (NCBI): domain Eukaryota; kingdom Metazoa; phylum Mollusca; class Gastropoda; order Trochida; family Trochidae; genus Gibbula; species Gibbula magus. The sequence goes on from OW388301.1 coordinate 50,104,628, forward strand.
TTATATCATATGAAATGTTTAATGAGCCTGCTACCATTTACACAACTGTAAAAGTGCTGACGGACAATGTCAAAACTGTTATCATTATTTGTTATATTTCCATGCTAAATGGAAAAGATTAAATAAATATGCAAGTTTGAGGAGGTGTTTTATGCCCAAAATAGTTGCAAACAGATAGTTGCAGTGACATTCTGAGGACCAATCACAACATTTTATATGAATGTCAATACTGTTACAAGAAATGACATCTCTGTTACTGACAATATGGCAACATACCCACATATCTGTTTATAAAGACAGCTATGCATAGATAATGAGTTTTTCGTTGTCGACATGCGCCAGACTTTGATGTATTTTGTTTTCTTAACACAGGATTAATATTACAGTGAACTACAAAAGTTGGATCGACTACCTACCTAAAACGAAACATAAGGAAAGGTTTATTTGTTTTCCGAATCATATTCATTATGGATAAAAAAAAGAAAACGTGGATGCGTGATGTTTATTTCTAGAATTGCAAAAACATATGTAAGATTAAGATATGTGTGATGTTTATTTTCAAAGTTCACTAAAATATCTGACTGTAAGTGGAAAAAAATGGAGGACAGTATACGTACCAAGGAGGAAGACGGTGAAAGTCAGTAGGATTGCGGGAAGTTCCATCCTGTTAATTCCGAGTTCGAATCTAAAGGTTGGTCAAGACTGATCTTTGTATCTGTCCGTGTTGTGCTGATGTCCAATGCTGTGTTACCTCCTTGTGAAATCTGTGTACAAAAGAAAGAAAAATAGAAACAAGGAAAAGCATCACGTTCATGTACGTGTTTCAAATGCTGTTTTAAAGTTCCAGATATTATACTTAATAGACATTCTCTTCCCACATAGCTTACTCCATTCCAGAACAGAGGTTAGGATCGGAAATCTTAGGGGATTAACCTCTGTGGGAAGAGAATGCTTAATAGAGAGACAGAGACATAAAACGCGTTCACCCACTGATGTATCTAAGTGAAATTTTAGATATCTTTCATGCATCCAGAAGCAGTAACTAACTCGACTCATGTATATTACGTACTCGAGAACCTATTGTCCCATAGACGCACGTCGCACACAGGTGAAAATGACATCATAACTGTTTCATAAGACGATTATTTACAGAACAAAATAACATTTTGTTCATAAGGCGATCAGTTCTATAAATGCGGCTTAGACCTATTCATTCATTCATTCATTCATTCAGTGTATTCAGTAACAAGCTTCAGTTTCATAAGTAGAGATTAATACATGACAACGTTTGCCAAAAGTCTTTTACTGAACGAGTGCAAATATTATTACCCGAGCAACAGCGATTGTGGAAATAAATTTATAAACACGTTCCCTAAAGATCATACGACACAATGTATGCATGGTGTAAGTATAGGTATAATCATGTAAAGAGTAATCATAAAACTGCCAAATTCGTTTTCTAATAATTTCATTAAGGTTATAGTGATATGCGCGCATGTGTGCACATGTGGCATATCGTTATGGTTATGTTTAGCTTATCTTTAACCTCCAGCTTCCATATAACATTTTGGACAATTAGAATCCGTACATATTTATTCAGATTTTTTAATGTTGATTTTGATATCACAAATATAGAAGAAGAAAGGAGAACGCTATGAAATCCGATGTATGAACATGATTCAAAACTGAATTTATTCGAATAATATAACTGTGTTTAATGGGCCTTGTCAATAAACATACACATACGTTGAGTTCGTCAGTGGCCTGTTTTCTTAATTACACATTTAATTAATTAGAGGGACAAGCTGATCAGAAGTTTGCTTTAGTGAATGGGTTTTTTTTTACAAATAACCAGACTCCTATTTGCAAAGTGTGTATACATATATCGACGTACTAAATTGGCATACTGAATATATCCTCGAATTTGAATAGACGCCGTGGGTATGACCGTTTGAAAGAATTGGACGCCGGGTCTCGAATAGTAACGGGTAATAAGATGAACAATTAATGCAAAGCAATCTTCAAAAATGCAATGTGTACATGTTCACGTATGCGTCTTGAAGAACATATTGTTTACGTTCAACAATGGATAAATATTGTCTAAAAATAACAGATGCCGGTCCCGAAAAGACGCCGGGTTTCGAATCGACGCCGGGTCTTGAATAGACTCCGGGTCTCGAACCGACGCTGGGTCTTGAATAGACTCCGGGTCTCGAACCGACGCTGGGTCTTGAATAGACGCCGGTCTCAAACAGACGCTGGGTTTCGAATAGACGCCGGGGCTGGAAAAGGTCGGAAAAATAGACACCGAGTGCGTCTATTCGAGTAAACATGTAAATACGGCCTCACTAATTTAGCCTTGCAACAGTAACGTGACGGCAAGCATGATAAAGTAAAGTACACGTACACTCACGCGAATAGCGTCTCGACAATCGCTCTCTCCTTTTAACACAATATGTATACGGTATCAATAGCTGTCTGGTTGTTCCATTCACCGCTCGACTTGGCAACAATTCGTCTCTTTCGCACTTAAAGCATGGTAACCAAAGGTATACCTGGAGGAAAAAGGAAAGTATTCCACATGCAATACACAAGAGTGTTTGTATGTATATATATAGGTACATAAAACCGAGGGGTCGTATTATTGAACAGGATTACTCAGACCTAGCTCTCCTCATACACTGTTGACTCAGACTGTATTGTAGTTGATATATAGAGGAACATCTGCCCTTTTATTTAGATAGTATTTAAAGATATGTATTTATATCATAAAGAATCGGATTGGTAAACACGTAATAGCTTATCAGAATACCTCCCTACAATACAGAAAATATGTCATGGTGAATTTGCTATACATTTACAAAAGGCAATTACAGACAGACAGACAGATTTTATTTGTAAAGGTGGCCATGAGGCCAATAGTACATGTGTACATGATGGTATAACACGTTTGCGCAACCTGTACAATAATATTGACATCGATAAATACTCGGTTACAATTTACAAGATGTTCGTAACTTAAATATGTAATACAGCAAAACAGCAATCTAAAATAACAAATCAGTATTTTCCCAGCGCAATAGCATACAGAATTTCATTCTTGATGGTTAATTATAGAAAAAATATGGAAGGTATTGCATTCGTAATTTTGAAAATCTAGGACAAATTAGTAATACTTGGTATTCGTCTTCTTCAGATAACTTACAAAATGGACATTGAGTATTTATCATGTTTGTAGTTTTAGCAAATCGTGCTTCTTTAACTCCAAAGTTGTGGGCATTACATCTAAATTTAGTGAGTGCACGCCTTAATTGTGATGACTTGATTACGGACAAATAGAGTTCTGTAGTAATGCAATATTTAAATTCTGAATAATAATGTACACAAGTTGATGACGTTATTTCATTTAACCACTCTTGTTGATAGATGTCTTTGCACCTCTGCTTGAATACATGGATGAAATGTCTTGTATTATTTACATTTTGAGCAAGCCATACATGTCCAAAACCATGGCTAAAAAGGATAGTTCTAACAAAGGAGACCCAATTGGTATCCTCTATATCATCAAGCGCTTTAAGCATTTCGTAACTGCTTCTTAAATATCGTGATACTGGTTGTCTCATCAATCTTAGCCAGTATGAAATGACTCGACAACGAGCATTAATAAATCATGGAAAACGTCCACATTCCGATAAATAATCTTATTGGCGGTTCTATAACTAACACGTAACATGAACTTACAGAAAGGCAATTACAAGTAATGATGATTTCATAATACTAAAGACTACAACATTTCTTAACAAATGCTAACAAGATTCATTAGTTTATAACACATAAATCATCTAAATAGGTTCGTTGTCAAATCTGCCTATTAAATATATAAACGAGTCTACTTAAATCAAAAGTTCATATTTAACAGTAGAAGCTTCCGAACAGTTTGGATTTCCAAATAAAACCAATTTTAGATCTAAGTTTATGTTGTAGAAAAACACATGTTCCCTTATGTATTTGTAAAGAGGACAAAAAAATAATGAATTGAATTTTCATAATTATAACCACAAGAACAGACGGGTGTTTGGAAAATAATATTTATTTTCGTTTAGGTCACTGCATTTGAGTATGAGGCGAGACGGTTTTATTTGACATTATCTGTCTCCATTGTTCAAGTTAAAATGACTGTATGTGTATGTGCCTATATAATGTCAGCGATACGTAGCCCTTTCAAAACTCATGTGCAAAAGCAACGTCACCATAAAGGAAACAAGACATTTCAATCCGCGAGTGATAAATACGACAGAAACAGATTTACATCAGAAGCCAACTTAAAAAGAGTTTAAAATATTAAAATTATCTGTTCATATTTCTGATAAAGACGTGTTTTAATAAATTGTATTTTTTTTAAATCTCCTTAACTAGATGAAATATAAGACTCAAACAGGGCTTTGTACTTTGTTTCATGACGTCCTACATTATCGCATCAACAAAGAAGGTTATTTATGTCGACACCATGTTTTATTAAGTTTCTACATTTTTAACTTAAATGCTAAACAGTCTGCCCAAAAACCGATTTTAGCACTTAAGGGCATTTAAACAGACATAAAAGAAAAGTATCATACTCATAAATTATGAGCACTTTTTGACAAAACATGCGCCTATCAAATACATTCAAAGTCGACTTTCTTCGACAGCAGTATTTCATGTTTTTCCTCTGTTGAAAATGTGGTAGCGTTTCTTTTGTTTGTCAGTGTAATAACTTTGTCTCAAGACCCATCTAATTAATAAGTTTTGTTTTAAAAATGTATTTATAATACATCTTAATGATCTTAAATCGTTTTTTTTATAAACAGTGGACTATCATGTTAAAAATGTTAAATGTAATTGCCAACCCTGACGATAAAATTGCTTTTTAAATCCATTGCTTTCACTACATTTGACAATTCCCAAAGATCGAATTCAATTATAGAGTATTGACGGTGTTTGATGATTTAATGGCTGAAACGTGCTTACTTTCCCTTAAGCCCCTCCTATAATCAAAGTGTGTTCATTGTGTCGTGTATTACAAATTTAATGCCGATGAGATATTTAAATAATGCAGTGTTGGTACTTCAACGATCATGTTTAACTGTAGTAAGTAATCGTTACCGGAGAGTCTTTGGTAGTATTGATCCAAATTACAAATGAGTTGAGAGAGAACGACCTGATGATAGTGCTAGGTAATTAAAGAATCATATAATAACTTCCATACCAATCAAGTCATCAAGTATTTAATTGTTAACTGATTACCACTCTCTTCCCACAGAGGTTTCGCTTCAGATTACCGATCCTAACGTTAGGATCGGAAATCTAAAGGGAACAACTTCTGTGGGAAGAGAATAACTCATGACAAGAACAGATCCTCATTATGTGCACTGCGGGAAACAGAGGGGGTGCGGGGAGCTCCAAGTATAGTAAATGACTTCTTTCAATGGCATTTAGAACTTGGTTACATGAAGGAGAATGATGATTTGCTTGATAACTGTGTTAGAATCTACACCGAAACGTCGCACTCCTGCAATAAAGAAGTTGCATATACATAAAAATCGTTCTCCTTCATAGTAAATGACCATTGAAATCATAGTCGAAACAGAAGTGCATCGTTAAGAACCTTCGAGTGTGTGCGATAGTATTTACTAATCATCACATTGATGTGAAAGATGGTTTGGACAATGTCAGTCAACAGGGGCAAACATTATTGTCATTGAGTAGAGTCGATTTAAAATGTTATCGCTATTCTAAGGTTAAATATCAAGGATTTTACTCCATAAGTAAATGCTCTGATGCATCATATTTGCGCGTATTGAACTCTGTGACTCCTTTACTTATCTCGGGGTGACTCTTCACAAGAATGGTACTTTTAAACTCGCTATGGAAAATATTAAAGCTGACTTGTAATACAATCACTATAAAGACTGCTATGTCAATTCGTGGAGTACCAAAGCGCACCAGCAACATTGGATGCCATAGCGAGCTAGGACCTTATCCTTTATCTATAACCATTCTTTGTAATATGTTGAATTATTATCGGAGATTATTGAGAATGGACCAAAACAGACGATATGCTGCCGTGCAAGAAGATAAACTCCTTTCTAAATCATCCTGGATCTCAACAATTTAAAATGTTCTTCGCAATGTATTTCCTTCTTCTACCTTTCTCAATATCTCTACACGACAATTCACGGAATCTTTGAAAATGCAATTTGAAAGAATATACCTCTAGAGAATATGAAAAACATATGCTATGACCATTTCTGTTATAAAAAAAATAGGGGTCACCGTGCTCGTTTTGATATGAGCTTCCAATGTAGGCGGGGGTGCGCCAAAACAAATTACATTTTTCACTGTCATTTCACACTATCATGATGATAAAACAACAAACATGTCTCATGTTTATCTCGAAACTTACAAATCGTCTAAGTTTAATCTCCTATCAAAGCTCACCATGGAAACTAACTTTATATGTCATTTCAAATATCCCCTCACTCTCCTTAACATAGTATACATACTTACCTAAACCAAATTGGAACGAAGAATGATTTTATTAACCATCTGATATGTATTCGAATTTTTAAAAAATAGTTTCATCTCATTTCTTAACTATAATTTGGTTGTACAACATATCTGAAACACAAGCGTTCACTTACCTTCGTATGCTAATCTAATCCATGATTAAATGCACTATGTGGTTATAGATAAGCTGACGAATGAGTTAGTTATTGTACCAATAGACACGGACAGGCAAAGGCTCAGTTCAATCCCCCTGTATAATTCCACTAATCACACTGGCGACATTTCTACCCAAGAAAACTCCAGAAATCAGCTTGGTCAAATTCGTTAAGCAACGCCCTCTCCATGTGTTCGTTAAGTACAACACTAAATATATAACAAAACAGTGCCTCCGATCCCTCGAGTCGTATTTGTGTGACCATGGACACGTTTGACTGCGCAACAATCACCGCCATTGATCCAGTTAGTAAGTGAAACGGGACTTAATTGATACAGCACTCTATGCAAATATAACGACATACTTTGATGAATTGGAATCAATATTTCACTAAGGACAAACCCCCTGATTGCAACATAATCTCATTTCGAGTACAAACACCCTTGATGAATGATATCAGACCAAACAGCATACAGAATACCAATATTTGCTTCGTTTACGTCAAACGAATGTCATTAATGAATTAATGTAACGAATTGCTTATGCTCTAGTGCATTTCACACTTTCTGGCGGAGTCTAGATATATATAGCAAGATCAACCGCTACCCGTCCAAGTTACAAAGCTAAGGCATTGATTATGTTAACGTTTTGTCCCGTTGTGTCCACGGGCGGTACACCTGTTTTATAAATACTGGTGGTAAAAAAAGAACGCAACACCTTTCTTTTAAGATGGTGACTTGTGAACCCTGTTTTTGTAGATTGGTCATTATCACTGAAATCTGGTAGGCAAAGGAGGACACAATTTTAAAATAACAAATCTAGGTCAATAGAAATCATGTTTGATTATATCAGCACTTGGTGTTTCTTGATAATTTGTATGGCCTATTTTTTAGTAAAATGTAGAATGAATTGGTAGAAATAAGAGATGGAATCTACAGCCTAATTTAAATGCAACTCTTGTTGAAAATAACTTATTGTTTAATATGATAAGGCAGCCAAACACTCAAAGAGAAAATATGTGAACCAAAACTGTAGCTATACAACAACACCTATATTGGGATCATGTATTTGAAACACAGAAAATATACATAAACGCAGAGGTACTATGGCTATGATTCGTCATTTCCTAGCATTTCGTTTAATAAACTGCCAGGCAAAAGAAAGTACACACCTCAGTTGGTTGCGATTATTTCAATATTGTGGTTAAATCTTACTTAAAATATATTTGAATGAAAACAGGGGTAAGAAATGATATTTTCACCAATATGATCCCTACCATGTTTAAAATGTTGTAAATGTGTTCAGAATCAGTCACGTTTATTAATGTTCATATAGAATATGTCTTATTTGTCGATGAACAGTTACGTTAATCAAAAATAATTTTGGAAGACATTTTAAATCATTTTTTATTAAAAAAATTTTACAAGACATTTAAAAATATTATTTGACCGCTGAGTAAACTTGAGATATTTGCAATTGAAAATAATACATATGATAAAATGAACAGAAGTGTTTACTTTTCTTTTCCTGGCAGTTTATAAGCAATAAAAAACATTATCAACAAACCAGACCCCAAACTATCCTGCAGTATTCTAAAAGCAACCATATTGTCCATTACCATATTGTCCATTACCATATTGTCCATCACCTCCACAGATAACACTACAAAAAGCATTACAATCCTGGTATGACTACCATGATATCACCCATGAATGTCAAGCTGGCTTCAGCCCTGGATACTCAATCCTTATCACACATTCAACCTGCAGAAAATAACACAGACGTTTATCACTAAACTAAAGGCAGATTTTACTGCATCTTCATTGACTCCTTCGATAGGGTTGATCAGGTTTGACTGAACAGTTTGAGGAAAGTGGTTCTCAGGGAATGTTTTTTTATAACTTCTAACATCAAACCTTTCAACTTGTGTGAGATCGTCAACCGATCTATCTGAATATTTCAAATATAACATTGGAACCCGTCAAGGATGTATGTTGTGTCCACAACCGTTCACAGTTTATTTAATTGAACTCGTATATCAACCTAAGCAGAAAGGTGGAGATATTTTTATATACATTGTTAAATGCAGATAATGTGTCTTCAATAGCTGACAGTAAGAAATATATGTGACAGAAACATTCTGTGATTCACAGAATTGAATCTTAAGAAAAGTAGTATTCAGTATTTATATCAAAATCAAAAATAAAAATTTTAGGCTCAAAGTTTAAACTAAAAGACACAATAATATAACCCATGAAGAAAGATACTGTGATTAATGTTACAAGAAAATAAGTAAATTCATCAATTTAATGGAGGCTTCTCACACGAACACAGCTTATACTCTACGTATCTGAAGTATATACTCTGAAACCATCCCCATAATCTTAGATTTAATGCATTCAGGTGTACTCAATTCACTAATTCATTAAAGACAAGTGCCATTCTTAGTGAACTCCTGTGTCATAATAATCATATCTTCAAGATTTCAACTTGTGTATTGAAATGTGTTACAGAAAATAAATTGCACTCTACCAGTTACATTTGTGAATTTTGAACATTTAAAACATGTCTTTGATCCAGATAACACATTTTAGAATACAATCTTATAATTCCAAAATGTATAATAAAAAAAATATAAAAATCGTATATTAAATTCACATTTTGTAAGCCTACTTATGGAAGGACTTGAGTCTATATATATATATTTTTCATACAAACGTATTATTTATATTGCTCATATATTTATGTGTGAACGGATAGATAATGGTGCAGGCCAAAATTGCACTGAAAGTGTCTTGTATAAAGTTAACAAATGTGAAAAAGACTCATAGCTTATGGATTTTCAGTTCATATTTATTTGTAGAATTATTTACACTAACAATAAAACTAAACAAATAAAACAATTTAGGAGTGGACACGTGGAGTTTATTTTCAGAGGTGGAAAAAAAATATTTTGGATTGGTTGCGTGGTGTTTATTTCTAGAATTGCAATACATATGTAAGATGTATGTTTATTTTCAGAGTTCACTAAAATATCAAACTGTAAGTGAAAAAAAATATGTTTTATGTCGAACGACATTGTTTAGTACAGGATGTGCACATATTTAATCTCCTAATATACTACATGAACGTTTATTGTTAGTACAAATCAGTTAAATTCAATATGAATTTATCTTCTCCCTTGACCTCTACAATGTTTGTGTTCCTTATCATTAGTTTCACTTAATGTATCACACCTATTGCTAAATTATCAAAGGTGTTCTTCCTGATCTCTTAATAAAAACCTTGGTTTCATTTCTTATGTTTAAACTTAAACTAAATCTTAATAAACACATGTATCATTAACGCTATTGTCGTCGCCATGACAACAAAGCTCATGTTTAACAGTTTGGAAATAATCGGTTATGACCAAGACATTACTACTAGACCAAGGGTTGATTGTTGGTCTCTACTTTGCTGTCTGATGATATTTTATGTGCGCTTTATTTGACTTGAATCACCTGTACTGCAGTTAATAAATTTAGACAATATCACCCACACATTATTGGGTTTTTTATCGGTATATAAAATAGATAACATCCTCATCCTCGGTCGTTCAAGCAAAGAGAGGCCTTTGCCTACGGGAAGACCCTCGGGCGTTATCGCGCCCAAGGTTTGTCCCTAGGGCAAAGGTCTCTCTTTGCTAGAACGCCCACGTTTTCAGATGTTATCCATTACATATATCATGAAATTGAACAGAATTTCGTTTGACATTTTGCTGATTAAGCTAATGACTTATATAAACCAATCTTGTACATCATCACTCATCCCACCATCAAGCTTCATGTATGCGTTGTGTACTGTAAAACATCCAATTACCTTGTACATCATTGCCTGTGTAATCTTATCATATCCCAACGCACAACAACCTATTCAATTGTACAAACTTGTTCTCCATCAATCACTGAGCGATTACTTTTAAGCCTCTCTTGAACATGGCCCTTCGATGAAATCATTTGTAGGGGTTATTGAGAGTCTGGATTTATACGCACAAATTTCAGGGCTTAGAATTAATTATGATACATCAGAAGTTGTCTGGAATAGTAAAAGTAGAAATAGTAATGTCAAATTCAGACCAGATCTATCGCTGCGTTGAAACCCAGAAAGTTTTAGGATTCTAGGAATAATCTTTTCGGTTGATATCAACAAGATGATCAAGCTCAATTATGAAAGTAAAATATATGAAATTGAAGAGTAATCAAACGATGGATGAAAAGAACAATAACTCCGCTTGGGAAAATTGCTGTAATAAAGTCATTGCTTATTTCGAAACTAAATTTCCTTTTTCTCAATCTGCCCAACCCACCTGGTGAATTTCTAAAAACAAGCTAAATAACAAACTATTTGGTTTTGTATGGGATAATAAAACAGATAAAATTAAAAGAACAATAGATTGTAAGCCAGTTACCGAAGATGGTTTAGGAATGATTGATATACATTGTATATGCTAATGTTGATGCTTTGAAGGTGACATGGATTAGAAAATTACTTCAACTAGATTATGAAATAAAGTGGAAACACCTGATAATGAAATCCTTGCCAGAATTTGTAAATCTTGCACTCTTTGGTAGTGAATTTCCACTCAAAATCTATACAAAATAATTTTTGGAAAGATTTTCTAAATGCTTTTGCCAAATATTATTGTAATAACAGACCAGATACCTATGATGAATTCCTTAGGGAACCACTTTTGTACAATATAAATATAATTATAGATGGCAAATCATTTTACAGTAAGAAGTTTCTTGAACATAATATTGTTAAGAAGAAGAGGCGTTTTATTCAGTATGTATGGCCAAATGACCAAGAGTACAAAAATGAAGGAAATATTGAGCACATGTACAGGTGGTGAAGCATTATACAGGTAAATTGTGTTTAAGATAAATGGCAACATTTTTCAACAGTTTTACATCTTTTGTTGTGAGTAACTGGTTAAACTTTGATCTGGCAGGATTTATAGTATAGAAATTAGGGATGTACAGTGATCGTTGTTGTGAATAAAATTTACATATGAGCAAGAAATGATACTCATCTTGAACAAGATGAAATGTGCACTTATCACACTTAACAGAGTCAGCAGTTACCTTATTAAAGCGACACAGTTGTATCTTAAGTTTGTGACTCATACCACGGAACTTGAATAACACGCGTAAAAGATCTTTGTCATGGCATAACTCTAAAATATATTTTTCAGGCTCAAGTATAAACTTATAAGATGAGTAATGTTTTAAGAATGAGGAAGAAGATATTTTATGGTACCAATTTGGGATATCTTTATCCTTACATCTTCGTTTAAAAGCACTAATAAAAATTGTAACATCCCCACACTCTTGTGATATCTACACGTAAGAAAATCCTGAATGAAATAAAAGAAGTGATGACATGAGATACCTAAGTCCAAGTACCATTGTCGTCATATGATTTTAACATTTCGTAGGATGCCTTTGGATATCGACAACCTTCCATATGGAGTAGTCTACGCCAATACTTATTACAACGGGAAAAATAATATACGCATAGGTGGCTTCTACCAGTTTCACCAAGCACAACATTTGAAGATACATTTTTACTGACCCAAAGATATCTTTTGAAGTATAAACTTCGATTTTTTCAATATTCAATGTAAAATCCCATATTTCTGTACCATAAGGCAGAATTAGCGCGATTTACTGTCAAATACTGTAGATGCAACACTAAGAGATAGATTCTGATAAGTTTTATATAGAGAAAATATTGGAAACGAAGCCTTTCTTGCTTGTAACACTAATGTTTCATATGCTTTGGACCAGTTTAATCTGGATGTGAAAATAATACCAAGATATTTGTAATGGGATAAAACATTCATACTTATACCATCATAAAACCATTTTTCTGATTTTCTGAGATATCCACCATTCCTAAAAACTATTATAGAGGATTTCTCAAGGTGAACTTCTAGACCCGATTTGAGACAAAATGATTTTAACACATCAAGTTTCTTCTGCAAACCTATTAATGTGTCATCGATGAGAGTTACATCGTCTGCAAATAACAGTAATATTATATCATTAACATCGTTGTTAACAAATATTCCTCGTAAACCACATGCATGCATCTCATCTACCAACTCGTTAATGAAAAATATAAACAGGACTTGACTTAAAATGCAGCCTTGGCGTAGTCCAGTTGTTGTCGAAAATAGCTCTGTGCGAACATTATTTATTTTCACAGAAGCAGATAAGTAGTATATATGCCTGCATAGGATACCTTTTTTAATAAATAGTATATTTTTTAATGGGCTTGTATAGGATATTTTTTATTGGGCTTGTATACTCCTAAATTGATCAAGTGGACCGATTTGTTTAAAATTCGGTCAAACTGACCTCATTATGTGCAGACATGACGGAGTACATGTGTCCTAAGTGACGTGACAAAATTAATTGAGTTGACCGATTTGTTTAAAATTCGTCCAAACTGTCTCATTGCTCCAGCCAGTAACAGGTGTCCTCAGGTGACCGGTTTAGGGAATCTTCATTTCAGATCTGATTTCATGACAAACATAGCGCGAGCCACTATATTTATTCAGTCAACAATGTATGAGAGATTGACCGTATTATGGGGAGGGGTAATGTGAAAGGATTAAGCTGGCCTATTTCATGCCTATGAGCCTATGAGCTCCCCAGTGTGACTCTCGCCTCGCATTTTCATACAGGGGGGACCAAATCTTGTATTGCGGTATATTGCAATACATAGCACCTATTTATTTTTTAATGTATATTCAGATTTTGTATCTGGAGGAAAATAAAACAGCTACAATACATTCATTCAATTATTCATTCATCAGAAAATACATGTCATTTACAAAAATGGTAAGGGGAATTTCAGTGGAGTAACTACATAAAACCTGTTAATATTGTGTTGTTGTTGTGGTGGTGGTGGTGGTGGTGTTGGTGGTGTTGGTGGTGGTTGCAGTTGTTCATGTTTGATAGTCATATGACGCTTTAGACTATCTGGCCTAGAATATGTCTTGAAACACACTGGACAGGAGTACATGTTGACAGCTCAGTGTTTGATATCCAACTAAATAGAAATTCCTTCATTGGGGCATTTTATATCATTTGTAAATGGTTAAAAACGTGTTTTCATTCGTTTCCTTGGACCTCCTCTCACTTTGATTTTCTTTAACCGTTTTAAATTTGCCTGTTCTCTTTTTTCCTGAGCTTGGGCTTGCTCCACGACTTGTTGATGGAGAGACAAAGTTATTTTTGGGTTGCTCAGAATAAGGCATGGTCAGTGCCTGTTCTTTTCATTTCCTTTCTTCCAAAATGTTAGGCCATTCCGGATCATAAAGCTCCAGTGTTCTGTCCACAGACATGATGCCTTGTCGTTCCCCATTTCTCATCACAAAACTATATGGTTTCAATTTACCCAGGACTTGCAACATATAGTAGCCAGTCCATTTCTCGGTGTCTGGCACAAATGGTATATATTGTTGACTCATGTTGATGTGTCCTCCCTGAGTGTTCTTAAGCAAATGAGGTTAGTCATTATTTCGACCTATTATATAAGTTCTGTCAACCTATATTGAATTCAGATCCCTTATCAGATTGAAAAATACCAAGTATATGATATTGTGTTTTTTCTGTCAAGGCTTTCACCACCCTTGGTAGACTTGAGTGGATAGACCCAAAGATAACGTGAAAATAAATCGAATCTTAAATTGACCTTCAGCTTTCACAGCTTCGATTAACTTCTTTGGTCCGGCATAACTGATGTTAAGGATCATAATAAATATCATGTAATGTAAGGTTCCATGATGGGTAAATCGGCCTATCCTATTAATTTTCACTGTATTTATATATCTACAAAAAGAAGACCAACACAAGAAAAATACATACAATATGTTTATTACAAAATCATGATGTACCAATCACACTGTTGAACCAAGGTAACATGTTTTGCCAGCAGTATCACTCTTTTGGTTTGGTTGTCCTACCATATACAAATAGTCACAGTCTGGTGACCACCTCTTATGTTCAAGCCAAGGGTGATCTGTATAGGCCAGTCCTTGAATGAGTCAAGTCTCAGCGCAGAATGAGTTCTACCAGTTGATATAGTCACTAGGATTACATTTCGAACATTGCAAATGCTCCATTTGACCCGGATGAAAATGTTCATCATCTACACCAAGATCATCATCGTCAACACTATCATCATCATTACTATCATCAGAAAATGGTGGTGACCTTAAATCGAGGTACATTGGCGGCGATTCATTTGAGGTATTGAAAGGTGTTGCAACCTCATATTGTGGTCTTCTATCAGATGTTGTGGTTTTAATATAACCAATAGGATAATGATCAGGTTCCTTCCCCTTAACCAAACTGCTACACCCTGGAATCAGTAAGTCCATCTGCTGATCAAATCGTCTGTAGTCTCTATCCATCTCCTCACGGATCTGACGTATTTGTTGATCTACATGATCCTCTCCTTCAGTGTTGGGAACTTCTTTGTCAGACTGAGACTCATCATCATCCGGTAGTTTTCTCTTTAAGGAGTCATTTGAGTTCTTAGACTCATGGGTGTCGTTCTTCTTCTCTATAAGTTTATTTGAATCTGTACTCTTAAGAGAGTCAGTTGGGCATGTCATCATGTCCCTCAGTTCAGGCACAAAGTCTGGCATCAAATCACAACAGTCTCTCAATTTTGTCCATTGATCTTGGGATAGTAGAATACCTTTTGAGGAAGTTACTAGTTTATCATCATTAAACTCCCAGTGTCTGAGATCCACACCATGATCTTCTATGGTGGCATAGACACTGGTTCCCACATGTGTATATATCTTGCCATACTGCTCTAAGAACTTGAACACTCCTGGCAGTTCAAACCAGTGTTTCAGAGTCAACATAATCCCTCGTTTGGTAGGATAGCTCTTGCCATTAGGGAAAGCATCATACTTGCGGATATGTATACTTAACATTCCATTCCAAGTCTGAGTAGTCACATACACATCTCCACCCAAGTCCAAATGACAACGAGGATCCTGCATCTCTGTCAACTGCTTATCTGTCACAGTGGCTAGTCCATATCTCTCCATAGGGTCCTGGGGTAATTTTGCCATTTTCTATCTTCGAGGTAAACAGCACAGAGCACCAATAGCGTCAAGAACATAAGAACACTTCTCAAGCTTCGACTGAGAATGAATGTTTTCATGGAACAAAATGGCCTTTTATCATACCTTGAGAGGGCATAAATGAGGTCAGTTTGACCGAATTATGTCAATTTTAAACACATAGGTCAGCTAACCTAATTTGTCACTTAAATCGGTCACACCAAGAGGTCAACATTTTCAGTTACTATGGGCTGAATAAATGAGGTCAAAGTCATTATTGTCCAAAAAAAAGGCGCAAAAAAAAAAAAGATTATGCAGGCCCATTCCAAAAAAAATAGATTATGTATCAAAAAAATATATTATGCAGGCCCCTATCAATAAATTTAGGAGTAGATTTGGGAGTATGCAGGCCCAATAAAAAAATATCCTATACAAGCCCATTAAAAAAATATACTATTTATTTAAAAAAATATCCTATGCAGGCATATATACTACTCAGATACTGTGTTGTATATATCTTTAAGGATTCGCGGTATTTTCCAATGTACACCTTTGGAAATAAGAGCATATAACATGAAATCGAATGCTATTCGGAAATCTATAAAGGCTGCATAAAACCTGTGTTTCTGTTTTCTTAAATATGTCGGGCACGAAAAACACTGCAGCAGTGTCAGGGGGAAACTCTCAAAGGTGAATGTACCTTCCAACTGATTCTCAAATAAACTTTCTAGTTTATGTGAATTATGTAAGTATATATAAGAATAATCAAAGAGTTGTGAAGAATTATACGGTTTCTCTGCCCCGTCTTAATTATTCTGATAAACCCCGAGCTTTAGCGTGGAGTTTGACATAATAATTCACGAGGGAAAATAATTCGCACCGAGTTGGGTATTATTTTTCTTAGCCAATATCATTTTAATAACTAAACATCGAAAAACTAGACGCAAATTCACGACCTTATAGATTAGACTGTAAACTACAAATTGTACTTCTACGCCATTCATAAACTTGTCAAACCTTCAAGACGCGGGCATCTAAATAGTTTTGCTAATTACGCTCTTCTTTAAGTAAGATGCTTATGTAATTGTTGAACTAGATTCTCAAAATGAATCTTAAATAATATAATGTCTTCCAAACGCTGTTTCCAAGCGATACACGCCCCCGTGGATTAAAATACCACCACTATCTCGTTTAATTCTCCCTTTTAAATAGAATGACAGGTGCTCGCAGTATAAGATACAATACAAATGTATCTGGTGGGTTAAACTACGAATAAATTGATCACAGTATGGTAACACGCTGAAATCCTTCCAAATATCATGAATGAGAGAGTCATCTTCAAATTTGTCTTTGCAACTGAAACAATTCCGACTGTCTAAAGGCAGGTTTTCATATCGGCCAGTTATGACATAATTAACCTTCTTTGACTTGGATTTGTTGACGCGTCTTTACTGTAGGACCCCATGAAACAAGCTAGAAAAACCCTCTTTGACTTCCTATCCCTCTAGTTAACGAAATTTGAGAACGACGATTTCTTGAACATGGGTTTCCCAGAAATATGAAATCATGATGTATCTCATCCTCTTCCTCTTTAAATATGAAGGGAGTAACCTCTGTGGGAATTCGAAGAGAATGGATGTATCTCTGTTTTAGTCATGTTTATTACTCGAGGATTAAATTATCTTGTATTCTGTATAGTGGCGTTTCTATTGCGGTTGAGTGTATTTCATACCCTTGTCATTGGTTTTAATACCGCCTTTGCAAAAAAAACGTGCTACAGCGCCTTTAAAGTGACTCAAGTGAACAAGAAGGCCAATTACCTAGAACGACACAGTGACACAGAAATGAGTAATATTGTTTATTACACCTGTCAAGGCAAAATTCAAAGACTTGAATGCATTACACACCAAATCAATCAAACACAAACACTGTAGATGCGTCATTAGGTGCGTAAAATAAAACGCGTTAAGTAAGCTTCAATTCTCATTCAAATTTCGAGTTTTGTTTTATAAAGATAATAAACTTATTATAATAATATAAGGATCATAAGAACAGGTTATATACCGTATTTCCTCTAATAAGCGCCCGGGCGCTTATTTTTCAGCATACTTTAATAGAACATTGAAGTTAACTAAGGAAGCATTAATGTAAGGGTTTAGATCAGGCGCTTATTAGAGACCCGGCGCTTATTAGAGACCCGGCGCTTATTAGAGACCCGGCGCTTATTAGAGACCCGGCGCTTATTAGAGATCCGGCGCTTATTGGAGGCCCGGCGCTTATTAGAGACCCGGTGCTTATTAGAGGAAATACGGTAACTTCTGCGTATGTAAATAGGAGGTACAGGTTCGGTGTCTGAACACGTTAAGGATGCTCACTTTCTTTGGAATCAAGTAATTATCTGTTCTACACTGTCGGGCCAAAAGAAACGCCCTCAAAATGAAAGATGAAATAGGTTTTTGAAGGACATTTAGAAGTGGTATACATAAGAACAGGAAGATTTTCTGGTCAGCAACTTCTTTATTTTCACATCAAAGAAGTTGTTATCCAGAAAATCTTCCTCTTCTTAAAGATGAAATAATATCTGAAATATAAGTAATGAAAGTCCATTGAAATCGTGGGAAATCTGTGATTCGAGTCAATAACATTCATGAAAATCACGCCCAATGAAGACTGCTAGTAAGAGTAAGAGATCTGGTATGTTTGGCAATATTTTTTCATAATGTTATCAATGACTTTAAAATGTAAGTGTATATTTTAACTTATTCAGGGGCTAGGCAAGTAATATCCTGCATCTATACTCCTAGAAAGAAGTATTGCAACACCTTGATTTAGAGTCAAAGATGAGGTGCTTGGAAAGATACATAGCTTCAAATAACTAAATGAATCAATCGTTGTCGGACCTGCAAAACGGATTCAACAGTTACACATCATATCAGTGACTGTTGGTGATTCAAGCATACTATTTGACAGCAAAGCAAGGAATTTTGGGGTTATCTTCGACTCAGCCTTGACAATGGAGTCTCAAGTGAACCAAACTTGCTATATCCACCTAAGAAGCATTGGAAACATCCGTCACCTCATCACCACAGATGCAGCAAAGACCCTGGTTCAACAACTCGTGATGTCTCGCATTGATTTCAGCAACAGTCTTCTATACGGCTTGAGTCAAGAATTGCTTAACAGGCTACAGAAGGTCCAGAATGTGGCAGCTCGGATTGTGAGTCGTGCTCCAGAAAGATGCCACATAACACCAGTACTGATGTCACTTCACTGGCTACCAGTTGAAGCACGTACTCACTACAAGATATCGTACGTGCTTTACCTATGCCTGCCTCTATGGTATAGCACCGAGCTACCTAGCAGAGCTGATCTCTCCCTACCAGCCTACACGGAGTTTGAGGTCTGAGCAACAACAGCTACTTGCAGTACCGAGATCAAGACTGAAATCGTACGGAAACAGATCTTTCCAAGCAGCAGCGTTCCCACTTGTGGAACCCACTACCCCAGAATATTAAAGAATCCCCAAGCCTTGAGACATTCAAAACAGACCTGAAAACATTCCTCTTTAAGTTCTACCCCCAGTGACTTTCCTAACGTGAACTCTCACCTTGTGATGTAGCGCTTTGAGCATGCACCTTGTGGATGGAATTCAGCGCATTACAAATAGACATTATCATTATTTGCAGAATGTTTATGTGGTGACTACTTTGTAAGTTAATAATCAATTCTTGAAACAATTTAGGGTTTTATTGATAAAATTGTAATGGTACTGAATTTTCATCGAAAATAACTATTGTTCTTGAATTCAAGCAACACAATTAAATTTGAGTTTCAGTTCTTGAAATCAACATTCTTATATTACGAAGTTTACATTCATCCATAAAGCATTTTGATCACAAATAAATAAATAACTTATCGATGGTTGAAGTTTTATCTAAATTTTCAACAGTTTTGTCAGTTTGATTGGAAAAGAGTTTTAAATCACAAGGATTTGCGATTAATTTGAATTATTTTGATTGTAACACATTGAAAGACAATCCATCTCCCAGTGGAGAGACATCCCATACAGTCATACATCCCATACAGTCATACATTCCATACTGGCCAGCTCATTTGTTTAAAGGTACATCCATTGTGTTGTTGGGGGTCACATATTGCAAACGTTATAAATGGTGTTACTTTATCGAGAAGTGCCGACTGTTACCGAAAACTACCAATTTGATTATAGTAGCATATTAGCATATTGACGATACGAAGGTAAAAGTAGTGATTTCTGAACGAAAACCGGACAATGCACAGCGTGTGGCGCGCGTCAATGAGTCAAACGTAATTTTGGAATTTTATTTATAACAGACACAAAGAAAAGTTTGAGTTAGTATTGTTAAATAGG
This sequence comes from Gibbula magus, assembly GCA_936450465.1. Lineage (NCBI taxonomy): Eukaryota > Metazoa > Mollusca > Gastropoda > Trochida > Trochidae > Gibbula > Gibbula magus. The sequence continues at coordinate 50,124,848 of OW388301.1, forward strand.
TCACATAACTACTGTGCATGTTCATTGGACGTGCAGTTTCGGTTTCTGCACATGCATAATGGTGTTACTCAATTTTAATTGGAAACTAGTAATTATTATATATTTGGCGATTGGGGATAAATAATGCAGGCTGAGTGAATTTATTTGTATTGTAGACAGCACATGTGGTGAGTTGGAACGTATAAAAGTCAAATAAATTTTTATGAAACACAATGGATGCAATTCAATTTCAAAATAGTGAATCTTTGAACTTTCATACTGACTTCATATTGACTTCTCCCAAAAGCCACTTACTAAAAATGTCATCTATGCATTAAAAGGAATTGAATTAAAACATTATAACAGAAACTATCGAATTTCATATTCCAGGATAACAGTACTGAACTTATTGGAGAGCCATACCGGTTTATTTTTTTAAAACATAAAAAAAGAGTGAAACATAATTTTAATTTCAGTAACACTTTATAGCTGCTACATCATTGTTTTATCAGTTCTATCGACATAATCTTTTGTACAACATATATTATATGTTTATGTAACTTTGATTTCGGTTTTGCGATACTTTTTTCCAGGTGTACATGGAAAATATCGTCAACATATTAGCGGAAAGTATCATCGTTAAATTATCATTATCACATATTGAATGAGGAGGGGGGAGGCGGAGGGGTGGGGGTCACATATTTAACCGTTGAGAGGGAGTTCTCCGAGATTTTTATGGAATATTTGAATTCCCCGTCTCTTTAACTACGTTTATGTTGAACAATTTAGTGCACCTTTACGGTGTCCTGTAGACTGAACTCAGTAGTGCAAATTTCCAGTCAACGTTTACATTTATCAGGCTCTGTCGTCCAAATAAAACAGGCGAAATAACGTTTGTATTTGTAGCAGCGAAAGTCTATCATTTTTCCATGTGCAACTTTATAATGTGCCGTGCGAGATGTTTTGGTTACGAATCCACCACGGTCACCGGTACGATAACGAAAATGGTAGATTTACTGTAGCTAAATAATCAATAAATTTCAGAAGTATTGAATGTTAAATTATACTAAGGATATATTCGCCATCACGAATTCACCTACAAAATATTCATGATCATTGAACTAAGTAAATTATTCTAATTGAAAGTCGCAAAAAAGATGCCGGAAATTGTCCCACGCATGCGTGTTACGCCATCTGCATTCCATCATGGCCGACTATTTTGACATTGGTAGCAGACAGCTATTGTTTTTAACATATAGTATAAATACCATCTTGTAAATATCAAAACATAAACATCGGGAAAAGAAAGACATAAATTGTCGTCATTTTCAAGTACGTTGTTTTTATTTTCACTTACTGTCTTCATCGATGTGGGCATTTGTTTCCTTGTTGCCATGTAAATATGACATTCAATTGTTGACGGAAGTTTGTAAATAAATAGATGCGACATCAACACATCTTCGGATTACGCTAACTTCACGCAATCTTTATTAGTTCAATGTGTGTCTTATCATGTACATATGCGGTTAGTCAAGAGGTTAGCGTTTACTTTTACCGGTGAAACTGATTCGATATACACATCATCCAGTTATCTCATTCTCAGCTTAGCCTACTGCCTGTGTAGCAGGTGCCCTTGATTGAATTTATTTTGATTAGTACTTATGCAATTTTCATCATCTCATCAAAGACTAGTATTATAATTAATTTTCAGGACATGTTCACAGTGATTCATCTACAAATATGACTTTTTGAGTACAGGGACTCACTATCCCTAGCTTTTAAGCGTCCCAGAAAATAAAAGCGAGTCCCTCCATAATAATCCTATTATTATAGAAAAAAACCTTGCATCTCAGGGACTCGCAGTTTAAATTTCCATGAGTCATTTTCAAATTTTGTGAGTAAATGAAGCAGGACTCGCAGGTAAATTTATCCCTGATGTTCAGTTATTATTCATTCGGGAACCAATCGTTTCGAAGGCTGAACAAGTTTGTAGACATGATTTTTCTCAGATAGAACAGGTTCGTAGATTGATTAAAAAATAAATCAATCTCCCATTATTGTTTACATTTATGAATTATTTACATTTACTTTGAACGTTGACATGTATTAATAATTATCTTATAACTGAGATGTTATGTCTTGTTTGCAGTGATAGGAAACCTATGTTAGCTTTGTCTATGATGAAAAAAAACATGTTTAATTGCAACCTTTTATTGTTGATAAACTTAGATAATTAGTTTACCATTATCCATTGTTTCATAGATAATGTATCTATAAGAATAATATAAAAAACACAAAAACAGTTGTTTGTTGTGAGAAAACCTTTTATGTACATTTATTGTTTAGATTAACATCAAAACATAATTTTATAACAATTCATGAAAAATGTTTGTTAACAATGATTTTATTCCATATTCTACAAACGTCTACAAAACCATTGCGCCATGAGCAGGTATTAGTACCTGGAGGTAGCGCGTTATAAATATCCACATTATCCACATTATATTAACATTCAATTCGCCTACGAAACTAATGAAATTGATGTCTACAAACCCGTTCTGTCAACGAATAAGCATACCCATTCATTCATACTGGTATGATTGATTAAATTTTAATTTATCTCAAGTCATCATCCAGGTCATACAATTATTAGTACTAATTGCTATGTTATGCAATTACATATATTGCACATTTATTCTACACAGGTATCAACTCCCTCCAGTGGAAATATGACGTGTCTTCTTCAACATGACTGATACAATGACAGTTGAAACCAACTCCTCACTTCCCGGAGGAAAACCCCCTGGAACACCAAGGAAGAAGAAAAAAGGAACTCTTGCAAAACTTGCAGAACGAAAACGACGTGCTTCTCTTGTGTCTGAAACTGAGAGTAATTTTGGATCCAAAGTGTCATTATCAGATAATAAGAATGGTAAGGAAGGCAAATCCAGTAACCACTCAGCAGAAAAAATTACATCCCAAAGGCAGATTAACAATATTCCCATTGAACCTATTATTGTTGTACAATCACAACCGTCGGTTCAGAAAAGTGATGCCTCGAAACCGACACCAAAACCAAGAAATGGAAAGAAAACAAAACAATCAGACGAAGGACTTGCTCCTCGTGATATGGATATAGAAGAGAAAGATTCTGATGATGAGAAAGATGAACTTAAAGGTTCTCAGACCGATGCTACCATGCATCGGTTTAGAAATCTGAGAATGGCTACGGAACGGTCTGGGTCTGTTGAGTCTTTGAAGAGCAGCCCTTTTATGCCCAAACCGCCAACAACACCTAAAACATCCGCACGTGAATCTCCAAAAGGTGAGAAACGATCCAGGGATCCTAACTCTTCTGGTGAGGAACACGATCAGGGATCTAAGAGACATAGTTCCGAAGGGAAAGATGACATTAAAGTGAACACTGCTGATGAACTCATTGCAACAGATTCACAGCATGTGGTTGTTGACGATTTATCAAAAGATTCTGTGCCAAGATCAAGACGAAGACTACGTGAACATTTGAATAAAGAGTTTGATAATGCGAGTATGAGAGACTCCGGGTTAGGTCACTCATCCAGTGCTCAAACCCCAGAGGTAACATATGGGTCAATATCTGACCTCCGGGCAGTCACTGACCAATATGAGACCGTCTTAGCTATGGACAAAGACAGAAATCTCACTCCAAGATCTAGTCGACTTCCGCCTTTGTCTCCGAAATCACATCCACCACCAATTGCACAGAGTGTTTCCTCCACGTCTTTACGAACAGCCTATAAAACAGATTTTTACCCTCATTCAGCTCGCAACAGTAACTTTGATTGTACATCCGAGCGATCAATTTGCTCAACAAGCATCATGTCTGCCATCACAACGAAACAGGCTCGGGAACGGTAATGTTCTGTTTTGTCAAACCTTCATCAATGCCTATTAAAGCCATTTTGTTGTATTGGCCATGTATCCAAAATAAAATTCTCAAAAGACAAGTTGTCTTGTGAAGTAGTGTGATAACTAGATTGTAAAGTTTTCCAGTTTTAGATCAAACATAAAGGGATATTACAATACATGTATATATATTTCTTTATTTATCATGTTTATTGAGATCTAAATCCAGTGATTAAGTAGATATAATTAATAAAATATAAAAGAAGAAAGAGAATTGATTGAATTTAAATTTTCAAAACTGACATTCATATGAAATTAACTTCTATTTTCATTTTTAGCTCATCAGGCCTATTTATCCTATTTTCATCTTCTTCTCCAGAACAAAAAGACCTAGAAGGCTGTAATGTTGTGTGAAGACTTCAACCAATGGAGATTCTAAATTGTAGCTTTGGTGATGCTGTGGCTCCAAATACGAGCCTCACAGGCCATGACCTAAAATCCTTTTTTCATCTTGTTCTCCAGAACCATAATACCTAGATCATGGTAGATCATACGAAACCAACTAAATTGTTTTCACCTTATAACATTAACACAATTCTCATTCCTCAATTACAGGAACTTTTTAGTTGGTAATTCAAGTACAGTGTCTCTTATGGGTACAGACGAACTGGAGCGGTTCTTCCCAAACAAAGATGTTCATGTTTGGGTGGGTACCTGGAACATGAATGAAAAGAAAGTAAGATTTTTTTAAACCCTTTACCTTTGTCTCAAGTTTGATTAAAAATTGACCTTGTTCTGAGGAATATAATTTGCTAAATAATGCAACTTACGGGTTACGAACAGGTTCTGTAGATTCCTTTCCACAGGGTCTGCGAACACCTATGCATGTTCTGTACTAGTTTATTACAGACAAAATTTAGTCTCAAAGCTGACCAATCAGATCATTGTGTTTAATGGTCACCGTTTTGAAAGCATTCGGAATCATTCGTTAACGCGTTCATCATGTTATGGAAACACGTAAAAGTATGACTGTTGGGAGTTACTTGCCCCTAGCTTCTCGCACCGAAAGTTTTTGTGAAACGTTCTGTGTTTGGCAACCTGAACATTGTCAGTATATTCGAGGCGGTTTGTCGAGGAAACCTCTGAACAATATTACGATAGATGCAATATTTTGCAACTTTAATTCCTTGGAATGCCTTTGTCCCTCATGACTGTATCAGTCTAATCAAAACTACCATTGTCGGAGGGATAAAAGCTGCGAAATAGTATGTACTGGGATATAAAATATCCAGGGGGAGCTCCAGTGTTCAATCTAGGACGCGCGGTTGTGCGAATCATGCTGAAAATTATCTAATAGCCATTATACGTAAATCATAGTGAGGACTGATACGCATTTATTTTTATCCCTACCTTTTTTCAAAATATCCCCTTTTCTGCGTGAAGGGGTGATAAATTCCCCCTAAAATTTTGTTTCTAATTTGGACACTGAAACTCTCCCTGCTATGTTGTATAGGGAAGTGCAGATCAGTGCAATGGGATATCCTGTCATTTGTGTCTTACGTGTTGTATCTTGTTGCAGTCTATGCCAGATCTGAACGACTTCCTGCTTCCCAAGGCTGCTGAGTATGTACAGGACATCTACTGTGTGTCTACCCAGGAGAACGCTCTCAACAAGTGGGTCACTCACGCTCTAGTAGTTTAAAGTAAAGTTGAGTTTAGAGCTAGGTCCCCTCCTGAGTTAAATCTGGAGGTTAAAGACCCAGTATTGAATACTAGTGACTGTAAGTTATCACAATATGGCTATGCAAAAACTTCCCTATGCAAGGCATAACTCTCGCCAGTCTTCACCACTGGCTAAATCAACCCTTTAAACTTCAGTTTATCCAGCAATGAAGCACGTCACCCACCCTTTTGGTGAGCTGTGTCAATTTTTGCTGAACTTCATTAATAGCTGTCAAGTGAGCTATGCACAGGACCACATGCCACCATTTAAACCTTCTTCATTATGCTAAGGGAGATGTTAGGGGAGACTATATCAGATAAATAAGTTAAACTGCAGCACAGAAACATAAGGAAATGCAGCAAAGACTCTGGTTACTGATTGAATCATGGCTGACATGTTGGTATGTTTCAGACGAGAGTGGGAACTAAAGATTCAGGAGACGCTGGGACCATCACACGTCATGTTACACTCAGCGGCGCACGGATCTCTGCACATTGCTATCTTCATCAGGAGGGATCTCATCTGGTACTGTTCAGGTTAGCAGCAACTTCATCACCTCATCTCAATACCTTCAAGGGGCAGTAGCATGTTTTTTCGCTCAAATAAGTCGATGAAATGCATTTGAAAAAAAATGTCACCAATAGTAAAACACCCTTCTCTTCAGAAAATCAAGTTAAAAGTGAGTGTACATGGTTTGGTAAAACCGGGGGAATCGTTTTTTGTACTTAGAAATATTAAAATGTTTTCACAATAAAATGGCCGCCATGCAATTTTTGTTAATACGCAACTCTGTCATTACCACTACGGATAATTGGTTGGTTTAATAAGATGTTTTACCCTCTAAAGTAGATATAAATGACATAAATAAAATATGCAAAAAACATGCTACTGCCCCACATGATATGAAGTGCGGGAGTAAGGCAAGTTACCGATTTTTTTCCGGTCCCGCGAGATGCGAGGCAGCATGTTCGGGCAATGCATACCCAAGGCAATGCAAACACGTGGGTGATAATTAGCCCCCAGGGAGATTAGGCTTCGGGGCAAAGCCTGACAAAATTGGCCTTTTGTAAAGCTAATTATCGATGCATTACTGGTCAACAATGCACACACAATTTGATGTGTTTTTTGCTTGACATTTCGACCATACATTGACAAAGTTTAGTTATCGAAGCGAACTGCGAGATGTATATAAACAAGTTTTCATGTGGCGATTCACGGACACTTCGTCTCGCATTTCGCCTGGAGACCAAATATAATTATTACCGATCCGGTATATGGACTAAGTCCAACGTACGCATCTCGCAAAGGGGTAAAACTTTTTTATCCCCCGCCGCGCGTTTAGCGCGAAGCGGGGGATATAGTATTCGGCTGCGTCCGTCCGTCCGTACGTCCGTACGAAATGGAATAACTCAAATACTATTCACTGGATTCTTTTCATATTTTGCATATGGGTTCATCATGGGAAGAGTAATGTTCTTACATAGGTTTGTGACCTTGACCTTCATTTCAAGGTCACAACAAGACTTTGTTATTTTACCCTTGTCAGCGGGATATCTCATTAACCATTCTCTGGATTCTCTTCATATTTTACACATAGCTTCTCCAAGGAAAGACGACGGGCTGATTAGATTTTGGTGACCTTAACATTATTTTCAAGGTCACAGCGGAACTTTGAATTTTTCGACATGTTAATGTACATGTAAAGCTTGTCAGCGGGATATCTCAAGAACCATTCACCAGAATTCTATCATTTCTTACACAAAGCACCTTCCAGGGAAGACGACGGGCTGATTAGATTTTGGTGACCTTGACATTATTTTCAAAGTCAAAGTGGAATTTTAAATTTTTCGACATGTTAATGTACATGTAAAGGTTGTCAGCGGGATATCTCAAGAACCATTCACCGGAATTCCATCATATCTTACATAATGCACCTCCTAGGAAAGACAAAGGGCTGATTAGATTTGATGACCTTGACATTTTTGTCAAGGTCACAGTGGAGCTTTGACTTTTTCGACATGTTTGACAGTCGATTTTGCTGATCTTGACATTATTTTTAAATTTTGAAGTATTAATTTTTTCGGCGGGGGATCATGTCACCTTAGTGACAACTACTTGTTCTCTATGAGCCTCCCGGACCAATACGGGACCCGCAAGTTAAGGGTTAAATTTACTGAATCAAACCAATGAAATGCCTTTTTAACTCAAGGGGTGGGTTTTATACATGGTATAGCCGTCCGTTGGCCCTGTTCATGGATTATTAAAAGGAATGAAAACAATATTTTTATTTTCAAATTATTGGAAGCCGAATGTATGGGTCATTTGGTATCTGAACTATTATTACGTCAAAGCACTTTGACTAAAGTCCTCGTGCTTTAACTATAACATCCGAGTGCTTTGACATATAATAATAGTTCAGGGCAAAACTATACTTCATTACAAAACACATTGGGGTACAGCGAACTTTATTTCTTTAACAAACTCATATTGTGCGAAGGTTTCCTCGCAAAACTGTCTGATAACAGCTCGTAGGCTCCAATGTTCGGACGCAATTCAGGTAACCAATCACTGGACCTCCAACAAAAGCTTTCGGTGCGAGAAGCTAGGGGCAGATAACTCTAAAGAGCTATCCTTTAGTCTGTTCCGAATGCTTTCAAAACGTTGGCCGTTTAAAAAACTATGATGTGATTGGTCAGCAATTTGATTGGGCTTTACCTTCGGTAAACTGGTACAGAACACGCGCCTATACAGGGTGTCCTCAGACCTTGTGGCGAGGAATTTGTACAACCAGTTTGTATCCCGATATGAACTATTTTGCAGATTTTATTCCTTGAAACAGCGTCGATTTTAGTCAGACTGTATTACCACTATGTTGCTAAGTACAAAATGTAAAAGATAATAATTTTTACACGTTTCTTCATTTAGCAATATATCTTAGAAAGCAATTTTAAGTGAAAATATGCATTTATATATTTTGTAGATCTTATGTTTAGGTAAAGTTATGGGTCTAGATGCAAGAAAAGGTTATTCATATTGATTCGATTCATATAATGTGGGGTTTTTGTGAGATTTTGCCTGGGCGTTATCAAGCCCTTTACATACAACAACAATGGATAAGGGCGGGTAAATTGAGTAAAAATTTCTCTGATGGAGTGTCCCAGGGGTGATATGGCGGTGAGTAACAGAGCATTTATTAAACCCTGGGTAATCGAGGATGGGTAGGATGGGGGTTGATGCAACAGTAGAAACTGAAATGGTTTTAATGATTGTTGCAGTTGTAGAAGACGATTTTGTGACGACGCGCGCTATGACGATGGTGAGGACAAAAGGCAGCATAGCGTGCAGCTTCTCCCTCTTCGGTTCCTCCTATCTCTTCCTCAACTGCCACTTCACATGTGAGTTGAAAGGTTTGAATTGTAACAGCAGTTAAAGGATGGTAGAAGATTACTACTGCATGAAATATAGCAGACTGGAAACTTTGGTTAATAGTCGATTACATTAAATCTCAAGAAAATCCTCTAAATGGATATTATTAAACAAGATCATGTGTTTGTTATAGTGTAAGACTTCTAATGATGAAGTCCTGATTTGTTCTTTTATGGTTTTAGTATTTAAATGTTTTAAAGTCATGCAAAAGGAATTTTTGAATTCAGAGTGGGTGATGTTCCTCCCCTTTTGAAAATTCTTGCATGTAATTAGCATGCTATGTAATGCATGCTATCTGTTTATGTGCAGTTTCTGCCGCCGCAGCAATTTGTATTGGCTATAACTATTTTCAAAGAAGGTTTTGAGAACTCGTATACATAGCTTCTTACTTATACCCCAGGGGAATTTTTTTGACATGTTTACATTCAAGATAAAAGGTCAAAATGTTACCACACATTTAACAGGTAATACATACTAAAGAATTAAAGCACAGTGATTTCTCTTGGTGTCTCAGAAATACATCGATTAAAATCGAGGAAAAAGTTGATATTTCATTCCTTGCAAAAGCAATCTATCTCGAAAAGAGTTTTATACTATCACTTTACATCCCTGATACATGTGACATACTTGAATCGTTCGTGGTATCTTAATTTATTGCAACTTTATAGTAACTACAAGCATATCTTCAAGCAACCTATGCCATCTTGGCTTAAGTGACCTACTTTTGCATAAATACCTTGATGGAGTTAGAAAATAAGAAACATGTGGTTATTTGTTCCGGAGATCTATTTGTCGACTCTGTTCCAGGCATCTTCATAGGGGACAGCTTTTCTCAGAAACTGTTTAAAATCAAATCATTTGTATGGCTTGAGGGTGTCAATACCTTGATGGAATGAAAATGAGAAGTGCACAATTATTTCTTCTCAAATTATTGCCCTTGTTCTGATTTCTTGAATCTGGCAGGGGATGTTGATGACTATGTCTTGTTTGTTATATATTATAGACACAGCATCAATGGACATTGCTCGTTGAACATAGAATGTGTTTTGGTAAATAAAATATTAAGATTTTAATATTATTTCTTTGCAGCTAACGTAACGAAGAAGAAGGAGAGGCTGGAGGACTACACAAAGATCATCCAGGGGCTCCGGCTGCCAAGATCGTCCTCTGCTGGTGCTTCCTCACAGAAAACAGGTCTCCTTCTTTCAACCTTACTCTCAATGGGACATTTCAAAGGGATATAGTTCACAAGACAAAATTTGAAGGGATATTCCTGTTTGTACATGGTTAGTGTGTTCACCGCCGGATCAAGAGGACTGGGGTTTGAATCTGGTTTTGGGATGGGCAACTTGGAGAACTGTTCTGCATGTAGTAAGGTTTGGGTGCAATGCTACACTAATATCCCAGCAGTACTACCTATGTTTCACTAGTTCCAGCTCGCAGGTTTCACTTCAATGCATACCAACCATGGTGTTATGGGCTTTCCTCTTGCAATAATACTAGCAGCCATGATATAAATGAAATAATGTTGAAATAGCTGTTGATCAATATCAACTTGCTTTAACTTGTTTGTACATCTGCATATTTTGGTAGTTTTAAATTTGACAATTTGAACAGAAATAACGAAAAACAAACATTGAAATCAATTAGAGGCACTACCTAGCTGTTGATCAGTCTCATGATTGTAAGTTCATGGCTAGATATTCTAACAAGATATACACTAAGATACACTAAGATACACTAACCATTTGAAAGAACTGTGTGCATTGAAATTCAATGCAGTAGGAATATTTATGACAAATTATTGTCAAACTTACAAGATTTCATAAGTTACAAACTTAGATCATTATTCATCTTAATGTAAAATAATTATGTGTATTTGAATGGTCAGATTAGTGTTCTGCAACAAAATAATAAAATTATTATAACAAAATAACAAAAACATAACTTCAAAATAATAATTTATTCTTTCATCATAACGTAAGGATGTATTGTGGCTCTCAAAAGCTTTAATCCTTGACGACACCACAATAACATTGTTCTTGTAAGAAACATTGAGGCATTATATCCCATGGAAGAAAAACGATACCATAAGATGATATTTTACAAAACAATGGTTAATTTTTCTTTCAGGTGATGTGACGGCGAATTTTGACAGTGTGTTTTTTAGCGGCGATCTCAACTTCCGTATCGAGTGGAAGAAACATGCAGTGGAAGGGAAAGTGGACCACATTGAGGATCAACCTTTCAAGAACTACGAGCATCTCCTGGCTGGGGATCAGCTCTCCAAGTTCATCACAGAAGGTAATAGTGTGAATAATAACTGTAAGATCCCTTCTAGCGTGGTTTGAACCAGGGATGCAGATTCAAACTTTGAACCCATGACCTCCGGGTCAGAGTCCTGCTCTCAACTATTTGAGCCAAAGGGATATCTTACTAGCCGAAGGCAGTAGGAACACTTTCAGTTCGATGTATTGAGATTGTCATGAGCATTTGAGATTTGCCCGGCCACTCGTTGAGCGACAAATGTTACGTAAGTGATTGTGAGATCACCTCCAGTGGGATTCGAACTCTCGACCTCCAGGTCGTGCTCTACCAGTTGAAGTTAAAGGGATATCCCACAAGCCAAAGACAGTAGGAACACTTTCATCTCATCACTGAGGCGTGACTGTGATAAGCGACAGACAGGGCCGGCTAGACAGCTACTCCGCCGAGCCTCGTTAATTAATTAATGATGATTATCACTGCCGCTAAATGAATTTATGAGGTCTATTACATCACCAAAAAGACATGTTTATGCAATAATTGTTTAATTGTCATCTGCGGAATTACCTAGTTGGATATCCAAACAATCGATATATGGAAAATTTAAGTTGGTTTATTGAAATTAACAATCAAAATGTTGCGAAATTATGTTGAATTATGACTATCGCCGATAATAGGTTACTCCAGTGACGCCACAGAAATCATCACTTCAGGGGCCACACCCCTGCAGACTTTCATTCTGGTCGCCGGGCCTAAATTAGGCGTTTTTTTTAAAAAGCCGCATATAAGTATTTTATGGACCGATTTCAGAAATTTAAAATCGAGCAATTGTCAAATTGACATCCCACTTTAATGAATCAGATTTTGACCATATGTCATTGCATCTATCCTTTAAGCCCATTCTTATCACATGGGTTACGCTCAAAGTTAAGAATTCTTTAAGCTATGAACGTTTCGAGAATAAGGACCCTGTAGTTAAAGTCATTTTTGTTGATGAGTATTTTGTAATTTTTCGCAGGTAAAATCTTCCAAGGGTTTCAAGAAGGCAGAATCAACTTTAAGCCAAGTTACAAGTTTGATCCAAACACGGACAGATATGATACATCAAGCAAGTCGCGTATTCCCTCCTACACAGTAAGTTGGATATCTTCTTTTATTACCTACGATTATTTGTACAAAAACTATGTGTCATTATTCAACAAACAATATCTCTTTTAAATAAATGGAAAATAATTAAATTTAGGTATGTATCAAGATTAATATGTCATCATGAATTTGTAGCTCTGTGTTTTTAGGAACATTGATGTACAACAAATTCCAGAAGGCAATGAAGTATTATTGTTATTATCCCACCAGTATGTAATACCGTGGGATATAGTCGTCGCCCTGTCCATCCATCCGTAATCATTTCGTTTCCTGAGCAGAACTGAAAAACCATTCATGATATCTTTCCAAAACTTTGCATGTGTATTACCCACCAACTAGAGTGCCTTTGGATATTTTCTGAATTTTTATTATCATTTTAGTTTCCATAGAAACGTGTTGGATTTGGACTTTGTTCAGTGATAGGTTCGTTTCTTGAGCACAGCTCCAAAACTCTTCATCATATCTGAAACTCAGCATGTGTATTACCCACTAACTGAAGTAGTAGATATGCAATTATCTGTTAAAGATGTGTTTTACAAATTATGTGTGGTCGATAGGATACGCCATTTTCTGATGACTCTTGTTTGATTGATTACAGGATCGGATTCTGTTTCGGTGTCGTAAGAAAAACTGGGTACAGTGTATCCATTACGACTCTGTCATGTCCATACAGTTGTCCGACCATAAACCTGTCTTCGCCATATTTGAAACATGCATCAAGCCTGGCAAGGAAGGGTATGTGAAAAATAATTTTATTTTTATTTCAACTTTTTAACAGATGTTAGTTAAAGAAGACAAGTGATTCATGAATGATCAACTTTTTATTTAACAATAGCAACGTTTCGGTATAGATCCTTATACCGTTATCAAGAAATGCTATAAATGATCTATATCAAAAAGGTTATTGTTAAATAAATAAGTTGATCATCATTCAATAAATCCCTTGTCTTGAGAATTGTTTGAAATGTAGACATCTAATACTGTAAATTTCATGTTCAGCTGAATGGGTGTAATAGCATTGAGTAATTGTAACAAAGTTGTACTCATTTAAATCAGATTGAACGTAACACTTGTACCTTGTTTGTTGATCTGAGTATTGGCCCACAGAGGTCATGTCAAGTGACCTTCACTGTAACTTTTCACCTTCAATAAATTCAGCCAATCGGAGGCATTCTTAGATATAGCATTGAATGTGATGTTTCACTGCACTTTAAAACGCTCTCTGTGGTTGGCTGAACCAATAGCGATAAAATGATTTGATTGGCTGGATCAGAGGTCACAGCCCAAAGGTTTATGTGGGGTTTTACCCCAGGGTATATAAGCAGGGTGGAGCATATACGTTTTATCAAGAGACAGGATGATCGTGGAAAGGCTCATTTGGTCAGCTGCTGTTAAACTATTCCAGTAACAGATGGGCCTACAATCAGTTTTCAAAACAATGTGAAAAGATGGGTTGAAAATGGATAAAGTGTTTCCTGACAAAACTACCATTTTTTAATTTCAATTTCTTCTTTCGATTAATTTCCAGATCCCATTTAGCAGGAGGTCTCTTTGATAGATCGGTGTATCTGGAAGGTAAGTACTTCATTATCGCTAATATTGAAATTCACTAAGCCTGCATGGGCCTGCTTGCATGGAAATGTAGACGTACTGACCAAAAGAAAATAAGCTTTTTTATAGTTATTGAATTTCTAGACTTATCATCTTCACCGAATTGAATTTAAAGGGGCAGTAGTACGTTTTTTCGCTGAAATAAGGCAATGAAATGTATTTGAAAAATAATGTCACCAATAGTAAAACAACCTTCACACTTCAGAAAATCAAGTTAAAAAATGAGTGTACATGGTTCTATAAAGCCATGGGAATCGTTTTTGTCATTCGAAATAGTAAAATGTGTTCACAATAAATGGCCGCCGTGCAATTTTTACTTTATATGCAACACTGTTATTACCACTACTGATTAAAATGGTTTGTGTAATAAGATGTTTTATCCTCTAAAGTAAATATAAATGACATAACTATCATTATAAATGGGCAATTTGAAAAAAATAAAAATTGCAAAGAATGTGCTACTGCCCCTTAAAGTGAACTAGGGGGTTGAATTTAGTATGAAGGAAAGTTACCAACAGTATAGATGGAATATGTGGATTATTCATAGATAAGTGCACATGACATACACAGAGATTATTACACAAATAAGTGTGTCATATCATATCGATGAAAAGATCTTGAACTTTAAAACCAGAGCAGAAGCGATGGTTATACACAAAACAGTGACGGATCCAGGAATTTTGAAAGGGGGTCCACCAATGGAAAAGGGGTGGGTCCAACATTTTTTCCCCCATACCCGCCCATGCCAAAATATACGGACCCCCTCGACCCTGCCCCAACCGATCCCCCCCACCACCTCCCCTGGATGCGCCACTGCAAAATACGCTAGTTTTGTTCAGTTAGTTTTCACACTTTGTAGTGTTATCAAGTCGATATATCCTCTCTTAAGATTTTCAATTGTAACCTCTGTTGCATATCAAGCACTTGGCTAGAAATAGAGAATGCAGATTGGTTGCATCATTAGTTAATTGTCCAGTCAACAATGTATCTAACTAATTCCGTATACAGGAAGTTTGTGACTGGGAATGGAGCCGAAGAACACCTCGAAAAGCCGCACTGAGCGCTTAAAATAATTAATTTATAATGTGTGTAAATGTAACATATTGGGTTGGGATTAAGAGAGCACAATCTGTGTTCAAATGGGTGTCGAGTTTGAATTTTTAGGACTTTGACTTTGACGATACAAAATTATTTCGATTTGAGTCGAGAGAAAGACATTGCCAACCTTTGCTCACTTTGTTCGTACGTAGGGAAAACTGGTCTTTCATCTGTTGCGCAACATATTTGCGCCAAACTTCACCTGTGCTTCATCTGTGCGATGCACACATATTGTTTACAAGACGGAATTCAGTCGCAGATGTAAAACCTTGTTTGATTGGACAAAAAAGGACGTTACCATCGTTGCAAACTTTCACCGCCAGGGGATAATGCGAGGATAATGAAATATGGCCTATATGCAACAGAGGTTAGGATGGAAAAACTTTGTGGAGCAGCCTCTATGGGGAGAGAATGATATACATTATAATGAAATGTTTTGTCCTGTTTATATCTACAGGTAACAAGAGAAGAGCTCTCCACATGGCTAGTGCTGCTCACACTGAGAAGGCTAGTTCAGTCTGCTCCTTACAGTGACGTGGTGTCTCGACTATGCATAAAATCATTGATTCACACAAACCTATGATATTAATCCAAATATAAATGTGTAAGCTTACTTTGACATAGGTAAAAGATGAACGGATGTCATTGTACATCATGGATGACACTTGACACACCTTAAAGGCACTGTAGCACGTTTCTTGCATATTACCGTATTCTCCCGGGTATAAGACCAGGCAAACAAAAAAAACATTGGGATGGGCTTTTAGACAGGAGAGACCGTCAGACATGAATAGGTTTTATGTAAGTTTTTGACACTTAACTTAAAATAATATTATAGATATATGTAATGTATGACCATGGAACATCTGGCAAAGCTGGGGGTTGGCTTTAATCCAGGAATAACCCCAACCAGGACAATCCTCTTAAAGTGGCTTGAGTATGGTCTTATATCCAAGAGAATGCAGTATTTTTGCCTCAAATTTGCTGTTTGTTATTTATTGATAAAGTTTCTACAATATCTTGTCAGGTTAGAGGGGAAAAGTTCTCATTACACGACCTGATAAGCCTTATCCATAGAAAACGTTTACCCGTATTGGTAGAAAATGGTGTGATGTATAAAGTGACTTTTTTGTTGTACTTTTGTGAGAGGTAGATTTATAGGTATTTTGCGAATTTGAGAGTTCATACAGCAAGATGGTTGGACATTCCATTATGCCACCATATTTCAAATTTTACTCTTTGGGTATCACTGCATCAGTCAGATCATTTGAACTTTCTTTGAGTGTCCATTTTCGTGTGAACACCTGACTTGCATGACTTAACCAAACCATGTACATTTGTTTGAGGCGTATTAATTAGCCATTGAGAATACTTGTGTTCCTTTTCGTGAGAGCATTTGATTTCTGTAAGAAAATCGTGCTACAGCGCCTTTAAATACATTTGTTAATCTGAATGATGCTTGTTCATAGGAGTCATAGAGATATTGGTTCATAGAACCCTTAGAATTAGGAGATAGATATTATTAAGTATAAAAGGTAGCTCTTACTTTGTTATCAAAACAATACGTCATAACCGTTGCTGGACACTTCAAACCGCTGCATTTTGCATGATCACCTTATCCTGGAGCAGGCTTAATGAAAGGTCAGTGTTCAAATGAATTTAGCCTAAGGTGGTCTAACCATAGCGGCGGTTTAAGAGGAGGGGGGTGGATCAGGGTTTCGAACCCGTCCCATGGTTTGTTGTTCCAGCCGATGCTCGCAGGTTTCACCACAATACATAACCATGTGGTGTTGCGGGCTTTCTCCCTGCCATAATACCAGTAGCTGCGATATAAGTGAAATACTCTGAAAGCAGCGGTAAACCCCAACTCATCTCACCTCGAACCCATCCGCCTTTTGAAAATTTTACCATGTAAATTTGAACTCCCCGGGATCCGTGTATGAATCAGTGATTTAGACTTTATTTACTTATAATTACTTATGATCAAATGTCAACATCTATCTGAATATGTTGTGGGGGCGGGATAGCGCAGTGGTTAGCGCGTTCGGCTTCGGATCAAGAGGTCCGGGGTTCGAATCCCGCCAGGGGCACGGCAACTTTGTCTGCAGTAGAGAACTGTTCTACACGCAGTCATGTTTGGGTGCAATGCTACACTGAATTTCAGTGCAGTACCACCCATGGTTCGCTAGTTCCAGCCGATGCTCGCAGGTTTCACCGCAATGCATAGCCACATGGCGTTGCGGGCTTTCTCCCTGCCATAATACTAGCAGCCGCGATATAAGTGAAATACTCTTGAAAGCGGCGTTAAACCCCAACTCACCTCACCTCACCTGAATATGTTGTTCAAATTTTACAAACAGAAAACAAAACAATTTATTGGTTTTTAAGTTGGGAGTATCATGTTGTTTGGTATTCAGATTGAAAAGACTGACCCACGTCAGCCACACTGTCTTGATTGTCAGTTGGTTATATGATCTTCAATGTATTTGTTTCAACTATTGGTGCTTCCTTTGCTTTACAATGCACAAATTCATCAATCAAACTCGCTCTCTGTGCCTTATTACAAACCCGACAGCTCAAATCTTTGGACAAAATATAACACTACAGTTTCTGATTTGAATAAATTTTTATTCTTTATATAAAAAGACTCTTTTTATAATAATAATTTCATAAACAAGTACGACCGACACAAGCAGGGCGGTTTGCCTTTATTAAAGCTTGTAAATTTAGTTTTCCTTTTATTTTCTGCAATCTGTCAACTGATGTCCGATAGGTCAATTTTCCATTCGGTCAAACTGGATTTACAATCGGACATGTCCGGCAAATAGACCGATTTCTGCATCCCTGAAAAAGAGTATGATAGAAATGTAACATCCTGTTCCCTCAAACATGGCCTTTTGACCCGAAACCTATGCTGAACAAAGTTGACTTCTCTGTGTGCTGTATTCCATTTCTGTCACCTTATTTCATAGATGATTATAACCTTTACAGTAGTTTAACTTATGCAGCGATGCTTGCCTTGGTCTAGCTCCCTGGCCAAGACTGGAGAGGTGTACCAAATATTGTCACAGCTAGAAGTACATCTATAATCCTCTCCGAGTCTGTTTATATTAATGGGTATGATAAAGGAAATATTTGCAGTTTTCTACAAACATGATGATCAAAATTTCTTTCAGAAAAAAACATGAATTTTATTTGGCTTTTTATGACAGCAAAATATATGTAGCCTAAAAATGTAGGAACTCAAACACTGATTTATAAGCTTACTAATACAGTGTGAGTTAGTGTTTAGTGTTATAGTTTAAAAACCTTTTTGCCCCATGATCGCCATTATGCCAGTTTTTAATACAGCGGTCCAATTTGGTGGTATTGACATGCGCTTTCATTTGGTGAATAAAAAAAAGTACAGGCTTTTCCGGAGCACAAAAGAGTGCCTAAATCGAAAATGGACAGGGGCTGGTTTGTGGAATGATTTGCTTATCATGTAATGATGTTACTATTGAATTCTGCAGAGAACAATATTCTGTGCCGATTTTTTTTTTTTTAAACAAAAACTGGTTTGGGCAAAGTCCAAATTAACTAGGATTTCCATATGTTTTTCTCTGCATATAATTTGTGATTTAACAAATCACAAATCATGTTTATAATGCCACATTCGTTGACAAGGAGTGCTAGCCCAGTGTTGCCACGGCAACAAATTCACTGACAGTTTTTTCTATCAAGGATGATCTGTCAAAGTTTGAAATAGGCCCAAAGCAAATAACTGTCAAGAATAATAGTGTTTTTGTAATCAGCGATTTAATCCCCTGTGAGAGACAAAATGTATATCTCTTACTTCTCTTACTGAACTCTGGGAATGACATTTTATGTAAAACTCTAGGAACTCCTAAAACTCAATTTCAAAATTTGTTCCATAGAAAGTGCAGTTTGTACATGTAGTCTTCATTTTCCCTTGAATAAGGCTGGCTGGGGTGTCGGAAATCTACTTTTCATTTCTCCCAAGAAACTGGTAATGCTAGGAAGACGAAATTTTGAGAATACCATCTTCGTTGAATGAAGACTATTACATTTTATTTTGGGGGGGAAATTAGAATATGTGTAGTGGAGAGTCTCAGGGCTGAGGTCATAAGGTCGCAGTGACACACCCTCAAACCAAAATTGTGTTTTCTTAACCCGTATACGACTCACGCAGAAAAGTTACACTAAGTACCGTGGAAAAAGACCACAGAATTTCTGACACAAATGGCACCAAAGATTCACAGAAATGTTTACCATTTCTTACTCAGCTCTATATATTTTTATATGATTTGGACCAAGAAAATTGGACGAAAATAATAATAATTTTTGGGGTTTTAGGGTGGGTCTCTTTGAGTCCAAATATATTTTAATAAAACATTTTTGATTGAAAACTATATTGTTGTACATTGTAGTTGAAAAATTGCTTTATCAACACACCAAATTTGATTGATTTTGGATTATTTTTTCTCGCCACATAGTTAAAAATTGTTTTACATAATTAAAAATGGTACATTTTTCATTCAATTATACATCTAAATTATTTAAGATACATATAAGAAAGGCATTGTGAAGTTTCTTAATGAATATTGTGTCATTCATGACCTATTTAATGCTGGGGTCTAATAGTCCCCACTTAGTGGGGAAGGGGGTGTGTGACTTTAAAATTATGTACATAAAGATAAACAAGCATCAGAATTTTTTTCTTGTGTAAATATGGTTAATTTGAAAGTACACAAAAGCCGGTTAACTTAGCTAACTTTATTTACGTAATACAGGTAAAAAACATATAGCTGGGGTCCAACAGACCCCATTAAGTCATACAAGGGTTAAATGCACTAAGAAAACTTAAATGTTAGTTAGATAATATAGGATATATTTCCCCCAATGATAGCTACACCCTCAAAACCTATATTAGTTTTCTTTCAAGGCTAGTTTGATTGCCTTTTTAAGCCGTGTTGATCAATGTTGTTAAAAAAATTATATAAATTAATTTGTTTACTCTCTGACAACTTTTTCTGGAAAATTCTATTCTGGAATCTTATGTGTTACACAAGTATTAAGCCAGATGACATGCAGAGATTCAAATTCAATGAATAACATAATATTATTCATTTTTTTTCATCTGTTTATTTGTAACGTACTTGAATATTACCTTTTAAATAGCTCTCGAGTTTGTTAAATCGATGAGGTTTTGGATTTATTGTCTTCCTATTTTCGGAGATAAAAAAAATGACATGACATAGAGCTTAAATTGTTGTGAGTAATAGTTGTGTGACGGTGTAATTTTAAAAAATAATTTATCATAAAAGTCCATAATAAAAACGTTAAAAACTCATTATAAAACTAATAAGGACAAGTATTATATTTATTCTGAAGGTGTGTTCTTATGTCGATTTCTGTATGGAAACATCACAACCAGAATGGTTTGCTACAATAATTAAGCTGGTACAGGATTAAATCATACAAATATGGACTTACTTCTCAGGCGAATAAAAGATTGAAGGACAATGATAAGACTCAACTCAAGTGCACAGGGGCTTGTATTGTGGAAAACTAGCAGCTAGAAAGCTTATTAAGTTGATGATCCAATCCCTTATGCCATCTCAAATATATAGTAGAAGGGACTTCAACTTCATATGTTTTCTTTGAGCCCCTATACTCGACATTCCTGTCCCATTCTATTCCCTTCAGATTTCCGATCCTAACCTCTGTTGTTTTACGCTTGAAATCTGGGGCAGAAAGGGAGTGTCCTGATTGGTTGCAATTGAATCTAGTTGTGCAATCAGCGATGATGTTGTAAAAGTGACATTTGCCAATGACACGTCATAATGATAAAATAAACTTAAGACCAACGGTTTCTCATTTAATGTGTTTTCCTCGAAATATGCTATTTCATTTTGTGAAAACTATTGATCATAAACATGCTTATAATAAAGAATACCAAATCAGAGACAAATACCAAAAATAGTTCATTTGTGTTATTTACATCAGACATATTTGAAGGACATGGGCAAAATGCCAAGATCTTTGAAGTCACTCGGTGGACATGGCCGCTGAAAGATGAGTTTTCATTGGTTAAGAGGCAGTGATAGAGGATTAAGTTCTGCCTTCCTCCACTAGGGGATTTTGCTTCTGCTCTCGATCTCAAGTGAAAAACAACAGAGGTTAGGATCCGAAATCTGAAGGGAGTAACATCTGTGGGAAGAGAATGTGTACTCGAGTGTATGTTAGTGTTGTCTTCATTTGAACCTGAACTTCAATTCTTATCTTTTATTTATATTACTGTATCGATATATAATATATTGGCACATGTTAATGCAGCACTGCACTCTTGGTATTATAAGATGCATCTATTATATATGTAGTAGTTTTTTCTACATAAGATTTTATTTGTAACATTGAATGACAGTTGTTATATTTCTTAGAATTAAGTTAAATTTATAGTATAAGATTAGTTTGAATATTGTATGTGTATTTTTTAATTTGTGTTTTTCAATAAAACTCTAAGATAGGTATTCATGTATAAAAAGATCAGTTTGAATGTATTTTCTTGAAAACAATTCTTAATTATGATACTGAAAGGAAATCAATGTCTCATGAAATATTATCAAATCACAATCTTATTTCGAAATTACATAGGTCTTATCTTGTGCTAGATTTTCATAAAAATAGTTGAGAGGCTCGACCTGCAAGCTTAAAGTCCTAATCTCAACCAACTTCCAAATGCAAGGCACAACTCTTGCCAGTCTCCATTACTGGCTGATTTAGGCCTTGCAGTATTTCCTTAAAAAATCTGTGTTTAGAAATCCAGGCCCGCTATACATTTCAGGTGCAGCGATTCACTATCTTGACACAACAAAGCGAGGGAAATACCGCAAGGCTTAAATCAGCCAGTACTGCAGACTGGCAAGAGTTATGCCTTGCGTTTGGAAGTTGAATCTCAACTTGATTTGAAGTTCTTGATTAGCCTCTGTATGAGTGAGTACACAGGGATTGATCTTAATGGGATTGACTGTTTTCAATTTCATTATGTCCATGTTTTACATAATTCATTGTCATGTTATCTGTTCAAGAGAAATAATCTATATATCATGACAACACAACTTATGTAAATAATATTGGGAAAATTTGATTTAAGGATGTTTAACTTATTGAAAGATGATACAAATATTCCTTATGGATACAGTGATATTTTTTAATTAACATGACACATTTATAAATTGGATAATTTGAGAGAGAATGCACAATTTGTAATTTATAAGTAATGCTTAATTGAGAGGAGCAATGCATTACATATTTTTTTAATTCACATAAATTGGATAATTTGAGAGAGAATGCACAATTTGTAATTTATAAGCAATGCTTGATTGAGAGGAGCAATGCATTAAATATTTATTCCATAAACTACATCTGTACATGAGATTGTATATGTATTTTATTTCTTAAATTCTTCATTGGTGATTCACATTCACCTATACTTATGTGTTTCACAAGCTTAAAGATTTTCTTCATCAAAACTTCTCAAATTCTACAATGCAAAAGAGAGGTGAAACATCAGTGTATGAAATCATTTTAATTGATTTCTTGTTTATCCATTACACATGAATTTATGAGCCCATCATGTAATTTGGTAGTAATTTATTGTGTGTTTAAAGTGCTATATATTTATTTTAGGGATAAAACGTCCTATGGAAATAAACATACATATAACACAACAGTATCTTGTTTTATTTTTTCGAGTTCCTTCCTCAAAGAAAAAGATTCAGGTGTACTCCATGACCTTGACATAGTTGTCATTGCTAACATCGGTGCAACATCCAAACACATACCGGTAATGCCAGTCTGGATTACTGGCTGATTTAGGCCTTGCAGTATTTCCTTCAGATATCTGTGCTTAGAAATCCAGGCCCGCTTTGCATTTCTAGTGCACCGATTCACTATCTTGACACAACAAAGCGAGGGAAATACTGCAAGTCTTAAATCAGCCAGTAAAGGGAGACTGGCAAGAGTTATGCCTTGTGTTTGGAAATTGACCCTGCACACTTCTCAACTGCATAGCTGTGTTATGTAATGGTCAGTG